>CM069550.1:10010000-12502500 GCA_035773235.1 Eospalax fontanierii
TGGACAATATGAAGAGTCTTAGTGGAGAAAACTTGGATGCAAGCATGCAGAGCTGTCTCTGGACAGCAGCCGGGGTGGGCAGCAGGCTATCCCTGTCGGCTGGGCGGGCCAGGTCCTCTCACCTGAGAGCCCCAGGCAGGTATCCCACATGCACAGAGGCTGCATTTCTGCCCAGAAGGGGTTCCTCTGGCCTCTGGCATGGTAGACCAGAAGTACCAGGACTTATGACTTCTGCCCAAGCAGCCTTCAACCAACAATGGATGGGACTGGGGCCTCAGTACCCTAGCTCCCTGCCCCCTCAGGGGAGCTGTCCTGAAGCAGTTTCCTACACTGGCTCTGGGACACTGCGGGCTCCAGTCCTTCACTGGTGGCAGGTGCCTCTCTGATTACCATCTCCACCCCTCTCTGACTCCCCAGCCCCTTCCAGATATTTCCTTCCTGTCACCTCCCCACAAAACAACAATCTTTATCTCAAGTTCTACTTCTGAAAGAATCCCAAGATAGAATCTATTCATGTGTTGAAAAAGATGCTCAGGATCCAGTTAGAAGTTCACAAAAGAGGAAACTGGAAGGGAAAATTTGAGTTTATTTCTCACACATATCCTATGATCCACAGTCTCTCATGAGAACAATTCTATAAATAAATAAATAATAACTGAATAGGGTAATGGTAGAGTGCTTGCATAGCATCGGCAAGCCCTAGGTTCAATTCCCAGTGATGAGAAGGAAAAGAAGGAGAAGGTGAAGGAAGAGGAAAAGGAGGGAGAGGAAGAGGAAGTGGGAGGAAGAGAAGAGGGAGGGAGGAGCCAGAAGCCGGCAGCTGCTGGATAAGCGGTGATCTTATGGACTGCATGTGCTTCGGAGCCTTCCAAGGCATCTTCCTGGAGTGAGGGACAGCAGCTGGGGACTGTGCACAGCACCATTGAAAGTGACAGCATGAGCAGCCAGCACTAAGTCCCTACTTCCAGTTACTGAGGTCGGGATGGGAGGGAAAGCCAGAGCTGATACTGGCCCCAAACTTCCACGCGTACCAGAACCATCATTTTCTAAGCTATATTTCCAAAGTTCTCACTGCTTCTTAACAGATGGAGAACTTCTAGAAACCACATACCAAAAGGTAACACTTCTCAGATGCATAAGTGAGTAATTATGAATGCTTTTGAAAAATCTTGGATAGCACATATGGTAAGTAGTTCTTTAATTTTATTGTATTCGTTACTATCATGATGTATGTGAGAGAATGTGGCAGAGAGTTAGAGGACAATGTTCAGGAATCCATTCTCTCCTATCATGGGTTCTGGGGATCAAACTGAGATCATCAGGCTTGAGAAGCAACTGCCATTACCACTGAGCCCTCTCCCCAACCCAGATATTTCTTGTTTGTTTGTTCGTTTGTTTTTTTGTTGAATATTTATTTTATTTTTATATATGTATATGTGTTCTCATGGTTCATGTGTACAAGTGCATGTGGAGGCCAGAAGAGGACAGATCCCCCAGAGCTTAAGTTACAGGGTGGAGACATCCAGTGAGTGCTGAGAACTGAACTTGAATCCTCTGTAAGAGCAACAAATACCCTAACCTCTTAACCATCTCTCCAGCCCCTCAAATATTTCTTAAGTAGCATGTTGCAGTAAGAAGTCAGTGAAGGGGCTGAAGAGATGGCTAAGCAGTTAAGAACACTTGCTGTTCTTCCAGAAGACCCAGGTTCAATTCCCAGCACCCACATGGCAGCTAACAACTGTCAGTAACTCCAGTCCAGGGGTCCAATGCCCTTTTCTGACCTCCACGGGCTTTGTACAACACAGGTGCACTTAGGTGTATCGAGCAATACACACATACACATAAAATAAAAGTTATAAATAAAAATTTTTTAAAAGGAGCCAATCAACCATCAAGATCAAAATTGTTTCCCTCTTGGCTAGACAGCCCACAGTGTCATTTTGAAACAGCTATGTTTTCAAACTTATTATCTAAAGTGTCTTAGCATAGGGTGGGATACAAGCCTATTTTGTACAGGGAGGAGGCCTGGATTCAAATCCTGATTCAATTACTTATTGACTCTGAAATCTCAAGCAAGTTGCTTCACCTTTCTAGGTCTCAGTTTTCTTATCAATACCATTATGAAAGAAACGTGTCTCAGTTATTACAGTCTTGTGCAAATGACACCATCTCTGCAAGACAGTGGGCTTTACTATTTGGGGAAGGGCCTTTGCACCCAGCTAAGATGTTTACGGGAAGGCCTGGTCACTTCTGGTTGAATTTCCTGCGGCACACTTTTTGTTGAAGGCACATGTTTGTCAAATGCACAAGACCAGAGAAGCAAACTAGGTAAAGGGCAGAGCCGTGTGCTTTGGACCTGGGCCTAAGTCTCTTGATCTTCTGGTCTCTGGTCTTATGTGAGCAAGCCAGTGTCCTTTGAATAAACCACACTCTGCACTGATCAGAGTTCATTTCCATGGCTAACCCTCCAGATCAATTTCTGTACCTTAATCATCTACATGACTACACTTTAACAGGTGGAGGAGAATCAGAACATTGAGGGTGTATCATGGTGGATATGTGTTCACACACATGTGCTAAGGGGAAGAGAAAATAGATGAAACTCAGTTTGAAACAGAATTTTCCAAAGTAATTCCAGTTTCATGATACAATTGTGTATTTGGGGAATAAAATGAACACTTCCTCATGAAGGGTAAAGCAAATCAAGTTCTGATAAGCAGCCTGGTTCTTGGGACCCTTGTGGAGGCCTAGAGAGCTCACCCCATACCTAGAGTCAGACAGGTGTAGGGTGGGATCCAAGCTACGCTCTTTATAAGCGGGAGGTTGCCAGGGGTCTGCTTCTTGGCTTCTTGCCTTTATCTTTAGCAAAAGGTAAGTAACTGGGGCTGAAGAGATGGCTCAGCAGTTAAATGCTGGTACTGCTCTTGCAGGTTCCCAGCACCCAGGTTGGGCAGTTCACAACCACTAAACACTCCAGTGCCAGGGCATCTGATGCTTTCTTCTGACCTCTACCAACATTGCACTCATGTGTACATAACCACACACAGGTACACAAATATACAGATGTTTTTAAATGACTTTTAAAAATCTTTTTAAAGTAAATATCTCTTAAAAGTAAATGGCCACAGTAATCCTCCTGATAAGGCTATTGTGAAGACTGAAGGAGAAATAGCTCATTTTGAACTCAGTAGGTGCAGCCAGGGAGGAGAGGTGGTGGTGGTAAGGAGGCTGTCTGGTGTGCAGTGGAGGGGAAGGGATGCCTGCAGGCAGCTGTGTGGTCTGAAGGGAAGCCTAAGGATACCTCATCCAAACGCAGTGGGGGGGGGGGGGGGCGGGCGGCATCCAAACAGTGAGGTGGACCTTCATGGCCTAAAAAGGATTCTGAATCCAGAATGTGCTTGACTTCTGGCTTGTCTCACTCCCCAAATTTGGAATATGAGAACCAACACTAAAGATGCGTTTCCCCAGGAATAGTGTCTCATAGCAGAGGACTCAGAGGCAGCTGGATCACTGTAAAGCCCACCCAACACAGACGACCACTCCTATAAGCTACAGCAGCTCCACAGGACCGAAGTTATTCCGTTTCGGTCCTTGTGAATCTCGTAAGTTTCTGTTCCCCAGACATGGGACATTTACTTCCTGAGTCCAAGCTCTTCCCTTCCCCTTCCTGGACAGAATGTTTCAACTCAGAACTTGCAGAGCCTTAAGAAGCCAGCTTGGGGGAAAATTGCTGCCCAGAAACATGTGTTTGGGTCTAGAAAGGGGATTGAGAGGGAGGATGAGCTCTTAAAGGAAGTGGGAAAGAACAACGGACTGTGTAAGAAATGGGGAGTGACGGGGAAGAAAGGGAGCCAGCTGTGGGAGGAGAGTGAGGCACAGAGACACACAGATGTGCAGAAGCCATGGCGGGATTCGTGGTGAGCTAAAAACTAAACAAATAAAACATATAGAGAATGGCTCGTGGTGCTGTGTTGAGCCCCCTACACAGCCTGACCCATGAGAAACAATAGCAACCTTGACCCTGTCATTCATTTAAATGTCCCATATTTTGTTCATTGTGAATAATTTACATTAGTTTGGGGCCTTTTCAATATTGGAATGTAGTCATCTTGTTTCTGGGGTTTGGGGTGTCCACACAAATCCTCTTCCAGACTCTGAAGACACAATAATTGGGGGGAGGGCACTTTATGGCAGGAAGCTGAGCAGCTGAGTCCTAGACACAGAACTGGATTATTCTAGTCCCTGTAAATTGCACATAGACACACACCCATACAGGTGGACAGCATCCATGGTGATAAACCAGTTAGAGCCACTGACATTTGGATTCAGAATTGGTAAGTTATATTGTAAGTTAAAATTGCTTTTTTGCTGTTTGAGGGTATGGCTCTCAATCCTGCCTTCAAGCGTATGCAGCACACATACACATACACAGGAAGTTTGTCAGCAGTTCATCGGAGCCCATCTAAGGCCCTTTTGTCAGTAATGGCATGCCTCTGTGTGGGGACACAGCACCGCATATGAAAGAGGGCCTGTCCCTCACTTGCACGTTGGCTCCTCAGGACGCTGAGGCTGGCACTGACAGACAAAGGCTAATTGGCAGACTCCAGCAGTCAGTTTCTGATGACACAGTAGAAAAAGAATAAAAGACACAGACAGGAACAAAGAAAGTTTAGAAGGAATAATAAAGGAGTAATCCACATTGTGAACATTTGCCAGCAAGAGCAGAGGCAGGGGTTGAAATAGAGGGGACCCAGGCCGACAAAAAGAGAATAAGAAACAAAGACGTAGACACACCTTCCTTGATAGAGTGCATTACACCAGCTTAGTACTCAGATGGACAGACACGTAAATAGCAGGACAGATGGAATCGATTGCTTACCATTTTATATTTTCGACTGAGCATTTGCTGGGTTCAGCAGCACCTGCTCCCAGAGACAAGTTAAATTTAGTAATAAGCAGAGTCCAAATTATAAAGTCAAATGGACCCGCCAAGTGATATAACTTGGGGGAATGGCTGTATTTACGTATCCATGTATGCCCTCGAGTGTTCTAGAATATTTTTATCCCCTCATTTGTTACTTTGCCCATTATTAAATTCTATAAAATGAAGGCAGGAAAGATCTAGAAGGGAAGGGGAAAGAAATTAAAACAAATAACTGCATTCCTTGTGGGATCAAAGTTCTTAAGGGAAACTCAGCCGCTGATGCACTCTTACAGCAAAACTGATTTAAGGTTCTGTTTAAATCAGTAAAAATTCTATATTCAAAATACATGAATTTTACATTTTGTGAGACTCGGTTGTGACCGGGAGTGTCTGCAGGCAAAAGCACTTGCTATTTTAGCAGGAAAATGATCAACATTTTTTCCTGGTTTTGTTTGAGAAAATTTTGCTGTCGAAGAAAATGACCTACTTTGTAGTCTCTGGACAGTCAGGCATATGACACCCATGTGCATAGAAAGAGGAGAAAACAACATCCTATGAGGGGACTGGGGACATGGCTAGGTCAATAAAGAACTTGTCATGCAAGCTGAAGACCTGAGTTCAATCCTCCAAATCTACTTGGAGAGCCCAGCGTGTTGACGCATGCTTAACCCCAACACTGAGGAGGTCAAGACAGGTGGACCCCTGGGGATCCCTGGCCAACCAGCCTAACCTAATTGGCAAGCTCCAGGTTCTATGAGAGATTCCATCTCAAAAAGTAAGGCAGAGGGGCTGAAGAGATGGCTCAGCACTTAAGAGCACTGGCTGCCTTTGGAGAGAACCCAGGTTCAATTCCCAGCAGCCACACGGTGACTTAGGACTCTCTCTCCAGTTCCAGGGGATCTGGCGCCCTCTTCTGACCTCCAAGGGCATTGAATGCACATGAACACTTAGATATACGCACAGAAAACACTCACACCCATAAAATAAAACTTCAAGGCAGATAATTCTTCATGAGGAGAGCACCTAAGGTTGTCCTCTGACCTCCACAAGCACATATGTGCACATGTACACACACGCACACACACACACACATTACCTGCACACAAAATGAACATGCACATATACATTTTAAAAGGCATCCTCTTGATTATTTTTCTTATTCATACACTCAGTTTTATGCATGCAAAATACTCCAGAGTTCTCACACAAAATTCAGCTCAGCCCAGCGCCTAGTTCTGCCCATCAGCAGTGGGCAAGTGACAGAACAAACTCCAGAGGATGCCATCAGGCAAAGCAAAGGTTGCAAACTTGAAGCCAAGGAGGCCACTCTGGTGTGAGAACAAACTTTACCTGACTTTCACATTGTAGGACTCTTAGTGTATATTCGATTTTATTTTGATTTTGTTGCCAGTAGTTTAAAAGCTTAAGAGATTTCAAACAAAAGTTTGGTTTCTGGATCCTCTTTTAAAATCTGACAATCTGGGGCTGGGGAAATGGTTCAGTGGGCAAGAATATACAAGTGTGAGGACCTGAGTTCAAATCCTTAGCACCCACATAAAAAGTCAAAGGTGGCTGTGCACACCTATAACCCGCATTCTGAGGAGTGGAGACAGGAGGTCGCTGGGCTCACTGGCTGCTAGCTGAGCTCCAGGTTCAGTGACAGACCCTTTCTCAAAGGAATAAGCAGAGCACCCAGTATTCTGTGCACACGTGCCTTGGTGTGTGCATACAATTCCAAGCACACACATACAAACACAGAGAGACAGAGAGAGACAGAGATCTTCCAACAGTGTTAGGTCTGCAGTATCCCATATGACAGCTGACCAGAACAGAAAGGAAATCGGGGGTGGGGCCAGTGGACAGACGGCTCCATGGTTAAGAGCACTTGTTGCTCTTCCAGAGGACCCGGATTCAGTTCCCAGCACCTGCATGGTAGCTAACAACCGCCTATAACTCCAGCTCCAGGGGAGTCTGACACCCTCTTCTGGCCTCTGTGGACTATCACATGCAACTGGCGCAGAAAAGCTGATGCAGTCACACACATATACATTTTAAAAATTAAAACATCAGAAAAGCAAGTGCCCCACAGCAAAGGAAACCACACTCCAGTTGTTCCCAGTGTGCACCAGTGTCAAAGCCGAGGCTCACCTGCTGGTGTCAGGATGCTGCTTTCTTTTTTGTACTGTAGTTATTGTGTGGTGTGTATGAACTCACAGGTGTATACATGCACATATGTGTACATGTGTGGAAGTTAGAGAACAGCTTGTAGGAGCGGCTTCCCTCCTTCCACCACGTGGGCACTGGGGATTGGACTCGAGTTGTCAGGTTGGCAGCAAGCACTTTTACCCACTGAGGCATCTCACCAATCCCATTTTCTTTATTTTCTATATTTTACTTATTATCTTTATTTTTTGTGTATGATCATAGTGCCTGTAAGAGCACCAACGTTGTGCAATGCCCGAGGAGTTCAGAAGCTGGCATTGGATCCCTGGAACTGGAGTTACAGAGGGCTGTGAGCCACCATGTGGGTGCTGGGAACTGAACTTGGGACCTCTGCAAGAACAGTCAGTGCTCTTAACCACTGAGCCATCTCTCTATCTAAGCCCCCTGCTCCATTTTTTATAGTAGATATAATAAACCATATAACATTCTTTATATACATTTGTCTGCCAAAATTGGGGAACTAAAGATAAGGCAGTTTATATACTACAAGAAAAACAGAATATTCCCAATTTCAGTTTACTCAATCCACTTACATCTTTGTAAAGAAAGAAAGAAAAAACAGCTAATACTAAGCATATAGCTCATATTATGTTCCAGGCTGAGTTTTATATTTTAACTCGTGTAACCTGTACAAACACTTTGTGTAGCCAATATTATTATGATCAAAGATCAAGGATGAGGAAAACTCAGGCTCAAAGTCACATGCTCAAGGTTTGTTGCTAACATGTGGTATGAACACTGAAATGCTCATCTTTTGCTAAGAACCATACATGACACAGCATGTAATCACAATATCTGGCAAGTATTATTCACGTGGAACATTGCAGCATAGGAACAAGGTCTAGAGAGGAAAATGAAAAGTTAGGCTGGCCAAAGGGTTACAAATATATAACACTCCCAAGGTTCAAAGGAGTAAACTACTATATCAAATACTCAGAGGATACCTGGAAGGACTTTTCAAGGAAGGGGAAGTTATTCAGGAAAGATAAGGGTTTTCTTGGTTGTGACCTTGACTGGATTGAGATGACTAGAATTGACATAGAATAATACCACCCCCATTTACTTGCCAGGTGTGTCTGTGGGGGCATTCCCGGAGAGGACTGACATGGGGGACATAATTCTGGGAAAGACCCACTGCATGTGCTGGAGACCAGATGGAAAGAAGGAGGAAGGACAGAGAGCCACCGTGTGAACCAAGCTTGACAGCCATTGCTGGCTATTCAGCCTCTGTAGGGTGTAAATGGATCCAATATGTCCCATATAAATATATACGAGAATAATATCTACAAATACACTCTTAGAATCAAAGTCTAGATGTATACATTTGGTTCTGTTCTCTGAGAAACACCTACCACACAAATCATAAAGAAGAAAGTAAAATACAGAAACAGGCCTCACAACACAGAGGTCTCCAGATGGAGGGAACCACAAAGTTGCAAGACAGTTAAGAGAGAAAACACAGCCTCTTCGGAGGGAGGGAGACAGGAGACCTGGGGTGACTGCATGCCTTGTCACTCAGCTGCCCCGAGGGAGGCAGAGATGGGTATGCCCTCAATAATGCTACATCCTGACAAGAAGGCAAGAAGTCTGTAAAGCACCCACAATTCAAAGACATGACCAGCCAAGAGAGCCACTTGGTGGCCTTCTTTGTCCCCAGGTCCTACAGCCCAACATGAGGCAGTATGACCTCCTCTGCTACTTCAGTGAAGGATGTTGTCTCCTAGGACAATTCAGACAACTGAGCACCATCCCCCACACTCTCGTCCTTGTCCCCAAAACCCTAGTCACTGATAAGCCCTAACAGACCTCCTTAAAGTTCCCGAAACTCAGCCCTTCCTCCTCTGTACCCCTTTCCGTGAAGGACTTCCCTCTCCACAGTCCCACAGTTTCCATGAGTCTTAAATCACTCCCTGCTAGAGGCTACTGGATCTTATAGACAGTCATGTTGTGAGCAAAGATATATTAGCCAGGCAAGCTATTAACTAAAAAGTCTATTTACCATAAACAATGGCAACTCAGATAACTTGAAACGTTGGCCATGTTCTCCCTACAGTTAGTGGTCTCCGAGTTAAGAACATGAGGCCGGGCGGAGCTGGAGCTGAACTTTGCACGTTACCTTAGATCAACTGAAAGCTCAGTTGCCACCCAATGAGATGGTTCAGAGCCACACAGCCTAGCAACCTGAGTCATTTTCCCCAGAAGCCAGGTAAAGATGGAGAGAACTGACTCCACCAAGCTGTCCTATGACCTCTACATACATGTCATGGCATGTGCATGCCCATGCACACGGACAATAACGATAAATAAAAATTTTGGATGGGGCTAGAGAGATGGTTCAGTGGTTCAGAGCACTGGTTGCAGAGGACCTGGGTTCTGTTTCCAGTACCCACATGACAGCTAACAACTGTCTGTAATTCTAGTTCCAGGGGATCCAACCCTCTCTTGTGGCCTCCATAGGCATTGCATGCATGTAGTGCACTTACATGGATGCAGGCAAAACACTCATACACATAAAATAAAAATAAATCAAAAGATTTTAAATTTTTTAAAAAATTAAATACTCAGCTTCCGATTTCAAGTACTGGGGTTGATAGTTGTACCAAACTTCTGGATTATTGTAAAGACTGAGTTAAACGGTCACTATGCTAAAGGCTTGGTACACAGCAACTTTTCAGAAATGTACTTATTTTATTAACTAGGTTATTATTCGCTAGTATAGAGGGCTGAGGGTTTAACAAACCAGGTAGGTACCTCACCTCGCCCTTCCAACGACGTATCGCGACTCTGCACACCTGGACACGCCTGGTGGCCATGGAAACCGTGAAGCGGAGCATGCAGTTTGCCTCAATTAAGAGCCGAGAAATGGCTTCTTCTGTGCACTGTGATATTAAGTAATATCAATGTTTCAAGAAACTTATTAGTACAGGTGAAACAAAGATAAGAGAGCACACTGGGAAATTAATTTTGAGCAAATTGCATGTAAAATGCAAGAATTCATAATACTGTTTCTAAAGCAGTCTAGTGTTAATATCATATATTTGGCTTTATGAAGTTCCCAGGTTTAGATTAATCATATTGTTTTTATTTACTGCTCAATACAATAATTGGCTTCTCTGTGATATTAATATGCATGGAACTTTTTTAGCTTGCTTCTTCAAGAAAGCATTCATTCTGATGTTTATAATATGTTGATTTTAATATGCAATGGGTGTGTTTATATGCAGATTAAATTGGATTGCATTCATACAAGAGAAAAACAAAACGTAGAGAGATGATGTGAACCAAGAAACTCTCACTAAAGTAGAAGAATCCAGAACAGAGGTTCATCTTATTCTCTGGAGTGGTGGAGCAGGCCATCAAAACTCACCCTGTCCAATCTGATAAGAGGCCTTATATGTTTCTAGAAAGCTGGAGAGACACCAACTCAAGGTTTCCCCTCAGCTGAAGTTCTCCAAGGAAGAAGGGAAACAACCTCTGATAATGTTTGTAGACAGACTGGGTTGTCACAACTGAGCAGGCTCTGGTTCACCAGGGCTTCTCCTAGCCATGCATTCTGCAGCTACAGCCACTGTGACAAATGTTTTCCTTTCTTCCAGACCCTCTCCCCTGTGTTCTGTGGCTTCTGTCAAGAGTGTCGTTTTTCTTTATTTCTCTAGGACGGATTTATCTATTAGTACCAGCTAAAATAGCACCTGTCAGGGGGCCAGAGAGTCGCTTGCTGGTTAAGAGCACTGGCAACTCCTGCAGAGGACTCAGCTTCAATCCTCAGTACCTATATGGTGGCTAACAAGTGTCTTTAACTATTTCTCAATTCCAGGGGATCCAACACCCTCTCTTGGCCTCCACATGCTTTGTATACATGTGGTACACTTACAAATATGTAGGCAAAATAAAATAAAAAATATTAATACGTTAATTAAATAAATTAAATAACACCTCTAAGAAAACCCACCCATGAACCTTTAAACAAGTCTGTGGCTGGAGCTGATTTTATTTGTTTGTTTACAGGGTGCACAGGGAGGTCAGAAAACAACTTGCAGGAATCAGTTCTCTCCTTCCACCGTGTGGGTTGTGGGGATGGAACTCAGGTTGTCAACCTTGTTGGCAAGCATCTCACTGATCCCACTGGGCCAATCTTGAACTGACTTTCTGTATCATCATTTTAGTCTGGACCTCTGACATTCTCTTCTCTCAGTAGCATGCTTTCCTTCTAAGTCCCAAATAGACTCAAAGAAATCACAGGAGAAATACAATGCAAAAAGTCTGCAAACAGCAGGATGTAAGAGTCATACTCAGGCAGAGAAAGAAGGTAGGCATGGGAGTGAGGCAGCAGAAGAAGCAGAGAGCCTGGAGTCCTTAAACTGGGAAGAGAATCAAGGAACAAGGGACTTCATCTCCAGGACCACAGAGCAGGATGGAGGAGAGTTGAGCCAGCACATCCTGGTTGTGTTATGCAATACTATGGTTCAAACACAGGGAACTTGGATTACTTGAACAAGAAATGGGGTATCAAAAGAGACCCTTGGCTCCTGACCAAGAGATAATAGAGATCTTGTGTGACTCTTCCAACAATGGGAGAGGACTTGCCAGAGGACCCATGGAGGTTAGAATCAGCTTGAACCCCGCCTATTCAGACTCTAGGGAACCATCACACATCCGAGTTCTCCCCCATTGACTTAGCAAACTCCTAGTGTAAGTGAGGAAGGGGTCTGATTACAGCATGCCAGCATTCCTGGAAAGGACATTTAAGTGAAGGGGGACATTTAATTTTGGGTCAAGTTCAAAGTAGCTTTATAATATGTTGCAAAATATGTCAATAAGTCTTAAGAAAGACTACTGGGTAGAGTGACTATAGACATTTTCAACAAAAGCCAATGAGGTTCAGTAGGTAAAGGCACGTGACACAAAGCCTGAGGACCTGAGGTGGACCCCTGAGACCCTCAGGGTTGAGGGAGAGAACTGACTCTTGCAAGTTGTCCTCTGATCTCCATATGTGCTCGCTCTCTGTCTCTGTCTCTGTCTGTCTCTGTACCTCTCTGTCTCTCAAATTTTCCTCAAAGCAAATGATCAGAAAAACCATGTCAAGGCAGAAGAAAGCTTGCCAGTTTAATGAAGTTTTAAGTGATGTTGCAAGACAAAATAGAACTGCTTTACGTTCGCACCCCATTATTCCTGCCCATTCTATTATAGACATAAAACTACTGGTTAGCATAATTTCTTACACATGGAAAATTCTCAATGAATGCCCTTGAAAGAAGGAAGAAATGCTGGAAAATTACCATTTCGAGACAAAGGAAACAGACAACATCCCCATAGGTAATTTCTAGCCCACTTAAATTTAAAATGACATTAAAATTATCATTCTGTTTATTTCCAGGGACCTAAGTTCCTCCCACGCACCAAATCCTATATATTTAACCCATGAATAAACAAGGTTTGCCTATGCCCAGAATCCCAGAAACTCAAAGAAGTCATTCCACCAAACCAAAAGCTTCCGGAAAACAGAGAGTAAGCATGTGCTGAAGCTTTTCCAGATAACACCGGTGTTCTTCTCCCTTGGGGATTTCCTCTTCAAACTTCCTCTTTTTGAAAGTCACTTAGAATTTTGACTCTAAAAAGTAGGAACAGCATTTTAGGGGCAGAGAAAATTATTCCATGCATGGACAGCCTGGGGTCAGTCAGAACACGTGACTGCTATGCTGGATCTGGAACCTGGGTTGTGTGGAGCAGAAGAGGGTGTGAGAAAGAGACTGGACCTACGGGTAGTATGTAGTGCTTGGAACTCACTCTTCAGGGAGCACCTTCCTGTAAGAGACCTCCCTTAGGAGGGGGAAGAAGCTTCTCCCAGCCTGTCTTATCTTCTCCCTGACCATCAAGTAGTCAGGTTCATTAGCTAGTGGGCACAATACCATGCCAACACCAGTTACACCTGAATAAACAGCCTGACTCTTAACTTTATTATAAGAGTGGGCCTGAACTTGGAGCATACCCATTCCTCCAAGTGTCTCCTGAAACGCTGCTGCTGAGTCAGGCTTCACCCACACTTTTATTCAAAACCATTTCTCCAGCCTCAATGGAGAACTGCAAGTTTGGATCCACCCTTATCTCATCAGACAATCTTACCCTTTCAAATCTCAGCTAGAAGATCCCATACACACAATGTCAAGCAATTCTTCTTGATCTTCATTGTTTCCAGTGAAGATGTGCCTTTCAGTGCTTTTGATTTGTTCATTCTCAAGTAGACCCACATTCATTCACTATCCTGGGTAGAGAGCAAATTGAGGTGCTGAGGGATCAAGGTCAGGTGCCCAGGATCAAGGTCAGGCACCCAGGTCACAAGGGCGCATGGTGCAGTGAGTTTGCTTGCATTAGCTTTTGTTTGCAAGGTTGATCAAAGGCATTAGTCCAGATTCTATCCGTTTTGCAAAAGTCATCTCACAGCAGAACAAAAATTATCATCAAGTCTTTCCAGTTTTTCTTTTTGCCAAAATCTTCTAATTAACAAATGTGAGGAGCAGGGGAAGGGGACAGAGAGAAAGATAACAAATCCAAAGCATATTTGTGGGATATATATATATATATATATATATATATGAGTTTCCCAAGAATAGAGGGAGAATTTCCCCAGGCTGGGGAAGAAAGGTTAAGCAAAGGAATGAAGGAAGGGGGTCTGAAGGAAGGAGAGAGAGAGGGGGGAACTGTAACACAAGTGCCTGTGGGTGACCAGGAAGACAGTGTGAGTACCCCCCACAAAGGAATGATGACAATGGCTGTTTTAGTCGGACTTCATCACTGTGATAGATGCCTGGGAGAAAAGCCCCAAGAGGAAAGCTTTGCTGGGACTCAGTTTCCAAGGTTTTTCAGTCCTTGGGTTGTCTGAATCCATTGCTTTGGACTCACAGCAAGGCAGAACATCACAGCTAAAGGAACATGTGGCAAAGGCTGTTCACCTCGTGGTGGTCAGGACTAGGGTCCAGGCACATCATCAGGAGCCTGCCTCCTCCACCTAGGCCCCACCCTCCACAGTTCCACCCCCTCCCAATTCAGATTTGGAGTCCGTTATTGGGTTCATCCACCTATAAAGGCAAAGCTCTCCCTCAGAAGCTGGTCACTTCCTCAAAGCCCACTCAAACACACACACGACAAGCTTGCACACACACGTACACATAACCACACAAGAGGTAATTCTAACTAATCTAGTGGAAAAAGAATGAAAGGACTTCTTGTCACTCACAGAATTGTCTGGAAGCTCCAAGGAACTACAGGCTTGGCAGTCAGAACAGTGCCCAACAGAGGTCTGAGATACTAGTTCCATGCCAACGCCACACAACCAGTGTGAACACAGACACGGTGTTTATGCTGCGCATCAGATACCAAGGTCCAGCGCTGCCTGCATATGGCCACAGCTGTAGCCAGTGGCTGAAACGGGTTCCTTGACATCCTGGTCTTTACCTACTTCTGGCTTTGAATCACAGCATGGAGCTTCTGGGGAACTGGGGGTGCATCTAGTCCTTGTGTTGCTTTGTGACTATGTAGACCAGACTGGCCTAAAAACTGACAGAGATCCCCCTGCCTCTGATGGGATTAAAGGCATGTTCAGGCATGTACAGCTCTCTCTTTTTTTTTAAGTGCTAGACTTGTTCACCTAAGGGAAGGGTGCCCATCAGCAAAGCTCAGCCGCCGAAGCACTGACATGCATTCGCCCAAGGACGAGATCTCTGGAAAGAATTGAGTTTAACTTTTCTGCCAGCTCAGCGGGATAGGAATGCCAGGTCAGCAGTGAGGTTGAGCTACAGAAAATAAAACTCCACTGCGCATCTCAGTTTGCAGACGACGATTTATCCTCAGTCCACTATGACAGCATGTTATTTTCAAGAGTGTGAGTCAGTGAAGTACCATTCCTGCATCTGTTCTAATCAGTCTGTCTAGAGCAGCCATAAAGAGAACAGGTTCTCTTGCTTTCTGGCTCTTCCTTTATCAGCCGTGTGACCTTTGTTGGCTTCCTTTTGACACCTGGGATAACAGCTACCTCCCAGCTGGACTGAGAAGAAAGACCTGTAGAATAGCTCGATTCTTTTCCATTCCTCCGTTTACATGCCCTGTGAGTCACTTTGCAGGCTCTCTCTTAAAAAGTAGAGAATCACTTGGTGCAGTGGATGAACACACTTGTAATCCCAGCACTTGGAAGGTAGGATAGGTGGATACCGGGGCCTTGCTGGCCAGCCAGTCTAGCTGAATGGGTGAGCCCCAGGTTTGGTGAGAGTCTCTGTTACAAAAAAAATAAATAAGGTGGACGGGCTGGCCAGTGAGATGGTTCAGCTAAAGGCAGGTGCTGCCAAGTCTGACAACCTGAGTTCAATTCCCAGGATCCATATGGTGGAATGAGAGAACCAAGTCCTCTGACTTCTACCCACATGCTGTGGCATGCAGCAGCCCCCTTATATACAAGTAAATAACTCAGTGTATTCATTAATTAACAAATAAAAATATTTTTAAAATTAAACCAACAAAGGACCTGAAGAGATGGCTCAGCAGCTAAGAGCACTGGCTGCTCTTGCAGAGGACTGGAGTTTAGTTCCCAGCACCCACATGGCAGCTCATAGCTGCCTATTACTCCAGTTTCAGGGGATCCAACACCCTCTTCTGCCCTCCACTGGCACTGCACACAGGTGGTGCACACATACACAAGCAGACAGAACACTCGTGCACATAAAATAAAAATTTTAAGTGGAGAAACAATAGAGGAAGAAACCCATGGTCAACCTCAAGCTTCCACACACGCATCACACATACGTGTATGTATGCACAAGCCCGCACACACACACACACACCACCACCACCAAAAACTTTAAAATAAAACATTAGTAAGTTAAAATAAAAAGAAGGAGAACCTCTTTTCCAAGTGCTGACCTTTGTCTTACTTCAGCCAATAAAATATAACAGGCAGATGGAATTGACGGTCCCAGCCTGGGCCTCAAAGAAGTCCTGGCCTGCACTTATCCCTGTTTTACTAGGCTTCTGTAGCTATTTCTTATGTAGCAATAGCTAAATATTACAGAATAATATAGAAAGTTTTTAAACACAAAAGAACTGAGCACATCCTAAGAATTCTACATTTGTTAACACTCGCACCCAGAAGCAGGCATCTTATAAATTGCCTAGGTCTGTGTGATTTGACACAGCGTGGGCTGACATTCCATTTAAAATTATCAGTGAGACTTGTCACTCAAGGGCATTGCCCGATTAGATATTCTTAATATCACAGGTAGAAAAGGTCAGGCCTCTTCCTAAAACACAAATCCCAGTGAAGGTTAAAAAACAATAAGAGGCTCCCAGATCCCAGCTGCCTGGAGTTGATACCTCAGAGTTCACCAGCCTTGCTGACTCAACACGTACGCGGCGTGTGATAAAATGCATGATCACAGCTAAGTCCTATTTAAGCCGCAGATCAATGGTTTAACTCTGTGTCAGGACAGGTAGGCACCGCTGTGTGATGGAAACGTTGTTTGGGGGAAAATGATGCTTAGTAGTGAGAGCAGAGACAATCACATCTGTTTTCTCCAGTTTAACGTCAAACCTCCGAAGGCAGTTTGAGGATGTGTGCCTGTATATCGTGGTCTAAGCAGGCTGTTTTTATTGTCTGGTTTGCATGTTCCAACTCGCCCCAGTCCTTTTTCATTTACAAATGAAGCTTTCTAAAAATTCACTGCAGTCATCCCAATAGCTTCTCCGTGAGTCTACTTAGATTATAAAGAATATGTTCCCTGTGCTTGCAAAGAAGGAGGTAAATAAAGCCTGGATAACTTCCTAAAAAAGGACTCAGGAAGGCCTGTGTTATTCTCCTGACTCATGATGGTCCTGATTTGATGTTTATTGTGTTCTGTTGGAGTCAGCTACACTCAGCCTTGAATCTTCTCATCGTTAAAGTCCACACCAGGCTGGGAAGACAGCTCAGTGTGTAAGAGCCCTCACTATGCAAGTGTAAGGACCTGAGTTTGAATTTTCAGCATCCATGTAATTCAGGCATGATCGTATCCACTGGTAACCCTAATGCTGGAGGGAAGCAGAAACAGGAGGATCTCTGGGGCTTGCTGCCTGAACCATTGTGAGCTTCAGGTTCAGTGAGAGACCCAATCTCAAGAAAATAAGGTAGAAAATGATGGAACAGGACACCCAATAATTTCCTCTGGCATCTGCATGGGCACACATACACACACACACACCATATGCACACACAAACACACATACCCACACCCACAAGTCTGTACTCATTGTCAACATATCAGAAGTGTCCAGTAACTACATTTTATCTGTCTTAGATAAAGTCATGTTGGCATAGTGGGAAACAGATACATAATAAAGTGTATACTTGGGTGAAGTTCACATGTATCTCCTGTTCCCACCACTTTCTGTGATTCTTCTTCTTGGAGCATAAAGATTACAAAACACATCTTCTGTAGTAGTGAGAATGGATGTATACAAGGACAGAAATCTGAGTAAGTCTCCCTCAGCCCCCTGGGAATATGAAGCTGTCATTCTGTGGTGTATTACAGTTCTCTTTTTGTTGGGCTTTTTTTTTTTCTCATTTGGAAGTTCAGCTTCACTTGCTGATGGAAAGTGACAAAATGCTCAATATGTTAAAAAATCTTATCACTAAATCAGGAACAAAACTATAAATTTTGGCCTTTGAAATCAAACTGAGTGGCGAGGATCATTTTGCCCCTGAAATATTACGGTGGTGATCAATTTGCTGTAAAACTAAGAGGTTTAGCTCAGCAATCTATAGTTAGAAAGCCAGTTGTTCAAGAGGAAGTTTTATGCCCAGACCGAGGGATAAATTAAATTTTATGGGGAAAATATGCATTATTACATGCTTATCTGTTTAACATATTATTCTTCCCTACATCAGTATAATAAATATTTTTAATCATATATTTTATCTCACATACACACAGTGATGTGGTAATTTTATTCCTCATGTATTGGCCCAAGCATATTCGATTAATCATAGAATAGAGAAAAGCTTTCAAGTCTACATATACTAAGAAACATCCTGATTGCTCAGCAAACAGACAATCCCAGTGAAATGGAGGTGTTTGACAAAGGGGAAATAATTCAAATTATATTGCCCCAGAGGGTTGGCATCAACTGATCTTCCCCCTTCCCTTACAGAGCATCTTTCAGTAGAATATGCTTTGGACTTAGCTCTGAGAGAGACAGGGAGAGAGTTTTCTCTGAAGATTTTGCTTCAAGTACAAGCCAGTTGTAAGAATCAAAAAAGACTGAGAGAGTGCCACAGTTAAGCTTCATGGTCAGTTTGGACTTAGAATCACTGTGGAAACACACCTCTGGATATGTCTAGGAAAGTGTTTCAGGGAAGCTTAACTCCTAAATATGGGTGGTACCGTCCCATGGGCTGGGGTTGCAGACTGACTAAAAAGGAAAAAAGAAAACTGAGCATCAGCACCCATCTCCTCTGCTTCCTGACTGTAGACAGAACATGTCCGGCTGCCACTAGGAATTCTCCCCCATGATAAACTGTAGCCTGGAACTTCCCGGCAAAGGAAACCCTTCTTCTTTCAGTGGCTTCTTGTTCATATCTGGTCACAGCCACAAGAAAAGTAAGTAATCACAGAGACAGTACAGAATTCAGAGCCTGTGTGTGTGTGTGTGTGTGTGTGTGTGTGTGTGTGTGAACAGATCATAAGCACTAACTTTAAATGAGTCTCACTCAGACTTTGCTGTGCTGACTTGAGTCATTCTACATAATCTACAAAATCTCCATGAGGCAGAATATTTCTGCATCTGTTTTCATGAGTTCTGTGGGCTTCACGAGGCTGAACTTGGGTGGAAGGGAAGGAAAATGTCTTCGGGAGCCATTGCCAGGAGTCCCCAGTACAAGACAGCCTAGAGTCAGACGGCACTGAAGAGGTGAAGGCAGGTGGATGAATCGAGACTATTTCAAAGAGGAAATCCGTGTAGGACTACGTGGCGAGGAAGCTGATGCCGCTCCCAGAGAAATGCATCTTCAGATGCTACACGGGGGTCGCCGCTGAAAAGGTTCAGTGGCTAAAATTTGCCATGCGAGCCTGAGGACCTGAGTTAGATCCATGCAACCCGAGGTGGAAAGAGAGAACAGACACTTGCAAGTCGTCCTCTTACCTTCACACATGTGTTATGGTCCCTGTGTACTTGCACTCACGCATATACATTCATACACATGCACACACAATAATAATAAGCAAATACATTTTAAAATAAAATGCTATATATACAGAAAAAAAGGCATGTGATAAAATGAGGAGATGGTGAAGTCAATATCATTAAAGTATATTATATGTGTAGGTAAAAATAATGAAACCCATTATTTTGCATGAACAATATATGCTAATTAAACAAGGATTTATAAAGTGAAAACCCACACACATGCCCACATTCCCCCCTACCCCCGTCCATCTTGCATGCAAATCAACATGGAGGGACCATCACCTTGGACTTCAAATGGTGGGAGGAGACTGAATCCTTGTTGATTAACAGCCTAATGCATCACTGTGACACTGGGGCGACATGGAGCGTGACATGGCTTCATATAGCACGTCTACATGGCCTGTGACATGGCTTCTCTCACACTGTTCTTTCAAGGATGTTTGTATAGTAAGCAGCTTCAGAAAAACAGACGCTCTATAGGGCAGAGACCAGATTTGCTCCCTCTGAGGCAGAGCAGAGCAGACTCTCCAGGACCCCCTTAGGCTATGGAGCTTGCATACATTTGAAGATCTTCAACCATCGAGTCAACCCAGTATTCAGATTACATTTATCAAAGCCCTTCTGCTGTGGAGCAGTGTCCTCTGAACTGAAACATTCCTTCCAGGACGAGAGAAGAAGGCTCGAGGGGAGAGGAAGGCTGTGAGGCTCAGGAAGGAGACCACTCGCAAGTCTCAGGGGGTTCCTGAAATGAACAGAATTCACAAGGCCCTCTAAACTGGGAGAAGATACCCAGACACTCCAACCTGCTGAGCTGTCTGTGTGTCTTGCGCGGACCTCCAGGATTCCAGCTTTTGTGATTTGTCTCCCACTCTGGGATGGGCTTTTTGGTGATGTGGCTGCCTTGCGTCACACCTGCTCCTCTCAGTCACTCCTTACCCACACCTCTCCAAGTCACGCCAATAATCTCATCTGTTCACCAAGCTGGACTTTGGTGAAATTACTACTTTGGTCTGTCATCAATGCCCAGGGGTGAGCAGACACTTGTTCGAGTCTTCCCAGGAATAGTGTCACATCCCACACTCCACATTGCCCACGTGGCACTCAAGGGGACATAAGGAGTCAATAGACACAGGAGGCACAGGGTTGCCTGCCATGTGGTCAGTGAGTGATGAGGTCCTGTTTCTGACCACGTCTTGTGTCTTCTGTCTGTGCAGAGGAAACCGTGGCAGGCACACTTGTTAGCTGGTAGGGAGGATGAAATCTCAGATCCTCCACAATTCTTGATACTCATTGTCTAATAATGTTGTGAGTAATTGTTAAAGCTTATCACTAATTAGCCAATACACCAGCCCCTCACCATCACCCACTTGTCACTCTCCACAGAGTTTCAGTCATCTGTGATCCCTGGTGGTACAAAAATATTAGATGGAAAAAAAATCAAGAATAAACAACTCACGTTCTTTCGTGGGAGGTCTGTTTTGGCTTGGTTGTTGTTTTGTTTTGGAGACAGGGTCTCAGAACTGGCCTTGACCTTGCCATGCAGCTGAGGGTGACCTTGAACTCCTGATCCTCTGGCCTCCATCTCCAAAGTGACAGGATTCTTAAGTGTATACCCAGGCCCAACTTTTGTGTGTTTGTTCAGGGCCTCACTATCTAGTCCTGGCTAGCCTGGAAGTCCCTAGGTATACCAGCCTCGTCTTGAATTCCCCGAGGCCATCCTTCCTATGCCTCCAGAGTGCTGGAATTAAAAGCATGTACCATGACACCTAGCCTGCAGCGTTATAATTTTTAATGAATTTATTTGCCTTTATGTTACCAACAGAAAGCTTTATGGACAATTATAAAATTAAGGACTTTTTGGGGGTGCTGGGAAATGAACCCAGACCTGTGTGCATGTGATTCAAGTATTCTACCATTAAGCCACATCTCGAGTCTATAATTCATGTTTCAAGTTGCAGATTGCTCCTAAGTGTGTGATATAATCTCACCCGATCCTGCTCTTTCCTGCCAGGACACGAATTGCCTTACATCCAGTGTATCTACTCTGCATACACTACTCATATGGTAAAGTCTTAGTAGCTGTCTCATTGCTGAACTGACCGTCCCAGTGTGGTAGAGCTAGCAGTCAAAGAGTTCTGATTTTACTTAATAATGGCCCCAAAGTGCAAGATTGAAAACACTGGAAATCCAGTTATACCACAGATCAACTGTCAAATGCAAGTGTGCAAATTATTTTGAGAGAAACAGAGAGACCGCATTCATAGAAGTTTTATGACAGATGTAACTCTTGTATTTTATTAGTTATTGCTATTAACCTAGCAATAAGCTAAGGTTATTAACCTTATAAGCTAAGTTTTATTACACAGATGTCAGTGTATTGGTCAGTTTTTCATTTTTGTGACAAAATACTGACATTTTCAGCTTTAGGAAGGAAGGGTTTGTTTGGCTCAGAGTTTCTCCATCCATGGCTGGCCAGCTCCACCTTAGATGGTACTTGTAGGGAGACAGAGTTTCATAAGAGTGGGAGTGTGGGGCGGAAGGCTGACTCAGTGGGGAAGAGCACTGTCTGTTCTTGCAGAGGACCTGGATTCAGTTCCTAGCACCCACATGGTGGCTAACAACCATCTGCAATGCCAGTTCCAAGGGAATCCAAAGGCCTCTTCTGACCTCCACAAACACTGCACACATGTGATACACTTACCTATATGTAGGAAAAACCACTCTCCCTCTTTCTTGTTAGTTTTTTAATTTTATGTGTATGAGTGTATTGCCTGCATGTGTATAAATGCACCCGTGTTGTGCAATGCCCAAGAAGGTCAGAAGAAGGCATTGGATTCCCTGAAATTAGAGTTATGAACAGCTGCTAGCCTCCATGTGGGTACTGGGAATCGAACCTGGGTCTCCTGCAAGAGCAGTCAGTGCTCTTAACCACTGAGCCATCTCTCCAGCCTGCCACATTCTCTTAACACTTCATTAAATTAAGACTCCATCAATGAACCTAGAGATGTAGCTGATAGATTAGAGCCCCAGCCCCCCACAAATCTGGTATGCTGGTGTAACCTTAGATTCTACTCAGGTGGTGGAGGTGAGAGGATCAGAAGTTCAAGGCCAGCCTTGGATATATGAGACTTTTTCTCCAAAAAGAAAAGAATATCTGGGACCATCAAGATGGCTTAGCAGGTAAAGGTAGCTTGCCAGGGATGTGATCTCAGTCCCCAGGAACCCACCCAAAGGAGGAAGGAGAAAACTGACTTCACAACGTTGTCCTATGCCCTCCACACAAGCATCATAGCACTGTGCACAGACAGATGCACACTCCCTAATAATCCATGAAAAATTTAAATTCATCAACAGATTAATTCATTGATAGATCAACCCTACCCCACGCATCCCCTCTGATCACTGAATTGCAGACCAGAGCTTCAGTACATGAGACTTTGGGAAAGAGGGGGAACACTTCCTATCCAAAAACGATAGAGGGGTATAAAGGACAAAACATGGTGTCCTTTGAGTTAGAACTATATCCGACTTCAGGCTACCAAGGGGGACCTCGGACATACCACCCTAGAGCAGCAGGAACTGCTCTGATCCTCTGCCCCGCCCTGAGTCTGAAATCACTAATTTGCATCACCTAAGTTCTGTCATCTTGGATTTCTATCTTCTCTTATTTCTCAGCTGCAATAATTACAAAGCAAATCAGTATTATCACAACCCAGAGATATGAATTACCGCATCTATCTACATTTGTTAACATCTTAACAACACTCTAAATGAGCCGCCGCATTTATGTAAACAGGCCAGTGTTCACTCCACTCCACTCACTGAAGAGTTTGCCAAGAGCCTTCTGCAAGTCTCATCTAGCCCTGGACACGGACCGAGTCCCTACCCTCTGAGGCTTGGAGTCTGGATGGGAACTAAATCCCTAGCCGCGTGATTACAACCGAAGCGACTGAGCATCGTGTTAAGAGACAGTAGCTCCCATCGAGGGGAAGTGTCCTAGTTTCATTCCTGTGGTTGGGATAAAAGACCCCTACCAAAGGCAACTGAGCAGGGGTAAAGAGGTTATTTGGTCGACAACTCCGCATTTTAGTCTCTCATTTGGGGAAGTCAAGGCAGGAGCTTAAAACATCCTATTGACAGTTAAGAGCAGAGAGGGACAAACACAGTCACACAGCTGCCAAGCTTATTCCACTTTTACACAGTTCAGGGCCAGTCCGGAAAATGGCACCACGCACAGTGGGCTGGACTCTCCTCCCTGCATTAACAATCACGACAATCCCCATAGACATGCACACAGGCAAATCTGATCTGGGCAATCTGTCATTTGAGACTCCTTCCTCAGGAGACTCTAGGTGTGTCAAGTTGACAGTTAAAACTAGCCAGCTGTTACCTGCTGATGTTGGTTGGCACTTACACACAGGCGGTGACCAGATGAGGTAAGAAAGCAGCCCTGGCTCCAGAAACCTAATGTCAGGAGCAAAGACTTGATGACACTGGTGAGTGTGGCAGGAAGAGAAGTGAGAAAAGGAAGAAAGAGAGAGAGAGAATCAAAAACGAGAAGCTGAGGCGCCCTTTAGCGTTTCACTCTGCAGGCCCCGAGAATGCAGTAGGTCCCAGCAGGGAAGTGCAGTTCAGAAAGCAAAGGATTTGCATTTTAGAAACTGCAACTTCACCAACAGGAAAGATGGGACAGGGATCCTCACCTGAACACTTGTGGTCTCTGGGACCGGATAATTCTTCATCGGGAAGGGAGCTTACTGTGAGCTGTACCGGATTTCTTTAGCATCTGTGTCCCATCAGCACAGAGTGACAGTGGTCTCCTCTCAGTGACAGAAAGCAAAATATTACACCCTATGGAGCAAAACTGACTGAGCATCATGGGAAGGCAGAAGACCAGGTCTGGAGCCATAAGGCAGGAGAGAGACAAAGGCAGCCCGAGCTGTGTGGATAGGGAGGGGTCAGGCTGAAGCAGTGTAGAAGAAGCGCCTTCAAGTTTCTCACAGACCTGTATATCAGACCCCCCAAGAAGCTGCCGGGATGATCCCCGACTCCGTTCCTGTAAGGAAGCGAATCTTAGCTCTTGCTTCTGCCTATGATTGTGCTTGTCTGTCTCCACCCTGCGAAGTTGTAGCGTTTCATACATATGTATGCATACGTTAAGTTTTTGCAAGCATAATTTAGACTTTTCAAAACAATGACATGGTAACAAAAGAAAATTGAGACATGCATGCACTTTGAATGCGGATTCCAGTTTCTCACGTCCTCCCCCTGACACTTTTCCTGCTGCATTGTGTTATGAATTTGTTTGTTCTGTTTTTCCATGTCTTGCCCAACTTTAAAGAAATCTGCTCTAATAGGCAATTAAGCCCACCCATTATCTATAGAATGCAAAAGCTACCTCAGACCAACCAGCCAGATAACTCAGTTGGCTACTCAGTAGGTTAGAAGTCAACTTAGATATTGTTTTCATAAAATTTATTTAGGTAGAAAAAGAAATTAGGAGGGTAGTGGAAAGGACATGAACAAGGCACATAATATATACATGAAAATGTCAGAGTGAAGCCCATTATTTTGTATATGGACAGAAAAATGTTAATAAAGAAGAAATAGACATGAGATTTATAGACTATGAACCACGTGATAGGAACTTTACAATATGACCTTGATCCTCATTAGTTTTCCTTGTCAACTTGACACAGCCTTGGGTCCCCTGAGAAGGGAGTCTCAATTGAGCACGTTCCCAGATCAGATTGGTCTGTGGCCATGACTACTGGGGATTATCTTGATTGTTCATTGATGAAGGAGGGCCCAACCCATGTAGGGCAGGAGGGCATAGGCTATATAAGAAAGCCACGTGACCATGGGTCTGCAAGTGAGCCAGCATCTTCCCCATGGTCTCTGCCTCAAGCTCCTGCTTGAGCTCCTGTCCTGACTTCCCTCAAGGATGGTCTGTGACCTGTACGGTGAAATATGCCCTTTCTTCCTCTGAGTCGCTTTTGATCAGAGTGTTTTATAACAGCAACAAATGAAATGAGAACCTCAAGCACTGAATCCTTCCAGTATAGGAAAGAGCTATGAAGTCTCCCCTTTTGTTTGTAAAATTCAGGACTTTAAGATGTTAGTAACAGAGTTTAGTTGGATCAGGTCACCCAAATAACCACTTAACGAACTGGAATAAAATAATAGACTGGGAGCTGGGGAGATGGCTCAATGGGCAAAGAGCACTTGTCCCAAAGTGCTGAGTTCAAGGACCTGAGTTCAGATCCCCAGCGCCCACGTAAAACCTGGACACAATAGCATGCGAGTGTAATCTTTGTGCATCTGTGGTGAGACGGGAGGCAGAGACAGGACAGTCCCTGGAAGCTTGCAGGCCAGCTAACCTGGCCTAGGCAGTGAACAGCAAAAGAAAGGCCCTGTCTCAAACAAGCTAGAAGGTGAGAACCAAGGTTGTCCTCTGACCTACACACATGTTCTGTGACATGGAAATGCCTGCACTTGAACATGCACACACATCATACACATAGACATAGAGAGAGAAAGAGCGGGGGGGGAGAGAGAGAGAGAGAGAGAGTTTTTTTTACAGAAAACCATAGTAGAAGAATTTTTTTGAAAACCTCTTTGGTAAATAGCCTGCCAGTAGTTATTTTGTTCCTTTGCTTTAGCTTTTTTTATATTTTATCTATTTTTTTATTTAACGTACATGAGTGTGTTGCCTGTGTGTATGTAAGTGCATCGGTGTTGGGCAATGTCCACAGAGGCATCAGATCTCCTGGAACTGGAGTTACAATGGTTGTTAGCAGCCACGTAGGTGCTGGGAAGTGAACCTGGGTCCTCTGCAAGAGCAGCCAGTGCTCATAACTGCTGAGCCTTCTCTCTAGTTCCTGCCTTAGGTTTTTTTTAAGTCAACATTATGCAGTGTAGCCCAGGTTGCCCTCAGACTCACGATCCTTCTATTGAGATTTCAGGCCTGTGCCAGGACACCCAGCAATCTAGTAAATACCTTGGGCACTTCAGGCCATGCACTGTCTGTCACACTGGCTCATTCCAGCTGCTGTAGTACAGAAACAGCTACAGACAGCACATGCACATGTGCCATGGCTGAGTCCCCTGTGAACTGTATCTGCTTGATCTACAGATACTTGTTTCAGTTTCATCACTGCCACATGTCACAGAAAAGATTATTTTTCAATTTTTCAAACCATTTAAAAATGTAAAGATAAGGGGCTGCGTGTAGCTCGGTTGGGAGAGTGCTTGCTTGGCATGCAGGAGGCCCTGGGTTTAATTTCCAGCCCCTCATAATCTGGGCCTGGCAGTGCGTGCCTGTAATTCCAGCAACAGACAGGAGGAGGCAGGCAGATCATGAGTTCAAGGTTGAGCCCAGAGAAGAGGCTCAGTGGTTAAGAGCACTTGCTGCTCTTCCAGAGGACCCAGGTTTGGTTCCCAGCACCCACATCAGGTGGTTCAAAACCACCTGTAACTTCAGTTCCAGGGGATCTGATCTGATACCCTCTTCTGGCCTACACAGGCATTGTACGCATGTGGTACACATACATACACTCAGACATACAGGCACACTAAATAAATAAATCTTTTTTTACAAGTTCAAGGTCATCTTTGGCTACATAGAAAGTGCAAAGCCAGCCTAAGCTACCTACATGAGACCTTTCCTCAAAATAAAAAAAAAAATTAATTAAGCAAATAGCTAAACATGGGTTGGCACAAGCTTTAATCTCAGCACTTGGGAGCCAGCACAGAGAAAGTGAGGCTAGCCTGGTCTACAGAGCAAGCTCCAGGTCAGCTGGGGCTGTGGGGAAATCCTGTCACAGAAAATATTTTTTTTAATTAAAGGGTAAATTTGATGAATTTCTTTAGTAATATCTCTAAGTTTTGGGGTTCCAGACTAGGCTCCCCAGAGGCAAGGCCCGAGAGAGATTTTTGAAGGTAGGTGATCTCTCTTGAGAAGCAGTCCAAGGAGGCACCCATGAGGTAGTGTGGGAACCACGCAAGAAAGAAAGGGATCGACATGGTGTGTGGCACGGGGCAGGTTCCTGCTGGCATTCTTGGGGCGGGGGGAATGTCTGGGGCCCCTTGACACACAGGAAGGACATTTGCAAGCTTGGTCCTTGTAATTTTGGTTACAGACTGCTCTCGGGGTCAGTAGTCCCCACGCTGCTGTCTCACCTCTCTTTGACAGAGCATACTGCTGGGGCCAGAGGATGCCAGGGCAGACTGACAGAGGCCTGTAGTAGGGAGGAGGCTCAGCAAAAAGAAGACGCTAACGGCTTCCTCCATAGTACAAGATGCCGGGCTCGTGAGCAAATCATTAAAGATGTAGTGAACTAGCATGTCAGAAACTTTGGGGCTATCTCTAGGCAAGGAAGCCATGAGACTGTAGATGATGTGCCCCAAAACACTTAGGATTCAAGATAAATCATATCTTACGGCAGCATTTCAGAGTATAAGATGAATACCTAGAATCAGTAATGAAGAAAAAATCAAAATGTTAATTAAAAACAGGATCAAGGCTGGGGAGATGGCTTGGTCAGTGATGTGCTGTCTTGAAAGCATACAGACCTGCATTTGATCCCCAGAACCCAGATGCGGTAGCACACTCTTACAATCCCAAAGACGATGTGAGAGGAAGAGACAGGCAGATCCACGGAAATTCTCTGGCCAGGAAAGTTCTAGACCAAGTTCTAGGCCAATGAGAGACCCTACCTCAAAAGGAAAGTAATACAATGTGGTGGTGCACGCCTTTAGTCCCAGCACTCAAGAGACAGTGGCAGGTAGGTCTCTGTGAGATCGAGGCCAACCTGGTCCACACAGGAGTTCTAGGCAAGCTGGAGCTATAGGGACACCCTATCTCAAAAAGACAAAAAAAAAAAAAAAAAGATGATTTCCACATGTATACATACATACATGCACTTGTGCGCCTGCGCACACACACACACACACACCTACAAAATAAAATTAAAAACAGAATCAGCCATAGTGCTGTGTAGATACACATAGCACCTGAGGCGAAGGAAATGTCCACCTCCAGATGAGTATACTTTATGTGTTTTCTAATTTTATTTGTTGTTGTTATTTGTGTTCGTGCATTTTTATGTGTGTGTGATGTGGTGGGGGCAGGCATGTCACGTCACCTGTGTGGAAGTCAGAGGACAACTTTGTGGAGTCAGTTCTCTCCTTCCACCTTTACATGGGTTCTGGGACTGAACTAAGGTTGTATGGTCTCGTGGCAAGCCCCTTTACCCACTGAGCCACCTCTCTGGCCCCTGCTTTATGTATTTTTAATGGGTAATCATATTCAGTGTTTGATTTTGAAAATATTTTCAAATCATCATGTTGTATACCTTTGACATATATGCTAAAAATAAATATCTAAAATGTGTATGTGTATGTGAGAGAGAGAGAGAAAGAGAGAGAGAGAATAGGGCCATAGACATGACTCAGCACATAAAAGGTGCTTGCCAAAAAGCCTAACAACTTGAGTTTGATCCCCAGAATCCAAATTTGTCCTCTGACCATAGCATACAGGTGTCACATACAGAGAGACAGAAGGAAAATGAATAGATTAATAAAAGGAAAATAGTATTGATGAATTTGCTTCCATGAAAGTCAGAAAAGTAAAATCATAATATAGTCTTCCTACAGTAAAAGTATTTAAACTTGAGCCAGGCCCATTTTAATCCCAGCACTCGAGAGGCAAAGGTAGCTGGATCTCTGTGACTTTGAAGCTAACCTAGTCTGCACAGCACATTCTGAGCCAGTCCGGACTACATATGAGATCCTGCCTCAGAAAACAAATTCAGTACCTGGAGAGATGGCTCAGCAGCTAAAAGCTGTGGCTGTTCTTGCAGTGGACCTGAGTTCAGTTCCCAGCACCCACATGGTGGCTAACAACCATCCATAACTCCAGTTTCAGGGGATCCGCCAACCTATTCTGACCTCCATAGGCGCTGCACAACTCAGGTGCACTTACATGCATGCAACCAATACACACATACACATAAAATAGTAAAAAAAGCATTTAAAATTTTTAACTTAAATTAAACTGTTGTGAGTTTAATATGCCTATTTTTCAATTTTTCAACATTTTCCCCAAACTTCTTTCATGTTCTGGGAAGAAAATTGATGATCAAAACTTTCCTTATTAATAAAAGTATATAAGCAGGTGGCGGGACACTCCACCTTTCCTCAGCCTTGAATTGGACTCCACATGGCCTTGGTCCTCAACCTGTGCTTACTTAAAATACTGGCATTTTGTTTGTTACAAGTTTTTGTACAACTTAGATTTTCCAAGTACTGGATTAAGATGTGATTTTTTTTTTTTTAATTCCTAAGGTTTGAGGTTCCTCTACCTCCCCCGCCCCTGAATTTTGCACATGCAGTGGGCGCCTCACTGGTCTGGTCCCTCTTCTCCCTGTTCCTGGTTAGGGCACGCCTGGCACTTAAGCCAAGTGCTTAACAAATGATAGCTTTACTGCTTGTCTTTAAGCTCTGTTTGTCCCGGTCTGCTTGGAGGATTTCTTTTTATAGCCCACACAGCTTCCTTGGCCCGTCAGGATAACCACATATTCGAATCTTAACCATCACCAGGATAAATTATATCTCTTTTTTCTCCTATCATGGCATATAGGGGAAAAATGTAGTTTTTATTGAATATTTCTGAGGCATATGTGTGGATAACTATTCTCATAACCTGAGACAGAGGATAAGAGTTACCAAAGCCACAGCAATTACGGCTGGATAATTTGAAGGGCCCACTTTTTCCTGACAGCAAATTAACTGATGTTATAATGGGTATGTCACCCTGTCATCCATCAACATTTATTGAGTTCTGACAATGTGCTGGGTTACATGTGAAAGAGTGCACACACACACACACATACACACACACACATACACACATACACACACACACAGAATCCTAACTTCTTTCTTCTCGAGTCTGGTCCATTGATGGCATGGTTTGTGATGATTTTTGCTATGTAAAAGGAAGATTGTATTTCTATTATCTTCTCTTTCTCTCTCTCTCTTTCTCTCCCTCTCCCTCTCTCCCTCTCTCTCTCTCTCTCTCTCTGCATTTTTCTTAGCACAATGGCTCTGGTTGGCTTTGAAGATGAGTTGTAATCAACTTCTGAAATGGAAGGACGAGAATTCTGATTTGTGGGAGGTTCTGATGGAGCGAGGCATTTTAATGACTCTTGTTTACTAATGACCCAGCCTTTCTAGAACCATATTCAAGCACCAGGACTGGAAGGGGCCCTGCTGATTCTGCCTCACAATAGATCACTGCAGAAACAGTGAACAGAATCAAGGCAGGCAGCGGAGCTCTGGCTCCCTGCGTGCTGGCGGGGCTGGCGACAGGAAGTGCTGGGTCCAGGAAGGACATGAATGATAATTTTGTGAAATGTACTGAGGTTAGGGGACAGGGATGAGTCAAAATTGAAAAACAATCACCAAGTAATTAAGAAATGCCATTTCCAACAGCTGAAGAGTATTTTAAAGAATCACAGAGAACAAAACCCAACTGAAAAAAGCTATTTAATTTTTAGACTGCCATTAGAAATTAGGGTGAAAAGATGCTGGGGACAGGGATTTATGACTTTGCCCCTTGCTAGTACTTATTTGCGTGTATGTATTTGCTCTGGGTTCAGATCAGACCTACAGGGACTGAAACTTCACCCTAAACCCCACACTCCCCTTCTTCCAGAAGCTCCAGTTCCAACCTAATGTTATTTTAACAGTTTTTCTTTAATTTAACGATATTTAATTTGCATTCACTCAAGTGACATACAATAGATCATGCTATTACCATGATTTATATGCCATGAACTGGCATAAATTCAACATTATAAATTGCGCCTGTAAATGAAACTATTATTTTACAGGAATTACTGTAGCAAAAAGGCTGAGGACCCTCCAGTCAACCTTAGTCAAACCCACTCTTAAGAGTTTTATATTTTATGCCTGCAATAAATGCTTTTCTGAAAGCTCATAACCCACAAAAAAAGTCATTCGAAGTACATTAATTACGATAATACTATCCAAAAAGCTGTAAGGGCCTATTTTTGTGACATCATTCTCTGATTTCTTACTGTCTTAAATTATCCCTTTGATGGCTGCGGAGATTAATAGTCATACTTTTGTCATTAAATATAAGGCATTTTAAAGCTTAATCCACCTAAGTTCTAATTGATATTGCTTTCAGTTGGCAGAGAGCGACCTGATTTATAATTTAAATATGCAGAATTCTATGCCTCTCTCTAGCATAATGACAAAAGCAAAGTCCCCTCATCTTTTTCAGCAATGTTAACATCAAGGAAAAGTCACTTTCTTTTTTTCTCCTTTTATATCCTAAGCCTAATTGAAAACTGTTCATTGAATTTCAACATGATAGAAAAGTCTTTTTATCTCTCAATTTGTCCATTAGCGATTGTAATTGAAGTGTCTGCTACATCGCTGAGTTGATATTGTTCTTGTTTAAATTCTGAGTTTCTCTAAATCTTTCAGAAGACATCAAAAAATGTATATGTATGTCTATCCATACGCACACACGCGCGCACACACACACATTCACACACGTCTGTGTCTTGGGCAATGTCAGCTGATTCTGCTTAAATGCAGGATTATACACACTAACTCTCCACGTGGATAAAGGAACACAAAGAAGGAAGTCGGCTAATTTTGCCGGGGAACATGTTGCATAATAATCTTAGCAGCATGACCATAAGGCTTGCTAATTGCCACATCTGTTTAACAGCTGTCAGATGTTCCCCACACACCACCATCAATATTATAGAACAGCACATTGCCGAGAGTTTTATTGTTTTCAACTGTTCTTTATTTGTCATAGACATTACTGCAGCTAATGACATCTATTTATGTTAGGCCACTAATTATTTTAGGGTTTTCTTTTTGAGAAAACTCTATTCAATCCAGTTTTTCTGTTGGGATGGATCTCTTGTTTCCTGCCTGCCGCCCTGAGACCCCCAGCTTAATGTCCTTCCTGACGACTCCTTCATGGGGACAATACTAATTTTTCCCCATCCACAGTCATCTTCAATGTCCTGATAGGTTTGTGGAGTCTTTTTACAGGACGGTTTCCAAGGGTCTTTACTTCTTAATGGCACTGACGAATTCTTGCCCTAAATCTCGAGGTTGAGCCCATGATGAAAATAATAAATGCACAGATATATCCCTTTGTGGGCCGTCTCTGTGCAGGCCGCTGCCTCTGTGCAGGCAGCACTGGTCTTGCTGATTTTTTGTAATTACTTTTACATTTCACCTGGTTCTTCGCCACAATATATTTTTTTAAAGCACAGCAAACCACAACCTCTATTAAACACAAAGCAGAGGCTGACAAACTGCAGCTGGAATGAAATCCACATGGTCGGATGTAAGATGAATTGATAGGTGTCAATGGTCTCCATTATCCACAGAATACATGAATTCTGTATAATGTATTATTTATTCATTCTCAATGCCTTTTGTCTCATTAATAAACCTGTATCTCAGAGATGGACGGTACTAATGATTCGTTTGGGGTAGTACAAAACGACGTGGTGTTGCCCATCCAGAGTTCATTATTTTCCTCATCTATCCTGCATCTTCCCATGAATTATTAAGACCCAGACTGTTTATTTAAGGACCTAATTTTAGTGCATGTGTCCGGCTGTATTCTGTTTTCTCCTCTAATGAAAGGAAAATAATGTGAGAATTTCAATCAGGGGCTCAAATTTTAGATCCGCCATGCATGCCAGTTGTAAAGGTCACTCTGCTTTCGAACTGCACGGCAAGGACGTTTGATGAGTCTAAAAATCCATTTGGGTTACGCATCACATGGCGCCAACAAATTAAAGTCGAGCTGCTTGGTTTAGTCAAACACAATTTGCATGAGCTTATGGAAAGATAGATTGAAGAAGGAGAAACCGATGCAAGTCACCCTGCAGGAAATATCTTAGCCAAAATGAAGGGAGTTGATTGGAGATCACTTCTGGGAGTAACACAGAATGACCGTCATTAGCATCGGAATGTCCAATCCTGCCTGTCCCAGTTATGGGACTGGGACATCTCTGGTTTTCAAATCTGGCAATGTGTATTCATTTATAATCAAATCATGCCACAGCCCGAGAATGATTTGAAAAGGCTTACTGAGAGCACACACAGAGATGAGCTTAGATATAAAATTCACTTCACTTTTCTAAAGATGGACGGGAAGCTAACATTTTCGGTTGGATTAAAAATGCTTTTGAATGGTCTAAGAGATGTTTCATTGACAGATTTTCTTAGGTTTGGGGGATGTCTGTTTCAAAGCAGTTGTCTCTAATACTGTAAAGAGAACATTTATATTGACTGCACTGTTGGAATTTTTAGGATAAGATTTTACAAAAGGTTTATCAAAAAATGAAGACTTTTCAGGGTCTGGAGAGATGGCTAAGTAGTTAAGAGCACTTGTTGCTATTGCAGAGGACCTGGGTTCACATCTCAGCACTCAGTTCCAGAAGATCCAATGTCCTCTTCTGCCCTCTGTAGGAATTGTGTGCACATGGTGTATGTACATACATGCAGGCAAACACTCATACACATAAAACAAAAATAAACATTTTTAGGCTTTTCAAAATATATTACAACTGTAACACAGAAAGTATGTGACAGTTCTCACTGGGAATTTTCCTGAAAGACTGCTGAGTTTCTTCCAAAGATTTCCATGGTCCCATCTCTTGTCCCATGTTCCCCTTTTCACATCTCTTATGAGACAAGAGCTATAATAAAAACATCAAATGGTTGGTGACCCCCAAAACAGCTGCCCTCTGAAGCCAGTGTTCTTACACACTTGGGGGTCTGATCTTCGCACTGGTGAGCTCTGACCTTGAGACGTTCTCAGCAGGAAGACGGGAAGAGAAACCTCAAGAACAAGTCGATCTCAGTGTCCTGTCCGGCCTGACACAGGTGAGCTAGATGGACACATTCAAATGAGCAGGAAGTACACACAAAATGGTATCCGGTGGAAAACACTGGCCTGACTGAGGGATGGATAGTTCAGTCTGTAAAGCACTTGCCTCAGGGGCACAGAGGACCTGAGTTCTATACCCAGCACTCACTTTAAAAATGTGGGTGTGGGAACTGGAGAGATGGCTCAGCAGTTAAGAGTACTGACTGCTCTTACAGAGGACCTAGATTCCATTCCCAGCACCCACATGGTGGCTAAAAACTGTTTGTAACTTCAGTTCTAAGGGATCCAATCCCTTCTTCTGATCTCCGCAGGTGTTGCACAACACGGGTACACTTGCATACATGCAGGCAATACGCTCATACACATAAAATAAAAATAATAAATAAATAATCTGGGCATGATACCAGGTAATCCCAGTACTGGAGAGGTGGACCGAGGGGCATCCCAGGGCTTGCTAACCAACAATCTAGTCTAATTATGAGCTCTATGCCAATCAGAGACCTTGTCTTAAAGGTAAGTGGTGTTCCTGAGGATGGCACCCAATGCCAGCCTCCACATGCATACACACACACACACACATATACTTTAAACGGCCATAAGGGGCTGGAGAGATAGCTCAGCAGTTAAGAGCACTGGCTGTTCTTACAGAGGACCCAAGTTTGGGTCCCAGCATCCACATGGCAGTTAACAACCATCGGTAACTCCAGTGCCAGGGGATTTGATGCCCTCTTCTGACCTCTGTGGGCACTGCAGGACACAGGTTCACTAACCTACATGCAGGCAATACACTCATATGCATAAAATAGCAATAATAAATAAAAATTGTTTTGCTTTGCCAGGTGTTGTGGCACAAGTCTTTAATCCCAGCATTTGGGAGGCAGAGGCAGGTCGATCTCTGTGAGTTTGAGGCCAGCCCGGTCTACATAGTTAGTTTCAGCTAAGTTACAGGTAGACCTTTTTTATCAAAAACAGGTGCCATAAAACTGATCTCTATGAGATCCAGTCTACCCTGGTCTACAAAGCAAGTTCCAGGTCAGCTGGGGCTACAAGAAGACCCTGTCTCAAAAAAAATAACCATAAAGGAACTGATGAGATGTACACTCACAAGGATAGACTAGTCAACAACAGAAGAAAAGGTCAGCTGAATTCTGAAAAGCAGAAAGTGCATGACTATGCGGGATGTGACCACAATGTCTTCCCCTCCCTGAGGACTCAGGAAGGAACTCAACATGAACCCTATTTCAGCTCCAGGACAGGGAACGCTTCCTAACCAAGAGGCACTAGGTGTTTTGGAAGTCAAGGTTGCAAAAAAGGATGAAACCAGGGAGGTACCTGCTCGGGACTCCCTTCCTCCTTCTCTCTGGGAGAGCTGCTGTCATCCTAGGCTGACACACACACACACACACACACACACACACACACACACACAGCTGGAGTTCTCAGCTGGAGAGCGCCAGACCCAGGGAAGTGACAGGAGGCAGAAGGAATGGGTTAGATGAATGTCTGCACACAGAGACCCTCGCTCTCTTTCCTTCACTCAGCTCCCAGCCTTGGCTACTGGCTCACCTCCCTCCAGCAGAACATCCCATGTTTTCTCCTTTATAAACAACTGCCCCTCTGAGGCCCACCGGTCAGCAAGTTCAGTGCAAGGCTTGCAGTACTGAATCTGCTTTGTTTGTGCGTTCATTCATTTGAGTCAAGGTCCCCTTGTAGACCCAGCTGGCCTGGAACTCACTATGTAGATCAGGCTGACCTCAGTTTCACAGAGCTCCACCTGCCTCTACCTCCTGAGTGCTGGAATTAAAGGCCTGTGTCACCATACCAACTTTTAGGAATTAAAAGATTCAAGAGCCAGCAAGATGACTCGATGGGTAAAGGGGTGTATTGACAAGACTGACAGCCTGAGCATGAGCCCCAGAACCCACGTATTAGAAGGAGAGAACTGACTCCCACAAGTTGTCCTCTGACCCCCACATGTGCATGCCCTGGCATGAATGTGTACCACATACAATCGATCAGTCAACCAATACAAAACAAAAGATATGCTGCAACAACTGAAAATTCAAACGACAGTTTGGGGAGTTGGGTATGCAGCTAAGTGGTTAGCGTGCTTACCTAGTGTGCAAAAAACCATGGGTTCTGTTTCCAGCACTGCATAAGCCAGATGTGATAGCACGTGCCAGTAATCCCAGCACTTGGGAGATAGAGGCAAGAGGACTGGAAATTCAAGGTCATCTTTGACAACGTAAATTCGAGGCCAGACCTGTCTCTAAAAAAATAAAAAACACTTTGAAAACTTAGTTTGGGTTGGTTATACTGAGAATTCTTCTAGGAAGTGGGAAGAGAAATGGGTAATGCAGAGGAGAATGCTAGGAAGAAAATGAAAGGTAACCGAGCAAGAGCAGTTTCGAGAACAAGCACACCAAAAGGGAGAGAAGTAACAAAAAGTTACTCAGGAAAATATTCCAACACTAGACAAAACCAACTTGAAGACCCATGATGAATGAAAGTTCCCCAGATGAATGAAAGGAAAGTCCTGTCATCTTTGTTGTCTTAGCTCTGGCCCTAAATGCTTTCCACAGAGATTCTTTCAAAGATGTTCAGGTGTCATCACACACATAACAGCCATGACAACTGGGAAACAAGAAAGACGTTTCCTCAAAACACTAATAAAACCATTTGTTTCCAACCAAGAACCCCACATCCAGCTTTCCAGATCCCCCGTTCTCAGAAAAAAAGAAACTCTTGCTCATCTTTTCTTTCTTTTCTCCAGACGAAGAGGGTCCAGGTGAAGGCAACACAGAAAAGAAAGAGGAAAGGCCACAGGTCAGAAGATTGAATCCCAGTATCCTCGCCTCCCTCTGTCGCCATTTAGAGCTTCAATGTCCTCCAGGCCATCTGTGAAGACTTGGTCCCTAATAATGGTCCTGTTTGGAGATGGCAAAATATTTAAGAGATGAGGTCTCGTGTAGGAAAGTTAGGTCATTGGGAAAAGGCATGCTCCTAAAAGGGATACTGAGATCTCTCTCTTTTCTCAGCCATCATGAGGTGACCAGGTAACCCCATCACACATTTCCTGCCTTGTCACAGGTCCAAAAGTCAATGGGCCAAGTGGCCAGAGATAGAAACTTCTGAAACTATGAGCCAAAATAAACGTTTCCTCCTTTTACGATGTTTGTGTCAAGTATTTTGTTACAGTAGTAGAGAAGTATTAATGCACACCCTCCCTCCTGGCCTGTCTACCACCCAAACTTACGATAAAAAGACCCTTTACGATTCCAAAGTCCTGCTTCTATGCAACGGAGGGTTCAAGTTTCTCCTGCATTTTTAAGCCAGCCCTTCCCAATGGGTTGAAGTTAGACTTGGCTCAAACCAGTAAGTGGATTTTTCTGGATTCACATCTCCCTCACTCTAGGCAGGCTCCCATGTGGTCTCGTCTCCTCCTCCTGGTCACATATTCTCCTGGGTTCCTAGGATTGCCTTGCTTTCTCTCTATGATCAGCTTGACTGCCCCTGGATGGTTCTAAAACACCAAGGTAATAATAACCTTTTTCCTTGCTTGAGACACTTTAAATAGCCCTCTCAACACCAGCAGGACAGAATCCAACTTCTGCAGCATGTAGAAGAGCCATTCCCAGAGAACCGCCCACCTACCTCATCTGAAGCCACTTAAAGTTAGGTCACACCCCCTTGACTTTTCCAACTCCTGCCCTCAGCGGGACCACCAGTTCCCTCCAAATTCCCACACATCCTTGTAGATCCTACTCTGAGAAATGTCTCCTAGACCCAGTGTCCACTCAGCCCTCCCCCTCTGTGTGTCCAGCCCTCCCTTAATGTTGATTCACTTGTCTGTGACCTCTTCCTGCATGACAACCTTCTGTACCAGAAACCAGCTCATGTCTGTATCCCAAAATTGAGACAGGTTCTGTCCTTGGTGGAAAATAAATATTTGGTGAGGGCTCCTGGGTTCTCTTCTAAAACCACTTCTTAGCATCTTCGTGGGCCAGATAACAGCCAACCAAACCTCAGACTCTGTAGGAGGTTTCCATTTGCCTGACCTGGATGGGGCCAAAAGGGATCCAGAACTCTCAGCTCAGCTTCGTCCTGTCCCTCTGATGGGGTGATGTTTATCCCCTGTTACTTTGATGTTGGTACCAGAATGATTAGCTGTGAGAAAGCCATTTCCTTTCTGGTCTCTGCCAGTGGTGTGGTTGAACCGGCTCTTACTGGCTCACAGGGGCCCACTGTTAAGTTATCAGGATCATGCTCAGTCTCCTGTTATTATGTTTGAAATCCACCATGGATTACATACTTACCCATAGAAACTGGCAAATGGACAGTGTCCCCTGCCACCCACTAAGTCCTGCGGTTATTACCAACTCACTTATGACTCAGCCTTTGTGGGTTGACAAAGACATTTCTCAAGCCTGTTCACCCAGTATAGCCCAAGACTCCTATGATCATAGTGATGGGTTCATAAATGGGGATGTTACTTTTAGAAACTCTCCCAGGTCTATGGGGAAACTACTGAAGAGGGAGGCGTCTATACTAATGACTCCCCTTAAGGACCACAAATAATCCCAGAACTTCTGGGGTTGCCCCAGATAGAAAACTCATAGGAGAATGAAGCCACACAGATGAAGAAGGAAGACACGTCCTGGTAGCCTCAAGAGAGCCCCGACCCTGCAGGGAGCCCATTCCCATCTCTAGATAAGATTCTTTTTTAAATATTTTATTTTTCACTTACTTATTGGCGTGTGTGTGCGCGCACATGTGAGTGCACCGGGAGGCCAGAAGAGGGCACTGGAACCCCTGGAGCTGGCCTTACAGGTGGTTGTAAGTGACCTGATATGGGAGCTGGAAACTGAGTTCTGGTCCTCTGCAAGAGCACCACATGCTCTTAATCACGGAGCCAATTCTTCAGGTCCTTCATCCCTGAGTTCTGAGTCAGTAGTCTTTTTGTGTAACTTAACTCAATATGGGTTTTGTTGTTATTTGCAAAGGAACACAGCCATGTCTATCCCAGTCTTTAGTGTCTTCTACAATGTGTACGGAAACTCCTCGGGTGTTTCCTTGCCCAGATCTATGACGCTTCCCTAGACCTTCCCCTAAACGTGGACCAGGTCCCTGAGCAGCTGTCTCTACTATGTAGCTCACCCCTCACTTCCACTTCCTTCTGTGTGTGCACATCACCACCTGGGCTCTGTAGGAGGTGAGCCCCTCTGCTGATGGGGAAGAGCTACAGACCTCTCTGAACCCCAAGCAGTAGCTTTGCCCATGGCCGCTGCCCTGGTTGTATGAGAAACCCCAGAAAGGTCCTTATTTGGCCTGAGCTATCCAGATCCTCTCTCTGTTCACTGCAGCAGAACCCCAGTCTCCTCAGCTTTCTCCAAAGGCAGCATGTAGGCTCATGGCTGGCAAGGTGGGTTTGGGGAGTAGAGAGGTGCTTCTGTTCTGACACTCATGTATGTGTGTTGATGCATTTTCAGAAAGCATATGTCTAATAATGCTTCTAAAGGGGTTCCATGTGTATGACTGCTTTGGATGGAGCTAAAGCAGATATGTTTTTAATCTGTGAGTCTGTGTGTGTGTGTGTCTGCACATCTGTATATCTGTGTCCCTGCATATGTTCACATTCATGTGGAGGCCGGAAGCAACATTGAATGTCATTTTTCAGGAGCCATCCACCTTGTTTTTGAGACAGAGTCTCTCTCTGGCCTGGGCCTCACTGACTCAACTAGGATGACTGGCCATCAGGCCCCAGGAGTCCTCCTGTCCTACCTCCCTGGCTCTGGAATCACACGTGTGCAGCACCATGCCTGGCTTTTCTTTTTATATGGGTTCTAGAAATCAAGTTCAGGTCGCCATGCTCACATAGTAAGCACTTTACCAATGGAGCTGTCTCCCCATATCTAATCCCTGGATTTTGAGAACAACATTCAGTCAATATTCCTATCAGCAGTGACTACAGTTAAAGACCCAGGTCAGATTAGCTTAGTAGAAACTCAGTTTGCCAACAGGAAATCGGGAAACCCCCAAACTTGAGGAAGCCCCCAGAGAACGAGTGATAAGCCAGAAGCTGGAAGCAAGAGAAGCCACACCAAGGGATAGTCTCACTGGGACACCCCCTCCTGCAAACATGGCCTCTTTGCCACTGAGCATTGGGGCCACTGGGCTCACAGTACTGTCTCAAAGCCTTGGTCATAAATGCTATTTTTAAAAACACAGTCTCCTGTAACCCAGGCAACCCTCAAACTCACTATATAGCTGAAGATGACCTTGAATTCTCCCTCTACCTCCCATGGAGGTTTATATGAGACTGGGGATCGAACCCAGGGCTTTGTGTGTGCTAGGCAAGTCCTCTACCAACCGAGCCCACAACAAATGCTTTTGAAATTGACCAAGGCATGAAGGAGCCACTCCACAGACAGCAGAGGGAAGGAACCCACAGCCTGGACCCAAAGGGGTATCTGCTGGATTGCCTGGAGGAGCTTTCAAGCGTACACTTCCTGGCCCTACCCTCAGCTGTCCAGATTGTTCTGGTCTAGAACATAAGTCACTGGGGAACCAGAGCTATTGACACCCCCGAGCCCCCAGCAGGGGGAACTGCTGAGCTAGGTCCTCCAGCATCCTCAGTGGACAGTTTTCCCCAGGGAAGGAAGGTGCTATCTGAACTCTCCCGCATTCTGCAATTGATTTCCTTGCCCTCCGCATTAATGCTGTTTTCTGCTCTTTCAATTACGCGATTTCCTTATCTTGATACTACTGAGAATACTTTACAAGATTTCTTCAACAGCAACTAAATTTATCTGCCTGTCACTTTGCTCCCATCATCCCTGATAGCAATCTCTCGCATAGCTCAGGAGAACATATCAAGTGATTGGTTTTAAACAAACAAACAAAAATCCATCAGGAACATGTGCCCTCAGGTGTTAGAGGGGCTCGTAGCACGGGTGGCTGTAGAGGATCTGAGTCCAGTTCCTGCATTCGCTTTAGCCCTCAAAGACCATTCTCCTGAGCCTGTATGTGTTCAGTCTTACATCCTGCTCCCTTGTTATTGTGGTTGAGTCGGTGTTGTTTCTGGAGGATGAGGCTGTGCCCTAGTTCTTCCCTAATGAAAGCAGGAGTTTCGGCTTATCGGCAGTCTCGAGGCACTCAGCCGCCCGCGCAGGATATTCACATGTCTGCTTCCAGCCCATCGCCTTCTGTACAGGAGACAAAGTCTGCTGGTGCACCAATCCACCTACCTTCAGCTCCTCCTGAGCAGTCTTCTCCCCCGGAACCCCCAGCCTTTGCCAATCAGGTGCCCGCAACACACACGTCTCCAGCTATGACCATTAAAAGTATCTACAGACATTGCTGAGCATTCCTGCGGTGGGGATGAGTAGCCCCAGATTAAAATCTAGTGTTCTAGCTTTCACTACCTGGAATTCAAATGCCAAGTTCCCCACCCTAACCAGAGGAGCCAGCATCTTTGGGCATGGAACCCAGGCATCTCATGGTCAAAGCTGCACAGAGAGCCTAAGGTACAGACACAGCTGAATCCTCCATCCCCAGCAGCCATCCTCACGTTGCTCCTCACAGTCCTCCAATATTTTTATAACCATCCCTCCATCCAACAGCATGAACAACTGAGCAGACAGTATGTAGAAACTATACTTGCTTTTATGTCACAGACTGGCTTGTGGAGTTTACAATGCAATGAGGTCATGAGAATCTGAGGGAAATAAAGCCTTTTTCGTACACAAAACCATATGGAAATGGCATAGAAGGGAGGTCCTGTGGGGTGTGTGTGTGTGTGTGTGTGTGTGTGTACATGAGCATGTGTGCAGACATCAGAGGACAACTTCAGACATCCTTCCTCAGGCACTGTCCACCTTGCTTTTGTGAGACAGGGTCTTTCACTAGCCTGGAACTCGCCAAGTAGGCAGACTAGCTAGCCAGAAAGCCTATCTCTGCCTCTCCGGCACTGGGATTTATAAACACAAAGTACCAGATCCAACTTTTTTTTTTAATGTTATTATTTTTCTTTTGTGTTTGAGTGTATTGCCTGCATGATGATTTAAGTGTACCTGTGTCATGCAATGCCCACAGAGGTCAGAAGAGGGCATCAGATCCCCTGAAACTGGAGTTATGGACAGTTGTTAGCTGTCATGTGGGTGCTGGAATTTGAACCCGGGTCCTCTGCAAGAGCAGTCAGGCTCTCTACCCACTGAACCATCTCTCCAGCCCTTTACCCAACTTTTTTTAGCATAAGTTCCAGGGATGGAACTCAGATCCTCACAGTTGCAAAGCAAGGTGCTTTACTAACTGAGCCATCTTCTCTGCCGATAGGCCATCTAAACAGAGTAAGAGAAATCTGGTGCTCATCTGTTATAGGAGCCTGTGGGAGATTTATGGGCAGACTAGCACCAGGAGAGAGAGACCCCTCAGAGGCCAGGAGTGGCCTGGGGTATCTGACTTTTGAAGTTCCTGATACATTTTCAGACTTAAGGGGACACAAAAATCAAATTACTTACTTTTAAAATACTTATTTATTATTTTATTTTATATGCATTTCTGTATTGTCTTCATGTGTGCAAATGCACCTACAATGCCCGAGGAGATGGGAAGAGGGCATCAGAGCCCCTGAAACTGAAGTTACAGATGGTTGTTGGCCACCATATGGGTGCTGGGAATTAAACCCGAGTCCTTTACAAGAGCAGCCAGTGCTCTTAACTGCTGAGCCTTCGCTCCCGCCCCCAAATTATGTTTTTAACACAGTGGCTTTTTTTTTACAGGTCTCTACTGTCCTTTACGAGCCGTCAGCATCACTGTCTCTGAGGGTGACGGCAGTGGGCTTAGCACATCACAGCCTGTGCAGCTGTCACCGTGTCCACGCTCAGAATGATTTCATCTCAAAAAAAAAACCCGTATGTATTCCTCAGTAATCACCTCCCCACCCCAAAACCCGCTAGCCACTGGTGACCACTAACCTACTACATAAGTCTGTGGATTTGTCTGTTTCTAATTCCACATGAATAGGACCATGCCCTGTGTGACCTTTTGTGTGAATCCACTGAAAAACTAAAATCACATGAGAGGAAAGGGACCAAAGTCTCCCTCCAATGGACACCTGAAAGCCAGACCCAGGGGCCTGGGAGAAAGAAGGCTCAGTGGGCAAAGCCTGAGGACCTGAGTTCAGTCCCCAGAACCCTTGTAAAATGATTCAGATGTGGTTGGCACCCTTGTAATCTCAACACTGGGAAGGGAGAAACAAACAAAAATCCCTAGGCCTGGCCGTCTAGCCAGCGTTGGAGGAACCCGTGCATTCTGCCTCGAGAAACCCTGTCCCCAAAAAAGAAGGATAGTGCCTGCAGATTGATACCAAAGTTGTCCTCTGGCCTCCACATGCATGCACACACATGCGCACACGACATATGTGAACACAAGTGCACACCTGTACACATGTGAGGATGCACACACATGAACACGATACACATGCAAGACAGACTTCGATGGCACCAAATTTAACTCTGCTGTCCTCCAACTGTTTGGCTTTGGGCAGACACCATTGACTAGTAATGGGAAAGCATTCCTGTGATAACATCCTCTGCCCCTGCCAGGTGAGCATCAGTCGGTCCTCGAGAGGAAGGAAGCCTTAGGTGTCACTCTGTGGTCTGAAAGACAGTTGAACAAAACACTCTACCATGAGTCCCAGATCACTTCCTTCCCTTGAAGACTGGATGAAAACAGGAAGCTCGGGTCCATGGCTATCATACTGTGACCATGAGGCGGGCAGGAGGATCACAGACACCAGCCGTGGAGGAGGAATGGGGCACTATGAGAAGGAAAGGAGGGTCCCCAAGAGCCAGGAGTGTAACATGATCCTGGGGCATGTCCAGACTCCAGACACACTCAGATGGTGGAACAGAGCAGATGTGCAGGACTGTCTGTGAATGTGAGAGAAATGGAAGCCGAACTATCACGTGTCTGGACCAATGGGATGGCTCCATGGGTAAATCCACCTGTCACCAGTCACATGAGACAGCCCGAGTTCTATCCCCAGGACTCACACGGTGAAAGGAGAGAACCTGCTCCCACAAGTTGTCTGCTGACATCCTCACACATGCACATGCAAAATACATAAATGTGATTCTTAATAATTTTTTTTAAATCCATGCCTGTATGTTGCAGGACCGGGAAGATAAGTGTACCTGCCTGGGAAGAGAACCACAGCAGCAAGTATGTGGTAGCCATGGTGGCAACAGAAACCACAATGTGGGCATTGTCCTGAAGCACTCCCGGGTTGCCTCGTGAGGAGGACTCTCACCTTCCCACTGACTGAGAACCCCAATGACTTTCCAGTATGTTCTATTTGGTTTAAATTAACCACAAGTAGTTTCTGAGATTTGCAAACACAACCTCTTTTTTTTCTCTTTTCATGTGTATCTGTATGTGGGGTGTGTGTGTGTGTGTTCCCACGTGTGGACACACGTGTGTGCACATGTATGTGGAGGCTAAAGGTTGACTCAGGTGTCTTTTGGGGTCACTTTTCGCCTTATCTTTTGAGGCGAGTACTCTTCATTGACCCAGGGTTGCCAATTCAGTTAGTCTAACTAGCCAACTTGTTCTAGGGATCCTCTATCTAACTCCCACATGCTCAGATTACAGGGAGGTTACCACATCCACACAGCTTTTAGAGGAAGGCTAAGGATCCGAACTCCAGTCCTCACACTTGAGTGGGAATTGTTTTACCCGATGAGCCCTCCCTCAGCCCCATCAAGTCTCTAAATTGATAAAGATGGACGAGTGAATTCTGCACTAGCCCTGGATGACAAATACCACACTTACCATGGGGGCCCGTGTTCTCAGAAATAACCACAAACTTTCGGACGCCACCCATTTCTCTGCCAGGGGTGGGAGGGGGCTGATGGTTCCCCACATGGCATCTCTCCTCAGAGAGACAGCTTCTGCCAGTACAAGGTGGGGAAGTGTCAAATACTATTAAAACCTGATTGCTAATTCAAACGCTATTGTGCTTGATGGGCTTGTCTTGTGAAAATGCACAATGTAGCTTAATAAAATTGATAGAGCTCCCTTTGAAGATATTTTTGTCACAGAGGCACTTGATAAAACTGTTTCTATCAGGTTCCTCTGCCTCTTCCATGTTCTGTTAGTGACACGTTTGCATGAGCTAGTCCAGCACCCAGCAAAGCTGATTTTCCAAAGAACATTCAGGGAGAAGAGAATGCAACCTTTTCTTTTTATTTTGCATAATTAGCCAGACCTCCTCCAACTGCCTAATGACGCAGGTCATGTGAGTCACCGAGAAACCAAATCAAAGCCGTCTTGCATCTGAGCCATGTGTGATCAAACAAATCCCCCACAGAGGTTACAGAAACCAACTCGAAAAGAGCTCATTAAAAACACCAAGTCCCCAAATTAATCTGTTCAAGGAAATCTTTCTCTTCTTCCCCAAACCCAAAAAGGGCTCTCAGCTTGGGCCCGGAGAGAATGGTGGAGTATCTCTGTCTAACAACTTGTTTGAGCCTGGCTTCTCATCTTTGGGAATAGAAGTGACTGCCCTGTGGGGACCCTGAGCAGCCTGGGGATGCAGTCAGCCTGAGGTTAAGGCGAGGTGGTCTTGCACAGACCATATACTCCTGGAACTCAGGTCCCACATCTGCAAAAGAGCAGCGAGTGTAAAGCACTGGAAGCAGGCATTTACTCTTGAAGGTAAGGGACAGAAAACCCAATCTGAAGCGACTGCAAAAATGAAAAGGTTAACTGGCTCGAAGATTTGAAAACATCAAGGAGTAGGGCTGTGGGTAGAACTCAGCTGGTAGAGTACTCGCCTAGCGGGAAGGAAGCTCTAGGTTCCCAGCACACCTGTAATCCCAGCACTTGGGATATGGAAACAGGAGATCCAGAAGTTCAAGGTCATCCTCTATCATGTAGGGAATTTTGAAGTTTAAGGCCAGCCTGGGCTAAATGAGACCGTGTCTCAAAAAAGGAGCTGGGCATTGTGGCACCAACCTTTAGTCTCAGCCATCTGGAGTAGGTGCATTACTGTGACATCAAGGCCAGGCTGGTCTGCATAGCAGATTCCAGGCCAGATGGGGCTAAATAGAGATAAGAGATAGAAGATACATGAGAGCAAGAGAGAGAGAGAGATGATAGACAGACGCAGCCTCTAGTATATTCATGTTCAGGAACTCAACAATGGCTGTGGGTCATCTATTTTAGAAAGAAAAATAGAACACTCCTTGAAGCCATTTAAACTGGTCCATAGTGTGTCACATGTTCTTCTATAAGCCTAGTACTAGCAACAATTCTCCGATTGACATCATGGAGTCCACAGTGAAGGACAGCAGGCTTGGGAAGTAGGACAGGACCACACACTCAAGAAAGCAGTTCCCACAGGATGCCCAGTGTAGTCCCTACTGACTAGAACTCTGCCCCAGGTAGAGCTGGTGATGAGGGAGATTGGGGGCGGCAGGCTAGCTATCTGGACACGCTGTGCTCTTGAACAAAAGACTGGGGAGTTCCTCTAGCAAGAAAGAGAGGAGAACAGGTAGGGAGTGAACACCCACGGGCTTGGAACACAGTAGGCTCCAGGAAGAACAGCTAGAGTAGCGGTAGACTTTAAGAATGAAAGCTGGGAAACTGAAGACTCTAGCCTCATTATGGCCTGTTGAATCACACTGAAATGTTAGGGAGGTTTTAAATGGTTTGCTTCTCATCTCAGATGCATTTAGATTTCAACAGAGGGGACACAGAGGGAGAGAAATAGGAGAGACTCAGAAGACTCTACTGCCAATTATTATCTTTTTCTTTCCTTTTTCGGCTTATTTTTATTTTTATTTTGAGTGTAACTGAACTGCTTCACAAACAGTCTCCTACCTAGAAAAACCTAGAAAGGAGATGTCCCAGATTTCAGATATATAACCTGGAGGTCCCCCAAAGAATAATCATCTGGAGGTGGCTCAGCTGTCAAACCTGATGTGCTGAGCCCGACCTCCCCGCCATGTGCAGCAGAAGCTGAGGAACAGATTCATAAAGAGAGTTGACAGCCAGGATCCAAGGAGTCCTGGAGGCCCTCAGCTTCCATCCCAACACAGGAAGGACATTGGTGAACCAATGAACTCCCATGAGTGCATTCAGCATGAAACTTATTCCTGGTGATTTTCACTGCTTAAACTCTGAAAGACACTGCATGAGAAAATACCACTTACAGAACGGATCATTCACACATCGTATGAACAAAAACTTCATTTCCTGATGGAAATTTGTTCAAGAGATTTTCGTCACAAGAAATAGTTATTGGATATTTTTAATTTCTTTATTTTTTGTGTGTGTGACTGTTTTGCCTGCATCATGTAATATTCCAGTGCACACAATGCCCATGGTTAAATAATATTTCCAAATTTGAATAACCCCTTCATAGTCCCAAGCCACAGTGAAGACTAGTCCTCAAACTTCCATTTCAGGATTATTTTTTGTATATATTTATGCAAACATATGTACATCTTAAAGAGTAAAATTGCAGGGGGAGGGACTAGAGAGATGTCTCAGATCAGGAGCGCCGGCTGCTCCTGCAGAGGACCCATGTTTGGCTCCTAACACCCATGTCAGGTGGACAACCACCTGTAACTCCAGCTCCAGAGGATCTGACACTCTCCTATGGACTTCAAGGGCACTGCACACATGTGCATATATGTACATAGAGGTCCACCTGTACATCAGGAGTACATATGATCTGCTCCACCTGTTTCCCTATAGGGGGACCATCATCACAGTAACACCACAGAGGTGTGAGTTCACTGATAATGGTTGAAACTTTGGTCCCAATTTTCCAACAGGGAAAACTAAACTATTCAAAAGATGACTTCAACCTCCTCCCTTTCTCCACTTCACCATAAATAAGTGATCTTTGAGGCAGAAGTCTATTCTTTACAGGTGTGACCTTGGCCTAGGTGGGCTAAGCCTGGTCTGTGTGGATACACATGTAAGCTATACCCTTCACTAAAGCTATCACCAGTAAGAGGCTAACATTTTCATCTCCATCTGGCTGAATTTTGCGACCATCACTCAGTTGATGTAGAACTTCAATGAGAAAGATTACTATCCCTTTATTAAGTCCCCATCAACTCCAGCATACACATGCTGGTTGTCAACAGACTTTGTCCCTATAACAGTACTCCATGGACACAGTTCCACATCAATAATTAAAGATTACAGCCTCCATTCAAATGAATGCTGCTAGACTACATTGCACATTGTAAAATAATTTAGGATGGCCAGTCTCACCAATGGGCAGTCAAGTATTTTCATTTTTCACTAATCTAACGTGTCAGTACCGTGAGAGCCTAGCACGTATATCTTACTGTGCACATCCGACTGTTTCTCTAAGTAAATCACTACAGTTCAGACTGCTGGATAGAAGTACAAGAATGTAGAAGTTGGTGGCACTTATTTCTAGATCTCTTCCAGAATTCTGCATTAATGGGACCTTGGGTATACCTTGCCAACACCTAGGACTGCATCTGATACCAAAGTGATATTTAATTTTATTTATAATTTGTAATTACTGAGTCAACATAATTTTTATATGCTTAATATAGTCTATGAATGGCCCGAGGCTATTACATTTTATTACTGTACCAAGTGAGTACACACCACAAATCACACCACAAATACCTCATCCAACCTCCTTTCTCACTCTTTTTTAAAACATTTTTTACATTTATTTATTTATTTATTTATTTATTTGTGTGTGTGTGTGTGTGTGTGTGTGTGTGTGTGTGTGTACTGGCAAGCATACTCTCACACTCCATGGGAAGGCATACATGCCCCAGCTGGCACATAGAGGTCAGAGAACAACTTGCAAGAGTTGGTTCTTTCCTCCCATCACGTGGGTCATAGGAATTGAACTCTGGTCATCAGGCTTAGCAGCAAGCACCTTTACCTGCTAAGCCCTCTCTCTACCCTATGTCACCATTCTTCTAGTATTCTATCCTAAAGTCAGAATTCAGAGCCATGAGCAACAGAAACCACCGCTGGCTACTTAGAGTGGAAAAAAAAAAAAAAAACACGAAACTTTTTTTTCATAGAATTTGTTGAAGATGAAAACAAAGGGTGCAGTGGGCATTTGGACAAAAAGAATACCCCAAGGCTCTCTGCAGAAGTTCCCAAGTGAGTACCATGCCCTCTAGATTCTAGATTCAAGTCCTGCAGACTGCGCTCCTAGAGCACATTCCTACTTTGGTGTGAACAGCACCACAAGAAGTCCTACAGCTGCTAGCTCCGGAACCCCAGGGGAGCCCCCACCTCGCTCGCCAGTGTGGATTCTTCCACAAAGTAACTGTATTGTCACCCTAGCACCTACCTTGGGATTTTCAGTAACATGTCTCACAGTGGCTGTGCACTAGCTACAAGGAAAGCTGGTAAGGGAACCCTCTGCTTTCCGTGGGAGATGATGAGGACTTCAAACACAGAGTATCACTCAAGCCTTGAAAATATGCAAGAGAAATTCTTAAGGTTGAGCTACACTCTGTTAAAATTTTTATTTAAGAGCCAGGTATGGTAGTGCACACCTTTAATCCCAACACTCAGAAGGCAGAGGCAAGTGGATCTCTGTGAGATCAATTCACATTGTAAGCTGCAGGCCAGATGGGGCTACCGGGAAACCCTGTCTCAAAAAGAAAAAAGTTATTTAAAATGTGTAACAGAATCTAAAGCTTCAAAATATCTCTAATTTTTTAAAAAATCTCTATTAGTCTTCTCATCTTTCTTGGTACATTTAGGAACGATTTGGCCCATTCTTGTAGGGAAGATGAGTTCTCCCAGGATGAAAGACAAACATTCTCAGACAAATATGATCTCCTACCTTTCTGGTATTTAAAATATCAAGGGCCAGTAAGATGATCCAGCAGGTAAATATGCTTACCACCAAGCCTGATGACCTGACCTTCACAATGTGCTATGGCACATGTACACTACACACACACACACGCACACACACACACACACACAAAATCAATAAGTAAATTTTAAAACTTTAAAAAGAAACATCAAAGGTAAAAATAGAAATAGAAACAAAAGTCTGATTAATGAATGAGCAGAAACCTGTTCCTTAAACCAGAATCCTTTGACCATCCCTGCGCATTCTTCTGTACTGGAGCAATGTACCCTGGGACAGAGAACCACCCCATGGTACTGACTGTCTTGACGAGTATAGGTAGCATGAACATGCTTTCACAGCGTGAACATATTTTTATATATATACTGTGTTGCCTCTGTCTTTGCTCTATGGGGATTAGACAAATGGGCATCCTAAAAGCTATGCTAAAAACAAAATTTTAAAAAGGTATTTGGTGCACAACCTTAACCTCAGCTGTTGTGAGCTCAAGGCCAGTCTGAGCTACAGAATGAGATGCCATAACCATGAGGCTGTCCCGGCCTTCAGGAGGACTATGCAATGCTGTTCTGTTAGTAATTGGGACTTGCTCCTCTTTAAGCAGCAGGTAGGCCCTTTCCCAGCATGGTGGTGGAAGGGACTTCCCCCCTTGCTTGAGACAGTCATGCTGCAGACTGCCGACATGGAGCTGCATGGACCCAACTCATGAAATACATATTGGGGAAAATATCTGCAAAATATGTCACAATTTTAGCAATGACTGACGGTCCCTGGGAGACCAAATGAGTGGTTTGTGGTTTTCTCAGTATTTTTACTTTTTTAGTTTTCCATTGGATGCATGCATTTCAGAGAGATTTCTTTGTTTTGCATGTATGTATGTGTGTATACATGTCCCTGTGTATATGTATGCATGTTCATGTGGAAGCAGCATGTGTGTGTGTGTGTGTGTGTGTGTGTATGTGTATAGTGTTGCTTTTCAGGTGACATCTACCTTGCTTGGGGGACAAGATCTCTCCTTGGCCTGGAGCTCACTGGGAAGGCTAGTAGGCCGGGCTGGCTAGCCAGCGAGCACCAGGATCCCCCTGTCTCTGCCTCTCTGGCTCCGGGATTGCAAATACATCACACCTGACTTTTTTATGTGAATTTGGAGCTTAAACTCAGGTCTTCATGTTAGTTGGCAAGCACTTTACTGACTGGGTCATCTCCTCATTCCTTAGTGTTTTAAAATAATGCTTCATATTGTCCAACCACCTGCTCTGTACCTTCCGCCCTCCGTCATCCCTGTTTGATCACCAGAAGTGCTTCCCATCAGTCCAGACCGGTGTGATCTCCATCTCTCCCTGTCTTCTCCACCCGTCCCTCCCGTCCCATCTTCTCCTCTGCCATTCACCTTCCTTCTTCCAACCCTCACCCTGGATGACACAGAGGACCTCTGAGTTCCTCCACTGTGTCCCCCTTGTCCTCCCTGGGATTAAATCTGCAACCTCACGATGTCCTTCAGTACCTCTGCCCGCTTTGTGGGCACAGACTCGACTGAACTTAATGTTTTTTATTTCAAGCCGTGAAAGGTAAAGCAGTGTTTACAAATGAGATACTCAGCAAATGTCCACAGAATTGACTGCTCTCTTTTTTAACCAAAGAAAATTTATGCAATCAGAAGAATGATCTCCAGTGATTTTGCTCGCTAAGAAATCAACTCATCTGGAACCTGACGTGACCTTTGGGAGCCAGAGGCTGAGAGTTTACAAGGACACCTGCACCTGGAGGTTCAGAAACTGTGTCCTCTCACAAGCACAGGTGGATCTTGTGGAAACTCCAGGACCATCCTCAGGGCAGAGGTGCTCACGGGAGCACTTACACACACACACGCAAGCAGAACACTCAAACACATAAAATAAAAATAAAGAAATCCGAATAATTGTGAAGGGCTCAAGAAATGGTTAAATGGTTAAGAACACCTCCTGCTCTTCCAGAAGATCCAAGTTCAGATCCCAGCACCCATGTTGGGTGGCTGTGCTAGACAGCTTTAGTGTCAACTTGACACACCCAGGTCGAGGGAACTTCAATTGGGGAATTTTCTCCATTGGACTGCTCTGTGCCATGTCTGTGGGGTATTTTCTTGACTGAGTGCTGCAGGAGAGCCCAGACCACTGTGGACGATGCCACCCCTGGGCAGGTTTTCTGTACTGTGCATGAAAGCAGGCTGAGCATGAGCCAGGAGAGCAAGCCAGTAAGCAGCGTTCTCCATGGCCTGTGCTCAGCTCCTGCCTCCAGGTTCCTGCCCTGAGTTCCTACCTTGGGCTCCGTCAGTGATGAACTGTGATCCAGGAGATATAAGTCAGTTAAAGCCTTTCCTCCCCAAGTTTGTAATGGTCAGAGTATTTTGTCACAGCAATTGAAGGCAAACTAGAACACTGGCTCACAATTGGCTATAACTTCAACAAAGGGATCCAACACTCTTCTGTCCTCCATAGGTACATGCACATGCATGCACACACACACACACACACACACACACACAGGGTATTCATTCACACTGATACAGACATATAAATAAAAATAGAAAAATAAAACTTTAAAAATCGTATGATTGAGGGGTTGGGGACATGGCTCAGTAGGGACAGTGAGTTCCATCCCCAGCACTTGTGTGAAAATCCAGGGGCAGTCATGTGTGCTTGCAGTCCCAGCACAGGGGAGGCAGACGGTGCGGGATTCCTGAGGCTTGCTGGTCAGCCGTAAACTAATCAGAAACACAAGTTCAGATCAAACCAGGTGAACAGCTCCTGAGGAACGAGACCTAAAGTTTACCTCTGGCCTCCACATGCACATGTTCAACCATACACACACACACGCACACACATGCACACAGGTTCACACATGCACATGCACAAGCATACACAAAAAATGATGATGAAATGGTTATTGTTTGAATTCATATCAAATCATCTTTCATACATGACATGTGTACCTATAAAACATTTTGTAGTGACTTCAGGACAAAGCTAGAGTTCTTTAAGCATGCTTAGATGAAGTCTTTTGTACTGCACAGAAATCCATTTATTAAGCTTTAAAAAACTAAATTTCACATATCTGTGACATCATTGTCATATTAAACTTTAGCTTTAAACTGTAACATTTTAAGAACTATCGAGCACCATGAAATAATTTAAATTGAGAAAAATCATTGATTTGTGTGTGTTTCTTTTCTGACAGGAGATTATCATTCACGTTTCGGGAGGTGGCAGAGCTTGGTATGGTTTTTTAAATGACAGTGTCTCACACAACGTAGTGTGAATTACATCTAAAGAAGACAAAGATGAAGAATCAAAGAGAAGGAAAGTGGGTCATGGCTCCGGTGCAGGCGACACAAGGTTTAGAGACAGAATCCTGAAAAACAAATTGAAAGATTATCCTGGAAATTATTCCAGATGACAAAAGTCACTCTGGAAAACTGGACAGAATCCCATCTGCAGACCACACTGCTCCTTTGTATCTTCACAAAAGATCCAAGCAGACAGGATTAATATTTACAATATATTTTCTTTGAGTGGTATTGTATATATAGAAACAATAGTCAAAAGACCTATGGGATTACAGTAATTTAAGCTTATGTCTTTTGCCTCTGTCGAACCATCATACAATTGGGACGTTATACATATTGAAAGATTTGGGGTCATGTTACACTTCTTAAAATGGAATTTCACACAAATCAACTGAAAACAAAGCAAGGTCTGGGGGGAAATTTCATAACACACTCAACAAGAACTGTATCAGAATTCATAGCTCTATAGTCATTTTTTTTATTATTTTTGTTGTTTTAAAAAAAAAAAAGGAAATTTTTAAATACGCAACTAAATATCGCCCTCTAGTGGTGTGTATAGGAAGCATTCCGAATTTGACCTATTTCCAGAAAAATGCTGCGTCTCAGATTTGCTGTGGATAAAATGGACTATGCTTAGAATACAGTCTCTAAATCACAGCGTTCTTTGTTAGAGGCTCTGCATACTCTGGTGCCCTCCCTTCCTGCTATTGAGCGAAACGCAATAGGTTAGTCTTTAAAATATGTTTCCTCTCAAAGCACATGAAGACTTTAAACCTCAATCCGCTTCCTTATCCAGATAAGTCCCTTTGTTTAGAAATTCTTGCATGCTGGCATGACCCCGCAATGAACAGAAGGTGGAGGTGGAGACTCACTGACTCACCCTGAGATGCTTATCTCCTTGAGGCACAGTGCAAAGCTGTTGATATCATCTTACAGCCTGACGATGACACTGATAATGACCAAATTTAAATCCTGCTTGAGAAGGAATCCATAGATGGAAAGAAATGTGGATGCAGCGTCTTTCAGAAAAAGGACCCAGGCCTGGCAGTCTCCACCCAGCCATTACTCTTAATCTGTCTCTGCTCAGAGCACAACACACCACGATTTTACAAGGATTTTACAAGCTGGCACATTCAGAGGGTCTAGGATATGATCAGGAAGTCGGTACCAGGGGGGTTCACCAAAGCAGCAAGGCTCTCAAAGAAACAGAAGCACTGAACTTTTTAGCTGGAAGCATTTGGAGGGTCCGCCATTTTGGATCTTGGCAATATGAACATCTCATCTGTCCACTTATCTGTTTAATATCTGTCTTTAACCTGCTTGTCTTTGACTGAAATAAAGGAAGATCAAAATCATATACCAGTATAAACTAAACTTAAAATAAACTAACTGAAAACTGTGTTATATTTTAGATCCTGTGGCTTGTTACACTAGAAAAGGTGGTTGAGTCAACACAGCGTCAGTGGAGCACAAGTCACACAGCTTGGAAATCACTACGAAGTTTCCTCAAAAAAATAAAAGTGACTCTACAGGCCAAGCATCTTTAATCCCAGCACTTCAGAGGCAGAAGCAAGCAGCCTTTTGTGAATGTGAGGTTAGCCTGGTCTACATAGCAAGTTCCAGGACAGCCAGGGCTGCGTAGTGAGACCCCGTCTCAAAACCAAAAATTAAAATAGATCTGCCATATGACCCAGCTATTTCGCTCCTGGGGGTCCACCCAAAGGACAACACATTCTGCCATGGAGATGCCTGCACATCCATGTTGCGCTCTACTTACAATAATGAGGAAGGGGAACCGGCCTACATGTCCATCCACAAACAAATGGATTTGAAAATGTGGTACATACACACAATGGAATGTTATTCATCTGTGAAAAAAAAATAACTTTGCAGGAAAAATATGGATGAATCTGGGTAGTATATTAAGCAAGGTGACCCAAACTCAGAATGACAAAAACCGTATCTTCTCCCTCATAGATTTTACAATAACACGTGTATATGTGTAAACAGCATGGGAAAGTCTAGAAATCTAGAAAGGAGTCCCAGAGAAAGCAACAGTTGATGAAGAGGAAGGATGGGGAGTGGGCACAGGGCCCATGAGACGGAGAAAGAGTCTGAGGGGCTTAAGGGGGAGACAGGAGTAGGGGAGAGATGGGGGAGAATCACAAAAACACTGTGCTTGGAATACCACAGTGGGGTTTAATGCATGCTGATTTAAAAGAACAACATAGAAATGTTATTTATAAAACAACAACAAACAGGAGCTAGAGAGACGCCTCGGCGGTTAAGAGCATTTGCTGCTCTTTGAAGGCTCCCAGCACCGACGTGGTAGATGAGAACATCCTGTAAAACTCCAGGGCATCCAGTACCCTCTTCTGGTCTCTTCCGGTACCCACCACACACATGACATACACCAGCACATATACACAAATAAAAGTCAAAATAAAATCTTTTTGTGAAAAAGAATTGCTCAGACAAAAGCAAAAAATGAAAACAAAACTCAATAAATAAATAATAAAGAAGAAAACAACCCTCAATAAAGGCTTTCCCACCAAGGTTTCCAGAAGGCCAGAAGGAGATGACGCATGGTGTCCTTGCTGTGACTCGCGATTATTTAAAGCTCGTGGGATATTTTTAAAAATTGATCTCAAGGAAATCAAGAGCCAGGGACTGGAGAAATACCTCAGTTGATTAAGTGTCTACCACAAATAAGAGGACCTGAGCCACACAACCGATGTAAAAAGCCAGATGTAGTGTGGTCCCAGTGCCAGGCGGTTAGAGGCAGGTAGGTCCCTAGGACTCACTGGCCAGTCAGCCCAGCTGAACTGGAGAGTTCCAGGTTCAGTAAGAGACATTGTCTCAATAGACGGTAAGGGCTGTGAGAGAAGGTTCTGCAGTTAAGAACACTGCTGCTCTTACAGAGGACCCAGTTCAGCTCCCAGCACCCTCGTGGCAGCTAACAGCTGTCCATAACTCCAGTTCGAGAGGATCTGGCACCCTTTGCTGGTCCCTGCAGGCTTTGTATGCATGGGTGCACTTACGTGCATGCATTTACATAAAATTTACATTAAAAACTCATTTACATAAAATAAAAATAAATACTTTTGTAAAAAAACAAGGTAAATGGGACTTGAGGAACAACACCCAAAGTTCACCTCTGGCCTGTACGTGCACACACACCCAAACATACATGTGCAATCCACACACATGAACACACACATGCACACACAAATATGGAGGTGGCAGGGGGAGAAAAGGACACCATGCTGTATCTCTAGGGGTAGAATGCACAGTAGCATGTCGATAGACAACAATACGATACAGAATATTTTGAGCAACTGGGGATGCTGGGGACAACTCTTGCCTACTGTGCACAAGGTCCCGGGTTCCAGACTCCATCCTCAGCACCATTTTTTTTTAATGCTACAAGATAGAATTTCCAAGGTTTTCACCATAAACGATAAAATTTTTTTAAATATTCTATTCATTATTTTTATTTTATTTCATCTGTATATTGCCTGCATGTATGTGAATGTACCCATATCATGCAATGCCCATGGAAGTCAGAAGAGGGGGTCAGATCCCCTGGAACTGGAGTGAAGAACGGTTGTTAGTTGCCATGTGGGAGCCTGGAACCTAACCTGGGTCTTCTACAAGAGCAGCCAGTGCTCTTAACTGCTGAGCCATCTCTCCAGCCCCCATAAACAATGAGTTTTTAAGACCATGCACTCACTCTGACTTAAATATTACACAACATACATGTGTTGAAGTATCACCCCATACATATGTACAACTTTGTTTTTATGAATCAACTTAATATCTAATTGGTTGGTCCATGTCTCACATTCTACATAGCACTAACAGAACTTCAAATTCTCATGATTTTTACAGAAAACAAAACACCAGAAGAGGAAGTACTGCCCAAGATGACTGCAGTAGATGTGGCCAGTGCAGAATCAGTCCCCTGCCCTGACCCTCCAGCCTTTCCATTGTGGGAGGTGCCCCACCACACACATAAATAAATAAATGCAAGACAGAGTCGCACGTGGATGATCTAGTCGCCTCTCAGGGATCTGATCCACTATCTGGTGACTAAGACTTTCAACCCATGAACCTCCGGGAACCCTTAACATCCAAACCATCACAGGGAGCATGTCCATCTTGACTGACTGAAATACCAAGAAGGTTCTGGAAAGGACTTGGGCTGCTTTTCTGCGGCTGTGGTAAAATACCACGATCAAAAGCGACTTAGGAAAGAAAGGACGTATTCTGACTGATGGCTCCAGAGGGCTAGAGTCCAGCATGGCAGGGAAGGCATTCGACGAAGCCAGCCTGGCAGTCTCCAAGCGGAGAGTTCACGTCTCATCCAGTCACAGGAAGAAAAAGGAGAGACCTGGAGAGATGGCTCAGTGGTTAAGAGCACTGGCTGCTCTTACAGAGGACCTGGGTTTGGTTCCCAGCACTCACCTGGAAGCTGGCAACACTATAACTCAAGTTCCAGGAAATCTAACACCCTCTTCAGACCTCCTCAGGAACTGTATGACACAGGTGCACTTACATGCAGGCAATACACTTCATAAAAATATTTTTTTAAACAACCATCAAAAGCACAGTTAGTAATGGTTTAATTTTTCAAGTTGAATATCAGGAAAATGCATTTGAACAGATGCTAACTTAATAATACAAAATCCTCGTGATGATCTATAATCCCACAACCAAAGAAAATGACGTTAGTGTATCAGAGAGGTATATGCACTCCAAGGCTCATCACAGCATTATGTTACCCACGGAAGCCGAGGCGTGGGTTTGTATTAGCTGATTTTTTCATCATTATGACATAATACCTGTGCTGGAGAGCTTTAGTTGCCGACTAGACACACCTGGGATGAGGGAGCCTCAGTGGGGAATTGCCTCCATTGGACTGGCCTGTGGCCATGTCTGTGGGGTATTTTCTTCATTGTTGAGTGATGTGGGAGGGCCCAGACCACTGTGGACAGTGCCAACCTTAGGCTGATTGGTCTGTATTGTATAAGAAAGCAGGCTGAGCAAGGGCCAGGTGAGCAAGCCAGTGAGCGCATTCCTCCATGGCCTGTGCTCCAGCTCCTGCCTCCAGGTTCCTGCCCTGAGTTCCTACCTTGGGTTCCATCAGTGGTGAACTGTGACCCGGGAGATGTAAGCCAAATAAACCCTTTGCTCCCTAAGGTGGTATTGGTCAGAGTTCTATCGCAGCAATGGAAGGCAAACTAGAACAGTACCCGACAGAACAGATTAGGAGGGGAAAGATTCACTTTGGCTCACAGTTTCATGAGGCATGGGGTTCAGGCTAGCATGAAGACAAAGTGGGTCAGAATAATTCACATCATGGTTGATCAGGAAGGGAAACTGAGACGGGAAATGGCCAGGGGCAAGAAACCCTTGCCCAGAGACCCATTCCCAGTGTCTATTTCCTCCAGCTCAGCCCCAGCCCCATGTTTCCAGAACCTCCAGAAATACCATCACCATCTGGGAATGTAGCATTCGAATCACGAGCCTGCTGGAGACAGTACAGACTCAGGTAACAGCAGGGATCGTCCTAAGTGTCCACTGACAGCTGAATGAGTAGGCAGTCAGGGACATGGAGCTGGTGAGACGGTTCAGCAGGTAAATGTTTAGCTTACAGTGCAAGCCTAATGATCTGAGTTCAGTCCCCAGGACCTTGAAAGCTGCTCTCTGACCTCCACATACTTGTCATGTGCTCTCATGTACACAATGCAGTAACAATAATTGGAATATTTTTAAGAGTATGTGATACATCGACACATAGGAGCATCACTCAGCATTCGAGAATAGGAGTCTGCCATCTGCAAGGAGAAATGAACAGCGTGTTAAGTGCACTGATCCCCAAGAGAAAGAGCAATGCCACGTGATCTTGCTTATGTGCAGAATCTTAAAACTTTAATTCTGAAGAAAAGAGGAAAATGACATGATGTGGGGTGGTGTTGGTCAAGGGATACATACAGTCTTTCAGATAGGAGTAGCCGGCTCAAGGACCGGGGAGATGGTGATTAAAGGGATTAAAGGAAAAGCCTGCAAATGGGATGTCAGATTCCCAGCACACACATACATGCCAGGTGGGCGTGACAACTCACGTGATACTCGCACTTGGGAGGGAGAGACAGGGGCTCCCTGGGGCAAGATGGCCAGACTAGACAAATGGGTGAGCTCTGGGCTTGAGTAAAAGGCCTTGCCTCAATATCAAAGGAGGAAATTGGTCAAAGATTTCCCATGCCTACTTGTGGCCTCCCCAGGAATGCACATGAGTACACACACCAAGTCAAGAAATACAGTGATCTGCACACAGCCTGCTCTTAGCAACATGTGCTCTTGAAAATTGATGAGAGTAGATTTTAAGTGTTCTCACCACAAAAATATCCAAAAGCATGTGTGGTCATGCCTATGTGAATTAGCTTGATTTAGACACCCCCAAGGCGTACATAGTACACATAGCATTTGGCACACTACAGACGCATGCAATTTTTATTTGTCAACTTAAAGGAAATCTCAATACTCAAAAATATAAACTGCAGAAAACTGGCGTAGAGCCACTAAGACAGCCTGTCCTCCTTTACTGATTTTTGGGTTGACCTCTCTCTTCCCCAAGCCCCACTGGACACCAGTCATTCCCACACATGGCTGATTCTCAGCTATACAGAAAGAACACTCCGTTAGTTTTGATTTGGCGGAGGAAGTATGCTGGTGTCTACTCACATCTGCTGAGGCACCATCTCTGAGGGTGATCCTGGAACCCAGGTCTTCACTAGCCCCCAGAAAGCTGTGGTGGAGCTTGGAGACAGCCAGGGCAGCCTGGTTCTCATGCTTTGGGCGGACAGCAAATGCTTTCCGGTGCAGTTTTCACCTTCCTGTGGTTTCCTGAATTACAGCAGAAAAGGATACTTAATTGCAAACCTAGGCTGTAAGGTTCTTTTAAAGTTCTTTTATTCATTCATTCATTCACTCATTTAGTGCATGCATGTGTAAGTGAGGGAGCCACACATGTGGCATGGTGCACACGTGGTAGTCAGAGGACAATTTGCAGGAGTTTGTTCTCTCCTACCATGTGGGTACCAGAGATCTATCTCAAGTTGTTAAGCTTCATGGCAAGTGCCTTTACCCACTGAGACATCTCACCAGCCCTAATTTCTTCTTACATGTTTATGTATTTGTGTGCGTACACGTGTGTGTGTGTGTGCACGTGTGTGTGATACGTGAACTCAGGCTGCCCATCAGCTATGTCATGCTTGAATCACAAAGCACATAGATTTCCTCATGCTTATGTGTGCCTATTTACATACTTACCATTTTGAAATAAATGATTGATCACCTGACACCAAAAAAAAAAAAAAAAAAAAAAAAACCTTCGGACTTTGTCTAAATTGAAACTTAAGTCCTAGGAGATAGTTCAACAGGTCTTTACCTTTGTACCTCCTACCAAGCCTGAAAAACTGAAAAAAATGTAAAAAGGTAGGCCCTAGGGAGAGAGGCATGCTGATGAGGGCTAGAGTTCATCCCCAGAACCCACGAAAAAGCAGAGTATGGAGGCAATCATTTGTGGTCCAGATGTTGGGGAGGCAGAATCAGGCAGGTCCATAGGGAACATGCACTGGCCAGCCAACCTAGCATACTTGGTGCACCCCAGGCCAGAGAGAGACCCTGTCTCAAAAGCCAAGGGAGAAGCTAAAGAGATGACTCAGCATTTAAAAGCACTGGCTGCTCTTGCAGAAGACCCAAGACCAGTTCCCAGCACCCACATGATGGCTAACAACCATCTGTAACTCTAGTTTCAGGTGATCCAATGACCTCTTCTGGTCCCCGTGGGTACTGCACACATGTGGTGCATGTACATGCAGGTAAAACACTCATGCATATAAAATAAAATAAATAAAATTTTAAAACAGCAAAGTAGATGACACAACACCACCTGTGATTTTTCCTTCTGCTCTCTACATGAACATACACATATGTCTACCTGCACACACATTAGACATGCACACACACATACATCTACCTGCATACATACGAACATGCACACATGGATCTACCTGTACACAAGAACATGCACACCTACATCTGCCTGCACAGACATGAACATGCATACACACACACACACACACACACACAAAACAAAAACCACAATCAAGCAACCTAGACTTCGTAAGGCAAAAGCAGTAGAGCCCCCAGCAGGACAAGTGTGAGGCTGTTTAGTTGAGGAAGGGAAATGACTTCCTTTAGGTTCCAAAGAGAATGAATCACAGCCTGAAGGCCCAAGAGCATAAATCTTATCATACGCATTCACAAGATGCAACCATTGAAACCTAGATCATTATGCAAAAAAGAAAAGGTTCTTCTCAAGAGGAAATACTTCAAATATTCATGTAAGTAATAATGTTTTCAAGTTTAAAAAATGTAGCTGGGAATGCAAGCATTGAATACACAGTACTTGACCTTCTTTTTTAAAAATATCCATTCCAGGAAAAAAAAATGTGCTCTCTTGGGCACAAATGCAAAGGTTAAGCAATATTAGCAGACCATTTATACATGTTGCTTTCGCTTTTCTGCCATAAAACAAAAAAATAGCTGTCGCATGAATTACAAATTGCCACGCTTCCCCTGAACTACTCGCTGAAGCATACCTGAAGGAAAGTTTTGAAAATAAACCATGATATTAACATAGAAAAGCCTCTTGCTTCTGTGATTTGCTGAGAAAGGGGGGATAGGAAGGGAGAGAAGGGGGAACAGAGTGCTGCCTGATTTATGACGCTAAAACAATTCGTGGACTCAGAAACAGAAAGCTGGGTCAACAAGATGGCTCAACAAATGAAGGCACCTGCCACCAAGCCTGATGACCTGAGTTCAATCCCTGCAATCCACATGCTAGGAGAGAGCCAGCTCCCACACACTGTCCTCTGATCTTAATCCATGCACAATGTCACATGTTCTCTCTCTCTCTCTCTCTCTCTCTTTCTCTCTCTCACACACACACACACACATACACACACCATAAATAAATATATAAACAAATAAATGATGAAAGTTTGTTATATTGTAAACATTAAAACCAAACTGTGGTAAATTCCTTCTGAGAGATTTGTAAATGTCTGAACTGACAATCTTTGAATTCATCCATCAAATTACCAGTTGACCAGTTGAATTAAAGAATGACTCTATATTACACGAGGCTAGCCTGTAAGATGGGCTTGCATGTAAATTATATATGTCACTATTGACCTAAGTGTATCCAAGGCACATTTCTAGACTTCCCACACACAGCTGGAAAGTCACATGTAACAACAGCATTTAAGAAGCACAAGTTTGAGACTGGAGAGATGATGGCTCAGCAGTTATGAGCACTGACTGTTCTGTGGGCATTGCACGCACACAGTGCACTTACATGTATACAGGCTAAATACTCATACATATAAAATAAAAACAAGTAATATTTTTAAAAGGAAGCACAAGTTTTTAAGTTCTATTTTCTTTTTAAGATTTATTTTTATTCATTCGTGTGTGTGTGTGTGTGTGTGTGTGTGTGTGTGTGTGTGTATGTGCCTGTGTTTGGGTGCCCTTGAAGGAATTACATCCCCCAGGGCTAGAATTACAAGCATTTGTGAGCCAACCAACGTAAGTGCTGGGAACTGAACCAAGTTCCTCTAGAAGAGCAGCCAGTGCTCTTAACCACAGAGCCCTCTCTCTAGCCCCTAAATTCCATTTTCTTTTCTCTTTACCTACAGCCTCTGTGTCCCCTGTCCTAGCACAGTGGCCACCTGGATGACACAGCATGCAGCTATCTTCCCAAAAATCTTACCCATCATTCAATTCCCAAGAAAAAGTTCCTCTAAATGAAGTTTCAGCCTTGCTCTCTTCTGAGTTTTAAAGGAATCTGTTAGTTACTTTTCTAGACTCTGATGGAAGAGGCAGCTTCAGGGAGGAAGGACTGATTAGGCTCATGGTTGAGAGGGTCCATCGTGGTCGGGGAGTTACAGTTGTTACAGTGGTCAGAAGTGGCTCATTGCTGGGGCAGCAAGAGTGCTAGACAGCCGGTTCCATCACCAGGTCAGTCAGGAAGCAGGGAACTCGGGTCTTGCCATAACCAATAAAGCCCACCTTCCCCAGTGACCCACTTCCAGCCGCAAGACGCCACAGCCTCCCAAAACAACTCAACCAACTGAGGACTTCATCAATGTCACACCTGGTTTAAAAGCCACTCAGCTGTCCCTATGACCCTGGGATCTGAGCCACAAGAAGATCTATAGAAAAAACATCTGTGCAACCGAGGGAGGTCTGAGGACACAAACTTGACTCAATAGGCCTTAATATATATGATAGAATGAATGGAATCTGGTGTGCAGTCTGGAGGGGGGGGAGCAACAGGGAAGAGGTGTGTAAATATGATTAAGATCGTGTGAAACACACAAAAATTCAACGAAAAGAATATGTTGGAAAAATAACAGAAAAAAAAACAATTTGTGCAAAGACTGTGCGTGGGAAACACTTGGTATGTGTGCACTAATAGCTTCTGTTGTTAGGCCAGCCTCGGATTACTCTTGTGTCTGAATTTGGGGACTGTTTTCTTTGTGTCCCTCCCTCCTGGGGTTGGGTTCTTGATAGCTCCGTTAGCTTGATAAACTGGCCTAAGCGTGCGGTGACAGCGGGTTCCCCAAGCGAACATGTGTAAGTCTCTCGGGAATTCTGACACTCGCAGCTGAACTGTTGGTAATTCCTTTCTTCTGGGAGGATGTTCACATTAACTGATAGAACCTGCTTTCTCCCTCTCTGCTTCCGTTCCCTGTAAGGCATTCCAGAGCCGCTGGGCCGCAGCGAACCCTCTCAGAGAGACGGCAGGTGAACACCCGGAGGAGGGGTGACGGACCCTTTGCCGGTCTCCTACATTTCTCTCCCAACAAGTTGATAGAAATAGCTCAGTCCTAAGCCTGAGCACCAGCTTCCAACTCCGTCACACCGGGGATGCCTCGCGCACAGTGTCCCCATCTCTGGTGGTGAGATAGTGCGAGCTGGGGTAATTTTTAAAGATAGCTACTTGGTGTTCACATGGGACACATTCTAGAAAATAAGCAGGCATTTTTAGCAAAACACACATGAAGAATTGGTGATTTGTTTTATAGATGGCTGCAGTTATACTCAAATATTAAAGTTCACTGCAAAGACACAAAATATTTTTAAACATAATTAAGGTGTGTAAATCTGAACTTAAACTTGAATGAGGGTGGTTTTCTGTTCGGTTAATTCCTTGTTTTTAATTTTATTTTTTTAATGCTTTCGCTGGAATACTTCAGGCCACTAATGTGGGAGAAGAAGATTACAACTATACTGTTTTAATTTTTTTTTGAGCTAGGATCTCATGTATTCCAAGTTGCCCTATAATGCTATACATAGCTGAGGATGGCCTTGAACTCCTCATCCTCTGCCTCCACCTCCCTAGTACTGGGATTACAATTATGCACCACCAGACTCTATTTATTCAGTGTTAGGGATTAAACCCAGGGTCTCATGCACGCTAGACAAACACTCTACTGACTGACAGTCCCCAGCCCTTATCTCAGATCTCAACTTTACTCCTTTATTGATTGCTTACCCCAGTAGTTTTAAGATTTATTTTTATTTTATGTGTGTTTTCCTACATGTATATATGTGCACAATGTGCATATTAATGCACAAGGAGACCAGAAGAGGGTGTCAGAGCCCCTGGAACTAGAGTTACAGATAGTTGTTAGCCCAGGTCCTCTGTACAAGCAGCCAGTGCTCTTAACCCTTGAGCCATCTCTCCAGCCTCTACACCAGTATTTTTAAACTAATCACTTTAGTCAGCAAGATGGTTCAGCCAGTAAAAGCACTTGCCCCAAAAGCTTGAATTCTATCCCCAGATCCCACAAGAGAGGGAGGAAACTGACTACTGAAAGCTGTCTGACCTCCACAAAAAAAAAAAAAAAAATTCTACATTGAGATCTTTATCTACTTACAAGTAACCAAGATATACATACAATCACATGGAATACATCAAATTATAATAGGAACAAATTGTGGAGAATTGTTCGTCCATAGGGAATAGCTAATAAATTGTGTGTGGGTCACAGACTCCAGATAGATTCATTTGTCTGTCGTTCTGAAAGGCCTGTAGATTTGTGGATACTGACATGGAAGTTTATCCCTGGCTTACTGTTGAATGCAAGACGCACTCGGCCCTCAGCGCAGTGGGATTTCCTGTGTAAATAAGCACTTGTGGATCTACTTGAGCATTATTTGCATTTTTATTAGAAGAATGTGTTTATTTATTCACTGTGTTAAGTCATTGTTTAAAGGATCCGGAAAGGAACCAAACAGGCTGTTGCGGTTATGGATCGAGGGCCTGTGGACCATGCGTGCACCTTACTCCGTCTACATCACTTCGTATTTCTTCTTTTACTTATTAGCTTTTTAACATTCTTATACAAAGTAATGGGCTTCATGTGGCATTTTCATGTATACCTTTAGTTGTTTTCAGACAGAGTCTCATGAAGCCGGAGCTGACCTCAAACTTGCTACGTAGCTAAGGCTAGCCCTCTTAGCTCCACCTACACTCTGCCTTCCAAGAACTGTGACAAGAGCACAGGCATGTACCTCCACACATGGTTTGGGGGTGCTGGGACAGAAACCAGGGCTTCATGCATGATCCGCAAGCACTCTACCAACTGAGCTCCATGCTCTCCCCTGCACTCTCCTCCCCTCCCCCATCCCTGCTAGCCCCTTCACCCCCAGCCCTCTTCTCTCACGCCCCCTTCACCCCCAGCCCCCTTCTCTCACGCCCCCCTCACCCCCAGCCCCCTTCTCTCACGCCCCCTTCACCCCCAGCCCCCCTCCTCTCACGCCCCCTTCCCCCCCAGCCCCCCTCCTCTCACGCCCCCTTCACCCCCAGCTCCCCTCCTCTCACGCCCCCTTCACCCCCAGCCCCCTTCTCTCACGCCCCCTTCACCCCCAGCCCCCTTCTCTCACGCCCCCTTCACCCCCAGCTCCCCTTCTCTCACGCCCCCTTCACCCCCAGCCCCCTTCTCTCACGCCCCCTTCACCCCCAGCCCCCCCTCCTCTCACGCCCCCTTCACCCCCAGCCCCCCTCCTCTCACGCCCCCTTCACCCCCAGCTCCCCTTCTCTCACGCCCCCTTCACCCCCAGCCCCCTTCTCTCACGCCCCCTTCACCCCCAGCCCCCCCTCCTCTCACGCCCCCTTCACCCCCAGCCCCCTTCTCTCACGCCCCCTTCACCCCCAGCCCCCCTTCTCTCACGCCCCCTTCACCCCCAGCCCCCCTTTTCTCATGCCCCCAGCTAGAACACCCACTTGTCGGTGTACAATCCACATCTAAAAAGCTATGCGTGCTTTGAATCTCAAGGCAGTTGGGACAAGAATACGCTGGTCAAGCTGCAGGCACACACCATTCTTCCAAGATGTCCCAGCACGATTGTTATCACGACTGGTTGTTGGTTTGGGGGTTTGTTCTATGCTTTGTTTTGTTTTTTGGATTGGATTCTGGTTTTCATTTGTGGTGGAAATATTTCATGTAAGACCCACCCTCTCAGCAAGTTTTTAAGTATATGACACAGAGTTGTTAGCTATTGGCCCTACTGTGCATAGCAGAGCTCTAGAACTTTCTGAGCATTGTTTTTGAGACAGAATCTGTGTTCTCATCCAACACTCTGACCTGTTTTCATACTGCCGCAGGAAAACCATGGTGACTTTTTATTCTAGAAAAATCCCAGCACTCAGGGCTGGAGAGTTAAAAGCACTGATTGCTCTTGCAGAGGCCCCGGATTTGATTCCCAGCACTCATATGGCAGCTAACAACCATCTGTAACTGCTGTTCCAGGGGAGTCCAAGGACCTCTTCTGACCTCCTCAGGCATGGCACAATACAGGTGCACATACATATACACAGACAATACATTCATACACATAAAATTAAAATAAAATATATTTTTTCTTAAAATCTCATCACTCACAAGACAGAGGCAGCTGGATCTCTGTGAGTTCAAGGCCAACCTGGTCTACATACTGAGTTCCAGGTCAGGGCTACATAATGAGACCCTGTCTCAAACAAGCAAATTGTGTGTGTGTGTGTGTGTGTGTGTGTGTGTGTGTGCGTAATACAGTAGCTAGGGATGCAGCTCAGCCGATGGAATGCTCGCCTGGTATACACAAAAAAAACTCTTGAGTTTAATCCCAAGCATTGCATAAAACTGGACCAGCACGGGAGATAAGAGTCCAGAGGAATAAAAGTTCCAGGTCATTCATGGAGTTTCATTCAGTTCATAGTGAGTTTGAAGCCAGCCTTGGCCACAATAGTCTCAAAATGTATACAGAGAGAAGAGTGTACTCTTATAGCATGAGGAGTCTGATATAGTCTCTCCTCTTCCCATGACGAGTCACATGCAAACACAGAATTTCCTAAACTTGACACACATTCCTTTATCGTTAGAATTAGGCGTGGAAGTTATTTTAATCATATTAAATGTTTAACAACATAGCAAAATACACAAAAACAGAAGATGCAAATTGCATATGTTATTTTAAAAGATCTCAAATTCTGGGATCTTAAATCCCCATCTTAATGGGCCTTTGTTGTTCTTTTTGTCTACCTTTGATTGATTTCCCCTCTACAGAGGCAGATGAAATAAAAGTATAGAGAAATCTTACTGATGACCACCCGAAAAATGAGATTTCAGAATAACTGTAATCTTTCCATTAACCTTGGAAAGTATTTTCCAACATTAAGACTTTTGGGGGGGCGGGTGTTGTTAATACATAAGCAGAAATACTAAATTCTCCAACCACCTGAATCTTAGTCACTGGACTTAAAGCTTGGACTCATGCCAGGATTTTCCATCCACAGATAGCAGATGAGCCCAGTTTCCACCTCAGGGGATCACCCACGCCCAGCTGTGCTGAAAGCTCAGAGCTGAGCACTGAGGAGTCCTTGATCACAGAGGCCAGCTACTCAGGGCTTCGCAAAGCTTTCATCGACTGGCATCGAAAACCCCCGGACCACCCTGCCTCTGAACCAGTCAAACACTGAGGACCAGGCTAGATGCCTTCACATCGCTGTTTACACTGTGTCTTCTAGAATGAGCACTAAATAAAATGAAATCACAGAACCTAGAAAAATCATATATGAGAAAAACAGAGAAGGAAAAAAAAATAGATAAGTTATCCATAATCACAGCACCCAGAATATGCAAACCCCACTGGCTTTATCGGGGCATAGATTTACAGTTAGTGATCTTTTTTTTTTTTTGGTCTTTTTTTGAGACAGGGTCTCCCTATAGTTCCAGCTTACCTAGAACTCCCTATGTAGACCAGCTGACCTGCTTGAGCCTGCCTGAGCCTCCAGAGTGCTGAGATTAAAGATGTTCACCACCATGCCGAGCCAGTTAACAATCTTGTACTGGTCTCAGAACTTCGGGTAAATAAAAGTGCTTGTAGCTCATACACCAATTGGTCAAAGCTTTGAGAAGTGGCTGCAATTGCTCATTCCTATATGGGACGTCTTCATCCACACCCTCCTCTCTGCAAGGCTCAGGGGACACTGCGGAAGAGGAACTGGAAAGAAGGCAAGAAAGTTTGGGAGTAAGCAGATGAGTCGTGAAACGTGAAACGTGGCCTGCTGGACATGAAACGGCTATTACACTAGTGACCTCAGAGCTGCTGTGGCTTCCTGCGCAAGACCTGCACAAAATCTCTCCAGCCAACAATCTGGCAAGGACAGGGGAGGGGTCAAGAGGCTCCACCCCTGTGTGAGGAGCTAATGGCAGCTGATGACTGCTAGGAGAAGAGTCACTTTTATTCAGGGGGTGTGATCACTGGTAGGTTGCTCGTGTTCCATGTGGCCCCACATCCATGAGCATACAGGCAGCACTAACTGGACTCAGTAGGTTATTTAAAAAAAAGAAAGAGAGAGAGAGAGAGAGAGAGAGAGAGAGAGAGAGAAAGAAAAAAGACGCGAAGTTGGATGTGTTGAGGTCTGGAGGAACTGGAGGCAGGAGCAGGTGTTGGAGACAATCAAAATACATTGCAAACATGTATGAATATTTCACAGAATAAATAAAAAATATCAGTTATTTTAGATGTTCATCTTTGGTGCTCGGGGAGCAGTTCAGTCAGTAAAGAGCTTGCTGCATAAGCATCAGGACCTGAGTTTGCTCACCAGAACCCAGGTTAAAATCCAGCATAATGTCCTGGGCTAATAGTCCCAGCCCTAGGGAGGTAGAAAACAGGATCTCTAGGCCAGCCAGCCTGCTGGAGCCAGTAAGAGACAGTATCTCAAAAAACAAAAGTGAGCCGCTAGAGCGATAGTTTATCTGTTAAGAGCACCTGCTGCTCTTGCAGAGGACTCGGCTTCAGTTCCCACCACCCACAGGGAAGTTCACAACGGTCCACAACTACCAACAAAAACTCCAATTCTAGGGAATCCAACACCCTCTTCCAGCCTCTGTGGGCACTGCGCACACTGGTGAACTTACACACACGCATGTAAAACACTCATACACTTGAAATCAAAATAAATAAAATGAGTTTAAAGACAAAAATGAAAAAAGCCAAAGTGGGATTGGCCTGAGGAACGACACCTGAAGTTGACTTCTGACTCAGTCATAAACATGCACCTGTCCGTGTGCACAAAAATAAATACAAGTTCAGCCCAGACTGAGAAAGAGCCTCTGAGTAAGTATGCGTTTCCAGTGCTATTTGAGAATGAAAATATCTTTCTCTTTGTAGCTGGATAGAGACCCTGATTAACAGAGTGGAAGAGGGTACAATCCTTGTCACGCCAAAACAGAAAGGAACTCTGCCCAAACAAAACTCACAGGGTTTTCATGAACAAAAGTTTCTGACCAATACGTCCATGGACACTTCTTGGCCACTGATTTTTAATCTGAGATATGGTCTGGAATTTTCTTTCCCACCAAGTAACAGAGCCTGCCAAAAGTCAACTTTCAAATGACTCATTTCAAAAGGAACATAAAACTTCACTCCAGAGCTTGACATTTTCATATGCTTGACATTTTCTATACCCTTCCCCAAATTAATAATTATATAGTTAAGAAAGAAAACAGACAAATTGCTGTTTTGGCATAATTAATTTGATACATCTTCATTGTTGTAAATTATTACTGCAACATAGCCATATTTCAATGTGTACATGTCAATAAGGCAAGCATAGGTTGGAAATTTTTAAGCAGTTTCAAAAAGGAACACAATTAATTTTTATGGTTGTTGCATAAACATTGCATTATGTGTCAAATTTGGAGGAATTCAAATGGCCTCATGAAGTCAAAGGGAAGCAGGGTCATAATTATATATATCAGGGAGCAGCTGGCTATTCTTTTAATAGCATTCTTTTTCTGAAGATTAATGAGCATTGGTTTGTGCCAGACTATTCCAAAATGTACAGTATTGTTGGGACAGGACATAAGTATGACTATTTTAATAGTTACATGCTTGCTCTAATGTGTCTTAAAGTAACTGTTCCAGCATCTCAGGCCTTAAGAGCCATTATTGTTTATGATGAGCTTCCATTTCAAAAGTTTCAAAAGTTCATATAAATAAAGCCATAACCAACTAGATGCAAGCATTGTCACCAAATCCCAGGAGAGCCCTATGCCATTTTCCTGCACATGGAGTCTCAGAGACTCCCGACAGCTGCCCTCTGGAGCTCTGCGTTCACTTTTCCAGCTGCTGAGTCACTTTTGCTGAGATTCAGAGACACCTCAGTGACCGCTGCTTGAATCTTGGGACCAAAGGGTATAAGAGACTGTAGACATATTGAAGCCATCCACTGCTGCTGCTTTGAATTGTCTAGTAACTACATTTTTAAAGGAAAAAAAAAAATCAGGTAAAGGGCCTGTAGCTATAGCTCAGAGGTAGAGCACTTGCCTAGCATACATGAGGCCCTAGATTTCATCCCCAGCATCGCCAGGGGGAGAAGTGAAATATTGTGCTAAGTGTTCATATTCTGGTATTTCACAGTGACAGCATATCTGACCTTGAATCTGCTACAGTTCAAGGTGTATCTGTGTGTGTCACATGTGGCTAGTGACAGCTAACTTGAACATCACAGTTCTAGACAGCCATTCTGGGTGAAAGGTGCCCCATGCCTACCGAAATTCATACACCTAAGCCTGAAGCCCTGCTGTGATGGTATTTGGTGATGCCATAATTACCTCTGGGAGGAAATTCAAAAAAGAGGAAGGAAATTAGAACAAGAGGGTGAGGCCCTTAAGAATGGAATTAGCATCCTTTTAAGACACGGGGGAGGGGCTGGAGAAATGGCTCAGTGGTTAAGAGCGCAGACTTAGGATGCGGGTTCAGCCCCAACACCTACATGTTATCTAACAAGGATCCATAACTCTAGATCCAGAGGATCTGACACTCTCTTCTGACTTTTGCAGCATTATAGGACACAGGTACACTAACATACATGCAGGCAATACACTCAAACACATAAAATGAAAATAATAATAAATGAAATATTATTTAAAGACACAAGAGGGATCTAAAGAGATGGCTCAGTTGTTAACAGCACTGACTGCTCTTTCAGAGGACCAAGGTTTGATTCCCAACACACACCATGGTGGCTCACAACTGTCTGTAATTCTAGTTCCACGGGATCAATGCCATCTTTTGGCATCCATGAACATTGCACACATGTGGTGCACTTACATACATGCAGGCAAAACACTTATACACATTAAATAAGAATAAATCAGAATCAAAAAACACTCACACAAAAGAGATTGATCTTAATCCAGGCATGGTGGCACACACCTATAATTCTACCATTTAGGGGGCTGAAGCAAGAGAATTACAGTGAGTTCAAGACCAGCCTGGGCTATCTAGTGATTTCAAGTTCTGCCCAGGATACCTAGTGAAGTCCTGTGTCAAAAAAGTGTGTGGGAGAGGGGGAGAGGCTGGGAGGGGAGGGGAAGAGGGGATGGGAAGGAGGAGAAGGGGGGGGAGAGGCGGATGGGAGGGGAGGGGGAGAGGGATCCACATGAACCAAACTCAAAACCACAAGAAGCACACGCATTGTGCTTTCAAGCAGCCGTCTACAGCTGTTACAAGAGCCTGAACTGACTGAGAGGTCAGCTGAGTGTGCCCTGCACTGTCCACGGTGCGAATCCACGGTCCCCGGAGGACACAACAGGTCTCCCACCCTGGCACTTAGCTTGGGCTTCATCGTTGTTTGTCCTCTTTCCCTGCCGTAAGTCTCCAGTCCCCGGGGGCTATCCTAGTCACACACCATCACTCACTCATAGCCTGAGACTCTGCTTCTGAGAAATTCAAAGCAAGGTCTGGATATAGCAAAACAGAACAGTGGAGCTGGAGAGATGGTTAAGACACCTGCTGTTTTTCAGACTCGGAGGACCTGAGTCAGGTTCCCAGAGCCTACACTGGACAGCTCACTATTGCCTGTAACTCCAGCTCCAGGAGATTCAATGCTTTCTTCTGGCCTCTGCACACATGTGGCATACATCCATACACACACACACACACACAAATCAAAATTTAAAAAATCTTTAAAAGAACAATGAAAATGTAAACATGGCAACAAGGAAGTAATCAAATACTAGGAGGTTCTGGACTCTGTGATCAAGTACTTAACACTCACCGAAAGATCACCTTGGTTCCACTGGAAGTTCATCCAACTCTCTTTTTTCATAATGGAAGCAGAGCCGTGGCAGGAGGCAGGGGGCAGGAGCCGAAAGCTGAGAGCTCATATCTTCTTCAATAGCAAACCCAAGAAGCGAGAGTAAACAGTAGTGGACGGGAGAGGCTATGAACTCTCAAAGCACACCCCTGTGACGTACTTCCCAAACTTCCAGAAACAACGCCATCAACTGGGATGTTGTTCAAATGCTTGAGCCTGTGGAGGACATTTCTCTTTCAAACCACCACAATTAAGTGAAATAACGAAAGACTTGAACAACAACCAATCAGATCTAACAGAAAGAGAGAGACCACACCTCCCAACAAACCCTCAGACTATTTTCCAGGACACATCACACAAACGTACAAAACAAGTCTTAACAAAATTAAGATGAAATCATATCAAGTATCTTTCCCAAACACAACAAATCAATCTAGGGATCAATTGCAAAAGAAAAACTGTAAAATTATCTGTTTCAGCTTCATTTCTGTTTCTGTGACAAATATCCTGACCAAAAGCAACTTAGGAGAAGAAAGGGTTTATTTGGCTTATGACTCCAGGCTCTGTCCATCCTCAAGGGGAAGCCAAGGCAGAAATTCAAGCAACTAGTCACATCACAGCCACAGTCAAGAGCAGAGAGAAACGAATGTACCCACCTTGCTGGCTGGCTAGCGTTTCATCTTTCTCCTGTCTCAAACAGCTCAGGACTCCCTGCCTAGGGAATGGCTCCACCCACCATGGGCTGGGCCTTCCTACATCAATTAACAATCAAGACAATTCCCCACACACATATACACAGGCCACGCTGATCAAGATAATGCCTTAACTGAGACTGTTCTCTGGTGATTCTAAGTTGACACTTAAATCATCACACCAATGAATATGTAGATATTAAGCAGCACACCCTTGAAGAGCCAATGGCTGTTCTTAAGGGAGAGCAGACAATATTTTGAGGCAAATAAAAACAAAACACTATATACCAAAACTTACAGGATGCAAAATCTTAAAAAAGCAATACTAAAAAGAAAGCTTATGAGGATGAACGTCTACATTTAAATTTTTTTAAAAAAGTTTCAAATCACCAATGTAATTTTATGCCTCTGGGAAGTAAGGAAAAAAAACACATGAAATGCAAAGTTAGCAGAGGGGAGGAAATAAAAAAGGTTATAGCGAGATAAGAGTAAAAAAAAAATCAAAGAAATTGAAAGTTGGAGTTTTTAAAACACTGGCCAAATTAACAAATCTTTAGGTAAACTTTTAAAAAGATAGAGAAGATTGAAATTAAAAATAAGATCAAGGGGTCTAGAGAGATGGCTCAGCATTTAAGAGCACTGGCTGTTCTTGCAGAGGACGCAGGTTCAATTCCCAGCACCCACATGGTGGCTAACAACTGTCCATAACTTGAGTTCCAAGGGAATCCTACACCCTCTCTGACTTCCTCGGGCATTGTACAACACAGTGCACTTACATATATGCAGGCAATACACTCATACACATAAAATAAAAATAATAAGTAAAATATTTTTAGAAAGAATGAGGACCTGTGTTCTGGTACCCAGCAGGTGCGCTTAATGACCCTCTATAATTCCAGCACTCGGGGGCAGAGAGAGGGTCCCTGGGGCAAGCTGGCTAGCCAGAGCGAGGCTGAAAGAGAGATGTCGCTTCAGTAAATGGAGACCTAGCAAAGAAGACATCCAACACCAACCTCTTGCTTTTACATACATATACACACACATGCATATGCACTCACACATGCGTGCAAACACACATATATTTACCCATGCACACCACACACACATATGCATGCAAAAATAAATAAAATAAGAAATCAACCAGGAGATAGTAAAACTGATGCCACAGAAATAAAAAGGATTATAAGAGACTGTGAATAATTATATACTAACAATTTAGATGACCTACAAGAAATGAAATGTCTAAAAACATGTGGCCTATAAGCCTGAACAACAAAGAAATTCAATTCTCTTCTAGTTCTCTGTCATCTCTGCCTCTTCCCCCTCCTCCCCCTTCCTCTCCTCCTCCTCTTCCTCTTCTCCTCCTCCTTTTTCTCTCCCTCCTCCTCCCCCTCCTCCTCCTCCTTTTTCTTTTCCTCTTCCCTCACTCTCTCCTACCTGCCTCCCTCTCTTCTGTAACTTTTTCTGCCTTTGACACCTGCTGGATGTGGCCTCATCAACAGAACTTGATCCCCTATAACTGCATAAAGAAAGGACAGCCTTCAGTATCACTGACAAACACTGACCCAGCTAGATCTCTGTTTCTAGAGTTTTCCGTGTGATTTCTGCCACATGAACAAGAATTCAAGGACTCCAATATATTTTTAAAAGCCACATCGTTGGTCCCAATGCAATAAAAGATTGTTTTATAATTCAGGTGGCTGGCTTCTTTCTGAGTTCCTTATTAAGTTTTGATTAGCCAGGTGCCTCTATAGCAACCTCTTCATTGCAGGCCCCCGTACTAAAATTCCTAGTGTGTCCCCAAGCAGAAGAAAGATGTTGGTTTGGTTGAATGTTTTTAAATTTATCTTTTAGTGTGTGTGTGTGTGTGTGTGTGCCCATGTGTGTGTGCCCTTGGAAGTCAGAAGAGGGCATCAAATTCCCTAGATCTGGAGTTATAGATGGTGGTAGGCTGCCCAGTGTGGGTGCTGGGAACCAAATTTGGTTCCTCTAGAAGAGCAGCAAGCACTCTTAGCCACTGAGCCATCTCTCCGGCCCTAGGGAATTCACCTTTTGACTGCTGTAACACATGACCCCAGGTTTGGAGGCTTAAGGAGACACGCACCTTTATCATGTAGCCCAGAGGTCAGAAGTCTAAAATCAGACTCCACGAGGCTGCATCCTGAGTGTTGATGGAGCTGGTTCCTCCTGAAGGTGGCAAAATACAGTCAAGCAGAATCCAAAGACATTCATAGAGGAAGGACATTGAAACACGTGTTCCAAGTCAATGTCTGTTTGCATCCTTAAGGCCCCTGATGGTTGGTTGGCTGCCAACAGCTGTGGAGGTCAGAAGAGGCGTTGGCAGACGGCCTTGCAGGATCCATCCCGAAGGCTCTGTGGGAGTCTGCATCCCTTGGCTGCCGGTCCCTCGAAGCTTCAGTTCCAGCCAGACGCACCTTCCGCTTTCTCTCTCCCGCCCCCTTTCTTCCTCTTCCTCCCTTCCCTCCTCCTGTCCCTCTGTCATCCTCCTCCCCTCTTTTGTTTCTGTTCAATCATCCCCCTACACTCTCTTCTATATATGACGACACTTGACTGACACTGGGACCACGAGGCTAGTCTAGGGTGGTCTCCCATTCCAAGATTGTGATTTAATCACACCTGCAAAATCCTGTGTGTGTGTGTGTGTTGTTGTTGTTCTTCTTCTTCTTGCTGTTGTTATTGTTGTTTGAGTCTCCCAAAGGAGCCCAGGATAGCCCAGCCTGGAACTTTGGATCTTCTCTCTGGCCTCTTAAAGTTCCCTTGACCATGGTGACATATCACATTCACCAATTCCCAGAATTCGAATCCAGACACGTTTTTCTTCTTGGAGAGAAGGTGAGAACCAGGAAGCAGGAGGCCTTTAACACCACTCGGAGAAGGAGGTTGGGGAGATCCTGCTCCACACTCCTCCTCACCCCTAGATCTCACCTCCACCGAGTCTAGCCTGGCTCCTGGTTCTAAATTTTTCACTGTATTTGTTCATTTAAAATAGAGACAACTTGCCTGGCAAGGTGGTGCATGTCTTTAATCCCAGCACTTGGGAGGCAGAGGCACGCAGATTGTTATGAGCTCGAGGCCAGCCCAGTCTACATAGCGAGTTCCAGGCCAGTTGGGGCTGCAGGGAGACCTTGTCTCAAAAAGTCAGAAAAAAAAATAAAGACAACTTGTCCCCTTTTCCTGTGGATATGCAGCCTGTGAATTCTCTCACATGCAGAGATTAGTGTGGCCAGCACCACTATGGGGTTCAGAACAGCTCACCATCCTGAAAATCTCCCTCTGCTACTCCTTTGCATGTACAGAAAGTGTCAGGCACAAGATCTAACCAAGGATGATGGGAAAAAACTGATATCTGATGTCTGGGGCCTCCACTGTTCCTCCCCTTCCATATTCGGAAGGAACCCACAAGAAAGATCACACCCTCTACATAGACCAGCACGTATTTATTCTTTCAGAAATCTACCCATCATAGAAAAAGGAAAGCTAGGACTGGAGAGGTGACTCAGTAGTTAAAGGCACTGCCACCAGGGCTGGTGACCTGAGTTCCAGGCCTGAGGCTCACAGGGTGGAAGGAGAGAACCATCTCCTACAAGTCATCCCCTGGCCTCCAACTGTGCTCTGTGGCCTACATGCTTGCACGCACATGAAGTAAGTCAATACGTGTAATGTTTTTAAATTTTTTAATTATTTTATTTATTATTTTTATTTTTGTGAGTATGAGTCTATTGCCTGCATGTGCGTAAGAGCGCCCATGTCATGCAGTGCCCTCGAAGGTCAGAAGAAGGCGTTGGATCCCCTGGAACTGGAGTTACGGACAGTTGTTAACCACCTTGTGGGTGCTGCGAATCAAATCCAGGTCCTCTGCAAAGGCAGTCAATGCTCTTAAGCACTGAGCCATCTCTCCAGGCCCTGAAATTTTTTTAGAAGTTAGAAACCAATCCATGGTGGTGCAGGCCTTGAATCCCAGCACTCAGGAGTGAGAGGCAGGTGGATCTCTGTGAGTAGGAGACCAGCCTAGTTTAAATAGCAAGGTCCAAGCCAAGAGAACTATACAGAGTGAGACCCTGTCTCCAAACAAAACAACAATGAGAGAGAGAGAGAAAGAGAACAAGATATTGATATACTAGGTGAGGTAGGAAGACACATCCCAGCCACTCCCCCATCACCAGCTTTGAGATGAACAGATGCCCACCCATCCTTGAAAGAGACGGTCTCTCTGTCTCTCTGTTGCCAGCAGCCAACAATTTCCAGTAGTCCCTCAGGTAGGGTTGGGGTTTCTTATCCACTTCCCCACATCTATGCTGGGATTTTGTCTGATTTGAGCTTATGTGGGACTTGTGCATGCTGTCACATTGCTGTGAGTTCAGATGTGTAACTGATCATCTGTCTGAAAGACTCTGTGTCCTAGTGGTCATCCACCCCTCAGGCTCTTATAGCCTTTCTGCCCCCTCTTCCTCAATGCTCCCTGAGCCCGGGAGGCAGAAGTTTGATACAGGCGTCCTGTTCAGAGACAAGCACTCTGTAACCTCTTGTTCTCTGCACACTGGCCAATTCTATGTTTCTGTGTTAATCACCATCTGCTGCACAAGGAAACTTCTGTGCTGAGAGCTGAGAGATGCATTCATCTGTGGATACAACAGTAAGTCATTAGGAATATTTAGTAGAAAACTAGTATTAGGCTCTCCCCTATTCCCTGGGACCTGACAAGCCTCTGGTTCCTAAACATCATTGTGAAGTATGGGCTCCATTCTATGAAGCAGACCTTAAATCCAACTTGAGACAGGACTGGCCTGGAACTCACAGAGATTCAACTGCCTTTGTGTGTGTATTTTGTTTTTTGAGACTGGCTAGCTCTGGCTGGCCTGAAACTCACTATGTAGACCAAGCTGGCCTCGGTCTCACAGAGATCTCCCTGCCTCTGCCTCCCAAGTGCTGGGATTAAAGACGAGCACCACCACGCCTGACCTTTTTCCTTTCCTTTCCTTTTCTTTTTTTGTAAGGTGCCAGTTTTTAGAATGCAAATCACATGGGGCTGGAGAGATGGTGAGTAGTTAAGGATGTCCTGCTCTTCCGGAGGACCAGAGTTCAATTCCCAACACCCAGGTCAGGTAGTTCATACCTACCTGCAATTCCAGCTCCAGGGGATCTGACACCCTCTTCTGCCCCCGTGGGAACCCACACATATATGACACACATTCACAGCCACAGACAGACAGACACACACACACAAATAAATAAATAAATAAATAAATAAATAAATAAATAAATATGTCTTTTAAATTCAAATAGCAAAAAAAAAAGTTCTGGGAAGTTAAAAATATGAGAGTTGACATGAAAAACTAGGAAATTTTATAGAGCAATTTGCAGAAATATTCCAGAAAGCATAAGAAAAGACCAAAGTGTGGAAAATGGAGAGAAATGGTCAACTAAGAGGAGAGAAGATCGGCATGGAAGGACTTCCAGATTCCAAGAGTTAAGGAAGAGAACATAGAAACAGCATTCAGTAGACAACCCAGGCTCTGATAACATGGAGTTGTCTGACTGTGCTACACTGTGGGTAGAAGTAAATCTAATCAACATCCCCATTAAATTTCAAGTTACTAAGGGACAAAGAAAAGTAGATAAAAGTTGGGGAAAAAAAATCAGAATGACACCAGCATAAGATGGGGCTAACCTCGGCAACATGAGGCAGTCATGCACAGTGGAGCTATGCCTTCAGTCTCCTGAGGGGCCCTTGGGATCAGTTCTCATTATATCAGAGGCTCAGTATTTGCACATTTTTAGGTTCACTCAAATTTATTTGTAACCTCAAAACCAAAGCTTTGGGTTCTTTCAAGTTTCATGTAGAATTGCAGGCAAGCTCAACTGTCATATGCCCAGGTTTCTGGCTGAGGCCAGACAGCTGCCCTCTGCCTTTGAGGGCAGTGCTCACTCCACAGAACCTGTCCTCCTCAGGTTCAGTGAGAGACCCTGTCTCGACAGTAAGGTAGAACATGATGAAGGAAGGTCCTGACGTCTTGCTCTGACCTCCACATGTGTGCCCACAGACACACACATGACATACACATTCATGCACTCACATGTTTGCATGCCCATACACTACAGATGCACACACACATGAAAATAAATTTTCAAATGTGGATCTTCTTCTTTTGACCAACCTAGCAGTATCTTTAAGATCCACTCATTTTTCCCTAAATCAATTAATAGCTCATCCTTTTACTGTTAATATTCCATTCAGCCTAGAATTTTAAATGCAAATTCTCAGTAAACTGTAGGGATATATGCAAAATCTTAAAATGTACCTCACACTTTTTCACAGGATTCTACTTTAAAAAAAAGAAATGAAGGACTGGAGAGAAGGCTCAGCGGTTAAGAGCACTGGTTGTTCTGGGAAAGGACTCGGGTTTGACTCTCAGCACCTACATGGTAGCTAACAACTGTCAGTAACTCCCAAACTCCTGTTCTGGGGGTCCAATGCCCCTTTTCTGGCCTCCACAGACATTGCATGCATATGGTATATTTACATACATACACGCAAAACACTCATACACAAAAGTAAATAAATTTTTTTAATTAAAAAGGGAACTAAACTAAGAGGCAAAGACACCAGACCTGTATTTCCAGGGATCTCTCAAGAAGAAGAAGAAGGAGATGAAGACGAGGAGGAGGAGGAGGAGGAGGAGGAGGAGGAGGAGGAGGAGGAGGAGGGAGGAGGAGGAGGAGGAGGAGGAGGGGAGGAGGAGGAGGAAGAGGAGGAGGAGGAAGAGGAGGAGGAGGAGGAATTAGCTCAGGATGGTGGTGAAGATGGCTGCCCCTCCAGACAGATGAACATTCTTTCAAAATCACAAAATTGAGCTGAACCCATATGGCAGCACACACCTTTCTACTCCCAGCACTCGGAGGCAGAGGCAGGCAGATCTCTGTGAGGGTCTATATAATTAATAGACCCTGTCTTAAAAAAAACTAAAAATAGGGGCTGGAGAGGTGGCACCGTGGTTAAGAGCACTGACTGCTCTTGCAGAGGCCCTGGGTTCGGTTCCCAGCACCCACATGGCCTCTAATAACTGTCCATAATAACTCCAGTTCGAGGAGATCCAACCCCCTTTTCTGACCTCCGTAGGCATTGCGCGACACGGTTGCACTTATATACGTGCAGACAATACAGTCACATACACACACACACACAAAATAAAACTACAAAATCAATAGATACTGACTTGTGTTTGAATACATGAAGAGATGGTTTGCACAGTGGTGAATAATTCAGATGTATTAATACACAGAAAAGTAAGCAAACAGACACAAACACTCTTAAATCCAACGAAAACAAAAGGTATTGTAGGAGAGAAAGAGCAACGAGAATACACCCTGGCTCAGCTGTGACCAGCATTTATACAATGCAAACATTGAACATTTGTCTAAACATAATTGCCCTGTGATTCTTTGAGGTCTGAAACACGAGTGTGAAAGGCCCCCTTTTCATAACGAGCCTTTAAAAGTAACTGTTTAAACGATGTTCCCTTCGAATGCAGATGGAAGATTGAAACTAAATTCAAATTTTTAACATGATGAAGTCTCTATATTTTCCCAAATCAGAGCTAAAAGAGTCATTTCTGAGGATGCCATGCTTGAAATCATCTCTGGCACTCTTAATAGAACCATAAATTTCCTTCATTGTACAAAGCCATTTCAAGTTTGGGCTTCTCCCTTCAGTGACTGAAAGAGTCCTGGTGCCACCCTCCAGGGCGCAGGGAACATTGCAGAGAATAGGGCAGAAAGATTGTCATAGCTGGAGGGAGATGGGGAGTGTGGTGGAGCGGAGGCTTCAGGACACATGGCCATTGCACTCTTAAATACACAGCAGCTGGGGTTACCTCCACAAGATCTGCACAAGACTGGGCCCTAAACACTCCAGTATGGGATGGGGAGGGGCTAAGAGATGCCTCCAGTCACTCAGAAGCTGGAGGCAGGAAGGAGTGTACGCACTGGTAAGGTGCCCATGCTCCTGTAAATACCCGCTCACTCACTCTCCTGGAAGCAAACCTCTGAATCTCGCTGGATCCCCCAAAATGAGAGGATAAGGGGATGCTAGTTGGAAAGAGGAAAGGGATCAGCAGAAATAAGAAGGGGACAAGAGAGGGTAATGGAGGAAAGAGTTGATCAAAATACATTATATTCATGTATGAAGATATTACAATGAAAGCCATTATTATGTATAATTAATCTGTTAATAAAACATTTTTAAAAAGAATCCTGGCATATAGAATAGCTACAGACACTCTGTCCAAAAAGAAAGTTCAGTCTTCATTTGGGTCCTCCACGAACTTCGATGGTACTGCTCCGTGTACTAAGTGTGCACGAGGTGGCCCACCTGAGGGGTGTGCATGTGAATAATTAGGACAGAGCTCACACGGAGGTTCAGGGGCAGGGGCAGGGCTGTTGCTGGGGGACACGTGCTTCAGCTGCCAAGGACTGACGCCGCCTGGGTTGGGGTTGTGACTGTGCTACTATCTGTCCTACTACCTGGTTCTATATAATCTAGTGATTTCTGTATTCTCTCATGTGTGTCCTTTCAGTGGGTGGGGTGAGCTGCAGATCATGGGTAGAATCACACTGTCACACTAGCAGAGCCGGAATCATCCTCACGGTAAACATAAGATATTCTATCCATAGGTCAGGTTGGATTTGCAAGCCATTTGCATGATCACAAGAAATTGCTGGAGTCTAGTTCCCACCGCTGAGCTTGGGAGGCAGATAACTGGGGCCTGCTGGGACCAGGACCTCTAAAAGGTGGATATGTCCAGAAGGCTGTGATGCAAGGCCACCTTTGATGGCTATCAGCAAGGTCTCTGGAACCAAAGAGAGCATATGGCTCTTCTTAAAACTGAAAGTTAAAACAAACAAAAAAATTGAAGATGTTTATGTCCAATATGAAACTAAATTCTACGTTGGCAAGAGATGTGCTTATGTGTATAAAGCAGAAAAGAACTCAGTGATTCCTGACGGTAAACTGAGCAAAACCAGAGTGATTTGGGGAAAGGTAACCCGGGCCCATGGGAACCATCTCATGCTCTGTACCAAATTTCAAAGCAAATTCCTGTTAAGGCCATTGGGCAGAGAATCCATGTGATACTGTAACCCTCACACATTTAAACTGATGGAAAATAAATAAGTAAAAGTGGATTTGCAAACAAATAATAAGGGGGGTGCTGGAGAGATGGCTCAGTGGTTAACAGCACCGGTTGCTCTTGCAGAAGACCTAGGTTCAGTTTCCAGCACCCAGTCGACAGGTTTGTGTATCTCTACGTTCATTTAGCTACGTAAAGAAAAACACACGCCCATGCGTGCTTGCTCTTGTGAAGAGATCTGATGGGTACACTGAAAATCACAGATGTGTCACCCCGAGTTAGGTGCCGGGCAGGACACCGCCCAGCTCTCATGAAAACAACTGCTGTGTACCCACGACCCAGTGCCCAGCAGGTTCTTTCTTAATTATACCCCATCATGGAGCTTAGCACTCATTTAAAGTTTCAAATCTTTCTTCACTGATGCTCAGGTTTATGTAAAGAATGCTGGCAGTTTTAGAATAGGAATTCCCTTTGATCTTGGTCCAAGATTAGGTTTCTGGGAAGGCCGCAGGACCCACTAGAATCACCTGGACATTGTCCCCATTCTGTGTGTGTCTGGACCACATAGGCTGACATTCTGTCCCAGCCCTTCTGAGTGTATGTCTCCATAGAACACTCCTTTATCATCTTATTCTTTCATAGACCATCTGTCACTGAGCACAAAGGTCCCTGACTGTATTTGACTGTACTGCCTCTAGAGCGTCTCCATCCCAGCAGGCCCAGGGTATGTATAGTCATGATTCAGGGCCTAGAGGAAGGCCCAGCACTCTTGTGAGCACTCATGACTAAATCATTGATGGAACAGACAGACTTTTAAGAATTTATTCTTATTCATGTGTATGTGATGGGGAGGGGTTGTGCATGCCATGGAGTGCCCATGGAGGTCACGTACAACTGTGTAAAATCAGTTCTCTCCTTCCAAGTTTGTGTGAATTGTAAGGCTGGAGTCAGACCCTCAGGCTTGCCTACTGAGGGGCAAGCACCTTTATTCACTGAGCCGTCCCATCCACCTTGGTATTGACAAAAATTGTAAAGGAAACAGCAGAGAAAATGATACTCGTGGTCCAAGCGGCATGCACCTGGAGCCTACTATGTTGGGCACTAGGCCAAGTCCCAGACGGTGCATCAGCAAAGGGATTCTATTTTATTTTCATTTTCTGTGTATGAGTGTGCTGCCTGCATGTAGGTAGGTGAACCCACGTCATGCAGTGCCTGAGGAGGTCAGAAAAGGGTGTCAGGTACTCTGGAGCTGGCGTTTAGGTAGGGTTGTTAACCACCATGTGGGGGCTGAGAATCAGATCTCTGTTCCTCTGCAAGAGCAGCCAGTTCTCTTACCTGTTAAGCCATCTCTCCAGTCCCCATCACTAGCAACTTGAGGGAGTTGTGTGGAGTTCTTCCCTCCACCAATTGAGTCCCAAGATTCTAGGACATCAGACTCGGCAAGCACCTTTACCTGCTGAGCCATCTCACCTGACCATCACTATAAACAATAGAGAAATGGAGATGATAGATAGACAGACTCCTTTCTTAAAGACCAGATCTCACCGTGTAGCCCTGGCTGGCCTGGTACTCACTAATGTAAATCAGGCTGGCCTTGATCTCACAGAGATCCGCCTGCCTCTGCGTCCAGGGCTGAGTTTAAAGGTGTGCGCCACCGCGCCTGGCCCCTATTGCCACCTTCTTTATCCTCATATCTGGGCAAGGGGCCTAAAGCTCCGCCGCTCGGATCTGCCCAGCCCGGGACGCAGCTGGGGTTTCTCTGCCAGGCCCGCAGCGCATCGGCCGCACATCTGCAGCAGGATGACGGTCATCGGAGACCCCGCAGGCGTCCCCGGGGGCAGAGTCGCCGCCAGGCCGGGACAGCAGGTGCAAAGGCCCGGAGGGGCCGGAGCATCCCTGCCGCGAGCCTTCGCAGGGTGCGGGATGGATCGGGGGGGCGCCTCGGGCTGGGGACCCCAGGTCCCCGCCGGGATGACCGCACGTCCCGCGCTGGGCCTCGGTGCCCGCGTCCCCGGCGAAGCGCTGCAGCAGAGCCGGGCTGGGGCTGGCGGGCGGCCTGGCCAGCGCCCTCTAGGCAGCGGAAGTGGAGCTGGCTTTACATCCGTCTCCCCGCCTTGCAGAGTTGAGCCGAGGCAGGCCGGGTGGGGGGGGTGGGGGAAAAAAATCAAAGGAAAAAGTCCTTGCACCATGTAGAGCGAGCCGGGGACCACCCCGCCCGCGGCCGGCCGGGGACCACCCCCCAGGCCTGCGGCCATGAACGCCAGCAGCGAGGGAGACAGCTTCCCGGGCTCCGTGCAAAGTAAGTGCTTTCCGGACGCTGTGCACGCTCCGGGGCCCGGGCCCAGAGCGTCTGCTGCGCGGCCAGCAGGCCCGGGGCCCCGAAATCGGGGTGACGGCCGCCGGCAGCGGCGCGCGGCGCAGGGAGCCAGGCGCGAGCCCGGGTCGCCCAGCATCCGACCGCGGGGCCAGGCCCGGGCTGCAGCTCCAGCCCTGCGGGACCCCAGGGGAGGCACGGGCGGAGGAGGCCACGCGGGGCAGCGACCGTGCACCCCTCGGCACAGCCAGGCGGAGTTTGGGCCAGAGGGGAGGGAAGACGGGGTAGCCCAGGCAAGCCTGCTGGGGAAACTTCTGCCTCAGTGGCTCAGATTGGAGAATCTCTCCAGCTCACGGCTAAACCCTTCCGACACTCTAAGTGGGGTTTCTGAAAGGGGAAGACGAAGCCGGGGTGGCTCGCTTTTTCAGTTTGGGGTTCCTTTTTTATTTTCCCGATGGGGACATCCTACCAGCTCCTCCCTCCACCCCCAAGTACTTGGTTTCTCCCCAGGTGCCTTTTGTTTCCTAAAAGTGGTCCAAGGACTGAGTTCCCACCAGCCACCTGAGGGGGAGAGTGTGTATTTAAAACAAGACTACTGGGTTCCGCCCCGCAGGTCTAGGGGTGGGGCCTGGGGTCTGAGGTCCTCACCAGCTGCCTAGAGTTTGAGAACCCCTGGCCAGGGTTTGCAGATCTCTGACTCAGTGTGGTAGCTGTTGCTGTTGACAGTCTGGGAGCCAAAGTTCCTTGGGCATTCCCCGCTTAACTCAAAGGTATAGGTCCCCCCAAACTCCATCCCCACCCCACCCCCGTCCTGTCTCATTATTCCCAGGTGAAAGCCCCACCAGGTGACATGCTCCCGGATGTGCAGTTGGTCCATTTACAAGCATCTGCTCATTTCCTCTTCAACAGTCCTAGAAAGAAGAAACCTGATTCCCAGTTTGCAGACAGGCAAACCCCAAAGCTGAAGTCACTGTTGCTTAGTGAGTTTCAGGATGTTAAGGAGAGGCCAGGATGTGACTTGTTCATTTGCTAAGTACCAGAAACGTCACTTTGGTATTAAAACTCCTTCATCCTAGACATCAGTCCTGTTTCGCTAAAACATCCTCAGCTGTGGGGATGGGGTTCATTTCTTCTTGTTTTTTGGGATTCCCACCCGGCTCTCAGTAGCCACCAGGCAGTATCAGTCCAGAAGGAAGGCCTTCATTCTTGCTGCTCATTGCTTTCCAAAGCCTCTGCTGGAGGATTTGAAAATTTCACACCAATCAGCCCAGTCTACCAGAGGAGACCTTAACACACAGATTTCTTTGTCAGAATGAAATCTGGAGAAAACAGGACAGACTATAAATCTTATAATTTTCTCATAATTACAGTGTACAGACACCAATCATATATCTACAAAGATAGTCTTGTATGTAACTTGAGGCAAAGTGAACATTGTGTAGGTATGCCATTGATTACAGACATCATTTTATGATGCAGGCACACCATGGATTAATATAGTCCCACTGAATAATTCTATGTAGAAAGAGATTTTAAGATACAGCACAGTGCCTGTACAACGTTGTGTAGGGAAAAGATCACTTTTTAATACTTTTGTAGTTTTTAAGTATAAATAATAGGAAATACATTTGTAATGTTCGTGGAAAGTACGAAAGATTATGAGCAGTTTTTTTCTTCTGGTTTTTTCACATTGCTTCCAGGTTTGTTTGTTTGTTTTGTTTTGTTTTTTGGGTTTTTTTTTTGCAAAACTGAGTTTTCTTATAATGGACGCGGGGGAGGAAGGTGTGTGCATTCGAGTACAGATGTCTGCTTCAGAGTCCAGAAGATAGTGTTGGAGTCCCCTACAGTTGGAGTTACAGGTGGTTGTGGGCTATTCAGCGTGGGTCCTGGGAACCAAACTTGGGTCCTGGGAACCAAACTTGGGTCAGGTCCTCTGCTGAGTCATGTCCTCTGCTGAGTCATCTCTCCAGTCCCACAAAAATTTTTTTTTTTTTTTGGTCTTTTTAAGACCTATATCCCCAACCCATCTGGAACTTACTAGGGATCTGCCTGCCTCTGCCTTCCCAGTGCTGGGATTAAAAGCATGTACCACCAGGCCTGGCTAAGAAATTTTAAAACATAAAAATTAAGTTTCTTATATTGAGACTAATGATATTATCTTATTTAGCAAACATTTATGCAGTAGGTTCTTTTGTTAGTGGTGCTGTTCTGAGACAAGGTCTTGATGGAGTCCAGGTGGACTTTGAGCTGACAGAGGCTGAGGATGAGCTTGAAGTCCTGATTCTCCAGGTTCTGCCTCCAGAGTAACTGGGATTACATCACAGGCATGTGTGCCACCCATTTTAGAGGGTGCTGGGGATTGAACTCAAGGCCTCTGGTATTCAAGGCCAGCACTCTGCCCACAGAGAAATATCCATTTTAGCACTTTCTAATCAGTGCAGGGACTGTGCTAAATGCTTCACAAATAGTAACACAGTATTGGCTCTTTGTCTCATTAGTGTAGAAAAATAATCTTCTGTCAGATAAGATGAATAATGTCTACAAGTATCAGAACCTGAACTATACTGTTCAAGTCTAGAATTGACTGGTTCTGGGGTCCAGTCCAGGAGCGGGGAGGTAGGGACCAGAATCAATAGAGAGCTGAATACTTTCCTAATAGTTACAAGATCGCTGCGATGCTCCAACATCACATTGACATCCAAAAGGAGAAGAAGCCAGAGCTGACCCTCGCTGCTTCCTTTTTATACCCTTTATCACATGCTTTAAAGTTTACCCGAAAGTCTGGGAGCAGGCTGCTGCTGGAGCGGTTCAGACCGACATTATTTCGAGCTCGTCAGTCTCAAGGTGGTACAGTGTTTGGAAATGTCAGGGGTTGGGAAGTAGTTCTCATAACAACCTTTCTGCTAGTCCTGTGAAGTGCTGGCTGTCCTGCATATCAAAGAGAACTGTTTTCTTTCTTTAATGTTTTCTTTATTATTTTTATGTGTTTGAGTGTACTGCAGGCATGCACACCTCTGTCATGCAGTGCCTCTGGAGGTCAGCAGAGGGCATCAGATCCCCTGGAACTGGAATCACAGATGATTGTTAGCTGCCATGTAGGTGCTGGGATTCGAACCTGGGTCTTCTACAAGAGCAGCTGCTGCTCTTAACCGCTGAGCCATCTCTCCAGCTCCAGAACTTTTTTCTTAACTGAGCGTGTGTATGTGAATGCACAGGTGTGCATATACACATATGTGTGGAGGCCAGAGGTCAACCTCATGTGTCCATCCTCAGACATCCTTCAGCTTGTTATTTTTGAGACAAAGTCTCCCTTGGCCTGGAGCTCACTGAGTAGACCAGGTTGTCTGGCAAGTGAGCGCCAGGGACCCTCCCATCCCTGCCTCCCCTGCACTGGGATTACAAATGCACACCACCATGCTCAGCTTCTCCGTGGGTTCTAGGGATTGTACCCTCCTGTTTACAAGGCACTCACTTTACTGACTGAACTATCTACCCAGCCCCAAAAGAACTTTATTGAAACCATAAACCAAAATCCATCCAGTGTTGCCCGAGCTATTACTTCTGTCTCAGAACATCACTGCCAGGACAGAATTTAGATTCTCTTTGCAAGAGGAAGAGACTCGGGCCAGCCACAAGCCATGCCTGCCTCCCTGCCTTTCCTCCTATCATGAGTGGGTCAATTTGGAATTAATCTGTGACTTTCCCTTTGTCCTGTGGAGTTCCAGGTGGTACCACAGTGCTGGTGGAGCTGACGCCAGACATCCACATCTGTGGCATCTGTAAGCAGCAGTTTAACAACCTAGACACCTTCGTGGCACATAAGCAGAGTGGCTGCCAGCTGACCAGCACTCCAGGGACAGCCCCCAGCACTGTCCAGTTTGTATCAGAGGAGACCGTGCCGGCCACACAGACCCAGACCACCACGAGAACCATCACTTCAGAGACCCAGACGATCACAGGTACCACGGGGCCTGGGGGACAGAACCAGCCAGTTGTGCACAGCCCCTCCATGGAACCTGTTAGAAAGAGTGCCTAGTCCCTCGGTTGCCCGATTTGTTATTTTTAACAAGCTCCACTGGAAAGCAGCTTCCAGGCCAGGTTTGGAAGCTTGAGGTTCAAAGCCCTGCGTGTGAATAGTGAAAATGTCAGGGGTTTAAGCAAAATGGACAAAAACCAGGTTTCGAAGCCAAAACTCCATAAACAAGTGTTTTCAGGAAATGTGTTGCAAGGAAGTCAGTCAGCGGTGGTTCTGAGGGAGTGTGTGTGTGTGAGCCCCAAGTTTGCATTATTTGTGTGAAAAAACAAAAACATCTTCGGTTTGGTTTGGTTTTTTAAATCCGTGATTAAGCACTGATGTCTCCTGTCCTGCTTACCAGGAATGCAGAAGCCACGTTCTCCACTATACCCAGCAGTTTGCCGAAATACATTGGAGATGCATCAAAAATTTTATTATAGGGGCTGGAGCAATGGCTCAGCAGTTATGAGCACTGACTGCTCTTGCAGAGAGTGCCAGGGTGCTGTTCCCAGCACCCACATGGTGACTAACAACTGTCCATAACTCCAGTTCCAGGGGATCTGACATCTTCTTCTGGCCTCCGTGGGCAGTGTACACATGTGGTACATTTACATACATGAAGGCAGCACCCATACATGTTAAAAATAAATACAATTCTTTCAAAACTTAATTCTAGCCAGGCAAGGTGGCATATTATCCCAGCACTCAGGAGGTGGAGACAGGAGGATCAGGAGATCAAGATCATCCCTGGCTACATAGTAAGTTCAAGGCCAGGCTGGGCAAGAAAACAATAAGTAAGATATTCAGTATACAATATGAAACTATAAAAGTGCTGGATTAGGGGACTGGGGCTGATGAGATGACTCAGCATTTAAGATCACTGGATGTTCTTACAAAGTGCCCACAGGTGGCTGACAACCACCTGTAACGCCAGCTCCAGGTGACCCAAGGCAGCCTTCTGCCCTCCCAGGGAAACTGCACACATATGCACAGCACAGCATTGCATGCACACACGTACACACACACGACTATAAAAATAAATATTTTTAAGAAGTTCTAGAGTAAATATCACACACATCGCACATGTACACCTATATCATCTATCTTAAAGTAATAGATTAACTTTGAAATTATAAAGTACCCCATTTCTGAGATGCTAAGAACAGTGCTGGATTCTGCAGGAATTAGAAAATATATTCCTTAGTGACTAGCATGGAAAATAAAAATTTAAAATAATGAATGTGTTTACTAAACAAGGTAGGTTATGGGCCACCCTCCCCAAAGAAAGAGAATCATAAATGTGATTGCAAATAAGGTGATATTTTCCCCCTAAAGACAGAAAGAGTCCAAAGACAAGCAACTTTGGAAAAAGTCTGCAGCACCAGGACCCAAGACCTGGTATATTTGCTATTTAAATAACCTCTAAAATCCAACAAAAGCAGAGGAAAAGACCCAAGAGGGTAAGTCAGCAAAGGGCAGCAGATGGCCTACACGGGACACTGAGCTCACGGGTACAGCCCCCTGGGTGATGGGACTGAGACCACATGTTCTGGGCATGTGAAATCCTAGACCTGGACAATTTTGTGGTGTCTTTAAAATTTCAAGTCTTACATTTGAAGGCTCTGTTTTTTCATTTGTTTGGTTAGTTTAGGGTTATTTATTTATTTATTTATTTATCTGCATGTGTGTTTTGCCTGCATGTATGTAAGTACACCACCTGCTCACAATGCCTGCAGGGGCCTAAGGCAGTGTCAGATCCTCTGAAACTGGAGTCATACTCCATCGTTAACTGCCGTATGGGTGCTGGGAACTGAACCCAGGTCCACTGCAAGAGTAACTGGTGCTCTTAACCTCTGAGCCATCTCTGCAGCCCCATTATAGTTTATATTGTAAAAAGTACAGGTTTTACATGTGACCATCAAGAGAGATATAAATCACCAGAGACTCAGACAGAGGAAGGTACTGAGCCTTGGAAAGGCGGGTCAGGTCTGTGTGCAGGCATGCAGGCATGGAAAGTGTGAAGAGCAGTACATGTGTGTGCACATTTTATTGTCTCACATGCAGAAAAGCTTCTAGGACAGGAAGCAATATACATGAGACCTGAAGCTGTGGGGAGAATGTTCGGACGCATCAGGGACTATGGCAGAGTAGAAAGACCACGTACCGAGCAGCAGTGTGGATCCCGCCAGTTCTGTATTTGATTTTTTAGCTGGAACAAATACGAATTGTCCCAATTTTAAAAAATTATGACATCCATTTATTTGTGTGTTTCCACATATACATGTATATGCTCGTGCCACAGCACACATGTGGAGGTCAGAAGACAGCTGTCGTCAGAGTCAGTTCTCTCTTTCTAGCATGTGGGTCCCAGGGGTCGAATTTTGGTATTGGATTTGGTAACAAGCATCTTTTAAACCCACTGAGCCATCCAAACAAGCCCTGAACTTTCCCATTTTTAAAAAAAGTTATTATTTTTGTTTTATGTGTATGAGAATATTGCCTACATGTTATGGAAGTATGTCCATGTTGTGTAGTGCCCATGGAGGTCAGAAGAGCGTCAGATCCCTTGGAGTTAGAGTTATGGAGTTTTAAATGCATCCAAAATAATGTGTCTGGTGAGCTTTTAGAAAACTGAAAATAAAATAAACCATTCGCCTCCCAGACTTTGACATCTTCCCATCTGAGAGTTCATCTTCATGCACATCTTAAAGGAAGTGACCAAGAAAATGCGGAAACCAGAATTGACTAGGAGTTGCCTGTTGTAGCTCGATTGTATCTCAGCTAGACAGAGAAACTGCCTGTGGGATGGACATACACACACACACTAACATCCAGGACTGTCCTGGAACAGGGTGCTTTCCCCTTTATCCTCCTGGGCATCTCCCTGAAGACCAGTTTTCTGTCCTCCAGAAACAAAGTCCTAGGAACCCTTGCCAAACCAATGACAGGGGTTTGCTCCGCTGTGGGGAAGGCTTTAGCCACTTAGCCCAAGGCTGTTGGGACTTTCTGGTTCCTGCTGTGGGGCTGACACCATGACAGTCTACACAGGATCTAGCTTCCCCAGCTGATACATGCCCTCGGTATGTGCAGCCAGAGTCGATTCCTGGCTGTTTCTCCATGAAGCTCGGTTCTCAGTGCCTCAGAGCTCTGATTGGCTGTGTCCATTTTGCCTGGAAATGACTTCATTCTTATGCATACATGTGAGCTCAGCATAGTGGTGTTTTCTTAAAAGAGCCCCTCCTGTCCTGGCATGGTGGTACACACCTTTAATCCCAGCACTCAGGAGGCAGAGGAAGGTGGATCTCTGTGAGAGTGAAGCCAGCCTGGTCTACAATAGTGAGTGCCAGGTCAGCTGTGGCTACAGGGAGAACCTGTCTCAGACTAAAATATAAAGAGAGCCCTTCCTTAAACACACATACACATACACACAGAGGTGTGTTCTCTCAGGCCAGGTCATTAACTCTAATCAAATCATCATTGGAGAAGCAGAGTCCCTATCTGCCCTGTTTCTACCCTGGGAGATCAAGGCTGTAGCATTTAGTATCTCTCTGAACCCCCTTTGCCTAGACTAGCCTTGGACATCAGTGCATGTTGCTTGTTGAGTATGAATAACTCCTGGAATCGCCCATCCATGGGAAACTCACCCCACAGATAGCAGCCCCTTCCTCTGTCCCTATCTTTGTTAGCGTGTCCATCTCTCAGCCTCATCCTGCCATGCAGCCGTGTACCTCTCTGTGCCCTCAAGCCAGGCCCAAGTCCTCTTTGTGCCCATCCCATGGGGGCAGCTCCTTAACAGCGCTGGGGGCAATGTAAGCTGCACAGACAAGACAGGCCACGGTTCCCGGTCCCTCCTACTGCCTGATGGCTGGAGGCTCTGGCCACTGCCATTCCTCCCCCACTTAATAACCTCACCGGTAAGAAGAGGGGACAAAGTCTAATCACATGCCTAGGCTACTGTGAGAATTCTGTAATAGTCCACTTGGAGGGCAGGAGTGGCTCTCAACAGAGCAGAGCCTAACGGCTTCATGGCTGGATGATGTGCCAACCCCAATGTTCAGCATCTTCCCAGATCAGCTGCTTCTGTCTGCCATGCTACAGAGGGGAAAGCAGGCAGAATCCTGCTTGCCTCACCCGACCACACTTTTCTGGACTCAACTCCCACCCAGCCTGGGCTTTGCTGCTCCGTTAACTAGCAGTTCCGAGCCCCGCCTGTGGACCAGAGTCCTTGGGGAGCTTATTAGATGCTGATCCCTGGGAAGGGATCCAGCTCTCTGGGGCGGAGACTTGAGCACCTGTGTAATAAGCCCCCAGGGGACCCAGGGCTCTGGCAGGTTAGAGTCACTGCCCACAGCTCAGTCCTAGATCCCAACACTGACTCCCAGTGGCTACCGTGCCCCCGTCTGGGTATTGTGCTCGCTGAAGCCAAGCCGCCTCTGCCCAGGAATAATAGCAGAGTGCTGTGCAAACCTTTCTGTCTGCCTTCTAGCTTCTAAAACTCCCAGTTTTTTGACTTAGGACCTAGGAACTGTTCTAGGGAAAGCAAAGTAGCTGTCAAGATCATCCCACATGTGATCTTCGAGTTCATGTTAAAGTCCCAGAATGCTGTCGAGTCCCCTGTCGATGTTTGTGTGGGACTTTGTGCTTCTGTGGGTGGAATGTAGCTATGGCTTTGCACATGCCAAGCAAGTGCTCTACACTGAGTTCCACTGAGATCCTGAGTTTGAATCTTGGCATCATAGATCCTTAGGAGCCACAGGACTGTGGGAAAGTGTAAGAGCCCTCTGTGCATCATTTTAAAGGGCGGGTGGGGGCTGAGGCGGTAGCTTAGTCAGTTAAGTGCTTGCCTTGTGAACATGAAGACCTGAGTACAATCCCCAGAACCCACATGTAAAGTGGGGTGCAGTGGCTTCTACCTATAATCCCAGCATTGGGGAGGCAGAGATAGGCTGAGACTCACCAACCTGCCAATCTAGCCACTTGGGGAGCTCCAGGCTAGTGAGAGAGCCTGTCTTTAAAAAAGGGGCCAGTGACTGAGGACGACACCCAAGGTTGTCCTCTGGCCTCCACAAGCACCCACACCTGCATATACAGACACACTCATACATGGGGACAGAAATAGAGATATATTAAGATATATTAAGAGTCAAGGTCCCGAGACACACTTCCTGGGGTCAGATACAGCAAGCCCCTCACTGGCTATATGACTTTGGAAATGGTCGTGATGTTCAACTGACCTGGGGCACCAGGGGACCTCACAAGAATGACACGTAAAGTGGGCTACCATCAGTGCCTTCTTACCCAATGGGGCTATGAGACTCAAATGAAACGGCACAACAAAACTGTGGATAGCCCTCAGCCAATACGAGTTGAATTAGTCACCCAGGGAGAGCAGCCTTTGCTGCTTCTCAGTTAATTCCTGCTCTTCAGACCCATGTTAAAAAGTCATCTTTGAAGGGCCAGGCATGGTGGCACATGCCTTTAATCCCAGCACTCGGGAGACAGAGGCAGGTGGATTTCTGTAAGTTCAAGGCCAGCTGGGGCTACAAGGAGACCCTGTCCCAGAAAGACCAAAAACAAAACAAAAGTCACCTTTTAATGGAACATGGTGGCCACATCTGTGATCCCATCACTCGGGGCAGAGGCAGGTGGATATCTATGACTTTGAAGCCAGCCTGGTCTACATATTGCATTTCAGACAAGTTGAAGCTACACAGTGAGAAATAAAACCCAGCTTCTAGAAGCCAGTGCTGCTGCCTGAGCCTTCTTTCTCCCTCCCCTGCTGTTTCTCGCCTTGCAGTCATCCCAGTTGTGATTTTGTTATTTGGTGACAGGTGTTCTTTAATTAGCCAGAGATGTGAATTCAGATGCAATCAGGGGTCAGGCCGTGGCAAGGAGACAGAGTGGGCCTGGGTGCCAGGTAGGAGGGAGGAGGCAGGCACTGCCAGTCAGCCGGCCAGCAGCCATCACCAGCCAGGCCCACCTGGGACCAGGAGCTGGGCAGGCTGTCAACAGTCAGCATGTGCCTCTGCTGACTGTCAACATCAGACCAGGCCACAGTGTGGCCTCGGTGGAGCAGGACCAAAACCAGACCAGTCTAGAACCATGTCCATGTCTAAGAAACAAAGGGACCTTGTTCAAGCCTTCTGAGACACACGTGAGAGCGCACACACACACACACACACACACACACACGAATCTGAAGGACGGCTACTTTTTTATTAGAGCTCAAGCCTCTCTCGATGGATGGTATTAAGTATCGAGCAGGTGTAGAGTCATAGGCCTGTCATCCCAGCCACTCAGGAGGCTGAGGCAAGAGGATGACACATTCAAAGCTACCTTAAATAACCAAACACGACTCTGTCAAAATAAAAAGTAAGGGCCGGTGAGATGGCTCAGTGCATAACGATGCTTGCCGCCAAGCCTGACCACTTGCGTTCAGTCTCCAGAACCCACATGGAGGAAGGAGAGAACTGACTTGTCCATATTTCTTCTGACCCCCACATGTGTGCAAAGGGATGTGCTCCCCCAGCCTTACCCCACAACACAACATATCTACACACTAAATAAGTAAATAAAAAAATGTAATTTTAAAAAATAATATTATTAAAAAGTAAAAAAGAGGGTTGGGATGTAGCCCAGTGGTAGGGTTCTAGCCTATCATGCAAGAGGCTCTGGAGCCAGGGGTTCAATACCCAGTACCGGGGGGAGGGGGGAGAGCAACAGCAAATGGCAGGGAGCCATCTCTTCCCAACAGCCCCTAAAGTAAGTTTTCTTGAACCACCACCAAAAGCCTCTCACATGAGCCACAGCCCTGAGCTCTGCACAGTCCACACTGCCAGGTTCCCGCTGTGCTGTGGATAAAAGATTCTGCCACAACGAGTCCCTGGTGGTCTTGATCAGAGGACACTGGTACAGGGATGGCCGCACCACAGAACTGATTTCAAAAGCCTTAATAAAGAATTTAAAGGGGCGGATGAGATGGCTCTGGGGATAAAGGTACCTGAGCCTGACCACCTTGAGTTTGATCCCCAGGACCCAAATAGTAGAAGGTGAGAATGGGCTCTGACCTCCACATGTGTGCTGTGATGTCTGCTCCTGCATACACACACACACACACACACACACACACACAAATATAATAAAGTTTTTAAAATAATTTTAAGGTTCCTTTTAAGGTCTGTGAGCCTCAAACTGGTGACTTAATGTCTGGTTTACTGAGCTGTAACTCTCCCTGCTGGCAGGATTGGGGAGTGTCATTCTTCTGTCCCCAACACCAAGCCTGGCACATCTAGGCACTCGATGAACAGCCCATGTGAATGCAGCATGTGCTATGGGCCATGTGCAGCATCGTGTGGGGCCACAGCCCCCGACGAGGCATGGAAGGGCAGCTTTGGGGTCACAGTGTGGCAGGTGCTATAGCTCAGAGCCTCAAACAGCTCCCTTCAGAGAACCCCAAACTCCAGGAGGAAGGGATGAGGAGCTACGATGAGTCTCAGAGGTGCAAAAAAATTGGGAGAGACAGGAGACTCTATAGGTGCTCATGGCTGGCTAGCCTGACATACATAGTGACAAACAGCAAGGGACCCTGTTTCAACAAGGTGGAGGATGACAGACACCTGAAGTTGTCCTCTGACTGCCAAGGTGTGCTGTGATGTGTACACACCTGCACTCACACATACATACATACATACATACATACAAGCATACATATGAAGATTCATGTATGCATGCACAAACCTATACACATGGACCTTCACATGCATCAAATGAACATTCATACATACATTCATATATACATATGAACATTCACGCACATGAACATTCACTTGCACACACAAACATTTACATACATACATAGACATTTACATACAACACATGGGCATACATACATGCATACGAAGATTCCCATGTACATAGACACTCACATATGATACGTGGACATTCATTCACTCATATACATACTCACACATATGAATACACACGCAAGTGGTACAAAGAACTAATAGTACAGGATAGCCCATAGTGAGGGGTCAAGTTGCAAATGGGTCAGGGCAACACAGCATTGGGAGACAAGCTGATCTTGGAAGGAACATGGCTAGAAAGGCATTTCCTGATGGTTTGGAAACAGGGCCACTCAGAGACAGATCTGGAAACTGAGTCAGGGGGTGAATAACATGAGGCCAGGAGGGCCTGTGACTGGAGACAGGCTTCTGTCCTGGCTCTTGCTCTGAAAGTGGCTGAGCGTTGATAACTCAGTAACAAGCAGCTGACTGGGAGAATAATAGATATAATATTAGCTAATTCTTGTGTAGTATGTATTGTGTGTTGCTGGGGCCAGGGGCCTTTGATAGCTTATCCAACATAGCAAGGACAGGAAGGATGGACCGGGTCAGCCCTGGGTTCCTGACCACCATGCCCACTGCCCCTAGGGACTGTCCTCACCTGAGGACCAGCTCTCCTCAGCGCTGTTCATCCTCCCTGTGTATAGCAACACTTGATGCTCAGGTGGAGACGCAGGCTCCCAGGGCCCCTCGGGGGGAAAGCGTGTCAGCAGGTGCGGTGGGGCCTGGAATGCTGAGCGAGCTCCCGAGGCTTCATTCAAGTGCTTTCTGCTGCTCTTAACATTGCCGAACTAAAAACAGAGTGAATAGTTATGATGTTTGCTTTTATGTGTGTGTACACATGTGGCAGTGCATGTTTGTGCATGCAGGTGTGTGTGCACATGCCTGTGGAGGCCAGGACACAGCCCTAGGTGTTCCTCAGACGCCATCCACTTTGGCTTCTTTTCAGCCAGTATCTCACCTGCCTGGAGCCTACCCAGTAGGCTCAGCTGGCTGGCCAGTGAGCCCAAGGATCTGCTGTCTCCGCCTCCCCAGCTCTGAAAGGCAAGCACAGGCCACCACACCCAGCTTTTTCACATGGGCTCCAAGGATCAAGCTTACCGTGCTTACGCTTGTTGAGTGAACCATCTTCCCAGTGAACATGTATGATATCTCACAGCAGGGAAGGCGGGACTGAGCAGGACATACCTCGAGTCAGTTTCAGGCACAAAGGTGAACTGTTATTAGCAATGGGCTTTTTTTCCATTGACCTCATGACCACAAGATGGCTGCTCCCTTTTTTAGCCGCTGGAACTCTCAGCCATATCCACAGATGGGGAAAAAAAGCAACTTACCTTTCTCCCTGATGACCCCTGAAACGCCACATCCACTGGCCAGTATGGGGACATAGGCAGATCCCAGTTGCTCTGCAGTATGGGTAACAGGACAGGCAGGGACCAGCTGGGAATCGCTCTTTCAGAGAAGAGCAGGAGTTCTGAAAAGCTGTGAGATGCCCAGGGATGAGGATCTGTTCACGCCAGGCCTCCGCACCTACTGAGTGCCTGAGAGCGTGGTCAAGTCTGAGAGCAGCTGGACTAGGAGAAGTCGGAATAGGAGAGAAACGCAGGTGCATCCAGGTGCTGAACCCACCAAGGAGTGAATCCAGGGGGACGGGAGCCAGAGGGAGGATGGGCGAGCAGGAGTCCCAGCTCATGATGTTCCCTGTTTGCTTGCTGTTGTCTGGGTTTGGTGAGTTCCCAGCTTAGATCAGGTGGATTTTCTGTGACTTGGGACTGTCGCCGTCCTGTGCCCTCCCAGCAGCTCACAGCCACACTTGCAGCTCCTGCAGGCTCTGGGTTTGGTTGGGGTCTCCTGGGATTGGGGAGGCTTCAGGTGCTCCCCTCTGAGGAGGCCATATCCGGTCCCCACTGGTAGCAGGCACATCTTGGATCTTCAGCTAGCCCACAGAATGCCACTTACCACATGGGTCCCACAGAGAACATCTTTTTTCTTCTAAAGTCAGAACTCATCTATGCCTTAGATCTCTGAGTTCACACAGCCCAGATGGGGGCTCCTCTTCACAAAACCGCCCTTCACCTGTCCAAGTAACATGCGTATTCCCTGTCCGCTATATTTACTCTTTTTTTCCATTAAAAATTCTTTCCTCTTCTTTAGTTTTCTTTTTTCTTTCCTTTTCTTTCTACTTAATTTTTATTGTGATTTTCATACAATATAATTTGATAATTAGATCTTATCTCCTGTCCACACCTCCCCCCTCCCCCTTCATCCAATTTAATGTACTCTGATATATATGTCTTGTTAAACATCTGTGTTAGCCAAGGAAGGAAGATACCAATGATTTTGTTTTCTTGCTTTAAATGTGTATGTGTGTTTGCCTGCATATATGTATGTGCACCACATGCATGCAGTGCCCTCAGGCACCAGAAGAAGCGGGTTGGACAAATGTTGGGAACCAAACCCAGGTCCTCTGTAAAAGTAGTATGTGCTCTTAACTTTAGTTGAGCCAGCTCTCCAGCCCCTTGGTTTTCTACAAGGGTCTTAGTCCTGGTCACCAAGCAGCACACCCCACTTCCTTCTCATCTGGGTCTCAAAGTAAGGGGAGGAATGTAGCAGATGCTGGCCAGGTACAGTGACGTACACCTGATGCCACCCAGCGGAGGATTTGATCTTAAGAGCCATGCCAGAGTAAGGACCAGACCTTGTACTTTGCTAACAGTTAAGGATTGATAACTGCCTCGTCTCCCTAAAGCAGTGGCTCCTCCTCCTCCCCCACACGCTCCCCTAATGCTCCCCCATGACAGGAGTCTGGAGAAGACTCAGGTGGAATGCCGCCTCTATGTGAATCCAGAGCCACAGTAGATCTGAGTTCTCGAATTAGCCCTGCAGTGTGGAGGCCAGGCCTGACAGAGCCATCCCAGAGGCCCTAGCGACCTGGCTGAATGACATCACTGTCACCTGTGTCCCCTTGTTGCTACCTAATTGCAGACACTGCAGCAGAAGTCATTGATGTAATAATCACATACTTCCTTGGTTCTGGTTTTGTTTTGTTTTAGACAGGACCTCGTGTAACTTAGACCACGGTGACCTCGCCACGTGGCCTAGTGACAAGATCACCCTGAATGATCATATACGAATTAATAAGCACTTTATCTTTCAGTTTCAGCTCCAGAATTTGTCTTTGAACATGGCTACCAAACTTACCTGCCCACCGAAAGCAATGAAAACCAGACAGCCACGGTCATCTCTCTTCCTGCCAAGTCACGCACCAAAAAGCCCACAACGCCCCCGGCCCAGAAGAGGCTCAGTTGCTGCTATCCGGGTAAAGAGATGTGTGTGCCCTGTCTGGGTAGAGGGAGCAGCAAGTCCCGTGTGGCCAGAGGCAGCCGTAAGAACCAGGCCCCAGGCTCTTCTTTGGATTTTTTTTTTTAGTAGTACAAAGACCAGGGTCTGACCCAAGATGACCTAGAATTCAGTATATAGCCATAGAATGTCTTGAATTAGTGATCCTCCTGCCTCTGAGGCCTGGACTTACAGGCCTGTGCTAACACACCCAGATGCTTTATGAATTCTTTTTTTCTTTTCCTTTTTGTTGCTGTTGTTTTTTGTCTTTGATTTTTTTTCTGTTGCTGTTGTTTTTGGGACAGAGTCTCCCTTTAGCCCCAGCTGGCTGGGAACTCACTATGTAGACTAGGCTGCCTTGCTCTCACAGAGGTTGTCCTGCCTCTGCCTCCCAGGTGCTGGGATTAAAGGCATGTGCCACCATGCTCAGTCTTTTTGTGAATTCTTGACTGACAGAAATGTAACTCCAAACTGACTGGCTTAGAATCCAGGCCCCATGGCTCTGAAGCCAGTGCTCACTCCTCTGTCACTGTCTTTGGGCATGCTAGGGTCTGACAGAGAAGCTGGCCTTTGAATACATGGCGATCAAGTTTCAAGATTTATTACATTTATTGAATATATGTCTGTATGTGTGTATTCAAACACACAGGCATGCCATGGTGCACGTGTGGAGGTCGGAGGACAACTTATGGGAGTCAGTTCTTCCTTTTCGCCATGTGGGTCCCAGGGATGGAATTCAGGTCACCGAGCTTTGTGGCAAGCACCTTTATGTGCTGGGCCATCTTGACAGCCCAGATTTGGGTTTTTTTGAGACAAGGTTTCTCGTAGCCCAGGCTGGCATCAAATTCTCAGTACAATTGAGGATGTCCTTGGACTCCTGGTCCTCCTGCCCCACCTCCCAGGCACTGAGATTGCAGATGAACACCACCACACCCAACTTCTTTCCTCAGTGACGTTTTCCCATTTTATTTGGAAATAATTTTGGGCGTAAAAGATGCAAAAATAATATCAAAAAAAAAGTAAAGTCCTGTATACCTTTTACTTAAGAGTCTCCCAATGTATATAAAATATTTCACCCAAAACCACCTGAGAAGAAGTTGTAGCCAATGTCACTTCCCCCCTCAGCAGGGAGCATTTCCAGAAGGAAGGACGCGGTCTTAGGTGGCCATGTCACCATCATCAGAGTGAGGAACCAGCCCTGTTCATGTTGTCACCACATGTGGGCTCACTCTGTTGATGACGATTCCTTTAGGTGAGATTGAGTTGTGCCAAAGCGACGCTGTGTAGGGCACACGACACTGTGTGACTGCCACCGCCTGGTCGAAGGAGCCTCTGCCACTTGTTTCCCTTTAAAATTCCTCTTCCCTTGGCTTTTCTTCCAGGTTGTCAATTCAAGACTGCCTACGGCATGAAGGACATGGAGAGGCACCTAAAAATTCACACAGGTAGGTGGCGTGTCCTTAACCAGTGTCCTAAACCTGCCCCAGGCTAGGAGCTGGGAACCCAGACCTTCAGTCATGACAGGAGCCCAAACTTCACAGGGAGTGAATACAAATAAGGTGTTAAATGGACCCTGATTCAGGCAGAAAAATGTCTAAAGCAATAAAAACCCAGCTGTCGCCAAGTGAGCGCCAGCTAGTGTACGTCCCACCGTGGGCACTCAGTGGCCCAAATTAGTTCATTAATATTACGTGCACGTGGCCGACTCATTCTGTACTCAGACTGAACTGAAACTTTCTGTGTAGCCTAGGCTGGCTTCTAACTCTCATCCCCCTGCCTCAGCCTCCTGGTATTCTAGGCTTGGCTACCACACCCAATCAAGAACAGTAACTTTTGGCATCCTTTAAGTTTATTGTTTATGAGATACAGTGAGTGTGAGTTATCTCTTCTATTTGTAATTTCCAAAGGGGAGCTTAATACATTTTGGGTTTTCTTTAAAAGTTTTTCTTACATTTATTTCTGTGTATGTCTCTGGGTGTGTGTGTGTGTATGCACATGCATGCCTCAGTACATGTGTAAAAGTCAGAGGACAACCTGTGGGAGTCTGTTATCTTGTACCATGTGGATCCCAGGAATGAACTCGGGTTGTCAGGCCTGGCAGCAAGCACCTTTATCTGCTGAACCATCTCTCTGATCTCTTTAAAAATGTTTAATTATTTTTATCTAATATGTTTGAGTATATTTCCTGCATGTGTGTAAGTGCACCCATGTCGTGGCAGACCGAAGAGGGTGTAGATACTCTGGAACTGGAGTTACCGACAGTTGTTAACCACCAAGTGGGTGCTGAGAATCAAACCGGGGTCCTCTGCAAGAGTAGCCAGTGCTCTTAACTGCTGAGCCATCATTCACCTCCGGACACCTATCACTGCAAATGACTTGTTCCTAACAGAATGAACACACCACATGAATAGTTCCTGTGCTGTCTGTCTTAGTGTGTCTTTTAGTTTTCAAATATTTTGGCTCCACACAGTTGAATGCCCAGACGCAGAGGCCTGTAGATACAGAGGCAAACTGTGTATTATCTTCATGTTTCCCAGATGTTTTTCTTAAAGAAAGAACTGCTGCTGGACAACTTTAAAGGAAGTCTTAGAGACTCCTATTCAAGTGACACAGCCGTGTAAATTCAAAGAGGGTTTGTATGTAAGCTGGGGACAGATGGAAGGGTGACAGGTCACTGCTGTGTGGCTTCAGCCTTGGTAAGGTGAGCTAGCCAAAGCTACTTCCTGTCCTCCCTGGCTGTGCCCTGTTGGTCCTCGGGTTGCCATCATGTCTCCTTCATATTAGTGTCAGGCCACTTGGGTTAGTTCTGACATTAAGTGTCTAAGCAGCAGAATCCCCTGCAGGTGGGTTTCATATACTGAGGCCTCTCCAGACCAGACCAGCATATTTAGAAGAAAGAGTAAATTGCTTTCTTTATCAGTGACACTTGGGAAAGTACAGTCAGAGTGTAAACAAAGAGGTGGGGGTTGCTTTTCTTGTTGCTGTGAGAAGAAACCCAACAAAAGCAATTTAAGGCAGGAAGTGTTTGTCTGGGCTCTGGGTGTGAGGAGGCCATCTCTCATGGCCCAAAGGCATGTGGGCAGGGGCGAGACAGCTGGTCCCATGGCATGCAGTCAGGAAGCAGAGAGAGGAATGCTGGTGCTCAGCTCACTTCCTCCTCGTAGGTGCTGTCCACATTGAAGGCAGGTTTTCCCGCCTCCATCAGCTCTGTTCTAGAAACTTCCTCACAGAACTGCCCAGAAGTATGCCTCCTGGGAGATTCTAAATCTCATCAGGTTGGTAATAAAGACCAAACGTCACTGAGGATAGCAACCTTAAATCCGTTTTTTCAGATCTCTAGTGTATAGCTCTGTTCTGTAGGACTGCTGACTTGAGGGTGTCTTTGGCTGGTTGCAGAGGACTGTGCTTCATAACCCTGAGGGTGGGGGACAAGCAACCACAGGACTTCTGACCAGCCGAACTGACTAAAGACAGGCTGCTCCATGACCCACAGGCAACACATGCAGATACAGTGACCACGGGGAAGCCAAGCAGCTGGCAGGGCTGAGAGACCACAGGTCTTAGAGTTAATGATTTAACTGTTATAATTTTAAGAAAATGATTGGACGTGTGTACATTTGTGTGTGCACATGCAGTGCTGAGGATCAAACCTGGGGCCTTGGGCATACAAGGGCAACCAACTGAGCCACATCCCCACCCCAACAAAATGGTGATCTTTATAAAGTCTTCAGGTGTATTCTTGGTTTGGGGGTTTTTTGGGTTTTGTTGATTGATTTTTGATGGGTCTTCCTACTCACAGCCCACCTAGAAGTCAAGATGTGAATGAGGCTGGCCTCAATCTTAAAGATCCACCTGCCTCTGACTGCCCAGGGCTGGGATTAAAAGTGCACCACGCCCAGCGTCTCAGGTGTATTCTTCATACCAAATGTTACTCTGAGGGAGCAGGGATCCACTTGGGCCAACGACGTGGCTCAGTACTTGGCTCTGTACGACTTTGTCAAATAAACACATGACAGAGTGAAAGATGAGGTCTCACTGGATGTGGTAGCCTGTGATCAGGCAGGAGGATCAGGAGGCCAGCCATGGCTATGTTGGGAGTTCAAGGCCAGCCTGGGTTACATGAGACCCTGTCTCAAGAAAGAAATAAAAGTGAAAACCCCTGCTTACACTTCACCTCCTAATTACATGCCAAAGTCACCAGCCTTTGTATCCCACTGTAGAGTATTCTGCAATTCTTTAAAATTTTATTTATTATTTTTATTTTATGCATAGGAGTATATTACCTGCACCCATTCTTGTGCAGTCCCCGAAGAGGTCAGAAGAACATGTCGGATTCCCGGGAGCTGGAGTTACAGACATTGTTAGCTGCCATGTGGGTGCTGGGAACCAAACCCATGCCCTCTGCAAGAGCATCCAGTGGTCTTAACCACTGAGCCATCTCTCTAGCCCCACACAATTAGCTTTCCCATCTCTTAATAAGCAAATACTGTATACACTGCTCCTGTTCATTTAATATTGGACATCTTTGGAGCTTCTAAATATTTTTTAGAAGCTATTTAGTGTGTGTACATGTGTACATGTGTACACATAGAGGTCAGAGGTCTCCTTCTACCACGTGGGTCCCAGAGAGGGAACTCAGGTCATTAGGCTTGGTGGCAGGTGCCTTTGACCCACAGAGCCGTGTCACCAGCACAGTACTGTGCTTTCTGGACAGCAGTGTGTGGGTCAAGTGGGGAACTGATTCAGTAATTTTCGGCCCATCCGTAAAGTAAAATAGTCTACCCTTACCATCTTGTCATGGTGTGGAAGAGATGGTGGAAATTACCATATGTAAAAGCGAGTGGTCAGCGGAGGAGCAGTGTGGTATTCCACTGAAAAACAAGCGAGTCCTGGGCCAGTGCCAGTGTGTAGAAAGAATGAACTGAAGAATTCACTGGTAAAGACATTCGAAAGGTTAAGTGTGTGCACTGATGGTGGGGGGTGGGATGGAGTGCTTGCCTAACATGCACGGAGCTCTGGCCGCCGTGCGTGCCTATAAGGCCAGCTCTCTGGAGGTGGAAGCAGGAAGGTCAGACCTTCAAAGTCATGCTTGGCTTCGTAGCAAACTCAGGGCCAGCCTGAGATGCATGAGACTGTCTCAAAAAATATTATATATACATATATATATATATATATATATATATATGAGAGAGAGAGAGAGAGAGAGAGCGCGAGCTAGAGAGATGGCTCATCAGTTAAGAGCACTGGTTGCTCTTGCAGAGGACCTGGGTTCAGTTTCAGCACCCACATGGCAGCTAACAACTGTCCATAACTGCAGTTCCAGGGATCTGACAACCTCTTCTAGCCTTCTAGGCATTGCATGACACAGGTGCACTTGCATACGTGCAGGCAAAACACTCATATATAAAATAATGTAAATAAATAAATCTTTTTAAAATTGATGTTAGCAAACAAGGGTTTTCGTGCTAAAGGAAGTAGGCACACATGCCCCACCCCCCCAAAAAAGGGGACATAGCTCAGTTATGGAGTATGTGCCTGGCAAGCTCAAGACACTAGTCCATTCCCTAATATCACAAACACACACAAATAAAAAAGGAAAACCAGGCTACAAGGTGGCTCAGTGGGCAAAGGCACACGTCACCGAGGCTGATGACCTGAGTTCCATCCCTAGTTACCCACGTGATGAAAGGAGAGGACTGGGTTCTGCATGTTGTCCTCTGACCACCAACGTGCTGTAGCATGTGCAAGCCCAGATACATACACAATAAATAAGTGTGTTAAAAAGGAAAACTTTAGGTCAAAAGTGAGGAGTTGTTCACATATTGACAAGTATGTCAGGAAGTTCAGGTTAGCACCTGAAACAAACCGAAAGACCATCCTAAGCAAGACGGACTTGAGTGTCTCGCCATAATGGCCCAGAGGTATTGGGCAGTCAAGTCTGGCGGCCAGCTCTGGCCCAGGCGCTGTGTGGTGAAAAGGAAAAGGAAAGATACTGTTTCTCACATTCATGTCCTTCAGTTTTCTGTGTGTACATAGTAAAGTAAGAGTGCTCTGGAATCAGGAAAAAATTAAGTAAGACACATCAAAAGTACAGTAAGAAAAAATATGCTAATCAGAACCCGTAAGGAGCTGACCAAAGTCAGCTAATTGCTCAGCCCCAAACACGAAGACATTTACACCAGCCCCTTGTAGGTTCACACACACTGCAGAAGGCTCTGGAAACATTGTGAAGAGGCAGGAACAATGTAGATGCCATAAGATTGCAGATGAGCTAAAAGGTTTTTATTCTAAAGCCAGGCACAGCAAGGCAAGCCTTGAATCCCAGCAGCACTTTGAAATGGGGGCAGGATAAAGTTCAAGGTCAGCCTGGGCTACATAAAGAGTTTGAGGCCAGCCTGAGCTACCCGAGCCCTGTCTCAAAACAGTTTTTAAAATTTTAGTTTCTGTGTCCTTTTAATTAAAAAGGAATTCACATTCATCTTAGAAAAATTTTAAATGCCAAGAAGGGAAGTGAAGGGACCCTTCCCGGGCTGCATGACAATCCTCTACCTAGCCTCTTGGGGCCTCTGCACAGCCCTTGGGCCTGGCACATTGATCTTTACCAATTCCTTTTTAATTTTTGTCCTGCTTCCATCTGTGTGTGTGCACAAAGGCGACAAACCCCACAAGTGCGAGGTCTGCGGTAAGTGCTTCAGCCGGAAGGACAAGCTGAAGACGCACATGCGCTGCCACACGGGGGTGAAACCTTACAAGTGCAAGACCTGTGATTACGCAGCCGCGGACAGCAGCAGCCTCAACAAACACCTGCGCATCCACTCGGACGAGCGACCCTTCAAGTGCCAGATCTGCCCCTATGCCAGCCGCAACTCCAGCCAGCTCACCGTGCACCTGCGCTCGCACACAGGTAAGCTGAGCGCCGCCCTTGGGCTCCGCCTCCTGTTCTCACTGCCCAGGCACCTGCCAGCCAATAGGCTGCCTGGAAAGAGAGAAGCTGGGATCGATGGGGCATAGTTGTGCACAATCCCAGCACTCAAAATGTAGAGGCAGGGGGATCAAGAATTCAAAATCATCCTTGGCTGCATAGGGAGTTCAAGACCCTGTCTCTGAAAAAAAAATTGTTTTTAATTATTATTTTTAATTTAGGGGCAGGAGATGTGGCTCTTTTGGTAGAGTACATGCCTAGTATGCACACAACTCTGAGCTCCATTCCCAGCATCACATAAACCGGGTTTAGGGCTTGAACCTGTAATCTCAGCGCTTGGTAGATAGAGACAGGAGGATCATGAGTTCAGGATCATCTTCAGCTACTTAGTGAGTTCAAGGCTAGACTGGACTACATGAGACCCTGACTCAAACCAAAAAAAAAAAAAAAAATTCAAGTTGCAGTATTCCTTTGTTTGTAGTTTTGTTTTTCTTCTGCCCTGGAAGAGACTTTCACAGGAAAATAACTTTATTTTTATATACCTGTGTAACCACACTTGTTCAGTAATGAAATGTAGAATTGAGGGAGTGCACCACGTGAAACAGAGATGTGAACAGTGTGTCCTTCATCGTTGTTGGCATTACAGTCAGGATGAAGAATCATTTTTAAAAGATACTTTGACTACTTTCAGCTTGGGACAACCTGATCAAAAAGCACACAGTGAGGACTGGGGATGTGGCTCAGTGGTAGAGCATTTGCCTGACATACGAGTGACCCTGGCTGGATCTTCAGCACTGCAACACACACAGAGCAGAGCAGGTGACTCAAAGTATGTATGTTACTTTTGACATGTTTATCAGCTAGCTAAAAATACAGTAATGCTGCATAACAGCTATCGCCCATTCTCAATGGTGTACTATACTACATATTTATTGCTCACACACTGCAGATCAGCAGCGGTTGCTGTTGATGTTGGCTCAGCTTAAGTACATGTGCAGGGAAGCCCAGTTGTCTGCTCACCTTGGCCAGAGATCAGTCGAACGGATTTGTGGACCACTGTGCACTGGTCTTGGCTGGGGTGATCAGGCTGTGTTTCCTGCATCTCTGATCCTCCCAATACCGTGGGCTGGCCAGGGTTTGGTCTTCTCATGATCACAGAGGTGCAAACAGGCAAGCCTGACATGGAAGCCCACTTAAGCCTCTGATTGTGTGTGTCTACAGACATCATATTGGTGGTTAACACAAGCTACGGGCCTGGTGTCAAGGATGGAACTGAGCTCACTTACAGGCCAGGTCATCGCTGGGTTACGTGGTAGAGGTCAGGGACGTGAGAAGGGTGAAGCTTTGGGACCATTCATGCAAACAGTCACACTCCCTTCTGATAGTCAACATTGCAGTGTTACCATGCCAACATGACGGTTGATGGCTGAATAAACAGCCTGGCTCTTAACTTTAGCTTGTAAGAGTGGACCTGTGCTCTGAGTCAGGCCTCATCTATACTGTTCTTCAGAATTATTTCTCCAGCGTTAATTGGAGAGCTACAAACTAATAAGGATTCTCGAGCGTTCATCCTCACTCTTGTTTTCCGTGAAGATACACGCTGTCTTCCTGTGCTTTGGTGTGTCAGTTCTCAAGCTCCTTCATTATCTGGGGGTGAGGTAGCAAAATGAGGTGCAGAGGAATCAAGGTCAGATGCTCAGGTCACAAGAGGACACGGTTCATTGAGTTTGCCAGGGTTAATTAAAAGTCATTAGTCCAGATTCTGTCCATTTAATAAGTCATGACTATATAATGCCATCCTCAGGACCTCCATAAATGTCACCCAGCTCTGGGATGTGGCTGAGTGAGCCAGGAGTCTGGTCCCCTCTGACAGGGTGTGGTACGGTGAAGCCAGAACAAGGATGATGAGCTGCTCCTGGGAAGGGGAGGGATGGCACCCTATCTGGCACTGTTTCCAAGCATATGTGAAACCTCTCTGGGTAGATCCTTCCAGGTCCCTTTGCTCGGGGGACAGGGGACACTTCTGGTTCCAGCATTGGTTAACTGTGCTTCTTGGCTCTGCCTTTCTGTCCCCTTCCCTGGCCATGTCTGAAAAGAGCTGGAGAATGTACTTGGGAGGAATCGTCTCCTGTGTGTGTGTGTGTGTGTGTGTGTGTGTGTGTAGTGTGTACGTGCACATGTATGCAGACATACATCCTTGCAGAGGCCAGAAGAGGATGGCCTCCAAAGGACTTTTTACACTTTTGTTTTAGTGTAGACTGGTGACCCTTTTAATAGTATAGTCACCTTTAAATCTGTGAATAATCCGCATGTCTCAATGGTTTAAAACTTTGTAGGTTTTCTGTGCATCTGTATGTCGAACCCCATACCATCTGTATTAGTTAGGTTTCTGTTGTTGTGATAAAACATGGATCAAAAGCAACTTGGGAGAGGAGAGGGTTTATTTGGCTTACAGCTCACAGTCCATCATCAAGGGAAGCCCAGACAGGACTCAAGGCGGGAGCTTGAGGCAGAGACCACAGAGGAACGCTACTTACTGGTTCACTTCCTCTGGCTTGCTCAGTTGGCTTTCTTATACAACCCAGGACCAAGTACCCAGGAATGGCACCACCCATGACAGCCTGGCCCTCCGTCAGTTAGCAATCAAGAGCATGTCATATCAGCGACCAAGATTAGCCAGCACAGCATCTTTCTGGAATCTTGCCTCTTTTAAATTCAGCTGAAGACATTTCTTCCTCTAACATTCATTGGGTGCTAGAAGCCTTCCAGCTAGCTAAGCGCACCTGCTGGGCACCAGCTTAATTTCTTTGGAGGGCTGGGCAGAATCTACCCTTAGGACTCTCTTCTCTATTGAACTTCACCCAGAAGTCATTTCTATGGGCATGCACTTGATCATCAAGCTTTTGCCCTACTTGGAAAATCGAGCTGGAGGAGCCACAGAGACGGCTAGGAGCACTTGCCGCTCTCTTCAAGAGGATCTGCGTTTGGTTCCCAGCACCCACATCAAGCAGTTCACAACCGACTGCCTATAATTCCAGCTCCAGGGGATGTGATACCTCTTCTAGCCTCCATGGGCACTGCATATACACACACAGATACACACACATAAATAAACAAATTATCTAAATGTAAAGCTATTGGAGATGAGCGTTACAGATGCTGACTAGAAATGACAAATTACATCCAGAAAATCTTTGGCTTCCCCTCCAAACTTTGCTTGGAAATGTTGAGTTCTTTTTTTAAGAAGCTATCTTCTAATACCTAGTAATAAGCACCTTCTAAGTCACTTCTACCATCTGACTAGACTGTGTCTGTTTACCGAGTGTATTCTCTGTCTTCTACATAACAAGCAACAGTTTGACCGAACGTTCTCTACTAGATGTTTGTCAGTAGATATGAATTGCCATTTTTGTAACTTACCTCCCTGAGTCCACATTGCAGGTTCTGGGCCTCTGCTCTGGCAGTCTCCCATCTCCAGGTACCAGTATCTGTACCATGATTGTCATACTGACATGATCTATAAAACTCCTGGAACCCTCTGCAGATGGAACAGTATACCTTTTCCTTGCTCCCGCTGGGGATCAGCTGCGGACCCTGTCACTCCCCTCAGCTGGGCTGTCTTGTAAATCAGACTCTGCTGGCTGTGGCTGGAGCAATCTACCTGTACATAATGTGTCCCCCCGCTTCTCCTGGAACAGTGCGCCTGGCCAGGAGGAACCATCTTGTGATAGTGACCAAGGTGTGAGCACAAAGCCCCAAAGACAAAGCCATGTCGAAGCATGTGTTAAGACGTGTTCTATGATCACAGCACTTGGGAGGTAGAGACACGCGAATCAGGAGTTCAACGTCATCCTAGGTAACCAGTTTGGAGTCCCTGTCTCAACAAGCCCCCAACCCCCAAGAAAATCTTCGTGTCGAGTCTGCTTGATGCTTCTAAATAGCATTGGCTAAATCCAACCACACAATTTCAGTCTAGCCTGCCGTGGGTCATGGCACATCACCTGCCATTGTCAGAAGGGCATGCATAGTTACAGTATGCAGGGCCAGAGGATGGGAGGTAGGAGAGTTGGGGACATTAGCATAACGTTAGCATAACTGATGTCCAACAAATCATCTTCAGTCTGTTTCTGTTTTCTTCAGTCTGGTTCTGCTGGCTGTACCAGCACACACCTGTAATCCCAGCACCCAGCTGAGGCAGGAGGGTCCAAAGTTCAGAGCCACAGCCAAGGAGATAGCTCAGGGGATAAAGCCCTGCTGAGCTCTCCATGCAAGCATGGTGGCCTGCCGGTAATTCTGTTGCTCGAGAGGTGGAGACAGGGGCCTGGGGCAGGCTGACTAGGCAGGCTCCCTGAACAGGCTAGCTCCAAGTTCACGGAGACTCTGCCTCGGTTAGTAAAGTGGAGAGTGATGGAGGAGGACAGCCGGCATCAACCTTTGGCCTCCACGTGCATGCACACAGGTGCATACACACACATGATAATAATAGGACAAGACATACACAAATATAAAATAAAAATAGAGTTCAGAGCCATCCTGTGCTACACAGTGGGACCATATCTCACACAACAACAAAGGTTCATTTTGATTTCTATGGATGAACTTAACCATTTATAGTCACATCTCTAGCCTGATATCGAAAGGCATGTTTCTAACTGTTGAAATGTGTACCAGTTATGCATTGTCTCCATGGAATGTTCTTTCTTTTTCAGTCTACCTGTGACACTTGTAAGATTTTAAGTGAATAGGATTCTGTTTTAACCTGTGCTCAGTCTGATGTTTTGTATAACCAATCATTCGTTAACAACCTAGACTCAAGAAAACCTGAGCTTAAATATGTTCATTCAACATTGATTCCTGCTCTGCTAGATGCCGTGGAGATGGAGATGTGGGTGGGGTACTCACTGACCACTGAAGAGCTTACAGCTTGATAGGACTTTGACCAGTACATGACATTTAAGAGATCAGTTTAGGGCCAGATAGCTCAGCGGGTAAAGACGCTAAGCCTGGCAGCCTGAGTTCCATCCTTAGGAATTGCATGGTGGACAGACAGAACTGACCCCTGTAAGTTGTCTCTGAGTTTCACATACATGCTGAGGCACACACACACACACACACACACACACATAAACTAAAATGTAGTAAAAAGTCCAGATGTAATAAAAAGTTTTAAAGAAATAAAGTTATGATTTAAAAAAAAAAATGATGGCTGGGCACGGTGGAGCACATCTGTAATCCCAGCACTTGGAGGGAATTAGAAACAGGAGGATTAGGAGTCGTCCTCAGCTACATAATAAATTGGAGGCCAGCCTGGGCCACATGAAACCCTAGCTCATAAGAAACACACAAACAAATGGAAAAAGGATCCAAACCCTTTGCTTTCTTGTCAGAAATTATCGTTAACTCATCAACCTAACTGTGAGATTTGGTTAACTGGTTTTTCTGAATTTCACCACCAATGACTGATTTTGAAAACAAATCGTCGGGCGTGGTGGTACACACCTTTAGTTCCTGACTTCAGTTTTCATCTAAGCAAGAAGAAGGGCAAGGAGGAAGAGGAGGAAGAAGAGGAAGAGGAGGAGAAGAGGAGGAAGAGGAGGAGGAGACGAGGAAGGAAGAGAAAGGAGGAGGAGGAAGAGGAGGAATAAGGAAGAGGAGGAGGAGGAGAAGAGGAAGGAAGAGAAAGGAGGAAGAGGAGGAGGAAGAAGAGGAAGAGGAGAAAGAAGGAAGAGGAGGAGAAAAATATATAGATAAATAAATAGATTGAAGATTGCTTTACCAGGCATGGCGGCACATGCTTATAGTTCCAGCACTGGGGACGGGGGGACAGGAAGGTCCCTGGAACTCACTGGCCAGCCAGCATAATAATCTACTTGATGAGCTCCAAGCCAGGGGGAGAGCCTGTCTCAAAAAGGAAGGTGGGAGGGCGTGAGTAACAAACCCCAACCCAACCTAAGGAAAATCTGACAATCCATGGCTGGGTGGGGGAGAGTCGGCTCTTTCAAGGGTGAGACTCTTGGTAGAGTAACCAGGCTCCAGTGCATGGACCACACATTGGACTCTATAGGCCTTATAATATGTAGGTACATTAACTTGAATGGGTGGGGCCAAAAGGGGAGGTACAGTTAGCAGAGGGATCTAAATACCATCAAATTATATTGTATGAAAATCACAAAACTTCAATTTAAAAATGGTAATCAAACAAAGACAAAGGCAAACAGAAATCTAGTGTAGCCACAGGGCTTAGTAGAGGTCTGGGCTCCAAGTTCAATATAGAAAAAAAATCATGATATTTCTGTTTGCCACCAATGAAGTTAGAAATTCCAACTCCTACATCTCACATAAAAACGCCAGATGTGATGCACACTTGTCATCCCAACAAGGTGTTGGCAGAGACAGGCTGGTCCCTGACAGGGCTGAATGGCCAGCCGGCATGGCCCAATTTGTGAACTCCAGGCCAATGAGACATCACCTCAAAAGAACTGTGTAACACTCCCAAACATGACACCCGTGGTTGTCCTCTGACACTACACACACACATACGCAGCACGTACACCTGAGCTCACGTGGAAACATTGACTGGGGTGGCAGCCGTTTCCTTGAATGCTCGGTGCCTCTGCTAGTTTGGACCTTGTGCTCATTGGATAAACACTTAGAGTGTCGTATTCACACAGATGTTAGCAGTTTTACTTCTGGCTCATCTTTAGCAAATATGAGTGTGTGAAAAATTGAGCAGCCAGCTTCTGTAACTTGACAAGTCGAGAACTCAGCTGGCCATGTGGGGTAAATAAATCCTGTGCAGTAGATACATCTCTATTAATAAAAATCCGCATGATGGGGCTGGAGAGGTAGCAAGGCCATTAAGAGCACCAGCTGCTCTTGCAGAGAACAGGGTTTGGTTCCCAGCACCCACTTGGGAGATACAGCTACAGATGGAGATACAACCATCTGTCTCTCCAGTTACAAGGGAACCAATGCCCTCTTCTGACCTCCGTGAGCACTGCACAGCACAGGTGCACTTTCATACATGTAGGTGTACACATAAAAATAAAGTTACAAAACTCTGCATGAACTATCTGCTTGTGTTTCAGTCACCGTAAAAGGAAATGCCAGGTTGTGTTTCAGTCACATAATGCCAGGATGTGTGCAGCCAGGCGCTGACCCATTGGGAAATGTGTTGTTGGATCTGGAACAATACATAGCTCAGTCAAAACCTAGGACTAAGGCAGAATTATACACCCATGAGTCTCTAGGTGCCAAAGTGACTGTTTACACCGTATGGAAGGTAGCTTGATTGTTTTAAAAGACTATTAAGGAGTAGAGTCACAGATCTTATTTGGGACCCTTAAATAGATTTTTAGTCTTCCTTTTTCCCCCCCTCCGGGTTTCCTAAGGGTGGTCAGATCTGGGGACAGAAGAGAAACTTCTTCTTCCTGTCCCAAGGGCCACTGGGCCCTGCGATGAGAAGGTGGCCGCCCTCCTGCTTTGCTGTAAGCGATTGTCTGGTGTGTGCTTCGGGGGGATCCGCTGTGGTCATTGCTGCCTGTTCTTATGGAAACTCACCTTGTGTTGACAGGGGACGCCCCCTTCCAGTGCTGGCTCTGTAGCGCCAAGTTCAAAATCAGCTCGGACTTGAAAAGGCACATGCGCGTGCACTCGGGGGAGAAACCCTTCAAGTGTGAGTTCTGCAACGTGCGCTGCACCATGAAGGGGAACCTCAAGTCGCACATCCGCATCAAGCACAGCGGAAACAACTTCAAGTGTTCGCACTGCGACTTCCTGGGTGACAGCAAGGCCACCCTGCGGAAGCACAGCCGCGTGCACCAGTCCGAGCACCCGGAGAAGTGCTCCGAGTGCAGCTACTCCTGCTCCAGCAAGGCGGCGCTGCGCGTGCACGAGCGCATCCATTGCACCGAGCGCCCGTTCAAGTGCAACTACTGCAGCTTCGACACCAAGCAGCCCAGCAACCTGAGCAAGCACGTGAAGAAGTTCCACGCCGACATGGTCAAGAACGAGGCCGTGGAGCGGAAGGACACGGGCCGGCAGAGCAGCCGGCAGGTGGCCAAGCTGGATGCCAAGAAGACTTTCCACTGTGACATCTGCGCAGCGTCCTTCATGCGGGAGGACTCGCTGCGCAGCCACAAGAGACAGCACGAGCACCAGGACAGCAAGAACGCCGACGTCACCGTCCTGCAGCTGCACCTGGACCCGAGCAAGCAGCCCGCCGCGCCCCTGACCGTGGGGCAGCTCCAGGTGCCCCTGCAGCCCGGCCAGGTGTCCCAGTTCAGCGAGGGGAGGGTCAAGATCATCGTGGGGCATCAGGTGCCGCAGACCAACACCATCGTGCAGGCGGCCGCCGCCGCCGTCAACATCGTGCCCCCCACCCTGGTGGCCCAGACCCCGGAGGAGCTCCCCCGGAACAGCCGGCTGCAGATCCTACGCCAGGTCAGTCTGATCGCGCCTCCCCAGGCCTCGGGGTGTCCGGGCGAAGCGGGTGCCCTGAGCCAGCCAGCCGTCCTGCTCACCACCCACGACCAGGCCGACGGGGCCTCGCTGCCGCAGAGCCTGATGCCCACGACCCCAGCAGGGACCCAGGAAGGCGCGGGCGGCCAGACGTTCATTGCCAGCTCCGGCATCACGTGCTCAGACTTCGAAGGCCTTAATGCTCTGATTCAGGAGGGCACGGCCGAGGTGACCGTGGTGAGCGATGGGGGCCAGGGCATCGCCGTGGCCAGCACGGCGCCTCCTGTGTTCTCCTCTTCCCAGCAGGACCTGCCCAAGCAGACCTATTCCATCATCCACGGGGCTGCACACCCGGCCCTGCTCTACCCAGCCGACTCCATTCCGGATTAGTACTTAAGCGCCGGACGGAGAGGGAAACCCACGTGAAATTCTGTAAGAGGTCTGCTCTTGGTTCCTAAAGGACTAAAGAAAACGTCCCTGGTAATAAATTGCATTTTATACAGCTTACTGTATTTTTTTTAAAAAAACACTGTAACAACTCAGAGACCCACCTGAGTCCCTCGTTCTAGCTGTTGTATTGTCTTAAACGTTACCATGGTGATTCCAGTTAGGGGTTGGCGTTCAGTGCTTAAGGACCTAATGTATTTGATTGTTTCCAGTTCGATTTTCCAACTTGAATAAAGGTGTTTGGGTTTTGGTTTTGGTTTTCCCATCTCATTCGATTTGTGTAATAGATGGTACTACCTAGCTGGCCTTCAGCCCCCTTACAAAATTCACACATACACAGAACTTTTGTGTGTCCCTACATAGGTCCACATCTATGAAGAACCGTTTTCTGCAGAACATTACATGGGTGTTGAAAATGTTGAGTTGAAAGGGTTAATATATACTAAATATTAATACTTCGTTATAGTCAAGCTATGATTTGAGGATGGAAGCCTGTAAATTTCTATTTATCTTCTTTTTTAATCTTACTTTATGTGTGTGAGTGTATTGCCTTCATGTAGGTAGATGCATTTGTGTCATCAGTGCCTACAGAGGTCAGAGGACAGTAATCCCCTGGAACTGGAGTTACAGAGTTGTTAGCCACCGTGTGGGTGCTAGGAATCGAACCGGGGTCCTGTGCAAAAGCAGGCAGTGCTCTTAAGCACTGAGCCATCTCTCCAGCCCCTGTTTATCTTCTCTGTGTGTGTGTGTGTGTGTGTGTGTGTGTGTGTGTATGTGTGTGTGTGGCAGAAGAAGGAGTCAGAAGCCCTGGAGCTGGAGTTACAGGTGGTTGCGAGCCACCCGATCTGGGTGCTAGGAATCAGACTCTGGTCCTCTTCAAGAGCAGTACTCTTAACCACTGAGCCATCTCTTGTAACATTTTATATCATCAGGGGGCTTCCTCCTTCACAGATACATCAAATATGTTTGATACCTAAAGTGACCCATTCAAACTGTTTTTTCTATATTTCAGACAGGGTCTTGATCTGTAGTCAGCCTTAAACTCAGGATCCTCCTGCTTCAGCTCTCCTCCTTCTCCCCCCAGGGCCTGGATTACTTCACAAGTCTGCCCCTGGCCACACCTGGCTTCCAAACCAACTGTTATTTGAAACTTCAGACTTTATGAAGATTCTGATATTTCTGTTCAGATGCAAAGAGAATGTGCCTTCCTGCTAAAATTAACAGAGTTTTCAAAGATGCACGTTTTGTTTTTGTTTTTGGGAAAGGGACTCATAGGCAACCCTGATTGACCAGGAACTCCCTACATAGAGTAGACTGAGCCTGAACTCTGCTTCTGAGTGCTGGGATTAAAGGTGCCACCAGCCCCACCTAGATAGAGTTTTTTTAAATGTTCATCTACGCTCAGATTCAGGGTTCAGTTAAAAGCACCTACCTTGTTTGCAAGCATGAGCCATGTTGAGAAGGGAATTCTGTATTCCACTTTGAATGGAAATGTTGTATGGTCGGTAGGTGGCGCCAGAGAACAAGCCAAAATAACGGTAGTTCTACCTAACAGCATTGTCCAGGATTGTAATCTCTGTTAACCAGTATCAGCAGGGTTGGTTATGAGGAAGACCGGCCACTATTCCAAAAAAAAAAAAAAAAAAATCATCTTTGAATGTCATGAGACCACCTAGTTGTATCTTGGCTGTAAGTGCTACTTTCATTCTTCAGTAATAAGAACTCTATAAAAATAATCACTTTCATGTGAAGGTATAATTTTCTGGTTTGTGTAATCACCAGAGAAATACAAGATGGTGGTATAGAAACCTTGAGGTTGTAAGTTGGACATGTGGCTCAACAGAAAGAGTACTCAGCTATCACGCAGGAAGTGCTAGGGTCCATCGTCAGCACTGCATGAACTGGGGATAGTGGTGCATGCCTGTCATCCCAGGACTCCTGAAATAGAGACAGGATGGTCAGAAGTTCAATGTTATCTTCAGCTACACAGCAAACCAGAGGCCAGCCTGGGCTCCAGGAGCCCCTGTCCTAAAAAGAGAGAGAAGAAAAAAAAAGAACCCTGAGGTTCTACCTTTGGGAGTGCAGAGTTCAATCCCTTGTGATAGCTCTACCTTAGAGTCTGGATTTTATCTTTGTTTCTTTCTTTGGTCCTTAATATCTGAACATAATTATGATTGCTGTGTTCTCTGCCAGAAATTCTCTATTTTTGTTTTGGCTATAGTAATAGTTATGATGTGGTTAAGAAACGGGAAATCTTGCAACATATAAAATTAGAAAAAATTATTTTCTACATGTATTGATGGGGAGTAGGTAGAACACTCCCTACTGTGGAGCACTTGTGGAGGTCAAGGACAACTTGTGGAAGTCGGTTCTCACCTTCCACCACGTAGGTTCCAAGGACTGAACTCAAGTCCTTGGGTTTGGCCTCAAGAGTGCTTTACCTGCTGGGCCATCTTTCCAGCCCAATGTTAGAAATTTTAATAAGCTCACAAATTTGGAATCACAGTTGCCTCCCTTGGGGGCTGGAGAGATATCTCATCTCGGTGGTTAAGATGTCAGTGCTCCAGCCTGGAGAGATGGCTTGAGGGCACTGGCTGCTCTTGCAGAGGACATCAGTTCAGTTTCCAGCACCACGTGGTGGCTAACAACCATCTGTAACTCCAGCTCTAGGGGATCTGGCACACTCTTCTGGCCTCTGCAGGCATTGTACACACGTGGTACTGTTATATATATGCAAGCAAAACATTCATATACATAAAATAAAAATAAATAATTTTTTTAATTTTAAAAAGAATTGCTTACTCTTGCAGAGGACCTCAATTTGGTTCTCAGCACTCACATCCAGTGGCTCAGATGTATGTGGGCTTTACATTGGAGTTGGAGTGCTATGGAGTACCTACAGTCTCTATTTGTCTACACATCCTTATAACTCCACTTAGAAGCTGACCTCCACATAAAACACATGTGTATAACTATGCATTTGGAATTCTCCCCCTCCTCCTTTAAGCAAGGTCACTTGTAGCCCAAGATGGCCTTGAACTTCTGATCCTCCTGCTTCCACATCCCAAGTGCTAGAATTGCAGGGTGTACCACCCTGCTCAGTCTATTTTCTTCTCTCTCATTCTCTCTCTGTCTCTCTCTCTTTCTCCCTCAGCAACAGCAAATGTTCCCTGCAGTAAAGTATATAAAATATAAGAGAAACCAAGCCAACAACCTCTAACCACTCCCTAACCCCACCCTACCCACGAGAAAAGTTAAATATTCTTAAAGAAACTACACAGAAGCCAGATGTGGTGGAGCACACCTTTAATCCCAGCACTCAAGAGGCAGAGGCAGGCGAATCTCTGTGAGTTCAAGGCCAGCCAGATCTACATAGTGAGTTCTAGGCCAGATGGGACTACAGGAAGACCCTGTCTCAAAAATTAAAAAAAAAAAAAAAAAAACAGAAAAGGGGCTTCCTGTTCTTATTAAAGTGGTACTGTACTGTGTAGATTTTCTGTAGATTTTTATCCCATTTCTTAGCAGCCCTGTGAATCAATACAGCACGAATTTTTTCAGCCCAGAGGGTAGCAGTGTGGAAGCCACCTTTCCTCAATCATCTCCCTCCTCATGGCTGTTGGGATTGTTCTGAGGTTTTGATATTACAATCGGCCCCCAGAAAGCAACCTGCAGAATTCTTCATCTTTATTTCCTTCTCTTTCCAGAGGTCTATACAAATGTCTAGCCTTTTCATTTGTTTAGGTTCAGTTTGGTGTGGTTATGATGTATTCTATTTGTGTGCACATGCACAGATAGATACCAGTAGAGTCCAGAAGAAGTTATCAGAAGCCTTAGACTTGGAGTTGTAGGCATTTGTGAGCTGCCTGCACTGTCCAGTGTGGCTGTTGGGATTCAAACTCCAGTCTTCATGATTGAGCAGCAAAGCTCTTAGCCCCTGAGCCATCTGACAGGCCCTTGGAGTTTGCTTCTGTTTCTGTTTTGAGACAGGATTTCCCTGTATAGCCGAGGCTGGCCTCAGACTCATGATGATCCTCCTCCTTCAGTTTCTCAAGTGCTGGAATCACATGTCTATGTCACCACAGTCTATGCTCGTATAAGGTTTTGGTTGCTCTTTATTCTTGTTTATTTTCCTTTTTTTATTTAAAAAATATATTTTGTTTCTTATTTTTATTTAATGTGTGTGAGTGTACTGCCTAGTAAGTATACCAGTGTCACACAATGCCAGTGGAGGTCAGAAGAGGGTATTTTTCTTTTGTTTTGTTTTAATGTGTATGAATGTATTGCCTGCATGTATGTTAAGTGCACCTGCATCATGCAGTGCCCACAGAGGACAGAAGAGGGTGTCAGATACCCTAGAATTGGAGTTACTGATGGTTGTTAGCCACCATATGGGTGCTGAGATTCGAACCCAGGTCCTCTGCAAGAACAACCAGTGCTCTTAACCACTGAGCTATCTCTCCAGCCTCCTACTTTTTATTTTATTTTATTTTTTTATTTTGGTCTTTTTAAGACAGGGTCTCCCTGTAGCCCCAGTTGGCCTGGAACTCACTATGTAGACCAGGATGGCCTTGAACTCACAGAGATCTGCCTGCCTCTGCCTCCAGAGTGCTGGGATTAAAGGCATGCACCACCACACTCAGCTACTCTACAATTTTATTGTAATTTCGAATGTTTTTTTTTTCTGTTTTAAAATAGTTACATGTGGCAAAAGTAAAGAAAAGGTTATTATTGGTTTTATATTTTTAATTCTGTCTGTGCGTGTCTGGGTGTGAGCACCTGATTGCACCCAACATGGGTGCTAGGAACCAAACACCAGCTGCCGCGTCGGTGCTGGGAACCAAACTTAGGTCCTCTAGAAGTGCTCTCAGCACTGAGCCGTGTCTCCTGCCTCCGCTGCCTGATGCTTGCTTGTTTTTGCTCTCTCTTTCCTGCTTCCGCGGTGGCCCACGGTCATCCAGTGTCTGGGAAATCATGACTCCCTAGGCTGGCGCTCTTCTTCGCTGCACATCCATGACAAGCTTGCCCGTCGTCCTTGTGGTTCAGCCTGGCTGCACAGTTTACTTCATTTGGATGAATTTTCAAATGTTTTATTTTGCAAAGGAAAACATCATATCCACGGCTCTATGTTTTCAATTCTGGGGACGCTGTAGTTCCATTTAACATTTTCTTAAAATCATTCTTAAAATTATTCTAATATTCTATTTATTATTTTTATTTTATGTATATGAGTGTATTGCCTTTATGTAAGTGCACCCGTGTTGTGCAATGCCCAAGGAGGTCAGAGAGGGCATCAGATTCCCTGGAACTGTAATTATGGACAGCTATTAGCTGACATATGGATTCTGGGAATTGAACCCAGGTCCTCTGCAAGAGCAGTCAGTACTCTTAACTGTTGAACCATCTCTCCAGCCCCAATCATTTAAAAAAATTTTAATTGCATTTTTATTTACTTTTATTTTGTGTGCTTGTAGTGGAGTGTGCCCACACACTCATACACATAAAAATAACATTTTTTAAAAAAAAGTTATTGGGGCTGGAGAGATGGCTCAGTGGTTAAGAGCACTGGCTGCGCTTCGCAGAGTGTAGGCCACAATTTAGGATGGGCCTTAGCAGGTGATCTGGCTATGAGGCATAGCGGAATGGCTCCCGTGGGGCGGTGCTCTGCTCTGGTTAGTCGTGAGACCAGCTTCTGCCCAGCATCTGGAAAGAACCTGCCTACCTGGGGACAGACTTACTATTGGCTGCGTTCGGGACCCCACTCCATAAGGCCATTGGCTAACCAGACCTATAAGACCCTTTGCACTTCCTTGATTAGACGTGCTTGCAGCAGTTTGCCACCGCCTGCTTCCCACTCAGCCCCGGAATCTGTGTGTTGATTCCGCGCCTACTCACCCCTCCGACGGCAGAGACCCTTCCGTCCCTTGGGCTGGCCCCAAGCACAGGGACCCCCAACGGCAGAGGACCTGAGTTTGATTCCCAGAACCCATGTGGTGGCTAACCATCTGTAACTCCGGTTCCAGGGGATCCGGCAGCTTCTTCTGATTGCCTAGGGCACTGCAGGATGCTGCACTTACACTGGCAATACACTCATACACATAAAATAATTAATAAAATATTTTTTAAGAAAAGAAATCCTCATGCCTAGGACTACTATATTTGAGTACTGGAGTCTTTTGTGGATGTGTGGATGGGTCAGTGCAGGGTTCTCCTTAAGGAAGAGGCATAAGAAAAAACTAAAAGTACATTAAAAAGTTGTCCGCTGATCTCACACGTGCACTATGGCTCGTAGACTACCTACCCCTCCTCCCCGCAATATAAATTTCTAAATGTGATAGAATTTTAAGCAAATAAATCAAGCACTGAGCCCCATAGAAAAATAACTCAGGGCTGGGAACGTGGAGGAAACCGAGTTTTCGTTCTTCAAACTCACATGTTTTTTCTTACATCCATATTGCTATAAACTTTTTTCTGGCCAAACCTTTTCCTGAATATCTTGATCCTTTGTTATTTCAGTTTTAGGGGGTTGTTTAGGAAGGCAGGATCAGAGGTTAAATAAGTAGTTTAGATTTGAGAAGTGGTATTTTGACTTTTGGTTTCTGATGTTAATGGCTTTGGTCTGAGAATGTGACCTGGAAAATATGTGCTTTTTATGATTTTTTTTTCATTGTTTTATGAGCATTTTGCATGATGGGTGTCTGAATATTTGGTGTCTGTAGGGGAGAGTGGATAGATTCTGTAAAGCTCTCATTTTTATGACTTAACTGGAGTTTGTCCTTCAAATCTAATCTTTTATTTAACTGAGAGAAGTATTCTTCAGACTTCTCACTGGAGTTTTTTTCTTTATTGGTTCTTTTGAGACAAATTTCTCTGTAGCCCCACCTGGCCTGGAACTATGTAGACCGGGCTGGTCTCAATCTCAGAGATTCAGCTTTGGAATTGTTTTTTTTTTAATTATTTTTTATATTGTGTGTGTGTGAGAGAGAGAGAGACAGAGAAAGAGACAGAGAGAGACATAGAGAGAGCGCACCTATACCATGGTACAAATGTGGAGGTCAGAGGACAACTCCGGAGTCAGCGTTCTCTCCTTCCTCCTTTGCAGTACTGAACTCAGGTCACCAGGCTTGCCTGGCAAGCACTTTTAGCCTCTGAACCATCTCACCAGCACCTAGAACTGTCTCCTTCTCTTTTTTTCAGATTTGTGTGTGGGTGTGTGTGTGTATGTGTATACCAGCCACATGCTTGTGTGCTATGGAAGATCAGAATAGGATGTCAGATCCCCTGGAGTTGGGGTTAGTTGTGAGCCACCTAAGGTGTGTGCTGGGATCTGAACTCAGGTCCTCTGGAAGAACAGTACATGCTCTTAACCTCTGCGCCATCTCTCCCGCACCACTATCATTCTATCAAATGTTCCATGATCCACCAGGCAGTCTGGTTTCATTTACATTTTGCCACATGCTGTGTGAGATGTATGAGTGTGAGATTGTACAGTTTTCATCTGTTTTATACTTTCATACATGTATACACTGTATCTTGGTCATGTCCACCACCCATGGGGCTCTCCTTTAGAAGGTACAGAGCCATCACTTCTGTGGTGGTTTGAATAAGCGTCCCCATAGGCTCCAAGTATTTGAACACTTGGACCCAGGTTCTTGGTGCTGTTTGGGGAGGATCATGGTACCTTAAGGAGGTGTGGCCGTGCTGGAGGAAGCCAGTCACTGGGGCAGGCTTTGAGGATTCTCAAGCCACCTCCCACTTCTAGTTCCTCCCTGTCTGCTTCCTGTGCCTGCTTGAAGATGGGCGCCGTCACCTTTCTGCTGCAGCTGCTTGCTGCCATGCCTCCCCAGCGTCTTGGACTCTCAGCCCTGGAACTGTAAGCCCAATAAACCCTTCCTCCTTTAAGTTGCCTCAGTCATGATGTTGAATCACAGCAACAGAAAAGTAACTAATACAAGTCCCCTATCTCAACGTATGAATTTTGAAGGGACACAGACCTCAGACCACAGCAGACAGGAAAAGAGGAACAGGGGATCATTTCATCACATTCTATGGACATGCGAGGCCCCTCCTGCCTGTCCTGAGTTCCCTGCCTGGCCAAGCCTTCTCCGGAGTGCTCTCGATATTTCCTGGGCTGTGTACAGGCTGCCCCCCACCCTCCGTCCCTTCCTCCTTCCTGTCCGTCACTTCCTGTCCAGGACCCACTCACTATACGTAGCAGGGTTATGAATCTTCCTCTTACCGGAAGCTTTACCTGCCTTTTCTGTGTCAACTTTGTTATAACCGTTTATTTATTGATCTGTGACGTCCTTAAGGACTCTTGTTTTACAGAGCTGGAGTTTAACACAGCTTGAGAGATGGCTCTGTGCTTAAGAGCACTGGCTTCTCTTGTAGAGGACCCGGGTTCAGTTCCCAGCATGGACACGGCAGCTAATAACCATCTGTAACTCCAGTTCCATGGGATCCCCGGGCACTGTACTCATGGGTTCACTTACATGCATGAAAGCAAAACACTCATACACATAAAAATAGAAAAATTAGTTTAAAAAAATTTAAAGATCATCATCCTCACACCCACTGGGTTCCCAATAAATCTTTATTAGAGAAATGGTCACTCTTATAGAAAATATGACTGTGTCTATGAGATGCGTCAGTCAGTTTTCCATTACTGTGACAAAATACTTGAGAAGATCAACGTAAAGGAGCAAAGTTGTAATTTTGGCTCATGGTTTCGGTGCACAGTCCTTGGATCTAAGCTGAGGCAGAATAGGATGTGATGAGACAAACACTCACAGGTTGTGTGAGACTTTCCTGGAGAGACACAGCACAGCACTCACCCAGATGAACTGAGGACAGATCAAAGTAACAACCACACCAACATCCAACTTGGTGAAGGAGTGTTTTGTTGCAGTTACTTACAGGAGAAATGACTGATGACAGCTACATCACCAGCAGCCCTCCCCAGCATGCCGATGGCTCAGGGAAGCTGGAGACCTGCACTCCACCACACTGCTTGCAGACAGATCCCTGGTCAGCTCAGGATCTCCTCTCTGCAGCTGATCAGTCTTACAGTCTCCACCCCTCCCCCTGCAGTTGGTTATTGCTCCCACAACTGAGGACAGGCACCCCCATGAAGCTTATAATTTAAAATTTTTCTATTTATTATCTTTATTTTATGTGTATGAGTGTCTTGCCTGAAGTGCACCCGTGTCGTGCAATACTCACAGAGGGTCAGAAGAGGACATTAGATCCCCTGGAACTGGAATTACTGACAGTTGTTAGCTACCATGTAGGTGCTGGGAATCAAACCCAGGTCCTCTGCAAGAGGGGCCGATGCTCTTAACCTGCTGAGCCAGCTCTCCAGCCCCAAATCCTGTAAATTTTAGCTTTCCCAGACTTGTGAAATTTGTCTACTTCTGGAGTCTCATGAACCTCCTGCTTCCTGAAGGAAGTGTTACAATAGTAAGAAACTGCTACACAGCATCGCCTCATTATACCAAGAATCGAGAGCAAGAGAGGTCTGGGAACCCCTTCTAGAGCGCACCCACCTCCCTCCACAGAGCCCCACCTCATAGATTCCAACAATGTCATCACATTCTAACCTGTCATTGGGTCAGTGCCCTGATGAGGTCAGAGCCCTCCTGGTCCAGTCACTTTGCAAGAGGCCAGCAGTTGGCAGTCAAACCTTTACCACAGGGATGACACTGCCTCCCCAACTATTAGAAGACAGAGAGACACCCAAAGCCTGCCACACAGCCAGGGGTCTGTGTGATTTCGCTGTGCCATAAAGGGCAGGACCCTTCATTTTCTCAAGGACAAGAGAGACAACGGACTGCCTACAGCCTGCTGCACACCGCCCTGAGTCTGGGTGCTTCCGAGGCTGTGCAGGAGACACTGTCTTTATAGTCAGGACTTCCAAAGCTGGCAGGTGAATAGGAGGACGCCTGTTTGCTCTATAAAGACAGAGCCCTGTCTCCTCTGTTGCCCAAACAGACCCTCCTCCAGCAGGGCGCAGAGCTGGGTGCGGGGACGTAGAGAACAGAAAGGGGGGCAGTGAGGGCTCGCATGGGTTCTTTCCCTTGTCAACGGAAGATGGGCCTTTATGGTCTCTTAGAGGTATTTTTGTTTAGCTCCCTCCCTCCTTTCTCCTCCCTCCCTCCTTCATCCTTCTTTCCTTCCTCCCATCCTCCTTCCTTCCTCTCTTCTTTCTTTCAAGATAAATCTCATGTACCCCTGGCTTTGAATTCTATATGTAGCCAAGGATGACCCTGAACTCCAGATCTTCCTGCCTCCACATCCTGAGTGCTGAGGTTACAGCCGCCACAACAAAGTTTCTGTGGTACTGAGACTTCGTACTTACTGACAAGCACACCACCAACTGAGCTATAGCCCCAGCCCAAGTCGTTTCTTTTTAACTTAATTTTGTGTGTTGTTATTGTTGTTGATGTGTATGTGGGTGCACTTGTACCCACGTCACAGGTACATGTGAAGATCAGAAGCCAGCTTTGTGGGTTGCTTCTCCCCTTCCGCCGTGGCTCTGGGGATGGAACTCGGCATCAGGCTTTCACAGCAAGCACTTTTGAAAAGCCTTCAGTCATCTCAACAGCTGCCAGCGAGTTTCTTTGTAATTTAAAAAGTAACACATACATGGGATTATGAACCAGAAGGCCACTTTGGAGAAGAATGTTGTATTTTCTAGGAAAGTGGAGTGGGATTCTATGCATTGACCCAGCTGTCCTGACAGGGCACTAACAAATGTCCCGAGCATTAGAACCACCCGGGATCCTTGCTAAAATGCAGATTCTGACCTTGGTGCGTGCATCCAGGGTCACTTCTTCAGTGAAGATTCTAGACATAGAGATGCTTACACACGTAGACCAGGAAACCTTTTCAAAAACGCTGGGAGCTTCACGGATCATAATTACCAAGCTGAAGGTCTCCCTTTGGCAGGGGAAGGAACCAGTGTGCTATGTTCACACAACGGATTATGCGATTATGGGGGAACGAAAACAGATTCGGCTGCTTGTGGCGACACGTTGCCTCTCAGTGACTTACAGATGCCAGAGAAGGAAAAATACTCAAGGTGGAAAAGGAGGCCAGACTGCGCAGCATATTGTTAGGTGATAAAATCTGTAAATGGTACTTACCCTGCCCTCTCCCAAATTAGAGGTGATGGAAAAGAGCAGGTGAAGGGAGGCGCTGTGAGCAGAAGCCATGCTAGGAGGAGCTCCTTACTCCTTTTTATTTGCTTGCTGTGCATAGGGGTGGGGAACAGCATGCCATCACGGAAGAGTGGAGGGCAGACGACGGCTTCAAGAGTCAGTTTCTCCTCCACCCTGTGAGTATTGGGGATCTAACTCACGTCATGAGGCTTGGCAGCGAGCGCCTGTACTTGCTGAGCCATCTCACAGGCCCCACAATTATCTTTTTACACACTCTTACAAATAGATCAAGTTGTATTGTTTAAAGTTTTTATAGACTTAAAAGTTTGTGCAAAGATATTTATCAAGACGTCAATCATCAACCTCCACTGAGCATTTTCTTCTGTCCCAGTCTGCAGAGATAGCTGACAGTTCCAGTGCTCAGGCTTCTTCTGCACTCGCAAGTCCGTGTCTCTGAGTATGGGGTGTGTGTGTGTGTGTGTGTGTGTGTGTGTGTGTGTGTGTTCTATGCAGTTACACATTCACCCTGCAGCACGCTGTACCTTTGGGTGTTCCTCTCCATCTCTGTTTTCTATGTCAGTGCATACAAAAATACAGTCTTTTTGTGGTTCCACAGAATTTATTCCATCCTATAAAAATACAAATTATTAACTTTAAGGATTATTTTCTAATTATAAAGCAATATGTAATGAATTCTTACTATTTATTTATTTTTATTTGTGGGGGTGACTGTGCTATGGTATTCATCTGGAGGTCAGAGGATAACTTTTGGAAGTCGGTTCTCTCCTTACACGATGTGGGTCCCAGGGATCAAATTCAGGTGGATGGGCTTAGTAACAACTGCCTTTACCCACTGAACGATCTTGCTGACCCAGTGAATACATTCTTTTTGAGGCAGAGTCTGCCCATATCCCCAGCTGGCCTGGAACTTACTATGTAAGCAGGCTGACCTCCATCTCACAGAGATCCACCTGCCTCCACCTTTCAGTGCTGGGACTAAAGGCGTGGACCACCACATCTGGCTTTAGTGAATACAATCTTAATTTAAGAAAAAATTACTAAGGAATCCAGAGATGGTGGCACATGCCTGCAATCCCAGCACTTGGAAGGTGGAGGCAAGTGGATCAGGAGTTTAAGGCAAGCCTCAACTACATAGCCAGTTTGAAGCTAGCCTGGGCTATGTGACACTCCTGTCTTACATAATATTTATATAATATACTAAATATATGTATTATATATGGATGTTATTCTCTTAGACATATATGGAAATTTTAGGTTTTCCAGTCTTCATGTTCCCCAAACAATTACCCCTCTGTGCCTTATTAAAATGTCATCATAGGGGGCTGGAGAGATGGCTCAGCAGTTAAGCACAGTGGCAGCTCTTACTGGGGACCTGGGTTCAGTTCCCAGCACCCACATGGCAGGTAATAACCATCTATAACTCCAGTTCCAGGGGATCTGACACCCTCTTCTGGCCTCTGTCAGCTTTGTACCATGCATTCAAAACACTCATGCACAAAAATTAATTAATTAATTAGAATTTTTTAAAATCATGCAAATGTGAGTTTGGACCAGCACATAGTATTAGAGCAGCAGAGGCAACTACAGGCTCAGACAGTATAAGGCCCAGATAGGAGCAGACTCAGGGTAAGTTAGACGTTTGTGTGGGACCCATTCTGGCCTTCCTGTGATTCTGCTGGCCTTGGCAACTCGGTCTGACCGTGGGAAGAGTGGCTTGTTTAGCTGAGACTGAAGCATGGAACAGTCAAATGACAGCTGGGCCAGGACTTACAGGGCTAGGTCTCATTACCTTTGGAGGGGTTAGTTTTTTAAGATCTATTTTATTTTTATTTATGTGTATGTGTGTCTGTGTGTGCACACCACATGTACACAGATGCCTTCAGAAGCCAGAAGAGCATGGGATCTCTGGAGTGGGAGTTACAGGTGGTTATGAATTGCCCATGTGGGCTGAGAACTGAACTTAGGTCCTCTGGAAGAGCAGTAAGCCCTCTTAACCACTGAGTACCGCTCTAGCCCCATGTTACAAGTTTTTGTTTTGCTTGTTGAAGGCAGGGTCTCACCCTAGTCCAGGCTGACCTGGAACTTACTCTGTAGCCCAGGCTGCTCTTGAGCTCACAATACTCTCCTGAGTACTGAGATTGCAGGTGTGAGCCACCAGCTCTTTATTCATCACATTTTCTAATGTGTTTCTGGCCTAGAGTTAGAGTTCAGCATAATGCTCCTGACCAACATGGGCAAGACCCTGGGCTTGATCCCCAGCACCACACACACAGAGCTACATTGCTAAACTGCCTGCCCTCCAGAAGAGCCAAGGCATTCATGGTCCTTCTAGGAATTAGAAGAAAGTTTCCCTCCATTCTTCCCAAGACTGTTTCCGGCCGTTTCATTTTCATGGACTTGCCAGGTGGGAAAATAAAAGAGGGATTAATGATGGTTTTATTTATTCGTTTGCTTGGTTGATTGGTAGGTTTGAGACAGGGTCTCCCTGTAGCTCCAGCTGACCTGGAACTCACTGTGTAGACCAGGCTGGTCTCAAGCTCACAGAGATCTGCCTGCATCTGCCTCCCACGTGCTGGGGCTAAAGGTGTGGGCACATGGGGCTGCAGCAAGTGTTCCTAGAGTTGAGCCGTCTCTCCAGCCCTGATGGTTGTATTTTTTATCCTGTGTGTGTGTGTGTGTGTGTGTGTGTGTGTGTGTGTGTGTGGTAGATGGAGGCGTGTGTGCACACACGGAGTCTAGCTAGGAAAGGTCTTTGCATGTCCTGCTCTCTCACACTCTACCTTATTCCCTTGAGACAGGGTCTCTCTCACTGAACCTGGAGCTGGGCTGGCAGTCAGCAGGCCTAAGTGACCTTCCTGGTTCCTCCTCCCACACACACTCCCATAGCCCTGGGGTTATAGGCACCCACTGCTACGCCTGACTTTTTACACGAGCTCAGAATCTGAACTCAGATTCTCATGCCTGAGCAGCAAGCACTCTTCCCCACTGAGCCGTCTCGCCAGCCCCTCACAGTGGTTTCACTATTATTCATTCTCACCGTGAGTGAAGCTGAACACCTTTTACGTTTGCGGCCCGGACTCTGCACTGAGTTCCCCAGTGAGTCTCCTGCCCACTGATGTATGAGAAACACTGAAATCAGAACCTGCCTCTTAACACGGTCCCCAGGCGATCTGTCCACATGCTAAACCCAGACACACCAGAACTGAGAATCCGCATTGGAACAAGGACCCGGCACGGCACTCACGCACAGAAGCCCAAGCTGTGCATGTGCCAAGCCTGGGTCGTGCTCAGTGTGGGTGTATGTTTAATCTTTTCTGTTCAGACAGGAGAAAAACAGACAGGATTTCAGTTGAATTTGCATTTCATTCACTATGAGTAATGCAAATATGTTGTCTTAGTTTTTCTGGGAACTTTCTAGTCATTGTATCCCTTTGTTCTGTTTCAAACACTCCAAAGTAATTGTGTGTGTGTGTGTGTGTGTGTCTGTGTGTGTGTGTGTCTGTGTGTCTCGGCATTCCCTCTCCCTGACCGTCCCATGGCTGGCAAGGATGCTTGTAATTTTAGTTCTGCTCCCTCTCATCACTACTCAGCTACTCTTTTTTTAAGATTTTATTTTTATTTATGTATCTGTGTTTGTGTATGCCGTGGGGGGTGGGGCGGAGGCCACAGAGCGTGTTGGATCCCCAGAACTGGAGTTGCAGGCAGTCCTGAGCTGCTATGTGGGTGCGGGGGACTGAACTCAGGCCCCCTGCCAAAGCACCCAGGGCTCTTAACCACTGAGCCAGCCCCGTCTGTTACTCTTGATCACACCACCCCAAGATACGTCGTTGTCTGGGTTTGAGTTTGTGTCTTCAAGGCTCCGCACACTGGGCCCTCTCTCTCCCCTGAGCTCACCCCACTGGCCCTGCCCCCAAGCTCCCCCTCCTCCTCCATCCCAGTCCTCACACCATCTGCAGTTCACCTGTAGATTCATTGATTGGTCACTGTTCTGACGGCCACCCAACTAGGCCTGGCCTCCCTCTGCCATCCCTCATCTCCAGCACTCAGAAGACAGCCAGGCAGTGGTGTGGGCTGGAAGGTTGTTAGCAGATGAACAAATAAACCAATTTGTGATGACGAGCTAAGCTCTGCTCCTGCTGCTCTGCAGGGTTGTCTGTGTACCGGACAGACAGCCTGCATCACGCTGAATCAGGGTGGACGGGAATGGTGATGAGAAAGGTCAGACAGGCCTCGGAGGAGCAGGTCCCAGGCCCGGGATGAGCCCAGAGAGCGTTACCCCGTACTGTGTATATTCAAGCATACACGCAAACATGCCTGCATGTATGGTGTGTATGTGCTTGTGTGTATGATGTATCACGATGCGTATGTGTATGTACACGTATGATAAATATATGCGTATGCATTACATATGTGTATTGTGTGTAGGTGTATTAGGTGTGTGCATGAGCATATGTAGATGTGTGTATGCATGCATATTTGTATGATATGTGTATGTGTGTGCATGTATTTGTGTACATGTAGATTTGTTTACTTATGTGTATTGTGTGCATGTAGGTATATTAGGAATATGCATGTGCATATGTAGATGTGTGTACGTGTGCATATTTGTGTGTATGATATATGTATGTGTGTGCATATATGTATCGTGTGTGCATGTAGCTGTGTACATGTACGTGTGTTTGCGTGTGTGCATATGTGTATGTAGGTGTGTGTATGTGTGCAAGTAGGTGTATGTGCTTGTAGATGTGTGTATAAGTATATATGTGTATGTGTGGGCATATGTATGCATATAGATGTGTGCCTATGTCTATGTGTGTATACATATGTATGTCTGAATGTGTATCTGGGTGTGTATGTGTGTGTTTGTATGTGTGTATACATGTGCATTTGTGTGCACATGTGTGTATATATATCTGTGTACTTGCATGTTGGTATGTGTGTATACACTTGTGTGCACGAGCTTGTTACTGGAGGCCTCGATCATGCAAGGCAAGCACTGTACCACTGAGCTGACTCAGCAATGTTTTTTACTTTTTATTTGCCCAAGGCCAGCCTTGAATTCAATCTACAGCCCAGGTAGGCCTTGAGCTTGTGATGCCCTTGCCTCAGGCTCCTGAGTAGGTGGGGTGACAGGCCTGCACTTCAGGTCCTGCCCAACATCTACTGTTATCTGCTTCTTTTGAATGATTTCTTTATTTTCTATTTTTTAAAGTATGTGTATGTGTGTCTATGTCTGTGTGAGTCTAGGTATGTGAGTCAGTGCCCATAGAGTCCAGAGAGGGTGCTACATTCCTTGAGCTAGAGCTATAGCAGTTGTGAGCTGCCCGATGTGGGTGCTGGGAACCCCAGTCTCTGCTAGAGAAGTTGTGTTCCTAACTGCTGGGTCCTCTCTTCACACTCTGTTTTCTATTTTTTAATTTTTATTACATTTGTATTTATTTATTTTGTGTGTGGGTCTGATGTGGGCATACACATGCCACAGTGCACACGTGGAAGTCAGAGGACCCCTTGTGGGAGTCAGCTCTCTCCTTCCGCCATGTGGGTCCTGGAGATCGACCTCAGGTTCTCGGGATTGGTGACAAGCACCTTTATCCCCTGACCCCTTACACTGGCCCCCTTCTTTTTTTGAAAGAAAGCTGCCAGGCGTGGTGGCACACTTCTGTAATTCAAGCACTCAGGAGCAAAGGCAGGGAGATTAAGAGCCTAAGGCCAGCCTGGGTTACTGCAGAGCAAGACCCTGTCTCAAAAGAATATGAACATGGTTTATTGAATGCATGGATTGAAGCTAGTGTGAAAACACGGGAGTCCCACAGCTCAGGAAAGTGAGGTCACTCTTGCTTGTTTGTTTCGAATTTATTTCCACGTAAAGCAGAGTATCTTGCCTCGTTAAGTGGAACGACCAATTATAGCTGAGTGTTGGCTGTTATTATAGATAACTACAACACTTACCCTATCATTATAAATAATTATTAACACTTAGAATGCCTCCGTGGTAAGAGGCATCATCCTGTGCTCGATACATACATAGCTGGCTCATCATAATCTCCCCAACTTCGTTAGCATTGTCATTGCATTAAGGAACAGAAAGCATCTTTCAAAAGGGCTACAGAGATGGCTCACTGGGTGAGCACATTTGGCCTGCAATCATGAGGACCTGAGTTTGAATCCCCAGCCTCTGTGTAAAAAGCTGGGCATGACTGCATGCAAGTGCCTGTAACCCCAGTATAGGGGGCGGGGGGAGGGGACAAGTGGATCCTGAGACCTGGCCGGCCAGCCAGCCTAGCCAAATTGTCAAGCTTCCTACTCAGTGAGAGACCCTGTCACAAAGCAATAAGGCAAAGGGTGATGGAACAGACACCCAACATCCTGCTCTGGCTCCGCATGCTCATGCATGGGCATGCAGCACACACACTCTCACACACACACAGGTGTGCAGTCTAGGGATGAACCATAGACTTTACACATATTAAATGCATACTCTACCTACCACCGAGTCACATCCGAGTCCCAAATATGCAAGGCTGTAGTGCAGACAGGTACCTATCTATGTTGTCCCTGGATCTTCACACCTCCCTGAAATCTTTTTGTTTTGTTTACTTTGGGTTTGATTTGGTTTTTGGTCTTTTTGAGACAGGGTCTCATATAGCCAAGTTGGCCTCCAGCTCAGTATGTAACTGAAAGTGACCTCAGTCTCCTAATCCTCCTGCCTCCACCTCCCTAGTGCTGAGATTACAGGCATACACCACGATGTCCGCTTTGTGTGATGATGGGGATTGAACCCAGGGCTTCATGTATGATAGACAAGCACTCTACCTACTGAGCCACAGCCACAGCCCTTTCCTGGAATCTTTTTTTTTTAATTTATTTTCATTTTTAATTAAACGGATGAGTGTGTATCTGGGGGAGGGGGTTATGTGGTGCCACGGAGACCAGAGAAGGGTGTCAGATCCCGTGGAACTGGAGTTAGGGCTGTTGTGAGCTGCTCAGCACCCGTGTGGAACCCAAACTCGGGTCCTCGGAAAGAGAAGTGCGTGCTTTTAACCGCTGAGCCCTCTTCCCAGTACCTCGACCCCTCTGGAATCTTTATGATGCACGGAGGGAACAGGGGAGTCTCTTCATGATTCAGGGTATACTGCTTATCTCTTGGCAAAATACCTGAGTTTTGAAAATCCATGGATCCTCACCATTTTATTTTTACCAACTGGTCATCCAAGTGAAGGAAGTGGACTACCTGACAACGTTTCAGTGACAGATCCGTGGGGAATGAGGAAGGAACTGTTTTGAACAGAAACAGTCCAAGAGTTCTTGCCACGGCAGGTTCGACCCATGTCACATGATGCGACTGCTGGCACCGGGCAAAGCCTCCCCCTTAAGAACCTCTCTCTGCATGTTGGAACTCGGCAGCAGAATTCTCTAGTCTGCTTAGACATCCTCTCAAAAAGGTAAACTTCAGGGGTTGGAAGTACCGTTCCTCTTCAGCTGAATTTGGAACTGGGGGCTGGGAAGATGGCTCAGTGGAAAAGAACACTTGCTGTGCAGAGGTGAGGGTCTGAGTTCAGATCCCAGCACCCAGGTAAAAAGCAGAGTGTGGCTGTGCGCACTGTGCCTGTACCTCCAGCACTGTGGCGGGTGGAGACAGGAGGGTCACTGGGACTTGCTGCTGCCAGCCTAGCCCAGGTTCATCCTGAGTCAAGAGAGGAGGAGAGATAAAGCAGGACACTCAGTGTCCTTCTCTGGCCTCTGTACATACATGCACCTGCACACACATGTCCATAGACACTCCCACACACACATCACTCACACATACATACATCCCCAATACTTTTTGGTTTTGGTTTTGTTTTGAAACAGTCTCCCTGTAGCCTCAGCTAGCCTGGGAATGGCTATGTAGACCAGGCTGGCCTCCATCTCACAGAGTTTTGCCTGCCTGAGTGCTGAGATTAATAGTGTGAGCCACCACGCCCAACTACACCTCAAATATTTATCAGCTGGGTTTAAACAAAAAGAAATCATTGATGTGTATAATTGGCAAATGGGGGTGAAAGGAAACAATTGTGATCTACTGAGTGTGTCCTGTAGTTTACATTTTCCCCAGTCTTTCATGATGAGCCTGGAAATCAAGTCATTAAAGCTTGGAAATAAACTCCCTAGTAAAACAAGAATAAATTTAGGACTAGAGCTCTAACCAGGAGTGGTGGCATAAGTCTGTAATCTCAGCACTCAGGAGGCTGAGGCAGGAGAATGGTTGCATGTTCTAAGACAGCCTGGGCTACATAGGGAGAACCTGAGAAAGAAAAGAAAGGAGGGGGAGAGAGGGGAGGGGAGGAGGGAGAGCAGAGAGGAATGAATGAAAAGAGGAGGGGTAGAGAGGGAAGGGGAGGAGGGAGAGCAGAGAGGAATGAATGAAAAGAGAGGAGGGGGAGGGGGGAGGGGAGGACGGGAGTAGAGGGGAAGGAAGTGGGTGAAAGAGAAAGCACAACAGGCAGTCTAGACTTTACATAGATACTTTGCAGAGTACTATAAACAGTCCTTTCCAAAAGGAAGTTAATCAGTTCTTTCCCTCATATTGGTGGAAAACATAATTTCCATTTCTTTTCGTTGTTGTTGAAATCATATATGTGCAGGGAAAATGCAGCTTAGGATAGTAATGGGCTTCCATGTTCAATAGTGTGGTACCCAGAATTAAGACACTTGTGACCCGATGTGGGGACAGATGTCAGTCACACGGTCTTCCACCTTGCCAGTGACAATGTAACCGACGCATCACTTTGACATTCTCTCGTCCAGCATCCTAACGTGGTTCTTTCATTCCCTCAAATGGTTCACAGGAGCACAACTGCGCAGGAGAGTAGAGGAATAACCCAGAGTATCTCACACAATGTACAATGACAGCACACTGAAAGAGCTCAGCAAATAGTGTGCGGTGAGGCTGAAAGGGACTCCTGGGCCAGCACCACAGCTCAGCAGGTTAGAGCTCGCCACCAAGCCTGGTAATCAGATGAATCTCCAAACCCCTGTGGTAGGAGAGAACCAACTCCCTGGAGTTGCCCTCTGATCTTCACACATTTACCTTGGCAAGCTTACACACACACACACACACACACACACACACACACACACACACACAGAGGCACGCACGCTAAGTATAAATAATTTAAGGGATTCCTGCTGGAAGTTATTTGTTTGCTTATTTTAATTAACTAATTTACTTGAAATAGGACATCATTCTGTCATTCTGTAGCCAAGTTGGCCAAGAATTCACCTATGTAGCTCATTATGACCTCAAACTCATGGTAACCCACCTGTCTCAAGCCTCCTGAGATCATAGACATGCACTGCCATCTCCAGCCAATTGCATATCATCTTAATGAAGGTCTTTTTTTTTTTTGGTTGGTTGTTTTTCCCATATACACATGGACTGCATATAGATGCAGTAAATCTTACTAATAAGCAAAGGCAAAGGAATGAAGCGTGTAGGATTCAGTTCGATGGTTATTAAATAAAGGGATGGAGAACGGGCAGAGATGCAGGTTGCAGTCAAGGGGCTAGGTTAAGGCAGAGCCAGGACTTCCCTAGGACTTAAGCCAAGGAACCAACAGATTGTGTGCACCTGAAGTAAAAATTTATACACAGATAAATGCGCAGGCTCCTGGGAGGATAAAGGGATATCTATCAAGTGGCTCCTACAATCCACCCTCAGTGAACCGCCCCCTTCAGGGTTCCCAGAAGGGATCTGTGTTCCCAGCTTCTCCAAGATCCCAAGACAATCTCAGGAGACACAATAAACACAAGTGTGTGTGTGTGTGTGTGTGTGTGTGTGTTTTAAAATCTTTTTACATACAAGGCAGCAGAATGCCTCAACCAGTAAAGGCACTTGCTGCCAAGCCTGACAACCTGAGTTCAATACCAGAATCCACATAGTGGAAAAAGATAACTGATTCCCTGGAAGTTGTCCTCTGACCTACACACACACACACACACACACACACTCAATGTAAAAAAATGTTTTAGATCTTTCTGCATAGATATAACTACACACACATCCCAGAGAAGACTAAAAGTTGAGTCCTTTTTTTGAGTTGTGTCTCAACTCAAAAATTTAGAGTAACTCGACCCAGCACTCCCCAACCACCCCTGCTGGGTTCACAAACCAAACCAAAGGGCAGTTTGAGAGACTCAACTTGTGGTAAACACACACTCCTTACAGACCCTGCCTCCGAGTTTGCCCACCAGCTAAGCCCTCTGAACCAGAGAGAAACCACCTTAGATTTGTCGCACGTGCATCGATTTTAAAATACAGAGTCCCAGGTCCCTGAATCTGCAGCTGAGCCTGGCTGGGTCTTTTGAACCACGTTCCCCACGTGATTCTCAGGTTCAGGCAGGCTTGGGGCACAGCCTTGTTTTGAGTAACTCCCCAATTTGAAGAAAGTAAACACCTGGGGGGACGTAGGTGGCTTTCCTGATTCCTGTTGGATGTCGTTATGAGATTGCAAGGAGGGGTCCCCCTCGGGTATCGGGCAAGGTCCCAGCTAGTCTGAGCACGAAAGCCAATTAGCCTAAAGCCGCAGGGACCGCGCCTCAGTCACCCGCTAGGCAGAACCTCCTCCCTCATTGGCCCCAAAGGCTTCTCCTGTGTGGTCCAAGAGACTAGAGTCCCAGGCAGGTTCACGGGGGGGGGGGGGGGGGGGGGTACACATTAGACGCCTTGCCTCCTGGACCCAGAACTTTCAGAATCTACTTTTTTAACGTTTTATTAATTTGTGTGTGCGCCCTGAGTTGTGCCCCTTGTGGAGATCAGAGTACAACTTTCAGGAATTCGCTCGCTCCTTCCACTTTGTGGGACCTGGGATTAGAACTCAGGTCCTCAGGCCTGGCAGCAAGCGCCTTTACCCCCTAAGCCATCTCGTCAGCCCAGCATCTACTTCAAAATAATAATAAACTGACTCCTGCGGGAACAAGAGCTCACCCTGCAAGCTTGAGACGCTCTGGTCTCCTTTAAATTGTATATTTGAGTCTTCAGGCGACACACCGAGAACCTCGAACAGAGGTCATTTTTTTCAGTCCTCTACCTTTGCCTGCGCCTCAGAAAATCCCAGGGAGCTTTTGTGGAAAACGTACCCAGCCCGGGTCCCAGGCGGGGCCAATTAAGTGGAAATCTAGAAAGCACACCAGCCCACGCTGCAGCGGCCACGGCCTCACGTGGGAGCTCGTTAGAAATACAGACGCTCGGGCCCCACCCCAGACCCACCGAGGCAGAATCTGCATTTAACGAGCTCCCTAGCGACTCGGGAGCACGTTAAAGTTGGAAGCGAGCTGGTGCTTCTGCAATTTTAATGATCTCGTTAAAATGCAGACAGGGTTTCTCCGACTTGAACGTGCACGCGGATCACCTGGGGAGCTTGTTAAAATGCAGATTCTGGAGCGCCGGGGCCGGGGTGGAGCACCGGTTCCGGCGTGGGTGACGGGCTCCGGGCGGTGGCACAGCGCCGAGCTCCCCGGGACCCCCGAGGTCCTGGCTCCCCGCCAAGCCGCCGTCAGGACGCTTGATAAATGGTCCTGCCGGGCTGCGAGCGCCGGGGCCGGGACATGCGCGATCCGGCCGACGGGGGGGACCCGAGTCCGGAAATGGGCGTTGAGAAGTAGGCCACTCGGGGACCCGCCGGGAGCCCCGGCTTCGCGCCATGTCGCGGCGCAAGCAGGCCAAGCCGCAGCACCTGGGGCCGGAGGAGCCGCAGCCCGCGCGCGCGGGGATGCACGGGGCGCCCCGGGAGCCGGGTGAGTAGCGCCGCGGACGCCGGGTCTGGGGACCCCCGACCTGCGTGGGGGTCAGGTCTGGGCAGGGGACCGTGGAATGGCTCGAAGCTTCCCGCTGCGGTCCGGGGCGCGGGGACGGTTGATCTGATGCCCCCTCCACGGACCGTCACGGTGTCAGGTCTGGGCACAGAGCGTGGAGCGCCGCGCGCAGCTTCCACTCCAGCCCCGGGACCCGGGGACAGTTGCTCCAGTGTCCCCGCTTGCCTTGATGTCCCCCATCTCGGTCCCGGGACCCGCGCGGGTGTCAGGTCTCGGCAGAGAGCGTGCGATGCGGCGCAAAGCTCCACTCCAGCCCTGGGACGGGGAACAATTGCTCCAAATCTCCAGTTGTTCTGATGATCCCCATCCCTGTCCCCAAACCCGCGTGGGTGTCCGAGAGCGTGGAATGCCGCGCGGAGCTTCCACTCCAGCCCTGGGGCCCGGGGACAGTTGCTCGGATGTCCCCCTCCCCACCCTCACGGGTGTCAGGTCCCCACAGGGGCGGCAGAACCGTGCGCCAAGCTTCCATCTCCGGCCCTGAGACCCGGACCGAGGCGCGTCGCCTCGGCCTTTGTCAATTGCACTGGTGTGGACGTCCTCGCGGGTCCGCTGCCCCTCTCCCGGCGTGGGATCCTCCAACCACTCCCGCCAGCGCTGAGGACTGCAAGTTCGCGTCCCACACACGCGGGAGGGATGCTCAGAGGCACCCCACCCGGGAGTCTGTGGGGTCCGCGGAACCCCGAGTCTCCCACCTCCTGGGTCCCAGCGTAGGCAGCACACGGGACAAGAGAACACTCCTGTCCTGTGACCTTGGGCTAGGACAAAGCTGGGACTAGAACAAGATCCAGTTCCGGAGCCCAAGGTTGGGGGACGGGGTCACCCGAAAGTACCATGGGGACTGGAGGGACGTGGTAAATGCGGAGAAGGAGCTTTGGGGTCGGAGTTCACGTGCGTTGTCCATCTGCCCAAGAGGGGACCTTCTAGGGGACCTGGAGGCTGTGTGAGGGAGCGACTGGCGGGAACAGTGTTGGCCCTCTGAGGGGAACGGAGGCTGGAGCCTGCAGAGGTCAGGATGCTTCCGAGAAGTGGGGGACGCCTCGCGGACCCCAGAGAAGACTCTGCATCTTTTGCTCTGAGTGGCGTGGAGCCATGGGGGATGGGAGGAGTGACAGGAACCCGGAAAGGTCGCCGGCTGCTGCTTGGACACTGGCTGGATTGGGTTGGGCTGTGGCGAGGAGACACCTCTAGGACACGCACACATATACAATGTTGACCGGAGCCTCTGTAAGTGGCAACGTTTCTCACTCGCCCTCAGGCACACGCCCTGGGGCGTTAGGACTGCATCTTTAAGAGGATTCCTCTTTAATTTTCCAGCTCTCGGGACTTCCGGTCTTCCTACTGTACCTTCTTTCTGTAGGGGTAGGAGTTTTACCTACACGCCCCACCCCAGAACTTCCTGTTGATACCCTGTGTTCTGGATGCTCGCACCTCCATTTACACACACATACGCAGCAATCTCCAGGAAGGTTGGCAGTGGGCTCAGCTGTGCGCATCTCCCAGAGGCGGTGGTATAGGAGTGTATTTTAAAGAAAGCTCTTCTAAATAGTTTCTTTTCTAAAACAAATCCTGTAAGCCACGAGCGGTGAAGACCAGAATGCAGAGAGCTAGCACAGGCTTGGGTAGACTGGAACTGAAGGGGAATGGAAGACTGTAGAAAAGACTGGCTTCGTAACCTCCGGCTGGGGGTCAAAGTCAAGTGCAGTGAGCTGAGCTACTTTTTATCTCTGCAAACAAATACCTGGGCTGAGGGGACGGTGGAGTGAGGAGAGTGGTGTATCTGGGGACCCAGGTGCCTTCTCCCTGAGTTCTGGCTGGCTTCAAAAGAAAGGCAGTCTTGAGACTTTAGGGGTTTTAGCCATGTCTAAGATCTGTGACAACCCAGCAAGGGGCCTGCTGGAGAGCTTTAGTTTCAACTTGACACATCTGGGTTGAGGGAGCCTCAATTGGGGAATTGCCTCCATTGGACTGGCCTGTGGCCATGTCTGTGGGGTATTTTCTTGATTGTTGAGTGATGTGGGAGGGCCCAGCCCACTGTGGGTGGTGCCACCCCTGGGCAGGTGGTTCTATATTGTATAAGAAAGCAGGCTGAGCATGGGCCAGGGGAGCAAGCCAGTAAGCAGCGTTCCTCCATGGCCTGTGCTCCAGCTCCTGCATTTGGGTTCCTGCTCTGAGTTCCTACCTTGGGCTCCCTCAGTGATGAACTGTGACCTGAGAGATGTGAGCCAAGTAAACCCTTTCCTCCCCAAGTTGGTTTTGGTCAGAGTATTTAGTCACAGCAATTGAAAGCAAACTTGAAAAGCCTTTCTAGTTTTTCAAGGTTGAGACACTGTTAATTTCCAGAGGCCTTGCAAGTCGGGGAGCTTGGGAGGCTGCAGATGAATCTTGAGTGGTAGTGCTCACTTTTAATCTCAGTGAGTTGGAGGCCCATCTGATCTACACAGGAATTCCAGACCAGCCAGGGCTGCATAATGAGACCCTGTCTGGAAACAATACGGCCCCCGCACCAACAAATGGTAGCCTTCCCATCTGCCAGTGAAACAACAGAGGGGCAGGAAAACAACTTGAGGAACATCAATGGCTTCTTAGAGGGGAGAAAGGCTTCCTGCACCAACTCTAGTCTGCAGCAGTCCACACTGAGACTCACAGGACCTCAATCCCTGCAGGAAGAGAGCCTGGCTTCACCTTGTTTCTTTTATAGCCCAAGGTGAAAGGCCCTCGCCCCTCCATGTCCTGTATTGTTAGGTGCAGTTCTGACAGCTTTAACCCACCGACCTCCTTTGGCCTCCTTTGATGTTTATGTTGGAAACATGCATTTGCCTCCCCTTGAGAATCTGCTCCCGGGTCTGGGTGAAACACACACCTGACTTATGCTCAAGGTTTTTATAAACTGATGATTTCAAGGAGATCGGAGGCCTCATCTCTCTTTGCCATTGCAAAAGTACAGGCAGGTTGAATACCTTGCTCAGACTCACAGGGCTATAATGATAGAGCTGGCAATCGTAGCTCGCTGGCTGGCTTCCTAGTCCCTTATCCGGCACCTTATTTGGATTTCAATTTTCAGTCAAATATGACTAAGATGAACTTAAAGTTTCTTCTGAATTTCTTGGTTTTTTTTTTTTACTATATGAATGGCTAAGCAGTGCAAGCTTTTCTGCCCGCCTCCCCAAGGGCTGCAGATGAGCAGTTGTTGACTCTATTCTAGAAGCTTCTCAGCCTCTCAGATCCACTTTCTTCACTTCTCATCAAAGAGAAATTCTCAAGGTGTCATCCCTACAGCAGCAGTGTCAGCAGCAACTGGGAACTTGTTAGAACTGAAATTCCCCAGCTCTGCCAGAGCTCTACTGAGCGAGGGATTCTAGAGGTAGACTCGGGGCACCTGTGCTCAACAAGCCCTCTAGGTAACACAGATGCACGCTCAGGCTGAGAGCCTCTGGCTGTGAGGTGTGTGTCTCGGTGGTTTTTATTTTTGGTGGTTTGCAGAAACTTCAAGTGGAGAAGATGTTTGATCTTTTATCCCCTAAGCATCCGTCCAGCTGTCTTTGACAGTGTCCAGCTGTTAGCTTGCTATCATAGATACTCTGGGAGTCCCCAGGATAGCAAAAAAGCTGCTGGATCCCCCCGAACATGAATTCTCGTGTGTGTGTGTGTGTGTGTGTGTGTGTACATGTACATGTAGAGGCAAGAGGTCAACTTTGGGTGTCATTCCTCAGGCACTGTCCACCTTGTTTTTCAAGTCAGATCTTAGGCTGGCCAGTCTGTGTCCCCAGTGCTGGGGTGACAAGTATATGGCACCATACAATAGTTTTTTTTGTTTTTTGTTTTTTTTTTTACTAAAGTGGGTGCTGGGGATTGAACTCATGTCCTCTTCTTACATGGCAGGGACTTTACTGAGCCATCTCTCCAGCCCCTGTATGGTCTATAAGATTTATTTTTATTTTATGTGTCTGCCACATTTATGCAGTGCTCACAAAGTCTAGAAGAGGGTGTTGGATCCCCTGGAAATGGAGTTAGGGATGGTTGTTAGTCACCATATGGGTGCTGGAAACCAAACCCAGGACCCTTAGACTAACAGCAAGTGCTCTTAATCCCTGAGCCATCTCTTAACACCCCCCACCCCAGACCCTTTTGAGGCAGGGTCTCACTTTGTTTCCCGGGCAGGTCTTGAATCTGCTACATAACCCAGGCCGACTTGGAACTCTTCATCCTCCTGCCTCTGCCTCCCTGGCATGTGTCAGAGGTGTGTGCCACCACGCCCAGCCAAACACACATTCTTAATCCTTTGCTTCAAATTTCTTGCATCTGCACTGTTGGCAAGCCAGGTCTTTGTGCCGTGACTTAGAAGGTCTCAAAACACTTTCCCATCCATGGATAAAACCATGTACCCGGTGACTACACCAGACACATGAGAAACTTCATAAGATGCCAACAGCATCACTTAGTTGTCTGTGGGGTTCTTATGGCTTCTCAAACCTGCAGTATGGGGGCCAGAGGACAGAGCACAGATCTGTTCCGTCTAGGGCGGGGCATTCCTAACCAGTAAAAGATGGGATGCTGCTGCTCTGAGGACCGCATTCAGCAGAGCCAGAGCCCGGGGTAGCAGAACAGACTCACCCAGAGTTGCTTTATGAACCCCAGTTCCTAGAATCAGCCCCAGCTCTCCTCATCCCACGTCTCTGGGTCTGCAGTGGACAGGACAGGACAGAGGCGGCTTGAGGATGGTGCTTGGAAGTGCTCAGACATGGGAGCTTCTAGCTCTCAGCATTGCTACCATGAGGGGCTTTCAGTTCTGCTGGGGGGTCCCCTCCCATGTGAGCTGTTTAGCAGTATCCCTACCTTCTGCCAAGTAGACACACCCACACATGCTGACAAACACATGCACATACACGTGTACGCACACATTCACAGACACACCCGCACATGCTGACAAACATGCACACCTACACACGTATACACACACATCCACATGTATACACATATACATCTAAACATGTACACCAATAACATGCACAGGCACACCCACACACATGCATACAAACATACATATGTACATGTGCATACACAGGCATGCATGCAAGCACACATGCACACACTAATACATGTGTACACAGACACTAATGCACATACATACAGGTACACACATGCATGCAAGCACACACACATGCACACACATGTTCATTGTCTTCAAATAACCAGCCCTTCGTTATTGGACTTCAGAGCTCATAGTCACTTGGTTGTGATACCAGTGGCCCTTTTCACCATGGTGTGCAAGGCCACAGAGCTAAAAGCATTTGCTCGCCTCAGTTCAACACTGCACCCAGAATTCATCTGGTTTAGCATTTAACTCTGAGTGGGTGACTTGTCCCATATTACAGATGAGCAAACTAAGACTCTGGAAGGTTAAGTAACTTCTAGGAGCCACACAGCAGCTAGAGTGGCTCCTGGAGCTGAGCTACCCTCTGCCGGGAAACTGATGGACATCTCAGTTTCCCTCAGTCACGTGCTGTCACCCCCCAACAAGCCTCTCCTGAAAGGCAGACTCCAACTTGAACTGTAACAAGATCTATCTGAAATTAAGAGACTGTGTGCATTTCAAGAACAGCTAAATGGAGCATGGTGATGCACACCTTTAATCCCAGAACTCGGGGTGGGGGAGAGGCAAGAGGCTTGCTGAATTCAAGGCTAACCTGGGCTACCCAGTGAATTACAGACCAGCCTGTGCTAAACGGTGAGACCTCATTGTAAAAAGAAAGGTGGAGAACAATTAAGACACTAACGTCAACCTCTGGCTTCCACAAACATGCACACATGCACACAAAGTGTGGGTCCCACATCTTGCAGCTATGTTAGAGAATTAGAGCAAGCCTGTGCCTGCCCATTGCTCAGCTTCAGCAACTTCCTGTGCATGGCCAGTCTGGTCTCCCCTGCACACCCACTATTCTCCTGCCTTGGGTTACATGTTTGAATGAAACAGCATCATTCAGCTAGCAAGCATGTCAACATGCATCCCTAAAGCAGGAGAATGCTTCAAAATGTTCATTTTCACATGTGTGCACACCCCAATCTGAAATCTGTCAAAGTTTCAGGCAGTCAGCACACCTGTCACCATTTTAAGTGGTTTTTACAAAGTGCTTGAATCCAAAGCCAGTTAGGTCCTGATTTGTCAGATCGTCCTTTGCATCTGTCTCTGGTCTCTCCTCTCTGTCCTCCTCCTTCTCTCAAGCTATTTGTTGAGATGCTGTGTCCTGGCCTAAAGTGGAACCTGTGACATGTAGTTGAGTCTGTCGACAGAGCATTTCAAAACAACTGCGTGGGGCCAGTGAGACAGCTCAGCAGGTAAAGGCATTTTCAGCCATGTCTGACTGCCTGAGTTTGATCCTTAGAGCCCACATATTGGAAGGAGGGAACTGTTGTCTTCTGACCTCCACGAGTGTGTGCACACTTGGCATGCCAAGGCCTCCGGCTTTCTGTTAAATCTGATAATAATGTTTGAGCTTCTATTTTGTCCTGTTTTGCTCTTCTTGCGATTTGTGTTTATTACATGTTACAAAAGTACTAGTCTGTAGCAGATAGGCAATAGCTTTTACAACTACACCTTTGAGGCTTGGTGGTACATGCCTGTAATCCTAGCACTCGGGATGGAGGAAGGGAAGGTATTGCAAGTTCAAGATCAATCCCGGCCATCTAACACCACTTAGTGAGATCCTATCTCCAATCCAGGAAACTTAAATCTTAGATCTTTGCATTATTTGGGAAATGTCCTAGTGTCCCATAAGAAGGTATTAGCACTTGGCTTTCTGGGTTATTGGGTGGAGGGGTGGCACTTTTTGAGACAGGGTCTCCCTGTTGTCCCAGTAAACCAGGCTGGCCTCGATCTCACCGAGATCACCTGCCTCTGCCTCCTGAGTGCTGGGACTGAAGGTGTGTGCCACCCTGCCCGGCTAGACTTTCTTTTTTGTTCTTTTTGGGGTTGCTCACTGCGGGGAGGGGGGCATGTTTAAGACAAGGTCTCAGATAGCCCAAGCTAACCTCAACTCACTATGTAGTCAAGGATGACTTTGAACTCCTGGTCCTCCTGCCTCCACCTCCCCTGTGCGGAGACTCCAGGCCTGTACCACCACCCTGGTTTATGCAGTCCTACGGATGGAGCCCAGAGCTTCATGATTGCTAGCCAAGTGTTCTGCCAGCTGAGCTACATCCCCAGCTCTGGCTTTCATGTTTTCACATACTCTGGGGAGAGCTGGCGAAAGATGAAATGAACTCAAAGCTACCCTCGTCTCCAGTTCACTTATAACGACTGTTCCTGAGAAATTAAGTTTCCTGCTTCCATTTCAGCGCCTGAGCTAGATGTCCCCAAATCAACAGATCTCTCTCCAGAAGACAGCACAGCCCCGAAGGCCCCTGCCATCCCCACACCCTTGGAAGCAAAGGAACAAGTGGCCAGTCTCGGGGAAAGGACTTTCAACTGCTGCTACCCAGGTAAAGGGTAAACCCGACGCTCAGAGTCCCCGCCCCGCCCCTCTCCACGGTGTCCTGGCACGGACACTCGTCATGGGCTCAGTGAGTCCTGTAGTGTCAGAGCTCCATGGGAGACTCCCACAAGTCAGACACGCAAGTTCCAAAGGAGTTTATAGCTGCTCCTTGATCTACAATGGGTTGTATTTCAATAAACACTAGGGGTTTGTTTGCTTGTTTGTTTTGAAATAGGTCTCCTGGTAGCTGAAGGTAGCCTGGAATTCACTATGTAGACCAGGCTACACTCTTGTTTCACAGAGATCTGCCTGCCTCTGCCTCCCTGGCATTGGGATAAGGTGTGTACCACCACACCCAGCTGTTTCTAATTTTAAATTACGTGTTTATGTGGATGCATAGTGTGGTACATGCACAGGTGGGCACAGATGCCTAAGGAGGACAGAAGAGGGTGTCAGACCCCCTGGAGCTGGAGCTACAGAAGGTTGTGAGCCATCCAGAATGGGTGCTGGGAACTAAACTCGGGTCCTGTACGAGAGCAATACATACTCTTAACCACTGAGCCATCTCTCAAAGGCTAGGTATTTTAAACAGCTGTCTTTTCTTCCTGTCTAGGTTGTCATTTCAAAACTGTGCATGGCATGAAAGATTTGGACCGTCATCTAAGAATCCACACAGGTAAGTATCTGTTCACTTAACCGCTGAGGGAGAACACAGGAAGTAGAGGTACTTAAGTGCTGGGTACCCAGGAATGAGGAAGACAGAGGTTGTCTCTGTCCCGCCACACTTAGCTCAGTGGGTGGGCTTGGGACAGGAAGCAAAGGGAAGGTGAGGATGGTATGGACAGAGCTTGGGCTGTGCCTACAGCTGCAGGAGTCTCAGGTGCCTCTACCAGATGCCTCTTTGGACAGCCAGCCTTGGAGGACGGACAGATATGAGCTGTTGAGGCAAAGGAATGTCCTGGTCTGGCTTACTCCGGTTTACCCCTGGCTTTTTGACATCATGACACAGCATCATGTTCAAAGCCCACCTTGAGACCCAGCTGACTTACAAATATATGTGGACTTTAAATAATCTGGGGATTTTGTGTCGGACTACGTTCAGAGCTTGGCAGCCATGTGGACCCGTGAGGTGAAGCATGCTCGATAAGCCGCAACTCAGGATGCCTGTGGTTGCTAACTCTTGTCATCTAGGGCCGATCTGGCTGTACTGTGGTGGAGACGAGGAGATGCTACAAAGACTGGTGTTCAAAAGTCCAGAACACCTACTACCTGCTCTCTTACAAAAAAAAAAGCATAAGCCCTCTGCTTGCCTTGCCTGTCTTACCAAGAACACTGCTTGTGCTTTTATAGAAGCTAAGTTGAGTGGCTTTGATAGAACCAGGTTATTTCCTTTTCATGCCCAATTTGAAAAGCTCTGCCATCTCTGGGACAAGGCAGCTGGTCTCGCTCTCTGAATCTCTTCAGTGGGAAATAGGATTGAGGCCCAGGAACTCACAGCATCCCTCCCTCAAACTGTGGCCGGGAACAGCGTCCTGCAATCTAATGAGACGAATCTAGAGCTTAATTGTGCTCCCTGAGCACTGGGAGGGGCGAGGCCTGGTTTCAGGATGGCAGTCCACCCGGCTCCCATGAGGCACCAGCACAGGGACCACACAGCTCCCGATCTCGGCCAGTCTCTACCACAGATGGGCAGATGCTGTAGAAACCTTATGAAGAGCCAATTTCCTCCTCGAAAGGAGGAAACATTTGTCCCTCACCTCAGCAGACAAGGCAGCCTGGATGGGGCGGGGGGGGATCAGCTGGAATATGCACATCACAGAGGCCATTGGGGGGCAGGTGAGGAGGCTCTGCCAATACCACTCCTGGAGGCTACTTCAAGGCCAGCAACTGTCCTGGAGATAACTTTGAGCTCTTGGCGTGGGCTACACAGCTGCCATCTAGTGTTCGCCCACTAGAGAAGAAGCAGGACCAGAGTCCAGCCACGCCCACGGTAGACCACGGTTGGGTCTGGTGGGAACACACTCTGATAATGTTTCACTGGCATGCAAGCATGCTGGGGATACCGGACGCTCGGGAAGGCCTGGTCCTCGAGGAGAGGAGGTAGGACTGAGCTAGACAGATGACTTTTCTCAAAGCTGCTTCCTTGACAGCGTTTAGTTCTTGGCCTCTCCCCTTTTTTCTGCTTTATTTTTATTTTATGTGTATGCGTGTATTGCCTGTGTGTTTGCAACTACACCCGTGTCGTGCAGTGTCCTCAGTAGTCAGAAGAGGGCATCAGATTCCCTGGAACTGGAGTTACAGTGTTAGCTGCCATGTGGGTGCTGGGATTCAAACCCAGGTCCTCTATAAGAGCAGCCAGTGCTCTTTAACTGCTGAGCCATCTCTTCAGCCCCTTCTCAGCTTCTTACTTGAGAACCAGTAAGAAAGGGACAAGACATGATGGTGAGTGCCTGTCACCTCAGTACTCAGGAGGCCAAGGCAGGAGAATCAGGAGTTCAAGATCATCCTCAGCTAAGTAACAAGTTCCAGGCCAGCCTGGCTTATGTGAGATTCTATCTCCAGAAGGAAAAAGGAGAGTTAATGAGATAGCTGGGTGGATGAAGGCACTTACTTGCTGCTAGGCCTGATGACTTGAGCTGGATCCTGGTGTCTACCTGGTGGAAAGAGAACAGACTCCCTCAAGTTGTCCTCTGACCTCCACATGGCATGTGTACACACACAGAGCAGATAAATGGCATCAAAAGAAATAAATGACAGAATAAATATTTAAGATGGCCGTGGTGGCACACGTCTTTAATCCCACCACTCCAGAGGCAGAGGCAGGCAGATCTCTGTGAGATGGAGGCCAGCATGGCCTACATAGCAAGTTCCAGGCCAGCCTGGACTACAGAGAGCCCCTGTTTCAAAAATATGAAAAAAAAAATTTTAAAGCAGTATTAGAAGGAGGTCCTGGGGAGCCCACAGCATCCCTCCCTCTTTCAGGGAGTGACTCAGAAGAATCATCCCTTGTGACTAATGGAATGTGAGACCCAGCCAGTGGGGGCCCAACACCAGATCGCCAAGTGCTCTAAAACCGTGTTTGAGAACTTTTACACTTAACTGAAGGTTTCAATAAGTTTATATTTTCTTGTAGTTACTACATTAAAGTACATATTAAAAATAGTATCAGACTCAGGGCTGGAGAGATGGGTCAGTGGTTAAAAGCAGTGACTGCTCTTCCAGAGGACCTGGGTTTGACTCCCAGCACCCACATGGTGGCTAACAACTGTCTGTAACTCCAGTTTCTCAGATCTGACACCCTCTTCTGGCCTCAGCAGGAGGGCATTGCATGCAAATGATACGCTTACATACATCCAGGTAAAACACTCATACACATAAAATAAAAACAAAAAGTAAAATATAAAAATAGTATAGGATTCAGGGCTAAAGAGATTGCTCAGTACTTAGCACTGGCTGCTCTTGCAGAGGACACAGGTTCAGTTCCCAGCACCTACATGGCAGCTAACAACCATCTGTAACTCCAGTTCCAGGGGGATGCAATGCCCTCTTCTGGCTTCTGTGGGCATTGCATGCAGATGGTGCACTTATGTGCATGCAGGCAAAATACTCATTCTCATTAAATAAAAATAAATAAAATCTGGCCGAGCATGGTGGCACACATGCCTCTAATTCCAGCATTTAGGAGGCAGACTGTGAGTGCATTTGAGGCCAACCTGGTCTACATAGAGAGTCCAGGCTAGCCAGAGCTACATAGTGAACCTTGTCTCAAAAAGCAAAACAAAAAAAAGACACCTTGGATGTATATTGAGTTCTTATATTTATTATCTTCTAGACGTGTATATTAAATACCGGTTCATTGTGCAAGAAAAAAAGCTAAATCATTTTCAAACATGTAATGAAAACAGAGTGGGCAGTTGGAGTGGGGTGGATAGAAAATGCTATGTTCTGCCATTTCCTATGTAAAACCTAGAGATGATCACAGACGCAGAAAGTAGACTAGGGTTGGTGACAGAGCTCTGCTGGTGGAGGTGCTTGCCGACAGGCCTGAGGACCTGAGTCCCGTACTCGGGACCCACGTGGTGGAAGGAGAGAACTGACCCTGTAAGTTGCCCTCTGACTAGATGGGGATGTAGCTCTGTTAGTGGAACACTGGCCTAGCACGCACAAAGCCCTGGGTTCCACACCTGGTGCCACATGACCCTGCCATGATGACACATGCCTGTAATCCCAGCACACTGGAGGTGGAGGACAGAGGATCAGGAATTCAAGTTTATTCTTGGCTGGATAGTGAGTTTTAAGACCAGCTGGGACATCCGAGACCCTATCTGGGCTGGAGGGGAGGGGGCAAATGAGAGCACAGGAGATAAGTTCTTGGGCAATAGGTCCTGTAGTTTATGAAAAACTAAAGTTCCACGGTGCCTGGTAGAGAACTGGGAGTAAGACAGAGCATGGACCGGTGAGTTCAACACCTGCTGACAGACGCATTTCAGGGCAGCAGAGGGAAGATAGTCAGCAGATGGGTGGGGCAAAGACCACAAACCACCTCTCCATCCCATGAAAGCCAGGCATGCTGGCACATACCTTTAGTCCCAGCACTTGGGAGGCAGAAGCAGGCGGATCTCTGAGTTTGAGGGCAGCCTGGTTTGCATAGCAAATTCCAGGACAGCTGGAGCTACAGGGAGAGCCTATCTCAGAAAAGTCCTAAAACTTTGATTTCTTCTGTGTTCAAGGGGACAAGCCACACAAGTGTGAGTTCTGTGACAAGTGTTTCAGCCGGAAGGACAATCTGACCATGCACATGCGCTGCCACACAAGCGTGAAGCCACACAAGTGTCACCTGTGTGAATATGCTGCCGTGGACAGCAGCAGTCTCAAGAAACACCTGCGCATCCACTCGGATGAGCGGCCGTACAAGTGCCAGCTCTGCCCCTATGCCAGCAGGAACTCCAGCCAGCTCACCGTGCACCTGCGCTCGCACACAGGTAAGTCCCTCCCCTGAACGTTCTGTTTCTTTGCCCATGTAGCTGAGGTGACTTGACAGGAGAAATGAAGGAATTTGGAATCTGGCACAGCACAGCTTGTCCCATTTTCTTTGCTGAAACAATAACTTTAGTACGACCATCTGATGGCTGGGTTCTATGACTACATAGAATACCTGTGGGGATGGTGCCCAGCACAGCACCCAAGTGTCAAAGGGATACTTCATTTGGGAATGCAGCAAAGTCAGCTGAATGTAATTAGAATTCATATACATCTAATTCTGGCAGGTTCTCCTTGCCTTTTTGGTAGGATGGGACTGTACTGAATTAATGGTAGCTAGATAGAAGCAACCCATTGTAGCACAGAAAGAGAAATGAGAGATTGAGCCGTTTATGATTGTGGCATCATCTCCATGGCACGTTACAGTTAATACCCAATTAAAGTAGCCTGACTCTTAATTTTTTAAGAGTGAGTCTGAACTTGGAGGACTCCTGGTTCTCCAGATGTCTCCTGGACTTGTGCTGTGGAGACAGGTCTCACCCATACTTTTATTGAAATTCATTTCTCCCACATCAATTTTGGGGAACTATAAACCTAAATCCACACTTATCTTTTTAAAATTTTTATTTATTTTTATTTTATGTGTATGAGTGTACTGCCTGCATGTATGTAAGTGCACCCATCTCCTGCAGTGCATGTGGAGATCAGAAGAGGGCATTGGATCCCCTGAAACTGGAGTTACGGACAGTTGTTAGCTGTTATGTGGGTGCTGAAAACCCCAAAATCCAGTACCCTGAAGGAGCAGACAGTGTTCTTAACCACTGGGCCATCTCTCCAGCTCTATAGTAATAGTTCCTAAAGACAGTGGAATAATGCCCTCCGACTTGGGAATGACTCTGAACATGAAATTTTACATCCACCAAACTAGCTCATGTACAAGAATGGCACAGAATTCTATTCAAGGGCTCAAAACTTTTCCTTCCAACACCATGATAGAAGTTACTAGAAGATATACCTGAGCAACACAGGGTAAAATCTGTCATGAGATATTTAATGTGTAACTCTGAATTTAGCAGCAAACAGAATGCGTGGTGTGTTTCTAAGAAATGCAGAATCCATTCCAAAAAGAAAGTTAAACGTGGTCCTGAACGTATAGGGAGACAGTGCAGTTTCACCTTGGTGGTACCAACGCCTCCTACAGTGACCCTGTGCAGAAATGGGTGCAATCTTGGTGTAGTGTAGGGCTCCAGCAAACAGCACACACTCGATCATAACTTATTTGTACTTTAATCCTAAAATTGATATCCAAACACTCCCAAAGTATGGGAGTTCATAGAGAAGAATAGAAATTTTATCTTTTTGCTTCTGTCTTTTTAAATTGTGTGCATGGCTGGGCGTGGTCCCATACACCTCTAATCACAGTATTCAGGAGGCAGAGAAAGGCGGATCTCTGTGAGATAGAGGCCAGCCTGGTCTACAAAGTGATTTCAGAGCAGCTGGGACTGCAGGGAGACCTTGTCTCAAAAAGACAAAAAGAAAATTGTGTTTGTGTGTATGTGTGTGGTATATGCGTATGTACAGGTTCTGTGGGTGTGCACACACGTGTCAAGGTACAAAGGACAACTCAGGTGTCTGTTCACCTTATTATTTTGTTTTGAAGCAGAGACTCACTGAACCTGAACATTACCAGTTAGCCACACTGGTTGGCCAGCAAGCCCCAGGGATCCTACCTCCACCTCTCAGTGCTGGGATTACAGGCATGCACCCCCACATCTAGCTCTATTTTCATATGTGTATTTTGCCTCTGTGTAAGTGCATCTGTGTCATGCAGTGCCCATAGAGCCCAGAAGAGGGTGTCGAGTCCCTGAAACAGTTACTGATGGTTCTTAGCTACCAGGTGGGTGCCAGGAAGTGAGCCCAGATTCTCTACAAGAGCAGCCAGTGCTCTTAACTGGTGAGCCATCTCTCCAGCCAACATCTAGCTCTTTTTGCCATGAGTGCTAGGGGTCCAAACTCTGGTCCTCTGAGCAGTTTACCTACTGAGCCATCACCCCAGCCCTGATTTTTTTCATTGATGTTGCTTTGTCTTTTTTGAGACCAGGTGTCAGTCTATAGTCCAGACTGTCCCCAGTTCACAGTGACCCTCCTGCCTCAGCCTCTTGATGTTGGGATTACTGGCATGTGCCACCACATCCGCTAAGATGGAAATGGTTTTAACTTAAGTGTGTAAATAAAGCAACTCCTGACAAGTGGAGGGATTAGTGTGAAGAAAAGAGTCTCCAAAAGAGCCTCCTACCCTGATGAACTAAGGTGTTGACTCTGCTTATTTTAGAAGGTAATGCTGGAAAGGCAGGAGTCCTGGCCAAGGGCATGAGCATGATGGATAGGATCAGCAAGAGCCTTGTATTGGCCTATACCCACTGGTAGTGACTCACCTAGCCACCTCAAGATGATGGAAGACCCCAGCAGGGCCTTCAGAGGATGAACTCAGAGCTGGGCCACCTTAAAAAAGGCTTGGCTTTTCATTATTTGTTTCCTGAACTTGCTACCACATTTGTGTTAACTTTATAAATAAAAATCAGTCTCCAGTTAGAAAACCAGAAAGGTAGATAATGCAGGCCAAAGCACGATACGCATCAATTCAACACAGTAGTAAGCTGTCAGTCTTATCTGGAGAAGAGGATGGTATGCAATATACACTGCATGTATTCCTACACAGTCAACTGTGGGGTGCCAGTTAAATGAGCTGAGATCTGGAACTCAAGTGTCTTCTAGTGTGGACTTGGAGGCCATGATGCTTGATTTGGGGCCCTGGCTGCTCAAGCTCTCTAAGCCTCCAGATGCCCCACCTGTAAAAAGTGTTGCCAGCATCAGGAACTTGCTCGTAGTTGGAGTTCCAAAGACCCAGCTGTCTCATTATGTCCAAGGGATGTGGTGCATGTCTGGGGGGAGGTCCGTGTTGCCTGCTCTAACAGAAACACACCTTCCGTTGCTAGGGGACACCCCCTTCCAGTGCTGGCTCTGCAACGCCAAGTTCAAAATCAGCTCGGACTTGAAAAGGCACATGATCGTGCACTCGGGGGAGAAGCCCTTCAAGTGTGAGTTCTGCGACGTGCGCTGCACCATGAAGGCGAACCTCAAGTCACATATCCGCATCAAGCACACCTTCAAGTGTCTGCACTGTGCCTTCCAGGGCCGGGACCGGGCCGACCTCCTCGAACACAGCCGGCTGCATCAGGCTGACCATCCTGAGAAGTGTCCAGAATGCAGCTACTCCTGCTCCAGCGCAGCCGCCCTGCGCGTGCACAGCAGGGTCCACTGCAAGGACCGTCCCTTCAAATGTGACTTCTGCAGCTTTGACACCAAGCGGCCCAGCAGCCTGGCCAAGCACATTGACAAGGTGCACAGGGAGGAGGCCAAGACAGAGAACAGGGCCCCACAGGGCAAGGACGGGCCCAGGGAGGGCAGCTCGCACCAAGTGGTCAAGATCCTCACCCAGAGAGCCTTCCGCTGTGACACGTGTGGAGCCTCCTTTGTCAGGGACGACTCTCTGAGGTGCCATCAGAAGCAACACAGTGACCAGAACGAGAATAAGAACTCAAACCTGGTCACCTTCCCCCCAGAGACCAGTGCCTCTGGGCAGCTCAGCCCCCTGGTCTCTGTGGGGCAGCTCGAGGGGCTGGAATCCAGCCCTGATCTCTAGTATAGCGGTGGTGGTCTGGACAAAGCTGGTGCCAGCCTCCCATGGGGAGGCCCCAAGGGGATTTGGCTCTCCATTCCAGAGCCTCAGCTCCCACCTCCCCAGCATCCAGCGGGGACAAATGCCAAAGCAACCCCACCTAGACAATGGCCCACAGCCTGGCTGCCATCCCTACACGCATTGCCAGAGCACTCTGCGCTTGGCGGTTGAAAGGTGGGGGCTGCGTGGAGTGCTCTTCTGCCCATGGGGGAGAGCTGCCTGGTGTGAATTCTGATTTGAAAACTTATCCTTACTAGTTATGAAACTAGTCAACATCACAGAACACTAAAATGGGGGGGAGGGGAGAAGGAATCCACAGAGGGTCTGAGGTGCCTGGAAAAGTTCTATTTCTTAACCTAGGTAATGGTTGTAATAATGTGGGCCTTATACATTCGTGTGGTCTTTTTTCTCTGTTTTACAATAAAAGAGCAATGTTATCTATAGAGGGATGAGAGCAGAGCAGTCAGTCTTTGCATGCCTCCACGGACAGGCTCTGGTAGAGGGCTTCCATCCTCATCCCTTCCCCAGTTAGGAACTGGATTGTACATGCTCCTAGGAGTCTTCCCATGAATTCCTCCTGCAGTGAAGTGGAATGCAGTTTGATCTGAAGGTGGCGCCAAAGATCAAGCTAACCCTAACCGAGCCTGCGGTTGGGTATTGGAAAATCTGAAATACGTATTAAGGAAGAAAAGTCTGTGGGACCCAGTGAGACCTAGGCCCTGGTTCTGGGCGGGTGGTGGTGATTAGAACAGCCCAAGTCTGGCATGTCTCCCATCATACAGGGCACCTGGCTTTTGCTGAACACCATACAAGCAAAAGTCTAACCTTCCTCCAAGTAGATCTGTTATAAAAACCTGAATTCCCTCCTAGCAAATCTTTCACTCACACCAAAGCCTGGAGTCTCAAGAATCCAGGTAGACACATCAATTACCCAGAGTGCTGTGTGTTCTGCCTCAGCCTGTTTTCTTCAAATACTGCCCTTGTTTAATAGAAATTCCTGTATGAGTTGGATGGGTGGTACACGTCTGTGATCTCAGTGCTTGGGTGGTAGAGGCAGGAGGATCAGCATTTCAAGGCCAGCCTGAACTACATCAAGCCTTGTCTAAAAACTAAAAAACTATGCCCCACTAAGCCACACACTTGTGCTTTTGAAATTGTACTAAGTAGATCTGTTGTTCTTGGTAAACAAGAGGAAAAAGAACATGCTGATTTTTTTTTTTTAATAAATTGAATTCAAGGGAACATTCTCCTTAGGAAATAGCAAGAGGTGAGCTGGGGGCATGACCCAGTGATAGAGCACTTGCCTAGAATCCCCCAGTGAGGGGCTGGGGGATATGGCTCAGCAGTACAGCACTTGTCTAGAATCCCCCAGTGAGGGAACTGGGAGCAGGCTCAGTGGTAAAGTACTTGCCTAGAATCCCCAGTGAGGAGCTGGGGGCATGGCTCAGTGGTACAGCACCTGCCGAGCTTGAAATAGCAAAAGGTAGCTAGCTTGTTCTGCGACAGTGCTTTGAACATCCTGATGTTGAATCTCTGCAGGCGGGCAGCAGCGCACTATGGGGTAAGAAGAGCTCATACCTGTGCAGACAGGTAAGAATTCTTCAGCAGTTTCCCGTGGGATTGTTGCATGTGGCCATCTCATCCCTTACTAAATGCATTCGCACACTTGTGGGGACTTTTCTGTTCTCTTCTGCCTTGACCCATGTCTGAACCTTATGTGCCTTTCTAGTGACAGAAGGTTGTTAACCCTTTCAGTAGGAACTCAGAGATGGAAATCCTACGATAAACAGGAAGGAGGTCAGCCTTTTCAAAGGCATTTTGGGTTAACAGCTGTGAACTCTGAAGGCCTTAGACCCAACCAGGTATCACTTGATAGGTTTGGAGTCACAGTATATGGGGGATCAGAAAGCTTGGTGCCAGGCATTAACTATTCTAGGCATTGTTAGGCGATAAAGCCTCTTTTGAGTTCATTCAGTTCTGCAGCTTGACCACAGAAGCAACCAAAGATGACAAGGAAAAGATGTTTATTCAATGAAACTTCATAGAAACAGGTGATGAGCCAGTTTAGCCCATAGTCCGAGCCCTCCCAGGACTGTGATTTAATCCAAATTGGCAAAAGAGCCTTGTAGAGTCCAATGAAAGAGGCCAGATTTTCTGGCGATCATGAGGTTCGAACACAGCTCTGCTGTGAATGCCCTTCAAGGGAATACTGCTTGTTAGTGGGGATTGTTTAATAACAAAATTTAACAAGGAATTTCAGCTGGGTGTGGTATTGCAGGACTGTAATCGCAGCGCTCAGGAGACTTAAGCTTGAGGATAGCCAGGCCAGCCTGGGCTATATACTCTCTCAAAAAAAAAAAAAAAAAAGCAAAACTTTCAAAAAACGTGGAGAAAAAGTTCAGTTGGTAGAGTGCTTGTCTGGCATGCTTAAATCCCTGGGTTCCAACCCCAGCAGTGCATAAACCAACCTTTTAATCCCCCTACTCAAGAGGTGGGGGCAGGTGGATTGCTGTGAGTTTAAGGCCAACCTGATCCACATAGCAAGTTCCAGCCAAGGTTACACAGTGAGACCCTGTCTTAAAAAAAAATGTTCAAGATAACCCTCAGTCACATGAGATTGAGGCCAACCTAAGATACACAAAACTCAGTTTCCAAAAAATAAAATAAAGGCTGGTGCTGGAGAGATCGCTCACCATTTAAGAGCACTGGCTGCTCTTTCTTGTAGAAGACCTGGGTTCGGTTCCCAGCACCCACATGGTAGCTAACAACTGTCCGTAACTCCAGTTCCAGGGGATCTAACACCTCCTTCTGGCCTCACAGGCATTGAATGCATGTGGTGTACTTACATACATGCAGAAAAGTAAAAATACATTAAGAAAATAAAAAGGACTGAGGACTGGGGATGTGGCTCAGTGGTAGAGCATTTGCCAAACATGAATAAAGTCCTGCATTCCATCTCCAGTACCCCAAAAAAAGTTGGATATGGTGATGCCTTCCTATAATCCCAGCACTTAGGAGGGTTGTCAGTTCAAGGCCAACCTAAGCTACAGAGTGAGACTCTGTCTCAAAGGGGGAAGAAAGGAATCTGGAGTTTGGGAGCCACAGGTAGGTGAGCTCTGGCTGGGTGCTGGCGAAGGCAGGGTCCCCCTCAGCCTCCCCACCTCTGCAGGGAAGGCGCCCGTGCGGAGACAGCCAGTAACCAACAACCTCTTGCTCCTTTGCTGAGCGTCCTGTCTACCTTCCGCATGATATCTAACAGGAAGTTGTGTTCACTCCAGGATTTTATTTCTTCCAGAACAAGGATGAGCCTCCATTCCTGGTATCGTCATGAGCAGGTGACTTGTATCCCTAGGTGCCGGGGCCAGGAGGACCTGGAGCTCCAGAGCTGGTAAGCTGGTGAGGCACACACCACAGGTGGTGGTATTACCCACATTTTTGAGACGGCAGCTGAGCCTAGAGCTCACTAATTAGGCGAGGCTGGTTGACCAGTGGGCCTGTCTCTGCCTCCCCAGTGCCAGGATGATAAACCTGTGTCATCACACCTGCCTTCTTTTACGTGGGTTCTAATTCTGATTGAACTCAGGTCCTCATGCTTGTGGAACAAGCACTTTAGAAACTGAGCCCTCTCTCCAGCCCCTAATTTCAGTCTTTGAAAGTTTCATATTACAAGGTTTACCTCGACTCTGACATTTAAGCTCATTTTCAGTGTGTGCCTGAGACGGAGCTCACATGGGGCCTTAGCCCCTCTCTGCTCCTATTCACGTGGGGACACTGCCTCACCCACATAGAGCTGGTGCCAGTTGGGGCCTCAGAGCTCCCCAACTTGTCTCTACTTACAGTAGAGTCTCTAAGAGTAACAAATCTGTAAAGTTGGTAAACAGAACAATCCTGCCAAAGATGTCTCTTTTAGAATATTTACTTGACAGAACGTGTGAGGGCCTGACCTACCTACCCACCGTATACCGATGGTCACATCCCAGAGCTTGTTCATCTCACAACTAAACATTGGTGCCCTTTGTCCAACAGCTGGTTTCCCTCAGGCCCTGAGAACCTCTTCTTTGCTCTCCAGGAAGCTGCCTGCTGTGATAAGCTAATAGGTGGAAGGAGTGGGAGAACACTGCCTCTGGCTGGACTGTCTGTCCAAGATTTCACCTCTGATTCTCTGTTTGCCGGTCTGTGAAATGGGCAGGGGCAGATAATCTGGCTCAAAGATAAAGTCAACTGGCTCAGAGCAACCAAAAGAGAAACTGGTTTGCCTGCGGGCCTTCTCCACACTCTCAGTTATTTAGTAGTGTGGGGAAGTAACCAAGAGCTGGCGCTCGGTGGGCTGTGATCGTTTGGGATCAGGGATCTGTCCACCTTCTTCCTGAACCCCACATCTTCAACACCAGGACTCTGGTGCAACCTAAACTCAAGGACAGAGGATGCAGCCCTTCCCCTAACCACTACCAGAAAGTCATTCCTCAATGTCCGCTTGCCGCCCCATCCAGTCTCGCAGCCCCAGTACCGCAAAGAATGCTGGGAGGCAGCACCCTGCGATGTGTGCTGTGCCTAGTTAAAAGCAGGAAGGAGATTCTGGGCTGATGATGTTGTCTGTATTCTAGAGTAATACAGACTTGTTAAGGTTGGAGGAGGCTTTTTCCTTGTATTACATGTGTGTGTTCATGGAGTGAGTGCTCATGTATGTAGATGTTTATGCATATGTGTGTGTGCACATGGAGGCCAGAGGTCAGCCTTCAAGCGTCATTCCTTGTCTGCTGTCCATCTGTTTTTTAATGTTTGTGTTACATTTATTTATTTGTGTGTGTGCATGTGTATAGATACACATGTACCGTGGTGCACACGTAGAGGTCAGAGAACAGTTTGGGGGAGTTGGTTCTCTCCTTCCACCACGTGGGTTCTGAGGATTGTAATCAAGTCCTCAGGCTTGACAGCAAGCACCTTTACTGGGTAAGTCATCTTGCCGGCCCCTACCTTGTTTTTGAGACAGGGTCTACCGATTAGGCTACACCGGCTGGCCAGCGAGCCCCAGTTTGGCCAGCAAGCCCCAGGGTCTGCCTGTCCCCTCCTCAGCACTGTAATTACAAGTGTCACCACATGCCTAGCTTTTATGTGTTCTAAAGATCAAACTCAGGTTCTTATGCTTAAATGGTCAGTGCTTTACTACAACGCGGAATTGTTTTTCTGAGTCATTCATGGTGCCTCTAATCCACAAAATCTGAGAGGTGACAGCAGGAGAAAGAGGAGCCAGAGTTTTCAGGGGCAGCCTGGGCTACAAGAGACTCTCAAAAACAGAGGGGTGGAGGGGACTGAAGAGAAGGCTCAGCTGTTAAGACCATGCTGCTCTTGCAGAGGACTCCGTTCCCAGCACCCACATCGTGCCCCAGCTGCAAGGGATCGCACACCACCTTCTGGTCTCCACAGACACCCGTGCACAAACTCACGCACACACACATAAATCTTATAAAGTAAAAATATTTTTCCTCTTTGAAATGCAATCGATCATGCCTCCGTGCTTTCATACATGATCTAAAACATTAGAGGCATTTGTCTGTGGCCAAATAACCCTAAATGTGCCAGATCCAAGAAGTCAGAAACAGGGCTGGAGAGGTGACTCAGTGCTTAAGAGCACTGGCTGCTCTTGCAGAGGACCCTGGTTCAGTTCCCAGCACCCACATGGCAGCTCACAACCAGTCCCAGGGGATCTAACACCCTTTTCTGATTGAGAGCGCTGCACAACGTATACTCATGTATATGCAGGCAATACACTCTCACACATAAAATAAAACAATAGAATATATTTTTTTAAAAAGTTACAAACGTAAGTTACCTATGTCCCCTGGTGGACCTTTGGGTTTCTTCTAATTAAAAATAAGGAAATAAATAAAAGTTTGTGTGTGTCTGTGTGTGTGCATGCCACAGCACGCGTGGGAAGATTAGAGGGCAACTCTGTGGAGCCAGTTCTCTTCTTCCTTCTTCCCACAGGTTCTGGGACAGAGCTCAGGCGTCCAGCTTCCCCCACAAGGGCCTTTACCTGCTGAGCCATCTCACTACCCCCTCGTTCTTCTGTAATTTATGTGTCTTTATCATCTTCCTGCATAAAGTCCTTTCCATATATAGGATTATTTTCTTCAGCTAGATTCCCAGAGATTGAATAACTGAGTCAAAGGTTCTGAACATTCTTAAGACTCTTGCTAAACGTTGTCAAATTCCTTTCCACGGAGCTTGAACCAGTTCACACTCCTCAGTGCTGAGAGCCCCACTTCCTGTTCACTCTCCCAAATCGGGTAGCATTTTGTTAAGTACTATGCTAATGTAGATAAGCTGGTTATAATGACAGCGTTAGCAGCAATTCGGTAAGGAATTCGGTAAGGAAGTTTTTAAAAATTCATTCAGGGAACTAGGAGATAGCTCAGTGCCTAAAGGGCTTGCTACACAAGCCTGTAAGCCTGAGCTCAGATCTCTAGCACCTTTGTAAAAAGCCAGGCCTGGCAGCGTGCATCTATAACCCCAGGGCTGGAAAAGAGAGACAAGAAGATCCTAGGGGCTTACTGGCCAGCCATGCAGCCCACAATGGGAGCTCCAGGTTCCTTGAGACCCTGTCTCAAAGAAATAAGGCAGAGAGGGCAGGCAGAGAGGGCACTTGCCACCGAGCCTGATGACCTGATTTTAATCCTCGGTGCCCACGCAGTGGAAGGAGACAACTGACTCTCAAACGTTGTCCTCTGACCTCCACACACTCACTTGGCAGACACACACATACGCCACCCAGAAGATACAAATATAAATCGTTTTTTTGTTTTTTTTTTTAACCACAGCTGGTCATGATGGTATGCCTGTTTCTCAGCATTCAGGAGGCTGAGACAGAAGGATCACAAGTTCAAGTCACCCTGGGCTACACATCATGAGACCCTACCTCAAAAAAAAAGTCACAGTGTCCTTTTGGGAGCCAAGGGTGAAAGTAGCATTGCCTAGGCTGAACTCCTGATCCTCCTGCCTCAGTCTCCCAAGTGTTGGTCTTACAAGCATGTGCCACCAGCCCCACTAAGTTGCTGAGTGTTCTTATGACTATAGAATCTACCAGCCCACACTCTGACAATATAGTGAGATTTATAAACATACAATCATTTAACCACTTTAATATAAAAATATAGTAACTGCCAAAGACGGATGCTATTAAAAATCTGGTCTTTCTGTTCCAAGAGTATTGGGAATATATCTCCCATCCCTTCATCAGCTCATACATCACAAAGCACTGCCTATATATAGATCCCACGATTCAGCAAACGCTGGAATTCCTAATGGGACAGGATGCTCTCTGTGACCCAAAGCAGCCGGCACAATTGGTTTTTGGTGACAACTCCACTTCCAGTGCCTGCAGGGAACAGTTTCCCATTGATTACTTCTCAAGGCTAATAGTCTCAGATGCTTCCCGACACCCACATCTAAATGTAAATCTTCGGAGTGGAACTGGGAGGCATCCAGGAAGGCACCTAGCTGAAATAACTAGACAGATCTGCCAGGCAAAGCGAAAATTGGGTGTGTGCAGCAGTGGACACATCTCCTTGTGTCAGAAAAATGAGCCAGGGCCTTGGGGGTGGGAGGGAATCTGCCCCAACGATCTCTTAAAGCTTGACTTGTGCAACTTTTTATCACATTCATTTATTTGGTGCATGTATGTTCGTGTAGGTATGCATACAACTTTGGGGAGTCAGCTCCTGCCTTCTACTGTGTGGGTCCTGGGGATTGAACTCAGGTCATCGAGGCTTGACAGCAAATACCTTTACCCACTGAGCATCTCGCCAGCCCCTGAACTGTTTAATACCAGGAAGGAAACAGCCTGCATCTATGAAGGCCACTCACTGTATTCTTGTTTCTGGAACTTTCTGTAATCATTTGGGAAAATATTCAGGGTTGCTGCCAAGTAGTTCAGTCTGAGAAAAGCTGAAAATGTGTGCTGCAAATAATCCAGTAACAGGCATGAAAGTTTTATACACACACACACGCACGCACACACACACACACTGAGTCAATTGTGCTTTACAAGTAGAGGATATTAGCGCTCAACATGGTTAGTTTTATATCTAGAGAATCGGATTCTGTAAAATCTGACAATGGGCAGGAAGGGATCAAAGCCTTCAGTATTTCCATCTCACCCTGAAATGCTGTGGTCATGACAGACCTAACAGTACAACCTAATAATGCAATCTATAGAGACAGGAAGGTTAGTGGGCGAGATGGCTCAGCAGGTAAAAGTGCTTGCCACCAAGCTTGACAACTGGAAGAAGAGAACTGACTCCCCCAAATTGTCCTTCGGCCTCCATATGTGCACTGTAAATCCTTTTGGTGCACACACAAACACACACACATGGGGGTGGAGGTATAACTTGCAAAAAGAAACAAGAAAATGTGGTGCCTTCAATCCAGAAATATTTATTGGGTACATATGGTACCTGGCATTATATGATGCCCTCTTCTGGCTTCTGTAGGCATTGCATGCACATGGTGTGCTTACACATGCAGGCAAAACATCCTTACACATGATATAAAAATACATAAAAATTAAATAAAATAGAACCTCGGAGACTAACCAAAACCGAAAGGCTAAGTTGTGATCATTGTAGAAGGAAACAGAAGCATAGCATACATTGATAATTTTATTTCTTTTTATTTTTCTTTGTTGAGGATGGAACCCAGGACCCCACACAGGCTAAGCATAACCTGTATCACTGACCTACATCCCCAAGCCCTATGCCTATCACAGAGTTAATACCTCCAGATTTAAAACACTAGCAATAAACGGAGTGTGATGGCACACGCCTGTAACCACAGCACTCAGGTGAGACAGGAGTTCAAGGTGACCCTCGGCTATATAGTAAATTTGAGGCCAGGCTGGGCTACATGAATGCCTAGCTCCAAGACAACAGGACATGGCTAGGGAGTTGACTCGATGGGTAAGAATTCTTGCCGTGCAAGAAGGAAGACCTGAGTTCAAATCCCTAGTTCCCACATAAAAGCTGGGCATGACGGTGTAAGCCTGTAACTAGAGCACTGGGGGAGAAGGCAGGCAGGTCCTGGGAGCTCGTTGGCCGGACAGCCTAGGCAAAATGGAGAGCTTCTAGTCCAATGAGAGACTGTCTCAACAAAAAGGACCAAGAGAAGAGATAGCCAATGCCCCGCTGTGCCTCTGCACGGGGATGCACGGGCTCACACACTTGCACATGCACCTGCGTGCACCACGCAATTTTAAGTAAATACACCAGTAATATACATTGCAATAAATTGTCCATAGGCACATGAAAGGGGAAGAAGATACTGGAGGAAATATCTACCTCCTGCAGAGAACTTCTCACATTGAAATTTTCTTTAACCTAAAGGTTGGTTGGTTGGTTGGTTGGTTGGCTGGTTGGCTGGTTGGCTGGTTGGTTTTTTGGTGGTAGTTTTTGTTTTAATTCAGAGTATCCTATAGCCCTGGCTAGCCTTGTAGCTGAGGGTGACTTGAAGCTTCTGATCTTCCTACCTCTACTTTTCAACTGCGAAGATTATAGATGTACACTGCTATGTCCAATTTATGAGGTGCTGAAGATTGAACCCAGGGCTACAAAGCACTCTACCCACTGAGCCACATCTCCAGCTCTCCTAAGGAATTGTCTGATGTCCATTCCATGTCTGTCTCTCCTGTTTCCATGTGGCCATGCCCCCAAGGAGGGGTCTTAGTCTAGAAGGTTCTTTCCAGGGTTAGGACTGACAGTTCTCTGCCTCACCTTAAGGTGTCACTAAGTGACTTGGGCTGTGGCTTCCACTAGCAGTGGCCACCAGCTGGGTGGTCAGGAGGGATGAAAGGAAATGACCCAGTGTTATGACAAATCTCTCACTTCCTCTAGTACCTGGTGGACAAGGTGACAGGGTACTGATGAGCCCCACCCGCTCTGTCAGCTGGTCATTAGCACACCTGATGTTCCACAGACCTGGAACTTTCTGTTTTAACCTTCATAAATCAGTCCATGCAGATAAATCACGTCCCACTCTTACCCTCTGCTGCCAGCCCAGCAATGTCCCTTGGGCTCTGGGGTTGACTCCAGGGAAATGTTCCATAATAGGTCTGCTCTCAAGAAATAGACACACAAGAAATAATTGAAAACAGTAGAAGATCCCACAGCGCAAAACAGATCTTATTGGATCTTGAAGCAGAAAAGAACGACATTTGGGAGGCCAGCGAGATGGCTCAGCAGATAAAAGGCACTTGCAAGCCTGAGTTCAATCCTCATGATCCACATGACAGGAGAGCTCCCACTCCTGAAAGCTGTCCTCCGACCTCCACACGTGTTGTGACATGTGCCTAAGTCCCAAACCCACTGCCCCCAACAAAATGTTTCTTAAAATGGGATATTTATGGGAAATTTATAAAGTACTCATAAGACCTCTAGCTGAATTTGTGGTGGTGTACTGATGTTAATGTCTTCCTCTTTAACAAATGCACTACTATGGTTGGTTCAGATGCTGGCAGGAGGACAGCTAATGGAAACTCTGCTGTCAACAACAGGCCCAGATCTGTAAAGGTAGAGCAGAAGTGCGATGATTAATCCTGGCTATCAACTGGACATACCTGGGCAGAGGGAACCTCAACGGAAGACTTTCCCAGATCAGATTGGCCTGTGGCCATGTCTGGGGGGTATTTTCTTGATTGCTAATTGAGGTAGATGAGACCAGCCCAATGTGAATGGTGCCATCCCTGTAGCCCCAACTGATCTGGAACTCACTAGGTAGACCAGGCTAGCCTTGAACTCACAGAGATCTACCGGCCTCTTCCTCCTGAGTGCTGGGATTAAAGGTGTGTGTCATCACACCTGCCTTATTTATTTTAGCTGCTAGAACAAACCTAGGTAAGAATCTTATTTTGGGGCTAGAGAGATGGCTCAGTGGTTAAGAGCACTGGCTGTTCTTGTAGAGGACCCAGGTTCAAGTCTCAGCACCCACATGGTGGCTAGCAATCATTCATAATTCCTGTTCCAGGGAATTTTGATGCCCTTTTCTGACCTCCAGAGGCATTTCCTGACACAGGTAAACTTACATACATGCAGGCAAAACAGTCATACAACACAAAATAAATAAAATAATATTTTAAAAAGTAATTTGGTCTCTGTACAGATGACAGTTTTAGTATATTACCCAATGAGACATCTTGCCAGTCCCCAAAACTGAATCTCTTTTTTTGTGATTTTGATTTTGAAAATAACTCCACAAAGAGGCGCAGGGGGCTTTTCTGTAGATATGATTCTTTGTTCAGACTTGGGTACACGTAGCTGTTTTAGGGCACTGAACTATCTAGGTGCCTGTGTAATCACTTCCCTTAATTCCAACACTAACACATGTTGGTGTCTATAAAGCCCAAAATGCAGAGGAGAAAGGTCCCTATAATCCAAAGCAAGCTGGTTCACAAAAGAGGGCGGGGGAGACCCCTCTCCTAAAGAAATAGTTTCAAGTCCTCTGTGCTTTATCTGTTGGTGTCTTAGAATACCAACAGTATAATGCTTTAATTAGCCACTCAGCAGGAGCCCCTCTCCCAGCTCAGGAGTGTGCCCCGCACAGCGGGTTAGTACAGCCATCAAAATAACAGCGGCCAGGCCCCAAGCTGCCTGACTTCTTTCATCTGTGTCAATGATTTCAGCTTCTTTTTATAATCTTTTGTCTTTTTCCCCTTTCCCTTGATTTTTTTTTCCCTTTTTTTTTTTTTTTGAGACAGGGTCTCCCTGTAGCCCCAGCTGGCCTGGAACTCACTATGTAGACCAGGTCCACCTTGAACTCAAAGATCCGCCTGCCTCTACCTCCCAAGTGTTGGGATTATAGGCATGTACCATCATGCCCCAGGCCTTTTTCCTTGATTTTTTTGTGGAGACCTGCGGCAAACAGTTGGGGTGTTTGTTTGAAAAGAATCAAATGAAGAGAGAAATGGGTCAAATGGGGTATTTAAGTGGGAGAGGGAGAGGGAGGGTTATACAGGAACTGAAGAGGGGGGCTCAAGAGAGGTAGGACAGCAATTATCAAGGGAGAAACGGGGAACGGGGAGGGTGTAGAGGGAGGGTCAGACAGGGAGAGAGGGAGAGGAGAGATAACAATGCCTAGCTAGTGTTCGAAACCAGAGGGAGTCAGATTAGTCCAAAAACCTAGTGACAAATTACACATACAATATCCCTGCATGAGTCCATGTGTGTAGCTGACGGCTACATAACAAGGAGAGCCTTCTTTTGAGTTGTTGGCCAGAGTGGTCCAAGAGACTCCCAAAGTTACACAGGGCCCTTCGTGGCCTCTCAGAACTTGAAAGTCAGACCCTATTGCTGAGGACAGGATATATTTTGGACATAGGATTTGGAGCAATGGAGCTAGAACTGACCTGGAAACCCTTCCCCTGAAGGCTAGCTCTCGTAGCTTTGGAGAGCACTATGCAAACTGCTAAGGAAGAACATCAATCGATGGTCCAATCCCAGCCTCAAGTCCTAATAACCTCATCAATGACCAGCACAGTAAATGACACTGGTGCAGTAGTGGCAGTTTTGTCTTGGGGGTAATCAATCCCTAATTGGACTTAAAGCCCACTCAGTGGGAGAAAAAATTATGTGTGGTACTGTAAACATACACAAAGCTGGAGAGGTCATAGATCTTAAAGAAAACCCAGGGCTGTCACATCCTTAGACAAATATAATTTCTTACTATATACAAAATATGGATCTTTATGTTTACAGACAAATATCCTAGTCACCACTCATCAAAGAAGCTTCTTTTTCTAAAGATGGAGACTACTACGGAGTACCACAACTGGTCACACACAGACATTGTCTCTGAATCGCCCACGCCTAAGTGGCACATCTGCAATGCAGCCTCTACACCTAAGGCTGTGATATGTGAACACTCCCTTCCCGATCCTCCCATTCAATAGATGACGTTTCCAACGTGTGTATGTGTGTTTCTCTGGTGTGTGTACTTATTAGTGTGGTCTGTGACATTCTGTGGATGCCAGATTGACATCAGGCACCTTCCTTTACTTATTTATTGTCAAATTGCATCTAATTGGGGTGTGTGTGTGCTTGTACGTGCCATGGTCACACATGTGGAGGTCAGAGGACAACTTTCAGGAGGGAGTTCTCTAGGCACCATGTGAGTCGCAGGGACTGAACTCAATTCGGCAGACTTCCCGGCAGACTTTACCCACGGCACTATCTTGCCAGCCTTCCGCCTTTATTTTCTGAGGCAGTCTCTCCCTGAACCTGCACTTTGCAGATTCCACTAGGCTGGGCGCCTCCGAACTCAAGATCTCTCCCTGTATACCCCAACACCAGTGAGGGGTCTATAAATACATGACCCTGTGCCCAGCTTTTTATGTGAGCACTAGGAATTTAAACTCACATCCTCATGCTTGGGTGGCAGGCACTTCCCCCTGAGCCATCTCTGTAAACCCTTCAACATGTTTATTTTTTCCAGTGCTGAGGACTGAACTCAGAACCTGTGCATGCTAGGCAAGTGCTCTACCACAGAGCTATATCTCCAACCCTTTTTCCTTAATCTCAGATGGGAACAATAGGAGATATGCTCTTCAGTATCAGGGGCCAAGTTCCAAAAGAATTGATATTAACAGAGGGTGGAGTTTTGGTTCTAAGTTGCCCAACTGGCTTTGGACATCTTTTGACTATAGCTGGTCAGGTTCCTTTTGGTGATGTCATCAGCATCTGGGGTGACTTAAGCCCCATTTCTTTGAAAATGGAATTTGAGAATATGAAGGTTTAGACTTTCTAAACTAATTAGCAGGGACTAGAAATCTGAGGAGGCCGACATGCTCTGGTGGACACTTCGTACCTGGGGGTCTCCTGGCTGGCCCCACTAATCTAGTCACTATCCCAACTCCAGTGGGGGAGGGAACGTGTTCTGCAGTCCAGAGATCTCAGAAGTATAGCTCTGGAGATTTTTTAAATATAGTGTGAGCTGATAAAAAAAAAAAAAATACTATCCGGTATCAGAGACATGGGTTTTAAAGGAGACAAAAAACAAAGAGCATGATGCTCTGCAAAAGAAGTCTAATTACGTAAAGCAACCGGTTAGAGCACCGTTCTAAAAGGGGACAACAGGTCAGCCAGGTGGTTCAAGGGAAACATCCTTGCAGTCAAGACTGCTGGCCTGAGTTCCATCCCTGGGACCCACGTGGGAGGAGAGAACTGATTTCTGACCTCCGCATGCACGGCATGGCCTGAGTGCCGGAGCCTGCCGGCAGAAATCCGACTGTAGCCAAAGCGGGGAGTGAGGATGAGATAGAGAGAGAAAGAAAAAAATAGGACAGACTCAGGAGGACTGTTAGTCACACTGAAGCAGCCTGCCTTTATTAAGTCCCCCCCCCCCCATTTATACTGTGAGGTGAACAAAACAATACTAACACAGGCAAAATAACTTAAGACATGATTGGCCTCCTTCAAAGATCTTCATGTGACCTCAGTCTTAGGTGCAAAATAAACTTCTCCTCAGGTGTGAATCATTTGTATAGTGAAGACTCCTGCTTCCAACAGCACTTCTGTGCACGAGATTGACTTCTGCCTAACCCAAAACTAGGGCATAGTTCAAGGCAGGCAAATGACTCCCAACACCTGAGCATACCTACCCCCAATAAAATAGAGAACGCTAAGTGGGTTTTCACACGCAGAGTTGTAGCACCTAAAATACATACTTCTAGCATAATATATGCTGTGTTCCTTTTTCTTTCTTGTTTGTTTTAGAGTTTTTGGTGTTGTTATCTTATTTGTTGTTTGTTTTGTTTTGCTGAGACAGGGAATCTCCAGCTCCAGCTGGCCTGGAATTCGCTATGTAGACCAGGCTGGCCTCAGTCCCGCAGTGATCTCTCTGTCCCTGCCTCTCTGGTGCTAGGATTAAAGATGTATGCCACCACACCTGGCCAATTTTTAATTTTTTAATTCCATTTCTTTATTCATGGTGGAGGCACGTGTGTGGCCATCAGAGGACAAGCTGTTCTCTCCGTCCACCATGTGGGTTCTGGAGCTTGAACTCAAGTCACCCAGTTTGGTAACAAGCGTCTTTACCTGCTGAGCCATCTGGCTGGCCACTTATTTAGAGACAGGGTCTCTTGCAGCCCAGACTCGCTGTGTAGCTAGGATAACCTTGAACTTCTACACCTCCTAAGTACCGGGTCTGCTTGATCTGTTGTTCCCTCTTCAGGTGGAACGAGCTGGGAGATGTATTGAAGCAGGAAAACACGGCATTGGATGATGTGTAAAAGTGTGCACCGGGCAGTCAGTTGTACAAGCTTGCTTATAATTGCCTGTAATGCATATTATAAATTTTAGATATTTAGAAATATTTTTTTTCTTCTGAAGTGCAGTGGGTAAAACCTTGGACCTTGATTGAGCCCGCTTGGTGGGTATTCTACCCCTGAGCCATGTCCCCAGCCCTCTTACCTTTAAATTTTGAGACAGGTCTCACTGTGTTGTCTAAGCTGGCTTTGAACTCTCAACCTCCTGCCTCAGCCTCTGATGGGATTACAGGCCTGCACCGCCAGGCCCAGCTCTGCCTCTTTAACTTCCTCCCTCTCCTCTCTCCCCTAAGTGTGTCTGGTTTTTAAATTGATTTTATCTTCATTTATGTGTATCTGTGTGTGTGTGTGCAAGCCCTTAGAGACCAGAAGAGTGTGTCAGACCCCTCGGAACTGAAGCTATAGACAGTTGTGAGCCACCCAATGTGGGTGCTGGGAACCGAACCTGGGTCCTTTGCGAGAGCAGCAAGTGCTCCTAACCCTTGAGCCACCTCTCCAGTCTTCTCTGAGTTTGGGGTTGTTTTTTAAAGACACGATCTCCGTACATAGCCCTGGTTGGTCTGGTATTCACTATGCAGACTAGGATGAACCTGAATTCATGTGCAATTTCCTGCCTCTACTTCCCAAGCTGGGACTGCACGTGTGCCACGACACCCACTCTCCACGTCTCTTAGGAAATATACACTGCACGTCTCACAGCTGGGCTCAGTAATAGCAACTCACCATCTGCAGGTGTGGCCCATTGAACAAGAAAAGAAATGTTTTAAGTCACAAGCCGTTTCTGGAAACTGAAAGAGCAGTTCTTCCTGTTTGAGACTGTAGGTCGCTCAGGAGAAGGTGCCGAGCATTGCGGTCCTGCATATATCCTGAATTCGGCATTGTGCTTCGGGGTCTCACAGACCCCTCAGATTCCACCCGAGACTTTTAAGCAGTTGCTCTCCATTTGCAGCGGTTACATATCAAACTTTCTCTTCCCACTTGGGTTCTCCTTCCCTACACTCCAAATAGCTAAATAGCATATTCATTACTTTTATTACCAACGTCTTTTCTGGGATAAGGGAATTCACTCTGTAGCCCAGGCTAGCCTCAAACTCTGGTCAATCTTCCTGGCTCAGCCTCTGCTGTGCTTGGGTCATGGATGTGCGCCACCTCAGCTGGTTAAACCTTTTTTAAAGTGACAGGATGCCTGTTGTCCTTGTTTTTTGCCTGTTTTGGGGGTTACTGGTAAATCCTCCTGGGACCCCCTCCACACTCCCCAGACAACACGGGGCATCCCAGGCCAGGTTCCACCCTAAAAGAAGAGGACTGCAGGTCATTTCTGTTGCATTGAAAATACAAAAGTTCCACTGACCCACCTTCCCCCAAAGCTCTAAAACAGGGTTTTGGGGGTGTTAGGACACACCACTGGCGTTTTGAATTCTCTGCTGCAGTCCTTCCTGTGCACCCCAGAACATTTGGCGGTGTCTCTGATCTTTACCCCTCAGTTGCCAGTGGCAGCCCCCCATTGTAAACACTAAAAATGTCTCCAGACAATGCCACGTGTCCCCTGGGGACCAAGTCGCTCCTGCTAAAAAGCTACTCAAAGCTGAAATGTCGGTACGCACCTGTGATCCCGGCACTCAAGAGGCTGACACAGGAGGATCAACAAGTTCAAGGCTAGCCTGGACTACTGTGATGGTTAATTTTGGTTATCAACTTGACTGGACCTGGAATCAACTAACTAAGGCTGATGGGACATCTCTGAGGGATTTTCATGATCAGGCTTAACTGATTGGGAAGACCCACCTTCCATGTGGGCTGCAGCCCGGAGGAAAGGAGGCCCAAGAAAGAAAGGCTCTTGCTTTTTATCTGCTTCACTTCCAGTACACTGGCAAGTTCACCGGCAGCCCTCCACTGACAGCAGCACCCTCCAAGGTGGGCTGAAGACCAGCAGTTTCCAGGACCCCTCCAGGCCTTCTGCAGTGACCGCCGTGGCGCCGAGGCACCCAGCCTCTCCCGTACACACACAAACATTGTTGAGCTGCCCAGACCGTACCATGTAAGCCAGTCTAATAAATCCTCTTTCCCATGCATTCATTCTTTCAGTGTTGTTCTAGAGAACCCTGATCATTACAACACATAGAAGGATCCTGTCACAAGAGGCAAACAAGCAGAACGGCTGGCTGGGCTGGAGCCATGGCTCGGCAGTTAGGAGTGCTTGCTGTTCTTCCAGAGGACCTGAGTTTCGTTCCCAGCACCCACATTTAGCAACTCACAACTACCTGTAACTCCTGTTCCAGGTGACCTGATGCCCTCTTCTGGCCTCTTCAGACACTCCCACTCATGTACACATAACCACACAAAGACACATACATGTACATGTAATTAAAAATAAAATCTAAAAAAAAAAAAGACGGGAGGGAGGGAAGGAGGGAGGGAAGGAAGTGGGAGAAGGCCATCCCTCTGGGCCAGGCCACACAGGTCTCAAATCCATGGCCATTTTCCAGTTTTTCTCTCCAGCTTTGGGTGGGATGTTTGCATTCCCAGCTGTGTGATTGATTGCTCTCTGGGTAAACAGCAGGGGTGCTTGCTCTGGGGGATGGGGACTTAGTAATGTAAGGAAAGGGGTCACGTGGGGGTTGTCCACAGTCCCCGCATTGTCACCCTGGCATGCCCTGCCCTGGGCCAGCCCAGAAGGCCTTCCCTGAGCTCCTGGGGCCTCCTTCCTCCTGAACCCCACTCTGCTGTCCTCCGACCTCCAGGAAGCTTAACCCCAACCCTGGGCTGGGAGATGGCTCAGTCGGTATAGCACTTGCCTCACAAGCATGAGGACCTGGGTTCAGGTCCCTAGCACCCAAGTCAAGCTGGGTGCAGAGATGTCTGCTTGTAATCCGAGCACCAGAGAGGTAGACAGGAGGATCCCTGGGGCCACTGACCAGCCAGTCTAGCCCAATCCACAAACTCCAGGCTCAGTAAGGGGCCCTGTCTCCATAAATAGGGTGGAAAGCAATTGAGGAAGGACACGTGCAGTGACCTCTGGCCTCCCAGATTTTGCCAGATTAAATGTTTATTATTTCTTTTTTTAGTATTTTATTTTTATGTTATATGTATGAATGTATGGCCTGCATGTATGTAAAGTGTACCATGTGCATACAATGCCAGAAGGCCAGAAGAGGGCATCAGATTCCCTGGAACTGGAGTCATAGATGGTTGTTAATTGCCAAGCAGTACTGGGTACTGAACCTGGGTCCTCTGCAAGAGCAACCAGTACTTTTAACCACTGAGCATCTCTCCAGCTCCCTAAATATTTCTTGCTTCAAATCTTGGAATTTAGAAATTGCTACCTTCTCAGAAAAAAACAAAGGTGCTAGAAGAACTGGCAAGAACAAGCTTTCACCTCTGCACAGCATCTGGAGAACCACTCTGTGACAGGCTGCACCACACTGCACTGCAGGCCAGGAGGACCCCACACCTGCCTCTAAGTAGCTCATCTGCCTGGGGAGGCTCCGGCTCAAACAAGTGACCCCAGAGTGTGGCATGAGATGTCAGGAGTGATGGGCAGAGAGTCAAGGAGCCGTGAGCGAAACGGCGAGGGCTGGTGTGCCATCTAAGCAAGTCTTTCCCAGAGACAGATGGCACTGTGGGGCGTGGTAGGTGACCACGGTAACCGGGGGCTGAACGCACCATGTGTCAAAGCCTGGGTGCTCGAATGTGGCGTCGCTGGTCAAACGTGTCCTCAGATCCGTCGGGACACTGTCTCCCAAAGGGGTTTCCTCCTCCTCTCCTTGCTGCGCACACACGCTCTCGGGATCAGCTTTTTCTCCATGTTCACAGTCTTTTCCCTTAGGTTACAAAAGTAAATGGATCAAAGAATGGATAAGACACTCCTAAGGTCTGGCTCACCGGGTAAAGGGGCTTGCTGCCAAGCCTGACAACCTGAGTTCCATCCATGAGACCCACGTGGTAGAAGGAGAGAAGCGACTCAGCAGACTGTCCTCTGACTTCCATATGTGCATCATGGCGCATTCTCCCCGTTCCCAAAACAAATAAATGTAACTTAAATTACACAAGAGAAAATCACCCATTCTCCCAAAAACCGCTGTAAGATGTAGGTGTTCTTCCTTTTCATATACCTGGTGTGAGAGAGGGATGTGTGTATGGGTGGGAGTGTGCATATGTGCATGTGTGTTTATGTGGGTGTATGTATATGTGCATACATGTGTGATCATGTGTATATGCATGTGAGCATATGTATGTGCTCATGTGTGTATGTGTGAATGTGTGTGTATATGTGTCTATATGTGCATGTACATTCAGGTTTTTGTGCATTTAGGTTTTCTTGAGACAGGTCTCTTGTAGCTCAGGCTGGCTCATGTAGTCAAGGATGACCTTGAACTCTTGATCCTCCTGCCTCAGCCTACCAAATGCTGGGATTACAGGAATGCTCCACCACACCTGGTCCTCACAGACATCATTACACACAAAAATGTGGTTATTCTATTTATACAATTGTTTTCTCCTTTACCTTTTATTTGGAAATAATTGTAGATTCAAAAACTGTTGCAAAAAAAGTTAAAAAGGAGGGGCGGCTGGAGAGATGGCTCAGCAGGTCAAAGCATTGGCTGCTCCTGCAGAGGACTGGGGTTGGGTCCCCAGCACTCACAAGGCAGCCAGCAACCATCTGCAACTCTAGTTCCAGGGGATTCAATGCTCCTCTTTTCACTTCTTGTGGGAACTGCACGACACAGGTGCACTTACATACATGCAGGCAGGACATACACACAAAATAAAAATAATAAATACAATATTTTTAAAACGAGCCTAGTGTGGTAACACAGGCCTTTAATTCCACCATTCAGAAGGCAAAGGTTGGCATATCTCTGTGAGATGGAGGCCAACCTGGTCTACATAGTGAGTTCCAGGACAGTCAGTGATACATAGTAAGACCCTTTCTCAAGAGAAAAAAAAAAAAAAAAAGATGATGCATGACTTGGATGTAGCTCAGTGGTCTGGAGCAGGGTGTAGCATGTGCTTGACACTGAGGCTAAGTCACTGTGCAAAGAATGATGGGAAATAGCACAGAGATGTTCCCATGTTCCCCTTAGTGCCTCCCCCAGAGGTCACTGTGACTACGGTACAGAGTCTGCACATACTCTTGTATAACAATTTAGTTAGTAGTTGAGACAGGGTCTTACCATGTTAACTCAGCTGGCCTAGAACTCCTTACGGAGATCACCTGTTCCCCAAGTGCTGGATTCACAGGTGTACACCACCATAATGCCGGCTACACTGTTTTTAGCTCTTACTCTGGTGTAAACATCTATGTTTTAATTGGCTCTCTGGTTGGAGATGTAGCTCAGTTGGTAGAATACTTACCTAGCATGCACAAGGCATTTGGGTTCCATCCCAGTACCACACAAACCAAGCTACTGTGACACACACCTGTAATCCCAGCATGAGACACCGTGGGCTCGGGTGTCTTCTCCAGGACTCATGTGGGAGGTAGAGGCAGAAGGATCAGAAATGCAAGTCTTCTTCAGCTACACAGAGAGTCTCTGAGGTCAGCATGGGCTAATGAGACCCTGGGATGGATGGATGGATGGAAGGATGGGAGGGAGGGAGGAATGGAGGAATGGAGAGAGGGAGGGAGGGAAGGAGGGAGCGATCTCTGGTCTCCCTGGCACCACCCTTATTTATAGTGGGTGCTGGGAACTGAACCCAGGTCCTCTGCAAGAGAAGCAGATGCTCTTAACCGATGAGCTATCTCTCCAACCCCAACCCATGTGCTGCTTCAGTGAGAGCAGGACTAATATTCACAAGTAGGAGTTTTTTCAGATATGCGGATGTCTGGATGGTCCTGAACGACACAGTTTTCCAGGTTTTTCCACATGATCAGTGTACATTATTATAATACTGCCTAGGTAAAAGGTCCATTCAGAATACTAGACAGTGGCAAATTTTTATTTATTTATTCTGAAACAGAATCTCACTCCACAGCCCTCCATAACCTGGCACTCACTACATAGACCAGGCTGCGAAAACTTTACCTGGCTTTACCAGGGGGAGAAGGTAACTTCTACATCATGTTTGGTGGCACAGGAAGCTGAACAAGGAGGGCCAGCAGGCTCCCCAGTCCCCCAGGGACCGTGGGGCCTTCCCCAGAGAATCCCCAACATCTAGCAAAGCTGCTGTCACAGGCTGTCTCTTCCTGGGCCTCCTGTCTGAAAGCTGGAAAACTTACCACCAAAACAATCTCTAATGGGAGAAGTGCCACAAAGCTGCTGTGGGCCCCGTGGGCCCCGGTGTCTTCTCCAGGACTCAGCGCTCCCCAGCTGACAAAGCCCACCACCCGGACAGCCACATCAGGGCATCCACATGTAATTCTTCCCATTCTCCAGTGAAGGGGCACCCCCTGAGCAAGTCAGACAGCCACCTCACACTGACCAAAGCCATTAACAGACCTGTAATTCACCTACTGCACTTGCGTAACCCCAGACCTCATAAAGTCACAGCTTCCCCCAGAGCTTCAGGCTAGGTCTCCAAAAGAAAAGGACACTTCATCACCTCAAATTCCCTTATGTCCAGTGATCCTCTCTGAGAAATAAAGCCATAAACTCGCATGCTTCTGTTGACATCACACCAGAAAGAGCAAGCCTTGCCTGCTTTATTACTGAACAGCAAGAACCACAGGAGCCTTTCCTTTCCTGGCCACTCAGGGTAAAGCCTGCTTCCTTTTCCCAAGGGGAGAGGCGCTCTCTCTCTCTCTCTCTCTCTCTCTCTCTCTCTCTTCCCCCTCTCTCTTCCTCTCTCTCCCTCCCTCCCTCCTTTTCCCTCCCCTCCCCTTCCTCCCCACCTCCTCCTCCAGCTCCTCATTCCTCCCCCTCTCTCTCTAGCTCCCCTGCCAAGGCCTAAGGACTTCCAATCCACCACAGGACAGAACAAGAAAAGGCCCTGTGGAAGGCGCCCGCAAGCGTCCACCATCCACCCGGGCTGGGAAGCAGAGATGCGCAGGAAGCCTGGGGGACGGAACTCTGCCTCCCCTCCCCCACCCTTGGTTGGAAATATCAACAACATTCCCGCTCCACTGTAATCAAATACTTACGCAAAAACCTATGGAATGCGCAATAATTTGTCAGGCATCCTTTTAGCCCAGTGCGCTGCAGCAAGCTCTGCCGGGCCCCTTGACCCGCGCAGAGGGTGCCCTTTGACCTTACTTGGGCCTCTTTTATGCGAAGCTTCACTCTGACCAGATGGCTAAACTATCAAAGGATTTTATGAGTAAAAACTGCTTTCCCCACTCACAAGTTGTATGTTTCTCTCTGAGTTAATGTGAATTATCTACCCAGAGCTTTAAATTGAAAACACAAGAAAGGGCCCCCGCCGATGGGGCCTCCCCACATTGTGTGTGAGCACAGGGTTTAGGGCTGTTTGCAGAGAAAACAGCTCACACACACACACACACACACACACATAATTTCAGCTAAATATTTAAAATAGCCATCAAGAAAGAAATGATTGATTGATTGTTCTTCCCCTTGGGTTCCTCCCGTGGACTTTATCAAGCTTTAGGCAAACACGGTTCTTGCGCAAATCCAAACTGTGTCTTTCTGACCCTTCAACCTAACCTGAGCTTTTGCTTTTACAGAAATTACAAATGTAATCATAAAAATAATAAGATTTGGGCTGGCAAAGATGGTTCAGCAGATGAAGGTTCCTGCTGCCAACCTCTGACAGCCTGAGTTCAATCCCTAGGCCTCAAAATTGTGGAAGCAGAGAATCAATTCCCCAAAGTTGTCCTCTGACCTCCACACACTCTGTGGCATGTCCACCCACACATGCTTACAAAAATATAAATTAAAATATAACTTAAAAAATTTTTTTTTAATTTGGGGAACTGGAGAGATGGCTCAGCAGTTAAGAACACTAGCTGCTCTTGCAGAGGAACCAGGTTCAGTTCCCAGCACCCACAGTTGACAACCATCCATAACTCCAGTTCCAGGAGAATTCAACACCCTCTTTCTGACCTCTGCAGGTATTACATGACATGGGGGCACTTACATACATGCAGGCAATGCGCTCATATACATAAAATAAAATATTTTTAAAAGAGAAATCCAAACTGGAGAGGTGGCTCAGTTGGTAGAATCCTTGCCTTACATGCATGGGGCCCTGGGTTCACCCCCAGCTCCACATAAATATACACACATGGAGCTGGAGAGACGGTTCTACTGTTAAGAGCACTTGCTGCTCTTCCAGAGGACCTAGGTTTCATTCCAAGCATCCACATGGTGGCTAACAACCTTCTGCAACTCCAGTTCCAAGGGAATCCAATACCCTCTTCTGACCTCCAAGGGAATTGCACATCATGGGTGCACTTATATACAAGCAGCCAATACACTCAAACACATAAAATAAAATAAATAAATGAAATATTTTTTAAAGAGCTTTTACCCAGGCTGGTCTTCTTTACAGAGTTTCCTAATCCTGCCTGCTCAACCTTCCAAGTGCTGGGATTGCAAATGCAATGGTAGATCCTAACTGCTAACTTCACAGGATCTTCTGAGGACATACCTGCATACACTCTTGTTTTTCTGCAAGGGTGTCCCCAGCTTCGAGGGTACCTATAGGGAAACAAGACTCAGACTTTGCTTAGACAACATGGGAGCCTGTGCAGGGGCCAGCATCCAGGCTTCAGGGCTGTCTGTGTACAACACGTGAAGCTTCTCTACCTGCATCTTTCCATCACTGTTGGATGCTAGCTAAGTACACACACAGGCTTGGTAGGAAAAGCAGAGGGTCCCCAGCCTCACTCCCCACCTTCTATGTGACCTTGAGAAACTTACTGGTTATACTCAGGCTGAAAGATGGCAAAGTGAGGGAATCCCTTAAGACCTCCAGTAGGGCTTAACACAGCCAAGGGGATGCTGGTTGCTATATATATATATGTGCATGTATGCATATGTATATGAAGGTTAATTTGTTTCTGTTTATGTGGGTGCCTGTATGTACGTCCACATGTGTGTGGGTATCTGAGGAGGCCAGAAGAGGGTGCCAAATCCCCTAAAGTTGGAGCTGGAGGCAATTGTGTGTCGTGTGATGTGGGTGCCGGGAACTAAAGTGTCCACTGCCAGAGTAACAAGTCCAGTTCTCAGGTGTTCTATTTATTTTATTTTGTCTGTTAAAAAATATTATATCTATTATTTTTATTTTATGTTTATGAGTGCTTTGCCTGCATGTATGTAAGCATACCTATGTGATGAAAGGTAGAAATCAGAAGAAGGCATTGATCCCCTGGCACTGGAGTTATGAATTGTTGTTAGCCTCCATGTGGGTGCTGGGAATCAAACCCGGGTCCTCTGCAAAGGCAGCCAGTGCTCTTAACTGCTGATGCATCTCTCCAGCCCCTTATTCTGTCTATTTGAGACAGGGTCTCCCTGTAGCTCCAGCTGGCCTGAAACTCACTATTTAGTCCAGGCTACTCTTGATCTCACAGAGATCTGCCAGCATTTGCCTCCCAAGTGCTGGGATTAAAGGTATGGGCCAACATGCCCAGCCATATATTTTCAAATGCCTTCTCATATTTAGAAGCATGCCCTGGCCTCCTATTTGCAGGTTATTTCTTTCTTTAGTGACTGCAGTCTAAGCCCTCCACCCAGTTTATCAATGCAGATGTTGCTGGCTTCACTGAGTCATGACTGTAAACTTGAGGGCTATGAAAACAGTGTACGGTAGCCTATTTCTAACAGCTCTGATTATCCAAGGTTTGATTTGGAGCCTGACTCTAGGTCTAATGTTCTGATTGTATCAGGAGAAGCCCTCTTAGGGGTCAGATGGAACTCCCAGGTCCTGGAATCAGAAGACTGAAGAACACACACATGTGATGATGCAGAGGGAGATGTCCATACAACAATCATCCTCCAAGACTCAGACTCCAGCCTTCTGCCAGTGACTTGGGGGAAGACAGGGCTGACCTCAGGGAGTGCAGCCCACGCCGTCTCACGGGGCTGCATTTTCAGAAGGGTCTGTGATTGCTTCATGTTCTGCTGTGACCCTTATACAATTCTTTTCAATATTTTGGGGGTGTCGTGTGCGTGCAAATGTATGCATGTGTGTGGACGCCAGAGAGCATCCTCCTGAGACCTTCCTCAGGTGCCCTCCACCTGTTGTTTGAGACTGGGTGTCCCACTGGCCTGAGCTCCATTCCCAGCCTTTTTGTTTATATTAGGAGGAATTGAGAGCATCTGTGCTGGACTGTGGATCCCTTTCAAGGCAGGATGCAAGAGGAATTTAATAATCAGCACCCACTGTTAAAAAGCAGCAGCACCAGAATCAGGAAAAAAAAAAAATCACTCAGTGGAATTTAAAAGAGAGCACCAGACGAAAACCCCAGGTTTAATGGTTCCACTTTCACCTACACAGTCGGTACATCATGTGGGAACCGTCCTGGTCCAGCTGCACCTCCTCCTTGACGCGTTTGCCACAGTGGAGCAATGGCAGCAGTGAATAACAACGGGAAGGTTCTCGATGGGAGACAGCAGAGGGGAGACAAGTGGGGTGCTCTGCTTTAAGAATATTCCTTTTCTGGGGGCCCAGCAGTCAAGAGAGTTTCGGGCTGCAGTGAGTACTGCTCTCCCAGTTCAGCTCTCAGCACCCATGTCAGGAAGCTCACAGGCCTGAAGCTCCAGCTCCGGCTCCAGCGAGCCAAATGCATCTTCTGGACTCCACAGGCACAGCACTCAAGTACATCTGGACTGCTCTTCCAGATGACCCGGGTTTCTTTCTCGGCACCCACATGGCCTCTATCAACCATCTATAACTCCAGTTCCAGGGGATCTGACACCTTCTCCTGGCGTCTCTGGCACTGCATGCATCTGATGCATTTACATGCAGGGAAAACATATACATAAAATACATACATAAATCATAAATTTTTTAAAATAGAGAGACAGATACATAATATTCATATGCATAGAAATAAAGTCCTGTTATTTGTATACAGCAACCTGACAGCTGTAGCTACCTAAGTCTTAAGGGGCTGAGACTGAGGTGAGGGATGGTAATCAAGAGTCAAGAAGGGGCCTGGCGAGATGGCTCAGTAGTTATCAGCACTGGCTGCTCTTGCAGAGCACCCAGCCTCAAATCCCATTCATTGGTCATATAACTAATTAAAATTTGCTTTTAGGGAATGGGCAAGATGACTCAGCAGTTAAAGACACTTGACAGTTAATAAAGGAAGGCTGACAACCCGAGTTCAATCCCTAGAACCATGCAAAGGTAGAAAGAAAGAGTCGACTCCACAAAGTAGTCCTCTGACCTCCACACACTGTGGCACCCACACACACATACCGTAATAGCTAGAATTTTTCAATTGTAAAATTGTAAGACAATTGTATTAAATATTATAGAAAAATAAAAGCATTGGGTAGCCACTAAAAATTCCAACCAAGCACATTGGTCTGATATTAACATCACTACATTCATATTTACTGTACAACAGAATATGGCGAGCCTGGAGTCTGCCTTGTGTGAGTGTTTAGGATGAGCCGTGAAATCCAAGCATCTGATCATAACTTCAACATAGGTTTGAAACCTTACAAATGCATGACTCCTGCATCACCTTCCCCGAGCCTGCCACAAAAAATAAAATAAAATGAAGTCCCCAGTTTTGACCAGTGGGCCTGCTTGCAGACAAAATTAGCTGGCAAGACTGACTGGTAGGTCAGTGACTCCTGCAGTATCCAGAATTTGAAGCACTCACTGTTGGTTTGACACTTGATTTCCTGACAAAGGTCTTATCGGATCAACAATGATTTCTGTCAAAGAATAGAAAATTTACTGTTTCCCATCCAAGTCAGAGGAGTCAGTCCCTGGGTGTAGACTCTAAAGCTCCTGTGACTGGCAGAGGGTCACGGTGCGTCTATAGGAATAAGGGGAGATAAAGTGTATCAAAGATGCCTTCAGACATAGATGCTATGCAGGCCTGTCTCCCAGAGCATCCCTGCTCTGACTGACAGGGGATTAGTGACCCGCTCCCCAGGGCAATAAATAATGAACCGAGGGGGTTGGGGACCCAGCACCTGGAGGCCAGCCTGTGGCCAAACGGAGACTGCTGGTGTTGCTAGAGTCAAGCCAGCCCCACCTTCCCAACATCCCTTCCACAGCTGTTTTTGCAGGGCCTCTGGCTTGCCACCTCGTCTCTTGGATAAACAGATTAAAAATAGTTTGAATTTTGTTTGTTTGTTTGTTTGTGTTTCATGCTTGGAGTCTAGAGAAGTGGACAAGGAATTCCACATTTCTCTTCTATGAGTTCTTACACTGAAGGACTCAGATAACAACCAAATGCAGTGGGTGACCTGCTTTGGACTTGATCCCTATAAATCCAGGGTGAAGCTGACATTCCTGAGGTACTGGAACTGTTGGAAGAAGGGCTGGGTATTAGAGGTCAAGAAATCTTTGTGTCTTTTGTGGCAAGTGATTGTGGCATTGCATGGAGGTAATTTTCCTAAATAAACTGGGGAGTCGTTCTGGGTTGTTTTAATGGGGTTTGTGTGTGTGTGTGTGTGTGTGTGTGTGTGTGTGTGTGATACTGTAGATCAAACTTAGGGCCTCGCATGTGCTAAGCATGTGTTTTGCCACTAAGTGACATCCTGGCCTGTCTGTTGTTTGTTTGTTTTAACATATGAATTCTAGCCTTGGAGAGTTGGCCCTGTGATCATGAGCACTTTCTGCTCTTCTAAAAGACCCAAGTTTGGTTCCTAGCACCCAGGTTGGATGATTCATAGATGCCTATAACTCCAGCTCCAGAAGATCTGTGTTAATTACTCTCTGTTGCTATGATAAAACACTGTGACTAAAGCAACTTGTAGAAGGAAGAACCGATTTGGCTGACAGCTCCACAGGGATGAGTCCATCATGGTGAGCGTCGGGCTTGGAACAGGAAGCTGAGAGCTCACATCAACAGCAAACAGGGAGCAGAGAGGGTAAACTGAGGTGAGGGAGGCTCTGACTCTCAAAGCCCAACCCCATGACATGCTTCCTCCATCAAGGCCACACTTCATAGAGACTCCAAACCACCCAAACAGCGCCACCCACTGGGGACCATGTACCAAGTGTTCAAATATTTGAACCTATGAGAAACACTGTTCATTCAAACCACCACAGGATCCTCTTCTAGCCACTGAAGGTACCTACACACACTTGGCATATACACATACATAGAAATAAAAATAAAATCTATAAGTAAATGCATGAACATTAAAGTGTGTTGCATTAAAATGTAACCAAGGGTATGATATGCTTTAAAATATTTATGTAGAGGGCCAGGTGTGGTGGTGCACGCCTTTAATCCCAGCACTGGGGAGGCAGACGCAGGCAGATCTCTGTGAGTTCAAGGCCAGCCTGGTCTACACAGCAAGTTCCAGGACAGCTGAGGCTACAGGAAGACCCTGTCTCGAAAAGACTAAAAAAAAAACAAATATTTACATACAGGGCTAGAGAGATGGCTTAATGGTTAAGAGCACTGGCTGCCCTTGCAGAGGACCTGAGTTGGGTTCACAGCACCTGTATTGAGTAGCTCTCAGCCACCTGTAACTTTGGCTCCAGGGAATCCAAACACCCTCTTTTGACTTTGAGGGCACCTGCATGTATATGGCTCACAAAGGCAAAAACTCATACATATAAAATAAAAATAAATAAATCTTAAAAAACAAATACTTGGGACTGGAGAGATCGCTCAGAGGTTAAGAGCATTGACCGCTCTTGCAGAGGACCCAGGTTTGGTTCCCAGCACCCACATGCTGGCTAACAACCATTCATAACTCCAGTTTCAGAGGATTCAACACCTTCTTCCGACCTCCACAGTCATTGCACAGCACGGGTGCACTTACACACATGCAAGCAATACACTCATACACAAAATAAAAATAATAAATAAAATATTTTTTTAAAAGCCAAGTACTTGTGGGGAGCAGGTGCAGTGGAGCAGGCTATAACCCAGCCCTTAGGAGGCTGAGGCAGAGAGATGGCTACAAGTTGAATACCAGTCTGGTCTTCACAGGAGGTTATACAACTCAATTCTTTGTCTCAAATAACCTAAAAATAAAATAATCTCATGGAGGGGCCAGTGAGATGGCTGAGTAAAAGCACTTGCTATACAAACCCCACAGCCTAAGTTTGATCCCCAGGACCCATATAAAGATGGAAGGAGAAAATGATCTCCACAAAGTTGTCCTCTGATCCAAGCTGTGGCACACATACAGAGAGAGAGGAAGAGAGAGAGAGACTGAGAGACTATTTATAGGAAGAACAATAATGATAATAATAATCTGAATAATATAATAGGCGAAGAAGAGAGGAGATGTACGCAAATCAAGTATCCAAAAACCTGAATCTGGGAAATTTACTATGAGGTTACTGTACCTACTGTCCTTTCTGTTTTGGGTATGTTTGAATATTTTCACCAAAATAATGAAATTATTATTCTGTCCAATGATCCTCTGTGAGAATTCGAAACATAAACAGGCATGCTCCTGTTGACATCACGCCAGAAATCGTATGCCTTGCTTTACTACTGAACAGCAAGAAGAAACACAGGAGCCTTTGCTGGACACTCAGGATAAAGTATCTCTCTCTCTTCTTCCTTCTCTCTCCTCTCTCTCTCTCTCTCTCAGAAAGTGAGGTAAGAGGAAAAGTCCTGAAAGTTAGAGGCCAGTCTGATCTATAGTGGGAGACCCTGTCTCAAAAAAAAAGAGAGAGAGACAGAGAGAGAGAGAGAGAGAGAGAACAGAGATTTGAACCAGAACACTACAAGGCCCCTCACAACCACTCAAACCCAAAAAGTCAGTGAATTGATCTCCTGGTTAGATCCTCCTGAGGCTTATTCTATTAGCAGTTGAACCATAGAACCTTCCAGAATGTTTCAGAACTCAAGGTAGCTTTCAAGAGCCACTATTACTGGGAGAAATGCAACTGACACTTGAGAAAGGAGCTCTGTCTTTCTCAGCTCTTTGGGGGTCTTTTTATTGCTTCCAAGAAGGCGAATAAAATATTTTTCTATAGCCCCTAGGCCTGGGTAATAAATAAACTGTCAAATAAACTAAAGGAAGCCATCGGCCCCACCGCATGATTCCAACTTGTGGCCCACAGAGCACATCCCAGCAGGCAGCACCAGCAGAGAACGTCCTTAGATCCATGTCAAGACTGAAAACCATTGAACAGCCCTCCACAGAACACAGTCCCCACGGAGAAGGCAAACAGCTGGGGTTGGTGGCAAGTTTCCTGGGAAACTACAGAGATGTAAACCAATCACCTCATCCCCAGAACTGGGCTAAAATACTCACACACAGCCGCTCAGGAGACAGCTGTCTGAAAGAGCTTACCTTGCAAACGTGAGAGCCTGAGTTTGACCTCAGAACCCACCTAGCCAGGCGTGGTGGCCTGCCCTTAGAGCCCTAGCACTAGAGACAGGGACCGGCCAGCCAGGCCACTTGGTAAGCTCCAGGCCAGTAAGAGACCCTGTCTCAAAAACCAAAGTGGACAGTACCCTGAGGAACAGTCCCAAGAAGTCGTCCTCTGGCCCATGCACCCTTTGTATACACATGTATGTACACATGTGCACCTCCACACACATACACACAAAAATGCATACACAACCACATTTTATCACTCCCAGATGCATGTTTTCTTTGTTTTGTAGACAGTGTCTCCTTATGTAGCCCAGGCTAGCCTCAAACCGGCCATCCTTCTGCCGCAGCCTCCACAGTGCTGGGATTCTAGGGTGTGCCTCTTCCCCCGGCCCAGTTGTATAGTTTTTCATCTTTTTTTTTTATTATTATTCTTTTTCAGGCAGGGTCTCATTGTGCAGCCCTGGCTGGTCTGGCATTCCCTACATAGACCAGGCTGGCCTCCATCTCACAGAGATCCACCTGCCTCTGCCTCCCAAATGCCAAGATTTTGGCATGTGTCACTGTGCCCAACTGTTTCAGGTTTGCACATCTCAGATGGAAGGCTGTGTCTTAGAAATGAATGCATGTCACAAGTTCACTAATCCCTTTCTCTTTTTTACAGTACATGAGATTTGGAATGCTCATTGAGTGACCTGGGTTGGGAAATCATTCATAGGCTCCTGCTCCTCACAGCCTCCATCTCCATCTGCAGAATCCATGTCAGGAGATCAGACTTAGCACATTTGTTACCGCATAGTGGTAGACAGCCACGGGTGTCGGGCATGAGAAGGCATGTGAAGAAATCAAAGTGAATTTAGCTGTGTGATGGCAGCTATCAAAAACCGAAACTGTGAGCCGGGCATGGTGGCACACACCTTTAGCAGAGGCACTCGGATCTCTGTGACTTCAAGGCCAGCCTGGTCTACATAGCAAGTTTGAGGCCAGCTGGGGCTGCAAAAAAGACCAAAAACAAACAAACAAACCAAAACTGTGCTGGAGACATGGCTCAGCTGTTTAAGAGCACTGGTTGCAGGTTCAGTTCCCCAACATCCACTTGCAGCTAACAACGGTCCATAACCCCAGTTCCAGGGTTTCTGTCGCCTTCTTCTGACCTCTTCAGGCACTGTACTCTCAAGCATAGCCACATAATTAAAAGTAAATAATAAGGGTTTTTTTTTGTTGTTGTTGTTTTTTTTTAATTTTTAAGTGAAACTGAGCTGTGTGTGGTGGTGCACACCTTTAACCCCAGCACTCAGGAGGCAGAGGCAGGTGGATCTCTGTGAGATTGAGGCTCAGTCTGATCTACATAGTGTGTTCCAGGCCAAGCTGGGGCTACAGGGAAAGCCTGCCTCAAAAAGACCAAAAAAAAAAAAAAAAAAGTGAAACTTTCCTTCCCTCCCTGAGGCGCTCTTGGCAGTTAATGGCTACTGGGGGAAGGCGGTATTTTTGTCAGTGGCATAGCCATTGGTAAGGTGCCCATGCTTCTGTAAAGAACCACTCATTAGTGCTCCTGGAAGTAACATGAATGAAGCTCATTGGGTCACAAAAAGAAATACAAAAGTATTGGGGAGACTAGATGGGAAGAGCAAGGGGACACTGGGGATGGAGAGGGACAAGAAGGGCCTATGTGGCATAACTGTGACCCAAAAAATTTACATACATGTATGAAAACGTCACAGTGGAGCCCACTTTGTGTTCACGGCGCTGTCTGTCGGCCATGCCTAAATGTCTAAAGCAGTAGAGTGCAGTCTGATGGGACTTTGGGGGTGGCTCGGCTTTCCCTACTGGCCAGCAAAAGTTTTGTGTCAGCTCTGCTTGGGCACATGGCACAATGGACTGTGAGCCCTGTGCCTCCCTGGAGAGCCCCTTGAACTCCTCTGTAAGAGAACAAAGGGTCTCCAAGATGTATCCGAGTCGCAGCTGTTGAGTCATTTGAAGGGTCAGAATGCCAATTAGATATTGAACATAGGAGGGGGTGGAGTTTCCCCGAACAAACCTGGGATGAATGGGGACGCCTCCATCCTGCTGTCCTTTTGTGCAATGATTTGTGGCAAATTTGTTTGGGCACCGAGGCCCCGTTCCCCCTGGGTCTTAAAGTGATTTGGGGATCGCCCAAAGAATTTGCTTTCTGTCTTTCAATATTCTCTTCCTAATCAAAACTGGATACAGAAATCTTACCTAAAATATGAATTGGAGCAAATTACACATTATCCCAGGCAGGCTGAACAAACGGATGCCGTGTGTGGAAAATTAAAAGGCAGAAGCACTGGAAGGCGCCGAATCATACAATAAAAGTGAATTGGGCGGAAATCTGAGTTTTCAGTTTGATTGAGCAAATCAAAGACGCTGCTCCCAACATTCCTCTTTTATAAGAGAATAATCTCAGAAGCTGGCCAGGGGAGGGGGGAAATGTGGGAACCCAGGCGTTCAGAATGTTTCCATAGTTGATTACGGACTCGTCTGGGAGTCTCCTTCGTCTCCTTCATAAATCATCCTTACAGCAACAAAGCCAGATCCGAGAGGACCACACTGGCATTCTGTTTGAATAATTTCATTCGGCTCCTGAAATACTTCTGGCTGGTTTTTTGTTTTGTTTTGTTTTGTTTTGTTTTGTTTTTCTCTCTCTCTCTCCTTGAAACCACCCACATATAGTAAAGTCCTATCCAGCCAGTTCCTTCTGAGACCTGGGCCAGTACCGTGGACTACCAGCGGCAGGCGCAGAAAGGAAATTGGGACTGCATGAACTTAAATCAGTCAGAACTGGGACCGAATTATTTAGGTCTTTGCTGACCTTCAGAGGTCAGATTCACTTTTTATGCTCTCTGCTAACGCTACACTATTTTTCACTGCTTTGCCTGTTAGCAATTCAGGCCCACAGCCCTTCCAGCCTGCGGGGACCTTGTATTAAACAGGCGCTAATTACTCCCGGAAACATACGCTCCTGTTTTAAGTCTGCGTTGAAATGAAAAGCCCAAGGTTCTGCTTCCTGAACGACAGCAAAACAAAAGGATTTTGACCCGCTCCGAGAGGAACTGCCTTCTCAGATTTAAGTGGTCCCTATATGGGAAATAACCAAATGCATCCTAATTAGTAACTTGGAAATTACTTAAACAGTATTCCTTAATATATATATAATCACTGTAAAAGCAAATATCCTCTTCTAAGCACATTATAAAAATGCTGTTTAAACAAGACGTGGTGGCACATGCTTTTAATCCCAGCACTCAGGAGGCAGAGACAGGCAAATCTGTGAGATCAGGGTGGTTTACATAGAAACATAGAGGGCTCCAGGCCAACCGGGGCTGCATAGTGAGACAAAATCAAAAATATAAAATTAGTGGCTCAGTGGCTAATAGCACTGGCTGCTCTTCAAGAGAATCTGAGTTTGGTTCCCAGCACCATGGCAGCTAACCACATGTCTGTAACTCCAGTTCCAAGGGATCCAATGCCCTCTTCTGACCTCGGTGGCCATTGTATACATCCAGTGCACTTACATTTATGCAAGAAAAAAAAAATACAGCAAAACACATATACACATAAAAAGATAAAATATTTTTTAAATGAAAACAAAAACGTTTTATATTCCTGCAGTTTAGCCTTTTAAATTTGCTAGTTTTTTTTTTTGTTTGGTTTGGTTTTCTGAGACAGTCTCACTTTGTAGCCCTGTCTGGCCTGGGGCCCACTATGTAGACCAGGCTGGCCTCTGTCTCACATAAAGCCCTCCGCCTCCGCCTCTGGAGTGCTGGGATCAAAGGTGTGCCACAACTCCCGGCGCACTTTGCTGAAATAGTTTTGTGCTTGCTGTTGTTCTTTGGTTTTCTGAACTCACTGTACAGAACAAACTACTTTCACTTACAGTGATGCTCCTGCCTCAGCTTCCTATGTGCTGGGAATGCATTTGTGTGCTACCTCACCTGGCTTGCAGAGGATCTCTTTTTTCTGTAGTCATACTAGAGCACATACCCCGGGCCTCACACATGCTAGACAAGAGCCTGACGACCATCAAGCTATTATCCCCAACCCCAGCTAAAAAAGCAAAAATCTTAGGTCAAAGTTTCCTCCTTCATTGATCCATCTTACACACACAAGTGTCAGTTACAGGATTCCATGCTGATACTAAGATATCTCTGATTAAGTTCTGATTCTCTGAACTTGAACTTTTGTCATTTTGGGCCTGACAAGATATCTCAGTGGGTAAACGTACTTGTCATCTAGCCTGAATGAAACCAGAGTTCGATCATCCAGGATCCATATGGTAGAAAGAGATAGCTGACTCCCAGAAGTTGTCCGCTAACCTCCACATTTTCCAGCCTGTGTCACACACACACACACACACACATAAACACACACACACACACCCCACACACACACATTTAATAAAAATTTAAAAAATAGAAAATCCTACATTTGTTATAGAACACATGAAAGACAAGCCAGGGGCTACATGTGGTGACCCAAGGCTTTAATCCCAGCATTCAGGAGGCAGAGGCAGGTGAATCTCTGAGTTGGAGATCAGCCTAGTTTACATAGCAAGTTCCAGGCCAGTCAGGGCTATATAATGAGAGCCTGTCTCTAAATAAATAAACAAACAACTAAGTAAATAATAAAATAAATAAAATCCTGATCACACTTCCAATGTTTTCTAGAAGAGAGACTGAATAAGAAGAGAATTTTCTCAGACTATATCTGAGACTTTCAAAAAGTCTTTTTTTTTTTAAATTTTTTTTTTTAAATATTTTTTTTAAGTATTTTTAAAAGATTTTTTAACTCTCTAGTTCAGTTATCAGAATTCTTATCCAGCACACACAAAGCCCTGGGTTCGATCTCTAGCACCACATAAAACTGGGCACATGGTTAATGTCTCTCAATGCCACCATTGGAGAGGTGGAGGCAGGAATTCACGGTCATCATCTACACAGCAAGTTGAAGGCCTACCTGGAATATGGGAGACCTTATCTCAATGAAGTGAAATAACTCATAGGTTCAGTTCCCAGCACCCACACGGCAGCTAACAACTGTCAGTAACTCCAGTTCCAGGGCACCTGAGACCCTTTCCTAGCCTCTCTAGGCATTGCATGCATACAATACACCTATATACATACAGGAAAAGCACTTATACATATAAAACAAAACATGTGAATTTAAATACTGCATTTCTTTCAAGATGCTATCAATTGGTTATTGTATAGTATAGTTTTGAATGATTTTAACTGAAATATTTTAAAGATTTGGGGAGGGAATATTGAGACAGGGTCTCACTATATAGCCCTAACTGACTTGGAACTCACTCTGTAGACCACTCTGGCTTTGAACTCACAGAGATCCACTTGCCTCTGGTTCCTAAACCCTGGGATTACAGGCAGGTGCCACCACACCCAGCAGCCAAATCATTTTTTCAAGATTAACTTTAGTTTTCTGTATGTGTATATGTGTATGTCTCTCTGTGTGTCTGTGCATGAGCACAGTGTCTGATGAGGCCAGAAGAGGGTTTCAGATTCCCTGCAACTGGAGTTACAGACCACTCTTGTAGGACAGGGCCGCTGGGCACTAAGCTCAGGTATTCTGTAAGAGCCCCAAGAACCCTTAACTGTTGAGTCATCTCTCCTCACCCAAGACCAAATAAATTGTAAGCCTTCTGGAAGAAAGATAGTCTTGTTTTTTTTTTTTTTGGTTTTGTTGATGATGTGTTTTTTTTTTTTTTAATTATGTATATCGGTATATAGATATATAGATGTGAGTTTGTGCATGGGCATTCAATGCTAGAGTTACAAGAGGTTGTGAGTTTGCCTGACGTGGATGTTGGGAACTGAACTCATGTCCTCTGGAAGAGCAGTACATACTCTTAACTGTAAGCCGTCTCTCTAGCCCCTATTTTTGTTTTTGAAACAGTCTTGCTACGTAGCCCTGGCTGGACTCAAATTCACAGCATTCCTTCTGCCTCTGCCTCCCGAGAGCTGGAGTATATAACCATACCCTGATTTTCCCTTTTCTGAAGAGTACAGGGCTAGCTAATGATAGCTGAGACCTGCTTGTGATCCCAGCACTTAAGAGCTGGAGGCAGAAGGTCATGAATAAGGGGCAACCTGGGTAAGCACGTGAAACCCGGTCTCAAAACATCAATAGTGGTACGACTGAGTTTCTTGTCAGCCTCACTTTGTCAGATGGAACAAGGATGACAAACGTGGAACATTGTCCTGTATGTTGTAGGACTCGTAGGAACATCCTTGTCTTCTACTTACTGGGTTCCAGCAACATCCCTTCTGTGACAATGGAAAAATGTCGCCAGACGTGTCTTGGGAGTCATAATGTGCCTCCTCCTGCAATGTGACCCACAGTCACCTCTAAGACCCATTAGTTCAGGTTAAAACTTGGACTTTGGAGTAGCCTGCCTAGGCTCACAGCTCTGCCCTAACCCCTCCCAGCTGGGGAACCTGGGACTTCTCCCCCAGTGCCTTAGTCATTCATCTGCAAGACAAGTGTAGATGCAAAGTCTTCCAGGACCTTACGTTAATTGGTTGACTGGTTGATTGGCAACTGGTTGGTTGGTTGGCAGGCTGGTTTCTGAGACAAGGTCTCCCTATGTAGTCCAGGCTGTGATGAACTTCCAATTCTCCTCCCTCAGCTTCTTGAGTGCTGGGCAGCAGGCATAGCACCACCTCACCTGGCTTCCTCAGCTTTCAGGGAGGACAAACGGAGACACTCTGTTGCATCCAGGACAGGATGTGACACGGGGGAACACTCAGTGCATGACAACTGTGATTGCAACTGTCCTTCCGTGTCCCCAACCATCTGAGCCGTCTTCAGGAAGCAAATGAAAGCCTTCGAAGTCTCCCTCTGTCCCTGCCAAGCAGCCACCCAGGGGCTGGGCTCTGTCCCTGAGATGCAGACAGAAAAGGGATGGGAAAGTGGCTGCAATTCATGGCTGAGACCCAGGACACAGGAGTATTAAATGCTTCATGCACCTTTGGAAAGGGAGAAAAGGGACATTTCTCCTCTCTGAGCCTGAGCTCCATAACTGCAGGGCAGGGCTTCCTCTCATGAATCCCCAAACATGCACATGGGTGTCTATATGAGCAGGCCTATAGCCACAACAAGGCTTCGGCTGCCTCCTCCTTCCCTAGCCCATTAACCTGCACATATACACACACAAACACACACATGCACATACTCACACAGGTGCACATGCACTAACACACACATACATGCATACACATGTACACACTCACACGCACACACACAAACATATACATACAGATGCACACACGTGCAGACACACACATTGCTCTGTGGAGCCAGCTCATCCCAACCCCATCTGGTCCACATTTCGCTTCAGTAGAAATTAGACACCTCATCTCTGTAGCTTGGGATTTGAATGGCCTTTTGTTTACTTAAGCTTTTCCTTTCGTGGATGTAATTTTTTATTCCATTTTTTAACTTTGAGACAGTTTCCAGATAGAAACACAGACGATAGTCTCTCTGAGTTTCAGTGCATTCTATACATATGTTTCTAGTTTCATTTGTAATTATATTTATTTGCATCTATATAATTTATGAGACAGTCTCACTGTGTAACCCTGGCTAGTCTAGGACTCTCTATGTAGATCAGGCTGGCCTTGAACCCACAGAAATCTACCTGCCTCTACCTCCCAAGTGCAGGGATTAAAGGCATGTACCACTAAGCCCCAAAAGCATATATTTTTCAATAAGTAATTAAGAATTAATAGAAATACATGTCAACCATGGAATTTTTTTGTTGTTAGTTATATTTTTCTTGACACAGGATCTCACTACATGGCCCTGGCTGGCCTGAAACTCATTATATAAACAAGGCTGACCTTGAACTCATGGCGATACCCTTGCCTTTGTTGGGATTAAGGAACATACTATCATGCCCAGCTTTGTTTTGACAAAGGTTTGCCTCTGTAGTTCAGGCTGGCCTTGAACTTGCAATCCCCCAGTCTCTGCCTCCCAAGTGCTAAGAGAGGCATGTGTCACTACTCCTAGGCACCAGACATTACTTTTGCCTCCTGGCTTCTACCTCCCAGGGCACATGGCAGTGTCTGGCACATTTGCAGTCTCTCACCAACTCAAATCAGCCCCATCGCAAAGAACCAGTTGACTCAAAATGTCAACATGGGCACTTGGGCCGTCATTCAGTGGGTAGAGTGCTCCCCTAGCATGAGCGCAGCCCCGAGTTCCATCCCCACACCACACAAACCGGGAGGTAGAGTCAGGAGGGTAGATCTGAAACTAAAGGTCATCCTCAGCTACGCAGTAGGCTCCAGGCCAGCCTAGGCTGCAAAAATGTGGGCCTTTAACAGCAAGTACTCTTAACTGCTGAGTCACCTCTCCAGCCTCTATCATTATATACATACGTAGATATAGACACAAGGTCTCACTATATAGCCCTGGCTGGCCTGGAACTTGTTAGATAGACCAGGCTGGCCTCAAACTCATAGAGATCACTTGCCTCTGCATTCCCAGTGCTAGGATTAAAGGTGTAGGCCACCACACCCTAGCATTAATAGTCTAAATATAAATTTTGATCCATCCCTACAACAAAATATGGTATGGCCTGTGAAAGTAGACTTGTAGGCCAAGAGTTAATTCATGAAATGATTACATTACATTACAGTGGGATGTTTTTGGTTCTGGGGATGTGGTTGTGTCTGGTTATATGCTGTGTGTGTGGTAAGTGGATTAAGGTGTGTGTGATGGTATGATTATGTGTGCATGGTAGTGTGGTATGTGTGTAATGGTATGGTTGACTGTGTGTGCATGCTTGTGTGTATGGTGGTGTAGTGTGGTATGTGATGCTATGGTTGGTTAGTTGTATGTCCTAGTTTCCTTGCAATTGCTGTGACAAAACATTCTGACCAACACCAACTTGGGGAGGAAAGGGTGTATTTTGCTTACATCTCCTGAGTCACTGTCCATCACTGAGGAGCTCAAGGTGGGAACTCAGGGCAGGAACCTGGAGGCAGGAGCTGGAGCACAGGCCTTGGAGGAACGCTGCTTACTGGCTTGCTCCCCTGGCTCATGCTCAGCCTGCTTTCTTACACAATACAGAACAACCTGCCCAGGGATGGCAGCCCACATCACTCAGCCATCAAGAAAATACCCCACAGACATGGCCACAGGCCAGTCCAATGGAGACAATTCCCCAACTGAGGCTCCCTCAGCCCAAGTGTGTGAAGTTGACACCAAAGCTATCCAGCACAGTGTGCATGCTTGTGTAGGCGGTGATGTGTGTGTGATGGCGTGATTGTGTATATGATGTGACGCATGCGTGATGGTTGATGGTGTAAATACAGAGGAAAACAGGTTGGGAGCATGCTTTCTTCTATGGAGTGAAACAACATATAATTTTTTTTAATTCTGTCTTCTCCTTTCTTCCCCTCACTGATTGTGTATATGTTCATGTGTGTGTGTACAGATGTCTGTGCACATGTGTGCATGTGCACGTGGAACCCAGAGCTTGACATCAGATGTCCTCCTCAATGGCTTTCTACCTTACTCTTTTTAGACAGCTCTCTGACTGAACCTTAATGGTCTGGTCAGCAAGCCCCAGGGATTTTCTTCTCTCCACTTCTGGATGTTACTGGTCACTGTGCTGGTATGTCTGTTGGGGATCAAACCCGGGTCTTTATGCATACATAGCAGGCACTACTAGATGAGCCATTACACACACACACACACACACACACACACACACTCTTCTGGCTACTCATGTAGCCCAGGCTGGCTCCACTCACTATGTAGCTAAGGATGGCCTTGAATTTCCATCCCCCTTATCTACTTGGGAATGCTTAGGGTTACTGGCATGCACCACCATGCCCACTTTATACAGGATCAAATCCAAGCTTCCTGTGTGCTGGGCAAGTCTTCTACCAGTTGAGCTATAGCTCCAGCTCCAAGCTAGGCAGGGGCATAAATAACTGAATGAAAGAGCAAATGCTTCTTGGTGGGTGGGAGGGTGGTGACAGGATCTCTCTGTAGCCATTGCTGGCCTAGAACTAAAACTAGTACTTGCTATGGAGACTGGGCTGACCTTGACCTCACAGAGGTTCACCTATCTCTGCCTCCCAAGTGCCAAGATCAAAGGTGTGAGCGAATGCTTCTTTAGCCACCTGAATCTAAGGTAAATGCACAAAGGCGACATCAACTTGTCATAAAAGAAAGTTCTAGCTGTCCCTTGAGACCCTCTGACTCTCTCTTCCACTTAATAGAATATCGAGCCAGGCACATTTACCTAAGGCAAGAAAAGCCTCCATTCTCAAACTTCCCTAGCAGGTGAGGCCATGTGCAAGTCGTGGTCAACAGGATAAAAACAGATGTGTCTGAGTCAGGTTGGTGTCCCTTACTCCCTCCTTTGTCCCTTATTTATTTATTTATTGTATATGAGTGTTTTGCCTGTATGTATGTAAGTGCACTATATGCATGCAATGTCCTTGGAGGCCATAAGATCCCAGATCCCTGGGACTGGAGTTATGGATGTTGTTGGCCACCATGTGGGTGCTAGGAACTAAACCTGGGTCCTCTGCAAGAGCAGCCAGTGCTTTTAATCTCTGAGGCATCTCTCCAGGCCCCTTTGTCACTTTTTAAAATATTTATTTTTATTATTTTTATGTGTGCGTGTGTGTGTGTGTGTGTGTGTGTGTGTGTGTATGCCACATGAGTGCAGTTCTCACAGAGACCAGAAGAGGGGGTCAGATCTCCTGGAGTTATGAATCACAACATGGGACCTGGGCATTGAACCCAGGTCCTCTGGAAGAGCAGCCAGTGCTCTTAACTGCTAAGCCATCTCTCTGGCCCCTACTTTGTCCTTTATTTCTTGGTTTCTGAGCTTGGATGCTGCCAACCTGGGACCATGAACTCAATGAAATGACCCAAGAGGTGACTGGAGATGTGGCTCAGCATGTAGAGTGCTTGCCTAGCATGAATATAGCCGGGGTTTGATCCCTAGCACTGCATAAACCAGGTATAGTGGGGGTGCGAAGGTCAAGGCTCAAGGTCATCCTCTCCTCCCTACACAATGAGTTCTGAGGTCAGCCTGGGTTGTGTGAGATACTGTCCCAGGGAAAAAAGAACTGCAAACTGAAGCACCAGAAGAGACTGGGATGGAAGCTGGGCCACCGCAGCCTGGGACCACCTACAGAGCTTTCAGTCAAATGAAAATAAACTGATCCTGTGAAGGCACTATCAGGGGTGGAAGGCCTGGGTCCCTCTTAGCTGAATGTATATAATACACATTCTTATCCAGGAATAAAAAAGGCTTCCATTCAATTTCCCAGCCCCCACCCAGCATAGCCGCCCCCTCTGGCTGGGGGTCTGTCACTAAGCCAGCAGTGACCACCATCCTGGAATCTGCATCCTGTGCACTTTCTGAGTTAATGCACATGATGTATATCACTGAGGCTTTAAACAAGGAAATCTTCTCTCTCCTGACAGGTTGCTCAAATTCGCTGTGACAAAGAGCCAAGACTTTGCCATTTCATCTGTCCTCTCTGTAGGGACTGGTTTAAAATCCAAGGAGATGGAGAAGAGAGCTGGGTCTTGTGTCAGCTTCCAAGTAGGGAAATAAATAATGTTCACTCAGCTTTACCTGCTGATGAAGTCATTTATATAGCTACACAATACAACCTGACGTTCTAAGAGGCAATTCAAATGGCAGAGAACAAGGCCCCACTTTGCTCCTAATTCAAGAATAGCAGAAAGACAGGATAGTGTTGGGTAAACCGCACACAAGATTTCACTTCTTACTTAATTTCATTTCGTTTGCCTGCAGGGTGAAAAAAAGACTCACATTCTTTGGCTTTACAGTAGAAATAAGAGACTTGTCTCTCTCCGTAAATTTGATTCCCGAAGCCACAAAGCAGAAAAACATATGGCAGTGGAAGGGCCTCGAAACTCAGAAAGAGGGTAGAAGTGAAACTCCTTTTCTGAACTCACTATGTAGACCAGGCTGGCCTCCATCTCACAAGAGATCAGCCTGCCTCTGCCTCCTGAGTGCTGGGACTAAAGGTATGTACCACCCCAACCGACTAAAAGAAAACTTTGTAGCATGATAGGCTTGAAGCTGTTCCTAGCAAAGCCTAGGCTCAATCAGGACATCCCGTTTGTCCTTAGAGACTGTTTGATTTCTCTTGGACTGGGGTAAGTTTTATGTCTCCTCTTTGCTTCTAGAGCCTTCCTTTGGGCTTGGTTTTAGTTTGTTGGTTGGTTTGGGTTTTTTTGTTTTTGTTGGGGGAGCTGTTGTTTGGGTGATTTGGGCATTATTTAATTTTGTTTTGTTTTGTTGAGACAAGCACTTCTGTAGCCCAGGCTGACTCCAACTCACTGCCAAGGATGACCTTGAACTCCTGGTCCTGCTTCTATTTCCTGACTGCTGGGAATCCAGTGTGGGACGCCACGTTTTACCTGCTGCTGGGTTCGGAGCCCAGGGCTTCGTGCATGTAGGCAGACACTCTGCCTACTGAGCTGTGTCTTTATTTTTTTTTTTTTTTTTTTTTTTTTTCTTTTCCTTTGAGAGACAGGTCTCATTGTTCTGGATAGCTTTGGAGTCAACTTTACACACCTGGGTTGAGGGAGCCTCAGCTGGGGAATTGCCTCCATTAGACTGGATGCTGTATGCCGTGAGTGAAAGAAAACAGCCAGCTTGTAGTTTGAGTTCATCTCAGAGAAAATCAGCCTTAGAGAGATTTCACCCCCTGAGACCACCTGTAGGTAATGTTGACAAACTCAGCCTTTGATCCTTGTAACTAAGTTCCACAGGGATGTTCTTGGGTCTGACCAAATGGCTATCTCACCTGAGCTGAGTTACAAGCAGGCGCCATGGGTTTAGCACTTCCCTGGTTCAAAGACCCTGCCTCCCCTTTTAGTGCCATCTTCCTAAAAGGCATACATCTTCCTGGTGGGCTTTGAAGGTTAGAGATAATGTCTTTCTGTTATTTACCACATTCCTGTATTCCTGAAACTCTGTATAAGTACCCCCTAACAACAATAAAGCGCGCGGCTTGAAGAGAGATTTCCCAAGCCGTCATTTTGCGTGTTCTGTCTGTGTGTCTCCATTCATTCCAGACTACTGGGAAAGTCTCAAGCTCACCGTTGAACCCCACTGGCGGGACAACTGGACTGTGGCCAAGTCTGTGGGGTATTTTTCTTGATTGTTGGGTGCTGCAGAAGGGCCCAGCCCACTGTGGGTGGTACCATCCCTGGGCAGGTTGTTCTGTATTGTATAAGGAGGCTCAGAATGGGCCGGGGGAGCAAGCCAGTAAGCAGCGTTCCTCCACGGCCTGTGCTCCAACGCCTGCCTCCAGGTTCCTGCTCTGAGTTCCTGCCTTGGACTCCTGATGAACTGTGACTGAGGAGATGTAAGTAATAAATCCTCCCCCCCCCAAGTTGATATTGATCAGAGTGTTTTGTCACAGCAATGGAGAAGCAAACTAGAATATTCATGGATCCCAATGTGTCTCAAACTCACTATGTAAGCTGCCTATCCTTAAACTCGTGATCCTCCTGCCTCAGCATCCCAAATGCTGAAATTACGGGTGCACACCACCACACCCAGCTTACAAAATATATTTAATTTTTGATAAGTTATCTATAAACAAGTTCTGGTGAAAATAAAAGTGCAACTGTTCTTTTAAGAACTAAAGCCGGTCTTGGGTTAGGGAATCCTGCCTGGTTTGCATCACCATGGAGACAGCTTTGAGAAGTGTCTGCAATGTCGATTTTGCTCACGTGAGGAAAGATTCAAAGTACCGTCTGCAGAGTTTCTGCCACAAAGGAGATAGGTGAGGTGGTGAGCGGGTGGAGCCATGCTGCAGGAGGATACCTTCCATCTTACAGGTGACAAGAACAAAGTCTCTGATGTCAATAGATCCTAGACACATTTGTCAGTGTCCCCTGTTGACTAAAGAGATGGCTCAGTGGTTAAGAGCACTGGCTGCTATTAGCAGAGGACCTGGGTTCAGTTCCCAGCACTCACTTGGCAGCTAAGAACTGTTGTAACTCCAGTTCCAGGGGATCTGATGCCCTCTTCTGGCCTCCACGAGCCTTGCATGCACATGGTATACTTACATACATGCAGGCAGAACACTCATACACATAAAATATAAATAATTAAATAACAATCTTCCAGGCAGGGCATGATAGTACACACCTTTAATTCCAACACTCAGAAGGCACAGGCAGGTAGATTGCTATGAGTTTAGGCCAGCCTGCTCTACATAGTGAGTTCCAGGTCAGCCAGGACAACATAGTGAGACCCTGTCTCAAAACAAACAAAAAGTTGTATCTCCCAACATTGTCATTTTGCTTAAGAAAGAGTTATGGTGATATTAAAAAAGAGAGAGAGAGAGAGACACTGTATAAAATAGGAATAAAATGTGGTTTGTAGTTTTGGTTTTAAGAAAGGGTCTCACAGCATAGCCCTGGCTGACTTGGAACTTGCTATGTAGACCAGGCTGTCCTCATACTCACCGAGATGAGCCTGCCTCTGCCTCCTGAGTGCTGTCCTCCCAGGCATGTGCCACCCCAAATCCCATGAGGGGGTCCTTTGTTGTTACTGTTGTTGTTTGGCCAGTTGTTGTGGTGGTGAGATTTTTGTTTTTTTTACATTTATTCATTTTTTTCATGTGCATATGTGTGTAAGTGCATCACATATGTGGAGGCAGACCACAACTTGGGGGAGTCCATTCTCTCCTCCAGCCTGGGTGTCCTGGGACTCAGATCATCAGATCATCATCAAATATCTTGACCCAACTCACCAGTGCCTGATTTGGGATTTTTGAGAAAAGGGTCCCTGTAACCCAGGCTGACCTCAATCTCACTATGTAGCCAAGGGTGGTCTTGAACCCCTGATCCTCCTGTCTCTGCCTCTCTGAGTGCTGGGATTATAGCATGCACCACCAAACCTGGCAAGGACATTGTTTTAATTGAGTAAATACAGTGTTAGTCCAAAATAAAAGCAATTCTTTTCAAAAGGTGAAATGTCCCAGCTCTCCGTCCCTCCTCCTTGCTCTAGCCTTGGGGACATTCCCCACCCCCCTTCTGCTAGCCTCAGTTTACTCCCCTGTAAAATGGAGCAATACTCTGAATCATCTTTCCCTGGGAAATCTGCTGATACGATTTTACTATAGAAAACCCTACGCAGTGTCCAGGGCACCTTCCCAGCCCAGCTCGTTCACCGGCAGGTCAGAAACATCTCTGCTATGTGGCCACGCCGGTGGGCAGCTCAGTGGGTCTCTGTCTGCTAGATGCCAGAGTGATTTCACACCATAATTCATTCTGGTATGAAAACCAAAACAAGGTCTCCAGGCCTTACCAGACATTCCCTAGGGAACACACACACACACTCTAATTAGACTCCTCTGGTTTACATGCAAGCATTCAGCAGGAGCCCTGTCTCAGGTGGCCCTCGGCACAGTCTCCTGCTAGAGTCCCAGCCTCGCAGGCTGTGGATGAGAAGACGGAAGCTCTGAGTAATTGCAACAAGCTGCCAGGACGAGTGAGCTCCAAGACAACAGCAATTTATTCTCACACCTATGCAGAACAGAGTCTGCCACAGAAAGGGCAACAGAGGGCGGCTGCAATTGCCCCGCTCTGGGCAACAGTCCTTCCTGCTTTGTACAGCTCCTGCTGGCTCCAGACCTCCTTGGCCTGGGGCCAAGGCACCGGAAGCCAGCTCTGACTCTGCCTCTTTCTATTGTAGGTGTTGGTTATCAGTAAATGGAGAGCCCATGAACCCAAGCATGGGCCCATTTTATTCCAAGGGACTCCCCCCTCCGTTTATCACTTGTACTGAGGTCTTTATTCCAAAGGGGCGCTCACACAGAGGTGTGGGGATCCGGGCCCAGACTTGTCTTGGGAGACTCACAACCGCTGTTAGTGGTAGAATAACAGGAAAGCTTGGCTCTTCCAATCCCTGCTGGTATCACTTAGCCCCAGAAAAGTTCAATTTCTGTGTCTCACAGGGTAGGTTGGTTCATAGCAATCCAGTCTGGTGTGTGTGTGTGTGTGTGTGTATGTGTTGGTACATTGGTTCATGCTTGTGAGCATGGAGGTTTCTTTTAGCACTCTATTATTCATTGATTGACTGACTGACTGACTGATTTGAGGCAGGGTTACTCACTGAACCTGGAGTTCACTGTTTTAGCTAGGCTGCTTGGCCCGCCAGCTCCCAGGATCCACCTGTCTCCAAGCTGCCAGCACTGGAGTTTCAGGTGATCAAAGCCATCTTTAGTTTAGTTTGGTTTGGTTTTGTTTTAATATGGGGGCCAGGAGTTCTGAACCCAAGTCCTTGTACTGGAATAAAAGCACTTTACACATTGAGCCATCTCCCTAGCCTATGTGGAGGTCAGAGAACAACATTCAGGAGTCAGTTCTCTTCTTCCACCATGTAAGTTCTGGGGGCAAATCTCTGGTCTGCAGGCTCGGTGACAGGTGCCTTTACAGGCTGAGCCATCTCTCCAGGCCCATCCTTAAGCTACTTTAAAGCAGAGGAGTTCTGAGGAAGAATTTGCCCTGGAGGAAACTGTTGGGAACAGTTGTCACCATTGGGCAAGGTCTCCCTGGACACAATTTTACCCACACATGTCTTTGTGGGGGCCAACCACACTCTCTTGTCTTGACTTGTCTTCTCTGTGTTCCTACACCCTATGGTGTCATTGGCTTAAATGCACCTGCTAGTGTTGCTAGTTTAATAGTATGCACTCAGATGCTTTTGCACCAGCTCTGTGGCGTGGAGGACTCACATCTTATAGCTGAGCACAGCTAGTCTCCACGGCAGCGACCTGGTCATGTAAGGCCTGGAATATCTAGGGCCTTAGAAGTGACCTTAAGTGACCCAGATCACCAGAGGAGTACTGTGAAACACGACTGGCCATGAATCCAGCCCACCTGCTGTGTCCATTTCTCCTTTCTTCCTAGCTATCAAAATTGGATACTTGGTTAGCTATCTGGAAGCAACCATGCAAGGCAGTAACTTCCCGCCACCCTCTGCCAATCCTAGAACTCGTTTGCTAGAGATTGTTCCAGAAGTAAGCATGTAGCCCAGTTGTGGCCACAAAGATGGAAGGGGAAGCCTACTAAGGAACTCTCAGACGTATGTGGAAGATACCCCTTCTTCTGCCTTTGACATTGCTGGGGGATTTCCAGAACCATGTTTAGGATACAAGCCTGGGCTCTGGCAGCCCCAATAGACTAGGCTCAGCCCCCTGTCCCAGTTCACCAATAGAAGAGATGGTCATGCTGAAAGGCCGAGAGAGATTTACTCCATGGGACCACATGGGGCAAGGAACAGACAAAGGGATTCAAGGACCTCCAAGTCCATCTTCAGGGACCTGACATGACCTTCAAGCATAAATACAAGAACTGGAGGGGCAGGAGGTACGCATGACTAAGAAGTCCTGGATCTTATCACAGCTCAGTTCCTGCAACGTGGTCTAAAGAAGTCCTTCCTACTGTGATCCGCTGGAGGGAACTGATCCGGTTCCCACACGATGATTGTGATGATTGCTTTGCTCCAGGCATGGCCTTGCATCACCGTCCTGAACAACTGTCCTCATCCAGGGGGAGATCTGTCCTTCCAGGTTCCACTCTTCCTAGAATCTAAGGTGACTGCTGGTTTAAGACAGTGTAACGGCTTATCTCTGCGCCCTCAGCTGAAGTCCTGACACACTGAAGCAGAGCCATCTGGCTTCCATCCTGCTTCCAGATAGCTTCTAGATACGAGGAGTCAAGGCTTTTTCAGTCAAAGCAGATTCTAAGTGCCTGTTTCAGGAGTATGTGGCTGGGCTATGGCAACTGTCTTGTGACTCTGAGGATACTCAGCTGGGGACAAAGCCCATAGGATGAGGATGAGGGGGAGTGTGGAGAAAAGGGGACGACTGGTATCTCGGTGGTGTTGGTGATCCAATGTCAATCTTTGATCACCTTTGCGTTCTTGTTCAGTGAAGTCAATAATGGCCTAGGGTGCCAAACTGAGTCTATTCACTATGCTGGCCTCTGAGAGCATCCTGTAAAAGGGATATGCATGGTGTTTCCCTGTCCCGGCTCCCCACAAAGGAAGAGGTAGAACTGCCTTTGATTTCATTTACTTATTTATTTATGTGTTTATTTAGTTATTTTACTTGTACATGAGTGTGCACTCATGTATGTGAGCATGCATGTGTGTGTGAACATGCATATGTGTGTACCGGTACCAACCTTAGGTAACTTGTTTTCTTTTTGTTTGTCACTATGTAGCTCTGGGTAGCCTGGAGCGTGCTGGGTAGACCAGGCTGGCCTCGAACTCACAGAGACCCATCTGCTTCTGACTCCCGAGTACTGGGATTAAAGGCGTGAGCCACCACTGGCTTAAGGCTAGGCTTTAAGTTGAACCCCTAAAGTAAGTGGGTAGAGGCGTTGTCTCCCCTACCTCATAAATGGAAAATCAAGGCACAGAGAAACATGGCAGCTTGACTAGTGTCACATAACCAGTAAATGGCATGGTTAGTGTTGAGTGAGCAAATATATGTGTTTATAAGACCGTGGAGGCTGGAGAGAAGAGCACTGGCCGCTCTTACAGAGGACCCGGGTTTAATTCCCAGCACCCACATGGTGTCTAACAACCATCCTTAACTCCAGTTCCAGGGGATCCAATGCCCTCTTCTGACCTCCAAGGACACTATATGACATGGGTACACTTATATCAAGCAATACACTCATACACATAAAAAATACATAAAATGTTTATATGTACATATGTGTACACAGATTCATTTTCACTTGTCCAGGATAACTTAAGAAGAGAACTGGGGCTGTAACTCAGTGAGTAGAGTGCCAGCCCAGCATGCACAAAGCTCTGTGTTCAAACCCCAGCACTTCCTGTGATCCCAGCACTCAGGAGGCGGAGGAAGGAGGATCAAAAGTCCAAGGTCATCTTCATCTACATGTCAAGTTTGAAGCCAACCAAAACTATGTAAGATCTTGTCTCAAAAGAGTTTCTCTCTGGGAAGGAGGACAGTCTGAGAATCTGTAATTCACAGGCAGAAGCTCTGTGTGTAGAAGGAAAAAGAAGCAGGATTTATTCTCCATGAACAGGTGCACATCATTTTACACTGCGTGGAAGTTCATAGTTGCTAAACCTTTTGCCACAGGTGATATCTCCTCAATCATCTTCATCTTTAACTCAGAAAGTCTTCTAGGCTCTCTGTCCCCTTGTCCTGTCCTATTCAGTGACTGATAGCAACACATGGCCACGGAGCACTTGAGCTGGAGCTGGTGGGGGTGAAACGTATTCCAAGTACCAAACACTCACGAGATTCTAAATACTTGGTGTGAAAAAGTAAAAAATGAAAAATAGCAACAATTTTGTAAATATTGGTTACAGGTTGAAAGGATATTTTTGAATATTCCAGGCAAAACACAATCTGTATTCCTTTGTTTGTTATGATTTTTGCCTGCATGCATGTCAGAGCACCATGTGTATGCAAAGCTCACAGAGGCCAGAAGAGGGCATCAGATGTCCCTGGAACTGGAGCTTCAGAGGGTTGTTAGCTGTTCTGTGAATTCAAGAACTGGATCCAGGTCCTCCGGAGGAACAGCGACTTCTCTTAAATATCTTCTGTAAAGTTCACCAGCAGGGGCTGGAGAGATGGCTCAGAGGTTATGAGCACTGGCTGCTATTACAGAGGACCTGGATTTGGTTCCCAGCACCCACATGGTGGTTAACAACTATTCCAACTCCAGTTCCAGGGGAATCTGAGACTCTCTTCTGACCTCCAAGGGCATTGCATGACATGGGTGCACATATGTACATATTGGCAATATACTCAAACATATAAAATAAAAATAATAAATAAAATATTTTTTAATGAAAAAGTTCATCACTGTACATATGGTTCTCAGTACACTTTTTCGTAGATAAGGCTAGTCTAGTCCCTCTGCTTCCACCCCGTGTCCCCACCAGCCCTTTTTGTTTTTTTAAAAACAGACAGGCTCTCAGGTAGTCCAGGCTGGCCTAGAACTTACTGCTTAGACAAGGCTGGCCCAAAACTCACAAAGACCAGCCTACCTCTGCCTAATCTTGGAGTATCTTTTTAAAAAATATACATTTATTTTATGTGTGTATTTGCCTGCATGTGTGTAAGTGTACCTGTGTCATACAGTGGCCTCAGAGGTCAGAAGAGGGTGTTAAAGCATTCCCCTGGAACTGGAGTTATACATGGTTTTTAGCCACCATGTGGGTGCTGGACCCAAACCTAGGTCCTCTGCAAGAACAGTGTGCTGCATAGCTTTAATTTTCAACTTGACACAGATGAGTTGAGGGAGTCTCAATTGGGGAATTGTGCCTCCATTGGACTGGCCTGTGACCATGTCGATGGAGTATTTTCTTGATTGTTGAATGATGTGAGAGGGCCCAGCCAACTGTGGGTTGGGCCATCCCTGGAAAGGTTGTTCTGTATTGTTACTCCACTCCAAGAGATCCAATACCCTCTTCTGGCCTCTTTGGGCACTTACACACATTCAGTGCACATAAATTCACACAGGCAACTTGCACACACATAAATAGAACTAAAGCCGGGTATGGTGGCAATCATTAATCCCAGCATTCAGGAGGCAGAAACAGGAAGATCTCTATAAGTTTGAGTCCAGCCTGGTCTACATAGTGAGTTCTGATTCATCCAGAGCTACATAGTAAGACCCTACCTCACAAGATAAATCTTTAAAGAAAATAAATCAGTTTCGATAAAGAGGAGCGTGCCTCTGACTAAATGTTTCATAATGAAACTGTGTCTTCACTCAGCCTTGACCAGGAGGCGGAGGAACCTCTAACCAGCAGAGTACTTAAGACCGGTGGAAAAGGCAGATATTAAGCACCAGAATAAATGGTATCAACTCTACGTGCTGCAAAAGATGTGCATGTGGAGGTCTCTCAGGTGACATTCAGGTGATCTGGTCAACAATCAGCTGAGGAAAGACCTTCTGCATATCAGAGATTCTCTTGCTTTAAATTTTATTGTATTTATTTTTGTTTTATGTGTATACGTGTTTTACCAGCATGCATATGTGTACTGGTTCCACGCAATGCCTGAGGAGGCCAGAAGAGGGCATTGGATTCCCTGAAACTGGAGTTACGGATGGTTTTTAGCTATGCCATGTGAGTGCTGGGAATCGAACCCAGGACCTCTGCAAGAGCAGCCAGTGTTCTTAACCACTGAACTATCTCTCCAGTCCCTCTCATGCTTTCAAATGTATACAGACATCCATGTGCTTGTAAAGTTCTTTTTGACATCTGAGTATCTAGTGAAAACCTTTCGCACTCCATCTGATTTCTGAGTCTTCAGAGTCTGAGTCAACTCTTCAGAAGCCGTCCGTGGCTGTGTAGCCTCACTTGGCCACGCTCATGCACGCTGTGTTTAGGACCAACTCTATTAGACTATTAGATCATCAGGAAGCAGGCTCAGGACGCAAACATCCAGGGATGAGACTCTAGCGCAGGGTAGAGTTTGAAAGGGAGAGGCTTCCCGGGAGGACTCTTCCCCCCTCCCCCAAAGTTATGCCCTTTCAGATCGCATAGGAGCCTCTCACCGCATTCCCCAGGAGACATCCCAGGACCACTAGGAGGGCTTGGCTCATTTGATGTGAGCTAAATATGAATATGTAAAAAAAAAAGAGAGAGAGAGAGAGAGAGAGAGAGAGAGAGAGAGAGAGAAAACACAGTGATCTGCCCGGAAACCCAGCAGAATGAAAAAAATCTAGAATTGCAAATGTCAAAGTGTGGGCCGCTCAGACAAAGACCTACCCTGTAGAAAGCACCAAGCTGAAAACAGAACCAGAGCCCAAAAGATCTGGTGCTAGAGAAGCCCAGAAGGCAAACGCTGGTCTCCCCGACGCCCCGCCCACCCCTCCACTCCCCCACCTCCCCCACCGCTTCACCTCCCCCCACCCCCCAACCTGGCTGAGGACTTAGACTGCTTCCCTGCGAGGTCCTGCTCATCGCCCTTTGGTCTCATTTCTCCCCCCAAAATTAACGCCCCCTCTGTATCCCAACCTAGCTGAGAAATCCCTGTAGTGGGGTGCTGTGTACATTACCTGGTATTCGGCCTGTGGCCTTCCCCAGGTGGCTTATTGTAACTTTACTCGACAATTTGGAAAAACAAACAAGTCCTGGCTGACCTCTTCGATTTCTTCGGCTTCTGGGTCCCCTCCCTAGTCTGCATTTGTTAGGACCCCGTTATTATAAAACTGGGAGGTTCCAAATGTCGCGGCCTTGGGGTTAGATCTAAAGGGGGTTTTCTTTGTTGGTTTTTTTTTTCTTTTCTTTTCTGCTTCCCCACCTTAAAATGCTAACTTTGCTGATGACTGATGAGAATTATATAAACTGGTCTTTGTTTGGACTTATCTGATCTTGCTCCTATCCTGGGGTTTAATCTCAGTGTTCCTGGAAATTTCATTGTTGCTGTGTGGGGATGGTTCTAATCTTCAACTGCCATTTCTGAGGCTATGCTGAGAAAGCAATCAAAATGGAATTGGCTTTGTCCTGTTTACTCCACTGTAAGGAGCAACGTAGAGTTGAAAATTACTGCATTTAAAATTATTTTTAAAATATGTATTCTGTGTGTACCAGTGGAGGTCAGACGACTTCTGAGAGTGAGTTCTCTCCTTCCACTATGTGGGTTCCAGGAATTGAACTCAGTTGGCAGGTTTGGCTGCAAGCACCTTTACCTGCTGAGCCATCTAGCTGGTCCAAGTCACTATATTTAAATTTCTTAATTAAGAAAAAAAAAATTTATGGTTCATATAAGCCAAGGAAAGAATCTCCTCCAGGTGAAATGTTTGGGTAACGTGGAATTTTTATATCAGCACTGAAATCTCAAATACCCAGTTTCTACAGCCTCATTCAGAACACCTATCACATCTCCTTGTTGGCTACGTGAGAGTGCTTTATACAAATCTGAGAAAGGCTGGGGATGTGACTCAATGGCGGAGTCTCTCCCTAGGATGTGTAAGGCCCTGAGTTCCATGGGGGAGGGGCAAGCACTGAAGTGTGAGTCCTTCCCGCCTTTCCTAAGGTACTAACCATTTTGAATCTGTGTTGACCAACCACAATTGCAGTCTCTCTGTTCCGGCTTTGTCTCTGGCCACAGGCTCTTTCAAAGGGCGTTTTAGATAAATCTCAAATCTTTTTTAAGGAAGGGGGGAGAGCATGGGTAATTGACAAGACTTTATGGTCGTTACTGGTTCCCGCCCCTTCTTCCCACTATTACCTTCCTCAGGAAGGTCCAGCTTTTTGTACCTGGGAGGATGAGGGGAAAGGAAGTTTCAGCCCAGGGTGGAACTGTGGGAGAAGATTTATTCCCTTTAAGGACTCAGGGTTGTATGTCCTTAGCAATCCCTGGCATCACGATAATACAGTTTTATATGTTAAACAACAGATGTCAAACAGAAGAAAGAGACAGACCCCGGCTTTTCTTCTCCTGTGGCCCTCCTTCCCCGCAAAGCAGCCATTTTTTCAGTTGCCATGACAGTGTGTAGGAGTTTATCATTTACCCATGCTCGCTGCATGTTAATGTGGAATCGATGCATGGACGTTAACGGGTTAGGCTGAGAAAGGATACGAACTGCAGTCTCCGGGCGTCCTGGGGATCGGGAGTCTGCCCCGGTGTTTACCTCTCCACCCCATACTAAGCTCCCAGTTTAAGGAGCTAGTTATGTAAAGCACAAGTTTTATTTGCCTGTCTATTAACAGATCAGTTACAATGGGCCACGGAACTCCCTGCCTACCTACTGAAGGGCCCTGCCCTTGTTTACAAAGCAGGTTGGCCACTGCTACTTTGAAAAGAGGAAAGGTGACCTAGACAGAGGACATCACCTGTGATATCTAGAAATCATGTTTGTATATTACCTAAGCCAATTCCACCCTTTCATTGAAACTGAAAAATCAGACCCAGTGAAGAGGAAAAGAGTTCCTTCGAAAAGTCCCCAAACTAAGAAAAGAGTATTTCATACAGAAAATGGTTTATATTTATAGAAACATATAAATGATACGTATTCTTAGATATTTTATAAGAACACTTTCTTTCAATGAGCAAAATCAGTGGACTTTCCTTTGAAAAGAATCAGAATGAAGAAAAATTTCTTCTTTAAAAATTAACAGGAGAAAAACAGTGAGATGTTTACACCCCATGGTTGTGTTTTCTTTGTACTCTTTTGTATGTGTGAAAACCTTTGTCATTAATAAAAGAATCTGTGAATCTTTCAGTTGGGGCCTCAGAGTTACTGTGCTCAACCCACAGCCTAACAAAGAAGAAGGAAAAAAGTGTTAAAAGAAGCATCAGTGGGCTAGGAAAAAGCAAAATTAACCCCCAAGTGATTGATCGCACGCTTAGGGTTGTTTCCCTCTTAATTTCCAACAGAATGCTGCAGTGGCTGTCAGTGGGGTTGGCTTTTTTTTTCCTCCCTCCCTCCCCCTCCCTTTTTTCCTAATCCCTTAAAAAAAAAAAAAATCTTGCATCAGTTGGCCTCTAAAATGATTGCTTCAATTGTCAATAGTTTCTTCTCACCACAACCAGAGGCTTTTCTCTGCTTTGTCCTGGCTAGAGGCATCTGGCACATTTTATTCGTTTTTTGTTATTCTGAGTTGTTCTTTTAACATGTATGTCCACAGGAAGCAGCATTACCAGGCTGCAGATAAGACCTAGTATCCAGATGTGCATATCAAAGGGTGAACAGCTACTTATTAAGAAAAACTTTTTCTTTTTAAGGCCAGCTTCGGTTCAAAGGAAAGAGAAAGCCCGTGGCGTCAGTGACAAACTGGTAATTCAATGCCTCGTCCCCACCGCGCATCGAAATGGGAAGGGAGAAAAAAAGAGGTCAAAGAAATTGGTAAAGGTCCACATTTGAGAGAGCCAAAAAGACTGATCTAGTGTAAGAGCTCACCTTCTCCAGATGTGGGCATTTACCCCCCACTGGGTTTATTCTGGGGGAAGTGAATGCATCCCAAGTGGGCGAGCTACTACGATGAAGGGTGAATTTTGAATTACTAAAATGGGTTTTTTTAGAAGAGTGAAGTGTGTTTGCATGGGAAGCATTGGATTTCAACAGCCCTCAATGTGCACCTCCCGAGCTTGAAAATACCCAGAGTCAGGGCTGCCTTCTCCTTGCTGAGGAGGCCTCCTGGTCCTGTCCAGGCCTTTAAAGTTGGACGACTCCATCCTGTGTGAGCCTCTTGCAGAATTTTAAGTGCACAGATGCATATATCTATGTTCATTTATGGGGTTTTTAATATTTTGATACTTTATTTTTATGTTATGTGTGAGTGTGTTGCCTGCATGTATACATGTGTACCCATGTCATGAAGTGCCCACAGAGATCAGAAAAGAGCATCGGATTCCCCTGGAACTGGGGGAATGGTTGTTAGCAGCCCAGTAGGTGCTAGGAACCAAACCTGGGTCCTCTGCAAGAGCAGCCAGTGCTTTTAACTGCTGAGCCATCTCTCCAGTCCCCGGTTTTGGTTTAGGGGTTTGTTTTGTTTTGCTTTATTTTGCTTAATTAATATTGTCAAACACATTGTGGAGGCTGGTGAGATGACTCAGAGGGTAGAGGTAATGCGCCACTCTCGACAACCCAGGACCCACATAGTGGAAGGAGAGAACTGATTCCAGGAAGTTGTCCTCTGACCCCCACATATAAGTGCTGCTCCCATGAAGATAAGTAAATTATGTAATAAAAATGTAATTCATTAATTAATTTTAATTTTGTGTGTATGAGTTTGGCCTGCATGCATGTAAGGCACACAATGCCTTCAGATGCCAGAAGAGAGCATCAGATCCCCTGGAACTGCAGTTGTCGGCCTCCTGGAGGGTGCTGGGTATTAAACCTCGATCCTCACAAGAACAGCTAGTGCTCTTAGCCAATGAGCCATCTCTCCAGCCCCCAGCCTTTATCAATCTTTCAAACTTGGCATGCATGGATCTATATCGATCTTTAACACTTATTCATAGCACCCGTGGCAGGTACTTCCCTTTGGAAAACCACATAGGTTTCTTCCATGTTAGAAGCAATAGTATGCTTTTTTGCTGGCTCAATACCCTTTTTTCTTTTTCTTTTTTTTTTTTTTAGGTAGGGTCTCGCTATTTAGGCCGGGTAGGCCTGGAATTCAGAGATCCCGATGCCTGTGCACCCCCTGCCCCCAGTGCTGCTTAGATATTTTAATTTTCCTATCTCCCCTCCCCCCCCACACACACACACACAAAATTTACTTTTTAGGAACCAGGAAAAGCTATGCCTCAACGTAAAATGAATTCCACCTGGAAACAAATTCGGACTTGTTTGTTGATTTGCTATTTTCTTTAACATTAAGATTTCAGAGAACTGTGATTTCAGAGAATTAGAATGTGTCAATCAATTGAAAGGACATGTGTCTTTACTTTTGTTTTTGGGTTTCCAAACTTTGTTCTGTATTCAACCAGAAAATGGCTGACTGAAACAATTTCTTTTTACAAATGTTTTGTTTGTTTTTATTGTAGCTATATGAGTGTATTACCTGCAGGTATGTAAGTGTGCCCCTGGGAGCCAGAAGATGGCATTGGATCCCCTGAAACTGGACTTACAGTGGTTAGCTGCCATGTGGGTGCTGAGATTCAAACCCAGGTCTTCTGCAAGAGTAGTCAGTGCTCTTAACCGCTGACCCATCTCTCCAGCCCTAAAATAGTTTCTTATATGGATTCTTTTTAAAGTTAGCTCTCCAAGTCTTAAATGGTTTGTGAAATTATCATTTGTTTGTCTGTTTTGTCTTGCTCTGTTTGAGATGGGTGGGCCCTTTCTGTGAGGCTGGGATGGCCTCCAGCTCTCCATCTTCCTGCCTTAGCCTCTGATAGAAAATGATCTTTTCTTTTTCATTTCCCTTTTCATAAACTGGACACAGGTTTAATCCCAGCACTTGGCAGGAGGCAGAGACAAGAAGAACTCTGTGAGTTTGAAGCCAGCCTGGTTTTTGTAGAGTTACAGACAGCTGCATGGTGAGACCCTGTCTCAACTCCAGAACTCCCTCCCAAAAAAGATCCCCCTCTACCTTGTCTCTAGTCCAGAGTTGCCTTCATTATTAGCTTGTACTGGTACCCTCACTTTCGCGTGCGTGAATGCAGGTCTGATCTGAAAGTACCACAGTGCTCATGTGAAGGTCAGAGGACAACCTTGGCTGTTGGTCCTCACCCTCCACCTAGAGACAAGGTCTTGGTTGTTCCGCCTCTGTATGCCTCGCTAGCTGTTCTATGCATCCTTCTTTTTGGACCGATTTTAATCACATTCAAGAAAAGGTGTCTATGTGCATGTTCACACACAGAGACTCTGCATTGGGTTTATCTCGATAATGTATGAGGAGAATGTTTTGACTCAGATATACAAGTGATCAACAGCATACCAAAACTGTCCTTGGATTTGATGTAATTGTTTCTGAGTCAAGAATGATTTGACTGGTGGCTGACATGCTGGCTTGCATGCAAATTAAAAATAAGCCTGGATTCCAATCAAGCGTGGTCGGGGAACTAAAATGCAAATGAGAAGGCAAAGGCCAGTGACTGAAACCTAGAGTTGGGGGCTGGAGAGAAGGCTCGGCAGTTGAGAGCCTGTACTGCCCTTCCAGACGACCTGAGTTCTGTTCCCAGCACCCACATCAGGTGACTCACAACCACCTATAACTCCAGGTTCAGGGAGGATCTGACACCCTCTTCTGGTCTCCAAGGACTCACATGCCAAATACACACAGTATACAACACACATACACATCATTAATAATAAAATTAATCTTAAGAAAAACTGAAGCTTAAACAGAAGAATTAGGACTGGAGAGGAGCCTCGGTGGTTAAGAGCACTGGCTGCTAACAACTGTCAGTAACTCCATTTCCAGGGGATCCAGCGCCCTCTCCTGGCCTCTGTGGACATTGCACACATAGATGCCCATACATACATGCAGGTAAACCACTTGTACACATAAAATAAAAATAAATTAAATGAAATAAAAACACGAACCCAGATTTTTCAGCTGATCCACTCCAGGTTCCAGAGTAAACCTTACTTAGAAGTAGCTCAGCTTCGAGTATATTCTCACTGACCCTCAGAGGCCCTGTCTGCAAAGGGGTGAGATGAGACTCCCAGCCTCTGTCGCCCGCTGTCAAGGAGTCTGTAGTGGTTCCTCCTCAGCTGCCCGTCTTTCTGTGTGTGACCCACTGTGGACCCTCTGAGAGACTCCACCTGGAGCAAAAGTCTTCCTGGAGAGGCTAGTCTTGAGTTCCAGCTCTGAGTGAGTCCTGCTCTGCCTGGAGCCTTCTATTTGTCCTATAAATATTTCATTTGGTTTCCCTTTGTTTTCTTTACAAAAAAAAAATTATTAGCATATATTAACCATATATAATAGTGAGTTTCAAAATAACATGGAAGTCTTCATGAATTTCTGAGTCACCCTTTGTGAGGAGACCAGTAGCTCTTCTCTACTGGCTCCGATTTTAGCTCCTATGCGGCAGCTGGAGAGAGCACACACTTGATTCCCCATACCAAATCCTCATATTCCTCCAGAGACTTCACCAAGGAAGAGATCCTTTTGGCTAGCTCGCTCCCTCCCTCAATGTACGTCAATTCTTTCTCACAGAAACCACCACAGCTTCCACGCCAGCTATGCCTGCCAGCATCCCCAAGGACATCCAGGACTCATCAAGAGCGCCTCATCACCACCAGCAGAGCTTCAAGACAGGGAAGACATTTGGGGACCATCAGGTGATTCGTGGCTGGGGACATGCCTTTTTGCCTCTGGTCAACAGGATCTTATGGAGCACAGACAATTACATGAGAACCTGGAATGTTTTGTGCTTGTGAAAACATGTGTCCAGCAGGATCTAGAAGACAGTAGTCTGTAGCTGCACAGGTGGGGGGGGGGGTACCTTTCAGGTACATATGGAAAGTGGGAAGGACTCACCCAGCCCTTCAACAAGCCTAAAGGGTCAAGACAGGGTGGTGATTTAGCCAGCATGCCCATGGACACATCCCCTCCCCCTGCTGTGAAGAAAGCTGGTCCTGTCTACAAAGGTACCAGGAAAGGATCTTCCCTGAGACTCCTTCTCACCCTGGGTTTGGGCAATGCTGAGGTAGAGGCTTCAGGGCTGAGGATCTCCCCAAAGGCCCTAAGAGACCTGAATTTCTATTTAGAAGAAACTAGTCACAATTGGCAAGGTCTTCCAGGATCACAGTTTCTGTGGAGCCAGTATGAACCTGTTCAGTCACCTGATGCCATTGACTCCTCTCTGGGGTGACTCAGTGGCCCAGGCTCTTTCCTAGATGTGGCTCTGCAGCTCAGCTCCCATGGTTACGAAGACAAGCTTCTCCAGTCCATGGAGTTACCCTCAGCATGAGCCTCTGCAGACAGCATGTCCAGCCTTCGGCTCCTTCCTCCATCTTCTTCGGCAGCCTGGTTAGCGCAGTCAGGCTCAGCATCTTGCAATGGGAGAGGCATCAGCAGGGACAAGCCATGCGATGATCTGACTGAGATTTAGAGAAGAGCTGTGGGTCTGAGAAATGGCTCAGTGTGTAAAGCACCTAAGTTCAAATCCCCAGCCTAGACACAGCAAACCTCGGGCCAGGAGAGATCCTAACTCACAAAACAAGGTAAGCATCAACAGAGAACAACATTGTGATATCAACCTATATCTTCCACAGGCACGTGTAGGAATACACACACACACACACACACACAAGAAAAAGAGGATGGAGTTGGATGGCAGTAGAGTTAGAGGACAAAAACCAGGAAAGGTTATACGGAGATGATAGGCGGAGGCTGCGGGTGACCATCCTTCTAATAGGTGGTGGCTCAGCTCAAGGCAATAGCCATACTTTGAACCTCGGGTCCCAACCAGGATCAGCACACACCCCACCATACCACCCCCCCACCCCCACGCAGAGGTATGATGACTGTGCAGTTTCCTGACCTTGTAAGTGCGGGAGCAGTGGGACTGCCCCAGCTTCCACAGCCAGAGCTCCAGAAAAGATCCGTGTCGTTTCTTCTCAGCGGTCAGCTCTCTACTGCCTGATGTCAGGGCCCTGGATAACCAAGGGAAAGCACTGAATGGTAGTACCCAGGGTGGGGGACAGAGGGCCAGGCCTGTACCAGCTGACTCTGCTGGGTCTCTGTTCCCACCTAGAAAGCAACTGGGCTGGGGTTAAGACAATGGTTCTGAGATTTCTTAAACTTCAGGGGTACATTTGATGTTCTCATGGTGGGAAGTTAAAAGTGCAAAACAGCGACTTTCTGTTGCTGTGACAAATGCCTGGGGGGCTGGAGAGAGGGTTCTGTCCATAAAGAGCTTGCCACACAGGCAGAGGCCCTGAGTTCCTTCCCCAGAACCAGCATGAAGGGCTAGACAAGGGGGTGTACACTTATAATCCCCGCGATGAGACAGTGGAGACAGGACGGTCCCTGGGGCTCACTGACCGGCTGATCTCGCTGAATTGGTGGGCTCCAAGTTTCGTTAGAGAGCCTGTCTCAAACAAACAAAAACCGAGGTGTACTATCCAGTGCCTTTAATTCCAGAGGCTAGCCGATCTCTGAGTTCAAGGCCAGCCTAAATAGTGAGGGCCTGTCTCAAAAAAAAAAAAATTAAGTAATAGTAACTTCTAAAGTAAGCCAGATTTGAATCCCAGATGTAAACCTCCCTCTGAAGCTTCTTCCTCTGGCCCTCAGTTGACTGTCTATAGGGTGGACACACCCTCTTCCCCTTAGTTACAGTGGGAGTTAAACACAAAGCAGTCAATGTCCTACTGACCTCTTCTATTCTGACCACCAAGACAATCATCTTTGTTTAGATAAAGCCTGTGTAGTGGGGTTCTTAATCTGGTACTAAGGCAGAATCCTGACGTGAGGAAATGGCTGCTCTACAGCTAGAACATGGGGCATCTTTGCCTTTTCTGGTAAAAATATGAGTGGGGAAAAATGTGTCATGTGTTCACAAGCTCCAGGGTTTGGAGCGGGACTATCTACCTCCAGTTTCCAAAGAGGTCAAATGACCTCCAGATTTCATTTAAGTTTTCTATTATCTGCTTCTGAAAGGGACAATAGGGATCTTGTTTGAACGGCTTTCCTGAGCCCAAAGGAAAAATTGGTCATTATGAGATGCACAAGAAGACTTGTTGCCCATACGTTAGGCTGTCAATTGCTTACTTCATGCAAAGTTGGGTGTGAGAGCAGGGACCGTGGGGGAGGGACTTGGCATCCTCCACAAGATGTCAATAATTGACAGGAATAGCTTTACCTCTCTGCAGAGGTAAGGACTGCAAGTAGGAAATCCGGCCAGGTTTCCAGCCTCCCTCTGCACTGGCCTTCAGCCGTCCACACACGCGCGCTGGGTCATGTTTGTTGGGTCAACAGAAAGACAATAGGGAGAAATACAAGGAGCTGACTTTGTTGGAATTTTAGCTGCTTCAGTTCCCTCAACATAAAGCACTCACAAGTACAAAAAGCCTGCTGCGAACTTTAGCAAAGCCCAGTGCCACGAGTGGTTTGGTTTCCTTTCTATATTGAAAAGAATCACACATCAGAAGTTGTGTTTTTTATAGTTGTCTTTCAAACAAAAACAAGTTAGGAATGGTGGCACATGCCTTTAGTCCCAGCACTCAGAAGGCCAAGGCAGGAGGCTCTCTGTGTGACTAAGGCCAGCCTGGCCTACATATCAACTTCCAGGTCAGCTGGGGCTACAGGGAGACCCTGTCTCAGAAAAGCAATCAATCCATAAGTATAAAACAACACCAAAATTAAGTTTGAAAAACTAAGCAAAAGACAGACTGGAAAAAGGCTACAGATTCCTGTCTCGCTTCTGGAGAACAATTATTCAAATGACTCCACCTTGAGTGGTCGCTGAAATTCCACACAGACACTTGAAGGGGCTATTTAGCCTAAAAATAAAAACCAAAGCTACAAAAATAAACCTACTTTGTGTTGTTTTTAACTGTAGGTAAGGTCATCACCAGGCTCCAGTTAAGCTCTTTTGTTGGGTCTGGGGGTGGGTCGGTTTCCCTGACAGATCTGTAAGTCAGAATCCTAAGAAATTCTTTACATGACAGTTCCCCTGAGCGGGATCAGAAATAAAGTCACTTTTGTAAGAAAACAAAATAAAACAATTTAAAAGTAGTTTTTAAATATGCCTGGTGGCCCATGCCTGTAATCCCAGCATAGGTAAGCAGATCTCTGTGAGTTTGAGGCCACCTTGGTCTACATAGTGAGCTTCAGACTAGTCGAGGCTACATATGAGACTCTGTCTCTAAATAAATAAATAGTCATTTCCCTAAGGGACTCAATCTTTTCATGTCCCAGCTTTCTTTCCTTTCCTTTAAAAAAAAATTTTTATTTATGTGTGTGAGCCTGCATGAGTTTATATGCTCCCTATGTGCACAGAATCAGGAAGAGGCCAAAAGTGGGCATCGGATTCCCTAGAGCTAAAGTTACGGATGTAACTTACCCACCTAATTGGGTACTGGGAACCAAAACCCAGTCTTCACTCTTAGCCATTGAACCATCTCCCCAGCCCCTCTTTTAATTTTAATTTCTTTTTTAAAAGAGTTACTTGTTTTTATTTTATGTGTGTGTGCTTTGACTGCCTACATGTAAGTGCACTGTGTGTGCGGTGCCTACAGAGGTCAAAAGAGAATGTCAGATCCCTTGGAACTGGAGCTACAAGCCCTGTTAGCCTCTTTGTGGGTGCTGGGAACTGAACCTAGGTTCTCTGCAGTGCAGCTGCCAGTGCTCTTCACTGCTGAGCCATCTCTCCAGCCCTTCCTTCTTTGTTTTAACCCTATTATGGAATATTTCAAATCTACATAGTCATAGTATACAACAACATGACCTGTCACATGTCGTACCTCATTCTACCAACATTTTTGTTTTAAATAAGAATTTAAAACCTAATATAAAGAGCAATGAGCCGATTCAGTGTCTAATGACCTGATTTCAATCCCTGGAACCCACATGATGAAAAGGAGAAAAATAACTCCTGAACATCATCTTCTGACTCCACACGCATACTGTGATACACACACACCAAATAAGTGAATAAATGGATAGGTAAATAATTTAAACTTAATGCAAAGCATTCAATAACTTTTGGAGCACGAAGAAAAAAATTACTAATAAAATAAAAACAGGTTTAGGGAGCTGGGAGTGTAGCTGAATGAAGGATGTACTTAGCAGTCACATACCCTAACTGCAGTTTCTAGTGGGAAAAAATGGCAAAATTGGAAGTATCCTAGAGGATAGTAGATATACATAAACACGTGAAGACCTATTAATAGAATTTTTTTTTTTAACTTTTGCAGGCAACACCTGAAGTTTTGTTTTGTTCATCTCTTACCCCGAACCAATTTCCACTCTTATCCCCCTACCAACTTAAACAAACCAGACACGGTGTTATCATCCAGCAGTTAGTTACCTGCTCGCTGTTCAGTCGCTCAGAGGACGGGGATGGGGAGATGGCTCAGTATGTAAAACACTTGTTCAGTTTGCATGAGGACCCGAGTTCAAGCCCCAGCACCCACACAAAGCCTGCAAACCCAGCAATTTCACCCTCCAAAAGTGAAATGGAAGGAGGAGACTTGAGAAGCCAGAGAGCAACACCCCCCAACTCAGATCCCCCCACCCCCAGACCAGCAAGGCTGGCTACCAAAGCTACCAAGAGACCCTGTCTCAACAGGAAGTGGAAGGCCAGGAGAAACCCCAGCCTCTGCCCTCTGGGCTCAAGACTCCCACTGGTTGTCAAGAAGCATTGAGCCCGGACTGGCCGAGATGACTCAGCAGTTAAGAGCACTGGCTGCTCTTGCAGAGGACCTGGGTTAGTTTCCCAGCACCTACACGGTGGTTAACAACCGTCCAGAACTCCAGTTCCAGGGGATCCAGTGCCCTCTGCTGACCTCCTTCAGTTTGCACACATACATACATACACACACACACACACACACACGCACAATCATACATACAAAAAAATAAATTTAAAGCTGGGCATGGTGGTGCACATCTTTGACCTCAGCATATGGGAGGCAGAGGCTGGTGGATCTCTGTGAACTGCCGGGCAGCTAGGGCTACAGGAAAACCTGTCTTTTAAAAAAAAAACTACTTCCAAAAATTTTTTAATTTTTAAAAAAGAAGTGTTGGTGGGGCACACCTTTAATCCTAAAACTCAGGAGGCTGAGGCAGGAAGATCGAGGTCAGCCTGGGCTACATAGCAAGTTCCAGACCAGCTGGGGCTACAGGGAGACCCAGTCTCAAAACAAATCAAAGCAAAAAGTCTGTGATAAAACTGGGATTGAATCCAGGGCTTCACTCAGAATCCATATATTCATTCTTCACTCAGTGTGGTATTCACACCTTTGATCCCACCACTCTGGAGGCAGAGGTAGGTGGATCTCTAAGATCCACCTCTAAGAGTTTTTTAAAAAACTACGTCTAAGAGAGTAGCCTGGTCTATAGAGCTCCAGGTCAGCCAGGGCTGCATAGTGAAACCCTGTCTCGAAAACAAACAAAAAGCAGAAGTCTTGGTCTTACTGATTTTTGTTTTTGCGACAGGGTCCCTGTTTTTGAACTTGGGGTTGTCGCAGCCTGTGCAGGGATCAACTGCCTCTGCCTTTCAAGTGCTGGGATTAAATGCATGGACAGTCAAGCCTGGCTCAAGGTATTTTAAGTTCACCTTTTCATTTCCTCTTTGACCCACTGTTTGAGGAGGTTGTGAATTCTACCACCATGTGAAGGAATGTTCAGTATAAGTCTGTGAGTTCCATTTGATTCAAGTGGAGTTCAAGTCCAACACTTCCTCACTAATTTTCCACCTTAATGAACTATCATTAAAAATGGAGAATTGAAGTCTCTGCTGCTAACAGTATGGCTGTGTATTTCTCTCTTTAGAGCTGTTAATATTCCTCTGTGTGTGTGTGTGTGTGTGTTACCTTTTGGGGGTGTTTGAGATCTGGGCCACAGAACCCTGTAAACCAGCCTTATGCAGTGACCCACTGGCCATGATGATAAACAAGGGCTCAGGGGCTGGAGAAACAGCTCATCTGTTAGGAGACTGGCTACTCTTGCAGAGGACCAGGTTCAAATCCCAGCACTCACATGGCAGCTAACAACCGCACCTAACTTCAGTTCTAGGAGATCTGACACCCTCTTCTGTCCTCGGCAGGCACTGCACAACATTTATGTGCAGGCATAGTACTCACACACATAAAAAAAAATAATAAATCCAAAAATACAAGGACTGTCATTATCAATTATTATTTTATAACATATTATTACCTCATAGGCAAATTTAGATTGCCTCATACAGATTTGTATGATCTTCTACATAGTTGTTTCTTTTAAAAATTTTATTACATTTATTTATTGTATGTATGTGTATTATGTGACATTACCTTTTTGTAGCGATCAGGGGACAGCTGGTGGGAGTCTGTCCTCTCCTTCCAACCATGTGGGTTCCAGGGAACAAACTCAGGTCATCAGGTTTGAGAGAGGTGCCTTTACTTTACCACTGAGTCACTCACCAGTCCCCATGAGTTAGTTGTTTTACATAAGCAAAAAAAAAATACGTATTTACTTATTCTTTTTGAATATTTTATTTATTTTTTACTTTATGTGTATGAGTTTATTACCTGCATGCATATAAATGTACCCATGTCCTGCAGTGTCCAAAAAGGCCAGAAGAGGGTGTCAGATCCTCTGGAACTAGAGTTATGGATGGTTGTTAGCTGCCATGGAGGTGCTGATATTCAAACCTGGGTCCTCTGCGAGAGTAACCAGTGCTTTCAAAAGCTAAGCCATCTTGTTTACCCATTCTTATTTTATTTATTTATTTTGTTTGTTTGTTGAGACAGGGTCTCCAATAGCCACAGCTGACCTAGACTTACTGTGTAGACCAAGCTGGCCTCAATCCATAGAGATCTGCCTACCTCTGCCTCCCAAGTGCTAGGATCAAAGGCATGCGCCACCACACCTAACTACTTACTTTTTGTGTAAGAGTGTTTTGTCTGCGATGCCCATGGAGGCTAGAAAAAAAATGTCAGATTCCCTGCAACTGGAGTTACAGACGGTTGTTAGCCACAGTGTGGGTGCTGAGAACCAAACCTGCATCCTCTGCAAGAGCAGCCAGTGCTTTCAACTGCTGAGCCATCTCTCCAGCCCCCGTGTGTTGTTTTGCACAGGTGAAATTTTTATGTTCTAAATCAAAAGGTACACAAGGAACAAAGGAGTCAATGTCTCTGCCAACTACAACCTCAAAAAGACTAGTCTGTCATTTATGCTTCCCAAAGTACTTTTTTCATATATGAATATACATATTTTTATCATATATGAATACATGTATTGTTTATTTTTAAAGTTTTGTTTCAGAGATATGTGGTTTTGTTTGTTTTTTGCATACATGGTCTCATGTAGTCCAGGTTGGCCCTAAACTTGCCCTGTAGCTGAGGATGACCTTGAACTTTTGATCCTCCTGTCTCTACCTCCCAAGTGCTAGAATTACAAAGATATGCCGGCCTCTTTTTAAATGATATAAATGGAGCCAGGTGTGATAGCTCACATCTGCAATCCCTGCTTTCTTATACAACCTGTCCAGGTAGGGGTGGCACCTCCCACAGTGGGCTGAGCACTCCCACATCACTCAACAACCAAGAAAATGCCTCACAGACAAAAGCACAGTCCAGTCCTACAGAGAAAATTCCCCAGTTGAGGTTTCCCTTTTCCAGGTGTGTCAAGTTGATAAATGAAACTACCCAGCACAATTGTGTGTGAATATTCATGTTTATGTGTATGTGTGTTTGCAGCTGTGGGTACATATATGTGTGCATGTATTTGAAGGTCAGGTGACAACCTTAGGTGTTTGTTGTTCCTCAGTCACTGTCTTTATTTATTTAGCAAAATCTCACTATGCAGCCTTGGGTGGCCTGGAACTCCCTATGTAGACCAGGCTGCCTCTGCCTCCTGAGTGCTGGAATTAAAGGCGTGTACCACCACACTCAGCCTTTTCTTTCTTTCCCTTTGTGTGTGTGGAGGGGGCCTATCAGACATTTCTCTCCTGCCACCATACCAGGGATCAAACTTGGGTCTTCAGACTTGGCAGCAATTACATCTTACCCACCGAGCCGTCTTGCCTGTCCGGTTTGTTCCTTTCTAACAAAGTCTATTTCCCGGATTCGAGTGTACAATGGCATTAGAGGTTTTTCCTCAATACTTTAAAAATTATTTCCTTGGGATTAGTTGAAAGAAATCGCCTGAGGGACTGGAGAAATGGCTTAGTAGTTAAGAGCTCTGGCTGCTTGTCTAGAGGTCTGAGGTCCAATTGGTTCCCAGTACCCACATGGTGGCTAACATCCATCTAGGAAACCAACACACTCTTCTGGCCTCTGAGGGCACTGCACAAACTGTGCATGCACATACATACATACATACGTACATACGTACGTACATACAGGCAAACACTCATACACATTTTAAAAATCTTTAAATAAAGACATAGTGGGGCTGGAGAGATGGTTCAGCAGTTTAGAGCACTGGCTGCTCTTAGAGGACCCAGGTTCGGTTCCCAGCACCCAGATAGTGGCCAACAACCGTCCATAACTCCAGTTCCAGGGAATCCAACACCCGCTTCTTCTGTCCTTAGCAGGTACTGCACAACAGGGATGCACTTACACACAAACAGGCATAACACCCATACACATAAAAAAAAAAGACATGGCTTTATTTTTTTTAATCCCTGGGAAGAACAACACAAAATTAAAATATGGCTGCAGGTGCCTGGGGAGTGTTAGAGTCCTGTGCTGTGGCTCTGCTATGGACCGATAAAAGCAGAGGGTCTGGGGAGCACCGTGGACAGGATGGTGACTGTGCCCATTTTCCCAAGCTACAGTCAAGTACAGGGAGCTTGAAAACCTGAGTTTCTGGATGCTTTTTTTCTTTTCACTTAGCTTTCTATAACCTCTGGCTGGACCTGAGTGGAGCCCAGGCTTTGAGTCTCTTGGGAATCATGCATGGCCCAGAGGTTTTTCTCTGTGCCTGAGCCTGCTCCATACCCAGCCGCAGCAGCAGAGGAACAGTCAAGCCCTCTCTTCCACTCACCCTGGAGTACCCACACCTGCCCAGGCCTGAATCACTGTGACCATTAGTAAACATTTTTATGAGACACACCTTAATGACTTCCAGCACAGTAATGGGGTGGGGGTGGGGCCCCGGCTCCTTCCAGGTCTGATGGGGACAGATCCCTGTGTACCTGTTGGCCTTTGCCATCCACCTTTTTCACTGCCTATAAACACCTTGGCTGGTTTACCAGTGTCTAAAGGATGTTTATGACCCAAATATGAAAACCGTGTGAGAATTAACACTTCGGTGAGTAGGCTGTGTTATTTTTGAAGACTCCAAAGCAGGCTGGGTCTGAATGTGTAGATATTTGTTGGTTTCCTTCTGTGTTTGATGCATTGTACTGTAACTCAGTTGTGTCGCTCAGTAAGGGGTGGCCCTGCAGGGCTTTAATGGCCACCAGCTTCCTGTTTGGGTGTTCTTTATAACGTTATTATGCTGCAGAGTGAAAGAGGCAAAATAAAACAGGAAAAGATGTTGAGCCCCAGGTTAATCAAACTCCATTTTAGGACTTGACAGCCTTCCAGGAGCAGCTTCCTTCTCCAGGGCCCTTTGTATTGACAGACGCCATTTGCTCCTTTACGATGTGATAATAAAAGCCTTCAGCCTTGTTCAATGTTAGTCTTTTTCCTCTGCTGACAGGAGGGGACCAAATGGCGTGGAGTCGCCCTCAAACCGCCCCACAGAGGACATTTTTTCATTAAAGATGATAACTTTCCCATGCACTGGAAAGACTGTCCAGAAAAACTGGACAAACTGCCTCCAGGTCATTCAAAAACAAATTTGCCACTCAAGCTAGATCTGAGGCCATTTGACTGCGTGGGGGAATAATCAGGGACGAGCGCTTGAAGGAGTGCAAGAAAAAGCAGAATACAAAAAAAGAATACACAAAAATTAATTAAAATATTATATTATTATATTATTATAATATATTATATTTTTAAAATCCTTTAAGCTTCTATAAAGGAAAGAATGTATAGCAAATACCCAACACGAGGCCCCCCCATCGAGGCTCACCCATTCTGGCCATTGGGTGATTTTATGTTCACCTATTCTGGCAATCAGGTGATTTGCATAAAATATGACAGGGACAGGCAGGTGGCTCAGGGGTAGAGTTCGTGCCTAAAATGTATGAGATTCCGAGTTCCAGCTTCTGTTCCAAAAATTAATTTGTTAGTTAATTAATTACCCACCTAAGCAATTCCCATATGACATATTTTGTGTCTGGGTTTTTAATATTTATTTTTATTTTTTTATGTGTATGAGTGTATCGCCTGCATGCATGTGCGGTGCCTGTGTCATGCAATGCCCCAAGAGGTCAGAAGAGGGCGTCAGATCCCCTGGAACTGGAATTACAGACTGTTGTTAACCATCATATGGGTGCTGGGATCGGAACCCTGGTCCTCTGCAAGAGCAGCTAGTGCTCTTAACTGCTGAGCCATCTCTCTAGTCCCAGCTGGCTTTTAAAAAAATATTTTATTTATTATTTTTATTTTATGTATATGAATTATTGTCTGAATGTAAGTACCCATGGCATGAAATACCTGTAGAGATCAAAAGAGGGCATTGCTGTGTAGACCAGTTTGGCCTCGAACTCACAGAGATCTGCCTGCTTTACTTCTTGAATGCTGGGATGAGTGGCTTACCACCACATCTGGCTTAACTGCATTTAATCCCAGCATTTGGCTGGTAAAGGCAGGCAGATCTCTGTGAGTTTGAGCTGCGCAGGAAGCAGGACAGCACTTCCGAAGTCTGCGTGGTGTGGGCTGGACTCGGTGCCTGTAGCTGTGAGCCCCTGTGTTGTGGTCCAGAGCGCTCCTCCTGGCCCAGAGATCCAGGAGGAAGCTGTGACCTATCTCCAGGGCAGCTGTCCGCTTAGAGCAGCACTCTGGAGCACTGGCTACCTTCCTAGCCATGGAGACACTATCCACATGTGGAGGGAGCCTCAGCTAAGCCGGCCTGCCTTCTAGTGCTGCAGCCAAATAGGGAACCTCATAGGGAATTCCAGGCCAGCAGGAGCGACATCTGAGGCCTTAATTCCATTTGAAGTTATAATCCCTCCTTGTGATAAAACAACTTGTTCACAGGCTCTGGACATTAGGACACAGGCTCCTTAAGGACTTTTTTACTCTGTCTACCATAGGTAGGTCCTATCAATGTGCCCATTGTATGGATGGGGAAGAGGAGGTCAGAGAGATGGAGCCACGCATTCTAGATCAGATAGCTGAAGTCTGGTATCAGACCAAAGCAGAAGATCTGGAGGTCCACCTTTTCACCCTACATTATTTCATGTCTTGGATGGATGGATGAGAGATGGGTGATGAATGGATGGATGATGGATGGATGGATGATAGATGAGGGATGGATGAAAGGATTAATGGATGTATAGATGGGTGGATGAATGGATGGATGGATGATGGATGGATGGGTGGACGAGGGATGGAGGATACAGTTTTACTTATTAACCTTTTTGGGGTGGTGAGGTGTTACTGGTAATCCAGCCTGGGGCCCTGGACATACTAAACAAGCACTCTACCACTGAGTTACATCTTAACTCTTTTAATCTATTTTTATTTTGAAACAGGGTCTCACTAAGTTATCTAGGCTGGCCTAGAACTCACTCTGTCACCCCCATTGGCATGGAACTCATAATTTTCCTGCTTCAGACTCCCGAGTAGCTAAGGTTACCAGCCTGTACCACCAGCACAGTTTCATTAACGATTTATTTATTTACTGTTTTTTGGTTATTTTGAGGGAGGGTCTCCAGTATCCCAGGCTGGCTTCAAACTCACTATGTAGGGAGGATGATCTTGAACTCCTGACCTTCTTGCCTCCCCTTCCTGAATGCTCTACCCTGCCTGGCCTATTAACTGACAACTTTAAGTGGCAAGCAGGCATCATATAAGTACATCTAGGGTCAGAGTTTTGGAATTTCTGTTACCTCTCGATGCCCTCAGACGCCAGCGCAGCCTCCTGGGTTTGAACACCCCATGGTGAGAACACGGTGTGTAGGAATGGACCCCACGTTACCTACAGGGGGAGTTCACCATCTTATCCTGGAGCCCTGTATGGGGCTGACCATCCCAGCCTTCACAGAGGTGACATTCTAGTGTTCTCACACAAGCCGTTGTCACCTGCATGGTCATGGGAGAAATCAGAGCTCAGGAAAAAGTAAAAGCAAGCAGAATCTGGTCCAGGAGTAGGCCTGCCTGGCACCCACAGCCGACTTCGCCCTCCTCCTGCCCTCTCTCCTTTCTCGGTCCTCTCAGATACGCATGGTACTTGTGTGTCTTTTCACTAACAAACAAGTCTTGCAACCCGAGGTTCTGAAGACGTCTCCTCCCTCCTCCTCCTCTCTTCCTCCCTCCCTCCTCCCTCCATCCTTCCCTTCTCCCTCCTCCTCCTCCTCCCTTCCTCCCTCCCTCCTCTCTCCATCCTTCCCTTCTCCTTCCTCCTCCTCCCTCCTCTCTCCATCCTTCCCTTCTCCCTCCTCCTCCTCCTCCCTTCCTCCCTCCCTCCTCCCTCCATCCTTCCCTTCTCCCTCCTCTTCCTCCTCCCTTCCTCCCTCCCTCCTCCCTCCATCCTTCCCTTCTCCCTCCTCCTCCTCCTCCCTTCCTCCCTCCCTCCTCCCTCCATCCTTCCCCTCTCCCTCCTCCTCCTCCCTTCCTCTCTCCCTCCTCCCTCCCTCCTCCCTCCATCCTTCCCTTCTCCCTCCTCCTCCTCCCTTCCTCCCTCCTCCCTCCATCCTTCCCTTCTCCCTATCTCTTCTCTCTCTTCCTCCCTCCTCCCTCCATCCTTCCCTTCTCCCTCCTCCTCCTCCCTTCCTCCCTCCTCCCTCCATCCTTCCCTTCTCCCTATCTCTTCTCTCCCTCCCTCCTCCCTCCATCCTTCCCTTCTCCCTCCTCCGCCTCCCTTCCTCCCTCCTCCCTCCATCCTTCCCTTCTCCCTATCTCTTCTCTCCCTTTCTTCTTCACTCTGTCTTCCTCCTTCCAGAGATTCTTTTTCCCACAGACATTGAACTTCCTCTTCCAAGGCTCACCACCCGAGATAAATCACAACTGTGTTTTTCCTCCTGAGCCCAGTCCAAGTAGAATCCGGTAGAATCCGCTCTTTTCAAATCTTTACTGCTGTGGTTCTGTTTTGTTTTTGCTACCAAAATTCTTGCCCCCAGAGTCTATTGGGCCCAGATGTAACTAATTAAAAGTGGGTTGACTGGGTTGGCCATTTATTGGGCTTACATGACAAATGGTAGACGATCTTTTTCCTCAGAATCAGCTGGGTGGTTGGCATGAGGATCTCGGGGGAGGGGGTTGTTGTTCTTATGGTGAATGGACAATTTGCTTTAATCGGGGAAATTCAGCCAGGGATGGACTGTTCCAGATGTCGAGTGAGTGTGTGTGTATATGTATATGTATGTGAGTATGATGTGCTTGATATGTGGCATCTGTGCGTGAATGTGGGATGTGTGTGGTGTGTGTATGTATGTGTGTATGGTATGTGTGTGCATGGTGTGTGGTGTGTGTATGAATGTATGTGTGTGGGGTGTATGTATGTGTATGCATGTATGTGGGGGGTGTATGTGAATGCATGTGGTGTGTATGGATGTGTGTGTATGTATGTGTGTATGTGTAGGGAGTATGGTATGTGTGGTATGTGGTGTGTGTGTATGAATGTGTGTGTGTATTTGTGTGTACTGACTATAATGCATCCTGAAGGCAGGTGCTGAATTGTTGTTGGTGTGAAAATGTTTGCTCTGAGTTATATTTTTCAACTAAAAAGTGAGCAAAAACCTGGTGGTCGTGCACACCTTTAATCCCTGTACCTGGGAGACAGAGGCAAGTGGATCTCTATGAGATCCAGGACAGCCTGGTCTACATAGCAAGTTCCAGATCAGCTGGGGCTAGAGAGAGACCCTAGCTAAAACAACAAAGAAACACCTGAGCCTTAGTGTCTGGGAAGAGGGCATGTTTTACTTTATTCTTGTTTTTATCTATCTATCTCTCATCTATCATCTACCTATCATCTATCTATCCCCGTACACCTTGTATAGCCAGGTGCGGTTATCCATTCTTGTAGCCCCAAGAGAAGTGCTAGAGCCCAGGAGTTCCAGACCTGCCTGGGTAACATAGCAAGACCACGGGGTGGGGGCGGGTGATGGAGAGACACTCAGTCCACCACCCAGACAAACATTGCTGCTATTACTTATTTAAATGTCTTACATTGTGATCCATAGAAGCAATTTCTACCACTGTGGAAAAATCAAACAAAACTGAACTAGCAGTCAGCTGGAAACCCAGCATGTTACAGTGAAGGCTGAGAGCACCACTTCCTGTAGAGCACCACTTCCTGTAGAGCACCACTCCTCTGTAGAGCACCACTTTCCTGGTATAACTACCATCATCTTTGTCAAAGCAGCTGTGACTATGTGTAGATGACCCAGATATCAAGCTTCTTGACTACTGACTTTCCCTTCTAGAAAGGGGATGGGGCGAGTCACTGAACCCTCAGCTGGGATTCCACCTGCTTCCTCCCGAAGCTCCGGGCCAGCTGTGCGTGCTGCTGTTCTAATTGCTCATGGCTGTGGTTTCAGAGGTACTAAAGAAGGTGAGCAGAGCTGGAGGCTCCATCTACTCGGCCATGGGGAAGTCATCACACTCGGTGCAGGCTTCCAGCGCAGCTGCTTTGGGGTCCCCCACACTCCTGTAAGCAACCCTCACTCATGTTCTGTAAGTAAGCCTCATATTAATTCACTGGTTTCCCAAGGTGGACTTTGGTGGAATAGCTTTGGTCTGTGATTGGTGTGTATAGGAGAGGTAGGTGTTGTTTATGCTTCCCAGAGAGCCTTTTTCTATAAAACGAGAGTTGTGTCTTTTTTCAGTTGAAAACAAAAAAAGGAATTGGTTCAGAGGTGCCTTTTATTCGTTCATTATATGCCCTGTTCCTCTGTTGGTGTTTGTGTTTGAGCCAGCAACTGACTGAAAGTGACCAGGGACAGAGAACCACTCAGTGAGCATCTATGCTTCCTTGTGAAAGATTAGCTTCTCTTTCTTATTTATTAACCTGTTTTTATTTAATGTATCTAGTGTATGAAATCATTTCTTGTAAGTGCCCCATGTTATACAATGCCTGAGGAGGTCAGAAGAGGTCGACAGATTCCCTGGAACTAGAGTTACAGGTGGTTATGAGCTGCCATGTCAGTGCTGGGAATTGAACCTGGGTCCTCTGTTAAGAGCAATCAGTGCTCTTAACCACTGAGCCATCTCTCCAGCCCCACAAGGATCTCATGTAGTATAGACTACCCTCAAACATACTATGTAGTCAAAGCTGGCCTGGATCTCCTGCTGGTCCTCCAGCTTCTGCCTACCAAGTGCTAAAATTATAGGCAAGTCCCCACACCTGGCTCCTCCCCGCTCCTCTCTCTCCTCCTTCTCTTTCTTACTAAAGTCAAAAGACCGATGATCAGTCAATCCAGCACTTCACAACTTTCCTCAGAACCAACACCCTTTGACATGAGATAGCCACATCAGTTAAATACACACTCCGTCCACTATGTGGGATTGGGAAGGGCCAGCTCAGATAACAACTAATTTGCTATTTTGTGAGATCTTACATTTCAAATTAAACATAGCAACTATTCTAATTTGGGGTGTGTATGCAACTTCGGGGACCAGGAGAGGACCTCTATCACAATACCGGGTTATTGCAGAGCTCGCACCATGAGCTCCACCAGGAATGTGGCTCCTGAGTCAGGAGACAGGCAAGCTGCATGTGATGGCACAGGTTTGTAATCCCAGCATTCGGGAGGTCAAGGCAGGACGATTGTCTTAAGTTTGAGGCCAGCCTGAGCTATGTAGAGACCACCAGGTTAATCAGAGTTATATAATAAGACCCTGTCTCAAAAAAGGGCAGGCAATGGGGACTGGAGAGATAGCTCAGTGGTTAAGAGCATGGCCTGTTCTTACAGAATTCAGTTCCCAGCAACTGGTTTGTGTGGTTCACAAGCATCTGGAGCTCCAGCTCTGGGGGATCCAACATCTCTGGCACCTCAGGCACCTGTGCACACACGCACAAACCCACACATAGACCCATAATCAAAAAATAATAAAAATAAGGGCTGGAGAGATGGCCCAGCAGTTAAGAGCACTAATTCCTCATTCAGAGGACCCAGGTCATTTCTCAGCATCTGAATGGTGGCTAACAATCATCCGTAACTCAGTTCCAGGGTCTCCCACGCCCTCTTCTGACCTCTGTGGACATTGCAGACACAGGTGCACTTATATACAGGCAGGCAATACATCATACACACAAAATAAAAAATTAAAATAATAATTTTAAAAACAAATGAATAGTACCTGAGGAATAACAAACAAGGTTGCTCTTTGGCCTGCGTGTGTGTTCCTGCATATAAATGAACTCACACACACACACACACAACCACAAAACAAACGTTAAGAAAGGAAGGCGGGGTATAGATCTGCTTCACAGAGCTGTTGTGAACTTGAATGGGTCAATACAGTGAAGAAACCCAGAACAAAGAAGTCAAACTGCAAATAGTGAATGAGGCCATTCAGGCTTTTTTCTTTCTTTCTTCAGACAGGTCTCCTTTAGGCCTTGCAGGCCAGGAACTCGTTAAGTAAACCAGGCTGGCCTTGAACTCACAGAGATCCTCCTGCCTCTGCCCCTCAGGTGCTGAGATGAAAAACACTTTAAATGTTATTTGAACTCTGATTTAAAATATTCTATGTATTGTTCCTACTTTATGTGTATCAGTGTTTTGCCTGCATGTATATAAGTCCACGCATGCTGTACAATGTCAGAGGAGGTCGGAAGAGGACTTTGGCTCCCCTGGAACTGGAGTTACATGCACAGTTGTTAGTGGCCATATGGGTGCTGGGAATCAACTCAGATCCTCTTAATCTCAAAGTTATTTCTTCAGCCCTTTCATTCTGATTCAAGAACTGGAAGCCTGAGTCTCTACGGCCTGAAGTGATGAGCTCAAGGCACACAGCTGAGAGCTCAGACTCTGCCACAGCTGGGCCTCTTACTCAACTCCTCTCCCTTTTAAGATAGGGACTCACTTAGCCCAGGCTGGCCTTGAACTCAGTATCTGAGGATGACCTTGAGCTTCTGATCCTCCTGCCTCTACCTCCCAAGTACTGGGATTACAGGTGTGCACACTTGGTTTTATCCATGCTGGGGATCAAATCCAGGAGGACTTACTTCCTGCAAGATAGGCAAGCACTCTTGTGACAAAGCCACGTCCCCAGCCCTCAACTCCCTGTGTAGTCAAAGACCAGATAACGAATATTTGAGATTCTGCAGGTCAGAGGATCTTCACAAAAAGGAGTTTCCTCTGCTTTCTGCAGCACAAAAGTCACCGTAGGGGAGGCAGAGGTAGGCAGGCCTCCGCTTCAACCTCCCAAATGCTGTGATTGCAAGCGTGAACCACCATGCCCGGCTCAAATCTTTAGTCTTTTTGCTAATGTTGAATTCCACCCATCTGCACTGGCTCTATCAGTTCCTCAAGAACATTTTAAAAATTGAGAACCAGAAACTTCTTTCTTAATGCTTATGACCATGGGTTTGTTTTTCCCATTGGTCTTAAGATGGGTGGACGAATTGGGCCAATCTTGGAAGCTTTCTGAAATTTTTTTTTCTGTTTCAAGATAGGAAGTTTGTATTGTGAAACCTAGTGGATCCAGATAACCATGGCCAGGGGCTGAGTGACAAGCAGAGGTGTCGATGTCTAGGTTTAAGGCATTCACCATATGGAAAGGGGTTCCACCCATGGACTTTGATTCTTCCAAAATCGCTTTATCGAAATCAACTCAGTGTCTGTCTGCTACATCACATCCATTTATTCACTGTTGACCCAAGTGTCCCAGGATTAAGTTTCAGGAAGCAATCAGAAAGCTCTGAAGAGAGGCTGATGTTGGGCTGGAGGACCAGCTGTGTTTACCCTTTTGAATTCCTGATCCCCCTGCCTCCAGCTCCAGAGAACTGGGATTAGAGGTATGTACCACCAGGCTGGATTTCTGAGCTACTGAGCACTGAACCCCGGCTTCTCGCATGGTAGTCAAGCTCTCTACCAGCTGAACTATTAATTCCTAGATGTTTCCCTTTACTCTGTTCTTCCTTTAGAAGACACCCCCTGCAAAGCTAACTGTCCCGTCACCGGCAGCACAGGGGACTCTCCTTACTTGGACTGAGAGAAATGGTTTTACTGGTTAATTAGCTTCTTCCCCTCTCCCATTTTGGAGACTAAACAGATTTCTGAGAAGTAGGGTGGGACCCTGGGGTGTCCAAACGTCCATATCTAGGCAGAAGATAAAAAGAAGGAAGAAACAGACAATAGACCCAGTCCAATCTCTAGAAGATCCAAGGAGAGACATGGACCTACCTTTGCCCTCAGGTCTGAGAGGAAGGCTTGGGACATCATCAAACACAGGCATGCTTCTTCACAGGGTCCACAGGACACAAAAGAGGAAGATGGCTCCTCAAAATAATCGCTAAATGGTTACCCTCATCTGTAAACGTAAGGCATGCAACTGGTGATCACCTGGAGCCTCAGGAACTCCTCTGATTTCTGGTTCTCTCCAGAGAACCTTAACCCCTGAGCCGTCTCTCCAGTCCCTCTTCCCCATTTCTAAATATGGAGAAAGTCACAAAACAGAAGGAGCAGGGCCTCTTGCCCCTGTCAGCCAGAGGATACACTTACAGGCAAATTCAGGCCCATGCCAGTATTGCGCACCACCCAAAGCAATCATTTCCTCCAGGCTCATCGCTGCTCACTCCTGGACCTGCTCCTCTCTGCTTCCAGACCTGCTACAAGGGCCTGTTGCCCACTGCAGGCATTAGTTGCCAACCCAGGCTTTTCTGAGCTGGCTCGACACACCTTCCAGATGCTGTGACAGTCAGCTCCTGGAGGTTAAGCCAGCCACTTAAATTTCATGGCAGCCTTTTCTGGGATGGCAGTTTGCCATCCTTCCTGCTTGCCAGAATTTGTGTTCTAATTTGTGTGACGTAGACATCAGCTGAAATGCCTCAGACCGGAAGACCAGGCTGCTTGGAGTGGTTTGCACGAAGGCAGTAGGTGTTGTGGTAACTGGTTGGGCAGAGGCAGAGTTGATTCAAAGAAATGCTAACATTTAAAAGCATTCAAAGCAAGTATGTAGGACACACCTGTGATCCCAGCACTCGTGAGGCCCAGTCAGAATGACTGAGGTGGGTTGGAGAGATGGCTCAGTGGCTAAGAGCACTGGCTGCCCTTGCAAAAGACCTGGTTGAGTTCCCAACACAACTATCTAACTAGCTAACAACTATCTGTAATTCCAGTTCCCGGGCCTCTGAGGGCATGGCAGGAGCATGGTGCATTTACATGCATAAAATAAAAATAAAGATAAAATATTTTTTCAAAAAGAGGCTCAAAGTCATCCTTGCTTGCATAGTAAATTCAAGACTGGCCTAGACTATATGAAACCCTGTCTAAAACAAGGGATTGGCCAGGAATGGTGGCACATGCTTTTAATCCCAGCATTCAGGAGGCAGATGGATCTCTGTGAGTTTGCAGCCAACCTGGTCTACATAGTGAGTTCTAGGCCAGTCAGAGCTACGCAGTGAGATTCTGTCTCAAAAAAGAGGTGGGGAGGTGCCAGGAAGCAGAAGGTCCTTAGGACCAACCGGCAAGAATAGCCATCCTCCCTGCACAGGACAGCACGATCCGGGGAAGGTCGTCTGAAGGAAGGATGGAACCAGGAAGAGAGGGCAAGCTTGGAGAGTGGGGGGAGCTGGGGAGCCACAGCGCCAAGGTCCAGGGGTGAGATGTTCCCGCGAGACCTGCGAGGTGGGAAGGAGGGCCTTGTGGCCGAAGCAGAGGCAGTCAGCGGAAATTGGGCGACCTGAAGTCGGTCGTCAAGGAAGGTCTGGACTGTGGGGACCCCGCACTGCCTGCAAGGGCAGGTGAGAAGCGACTCACTGACGCTGTTATTTGCTGACGGGGGGTCTCATGGCCTCAAACTAACAGTTCTCCTTCCTTCACCCCGGAGTGCTGGGGTGACAGGCATGGACCACCTTCCCTGGCCTCCCACCTGCGTTTGATGGTTCCTCTCTTGTTACCCTGCGGGGAACCCCAAGCGAAGCAGCGATGATACTGTGTCTGGGACGGAGCACTACGAATGGAGAGCGGTCCAGTCCCACAGAGACTTAAAGGTAGAGGAGGAAGGCTGGCAGACAGACGGGCAGAGAAAGAAGAGTTGAGACCAGGGGCAGGACAGCTCCTAAGGGCTGAGGTGGAGACTCCTGAAAGACCAGGGTGGCATGGGGGGCACATATGGCGTGTGAGAGTCTCTCTATGCCCATGCAGAGAAGTCCAAAAGGTTGGGCTCTTCGAACCCTGAGTACTGTAGCAGTTGACATTGAAAGGCACAGGTCAGATGGTGTACACAGCGTGTAACCCATCACTCCAGAAGCTTCCTGTAAGTCTGAGGCCCACCTGGATTATACAGTGAGCTAGAGTGAGACCCTGTCTCCATGAATTGAGTCATTAACTAATCAATTAATAGAAGCTGAATTTAGCATGGAACAAGTGAATGTGAGCAAAGGAAGAGAGAATGCCACCTGGGCCCAGCTCTGGACCTACAGCACTGAGAGAAGCTGTCTGAGAACCCAAGGAAAGCAAGCAAACATGATGCTCTTGAAGTTCAGAAGATGTTTCAAGGAGTCTGAGCAAGTTCAACAGCTTGGAAATGGTGATCTTGCTGGGCATGGTGGTGCGCACCTGTAGTTCCAGCACTTAGGAAGCAGGAGGATTGCCAGTCTGAGGCCAGCCTGTGCTACAAAGTGATTTCTAAGCTGGCAGAGGACACAGAGAAAGTTGTAAGTCATCCAGGACTACTCAGCCCTGGAAGGGAGGGAAGGAGAGAGAAAGGGAGGAAGAGACCCAGCTGACAATGGAGATGAGCTGTGGGAGGGGAGGAGTCCAAGTCTTCCTTCCCCTTAGCTTGTCAATCATTCTCTATTCGAAATGCCACAAGCTCCCGGCCCACAACAGCCTAGTGATCTCTCTTCCACACTAATGAGCTGCCACACTCACCAAGACATGGCAGGAGAAGCTTGTCTGACTTCCTGGTAGTCATTGTAAAGAAATGGCCCAGATTCAAATAGAGGTGATGACCTAACCGCATCGCAAATACACTAAAAATCAGAATAAACTCCTTTTTTATACCTCACTTCTTCAGTTCTTCCGTGCTGAACACTTCTCCCTCTATTGTGAGAGACAGTTCCATGAGTTCAGAAACTGAGGCCCAAGAACACACCTCAACACACACATACTTAAGGTCTTATTAAAGATGAGTTCTTCTGTTGGAATCTTCCAGGCATCAACCACATCTCCATCTCTCTAGAGGGATAAGCACTATCAGCTGGTTAGATCAGATGGTAAAATATTGGAGTGGCCTGGTATCCTTGGCCACTGCTTGAAGCATCCCCACCAGGAGCAGAGAACACAGATTTGGGGTTCACACAAGAAAGGCTGGTCATTCTCTACAGTCCCCAGTGGAACCAGAATCCTTTGCTTTCTACTTTACTATTGTGTTTTTTCCCTTGAATTTATTTTTATTTATGTGTGTGTCTATGTGAGTGGATGCCATGCATGTGCAGTACCCACAGGGGCCAGAAGAGGGCACCAGATCCCCTGGAGCTGGAGTTCTATGCAGTTGTGGGTCACCTGACACAGGTGCTAGGATCGGAACTCGGGTCCTCTCCAGGAGCAGTAAGCTCTCTTTAACTGCTGAGTCATTGCTCCAGCCTTGTTATCTGCTTTCTAAAATAAGGGAGAAAAAAGAGATCTGAGAGATTCCTGCTGAGATGGAAGCTTTCATGCCCCAGAATTCCAAGGTGAGTTGAGAGACACTCAGAACCCACACAGGGATCGTCTCAAATCAGCCTTTCTTCCTCAATAACGACCTTTGAAAATACTCTTCGAGGTGGACACCCGGCCATGTCCACTGTCGTCATCTCATGATCATAAAACTCAAGCTCCGGGGAGGGCTTGGTGGGTACAGCACTTGCTGGGCAAGCATGAGAATCTGAGTTTGAATCCCAGGACCTCTGTAAAAAGCGGGGATTGGTGGCACACACACCTGTAACCCCAGCATTGAGGGGTGGGGACAGGAGGGTCATCGGGTTTATTGGCCCTAGTCTAGCAATCAGTTCAGCAAGAGACCCAGTCTATAGGGAGTAAGGCAGAGCGTGATAGCACAGGATGACCCACATCCTCCTGTAGCCTCTGTCTAGGTACACACACACACACACACACACATACACATACACACTTCCCATTCAGAACCCCAGCAGAGCGCAGGGCTTTGCCAGAGGGAAACCTCCACCAGAAGGATAAGCAAAGACAAAACTCTGAATTCTTTCAGTGGAACCCTCCCAGCTGGGCCTGGTGACTCATATTTCTGATCTCAGCTCTTGTGCAAGAAGATTGCTACAAGTTCGAGGTCAGCTTGGCCTACGACATGAGACTCTGTCTCAATAAAAATAAACTAGGGCTGGAGTGGGGTGCTTGCCTGAAGTCCCAAATTTGATCCCCAGCACTACACACAAGCCAGGTTTGGGGCCGCATGCCTGTGATCCCAGCATCCGAGAGATGGAGGCACAAGGGTCAGGAGTTCAAGGTCATCTTCAGCTACATAGTGAATTTGAGGCTAGCCTGGGACACATAAGACTGTGTCTCAATAAATAAATAGTAAACCATTCAAAAAGAAGCCTCCCTATTCCCTGGCCAAACTGTCTCCTCTCCCAGCCCCCGACTGTCCATGAACTGTACAGCTATCAGTCAAGCCTCATGGTCAGCAAATAAAAGCAGAAGGCTGAGTAAATTTGCTCCAGAGCAATTATTTCTGTGAGGTCAGGGACTCAGCCTTAAGTCTGCAGAGGGTGTCTCTGTAAGGTGTGTGCTGAGACACTGACAAAAAAAACCAGCCCCCCTTACTTTCAGATCCTGACCACGGCACTTCAATCCCTCCATTCCTCTAAGAGGCAACTTTCCTATAAACACCCAACATTATGGCTGGTCCCTGTTGCCCTAGGTTTCCCAGAGAATGTCCACTGGGCCCTCCAGCCTCAGTCCACACGTAGAAATCATCTGGAAAACGATGATCTTTAAAAGAAAATTAAAGAGCCCCATGTAGTGGCACAACTCTCTCATCCCAGCACACCAGAGACAGAGACAGGAGGATCACTGCAAGTTCAAGTACAACCTGGGCTACAGAGCGAGTTCTGGGTCAGCCTGGGCTAGAGTGAGACCCTGCCTCAAAAGACAACAAGAACGGAGAAAGGGACAGAGGGAAGGAGAGAGAAGAGGGAAGAAGGAGAAAGAGGGGACGGTGGCTGTGAAGGGATGAAGGGGGCCACTAAGGTCTTTTGTTTGTTTGGTTTGCTTTTCTGAGACAAGGTCTCACTAAGTAGCCAAGGCTGGAACTAGCCATGTAGACCAGGCTAGTCTTGAACTCTTGCCTGGTGTGTGGAGCTTTTAGCCTTGTATATCAGATGGCCTTTGGGCTGAGAGCACTGGGCTTCCCATCATGCCACAGAAGGCCCCATGACCTGTAGCTGTGTGGGGCGAGGGCAGAGCTCTGGCCACTTTTTCTCTGTGGACAATAAAGTAGAAACCTGTCGATCTTAGGTACATGGAATTCCTCTGTTCTTCAGTTTGTTTTGTTTCTTGTATTTTGATACTTTGGTCATTGTTGTTTTGATATAAGGTCTCCCTGTGTAACCAAGACTGGCCTCAAACCAACAGCAGCCTCCCGCCTCAGCCTCCCCAGTGAGATTACAGGTATCAGCCAGGACACGTGGCTGTCCTCTTTTGTTTCTTTCTTTTTTGTCTTTTTGTTTTGTTTTGTTTTAGGAAATAATCTTCCTGTAGCCAAAGCTGGCCTGGAACTCGCAAGACCAGGTTGGCCTCGATCTCACAGAGATCTGCCTGCCTCTGCCTCCCAAGTGCTGAGATTAAAGGCATGCACCACCGTGCCCTTCTTATTTTTTAAGAATGTCTTTAGCTGGGTGTGGTGGAGGGTGCTTTAGTCTTAGTGCTCTGGGAGGCTGAGGCAGATAGGTCTCTGTGAATTCAAGGCCAGCCTGGTCTTGATCATTTAATACATGTATACCACGTATCTTGTTCACAGCTATCCCCAACCTCCTCATCCCACTCTCTCCCTACGTAACCCCCTCCCGAAAAAATGTCTCCCTCTCCCCTTCAAGTTTTCTTTTGGGGCTGACCAAAAGTCCTGCCTGCTGAATGCATGATTTGGGGCTGGTCATGTGCAGATGAGCTGCTGTGAGTTCATGAGCCATGTGGTGTCCAGACGACAGCACTTCTCAGCATTCCTCCCCATCCTCTGGCTCTTCATTCTTTCTGCCCCTCTTCTTCGATGTCCCGGGCCTTAAGGAGGTTGATGTAGACGTCCTGTTAGGGCCGAGCACTCGGCGGAAACTTACTCTCAGACTCAGTTTCTGCATCTCTGCTCTCTGAAGAAAGAGGCGTGAGAGATGGCTTTGGGAGTTTATCTAAATGGAGACCTATGAACTGATCACTACACAGTAACAGGCAAACAGAGCTTGGGGAGTCGGGGGGCGGTTCCCCTGGGATTTTATAATCCCATTCAGAATACAAGGAGGAATTCTAAGAATTTGAGACTGAAAACTGGAGTGGTCACTAGACTGAGAAATCCTCTCCCCGCTTTTAATTGTAAATGAACCCCATCCAAACCCCATGGAATTTAGCCACTCTCTAAGGTGCAGAGACATCACCCGCAAGCCTTCCTAGGGGCCTGTATCTCTGCCTCAGTACTGTGCTGTTCGGGACCTGATAACCCTAGGTGGGGAGCCTGGGCATCCTGTGACCTGTAGTGTGTTTACAGTCCTCCTGGCCTCTGTCCACAAGTTGACCACCTTTGTGTAGTTCCAGAGGTCAAATTCAAGTGACCAGACTTGAGGTGCAGGAGTCTTTAAGAGCTGAGACATCTCACCAACTCGCATTCTTTTTACGGCTGAATAACAATCCATTGCTGGACATACCATCTTTTAGTTATTCACTGGTCAGTGTCCCTTGGGTTCTGACTCCTTTAGGCTCTCAAGAATACTGTTCCTCTAAGCATCTGTGCCCAGGTTTCTATGTGGACATGCTTCCAGTTTTCTTGACTGTATGCTATGTGTCTCACCACCAACTATCTGATCCAAATGAAAATTCTGTGTTTCGTACTTTGAGAAGCTACCAGACTATTTGCCAAATTATTTACATTCCCGTGAACAATATGAGGACATTCAATTTCTTTCTTTCTTTCTTTCTTTTTTTTTTTTTTTTTTTTGAGACAGGGTCTCACTTTGTAGCTCTGGCTAGCCTGGAACTTACTATGTAGACCAGGCTGGCCTTGAACTCACAGAGATCTCCCTGCCTCTGCCTCCCTAGTGCTAAGATTGAAGGCATGCATCACCATGCCCCGAGGACATTGATTTTCTTTTGTGTATCTTTCCATTCCTGCCAACCTGTTCCTGGCCTTTTTTGGGGGAGGGGTGTGACTGTGTGTGTGTTTCTGTTTGTGTGTGGTGTGTGGGGTGTGTGTGGTATGCGTGTGTGTGTGGTGTGTGTGTGTATGTGTGTGGGGTGTGTGTGTGTGTATGTATGTGTGTGTGGTGTGTCTGCACATGAAGATGCATGCTCCTGTGTGCACACAGAGAACAGAGGGGACATTGGTATCTGGTGTCCTGCTCCACCCTCCCCTCCTGGTACCTTGGAGTCAGGAACTTTGACTGAACCTGGAGCTTTCCTGGCATCCGGATCTGTGAGCCCCAGCCTTCCTCCTGTCCTTCCTATCCACACACAGCCACGCCCAGCTTTTTATGTGGGTGCTGGAATCTGGGCCCAGGAACCCCAGCTTGCATAGCAAATGCTCTTCCGACGAGCTCTCCCAACTCCTTTTCTTAAGTTTTGGCCCCCGGAAGGTATGAAGTAGTATTTCACTGCAGCTTGATTCCCAGTCCCCAGACACCAAGGAGCATCTTTTCACGTGTTTGTCCCCATCAGTATTTCTTCTTTGAGGGATGTCTGTGGATGTTCTGCCCATTTGATTGAGTTACTTGTCTTACAAACCGTGCCATGGTTAAGATGGAAGGGAGGATTCTTTATACACTTTAGATATCCCGGCAGATACACAAATGCTTCCTGAAAAGGTATTGATCAGGATGCTGAAATGAGCAGAGAATTTAGGAAAATAACTTGGCTGGGGGAGGTAGTACTTACACCTATAATCCCAGCACTTGGGAGGCTGAGGCAAGGGGACTGAGAGTTCAAGACAAGCCTAGTCTACATACAGACCCTGTCAGAGAGAGGATTGGGAGAGAGCAACAGAGAGAGAGAGAGAGAATATAAAGGGAGAGAGGGAGGGAGGGAGGGGTGAAGGAGAGAGGGAGGAAGACAGGAAGGAAAAGAAAAATAAACTGCAGAAATTTGTTCAACGTTAACTGTTCAGCAAAAGGTAAAGACAAAAACAATACCCATGGATTTCTTCGTAGATTCAGCTTACCATAAATGACACCTTTTTAAGGAATGTTGGCAGTGGTCAGGATTGTGACCCATTTATGAGTTGCCGTGCGCAGAGCCCCATTCAGCACATCACATGTTTTAACTCATCTAATCCTCCTGTAATCATTCTTGCCCATTCCACTTTATAGACGCGGAAACTGAGGTAGAAAGTTTGTGCTCCTGGTGTGGGGTCCTGGCTGGGAAGAGATGGTGCACAGCCTGGGGCCCAGGCTTCTGGCTCTTGAGTCTGGGTAATTAACCACACACCACGGGGGCCTTGGGAGCAGCTGGCCTCTTTCTTCCCATCTCAAATCTCTTTCCTAGTTTATGACCCGGGCCAGGCTCTCAGCCTCATCACTCTCCAATCAGGTTGTTTAATTAGCCGATTCCCAGGGTCTTCTCTGCTCAAAGACCTCTGATGTCTTGGCAGATGCTTACCAGCTTTTAGAGTCAGTTTGATGACTCACCGTCAACCTCTCTTAGGTTGGCTTTAGGCTGAGCTATTGAGGACACAGTTTTCAGTTTTCCTGGGTTCAAATCCCCACTCTGCTCTTTGAAGGCTGTGTGTTCCCAAGTCACTTACCCTCTCCAGGGAGACCAGGCTTTCTCACCTATTCATCCAGGTACCAAAAACTGTGTACTTTCAAGGCTGTTTCATAAGTGAAATGTCACCTAGTTCAGCTCTAAAACATTCAGTTTCTATTACAGTGAAACTAAATCATGGGGAGCTGGAGAAAGGGCTCAGTGGTTAAGAGCACTGGCTGCTCTTGCAGAGTACTCAGGTTCGATTCCCAGCACCCACATGGTGGCTAACAACCATCTGCAACCAGTTCCAGGGGATCTGATGCCCTCTTCTAACCTCCTCAGGCATTGCACACACACGGTGCACTTACACACATGCAGGCAATACACTCACAAACATAAAATAAAAATAGATATTTTTTAAAGTAAATAATAATTTACTGCTCTGTGATCATGTCATTTTATTAATGAGGATATTGGAGTCCTGACTGGTGAGTGACAGCTCCAGAGCTATTGCTGGAAGGACTTGAACTCTGACCTCACAGGACCAGGTCTCCTGGAGGATTTCTCCCGACGCTCCCTAGGGAACCTAGGAACCAAACATGCAGCTCACATATAAATCTGAGTGGAGAATTATTCAGATTCTGAAAACACTATAAAACCTTTCATGACAGAATATATAACTCTGCAGCATTCTTTCTTTTGAAGATGTTCCTCTCAGGGAGTGTAAATATCCATTTTCAAGTCAAATATAGTGTTTGGGGGAAACAACCAAGGAAGATCAAACAGGGGCTGTTAAATGTTAATGTTATCATTTAAGGCTGGCTGCCATGCTGCGCACCTGTCATCTCAGCACCCAGGAAGTGGAGAAAGGAGGATTAGGAGTTCAAGACCAGCCTTAGCTAAATAACAAGTTTGAGACTGCACGGGCTATATGAGATCCTGTTTCACAATGACAAGAATTTAAAAACCATCCACTATTTCATGATGAAATTTAATTGAGTCAATTCTACAAGGATTGATGCATTGTATACCATAGGCGCTTTTCTTTAAATTAAAAAAAAATTATTGATGTATTTTGTATGTGAATGTGTGTGGACATGTGTACCATAAGGTGCCTGTGGAGGACAAAGGACAACTTGGGGAAGTCAGTTCTCTCCTGCTGCCGTATGGGACCCAGGAATCAAACTCAGGTCAGCTTGAGTTTGACAGCAAGCACCTTTACCTGCTAAACCATCTTGCCTGCCCAATTTTTAAAAAGATTTTATTTTTATTTTTTTTATCCGTATGAGTCTGTGTGGATATATGCCACAAGTGTTCAGGTCTCTAGGAAGACAAGAAGGCGTTGGATCCCCTGGAGCTGGAATGACAGGCAGTTGTGAACCACCTGATGTGGGTGCTTAGAACCGAACTTGGGTCCTCTAGAAGAGGAGCAAGTGCTCTTAACCTCTGAGCCGTCTCTCCAGCCCCTTGCCTGTCCTTTTGAAAATTAGAAATTATATTTATTTACTGTGTGCGTGCTCATGCGAATGTGTTGTTAGTAAACAACTTTCAGGAGTCAGTCTTGTTACTTCCTTCCTTCCCGGATGTGGGTCCCGGAGGTGGAACTCAGGCCATCAGTTTAGCGGCAGGTACCCTAGCCCAGTATTTTTCTTTTTTAAAAAGGAATCAGAGACCTGAGGGATGGTCAAGGAAGGATAAGAATGAGTAAATGACGTCAATTGTCAAGTTACATATTTCAAGATGAGACCTAGGGTTCTTTTTCTTGCAAGGGGACCCAGCACTATCACGGTTTGATTCTCTTCTGGCAAGCACATTAAGGGACCTACTCCCTTAACAAATGTTGACTCTGAAGACACATTCCCAGAGCCTTTGGTTTCACCTTCTTGAACTTCATGAAACTTCCTGTCTGTGGATAGTTCCTTGGCAACCTTCAGCCCCTGCTTCGCCCTCCCTAGTGGAGTCAGTTAGAGGCATGGTATCAGTGGGACCAGGCAGCACCTGCTTTCCTCTCTGATTGGCAGCACTCTTTAAGCTTTCACAAGGGTCTGTTCAAGAGGGTCATTGACTGGTGACCCTCCTGAAAAATACCACAATATTTGTCCAGGAATCCTTAAGCTCCCCTATGGAGAGGCCAAAGTGGTGGGTGGGGCTTTTGTTTAGGTTTGTTTTCCTTTGGTTGTTTATTTTCCCCACACTGTTAAATTCCTCACCAGTCTGGAGAGAAGGGCAACAACTTCCAGAAACAGGACTTCTCTGGGAACTCAATGGGAAGGATTCAGGTGCACTCCCCAGTAACGTTCTCAGAGAGGAGAGATTTGGCACAGAGAGTATGTGCTGACCTTTCTCTGAGGCTTGCTTCAGATGCTGGTGGAGCAGCTGGGCGTGTAAATTACAGGAAGCGTCCCCCTAAAGATGCTCCTTCAAGGGCTTGCTTTCAGGATCATAAATTGCTCTGTGACTTTCAGGGCTTTATGGGCTCCCAGGCCCTCCTCCACAATGGGGTGCAGGATGACTCTTAACACCTCATTAAGGATGGGTTTTGCCAAATGCTAATAATAAAAGGCAACCCTAAAAGGTACTGCATTTTCATTCAGAATGCTCTCTTCTGGAATATAAAAAGATGTCATAAAATGGAAATTCACCACCAGCAAGCCCTCAGCTCATGAATTCATTAAAATATCCCTACTGACAGGGGCCTGGGTCCCCCAGAGAGAAACCATCTCTTTGCCAAAGGCACCTTTGGTTTCTACTAGGGAAAACAGCATAAGTCCCTCCCCCGCCCCCTCCACACACACACACACACACACACACACACACACACACACACACACACTCACACACTCACACACACTGCCGCCTGTACTGTGGTGTCCCTGACTCCTGACTGTGAAATCATTGCTTGGAACTTTCTCTTGCTGACTGACCGCAGCATGGCAGTGCACACTGTCCCCGAAATTACTGTAGTGTAGTGTAAGGCTTCTCTCAGGGCCAAATGGATTTGTTTGTTTGTTTGTTTTGAGACAGGGTCCCACTATGTAGATCAGGCTGGCCTTGAACTCACAGGGATCCTCTTGCCTCTATTTCTGAGTGCTGGGATTAAAGGAGTGCACTAACAAGTCTGGCTGGTTTTATTTTTCTTTTATATGTATGTGTGTGTCAGCGTGTGGGTGTGTACACATGAGGTCAGAGGTGCCAGATTCCCTGGAGCAGTCCATACTCTTAACTGCTCCATGAGAAGGTCTCACGTGGCCCAGGCTGGCCTCAAACTCACTATGCAGCCAAAGGTAACCTTGAACTCCTGACCCTCCTGTCTCCACCTCTGGGGTCACAGGTGTGTGCCACTAGACCAGGTTTATCAGTGTTGGGGATCGAACCCAGGGCCTCACTCGTGCTACCTAGTCTGGCCACTGAGCTACAGCCCATCCTTAGCCCTTTTTTTTTCAGACTGACAGGATCTCACTGTGTAGCCCTGACTGGCCTGGAACTCACTGTACAGACCAGGCTGGCCTAGAATTTACAGATACCTGCTTGTCTTTGCCTCTGTTGCTGGAATTAAAGACACCCAGCGTTTTTTGATCTTTTGAGGCAAGGTCTCACTCTGTAGACCAGGCTGGGTTCTAACTTGAAGCCATCCTGCCACTGCCTCCCAAGTGCTGGGGTTGTCTCCAGGAAGCACTGCATCTGACCAGGCCACCACTGCTTGAACTATTATTAATAATAATAGTAGCAGTGCATGATATGTGGCAGGTGTGCCACAGCACATATGTAGAGCTTGGAGAATAACTGATTTTCTCTTTCCACATTTATGAGGGTTCCGAGAATGGAACTCAGGCCACCAGGCTCGTAAGGCAGGCACTTTGCGCTCCAGTCGTCTGGCCAGCTCAGAGCTGACCTTTTTATAAAGCTCTCCCGCACAGCATCCGGGAGTGGGAGGCTTGGGAGGTCCTCCTCCAGGTGTGGGAGCCCCTGAAGGCTTGAGATCTTTTCTTGGTCGAGACCACCATTTTGGGGGCTCAAAGTTATGGACCTTTGGGGTGATGTGATTCCTTCCTGGGGGACAAGGAGAATTTGGCAGGTTGTAGGAAACCACGGTGGTCACACGAGCAGTCCCTGCACTTTGTGTTGTGACAACCCCGATGCCTGCACGCCTTGCTGGCTGTGTCCTAGGACCCCTAGTCAGGTCTGGCTGAAAACTCTTATTCTTAGGAACCCCTCCAGCCCTCCACACCTGTGTCCTCTGTGCTCTGGAGGGAGACAGGATCTCATCTTCTTCCCCGACAGTTAGCTAGCTATGTGGAGTGAGGGAGGGCATTCATTCCCTGGCACCCAGTAAACTCTCAATAAAAATGACCTGTTAGCTGAGCAGGGGATTAAGGAAAAACCCCCATGAATCTCAAATGGCGCCTCTGGAGACAATTTTGGTGAGTGTATGCATGGGGTGGGGGTGGGGCAGGGTCTGCAAGTGCTTTCCTTGGATGCAGGTGCTCGGATCCAAGGGCACCCTGAATTTGGCAGGGAGGTCTCAGTATTGTGTGCCCGCTGCTCCCGGCGGCCAAGGTGGGCAGGACTGGTTTTGGACAGACGCAGCTGCCATCACCTGCAAGAGGTTTACTACCTTTCCTGCCCACTCAGCTTTTGCCAGGGAAAGGGGTAGACATCAGAGCAAAGCAGACTTGACTTTTCAGCAGGCACTTGTAGAGGAGCTGTAGTAAGCATCTCAGGAGCCTGCTATCACCCAGGTTAGCAAAAAACCTTATAGACTGGTCTCCTGTGGTGCTCAGGTGAGCCTAGAACTCACAGCAATCCTCCTGCTTCAGCCTCCCAAGGGCTAGGGTTATAGACACAATCCACCACAAATCTCTCTTTGTGTGAAGTTTTTTAGAGACCCTCCCCCACCCCAAATCCCACTTTGAGTGGGAGGCAGATTTTTAATAATCAAAAAGGACAGGAGTGTGGTCCAGGGGCACACACTGGGCTCTGAACCTCTTCATCACACTATAAAAAGGAACAGAGGTGGAGGAAGAGAGAACGGGGAGGGGAGGGGAGAGAGGGGTGCTTAGAGTCTAAGCTGTAGCAAAGCAGATACAGTTTAAAGTGTGACCCTGAGCTCTCTGCTTTCTTTTGTGGTTGCTGTAGTTTTTGTTTTGTTTATTTTATGTATATGAGTGTTTTACCTACAAGTATATAAGTGTACTATGTATGTTCAGTGCCTGGCAGAGGCCAGAAGAGAGTGTCGGACTCCCTGGAACTAGAGTTATGCACACTTGCTAGCTCCCATGTGAGTGCTTGGAATCAAACCCAGGTCCTCTGGAAGAAGAGCAAATGCTCTTAACCGGGCCTTGATCTCACAGAGCTCCCCAGCCTCTGCCTCCCACGAGCTGCGATTGAAGGCGAGTGCTACTGCACAGTCGACCCTTGCTTGGTCTTCTGAGTCTGTTTCCTCACCTGTCAAGTATGGTTATAGATGACACCAAGCCCTAGCAAAGCCGAGACTCTGGGTTCAAGCCCCAGTACTGTGATAGCACCAAGCCCATTTGGTTGTGAGAATTAAAGAAGAAAAGAAACAAAGATCTGTCTTTGGTCGGGCGAGCTGCTTAGTGGATAAGGGTACTTACCTCCGAACCTGGCAGGTCCCTCCACGGTACCATTATGGGGAAAGAAAGAGCTGACTCCTGCAAGCTGTCTTCTGACCTCGACATGGGTGCCACGGCACGTGTGCCCCGGACATACACACAGTAAGTAATTCAATGTCATTAAAACAGTTTTTTTTTACACAAGAGCTGCCCTTGACTGGCACCAGGCACACAGTCCTACATATGAAAAGACAATCCTGCCTACTTGCTAAGTCCCAGGCATCACTCAGTTCCATGGTGCTGAGGAAATACTGACTACTCTGCCTGATTGGACCTGGAGCCCTCCTGGCTCAGGTCCCAGGAAGACCCTCTAATCCTGGGCTAGCAGGAACAGTTGGCCACACAACCCGGTGACTTTGGAAGTGATTTTCTGGTTCAGTGTCCCGGGTAGAGGCCCCAGGAGGATAAAACTGTGCCGAGCTGGTGGCTGGGGCGAGGCCTCGAGCCCGTCTCCACATGGGCGCTGGGGAAACAGTGCGCTCTGTGAGAGTCAAGGGAGGTTTACAAGCGGTCCGCTGAAGGTTTAATGGTCCGGGGTGATTTATCCTATCAGGGGAGTCAATGCTATAGAGAGAAACCTGCTCCCCCAAGCCCTGCCCTGCTTTAGAGCCAAACCTTTCATCCGCCCTGCAGCGGCTCCATCCTCTATAAATAACTCTCTTAGGGCCACACAAAAGCTCCTCTTGGTCCTGTTCCTCTGCACAAATGGACTCCGCGCTCTCCGAGACTAGTGTGCCCAGAACATGGCAAGATGACTATGAATAGAATCCTCCAGGCATGTCTGTGTATGCAGTGGGCTTGCTCTTGGAGTGTATAGGTTCAAGACTGATCTGCAAACTACTGAGAAAGGTTATAGTTCCCTGAATCCTTGTTTACTTTCTATTCCTATGAAGGTCATCAGAAAAGCTGGATATTTATAATGAATTACCTCTCAGATTTAAGATTTAAAAAAAAAACATAAAAATGTTCAACTGTATTGGTGATACACTCCTGCAATCCCAGCACTCAGGAGGCTGAGGCAGGAGGTTCGAGAGTCCACAAGTTTGAGGCCATCCTGGGCTACATAGCAAGAATGTGTTTCAACCCTCCCTCACCCCCCCCCAAAAATGTTAAAGAAACCAATGCACCCAGCATGAGGGTAAAGAAAAGGCTCAGAGGCAACTCAAAGTACCTGCTTAATTTGTGTGAGGTCCAAAGTCTGTTCCCCAGCACAACAAAATTAAGTAAAATAAAATTGAAGGAAGTATTCAAATAATTCAAAAAGAGTACAGTCACCTAAGTATGGGAGGCCTCCTCTATGATGCCAGCACCCCGGAGGCTGAGGCAGAAGGCTCAGTTCCCTGTCAGCCTGGTCAAACAGGAAGCTCCAAATCAGCCTAGGCTGTAGAAGGAGACTTGCTCTAAAAAAAAGAAAAAGAAAAAGAAGTACATGATTGGAAGTGAGGAGCTGGGAGATGCCTTAACACGTGGAGAAAGACAAAGCGCACTCCCGTGGTCCTCTGACCGCCACGTGGTACCAGAGTGCCCCCACAAAAATGAGTTAGTTAATGAAAACATTAAGTGAATAATATCATATTAACCCCTATAAGACCCCAGAGTCCCCACCCCTGTGGATTCCCATAGACGACCACAGTTAGCATTTCCACATAAAATATTCCCAGCCTTTTTCTATATAAATATAAAAGTATAGTCCATTCATGGTGGCACATGCCTTCAGTCCCAGCACCCAGGAGGCAGAGACAGGCAGATCTCTGGGAGTTTGAGGCCAGTCTGGTCTTCATAGTGAGTTCCAGGTCAGTCAGGGCTACATAGTGAGTCCCTGTCTAAAAATGTGTGTGCGTGTGTATGTGTCTGTGTATGTGTGTACATGTGTGTGTGTGTATGTGTTAGACTGGAGTTGTGGCTCACAACTAGAGTACTTGCCTATCGCTCAGGAAACCTTGGGTTTCATTCCCAGCACTGAAAAAATAATTAAAACTTAAAAAATAATTTTTATAAAAGTGGGAATAGTTTTATTGATATTACTATATATATATATATATCTTGTTAAATTTTTATTTTATCTCTAAAGTTTTTTACATTTACTTATATATTTATTTATTGTGTGTGTGTAAGCATGCATGTGCCATGATGTGGTTGCAAAGGTCAGAGGACAACTGTTCCTTTCCTTCTTTTCCATTGTGGGCTCTGGGAATTGGTCTTAGGTGTCAGCCTTGGTGACAAGCCCCTTGACTTGCTGAGCCATCTCATTGGCCCTAATGTTTTCCCCTTTGGCAGAGTTTCACTATGTAGCCCTGGCTGGTATGGAAAACACTATGTACTAGGCTAGCCTTGTCAAACTTGCAGAATCCATCTGCCTCTGCCAAAGGTGTGCACCACCATGCCTGGTCTTCATCATGCCTAGTCTTGGGGTTTCTGAGACAGAGTCTCACTCTATAGCACAGGCTGGGCTTTTATTTGCAATGATCCTTCTGCCTCAGCCTTCTGAATGCTGAGATTGTAAGCATAAGCCACCATACCCAGCTTGGGTAGACCCAGGGATTGAATTCAGGTCATCAGACTTGGTAGCAAGTGCCATGACCCACTAAACCATCTTGCTGGCCCCCAGCTTGTTTTGTCTTTTTTGTTTGCCTGCTTGCTTTTGAGATATGAGTTTTACTAGATTGCTCAGAGCAGTTTCTAACCCTTAACTCAAATGAATCTTTTTTCTTGGCCCCCTGAGTAGCTGAGGTATGTACCAGTGTGTCCTGAATTATACAATATTTTTTTTTTTAAAAGGGGGACTGGAGAGATGGGTCTGTGGTTAAGAGCACTGGCTGTTCTTGTAGAAGACCTGAGTTTGGTTCCCAGCACCCACATGGCAGCTAACAATAATCCATAACTCCAGTTCCTGGGAATCCAATGCCCTCTTTTGTCCTCCAAGGGCATTGCACAACACAGGTGCACTTACATACATGCAGGCAGAACACTCATATGCACAAAATAAAAATAATAAATAATAACTCTTTTTAAAAGAATGAAAGATAAAGTTAGAAACCACATGTTTGAACATTTTTAAACACATTTTGGAAAAAGTCACTATTCAAAGAAGAAACCTTGATTGAATTTGAAATTTGTAACTTCTCAACAAGTCTTAGTATGTGTTAAAATGGTATGGGCTGCATGTCAAGTAGGACTTAGGGGACACACCGGGGCCTCATGTGTACACAGTTGAAAAGAATAAAGACTGGAAATTATTAGGCAAGTCTCCAACATAAGAAATCAGAAGAAACAGCTGTGGATTCAAGAACAGAAGGAGGACGTACGGAAGCCGAGCAGGAATTGACAGCTTTCTAGACAAACCAAGAGGCCCAGTGGACAGTGGCCAACCTGGTCAAGGCTTCTGCGGGTGGCCGGATGGCAGAACCCTTGCCTAGCATCTGTGAGGATGGACTCTACCCCCAGCACCACAAAGAAATAACCCAAAAGAATGAATTCTTGGAAGTCGAATGAACGGGACCAATCAAAATACAAGGGAGAAGAACGAAGAGGAAGCACTAACCACTTACAGGACGTTAGCTACGTTATCAGATCCAAAAATACAAGGACATTACCAGCACATTATTTTTTAATTTGCATTTATTTTTGTGTAAATGTTTGGGGGGGACAGGACACACACATGTCATGGCGTGCATGAGGAGGTCAGAGGACAACACTGGGCAGTCGATTCTCTACTCCGACCTTTACTGGGTTCTAGGATTGGACTTAGGTCTCCAGGCTTTCACAGCAAGCTCCTTTTTCCCACTGAGCCATCTCACCAGCTCCAGAGTCCAGGTTTGAAAAGAATTTGACAAGCTGATTCTAGAGGGCATTAGATCCCCTGGAACTGGGGTTAGGATTGGTTGTTAGCTGCTGTGTGGGTGTTGGGAACTGAACCTGGGTCCTATGAGAGTAGCCAGCGCTTTTAACCATTGAGCCATCTCTCCAGCCCCACTATTTTAAAAGGAATTTAGTGAATCTGTATAGGGAGAACACAGGGTGTGGTATCAGATGGATGGGCTGTGTGACATAGCTAGATGACACTGGTCATGACCTAAGTCTCATCCTGGTCCCATCCTAATGAGGGACAAGGACAGGGTAGGCTCTGCTGTTTTGCTATGAGGATGAGAATTAAATACAGAGGGGACTCTGGGAAGCTCATGCTTTATGTATACATCTACAGTTCTTACTCCAGTGTCTGTGGAACAAGGTGTATGGATGTGATGATGTCTAGATTGCGCCCCACTGTGGCCCCAAGTCCTGTCTCCATCTCTCTACTGAAGTTGCTCCTTCTCCAAACTCATTCACACAAAGTACTTTTGGAGGATTGGGGAGATGGCTCAGAGAGTAAAGTGCTCGCCATGAACCTCAGTTCAATCCCCAGAACCCATGCAGAGAGTGGGGCTCAGTGGCCCACTCTGTAATCCCAGCTCTAGGGACGCACAAACAGGCTCTCTGAGACTCACTCAACCAGTCTAGCCTAAGGTCCCAGTGAGATACCCTACCTCCAAAACAGGTAGGGAGCTAGGTGTGGTGGCTCCTGCCTTTAGTCCCAGCACTTGGGAGGCAGAGGCAGGCAGCAGATCTCTGTAAAATCAAGGCCCAGCCTAGACTACATAGTGAGTTTCAGGCAACTGGGAGACCCTATCTCAAAAAAAAAAAAACAACCCAAAACAGGTGAAGAACACTGAAATAGTACCTGAGGTGGACCTGCGCTCTGCACGTGTCTGTGCGTACATGCGCACACACGTGCACACACACAGCACAAAAGGCCATTTGGAGACCAGTCATGTGCAAGACTGCCTGAGTTCCAAGCCAGCAGCACAGCGGTGTCCTAGAGAGACAAAGTCCCCCCTTGTGGAGCAGGAGTCTTAGTCAAGTGGGGAGGAACTTTTTTCAAAACTTATTTTTGGTTTATTTCTCTTTTTTTATGTACATGAGTGTTTTGCCTGCATATATGTAAGTAGGCCACATGTGTGCAGTGCCCATGGAGGCCAGAACAGGATGTCAGATCCCCTGGAACAGTTGTTAGCCGCCATGTGGGTGCTGGGAATCCGGGTCCTCTGCAAGAGCAGCCAGTGCTCTTAACCGCTGAGCATCTCTCCAGCCCCTGAGTTATTTCCTTTAACTTAAAAAACTTTTCCGTATGCGTGTGTGTGTGTGAGTGTGTGTGTGTGTGTGTGTGTGTGTGTGTGTAGATGCATATGTGTTCGTGGGCATGTGGAGGCCAGAGGACACTCAGGTGTCAGCCTTAGGAGTGCTCCCTACTACCTTTGAGATGAGCACTCTCATTGGCTAGGAACTCACCTGCTAAGCTAGGCTGGGCGGCCAGCAGGCCTCAGGGAGCCTTCTGCCTCCACAGTCTTGGGAGGGCTCACAAATGCATCCCGCAGCACCCATCCAGCTTTTTTTTTTCTCCCTGAGGAACAAGCTCAGGTCCTCGGGGCAGGTTCTTTTCGCTCTGAGCTGGACCTCCCCAGCCCTGTTTTGTTTTAATCTTTTATCCACTCTGCAGCCCAGGCAAGCCTGGAACTGAGTCTTCTTGCCTCAGTCTCCCATGTGCTTGAATTGCAGGTGAAACTTTTAATTTCGCTGCTAGTACACAACTACATTATCTTTCTAATTAAAAAAAAAAAAGCATTATACAAGAAAGAAGAGGCTAAGTCTCGGGAGGCTGCCTCTTCCCCCAGAGGAGACCTCAGTAGACAGTCTGGAATGAGCGTTCCCAGTGCAGGCCCAGTTGGCATTGCCTGGAGAGAACTGGACTGGCTGGTGTTTGCTGGATTCCCCCTTGTAACTCTCTGTGGTCCCTCCGAAGGTTGTGTGATGCTTCCCAGCTCAGAGCATGCAGATCCTCTCTGGGGAGTGCCTGTGTCACAGTCTCACTGTGGTTTGGGGACACCCACAGCCCTGCCCTGATAGACTTTTAAATGGTTTCCCATTTTCCAAAGTCAAGTGTGTGACAGGGGAGCCACCAAAAGTCCTGCGCTTGGCATGGGGACCCCTCTTTAGAGTCTGTGTGTTTGTCCTCTGTCTTTTTAAACCTGGCATTAAGACCTGAGGCATAGATTGGAGCTCACTGGATCCATCTCTTACTCCAGCTAGGAAACCTTGGGCACAGTCCCCACAGCCACAATCCTGAGAGGACAGCCGCAAAGATTGATTCAAGGGGCACCTGTACCAGCCAGGAGCGTTCATAGACACAGACCACTCTGTAAAATTGCTGCCTCTTGGGCCTGCAACATGACTCAGTGAGTAAAGGAGCTTGCTGCCAAGGCTGATGATCCGAGTTTGATCCCTAGGACCAAATGGTGGAAGGTGAGAACCAACTCCTCCAGGTTGTCCTCTGACCTTCATATGTGCTCCATGACACCTGCCTGCATGGCACACACATGCACACACACACAATAAATAAATAAATGTTAAAATAAATAAAACAGCCTCCTTCAAAGGGTGATAAATATGATCAGAATACATTATGTACATGTATGAAAATGTCATGGTGAAATCATCATTATGCATAATTAAGATATGCAAATAACCTTAAAAATATATGCATACCTGAAGGTATTTATTCCAGGTCCAGTGGCACATACCTTTATTCCCAGCACTCAGGACGCAGAAGCAGGCAGATCTCTGTGAGATGGAGGCCAGCCTGGTCTACGTAGTCAGCTTCAGGTAAGCTGAAGCTACAAGGAGATCCTGTCTCAAAAAACAAACAACAAAAAAGGAGTTCAAGGTTATCCTCAGCTATATAGTGAATTTAAGGCCAGCCTAGGCTACATGAGACCCTGTCTCAAAACAAACAAACAAACAAAAAGCCAGATATGGTGACACATGTCTTAGGTCCCAGCACTCAGGAGATAGAAGCAGGTAGGTCCACATAGTGAGTTCCACGTCAGCTGGGACTACAGGGAGACCCTGTCTCAAAAAGACCAACAGAACAAAACAAACTAACAAAACAAAGAAATAAGTAAATAGTTTAATTCTGGGAATGAGAATGGAGTTGAGTAGTAGAGCAGCTTGCTTCACGTGGGAGACCCTGGATTTAATTCCTAGCTCTGAATGAATGATGAACAGTAAGTGGGCTGCCGAACATAAAGATGTTGCGGGAAAGTTACCTGCCACTAAGGCGAATGCCCTGAGTGCATTCTGGGACCCACGTGGTGAAAGAGAGAACGGACTCCCCAGGCTGTTCTCTGATGTCCACACAGTGGCACATAGACCCACACACATACACAAAATAAATTTAATAGACTTCTTTAATTAAATAAAATCTACTCTGTCCCTGTAATGTGACATCTCCAAACAGCAAGCCAGGCTTCAGAAACCTCGGCTTCTTTAGAGTTCATACCAGACCATCAGGGGTGAAGCTAGTTCCTAAAGAGGGACCCTCCAGGAGGCTCCTTCTGGCCAGACTCCAGCCCTGCCCACTTGCCCAACCCCATCATTACGGGGCAGGAAGAAGCCCCTGTGTTTGTGAGTGCAGATTCCCACTGCACCCGCCCTCCAAACATCTGAAGGAGAAACAGTTTGTTAATTGCTGTCTAGACAGTTTATTGCGGCAATAAGATCCAAACGCAGAATCCCGAGGTTTGTGGTATGAACCGCACAGACTAAACAATTGTTTTATTGCATTTACAGAGCGCTTGATTTACCGCCGCACTGGGCAATAAAATTCCTTTAGGGTTTTATCCGAAATCTTTTTGCTTTCTTTACACCACCCTTCGAGGATGCCATCTCCAGACACTGATAAAATCCGGTGTCTTATTGGCATCCAGCAATGTGCCAGGGCCATGAAGAGCCCTTTTGGGAGACAAGGGGTCTACATGGAGAGCCCTTTGTGGCCCAGCTATTATAGCCTGTCTGTCACTCCAAGAGGTGACTGACGAGTAGACGGTCCCTAAGCATCATGTTCTGTGGACAGTCCCTAAGCATTGTGTCCTGTTTGGTGGTGAAGTTCTGGTTCCTGGTCTCATGGTGATGTTTCCTTTTCCCCAGACCTGGCTAATAGATAAAACCAACACGGCAGAGCCAGGAGCTTCCCCTTACCCCAAGCTAGGTTCTTGCTATGTAGCCCAGGCTGGCCTGGAACCTCCAATCCCCTGACCTCTGCCTCTCAGTGCTGGGGTGGGTCTCTGATGCCTCTCACACTCAGGGCACCTGAAACCCTGATTATCTTGTATAGTACAAGCAAAGGATGGGACAGACCTACACGTTGTCACTCTGTCCACCATGTCCAGGGAAGTGGGCTGCCTGCCCCCCACCCAGCAGAGGAGGGCCCCAGAGCTCAAAACATCTAAGAGGATTGAGGCAGGAGGACCAAGAGTTGGAGGCCAGGGTGAAGTAGATGGCTCGATGGGTAAAGTGCCTGCAGCCAAACCTCACAACTGACATGGTGGAAAGAGAGAACTAACTCCTCTCTGCTCCAGCCCTTGGCAATCAGCAACTGGCATGTTATCCGATGAGTTCACTTCTAGATATTTCTTTTTTGGAGGGTTCTTTTTGAGACAAGGTCTCCCTATAGCCCCACCTGGCCTGGAACTTGCTATCTCTGGTCTTGAACTCCAAGAGATCCGCCTGCCTCTGCCTCCTAAGTGGGATTAAAAGCATGTGCCACCACACCTGGCTCACTTCTGGATATTTCACATAAAATCCTACAGCCAAGCATGGAGGTGCACATCCGTAACCCCAGCACTCCAAGAGGCAGAGGTGGGAGGACCGCAGCAAGCTTGAAGCTAGCCTTCTCTACACAGCAAGTTCTAGACCAGCCAGGGAAACATCAGAGATCTTGTCTCCAAAACAAGTCTTACAGTAGGCCACTGTTTGTGTCTGACTTTCTTTACTTACCAGAATGTTCTCAGAGTTGAACCATGATGTAGTGGATATCAGTGTTTCATTTCCTTTCAGGGTCAAATCATACTCCATTGCCTAGATTTGCCTCAGGTAATACCTCCCTTTGGCTAGTGTGAGTGGCCCTGCTCTGAGCATGTGTGGGCGTATATTTGAGTGCATGGTTTTGGGTTCGGGATTGTTGTTTAGTTGTTTGCTTATGAGATAGGGTGTGACTATGTAGTAGAGGCTGACTCACATGGCACTGAATACCCCAGGCTGGCCTCAGAGTCCTGGCAATCCTTTTGCCTGGTCCTCCCAAGTACCTGGAATTATGGGTGTGAGCAGCCACGCCCAGCTTTGAGTGCATGCTTCCAATTCTTTGGGGCATATAACTAGACGTGGAAGGAATATGTATTCCTGTGTATGTATGTACGTATATGTGTGTGCATGTGTGTCCAGAGCTGTAAATTGAGCCTATGTCTTGATGCAAGCTAAGGGAAGACTCTACCACTGAGTCGTGTTCCTAGCCCTGGATTTTAGTTTTAGGTTTGTGTTGTGGTGGTAGTTGTTGGTGTTTTGAGACAGGGTCTCCCTGTAGCTCCAGCTGGCCTTGAACTCTCTATATAGACCTGGCTGGCCTGGATCTCACAGATATCCACCTGCCTCTGCCTCCTGAGTGCTGGGATTCGTCCAGGTGTATTTTAGCATCTGGCTGTAGTCCCGGTGGGTGTGCTCGGCAGCCTCACTGTGGTTCAGGTTTGATCTTGGGTGGTTGTGGCTATTTGTGAATTTTCTTAACATGAAGCCTCGTCTAGTCCTTTCCTCACATTTTGACCGGTTGCTTGTGTGTTTATGTAGAATTATGATAGTTCTTTCCTGAGGCAAACAGGATGACTCAGTGGATAAAGGAGCTTGGTGCCAAGCCTGGTGACCTGAGTTCAAGCCCTTGGACCAGCATTCTGGAAGGAGAGAACCGACTCCTACAAGTTGTCCTCTGACCTCATGCCAGGGCATGAGCGCACACACAAAATAAATAATTTTTAAAAGAATTCCTTCTTTGTTTTGCTGAGTTGGGGACAGAACTTAGAGCCTTGTAATTGTTAGGCAAGTACTCTGCCACTGACCTACACCCCTAGCCCATTTCTTTTAGGATCTCACTAAGCTATGCAGGCAGGTCTTGAACTTGTGATCCTCCTACCTTGACCTCTCAAGTACCTGGGATGGCAGGCCTGTGCCACCAGGCCTGGGTCTTTATTTGTTATATAGATTAGACCGTATCAAACATTTGGTTTGTGAATACTGTCTCCCATTCCTTGGGTTTTCAACTTAATAGTACTCTTTGACACAGATATTTTAACTCGGATGAAATCCAATGTATGCATATTTTCTTTTGTTACTTGTATTTTTCTTTGGTAAAAAAATTTTATTTATTTACTTTTTATGTGTATGAGTGTTTTACATGCATCTATGTTAAATGCACCTATGCATGCAGAACCCAAGGAGGCCAGAGAGGGCGTCAGATCCCCTGGAACTGGAGTTATAGACAGTTGTTAGCTGCCACATATGTACTAAGAACTGAACCCAGGTCCTCTGCAAGAGCAGCCAGTGCTCTTAACTGCTGAGCCATCTCGCCAGCCCCCTTGGTTTTCCTTTTCAGGAGTTCAGAATGTTTGCTGTTCTTCCAGAGGACCTGACTTTGGCTCCCAAGCACCCACATCATACAGCTCATAACTACCTGTGATTCCAGCTCCAGGGGATCCAACACCCTCTTCTGGCCTCCCCCAGCAGCCACACGCACTTATACATACCCACACACAGACACATACATGCACACATAATATAAAAATAATGAATCCTTTTAAAATAAAAATAAAGTCAAGCCTGGTGACACACGCCTTAAATCTCAGCACTTGGGAGGCAGAGGCTGTTGGATCTCTGTGAAATCAAAGCCAGCCTGGTCTACAGACATATCGAGTTCCAGGCTAGCTGGTGCTACAGGGGATTAAACTAAATTTAAAATTTTAAAGCATAAAATATAAAATAAAACTCTCAACTCTCGTAGCTGCAGATAGGATGAAGAATTGTTTTCTGGAAGGGCACTCACTGGCTTTTCTGGAATAATTCATAGGAATTGTGAAATGTTAAGTTCAGAGAGGAGGCCACATGAAGGCCCAGGCTCCTGCTGGGATTACTGCTTTTTAGGCCCACGGGTTCTATTATTATTATTATTATTATTATTGTTATTATTATATTGATTTATCGCTTATTTGTTTGTGGGGTGCACAAGGAGGCTGGCGAGATGGCTCAGCAGTTAAGAGCACTGGCTGCTTTTGCAGAGGACCTGGGTTCAGTTCTTAGTACATATGTGGCAGCTAACAACTGTCTATAACTCCAGTTCCAGGGGATCTGACGCCCTCCTCTGGCCTCCTTGAGCACTGCATGCATAGGCGTCAGATGAGAACTTGTGAGAGTTTGTTCTCTCCTTCCACTATGGGGGTCCCAGGAATCAAACTCTGGTCATCAGGCTTGGCACCAAGCTCCTTTACCCCTGAGCTGTCTCTGAGGCCCTCACACACATTCTTCCTCAGTCTCTATACTACGAACGCAGATGGCATCCAGCCTGAACCATGAGCGATCCTCGTCAAGTCCAGCACCCTCAATATATTCTGTGTTCAGCCCTGTTACCACATTTAGAAAATAATATAAACTATCAGAAAAAAAGGAGAAAAGGTCTTCAGGAACTGGGGCTATGCAAAGAACCTTAAACTCAGCATCAAATATGCCATCCGTATAAGAAAGAAGTGGTATCATTAAAAGTAAAAGCTTCTGGCCCAGTGTGGTGGCACACACCTTTAATACCAGCACTCAGGAGACTGAGGCAGGCAGATCTCTACGAGATCAGACTAGCCTGGTCTACATAGTGAGTTCCAGGCCAGTTAAGGTCACAGGGAGACTGTCTCAAAAGATTTTTTTAAAACTCAAAAAGTGAAAGCTTTTGCTCTGTGTAAGACCCTAAGAAGAGGAAAAGGTCACAGCCTGTGAGCAAGTATCTTCGAGGCACAGCCAGTAAAGGAGAGAATCCAGAAAGGGTCCTTGCGGTGACAGGAGACAGAATGAGTTCTCTCATCTCAACAGTAAAACAGTCAGGTGGGCAGCTTGTACCTGTAATCCTAGCTGAGGCAGGAGGATTATATGATCTTGGGACCAGCCTGTCCTACATAGAGAGGTCTAGTCCAGTTGGGCCACAAAAAAGAAACAAATGGCTCAGGAGTTAGGAGCACTGGCTACTCTTGCAGAGGACCCAGGTTTGGGCCCTAGCACCCACACTCTGGATAACAACTGTCTGTATCTCCAGTTCTGATATCCTCCTCTGGCCTCCACAAGCATTGCACACTCCCGTGTACTTATTCATACACATAAAATAAAAATAAATAAAAAATAAACCAAAAAATTCTCAAACACCCCAGTTGGAAATCGGAAAGAGTCCACATCTGGAATGTTTTAAGGGTGCTGGACAGCCTGGTTCAGCCCTGTCTGCCTCTTGGCTGTGGGTAGGATGTGACCGGCTGCTTTAAGCTCCTGCCTTGATGGCCTCCCCACCAGGACCATCTGCATTCTTGAACTGTGAGCCAGGATTAACCCTTTCTCCCCAAGGTGCTTTTAGCAGGTGTTTTATCACAGCACCAGGAGAAGAAACCAATGCAACTGGTCACCTGGGGACACAAACACAGACCACACGGAGGTCTGCCACCCCCTCAGAATTCGGGAAATATGAGCATACAATTCCAAAGCTGATAAACAGGCTGGCAGCTTGCTAAAAATAGACAGGGGAAGGCAGCTCCCTTGGCAGTCAGCAGAGTGCTTCCCTAGCATGCATGAAGCCTGGGTTCGATCCCCAGCACTGCAGTGATGTGCACCTGAAATCCCAGTCTTCAGAGATAGAGACAGAGGATCAGGAGTTCAAGGTGAATATGAGGCCAGCCTATATCACTAAGAAACACATGCAAACAACCACATGACCTAGCCTTTGCACACCAGGCACTCGTCCCAGAGAAATAAAAACTATATTCACACACGCATAAAACTATACATGAATATTTACAGCAATTGATAGCAGCTCCAAACTGGAAATAATATGAACATTTTTCAAGAGGTGAATGGTCAAATACACTGAGGTATATCCATGCCGTGGAATACTACTCAGCAATGAAAATAATTTTCTATCGGTACCCATAACTTGAGAAGAAGCAGGAAACAAGTGGAGACTAGACCACTGGTTGTCAGGGACACTGGAGGGAGGTGCAGCTGTAAAACTGATCTTTGGGAGATGGAATTGCTTTTTGACTTGACTCTATCAATGCCCGCATCCTGTTTGTGGGAGTGTGCTCACGTTTTGTAAAATGTTTCCACTGGGAATACTGAGGACAGCACCTGGAAGCTCTCTAAATTACTTCTTAGATGTGTGTGGGAATCTTACTCATCTCAAAAAGTTAAAGCAGGCTCAGCAGTTAAGAGCCCTTTTCTGCTTTTCCAGAGGACCCAGGATCAACTCCCAGCCCGCATGGCAGCTAACAACCATCTGTAATGCCATCCAGGGGATCTGACACCCTCTCTGATCTCTGCAGGCATCGCACAGCAAGGGTGCGCTTGCATACAAGCAGGCGATACACCCATACACATAAAATTAAAGTAATAAATAAAACATTTTTTAAAAAGTTTCTCCAGCATGATGGCACACACCTTTAATCACAGCACTCGGGAGGTAGAGGCAGGCAGATCTCTGTGAGTTCAAGGCCAGCCTGGAGCTACAGGGAGACCCTGTCTCAAAAAGACCAAAAAAAAAAAAATATTACTTTCATTGAAACTGGGAAGATGGCTCAGTGGTTAAGAGCCTGTGCTGCTTTTATGAAGTACTTAAGCTTGGTTCCCAGCATCCATGTCAGGCAGGTCACAACCACCTGTAAGTACAGTTCCAGGGGGAGCCAGCCAGCGCCTCTAGCCTTCATGGACACTACACTCAGGTTCACATGCACATGCTACACACACACACACACACACATACAGATATACAGCTCTCCCTGTAGCCCCCAGCTGTCCTGGAACTCACTAAGTATACCATCCTGGCCTCAATCTCACAGACTCACAGAGATCCACCTGCCTGTCTCTCGAGGGCTGGGATTGAAGGTATGAGCTACCAAGCCCAGCACTTTTATTTATTTAAAGATTTTCATTACATTTATTTATCTATTTATTTATTTATTTATGTGTGTATGTGGGGGGGTACACATATGAAGCTTTGGGGACATCTTTGAGGAATAGGCTCTCTTCTTCCACCATGTGGTTCCATTACATTTATTTATCTATTTATTTATTTATTTATGTGTGTATGTGGGGGGGTACACATATGAAGCTTTGGGGACATCTTTGAGGAATAGGCTCTCTTCTTCCACCATGTGGTTCCATTACATTTATTTATCTATTTATTTATTTATTTATGTGTGTATGTGGGGGGGTACACATATGAAGCTTTGGGGACATCTTTGAGGAATAGGCTCTCTTCTTCCACCATGTGGTTCCTGAGGACTGAACTCAGAACATGAGGCTTGATATTTACTTACTTACTTACTTCTTATAGGCAGGGTCTCAAGCAGATCGGGCTGGCCTCAGATTTGCTAGGTAGCTGAGGATGACCTTGAATTTCTGATCATCCTGGGTACTGGGATCACAGGTGCCTCTTCCTCCTTCTCCTCCTCTTCTTCTTCCTCTTGCTCTGCCTCCCCCTCCTCTTCCTCCTCCTCCTCCTCTTCCTCTTCATCCTTTTCCTCCCCCGCCTCTTGAGTTGTTGAGACAGGGTCTCACTATGTAGCCCTGGCTGGCCCTGAATTCACAGAGATCCCCCGCCTCTGCCTCTCCAGTGCTTGGATGAGAAGTGTGAGTCGCTATGCCCTGCCTTTTCTCTCTTTCGATTATTGAAATAAAATTAAAGCAGCGACGTTAGCAGAATAGCAAAAGAGGGAGAACGGGCCACACTCAACGTCACACAGTGTCTGAGAAGCTGGGAGAGAACAGGGCCTCAGCAGGACGTGAGCCTGGTGCCAGGGACATACTTGGGAAAGATGGGGGAGGATTTCCAAAAAAGATCTGAAAATGATATATATATTTGTTATCAGAAAACAAAACTGAAACAAGCAAACAAAAAACCTTGATCATTCAAAGCTTGTGGAAGTCAGGAGTTCCTTGCCAGAGTCATTTCCCTGTCTCTCCCTTGAGATAGAATCATATCTAAGGGGCCAGAGAGATGGCTCGGAGGTTAAGACCACTGGCAGCTCTTACAGAGGATCCAGGTTCAGTTTCCAGCACCCACACAGCAGAGAACAATCGTCTGTGACTTCAGTCCAGGGGATCCAGCACCCTCTTCTGGCCTCCTCAGGCATTGCATACATGTGCTGCATCTACATACATGGTGGCAAAACACTCACATATATAAAATAAAAGGAAATTGCTCCTGAAAAAAGAAAACAGGGTAGAAAATGATAGGGGTTGCTTAGGTAAACAGCAGGGGCCAAGGAGGCTTTCCCAAGAGAAGGGATTGAGATTCACAGAGCCTCAGTTTATAGAGTCTCAAACAAAGGGCCTTTGAGAGGGGATCAGCCTGCCATCATAACTTAGCATTGGATAGGCAGCTTGGCTTAGTGGAGGCTCCAGAGCCAGATGTTTTCCAACCCCAGGAGAGAGAGCCAGAGCAAGTGAAGGAGTAAACATCTGGCATCGAGTCCCTCTGTCTTTCCAGTTAGGACCCTTGAATCCAAAAAGGTTTCTGACCCCAAGTTCCACCCATCTCCACAGGTCGCTGCTGCCCTTTGCTGCTGGATCCAGAGCTCTGCACCTGGGGCCTGGGAGATCTGGAAACCCACAAACACTTTTCCACCCAGTTTCCACACATGCCTCCTGGTTTCTGCTGAAAGATGGGGTGGAATATAAACTGTTTCAACACTCTGTCATACCAAGCATGTGACTTATGTGTGTGGTGTATTTCCTAGAGAATGTGTGAAGGTCTATGTTCTACTTCGTTGTGAGTTTGTAAAGGTGGAAGGTTGTGCACTCAAAAGATTAAGAACACCAGTTTGGACTGGAGAGATGACTTCGGGCTTAAGAACACATAGACACATATACATACTCATAATTAGAAGTAAAAACAAATCTTTTAAAATAACATAGGTGTAGGGAAGCACATAGACCACACCATGACCTTGGGTGCTGACCTCAGTCTTTAGGCTGCAGTTTCCCATGTAAATGCCCAGACATCAAAAACTTCAAAGAGAGAGGGCCAGTACCCAGCACCTGCCAGCTTGATCGTTCCTTAGGGACATTAGCTTTCAAGGAAAGACTCAGGTGTCCTGAGGAACGGACACTGTAAAAAACAGAAGCACGGTGTCTCGGGGGTCTCAAAATTTAAGGAGCATTCAGAGAGGGAGGGAGGAAGGGAGCAGGGAGGGAGGAACAGATGGCTTAGTGGTTAAGAACACTTGTTGGCCTTGACTCTAAGAGGACCCAAGTTTGTTTTTCAGCACCCACTTTGGGCAGCTCACAACCGCCTGACATTCCAGTTCTGGGGATCTGATGCCCTCTTCTGGCCTCTATGTGCATGGTGCTACAAGGGTGAACTTGTAGGCAAAGCACTCACACAAATAAAATTTAAAAAACACAAAAAAGGGGCTGGAGAGATGCTCAGTGGTTAAGAGCTCTGACTTCTCTTGCAGAGGACCCAGATTTGATTCCCAGCACCCATATGGCAGCTAACAACCATCTGTAACCCCAGTTCCAGGGATTCACGCCCTCTTCTGACCTCCATGGGCACTGCACGACACGGATACATCTACCTACATTCAGGCGGTACACTTATACACATAAAATAATAAATAAAATATTAAAAAAAAAAAAAAACGATCTGTCACAATGCCAGTTAGCATGATGTTACATTTTTTGTCTGGTTGTGGTTTGTTTGTTGTTGTTTGTTTGGTTTGGTTTGGTTTTCTGAGATAGGGTCTCCCCGTAGCCCAAACTGACCTGGAACTGGCTATGTAGACCAGGCTGGCCTCAATCCCACAGAGATCGGCCTGTATCTGCCTCCTGGGATTAAAGGTGTACACCACTGCATCAGTGTGAATGCTGCATTTTAATTTGATGCTTGCAAAGCTCTGTGACCCTTGAATCTGAGCATTCCCTCCCTGGCAGCCTAAAGTATCTCCCCAAAACCACCCTTAGCTTTTCAATGGAACTGGCTCACTCACTGTTTCTACCTTCTTGTGCCATTGATCTTTAAATGTTTTCTGATTTCCCACTGACATCCAGTCTATGATAGTCCAAGGAGGCAGGTAAGGAAGGGGAGTGAAGGGTTCTGCAGAGCACAGAGGGAGTGGGGACTTGTGTCCCTCGGTGGCAATTAATCTGCAAGTATTTTAAGTTTTATTTTTGTTTTGCGTATCTGAGTGTCTGGACTACATGTGTAAGTGCATGTGTGTGTGCAATGCCTGGAGAGGCCAGAAGAGGATGTTGGATCCCCTGGAACTGGAGTTACAGACAGTTGTTGGCTGCTATGTGGGTGCTGGGAACTGAACCTAGGTCCTCTGCAAGAGCAGCCAGTGCTCCATCTCTCCAGCTCTTCTTGAGGTTTTTTATTTTTAATTGTCCACTGTCTGTAAACACTCTCTTAAGATGAATGATGCAAGACTACAGCCAACAAATCCCTTCCCAAGCAAGAGCTTTCTTCTTTTCATTTACCAGCTTGAGAATACTGCATTTGACTTTGCAGCATGTAAGGAAACAGACTCTGCCCTATGCTGTGTAAGGTGGTGCATATCTGTCATCTTAGCCCTGGGGAAGCTGAGGCAGGGGGATTTGCAGTTCAAGATCAGCTCCAGCAACATAACTAGACCCCCTGTGTCAGAAAAACTAAACGAGTGCCTGGGGATGTGGCTCAGTCAGTGGAGAGCTGGCCCAGCATACAGGAAGTCCTCGGTTCCATCTCTAACACTGAAGGAACCTGATATGATGGCACACACAATCCCAGCACTCAGGAAGTGGAGAAAGAGGGTCAAAAGGGTCAGCCTTTGCTATGTAGCAAGCAGAGGCCAGCCTGAGCTACATGAGACCTTGCCTCAAATAAAATAAAATATAATAAATTAAAATGAAATAATAAGACAAACAAACGCTTGTGGAAACACAAACTAAAATAAAACATGCCCTTTGACCTAATGATTATCCCGCATCATCCTAGGGCTGCGGGAGGAGCATCTGACTAATCCCAAGATAAGTTACCAGGCTGCAGCAGCGAGGGTGGTCCCCCAAACAACCCAAATGCACAGTAGAGCACGTTCCGGTCACGTGGCATGGTGTTTCTGCAGCTGGAGGCTGCTGGGCGGGGCTGATATGTGGCCAACAGATGAAGGGAAAAATTTGCCTCCTATAGGGGTGGGCCAGTGCTGCTTAGAAGTAAGAAACCGTATCAGAGGCCAGGCAGATGGTTCAGCAGGTGAAGGCACGTTGCCACCAAGCCTGACAACTTGAGTTCACAACTGTCTGGACTCCAGGAAATCCAATACCCCTTCTGGCCTCAGAGGGCACCAGGCAGACATGTGGTGCACATAAATCCATACATACAAGCAAAACATTCATACACATAAAAAACAATCTAATAAATAAATAAATAAATATTGTCTTATCATACATAATGAATAAACAAACAAATGAACTGGGGGCCAGTGAGATGGCTCAGTGGGTCAAGGCACTTGCCACCAAGCCTGACAACCCAAGTTTGATCCCTGGGACCCACACAGTAGAAAGGGAGACCTGACTCCCAAAGGTTGCCTTCTGACGTTCACAGACAGCCATGGCATACACACCAATCTGTCAAGGTAATTTCAAAAACAGGCTAAACACTGATGCCTTCCAGTTTCTAGGTTTGTTACTTGTTTGGGTTTTGTACTGGCTTGTTTCCTTGGTGCCCGTAATTCACCCAGGCCCTCAAGTGTGCTTAGCACTTGCTTTACCACTGAGCGACCTCCTGCTCTAGCCTTCAGTTCTCTGTGACCTCAGGATTGAAATTTAAGTGACCCAAATAATCCGGTATCAGCCTCTCCTTGTACAATAAATCAGTAAATCCAGAAGTATGTCTGGTTAAGTGGGAACATTCCCTTCAAATTCCCGTCCCCAGTCACACACACCCAACTCTGCTGTGCATCCGAGGTCCTTCTCTTTAGCCCTCCAAAGTTTGCTCAGTGAGGATCAGTCCAGAACTTTCTTTTTCTTGTTTAATAAATATTAAATTAAAAAACATTAATTTAAATAAATATCTTTGGTTTTGTTTGTTGTTTTTGAGACAGGGTCTCACTCTGTAGTTTTTGGCTGTCTTAGTAGTCCAGGCTGGATTTGAACATGTGTCAGTCTGCCTGGCTCTGCCTCTTGAGTGCTGAGATCCCAGGTGTTCACTGCCACACCCAGTCGTGCAGGCCTTCCTGGGCATTCCTACATCTATCCTCATACCTAAGTTGATGAGTACAATCAGTCCATCCAGGAACCATGGCTTCAAAATATTCAGGAAAGAGTTTTTGTTTGTATTCACTCTGTATAGATTTTAGTTTCCTACCATTGTTCCCTAAAGAATACAGTCCCTCAACCATTTGCCCAGCATTTGTGAGACTTTACATAGTGTCAGGAATTGCAAATAATCTAGAAATAATAAAAAGTATCTCTGGAGAGCCGCAGATGGTGGTGCTTACCTTTAGTCCCAGCACTGGGGAGGTAGAAGCGGAAGGATCAGGAGTCTGAGGTTATCCTGGGCTACATAGCAAGTAGTAGTCCAGCCAAGGGTACACAAGACCCTGTCTGAAAAGAAAGAAAGAAAAAAAAAAGCAGGATATGTGAAGATGGCAAAAATTTTATGTAAATATTACACAATTTTACATAAAGAACTGCAGTGCCTTCAGAAACAAATCCCCATGAAAGGGATGAGTGATGGATAGATAGACGATAGACGGATAGGTAGATAGATGATAGATGGATAGATAGATAGATGATGGATAGATGATGGGTAGATGATAGATGGATAGATAGATGATGGGTAGATGATAGATAGATAGATGATAGATGAATAAATAGATTATAGATGGATAGATAGATGATAGATGGATAGGTAGATAGATGATGGGTAGATGATAGATGGATAGATAGATGATGGGTAGATGATAGATAGATAGATGATAGATGGATAGATAGATGATAGATGGATAGATAGATGATGGATAGATGATAGATGGATAGATAGATGATGGATGGATAGATAGATGATGGATAGATAGATAGATGATAGATGGATAGGTAGATAGATGATGGATAGATAGATAGATGGATAGATAGATGATAGATGGATAGGTAGATAGATGATGGATAGATAGGTAGATGATGGATAGATGATAGATGGATAGATAATGATAGATGATAGATGGTAGATGGATAGATAGATAGATGATAGATGGATAGATAGATGATAGATGATGGATAGATGATAGATGGACAGTAGATAGATGATAGGTGGATAGATAGATGATGGATAGATAGATGATAGATAGATAGATAGATGATAGATGGATAGATGATAGATGGATAGGTAGATAGATGATGGATAGATAGATGATAGATGGATAGGTAGATGATAGATGAATAGGTAGATAGATGATAAGTAGATGATTGATAGATAGGTGGATAGATGATGGATGATAAATAGATGATAGATAGATAAAAAGATGATTGATAGATGATAGAGGAGAGATGATAGATAGATGATAGAAGATAGATGATTGATAGATGATAGATAGATAGATAGATAGATAGATAGATAGATAGATAGCAGATAGATGATCAATGAAGAGATTGACAGGTAGATGAATGACAGATGATAGATAGATCAGCTATTTGTCCATCTGTCCGTGTATGTGATTCACAGTGTTTGGTATGTGGAAATACAAACTTCCCATGGTGCTCGCCAGTCTTTAACGTGGGACTCACCTCACCTGTGGATTTGTGAAATGCTGGTTGAGATCCCTAGGTGTTGGAAGGGTAGGATCTAAGATTCTCCATAAAACACTTTAGCCTTCTGTATCTATTTACTTAAGAGTGTACGTGTGGGCGCAGGCATGCTATGGTGTTCATGTGGATGTCAGGGGACTCGGATCTCCTTCCACTGCATGGGTCCTGGAACTCAGGTCCGGCTTGGAGGAAGAAGTCACACGTATATTCTGAGCCATCTTACTGGAATACAAAGGACTTTAATTTTAATTTTATTTTATTTATTACTTATTTATTCTGGAGACAGTATTTCATGTAGCCCAGACTGGCCTCAAATTCATATATAACCAAAGATGACCTTGAATTCCTGATCTTCTTGCCTCTACCTCCTCAGTGCTGAAATCACAGGTGTTTGACAATGCCTTGAAAAAACGTGGTTCTTCTTTTTTATAATTTAACTTCATTGTGTATGTGTGTGTTTTAATTAATATACAAAATAGTGAGCTTTAATAAGACATTTTCCTCCCCTTCCTCCTTCTCCTCTTCCTCCTCCTCCTCTTCCTCCTCCTCCTCTCCTTCTTCTTCCTCCTCCTTCTCTTCTTTCTTCTCCTCCTCTTCCTCTTCATCCTTCCCTCCTCTTCCTCCTCCTTCTCTTCTTTCTTCTCCTCCTCTTCCTCCTCCTCCTTTTCCTCTTCCTCCTCTTCCTCCTCCTCTTCCTCCTCCTCCTCCTCCTTCCCCTCCCCCATCTCCCCTCTTCTCTCTCCTCTTTGAGATGGGGTCTCTTATGGCCAGGCTACCCTTGAACTTCCTAGGAAGTTACAGCTCCTCCTGCCTCTGCTTCCCAAATGCTGAAATCATGAGCCTGAGTCAATACACCAAGCAGTTTTGTTTTGCTTTCTTCTGTTGAGAGAGGGTCTTGAGTAGCCCAGGCTGGTCCAGTCTTAAGCTGGCAGAGGCTGGTCTTGAATTGATCCTCCTGCTACAACGTCCAGAGTGCTGGGATCATGGGCTTAAATACCCACACCCGACTTAACTGTGCTATCACTTTCATTCTTTTTCTTTTAATAGTTACTATTTTTAATCTTTTATTTACTATTTTTTATTTTATATTTATGTGTATGAGTGTATTGCCTGCATGTAGGTAGGTGCACCCATGTTGTGCAATGCCCATGGAGGTCAGAAGAGGGTGTCAGATTCCCTGGAACTGGAGTTATGGACTGTTCTTAGCCACCATGTGGGTGCCGAGAACAGAACCTGTGTCCTCTGCAAGAGCAGACAGTGCTCTTAAGTGCTGAGTCATCTCTCCAGCCCAGTTTCCTCATTCTTTGATATTAACCTTTTATATTCCAGTAATTGAAAAGACCAGTCCTCTCTGGATGAGCATTTGAGTTCCATTAAATGTGATTCTGGAGCCCAAAGATTTTTTAGATGTTTGTGCAGACAATTATCTCCTGACTTGTCCTCTACCCAAATGAAAGATATATGGCATAAAAAGATTTTTCCTTTACGTGAAATACAGCAGATGCAGAGAAGCTAGAAGCCCTTGATCTGTTGCTAGTCATTCTTCTGGGTCTTTCAAGTAATTTGTAACATTTTGTGTTTATTAGTTTTATTTTGTGTATGAGTGTATTGTCTGCATGTGTGTAAGTGCCCCTGTGAGCCATCTCTCCAGTCCGATTTATAATATTTGTGAAGAGCAGTATATTGGCAGTATATTGAGTTAATTCTTCTGGAATTTACTTTCGTTTCTTTTTCCTTTTGAGACAGGGTCTTTCTCTAAAGCCCAGCCTGGCCTCAAAGTTCCTTCAAGCCTCCTGCCTCCGCCTTCCTCCTGAATGCTGGGATCACAGCATGAGCCGCCACATTGGAACTGGGAATTACTTCTTTAAACATCCTATGTCTTGAGCAGGTTTTCTTCTTTATCATTGTTTTGTTTTGTTTGTTTTGGTTTGGTTTTAAGACAGAGTCTGACTATACACTTCAGACTGGTATTGAACTTACAGTTCTTCTACCTAAGCCTCCAAATAGTCTGCTTCTGATTTTAACTTTTTTTCAGATTTATTATCGTTATTATATTATTGGGGGCTTTGTTGTTGTTTTGTTTTGTGTAGACAGTATCTCTCAGTTTTCCTGGCTGGTCTGGGATCTTGCTATGTAGACCAGGCTGGCCTGAATCTCGCAGAGATTCCCCTGACTCTGCCTTCCAAGTGTTGGGACTAAAGGTGTATGCCCCTACACCCAGCGATTCATTATTATGTGTTTGAGATAAGATATCATATGTAGTCCTAGTTAGCCCGGAGCTCACTATATAGACCAGGCTGACTTCCAAAATCACAGAGGTATGCCTGCCTCTGCCACTGATGAGATTAAAGCCTGGCAGCTTTTTTTTTTTTCCTGCTTCTTTTAAAAACAGCTGCACAATATCCTAGAATTCTTTGGTTTTTGTTTGTTTTGTCTTGTGCTGTTTGTTTGAGACGGAAGGTTTTCTGTAGCCCAAACTGGCTTCAGACTCACTAAGTAGCTAAGGATGACCTTGAACTCCTGATCCCTTCAGCCTCAGCCTCTCAAGTGCTGGGACAGCCGATGTGTGCCACCTCGTCCAGCTTTAGATCTGCAGAGCGTTAATTTTGAAGCACTTTTTTCTATTGATCTGACTAAAAGTTTTAAAAGTAATTCCGTAAGAATAAGATTTTCAGGGCTGGCAAGGTCATTCGGCAGGTGAAAGTACCTGAGGAGCAGAGTTCAAGTCCCAGAAGCTGTGAAGCCAGCTGTGGTGATGCACAGCACGAAATGCCGTCACTTACACAAAGAGACAGAGGCAGAGATGCAGGGACAAGGGCACGGTCCTCTAGGGCCCTGTCAAGCCTGGAGTGCACAGCCCAGCAACAGAAACGAGGCAGAAGGCAAGAACCAGCTCCCCAGAGCTGTCCTGTGTCCACGTACGTGTCCTGGCACATACATGTCTGCATTTGTCTCTCACACACATACGCTAAATAAAATGAAAAAAAGAAAAGAAGAAGTGCCAACTCATATTCTCTAATATTTTGCAAGACTTCCCAAAGTCTAGAAATTATATAGGGATGAGTGGAAGGGAGTCAAGAAATAAAACCAAGCCAGAAGTCAGGTGTGGTGGCACATCGCCTTTAATCCCAGCTCTTGGAAGGCAGAGGTAGGTGGAGGTCTGTGAAGCTGGCCCTATCTATGATCTACATAGTGAGTTCCTGGCCAGCCTGGGCTACAGAGTGAGACCCTGTTTCAGAAATCCAAAATAAAATAAAATAATAAACTATACCAAAGCAGGTATTAGGCAAGGAAGGAAATGGGATTGGAACTAGAGATAAAGGGTCAGTAAAATCATTTTTACAAGGCCTCGTACTCAACTTCCAAATATTGACATTAGAGCTCGACTGGCACATATGGAATTATACACACCATCTGGGGAAACAGCCCGGTCAGTTCCTATTGTGACCAGGGAGTCCTCAAGCCTCACTCTGTTAGATCCTGGTCTGTAAGATGCAGATAGCAAGGCCACCCTCCTGACAGCAGCAGCCAATGGATGGAATAGTGAAATGGGACCGAACACAGTGTGGTTACTGCTAATTAAGTTGCTTTTGTCTAGTGTTTTTATCACAGCAACAGGACTGGCAACTTTTGAGACAAGGTCTCCCTGTAGCCACAGCTGGCCTAGAACTCGCTATGTAGACCAGGCTGGCCTCGTTCTCACAGAGATCTACCTCCTCTGCCCCTGACCATGCTTGGTTTGAACTGACAACTTTTATAATAGTGTCTGGCACATGGCAAAGTATCCCCTGGGGTTATCTGTGCCTGTAATTTTCACCATCTCTCTATAGCCCAGGCAAGGCCTTGAACTTGAAAACCTCCTGCCTCAGCTTCCTGAGTCTCTGGGATAACAGGCCTGTGAACTGAGGCCCAGTTTACCATGTCTTACAAGTAATTCAACATAGGTAGCTACAGGAACCTACAGCAACCAACTTTAGAACATCAGGTTTAGTTCCTGACGTTGTCAAGAGCCTGCTCCAGGGAGATGGCTCAGTCAGTTAAACACTGGCCATGCAAGCATGAGGACCTGAGTTCTGATCCCCAGCGCCCACATAGCAGCTCATAACCACCTGCACCTCGGGCTCCAGGGATTCCAACACCCTCTTCTGGCCTCCACAGGCCACTGTATTCATGTATGTACACACACAAAGACACAATTGATTTTAAAAATCAGTCTGGGGTACAGCTCCCAGGCTGCCTAGCATGTTTGAAGCCTTGGTTTAATCCCAACATCGATTGAACCAAATATAAAGAAAAATAAATAAAAGTCTTACAGGGCATGATGGGGCACGACTTTAATCTCTGTACTCAGAAAGCAGAAACAGGTGGATCACTGTGAATTCGAGGCCAGCCTGGTCTACATAGTGAGACCCTGTCTCAAAATAAACAAAGTCTTTAAAACCAAGGAACTGTTCCTTTAAAATGACAAAATAAAGATGGAGTGTACCTCCACATGCATACACAGGATCATCTATACATACATAACAGAAACATACACACACACACACACACACACCCCACTGGTATGTCCTGGGCTTCTTTGTTTCTGACTCCTTCAAAAAGGAACTAAAGCCCTAGGTTTCTGCCACTTGCATGTCTGGCCTAAGGCCACAGGGCAAACCTGGGCCTTTCATTCTTCCTGTTCTTCGGCCTGTTCCTGTGTTTATACTAACCTGTTTACTTTAATGCACATCCCGAGATTACCCCTAATACACACCCTCACAAATGTTTATGGAAATTCTTTATAAGCACACGGCTTTATTTCCCTTGAGTAGCTGCAGATATAAAGCAGTGGTCACTTTTAAACACCTCGAGGTGCCCTGGCCCACACTGTATATAGATCTGTTACCCCAGCCCACCCACACTTCCACCGGGAGACACCAGCTACAGACAGGGACCCATCCCAGACTCCCAGCCCCTAGCCACTGCTCCAAAGCATGAATCTGGACAGGCTTTTATTGTTGTTTTTCCTTTTTTTTTTTTTTTTTTTTTTGTATTTTGGATCTTTCCTCAGCTGGTGGTTTTGCCCAGGTAAGAGCACATATTCTTTTGTATTCTGTCCGCATTGCCACATTGGAATTCACCAAATGTCTCCTGGTATCAGGGAGCCTTCTTGACCTTGGCCAGGATACTTGGCAGTGAACACCGAGTCCCTGTCATCAGACAGAGCCAATGCCGATGCAGAAGTTCATAAATATGCTCACCCCTGAGAGCCATAAGTGCACCAGAAACAATATAAAATGATGAATTTAGGCTGGGTGTGGCAGTGCAAGCACTCGGGAGGCAGAGGCAGGCAGATCTCTGTGAGTTCAAGACCATCCTGGTCTGCATAACAAGTTCCAGGATAACTGGGACTACAGGCAGACCCTATCTCAAAAAGACCAAAATAAAATGTGAATTCAAAGTTGAAGTGGGCTGGGGATTAGCTCAGGAGGTAGCATGCAGCCTAACATTCACATAGCTCTGGGTTAGAGCCTCAACGTTGTACTTTTAAAGAAGAAAAACCCACAAAAAGAAACCAACAAAGAAAAACCGGCATGGTAGCACATGCCTGCCATCCCAGCACCCAGGAGGTAGAGGCAGGAGGATGAGAAATTCAAGGTCTTCCTCAGCTACACGTTGAGTTTGCAGTCAGCTGGGTCTATATGAGATTCTGTCTCAAAACTAACAAACTAGAGAAAGGATTAAGAGAGCCAATAGAATCAGGGAAGGTTGACCAAGGAACTGTTCCTGAGTTGATGATGTTGGCAGAAACCTGAGTGAAATGAAGGAGAAAGCCCAGGTCCCGGGAAGGGAACGTCGTACAGAACAGCATGTGAAAAGGCCCCGAACTGGGCGTGCTGGTTCTACTGGAGGAAAAGCAAGACAGCCTTTGCACATCACGGTGAAGAAAGAATGTCAGGGGGACAAAGGGAGTGAGTCCTCACCTCAGGGCCTTGAGAGCCAGAGCATGGGCATGTACATTTCAGTCTCATTTTGATGGAAATCCTTTAAGAGCTGAAATCAGGGCAGACATAATATGTGTTTTGGAAGTTCCCTGACCTGTCCAGAGGGGCAGTCAGTCAGAGAGATGTGCGTGTTCAGGAGGGTTCTATCTAGCTCCGGACATTGTTCAAGCAATGATGGTGATGACTTGTGTTGAGGTCTGACTACTGAACTGAAAAGCAGCCAGCAGATCTAGGCCATGGTAGACCCTGGGGACTTCCCAGTAGCTCACAGCAGAGCAGAAACACAGTGATTAGAAGGGCAGGATTACATAGGGCTTGAGCAACTGGGTTCCTACGGTACCATCTTCTATGGAAAGAGAGCTGTGGATCTAACTTGGTTTGTAGGGTCTGCCTAGCATTCAGGAAGCCCTGGGTTCCACTCCAGACAGTGCATAAAAAAACCAGTATGAACCAGTTGTAGTGGTGTACACCTTTAATCCCACCACTCAGGAGGCAGAGTCAGGTGCATCTCTGTGAAATGGAGGCCAGCCTGGTCTACATAGCTAGTTCCAGGCCAACTGGGGCTACAAGGAGACCCTGTCGAAAAAAAAATTGTTTTAAAATGCCATTAATAAGCATTAAGTGTGCTCATTCAGGGTTCTTGAAATCATTGGAAGACCCATTCAGATAGGGGACTGAAGGGAGTTTCATCTGCTCACTGACAATGGTGCAGGTAGACCATTGAGAAACCTTCAAAGATGGCTAAAGATGGCGACCTGAGTTCTGCAGAGCATTGTGAACTGCCCCTGCTCTTCTCCTGCCAAGGGAGGGGAGGGAGATCTTTGCAGAAATTACAAGAGCCGTGGGAAAGAGGCCTTCTTACCCAAGCCTCTACCGAAGGCCATGGCCACTGTCAAACCTTTACCTGTGAGGGAGTCGGTGCCTCAATCTCGTGTCCCTGGTCCAGCCCATCACACACCCCTGCACCCTGTTGGTTGAACCCAGCAAAAAAGCCAGATATTGCCAGGCATGTTGACTCACTCCTGTAACCTCAGCACAAGGGAGGCTGAGGCAGGAGGATGGCCACAAGTCTGAGGCCAGCCTGGGCTATGTAGTTCATTCCAGTCAGGGATACAAAAGGAGAGACCCTATCTCAAAAAAACAAATAGATAAAAATAAATAAACAAATTAACAAGATGACTCAGTGAGTAAAATGGCTTTCGGTGTAAGCCTGATGACCTGAGTCCAACCTCTAGAGCCCCTGGTGGAAGGAGACACTGACTCCTGAAAGTTTGCCTCTGGCCTCCACTCATATGTTGTGGCATGCATACACATGTACGCACACACACACACACACATTAGTAAAGAAAATTTAAAAATAAGAGTAAAGTAAAATAAACAAACATCCAGATGTCACCGGAGCTACGGGATATAGTTCGTACAGGCCGCCTCCCGACAGACAGCACAAACAGATGCATGAGGATAGAGAGGACTCCGTGAATAAAGTACCATTGGCCAGAATGAAGGCCTGAGTTCAGATCCCCAGTACCATGTAAAAAGCTGGTGTGATCATGCACTGGGTAAGTCTAGCACTGGGGAGGCTGAGACAGGAGGACTCCCAGGACTTACTGGCCAGTCAATCTAGCCAAATTCAGAGGGAGACCTTATCTCAAAAAATAAGATGGTAAAGAGCCCATGCCTGTAATCCCTGGACTAAGGAGGCAGAGGCAGAGGCAGGAGGAACTCTGTAAATTGGAGTCTAGCCTGGTAACATAGCAAGCTCCAGGCCAGCCTAGGCTATACAGTAAGACTCTGTTTCAAAAAAATCAAATCATAATAATAATATGGTGAGCTGAGTGTGGTGGCTCATGCCTTCAATCCCGGCACCCAGGAGGCAGAGGCAGGCAGATCTCTGAGTTCTAAGCCATCCCGGACTATATAATGTGGCAGTGTCTCAAAAAAAAAAAAAAGAAGAAAGAAAGAAAAGAAATGGAGAGCAGTTGAGGCAGTTGAGGAGGAAAACACCAGACCATACACATGTGCACAAACATGTGTACACACACACAGAGTGGATCCATTGCCAATGGGGGACTATTTCACATATTGAGGATGCCTGTAGGCTAGCCCTGGCTAATGGGTAGACCCCATTTCTTGAAATTTATTCTCTCTCTACTGGTTATTTATGTCATACCCTTTTAAGCCCAAACCATATAAAATATTTTACATGCTTTTAAAACTCATAAATGTAACAAAACCAAGATGTCTCAGCAAATGCAGTCGATGGATCCTGCTGCAGGTCCGCTGTCAGCTGACGTCAGGATAAAAGGCCCATCTCATGACCCACAGAGCATCTGACACTAAAGCCAATAAACCTCCCACTACTCTCCCACCCCAGCCCCCACCCCAGCACTGTCCAAACTGTCAGTGGGTCTTCGAAATGGATCTATTCCTTCATTCTCTTCCTGCCCTTACAAATATTTACTGCCCTTTACAAACCAAACCTGGCCATTTGGAAATGCCTGGAGAGAGAGGCTTGTACTTTGTTCAGGCAGGAGCTGTGCACATAACTCCAACATGAATAAGAACACTTGGACTCTAAAGGAGGAGTGCAAATCCTTGAGTGCTAGGCCTATAATTCCAGCACTTTGGAGGCCGAGACAGGAGAATAGAGTTTGAGGTCATGCTGAGCTATACAGTGAATGCCGGTCCAGCCAGGGTTAAATGGTCTCAAAATTCCAAACCAGGCCTGGAATGTAGTTCAGCAGATCTAGCTCTTGCCTAACCTGCACAAAGCCCTGAGTTTGATCCTCAGCACCACATAAACCAAGCATGGTAGCACATGCCTGTAACGTTAGCACCGAGGAGTTAGAGGTAGAAGGATCACAAATTCAAGGTCATCATCGGCCACATATTGAGTTCCAGGCCAGCGTGGGACACATGGAACACTGTCTCAGAAAAGCCAAGGGGACGCACATGACAACTTGCATTCGTCGTACTCGTGATGGGATTACAGGCCTGTGCACCCCTCCACTCCATTTTAGGCAGGGATGGGAATCGAACCCAAGAAAGAAGAGAACTGACTCCTACAAGCTGTCCTCTGACCTCCACAAGCATGCCATGGCACGCACACACACATACCTCAACACATGCAAAATAGATAAATAATAAACCATCTCTATCTGCGTGTGTTCATGCACAGGTGAACCCGCGTGTATTCACGTACATATGCACATGTGAGTGTAGAGGTTGGAGATGCCCTTTAACTTGGTTATTTTATTTACTTATTCTTTTTTTCTTTATTTATCTTTTTGAGACAGGGTCTCCCTGTAGCCCCAGCTGGCCTGGAACTCATCATGTAGAACAGGCTAGCTTCGACCTAAGAGAGATCTGCCTGCCTCTGCTCCCAAACGCTGAGATTAAAGACATGTGCCACCACATTCAGCTTCTCTAACTTGTTTTCTGAGATGGGATCTCTCACTGGAACCTGGGGCTCATCAATTAGGTTAGGCTATCTGGCCAATGAGCCCCAAAGATTCTCTTGTTTCTGCCTCCTCAGCACCAGGATCATAAACTCACACCAACATGTGTGGTGGCTACTGGGAATATGACTCTGGTACTTGCCAAGTGAGCTCTCTTACTAATCTTCAAATATCATTGTATGTGGACATCAACAACCCTCTGGTCTGGCTCTTGGACCTCAGACAGATACACTCAGCTACAGTGACTAAGTTTGCACATCAGTGTCCCAAAGGCACGTCAAACATAACAGGCAAAAAGTTTGGTGTCCTCACCAAATCTCCAAGTAAGCCTTTCTTCCTTTCCTTTTTTTTTTTGTCTTTTTGAGACAGGGTCTCCATGTAGCTCCAGCTGGCCTGGAACTTGCTATCTAGACCAGGCTGGTCTTGAACTCACAGAGATCCTCCTGCCTCTGCCTCCCAAGTGCTGGGATTACAGGTGAGTGCCGCCACGCTGGGAACCTTCTGTAGTTCTGCAGCTACGTCTAATCCGTGCAGATGCTCACAAGTCTAGGGATCCTCTTGGCCTAGAATTCACTATGTAACAAGGCTGGCCTTGATTCTGCAACAGTCCTCCAGTCCCTGCCACTCAAGTGCTGGGATTACAGGCATGTGCCACTAAACCAGAGTTTGAGTTAAATTCTTTTTTAAAAAAAAATAATTATTTATTTTTATTTTATGTATATGAGTGTATTGGCTGCATGTATGTAAGTTATTGTGCTGTGCAGTGCCTGTGGTGGTCAGAGAAGGTACTGGATCCCCTGGAACTGGAGTTACAGATGGTTGTCAGCCACTATGTGGGTTCTGGGAATCAAACCCGGGTCCTCTGCAAGAGCAGCCAGTGCTCTTAACTACTGAGCCATCTCTCCAATCCTGTAAAATTCTATTACCTCTGAAATATCGAAGGTGCACATTAAGTAAGTGGCCACAGTGAGATGACATTTGAAATACATGTAAGCTCTGGAGGTGTAGCTCAGTGGTGGAGCACACATGCTTAACACATGCAAAGCCCTGGGCCAAAATCGAATTGAAAATAGAGTTAAATATTTAATGTAGAAATATATATTACAAAAGAGCTACCCTGTCTCAAACAAACAGCAAACAGTAACAAAAGAAGAGACAAGTGAGATAACTCAGCTGGTAAAAGTGCCTGGAGCCAAACCTGATGACCTGAGTTCAGTCCCCGGGCCCTATGTGGTGGAAGAAGAGAACTGACTCCTGAAAGTTGTCACCTGACTTTCATACATGTCATGGCCCATGTGTATCTCCCCAGTACACAAATAAAAATGGAAATAAAAATTTTAAAGACAAAACAGGAGGAAGACTGGCGTGTGATTCAGTTAGCAGCACACGTGCCTCTCACGAATGAAGCCATGGGCTCAGTCCACAGCCCTGAATATACAGAGCGTGGTCAAACTCGACTATAATCTCTGCACTCGGAGGTGGAGGCAGGAAGATAAATTCAAAGTCATCCTTGACTACATAGTGAGTTTAAGGCCAGTCTGGGATATCGGAGGCCCTGTCTCCAAAAATATATATAAAGGGGAAAATAAATAGATATTGTCATAGAGTCAGAGGCAGGAGGAGCCTGGTCTACATAGCAAACGCCAGGCCAGCCAGGGCCACATAGCTCCTGTCTCAAAAGAAGGAAAAAGAAAAGAAATGAAAATACTGCATAACTCCACTTATGTTTGGAACCTAAAGGCGCTGGCTTTACAGCCGTTGCAGGTGCTGGTAGAGGAAGGCAGGAGGGGGAGGGTCTGTTGATGTGTGAAGAGTTCCAGCTGTTCTAGAGGAAGAGTTCTGGGTGATGTTTGCATAACAATGTATGCAATGGTATTGAACTGAATACCTAAATTTTCTATTACATCTACCTTCTATCTATCTATCTACCTATCTATCTATTTCTCTTTCTCTATCTTTCTATCATTTCTCTCTCTATGTATATATATATATATCAATCATTTATCTATCATCTATCACTCATCTATCTACCTATCATTTATCTTATCTATCATCTATTTATCTATCAATCTATTTACCTATCCAATCTTCTACCTATCTATTTCTCTATCTCTTTATCATCTATCTCTCTCTATATATATCCCTATCAATCATCTATCTCTCTATCATCTATCACCTATCATCTATCTCTCTATCATCTATCTAGCTCTCTATCAATCATCTGTCTACCTATCATCTATCTATCTATCTATCTATCTATCTATCTACTTATCTATCAATCATCTATCTACCTATCATCTATTTATCTATCTACTTATCTATCATCTATCTATCATCTGTTATGTATGTGTAAGCACAAGCACATGTGTGTATACACCTGTGGAGGTCAGAGGACAATTCTGTGGAGCTGGTTTTCTTCCTTCCACCCTGTGGGTCCTGTGAATTGAACTCAGGTTGTCAGGCTTGGTGGCAAATGCTTTTACCTATTGAGACATCTTGCTAGCCCTGAACTGTATATTTAAAATAGTCAAATTAATAAATTTTTTGTTATATATACTTTACTTCAATAAGAAATTGAAAAATGGGCTCAGCAGTTTAAAAGCACTGGCTGCTTTTGCAGAGGACCAGGGTTCAGTTCCCAACACCCATATGGCAGCTAACAACCATCCATAACCCCAGTTCCAGGAATCTGATGCCCTCTTCTGGCCTCCACAGGCGTTGTATGACACAGTTGCTTTTACATGCAGGGAAAACACTCATACACATAAAAATTTAAATAATGGGAGCTGGAGAGATGGCTCAGCTGCTAAGGGTACTTGCAGAGGACCAGCTTTTAGTTCCCAGCATCCACAAGGTGGTGAGGAACCTACAAGGTGGCTAAGAACCATCTGTAACCCCAGTTCCAGGGGAATCCGATGCCTTCTTCTGACCGCCATGGACATTGCATGACATAGGTGCACTTATACACATGAAGGCAATATACTCATACACACAAATTTAAAATAATAAAATATTTTTAATAAATAAATAAATATAATAAAAAAAATTTTTAAAGAAATCGGAAAACAGAACACCCAGGGATTTTATATGAGGCCAAGCATACGCTCGACTCCTAAATTCCACGCTCTGTTTTCCAGTTTCTCAGACACTCCAAGCACGACTCTTGTCGTGGAGTCCTCTACATAGGTTCTCTCTCTGTCTCTGTCTCTGTCTCTCTGTCTCTCTCTCTCTCAGTGCTTTGTGCATGGTAGGAAGTGCTCTACCACTGAGCTAGACCCCAGGCTCCTTTCTCTCCATCTTTCCTTACTTTGACTTCATAGCACCAGCTCCTGGTTGACCTCTCTTAAAGGTATAGTCACATGTCCAACGGGGAGATGTTCTGAGATTTGCATCTTCAGATGACTTCAGCCTTGGGGGAACTCCAGCCATCACTCTTATAGAAACTTAGAAGGCAGCCTGCCATACACCGAGGCCACATGGTGGAGCCTATGGCTCCTGGGTGCAAACCTGTACAGCAGAGGCAGCCAGAATCTCTGAGTTCAAAGCCAGCTCAGTCTATATAGCAAGTTCCGGGCTAGCCAGGGCTACACAAAAACCATTAAAAAAAAGGGGGTCCACAGGTACATTGCACTTATCGTGAGTGGAGCAGAGCTTGTCTGACTGGAAGGTTCTCTGGGGGAGTCACTGAGTGGGTAGAGAGCAAAGGGGAAGGTTGACGACCAGCAGGATGGCTCAGTGGGTAAAGGAGTTTGCCACACCAGCCAGACTACCTGACTTCAATTTCTGGAACCTCCACGGTGCAAAGAAAGACTCAGTTCCTGAAAGTTGTCCTCTGACCTCCATGCGGTACCTGTCCTCTTCCTTCATGCACATACGAGTAATAAATAAACCTTTAAATTATGTATTTATTTAGTCTTTTTGAGACAAGGGCCCTGTAGCCCCGGCTGGCCTGTAACTCACTGTGTAGAACAGGCTGGCCTCCCCCTCACAGAGATCTGCCAGCCTCTGCCTCCGAGAACTGGGATTAAAGTCATGCATCACCACACACACCCAGCAAAAAACAATTTTAATTTCTTAAAAGCCATTGCATCCTAGGCCCCCCTTGTATGCCTGGATAGACACATGGATGGATGGTGAATGAACATATGCATAAAATAGCTCTGACCCCAAACCTCTCACAGACAGTGTGTGTCTGTTTATGCCAGGAGAAAACTTAAGTATCTCTGCTGTCTCCTAAAATACTTCCTAGGATCATGAACAGGGGCCGAAGAGATAGCTCAGTGGTTAAGAGCACTTCCTGCTCTCGAAAGGATGTGAGTCCCAGCACCCGAATCAGGTGGCTCACAACCTCCTATGACTCCAGCTCTGAGGGGTCCAGCCCCTCTGGTCTCCGAGGGCACCTGCACACATGCAGGCACACATACACACATACACCTAATTTAAAATAATAAAAGATAAAAGAAATCTTATTTAAAAAATGACACCAGTAGTGGGCCAGACCTCCCACGGACCTGATTTTCGCTGTACTGCCTGGCACAGGAGCCTCCCTGTTTAGAGTGGAAGGAATCTAGGTAGAGACAAGCTGAGACCCCGAGGGAAGTGATAGGGCCCAGATGGAAACCGAAAAGCAAAATGTGCCTCCAGGTTGCCTTGGTGATGCTGTCCATCCTGATCCCTTTAAGAGATTAACGTTCTGCTCAGGTGTGGTGGCAGGGGGTTCTCAGAGTTTGAGAGCACCAAGAGTGTCTCAGAAAACAGGGGCTAGAGAGAGAGTTCAGTGGGTTAGGGTGCTTGTTGCCAAGCTTGAGGAACTTGAGAACCTGAGTTTGACGCCCAGGAGCCACATGGTGGAAGGAGAGAACAGATACAGAGAGAGAGAAAGAGAAAGAGAGAGAGAGAGAGAGAGAGAGACAGAGAGAGACACAGACAGAGAAGGCTGTAAGTACTTTCTTTTAGCTGTCTTCTCTGGGCTGACACCCCTCTGCCTCTTTTGTTACTTAGCCATTTGTTTACTTGAGAGTCTGGGGGTAGGATGGGATGGAGGGGTTAAAAAAACCTCTGGACACATCAAAACAAAGGAGGGGACATTTTATTATTTCCCCTCCTGGCTGGTCCAGGTTCCCTTTTCTGCTAGGGACCCACTTGGGTGTTTATGGATCCTTCATCTTAACAATGGGCATCCTTGCCTTGTCTTTCTGTATCAGTTAACATTCTTAATTGCAGGCTCAAACTGTCTCAGTTTTTGTGTGCCGGGTAGAGTTCTCTGACAAGTTTATAATTTATATCGTAAAGGCACGTCAATATTCACAACAGTAAACTTGCAAACATTCTGGGTTTGTAACTCTTTCAGCCCTGTGAGTAATGACGGGAACATGTACAAATTGACAGAAATATCTTTTTGCTGATTTTTGCTTTGTTTGTTTAGACAGGGTGGCTCTGCAGCCCCTGCTGGCTGGAACTCACTACATAGACCAGGCTGATCTTCATCTCACAGAGCTCTGCCTGCCTCTGCCTCCAGAGCACTGTGATCAAAGGTGTGTGCCAGCACACCGGCTTGCTGATATGTTTTAAAGGCAAAGTTGATAGTTGGGGTGTGGGCCACATTTGTGCCTCACAAATAATCACAAAAAAGAAGAGAGATGAGAGAGAGGAGAGAGAAAGAGAGGGAAGCTTTTGAGAAAAAATTTGCTTGCCACTTATAGAACTATTTAAGGAGAAATCAGAGCTGGTAACAGAGAATAAAATGGAAGACTTTTGAAACCCAAAAATCATTTGATCAATTGAACCTTCAACTTGTTTTTGAACATCTATACATTTTTCCTGGCAGGTTATGCAATCCTAGTGGATTGTTATGCAGCCTGGTAAGCAGGTTGGGGGATGAGCCTGTGGCTTGATCATTCAGTGGCTGAGGCTCTGGTCTTGCACAAGAAACCTCCCAGGAAATAAGGTATTGTCAATCTGCAAGGCAGCATCACCACACCATCATTTCTTTCTAGAAAGACTCAAGCTATGAGACTTAGGCTTTGAGGAAAGAAATCCAAAATTGAGACCAAGCCACAAGAATGTGGCTGTTCACAGAAACATTGTCTATAATTAACACAAGTCTGCTACGGAGATGGTAAAGAGAAGCCAAAGGTACATCCAGGCAGGGAAAAGTGTATTATAATGCACATTTACAGGGCTGGAGCGATGGCCCAGCAGTTAAGAGCACCGACTACTCTTGTAGAAGACCCAGGTTCGAATCCCAGCACCCTCATGGCTAACAACTATCACTAACTCCAGTTCCAGAGGAATCCAATGCCCTCTTTTGACCTCTTTGGGGATTGCATGACATGGGTGCACCTACCTACATGCAGGCAATACATACACACACACATACACACACATGCACATAAAATAAAAATAATATATGCATGCAGGCAATACACTCAAATACATAAAGTCAAAATACTTCTTTTAATTGTGGAACTTTTATATTGTTTGTTTGTTTATTTTTTGAGACGGTCTCACTAAGTGGTCCTGACTGGCCTGAAACTCACTATGCAGACCAGGCTTTCCTTGTCTTGGCCTCCAGAGTACCGGGACTAAGGGTGTGCATCATCATGCCTGGTTAAAAATTTGTTTTAATTACATTTATTTATTTTGGGGGAGGTACATGTGCCATGACGCTCACATGGAAGCAGGAAGTCAATTTGCTGGACTAGGTACTCTTCTTCTGCTGCTGTGTTCTGGGGATCAAACTCAGGCTGTCAGCCTTGGCTGCAAGCACCTTCACCCACCCAGCCATCTGGTCAGCCTCTAATATGGCTTTGAAATCCTGTCACCTGTATACTCAAGTTTCTCAGCTCCAGCTCTACTGATATTCTGGGTCAGGTAATTGTTATGGGGACTGACTGGAGCATCGTGGGGTTTATTTTTACATTTCTTTCTGTGTGTGTGTGTGTGTGTGTGTGTGTGTGTTATGTGTGTAGGGCAGAGGAAAATTTTCATGAGTCAGCTCTCTCCTTCTACCATGTGCATCCCAGATATTAAATTCAGCTCCTCAACTTGGCAGCAAGCACCTTCACCCACTGAGCCATATCATCATCCCCAGCTTTTGTTTTGTTTTATTTTACTTACTTATGTTTGTTTTTTTTTATTCATTAATTGATTGATTGAGAAAGGGTCTCACTATACATCCCCATTTGCTATGTAGACCAGGCTAGCCTCAAACATCTGCCTGACTCTGCCTCCCCAAGTGCTGGGATTAAAGGTTTGTACCACCAAACCTAGCCCCCTTTGTTTGTTCATGTGCATGTGCATGTGCGTGTGTGTGTGCGTGTGTGTGTGTGTGTGTGTGTGTGTGCATGTAGGGTATGATAGAAGTTGATGTCAGGTATTTTCCTCAGTCACTCTCTACCTTACTTTTATTTTATGTGTATGAATGTTTTACCTGCATGTATGTAAGTACCCCTGTTGTGAATTGCCCAAGGAGGCCACAGGAAGGTGTCAGATCTTCTGGAACTGGAGTTTCAGATGGTTGTTAGCCAACATGTGGGTGGTGGGAACCAAACTTGAGTCCTCTGCAAGAACAGGCAATGTTCCTAATGGCTGAGTCCTTTCTCCAGCCCCTACCTTTTTTCTCGAGCCAGGGTCTCTCACTGAACCTGCAGCTCATCAATTTGGCTAGATTGGCTGGCCAGAGAGTCCTCAGGATCCTCCTGTCCCCTCCTGATACTGGGGTTGCAGACAGGTGCTGCTGTGTCTGGCTTTCCCCCTGAATATTGGGGATCTGAACTCTGATCCTTTTGCATGGTAAACATGTTACCAAGGAGTCATCTCTAAGTCCAGCTTTTTTTTTTTTTTTTTAGTTTAGTACACAGTTGTAGGCGATATTGTATCAGCTTCAAAGAGCTAATTGAGCTAGAAAATGTTCAATAGCAATTTGGAATTGATGAAATGCCAAAAGCAAAGACAGATCAAACGGGGGCAGGAAAGGGGTGATTTTTGCAATTAGCCAACTCTACAACAGTAAATCATTCCAACAGGAGGACGCTGTGCAGGAAACTCAGAAGAGTGGACATGTGGCCTCATGGTAACAGTTCCCATTAAATCAACAGCCTGAGTTCTGAGGCTGTACCAGACCTGCTGCTGAATCTCCCAGACTGGGGGTAAACTTCCAGAACAATAGAGACCTGGAGGCAGGTCAAACCCTGCCTTTCCCAAATTAAAAAAACAATGGTCACCAAGTTAGGTCAGTGGACTGTGCTTCTGGGTATGAATAAGCAGGACCTGAAAGGGCTAAACTTTGACAGGTCGTTATTAACAGGCAGGTCTTGAGATTTAGACATACAGAAACATACCACATACTGCACACATGCATACACATATGCACACATACACACATACATATACATATGCATGCACATTCACACATATACACACATACACATATATACAAATTCAAACATACACACAGATACAAATACACATACACTCACACATGCACACATATACACACATACATACACATTATACACAACATATATAAACATACACTCACACATATACAGAAACTCACACATATACACAGATACACACATGTACACACGCACCACATGCATGTGCACACATGCACATATATACACACACTACTGTTGTTCTTTCAGTTTCCTTAGGGACTGTCAAGCACATATTGGTGTCTTTGTCTTCTTGGTTAGTTGAGACAGTCTCTCTGCCTCAAGGCCCAGGCTGACCTTGAACTCACACAATCCTCCTTCCTGCTTAGCTTCCCAGGTGGACATTAGTTCCCTAGCCCCTCTTTTCCAGTCTTTTGAGCCAGGATCTCAATATGTAAGCCTAGATAAAATAGATCTCACTATATAGACCAGGCTGGGGTCTGGAAAGTAGCTCAGAGGTTAAAAGCACTGGCTGCTCCTGAAGAAGACCAAGATTTGGTTCCCAGTACCCACGTGGTGGCTCACAACTGTCCTAACTCCATTTCCAGCAATCCGGATCACAGGTGCACTAACATACATGTAGGCATAACACTCATACACATAAAAGTAAATAAATAAAAATCTTTATAGACTTAGCTGGCCTCAAACTTGCAGACTGACTACCTCTGCCTTGGAGCGCACCTGGTTTTTAACTTAGCATATATTAACTGCACATAAAAACAGGCTTCATTATGACATTTTCATGTACATACATGACTTACCTCAGCCGCACTCCCGACCCTTTCTTGTCCCCTTCTTCTCCTCTTTGCCCCCAATTCCTCTCTGCAACCTTCATGTCTTTTTTGGTGTGTGATCTAATGAGTTCCATGAGTGTAACCCATAGCGACACAGGAGAAGAGTTGTTCAGAAGAGCATGGACACCATACCTGTGGCCACAGTACCACGCCTGGCTTTGCCACAGTACCACGCCTGGCTTTTAGTTGCCTTCTCTCTTTTTTTTTTTCGGATCTTTTTGAGATGGTTCTCCCTGTAGTCCCAGCTGGCCTAGAACTCACTATGTAGATCAGGCTAGCCTTCAACTCACAGAGATCCACCTGCCTCTGTCTGTCTGCAGAGTGCTGGGATTAGAGGTGTGTGCTACCATGCCTGGCTTAGTTGACTTCTTAAAACCATCCTTTAGGGCTGGGGATTGTAGCTCAGTCAGTACCAAGCCTGCTGACCATCACAAACAAACAGAACAACAACAAAACAAAAACACCAAAAAAAGGGCTCTGGGTATATCTTGGTTGTAGATAGTTATAGAGCACTTGCCTTGCATGGGAAAAGCCCTAGTTTCAATCCCTAGAGGAGAAGAAAGAGGAGAAGGAGGAGGAGGAGGAGGAAGAGGAGGAGAAGGAAGAGGGAGGATAGGAAAGAAGAGGGGAAGGAAGAAAGAGGGAGGGAGGGAGGACGGAAGGAGGGAGGATGGAGGGGACTATACCACCATAGATGAGGTACACAGAGAGTAAAGTGAGAGGATTTGTACTGATCATCTCACTGTTACTGAATGCATTTTCTGTGCTAGGCACTCACTTAGCCAGATTCCTGTTCTTACAAAGCTGGAACCCCTGCCAACTTTAAACAACACCTCATGGCCCCTCCACTAGGCCACTCTGGGGATCACCACAGGACTTCCTGAGTGACTCTCATGACTCCCACAGTACCTGGCCTTCGCCCTGGCTTACTCTGCTTAGCATAAAAACAAGATTCATTCATATTGCAGCAAGAGTCAGAATTTCTTTTTTTTTTTGAGACAGGGTCTTCCTGAGCCCCAGCTGGCCTGGAACTCACTATGTAGACCAGGCTGGCCTCAATCTCACAGAGATCAGACCTGTCTGTCTCTACTTCTCCAGTGCAGGGACTAAAGGTGTATGTCACCACGCCTGACCAGATGTCCTTCTTTTTAAAGGTTGAATAATATTCCATTGTGTCCTATACTACATTTTGCTTATCCATTCACCTGTTGATGACACGTGGCTTCTGCCACCTTTTAAGTATTGTGATTGATTCCCCTATGAACACAGATGAATAAACATCTCCTTGAGATCTGTTTTCAGTTCTTTTGGGAACTGTTACTTTATATGAAAATTCCACTTTAAACTTTGAGGAATTGCCATCCATGTCTGTAAGCATCACTTCACACACTCTTCCCTAACCATGGCTTCCAACACCGTTCATACTCAGCAGTGCAACTGTCAGTCATGCTGGGGGCTGCAGTGTGAGAAAGGAGCAATGCACAGACACACACTCTCCCACTCACATAGCGAGGTGACAGGTAGAAAGAACTGCAGGATGCTGAAAATAGCCCAATTCAAAAAAGTAGGAACTGGGGATAGGCTCAGCTCGTAGAACGTTGGCCTAGCATGCACAGAGCCACAGAGCTGGGGTTCCATCCCAGCACTGAATAAATGGTACTTCCCAGGGTTTAGGAGGTGAGGCAGGAGGATTGGAAGCACAAGGTCACCCTCAGCTATAGTTTGAACTGGAGGGCAGCCTGTCTCAAACCAAAGAAACAGAGCAAAACCAAACAACAACAAGGCTTAGCCCCAAGATGGCTCAGCCGTAAGGGCGCTTGCTGCCAAACCTAATGACCGGAGTTCGATCCTCAGCACCCACCTGCAACAGTGGAAGGAAAGAACCGATTCTCAAAAACTGTCCTCTGAAGTCTGTTACCTCCATGCACGCATATGTGTTTGTACACACACAAGAGAAATAAACAGCCAGGCCTGGTAGCATGATACTCCCAACACTCTGAAGTAGAGGCAGGTAGATCTCTGTGAGTTCAAGGCCAGCCTGGTCTACAATGCAAGTTCTAGGATAGCTGAGGCTACGGGCAGCCCCTGTTTCAAAAAGTCCAAAATAAATAAACACAATTAAAAAATTTAAATAACAACGAAACCAATGAAGATTGATTCCATAATTTCTGTTGTTGATCCTGATTATGGTCTGTGGGTGACCAGGAGCTGGAGTGTGTTTGGTGCTGTATCTCATCAGAGCATTGTAAAATGAATGGTCAGTCCAGGTGAAAAATCAAAATATAAAATTTCAAGTACGCAGTTCCTCCTGAATGCACACCTTCATAAAATTTAAAAAAGCGGCTTGCAGGAAAATGTTCATAAAGCAGGCACCATCAGTGTACATTTAAATCTGTCACAGCTGGATGTGGCTGTATACACTTGCAATCCCAGTGCTGGGGAATCTGAGGCAGAAGGATTGACATCAATTTGAGACCATCCCCGGCTACATAGTGAGATCCTGTCTTACCTTCCTACCCCGGAAAAAGGTATCTGTCATAAATCTTGAACTACCATGTATGTTATAAAAGGAAAGAATTGGCACCAAGAAAAACAAGGAGAAGCGGGCACTCATACATGACCTAATTTGGAAGAAGGAAGTTTGGGTTATGCTAAGACAGGAGGAGGCAGGAAGGCTCCTCGCAGGAGAAATCAGAGGTGATGATTTGTGGAGACTGAGACCTGCGTATCTTAACTGGAAGGTTCCTGAGCACATAATTCAGCGTGTACTGCCTGATATTCAAGGTCATCCTTGACTATCAAAGGAGTCAGACCCCTGTAATCCAGCACTGGGAGGTAGAAGCAGGAAGATCTACAATTCAGGATCATCCTTGGCTACATAACTGCATTAGAAGCCAGCCTGGGCTACAAGAGAGCCTGTCTCAATAAATAAATGAATTAACAAACACATAACTCAATATATATGCTGCGGGGAGATACAAGCCTCAGTGTCCCCAGGGAAGAACTGAAAGCATGCACCCCAGATCTCTGTCTGAACAGTGGGGCCTGAGCATTCAGACACTACTAAAGATCTACCAAGAATCAGCTTTGCTGAGAAGCACTGTCCAGAACCGACCTGGAAACAACTGGGCTTTCCAATCTCCATTGCCTCACAGAAGACATGACATTGAAAACAGTCCCAGTTCCTTATTCCATCTCTGACTTTTCTAAATCCGGTCCCACCCAGGTGGTTTGGTTGGTTAAGGAATTCTAAGTTATTAAATAACTTGGCATTAGGGACTTGCCTTCCTCTCTATAGACAACCTCCCTGCAATTGCAAAGGGCTCTGGATACTCCATTTCTGATGGTTCCTGGCTGTGGTCCTTGAGTTGGAGATAGCTAATAAAAGTGTAGTATGGGACTGGAGAGATGGCTCAGCGCTTAAACCACTGGCTGCTCTTATCTAGGACCCGGGTTTGATTGTACCCACTTGGAGGTTAACAACTCTCTGTAGCTCCAGTTCCAGGGAATCTGACGTCCTCTTCTGACCTCTGGAGGCATTGCACAACACAGGTGCATTTACATATATGCAGGCAATACACTTAAATACATAAAATAAAAAATAAATAAATATGTCGTGTATAGAGGCAGGCACAGGGCTATATGAGCGTAATCCCATCATTTGGGAGGTAGAGCTAGGAGGGTCAGGAGTTCAAGACCACCTGGACTATGTGAGACACCATCTCATAAACTAAACTATTTATATTTTATTTATAAAATACCTGGGCGTGGTGTTGCACACCTTTAATCCGAGCACTCAGAAAGCAGAGGCAGAGGCAGGGTGGATCTCTGTGAGATCCAGTCCAGCCTGGTCTACATAGCTAGTTCTAGGCCAGCTGGGGCGACAGGGGTGACAGGGGCGACAGGGAGACCCTGTCTCAGTTAAAACAACAACAAAAGCAAAACCAAAAAACTTTTAAAAATGAAATAAAAAGCACATCATCCTCTTTCTCCTTCTTTTTCTTTTCTTTTCCTTCCTTCTTTTTTCTTTTCTGTTTTCATTTTTCTTTTGAGAAAAGGGCCTCCCTCAAACTGGAACTCCTCCACTCTGTTCTAAGGTGGATACAGCTTCTGTGTTTTAACTATCACCAGCAAGATAAATAAAACAACTATATATTACAGTTTTCCTTGAGCTATTCCTCCTTTTGGAGCTGTAAACGCACTGTACATTGCTTTAGATCTGTAAGTTACAGTGAGCCTGCCCTGCTCCCTTCTCTGAAAAGGTGTTGGGAATATCAGCAGATTAGTCAGAAGCAGGTGTTAATTGGCTTTCTGACTCAGTATCAGAATTCAAAAGTTCATCTGTGTATCCTGAAAACAAATTCATCTCTTCCAATCAATTCTGTTTGTTGTAGACATTCTCCCTGAACAAATTCAAAGCATTTTCCAGCAGAATCTCCCAAACTGGACATCAGCCTGTTCCTTTAGAAAGGTCTTACCAATGGCCAAGCATACCAAAATGGCAATCCAGCTCATTTATCCCGTGTTGGGTTGTCCAAATGCCCAGGTGAACACGTTCAAGAGATTCTATTTCCTTTCCTTCCTGATCAGCTTCTTAGCCCAAAACTTGAAAATAACAAACCACAAAATGGCAAAGCACACAGATGGAGGAAAGTTGATGTCCCTTACAAGGAAGTGAATATCACATATAAACCCTGGAATATCCAGAGGCTTCACAGAAACACCAAGGACCAGAGGCTGAGGATCCGGTCCATCACCATCACTCATCCAGCATTCATCCCACCTTTACAGTATACAAGGCAGTCAGCCAAATTAAATTCATGTAATTTGTGGAATATACACACACTCCTTTAGAAAATTCCAGGCATACCTGCTTTAGGATCATATGACCCTTTGGACTGAATACACCTTTTCTGTAATAAACTCTGTATTGCAAAATGTACTGGTAGCCAATGAGCAGACACCCATTCCCTTCTCCGCACCTTTGCTATTCCACAGCAGATGCAAGAACATTGTTTCGGTAATAAAGCATGATGTTATCTCACTCCGGTGTCTCATGGGCAAAAAATGCAATAGCTTGCTGTTTTGATATTATCTCTACGTCTGCTTTTCATCTACCTTTTCTATAGACAATAGACAGTTCCTTAAAATTCTTATTTTTTAAATCAAAGTTTGCATCAAACCCAACCTGGTGAATGACTCCAGTGAGCTATTTATTACTCAGTATTTCAAGAGGGCAGATTCAGGAGGGAAGGATAACCTGGAATCTGGTAAACTGGAGGGCCAATTTTAAAAGCGAGTGGGAAGAAGGTGGGGAACAAGGGGCCACACTGGTAATCCTCCAAAAACTTCTAGAAACATCTCTAGACTACCTAGAAATCAAGTGAAACATTTCGATCAAAACGAAGGTGGAAGAGGGACTAGAGTCTCCCACCAGGTTTGGTTTGTTTTAGGTGTAAAATTGAACCAAAGTGTTCCAGGGTGAGAAGACGGAGCCTCGTCAGCTGCTAGTTATCAACCTTGCAATCACTAAAGCAATTTTTGGAGCGCGCTACCACGCGTTCTGAAACTTTCCTGTACTCTGCCAGTTTTGCATAAACCTCTATTTCCCGGCTTTTTCTTTTCCTGTCCTGAGACGCCTAGTGGAAGCAAGGATGGTCCCCTCGGATTTCGCCCACGCCCCAGCCAATCTGAGCCCGGATGCTAATTAGCTACGCTTCCCTGATGAACACGCCTTTGTCACATGTAGGACCGGACTACAAAGCCCAGCATGCCTCGCCCCTCCCTGATCAATGAGGACTTATTTAAATGATCTCTGAGGTCTTGGACCCAGGCCAATCAGCTGTCAGGGCTCATGATAAATCGCAATGCATTATTGATAATAATAATTACTGGGACATGCGCGTTCCGGCCGAAGGGGGGTAAAATTTCCCAACTCCAGGAATTTGTGGCGGAGCGGGGGCAAGTCACCAGGGCTCTTCCCGGCGCCCCGATGCGCGCATCATGTCGAGGCGCAAGCAGGCGAAACCCCAGCACATCAACTCCGAGGAGGACCAGGGCGCGCAGCAGCAGCCGAGCCCCGACTTTGCAGATGCGGCGGCAGGGGAGCCCGGTGAGTGGGGCCGGGGCGCCCGACCGTCGGTCCGCCCGGGGAGGGAGCTTCCTGGACGGCCGCGCGTCCTGCCTGGGCGCGGATTCGAGCAGCAGAGCCTAGAACCGAGGTTTGGGACCCCTTTCCAGGGAAGGAGAGGAAGGGGGGCAGCCTCCCCTCCGTAAAGCCCCCCCCCAGCTCTCACCTCTCATTGTAAAGCCCCCCCCCCCCCCGCCGCCCTCTCTCTCCAAGTCTTCGGTCCCTTACTGGCGCTCCTCCTCTCCACTGCAAAGCACACCCCCCACTTTTCTAACTTAGGTTTCCCTCTCCCTCTCTGGCGCCTCTTTTAAAAGAAAGAGCACCCCCCCGGCTCCCCACCCTCTCCGCCACCCTCTTAGGAATCTTTGGAGGAGGGGCGCACCCCTGGAGGACCCCCCGGAGGAGGGCGATCTGTTGCTCGCGCCCCTCCCAGGCCGATGGGGGAGGGGGCGCGACCTCCTCCATCCACCCCACCCCCCCGGACCCGGGTGCGGGCCACCCGCGCTGCGGTGGGGGCGGAAGCGCGCGGAGCTGGAGACCCACACTCTGTTTTATTACCCTTTTGAGGTTTTTATTCTATTTTTACTTTTTTTTTTTTTTTTTTTTAAACAAGGTCTCACTCTGTAGCTCAGCTGGCCTGGAACTCGCTATGTAGACCAGGATGGGCTCCATCTCACAGAAATCCTCCTGCCTCGGCCTCCCTAGTGCGGGGAATTAAAGGCATGTGCCGCCACGCCCGACGAGATTTTGAATTTTTAGTTATTTATTTCTTCTTTATCTTGCTTTTGGCCTGCCCCCCGGGGCTATGCCGGCTGCCGGTCTTCGCCCTAACCTTTTGGGGCCTGACCTCCAGCCATCTTTGATTTCCGACTTCCTAAAAATAACCGCGGCAAGGCGGAGGGGTGCCATCTCCCGGGGTCCCGAGGTGCACGGCGACCCCGGCTGAATTGCGCCCCACTTGGTATTTTTTTTTTTTTTTTTTTTTTGGAGGCACGGATTTCTGGCGAGCGCTGCTCTGCAAATGCACGCCCCGGAGGTGAAAGGGGAGAGGTCGGGCCGGGGCTGGGCGGTCGCGAGCAGGGCGAGCTCCCGGGGCTGACCCGGCCCACGCTTCCGCGCCTCCCGGGGCCAGCTCCTTCCCCACGGGAGCAAGTCCGACTCCCACTGTCCCCTCCCCTCTCGGGCCCGCCAAATTGTCGCCTGATAAATCTGGAGCGCCCGCGTGGGGGAGGGGGCACCTCGGCCCCCTCCGTCCTAGGTCGCCGCTGCTCTCTGCTCCCCGCCTGCTTTCTAATGCCGCCCCCCCCCCCCCGCCATCGATGGGCTGTTTGTTGCAACCCTGGGCATTGCGCGCCCTGCTCGTGCGCTCCAGTTTTCCCGCGGATCCCAAATTGCTACCTCTTCGAGCTCGGTACCCCTCCCTTTCCTGTACCTAATTCCCCAAATTTATCGTAGTTCCAGGATCCCTCACACCAGAACAGTTTTTTCCAGGGGCAAATGAAGGGTACAGGTTTGACCGAAGGAGCCGCTGTGCTTTTGGGGGGGAGCGTCGCGGGGGGGTCAGAGCATCTCATACTAGCGATCCCAGTGGCCAGGATGGACTCTTTGTGCCTTGCCTAGAGGAGTGGGGGGGGCATTATGGAGCGGCTCGGTCGCCTGATCCACCTGGAACAAAAGGGTTAACCCTCCGCTCGCCTCCTTCCCCGGGAGAGGAGGGGCGAGCTCCTGGCCCTGACCCCTCCCCTGGTTCCGCGTTGACCTCCCATCCCCCTTCTTTTTGGGTGGGCGCACACAAGTGGGGCTTGTTGCTGGTGGTTGGCACTTTGGGGAGCGTGGAGGAGCTGCTTGGCCCAGAAGGGCTTGGGAAATGGCTGGCTGGAGTTACAGTTAACCTGGGCTGGACCCTGGCTGGGGGTGCGCTCTCACCGGGATTTGGGAAGGGAGTTCAATTGATCACCCGGGTTCGGTGCACACCCGCCTGGTGGGGGGTTGCGCGCGTGCGCCCCCTGGAGGCGCATCCTGCACTGCACCCGGTGCTGGGAGGCGGTCCCTGCAGATGCTGGCTAACACCTGGTGAGTGGGGCCGGCTGGGAGTGTGTGGACTAGGCAAGGCTGGGCCTAAGACACCCTGGGGATCCCTGTCGGTTCCCTACCTTCCCGGTAGCCATCGGTGTGCGGTGTTCTGGAACTCTTCAATACCTTAATGTATTCGTAGAACCCTGGTGGCGGCCTCGGGTAGAAGCAGGTCTCACCCCTCCCCCAGCGGTGCTTTTCTTAACGGCTGCATTTCGGAATCCACTTTAGGGAGATTAGATGATAGATAGCGTCATAAAAGTTAAGGTTGGAGATCCGTCTTATTTGCTTGTCCGTGGAAGACAGTTTTTGAGGGGGGGGGAAATGAAATCCGGGCCATAATTAGCAGATCAAAAAATCCGCAGGTGGTCGGGAGAGGGGGCTCACACTACTTAAAGGGAAATTAGCATTTTCTCAAAAGGGTTTCAAATGCTCTTTGTGCTAAACTGGATTACAACCTTCAGCGATTAAGATTCCCAAGTTTCAAGTAATTTAGCTCCAGTTTCTGGCCCCCATTGACCTGCCTACTTTGGCAATAGTTAGCATTTCAAGCAAATTTTCTTCTTGAGTTCCCCAAAGGGGGAGGGGGACCTGTAATTTGCACACGGGCCCCTTTTTTTATTCCTTACAAAGATAAAACTCATGCATGGAAGAGTGCATGGACTCACCCTCTGGTAAATACTTAAAGTCACTGGTGCTGGGGATTAGTGGCTTCCTTCTAGGTAGGAGCTGGGGAACCATTTTTGGGGGAGGCAATATTAAGTGTCAAGTGGGAGCTTGGAAAAGAAGATTCTGGTAAGGTTTGGTAAAAGGTTCTGCATTCCCACTTTTGAGTCTCTATACACAGGCAGTGAGAATATCTACAGTGACTTCAGCTATAGGATCGTATTGTGTTGGGAGTGTCATTGGTAATTAATTTTGTTCAAAACAACAAAATGTTTTTACCAGTGCTCATTGAAATACTTGTGTGGAGACAGAAAGCCTGCTGAGTACCAGACTCGGGCTGGGAGCAGCACATTATCTTTAATTTTCACCACTAAAGAAACTTTGCTGTTTCCCCCACCAGAGAGTGAATTGCAGGGCCTTGGGGGACCTGGCTTTGCCCACGGTGCCTTGTCTGCCCTGCCTCCCCGTTCCCTGGATGGTCTTAGAGCAGTTGGTGGTTTTTCCTTGTTAGGAAGAGGAAGAGGCAATCGTTGGTGTTTGAAGTTGGTTGGGTTTGGTGATATTTCTGTCCTTTTTGGCACTTCTTTTCCTTCCCACTCAACTAGGCTGGCTTTGATTTAAAACTCAACTCAAACTTGTGGTACTCCTCTTTCTGCCTCCTAAGTGCTGGCATCAGAAGCCTGTGTCACACTTACATCCAGCCCCCTTCTGATTTTTCCAAATTAGCCTTGTAGATGAAGGGATCCTGGGAGGAGACGTCAGAAATAAAATAATTTGGCAACTTTTCTCGGCACCATATTCATTGCTTTAGAAAAGATAATGAAAAATTTTCAGGAAGTTCTTACACAGTTAAATCTGTACTTTCAGTTATTTAAAGTAGAAAGAAAGAAACCCCTAAACATGTTAAAGCCTTGGAATCCAGGGTAGAGGTGCCTGCTGCTCAGCCCTTCCATCACATCTGGGTCAGGCTTTGTCTCTTGTTCCCGGGCTCTGTGAAGGTGGGGCCAGGCTTTCTTGCCTTCATGCTTTCTTGCAAGTTAGTTCCAGTTGAGTCTAAACGTGAGAGAGAAACACCTTTATGCCTTATTTTGGTCCTTTTGCCCTTTCAAAAAATTATTACATTTACTTTGTGTGTACATGCAAATTGTGGGTGTCATTTCTCTCCATCATGAGGTCCCTGGGATAGAACTCAGGTCCTAGACTTTGCTTGTAGCAAGTGCCTTTACCCACTGAGCCATCTTGCTTGCCTTGCCTTTTATTCTTTCAAAACCTTTTCCATAAGGTCCCTGAACTTTGATCCAAGACTGTTTGACACTTAAATTTTTTTTTTGATATTAAGTAGAAACTTAATTTCAGGTTGAATTCGTCATCCACAAGTTGATTTCCAGGCTTGCTACTTGAGTGATATGAAACTAGTCAAAAGGCCCTTTTTTTTCAAGCAGGTCAATACCTAGGGACATAATAACTTGTTTTTTTGGTGAGCACTTATCCTGGGGGCAGGGCAGGGTGTAACATACTATGTGCTTTAGGTAGCTAGCTTTAGAACCCTTTGTCATTCTTATATTAATACAGAGGAGAACAGATAAGCCTCAAAAACTGAGCTTTTATCAAGATACAGAGATTTTATTCTTCTTAGCTGTTTGAGTGTCTCCAGGCAGTGATCGGCCTCCTGGGAGATTAACTTTCTTCCTATACAATAGTAAGAGTATTTTCCAACCATTTGGCTGAGGTTGGATCTGAGACCCCTGCTGGGTTTACTACATTCTTCCAACTTATTGGATAACTAGATGCTGAGAGATAACATTCCTAAAATTCGGGATGGGGGTGGGGTGGGGGGGAGCAAGAACGCTTGCTGTGTGTGTAATCCCTGTGAACTTTGCTTTCTTTTCCTTTGGGTTAACTTAAGCAGAGCCAGCAATTGTTCCTAACAGGGTCCTCTGACTCCTTGGCAAATACGGCTTGGTGTTTGCCCGTGGTGGTGTGGATGCCTCCGTGTTTACCACACATGCAAACAGAGCCTTGCAGTTTTAAGTGGGGTATCGCCTGTGCAAGCCTTCCAGGCTGGAGGGAATGGCGGGCTTTGGGGTTGTGTATACAGTGAGGGTAGCTGGCATTTGGGCTGTAAATCACTGGGAACTGGTGGATCTTTCTAGAGCAGTGGAGCTTAACCTTTTGGGGGTGCATAGATCCCTTCTCAACAGAATGCTGAAAAGACACAATACCCAGGAACAAAGTACAATGACACACAGTTCTCAGAAAAACATTTGTAAATTTTCTTTCTTGGTCCTCCTAATCTGCTGGTTCTGGACCCTGCGAAGGCTATTGTTCCTGCCATTTCTCCCTAAACAATGCAATCTAAGAACTATTTACATAGCATTTACATTGCATGGGGGTTTGCTGAGTCATTGAGATTGGAGATGCAGCTCAGTGGGAGGCACTCCCCCAGCTTGGGTTTAATCCCCAGTAAGGGGGGTGGGCTAAGGCTGACCTCAGGGTGTTCCTACTTGCTGTGGACCCACTAAGTTTGGTGTTCTCCGGGGTCTGGGAGGAACCATTTAATCCCCTTAAATACTAGGGGAGGGCAGTAGTAATATGTACTTTTTATTAGTTAATAAAATAAGCAACAAGGTCTAGTCTCATGTCAGACAACTGGTAGAATTTTACAGGAAATACAAGAGCCGTACACAGTACCCTAGGAAAATATAGTTGCTGGTTTTGACGGCCTTCGGTTCTCTTCATTCTTCAGTTGTTTCCTGCATGCCCAATGGAAAGAAATGGTAAATTTTAGATTGGTTTTGTGAAAACAAAGACACTGGTGTTTGCTTCTCTTCCTAAATTTTACAGATCCTAGATTAAGAGTGACCTGCTTTTAGAGCTCAAGGCAGCCATACAATGCCTGTAATACCAGCACTTGGGAGGCTGAGGCCAGCTTGGGCTACATAGTATAGTCTATACCGCTAGACCCTGCCTCAGAATAACAACAAGGAACATTGCCTGCTTTAGGAACTGAAGGGTCAGGTATGATTCTTTATTAGTAGAACCCTTGTTTGCTTAAGGCCCTGGGTTCAACCTCCAACACAAAAAATAATAAATAAATGCAGCTGCTATATAGATGGAACATATTCAATGTAAGGATATTGCTAAGAGAAATCTATTTTGGGTGGGACAGACATTTGGTGACAACTGTGCCTTTTACCCACTTAAAGAGAGTCATAATAAATAGACATTTATGACAGAAAATTTTCATGGAGTAGTTAAGGCCATTAGGGGAGGAATGGAAGACTCCTCCAGAGATTAAAATGAGAGGTCTGAGAAACAGCTCTTGTCCCCCTTAAGTCACTTCCTTCTCTCTCTTTATTATTTTATTATTTTTATTTTATGTATATTGCTTGCATGTAGGTAGGTGCACCTGTGTCATGCAATGTCTGCAGAGGTCAGAAGAGGGCCTCAGATCCCCTGGAACTGGAGTTACAGGTAGTTGTTAGCCACCATGTGGGTGCTGGGAATCGAACCCAGGTCCTCTGCAAGAGCAGCCATTGCTAGTGCGTAAGTATTTGATTGTGTGATTGCAAAGGTGGGCCCAGGTAGTCTGTAGAAGACTTGTGGATCTGTCTGGTTGCAGAGAATGATTTGACCCTTCAACAGCAGGTGGGAATGTAGCTCATTTGGTGTGCAGGGCCTTGGTAAGGGCAGAATGAAGAGACTGGACACTGTGTGCTTTGGAGGGATATGGTGCTGATTTAAATGAAGCCTTGGCACAGAGATGAATACAGTGTTCTATTCTAGGTTTCCAGACTCTGCTTTCTCTAGGCGATGGATCTAAGTGTCATTTCCCTGTATATAGTAATGTCTTTACTCCCAAACCCAGATGGGAACAGAACAGCAGAACAGTCAGCACACACACACACACACTATCCAGCCTATTTTCAGCCCCTTCCCCTGCTTTTCTCTCCTGGGCAGAGCCAGCAGTGGTGGGCATATATTTGTAATCCCAACTGAGACAGGAGGCTCATCCCAAGTTTTAGGCCACTTGGTTTATGTGGTATATTCAAGGGCAGCGTGGGTTATGAGACCCTGTTTCAAACAACTGTGTAACTTTTGTACAGCTAGAGAATGTACGGGTAATCAGGTCTGCCTTATTTTAGCCGGTTGCAAACTTCACTTTTCGATTACTTCCATTTATTGACCGAGAAACTTATTGATATGTCAAGGGCCATCCTATGGTAGTATCTACCTGCCTCCAAAATATAGGCCAGGCTGCTCTTGGATACAGAGATCCACTTGCCTCTATCTTCAGAGTGCTAGGTTTAAAGACATGTCACCACGACCTGGGGAGTATTACTGTTAAATATGAGGAATACAAGAAATATCCTTATAAATGCAAACAGGGGAGTTGTCAGTCAGTCAGAGAAAATCACTAAAATTCAGGTGTCAGCTCCTAGAAAAAGTGCATCTGTGTGTAGTTCCCTGCAGTTAAACTTTTTAAATACAGGGTCTCCCCAGCTGGCCTGGAACTCACTATGTAGACCAGGCTGGCCTGGAACTCACAGAGATCCTCACTATTTTATTTATTTTTATTTTATGTGTATGCGTATAATGCCTTCATGTATGAGTGCACCCATGTTATACAATGCCCATGGGGGTCAGAAGAGGGCATTGGATCCCCTGGAACTGGAGCTACAGAGGGTGGTCAGCCTCTGTGGGTGCTCTTTGGCAAGAGCAGTCAGTGCTCTTAACTACTGAGCCATCTCTCCAGTCCTTAGAGATAATTGTGTGTATGTGTGCATGTGCGCCTGCTGTGTTGAATGTATAGAGGACAGAGAACAACTCTGGAGTTTATTCTCTCCTTCAACCTTAAAGTGGGTTCTGGGGATAAAACTCTCAGGTCTGCACAGTAGGTACTTAATTTACCTTTATGTGTGAGCACACTCCTATGAAGGTCAAAGATCAGCCTGGGAGAGTCGCTTCTTCCACCATGTGGGTCCCAGGGATCTAACGCAGGTTGTCAGGCTTAGTGGCAGGTGCTTTTACCCACTGAGCCATCTCACCAGCCCCCAAGAATTGGGCTACCAAGCACCCCATAAGCACCCTATTCAGACTCCTTAGAAATTGTGTGTAGAGGTGGCAATATCTGGGAATTCATTTTATTTTATTTTACTTTTGAAACAGGGTCTCAGTATATAACCCTTGCAGGTCTGGAACTTGTGATGTAGACTAGGCTGGCCTCCAGCTGAGAGTTGTCGAGGCAGGAGGGTCTTTGAGTTCAAGGTTAGTCTGGTTTACATGGTGAGTTCCAGGCCAGCCAGCCCCTACATAGTGAGATCTTGTCACCCCCAAAGAAAGAAATAATAATAAATATCCAGAATCCAGGCCTGAAAGATGGCTCATCAGATAAAGATGGTTGGCCAAACTGATAACTGGAGTTCAGTCCCCTGAACCCACGTGGTAGAAGGGGAGAACTGAATCGCACACGTTGTCCTCTGATCTTATCACACACGTGTGCGTCCACCTCACCTGACAGACGAGCATACATGAATGCAGAATCCCAGGTGCCAGTGTATTGAATATTCTGCTTTTGCCCTGTAGTCTAAAGTTGAAACATAGTGATTTTGGGGTGGGCAGAATGGCTTAGTGGGTAAAGGTGGTTGCCACCAAGTCTTGTGACCTGAGTTCCACCCTCAGGAGTCATGTTGTAGAAGAATGGGCTTCTATAACTTTTCCTCTGACCTCCACACACACCCATGCACATATACAGAAGAAATAAAACGTGCCAGCTTTTCAAAAAAAGAACGGTCTGGAGAGATGGCTCAGCAGTTAAGAGCACTGGCTGCTCTTGCAGAGGATGGGGGTTCGTTCATTCCCAGCACCCTCATGGCAGCTAACAACTAAGGGATCTGATGCCCTCTTCTGACTTACATGAATATTGCATGCACATGGTGCACTTACATATTGCACAAGCAGACGGAATACACATTAAATAAGCATGAGTGCATGAATGGAAAGGAACACGGCACTGGGTTTTCTGTATTTGGTTTTAGAGGAGGATTCTTGCAGGACTGGGGGTTCTAAGTGGGGTCTCGAACTTCCATTTCTTCCCTCTATTTCTGTTCTTTTTATGTAAAGGCTTATTTTCCTTCTAGATCTTCGGCTAGTGACTGGGTAGGCATTTTGTTAAGAGGACAGTGAAGTCTGTCTTAATATCTTAAGCTTTCTCTTTTTCAGCTTTTTCAGTAGCTTTTCCAGTGCATGAAGATATTTCTAGGACTTTGTTTTTTTTTCCTTGGTCTTTTTGAGACAAGATCTCCCTGTAACCCCAGCCGGCCTGTGGAGCTCCCTATGTGGACCAGGCTGGTCTTAAAAACTCAGAGATCATCCTGTCTCTGCCTCCCTAGTGCTGGGATTAAAGGTGTGTACCACCATGCCCGGCTTCCAGGACTATTCTTACCTTTCCTATAAAATTCACCCATGGCCCCTTTCCTGCCAGGGAAGCTGGATACCACTAAGCCCTCTCTTTACTTTTTATTTGGACACAGGGTCTTAGTTATCCTAGCTCTACCAGGTCATTTTTGAACTTGTGATCCTCTTACCTCAGCCTCCCAGATGCTTGATATTACAGGCCTGTAGCACCAGGCCCACCAGAAGTGAATTATTTAGGATGAATTAATGATGTCTTGTTGGCCGATTTAAGCTTTGGTCATTCCGATAGGTGAGTGTTCCTCACCTGGTGATTGGGTTGCTCTTTGCTTAGGACAGGGTAGAGATCAGGTAGGGTCTGACCTTGGTCCAACATCCTAGGTCTTGGCTAGCTCCTGTTTATTGGCCTTTGCAAGCCAGCTGTGAGGGAGGCACAGAGGGTTTGATCAGGATTAGAATAATAAACCATTTCGTTGGTTATGATCCTGATACTTGGGAGGCCAAGGAAGGAGGATTGCTGTGAGTCCAGTGCTCTCCTGGGTTACAAAGTAAGATGCTAACCAAGGAATTAAATAATAAAATAATACTGTATCCTAGAGTTGCTATAGCAAACTACCACAAGCTAGGTAGCTTAAGAACAATAGCTCTCTTCTCGTAGGTGTGGAAGGGTGAATGTCTGAATTTATGAGACATCAGGGTTTCTTTGGCTACTCTGAGTGAGACTAAAGAGGTTCCATCAATCCTTGGCTTCTGACCCCCTTGTTAGATATCTTTGTGTTGGTCTTCACGTGACCCTAAGAAAAGTCAGTCCATCTCAGCACTCCAGAAGCAGACACAGATCTGAATTCCAGGCCAGCCAGGGCTCTGTAGTGAGACCCAGCTTCAAGACAAACAACTTCATCTTGATTAGATCCTATGTACAGGGGTTGAGACTTGACTATGTCTTCTCAGTGTGACACAGTTCCCATGACAAACTATTTATTCAGACTGCAGGAGACTTTGAGCCAATTAAATGGCCTTAGGTAATGGAGACCCATCTGTCTATTATGAGTCGCTGACAGTCACCCTGCTCACTTTTTCAGGGCAGAGTTATTAGCTAGCTCTCTCTCTCTTTCTCTCTCCCTTGTCACAGGTATTCCAATGAACCCCCCAGGAAATGTGGATGAAGCCGCAGGGGACAAAGCCCCATTGAAGCGGCCCCGGAGAGAGGAGACTCACATCTGTGAGAAATGCTGTGCAGAGTTCTTCAGCCTCTCTGAGTTCGTGGAACACAAGAAAAGTTGCACTAAGAATCCTCCTGTCCTCATCATGAATGACAGCGAGGGGCCAGTGCCTTCAGATGACTTCTCCAGAGCTGTCCTGAGCCACCAGCCACCCAGCCCAAGCAGTAAGGACCCTCCCAGGGACAGCATAGGCAGCTCCGGGGACACAAAGGAGAAGCCAGCCACCGAGTCTGTCCTGTACTTGAAGACAGAGCCTGCCTTGCCACCCATACCCCAGGACATAAGCTATTTACCTAAAGGCAAAGTAGCCAACACCAACGTGACTCTGCAGGCGCTTCGGGGCACCAAGGTGGCGGTGAACCAGCGCAGTGCCGAGGCCCCTCCGGTCCCCATGCCTGCCATCCACAGCATCCCATGGGTCCTGGAGCAGATCCTGTGTCTGCAGCAGCAGCAGCTGCAGCAGATTCAACTCACAGAACAGATCCGGGTCCAGGTGAACATGTGGGCCGCACACGCCCTCCACTCTGGTATGGCTGGTGCTGATTCTCTGAAGACCTTAAGCAGCCATGTGTCCCAGCAGGTGTCAGCCGCCGTGGCTCTGCTCAGCCAGAAAGCCACAAGTCCGGCTCTGTCTCTAGATGCCTTGAAACAAGCCAAGCTACCTCATGCCAACGTCCCTTCCGCGGCCAGCCCGCTGTCCTCTGGGCTGACGCCCTTCACCCTGAAGCCCGACGGGGCTCGGGTCATCCCTAACTTCATGTCTCGCCTCCCGAGCACCCTGCTACCTCAGACCCCGGGCTCTGTGCTCTTCCAGAGCCCCTTCTCTGCTGTGGCGCTAGACCCGTCCAAGAAAGGGAAGGGGAAGCCACCGAACGTCTCGGCCTCGTCGGCGGATGTCAAGGCCAAGGACGAGGCTGCCCTCAGCAAGCACAAGTGTAAGTACTGTGGCAAGGTTTTTGGGACTGATAGCTCCCTGCAGATCCACCTCCGTTCTCACACTGGAGAGAGACCTTACGTGTGCTCTGTCTGTGGTCACCGCTTCACCACCAAGGGCAACCTCAAGGTGCACTTTCACCGACACCCTCAGGTGAAAGCGAATCCCCAGCTGTTCGCTGACTTCCAGGACAAAGTGGCTCCCGCCACTGGCCCCCACTATGCACTCTCTCTCCCCATCCCTGTAGATGAAGCCAGTCTGTCTATAGACAGCAAACCTGTTCTTGTTTCAGGGACCCCTTCCATAGGGCCACCTCAGAATCTCTCCTCTGGGCCTCAAGCCAAGGACCTCATGGGTGACTCCCTGCCCAACGACCTGCAGCCAGGGCCATCTCCAGAAAGTGAGGTGGGACCCCCACTACCTGGGGTGGGACCCATGCATAATCCCCCAAGGGTTGGGGCTTTCCATGGGAGTGGGACTCCGGAGTCAGGGTCAGAGACGCTGAAGTTGCAGCAGCTGGTGGAGAATATTGATAAGGCCACCACTGACCCCAATGAGTGTCTCATTTGTCACCGAGTCCTCAGCTGCCAGAGCTCTCTCAAGATGCACTATCGAACCCACACTGGGGAGAGGCCATTCCAGTGTAAGATCTGTGGCCGGGCGTTCTCCACCAAAGGCAACTTGAAGACACACCTCGGGGTTCACCGAACCAACACGTCCACAAAGACGCAACATTCCTGCCCCATCTGTCACAAGAAGTTTACCAACGCGGTCATGCTCCAGCAGCACATTCGGATGCACATGGGCGGCCAGATCCCAAACACGCCCCTGCCAGAGAGTCCCTGTGACTTCACCGGTCCAGAGCCCATCGCCGTCAGTGAGAGTGGTGGTGCTGGCACTGTCTGCCAGGACGACGTGGTTGATGTAGATGAAGTCTGCTCCCAGGAGGTCCCCAGTGGCCCCTCGAAGGTCTCTGCACCACATTCCAGCAGCCGCCTGGCATCGCCCACTCTGGGCTTTTCTGTGATGGCTTCCCTAGATCCCCCGGGGAAGGGGGTTCCTGCCCCTTTGGACCTGCAGCGGCAGAGCAGCCGTGAAAACGGATCGGTGGAGAGCGACGGCCTGACTAACGACTCCTCCTCACTCCTGGGCGACCAGGAGTATCAGAGCCGAAGCCCAGAGGTCATGGAGACCATGTCCTTCCAGGCAGTGTCCCCGGCCAATAGCCAAGCAGAAAGTGTCAAGTCTCCATCTCCTGAGGGGAGCAAGGCCGAGGGTCCAGAGAGCAGCCGATCTGAGATGGAAGGTGATGGAGTTTAATGTCCGTTTGGGGCTCAAGTTCATCAAAAAGGAGCCTGGGTTGAACTTGACAGTGTGACCTGAAGGTCCGGTGGAGCAATTAGCTTTTCTGTGCTTCTGGGTAGAGGAACCTAATGCTTCCCTCTGTCCTAGCACCAAGCAGGCCTTTTATTGCTCATGAATGACACAGGTTGAGTGTGGACAGCATGGGTTTTGTTTTTGTGGGATCATGAGTGGTGTTATCCCATAGAAGTGTGTTTGGGAAGGTGAGCACTAGGTGGTCAGTGAAAAATGGACATATCCGTTGTCATATGGTGAAACATTAATACCTTATAAATAACTTTTTGTTGTGCTGGGGATCCGACCAATAGGGGTGGCATGTTAGACAAGCACTAAACCCCTGAGCCACACCTCCAGCCTCTTGTCTTTTTTTTTTAATTACTCTTTTAAGACAGTCTTAATACATAGCCCTAGCCTGCAGACTGGAACTCACAGAGCCATCTGCTTCTGTCTCTTGAGAGCTGGGATTGAAGGAATGTGCCGCAGCCCAGCCGCAATTTGTGTGGCTGTCTGTCTGTCGTCATGCCCCCTCTCTCCCCCATCTTTTTGAGATTGAGTCACTTAAATTGCTCAATCTGGTCTGGAATTCATTCTGTAGGCCAGGCAAGCCTTGAACTCTTATAATTCTCCTGCCTCAGCCTCCTAGGTTTTTAGCATTACAGCCCTGTCTGTAAGGGAGTATGTTGTGCTAAGATTTGGACTTTGGTTACATACATTACTATGTGTATACTTTGGTACCTAAAAAAAGTAAATTTTCCTAAGTGCTTGTGCTTTTAGTTTTTGTCTTAAATCAGAGAAACTGGGCTGGGGAGATGGCTCAGTTGGTAAAGCTTTATAAGCATGTTGAGCCCATGTAAAAAAGCTGGGCATGGTAGAGCATGCTTGTAATCCAAACAGGATTAAGCTAAGACATGGAAGCAGAGTGTTGGAGCTCACTGACTGGCTAGCCTAACCCACCTGGCAAAGTTCTAAGCCAGGGAGAGACCCTTTCTAAGACAAAAAGATGAATGGTCCCAGAGAACAGCACCCAGAGTTGCCCTCAGACCTCCGTAGCACATTGTGTGCACACACAAGCACAAGAATTCAAAGCAAGCTGCTTTTGAAGTGTAACTTTCCTGGGAGCCACTTTCAACATGCTTAATAACGGGCAATTGTTGCCAAAAGTTCAAACAATGTTGTTTCAAACAATGAATTATATTAGATGATAAAAGTTTGGATTTCTTCCCCTCCGCGCACTAGGTCGCACCAGTCTCCCATCGACATTCATCCGGGCACAGCCTACCTTTGTCAGAGTTGAAGTTCCCGGCACGTTGGCAGGACCCTCCGCCATGTCCCCAGGCATGACGCCTTTGCTGGCAGCCCAGCCTCGCCGACAGGCCAAACACCACTGCTGTACCCGGTGTGGGAAAAACTTCTCCTCAGCCAGCGCCCTGCAGATCCATGAGCGGACGCACACGGGAGAGAAGCCATTTGTGTGCAACATCTGTGGCCGAGCCTTTACCACCAAGGGCAACCTGAAGGTGGGTCCTCACAGGTGTTTGAGAGGGGTGGTGGGTGGGTGGCATCTCTTTATTGATAAATTTATGAAGTAAGTCTATTAAGACAATGGAAACCTGGGGTGGAACTCAAAGAGTATTCTCTTAGCAGTGAAAGACACAGGTTCAGGGGTAAAAAAGGACAGCAGGATTTCATAGTCTGTATAGTCACAACTCAGCTGGCTCCTGAAGTTTTTGTTCTTGTATCCCAAGCTGGCCTCCTACTCAGTTATGTAGCTGATCTGAATGACCTTGAACTCCTGATCCTCTTGGCCTCCACTTCCTGCCTTCTGGAATTAAGAGGCGTGTGCCACCATGCCCAGTTTTATGTTTCCCGGGGAATGAGTACAATCCAGCCTTTGCCTTCTGTTTTCCCTTATGTTCTGTTTTGTGTCCCCTCCCCTTGCTGGCTCCAACTCAGGATCCTCCAGAGGGCTGGGATTACAGGTGCGAGCCACTCTGCCTACCTTTTTCTCTTTTTTGATTGAATTTTTGTGAGTTTCATACAACCTAGTTGGATGGTATATAGCTCACTTATCTGAACCTCCCCCTCCCTCCCTTCCTCCCCGAGACAGGGTCTTACTATGCAGCCCTGATTGGTCTGGACCTTTCTCTGTATACCAGGTTAGCCTCAAAGTCAGAGATCCACCTGCCTCTGCCTCCCTAGAGCTGGTATTAAAGGCCTGCTCTACCACACAGGCTCACTCTTTTCCTTTTATAAAGAAGTGTCTGTTCTTCATTTCAGTCTCTCCAGTTGTACAGTCTTTGAACTTGATGGTATAAAGAAGCATTGTGGCCTGCTGTAAAAGGGTAGCCTGGGCTATGAATGAAGACCCTGCACTTCGCTGTTAGTAATCCTAGTGGCCTAAATGCTGATGCAATCCGCCTGGGGTTTACTTTGCCTTCTTTCACAGTTCAGAGTGGATAGGTGGTTCCTCTGATGTTAGATGCTGGTTTCCATGACAATGCAGTAAGGCCTGGGAGTCGGGGGTCTGTCCATAGTAGAGCACTTGCTTGAAAATCAGGAAGATCTGGGATTTATCTACAATACCATTAAAAAATTTTTTTAAATTGGGGCTAGAGAGATTGCTCAGTGGTTCAGAGCACTGATTGCACATACAGGGGACCTGGGTTTGGTTCCCAGCACTCACATGACAGCTAGCAAGCCCTCCTGACCTCTGCAGGCATTTCACAACACGTGTGCACTTACACACATGCAGGCGTTCACCACCACACCTGGCTTAAAATGTTTTTTTTTGTTGTTGTTTTTTTTTTTTTAAGTTTAAGCCCTGACACCTGAGGGGTGGGGAGCCGGGCAGTGCTTCCCCGATATTCATGGAAACGGAAGTTCCATGCTAGCACAGCACTTTTTAAACTGGGTGTGGTGACTCTGCCACTTTGGAGGTGGGGGCAGGAGGGCAGGAAGACTAGGCATTCAAGGTCAACCTCAGAAACGTGAGACTATCCCCACAAGAAAAATGTCTAGTTGGCAAGAACTTCAGGAGGGAACAGAGATTAACCTTAATCTCCAGAACTGACTTCTAGAACTATGAAGCTGCATAGTGATGTTCCAATCAGGGCGCTGTTAGTAATCCAAGTGGCCCAAATGCTAATGCATTCCTGCTGGGGTTTATTTTGTCTTCTTTCGCAGTTCAGAGTGGATAGGCGGTTTCCATGAAAGAAGAAGCTTGGTAGATTCAGGCAAGATTTTAATCTCTGTGGGTCAAGAGCTTGCCAAGTTTTGCTGGTCTAGTAGCCATCTTGCCCTAGGGATCCCTGTCTCTCTGCCTCTTGAATCCTGGTATTACATACCTGCTGGGCATTTTCCTGGGTGCAAGGATCCATACTGTAGTCTTCATGCTTGACTCAACCACTGAGTATGTCAGAGTCCCATCTCTCAGATGATCCTGTCAAGTTTATAACACTAGTCATCACATGTGGGATCCACAAGATGCCCTGATTTGCAGTCATCCCCATTTTCAAGTCCTCAGAGCAGCTAGCTCGTTCTTAAAGATGATATCTTCTCTCTGACTATAGCACTATTCAAGAGTTGTTCTCTTCAAGAACCACAGAATTTCTTCTCCAGTGCTTAGCCTGACACACAGAGAGAATTATTATCATACCAAACCCCTCCACAGGATTTAAGGCTGTGAAAACTGGGTTCTCCTGTTGTAAAGACTGTCAGTCTTGTCACCAGGGCTACTTGCCTTGTGGTGAGCTTGGGTCTTCCTCAGGGAAGTTGAAGTTAGAAGCTGTGAGCTGTTTTCTAATTTTCTCTTCCTATTTGATCATGCTTTTCAGTCTCTAATTATGTTTTTGTCTGTTTTGAGATGGGGACTCTATGCCCCAGCTGGCCTAGAACTCTGTGTAGACTAGGCTGGCCAGAACTCATAGAAATCTGCTTGCTTCTGCCTCCTGAGTGCTAAGAGTAAAGCTGTGCTCCACCGTGCCTGGCTTCTAATTAGTTTTATTTTCTAGCTTCTAGTTACTTTTAAAAAAATATTTTTTATTTATTACTTTTATGTGTATGAGTGTATTGTCTGCATGTGTGTAAATGCACTATGTTCTGCAATGCCCGTGGAGGTCAAAAGAGGGTACTGGATTCTCTAGAACTGGAGTTACAGACAGTTGTTAGCTTTAGCTTCTTTGTGGGTGCAGGGAATCCAACCTGGGTCCTTTGCAAGAGCAGCCAGTGCTCTTAACCAATAAGCCATTACCTCTGCCCCCCTAATTGCTTTTCAAATTAAATTTCCATTTATATATTTCAATGTCTGCTTCTGCTCACAGTAGGATTTTTTTTTTTTTTTAATCTTTTTGAGATAGTTACCCTGTAGCCCCAGCTGGCCTATGAACCAGGCTCCTGCCTCCTGAGTGCAGGGATTAAGACTTGCACCAGCACCCTGCGCCTCAGTAGGGTTAACACTAGAGCCCAGCATTGACAGTCCACTGGGACAGCCTTTCCCATTTCTTAGGCTCATGGTTGGAGTTCTATACTATTGCATAACCTGTGTTTGTTTGTGAATTCACAAGTAATGCCTGGAATGGTTCCTGCCACATAGCAGGTATTCATTAAATGTACCTGTGAACAGCTGGGTAGAAACAGTTGGATCCCACCCTGCATGATGCTGGCAGGGATGCTGACCAAAGCTTGCTAGATTCCCCCTCCTCCCAACACTGCATTTTTATCTATTTGTTTATTTATTTATTTTTAAGCGGGGTCTTACTGTGTAGACCAGGCTTGATCTCTTAAGAGATCTGCTTGACTCTGCCTCCTGAGTCCTAGGATTACAGGAGTATACCATCATCACTCCTAGCTTTTTGTTTTGTTTGAGATTTACTTATTTGCAGTCTGGAGAGATGGTAGGCAAAGCATTCATACATATGTGTATGATTGTTTTGCCTGCGTTTATGTGAGTATATCATATACTTACAGAGCCAACAGAGGATGTCAGGTAACTCCCTGGAACTGGAGTTACAGTGGTTGTAAGCTGCCATGTGGGTGCTGGGAACCAAACCAGGGTCTTATGCAAGAGCAGCACATGCTTCTAACCTTTGAGCCAGCTCGCCAGCCCTCCTTTTTTGTATTTTTAACAAGATCTCACTGTGTAGCCCAGGCTGCCCTTGAACCCAAGTGTTCTTCCAGCTCTGGCTACTGGGTACTGGGAAGTGGAATCATAGGCTTACCTCACCACACCTGGCATGAAATGTAATTTCCAAATTAAAATACAAAGAGTATAAAAGATCTAAAAGCAGTATATCCTTCTGGAGTTTGGTTAGTTCGACCAACAAGCAGGGGCCTCTGACGAAACCCTCTGTCCTGTTCTACCCACAGGTCCACTACATGACACATGGGGCGAACAATAACTCTGCCCGCCGGGGGCGGAAGCTGGCTATTGAAAACACCATGGCTCTGTTGAGTGCAGATGGCAAGCGAGTCTCTGAGATGTTTCCCAAGGAACTCTTGTCCCCTCCCTCAGTGGGTGTGGACCCTGCTGTGTGGAGCCAGTACACCGGGGTTCTCAACGGAGGCCTGGCCATGAAGACCAATGAAATCTCTGTGATCCAAAGCGGGGGCATCCCCACCCTCCCTGTGTCCCTGGGAGCCAGCTCAGTGGTCAACAGTTCTACCATCTCCAAGATAGATGGCTCCCAATCGGGCATCAGCGGTGACACAGAAAAGCCAGGTGTCCCCAGTGCCGTAGCCAAACACCAGTTCCCTCACTTCCTGGAAGAAAACAAGATTGCTGTTAGCTAAGGTGGAGGAGCTGCCGGGAGTGAGGTCCTGGAATCTCAGTGTTTTACTCTGGTACCTTATCCCAGCTCTTGCTGTTTTATCTCTCTTCCTGATATGCAAATGATGTTTACACCTGTGACCACGGCCTTGGGCAGTCCTACAATCACGATTGTTGCTATGCTGCTTTGCCAAAAATGAAAAAAAAAGAAGGAAGAAAATTGAAAAAAAGAAAAAAAAACATCATATCAAAACAAGACTTTTTTTTTTTTTTTTAAATTTTGGAAAGAAGCGGGTCTTTAAAAGTAGCTTTGTTACTTGGGACAAACTGTATATATAGCTTTGTACAACCTGGAGTGGCTGTTTCCAAAGACTTACCTCTTTCAAGGTGAACACAGTTGACTCTGGACCACGATGGAAGGGACAGCTGCTTAGCCTACTGGAGCGGGGAGGGGGCTGTGTACTTCCATGGTGACTGTATGCCGGTTAACAGATCTGCCAGATCCTTTGGGGTCTGCTTTATAGCCTCCCTGGCCCTGTATTCCTCTTTGAATGTGCTTTAAGAGGGGAAAAAAAGATAAAAACAATACCAAAAAAAAAAAAAAAAAAAAAAACCCAAAAAATTTCAGAAAATTAAGGTGATAGAACTAACCTATTTCCTTCAGCCTTGGAGCCTTTGGTAGGGTGCCCCCCATCAGCTGGCTTTGGTCCTTAGGGGAGCACGTGTGTGTGCCTGCTGCTTATTTAAACACAATTTAGAGCCCCAAGAGTGCCAAGTGCTCCCCGTATCTCCCAGATGTCTTGATGTCCCCAGTCCCTGGAGGGAGGTGGGGCCAGAGCCAGAGACCTCAGGTGATAATCTCTCCACTGTCCCCAAGAAGAATTTCTGGAATTGAGTTTCCTAGCCCGGTTTCATCAGTTATTGTTTTGTTGTTGTTGCTGTTTTAATTTCCTTTGTGAAACTTATTTCAAGTCCTGAAGAATTTTTACCTCTCCTGAATGTTGCATGAAGGCTACGAAATTGGGACGGGCAAGTCCTGGGTATGAGAGCTTTAATTTATCTACCTCATTGTTTTTTATTTTTGTAGCAAAAAAAAAAAAAAAAATCCACATAGTCTATTTTCCTATTTTGTGACCGCCGAAGTATTTCCAGGGATCGTGTTAAACTGAAGAGTTGACGTGTTTGTTGGTGATAACAGCAGTTCAGGATGTCTTTGTTTCTTTTTTGTTTTTTGTTTGTTTTTTTTTCATTTTTGTAATAATTTTGAATAACTGGTAGAGCAGAACAGTGCTCTGATGGTTTAACGAAGGAGAAAGACTCCTGTTCTCTAGCTTTACATAGGGATTCTTCCCTGCGTTGTCAAAACCCCTTGCCAAAGCGAGTCTGGAGACTGTGAGACTGTCGACCAAGTTTTGTCTCTTACAGAGTTCTTGCACCAGATTTTAGGATCCATTTTGTTTTTCTTTGTTTTTTTTTTTGCCAAGCCGTGCCTTTCCTTCTAGAATCGATTGCTGTAGAAGGCAGCGTCTGCTTGCTCTCCCATTCACCTGTTTTTACACTGTGAAGTGGGTATTTTACAGAGAACACACCAGCCCGTGGCTCTTAGCTGATATCCAATCACACCTTCAGAGTGAATGTGTGACTACGAGGCACCACTGTAGTTTTACCTGCTGATGACTGTCAGAAAATAAATTTTGAATGTTTTTTTTTCTCTCACCAGGCATGTGTGAGTTTTTCTGGTATTTTCTGGTTTCGTGGTATCCCGTTTCCTAGTGTTAAGTATAAACGTCCACCCTGCACCTGCGTCTCTGGCACAGGGAACTCCATCAGCTGCTGGTGTACCCCTGCGTCTGTTTGTGTGTGCAGTGTGCACACCAGTGTCCCTGCTTGCAGAGGTCAACTTGAGGAACTGAGTTAGCAAACAGGAAAAGGCCACTGATACTAACAAGGATGACTTCTTCACCTGAGACCAAGGCCTCGGGCCTTTTTCTCCCAGCTGGGTTCCTCCCAGCTGACTGGTCCAGACCAGTTTAGCCAAGTTCAATCCTGGACATAACTTGTGAAACTATCAGCTCTTTCTTAGGGGAGGGGAACTTGTCCTATAACACTAAAAAGATACAGGCCCCCATGAGTGTGTGTGAGTTTCTTTCAATAGAGTTTACTGTGAGCTGTGTCTTAAAATTCAGCCTGCTCTTTTGAAGAAGAGCACACTGGAGGTCAGCAGTCAACTTGTGGGAGTCGGTTCTCCTTCCACCATGTGGATTCCTGAAAGGTAGTTAGGAGGGGCTTGGCTTGGCATCAGGCAATTTTATCTACTTTAGTTTGCCATCTTTGTTTTAAAAAGATTTACTTATGTCTCTATCTGCGCATGTGAAGGCTGGGAGAGAAATTCAAATCTCCCCTAGACTTAACAGGCCGGTGTGAGGTGACTGGGTGCTGGGAAGTGATCCCCTGCCTCTCCAAGAGCAGTGAGCCCTCAGAACCCTATCCTGCTAAACCGTCCTCGAGCCCCCTGTTGAGCCATCTTGACCAGTTTTAGTGCTAGGTCTCAAGTATACATGCCTACCTTGAACCTGTAAGCACTGATATCCTGAACTTCTGATCCTCCTGCCTCTGCCTCCTGAGTGCTAGGATCACAGGTGTGAAGCTCCAAACCCAGGGAGAATATTCTGTCATTTTGTTGGTGTTTTTGAGTCTCACTATATAACCCTAGTGGGCCTTGAACTCTGTAGACAAGGCTCACCTGCAACACCCACAGAACCTTGCCTCCTGCCTTTTCAAGTGCCAGGACGAAGGTGGGTGCCGCCACACTCCTTTGTTTTTTGAGAAGGTTTCACGCTGTTCAGGTTCTTGTGTAGTGGAAATTGGCCTTGAATTTCTGAGGATCATTGATACATGGACCTTCTAAAGGTTTATTAATCATGTGCACATCTAACAGGAGCAGTTACAATTTACACCTGTGGGTGTCACTGGGGGGGGGCAGCTTTTGCTAGTGGAGGTGCCTGCTTGAATGGTTACTGAAGGCCTTGTCACGACTTTCTAGTTGCTTTTAACTCGGCTGGAAGATTCTAACCAGCACTAAACTAGGTTCCCAAAAGAGTGAGGAAGTAAATTTACCTGTCAAAGCACGGTGGAGGTCTGAAAACTTGAAAATGTGACAGAGGGAGCAGCTAGTCTGGTAGGCTGGTCTAATACACATCAGGCCTCTGGGAAAACCAACACAGCCCTGACCTGAAAACAATACCTAAAACAACCTAAAAATCAACTGAACTCTGCATTAATGCATTTGATCATTCTGGGAGAAAAATAAGCTAAAAAGTTTGCACTTCTCTCTGAGTTGCTAATTCCACCTAAAACCCATGAGCTAACCAGACCTCCCAAATTGCAAGCAATCAGGAGTGTAGAAATGAATTTACAAATTTTCCTAGTCTTCACAGGGGAAATGTTAGTACTTGGGGAAACAAAGACGTTTCTATGGATTCGAGAAGCTTTCCACTATCCCCAGTTCTCTATGACTTGCTCAGTGGCCCAACAGCTCAAAGCTAATGGTGGGTCCAGCTGACCTCGAAGGACAACTAGACAACACATCTGGTGATCTGTCTAGGTCTTTTGTGTCCCTGTCCCTGACTACTTGTGGCCAGCACTCCCTGACAGAGCTGAGCAGGCCCAGCAGCTTAGGGATCCACTCTAAACTTCAGGCTCTACAGCCTGAGCTAAGAGGCTCATGCTGCTGTCATCCACAGGGGATGTCAAATGAACTCTGGGCCACAGTGTTCCTGATTTCTGGAAAGCAGGAATTCACCTTTCAAAGGCCCTTTCAGGTACCTCAGAGTCAAGGGCTTCCTGCACTTGGTTGGGATCTGGGGAGAAGGGATAACTGAACCAAGAAGAATGCTCTGTACCCCAGTATGAGCCATCCATGGTCCTGTGCTGCTCTGCCCCTCCCTTAAGAGTTGGGAGGATTTGGTACATCTTGAGAATTTATAAAAAGGCATTAGGACTGGAGGTGTAGTTGAGCTGGAAGAGCATTTGCCTAGTATGTACTATACCCTGAGTTCCATCCCCAGCATTGGATGAGACAGGTGTGGTGGCGCACGCCTGTGATCTCAGGCATAAGCAGGAATATCAGAAGTTCAAAGGCCGTCTTTAGCTATATAGTGAGTTTAAGACTAGCTTGGGATACAGGCGACCAAGACCCTATCTCAAAAATAAACAAATAAATAAGGTAGAATAAAATAGGCACTTAATGCAGCATCCACCCATACATATGGTCAGTCCTTGACAAAGAATTAACAATTATAGTACTTCCTACTTTAATTTTAATGAGTAAAAATTATATTGTTATATGTATTACATGTATTATAAGGACTATCCTCCAGGATCTGGAGAGGCACATGTCTCCAGACTCAAGGAAGGAAGCTTATAATAGGTCTCTCTCATGAGCTAAAAGATTTTAAACAATTATTATTTTAATTTTATGTGTGTGAGTGTATTGCATGTATGTAAGTGCACACAGGTGCTGGCTACAGGGAGACACTGTCTCAAAACACAGGGAAAAAAAAAGGTCTTTTGTGCTTGAGAGGCTAAGGCAGGAAAATCAGGAATTTCAGGCCATCCTGGGCTATGTAACAAGATTGTATTTCAAACAAACACCCTGGATCCTTCCTCACACAGCTTCTGGCATGCATAGGCCCCTGCTAATGTATATGAATGAGTAACAGCTTGACTCTGCAAGATTCCAGTGAGGCCTGAGCTGAGCTCAATTTTAGAAGAGGAAATAGACCATTGAGTTTGTAGCTTGTTCAACTTTCACAGCCTGGAGGGGGTAAAAGGAGTCCACCAAACTGGTCCATTCTGGATACAGCAAGTTTTAGAAAAGAGGGCTGCACACCTTTAGTCCCAGTACACAGGAGGCAGAGGCAGGCAGATTTCTGTGAGTTTGAGGTCAGAAATCTGGTCTATGTAGAGTTCCAGGCCAGTCGAGGAGGGAGGCAGAGAGAGAGAGAGAGAGAGAGAGAGAGAGAGAGAGAGAGAGAGAGAGAGACTGACTTGTCCAGTTACAATGACCATAGATGATTCCACAAGGCCAGGGAGAGCTTGAATGCAGGACGTCCCAGAAAAGGTTGGTGCTCTGCAGTGTCATAATTGTGGCCTCCATTGTCACCAAAGTTTATTTTTCCTGCTTTCCTTAATGATTCTGTGGCTTTGTGCTGGCTACTGTACCCATTCCTCACTCATGAAATGGGTTTGGTCATTTGGATTTAGTGGGCAGGGTTGCTGAGACTGCAGGCATGCTTTAGGCTCACTACAGATAACAACTAGAAGTCTGTCTTCGATGGAGCATGGTGACACACACTTTTAATCCCAATACTCAGGAGGCAGAGACAAGTGGGTCTTTGTGAGTTGAGAGGCCAGCCTGGTCTACTTATCTAGCTGTAGACTAGGCAGAACTACATAGTGAGAGCCAGTCTCTAAAACCAAACACACACACACACACACACACACACTCCTTGTTTCCTGAATACCAGCTACCAGCTGTGTGTGGAGCCTAGTTAAACATCATGTTCACATGATCTCAGGCTTCTCTGAATCCTGTGTGCCTGCAGAAGAAAGCACTGGGTTCAAAACCCATCTGAGAAGGTGGGGTTGGTAAGGGGTGTGCAAAGGAATGGATGAAAAGGTGTTCGTACTCTTGTGCCTTAACTGGCCTGCCTGAATGTGCATTTTCTGAGCACGACTGTGTCCTGTGCTATTTATGGATCATCATTTTTTTGTTTGTTTATTTGTTCTGGTGCTGGGGATGGAACCCAGGACCTCACACAGGCTGAGCTGCACCCCAGCCCTGATGCATATGCTTTCTTCTAGTGGTAGGAGAAAGAGCCGGAAGCAAGGGAAGCTGGTGGAAGAATACTGTTTGCTCCTCAAAGGTACCAACTTTGGATGCTTCCTTCCTTGGGAAACTTTTTGGGACAAAAGTCACATTTCTTGGTGGGAAGCCTCCTGTACAGGGCCCAGAAACAGGGATATTTGTTGACTCCATCCAGGTTGGAGGTCAACATGTAAAAATGCACTGGAACCTGACACAAAGTGCAATAGTTTACAGTTCCCCTCCTTTTCTTTAGTTGTGAAGGGTTAATTTATATTTGTTTATATCATATATATATATATATATGATATCTCTCTCTCTCTCTCTCTCTATATATATATATATATACTGATTTAAAATTTCATGAGTGTTTTTTCTGCATGTATGTATGTTCACCATCTGCATACCTGGTGCCCACAGAGCCCAGAAGAGGGCGTCAGATCCTCTGGAACTGAGTAACAGATGATAGTTCACCACCATGTGCACTTGCTAGGAACCAAGTCCAAGTCCAAGTCCTCTGCAAGGGCAGCTAGTGTTCTTAACCACGGAGTCATCTCTCCAGCCTCCAAGATTTAATTTTATTTTTAAATTACTTGTATGTGCTGGGCATGGTGGCATAGGCCTTGAATCCCAGCACTCAGGAGGCAGAGGCAGGCGGATCTCTGAATTTGACGCCAACCCAGGCTACATACTGTTCCAGGCCAGCTAGGGCTATAGGGAGATCCTGTCTCAAAACAAAGAAATGAACAAAGTTACATGTGTGTGGTGCACACATGCATGCAGGCGCCCTCAGAGGCCAGAAGAGGGTGTCCTGTCCCCTGAGGCTGGAGTTTATAAGCCACCTGACAATGGTGTTGGAGACAACTCCAGTTCTCTGCAAGAGTAGTATGTGTTCTTAGCTGCTGAACTATCTTTCCAGTCTAGACACCACCCGCCCCCACGCCCGTGCTCTTTTAGAGTGAGCCTGCGTGTGTGATTGTGAAACCAGGAATCCAACGGGACGGTGAGGGGTCTGAAGGGTGCAGAAAGGTGAGGGGCTCTGAGAAGCTAAGTGTCCGGGTGCACATCCTAACCTTGTGGGGCTGAAACTCGGGGGCACAAGTATGGCAAGTGGCACTCTGGGTGTGGCTGTGCCTGTGGAACGGTAGAGGGGTGACCGTGGTGGGGTGTGTGCTCCGGGGTGGGGTGTGGATGTGAACACTCGCGGAAGGGCGAGCTCGTCAGAATGCCTGAATCGGAGTGAGTGTGTGCTTGCCAATGTGGGGGTGAGGCCGGCTGAATGTGACTACGGGATGCTGGGGGAGGGGGAGGCGGCGTGCGCGCGCGCGCATGGCGGGGCGTGGGCGGGGGGCACGTGGCCGGTGGGCGCGCGTGGGGGGTGCGCGGCGCGGGCCGGGGGCGGGGACACTGCAGCGGCCGCGGCGACGCGGACACGGGCCCGGCGGCCCCGGGCGGCAGGCGCGGGCGGGCGCAGCACCGAGCCGGGGGTCCATGGTGCGGCCGTGTCCGTCAGTCGGGCCGCGCGGGCGGCTCCGCGCGTGGCCCGGCGCTCGCGACCTCGCCCCTTCGCTGCGGGCCCGGCCCGCCCGCTGCCGCCGCCTCCTCCCCCGGGGCGGCGCGGTGCCGGCGGGCGGCGGCGCGGAGGCCGGAGCGGGCGGAGGCCCGGGGGGCGCGGCGGCCAAGGCGGGCGGCGCCGGCGACATGACCGACAACATCCCGCTGCAGCCGGTGCGCCAGAAGAAGCGGATGGACAGCAGGCCGCGCGCAGGGTGAGTGTCCCCAGCGCCTTTGTGCTCCGGGGACCCGAGCCCCGCCGGGCCTGACAGCCGGGCCGCGCGCGGGCGGGGAGGCGGCGGGGGTCCCCTGCTCCCCGGGCCGGGCCCGCGTCCTGTTCGCGGCCTTAGTCTCCGCTCGGATCCCCGAGACTCCGGGCCTCTTCCCCGGCCGGGCCCGGCGCGCGCAGGCCAGCTCTGCGGTGCCCCTGGCCGGCTTTCGGTCTGGCGGTTACTCCCCCGCGTAGCCGCGGTGTGCTCCACACCGCGCTCGTCCTGGGGCTGCGACATTCCCCGGGAGCCTGGAGGTCTCAGTGGGATGTGCCGGGCGCCGACGCCACCTGTACCCCGGCCCTGGGTGGGACCCGCCGGGCCGCTGGGGCGCAGCGTGGGTGACCCTGCCCGCTCGCCCCGGCCGGTGTGGGAGGAAGGAGTCCCCCGGCACCCGCCGCTCTGGACACCTGCTGTGCCCTACGGCTGAGGCCGCTACCCTGGCGGGGAAGAGGAGTGGGTATGCCCTCTCGGGACAGGGAGGACCGCTGCATGTTTTGAGCCTGGTGATGGGGTGCTGAGGGTGGCGGTGACTTGAGGTTTTCGGGGGACTGACCACCTTGGAGGAGGGTGGGGGTGGGGCTGGTGAGAATGCAGATTCCCTGGCTCCGCCTGGACCGGCCAATCAGAGCCCCTGGGGGGTGGGACCTGAGAGGTGCTTTTCTACAGGCGGCGCAGGTGCGGACGAGGCCCATTGAAGGCGGAGGACGGCAGGGCTGGGCGGGGCCTGCGGCCTCCCCTCCGCCCTCTCCGGGCTTCCCAGTGGCCTCGGCTCTGGGCAGCCGTCAGTGGCTCGGAAGCCGGACGCAGGCGTTGGGTGGGGCGGGTGACCAGGTGTCAGAATGAAAAAGCGGTGCCAGCTGCCATCTTGTGGGTTCTTTGTCCTTGGCTTCCCTGAGCCCTCAGGTGTCACGCCCTGCTGAATTTTTGCAAAGTAGAAGACGGAAGCTTAGGGACTGCGAAGAAGGTGCCGTGAACAGTGGATTGAGCCTCCGTCCAGGAACACACTCCCCACCCTTCCTCCCGTGGGTGGGTGGTGGTTTTCTGTTGGTTTGTTTTTCGGTGGTGCTGGAAGTCAGACCCAGGTGCAGCACATGCTAGACAATCAAACTACCGTCCACCTACATTCCAGCCCTGGTTGTGTGTGTGTGTGTTAAGTTTTATTTTTATTTATGTGTATAAGTGTTCTGCCTGTAGTATATTAAGAGCACCACGTGCGTGCAATGCCAGGGCAGGCCAGAAGAGGTTGAATGCCCTCGAATTGGAGTTAAGGTTGCATGTTAGCTGTCATGTGGGTCTGGGAACTGAACCCAAGTCCTCTGTGTAAGCAAGTAGCCAGCGCACTTATCTGCCGAGCCATCTCTCCAGCCCCTGGTTGTGTGTGTGTTTTAATGACAGTTACTTGATCCCACAATTTTAAATGCCACAAAAATGTGGGAGCTTTTGAGGTCTGTGTCCCCATTTCATATATGAGGATAACAAAGTTGGGTGATGATGAAAATTTTGTTCAAAGTCCTACAGCTAGTGAGAGGGTTAGATCTGAGCCCCCTCATTTCACCTAATGGTCCCAGGTCGTGTAAAGTCTTAAATTGGTTAGGGGATTTTGGTAAAAAGTCAAAAACAAGGTCACATACTGGGGATGCTACTCTTTTGGTAGAGAGCTTGCCCTCCTGCACCAAGCCCTGAGGTCTGTCACCAGCACTACATAAACCAGGCATTGTGCATACACTAATCCCAGCCCTGAGGTGGAGGCAGGAGGATCAGGGTTCGAGGCCAGCTTGGGTTAGGGAGACCCAGTCTCAAACAAAAACAACAAACATAGACAAGGTCCCATGTCCTGGGGCACACTCTTATTTAGCCCAGAGCTGTCTCCTTTGGAGAGTTGCCACATTCTGACAGAAGGCTGTTGAAATGGTGTAGTTAGGCAGCTAGGTGCTTCCACCACAAGGCTGGAAACTGATTACATCATGGCCTTAAGGTCAGGCTGAGTGGAGTTCCTTTCTTGGGTGAAAGGCCACAGGTTGCCTGTTATGTGGCTGAACTCGGGATTCTGGGAGCTGGTTTCCAGCCTGGACTCTGTCTCCTAGAAGTTGTATGATCTTAGAAAAATGACTTTACTTCTTGGAGTCTACATTTTTCATCCTTAAAGTGGGAGTAACAAGAATTATATATTTGTCAGCTTGTTTTTGAAACTTAACCGATGCAAAGTTTGGAACAGTAAAGGGCTCGGTGTACCTCAGGTATTGACAGGGCCTGGTAATGACATGCAAGTTTTTGTGTGAAATTGCCCTTGTAGGGTGTCCATGGTGCCTTCTCAGGGTTTTTTTTTTGTTGTTGTTGTTGTTGTTATTTAATTCTCCCCCCCCCCCCCCCCGGGTGAAGGGTGTCTCATTTAACCCAGGCTGGCTCAGAATTGCTGTGTCTCTAAGACTGGCTTTGAACTTCTGATCTTCTGCTTCTATCTCCTAAATGCTGGGATTATAGGCATGTACCACTGTGTCCAATTAATGCAGTGCTGGGGATGGAACTCAGGTTTCCTAGAAGCTAGGCAAGCACTTGGGGTTCTCTTTTGAGAGGAAGGGAGCCTTTGTTGATGGGGAATTTAGAGATATTATGAATGACTTCTCTGTATTAACAGAGAAGTATTAGAACCTTAGGTGCAGAGACAGGCCTGATGTGAGATTGTATGAAGGGAAAGGAGCTTGGGCTTTGCTGACCTGAGTCTTGTCAGGTCATAGTGCCTGTGGATTTCGTGGCCAAGTTTAGCAAAGAGGTTTCAACATTTGATGTATTAACATTGGGAGACTAAGGTATTCTGGGTTAAAAAAGAGTTCAAGATTCAAATGTATTTTAACTATGCACATACACACACACACACAAAACAATAACAACTGGACATGGTGCCACACACCTTTAATCCAAGCACTCTTGAGGCTGAGGCAGGTAGATCTATGTAAGTGAGTTCAAAGCCAGCCTGGTCTACATATTGAGTTCCAGACCTGCTGGAACTACAGGAACTACCTGCTGGGGCTACAAGGAGATCCTGTCCCCAAAACAAAACAATAACAGTTTTATTGGATCTGGGGATGTAGCTCAGTTGTCAGAGTGCTTGCCTAGCATGCAGGAAGCCTTAGGCCCATTCCTAGGACCATGATGGCCTGTTCCTATAATCTCAATAGTCTCGGAGTGGAGGCAGGAGGATAAGTTTAAGGTCAACCACAGCCACGTAGTGAATTTTAGATTAGCTTAGGCTACAGAGTAAGACAGACCCTGTCTCAAAAAGGGGTCAGGAGGCCTGGAGAAATGGTTAAGAGCACTGACAACTCCTGGAGAGGACCTGGGTTCAGTTCCCAGGGTCCACACCACCCACCTGTAACTCCAGCTCCAGGGGATCTGATGCCCTCTTCTGGCCTCTGCTGGCGTTATATGCATGGGTGTATTTACATACATGGAAGTAAATCACTCATACAGAGAAAATAATTTAAAAGGTGGGTGGGGGCAGCTGTGGGTATAAAGTATAGAGTATCAACTATGGGGCAGTTGATAGTGTACCTTGAGTAATGAAGCCCCACATTCTTGCACTGCATAAAATTAAGCTTAGTGACACATGCCTGTCATCCCAGCAGTCTGAGAGGTAGAGGCAGGAGGATCAGGAGTTCAGAGTCCTCTTGGCTACATTGTAGCCTACATAGGACCCTCAGTAAATGATGAGGTACAAGAGGGGGCTCCCTGGATAAAGACCCTTGGCGAAAGTTTGAGGACCTGGTTCCATCCTTGATGGAAGAAGAAAACCTACTCCTAAAAGTTGTTCTCTGAGTCCCTCACGTTCTCCTGGCCTGAGCACACCCACACATGCACGCATACACTAAAGAAATGTAATTTTAATAGGGATTTTTTTTTTTCAGTAAAAAAACCTATGCCATGTAGCTGACTTGGAGTTAAAGGGACCAGGAGTCACAGGGTATTTGGGGGCCTCTAGGAATTGGAAAATAATTCTCCCTAGACCCTTCAGGAGTGTGATGTAGACACCTTGACATTAGTCAACATGAGGTTCCTTTGGGGCTACCAGTCTCCAGAATTGTAACGGAATACATTTATGGGAGGGGGGTTTGTTTTGAGACAGGGTCACACTGTTTAGCCCTGGCTGGCTTAGAACTCACTATGTTGAATGCCAGAGAGGCACCTGCCTCTCTCCTGAGTGCCAGGATTTAGAGGTGTGTACCAGCACGACTGGCCTGGGGATAAGTTTGTAGCATTTAAAGCTACTCACATCATGGTTTATTGCAGGTACAAGGAAAGCTGAGGGAGACTCTGGAGAGTCACACTGGCTGTGGTAGCCCTGGAGCTGGCTGGGGTCTAGACAACACCTCTGCTGGGGCGGATGCCTCAGAGACCTCCAGGGAGGTGCTTTGTTGCTTGAAAATAAAGAGCTTTTCTCCACCTGTTCGTGTGCTCACGCCCATGAGAAGGCAAATGTCTACTTCGGACCTGCAGTTTCTAGGCTCTGCAACCAGCCTCATTCACCAGCGAGGTGACCTTTCGTTGACATTTTGTGTTTCTGGAAAGACTCGGCATTTAGTCAAGGCCAACACTGAGAGTCTCCAGTAGCAAACACAGGACTCCATGTAGCTCTGCCCCTTGGAGCAGAGATGTCTCTCCGCTTTTCTCGCCAGTAACAATGAATTGTTATTGTTGGTGTTTTTGAGACAGAGTCTCATATAGTCCAGGTTAGCTTTGAACTCACCAGTAGCCAAGCATGGCCTTGAACTCTCAGTCATCCCGTCTCTACCTCCCAAGTGCTAGGATTACAGGAGTGCACCACCATACTCAGCTTACACGGCGTTGAGGATCAAACCCAGGGCCTTGTGCATACGTAGGGAGCATTCTACCTACTGAGCCACATCCCAGTCCTGGAAGTTATACTTTTTAAAGATGTATTGCACTTTGGAAAATTGCTGTAGTTAAATATAAAGAGAGAGGGGACTGAAGAGATGGTTCAGCAGTTAAGAGAATGGCACCCACGTGATGGCTAACAACTGCCTGTAACTCTGGGGGTCCAGTGCCCTTTTCTGACCTCTGTGGGCATTGCATGACACGGGTGCACCTGCATACAATGCAGGTGGTACACTCATACACCTAAAAATAAAAATAATAATTAAAGAGAGCTGGAGAGATGGCTCAGTGCTTAAGAGTAATGGCTGCTCTTGCAGAGGATCTGGGCTTGATTCCCAGCACCCACTCTTAACTCCAGTCCCAGGGGAATCTGATGCCCTTTTCCGACCTCCGAGGACATTACATGACATGGGTACATTGACACACAATGCAGGTGATACACTGATGCACAGAAATAGAAATAATAAATAAAATACTTAAAAAGCGGGGAAAATAATAAAATATTTTAAAAAAGAGATAAAAATGTATATTATATATATTTACTTTTTTACATATATTTGGTGCGTGTGTGTGTTTGTATGGGTGGGTAATCACATGCCTTGTCATGCCTGTGAAGATGCATGTGGAGGTCAGAGGACAACTTGGTGGGAGTCAGTTCTCTCTACCATATGGGTCATGAGAATCGAACTCAGGTCATCAGGTTTGGTGTCAAGTGCCATTACCCACCGAGCCATCTCAGTGGCCCCTATTTTCAGTTTTCTAAAGTGGGGTCTAGTTGTGCTGCTCAGATTGACTTTGAACTCCTAGGCTCATGTGATCAATCTTCCTGCCTCAAATATCAAAAGTAGCTGGGCTACAGGTGTGTGTCCCCAAACCTGGCTCTATGCAATATTTTCAATAATTTTGTGCACAAAGCACAGACTGATTGCGTAAAATTTTCTACTTGTGATGTCATATTGATTCCCCTAAAGTTTGAGACTTTGGACTATTTTGGAGTTTGGATTTTAGGTTCAGGATGCTCACCCTTTATCCCTGTGACCCCAAGCCACTGTCTTTTGCCCTTTCTGAGTTTCTTCTTCTGTAGAATGGGTATCTGTGCTGTCAGGAATGATACATATAGAGTAGCAGTTGTGGGCCTGGGTGACAACAATACCTCTTTGAACATTGCACAGGATCTGACTGATTGAGAACTCAGCCAAGCCAGATGTGGTTTGACACACTTGTAATTCCAGAAGTCAGGAAACTGAGGCAGGAGAGTAGCAAGTTTGAGGCTGGCCTGGGTTACTTAACAGGACCCTGTCTCAGAGAAAAAAACAAAACAACAGACAGAGTTCTGACCAGAACTAACCACAGAGGACTCAAGTCCATTAGAAATGATCTTGACTGGGTGTGGTGGTGCACACCATTAATCCCAGCACTGGGGAGGCAGAGGCAGGCAGATCTCTTGTGAGTTCAAGGCCAGTTTAGTCTACATAGTGAGTTCTAGGTCAGCCAGGACCACCTAGTGACACCCTGTCTCAACCCCCTCCCCCCAAAAACTCCCAGTAACAAAACAGAAGTGATTGTGAACCCACTGAAATAATCCTCAAATTGTTGAGCCTGGGGTGACAAAGCCCCTGGATATCACTGTTCAGGAAAAGTCAGGCCAACCTAGGGCGTTCTCCCTGCAGATGGGCCTTTTCAGCACGAAGCCTGCCCATCTCGCTTTCATTCCTCTCTCCTGTTCCAGCGCTGGAGATTAAACCCAGGGCCTGGTACATGCCGGGCAGACCCTCTGCCTCTGAGCTTCTCCTCTCCTCTGAATGCTCTGAACTCTACTGTTGAATATATCATTTTGGCGTAAGATGCTGTGGTAGTGGTGGTAAGATTCTGATAATTCATAGCTCTGTAAAGTCACTGTGAGCACACGGTCCTCGGTCCTGTGTGTGTGTGTGTGTGTATGTGTATGTGTGTGTGTGTGGAGAGAGAGAGAGAGAGAGAGAGAAAGAGAGAATGAATTTGAGAATTTCATACATGTATACACTGTATTTTATTTAAATTTTTTAATTTTTATTTTAGGTGTATGAGTATATTGCCTGCATGTATTTTAAGTGTACCTGTGTCTTGCAATGCTCGATGAGGTCAGAAGAGGGTATCAGATCCCCTGACCTGGCGTTACAGACTGATGTTACCTGGGAGCCAAACCCAGGTCCGCTGAAACTGGAGTCAGTGCTTTTAACCACTGAGCCATCTCTTTAGCTCCTTTTCTAAAAATTTTTTATTATATTTTATTTAGTTATTTGTGTGTGTGTGTGTGTGTGTGTGTGTGCGCGCACATGTATGGATGCCTTAGCATATATGTACAGGTTAGCGAATAACTTGCAGGAGTTGGTTCTCCCCTTCCACTATGTGGGTCCCAGAGATCGAACTCAGGTCATCAGGCTTGGTGACAACCATCTTGATGGTCCCCCAATATATTTTAATCGTATCTACCGCCACTCCTCCATCTAATTCTCCCTGAATCCCCAACAGGTCACCTTCTAAACTTCATTACCCTCCCCACCCCCACTGAGTCCAATTAGTCCTGCCTGCATGTGCAAGGAGTGGGACCATCCACTGGAGCATGGGCAACCCACCAGTGGTCCACCCTAAAGAAAAACAGCTCTCTCTCTCTCTCCCAGCCACTTCCATCGATTGCCAATAGGTCCTCAGCTAGGGGTGGGGCCTCATGAGTCCTGTCCTCTCCTAGGGGTGGGGCCTCATGAGTTCCTGCCCTGTCCTTGCTGGAATTATTACTGGCTTGATCTTGAGCAGGTCTTACGAAGGTAACTACACCTGCCGTAAGTTCGCAAGTGTGGCTGCATGCCACATCTGGAGCACGGAGTTTCACAGCACTCTCCCACACAGCCTTTCCGTCCCCTCTTCTGAGATGGTCCCTAAGACTTGGTGGGAAGTTGATAAAAATGTTTTGTTTATGGCTGAGTGTTCATAGTCTCTTATTTTCAGGACTTTGGCCAGTTATGAGTCTGGATTAATCCTTGCCCACTGCAAAAAGAAGTTTCTCTGACCAAGGCTGACATTAGCACAAATCTGTAGGTATAAACTTAAGTTTTTGATTTTTGAGACAGGGGTCTCTCTGTAGCCTCAGCTGGCCTGGAAATCACTGTGTAGACCAGGCTGGCCTGTATCCATTTGCCTCTGCCTCCCAAGTGCTAGAATTAAAGGCTTGTGCCATCACATCTGGTAAAACATAAATATTTAGAAGGTATTTTGACAACCAGCATAACCATTTAGCAAAACAACAATAGTAGATTCCTCTCTAGGGCCTGTTACCCAGCCATGGGCTCTTGACCAGGTTTAAATTACCCAGGCCTGAATTCCCCTGTGTAGTACAGCAGTCCTCAGATCCACTCAGAAAGTGGAATTTCCTTAATAACAATTATTCCTATTGTATCAGCCAGTAGATCTTTGTTTTTGTTTTCGTTTTGTTTTGTTTTTTTTTTAATTACCTTTTTGTAACAGGGTCTCCCTGTAGCCCCAGCTGGCCTGGAACTCACTGTGTAGACCAGGCTGGCCTGGAACTCAGAGATCAACCTGCCCCTGTCTCTGTCTCCCAAGTGTTGGAATTAAAGGTGTATGCCATCATGCCTAGCAGTAGTGGGCACATCTTGCTTATCAGGTTGGTACTATAGCATGCAAAGTCCAGTGCTGGATAAGACTATTAATGTCATTTCTCCTCTAGTGGCCTGTGTAGAGCCTTCTGGCACTATGACAGCTAGCCAGCAGTGGGGAGAAATTCCCAGTCAGTTCTAGATTGATTTCTCTAAGTTTTGCAAACAAAGTGTGTGGTATCTTCAACAGTAGTCTTACCGTCTAATTATAGTGGGCAGTCAAGAAAAATGGCAATATCCTGTGTTGTTTTGGAGGCCTCTGGGTCCTCCCTGACTAATTACTCATAGAGAACTCTCATTCCTAGCACCGAGATTTCCATTTAATAACCCGTGTCTTCTAGGAGCAATGTTGTCCAGCCTTGCAGGATGTTTCTGTCCTTTTAAAAAAATTATGGAGTTTGAAAGATGAGTCAGTGATGAAGAGCACCAGGTGCTCTCGCAGAGAACCCAGGTTCGATTCCCAGCATCCACACGGAGGCTAACAACTGTCTGTAACTATAGTCCCATGGGAATCCAATGCCCTCTTCTGACTCTTTGGGCATTTCATGACATGGATGCACTTAACACACATGCAGGCAATACACTCATACAGATAAAATAAAATAATAAATTTTAAAAATTAATATATAATTATATTTTTAATTATCTCACAAAATAGTGGGTTTCCTTTTTATACGTCCGTAGTTTTGGTCAGTCCGTCTCTTCTTCCTCATCCCCCTTCCTGTCTTTCCTTAAACCTCCAACTCCCAGTCTCCCCCTTTCTCTCTTGACATACTGTTCAACTATCTCCTCTCCCATTAAAACCTTTTCTCTCCCCCTCACAGGCCCTCTCCTGCTTCCTGATCTCTCCAGACATTCCAATTTAAACACACGGATCTAAAAATCTGAAGCTGGTATCTACACATGAGAGAGAACACGCAGTGTTTGTCTTTCGGGGAAGACATATCTCAGTGTGTTTTCCAGTCCAATCGTTTTTCTGCAAATTTGACTTTTCTTTATAGCTGAATTACATTCCATTGTGTGTATATGCTGCATTTTCATTGTGCATTTCTCAGCTGATGGACATTTCGGCTGAGTCTGTTTCCTGGCTACTGTGAATAGAGCAGTGTTCAATGAACAGGGTGAGCAGGTGTCTGTTGTAGTAGGGTGTGAAGGTCTTTGGTAAATGCCCAGGAGTGGGACAGCTAGGTCACGGTTTGTTTTTTATTAGGCTCTGGTCATATTTTCTCCCGCTGATGGGTACACAGCTTTGTTGAATGTGTTTTTCTTTTTAAAGACCCTGTATTGAGCCCAGTGTGGTGGCTTATGCCTTTAAGACCAGCACTAGGGAGGGAGAGGCAAGTAGATCTCTGTGAGTTCCAGGCCAGCCTGGTCTACATAGTGAGACTGCTTCAAAAATGGCCCCCGACAAAAACCTCTATTTGGGGATTGGAGTAAGTTGATAGAGACCCCCCTAGCATGCACAAGGCCCTCTGGTTTCATCCCCAGCACACAAACCAGATGTGGGGATGAAATCTGTACTCCCAGCACTCAACATTAGAAGCAGGAGGATCAGAGGTTCAAGGCTAAGTTGGGCTACCTGAGACTGTGTCTCAGATCAACAACAACAAACCCGCATTTAACTTCACCTATCGATTTCTTTTTTTTTGTGTTGTTATAGGTTTGCTTTTTGAATTTTTTTTTTTTTTTTTTCCTGAGCTGGTCTCATTTAGCCTAGGCTGGCCTCAAATTGCAAGATTGCAATCTTGTGCTGGGATTGCAGATGTTCACCACCGCATCCAGCATGTGTGGTAAACTTCTTTGTTCAACATGAAGGGTGTGGCTTTAGGTGCCCAGTGTTCCCAGGTGGATCTGGAGAGAGGGCTGTGCTTGTGGTTGAGGTCCAGAGTTGCCGCCTTTCATCCCCCTTGTCTCTGTTGGGATGGAGAGTCTCTGGACAGGCTGTGCACTTTCTTGGGTACAAACAGTGGGAAGAAGTCTTGGCTCCTGGCCATCAGGAAGTGCTCCGCACACCCTCTGCCAGCCACACAGCTGCCCTCGTGCCATCCACTGCCAGTCCCAGAGCCCCGCCCTGCGCCTCTGCAAACCAGACCGGCTTCACTCAAGTCTGTGGAGACCAGGGGATGGGTGACTGCCAGCCCAGGTAGGGAGTGGGGTAGACTTAGCAGGCATGCATGCTGGGGGAAGTAAGGGAGGCACTTGATGCCAATCCCCAAGTAGATGGGACCAGGGCCATTTGACTTTGACCCGAGCTACCGGTGCAGTGAGTTGCAGAGTCGACACTGAGCAACCTGTCTTTGGACTTTTGACTGTTACTTCTTAGAACAGAAAGGTCTTTTGCTATCTCTACTCAAGTTCAAATGGGAGGAAATCTTGGATGGGAACGTGCCTCTGGCCTCACTGATGAAAGCAGCAGCCTTTGGTTTGACTTCTCGCATGCTCAAGGCTCTAGATTCTATCCCCAGCACTGTTAAACAGTGACGAAAGTAGGGTCTGGGGGGGGCAAAGATAGGGGGGGCTCACGGTGTAGTCCAGGATAGACTTGAACTCACAATCCTGCTACCTGTGCCTCCCAAATGCTAGCATTACAAGTGTGTACCACCATACCTGGTGCTATGTTTTGGGCAGTGCTGAGGTTGAACTCAGGGCCCCGCACGTGCCAGGCAAGTGCTGTTACTAGTGAGCTACACTCTGGCCCCTGGACTTTTAAAAACATTTAAATTTATTTATTTAGACCTTTTTGAGATAGGATCCTCTTGTAGCCCCGGCCTGCCTGGAACTCACCACGTAGACCAAGCTGACCTCTGTCTCACAGAAATCTGCCTGCCTCTGCCTCCAGAGTGCTGGGATTCAAGGCGTGTGCTACCATGCCCCTGTATTTATTTTTGTTTGATGTGTTATGAGTACTTTACTTGCATGTATGTATGTATGTGTACCATGTGCATGTCGCACCCATGGATACCAGAAGAAGGTGTTGAATTTCTGGAAACTGGACTTAACATGTGCTTGTTAGCCAACATGTGTGTGCTGGGAACCAAACCCATGTCTTCTGTAAAAACAGCAAGTACTGTTAATCACTGAACCATCTCTTCTGCCTTGAAACTCATGATCACATCCTACGTTGTGTACCACCACAACCAGCTGGTTTAATTTCCAAAGAAAAAGACTAGTTGTAGCCAGGCAGGTGATGCATGCCTATAATCCTAGCACTGGGGAGGTGGAGTCAGGAAGCTCAGGAGTTTTAGGTCAGCCTTGTCTACATAGTGAGTCTGAGGCTAGCCTCAGACCTGTCTCAAATTTTTTTTTTATTAACTATTGTCTGTTCTTTAATTTGTGTGAATTGGCAAGCTTGATGCATGAGTACAGATTGTCCTGTGGGAAAGGAGCTCATGGCACAGTGGCTCTGCCATTCTTGTGTCCAGTGTTACTCGCTTTCCTTTTAGAGTGAAAGCAATTCCCTTTCACAATACATTGAAATCAAAACAAAGAGTCAGTTCATGGAGAGCTAGGAGGACTTCCAGATGCTGAAAGCCGCAGCCGGTGTTCAAGTGACAGTAAACATGACCTGTTTATGCTGCAGGGTTCAGAAATAAATCCAGTATTCTGGTTGTCCTTGTAGACTAAAACAATCTCTCCATGTATCTACAGAAGTATGATTTTTAAAAATTTATGTGTTTTGAGACAGTGTCATGTGTTCCTGGCTTGCCTAGGATGATATTGAATTTTACCTCCTGAGCACTGGGGTTACAGGGGAAGCCGCACCTTTTGTTTATTTGGTACTGGGGTTAGAACCAAGGGTTTCATGCATGCTAGGCGAGCACTGTACCAATGAGCTACATCCTACCCCTCAGACTGGGAAATTATTTATTTAATCTCTCCCTCTCTCTCTTTTTTTTTTTTTTTTTTGAGGCAGGGTCTCCTTGTAGTCCCAACTGGCCTGGAACTTGCTGGCCTTTATCTCACAAAGATCTGCCTGCCTCTGCCTATTAAAGGTATGTGCCACCACACCCAGATATTTATTTATTTTTATTTAAGTGTATGTATGTGCCTGCGTGAGTTTATGTTTACCACATGTGTACAGGAGCCTGCAGAGGCCAAAAGAGGGTGTCAGATCCCCCTGGAACTAGAATTTTAGGTGGTTGTGAGCTGGCGTGTGGGTGCAGGGAACTGAACCTGGGTCCTTTGCAATAGCAGTAATTACTCTTAACCCCCGAGTCATCTATCCATCTCCCCTGGGTTGGAAAATTTTAATGTTGCTTTTGTTTCTGCAAATTTGAGGAGGTTTAAGGGAGAGGCCAGGTGGAAAAGGCCCCATGGGATAAAAGGGATTAAAAAGGCTTCCCAGAGGCAGAGGCTCTTCCTTCTGTTAAATCCTTGACATCTGTCAGGTGCTAGAGAATAGCCCTTTGGCCCTGGGCCCCAAGGAAGAGGCAGTGTATAGTATCGACAGCATCTTGCTTTTACAGCAAAGGCCTGGCAGGGCCACTTCCCCCTGTGGGCAGTTTGTGGCAGGACAGGTGAAGTTGGCTTGGGCTGGCATGCTGCATCCTGGCAACATGATGTTCTGGGTTTGATGGCTGTGGTGGGGACCATTCCTTCCGTCAGGATTTGTAACAGCTTCCCAGGCTCTGCCCATCAGCTGTCAGCAGCATCCCTCGAATAGACTCCTGGCAGCAAATACAATCTCCAGACACTGCCAAGTGGCCCTTTGGGACAGTCACCCCAGGTTCACGGAGCCAGCATGCCCTCTGAGTGGCTCATTCCTATTGTTCTTTTAAAGTGTCTCATCCTGCCTAAAACAAAACAAAGCCTCATGGACCACAAATTCATGTCTGGTCTATTGTTTTACACACTGAAGTCAGCTTTCTAATTTAAAAACCAAGGAAGCTATTTATTTTTGTTGAAGTGCTAGGGATTGAACCTGGGACTTCATAGAAGCTTGGAAAACCCTCCACCTCTGAGCTCTGTCCTCAGTCCCCCTTCTTACCTTTTACTTGTTTTATTTTATTTTTAAGTATTTTATTTATTTTAAAAACATATATTTTTATTTTTTAAGTATGAGTGTATGAGTATATTGCATGCACGTATGTAAGGACACCTGTGTCGTGCAATGCCTTCAGAGGCCAGAAGAGGGTGTCAGACCCCCTGGAATTGGAGTTATGGATGGTTGTTAGCCTCCATGTGGGTGCTAGAATTCAGACTCGGGTCTTCTGCAAGAGTAGCCAGTGCTCTTAACCACAGAGTCATCTCTCCAGCCCCTTACCTTTGATACAAGATGTCCTTAAGCTGTTCAGGCTCTCCTTAAAATCACTTTGTAGCCCAGGCTGCCTTTGAACTTATGATCCTTCTGCCTTAGTCTCCAGAATAGCCAGGATGACAGGCCTGTGTCTCCAGGTCTGGTTTCAAGGAAGCTTTGAGCTGTTAGCAGAGAACATTTGAGGAATGGTAAGGGCTGAAACCCTAAAGCTAAATGCGACTATATTTGGAAATAAAGTCATTAAAGATTAAGATAAAACAAGACTGGGCTGGTGAGATGGGGAGGCAGGTAAAGGCACCTGCTGCCAAATCTGACAACCTCAGTTCAATTCCTGGACCAGTATGGAGGATGAGGAGAGAACTGAGTCCTGCAAATTGTCTTCTGATCTCTATATGTGTACTGTGACATGCATACATCTGCATACAGATACATACACCCCCACACAAAATAAATATAGAAAACTGCAGTAAGGATACAACATGACTACTGTGGTGGCGCAGATCCAGCCTGGCTGGAGTCTTAAGAAAGGAGATAGAAGACAGGTGTGGTGGCTCATGCCTTTAGTTCCCACCTGGGAGAAAGAGGCAAGTGGATTTCTGTAAGAACAAAGACAGCCCGATCTACATAGCAAGTTCCAGACCCGCTGGGGCTACAGGGAGACCCTGTCTCAAAAAGATTAAAAAAAAAAAAAAAAAAATTTTTTTAAAAAGGAGATAAAGACACCCCAAAGTAATGCCTCTTTTTCAAGACTCATTTATTTATGTATACGAATGTGTGTGCCTGCATAAGTGTATATGCACATGTGTGTACAGGTGCCTAGCGAGACCAGAAGAGGGAGTCAGATACCCTGGGTTTGGACTTGCAGTGTGGTGAGCCACCTTCCTAGCACCACATCTATAACTCCAGTTCCAGGGGATCTAATGCCTTCCTCTGGCCTCCACGGGCGTTATATGCATGTGATACACCTGTTATAGGTACAGGCAGAACACTCATACACCAAAACAAAAAGAATAAAAAACATTTAAAAATAGAAAGTAAAATGTTGGTGAAGACACATGGAGATGCCCAGGGGGCCCCATGTGGGACCCAGGTACCTGCAGGCCACTGAGAGTACCTCACTGTCAGTAAAGCTTTCTTTGAGTTGATGAGTTCATTAGCAATTTGATGTGAACAGTCAAATGTTGATTTTTATTTTTTTTTAGATGTTATTTTATGTGTATGAGTGTATTATTGCCTGCATATATGTAAGTGTACCCAATGTGTAGTGCTTGCAGAGGTCAGAAGAGGGTGTCAGATACCCTGGAACTGGACTTACGCATGATTGTGAGCTGCCATGTGGGTGCTGGGAATGGAATCTGGGTCCTCTGGAAGAGCAGCCGGTGTTCTTAACTTCTGAGCCATTGCTCTAGCCCCAACAGTCCAGCATTAAGAGCTTCCTGCAGATATGTTACAGGAACTGGTGAGACTGCTCAGCAGGTGAAGCCCCTTGCTTTGAAGCTTGATAATCTCAATTTGATCCCCAGGACCCACGTGGAGGAAGGGTGAACAGACTCCTGCAAGTTCTCCCCTGAGCATATGTGGGCCTTGGCACCTGTGCCTACCCCACACACAAAATAAACAAAGATATAATGACCTTTTGCTCCACTTCCTGAGTGCTGAGATTACAGATGTGCACCCCACTCTCCACTTATACAGTGCTAGAGATGTAACCCAGGCTCTCAGGGTGCTAGGCAAGCACTCTAATGATGGAGCCACATTCCTGCCCAAGCGGGTGACTCCAGTGTTGCCCAGGCTGAGTTGGGACACTAGTATCTCCAAGCTCTTCAGAAACTGTTTTCAGTAGTATTGATTTTCATTTTCTCCCAGCTCACACGAGCGACGTTTATGAAGAGAAAGTGTAGATTATCCAAAATGTTTATTCTCTCCCTGACTCTGCAAACACTGTGGCTTTTACACAGTCCCCAGTAACATTTAAAACTGGAGAACAACTTCCTCCTCCCATTGCTCCTCCTCATCACCATCCTCCCAGTGAAAGGTCGGGGGTGGGGTTCCCAGAAAAGGAATGATGCAATTATTTCCAATTAAAGCTCTGCTGGTGAACAGATAAAAGGATCTCTGCTTCTTGGCAGCTATTTTATTTGTTTGTTTTGATTCAGGGTTTCACTATGTATCATTGTCTAGTTGGGGGCCAGCTGTGTAGATCAGGTTGGGCTCCTCAGTGCTGAGGTCAAAGGCATGCATCACCATGTGTGGCTTTTTTTTTTGGACAGGATTTACTCCATAGCCCAGGTTAGTCTCAAATTCATGGTAATCCTCCCTCAGCCTCCTCAGTATTGGGACTATAGGCATGATCCATCATACATATACCACCATGACCTTTTTGTGTGTCTTTTGAGACAGAGTCTTGCTCTGTAACACTGGCTAGTCTCAAATTTGCAGTGATTCTCCTGCCTTCTTCTCCAGGGGGCTGGGATTACAAGTGTGCACACCGTGCCTGACAATACAACATTTTAAGTGGCTGCGTAGAGGATGTGGGTACAGCCCAGTGGTAGAGTCTGTGTTTAGCCTGGACAAAACTTTAGGGTCCATTAACAAAAACTAGTTTACTTAACAGAACATTCTATCTCCCCATGTTGATGAATGTTTCCATTCTGAATGCTGACCTTCGAAATAGTCAGTGCAAAGCAAGGCGCAATGGGGCGGGAGGCTGAAGCAGGAAACATCACCCCCCCCCCCCCAGTGGCTGCACCAGCCATTTGACACACCCCCGTTTTGTACAGCCATTCTGCAGCCAGCCAGCACTGGAGAGTTGCAGCTATGGGTTCAGGGCCTTTCAGAGGGTTGCCAGCTAAGGCATTCCGATCTGCACAGCCTCGCATTCACCCAAAAGTTAACTGAGATTTTATAGCAAACTAAGAACAGCTCCCGTGACTCATCCATTCAAGCACTCTGTAAATATTTACTGTGCTCCGACTCCATTGACTCCATTGCCGGCAGCTTCAGTGCTGGGGATGAAACTGAAGCAGCTTGAGTGACACATGGAATGGTTTTGGTGAATCCTGGTGGAGTCTCGGGTGTCAGTGTCCCGTCTGGGTGACCTGAATTTTCCCTTGCTTGAGGGTTAGGATTTGGGTGATGGCCTCTCCAGCTGCCATTGAATGTAGTAACTGCTCTGTAGAACTTCTGGGGGAGCCTCGCTTATAGTGGCAGTATGAGTGGTTGTATGGGAGATGGTGAACATTCAGTACATATTAGTTGAATGAATAAAAGGAATTCTGCCTATCTTTCCAGACAGCATCTTGCTATGTAGCCCAGGCTGGCCGCAAACTCTCTATTCTTGCCTCAGCTTCTCCACGGATGGGATGACAGGCGTGTACTACTGTGCCTCACTGGAAGTCTTCTACAATAGCTTGTCACGACAAAGCTGCTGTAGATCCGAAGGCCCTATGCAGTCATGTTTGGATTCCCTGCAAAAGTGGGGTTGCAGTGCAGTTGGAGCCTGGGGTACCGTGTCCCCTTACAGCAGGAACTGTTTCCGAGTCTTCTGCCTGCTGCATGTGTCGGCATGCTTGAGCTGGCCTTACACTCACCCCTCACACCTCTATCTCTAGGGGCAACCTCCTTCCCACCAAGGACAGGTATGCCTTTAAAAAAAAAAATTCTTGTTTTTTAGATAAGATCTCACTATGTATCCTTGGCTAACCTGGAACTCACTATGTAGATCAGGAAGGCCTTAACTCAGAGCTTTGCCTTCTTCTCCTGCCTAATGTTGGGATTGAAGGCATACATTATGACTGGCCAGGTATAATCAATAGGTAGCTAAAGATGACCTTGAGCTGATCCTCCTGCCTCAGCCTCCCAAGTGTTGGGTTATAGCATGAGCCAACATGCCTGGCCTTACAGGGTTTCCCGTGACTGCTCAGGCTTCTTGGTGCCAAGACCACACCCAAGGTGGAGTTTGCTGTAGCTCTGGGTCTCCATGGGAGCCCAAGAGAGGAAAGCTATTCTTGGAAGTGGTAGTTCCCAAGGCGTACCTGTTGGCTTCAGAAACCTAGTTTGGACTGTGCCGCTAAGTCCTGTATGATCTTGAGCGAGTGAGTTTTCCCTCAAATAGCTGTTGTTGATTCAGCTCAGTGTTTTGTTGTTGTTTGTTTACTATTTATTATGTTTATATATGTGCACCTGCATGAGTTACATGCAGGTGCCCGGGGTGGTGAGAAGGCATGGGAGCTACTCGTGATTCTGAAACGCCTGATGTGGGTCCTAGTAACCGAACCCAGGTCCTCTGCAAGAGCAGTAAGTGCTCTTAACTGATGAGACATCTCTTCAGCTCCTAGAACTTGCTTTTATTTAGTATTTTGGTGTCTAAGGGTCTTGTTCCATTTCTGACATTTTCTTTTGTGCTTTCATTTTCTTTCAAGACAGGGTCTTTTGTAGCCCAGATTGGCCTTGAACTCATTATGTAGCCTAGGCTGCTTGAACTCCTGGTCCTCCTGCCTCCACCTCCAAGTGCTGGGATCACATGTGCTGTGTTGCTGGCATTTTTTAGGCTCCTGCTGTGCTCAGTCCTGGCTTTGTGCTGTATGCTACACCTGCTGTTAAATCTGTGACCAAATGGCCTAGATAGATCAAGGGAAGTGCGGGCAGTGGGCAGGAGTGCTGGGCGCCTGGGGCATGTGAAGGGCCCAGGATTGTTAATCATCAGCCGCAGGGACAACCAACACAGATGGCACCAGTGACATTCTGGCCAGAGCGGAAGAGAACGAGATCTGATCTGTGACCTGGGAACGCACAGTGAGGTCCGAGGCTGACAGCCCTCACTTGTGGTGCTATTTGGGCAGCAGGGTTTAATTTATTTATTTTGCAATGCTGGGGATAGAACCCAGAATCCCACATATGCTTGGTAAGCACCCTACCACTGAGACACGTCCCTGACCTCTTACAAAGGCTAAAGGAATAGAACTGTCTTCATCACGCCATGAGCCTCCTGTGCTCATGTGTCCCTCGTCACTCCCACCAACTTCTGTGTTCTAGAAAAAAGTTTTTATCATTTACTTTAAAAGCTGCGTGGTTTCATGTCTTTAGACACGCACGTTTTTTGTTGTTTCTCTGTTTTGTTTGCTTTTACTTAGGGTGCTGAGGATGGAACCCAGAGCCATGCATATTCTGAGCCAGTGTTCTACTCCTGATCCGAATTCCCAGCCCTGCAGGGGATTTCTTAAAAGATTTATTTATTTTTATTTTATGTATATGAGCGTTCTGCCTGCATGTGTATAAGTGCATTCATGCATACAATGCCCACAGAGGTCAGGGAGGGCTTCATATTCTCTGGAGCTAGAGTTACAGGCAGTTGTTAGCTGCCATGTGGGTGCTCTTAATTGCTGAGCCACCTCTCCAGCCCCTCAAGCAGAGATTTAATCCAGTTATTAATATGGTTTACACAGCACAGTATATGTTTTTTGATTGTTTGAGACAGGCCTGGAACTGGCTATATAGAGCTGGCTGGCTTCATCTCACAGAGATCTATTTGCCTGCCTGTTCCTCCCGACTGCTGGGATCAAAGGTGTATGCCACCACACCTAGCTCTAGTGTATGTTTTTTACTTAACTGTGTGTGTGTCCTGGATGCATTCAACATGGTTACATAACAACCTTTATTTTATGATTAATTTTGGGTTTTTGTCATCACCTTAAAAGTTTTTTTTTTGTTTGTTTGTTTTTTTACTTACGTTTTTGCAACAAAGGTCTTACACAACCCTGGCTGTCTACTTTCTGTACAGCTAACCATGACCTTGAACTTGTGATCTTGTCTCCACCTCCTAAGTCCTGCAGGAGTACCCGTATGCTGACTTCCATTCTGGTTTGTGGTTTAAAATTGTGTGTGTTCGTAAGTATGTGTGCGCATGTCATGGTGCACATGTGACGGTCAGAGGACAACTGGAGGTCTGGCTCTGCCCTTGCACTGCGTTGAGACGGGGTCTCTCATGCCATTTCTGCCAATCTGCTGCATACAGATGCTTCCAGCTGATTCTCCTGTCTCCACTTCCACTGAAGGAATGCTGGAATCTCACAGACTCTAGACACCACTTCTAGGTTTGTTTTGTTTTTAATGTGGATTCAGGGCTGTGCAGACAGCTTTACTGTCAACTTGACACTCCTGGGTTGAGGGAGTCTCAATTGAGGAATTTTCTCCATTGGACTGTCCTGTAGCCTTGTCTGTGGGGCATTTTCTTGATTGTTGAGTCATGATGTGGAAGGGCCCAGCCCACTGTGAGTGGTACCACCTTTGGGCAGGTAACCGTGTCTTGTATAAGAAAGCAGGCTGAGAATGGGCCAGGGGAGCAAGCCAGTAAGCAGTGTTCCTCTGTGGCCTGTGCTCCAGCCCCTGCCTCCAGGTTCCCGCCCTGAGTTCCTACCTTGGGCTCCTCAGTGATGAACTGTGATGGGGAGATGTAACCCCTTTCCTCCCAAGGTGGTATTGGTCCCAGTGTTTTGTCACAGCAGTTGAAGGCAGAGGAGAATAAAGGGTTAAACTTGGTGTCAGGTTGCTCAGTGAGCACTTTTACCCATTGAACCATCTTTCTGGACCGCATTCTGTTGGTTTTTCATTTTCTTTTTGGAGACAGTCTCACTACAGAACCCTGGCTTGCTTTTCTTTTTAATTTTTTTTTAATTTTAAGTTTTTATTATTTTATGTGTATGAGTGTATTGCTTGCATGTGTGTAAGTGTACCCATATCATGCAGTGGCCGAGGAGGTCAGAAGAGCACATCAAATCTCCTGGAACTGGAGTTACGATGGTTGTTAGCCACCTGTAGGTGCTGGGAATCAAACCTAGGTCTTCTGCAAGAGCAGTCAGAGCTCTTAACTGCTGAGTCAGCTCTCCACCCCCTGGAATATCTTGAAGGATCAAAGTGAATCGAATGTACATTTGTAATTAGCATTTATAAATTTTTTTCACATTTGTAATTTTAATGGCTACGGGTAATATGTTGATTGGAAGCATTTTGGTCCTGAGAACACAGATGTCATTAAACTTTGTGACCTGTCATCTTTCTTCCTAAGTAAAACATAATGTCCCAGTGTGCGTGTAGTTTTTTATAATATTTGAAAATGGAATCTGTCTGCTTCAGAATCTGTTTTGTCTTTGTCTTAAAGAAATCAGATCATCTGAGAATGAGAAATAGCTCAGTCAGTGAAGTACTTGTCAGTCAAACATAAAGACCCGAGTTCAATCCCCAGAACCCAGTAAAATGCTGGGTATTATCATCCTAGCTCTGTGGAAGGAGAGACTAGTGACTGGTGTGTCCCTGGGGCTTACCCACCAGCCAGCCTCCCTAATCAGTGAGCTTTCAGCCCATAAAAGATTGTCTCAGAGGAGGTGGACCACATTCCTGAGGGTGGCACCCAAAGTTGTCCTTGGACCTACCTACACACACACACACACACACACATACACACACACATAATATCAATCAAATGGTCTATTGAGTGGTGTGTGCATAGGAACCTGGCCTCTTAGGGACTGCCCAGTCCGATTGCCCCTTTCGTTTATTTTATCCATTCTTTTATGAAGCTTGCTGAGCCCTTGGGGGTTTGAAAATTAGAAGTTTGCCTATCCTGGTCTACAGGGAAACAGACCAGAAAGTCTTGGTAATCGGGGTCTAGAACCACTTCCTTCTCATCCAGAAAAGTCCAGAATTTATTTTGTTTGGATTGTTTTGAGCTTAGGAGAAAGCCCAGAGCCTTACATATACTGAACCCAACGTTAGGCCTGAGCAAATGTTTATTTTGTGCCTAGCGATTACGGGGATGCTTGGAGCAGAGAGCCCAACTCCATGTACATAACTTGCCTGCCTCAGGACCATCTCTCTCGTGGCCCACATGCTTGCCCTCTGCATAGCAGCTGGATGGTTTGCAACCAGTGCGTATTCAGTCAGAAGACTGTGATCTGAGAATCAAATCAGAAAATCCACTGTGGGTTCCCTGCTATAGTTGGAGCAAGCGGGAAGCAGGGTTAACTACATTACTTGTAGTTTTACTTTTAAAATTAAAAAAAAAAAAAAAAAAAAAGGGCTGGAGAGTTGGTTCAGCAGTTAAGAGCACTGGCTATTCTTGCAGAGGACCTCGGTTCAGTTCCCAGCACCCACGTGGCAGCTAACTGCCTTAACTCCAGTTCCAGGGAATCCATTCTGGCCTAGCAGGCACCAAGCATACATATGGTGCATTTACATACATGCAGATAAACACTCATATGTAAAAATAAATAAATATGTAAAGTTACTATTGCTTGTGCATGTGTTCACACACAAGTGTATAAGTGTATATGATGTGTGAATGTGGGTTTGCACACGCTACATCACCCATGCGGAGGTTGTTCCTGTCACTGTGGTTTCCAGGGGTGGAATTCCCTTCCCCAGGCTTGTGCCATACGTGCTTTTGGCCTGCCGAGCCACTTTGCCAGCCCCTAGCATTGTGTCTTAATCTGAGCAAAAGCTGTTGCCATCCAAGGATAAGAAAGTTGCTTTGTGAAAAAGTTGGGGTTTTTTGTTTTGTCTTTTTGAGACAGTCTCCCTGTAGCCACAGCTCATTCTGTGGATGAGGCTGGACCTGATCTCATGGAGATCCACCTGAATCTGCCTCCCAAGTGCTGGGATTAAAGATTGAGCTGTCACACCTGGCTAAAAATTAGTTTGTTTGTTCTTTTTTTTGATCTTGAAAAATAATTTATGGTGAGCATGGTGGCACACACCTTGCGATCTTTTCAGAGATTTGTTTACAGCTCCCAATTTCCCTGGGGAAAGTTCTTGCAATACTCAGCTTGAGGACTTGTTTCTTGTCTCTCCTGCATAGGAGGAAGACCTTGGCGTGTGGTTACTCAGAATATCCGGTTCATGAATCAAGGGACCCTCAAGATCTGGCTTATTGACTGTTGACAGTCCCTTACCCCACTGTCCCCGAGCCTCTCTGCTGACTCGGTCTTGATGACCCATTCTTGCTGACCTTAGAGCCACATCTGAGCCTCTCTGCTGACTCGGTCTTGATGACCCATTCCTGCTGACCTTAGAGCCACATCTGAGCCTCTCTGCTGACTCGGTCTTGATGACCCATTCCTGCTGACCTTAGAGCCACATCTGAGCCTCTCTGCTGACTCGGTCTTGATGACCCATTCCTGCTGACCTTAGAGCCACATCTGAGCCTCTCTGCTGACTCGGTCTTGATGACCCATTCTTGCTGACCTTAGGGCCACATCTATTGCTTACTTATGCTCTGGCCTTATTTTCAATTTTAATATTTTGTTTAAAAGTTTTTGTGTATTTTTAATGTGTATATGTGTTTTGCCTGCATGTGTATGTAAGTGCACCCATGTCATGCATTGCCTACAGAGGCCAGAAGAGAGCATTAGATTCCCTGGAACTGGAGTTGTAGATGGTTCCCAGCCTGTATTGTAGGTGCCGGGAACCAAACCTGAGTCCTCCGTAAGAGTAGCCAGTACTCTTAGCTGTGGAGCCATCTCTACAGCCTCCATTTTTATTAAAAAATACTTTTTTGAGACAGGGTCTCCCTGTAGCTCCAATTAGAACCCACGGTGTAGACCAGGCTGGCCTCGATCTCAGAGAGATCCTTCTGCCTCTGCCTCCTGAATGCTGGGAAAAAAGCATGTGCCGCTGTGACCGGCTGTCATTTTTATTTATGTGTATGAGTGTTATGCATGCATGTATGTGCAGTGCCAAAGGAGGACAGAAGAGGGTGTCAAATTCCCTGGAACAGGAGTTACAGATGATTGTTAGCCACCATATGGGTTCTGGAATTCAAACCCAGGTCTTTTGCAAGAACAGCCAACTCCCTTAACTACTGAGCATCTCTCCAGCCACCCCACTCCCTGCTGCCATTTTTAATATTTTCGTGGGACTGGAGAGATGGCTCAGTAGTTAAGAGCACACACTGCTCTTGTAGAGGACCCACATTCATAGGTCCCCAGCATCCACATCGGACAGCTCAAAATAGCCTGCAACTCCTGCTCCAGGGGATTGACACCCTCTTCTGGCCTATATGAGCAATTGCACCTGTGTGCACATACCCCTAGACAGACACAGACACATACATAATTAAAAAGAAAAGAAATGTTTAATATCTTGAGAGAGATATCACCATGTAGCCCAGGATAGCCTCAGCCCCCTGAGTGCTGGGGATCTTCTCTGTTGTTCACCATGCTCAGTGTTGTAGAGCGCTATTCTCTGAGCATAGCAGCCATCATCAGAGCAGCCGTGACTACTTGCAAGTGACCCTCAAGATCTGGCTTATACTAGCCAGATCCTAGAAGGAGGGGTTAGGGAGGGCCATTGGACACTCACCTGAGATTCTTGTTGTTCCCTCCAGTACCTCCTGGCTGTTTTATGTAATTCTGATCTAACTGCACGTGGCCTCGTGGTTGTGGGATGTGCTAGACTCTACAGACTGTGGGAGGGGACACCATCTATGTGGCTATGGGGAAGTCATCATCCATGCTGGGATGAGTCTTCTAGTGTGGCTGCTTTGGGGTCACCCACACTCCTGTAAGTACTCCCTCACCTACGCTCTGTAAGTAAACCCAGTGAACTCACTAGTTCCCTAAGTTGGAGTTCGCAGGAATCCTGCTTTGGTTTGTTGTTGGTGCTCTTTAAGAAGGGGGCAGAGATTTGTTTATCCAAGCTCCCAGTTTCCTGCAGTACCCAGCTTGAGGAGTCGTTTCTTGTCTCTCTCCCATAGGAGGAAGACGTTGGCGTGTGGGTACTCAGAACATGTAGTTCGTGAATCATGTCAAAAAGCTGTGACCACTTGCCTTGTTACTTACTACCAAGTACTCAGTAAATTTCCTGCAAGGCAAATGCTTCTGCGCGGAAAACACTCCGTTTCTCTTCACTGCCAGTAGAAATGGAATGAGGGACACGAAAAGCAGCGATTAAATGAGTTAGGCTTACAGCTAATTATCTTGAGCCCAGATAATGCAGAGTCCTTATTTAATCCTGTACCAGGCGTTTAGCCCTGTGTTGTAGACCGTGAATCCTTCTCCCGGCCAAAAGCCGCTGTCTTCATCAGTTCAGCTGTCAGGCTTGTAAGAGACCATCATAACCCGCCTTGTGGGGGTTGTATTCTCTCAGAGAGGGAGGGGCCTCATTGAGTGTCTATGCATGATTGTACCCCAGAACAGGCACGGGGAGAATGTGGACTCCCAAAGGCTCCTCCTTGTGCCTTTGAACAACTTAGAAAGTGGCCAGCAAGAGCGAGTTACTGGCTCTGACACCTGTCCGTATCTGAGCATGCTCCACCCAGCCCAGTTTACTGGAACAAGGATGCTATTTTTAAGAAAGCATTGTGTTTCATCATGGAAATTTTGAGCATCTGAACAGGCAGCTTGCTGGCTGGCTCTGCGCTTTGGGGTCCAGATACATGGGGACCCTGTGTGCTTAACTCTGTGCCGCAGCATCCCACCCAGACCTGACCCGCAAGAGGAGGGGAGAAGGATGGTCCACAGAAGATGAATCATTATGTGAGTCAGAGCTATCTTATCTGGCTGGTTTCACTTCGCCCAGCCACTCGGGGCTGGCTGGGAATTTCCTCCTCCCAGCCTGGGCATGCTGGAGCGGGGAGCGTGAGTCGGTTTCACTGCGGTGCTTAAGGGGGCTTGGGATTCTCGAGCCGGTTCACAAGCTCTCCTGAAGCAGGTGCCCAGAGTGGCTTCTGTGTGACAGTGGTTCATCCCAGGAGTTCTTTGAGTGAGGTGATGTGGATGCTGGTGGGTTGGTGGAATAAAGCATCCTTGGGAAGGCTGGGCTGGGAGTGGCTCTCAGGGTCTGTGTACAGCAGCCAGCTCGCTGGCTTGTCTCCAGGTTCTTCTTGCTTGTTTGCTTTCAACATGTTGCTAAAAAGGAGCAGGGCCCACCCAGGGCAAGATGAGGGGTGGCTGTTGCTCATGTATCTGCTAAGTTGCTGTGGTCTTCCTTCCCATCTCTATTGTAAAATGTGAAGCATAATAGTAAAGCTCATTGAGGTGTATTAACTTTCTCATTTTTAAGCAAATCCTGCTTTTCGAAATAGGGAAAGGTTTATTTTGGCTCATGAAGAAGGCGTGGTGGTCACCTTGTGTCTACACTCAGGAAGCAGAGAGAGACGACTGGTGGTGGTGCTCAGCTGGATTTCTTTCTCATTCAGGCTGGGACGCCAGCCCAGGTTTTGGGTGCGTCTTGCACCTCTGTTCACCTAATCCAGAAACTCCCTCACAGATATAGAAGAGGGGTTTTCCTGCTGATCCTAAATCTCCCCAGTTGACAAGAGCAACCACCCAGGGACACAGCACCTTTTGCTGGGACCACAGCTTCCTAGGCACCTCTCCTCTGCTTTGCCAACTGAAGGAGTCCACTGAAGGATGATGTCCTGAATAAGGCTGTGGCCCTGCCCTGGCCAGGCTCCTTACAGAAAAGCATTCTGAGACAAGTAGACCATGGGGTGTGGCCTTGATAGTGTGGGTGTGGCCTGGGATTGTGGGCGTGGCTTTTGTTGGTATGGGTCTGGCCTAGGTGTATGTGCCTGGCCTTGATGGTGTGGGAGTGACCTAGGTTCATGGGCATGGCCTAGATGTATGTGGGTGTTCTTGATGGCTTGCTTGGGTGTGGCCTAAGTTTCTAAGCCTGCCCCTGGTGGTGTGGGCATGACAGAGGCTTATGGGTGTGGCCTTGATAGTGTGGGCATGGCATAGGTGATATGGGCATGGCATAGGTTTGTGGGCGTGGTCTTGGTGGTGTGGGCGTGGCCTATGTTTATGGGTACCATCTTGATGGTGTGGGCGTGGCTTTGGTGGTTGGGTGTGGCCTTGGTGGTGTGGTCTTGGCCTAGATCTGTGGTCTCATCTTTTCCACAGGTGCTGTGAGTGGCTGAGATGCTGTGGTGGAGGGGATCCGAGGCCCCGAACTGTCTGGTTAGGACACCCAGAGAAGAGGGACCAGCGGTATCCTCGAAATGTCATCAACAACCGGAAATACAACCTCTTCACCTTCCTCCCTGGGGTATGTGAGGTGGTCCTGTCTCAGTGGACCCCAGTCCTGTGGCAGAGTTCTTCTCAGTGCCCCCTTACTACTGGCCTTGTCTTCCCTGGTTGCTCTGAGCACCTGGAGGGACCACACCCCCCCCAAAGGCCATCACTGTCACCTGTCAGAATACTTCATGCTTAGTTGGTATTTTTGATTAACCAAATGTGGAAAAGATTGCTCAGTACTAACATTATACCCTGTGACCCCACAAAATAGATTAGGAATAGGAAAATTGGGAGGTGAAAGTATGTGTAAAAGAAAATTGATCCTGCCGTCTAGGGTGGGAATTGATATTTTTGCTAATACTTTTTTTTTTTTTTTGAGACCAGTCTGGCCTGGATCTGACAGGTTTGCCTGCCTTTGCCTCCCCAGTGCCACCACACCTGGCACAAATCTAAATCTTTACTGTTCTGAAATAAACGTTAACATAACTTGAGCAGGGCATGGTGGCCCATGCCTCTAATCCCAACACTTTGGAGGCAGAGGCAAGTGGATCTCAATGAGTTCAAGACCAGCCTGTTCTATATAGCGAGTTCCAGGCCAGCTGGGACTACAGGGAGACCCTGTCTCAAAAAGACAAAAAAAACATAACTTGAAATAAAATGTTAAGTTTTCAGTCTCAGAAGATGTGTGACTCTTTAGTTTGTTTATTTTTCTTGGTGGTAGTGAGGGCTTTGCACTTGCTGTACCATGGGGTTGCATCCTCAGCCCTCAGTGTTTACTGTTGGAAACTTTTGCAATTAATATTTTTTCTTTGAGACAGGTGTCTTATGTGCATCAGGCTGGTTTTGAACTCCCTATGTTGCCAAGGATGACTTTGAACTCCTGATTCTCCTGATTCTACCTCCAAAGTGCTAACTTGACAAGCTTGTACCACCACACCCAGCTAATGCAGTGCAGGGGTGGAACCCAGCAGCTCATGCAGTGCAGGGATGGAACCCAGGGTGCTGCATGCACAGGCTGGGCAAGCATTCTGCCCACTGACTATGTCCCCGCCCCTGCAGCTGGTATTTTGGTCTGTGCTTCCCAGATCACACAGGGCACGGTTACTGTGGGAATGCTTTCACGTCTTATTCTCCCAACTGAACCTCCAAACTCCTCCAGGAGTCTGACTCTGCACCTCTGCTCTCTGTGGTCTAGGTGCTGTTCAATCAGTTCAAGTACTTCTTCAATCTCTACTTCCTGCTTCTCGCCTGCTCCCAGTTTGTTCCTGAGATGAGGCTTGGCGCCCTCTACACCTACTGGGTTCCCCTGGTGAGTAGTTGGCATTGTTCTTTAGGCAGCTTCAGAGGTTTGCACACGGGACAGTCTTTGTTTCTGGGCCTTTTCAAGGGGTTGATGCTCTTAGGTCAATAAACTGGGAGTTCCCAGGTTTCTAAAATTTTGTTTTTATTTTATGTGTATTTTATGCCTGCATGTGTGTAAGTGTACCCATCTGTGCAATGCCTGTGGAGGTCAGAAGAGAGTGCCTGTAACTGAAGTTACAGACAGTTATTAGCTGCCATGTGGGTGATGAGAATTGAATCTGGATCCTCTGCAAAAGCAGCCAGTGCTCTTAACTGCTGAGCCATCTCTCCAGTCCCTTATTTTTATATTGTGTATGAGTGTTTTGTCTGCGTCTTTATAAATGCATTTGTGTCAGAGAGGACATTGGATACCCTGAAACTAGAATTACAGACAGTTGTGAGCCACCATGTGGGTGCTGGGATCCAAACCCAGGTCCTCCACCCAGGTTTTAACGTGAATGCTGCAGGCCATGCACCACCAGGATCCATGCTGCTTGCCCCGTTCATTCAGCTGTCAGCTGACGTCATCCGTTATTTCACCATGTGCTTCCTACATGCTTATGGTTTGTAGCGTGGCACATGAAAGATAATGAAGATAAATGCTTAGTCCTTATGGATTATTATTATTAGAGACAGAGTCTCACTGTGTAGCCTTGACTGGCCTTGAACTCACAGAGATCTGCCTCGCTCTGTCTCCAGTAGTGCTGGCATTAAAGTTGTGTGCCACCATGCCCGGCTTTCCTTTTGTCTTTGTTTGTCTCCGTGGATGGCATCATTGTAATGGTTTCCAGAGTTCGCGTTTTCCTTCTGTTCTGTGCCCAGCATTACGGTGGGAGGGGATTGGAAAAGTGCCATTCACGCTTTCTGTGTGGAGCTGAACAGAACTGACTCGTTCCTTCTTTTCCTTCCTTTTCATTCTTCTTGCCCTTCATCAAATGGTTACTGTGCACCAGACCCTGGGCCGGGTGCTGACATGGGAGGGCCGGCAGTGATGGGAATAGACAGGACTTCCTATCCAGTGGGACTGAAGCTGGGGATAGACTACAAGTAGAAAGATCAAATTCATCCAAGTTGTGGTCAGTGGGCTGAGGTGATGGTTCAGTCTCTAGACCTAAGTTTAATCTCTAGAATTCACATAAAAAGCCAGGTAGGCTGGGGAGGTAGAGACAGGTAGATCCCTGGGGCTTGCTGGCCAACCTGCCCTACTGGGATTGGTGAGCTCCAGGTCCCCGTGAGAGACCTTATCTTAAAAAATAAGGTGGATGGCTCCTGAGGTTGACCTGTACACACACATGCACGCACATGCATCTGCATACATAACACCATAGACATGGACACACACACACATCTGGACATGTACCACATACACATGAACACACAATTTTTGGGAAGTGCTCTGAAGCTGACAGAGTTAAGTCAGGAGAGAGACAGGCTTCCGGGGCAGTAGTGTTGATACTGATGAAGGTGCAGAGCAGAGATGTGTAGAGGCTTGAGCCATAGCAGGCAGGAGAGCTTCCTGAAGGTGGTGGGAAGAGGCGGGGGTAGATGGGGAACATTCCAGGGGACAGCAGTGCCCCTGTGGGACCCTGTGATAGGCATGTGGAACATCTGAGAAACAGAAAGATACGCAGCATGACTGAGGGGAGGGGAGGGGAGGGTGGAGCCAGTCCGTGTCGTGTGTCGTCCCCATCCATCCGTCCCAGTCCGTCCATGCCCCCCGCCCCCATGACCAGAGGGACCTTGTGATACATAATCACTGTTTACTTCTCACAAAGCGAGTCCAAGGGTACTCCTTAGATCCTCAAATATCCTGTTAAATTTTTTTAAAAAACTATTTTATTTATTTATTTATTTGTTTTGTGACAAGGTTACCCTGCAGTCCCAGCTGGCCTGGAACTTGCTATATAGACCATACTGGCCTCATCTCACAGAGATCTGCCTGCCTGCCTCTGCCTCCCAAGTGCTGGGATTAAAGAAATGTGCCACCATGCCCTGTTTATTTTATTTTTTAATGATGTGTGCCTGTGTGGGTATGTGCTTGTGAGTTCTGGTGCCCATGAAGGTTTGAAGCCTTGGATGCCTCTGGAGCTGGAGTTATAGGTAGTTGTGAATCACTTGACATGGGTGCTGGGAAGCAAACTGGGGTCTTCTGATAGAGCAAAAGTGTTCTTAACCACTGAACCATTTCTCTAGCCTCCCCCCACCCTGTTAAAAATTTTAATGAGGGAAAGTTTAGAAATGATTTAAGCCCTCCTTAAGGAAACAGATATAGTATTTTTTATATATATATATATATATATATACATATATATGTGTGTGTGTGTGTAGTGGGTGAGAGATGGCAAGGGTTTTAGTGGGGAGCACTTGAGAAACAGAGCCTGTTGGTAAGGGATCTGTGGGTGGGTGACTGGTCACTACTCATGCCCAGTTGTCAGACACCTTGTGTTCAGAAGAGGAGGGCAGTTTCTTTCACACAAGTCTCAAAAGTGATTTGGTGACTGGAGAACAGGTTTTGTAGGAGAGGTAGGATGCTGGGAGCTGCAGAATGCTTCATGGGAGAATCCTCTTGCAGCTCAGGCTGGCTTTGAATTCATGGTCCCCAGTAGCTAGGATTATCAGCCTGCCCCTACTCCCAGCCTCATCCCAGCATCCTTTCCTCAGTAATGTTCTTTCTGCTTTCTTTTTTTCTTTTTCTTTTCTTTTTTTTTTTTTTTTTGAGATAGGCTCCCACTGGCTCCATAGCCCTGGCTGGCATGGAGCTTGCTTTATAGACCATGCTGTCCTCGATCTCACAGAGATCTGCTTGTGTCTACCTCCTGAGTGCTGGGTTTAAAGGCATGTGCCACCACACCTAGCTTCTTTTTAAAAAACTATTTCACAAGGAGCCTGGAGAGATGGCTCAGTGGTTAAGGGCCCTGACTGCCCTTGCAAAGGACCCAGGTTCAGGTCCTAGCATTCTCGTGGTGGCTCCTAACTGTCTGAGCTTTAGTTCCATTGGATCCAACACCTTCTCCTGGCCTCTGCAGGGATTGTAGGGCATAGGTGCACTTGCATACATGCAGGCAAAACACTCATCGATAAAAATAATTTCATGAATATATATAATGTGGGAATGTGGTTTGTTGTTGTTTATTTATTGGTTGTTTATTTTGAGACAGGGTTTCCCTGTAGCCCCAGCTGGCCTGGAACTCACCATGTAGACCAAGTTGGCCTCCGTCTCACAGAGATCCCCCTGCCTCTGCCGCCTGAGTGCTGGGACTAAAGGCATGCACCGCCATACCCAGCAGTTTTTTGTTTATAGTGTAGTATAGTATAGTATATTTATATGCATGAATATAGTATATTTTGAAGAGTTGTCTTCTGTTTTTCTCTCTCTGTTTCCTATTGAACCTCTTTTTTTGTTGTTGTTATTTTTATTTTATGTTTATGAATGTATTGCTTGCATGTAGGTGGGTGCCATGCAGTGCCCAAGGAGGTGGGAAGAGGACCTTGGATCCCCTGGAACTGGAGTTTACTGATGGTTGTTAGCTGACATGTATGTGCTGGGAATCAACCTGGGTCTTCTGCAAGAGCAGCCAGTGCTCTTAACCGTTGATCCATGTCTCTAGCCCTGAACCTCTTCTTTTTTTTTTTTTTAGTCTTTTTTGAGGTAGGGTCTCCTTCTATAGCCCCAACTGTCTTGGAACTCAGTATGTAGACCAGGCTGGCTTTGAACTCACAGAGATCCACCTGCCTCTGCCGCCTGAGTGCTGGGATTAAAGGCATGCACCTGGATCACTCCTGGCCTGGCTGGTTTTCGTTTTTTAAGAAATGGTTTCATGTAGCCAGGCTAGATTTGAACTCTCCGTGTAGATGAAGATGACCTTGAGCTTGTGTCCCCCGGCTTCTTTCTCCAAAGTGCTGGGTTACAGGTGTGAGCCTCTTTCTGGCTCAGAGTTTCTTTATGGACAAACAAGCAGTTGAGTGAAAATTCTCATGTCCTTTTTAGGAAAAAGATAGCATGTGCAGGTCTAAGGTGTATTTTCTGTTTCTGGTGTGTCTTTCTCTTGATTTTTACTGACAGGTTTTATGACCATCTCCTTAGCCCTTGACACCAGCGATCTTGTTTTCTTAATACTTTTTCAAATTATTTTTATTTATGTGTATCGTATGTGTACATGTCTGCAGGTGCCCATGGAGGCCAAAAGAGGGCATCAGATCCCCTGGAACTGGAGTCACAGGAGGTTGTCAGCCACCTGATGTGGGTGCTGGGAACCAAATTCCAGTCCTCTGAAAAGAGCAGCACATGCTCAGTCCCTGAGCTGTCTCTCCAGCCCTTTTTTCCCGCTTCAATGATAAAGGGTATCATGATGTTAGAGAAAAAAATGAAGAGCCAAAAGACCCACCCAAGGGGCTGGCAAGATGGCTCAGTGGGTAAAGGCCCTTGCCACGAAGCCAGTGACCCAAGTTAGATCCCTAGGACCCACAGAGTGGAGAGAACCTCTGCAGGTTGTCCTCTAACCTGTGTGTGCATGCACACATGTACACACACACAGACACACACGTGTGAATATTAACAACAACTTGAACAATGGAATGGACACCTTTAATCCCAGAACTCGGGAGGCAGAGACAGGAGGATCTCTCTGAGTTTGAGGCCAGCTTGGTCTGTATCGGAGTCTCAGGCAGGCCTGGTCTACATAGTAAGACCTGTCTCATATACAAAAAGCACAAAAAGCAAAGAAAACAACAACAGCAAAAAACATGGAGAGAAAAGTAAAATCACCCAAGAAGGGGATGAAGCCGCTTGTACAGCCCTACCCTGAGGTACCCCATCATCTCCCACCCTGAGGTACCCCATCATCTCCCACCCTGAGGTACCACATTCATCTTCTGGGGTGCGGTCTTCTTATTTCCTCTTACATGCCTGTGCTTTATGAACACTAGCACATGCTGCATCAAACTACTGATGTCTCTCTGTGGATGTATGGCTTCTTGACTTCTGTTTCCGTAATTTAGTATTGTTTGTGTAAATTTTTTCCCATTTTGAGGCCAGGTGTTGATGTTACCAGTGAGTTGGCTGGGGTCCTTTTGCCCTCCCTGCATAGGAGTGGGAGGGACGATGGGTAGTTGAGGAGAAGCGCCTCAGTCCTGGTAGCCCTCGAGCACTGAGAGCCTAGGGGCTGGACTGGTGGACCCAGAGGCCACAGCTCCAAGTCCCGAGAGACCTGTGGCCCCAGCCTTTAGAAGCCAGAGTCTTTTAGTTCTAGGCACCAGGGTTGGAGCTCACTGCTCTGGCCTTGAGCCTCCAGCAGCCCCTGGCCCTCAGCAGCTGTTGCATTTCTCAGCTTCCAGCAGCCCCGAGCAGCAGCCGTACCTGCTTGTGCTCTGTTTCTGAACGGGCTCCAGGTACTGGGACCTGCAACTCCCAGTGGCTCCTGTTAATAGCTCTTAGGCCTTTAAGGCTTGGCAGCTCCCTGGAACTTAACAGGCCCAGTCCCTGGGGCTTCCAGAGAAGCCCTTCCCTGCCTTTGCTGTTTGCTGCCTTGGTTCCACCATTCACTTTGGAGCTCCCCAGCTGCCCTCTTGGGCACGGCTGTGCTGTTCCTGTGGCTGCAGCTGCTCTCCTCACCACTGTACCAACCTGCTTTCCACTATCTCTTCCTGGTTACTAGCTCGGCCCCACTGGACTAACGCTTAAGACTAAAAGTAGACAAGAGACCTCTCCAGAGAAGCCAAAAAAGGAGACTGGAATGCTGATCATTTTGAAGGGCTGTGTTTGCACCAAACATAGGCTTTCAGCTGGACTAACCAGGGCAGGGTTCTCCTTCTGGTCTGGTGAAATGGCTTCTAGAGTTCACTGAGCCTGTGATGGTCAGAAGGTTCCATGAATGCTTGAATGGTCCTAGCTGGAGCTGAATTTCTGCAGCAAGCAGCTGTGGTTACCGAGGAGTTTCTTCAAGGCGTCTCTGGAGTGTTCACATCAACCAGGAGAACCATGCAGTCAGCTACTTAGCCAATAACCCTTAGGTCAAGGTAGCTGGGGGACCACGGAAGTATTCTAGCAGTTTTCAGTTAGGGAGGCAAATTATCCTAGCACCCAGTATCTTTGCTTTATTTAAAGGAAAAATAAACCTTAAACGTGTACTTGCAATAAAGATATATATTGACATTGATTTATCAGTTATTTATTTATTTTTATGTGTATGAATGTTTGGCCTGCATGAATGTAAATGCACTATGTGTGTGCAGTGCTGTTGGAGGCAATAAGAAGGTGGTGGATCCCTGAAACTGGAGTTTTAAACAGTTTTTAGCTGCCACGTGGGGACTGGGAACCAAACCCAGGTGTTCTGTTAGAAGCAGTCAGTGCTCTTGACTGCTGAGCCATCTCTCCAGCCCCTGATTTAACAGTGTTTGACAGTGCTCTAGCATTGTTTAACATAACTATTCCCATCTTGGTGCCCAGGTGGGGGGGGGGCCCTCTTCTGTTTTGTCACTATTTATGAAACTGACCTCAGAGTCCATATATAATGAAGTGATCCTTCTGCCTCAGCCTCCTCAAAAGCGTGGGGGTGTTTTGTTTGTTTGTTTGTTTGTTGAGACAGGGTCTCCCTGTAGCCCCAGGTGGCCTGAAACTTGCTATGTAGACCAGGCTGGCCTCAATCTCACGGAGATTGGCCATCAGCCTCTGCCTCCTGAGTGCTTTAAAGGTGTGCACCTCCTCACCCAGGCATAAATCTATCTTTGATGTACAATTTCAAAAGGAGGCTTAGCACCTACAGAGTTGCTTGGCTGGATGGTCCCTGCCTGTGGGTTCCTTTACAAGCTCAGACAGTCCCCGGTCCCCCTCCCCTCGAAACTCTTCCTAAATATGTGTGAGTGTTAAGAACCTCCTAAATGGGGCACTTCGAGTTTGTTTCTGTATCTCTTTTAATGCAGTTTCTAGTTGAAGGGGTGGCCAGTCCTCTCGAATCAGGTACAGCTGTTTGTGTGTGGCTGGCACAATAACTTTGGTGGCTCCTGCCTTTGTATGAGACACACGTTCCATTAACAATCAGTGGGATTTAGCCAGGCCCAAGCAGAGAAAAACAGACAAACCCAACAATAACAAACTCAGGTTTTAGCATAGATCTACAGAACAGCGAGTGGGGTGTAAATGGCAGAGCAGTTCCTTCCAGAACTCTCTTTTTTCTAAGTGGTGCGGTTTGGGTTTATCATGAAATGTGCCTGCTTTCCTTTGCTAACTAGTTTGATCTGGTTGGAAGCAGGAGTGAGCCTTTGATAAGAAGAGGTCTTTGGGGTTTACACAAGATTTAAAGTCTTCTGTGTTGACAGTAATGTAGGTCAGAGGATAAACACTGAAAAAATGAAATTCTTCGAAAGAAAGAAAACAAGCCACAGTTAGCCCTGAGCAGGTATGCCAACTATATTTAGAAATAAATAAAGAAAGAAAATTGTTCTGGCAAGCTGTGAAACTAGAGAGGGGGTAACGAGAATGACTAAGTGTGAGGATGTGAGGAAACCAAGTGAAGGGCCAGAGTCTGGTCAGTGGTTAAGAGCACTGATTGCTCTGACAGAGGACTGGGGTTCAACTCCCAGCACCTCCGTGGCAGCCAACAACCATCACTCTAGTTCCAGGGAATCCGATATTCTCCTTTCACCTCCAAGGACGCTGCATGACACGGGTGTGCTTACACACATGCAGGCAACACACTCATTCACATTAAAAAAAAAAATATATATATATATATGGTCAGGCATGGTGGCACACGCCTTTAATCCCAGCACTTGGGAGGCAGAGGTAGGTGGATCTTTGGGAGTTCAAGGCCAGCCTGATCTACATAGTAAGTTCTAGGATAGCTGGGTCTATAGGAAGACCTTGTCTCAAAAAAGACCAAATAATAAGAATATATTTTAAAATTGCATTTATTTACTTACGTGTGTATATGTGTGTGGGTAGATATGCCGTGGCACAGCTATCTAGGTCAGAGGGCAGCTTGTGAGAGTTGGTTCTCTCCTTCCACCATGTTGATTCTGGAGATTGAACTCAGGTCCTCAGTTTGGACAGCAAGTGCATTTACCCACTGAACTGCCTCGCAGGCCCCAGATTTTAATTATTTTTTTTTAATTGGTGTTGTGCAAGCAATAACCTGACTTCATTAAAACTTAGAGAACATTCCAGATAGGGCTAAGCGTCCCTTGTAAGAGCCTCCTTTCTCTGAGAGGACTTTAGCCAGTAAGTAGCTGGGGAAATTGGGAAGTTCAGTAGAGCTTGCACTCTGTTCACTGTTACATTGCATGTTTGGAGAGGCTGCCTTCCCTCGCTGTCCACAGGATGTATCTTGTTTTTGATCAGCTGTGTGATCCTTCTCACCTTTGGCGTAAGTGACAGAGAGGAGGAGTCTCTCTCAGGGGCTGGAGAGAAGGATGGGTCTGTGAAGGGCCTGCCCAAGCGTGAGGACTGAGTTCAAACCCCTGAGACCCATATCAGTGCTGGGCAGGTATGGTGGCCTGCCTGTAATCCCAGCACCAGAGAAGCAGAGCCTGGGGACCCCCCAGCACGCTGTCTAGCTAGATTAGAATTGGAGAGACTCTGCCTTGATACATAAGATGGAGAGCAATTGGAAGACACCCATGTTAACCTCTGACCTCCACGTGCACACACATGTGGGAACATGCATACACCGCTGCGTATCACACATACAAAAAGAAAGTGAGACTTTGTTCCTCCCGGTACCTGTTTGTCTCTTTGCGGCTTTGTGTCCTGGGTGACATTTGTCGCCTCCCCTGCCTTCGTTTCCTTATCTGTGGGGGAATCAGTAGCTAGTTCGATGAAAGACATTTCACCAATGCCTCGCAGATACCGGCGGTCGCCGTCCCTTGCTGAGGAGGGACATTTTGGCCCCCAAAGTGGGGAACACTGTGTGCTCATGGTGTGTGTTGGGGTGCTTCTCCAGGGCGTGCATGAGCACGTATTTCTCAGGGAGTCCAGAGGAAGGGCTTTCCAGATGTGGGCATCTGGCGTAGTTCACGGGTCATTCCCCACCGCCCTCTCTGGTGGCACAGCGAGAGTACAGTTGGGTTCACCTCTGTGCCTTTTCTTGGCAGGGCTTCGTGCTGGCGGTCACTGTCATCCGTGAAGCAGTGGAGGAGATCCGATGCTACGTGCGTGACAAGGAGGTCAACTCCCACGTCTACAGCCGCCTCACAGCTCGAGGTCAGCCTCTTGGTGCTAGGGCAGGGCTGTAACTCTGTCGCCTGCTGACGACAGTCAGGGCAGGAGAGCTGTGGGTCTAGCCTTGGCTACACTACATAATAAGACAGGTTCTCAGTTGCTTGACAGGAGAGAACTTCTTCTCCTTCCCCTGTCCCTCCTCCTTCCCCTTCCCCTTCTGACTGAGAAGGAAGAAAGATGCTGCCTGTTCAAGTGATCCCCCGAATGGCTTTATTTTTTATTCATTCATTCATTCATACATTCATTAGTTAATTGTGTGGTGGGATACAAGTGGGCTGTGGACTACACGTGGAGGTTAGAGGACAACTTCTGGAGGTTGGTTCTCTTGAATCCAGGTCTTCAGCCTTGGTAACAATCTTCTTTACACACTGAGCCATCTCACCATCTCCTGAATGGCTAATTTGTAGTTTTCATTATTTTTAATGTATGTGTGTGTGTGTGAGTGTGTGAGTGTGTGTGTGAATGAATGCAACATGTGTGCAGGTGCCCATTGATTCCAGAAGAGGGTGTCTAGATTCCCTGTAGCTGGAGTCAAAGGCATCTGTGAGTGACCAGGTGTGGATGCTGAACTCTGGAAGGGCAGTAAGCAGTCTTGACAGCTGAGCCATCTCTCCAGCCTGTCCTGAGAAGCTTCAGGAGCTGGGGAGACGCTGTGTTGGTAAAGTGTTTACCTTGCAAGAGTGAGGACTTGAGTTTGATGCCTAGAACCCACATTGAAAAGTAGGGTGTGATGACATGTGCTTGTAATCCCAGCCCTGGGAAGGTGGCAATAGGTGTGTTCCTGAGGCTCTCTGGCCAGCCAACCTAACCAAGTTAGTGAGGCCAGTGAGAGACTACCTCAAAAAACAAGGTAGGCGCTGGAGAGATGGTTCAGTAGTTCTAAGAGCACTGACTGCTCTTGCTGAGGACCCAGATTTGATTCCCAGGACTCACATGGCAGCTGACAACTTTCTGTTACTCCAGTTCTAGGGGATCTGATGCCCTCGTCTGTCCAATACAGGTATTGCACAATATGGGTGCATCTACATACATTCAGTCAATACACTCATACACATAAAATAAAAATAATAAAATATCTTTAAAAAAGAAATTCTTGATTTGGGAACATTGCCATCTAGTGGTTGGCTCCAAAGAGAAGTGACCAGATAGAGTGTCTTCACTGACCCTTTACAGGACATCACATCACACATTTTAATAGAACTTTATTACATATTTTAATATTTTTAAGTTTTGTGATTTGTTTGGATTATTTTTCTTTTATGTGTATGGGTGTTTTGCCTGCATGTCTGTTAAGTGCACCATATGTATGCAGTGCTCACAGAAGTCAGAAGAGGGTGTCTGATCCCCTGGAACCAAAGTTAAATACTATTGTTAGCTGCCATGTGGGTGCTGGGAACCTAACCCAAGTCCTCTACAAGAGCAGCCAGTCCTCTTAACTGCTGTGACATCTCTCCAACTCCAAATTTTATTTTTTTAATTGACTTATTTGTGTGTGTCTTTGGAGTTTAGAGAACAACTTAAGGGGACTCAGTTCTGTCCTTCTGCCATGTGAGTTCCAGGCATTGAACTCAGGTCATTAGATTCTGTGGTCGGTGTCTTCACCTGCTGAGCCTTCTTGCCAGCCCTTGAATGGCAGAACTTTAAAAATTCACCCACATCCAGCCTTGGAGAAGGCCAGCTATGATCCTAATCTGCTGGCTTTAGTGCACTGGGGATGAGAGGGTGCTGTATAAAGTTGGTTAAGCCAGCTCCAGATGGAAGCAGCTGATTGTCTTAAGATTACTGATTCTACTCACAGAGGAACGCTGTTTTAGGAGACTCTGAGCATCGAAACTGGGTCTTGTTTTCATGAAATTGGGAATTGTGGAAGAGAGAAGATAGGTAGATGCCTAAGAGCTGCCGAGAGCCAGGGGCTGAACTTCACACAGGCTTGGCAAGCGGCCGGCTCCCTGCTTCAGGGTTACTGGGAGAGTTCGTTTTCAGGAAACACGTTGGGTATATGGATGTGCTTTGTAAATTCCCAGTTGTGTTCCAATACAGTTTCAAGGTTGGTAGTCTTAAAACTTTGCACATCCCTGGAACAAGGAGAGATTTGGGACTAATAAAGCCTTTTAAATGAAGCTACTGTATTTAGACATTTTGATACTTACAGACATAGATCTTTGCAGAGACAGGTGACTTGGGTTTTCCATGTAGGCAGTCAGAAGAGACCTCATGCTGAATGCTTTCTGGGGTCGCATATATTAAATCCCCTTAATAACATATTCTTACTATGACCCTTAAAATGCTTGACAGCTGACCAAAGCCCAGTCACAGAGACTCGGTGGCTGTCTCTTGCTCAGGCAAAGCCTCCTTTGCTTGTCATTCATCCCGCCAGCCGTCCTCCCGCCTCCTGCAACGCTGTTCCCCTGTGGCTGAGTCTTCAGGCCTCCCCTCTGCACCCCATCCAGCTTGGCTTGACTCTGCTTAGTTGTTGAAAAGGTGCTAAGGAGAATTGGCCGACAGCTCTAGCATGAAAAATGTGTCTTCCTTTGTTGACTGCCTTTTGTGACCCCTAGGTCCCCATTGTCGTGTCAACGAAACGGCAGAAGAAAACAACACCCATTGGAATATTAACCATTGGAATATTAACCGAGGTCCCGGCTGTGCACTTTGTCTCAAAAGCCCAACAAAACCCCCAAGAAACGGTCAGCCTGCATGGGAATCCAGGCAGGATTAGCTTACTGGAGGGGAGGCTGCATAGTTGCTGGGAGGTGGGAGAGCAGGAAGCCTGCCTTCCTCCAGGTTGAACTAGCATTTCCTTTGGGGAAGCTCCCCTCTTCCTAGTTGAGTGGGCCCCACAGCAGAGGAAATCAGTGTGCCTGACCATTCATAAGAGTCTTCCTTTGATCACAGGAAATCCTTCATTTTTTTTTTACACTTACTTATATATTTATTTGCGTGTGTACACACATGCTCCTATGTGTGTGCATGTGTATGTGCCAATGGAGGTCAGAGGACAACTTGTAGGAGTCAGTTTTCCTTCCATCCACTCAGGTAGTCAGGCTCTGCAGCACCAAGTGCCTTTACCTGCTGAGCCGTCTCACCAGACCCTCATCACAGGAAATCTTTTTCTGTCTTTTTTTCAAAGTCTAGCTCTTTAAGATGGGCTTGCTTACTGAGCACAAGTGAGGTGTTACTTACAGGATTGTGGGTAACCACTAAGCAGCTGCGTCACTGTAGAGTCCCATCCCAGCATGGATGTGACCTCGGGGGAACTGGAGCTACTGACAGTTGTTAGGCATCTCATGGGTGCTGGAAAGTGAACTTGGTTCCTCTGCAAGAGCAGCCAGTACTCTTAAACACTGAGCCATCTCTCCAGACCCCTGGTTTTTTTCTTCTGAGATAGGATCTCACTCTGTAGCCCTGACTGGTCTGGAGCTCGCTGTGTAGATCAGGCTGGCCTCGAACTCTCAAGAGGTCCTCTTGTTTCTGACTCCCACGGGCTGGGCCTCATGGGCCAATGTTAACACATCCTGTGTCTTAGTTTCTTTTCCTGTTGGGATAAACTACTCCAACAAAAGAAAGAAAAGGTTATCTCACAGTTCAAGGTACAGTTCTTCGTGGTGGGGAAATTTGCTTTTTAAGTTTATTCTCTCTCTCTCTCTCTCTCTCATACCCACAGTGTCTTTAGAGAGTTATGATGCAGACACAGTGTCTGTTTATCCCCAAAGCCTTCAGTGTCTAATTCCCAGTAGAGCATTTTGTTGCACAGGACAATTGCCCAAATCAGGAAGTTCAACATGGCTGCCTGACCGCTAATCTGACTCACAGGCTTTACTTGGACTTTGCCATTTCTTCTGCAAAGGGCTTCCAGAGTTGCTTCTCCCTGGTGTGGGAGTACATCTGGGCTCCACAGCACCTTCACCTGGCACAGCTGTGGACTTCCTCTGTCTTGCCTGACACTGGCGTTTTTGAAGACCTGGGCAGTTTGACCCTTAATTTATACCTGTCTAATGTGGTCATAGTATTATATTCATGGTGTGTGTCGGGGGGGTTGGGGGCTGGATAATATGCTATTAAGGATGCCAATGTGGGCTGTGTGTGGTGGTGCACACCTTTAATTCTAGCACTCGGGAGGCAGAGGCAGGCAGATCTCTGTGAGACAGAGGCCAGCCCAGTCTACATAGAGTTCCAGGGCAGCCAGAGCTACATAGTGAGTCTCTGTTTAAAAACAACAATGACAACTAAAAACAGCCCGTGGGGCTGGAGAGATGGCTCAGTGGTTAAGGGCACTGGCTGCTCTTGCAGGGGACCCAGGTTTGGTTCCCAGCACCACATGGCAGCCAACAACCATCCATAACTCCAGTTCCATGGGATCCGACGCCCTCTTCTGACCTCTGTAGGCATTGCATGATGTGGGTGCACTTATATACATGCAGGCAATACACTCATGTGCATTAAATAAATAAATAAACAAACCTGCCAGTGACAGATTCTTACTGCGATACAGCCACAGTTTTAGAGACTTTAATCAGGTTGAAGACACTTCAAATTTAGAGAATAAAAAGCTTGATTTTAAAAATTAATTATAAAAATTGGTACTATTTTGTGTGTATGTGTGCCCCAGCTTGCATGTGGAGGTTAGAGGATGTACGGGAATCAGTGCTCCCACCATGTGGGTCCCAGGGATTGGACTCAGGTTGTCAGGTGTGGTGGACACCTTTTACCTTCTGAGCTATCTTGCTGGCCCCATTTCTTTGTTTGTTTGTTTTGGCTTTTTGAGACAGGGTCTCCCAATAGCCCCAGGTGCCCTGGAATCAGGCTGGCTTTGATGTATGTAGACCAGGCTGGCTTTGAGGCTGGCCTAGAACTCATTATGTAGACCAGACTAGCCTCAGAGATCCAGCAATACCCTTGTTTCAGCTTCCTGAGTGTCAGGATTACAGGTATGGACTGCTACACTCAATTAATAGTTATCTGTTTATATTGAAGTATCTTGTTTGTTTTTGGTTTTTGAGACAGGATCTTACTATATGGTCTTGGTCGTTCTGGAATTTGCCCTGTAGACCAGGCTGGTCTCAGACTCAGAGAGATCTGCCTGTCTGTCTCCCAAGTTCTGAAATTAAAGGCTTGCACAGATGTCTGGCCTACATACTAGTTTTTGAAGCAGGACCTCATACAGCCCAGGCTGCCCTCAGACTCACTGTATAGCTGAGGATGATCTTGAACTCTTGATCCTCTGCTTCTGAGTGCTAGGTTTAAAGGTGTGTACTACCACACCCATCTCTTAAGTTTTATTATCCTTTAAACAGTTATTATTGTGGTTGGGTGTGGTGGTGCATTCCTTTAGTCCCAGCAGTCGGGAGGCCGAGGCCAGGAGATCTCTGTGAGTTCCAGGTCAGCTGGGGCCGCAGGGAGACCTTGTCTGAAAAAGACCAAAAACCAAAACAAAACAAAGAAAAACCCAAACAAAAACATTACAAGAAGGAAAATGAGTGAGGAGTGTGTCATAAATAAGGATGGTCTCCTCTCTGTGTGTCGTCAGGTTCAGGCAGGGGAAGCGGCTGTGGTGTGTGCAGTGGTAGCGACTGCGTAGGCAGATGTAGTGGGCACACCTATAGCCTCTGACACTTGGGAGGCTGCTATAGGAAGATCCCTTGAACTCAGATATTCACGGTCAGCCTGGGGCAATATAGTGAGACCTTGACTAAAACAAGGGCTGGAGAGAGCTCTTGATCTCAGGAATTATTTTTGCTTTTCACATGGTGTGTGGGGAGGACAGAGGACAACCTTGGTTGTCATCCTCAGGAAAGCTGTCCAACTTCTTTGAGATAGGGTCTCTTATTGACTTAGAACTCACCAATTTTGCTGGAATGGCTGGTCTTTGAGTCCCAAGATCTTCATATCTCCACCTCCCCAGCACTGGGGTGCTCGGTGCATATACCTGGTGTTTTTATGTAGGTTGTTGGGCTCCAACTTGGGCTCTTATGCCTGTAAGACGAGCTCTAGCAAATGTTTTATTGACTGAGCAATCTTCTCAGCCCTGAGTTCAGGCATTTTAAAACACATGTCCAAGTCTGGTACAGTGGCTCAGACCTGTAATACCAGCACAGGCGAAATAGACAGGACGATTGCTGTGAGCTCAAAGCCAGCCTGAGATACACAGCATGTACTAGGCCATTCGGGCCTACATAGTATGACCCTGCCTCCATAGACAAAGCAGCCCACATTTCCATGCGCAAAGAAACCAGCTCTATTAGTTACTTTGCTGTTGCTATGATTCTGGAGGACCATGGTGGAAGAGCTGAAAGATGAGAACTCAGACCTTCAGTCCCTACGGGAAACAGAGAGGTAGCAAATTGGAAGCGGAGCCAGGCCATGAACTCTGAAAGCATGATGCGCTTCCTCCAACCAGCCGCACAAAACTATTCCATGACCTCCCACAGTGGTGTCACCAACTGGGACAAAATGTTCACACACGTGGAACCCGTGGAGGATGTGCCTCATTCAAGCCACCACACCTCAAACCTACCAATCCAGGGTTCTGGTCTAAGCCAGTAGAAGTCATGTTTTCTGGGGCTAGAGAGATGGCTCAGCAGTCAAGGGCCCTGGCTGTTCTTGCAAAAGACCTGGGTTTTTCCAGCACCCACAGGGCTAACAGCCATCTGTAGTTCAGTTGCAGGAGATCCAGCACCCTCTTCTGTCCTCAAAATAAATAAAATAAAATATAAAAAAAGAAGTCATGTTTCCGATAAGCAGGTGCCCCTTCTCTGTCCACCTTGGGATTCCCACTCAGGAGGCCGAGGGTCTCAGGTCTTTTGTCTCCCTCTTCCTCTCGCCCTTCTGTCCTCTCCTCCACCCTCCCCCTCAGGGTATTTCTTTATTTACTTTGAGACAGGGTCTTATGTAGCCCAGGCCTACCTCATAGATGATCTTGAACTTCTGATTCTTTTGATCCAACTTCGTCCCCCTTCAGAGTGCTGGGCTCACAGGCATGGGCCACCACCACACTCAGTTTAATGTGGTGTTGGGAATCGAATCCGGGGCCTCATGCTTATTCAGCAAGAGCTCTGTTCACGGAGCTACTTCACCAGCCCTGTTCTTAGGTCTTTGAGTTATTTTTTAATATTTTACTTATTATTTTAAGTGTATGAGTATATTGCCTGCATGTATGAAAGTGTACCTGTGTCATGTGATGCCTGTGGAGGTCAGAGGAAGGCATTGGATCTCCTGGAACTGGAGTTTTGGATGGTTGTTAGCCGCTGTGTGGGTGCTGGGAATCGAACCAGGATCCTCTGCAAGAGCAGCCACTGTTCTTAAACCTGAGCCATTTCTCCAACTGTGATCTTCTGAGTTTTTATAATGGTACAGCTGTCTTCTCTAACAGCATTCTGGGGCACTGAAAGTGAAGGCAGAAAAGAGACTGAAGAAGTGAGGAGTGATCCCTAGTACCTCAAAGAGTAAACAACAAAGGACTTTGGTTTGGGCCCAGGAAGAATTAGCAGATGAACAATCTCTTTACGTGCTCTTTCCTTTACCAAGAGTTTGATTTTGGAAGGTGACAGGCCCGTGAGAGGTGCTGAGGGATGTGGAGCTTGGATTTGCATTTTTATAAGATGAGTTTCCTGGCTCTTCATCGCGGGAAAGCCTTCCAGGGCTAATCCTGATGAACAGCTAAATGAAGCTGGGAGAATTAGCCTCGAATGGAAACTGCTAGTGGAAGAGCAATGAGTGCAAGTGGCTGTGCCCTCTGGGTGCACCCCGGCAGAGGGCTGGCGGGTGGCCGTGCCCGCTGGGTGCACCTGAACAGAGGGCTGGCCAGTCCTGAGCCAGAGGCCCACGCAGGACAGACAGACCCCCTTGCGTCTTAAGTCCGGGCTCTAAGCTGAGAATTCAACTCTCCTCTCTCCGCAACTCTGCCCACACTGTTTACAGCGAGTCACCTATGACCTCTTGAGCTCATCTTCCTTTGAAGAGCTTTCTCAGTTTAATTTAGAACTCTCTCTGGACTGTTTTCTGAGTTTGCAATGAATGGAGCTCCCTTTTGAGACCTGAGGATACTTGTGTATTGCTTTTCAAGGAGTTGTGCTCCGTTAGTGTGGGCAAGATGCATTCGTTAGTGGGAACTTGTTCGGTGAATAGTTAACTGGACTGAAGGACCACTTTTTGTTTTCATAGTATAAATTGAGTTTAACAGATGTATAGATGTGTGTTGTTTTTAAAAGGAGAGAATTACGGTGATAGACTTAGGGAAAAACCTTTTTACCCTAATTTTACTTATTATTATTATGGTGTGTGTGTATGTGGGGGTGAGGGGACAGAGGTTTGTGTGTGTGAGTTCAGTAAGGACTGAACTCAGGTCATCAGGCTTAAACAGCAAGCGCTTTACCCACTGAGCCATCTGACGGTCCCAGTGATGGAGTGTTTGATGTTCAAGTAACAAAACTCTTGCAAAGATCCTTCCGGATGGGTCTGGAAATATCCACTGAACACAGTCTTCTTTCATTAAGGTTCAGAGCATCAGTATAGTTGAGTTTTTCTTTCTTTCTTGAAAAAATTTTAACTTAAAAAATTTCTTATTGTTTGTTCGTTTTGAGACAGGGTGTCCCTGTAGCCCCAGCTGGCCTACAATTCACTATGTAAACCAAGGTGGCCTTGATCTCACAGAGATCCTCCTGTCTGTGCCTACCCAGTGCTGGGATTAAAGGCACAGGCCACCATGCCCAGCTGTTTTTATTATTTTGATTTATGTGTGTGTTTGTGTGAATGTATGTCATATGTGTTGCCAGAATAACATGTCAGATCCCCTGGAGCTGGAGTCACAGGTAGTTAAGAGCCCCTTGACATGGGTGCTGGGAACCAAACTTGGGTCCTCAGGAAGAGCAGTGCACACTGTTAACCGCCTGGGCCCTGTCTTTCTTAAAGCAGATTCTGAAAATACTTGCTCATTTGGTCTGAGCGATGCAAACTGGTCGTTTAGCTTTTTCTTGCTAATACTCAATTTTAGTTTCTTGCAAATCATTGGTAAAATGATCTGTTTGTTCCATGAAAAGAACAGCAAGTACCTCATGTGCAGACTGCACTGTTAATCTTTGTTTCATTGCATTCATTTATTTCTGATTTATTTGTGTGTGTGTGTGTCTGTCTGTCTGTCTGTGGACACATTAATGCAGGGCGAACCTGTGGAAGTCAGAGGACAACTTCAGGAATTGGTTTTCTGCTTACATCTTGTCGGTCCTGGAAATTGAACTCAGGTCTCTAGGTCTAGTGGTAAGCATCGCCTGCTGGGCCGTCTCTCCTAGCCCGCATTGTTACTCTTTCCCCAAACCCATTTGCAAATGCCAAGCTGTTAATCTACTTCATTATTTTGGGACATCATCAGCTGATAGTGACTGTTTATATATTTAATTTAAAAGCCTCTGTTGAGTATAAACTTACAACATTTAAACTTCGGTCCTTTGTTCTTTTTGTTTTTAAAAAAAGTTCTCACTGTTTAACAAAAACAGCAGATAGAAAACAGGCAGAAAACTTACTACAATTTTCAACCTTTGCCTGTTTTTCAAATCCATCTTTTCTTAGGCTTTGGAGCCGACTCTATATCTGAATATGAAAATTTCCCCTTTAAACAGCTCTGAACTCTTTTCATGTCAGCTCCGGGAAATGTACGCAGGAGCAGATTTATAGCTCCACACTGTCACCGTTAGATTAGAGAGTCATCCATTAACCAGAGTGATCTTGGGCATCCACAGAAGCAGTCAGTGTTGGCGTGCACGGGGAAGTGGAAGTACAGCTCGGAGTGTTCAGGGTCAAAAACTAGGCCCTGGAATTTGTTTGGAAGAATTTTTTCCTCTGATGGGGAGACGGGGGATGGAGTGCGTGCAGGCTTTTTGAATCTCCATTTGCGTGTTTTAGCCCAGGGGAACATCTGGCCTCTGCGCCTCGACAGACGGCTCTTATTCTGCGGCCCTCATCCATGAAAGGCACCCACGGCCTCTCGGCTTTGCGTATGAAAAGCTGGGGGTTCAGCACTGGAGAAATAAACAGCCTTGTGCCTTGGAAGTCTCTCTCCTCATTATGAACTGACAGTTAGCCTGTGAGGTGCCAAAAGCCAGTGGAATGGAGTTATAGACACTGGTTAACGACCCTGGATGTGGCCAGAGAAGAAATTTCCACCGCATACTTTGCAAGAATGAATCTCATTCCTGCCTCCTTTTGGTGTCCTGGCAAATGTGTTTGAAAAGCTTTAGGGTCTTAAGATCAGCAAGATGGCTCAGCCGGTAAAAGCGCTTGCTGTGCAAGTCGGATGATCTGAGTTCGATCCCTGGAACCCAGGACTGGAAAAAAAGAACGGACTCCTCCAGCCCCAGATTGTGGGTTTCTAAATTGTCTTTTCATTCTGGGAATCACTCTCAGCTACTGAGGTCTGTCTTCCTCCTGTTTTCAGTGCTCTGTTGCAAGCTAGGGCCCCACACATGCCACACAGGCACTCTCTCCTGAGCCACATCTCCAGCCCTTCTAAGTTGGGTCTTGCCCTTCCTCTCCATTCTTCCTAGCTGTGCCTTCCAGCAGATGACAGATACTTTATTTAGATTCTGGAGGGAATGCGCATGACCTGCTGGTGGGACACTCTCAGAAAATGCTGGACTGTAAATGTCCTCACCTGCTTCCTCCTTTACCTGCTCGTCCACTTTCCTCTTTTCTCCATCAGAACATATGTGTACATGTGTACACACACAAGCGCACGTGCACGTGTATATACACGTATCCCGGGCTAGCCTGGAACTGTACAGCCAAAGATGACCTTGAACTTTTGGTCCTCCTGTCTCCTCCTCCAGACTTCTGGGATTGCAGTGTACACCACTGTGCCTGGTTTTATTTGGTGCTGGGATCGAACCCAGGGCCCCGAGCATGCTAGGCAAGCACTCTTATCACTTGAGCTACATCCCCAGCTCCTGGAACTACATGCACATATATTTTTAATTGTATATATGTCTGTGGAGGGGTTTGTGCTCTCGATGCAGTACCCACTGAAGCCAAAAGAAAATCTCAGATCCCCTGGAGCTGGAGTTAAAGGTGATTGTAAGCTGCCTGATGTGAGTGCTTGGAACTGAACTTGGGCTGTCTGGGAGAGCAGCAAGCACTGTTACCCAGCAGGCCATCTCCCCAGGCCTTGGAACTATGCATTTTTGATCACTGAAAAATAACGCCATGGGGGTTGAAGAGATGGCTCCATTAGGCGGAGTATTGCCACTCACACAAAGACCTGAGTTCTATCCCTACTCCGAAACCCAGTCTGGTGTAATCCCATTGCTGGGGCAGGGGAGATGGGTGGATTAGACTTGTTGGCCAGCTGGCCTAGCCTAATCAGAAGCCCAAGATCCAGTGGAAAACTGTCTCACAAAGCAGGGCTGGTGAGATGGCTCAGTGGGGAAAGGCACTTGTCACTAAACTTGACCTGAGTTCCATCCCCAGGACCATACAATGGAGGGAGAAACCGACTGCTGAAAGTTATATCCTGACCCCCCACACATGTGTTATGACTTGTCCATATGTGTGCACACATAAATCAATGTGATTTAAAAAAAAACAAAGGTGGACAGCACCTAGAAACAATACCTAAGGTTGGCCTCTGGCCCACACAGATGTGCACGCACATACATGTACACTCTCAAACACACGTGTACACTCTGACTCACACATACAAATAGCACTGTGGATCTGGTGGGAAGTCTAAGTTTGTGGTTGGCACTGACATCGGTATGATAGGTGCCCTCCCCCTGTATTGTCCCCTGAAAAAAATGCTCATGTGCAAACCCTGGTTAAGCAATATGAGAAACCTGGCTTCAAATGGCTCCCGTAGTCTCCTGAGATGGCCTCTGGGGTGGTGGCTGGACCAGGTACGTGTAGTAGACGTGCTTGTGTGAAGGGTTGGGCTGCTGGGGCAACTCAAACTGCTCTGTAAGCAGTGTGGATTAAAGAGGATTTTGCTGGGACTGGAGAGATGGCTCAGTAGTTAAGAGCACTGGCTGTTCTTACATAGGACCTAGCTTCAGTTCCCAGCACCCACATAGCAGGTAACAACTGTCCATAACTCCAGTTCCAGGGGATCTGACACCCTCTTCTGGCCTCCCAGGGCATTGCACGCACATGGTATACTTATATACATACAGGCAAAATACTCATACACTTTAAATAAAAATAAATAATCTTTTACAAGATAGAGTTTTTCTGAGGTAGAAGAGATGGACAGAGAGGCAGAGTCCAAATGAGCAAATCAAGCCCCAGTTGTAGAAGGAAAACCCTATAGCCTGGTTGCTTTAGCATTTTGAACTAGTTTAATTTTAGAAAATCAGCCATGCTTATTATTAAAAGAAAAACTGTGAAGAATTTAGAAATAAACCCAGGCGTTGACAGAATTTATCTCTGTCAGGCCTGTGAAAACAGCTTTCCTGATTCTGTTCTCCACTGGACTCTCACATACCCAGATCTGTGGGTAATTGTGATTGAGCAGTAAGTTAGGCTTAAACATTTGTAACTAAGATCTGAACCCATGATTGGTCATCTGAGTCAGGCCAGCAGCATACAGTTTGATAGTAAGAGCAAAGACAAAGTGTAAATTTACATTTGGGAAAGTTGGGGTGCAGGTCAGTAGAAAAGTTTACTGGAGCTGAGGGTGGGCTGGATTTATGATCTGCCTCTTGAAGGTGCTGCCCAGAGCCCTGAGTCCACCAGATCCTGCCTGTTGTGGCTGGTGCCCTCTGGTGGAATAGGAATTGCGGTTAGGCTAGGGGAGTTCTTTTCCCATCCCTGTTTCTCCTGCTCAGATTACAATGGGCCCTAAATAGCTGCAGTCTCTCCATTTCTGAATTGGACCAACCCTGAACCAAAATGATACATTTCATTTATTTATTTTATTATATATAATGTATATGAGTGTTTTGCCTGCATGTAAGTAAGTGCACTGTGTGTATGCAATATCCACAGAGGCCAGAACAGGGTGTTGGATCCCTGGAACTGGAATTACAGATGGTTGTTAGCTGCCATGTGGGTTCTGGGTCCTCTGGAAGAGAATAGCAAGGGCTCTTAGGGTTAACCCTGGCTAGCCTGGAACTCACCACCTAGACAAGGTGGCTGACTTGATCTCACAGAGATCCACCCACTTCTGCCTCCCAAGTGCTGGGATTAAAGGTGTGTGCCACCACATCTGCCTTTAATTTTTTTTTCTATTTACTCATGTGTGTGTTTCTCTGTGTGCATGGAGGCCAGATGAATTATTGTGGGAGTTGGTTTTCTCTATCTTGTGGGTCCTAGAAATCAATGTAGGTCCTAGGTTCGTTGGCCAGGGCCTTTGCTCACAGGCCCCACATGATACATTGTTGCTGATGTGCAGTGCTGTGTACTGAGGTCTTAGCTCATGTGTACTAAAACAGGTACAGAGTTTATCTTGTCTTTCCTTAAGCAGTATAATACAGCTGTTTGTATCCTGTACTGTAGAAGCCATCCAGAGGTGATCCGTGTATGTGATTCTGTGGGGTATGCACAGAAAGACGTCAGGCATCCTCTCTCTCCACCACATTGCCTTGAGATAGGGCCTCTCAGTGAACCAGGAGCTGACTAGATTCGCAAGACTGGCTTGCCAGTGAGCCCTCTGAATCCTTTTCTCTCTCCCCACCACTGGGGTTGCAGATACCGCTACACTTGGCTCTTTTTTAGATGTGTGTGTGTGTGCACGCACACATGGGTGTGCTCGTGAGCACCCACAGAAATCAGAAGAGGCCATCGAATCTCATGGAGTTGGAGCTACAGGTGGTTGTAAGCTGCCTAATGTGTGCTGAGAACCAAATTCAGATCTTCTGCAAGAGTGGCAGACATTCTTAACTGCTGATCCATGCCTTCAGTCACTATGCCTGACTTTTCTGTGGCTTCTGGGGCTGGAACTCAGGTCCCTGTGCCAGAGTGGCTAGGACTTAACCCACTGAGCTGTCCATCAGCCCTACTCATTTCATTTTGGTGATTTTTATTTTACTCTGGCTCTTGTTGATTTAGAACCACTAAATCACAGTGGGACTGATGATCCTTCCTGAAGGGTGTGATTTTTCTGGGTCTGGTGCCGCCTATCCAGGCAGGTAATGCTTTGGGAGGCCTACAGGCAGGCCTGTGCCTCGCTGCCAATGAACTGGGGCAGTAACACTGGGTCTTTTGCTTTGCAGGCACAGTGAAGGTGAAGAGTTCCAATATCCAGGTGGGAGATCTCATCATTGTGGAAAAGGTGAGTGGTGTCCAGAAGCTTCTTATGGGCTGGGCTGCCGTGGGAACAGGCGTGGTGGTGGCCCATAACTCGGTGGAGCCCAGCATGTGCTCTGTGCATCTGGTAGTGATGTTCTTCAGGGTTGTGGCTAACACCTTTGCCTAGCAAGAAAAACCTCTTTGCCATGAAGTAAACACAAAAATATTTGTGTACGGTGCCCATGTGCATGGGAGCTGGAATCCTGCTTGAAACACAAGTGCTCAATGTGTTTATTGTTTTCATCATAAAGCCTTTCGTCCAAGTTGATTTGCCACATTGACACCTGAAAATATTTGTCAAATTCACCTTTGGAGAAACGTTGACCTGCATTTCCTGACACCCACGCTGCGCCTACCTGACAACCGTTTTATGGGGAGCAGGGGTGAATCGCAGTGGAGAACAGTAAAAAGTCACAAGTGCTTTTGAAAAATCACAGTGTTGACATCCGTTGCTTAGCAAACACTGCATGAGATTTGGGGGTAGGTGGGACTGAGGAGTTGGGATAACATTTGGTCAGAATAGGATTCTGTATCGTACCTTGTTTTTGTAGAAATTGAACTGTGCTCCTTCAAAGGATTGAAAGCACTCAAAGTTGGCTTGAGTTAAACGGAAACTCCTGGGGCCTGCTCAGAGCCCCAGGCCAGTCTGATGTCAGGATTCTGCAGCCAGTAACTTCACAGGCTGCTGTTGGCTTCTTTCTTTATTTTTCATTTTAAAAACTTTATTTGTTTTGAGCTAAGGTCTCACTGTGTAGTCCTGGCTGCCCTGGCGCTGGCTGTGTAGACCAGGCTGCCCTGGCGCTGGCTGTGTAGACCAGGCTGGGCTCTGCCTCTGCCTCCTGTGCTGGGATGAGAGATGCCCACCAGCACTCTTACTCTTTCCGTCTTGTTTTGAGAATGGCTTTTGTTACTTCTCACTGTTCCATGAATGCCGGGCACCCATGTGGAAAAGCTGGGCATGAACATGCCGGGCATGGGGACCAGAGACAGGCAGATCCCTGGGGCTCACTCCCCAGCCAGTCCAGCCTCCTTGGCAAGTGTCAGGCCAATGAAACACCAAGGTAGATGGCTCCTGAGGAAGGAAGCTGGAGGTCTGGCCTCCATACATGCATAGATGTGCACATACCACATCCACATCCACGAGCACATGTCTATACACACACACACACACACACACACAGGAAGGAAGCTGGAGGTCTGGCCTCCATACATGCATAGATGTGCACATACCACATCCACATCCACGAGCATATGTCTGTACACACACACACACACACGAAGGAAGCTGGAGGTCTGGCCTCCATACATGCATAGATGTGCACATACCACATCCATATCCATGAGCACATGTCTGTACACACACACACACACAGGAAGGAAGCTGGAGGTCTGGCCTCCATACATGCATAGATATGCACATACCACATCCACATCCATGAGCACGTGTCTATACACACACACACACATGCACACACACAGAAAGAAAGGAAGGAAGAGGAGGGGGGAAAAAGCTAAACATGGAGCTTGAAAATTGGCAAAAGTGGGAAGCCCTGGTAGACAGCACTCAGAGCTCTGTGCTGAGTGCCGACAGCCAGCTGGGGAGGACAGCCAGTGCTGGGGCAGCTCTGGCCGCAGGCTCAGGAGGTGATAGTGGGACTTGTCAGATGACATGTTTTGGGACAGGGAGGTTAGTAAAGTACCAGCAGCTTGCAGGATTTTGCAGACTTCAGACAAAACTCAGTCCCTACATTTATCTGCAACAAAGGCTGCCACTTAAAAGATGGGTGTGCTGTGGCAACCTTGCTCCCCACAGGGGTTTCGGCGGAGCCCTCACTGTGGCTGTTCAACATTAACAACTTCCTTTTTGTTCCCCAGAACCAGCGGGTCCCTGCTGACATGATCTTTCTGAGAACATCAGAGAAAAACGGTAAAACATCTGAGATCAATTTGGAAAATAAGCACTAACCTTTCAGTGGTAATTTAGCAAAATAATCATTTGAAAATGTCACAGAAGTAGATAGCATTTTGGAATGTATCAGTAGTGCATTCTTTCATAGCTAAAAGTGTTTTGAGTGTTTGCAGGTTAATAGATTTTGGTCATTAAAAACAGAATTTGGCTGACAAGAAGGCTAGGTGGGTACAGGTGCTTGCTGCCAAGTTTGACAACCTGAGTTTGATCCCCAGGATGCACTCGGTAGAAGGAGAGAACTGACTCCTGCAGGTTATATATCCTCATACTCAGTGAGCATGTGGGTACCTACACACAGGATAAATAAATAATGTAATAAACGTTAGAGAAAAACCAAAACAGTAAATGAGCCTGGAGCGAGCTCGTCAGTGGTTAAGAGACTGGCTGACTGTTCTTGCAGAAGACCCAGGTTTGAATCCCAGCACCCACATGGCAGCTAACAACTGTCCATAACTGCGGTTCCAATGCCCTCTACTGACCTCCATAGGCAATAAAAATAAAAAATAAAATAAAAAACAACCCCCTCCTCCCCCAAACAAACAAACAGTAAAGCTGGACATGATGATTCACACCTGTAACCCCAGCCCTGAGGAGGCTGAGGCAGGATGGCATGGAGCTACTTTTACTCCGGCTCCACAGTGAAACCCTGTCTCAAAAAGACCAAAAACCACAGAGCGAACAACCAAACCCACAGAGGATCATCAGTGTTACTTTAGTGCTCGAAGTTTGTTTTTATTTGTCTATGTGTGTGCTCGTGTTCATGTGTCCACAGCACGTGTGGAGGTCAGAGGACAGCCTGGGAGGTGAGTCCTCACCTTCGCCCTGTTTGAGAAGGTGTCTTTTGTTCACCTCTGTGTCAGCCAGACTAGCTGGCCAGTGATTCCAAGAATTCTCCCGTTTGCACCTCCCATCTTGACATGGGAAAGCTGGGATTATAGACATGTTGTACCGTGTTTAGCTTTATGTGAGTTCTGTTCTATATCTAGCATTACTTGAGCACTTTACCTGTGAGCCATCCCCCAGTCCCAGGGCTCAGAGCTGTTAGCTACACATGAGAGAACTGAAGTCATTTCCTCTCTGACCCTCTGTCACAGAGCTAATGACATGAATTGTGTCAGTGTGAGGAAATGTCCCTGAGATGTTCAAGCCGGTCTAAGTCAGTGTCCCTTACTGAATATACTTGAGGTGTTTCAGATTTGGAATTTTTGTGCCTGAAACAATGTTTCTTTGTATAGGATTTTCTACTTGCGACCTTCATGTTGTTTATAAAGTTATAGGGATGCGGCTCACTTGCAGAGTGGCTCAAGCTCTTGCCTGGTATGCTGCAGGCCCTGGTTTCAGTTCCAAGCTCTTCATAAAACCAGGCTTGATGGCGCACGTCTGTGATCCCAGCACTTGGGGAATAGAGGCAGGAGGGTCAGAAGTTCAAGGTCGTCCTTGTCTAGGTAGCGAGTTCAAGGCCAGCTGGGCAAGCTTGAGGTTGGTTGTCTCTAAATTGGTCAGTTGTTTCCAGTTTTGGAGCATTGCAAATCTGAGGTTTCCGTGTTAGTGGGGCCCACTCTGCAGTGAGAGCAGACACTGGGATGGTTCATTCCCGGAGCAAGGTCCAGAGCCCATGGCTCAGCCCCTCAGCTCTCACATGCCTGGAAGGGAGCTCTCTTATCTCCATTCCTACACATAGGGGACCTGAGGCTCCGAGACTCCCAACCAGTAAGTGACAAACCTTAAACCCAAACCCAGGTGGCCCAGGTCCTGAGAAGGGGCTTGTAATCGATGCCCAGGATGGCTTGGGGTGGCTGTCCCTCAGGCCACTGCTCCATCTCCCTACTGACTTTTTACAACAGACTTGAGATGGCGTGTTTGTCCCCTTTTTGCCCGAGGACAGACTATGACTGGGATCCCAGCCCAGGATCCCACAGTGAGTGAATGGCCCCGTGAGGATTGAACTCAGAGCTTATGGAGGTGGGTGGGAAGTAAGGATTTGTTTTCCCTGTGTCGCTGGGCATTGACGGGTTATTTTCACAAGGACTAGAGTTGCTGAAGGCTGGAGGCTTGAGTCAGGTCACCAGACTGTGCCCAACTTCTCTCTGCAGGGTCCTGCTTTCTGCGCACGGATCAGCTGGATGGAGAGACAGACTGGAAGCTGCGGCTGCCTGTGGCCTGTACTCAGAGACTCCCCACGGCTGCTGTGAGTAGCTGTTCTTGCAGAACCACACGCTGGCACACATGAAGCTACATACAGTTCACCTTTCAAGCTCAGATCTACTTGCAGACAGGGCCTGTGACATGCGAAGTGGGACTGGTGGAGAGCCAATACACCCTGCCAGTAGCTGCTGCCTGATTGATGTGTGTCTTGCTGTGCTCTGGTACATAGGACCAGGTGGCCATTGTTCAGAGAGAATCCTCAGCACCTGATCAAATTTTTAAAAATGGGTTTTGATTTATTTTTATTTTATGAGTGTTTTGTCTGAATGTATATAATCCTTTTTACAATTACATTCCTGTGTATTTCATTTGTGTGTGTGTGTGTGTGTGTGTGTGTGTGTGCAGGCAGGCCGCAGCACTCATGGAGGGCAGAGGACTACTTGAGGGAGTCAGTTCTTTCTTTTCACTATGTGGGTCCTGGGGACTCAACTCAGCTCCTCAAGTTTGACTGCAAGTGTCTTTACCTATTGAACCATTTCGCCGGACCATGCCAAATGCAATTTGAATGCCCAGGAATCAGCTTGCCCGCCATCAGGAATTGCTAAGTAGAGCGCCATAATAAACCATATCCTCAACACAATTGGGCTCGTAAATGTGAAGATTCACCATGGCTCATAAATGTGAAGATGCACCCTTCTGGCTGTTAATTTTTAAACCAGGAATTCCAGAGCCACAGTCCAGGAGCCTTGGAAACCTCACTGCCTGTGGGTTGGAGCTAATCTAAGGATGGGGCTCTGATCTTATCTGGGCTTGTGTTTTATTTCCTGGTAGAAATTTCCCCAGGGAAAAGGATCTGACCCTTAAATTGATTGCAAGGGCTTTGTGCCAGAGTCGGAAGCAAAGATGCCAGCATGTTCCCCAGCCCCCGATCGGAAGCATCCTGCTTTGATAGACACTCACTGTGCCCCTTGTCTGGCCCAGGCCTGGGCTGGGATTTAAAATAGATAACACACTGCTGGGTCTGGTGTCTGGGAGAGAGTGCTTGTCTTCCTGGGCTGCAGGGGATTAAGGGGGACAACATTTTGATATCATTTTAGAGTAAAAGAATTGAATCAAAAACTTGCCTGAGTAAATATGTGGATGTTTTCTTGGCTCAAAACAAACAAATGAAACTGTATGGAAAGCTATAGAAGAAAAATGTGAAGTCTTGCTCACAGCCTCTGCCCCAAATCTTATCTTCTTCCCAGAGGGGATCTTGTAAAGTAGATGGTGATCTTCCCAGATCTTTTTCAATGTACTTCCATATGGATGCAGACTTTGGTGGTACTTCTGTGTAAACAGGGCCAGACTGTCTTTATTGCTCTGGGACCTTCCTTCCCCACCTCCTGGTTTAAGGAATCTCTGGGCTTTTTCTTATCAGTTCAGGAGGCCACGGTGCAACTCTGATGCCTCCTGAGTGGCTATCAGGAACACAGGCCCGGCCTGAGGGGTGGCCAGTAGCCCCCTCTAGGTATCAGACCTCTGCTGCTACAGTTGGGCTGGCCCCAGTCTGCCTGACTGCCTGGCTGTTTCTGGAACAGAACTCCTTTGTTGTGTTCCTAATTTTATGTTTTTGAGAAGGAGTTTCCCTGTGTAACCCAGACTGGCCCAGAAGTCTTGATCCTTCTGACTCTGTCTTCCAAGTGGTGGGATCTCAAATCATTCAGATTGTCCCTTGAATCGTTCATTGAAAACTCCCCCCTCTTTTTGCATTTGTACAGTATTTCAGGACTATTGTAAGTTGTCCGTTTCCTTTTCCTGGGGTATGTGTGTTAAACTCAGACCCTGCACATGCTAGGCTAGTACTCTGCCATTGAGCTGTGTCCCTAGGCCTTTCATAGCCAGGCAGCTTGGTTTGTTGATTTCTCTGTTTGTATTGAGTTACCAGGGATTGAACCCAGGGTCTCATATGTGGTCTCATATCTCATAATTGCTCTGTCATCGAACCTCATCCCAGGTGCATGTTTGTTTTAATTTATTATTTAAAAAATTTTTTATTTTGTACATATATGAGTGTTTTGCCTGCCTGTATGTAAGTGAACCATTGCATAAATAGGTGCACGTACATATCTGAAATTCCTATGGAGGCCACAAGAGGGCACCAGGTCCCCCTGGAGTTACAGACAGTTGTTAGTTGCCATATGGACGTGGGGAATTGAGCCCAGGTCCTCCACAAGAGTGGCCAGTGCTCTTAACTGCTGAGCCATCTCTCCAGCTCCATTACATTACCTTTTCTTTGTTTTGTTTTGTTTTGGTTTTGGTTTTTTTGAGACAGTGTCTCCCTGCAGCCCCAGCTGGCCTGGCACTCGACATGTAGGCCAGATTGGTCTTGGTCTAATACCTCCCCAGTACTGAGATTAAAGGTGTACACCATCATGCCTGGTAAGATTCATGGGGCCAGGGATGTGGCTCAGTTGGTAGAGTACTTGTCTAGCATGCATGAAGCCCTGGGTTTGATTCCCAGTACCACCTAAACTGTATGTGGTGGCTGTCATACTAGCACTTGGCAGGTTAGGGCAAGAGGATCATACACTCAGTAGTTTCAGCTGCATAGTAATTTTGAGGCCAGCCTGGACTACACGAGAGCCTTTCTCTAAATAAGCAAGTGTGCCTCCCTTTTCTCTGTAAATGATCTCTTTCTGCGTCCCTTTGAAATATCAAGTGGAGGGGAGGCAAGGAGATTTCTGAGGGGTGGAATGCGGTCCTGGGGGCTTGGTGGCCGAGGACTTGGGTAACAAGTGTGTATGCCCCAGGCCTCATCCCCAGTACCACAAAAACATACAAATTAAAAAATAAGAACGTGATCAGAGAGAAGGCACAGTGGTTACCAGCACTGGCTGCTCTTCCAGAGGACCTGAGCTTGGTTCCCAGCACCCACGTGGTGACTCACAACTACCTGTACACACATTACACATACATACACCCAGACACACATACATACATAGAAAATTAAATTAATAAAATAAAAAAGAAAGACCAGACTGGGACATTCCTAAATAGCTGCTTCAGGGAACTGTTATTTTTAGGGGAGACAACTGTTTTAGTTTGCCTGGCCCCTGTAGGATCTCCTGACTGCCCAGGGCAGGTGGACAGCACTGACTTAAGGATTTTTGTTAAGGACTGGAAAGATGTCTCAGCAGTTAAGAGCACTGGCTGCTCTTACAGAAGGCCTAGGTTCAATTCCCAGCGTCGCATGGTGGCTAACAGCTGTCTGTAACTCCATTTCCAGGGGTTCTGACACCCCCTTCTGACCTCTGTGGGCATTACATGACATGGGTGTACTTATACACTTGCAAGCAATACACTCATACACATAAAATAAAAATAATAAAAATATATTTAAAAAGAAATAAATAAATTTTTAAAAAATCCAGTTGGGCACACCTGTTCTGGGCATACCTTTAGCCCTAACATTCAGGAATTAGAGGCAGGCAGATCTCTGTGAGGTCTAGGCCAGCCTCATCTACATAGTGAGTTCCAGGCCAGCTGGGGCTATAGGGAGACCCTGTCTCAAAAACACAAGAAGAGAGGAATCCATAGCTAGCAGTCCACTCACGTGGACCTCAAGAACACAGGCCTGGCCCTCAGGGGACCCTGAGGCCCTGAATGGACAGGCGTCCTGAACACTGCTTTTCCTACAGCCCCTGTGATAGCAATTAAGTGTGAATGCGGGTCAGCAAGACAACAGTGAGGGACAGTTAGAACTGCATGCCACTGGCCAGCTGTGGGCCTGCAGGCCTGTCATCTAGCACTGGAGAGGTGGAGGCAGGAGAATCGGGCGTTCACGATCAACTCAGCTACATAGTGAGTTCAAGGCCAGCCTGGGCCAAGGAAACAAAAGTAAAGTAAAATGATGTATTAATGGTCGTGCGAAGCTGGTGCCTTTCTTATCCGAGGCAGGGCAGGTTAGCCTCTTTGCCGCTGCGGCCGTGGGAGGCATCTCTGGGTGTGGAGTCTGCTGTCCACAGGACACAGTGAGGCTTTTAGTTTTTCACCTCCACACTGCCACTTCCTTCTGGGAAGAAGCCCCGTCCCAGCTGCAGCAGGCCCTGCTCCCCATCAGAGCGCTGTTTCTCTGGGTCCCCTGCCTGCCCGTTCCCTCACCTGTCTGTGTTCTAGCAGGGCTCTCATTCCCCTGGATCTGTCCTGTTTGGCTCACACAGCCATTCTTCTCTGAGCTGTGGGTCTTTCCTGGACCCTTCACATTCCCTGGTCTTATTTCTCATCTGGGTTTGACTTCTTGCTTACTTGAAAAAAATTGTAAAGTACACACAATATAAAATGTCCCATCTTGAGGGCTGGCCCGCTGGCTCAGCAGTGAAGAGCTCACACTGCCCTTCCAGAGGACCCGCGTTCCAGTTTCTAGCATCCATGCTTGTGACGCCAGCTCCAGGAACTGGAAACCCTCTTCTGGCCCCCGTGGGCATGCACACGAGGGGCACATACGTGTGCACACACACACACATCTTTAAAACTTACCATCTTTTTTTTGGTGTTTTGAGACAGGGTCCCTTGTAGCCCCACCCGCTCTGAACTCGGTGTGCGTATCATGCTGACTTCCATCTCACAGAGATTCCGCCTGCCATTGCTTTTGAAGTGCTGAGACTAACAGCATGCGCCCCCGCACCCGGCCCTAGAATGTACCGTCTCACCTCTTCAAAGAGGCCTTTAAACACATAGACATTGTTGAGGAGCTGTGTCCACCATCCATGTACCTCCCCATTTGCCCCGGCCCCCAGCCCTTGGCGACAACTATTCTTTCTGTCTCTGACTGCTCTAGGGGCCTCATAAGTGGAGTCACAAAGAAGTGGTCTGTGCATGTGTGGGGGATATGAAGGCTTGTTTCACTTAGGATAGTGTTCTCTAAGGTTCATCTGTGTGGTAATGTGTGCCAGGATCTCTTCCCTCTTTAAGGCTGAGTAGTACTCCACAGTGAACACGTATCACACTTTGCTTATCTGTTCCTCTGTGACAGAAGACCGGATTGCTTGTCCCTCTTGGCTTTCGTAAATAATACACATGAGTGAGCACGTATCTCTTCAAGTCCTTGCTTTTGATTGTTTTGGACGTACACCCAGAATGGAGTTAGAGTCTGTCGTCATGTTCTGTGGTATTCTCTGTGGAGGCACTAGGGGCCTGTGTCCTTTCTGGTGCTTGCTGATAGTGGTTCCTGTCTCTGCATCCTTGGTGTTTTCAGCCTGTCTGTTCACTGTGATCATTATCCTAACGGCTGTGGGCCTTATTTCTTTTGCAAACTTTCCCAGGGCCTTGCGCACAGGAGGTGCCTAATGTGTGTTTTTAAATGAGCAACTATTTCATTGGATGAGATGCCTTGCAGCCCAGGGGTTCTGCTCATATCAAGGCTGTTCCTGCCTCTCCAGGGTCACCTGTACCATGTTCAGTGGATGAGGTTAACAGGTGTCTGTTCCAGAAGACAGTGGATGAGGTTAACAGGTGTCTGTTCCAGAAGACTGTGGGATCCCGTATGCAGCAACTCCTAAACTAACTTAAGGGAGGATTTTCTTCTTTCACCTTTCTTCTTGTAATTTTGAGGCTGTTTAGAAATACAGTTGCTTTTGAAATCTTGGCTCCTAAACGGCCTTTGCCCTAACCCCATGTTTTCTCTGTTAAACAGGACCTCCTCCAGATCCGATCCTATGTGTATGCGGAAGAGCCTAACATCGATATCCACAACTTTGTTGGTACTTTCACCAGGGTGAGCAGACCACATGACTGCCTGCAGCTGCTTCTGTGTCTGAAGCCCCACCTTGAAGGCTGATGTTACTTCTGAGTAGGCATGACCCAACTGGAATGTTCTCCCAGCTCGGACGAGCGTGGGTCCTTGAGCACCAAGTGCTGTCCTCAGCATTAGCTTCTGATGTCTAAAAGCTGTCACTGTTTTTTCCAGACAGAGCATGTCCTCTTTAGTCACACAGATCCCCAATGCCAGCTGACCTTGGTGGCATACACATGCAGTAATCCCAGCATTTGGGAGGCTGATGCAGGAGAATTGCTGTGAGTTCAAGGCCAGCCCAGGCCACATGGTGAGACTGTCTCAAAACAGACAAACCATAGAGAAATCAAACCCTACCTGCCAACTTTGTAACTTAAGCCACTTTCAGACTTTTGTTTTATTTATTAATTTTTATTTAAACTGCAAGAATATGTAAGTCCATCCGTGTCATACAACGCCCATGGAGGTCAGAAGAGGGCATCAGATCCCCTGGAACTGGAGTTATGAATGGTTGTTAGCTGCCATGTGGGTGCTGGGAACTGAACACAGGTCCTCTGCAAGAGTAGCCAGTTCTCTTACTCGATGAGCCATCTCTCCAGTCCCCTAGACTTTTTATAACAGAAACTAAATGGGAATTTATTTTTGGAATACAAGTTTAAAATAAACGTATATAACAGAGATTAAATGGCTTGTGTTCTCTGAACCCTGAGAATTGCCAACAGAGGGCCTGATAGGTTCTTCTCTGCCTTTCATTGTTACCTTGTGAAACCTTTGGTGCTGGGGCCTGCAGCTGGATGTCTGAATGGCACCAGCTTCCAGATCCACTGTGAGTGATGGTAGATTGTGGTCGAGCTTGGCCCTCTCTCACAGCTGGGCTGGGGGCTTAAATGTACATGTGGGGGTCCCCTGTTTTCATTAGATGGAGACCTGTTTCTACTCGAACAGGCTGGAAATCAGCCTTGGAAAGTTGTTCCCCTCTTATCTGTGGATTCTCAACTACAAGTTCAACCAGTTGTGCAATGAAGAGTTATATTTTGTATTTATGTTTGAGACAGACTCTCCTGTAGCCCGGGATGACCTCAGAGCACACTACGTCACTGAGGATGACCTTAAACACCTGATCCTCCTAACTCCATATCATGAGTGATGGAATCATAGGCACACACCACCATCCACATGCAGTTTATTCTGTGCTGGGTGGCTTCCTGCATGCTAGGCAAGCATACCCTCAGCCCTGACCTTGCATTTCTTATCCTCTTGCCTCTACCTTCCAAGTCCTGGGATTACAGGTGTGCATGCTTGGTTTAGGTGTCCTGAGAATGGAACCCGAGGCTTCGTGCATGCTAGTCAAGCTGCCATCCATTGAGCCACATCCTGAGCCTTCTGAAGGAATTTTATTTATTTATTTTTAAATTTATTTTGTGATAGGGTTTCACCAGAGTTTGGTCCCCAGCACCTGCACTGGGCAGCTAACTGCCTGTAACTCCAGCTCCAGGGATCTGAATCCCCTTCTGGTCTTCTTGGGCACCTACACTCATGTGCACATAGCCACACGTATAGATAAGTACAAATAATTTTTTTTCTGGCTGGCATTGAGCTCAGAGATTTGCCGCTTCTACCTCCCAAATACTGGGATTAAAGGTGTGGACCACCATGTCTGGAAAAAATATATCTAAAAACAAAAGTATATTGTGCAAGCTGTAGAGATGACTCAGCAGTTAAGAGGACTGGCTGCTCTCGCAGAGGACAGGGTTCAATTCCCAGCACCTACATGGCAGCCAACAACCATCTCTAACTCTAGTTCCTGGGGAATCCAATGCTCCCTTCTGACCTCCATGGGCATTACACAGCATGGGTGTACCTTACATGCAGGCAATACACTCATACACATAAAATAAAAATAATAAATACAATATTTTAAAAGAGTATATTTCCCAGTCATCCGTGTTCCATGCAAAAACTGTCGTATTTTGGTGCTGAGACCCACTTCCTTGTGAATGTTAGGCAAGCATTATACCATTGAGTATCACCCAAAATTACTTTTTTTTTTTTTTTTTTGAGACGAGTTCTTTCTAGGTAGCCAAGGCTGGCCTTAAACTCATGATCTTTCTGCCTCAGCCTCTCAAGTGCAAGGATTATGGGCCTGCGTGCCATTATGATGGGCAGAACTATACTTAATTGGAGTGTGTGTGTGTGTGTGTGTGTGTGTGTGTGTGTGTGTACGCCTGTGCCTGTGTGCAGAGGATAGCCCAGGGCCTTGTGCATGTCATCAAGTACTCTACCCCTCCTTACAGCCCTGACCAAATCCTGCCATTTTGTATAAAGGATTTGAGTGTCCTCGGACTTTGGCATCCACAGGAACTCCGGACCCCATCCCTGTGGAAAGCAGGGAGGTGCCCATGGTTGAATATATGCATTTGTTCTTTTCAGGAAGACAGCGACCCTCCAATTAGTGAGAGTCTGAGCATTGAGAACACGCTGTGGGCCGGCACCGTCATCGCCTCAGGTGAGACGCCGGGCTGAGGAATGTGGGAGCAATTTCAACTGGACGGAAAATCCTCCTGTAATTAGAATAATCACCTTTCAGCTAGGAAAATGAGCTGTCAGTCAAATGGAGTTTGCCACTTGCCCCGCCACCTCCAGGGGTCTCCACTGACCTCTAATTTTGGCTAGGACGCTTGCAGACCCACGTGGCCTGTGGGCTTTCTCCAGCATCCACACTACAATAGCCTGTAATTACTTCAGTTGACATCGTAATCTGTACCAGAAATTGAGGTGGTCTGGATGTTTGGTTTGGAAGCCTTGTCTCTGGGGACTGCCACTCTGCAGGGACCGTCCACTCCCAGGGCAGCAACAGGAGAGAACTGTGAAGGCCATGTCTCTGTGTTAAGACACGGGAGGTGGAAATGGTGGCTTTGGTGTTGGTGACTTTGATGAGAGCCTGGCCCACGGCAGGCTCTGACCTGGTGCGGCCGAGTGTCAGGGTGCTGACCTCAGTCTTGCTGGGTGTCCCATACTTTATTTACCCTCCTGGCGGCACCCAGAGGTCAGACACTGTATCTGCAGCTGAACTCGCAAGAGGTTAGGGCCACAGGGTGGGTCAAAGGCAGAGCTGGAAATGGAGCTCAAGTGCTTGGCATGGAGCAGTTGTTCAGTGACTGCAGTATGCCGCGCTAGGCTGTGGACACAGTGTACTACGGTATGTCATGACCTCTCTGGCACCTGTGTCTCTTTTACCGTCAGAGGGCTCAGTGTTTTTTGCTCTTCCGCACCGGTCACCTAGCTCTCTTGCCTGATGCTTCTTGGGGTTCTGTGGCATAAGGACGCATCACAGGCACGCACAGCCCACCAGCTACTGGGCATGGTGGGCTCGGCACGGGTTGGAGAGATGAGGTTCTGAACTCGGGAGTCTTCGTTTCTGTTCTCTGCTTGTATCAGTGTCATAATGTCAGACCCTCGGTTTTCCTGAGGAAGTGACAGTGGGCCTGTCTTCAGTCTGTGCAGCCACCCTACGCCTCCCTGGCCTGGCTGTGGTGCCTGGGGCGGGCAGTGCCTCTTACTACCCTCCCCTCAAGCCATGCAGCAGCCTGGGCCTGTCCTTGTGTCCCTGCAGGCCCCACGGCTCTGCTCTAGTTGCTGTCTGTCAGCTCTTCTAGATCACTCGGTGAAATGTAATCATTAGTCTTTTTTATACTTTGATGGGATAAAAAGTAAGAGTCTCCACTTGCATCCCCTCATCTTTGATTTGATTTCTCTTTGTCTCTTTTAGCCATTTTTCTGTTATAATTCTTTTTTCTTACCTATCTCAAAGAGTTTGTTTTAAAGAGTTGTTTATTTTTATTTTATGAGTGTTTTGCCTGTATGTATAAAAGTGAACCGTGTGCATGCAGTACCTGCAGGGGCCAGAAGAGGGCGTCAGATCCCCTGGAACTGGAGTTATAGACGATTGTTAGTTGCCATGTGGGTGCTGGGAATCAAACATAGGTCGTCTTCAAGAGTAGCCAGTGCTCTTAACCACTGAGCCATTTTTCCAGTCTTATTTCTAATCTATTTTCTTGTTTCATTTTATTTCTTTTCTTTTTTTTCTTTTTTAAGACTTGGGTCTCTCTAGCCCCAACTGGCCTGAAACTCACCACGTAGACCAAGTTGGCCTCAGTCTCCCAGAGCGCCACCTGCCTCTGCCTCTCTGGTGCTGGGATTAAAGGCTGCACCGCCACATCTGGCTTCATTTATGTTCTTGTGTGTGTACGAGTGTCCTTCCTGCAGGTATATAAGTGCACCCGTGTTGTGTAGTGCCTGCGGCGGTCAAAAGTGGGCATTGGATCGCCTGGAAGTGGAGTTAGAATGGTTGTTATCCACCATGTGGGTGCTGGAAACTGAACCCGGGTCCTCTGCAAAAGCAGCCAGTGCTCTTACCTGCTGAGCTCTCTCTCCAGCCCCTCTTTTTAAAATTTTAAAATTACATTTATTTAGTATATGTGTGCACGTGTGTCCATGAGTGTGCCACAGTACTCAGGAAAATCTGTCCACACCAGTTCTATCCTTCCATCCAGGGGGTCCAGGCTTGATGGTAAGCATCTTTACCCGCCAGGCAGCCCACTGGCCCGCAGAGGCCTGGGTTGAGCACCTCCCCCATGCTGGGCTCTGTTGCTTGAAGACTTTGTCAACACCAGTCTCAGAGATTAATAGTAAGACTTTTATGTATCAAGCACTTTATAGATTTTGGCTGACCTTTTCGTGTTCTGGTTTTAATAAAAGATATTTAATATAATGGTGAGGAGCTTAGTCTCAGTGAAGGTCAGCAAATTGCTCAGGGCCACACAGCCTTGGAGTGCCATCTTCTGGGAAGAGTGTAGAAGCAAATGGGGATCTTAAGAGTGGTACTGATTTGAGCAATTCATGCATGGGTCGCCTTAAAGGAGGCTTTCCCCTTGGTCTGCATTCTTGTTTATGTGGGAAAGGTAAGCATCGACCCATGCTGATGGCATCGCCTGCCATGCCTTCGGCAGGTGACACTTGGAGTGAGTGTTAGCCGGCATTTTCTGTGTTCCTAGTCGGCCTTGGTCTGTCTGGGCCTCACCTGGCAGACAGTGAACTGCTTTCTGATTCTTACGTGAACATGAGGTTAAACTCGAACCATTTTCTCAACTTAATCAGTCCTCAGGGACTCTCAACATGTTCCGCATAGAATGTGCTTCCTGCATCTTGGCCAGTCTACTGTTAACCAGTGTAAGTTCAAAAAGGGAGGTCATACTGATGATCAGGATGCGGTTGCCATGGCGATCCAGCACATGCTGCAGGGTGATGGAGGTGGGAGAGACAGGGGAGACTCAGGAGCTGTGTGGGGGTGTCTGCCTGGATGTTGCAGTCCAGAGTTCTAGCTGGGTTCCTCTCAGATTGAGTAGCAGAGGGCCAGCTTGTGGGTTGTCCCCTCAGGCTAGGATATGGCGCATGACCAGCACACTCATGGGCGCTGTGCCAGATGACTGATAATGCCCAGCTGGTCTTTGGTTGTTCCATGCATTCTGACTCCAGATTCATGCTGCCATGTTGCAGTGATACTGAGTTATCGTAAGTGTTTCTGGGCGCACCCTCTTGGGCTCAGCATGTGTCTGATTGGGGGTGAGAAATAAACAGGTCACAGAATAACCATGTGTCCCTGTAGGGCCACCGTCTTCTAGGATCTCAGATGAGAAGATGTAGAAGGCGAGCAGAAGGGATGAGCAGGATCACTGACTGAAGGCCGGGGTTAGGAGGGGGCAGAGAGAGAGAGGGGAGGAGAAGAAGAAAGAAAGAAAGAGAAAAGAAAAGAAAGAAAGGAAGAAAGAAACCTGGGAAGGGCAGAGGCAGGTTGGGGCACAGATAGAGTCATTGGATGGAGAGTTTCAGACTCGACAGGGCGCTTATGGGAGTGGGTTGCTGGGACCCTGGTGAGCCAAGCAGTGGCTGTCCTTTGGCCCCAGCTTGCTGTGCCGCTAGAGTCATGTTTGACAAAAAAAAAAAAAATGTTCCCAGCCTTTCCATCGTCCAGGAGGGGTGAGTGACCTCAGCCTTGTAGACCAAAGATTTTTGGCTGGGCATGCAGCTCAGTGGGCCTGGTGGTGCACTCCTTTAATCCCAGCACTTGGGAAGCTGTGGCAGGTAGATCTCTTTGAGTTTGAGGCCAGCCTGGTCTACATAGACTAGCCAGGGCTATATTGTGTTGTGAGACTTTGTCTCAAATCCTAGAGGGGCTGGAGAGATGGTCAGGTTTCGTTCCCAGCACCCGTGTGGCAGCTCACAACCATCTCTAACTTCTAGGGGATCTGATGCCTTCTTCTGGCCTCTACAGGCACTGCATCCAGTTAGTACACTTAGTACATTCAGGTACACACTCATACACATAAAAATGATTAAAGCAACAAACAAATAAAAAGACACATTAAGGGTGTCATAAAACTTGACAGAGTGTGGACCAGACGGGTGCACAGTGGTGGCCTCTTGAGTGTCCCTGTTCTCTGGGTAGAAGCCACACAGAGCCCGAGGCCCAGGTTCTGGTCTCAAGGAACAGAGCTTTGGTGCTAAGCTCATGGAAGCACTGGGTAGTTAAGGGCCATTTGGGTGACACCCAGTGTGGCTGGGCTGGAGTTGGGGATGCGTCCTTTGGGATACAGCTGCTGCTTTTCGTCCTCTTACATGGACACTTAGGGTTCAGGCCAGGTGCTTCATGTAGGTGGTATGGCGTGCTTCATGGCCAACCCCTCCCCACTGCAGCTCAGCCCAGGCTGGGATCCCGCTGACTGACCATCTGCTCAGACAACAGGCCAGGGATGGAGTGCCCTCGTTCCCCAAAGCCATCTGCTGGGAATGACTCTCCTGGCCAGCCATCTGCCGAGCCTCCCTGAGAGGGGCTGCATTGTGATTCTCCTGCAGGCCTGGCAGAGCACACAAGACTGGCGGAGGTCTCCCAGGCCTTTGTCTGGAGCCACAGCAGCTCTGCCCTGGGGGATGGGCCTGCCCTGCAGCTAGATGTCTTTGAGCCTTTGCAGTTGAGTTCCTGAGTTCTGTGAGAGCAAGGGAGAGGACAGGGGAGGGCAGGAGTTTGCTTTTCCCAGCAGAGAACCCAGTGCTTAACCCCAGATCTTCCTCAAGAGCCCAGCAGGGCCTCTCCTCAAGGTTAAGGTTCAGCTGAGGGTCCTCAGCTCTGGCTGGGTGCGGCCACCCCACGTCTTCTTCCTGCCCCTTCCTTTGCTTGCTTTCGCTGTGGTGCCCCCTCTCGCCCTGGTAGTCCTGGCTCTTGGCTTCCTTCCTGCTTGGCTTGTTCCTCGGCAACACCGGAAAGGAGGCAGATACATTTTTGACATAATATTGTCAAATTTCTACCCAAATAGGTGGTGCCAGTTTACACTCCAGACACCAGTGTGTGTAGCAGGATCTATTTTCCCTCCTTCTGGCTAATGCCAGATGATGCCAGCCTGGTATGTCTTTGCCAGCTTCATAGGAAAATGTCTTTCTTTGGTGATCACTTGGTTGAATGTTTTGTCTGATGGTGACTTCCATTTATGCTTGTTCTATAAATTATTTCTTCTTAGAGGGATTGAAGTCTTAGTGACCTGGAGGATGGAAGAGGAGGGTTCGGGGGAAGGGTTTCCCCCAAAGGGCCAAGTAATGTAGATACGGAGAAAGCAATTGTGCTCTCCAGGGAATGTGCCTGGATGGAAAAAGGTGTAAGTTTCCATGAAAGTCAGGAGCATGAAGGATAAGCCCCCTTCCCCGGACTCACCTGCCCCTGGAGACCGCTAGTCCCACAAGTCAGCTCTCCAGAGCTTTAGACAAAGTTGGAATACTGTGTCTGCTGTCCCAAGCAGCAGCTGGTGAGCTGAATCTAAGTTTAAGCCATTGGCTAGGGCTTGTGGCACCCCGATGCACAGTGCCAGTGTGGCTTGGTGGCTTCTGGCACCCGTGAGCCCTGCCTGTGACAGGGTGTGGACCTGTCTGGAATGGACCTGTCTGCAGACCTCCCTCCCTCCCTGCCTCTCGGTCTAGCCCCTCCTCCCCTGCTTCCCGAACTCCCCTCCCCTTCCTTCATGTTTCTTTGGACTTGGTTTTCTCTTCCAGGCACTGTTGTGGGCGTTGTTCTTTACACAGGCAGAGAGCTTCGCAGCGTCATGAATACTTCCAATCCCAGAAGTAAGGTATGTGCGACCCTGGCATGTGCTGGGCCTGTGCTGATGTTGGTGCAAATGGTGAACTAGATCAGAAGCAGGAACAGCTCACAGCGGGGTTTCATCTCTATATACAATACACATACATTACATGGGTACGCATGTAATGTGTCTATGCATGCATGTGCGCATGAATGCGCAAGATGTTAGAAGCTCAAAAGTTAAACTGCCTTGTAGTAGCTGATTGCCTGGTGTGTGTGCATATGTCTGCCCCTGTATGTACACATTTTCATGTGTATGTAGTTCCCTATGTTCAGATATGTGTCTGTGTCTGTGTGTGTATATATGCATGCTTACTTATATGTGGATGTTTGTGTGCATGTGTGTGCTGTCTCCACACACATCTCGATTTCTCACACCCTCCCTGTGAGTACAGTGCTTCTGTGACCTTCGTGAGGCGGGTCGGAAGTGCCCTGCCCAGACTGCACAGGGTGCGGGAGGAGTGAGGCTGGTGGGGGTATTCGGACCCCGCAGAGCCCCCACCCCATGCTCCATCAGCACCGCCTTGGTCCGCCTCTTACGCTCCATGACCCTCCCGGCCATGTCCTACGTCCATTTATTTGTTTGTTTAATACTTTATTATTTTATGTGTAAGAGTGTTTTGCCTGCATGTGTGTAAATGTATCCATGTCATGCATTCCCCACGGAGGACAGAAGAGAGTGTCAGATTCCCCTGGAATTGGAGTTACAGATGGTTGTTACACATGTGGGTGCTGGGAATCAAACCCCCCGGGTCTTCTGCAAGAGCAACCAGTGCTCTTAACCACTGAGTCACCTCTCCAGCCCCTGTTTTCAGTTAAGTCAGAATGTTGCAAGCTGAGTGTGGTGCACTGGGGAGGTGGAGGCAGGGGGATCTGAAGATCAAGGCCGCTCTTGGCTACATAACATAGGACCTTATCTTGCAAACAAAACTAAACAGAACATTTATCAGTAACATGGGCGAATGCTATTTCCCAAACGCCAGTTATGCTTAACCCTGAATTGGAGTTATCGTCACAACTCTCAATTTAATGATATTTTCACCTTATTTTGTTTGTACAGCTATGGATTTGATGTCTTTGTTCCATTTTGAGGGGATAGATATGAAAATACACCCCAGATGTTTTAGTTTTATGTATTTCCTTTTATTTTTATTTTTTGAGACGGCCCCCCTGTAGTCCCAGCTGGCCTGGAACTCATTATGTAGAGCAGGCTGGCCTCCATCTCACAGATATCTGTCCTCCTGAGTGGTAGGATTAAAGGTGTGGGCCACCACACATGGCTATTTTTATTTTTTTTTAAGATTTTATTTTATTTTTGATTTTATTTTATTTTATGTATGTGTCTATGTTTGAGTGCAGGTGCTTATAGGGGCCAGAAGAGGATTTCAGATCCCCTGGAGCTGGAATTATAGGCAGTTGTGAGTTGTGAGTGAGCCACCTGATGTGTCTGCTGGGAACTGAACTCATGTCCTTTGAAAGAGAAGCAAGTGCTTCTAACCTCCCAGACATGGCTCTAGCCTCACACAGGGTCTTCTTTGTTAGCTTTGTTTTGTTCAGATTGAGCCTAGGGTCTCGTGCATGTTAGGCAAGCACTCTGCCAACTGAGTTACATCCTCAGCCCCTGAGCACAGTTATCAGAGTGCTAATACTCTCTCATACAGCACGTACCTCAGTCCCCACAGTGATGTGGGGACTTGGACTTTCAGGAGCATTGAGCTGGTATGTTGTGGAGCTGAGAATGTAAGGCCAAGCAGGGCTCAATGGAGGGTGGTAGGGTCATTTGGTGCACAGCACAGCAGGACTCAGAGTCCAATTGCTTTAGCATTTCCAAGTCAGAATCTTAGGTTATAAGATTTGGGCTGAGATTTCTCGGAGGACCTGGAAGTCTGTTAGGAACTCAGTCTGTGGCGTGTGTTCTCAGATCACACCGTGAAGACGAGGCCTCTCACTGTCTCACTCCAGTGGAGGGTTTGGGGCTGAAGGACGGCCCTCCAGGCAGGCCGTGGGCAGCTCCGGGTGATCCTTGCGCCCTGTGCTTTATCCCAGATCGGCCTGTTCGACCTGGAGGTGAACTGCCTCACCAAGATCCTGTTCGGGGCGCTGGTGGTGGTGTCCCTGGTCATGGTCGCCCTGCAGCACTTTGCCGGCCGCTGGTACCTGCAGATCATCCGCTTTCTGCTCCTGTTTTCCAACATAATCCCCATCAGGTGAGTGGAGCACATGTGTGCTTGGGTTGAGTGCTGTGACTATTTTGACTCACTCCAGGATCCTGGTTATGGCAGGGGATCGTAGCTCGGTGGTAGAGCACTTGCCTGGTATGGGCAAGGCACTGGGTTCAGTCCCTACTACTGGTGGGGAGAAAGGTTTTGAAAAGCCTTGTGATAAAAACAAACAAGCAAGCAAAAACAAACCCAAACGATCCAACAAATCCATAAATTTACGAAATGGCTCAGGGGTTAAGAGCCCTGGCTGCTCTTCAGAGGACCTGGGTTCGGTTCCCAGCACCCATATGGCATCAATATCGATCTGTAACTCCACTTCTAGGGGATGCAGTGCCCTCTTCTGACCGCCGCGGGCATTGCATGCATGTGACACACTTGTCTACATGTAGGTAAAACACTCATACACATTAGATAAATAAGTCTTTAAGCAGCAGCAGCAGCAGCTGAGCACTGGGGAGATGCGACCCCATAAAAAGGCCCTGAGTTCAAATCCCCAGCACCCACATGAGAAGCCATGGTGATGCACACCTGTAACCGAGAGCTGGGGGTGTGGAGATAACGTCTTTTTCTGTCCTTTAAGTTTGGTTCTATCCAGAATGGCTGCATGGACTGTGATCTCCCCTGCCTTCTCAGAGGGAGTTCTGACTGTGTGACCTTGGCCCCCACAGTTGCTCCTGTCAGGGCGTGGCGCCACACGAGACATGTTTCTATAGTCTGTGCACGTCATTGAACTCATTGAACAGTGTGCAGGGGCTTCGTGTGTGTCCTGTTAACTCTTTGCTCTGTTTTTCTCTGTTTTTTCCTAGTTTGCGTGTGAACCTGGACATGGGAAAAATCGTGTATAGCTGGGTGATTCGCAGGGACTCAAAAATCCCAGGCACTGTAGTTCGGTCCAGCACAATTCCCGAACAGCTGGGCAGGATTTCTTACTTACTCACAGACAAGACAGGTGAGCACCTGGGCAGTGGGAGGGGTGCGCCTGGTTGGCATTCTGGTGAGAGGACCTCGGTGCTCACCACAGCTCTTAGTCCTCTCTCTGGAGGTGGGTGAGGTGGCAGCTGTCACCTACCTCTGGATGAAGAGCCACTGGTAATGGTGGTCATGATGATGATGATGATGATGCCAGCCAACACCTGCATGGGACTGATGACTTGCAAAGTACTGAACTCAGTGTTTGAAGCAGTTGCTGAGTTACTCCCCACACAGCCATGTGAGACAGGAAGGACGTTACAGAGAGGATGAAAGGGCATGGAAGAGACAAAGTTCCTGTCACGGGCAAGAGTGGCCGAGTCATGTTGACCTACGTAGTCTGGCCGGGAGTGCTGATCTCCCACCTCCGTACCGTCCCCTACTTCAACCCCAGCCAGGCTCTGAGCTCACCGTGGTGGAAAGATCAAGGCTTGCGGGTGGGAGACCTGGCTGTGTGCTCCTCTCTCTGTTGAGCGGGTACAAGGAAACCATCACAAAGTTCTTCTGGATGGAGAGGAATAGGAAGTTCTAGACCCGTCAGCACTGGGCCGCGAGATGGTCTCTAGGGACTGTGCCACGGGGTGATGTGACTCTACTTCCTGGATGTTTCTTCCTGCTCGGTGCAGGCTGATGGGCTTCAGTGTGTGCTGTGTGCCACCCTTTCAACCAGTGGATCGAGTGCTGATTGATAGCCCGGAGCACTGATGTAGTCCCTCCTCACGGCAGGTTAGGGTGCTCTTTCAAAGGAGGATGGGATTCTAGGCAGACCAATCCCTGCTCTCTCCTCCAGCAGAAGTGTGCCCAGGCCAATGACTCTGACTCTCAGAGGACAGAATACATGCTGGGGTTGCAGGCTGGTTGCTCATCTTTTGTGTTCTAGGAACCTTGACCCAGAATGAGATGGTTTTCAAGCGACTGCACCTGGGAACAGTGGCCTACGGCCTCGACTCAATGGACGAAGTGCAGAGCCACATCTTCAGCATTTACACCCAGGTAAAGCCCTCTGCTTCATCCCATAATCAGTTCTTAACATATTTCTAAAAAGATCTGTTGTATTTGAATGTTTCTTTTTATGTATATGGGTGTTTTGTCTGCATGTATGTAAGTGCACCATGTGTGTGCAATACCCATGGAGATTAGAAGGGCATTGGATACCCTGGAACTGGAGTTATAGACTGTTGTTAGCTGCCATATGGGTGCTGGGGAATTAAACCTGGGTCATCTGCAGAAGCAGCCAGTACTCTTAACCACTGAGCCATCTCTCCAGTGCCTATACCTCTGCATTTAAAAGAATTCATTAGTTAATTCATTTTGGGCCCAGGCTGACTACAAAGTTACTATGTAGCCAAGGATGACCTTGGACTCCTGTTCCTCCTTCCTCTACCTCCTGAGTGCTGGAATCACCATGCCTGGTTTATGTGGTACTTGGACGGAACACAGGGCTTTGTGCCTGCTAGGCAAGCGCTCTACCAACTGAACTGCAGCTCCAGTCGTCGTGAACATTAAAAACGTGTGTGTGCATGTGTGCCACTTCGTCCATGTTGAGGTCAGAGGGCAATTTGTGGGAGTCGGTTCTCCTTCTTCCATGTGGTTCCCAGGGATTGAACTCAGGTGTCCAGCTTGGCAGTGGGCACTTTTACCCTCTGGACCATCTCACCAGCCTTGGCTCCTATACATTTTTAAGCAGCTGTTTTGAGACATAATCTATAATGCCATACAGTTAACCCATTTTAAACTCATAATGCAGTGATTTTGTAGTGTATTCACTCAAATAGTAGTGTTTTATGTCCATGACCTCACAGGGAGACTGTCTCTTTGGCAGTCACTTCCCATTTCCTCCCAGTCCTCACTTTCCCAAGCCCAGGGTGACCAGGAATGAGGCCAGTGCTTTCCCATCTTCCTCACAACCAAGGCAGGTCCCTCCGCTGCAGAGAGAGTAGATGTTGGATAACAACAAGCAGGTTATCTGCCCAGTAGCTGGGGAGAAACAGCCCAGGAACCTATGAGCTGGTTTTATTCTGTCTATGGGCCTGTTCGTGTTTTCCATTTTCCTGGGTGTTCGCCGGGTCAGCAAGCACTGATGGCCACCTTGTTGGATAGTCTTGGTGTGGCCGTGATTTCTCAGGGACGATTCACATCTTATCTTTTTCTACTGTTCTTGTTCCTATAAAATTTTACCAAAGGAATCATTTTTTTTTTCAGTGAAAGATAATTATGTAAATGTCCTCACATTCCTAAAATGTAAGAGTTTTGGGTCCTCACCTGGTTACCCATCAGATTTGCTGGTGGTATTTCAGAAGAAAGCTGGAAGAGACTCAAAAAGGCAATTTTTGTGGGCCTGCTTACAGACACCAGCAGGGCCTGGGATTCTGTGTCCTAAAGTGAAACAGTAAATCATAAGAGTTCAATTAAAAGAGTCAGGCATGGTGGTTCTTGGCTTTAATCCCAACACTCTGGTGGCAGGGGCAGGCGGATCTCTGTGAGATCAAGGCCAGCCTGGTCTACATAGCAAGTTCCAGGCCAGCTTGGGACTACAGGGAGACCCTGTCTCAAACAAAGAAAAGTAAGACAAAGGCTGGGGAGATGGCTCAGTGGGTGAGAGTTGCCTGTACACAGACCTGAGCCTGGATCCCTAGCACCCCACAGAAAGCTGGGGGTGGCCACACAGGCCTGGAATGGCAAGAGGGGCTGTAAGGAGAGATAGAGACAGGAAGACCACTGTGGGTTACTGGCTGCCAGTCAAGCTGGAAGATGGCAGGTTCCAGGTTCAGGTCGATCCCATTCCAAAGGCACATGGTAGAGACCGACAGGATGCCTGGGGTCCTTTTTGGCCTCTGCATGCACATTCATGGGCATGTGTACCTACACTTATATATGTACACATGTGCACAGACATACATGCACAGTGAGACAAGGCAAACCTTGGCAGTTCTGGGCTACCTGTAGAGTGGTGGTCCACCCTGATAGAGCGAATCCAAGTTCACCGAGTCTGGCTGGCTGACTGTTCCTTTCCTACACCCAGGGCAGCACGCTAACTTGTAACTTTTAGATAGCAGGGGCCCCAGCCAAGGTACACCCTGGCCCATTTCGGTGGTATTTTTAAAAGCCTGTGGTGTTTACCGAAGTCAGTCTGTCTCAGGTTATTAGTCCACTTCTGCTTTTATAGTTCATTTTTGGCCTAGCACAGATAAACCTCTTTGTACAACTTTGGAAGTCAGAATCTGACATTTCCCATCCTCAACTCCGCTATTCCCTGAGTGGAAGCTCATAACTGGGTTTGCTGTCCTGGTCTTTGGTGGCAAACGGCTCAGGGTTTCAGGGTTAGGTCCATATGTGGCTGCATAAACTCAGATGGTGACCTCACCCCAAGGAGTCTACCACTATCTTGTTCTCTGATAGCCAAACACCCGCAGGGAGTGGACCGCCACATTTCTGGTGAAATGTTTGAGGACTTTTCCATGTTTCCTTGTATTTTTTCAAAAACTTTTATTATTTTTTTCCTTATTAATTAAAAAAATACTACTTTCATTTTGTGTGTGAGTGTGTTGCCTGCATGCATGTAAGTGCACCCACGCTATGCGATGCCTGGGGAGGGCAGAGAGAGCATCAGATTAGTTCTGGATGGTTGTTAGCTACCATATGGGTGCTGGGAATCAAACCTGGGTCCTCTGCAAGTGCTAGGCCAGTGTTCTTCACCGCTGAACCAACTCTCCAACCCCTTCTTTATTAGTTAAAAAAAATTGCATATAAAGTAATGGATCCTGTTGTGACATTTTCATACACTTACACTGTATATTTTGTTTTTCTCCCCACCGCACTGCCCCGCCCCTTCCTCCTCCCATCACCTTCTCTTCTTTCTCTTTCCATTTTTAGGTTCCCTCCCTCATAATTCCCTTCCTGTTTTCATGTCCTGTTCCTGTGTGTGCATGTATGTATGTGTGTGTGTGCATGTACGTGTGTGCGTGCGTGTATCTGTGTATTGAAATCCAGATTTCATAAATAAGAGAAACTGTGTTTTATCCTTCTAAGTCCGACTTATTTTCTTTGCTTCTTTTGTCTTGTTTCATTGCTGTTTATGTGGTGGGAGGGCTGAGGTGTGGTGCTGTCATAGTGCTCATGTGGAGGTCAGAGGACGACTTGCAGGAGTCTGTTCTCTCCTTACACCATGTGGGTCCTAGCGATCAAACTCAGTGGGCAGCACCCAGCCTTTGTCTTTGTGATACTTTTTTTTTTTTTAATAAAGTCTCATGTGGGGCACAACAAGATGACTCAGAGGGTGAAGGTGTTTGCCACCAAGCCTAACCACCTGAGTCCGATCACCAGGACCCACGTGGTGTAAGGAGAGAATCAATTCCCACAAACTGACCTCCATACACCTACCATAGTATGCGCATGCCTCCTCCCAATAAATAAGTGAATGTCATCATATTAATAAAAGTCTGTGTAGCTTAGGCTGGCCCCAGACTTACTGTACAGCTGATGATGATCTTAAACCTCGGATCCTCCTGCCTCTACCTCTGGAGTGCTGGGATTAAAGGCATCTTTAATGGACCACCGTATCTAGTTCATATGGTGCTGGGGATGGAACCCAGGACCTCTTGTGTGCTAGGTGCTGTCTCTCCCAGCTGAGCCCCACCCCAGTCCCACAAGGGAGTCAGTGATTAAAGACTGAGGAGATGGGTTTAGTATTCATGCTTTTTCAGGAAGCGGGGAAGACACTGATGTAGGGAGGAGCAAACAGAGGCAGGGGTGTGTGGCCAGTCTCTGCGATGTAACCATCCCAGGCCCCCCCAGCTTCCCCAGCCCCCAGCACTTCCCGGATTTGATAGGCCTTTGTGAGACTCTGGCTGGTTTGGGGAGTATCCACCCGGCACAAACGCCATGCAGCTTTGGGTCAGCCTTCATCAGGGGCCTGGCTTCTGTGCACACAAGATCTGACGGCTTTCCGCCGCTCTCTACCCTCTGAGCTAGTCAGGTTCCAAAATCCAACTGCTGCTTTCCAGAAATCCAGAAGTTGATGCAGATGCTCTGCTGAGCTGTTCCCTGCGGCCTGAGATTCCACTCACCAGCCGCAGCAGTTCCCTTGTCAGACCTCTCACCGTTGACCCCGGTCTTCAGTCATGATCAGGTCCAGGTGCCAAGGAGTGTGGGCAAACATGAAAACATGCAGCTCCATCGTGTGCATTTACGTAGATCATAAATTACAGACCAACAGAAAGTGGTTCTAGATAAAGTATTGCAAGGAGCGGGAACTTCGCTCTGAGCCTTCAGCCCTCTGCGTAATGTTAAATTCTTCATAATGAGAAGCATTGGGTGAATGAGCCTTGAAGCCCCAGTTCTGACTCCTCACTCTAATTACTGTCACCATGCTGTGCCCTTTGACCTGGAAGTGAAACTTGTGTGCTCTTGACACCAGAGGTTAACAGAGCCGGAAGCTAGAGCTCTGGGTCCCCACAGTGACCAGAATAATTTAGTAATTGTCTAATTACCTGAGGAGTCTAATGTTGCTACTAAAAATAGCATTAAAAAAATGAAATGAACACCGTTTTCTCGTTTCTCGGGGCCTGTTCTCTATTTGGGTCAACTGTGTGTCACGGGCATGAAGCACCGTTCATGCTAAATCCTCGTGGCTTCCCTCCTGTGGGGTAAATATGCTTTCAATGAAATGTAGAATCCAGGAACACCGTAAACATTTCTAGCTTCCGGATTCAAGCTGTTGCGGTGACTTTATCCAAAACCGTGGTTGATGGGTTACAGTTCAGTGCTGGTGATTTGATCATTATTTTTACATTTATTTACTTCTGGTGAACACACGTGCTGCGTCATGTGTGGAGGTCAGGGGTTTGGATGGGCTCTGTGCTGAGGGAGGAAACATGGATTTTTCTGAACACTGAGCTTTAGACTGTGTGTGTGTTTGTGTGTGTGTGTGTGTGTGTGTGTGTGTGTGTGTGTGTACGTACACTCAGGCACAGGCTAGAGTCCTATAGTGAGTGTCTTCCTTGATAATTTTTCACCTTATTTAAGAAATATTTTTTTGTATATGACTGCTTTACCTGCATGTATGTAAGTACACTCGTCATGCAATGCCCGTGGAGGCCAGGTGTCAGATCCCCTGGAACTGGAGTTCTCTGCAAGAGCAGCCAGTGCTCTTAACTGCTGAGTCGTCTCTCCAGGCCCTCTCTTTTGGTACCAGGGATTGAACCCGGAGCCTGGAGCATGGATACACCGTTCGTCAGTCAAACTGACTGTAACAGTGCTCAAACTCTCTCTCTGCTCATCCCCTCTGCCTTTTTTCTTTCCCACAGCAATCCCAGGAGCCACCAGCTCAGAAGGGTCCCACTGTCACCACCAAGGTGCGGCGGACGATGAGTAGTCGTGTGCATGAGGCCGTCAAGGCCATTGCCCTCTGCCACAATGTGACACCCGTGTACGAGTCCAATGGAGTGACGGACCAGGCTGAGGCTGAGAAGCAGTATGAAGATTCGTGCCGTGTGTACCAGGCGTCCAGCCCAGATGAGGTAACCTGGGCGGGGCACAGCTGTGACAGTTCTTCATCCCTGGATTCAGTGAGGGTCCGATGTCTTTGTGGCACTGTCTGTCCGCATTCTGGGCCTTTCCTTCCCCTTCCCTTTCCCCGTGCCTACAAAACTTGGATTCTGATTATAGAAGTGATTTTTGTTTGTTTTGTATGGTTTTTGTTTAATGAGACAGTGCCTCTTATAACCCATGTTTGTGGCCTGGAAGTGTCTGGGCCCCGTGACACCAGGAGAAACTTTCTCCTGGGTGGGAGGATACTGGGGTGTCGCCTGCCAGCCTGTCACTTACTTTTCCTTTTGGAGGCCTGTGGAATTTGTCACCTGGGAAAGAGTCCTCCTTCCAGTTTGTGTACTATGATGAGGCGGTTCAAGCCATCAAGGCCCGTTTGTCCATCTGTGATCACTGACATCCAAGAAAGGCTTAAAAAATTTTTTTTTGGTTTATTTATTTTTATTTCATGTGTATGAATGGTTTGCCTGCCTGTATGTGAGTGCGCCTGTGTTTGCCCATGGAGGCCAGAAAAGGGCATCAGATCCCCTGGAACTGGAGTTACTCAGATGACTGTTAGCCACCACGTGAGTACTAGGAACCAAACCCAGGTCCTCTGCGAGAGCAGCTCTACCAACTGCTGAGCACTTCTCGAGCCCTAGCCAGGCTTTTTAGGAATGGAAAGCTTCTGAGCCGGGGATCCCGTGCAGGCCACAGCCTTAAAGGCAGCCCTCCAACCCCTGGAAGCCATCAGCTATGTAGTCAATAGTAGCCATTGACCTAGCAGCTGGGATCTGCCTTGTAATTCTGACTTTTCTATGAATTATTTCCAATTAAAAAAAGTACTAGGAGGAGCTGGAAAGATGACTCAGCAGTTAAGGCTGCTCTTGCAGAGGGCCCTGGCTCAATTCCCAATATCCACATGGTGGCTAATAGCTGTCCATAGCTCCATTTCCAGGGGACCTTCTTTGGCATTCCATGACATGGGCACACTTACATACATGCAGGCAATACACTCATACACGTAAATAAAAATAAAAAATAAAATATTTTTAAAAGGGGTCGCTGGAGAGATGCTCAGCGGTTAAGAGCACTGACTATTGCAAAGGATCTGGGTTCTGTTTTCAGCACCCACATGGCTGCTAACAACTGTCTGTAATTCCAATTCCAGGGTATCCAACATCCTCATCTGACTTCTGTGGGCATTGCACAATACTGGTACACTTAAATACATGCAGGCAAAACATTCATATACGTAAAATAAAAAATAATAATTTTTAAAAAATCCCTGGGGACTATAGATGTATTGAAGTTGGTAGCCGCTCGTAGAACATGCATGAGGCCCTGGGTTTCATCCCCAGGACCATGGAATCTGAGAGTAGTCCTTACACTTCTACTCTCACTGCTGGAGAGGTGGAGCAGAAGCATCAGAAGTTCAAGGTCATCCTTGGCTACATCATTATGCCCACCTGGGCTGCATGAGGCCTTGTCTCAAAAAATAAAAATGAAACAAAGCATGTGGCAGTGTGGGACGTAGCCAGGGATGGTGTGCTTGCCTGGCATGTGCTGAGCCTTGGGTTCCATGCCCAGGACTGCATAAGCAGGATGTGGTATACACCTGGAATGTCAGCCTCGGGAAGTAGACACAGGCAAGTCAGAAGTTCAGGATCATCCTCAACGACATACAAGTTGAGTGGCAGCCTACGTGATAAAAAGACCTTGTCTCAAAGAAAAGCCCCTTTGGGGGAGGTTACTGGAGATCCAGCACAGGGTCTCATGTATGGGGGCACGCACTCTTCTCTGCCACACCCCCATCTTTGTTTTATTGAGATTGTCTCAATAAAACAGTCCAGGCTGACCTTCAACCTGCTTCAGCTTCCAGGGTGCTGGAATTTGAAGCTTGTACCACCACACCTAGCTTTTAGTTAAGGTTTTAAAATCACAAGTCCTAATGTCTTTACTAGAGAAAAAGCAGTCACTGTAGGCTGCAAAAGTTGGTAGAATAACCTGCAGTTAGCTTGTGGTCTTTGGCTAGGGGTGGAGCTCAGCTGCAGGCATGAAGTTGTGTGAATTTGATTCCTAGCACTGCACAGTAAAATTGAAACCAAACCCCTACAGTTCTTACCACCTGTCGGTCGTTCTGGGAAGATCCCTTCCAGATCTTCCTTAATTTACACATACCTACACACGAATGCAGGTAGAGTGTAGACCATATCGTGGCATGTATCTTTAAGAAGTGGGAAGGTTGGGGCTGGGAAGATGACTTGACAGGTAAAGGCACTTTCTGCCAAGTCTGGTGACCTGAATGTGATCCCTGGGACCCACATGATGGAAGGAGAGAATCAGTGCCCACAAGTTGTCTTCTGACCCCCATATGAACATCTTGACATACATATGCCCCCCCCTACAGACATGCATACATAAATGTAATTTTAAAAAGTGAGAAAGTGAGTTGGATCAAGAATCTTTAGAAGTCCTAATGCTTTTGTATTCCTGTAGGATTTATGTGTGGGTGTGTATATGTTGGCATGAGTTCCTGTGTGTGCACATGCATTTATGGATGTGAACATATATGTACATGTGATATATGTGTATATACAGGTGTGTATAGGTGAAAGTTCTGTGTGCTCTATCTCTGTTAAGGATCTTAGGATCCTTCTGTTAGAAAGAGTGTTCCTGGGGTCCACGGTGGCCTTGAACTGGCCCACTTCCACATGGCCACAAGATAATTAATTGGGCAGGGAGCTGGAGAGTAGAGGTCCCCCCTAGAGGACTGGACAACCTGTGGAGGGTGAATATCTGCTGTCTTCTGGAGTGCCCTGGTCCTCCCTTACTGCAGAGGGGGCTATGGAAAAGCACAGCAAGGATCAGGCACTCAGGAGGTCAAGTTTAGCAAGGGTCTGGCATTCTGGAGGTCAAGATCAGCTTTAGCTGTCTGTCTCTCAAGAGCAACAGCTTTTACAGCAGAGGTTTAAAAGAACAAGGGGAAGCCGTCCCCAGGCCCCAGACTCAGCGAGTGTCTCTGGTGACGTCTGCGCGCTTTCCCTTGTCTTCTGTGCACACAATTTCAGTGCAGGTTGAGCATCTGTAACCTGTAGCCTGAATCTGTGCATGTGTGTGCATGTGTGTACATGAAAATGTGAGGGTAGTGTATGTGTGTACATTTATGTGTGAGGATGGTGTAGTGTGCACAGTACATACACATGTGTGTACATGTACTAGTGCTGATGCTAGACGTGGTCATGCATACACATACATGTACGATATATGGGACACATGTGGGAACATATGCCCGTGAGATGCATGTTTACATGTATATATATATATATATACATGCATACATGTGGTATATATGTGCATGGTGTATGCACATGTGTGTGCGTGTACATGTGAGGGTGGTATGTGTATGGTGTATACAAACGTGTACATGTGAGGGTGGGGTGTGGGGTATGTGTACACGTGTACATGTTCATGTGAGGGTGGTGTATGTGTGTATGGTGCACACATGTGTGTGCATGTATGCATGAGGATGGTATGTGTGTGTATAATATACACACATTTATATGTGTGTGCACAGGTGCAGCCCCTATGCATGCATATCTGAGGATGCTGTCATTCTCCATCTTATTGAGACAGGGTCTCTCACACAGCACAGGGCCACATGCCTGGAGCTAAGCCCTAGCGATCCTCCTGTCTCTGCCCCAACAGTGCTGGATTTCAGGTTTCTGTCGCTCTCCGTGTTACTCTTTTGAGAGGAGCTCTCTCACTAAACCTAGAGTTAGGGTGGCAGAGAGCAGGGCCCCACAGTGCTGGAGCTTCAGGTGTGTGTACACTCAGCCACGCCCAGCTTTTTAATCTGGGTTCTGAGGATTTGAACTCAGGTCTTCATGTTTGCACAGCATGTACTCTTAACCCACTGAGCCATCTCCTCGGTCTCTTGAAATCTGAATCTTTAAATGCTTTAAGATCCACCACCTTAGGAGCACTGATGGGGGACCACAGTGGAGAATTCTCATGTGCTAGGATTATAGGTGTGCATCCCCCATGCCTGATTAATCTGGTTCTGAGATGGAACCAGGGTTTTATGAGTGCCGGGCATGCCCTCAGCTGACAGCCACATCTCCCACCAGTCATTATCCCTTTGCAAAAGTCTTCTGTTTAACGGTGGTGCCATTTCTCACTAAGACACAGCTCTCATAATGTGTCTCCCACCTTCCCGTTTGGGAGGCCCCTACTCTCTCAGAACTGTCTTGCGTTCTGCCTCCTGCATTGCCCCCTTGTGAACTCTGCGCATCTGTGGGAAGGGTCTCAGCTGTCTTGCCTTAAACTTACTTCTAGTGAAAATGTGGGTGCTAGGGAGACTGGCCAGCAGTCTCTCAGGCCTCCCGTGGCTCTGCTTCCCACAGCCTCTCACCCTAAATGCCTCTTGTTTCCTGAGCCTCAGCTGTGGCCCTGGGACAGTGACACTCAGACTTGTCACAGCGGAGCTGGGGGTGTTGCGCCAGAAAGTCCTAATAGGGCTGTGGGCTCAGACCCACAGGCTGAGGCCGGAGAAAAGAGGTCAGGAATTTCAGGAAAAAACAAAAAACAACTCACATGAGTGTTCTTTATCAACCATCAGGGGCATTTGGAGTAGGATTCAGAAGGGGCTGGGGACTGCCTGAGGCCGAGCAAGAACGTGTTTGACAGGTGTAGGAAATTCAGAAGGTGACTCAAAAGAGTCGCTATAGAAATGGCTTAGTCAGGGCAGTGCTTGCTGGGTGCTTGTGAGGACCTGAGTTCAGATTCTTGGCATCCATGTACCTCCACCTCCCCCCCCCACAAAATTCCAGAAACAGTGAGTTGTGTGTCTGTGATCCTGGTGTTGGGCAGTTGGAGATGGGCAAATCCCCAGAGCTCATGGCCAGCCAGCCTAGTGGAGTCAGTGAGGTCCAGATTTAGGGAGAGACCCTGTCTCAATAAGATGGAGAGCAGCCAGTGCTGACGCCCGACATCGACCTCTGGCCTTCATACACATGCACGCACGTGTTCATGCACGCACACTGATCTACACAAATACACACATGAAATGCAGACAAACCCTGTCTGGCATTAGCTTGCATCCATGTGTCATAGATGGGAAAATTTTGTCCTGTGGACTTCACAAGTGGTTTCTAAAATGACTGTTTTAAGCTTGAGTTAAGGTATGGAGCCTGAATGTCAGGTACAGGAAATCCAGGGCCACCCTGTCTCCACCACAGACTCTTAAAGAAACAGGCTCTTTGGTTCATTCCATGTTGTCTTTAGAATTTCTTTTGAAGCAAAACTTTGAAAACCACTTAATTTTCTGTGATCCGCTTCTGCATAGTAGGGCAGATGTGGAAACAGCATGCGCATTTCTGCTTGATAGTAGTTGGCCAAACTGTCTGAGCTGTTGGATGAAGGCTGCCCCGTTTCCCCCTGGATTCCTACTCTGCTCCTGTCTGCTGCCCACTCAGCCCCTGCCAGCAGAGGCACCTTCAGTCACCGTCTGGCATGTGGCCGGATGCATTTCCTGGAGAAGGAAGGGAAACCTCAGGCCTGTGGTAGATTTATAACCATGGAAGGCTGCTTTGGAATTGCTGGCTCCCCCACGTGCTCCCTGGAGTTTGTCTTATTGAAAGCCACCAAAGAGCCCTTGAATGAAATGTCGGGTTCCCGTCCCTGCATAACACACGCTCTCTTGATTAGCGTGTCTCCTGTTCTTACAGACGGAAGGCTCCTGAGCGACCTGGCATGTTTCCCAAGCACACAGCCCAGGTACAAAGGGACACTATGAAAGCTGGTCCTCAGGATGATGAAAAGGCCTTTTATGGACAGCTCCTGGCCAGAGACCTCCAGGTGGACACTTAGAGGAAAAGTGGGGTGTCTGTCCCCATGATTCTGTATCCCCATGATGAGCACATCAGGATCCTGAAATAAACTGCGTGGCCCTGAGTCTGGTCTAGCCAGCCGTTCCTGCATTCCTCAGGCTTCAGTTTCTGGGATAGGATCTTCCTTTGTAGCCCAGGCTGGCCTCAAACTTGTGATCCTCCTGCCTCAACCTCTGGAGTGCTGAGTTCACAGGTGTATGTCATGCCTGTTGCTGTTCTGATCCCCAGTTCTTCTGAAGGGAGGTCCCCAAGTTCCTGATTGAGATGAAGGCTGGTGAGGCTCAAGGTGACAGGATTCCTAATTTAGTAAAAGCTCAAAATGGCAGGGTAAGGAGTTGCCTTCATAGCGTCTTGTTTGGAGGAGGACTGCACTCCGCAGATGGCCTGCTTAGCACCTACTTCCCCTCAGAAAGACTCTAGGGATCATATATGATCTGTGAGAAGGTAGCTCTGGGTGAATACTAACTGGTAAATCCCAGGAGTGTGGAAGGTGGTAGTGGTTCCCACAGGGCATGGGAGGTTCTGACTAAGGACCTCCATTTAAGGGAAATGGTGATGTCTCAGCTCTGCTGAGGAGCTTGCTTTGGAAGAAAGCTCCATAAAAGGTATCTCTGCCCAGCCTGTGTCATGCCTCCCTGGGGATGTGTGTCCTGTTGGCTAGGATCAGACGATAGTTGAACTTTCCGCTTCATGTAGACCCTGGGGAGGCGGGCGTGACTTGACAGGAGGACCTGGCTGAGCACCCATTCCAGCCTGCAACTTCTGTTCCCACATTCTGTGTTCTTCCTTTCTCTGTTAGAGTTCAGAGCAGGCTTCAGGGGGGTTAGCATAGGTTCTGGAAGCTCCAAGTCATCGGCTTCTCACATCTTCTCAGAACATGTAGGACTTTAAGAAGTAAAAGGATGACTGCTTGAAGATAAGACAGAAGTGGAGAGATGACTCAGTGGTTAGGAGCACTGGCTGCTCTTGCAAAAGACCCTGGTTCAGTTCTCAGCAACCACATGGCAGCTAACAACCATTCGTAACTCCAGTTCTTGGGGATCTCTTCTGGCCTCTGCAGGCACTGCATGACAGGGACGTACTTATATATATTTAGGAAAACACTCATACATGTAAAATAAAAATAAACTTTTTAAAAGTAAGAGAGAAAGAGAGCTGGGAAGATGGCTCATTGGTTAAAGGGCTTACTGTGCAAAAGAAGAGTTGGATTTGCTTGAATCCAAGCTTATATGCAAACTTGAAGTTTGAATCTCAGAACCTAAATACTATCCAAAGACAGGACCTCAGGAGCAAGCTGACTGGTGAGACTATCTGTATCAACAAGCTCTGAGTTTGATTGAGAAACCCTGCCTCATGGCTGGAGAGATGGCTCAGCAATTAAGAGGACTGGCTGCTTTTGCAGAGGATCTGGGTTCGGTTTCCAGCACCCACATGGTAGCTAATGACTGTCCATGACTCCATTTCCAGAGGATCTAACACCTTCTTCTGAGCTCCATGGGGATTGCACAACACGGGTGTACTTACACACATACAGGCACCACACTCATTGCACAACACGGGTGTACTTACATGCAGGCACCACACTCATTGCACAACACGGGTGTACTTACATGCAGGCACCACACTCATACTCGTAAAAGAAGCCGTCTCTCAAAGACTAAGGTAGAGGATCATAAAAAAGATTCTTGTCATCAACCTTGGCCCTGCTGTGAGAATTTGTATGCATACATACCCCAGGTTTATGTAGGTTTTACGCACACACACACAGACACATGTGGTAACTGCTTAATCTATATGGCTCGTTACTGGTTTATCAGTTTTAAATTTCAAAAGAAAATTGTTAGCAGAAAAAAACAGGCCCCAGTGAATATTAATGTCTTAGTCTATAACAAAATACCACAGACTGGGTGACTTATAAGCAAAAGAGGCTTATTTCTCATTGTGGAGGCTGGAGTCCCAGATCAAGGCACCTGCTCTGCCTGCTGGCCTCACATCCAGTCTACAGAACAGAAGCATTAAGTTAAACACTAAATAAGTGAGTGAGTTTTCAAAGAATCATCCCTTGATCCTTAGAAGTGTGAAGATGTGAGTTGGAGATGCGACTCTGTGAGCGGAATACCCACCTAAACACGCATGAGGCCCTGGGTTCAATCCCCAGCACCGCACAACCCGGGTGCGGTGTTGCAAGCCTGTAAGCCCAGCAACTGGGAGGTAGAACAGCAGGATCAGGAGGTCAAGATCATCCTTGGCTACATAGTGTGTTTGAAGCTAGCCTGGGCTATGTGAAACCCTGTTTGTTTGTTTATTTATTTATTTATTTATTTAAAATGAAAAGCGTATGTGTCTTCCTTGGTCAGAATTGAAAGCTACTTAATTCCAGTTGACTAAGAGCATTACTTAAAACAGTGTTGAGTCATGAAAAGACATAAACGCAGTTCAGTTCAGCACCAGAAACCAAGTTAGAGACCTGAGCACTCTGGAGGCAGAGGCAGGTAGATCTCTGTGAGATCTGTGAGCCTGGTTTTCATAGCGAGTTCCAGATCAGCTGGGGCTACAGAGAGACCCTGTCTCAAAAAGACCAAACAAACAAAAACCAAACATTGTACAAAAGGTCAAAGGCTTTTCTGTCCCTCCCCCTTCCTCCTTGTCCTCATCCTCCTCTTCCTCCTCTCTCTCCTCTCTCTCTCTCTCTCTAGCTCTTTCTCTCTCTCTCTCTCTTGTCTCATGTGGCCCACAATTGCCTCAGCCTTCTAGCAGAGGATGGTCTTGAACTCCTGATCCTCCTGCCCCCACCTCCTGAGTGCTGGGATTGCAGGTGTGCCCACCAGCCTAGCTTCAGATGGTGCTGGGGCTCAAACCCAAGGCTTCACATGTGCTAGGCAAGTGCTCTGCCAACTGAGCTGTCTGCCAAGTCCCAGGAGGCCTTTCTGCATTGTTTACCTGGGGTTTGCCAGGAAGTTCATTGGGCAGGAGGTGTTTCAGATGAAGCCCACAGGATTCCAGCTGTGCAGGGTGTAGCGATCTGATGGGGTGTTGTGAGGCTGGGCCTTCTGTCCTCTCAGGCCGCAGCATCCTCCTCGTCTACCTCTTCTAGGCTGTGCGTCCTTGCTGGCTCCTCATTGTCTCTGTCCCTTGGATGGAGCTGATCACCTTCCCCTGCCATCTAGTCCTTGTGGACATTGCACCAGTGCCCCCTCCTCCCCCAGCGTGGCAGGGTGAGGGGTCCAGCGCCCTCCCTTTCTTCCCCTGTCTTTACTTTCTGTTTTCTTTGTTTCCTGGAGACCTCAAGCCATTCCTCTGCAGGTACCTTGTATTTCTCCTTGGACTTAAAAATAATTTCATTAAATTTATTTGTTCTCGTGTGTATGTATGTGTATACCTGTGTGCCAAGGTGCATGTGTGAAGGTCAGAGGACAGCTTGTGGGAGTTGGTTCTCTAGTTCTACCATGTGGGGCTAGAGATTGAACTCAGGTCACCAGGCTTGACGACAAGGGAGTTGTTCTGCTGAACCATTTTGCCAGCACCTCTTTGTGGACATTTTTAAGATGTGCATGTCAGGGCCCGAAGAGATGGCTCAGTGGTTAAGAGCACTTACTGCTCTTATAGAGGACGCTGGTTTGATTCCCAGCCCCCACATGACAACTAACTAACATCTGTAATTCCAGTTCCAGGGGAATCTGACACCCTCTTCTAACATCCAAGGGTATTGCATGACATGAGTGCACTTGCATACATGCACTCAATACACTCACACACATAAAATAATAAATAAAATATTTTTTAAAAGATGCCAGCCCCTCCTTCTGGATGTTTTTAAGATGTGCAAACTGGTTGCTTACATTTAAAAGTTAATCTCAAGTACAACTCCAGATTCTTTTTTCTTTCCTTCTTTCCTTTCTTTTATGAGGTACTGAAAGCTCAGGTCACTCTGGGCCACGTTCCTGTACGACATCAAAGTGGTGGCTGCCCCTGTAGATGGGACGGGGGTTCCCTGTAGCTAAAGTCTCCACCCAGCCCTCCTTCCTCACGTTCATGAGCCATCCCACCCATTTCATGGAGTTTGCACACAGTCACCTGAGTAGAGCAGCCCTCCTGGGCCTGGGAGGAGACCCAAATGTTCCTCCTGGGCGGCTCTGAACCTTTGCCTCGGGCAGACCCAGCTGGCCACCTGGGCTGGCCCCCGATGCTTCTCAGCACCCATGGGCAGCTCCACGAACTTCTGAGTCTGGTTTCCTGGCTGGTGGACGGCTCTTCTCTTGAGCTCTGTCTTCTGTGGGGCTGGAGGGTGCTTGGCCAGGGCTGTGCTGTGTGGGGGAGAGTGGTCCACAGCAGCACCCTGGACTGCCCCTGCAGGATGTCAGTCCCACCTTCCGGGTTATGGAAGTCACAAATGCCCCAGACAGCGCCGCACCCGTGGCAGGGCGTGGGACTGGAGTCTGTTCAGTGCAGCGTGTGACAGCTGGCAGGGAGCCCAGGGGTCAGGGTTCGTGGCTTCCTGCCCCTCTCACCCTGTGGGCTGTGGGCTTAGTGCAAAGTGTTGCAGAGATGGCTGTGGGGTCACTGGGCACAGGGAAATGTTGCTGCCACGCCTGTGGTATGCAGCCTGCTTTGGGGACCCACCAAACCAGATGAGTCCCTTCTAGGGGACCCTCCGTGAGTGTGGCGCCTCCCAGCCCAGAACCGTCCCTTGTTTTTGCCTCCTCTCCCCCCTCGTGAGCTGTGTCTGACCTTTCAACCTGGATTACCTCAAGGTGGCGCTGGTCCAGTGGACAGAAAGCGTGGGCTTGACCCTGGTAGGTCGAGACCAGTCCTCCATGCAGCTGAGGACCCCTGGCGGCCAGATCCTGAACTTCACCATCCTGCAGATCTTCCCTTTCACCTATGAGAGCAAGCGGATGGGGATCATCGTGAGGGTGAGTCTGGTCCTCCCACCCGAAGTCCTCTCCCATCCCTCCTGTGCTGCAAGGCGACCTTACATCTTGCCAGCCCCTCATTACTGTGCCGTCACACAGAATAAGGAGGGACTGCAGCTCTCAGAACAGGAAGGACATGAATTCAGCCAGTGGATGCACCCCAGCTCAACCAGTGCATACGCTGAGCCTGGTTTCGGAGCACGAGTCCTACTGAGTGGAGATCAGGCAGCTCCTGTAGTGCTTTCTCATTTTCTTATTCTCTATTTTAAAAAAATTACTTTTAAATTTATTTATTGTATGTGGGGAGAGGGAGCACGCATGTTACTGTGCCCATGTGGAAGTCAGAGGGCAGCTTGCAGAACTCAGGTCTTTTCCACAGTGCGGTCCTGGGGATCGAACTCAGGCAGTCGGGTTTAGCAGCAAGCACCCTTACCCTCTGAGCCACCTTGCTAGCCCTCTCGTTTTCTTTTCATTGTGTGTTTCTTGGCTTCTTGAGTGTGGACACAGGGTGACCAGCCGCCTCGTTCTCCTGCTGTCACACCTTCCCCACGACACCCCCCCCCCATGTTCGACGGTGCTCCCTAAACTGTGAACCAGAATGATCCCTTCCTCCCTTAACTTGCTTCTGGTCAGGGATTTGGGCACAGCAACAAGAAAAATAACCCAAAACTGAGAGTCAAGCATCTTTACAGCACTGTGTCAACACCATTTCCCCTGCTCTGAAACATTTTCATCACAGCAAAAGAAAACTCTTCAGGGCCGGTGAGGTGGCTCAGCTGCCACGGGTTTGGTCCCAGGACCAGCATGGGAGAAGAGGAGAAACAGCTCCCTCAGGGTGTCCTCTGAGCTCCACACCATGGCACATTGCAACCACCACCACCACCACCACCACCAGTAATAATAGTAATAAATGAAAATGTGATAAAACTTAAAAAAACTCTTCAGCCATCAAGCCAGCTCGCCCCCAGGTCCTGGGTCCCATCAGTCTGTTTTCTCTCCCCGTGGATTTACCTATTTTGGACTCTCCTTGTAAATGGAATCGTACAGTCTGTGATCTTTTGTTTCTGGTTCCTTTTAACATGTTTTTAGGATGCATCTATGTTACAGTATAAACCAATATTTCATTCCCTTTTATGGCTGACTAGTATTCCATTGTATGTCTGTACAGGTTGAATACACATCCTTCATCACACAGCTTGAGACCACCATGGAATGTTTTGCATTAGATAGTGCAGGATGGTTGAGGATGATTCCCAAATGCTAACAGGACGTTTGCCCGTTTGCTATATACCGTATACAAAGTAGCCTGTAGGTAGTTTTAAACAGAGGATTAATTAAGTAATTAGTTAATTAATTTAATGTGTATGAGTGTTTTGGCTGTATGTATGTGAGTTCCATCATGTGTATACAGTGCCCACGGAGTCCCGAAGAGGGCATCAGATCCCCTGGAACTGGAGTTATGGATGGTTGTGGGCTGTGATGTGGGTGCTGGGAACCAAACCCTAGGTCCTCTGGAAGAACAGACAGTACTCTTAACGCCGAGCCATCTCTCCATCCCCCAAACAGCATTTGGAGTGCTGTTGTATTGTGCTCATAACCTGAAGTCAGGTGTGGAATTTTCTACTTGTAACATTTTGTTGGTGCTCAAAGAATTCTGACGCTTCGGGGCTGGGGAGATGCCCCAGTAGGTAAGGTGCGCTTGCCTTGCAAGCGTGAAGGCCTGAGTTCAAGCCCCAGAACCCATGCAAAAAAGCTTGGGTGTGGTGGTGGTATGCATTTGCACTCTCAGTCTTGGGAGGCAGAGGCAGGCAGCTCACGGGAGTTCACTGGCCAGCTAGAGGTCATAGTGGAGGGGCAGTCAGTATTGAGGGACAGCCAGCGGTCAGCAGCAGGAGGATGGTCAGGGGTGCAGTGCAGTGTGCAACAGGGCTGTGGTAGAAATAGTGGGGCACCAGCAGTAACCCGGGAACCGGGAACCAGGCAGGGCTGCTGGTTGTGCCTGTGTCTCTTCTTCGGTGACTCGCATAAGCTAGCTTGAGTCTTTCCATAAACCCATTAGCTAGTTGTATGACTTACGTTTGTGATTGACAAGGTAAAGCTGATGGAACAGGGATTCACGAGGCTGTCTGACCCCTGGAATGCAGTCCTTTGCTATAGTATATGGGGCTTGGGTGTGACCAGGACCTGGAAAAGCCCTCAGCCCCTGTGACTGTTGGGAGGGTGTGTTAATTATGCATTGCTAATAGAGCGGCTTACTTAGTGGCTTAGAGCAGTACTTATAGTCTCTGATAGTTTCTGTGTGCGACTTTACCTGGGTCTCCTGGCTGGGTATCTTTCAAGTTGGGTTCAAGACTTGTCCAGGTCACTGTGGGTTGGGGTCCACTTCCCCGTGGCCTCAGCAGGCTGCAGGCAACAGGTCAGGAACTGTTCTATCCTGACCGCCGACAGAGGCCACCCTCAGTAACTGTCTCTCCATGACTCTCTGGGCTAGCCTCCAGTCAGCTGGCTTCACCCTTGTGAGAATGTGAGTGAGTCGGAAGCCCCAGCTCTGGGAACCAGCTCGGAGGTGGGGGACAAGCCATCACATTAGCTTTGTTCTGTTACCAGGAGCAAGTCACTTGGTCTAGCCAGCCTCTAGGGATGGGGTTCCTAACTGCCTCCGCCCAGGGCCTGGAGCAGCAGCTTCTTGAATTGCTGCCCTGAAGACCCAGTGATGCAGTGTGGCTGTGCTCTGATCCGTCCCATTTGAACCGAAGCCAGTTGGGACTTTCCGACCCTGCAGAACAAGTGTCCTTGACAACTCTTGGACGGCCAGGGAGCTTTTTCCACCCACACACCTGCTGTTTTTCCCACGGACCACACCTGGCCTGACCCTTGACTCCTAACCCACCTCTCCAGGGCACATCTGAACTCAAGGATGTCTGTGGATCACAAATCCTGGGGTGGATGTTTCCTGGAGTCAGCATCTCCCCCCAAATTACCCTTGTTTGTTTCCAGACTTTATTTTTTTTTATGTTCTAGGGCCGTGGACTCTGCTTGGGGTCATTTGAGGGTTGAGTCATTGGATAGTCCCCGATGCTCTGCTGTACACACCGCCCTTCCTTTAGCTGTGGAGAAATCACATTCCCAGACACGTTATATTTTATGAGACATGGCCCTGCGTCTTCCCACACCAGGGGACCAGAGCTCAGGATACTCTTGAATGGGCTTTTACTTGAGAATAGCATGCCCCCTGCCTAGGTTATTTATTTATTTTAAATCAACATTCAGTTTTTAAAAGAACAAGTGTTCACCGTTAAGGATCCAGAACAAATAAATACATAAAGGGAAAATGGGGCCAGGCATGATGGTTCACATCTATAATTCTAGCACTCCAGAGGCCATGACAGGCAGGGGTCAGCCTGGGCTACAGAATAAGTTCCAGGCCAGCTTGGGCTATAAAGTAAGACCTGTTCAGCTCCATTTTTGCTGCCAAATAGCACCATTTTACCATTCCAAAGGAGTTCCAGTTTTGGTTTTCTAACTTAAGAGCGTAAATATCCACACAGTTTTAATAAAACTGACATCTAACTCCGCATCAAACTTAGCTTCCTCTCTCCCCATGGAACCGTATGTATGCATCTGGACACATACGTGTGTGAATATGTGTGTGTCGTGAAGTTGGAGTGCTGGTAGAGGCCACACCGTGGTCAGTGGGGCCCTGAACAGGTGCCAGACACAGACTGCAAAGGGACAAGACAGCCCTACCACACACTGCACAGCCCATCTCCCTATGTTAGGGCGTAATCTTGTCATAATATGGGAACGCAGTAAACTGGGGATGAACCGGGCAGGAGGAAATGACTCACGGAGGAGGATGTAGTATTTATGTTGGATGGAACGTCAGAACTGGCCGGAGCCTCTCTGTAAAGGAAGCCAGGTCAGGGTGCTCTTTGCTGCGGCCATGTTTGTGTCAAGTGCCATTTGGGGAAAGGGGAAACAATCTCCGATGCTCTCACAGTCAGATCCCACTCTGTCTTTTGGCCCGAGTCACAGCCAGGGAGGGCCGTCCATCCTGGGCAGAGCATGCAGTTGGTCATGTTTAAGGTGTCTGTTTGCCTTGGGGAGATGATGTGAGTCAGCGCTTCTGACAGCTAGTCCTTGGCTAAAGGCCATTCGAAGGTTACTTTGAAAGAGGAACCATACCCTTAGTCAGCCTTCAGGTATCTCATTCTTGGTGTATGTGTATGTACGCGTTTGCATCTGTGTACGTGGGTGGGTTTGTGTAGTGACTAGAGGTTGGTGTTGGGTGTCATCTTCTATCCCTCTACCTTATTTTTGGAGACAAGGTCTCTCAATGAACCAGGAGCTCACCATTTCAGCTCAGTTGACTGGCCAGCAAGGTGCAGGCTCGTGCCTCTCCAGAGCTGTGGACATGCACGCAATGTACCACGGAACGTGTGTAGAGATCAGAGGCAACTTACAAGAGTTGGCTCTCTCATTTGATAAGCTGTTTTTTGTTTTTTTTTCCGTTGGTTCTTTTTGACACGCTTGTCAGAGTTAGGTGTCTGAGACTGTGTGGGTTTGCCTTTGCACTTCCTGTTACAGTCTAGTGGTCTACATGGCTGTTTCTATTTTTCATCTTTATTTTTTGCTTTTAAAAAAGTCATTATTTTATTTTATGTGTATGTGTATTGCCTGCATGTAGGTAAGTGCACCCAGGTTGTGCAATGCCTGCAGAGGTCAGAAGAGGGCATCAGATCCCCTGGGACTGGAGTTACAGATGACTGTTAGCGTCATGTGGTGCTGGGAATTGACCCTGGGTCTTCTACAAGAGCAGCCAGTGCTCTTAACCGCTGAGTCATCTCTCCAGCCCTAGTTTTGTTTTGTTTTTTTGAGACAGGGTCTCTCTGGAGCCCCAGCTGGCCTGGAACTTGCCATGTAGACCAGGCTGCCCTCGATCTCACAGATTCACTTGCCTCTGCCTCTGCCTCTGCCTCCTGAGTGCTGGATTAAAGGTGTGCGCCACCACGCCCAGCTGCATGTCTGTTTCTAGGCCAGTACCATGCTGCCTTTGTTACGTGGATCTGTGGTTTTTGGGGTCAGATGATTACAGGTGCTGCTGCATCCAGGTTTCTTCTTAAATGGATGCTGGTGGCTGAGCCATCTCCCCAGCGTCTCTAACTCATAGAGCCAGTTTTGGGGGCTTTCTGGAGTGCTAAAATATAGGCGTACAGTATTGACAGGCCTGCCTGGTACTCTCCTCATCTCTGGCATCTCCCATCTCTAGGCGTTCGTAGGCTTTGAGGAAGGAGTGGGCTGAAAATTAATGTCCTCCAGCCCCCCCTCAGAACCAGCACCTCAGCGTCTGCACTGGTAAGGTGTGAGGCCTAATGAATCCTTGGGTGTACAGCAGTCTTGGGCGCTGTGGTATGTGGCAGCATCTGTGGCCTCTCTGTAGACCACTCTTGGGGTTGTGGTAACCGATGGTATCTGTCTAGTGTCACCTTTCGTGAGTCTAGGACTGAGCCTTGTTCTCCCATGGAGGATGATGGAGGCTCCAGGGAGTTATCACCTGCTGTGAAGACTGTCACGGAAGGCCACTTTCCCTATGAGGCCATGTGCCATACACTAGTGAGCTCATTTCAGCCATGGTGCTCAGTGCAGTAAGAAAGCACAGCACTTCTTGCTTTATAGAGGAGGAAACTGAGGCAGAGAGAGGAGGAGCCACTTGCCCAGTGTCCCTCGCTGGGAGCTGGTGCCAGGCTGAGTGTTTGATACCTGTGTAGGGCCTTAGGGTCAGGGGAGCAAAAATGGGGCATCATTTGCTGTCTGGGTAAGCCCTCCCATTCCTCTGGAACTATTTGGGCATGTCTGACCTGTGGCCCCTTAGTCGTGGGGTAGCTATGAATGTGGCCCAACTCATCTGTAGGTGACAGCATCATGTCACAGTGTTGGAAGATTGGAGCCCACCCCAAAGGAGCAGATTTGCTAGTGTCTGTAGAGATTGGCCGTCACCATGGGACCATGCCTGGCACCTGGCGGGTGGAGACCTGGGCACCGCTCAGCATCCCGCCAGGCCCCGGGCATCCCTGAGGCAGAGGATCAGGTCTAAAATGTGAGCAGTACTGGGGTGTGGAGAGACCCAGTCTCTAGATGGCTGTCTTCCCCTGTGTGGACTGCAGTTGGCTCAGCTGCACACCCCGTGGATCCAGCTGAAACAAGCAGGTTGCCTGTGGCTGTTCCCGTTGGAACTGTGGCGACTTGCCAAACAAAAACCTTGGTTGCCTTTGATCTTGCTTTTATCATTTAACAATTTTCCAAGCGCTCCAAGCTCTCTTCTGTGTTCCGTGGCCTTTGTTCCAAAGTGAGGCTCTCTTTGGCGTTTTATCTTTGGCCAAGTATAAGGGCGCAGGGCTGTGCTTAGCACAGCCTGCACACCGCCTGTCACGGGACGTGGACCAGACCCTTCCCTGCTCTTCACTGCCTGCTTCCGTTTCCAGGATGAGTCCACGGGGGAGATCACGTTCTACATGAAGGGGGCGGACGTTGTCATGGGTGGCATCGTCCAGTACAATGACTGGCTGGAGGAAGAGGTGAGCCTCGAGGGGGCAGGTGAAACGGGACCTGAGGAGTGCACTGCAGAGGCTGGCCCTGTGGGAGGCGGGCAGGGAGTGTAGTCCCTGATGAGCTGTAGGTGTGGAACCAAGTCCCACAAATTTTAGCACAGCGCCATCCACCACAGAACTTAGCACAGCACCATTCACTGCAGAACTTAGCACAGTACCATTCACTGCAGAACTTAGCACAGCACCATTCACTGCAGAACTTAGCAGCTTCAACAGCACACATTCTTTTCTCATGGTTGTTGTGCAGGAAGAGTTCAGGTATACTTAGCTGGGTCTTTGCTTCAGGGCTTCCCAGAGAACACAGTCAGGGTATGGGGGAGGGCTGTGTCTCAGTTGAAGGCTCACCTGGGGTGGGATCCACTCTGAGCATTGCCTAATGCTCAGCCTCAGTGAGCTTGTTTTGCAGTGCTCGTTTATCAGTGCTTGCAGACAGCATCTAGCCCCTCAGGTCTGTGGACTGAGGTCTTAGACCCTTATCAGCTGCTGGCTGGAGGGACCCTTTGTCCCTTGCTGTGTAGACCTCTGGATGGTGCTGCACAGAACCTGGCAGCTGACTTTATCCGGGCAGTAGGCAAACAAGATGGAAGTCCCCGTCGTTGGTAGCTAATCCCAGAAACAGCACTTTCTAGCACTGTCTGTGCTGGGAAGGTGACGGTGCAGGCGGGTGACAGGAGGCAGGGGTCATGGGGGCCACAGACCCCAGCTTGCGATCTGGACTGTTAGGCAGGAGGGAGGAGTGCTCGGTTGGTATTGTCCAACCTCAGCTCAGGCAGATACTAACACAGACCGTTCAGTTGTGTAGCTCCTGCATGGGGGTGTAGTGCCAGTCAGATGCCATCAGGTCCAGGCAGGGCACACCTGATGAGTGACAGGCCTGGGTGTATCTTTCTGATGGGGTCACCCGTGGTTTTGGGGGGACACAGTAGTAGCAGTTGCACGCCATCACGTGATTAACTGAAAGTGAACTGGCTTTGTCCACTGAGCCCACCAGGCCTTCTTGCATATGAAATCTTTCAGACATGATTCGGGCTTTGGAACACACACTTTGCTGACCAGAAGACATCTGTGTGGGGGCCAGGCTCAACCCCCAGTTTGTCCCTCTGCAGCCTCCCCCTGGGGGCTCTGGGACCATCACTCTAGGGGAAGGCAAGGGACAGGGTCTCGGGCCCGAGCCCCAGCATGGCTCCCCACTGACCTCTGTCTACTTTACAGTGTGGCAACATGGCCCGGGAGGGACTGCGGGTTCTTGTGGTGGCCAAGAAGTCTCTTGCAGAGGAGCAGTATCAAGACTTCGAGGTAAGTGGCATGTGACCTTTGCACCGTCCTTGCAAACCCGCCCGTCTCCCCAGTCACCCTTCTGTGACCCTTGCTCATTCCGGCCATCATAGTGCCCTTTCTGACTGTACCAGCTTTCCTGTCAGCCTTTCACTCTGACGCTCGCTCCATGGCCCGCCCCACCACATTTGTGTCTAATGCTGCCTCCTCCGAGAAGTCTTCTGCCCACCTTTGGGGGCAGATTGCTTTCCATCCGTCACTCATTTGAATTAGCCTTGTTTCACTCATTTGAATTAGCCTTGTTGACACCTGCTTTAGTGCTGTTGCCAGTAGGGCTTTTTGTTTATTTATTTTGAAATATTTTTTATTTCTGATTGTGTAGGGAGGGTGTGGGTATGCATATGTATGCAGGTGCCCAAGGAGGCCAGAGGCATCAGATGCTCTGGAGCTGGAGTTGTATGTAGTTTTGTGCTGCCACATGGGTGCTGGGAACCAAACTCAGGTCCTCTGCAGGAGCAGCCAGTGCTCTTAACTTCTGGGCCATCTCTCCAGCAGCCTTCAGTCTCTTCTTCAATTCTTTTCTTGGAATAAAATCTTTTCTGAGAGTAGTGACCTTTTCTATCTTGTGTCCCAGTGCTCCTCTGTATTTTTTTTTTTTCTCTCTCTCCCTACCTCCCTCCCGTTTTGATTCAGGTTCTTACTCTAGAGCCCAGACTGGTCAAAACCTCACTTTGTATTCCAAGCTGGCCTAGAACTTGCAGTAATCCTCCTGCATCCGCTTCCTGAGTGTTGGGGTGACTAGCATGGTCCACCTAAATACCTTTAACCTATAATTGGGTTAGTGGTGAGCTACATCACAAGTTGACTTGTGATCCCCTGGTGGAAGGACCTTGTCTTGCTCATGGCTATGTCTCTTACTGCCTGGCACAAAACTCATGTGCAGGAGGAATACAAGGCTGGGACAAGCTTAGGGACTGGTTTCTAAAGTCCTTGGTTTTCCTCTGCCAGCAGCTGGCTCGACTCTGACCTTCGGATGTGTCTTGGGTCTTTGTAAGGCTTTGAGGGGACTTAGGGTTTCTCTCAGGTTTTGCTGACATGGTAAAGAGGGCATAAATACGTAAATAAGGGGTTGTTAATCTTCAGAAGGGGGTTCAGGAGACCCAGCACACCTGCAGGGTTCCCCTGGACTGCAACGCAGGGTCCATGACACCAGCCTTGCCTCCTGCGCTGAGCAGTGATGTGTCTTTGGTATGCCCCAGGCCCGCTACGTCCAGGCCAAGCTGAGCGTGCATGACCGTTCCCTCAAAGTGACCACGGTAATAGAGAGCCTGGAGATGGAGATGGAACTGCTATGCCTGACAGGTGTGGAGGACCAGCTGCAGGCTGATGTGAGGCCCACCCTGGAGACCCTGCGCAACGCTGGTATCAAGGTGGGACCGCCCTGAGGGACAGAGCTCGGCCCTGCCAGTAACCTGGGGCACAGTCGAGTAAGAAGAGGTTGAAGGTAGAAGGCTGGGCATCACTGTGCAGCCCATCGGGGTCAAGGAAAGGGTTGTAGCAGGTTCAAGTTCCACTTGGGCTATAGTGAGACCTTATCTTAAAAGAGAGAGAGATAGACAGACAGACAGACAGACACACAAGTAAAGGAAATCGATGGAAGGTGGAAGGAACCAGAGGAGGCCAGAGGGCCTACCACGTCATTTCCCTCACACCCTGGCTTAGGATGACTTATCGTATGTGTGTGCTTCTCCTGGCTGCCTCTGCATAGGCCCTGGGTCTCTGTAGAGCAAAGCACATGTGTCTCCCAGTCGCTCAGAGCATCCCTGTGTCCGCATTGTAGACTAGCTGAATGACTGGCTAGTGGCCATCTGTTGCTCTGGCTCAGCGAGAAAGGAAACAGCCACCCAATAGAGTGCTGACAAACTGCCATGTTCACATTGCCTACTCCACTGCTGGTGGAAACGGTCCAGGTGTGTTTTCTAAAGGGGCCGGTAGAGGGCGTCTGAGGACCAGGCTCCTTCCAGAGAGCCCTGAAAGAGAGTGTGCGTGAGGGTGCATGCTTAGATACGCCAGAGAGTGCACTTGCCCCTGAGACAGCCCGGTCACTGCTTGAAGACCTCATGTAGCCCAGGCTGGTTTCAAACTCCTGTTCCTCCTGCCTACACCTCCCAAGTACTGAAATTAGAGGTATGTGCCTTGTTTTGATACGGTGCTGGGGAGGGAACCCTGGCCTCTGTGCACCCTAGGCAAGCACTCTACCACTGTCCTAGCCCTCAAGGTGGTCTCTATATGTGTGTGTGTCAAGTGTCCTCCCCGCTTATTCCACTGGGTCACGGTCTCTCACTGCACCTGGAGCTAGGCTGACTGTCAGCAGGCCACAGAGGCCCTCCTGTCTCTGCTCCTCCCTTCTCCCGAGCAGTGAGGTTCTAGGCGTGCGTGACTACACCTGGCTTTTAAAAAGTTTAACGTTATGTATATGAGTGTTTTAACTGCGTGGATGTAAGTACACCACGTGCATGCAATGCTCATGGAGGCCAGAAGAGGGTGTCAGATCCCCCGAAACTGTAGTTACTGACAATTGTTAGCAGCCATATTGGTGTTGGGAACTGAAACTCTGTAAGAATAGCCTGTGCTCTTAATTGCTGAGCCATCTTTCTAGCCCCCACTCTTAGCTTTTAAAAATATATATATTTATATTTATGTATATGAGTGTTGTGCCTGCATGTGTGTAAGTGCACCTGTGTCATGCAGTGCCTGCAGAGGTCAGAAGAGGGCATCAGATTCTCCTGGAACCAGAGTTACAGGTGGCTGTTAGCCACCATGTGGGTGCTGGGAACCAAGCCCAACTCCTTTTTGAGAGCAGCCAGTGCTCTTAACCACCAAGCTCCAGTCCCAACTCGTGGCTTTCTATGTGGGTGCTGGAGACTCAAACTCAGGTCTTCATGATTGTGCAGCAAGTACACTTACTCCCCGGCCCTTGAGGTGGCCTCTTGCAGTAGACTCAGCACATGTGACGGATGAGGCCACTCTAGTCAGCTTCCCATGACGTGTAGGAGTGGACTCCAGGACGTGGTGGGGGCATAGTGCAGTTAGTCAGAAGCTGGTAATGCTGCAGTTGTGTGCACTCTGCTCTCACACAGCATGCAGAGCAGTGGGTGCGCCTGCTGCACCACCCACACATTAGCAGTGTGCTGGCCGTGACAGCCCACTGGCCCCTTGCTACGGGGGGGGGGGGGCAGGAGTCTCGACTCCACTGTAGTCCAATGGACCTTCATGTGTGGAGTCAATCATCCATCAACACGTAGAGTATGGCCCACGGCTGTATTTTCAGACTCACAAGCATCTCTAGGCTGAGTCTGGGAGCTGTTTAAGGGGCTCGGTGAGATGTCAGGGACCCACAGTAATAAGTGAGCCCTGGGTGCAGGCAGACCCATGGGAGAGGGCTTACACATACACACTGTGTGTGTGTGTGTGTGTGTGTGTGTGTGTGTGTGTGTGTGTCCCCCTCTCCTGAACCTCGTATGCACTGCACTGCCTTGCGGGTTCATCACAAGTTGGTGGACAGCAGAGCCGTCTGGGGCTCTGTGGCAGGAGGCCTGTTTCTGTCACACTGGGGTGTTTAAGCACAACATGGGCCCTTTGGGGGCTGTAGAGTTCCCACTTTCTGTGGCCAGCTTTGCCCCTGGCTGCTGCTCCTCCTCCACCCCCTCTTCTTCCCACTCCTCCTCTGACTCCTCAACACTGACCCATATCAAGACAAGGGCCTCATTCATGTGGCCTGGACAGTTTCATGTCCTGCTTCCGTTAGAGGTCAGAGGAGGAGAGGGGACCCCACGGCTTTGTCAGTCACGGTCTGAGGTGCATACAGACCCAGAAGATGGTAGAACTTGGCAGTTGCTTCTCTAGCCTTTTGACAGACACAGAAACTGAACCAGGCAAGCTGGTCACATACAACCAGGTCTTACTGGGAGGTGAGGCCGCTGATCTGGAGCTGGGGTCTTGGGCATGACCTCTGATGCCCTTCTGCCATCCTGGTGTGAGAGACATAGGCTGTGAGAGTTCCACTGGTGGTTTCCCAGAATGCTCTGCTTCTCTGCCCACTCGCTGGTACTTGTTCTCATACTAGGATCCCCAAACTGGCACCAGTCCAGTCACTGTGCAGAATATTGTGCAGTGTTTTCCGTTCTGAGCTTGAGATGCAGCCCAGGCTGTCCTCAAACTTGAGGTCCTCCTGCCCCAGCGTCTTGTGTGCTGAGACTACAGGCATGCCCCACCACGCCTGGCTATAGTTCATTCTTATTTTATTGGTTTTTTGAGATAGGATCTCACTGTGTAGCCCAGGCTGCTTTCAAATTCACAGCAATCCTGCTCCAGCCTCCTAAGGACTGGATGATAGTTGTGCACCATCTCGTCTAACTGAAGTTCATTTTTACTTTGTTATAATTTTTTTTGATACAGGGTCTTGCTATGTAGCCCAGTCTGGCCTCAAATTAATTAGCAGCCCTCCTGCCTCAGCCTCCTGAGTGCTGGGATTACAGGTAGGCTCCACCATACCTGGTTCCAACCAGCTCCTTCTCAAGTGTGCACTCAGCTTTTTACTTCTACCCACAGTGGCTACCAAACCACTGGGCACCCACTCCCAGGAATTATAGGGACTGTGTGTCTCAAGGAGGTGACCCAGGCACAGCAAGTTAGCTGGGTGTTCTTGGAAACTCTGCTCTCCCAGGGACTAGGCAGCCTCAGGGCCAATCCCCAGAACTGTTTCTCTGCCGTGATTTCAGGTCTGGATGCTGACAGGGGACAAGCTGGAGACAGCCACGTGCACAGCTAAGAATGCACATCTGGTGACCAGGAACCAAGACATCCATGTCTTCCGCCTGGTAATGCATCCTCTGTTAGGGCCGTGTGGGGTGGGGTTTGTGTCTGTCCTGTAACATCTCCCCTAAAGAGAGGAGAGGAAGTCATTAGCCACTGAAGGGTGGTGCATCATTGTTGGTTTACACGGGGCACGGAAGGATGTGAAGGACTGGGAGGGGCTGGGTGAGAATTCCTTTGGCTGGTGTTTAGGAGCCCAATACAACCCTGATCTCACACGGTGCTCTGGCCCTTTCGTGGGGGTTGTGCTCCCCTTGGCGTCACGCCACCCTAGCACAATGCGTGGAGCCGAGAGCAGAGCCTACTGAGAAAGGGGGTGTGGGTGCCCAGTCCCCAGTGCTGCACTCTGGGGACCCAGAGCCACACCCCAGGGATCTAGCTGCGCTGCCGTAGGCTAGCAGACACATCCAAAATTTAGTGTCCTGAGTGTGAGTTCAAGCTGTGGTCCTTAGATGCAGCATCCCCATGAGAATAAATGTAAAGTGTTCCTATGGAAGGGGCTAGAGAGATGGCTTGGTGCTTAAGGGCCCTGGCTGCTCTTGCAGCGGACCCAGGTTTGAATCCCAGCACCTACATGGTGGCTAACAACTGTCCGTAACTCCAGTTCCAGGGGATCCAACATCCTCTTCTGACCTCTGTCGCCACTGCATGACACATCCATGCAGGCAATACACTCATACACCTAAAATTAAAAAAATAAAATATGGAAAAAGTGTTCCTGTGGTGCCCAGCCATCCTGACTATGTGCCAGTTTCAGTCCTTGGGAAGTGGAAGGAGACAGGTGTCACACGAGATCCTGGGGCCCAGAGCATCGCTTAGCGGTGGGCTGGTGACAGGGGAGGGGAGGCCATGCTCCTCAGGCCCCAGGAGGCCGCCGCCTACTGTGTTGTCTGCCGTGTCCAGCGAGCCAGGCCTCCATCCCTGTCTCCTTCCAGGTAACTAACCGCGGAGAGGCCCACCTCGAGCTGAACGCCTTCCGCAGGAAGCACGACTGTGCCCTGGTCATCTCTGGAGACTCCCTGGAGGTCAGTGTGGGGGCCTCTGGGAGAGGCCCCCGGGAGCAAGAGCCCGTTCCTGCCGAGGGCCGCGGGTGAGGAGCGACCTTGGCGGACCCGGCCCTCCCGTGTGCACCCGCAGGTCTGTCTCAAGTACTATGAGTACGAGTTCATGGAGCTGGCCTGCCAGTGCCCCGCCGTGGTGTGCTGCCGCTGCGCCCCTACCCAGAAGGCCCAGATCGTGCGCCTGCTCCAGGAGCGCACAGGGAAGCTCGCCTGTGCTGTAGGTAAGCTCGCCTCGGTGGTGGGAAACGCCTGGGAAGTAGGCGGCCTGGCCGCAAGGAGACTTGTCTGGGTGATGGCAGTTGATTGCCTGAGGCCCCGTCCCGCTGGCCCCGACCTGCTGGGGCTCTGTCCCACTGGCCCTTTCCCGTCCCGCTGGCCCCGTCCCGCTGGGGCTCCGTCCCACTGGCCCTTTCCTGTCCCGCTGGCCCCGTCCCGCTGGCCCGGTCCTGTCCCGCTGGCCCGGTCCTGTCCTGCTGGGGCTCTGTCCCACTGGCCCGGTCCTGTCCCACTGGCCCCGTCCCGCTGGCCCTGTCCTGCTGGGGCTCTGTCCCGCTGGCCCTTTCCTGTCCCGCTGGCCCCGTCCTGTCCCGCTGGCCTCATCCTGCTGGCCCCGTCCTGCTGGGGCTCTGTACCGCTGGCCCCGTCCCGCTGGCCCGGTCCTGTCCCGCTGGCCCGGTCCTGTCCTGCTGGGGCTCTGTCCCACTGGCCCGGTCCTGTCCCGCTGGCCCTGTCCCGCTGGCCCCGTCCCGCTGGCCCTGTCCTGCTGGGGCTCTGTCCCGCTGGCCCTTTCCTGTCCCGCTGGCCCCGTCCCGCTGGCCCCGTCCTGTCCTGCTGGCCTCATCCCGCTGGCCCCGACCTGCTGGTAACCTGAACTCTTAATGATGATCCCTACTTTCTGCTGCTGTGTCTTCTGATTCTCCAGGCCAGTTGATTCGGGCCATGGCGCTGCCTTCTCCTCCTGTACTCGAACTTTCTTTTGCTACTCCTGTTTTCCATCCCTTGAGAGGGGAGGGAAGCGTGCCCACTTCTTTGTCTGTGGCCATAGCATTTTAGAGGGGTGAAGACCTTGTGTTAAGGGATGAATCTGGGTTTGGGTTCAAGTATTTCCACTTGGTGCATACTGAGTGGTTATTCTGGGTAGCTTCCTTCACCTGCCCAGGCCTTGGCTTGCTCTTCCACAGAATGGGAACAAATAGGGTGGTCTCCTTACCTAGTGTAAAGGACTAAAGGCATCCTGTGTAAGAAGGGCTGGCCAGCTGGACATGGTGGCACTCACCTTTAACTCCAGCACTCAGGAGGCAGAGGCAGGCAGATCTCTGAGTTCCGGGCCAGCCTGGTCTATGGTAGTGCACACCCGTCTTCAGAGGAGAGCGTGCAGTGACTGGAGATGCTGGCCACGGCCACTGCTCGAGTGCACCCGACAGGTCGCCTGTCTCCAGCACCGGGAAGCTGCCTCTTCTGAGGGTGACTGGACAGGCTAGGTCCATACTCAGTGCAAGGGAGGTTGTGGGCTGTTACTCTGACAGAACGCCCCCCACCTCCCTGTACTTCCCACCTTGCCTCCTGTCTGTGCTCCGCAGGTGACGGAGGCAACGATGTCAGCATGATTCAGGAAGCTGACTGCGGCGTAGGCGTGGAGGGCAAGGTGAGCACACGCTCTGTGCCTCTAGTTGGGAGCTCCTGTTCTTTTGGTTTCATTTCAAAGACTTAGTTTTAGTTTTATGTATGTGTCTGTGTGAATGTATGCTGTGTGAGTACGGTGGTCTGCAGAGCCCAGAAGAAGAGTTGGAGTTACAGGCAGTTGTGTTCTGCCTCATATAGTGCTGGGAACAAACTCGGGTCCTCTGCAAGAGCAGTGTGCACTCTTAAGTCATTTTGTTTTTTTGAAACAGAGTCTCATGTATCCCAGGCTAGCCTTGAATTCACAGTATAGCTGAGGGTGACCTTGAATTCCTGATCTTCTTGCCTCTACCTCCAGAGAGCTACGATTATAGTCCAGCATATGGTTCATAAGTAAGATGTTATATCTGAAAACAAAAACAAAAAAGAAATGGGGCTGGAGAGGTGGCTTAGAGGTGAAGAGCACGTCTTGCTTTGCAAAGGATCCAAGTTTGGTTCCCAGCACCTACACCAGGCAACTCATAACCACCTGCAGTCCTATCATCTCCAGGGAAATCTGACACCCTCCTTTTCTCTCTGTAGGCACGTGCACTCAAGTGTACATACATATAACTAAAAATAAATCTTTTTTTAAAAAGCACGCTTGAGTTTAACAGAATCCTTTTATAAGCGTCTGTGTAAAACTAGGACATTTTCCCTTCTGTTAAAAGTTATATCGTGATTCCTTTGATTTTTTAGCATATAAAAGTAGTAAGTACTCACCTCAAAATAATAATATAAGTTAAGCCCATCCTGCCTTTTAGTTGTGCTAAACTAGTAACATTGGATATACTTCCAAAAACTTTTTTTTTTCTGTGTATTGCTGGTTATGGGCGGGCGTGCATACATTTGTTAACGATACTGCCTACACATATTTTACCAATGTATATACATTATTTTCATGTATAATTTCAAATGAAAAGCACACCACTCTTTGTCACGCAGCTTGCTTAAATCTATCGCATGCTGGATCCCTCTCTCCGTCAGTGTATGCACAGCTGTCATTTCTTACCCTCCCTCTAACTTTCAGTTTACTCTTTTGAAGTTTCTCCTAACTGTGCCTTTCATTTGGCAACTCCCTTCTTTAAAAAGAGCCTGATTCTCAGTATCATCACCACTCTGAACTGTCTGAACACATCCTTTGTATGCACATCGAAACTCGCGCTGAACAGCGAGTTCTGGGTTGCAAAAGGGATTTATTTTGGTATCCATCTTTAAATCTTTGTCCCTCAGTCCAACAGAAACACACTCAAGTGCTCTAACTTTCTATTTTGAAAAATGTCATCCAAGGCAGGGGAGATGGCCCGATGGGTAAGAGCGCTTGCTCTGCAAGCATGAGGACCTGAGTTCAAATCCCTGATACCCATGTAAAAAGTAGGTTATGGCCAAGTATTCCTATAGCCCTAGCATTGTGGGGTGGATCCCAATAGTTGGGCCAGCCAGCCAGCCTAGCCCAACTGGCAGACTTTTCTCAGGGCAATAAAATGGAGAGCGATAGAGGAAGACACCCAGTGTCCTGCTCTGGCATCAGTGTGCACATGTATGCCCACCTGCAAGCTCATGTAACACACACACACACACCCCACAGAGAAAAATAATAATTAAACAATATTTTATTATTTTATGTGTATGAGTGTATTGCCTGCATGTGTGTAAATGCACTGTGGTGTGCAACGCTCTCAGAGGTCCGAAGAGGGCGTCAGATCCCCTGGAACTGGAGTTACAGATAGTTGTTAGCCACCAGGTTCTGGGACTTAAACCCAGGTCCTCTGCAAGAGCAGTCAGTGCTGTTAACTGCTGAGCCCTCTCTCCAGCCCCCCAAATTATAATGTTTTAAAAATGTCTTCCATTCAGGAGATTTGAAACCTGGCAGTGAGCTCTATCAAGGTGACCTTCCCTTTGATTCACCTGCCAGCACTCTCTTCCTCCCTCTGAGACCTTTGGAGGTTGACTGACACAGTAATACTGCTGTTACCTATCCCGGCAGGGGCCTTAAGAAAGGGGCACTCCCCACATCAGCACAGCAGCAGAATGTGATGCTGATCTAATATCATAGAATATTCATGGACACATTCCCCCAGTTGTCCCCAGAATGTCTTTATAGCTTAACAACAACAAAAAGCTCCAGGAAATAATCAGGCATCCCAAATTCCCTTTATTAGCGTGTTTTTGTGTCTCTTTAATCTTCTTTAATGTAAAACACTTCTCCGTTCCTTCTTTTTTAGAGTGTTTGGCGTTCTTGCCATATATGTGTTTGAGTGAGTGTGTGTGCATGTACATGTCCTAGGGTCTATTGTGGAGGTCAGAGGACAACTTGCAGTACTCTGTTCTCTCTTTCCACGACGTGGATTCCTCACATCGTGGTTTGGCAGAAAGTGTTTTTAGCCATTGAGCATCTCACCAGCCTGTCACTGATGATTCTAAAGCCTTCAGAATGTTACCTAGACCTTGAGCAGCTCGTTGTCACTGTGCGCCATGGCCTGTTATGCACAGCTGTGATTGGGGCTTTGCATTCTCTCCATTGCTGATGACCCTCTGTCCTGGTACAGCTGTCAATCATCTTCCTTTTAAAGCAAGAGAATGCCACTGTGGGGGTGGACTGTGAGCTGTCTGCACCTGTGGGGGTGTGCTGTGAGCTGTCTGTGTGAACACACCGAGCTGTTCAGGAACGTTCTAACAGTGCAGTTGGCATCAGGCTTTGCCCCATGTTTAACCCTGCAGGACCCTAAATGTTATACAAAATCTACTGAATGAAGTTTTTTTTGCTTCTGATAGATGCTGGGGAGAGGAAGGGAGAACTTAATACTAGATTCATGTGACCTCCAAATTACAGCTATCTGTGATTTAGTATGTTTTTATTTAAGCAAATTCCTCTTTTTAAATCAAATTTGACATGGACCACCAACTGCGTGTAGCCTGAAACTAGAGAATCTCTTCACTGAATGCCTTCAAAGGTCTCCTTGTCCTGTCTCATTTTTTCAATTAAAAAGAAAAATGTGCATTGACCTTTGTGTGTCTGACGGTGCCCTGTTGGATTGTAGGAAGGAAAGCAGGCTTCGCTGGCTGCAGACTTCTCCATCACACAGTTTAAGCATCTCGGCCGGTTACTCATGGTGCACGGCCGCAACAGCTACAAGCGCTCAGCGGCCCTCAGCCAGTTCGTGATCCACAGGAGCCTCTGCATCAGCACCATGCAGGTGGGTGGAGCTGGCACCTCGCCTAGGGGCATGTAGACATACTGCCCAAGTGGGTGGACCTGGCATATCTCACAGAGGTACATGGGTATACTGCCCAAGTGGGTGGACCTGGCATGTCTCACAGAGGTACGTGGGTATACTGTGCAAGTGGGCAGAGCTGGCACCTCTCCTAGGGACTCATGGGCACATCATGCAAGTGGGCGGAGCTGGCCTATCTCACAGGGGTGTGTGGGCACGCCGTGCAGGTGGATGACAGCTGACGCCTCTCACAGGTACATGTGGGCATGGTAGAGAGTTGGCATCTCTTCAGGTGCATACAGGCATATACTCTCCAGGCATCTCTCACAGGTACACATGGGCACACCAGCCAGCTGGGTGGGAGGCAATTGACTTTGTACTCAGGTGCACATGACTGTTATCAGGACGGAACCTCCCCCTCCCCCACCAGGAGTCAGCCCTGCTCTGGAGCCATTTCCTACCTGGTCATTTGAAGCCCACCATCTCTGGTGCCGGTTGCTCTTTACTTGAGTGGCAGTACTATTCCTGCTCTGTGGCATGGCAGTGGGCATTAGCAGTGTAGCCCACCAGGACTTGGCATGGAATAGGCAGAATAGGCATGTTGGGAGCTAGTTAGTATCGTTGGCTCCCTAGAGGGTTAGTGCCGAGCAAATGCTCCAGCCTGGGTTTTCCATGTGCAGAGACAGCGTCAACAGACAGCAGGCACATGGGAGCAGTGAACATGCTGTTTGAGGCAGTATTTTGCTAAATAATCCAGGCTACTAATGTGCGTGTGCGTGTGTGTGTGTGTGTGTGTGTTCCTCCTGCCTCAGCCTCCAAGTGTTGGGATTGCAGGCAGGTGTCACCACACCTTAACTTACTTTTCTTGAGCACTCTATATACCCTGACTATCAGCTAAGTGTTTATAAAGCAGCCAGTGCCTCCTCTCATCCTCACACTAGCTTGAGCCCAGTTTACAGATGGGAAGGCCGAAGTGGAGTCAAGGTAAGATCTAGTCAGCTCAGGTTGGCTCCTGCTTGTCCACATAGCCTAGTGGGAGTTGAACTGGCTGTGGCCGCTAGTTCCTGGGAGGATTTGCATCCAGTTCCCATCCTGCCTCTACAGAAGGATTCTGAAGTATACATGAGTTACTGTTCTCGCTTGCCACTCTCATTGGTTCCTTCAGTGCCTGTCCCCAGGCTGTAGTGGCTCCGTGTAGATTGGAATAAGGCCTGGAAAGAAGAAAACACTGGGTGTTGAAAAGCAAGGCTGGTGTTTGCCAGTGGACCTCGAGGCTGAAATGCTCAAATTCAGGTGGCAACATTAGACCTGAGTCTTTTTCCCTGCACACTAAGGACCTGTACACATGTGACCTCACCCCCTACACTCCCCAGGCTTTGGTCTTTCAGCCTGTGAAATGAGCTGGGAGGCTCTGCCTTGCCCTTGGCCTCAGCCACTTGGGAAACCAGAAATTGCCAAGACATCCGTGCTGAAGACATCCTCATCATCAATAAAACAAAGCTGGGCACTGTAAACCTAAGGCAAGGCTGGCGAGATGGTTCAGCAGGTAAAGGCGCTTGCTGTCAAGCATGAGGACTAGAGTTCGATCCTGGTACCCACATGGTGGAAGGAGAGAACAGACTCCACAAGTTGTTCTCTGGTCGCCACTTGAATGCCATGGAATGTGTGTGTGAGAGTGCCTGCATGCACACACACAGAAATAATAAATGTAAAAAGAAAACCAAGGTGATACTCCAGTTTGCAAGAAAGGCATGTGTGGCTGTACACTAAAGGCCACTCACCGTGTGGAGTACCATCTGCCTCACGTGTTGGGAGAGTTCTCCCTCCTTTGGCCTCATGTTGAGGCCTGTTGGGAGAGATTTTTATGATCCTATTTTAGAGCCCTGCAGTGATTTTTTTTTTTTTTTTTTTTAAGCAGCTGCCATGGAGCACCAGGCTGGATCTGCAGTTTTAATTTATGCTAATCCATCATCAGACTGCTATGCTAATTAATCAGTCAGACCAAGCAATGCCATGGTTTCAGTCACTGGGAGGTTAATGATCTTGTCCCTGGGCAGATGCACAATATCAGGCAGATGAGCTGCCCTCTGCATGCCTAGACATTCCTGATGGTATCTGCTCAGAAAGAAGGTTCCAGAGGTTCTGGAGGGAGGCCCTGTTTCTTGTGCTGAGGAGCTTCAGCCCCGTCCACTGTTTTGCACCCAGACGTCATGATCTCTGGTGGACAGGACAAGTGTTTTTATTTTCTCTAAAGTGCTCTTGTTCAGATTGTGTTTGGTGTAAAGGGGTCACTTTAGGAGAAGGGCACTCATGCTGATTTGCAAAATATCCTCTGATTCTTCGAGTTTGCACATCCTGAGCTAGAAGCCACTGAAAGTCTGTCCCTGCTGAGAGTGTGAAGATGTACCAGGGCAGCCCGGCTTCCTTTGGCTGTGGTTCAGAACCTTCACCTCACACTGTGCAGGGGAGCCACTCTGCTTAGTCAACTGCTGAGAGAGTCCAGCCTTCTCTTGGCACTAAGGAATGTTTGGTTTTGGCTTGTTTTTGTGTGTGTGTTTTTAAATGTGTTTGAGCATTTTGCCTGTATGTATGTCCATATACCTGTGCATGCAATGCCCACCGAGGTCAGAAAAGGGCGTTGGATCCCCTGGAACTGGAGTTACAGTTTTTAAATTCCAGTGTGGGTTCTAGGAACCGAACCCAGGTCCTTTGCAAGAGCAGCCAGTATTCCTAACTGTGGAGCCCTCTCTCCAGCCTCTTGGCTTTTTTTTTTTTTTTTTGAGACCAGTTCCTGTGTATCCCAGGCTGGCTTCAAACTCCTTATGTATCTAAGGATGACCTTGAATACCTATCTTCCTGCTCTACCTCCCGAGTGCTAGGATTTCTGATATGTGCCACCACACATGGCTCAGCTTAGTTGTTGTTTTTTTTTTTTTTTTTTTTTTTTTTTTTGAGATAGTCTCACTGTACAGTCCTGGCTGGCCTAAGATTTGTTATATAAACTAGGCTGGTCCCAGACTTATAGAAATCCTCCTGTCTCTGCCTCCTGAGTGCTTAGATTAAAGTATGCCCCGTTACAGGCAGCTCTGCTTAGCTTTTAAAGAGCCTTCACATGACACTCAGCCCAGCTTCTCTGAGTTTCCTGCTAGTGGAAACGAGTCCGGGAGCCGCAGTTTCTCCATCACCCTGTGGATGTCCAGAGAGGTGATTGGTGGCAAAGCAGGACTTGACCTCCCATCTGCTTGATGGGTATGCTCTGGTATTTTCCAGATGAACAGACAGACACTTGAGTAAAAAGCCTTACTGTTTTGTCTTATTGAAAAAGTGGCCTGTCATGTACTTTCTAAAAAATGTCCCCATGTATGGGTTGGATGGAGGCGGAGCTCAGTGATAGCTTGCCTACTCCATAGACACAAGGTCCTCAGTTTGATCCTGAGCACAGCAAAAATAAGTTGAAATTGAGAACATTTCCCTCAGGGCCTTAGGAACACTGGCTGCTCTTGCAGAGAACCCAGATTCGATTCCCAGCACTCACATGGCAGTTTACAACCATCTGTAACTCCAGTTCTAGGGGAATCCAGTGCCCTCTTCTGGCCTCTGCAGGCATTGCATGACTCAGGTGCCCTTACAGGCATGCAGGCAGTACACTAATACACATAAAATAAAAGTAACAATAAAAACATTTCCCTCAAATTCCAAACTGTAAGGTCTCCCACCTCAGAGTGATACGGAAACACTGATGGTCCAGATGGGTTTCCACACACATGACCATGTGCTGTCGGGGTTTGATTCTGAGCGGCTGGTGGTGCAAACTCTGGAGATGAGCTTGAGTTTCGCAGGGTCCTACCGTTTCTGCTTCTGTAAAATGTGGGTGACTTCAGGCTTTCCTCACTTCAGGACCGGGAACCCACTGTTCACAAGAGAGGCCCTAGATCACCCCAGCCCTGTCATGAAGGGTCTGTGTGGTGTTGGGCCAGCCACTGACCCTCTCTGGGCTATAACTGTTCCTACCTGCCTCATGGGGACAGTGGTAACAGTCCTGACTCCCTCCGGTACTTGTGAGGGCCATGCACAGGCACTCAGCACGGGGCGCTGTGTAGAGCGAGGACGGTGCTGTGACTCTCGGTGACCTCCTCCCTCCTTGATGCAGGCTGTCTTCTCCTCTGTGTTTTACTTCGCCTCTGTTCCTCTCTACCAAGGGTTCCTGATCATCGGGTAAGTCACAGACAATCTGTTCATGCTTTGTGATAGACCCCTAAAGTGTCCCAGAGGAGAAGGGAAGAAGGTATAGACTTTGGGTTCCCAGGAACTTCTGGCCCCAGGGAAGATGGCCTTCAGGGAGATTCCCAGCCTCCCAGCCTTGCAGTGCCCATCCCTGAGAGGAGGTGTGGCCCACAGTGCTTGGTCACTGAGACCGGAGGGACAGACTCAGCCCGAGGGTGGGTCCAAGGTGACTCCATGGGGCCTTGGGAAAAGGCAAGAGTCTGCAAGCTCCTGCTTTCGGAATTGAGCCCAGTGGGATACTGGAGCCCCCGTTTTGTGCAGAAGGCTCAGTGGCAGCAACGGTGTGGCTGGGACACCCACTGCTGTCAGTCTACCCCTGTGCCTGGCCTGGACTGTCGTCATGTCCCTCTTGGCCCTGTCAGAGAAAACTCAGGCCTTGACTTACCCAGGCACCTGGTGGATAGCTGCCGAGCACCCCCAATACAGGGGCATGAGAGCCCACTTACGCTGTCGAAGAACCAAAGACAGACTGGCCAGGCTTGAAGGCAGTGAGTGGAGACCTCTTTCCCGCCCACTCTGTCTTGTCTTGCTGGTTAGTTCAGCTTAGCATTCCAGACAGTTCATTTCAGGAAAGTGGTCTATCCCCTTGTCAGGTACTGGCCAAGTAAGAGAACATACTAGAACATAGTACGAGTTCTCCATATGGATCTTCTGTGATCCAACCCATCTTTTCTCATCACTGAGCCAGACACGCTGGCTCCTCACTGTTCATCCTGACAGCCAGACCCTCGCCACAGGACCTTTGCTTAGCTGGCTGTGTCTCTTTTGCCTGGTGTGTTCATCCTGCAGTGCTGGCTGTTCCTTCGTGGGAGTCCGCAGAAATGCCCTGTCCTCGCCTGCCTTCCCTGAGATTATGCCCCACCCCTTGTCCACATCCCCCAACTGGTCATAGTTCCTCCTCCTGATTCTACCTTCCAACTAGACCCACACGTGTAATACGTAGCTTATTTGCTAGTGACACAGACACTTGAATGAATGGTCACCTGTGCTTTACACCAGCGTTCACAGCTGGCCCTGGAACACGGCAAGCTCACAGTTAAACAGGTGTTAGGAGCTGGAAGGGGCATGATGTTGTGAAGACTGGAATAGGGATGGGTCCGTCGCCCCTGCCAGCCTCACCATGACTGCCCTGTCCTAGGTACTCCACCATCTACACCATGTTTCCCGTGTTCTCGCTGGTTCTGGACAAGGACGTCAAATCAGAAGTCGCCATGCTATACCCTGAACTCTACAAGGATCTCCTCAAGGTTCTCCAGGGCTGCTCACTCTGCTCCCCCTCCTCCCCTCCTCTCCTCCTCCCCTCTTCCCTTCCCTCCTGCTCTCCCATCCTCCTGCCGCCCTGCCTGACTTTTTCCTTCTACTTAATGTTTGACGGGGACTCACTCACTCGAATGGGAGGCTTACTTTGGAGGAAGGTATGGGAACCGCCTTCCTCTGCCTCCTGAGTGCTGGGATTACCGGTGAGCGCACCACACCCCACTATGCTTTTTCTCAAATAAGCAACTGCTGCATGTAAAGATGCCCCAGCATGGTCAAGGCAAACGCAAACCACGGTGGCTTTTAGAGTTTGCAGTTACTAGTCCTGTCTTCCCCTAGAGAGACGGGCGCATGCACTGCGTGCATAAGGTTTCCTATCTGCGTGGTTCCTATCCTCCTTTTTTGTTGTTTTTGTTTTGTGTGGCTGGGGATGGAGCCCAGGGCCTTGAGCACGCTAGACAAGCTCTCTACCACCACTGAGCCACATCTCCAGCTTTTTTTGAGATAGAGTCTCACTGTGTAGCCATGGCTGGCCTCAAACTCACAGAGATCCACCTACCTGCCTCTGACTCCCAAGTGCTCAGATTAGACGTGCGTGCCACCGTGCCCAGGCATCTTGTCCATTTTTATTTTGGGGTGGTCTCACTAAGGCTAGCCTTGAGCTCACTCTGTAGCCCAGGCTGGCTTTGGGTTTGCTGTCCTCCTGCCTCAGCCTCACCAGTAGCTAAGAAGACAGGTGTATGCCAAGTCTCGATTATCCTTGAAAGATGTCGCTTTTCTCCTCTACCCAGATGTATGGGAGCCTTTGTGGGCTGAAGGCTGGGTGCTTCGCGGGGTAAGCGGCAGATGGTGAAATGTGGCTGCGCCTGGTAATGCTCTCCTTTCTGTCTCTCGTGCAGGGGCGGCCGCTGTCTTACAAGACATTCCTGATCTGGGTGTTAATCAGCATCTACCAAGGTGAGGCAGGGTGGCGGGAAATGCTGCTTATCCTTTGCTTTGACATTGACTGCAGGGAGAATAGAGACGCTGACACCTAAGATGGCACAGTGAGGGTGGCAGCGTGGCCCAGGGGACCACATTCAGCAGGTCAGAAGATTTAGCCGTGCAGGAGAGGTCCACGGTCCCCTTCACAGGGTGGTGGTCAGATGCGTAAACAGGCAGTCAAGTGGCCTCCTCGAAACATTCTAAAACCCAAAGTTTATGAGTCCCAGTTTGGTGCCACACATGGAAGATTCCACGGCTGACCCTGTGCACATTGCAGACAGCTCATGGTGTGTGTGAAGTGTGAGCAGGTGAGCTGCATAGACTTGATGCCTGAGATACCTCCTTATGCATATGAACATACTAAAACGCCAACAAGACCAAAGTCCCAAACGCTTCCCGTCCGGGAACTCTCACACTGCTGGAGACCTGCGGAGGTGTCAGATCTATTTGTAAAAAATGCTTTCAGGCCAGCGAGATGGCTCAGTGGGTCGAAATGCCTGCTGCCAAGCCTGACAACCCTCGGTTCGATCCCTGGGGCCCACAAGATAAAAAGAGAGAACCGACGTGTGCAAGTCTTTTCTGACCTTCACAAGCATACCGTGGCCCGTATCTACCTACACTCACACCCACCCACACACTACATAAATAAATCAATGTGATATAAATTACAGTAGACAACAGCGTGTGGGGAAGTGTTGATAAAAATAAACAAGTTTCCCATTGAATTCCTTGTTTCCTACCTCTTAGAATTGCTATTTTTATGTGTTTTGTGATGCATGTTTATTATATGTGTATGAGTGTTATGTCTGCATGTGTGTAAGTGCACCAATGTTGTGCGGTGCCCTGGGAGGACAGAAGAGAGTGTTGGATCCCCTGGACCTAGAATTATGGATGGTCGTTGGCCTCCATCTGGGTTCTGGGATTTAAACCTGGATCTTCTGCAAGAACAACCAGTGCTCTTAACTGCTGAGCCATCTCTTCAGCCCTGAATATAGTATTTGGAACACTAATCCCTATGTATCCAGACAGTCACATCTGACTTACAAATAGGCATAAATACCGAGGCGTTGTTCCTCACGGTTTTACTGCGGGGAGGTGCAGTCAGGGCATTTAGAGACTGTGTTTGTTGAAAGGGGGTTAAATCGTCACCGAAACATTTTCTGATGTTTTTAAGGCATGTGTCAAAAGCGTGGCACCTGTAACTGGTCAGTGATAATTAGCAGTCGTCTCCTCCATCTTCTCCATCCTACCTTGTTTATGATGGTAGTCATAGGCTGCAGACATGGCTCAGTCGGTGGATTGTCTGCCTGGCATAAAGGAAGTCCTGGGTTCAATCCCCACACAGTAAGCTAGAGGTGGTGGCACACACCTGACATCTCAGCACCTGGGAGGTAGAGACTGGAGGATCAAAAGTTCAAGGCTAACCTTGGCTATATGCACCCTCTCTCCCACTCCAACCCAGCTATGGGATGCTCTCTGACTCCCTTGGGTGCCTTGGTCCTTTACATGTGTAGTGTGTGTCCTGACTCTGGCCTCCATGGCCATTTGTGCTTGTCTGGCGTGGCAGTGCAAACATGCATACATGCACGCACCACTGAGCACCAAGTTTTCAAAAACCTGAACCTGTCCCCATGAGACAGCACCTCCGGGGACTATTCTGTTGTCTGGCTCTGACTCCAGTCCCTGCTCCAAGTTAGGCATCGCAGAAACCACGCCACCATGGCTTTAGGGAATCCACTTAAATTTTGATTCTGTCCATCTCCCTTGGCTGGTTGCTTTCTCCCTCTCCCTCCTCTGCCTCCCGTTTGTTTTTCTGAGGTTCTTGGTCATTCGTTCAGAGCTCACAGAGGGAAACTCTAGGCTCGAGTCCTCTGGACAGCACCCTCACCCTGGACTAGCAAGCCCTCTGGCGTCTGGTGGGAACTCACTGGACGCCAGGTGGGCAGCGGGAGCCGCCCTAGCAGTGCCCACACATGGCCCCGGCCTGCTGGTGGGCTGCAGGGACATGCTTTCTGGTGTTTGCAGGGAGCACCATCATGTACGGGGCGCTGCTGCTGTTCGAGTCGGAGTTCGTGCACATCGTGGCTATCTCCTTCACGTCCCTCATCCTCACGGAGCTGCTGATGGTGGCCCTCACCATCCAGACATGGCACTGGCTCATGACGGTGGCCGAGCTGCTCAGCCTGGCCTGCTACATCGCCTCCCTGGTGTTCCTACACGAGTTTATCGGTAAGCCCCTGCATGTGGGAAGCTGGTGGGAGGCCTCACTGCAGCTTCAGCACTCAAGGCTTGGACACTGTCCTCGGGGCCTTTTCCTGAGCCGTCTGTGTTTTCTTCCTGATGTCCCCTCAGGAAGTGGCAGTGGTGAGGCAGGGGGGAATCGAGGACTTGCAGTGCTTAAGGCTAGAGTGTTATTTATTTATGTTGAGATAGGATCTCATGTAGTCCAGGCTAGCCTTGAACATCTTTGTAGCCAAAGATGATCTTGATCTTCCTGTTGTCACCTCCATTTGTGAAGGCTAAGCAGGTGCTTTACCGACAGACACATCCACAGCAGGAGTGAGTGTGTTTTTCTCCCTGTTTTTGTTAGTGGTGCTGGGGCCAGACCCAGAGCCTTCTGCATGGTAGGCAGGCACTCTACCTCCGAGCTATAGGCTCAGTCCAAATTGTATGTTTAAAAAAAACTTTTTTATTACTATTTTTATTTTATGTGTAAGAGTATATTGCCTGCATGTGTGTAACTTGCACCCATGTTGTGCAGTGCCTGCAGTGGACAGCAGAGGAAATTGGATCCCCTGAAACTGGAGTTACAGATGGTTGTTAGCTGCCATGTAGATGCTGGGAATGGAACCCAGGTCCTCTGCAAGAGCAACCAGTGCTCTTAACCACTGAGCCTTCTCTCCATCCCCAAGTATATGTTTTTCAAACTCCACAGAGTTGGCTGGCCTAGGAAGGAAATCCTTAATGAATTCAGCCAGTACAGTGGGCTACTGTATCTGTGGGCTCCACACCCCCAAATTAACTAACTTTGAATCTAAAATATTCAGAAAAAACCTTTCTGAACTAGGCATGCACAGACTTGAGATTTGCCCAGCAGCACAGTCTAGTGACTGTGTGCATAGCGCTTACTCTGCCTGGGTCTCCTGAGTTCTCTAGAGATGGCTCAGAACCTACAGAGTGTATATGCTGGCTTATGCAAATGAGATTCATTTTAACATAAGAGTCTCTGAGGATGTCAGTATCCCCAGGGAGCCCTGGAACAGTCCCTCACCCCCTGCTGTGTGATTGCTGGACTCCAGTGGCCCACATTGGGCTGGGCACAAGGAGCCTTTGGGTACTGAGCATCCTGATTCTCTCAGGAGTAAAGGACAAATCAGCCCCCTAGGACAGAGGCCTTTTTTCAAAGTTTTGTTCCTTTGTTTTGCTTTGGGGGGCCACAAAACCCCTTGGCCCATGAAATTGGAGGCAAAAGTCCAGTCTGTGAGTGTAGGTGCACGAAGCCCAGACCCTGCCCATGTCATCTTAACCTGGCTCCTTAGGGCCCCAGCAGGACTCAGACTGAGGCCACTGCTGGCTACAGGTGCTTAGAATTGCCAGCTGCTGCGAGCAGCGGAAGTTTGTCCATCGGGAGTCCAGGAGCACCCGCCCTGGGCTAGTGTGAGAACCATTCTGGGAGCACAGGTAGAGGATGGGCCCAAAATTGCAGCGAGAAACCGCAGCTAGGCTGAGGCGGGCGGGACCCAGGCAAACTTCAAGTAACCTGTACCATAGGAATTGATAGATTAGATGGGAGAGGGAGGACAGCGTGGGGTCAGGACAGTGGAGAGAGAGGGGCAGTGGGGTGAACGGGCGGAAGGGGGCAGGACCAGCGTGGACAGTGGGCGCAGGGCGATTGCCCGGCCCGGTTGCAGGCGCTGGGGTCCCAGCATGTGCGTCTCTGGGCCCTTACCTCCCGCCTGCATTAACACAACAAACAGGTCAGGGCAGCTCAGCTGGTGCTTACCAGTGAGTGGCACTCTCCACCCTGCAGGGCTTCCAGGACAATCCCACCCTGTCCTGGTCCAGAGAGTTTCTAATTTCTCTTCATGTACTTCTAAACAGACCCAATTCCATCGACTCGGCCTTTTCCCCCTGGTCTCTTGGTGACTCTAGTCTTGGTTTTTCCAGCCCAAGACAGATCAAGCCTCTGAGCTATAAACTCCAGGCCTAGTGGTCATGGTGGGAAGCTAAGAGGCGGGAATCTGCCGTTGGATGCCTGCTCTTGAGTAGAAGTGGGGCTTTCCGTGTCCTTTTAATTAACCGAGGGCAAGTCTTGTAATCAGCGGATCCATCCTGGCTTCCGGCTGCTTCCCCGTGCCTCAGTCCTCAGCAGTCCTGGCGGGTCTACCCCTTTAAGGACTTTCCCGTTCCAGGGGCAGAGAGAAGCCTTCTGGGGCTCATGGCTTTTGGAGAGGGTCATGTGGCCTTACCATCAGGGCAGGGGGACCTGGTCCCATGACGGCAGGTGTGAGAGTGTCCTCCCCTGAAGATGCAGCAGTGTGCACAGTGTCAGCCCCAGACCGGCAGACCTGCATGCTAAGGGAAGCAGATGGGGACGTTGGCTGAGCCCCTCAGGAGGGCACTCAGGAGAAAAGCCGAGTCTCGGACTGTCCTGGGGGCCTCTGTGGCCAAGGCCGTTTCCTCAGCCTTGCAAGCTGGAAGAATATCACCATGGAGAAAGATGTGCGGGTTTACACCGACCCCTTTTTTCAAAAGAGGTTTCGTGAACACCTACTGTGTGCAGAGGGCCTGGGTCTGCAGGGTGTAGTCCCTGCCTGGGAAGCCCGAGTGCCCTTGGATATTGAACGGCGCCGGACAGGTTGAAGGGCGCATGAAAACTGGGCTCTGAGTCAAGCACATAGTAGGTGCCTCGTTGGTGACAGTCTCCATCGCACACTGTGCCCAGCACTGGGAAGGGTTTATCCTGGCATCTGTGTCGGACCACAGCTGCCTCTGCTTTTCCTCCCCTGTGACCCCACCCCACATCCCAGGTCAGAGCACCCCAAGCGTGAGCCTGCTTTGATAAGGGGGTCTCTTCCACCTTGCTCTGTACCTCAGGTTCCTCTCCTGGTTTTCTGTGGGTGTCATTGAGTCTGAAACGTGGCTGGGCAGTAAGGCACCTGTTGAATGTCACTTTCCACTCTTCACAGCTTAGACGAAATTCCAGTTGTCATTTGGGATCAAAAACACCTGTGGAAATCTCTCCTTCCCAGTTGTTTCGAATAGCATTCTGCTGAATTTCAGGATTGAGTGGGCAGAGAGGGGAGGCCGTCAAGGCCCGGTGTGCACTGCTGGCCCACTGTGTGCCCTCTGCAGCGGAGAAGGGGGGTAGTGCCTGGGGCGGGGCTTCTGACGGGCAGGGGGCATCTCTTGGTTGCATAGATATCTTCTAGAGCATTCCCCTCATGGCCCTCTTCTCCTGGTTTAGATGTCTACTTCATCGCCACCCTGTCATTCCTCTGGAAGGTGTCTGTCATCACCCTGGTCAGCTGTCTCCCCCTCTACGTCCTCAAGTACCTGCGGAGACGGTTCTCCCCCCCCAGCTACTCCAAGCTCACATCGTAGGCTGTGCGGTGGCATTGGGGACTCTCGTCTCTTTGAGTTCCTGTGGACAGAGTTCGAGTTCCATGTGTGTCAACCACCTCCAGTGGATGGTGCAGTCGTGGCTGGCAGGAACGGTTTTCAGTGTGATGAGACTGGGGACCTAACGGGGTTGTGAAACTAAAGAAATGGGAGGGGCCTAAGAGATGCACCTGTCAGAAGTGAGGGGGACTGTGTGTGACCGAGTGGCTTGGCTGAGGTTTCTGTGGGTCACTGGGCAGGCTTCCTTATGACTTGAATCCATTGTCACGTGATAAAAGTTTCTGTGTAGTTGTTGGTCACAGAGGCTTTTTGTTTTTTAAAGAGTCTCATTACATGTTTCTTCCTCCAGTCTTTCTTGCTGTTGCAAAGTTTTCAGAAGAATATAAAAGCTGGTCATGGCAGTGCTCACCTGTGATCTCAGTACTTAGGAGGCTGAAGCAGAGGATTACTGCAAGTTATAAGGCCAGCCAGGGCCATGTAGTGAGACTCTGTTGCCACACGCACACACACACACACACACACAGACACAGAGAGAGAGAGAGAGAGAGACACACACACAAAGCTGTCAGTGTGGGTGTGGGAGGAAGTGACTTCTGGCTACTCCTCCGAGTCCTCTTCTGGTTGGGAAACACTCAGTCCTTTTCGGGTCCCAGCAGCGGAGTTGCCTGGTTCCTCGGCTTTTGGAAGAAGGATGACGGCAAGAGGTTCTGTGTCAGCTTTGATCCCCGTTGACAGCTTGCAGTCGGCTTCATCTACCACCTCGTGAAACGGTCCCAGAGCTGTGACCCCGCTGTGTCAGGAGCTGGTGACGCTGACCCAGCTAGTGGCCATTCAAGGACAGCCTGGACACAGCGGCTGTGACTTAGATATTCTGAAGCCCAGGCGGAGAGGTCAGCACACTCCAGAACCTTCTCTTCCCCAGCAGCACGTTTCCTATTAGGAGGAATCACTGAGGACTGAGGGCCTCTTGCAGGCTTCCCCTTCATTGCCGACATGCCCCCGCCTCCCGGGGAGGAGACCCTGACTGCAGCTTGGGGGATCAGGCATCAGCCCTCAGCCGGCTGAGGGGAGGCCAGGGGTGGAGTCCTCCCCTGCCGGGGTGGCCAGCATGCGTGTGTTTTTTATAAAGCTGCGGCTGCTGCTTTCTGAGGAGAAGGGGGTCTGTGAGCGTTGAACGTGGCCGGGCCTTCTCTGGGTTCTGGTCTCTTCTTGGGGAAGCCACATATGCGTGCCATCAGGGTTGGCTTGGCAGGTCCTCATGAACCAAGAGTGGTTGCTCTGTTGGATTTATGATTCACAGTCATGAGCAGGCCCCTGCAGACCTTCCACAGGACACCCCTCCTCTGGGCTTCAGAAACACTAGTCACTGGCGGCTGGGTCGCCTGTTACCCATCCTGGCAAAATCTACTCTTGGAAGGTTGGGGATCTGGAGATCAGACAGTCCCTCAACCTTGGAGTGCTTGAGATATGTGCTTGTGTTGTGTTGCCCTTTTAAGTACATTAAATTGGCTGTTCACTTCTATTTTGTTTTACAATTCTGTGCTTTCACAATGTTTCTGCTTTCCAGTTTGGCCATTTCTTTCAGAGAGCAAAGACCTCCCAGGCAAGATACATTACATCACACGAGTGACGGTTTAGGAATAGTATCGTCTCAGTATTTCAGTGAGGCAGAGCAAACCTGTTTCAAAGACAGAAGAGGAGGAGGTTTTTCTCAGTCTTCTGGAGCCTCTGTCCACCTCTCAGAAGTCACCTTGTAAAACTGGAAGTTGTAAGATAATTCTGTGCTGAGTTTGCAAACCCAAGCCCAGTCTTGCTTAGAGGATGAAGGCTCCTGTGCAGGGGGCACATGGAAGCCTTGCTGAGCAGTTGATCCCTCTGGTCCTTTCATTCAGTCCAGGCTTCGATGGAATCAGTACTTCTGATCCATTTGATACCTCAGAGGGAGGAAGCATCTGTGAGCAGCTCTGAAGTAGAGCCTGGAGTCCCAGGCGCCCCACAGCGCCCTCGTGAACTCTGTTCTTCTGTCTCTGCCACGCTTCTGTGGGGAGAGTCAAGAGCGTGAAGGATGGATCCACGCTGCCAGTCACCACCCACCAGGAATCCTCGAGTGAGCAGGGACATGCCAACCTGGTATCACATACTACAGAAACACAGGCAGGGCCCAGGTGCTGGTCAGGATATCGCATCCCCTCCCACATTAAGCTGTCATCTCAGCCAGGAACCCAGAGCCCCTGGGCACTCCAAGAGAAGGACAGGCCAGCAGGGACCACACTTGGCTCTGCAGCTCTTAATCACTAGATTCTGTCAGCCTTTTTCTCTGTCCATCCATCTGAAGAGCCACCCTCCGCACCCTCAGAGCTTCAAGGGATCCAAGTCCCTCAAAGCACATTTAATTTGAGGTTAGAAGACCTCAGGTTACAATTACCTCCCTTTGGACACTTTTAAAATATTATATATATATATATATATATTTATTATTTTTGAGACAGGTTCTCCCTGTAGCCCCAGCCAGCCTGAAACTCACTATGTAGACCAGGCTGGCCTTGAACTCACAGAGATCTTCCTGCCTCTGCCTCCAGAGTGCTGGGATTAAAGGTGTGCGCCACCACGGCTGGCCTCAAAACACTTTTTCTTAAAATGGGCAATACGCACAGGCACACGGGGTCTGAGGAGTGTCTCCTTATTTACCTTCTGAGGTTAGTTGTAGGTAGGATAAGCAGTTTTCACCTGATTTTTCTTATTTTCCTTTTCTCCTCGAAGATGTCATGAGCAGATGCTTATCCATTCTGTAGCTACTAATTTGGGGAGCACACGTGAGTTGCTTGATGCTAGGTGAGCCCCGGGCTTGGACGCCAGAGCTGGGAGCAGGCACCTGTTCTAGCCCGCTGGAGCCTGAGAGCTGGGACAGCTCCAGTTCTGAGGGTTCCTCCGCCCAGCCTCGCTGCTCGCTGAGTGCATCATCGTTAACACTGGCCCGCTTTCCCATCACTCCTCATTACACTCCTGCGAACCTTGGGTTGTGCTGGCAATGCATTTCAATGAAATTTGAATTTTGTGCTCTTTGGAAATTGATGCATGGGTACCTATTTTTTCTCTGAACTTCTGTTCTTGTACTTTGTGTTGTGTCATGGGGGAGGGAGACTGGGAGACGTGCCCAAAGTTTCGATTGGGACCCACGCATTCTCTTCTAGTTGGCAAGGATGCCTACTGGGGCCAGCAAGGTGGATCAGCTGGGAAAGGTGCTTGCAGCCAAACCCTGACAATCTGAGTATGATCTCGGACCCACATGGGTAAAGGAGAGAGGGCCTGAAAATTGTCTTTTGACTTCCACATGTGCACTACACCATGACATGCATATATACACACGTGTGTGCATGTACACGCACATACACACATAAAAATATCAGCTGTTAAAAATTTATGTGTATAAGTGCCTATATGTAAGCCATCCATGTGCATAATGCCTGAGGAGGCCAGAAGAGGATCCCTTGGAACTGGAGTTATGGATGGTTGTTAGTTACCGTGTGGGTGCTGGGAACTGAACCCAGGTCCTCGGTGAGAGCAGCCAGTGCTCTTAACCACAGCTGCCTCTCCAGCCCCTATATCAGCTATTTTTCATTTTTAACCTTTCTACGTGTGTTTGACTTGAGTTATGCCTGTGATGTCATCTTTCCTGTTTGGTTTTCATTGCTTTAAAGCTCCCTCTGGCTGGGGAGATGGCCAGTCAGGAAGGTGCTTAGCAAGCACGAGGACCTGAGTTTGAGCCCTAGCACGCATGTAAAAAGCCAGACATGGTCAGTCATACTTATAATCCCAGTGCTGGAGGGTCCCTGGTGCGCTCTCGGTCAGCCGGACTAGCCTAATGGGTATCTTCCAGGTCCAGTGAGACCCTGCCCCTCAAAACTAAGTGGATGGCACCTGGGAGCACCTGAGGTTGGCCTCTGGTCTCCACATGTGCACCCCACAGATACACCCAGGCCTCTTCTCACTTAGAAAGAAAGTACACATTGTATTTTCCCACTTGGAGCATAAAACCTTTTGCTAATTTCATGCATTTGGAGCGTTTTCAACCATTATGTCCGTTTCTTCGGGGTCGGGGAAATGGGTCAGAGTGGTAGGAAGAGCAGCAACACTCAGACCCAGAGCCTCGGAGACCTGCGCAGATCACAGGGGCCTCTCCTGTGCATCTGTCCCGGTGTGCTCAGAGCATGCTTCCTAAGTACAGGCCGGGCTGTGTCATGGCCGCTGTGTTTGTGGGTGAGGTAGGGTGTGGTAGTTGCAGAGAGACTAGCAATAGAGTGCAGGCTGTGTTCGCTCACCCAGGAGCCTCGGCTCCCGCCGTGGATGGCTGTGTATGTGTGTGTGTGTGTGTGTGTGTGTGTGTGTGTGTGATGCTTGCTGAGTGCTCACAGGACAGTGCTTCCTGATTAGAAGGAAGACCCTCTGGCACAGCATGTTTGAATTTATGCTGAAGGAATGACCAGCTGCTTTGAATTCTCAGTTCTGTGAAGACACCCATCTTAGTCTGTTTCCGGGCGGTCCCTCCTTTATTGTCTGCCAGCGTGGTCTGTGACTGCTGTCCAATAAAGCTTATGTTCTGTCTGCCTTTAGGGGTCACTTTAATTTGTATCGGAGGTGAGATACACACATAGTCCTACTATGTGCCTATCTCGTGGCAGAATGCACATAAATAACTTCTTTCTCAGTTAAAAGTTATTTGGCGGCTGGGAGATGGGGTCAGTAAAGTGCCTAGTGTGCAAACCTGAGGGCCTGAGTTTAAATCCCAGCACCCACATCAAAGCCATGTATGGCTGTGCATCCATAACCCCTGCACTGGGATGTCTCAGCCAGCCTCGCAGACCCAGTGAGCTCCAGTGAGAGATGCTGTCTCAAAAAATAAGGTGGAGTAAGGTGCTGCCATCAACTTGTGCCCCTCACACTTAGGTGCACACACATGTATACACACCAAAAAACAGAGTAGCCCATGTCAATTCTTATCCTGGACTGTTGCTGTGCTAGAACTGTCCGAAATTCAAAACAAGAGCAATGCAAATGGAAAAAGGTAAAAAATCAGTGGTTCCTGTGACGACTTGGGGATCTTTTTTCTTTTGCATTTTTCAAATGTGATGGAAGATTCCGGAGCACCCCATTTTTAGACAAATGAGCTTTACAAACAAGGAATTAACTTGCACCCGGAGGTGAGTTTTGTCCTGGGGGACTCGGGATGCTATCTGAAGACATTTTCCATTGTCCCAGCAGGTGAGTGGGGATGCTCCTGGCTCCTAACGGGTAGAGGTCAGGGTGGACAGGGTCTCCCACATTCGCGGTGCACCCAGCCTCCATGGCAGGGGTGCTGAGCTTGCATGGCTCTCATTTAATGGACTTCTATCAGTTTGCCCTCCGTCTGCCCATATAACAGTATAGACTGCCTTCTCTCCAGAGATACGGTGTCCACCCAACTGGCCAGATGGTTTGATTTGCAGCTTGGCATTGGGCATTCTTCAATACTGATCAGAGAGAGAATGATGGCTTAGCTGTAGGCATCAACAGCGTTGCCCTGGGCAAAGTGGTCACGTACGGTCAAGGTAGACACCTGGAACCTTGTCTGCAGTGGTCAGCTGCAGGGAGATGCCTGCCCAGGCTGCCCTTGTACATCCCGGCCACCAGGGGGCTCTCGAGGACCAAAAGTCGTTGGACACCCTAGGAGCCCAGCTGCCCAAGTTCAGATGCCTTCTTCATGGCTCCAGAATTTCTTTCATGGCCAGCAGCTGCGTTAAAAAACAGACATTTCTTTTCATGTTGTTGACTATTTTGCTGGGCTTAGCGTTAAAAAAAGGCAAGGGAAGGGAGGGAGTGGGAGACGAATATGAATTTAGTCTCAACTATTTGCATCCTTGAATAGCTGGCATCCAGGCAGCCCGTCGACTCCCCATTGGGGCTAATTTGGTTTAGAGACGCGATGTTCCAAAACCCCGAGTGCTTCGACTGTTTTTGTTATGAAACTTCGCAGGGTGACATGCAGTACGGCGGTGTTTGTGAGGTGGCTCGGGAGTGATGGATCGGCTCACCTCAAAATAGAACTGTCGAGGCTCCAAGCTTTCCAGAAGTCAGAATACAGTAACAGAATTCATTCAGGCCTTGCTCAGTTCCGACTTTAACTGGGTTACATAACCGAGTGGGCCCCGCCTTCGCGCCTCTCAAAACTATCCATGGATCCGTGGGGAAATCTGTCATTAAAAGACAGAAATAGCTGGACTCTGGGAAGAAGATGACTTTGTTATTTTTTTTTCTCTAATACCTCCTCCCACCTCCCCACATTTTTTTTCACCCAAACATTGCATAATGTTTAAAAAAAAGTCAAATCTTTCCATGGAGTTTCATTTCATCCCTATGTGGCTGTGGTTGGAGGGGTAACTCAAGTGCTTCGGGGGCTGGTGGATTTTTGGAGGCTCACGCAGGCCCAGATCGGGTTTCCTCAGAGAGCCCTGGTTCCTCCCCTCCCCACCCGCCTTGCAGATGAGTTATCTGTGCCTTCGCATCTTTTCAGACACTGCCTGTTGGCATAGATGCCCAGGCATAGAGCTACCTGGGTTCTACCTCCACACTGAGGTTTGATTCTGAAACAGAATCTCCAGAACTTGGGGTAACTGAGTCATCATGAAGTTGCCCACGACCTGTGTTTGGTCCCAGGCCAGGTCTGTATTTTGTGCCAGGCTGTGAGTTCTGTTTACCCCAGGAAATTGTTCTGAGTTCTGAAGAGTTTGAAGACAGAGCAACCTGTTCTTTGACTGGGTCACACACCTGGGAATATTTCTTCCTTCGAGAAAGATGGAAGGGTCTGGAAGAAAGAGAACAGAGGGGGAGTGCAGAGGGAACACACGTGTGCTGTGCTGACGTTCTGTGTTCCTACCACCAAGCTCCAGCAGACCACCGACTGCATGTCACAGTAAAAGAGACACTGTTCCTGCTCACAGAGACGCTGTGCTTCTGTGTGAGAGGTAGGGAGTGAGATGGCAGACACGGAATCTAACACCCAGTGGAGATGAGGCCTAAGGTGTAAACCAGGCAGGGTGAGGCAGAGGATATCCGCAGGTGATGATACAAGTGGAAACGTAATGGGAGGCAGAGAAAGGCCTGCTAGGAATCGGCCACCAGGATCCTGCAGGATGAGAAGGGAGCCACAGAAAGCTCTGCAGAGAGCTACCTTCAGGCAGTGTGATATGTGAAAAGGGCCTGGGGTAGGAAGCATGGGGCGTATTGGAAGGATAGAGTGCTGGAATGAGGAGAGCAAAGAAGTGCTGAGGTCAGGTGCAGCTAGGACCAAAGCATTAGACAGCCCTCCCACACCAGCTCTGTCCCAGGGTCCCACTTAGATCCTTTCTTTGTGCCTGCCATGAGCGTCTCCACCTGTTGTTCTATAACCAGGGAGCCTCAGGTGAGACCCCTCCCCAGTCAGTCCCATTCATGACAGGTGTTTCTGCACAGCAGCCCAGCTGGCTTAAATTAGGGGGATGAACTTTCTGCTTGTTTTTCTGGTAAATAACACAGAGACCCCACTCAGCCTGCAGCTGGCATGTCTGGGGCCCCGGTGACTTCTTTCCTAAGCTGTGGACGTGGCTACCACCTGGAATGAGCGAGGGTCTTAGGCTGTGCTCCCTGTGTCTGCTGACCCCAAGTGTGCCAATTTGGGTTGTTTCAAAGGCAAATTCTTGTGTTGTCAGAACCTCAGAGTCCGGGCTACTTTAGATTCCCGCAGGAGAAAGGCAGCAGCTGTGGAAGAACGCAGTACGTGTCGTAACGATGGGCAGTGAGCATCTTCATCTGTCCTTTATAGAAAACAGATTTGTGGAGAGGCGGTCGGGGCTGCTAATGACACCCAGAGCCCTGTGGGTTCCAGCCGGGCTGGGTTGGGGCTTCAGTTGGCCCCAAACAGTTCATCAGCCCCAAAGACGGAGGTGAGTAATTGCCCTGGAAATGGAGCCGAATCCTTCAAAGATGAGGCCGGTAATTAGAGTTTAAGATTCTTCTCTGTATGCACATAACTTAGCATAATATTATGAGACAGCTCATCACACCAGCGCAGGGGAAGATCGGCCCAGGCCCTCCATGGCCTTCGAGAGTCGGGCCGGTGCTGGCAGAGCCGTGGACCTGCCTGCTTCCCAGGGCGGCCCCGTTGGACAGAGCCAGCCAGCGGAAGCACCGTCTTGGGCCTGGAGAATTGGTGCACTCTGTCCAGTGCTGGTCATGCAAGCGTGAGGACCTGGGTTCAATCCCCCAGAACCTAAGTAAAAGCACAGTCTGCCTGGCTGCATCAGCCAGCTCTTGAGAGACCCTGCCTCAGAAGACAGGGCGGGAAGCCGGACGCCGTGACACACTCCTTTAATCCCAGCACTTGGGAGGCAGAGGCAGGCGGATCTCTGAGATGGTGGCCAGCCTGGCCTACGTGGTGAGTTCAAGTCAACCAGAGGTACATAGTCCCAAAACAAAGGTGGACAGTGATTGAGGATGACACCGATATTGATCTCTGACCCTCCCATACAAACACACAAATACACACAGTCAGCACACATATATGCCCATCACATACAAGGCACACATACATACTCATATACATCTGCACACATACACATCACAGCATGCATACACACATATAAACACACATATAGCACCTGTACATACATATGCATACATACACATACAGCACAGACACATATGTAGCACATTTACACACATGCACATACACATGGTACACACATACATAGACACACAGCACATGCACATACATACAGATACACATACATATGTATACATACAGCACAATCTCACTTCTTGGCTCTAATAGGTTGGGAGAAGGGCAGCCCCTGGCACAATGGAGTGTCCTGGCATTTAGGGTGGGCAGCAAGAGGGTCATAGGGCAGGTCCAGATGGGCTTGAGATAACCTTGGTTCGGAGGCTTCCTGCCCTCCTAGCTGAGTGACTAGGGTCAGCTGCCTGGCCTGTGCGCTTTGGTCCGTCAGCTTCTTCTGAGGGTCAGCAGCAAGGAGCCGGGGCTGGAGGTGAAGACATGGCCAAGGTTCTTAGCACTGGAGCCCGAGTGGGACAGAGATCGTCCAGCCTGAGCACAAAGGGCCTTAAAACTGCTCAATGTCCCCCGTGGCTGGCAGTCTGTGAATGTCGCCTAATCTGACCTGCTGTCATCTTCCCTGGCTTCTGTCTGGAGCCTGTGGTCCAGGCCTCACCCCAAGGTGAACGAGACCCCACCTCTGATGGCTGGCACTCCCCGCAGAGCTGAGGGACCAAGGGCTGCCTGCTCAAGGATCCGTGCACTCAGGGTTTGGGGCTGGGTGCATGGAAGCAATCAAGCTGGAAAATCATTTCAAACTCTTTTTTTTTTTTTTAACAGTAAAGCATTCATTAATAAAACAGAAGGCAGAATTTGCTGGAGTTTAAGAAAATAAATCTCAAAGCTGGAGAGGCAAGATGCTGAAGGATTAACTGGTGCCCACGGGAACAGTGGTTTTGTCTCTGCCTTCTGCTCCCAAAGCCCCAAAGGGACCCCCTTGGGAGGAAGCAGATCCCAGTTTGTCCTTGGCTGCTAGTGTCTGGCCTATGGCATGGGCTCGGTAAACCTAATGTTAGAGGGTCTTCTTTTATTTAGTTCTGTGTTTAAAGTCTGGTTAAAACATACACAACTTAAAACCATGCGCCCACTTCTAAGCACACAGTTCAGGGGTCACTCAGCTGAGATCAGGGTCTGGAGAGCCAGGCTGGGTTAGGTGGTTTTGCCTTTCCATCATGTGTCACACCTGCCACATGCCTCCCATCCACAGCCCACCATCCCATAGGATGGGTGTCCCAAACCTTATGCAGACGAGAAAAAACAATGTTGAGGGTGAAATAAGCCCACACCATGTCTAAGGTGTGAAGTCACAGTTGAGAGGAAGAGCTAACTGTGACATCATAGAACACTTCTAAACAGCATGCTTTCATTACAGCTGCCTAAGGAGGTGTTTATTTTTATGTGTATGAGTGTTTTGCCTGCATGTATGTAAGTGCACTACATGTGTGCAATGCCCACAGAGGCCAGAAGAGGATGTTGGATTCCCCTGGAACTGGAGTTGTAGATGGTTATTAGCCACCTTGTGGGCACTGGGAACTGAACCTGGGTCCTCTGCAAGAGCATCCAGAGTGCTGGTTAGGTTTTAACTGTCACCTTGCCATAAGGTAGAATCTCTTGAAAAAAGAGTCCCAATTGAGGGACTGTTTCGATCAGGTGGGTCTGTATGGGATGGCCTTGATTGTTGCTCGGTATGGGAAGACCCAGCCCATTATGGACAGTGCCATTCCCTAAGCAAGAGGTTCTGAACTGTGTGAGCAGAGAAAGCAGCAAATGAAACAGAAGCAGATAGCATGGGTGCGTTGATCTCTGCTCTTGATCCGGATGTGATGTGACTTAGCTACTTGATGTGAGTTCCTGCCTTGGTTTCTCCAGAGTGGTGGACTACTATCCAGAACTGTCAGCCAACTAAGCCCTCGTGTTGCCTTTGGTTTTATCACAGCAACAGAAATGAACCTAGAGCTCTTCCTTTCTCATGGAAGAGACGACTGGGCAAGGAAACGGGCGCGTGCAGCCTCGGGCCGTCCGGAAGCCAGAGCTGCTTCAGTCGTCTGCTCTCCATTTAAAGCAGCTCTCATCCGCACGACCCAGCATGGCTGCTAGAAGTCCAGCCCTCAAGCGTGACGTCAGGGCCGCAGGAAAGGGGAGTCTGGCCCTCTCCTTGCCGTAGGGGACTTCCCAAGTTGCCCACAGGTCATTTCTGCTGATAATCTCGGTCAAACAACCTCATGGCTGTGCCTGGTTTGCGATACAATTGGGAAATGTAGCCTTTTGCTCTGTGCCCTGTTTCTGGGGCTGGAGGGGTCTGCAGGTGGCCGTACGGTAGTGTCTACACTGGAGAGCGGGGAGGATATGTGGGCCTGGAGAACCTTTTCTTTAAGATATTTCAGCCTTGTCCACCTGAAGTTGCCTGAATGCCAATCGGTGCCAGCGGCTAGAGAAGTTAGGGACACTCATGGCCTGGCCAAAGACTCGCTGTCTCCCCACTCACCCTTTGTGAATTCCTATTTCGTTATAATTTCCATCCGCTCTTTTAGTTTTTCTTCTATTGCTTTTTGTTTTTTTAATTTTATATTTTTTTAAAGACAGGGTCTCACTATATAGCCCTGGCTATCTTGGAACTTGCTGTGTAGACGAGGCTGGCACCGAACTCAGAGATCCTCCTGCCTCTGCCTCCAGAGTGTTGGGACTAAAGCGTGTGCACTTCAGTACAGCACGAGACAGCAAAATGTATACAGCGGGCCTACATTAAATGCACCCTTGATGAATTTCCTCATGAGTTTAGATGCTAGAGAGTGTTGGAGTCACTTTGGAGGACATCTTCAGCGCAACTCCGCTTGGTACTCAGGAAAGTCTCCAGTGAAAGCGACAAGGAGAGAGGATATGGAGCAATGGGGCCTCCTGCACTGCGGCTGAGGGCCAGAGACGGGGTCACTACATTGAAAAACAGCTCGGTTAAAAAACAAACAAGCAGAAAAGAGTGTAGCAATTTTGGAGCTGTTCCAGAGTGCTTGGCCCACAGCGTGTGCTGAGGTGGAGTGCAAAGATGGTCCAGCCCCCGGGGAAGCAGGCGAGCAGAGCTCTTAAACAGTGGCTTCACTGAGGGAAAAGTGCACCATAAAATATGGAATACCTGAAATGATTAAAGAGTTGCCATAGGCCAAGCCAGACACAGAGGAGCTCATACTGTATGACTCTCTATACAGAGTCAGAAGAGGCAGCTCCATAGACAAGCTGACTGGTGCTCAAGGGGATTGGGAAAGGAGGTTCTCTGGGGGAGATGAAAGTATTCCAAAATTAGGTGGAGACGGTGGTTATACAATCATGTAGGTTTGCCAAAAACTATCCGTTGTCTACTTTCCAGATGTGAATCCTATGGCGTGCCCCTCAATAACGCTGGTTCAGAAATCCTGTCAGACTCATTTCCGGAGCCTGGACCAGTTCATGCTGCAGCAGGGCTGGTGATGCAGTGAACGAGTTCCAGCTGCTCTCCAACCTGGTGCTGGGCAGGGTGTCCAGGCAGGTGCACCCTGCCTGCCGAGACAGCGCCCGCCGTGTGCCCTGCCGAGACAGCGCCTGCCGTGTGTTCTACTGACGCCCACATGCATCTTCCCTAGTGGGGAGTTTAGATATTTTGTTCATGAAAAAATATATTCTGGGGCTGGAGAGATGACTTAGTGGGTAAGCTCACTGGCTACTCTTGCTGAGGACCCAGGTTTGGTTCCCAGCACCCACATGGCAGCTAACAACCATCTATCACTTGAGTTCCAGGGAATCCAGTGCCCTCTTCTGACCTCCTTGGGCATTGCATGACATGGGTGCACTTACGTCGATGCAAGCAATCCACTCACACACATAAAATAAAAATGATAAGTTCTTAAAAAATACATTCCACACCAGATATGCCGGCCCACACCAGTCAGCTCGGTACTTGGGAGGCTGAGGCAGGAGGTCCGAGTTTCAAGCCAGCAAGACCTGGTCTCAAATATAAACAAACATAATGAAAGACTCAGGTTGCTTTCTTGCTGTTGAGTTTCAAGCGCTCTTTAACTCTGGGTGCGGACGTCCAATCCGTGCACCCACTCCCCCTCCAGGCTTGTTCTGTCACCCAGATTTCAGAGTTGAGCCGTCCCAGCGGCCATGCTGGGATGCTGCAGTGGTTTAAATTTGCATCGGCTTCTCTCTCCGCCTGGCTCACGGGTCATGGTTTGCTCGCAGGGCGCCCACTGTGGCTTCTCGAACGTGCCCGGACAGCAGTGTTCCAGGAGGGTCTTCAGGAGACTGACTCTAGAGATGCAGTGTGCTCAGGGGAGCAGGGCTGGGCCCCCGTCCGTGGCTCACCACCCCCGGCTCGGCTTCATAGCCTCTGCGTCACCCGCTGCCAGCCAGCCGTACTCTGTGGTGACATGTCTCGAGAGGCTGAGACATTCTGAGGACAATGACGATGAATGCTCCATTTTTCTGACTCCCAGCATTCCCGGGGACCATCCTTGCCTCCATCCCAACATAGTTTCAGGGACACCGCCATACTTTGGCTGCTGTCACTGTGGCTGTTCCCATCTTCTAATTGTGAGCAGAGCCAACCTCAGATTGGGGCGCGGGCCTCGAACCATGAGTCACCTCCGGGATGCCGTCACTCTGGGAAAGACAGCCTTGGAGCTCTCTGGAGGCAACACCGGGCACTCATTGTGTGTGCATTTATTGAGCACTTCTGGATGCAGGGTAGATCCCAGGCTCTGGGAATTTGAGGGCCCTGACAGTTAGGGTCCCACACTCGTAGGACAGAGCATCTATCCTAGATAGGTGCTCGGCCAGCCTCTCAGGTTCCTGACCGGATGCCTCTCCTCAGAGCGGCTATCGAGCGGCTGTCCTCGACCTCCCCATCTCATGTGCAGCCCAAGTTCCTTAGCACTCAGTTTTCATCCAGCACCTCGCCTTATCTTCATTCCCTCAAATCTGAAGACAGTTTGCTTCAGGTGCAGGTCTGGGTGCCTGCAAAGGGGTGAGTAAATAAATGTGACATAAGGAAGAAAATAAGATAATTGTAATTACACAGCAAAATTAAATCAGGGTACCACCAGGAGACTGAGCAGAACAGGGTTGGGGGCGGGGAATGAGTGAGGCAACTTTAGACTTGGTGGTTTGGAGGGACATCCTGGAAAAGATGGCTTTTCAGTTGAAAGCTGCAAGACTGGAGGCTAGTGTTGTTCACGGAGATGAGGATAGAGTGTCCAACCAAAGGAAGCTGCATGTGCAAACGTCCTGTGGCAGGAGAGCTCAGTGAACTCTGGAGCAGTGAGTGGTGAGGGCTGGTGCTGAGGGAGCTCTGGAGTGAGTGCCATCCCCTACTTGACACACCTGGGAAAAGGAGACCTCAACTGAGGCATTTCCTCTATCAGGCTGGCCTGTGGGCACATCTGTGGGCATGTTCTTGATTGCCAGTTGATGTAAGAGGGTCTAGTTGGCTGTGGGTGGTGCCATCCCTGGGTAGGTGGGCCTGGGCGGTATTAAAAAAGTTAGCTGGGCTCATGAGCTCAAACAGCCAGGGAGACGCGCTCCTTCATGGCTGTCACTTCTGGCTCCGGCTCCAGCTCCAGCCCCGGCCATGGTGTCGCTCGACCATGGACCGGAACCTGTAAGACCAAGCTGCTTTTGGTCACAGCATTTATCACAGCAACAGAAAGTGCACTGGGACAGGAGGGTCCGTCTGGTTTCCAAGTCCGTCCTCACCACGCCGGGTGGTTGATCTCTAACCTCCAGGGTCAGCATGGAACAGCAAGCACCAGGCCTCACCTTAGGAATCTCCAGATCCCGGATCATGGGTTGTCATGACCAGACTGGTCATAGGCAGGCCTCCTTCCTTGGGCCCTGCTGCCTGTTTGAGGGGAGGAAGGGAGGGAAGGAGGAAGCTGGTTTCTTCAAGTTGGGGACAGGCTAAACCACTTGCACAAGTTTGAGACTTGAGTTCAGATCTCCAGAACTCATGGAAAGCCGGGAGGGCAAGGCAGCCCCTGTAATCCCAGCCCTCGGGGGGCAGAGACCGGATTCCTGGAGCAGGATGGCTAGGCAGACTAGCCGAATCACGGGGCTCAGGGACAGCGAGAGGCCCTGCCTTCATATGGAAGGCGGAAACCCATCAGAGAAGACCCAAAGTTAACCTCAGGCATCCACATGCACACACACAGGTGTACTCACACACTTGAACATGCATACACACATACATGGGTGCATACCACATGCAAAGGAGGGAGGGAGGGAAGGGAGGGGAGAGAGGAAGGAAGGAAGGAGAAGGGGAAGGACAGAGGGAGGGACAGATCAAAGGATCGTGTCCAAAGTGTGACTCGTGAGCAGAGTGGGGTAGACTCAGTGAATGCTTAGGGGGCCAAGGTACGTGGAAGTCTGGGGCTGACCACTCATCGGCTGCACCTTGCCAGGCCGTAGTCATACCCTGTAAGATGGGCCTGGGTATGCGTGACCAGCTTCCTCTCCCATTGGTAGGGTTTTCTGGAGAAATAAACCTGATGCCTGCTGAGTGCCTGGCATGGTCCATGAATGTGGTATCTGAGCCTACCACAGCTCTGGTTGCACGAGGCAGAAACCACTCCTGACAAAGCCAAGGCCAGCATAGGTTGACGTGTCCTGCTGGGAGCAAGTGTAGCCCATAGGTAGGAACTTGGGTTGGAACTTACTCTGAGGTGTCCATGAGGGCCCCGGAGAAGCGGGCTGGGAAGTGGTGTGCACAGGGCCCTATATCAGTCTGGAGGAATCTTTTACCAGGCTTGGGCCCATGGGGGGGTGTTTGTTGATTGACTGTTACCCCTAGACCAGCTGCCGCAGGAAAAAGAAGTTCCTTGGAGAGGTAGGTCTTTAGAAAAGGAGGGCGTGCTCTTGCAAGTGGCTCCTTCGATTGTCTTTGAACACAAAAATTATTTCTGTGTCTGATGGGAGAGTTGCCGCAGTGTGTGTGGAGGTCAGAAGACAACTTTGTGGAGTTGCTGCTTTCCCCCCAGTTCTACCTTTGTGTAGGTTCCAGGAACTTAACTCAGGTCAGTAGGCTTTAAGCCACCGGCGTCCTTACCACTGAGTCATCTCAGGGGCTCTGACTGACTTTGAAAGTTTTCCCAGAAGTCCTACCAGTTAATGCAGGGTTACACACCCAGCCTTGAGTCAGTCACTGGCCAGAGGAAACGGGATACAGACCAATCATCGTGGGTCTTGGTGTTCAGAAGGGTGGGACAGACAGCAGGTGCCAGACCTGTGGACGTTCCACCTTGCCTTTAATCTCTCAAGGAGGGTATCTGGGGTACAGAACTCTCTCAGCCAGCGGGGCTTGAAAATGGGAGTCCAGGTGGCCTTTTTTTTTTTTTTTTTTCTGGAATATTCTTCACAGTGTTGCTATGGCTCTACGGAGATCCTGAGAGGGAGGCCACCTGTCGTGTCACCCAGCGGGGTAACTCACCTGCTCCACAGTATTGAACTAAAGGCTCTAAATTGAGCCGTGCCCGCAATCACAGCAGGTGTTACCTGTGATAAATCAAGGAGGCCGTGGACGCACCGTGCGGCTCGCTGTTGATGAGGCAGGGTTTCATTACAGCGCGGGTGAGCTGTACTCTGCCTGTCTGCGTCCCCTCAGCCGTTGCTCCCGCTTCCCTTTCCCAGGCTTGACATCGCATAGTGGGGCAATGTAACCTGACTCTTCTCCAAAGTGAGGTCAATAAATTTGAGGTGCTGAGAGAAATACTGCAATTGAAATAAGACTTGGGGGACTATTCCAGGCTTTGGGGGTGAATAAATATCTCATGGAGGGGGGGTATCCTTGTCTGAAGGCACATGCATGTTTCTTATTCTTCTGTAGGCACCAAGGATTTTAATGGTGGTGTAAATCAGATTTTACAGGCCACAGATTTCAAGCATGGAGTTCATTAAATGTGTGAAATTTGACATTTGCTTTGGGGTGTGGTTGGGTCCTGGGGAATGAATCACAACCGGGTAGGGCTTTCTGATCTGCTTGGAGGAGCCTGGGGACGTTGCACAAAGAGGCCAGGTCTCTCTGAGCCTTTCCCAAAGCTGCTTCTCTCTAGACTCCTTCAACAGACCAGACACCAGAGACGAGTGCACCTGCTTCGGTCAGGCTGCCATTCATGGGGCGCATTCCCGTGGTTGGTTCTTGCCCTGTGCAGACCTTCATAGGCTGGTGGCCATTCGCTGAGCACCTCTTATGGCCAGAGTTAAAGGGAGGTGACAAATTCTCTGAGAACAGCGCAGGGACAGAAAGTAAACAGCTGTGACATTCTTACAGGAGAGGAACCCACTGAAAAAAGACTTTCAAGGCAGATTCATGGGCTGTCGTGCAGATCAGTCACTAGAGTATTTGCCTAGCATGCACAAAGCCCTGAGTCCCGTCCCCAGCACCGCACAAACCAGTGTGGTTCGTGCCTGTCACCCCAGGACTTGGGAGGTGGAGGCAGGAGGATCAGGAGTTCAAGGTCATCTTTGGCTACAGTGGGAGTTTGAGGCCAGCCTGGGCTATGTGAGACCCTGTCTCAAAACTGATTACAGCATTTGTGTAGGGGTCATCATGTGAGGAGGACACTGTGACCCTGGGCGCACACCTAGGGCAGACTGCTAACTGGTCAGAAGGCATGTTCCCGGAAGTTTAGAAACACGCAGGTAAAAGGTGAAACCAGGCTGGAAAGTAGGTCAGGACCCTCAGCTGGGGGCTGGAGTGCTAGGAAATGGCTGTCAGCAATGTGCTGTTCTCTGAGAAGATCCCTCCAGCGGCAGGGGGGGATGAGTGGGCTGGAGGGGAAGAGAGAAGGAGAGGGGAGAAAGGCTTCTGTGCTGAACTGGGCAGAAGTGTGACGGCAGTGGCTTCCACGGAGTGACAGAGATGCCCAGTTTGGGGAGACACAGAGGGGGTGAGGTTGGCCTGCTGGGCGGGAGGTCGGGAGGCCTAGGGATCTGCTGGCCCCTTGGTCAGGCCTGCATGTGGCAGCTGGATGCCCTGGCCCTGGAGGCGGGTGAATAAGGAAGGCCGTATCCTCCCTCCACAAGCCAGGCTCTGGGAGAGCAGAGGAGCCTCGCATTTGGGGGCCAGTTGTGAATCCCAGGGCTCTTGTACCCTGTCTCTGTGGAGGGCGGGCCGGACCCTGGAGCCAGTGCCATTTTCCACAAGGCTTTCCAGATGCTGGCGTTGTTGGTTCGCTTTATTTATTTATTTACATTAAGTGGTAACAACAAAGAAAAATTTTTGTATTTTTTGGAAAAAACAACAAAACAAAACAAAACAGAAGCTGGGAAGTGGAGAGCCATTGGGCAGAGGGCCTGGGAAAGGGCAAGGAGCCGGAGCCGGAGGCGGGAGCCAGAGCCGGAGGCAGGCACCTGCCCGGGTCACCTGGGCTTCCCGGCTGCCGTCTGATGGTTCTGACGCCCTCCTCTTCCTGAGCCAGCCCTGCCCAATCTGAGGGCAGGAGCCCTGGGTTCTGTGCCCACAGATCCCTCCTCTCGTCCAAGGACGTAGGGCTCAGAGGCTCTGGCCTCCAGTCAGAGAGCCTGCATGCTGTGTGTGGGAAGCTTCATCATCGGGGAGCCAGATCTCAGGTCCTTCCTGCCTAGGAGCTCACTGCTAGCACCCGGGATTGCTAACAGCTGGTGACCTGCCATGACTCCAACCTTCCAGCCTCCATTTATACATCTGTGAGGTAGCCCAGTCCCTTACAGGTAGCCACCAGGGACATGGTCATGTGGACATTTTCCAGGGCAAGGCCAGGCCCTGGACCTTGTTATTGTTTTGTTTTTGTTGTTGTTTTTTTTAAGGCAGGGTTTCACTATGTGGTTCCAGCTGACCTGGAACTGGTTATGTAGACCAGGCTGGCATCAGACTCTCAGAGATCCACCTGACTCGGGGATTGTGTGGGCCCTGGATACTTACTGCTAGGATAATGCCCTTGCTAAGCAGAGAAAGCATGAAAGACCAACCGTCCAGGGCATGCCAGGCACAAACCCCTGCCCCCGGGGGCATCTGGTGTATACATGTGGCAGAGCCCTGGGCATGAGTTCAAATGACTAGACCCCTGGGTAAAACCCAGCACTACTAGCCAAACTGGAATTTCAGATACACAGTGATGAAGCTCGTCAGCCTAAGCGACCTCTCAGCTACACAGGCATATACTTACACTAAAACTAAGAGAGAATCCCAGTCCAAAGTGTTTTTAGCGGAAAAGGAAATGTTCCAGCCCGGCATGATGGTGCACACCCTTAATGCCAGCACTGTGGAGGTAGAGGTGAGAGGATCAGAAGTTCAAGGCCAGCCTGGGCTTCAGAAGGAGACCCTGTCTTAATAAAATAAGACAAACCTCTCCCTCCCTCAGCAATGTATTCGGGATAGTGTCTCCCCTACTAGTTAAAACTACAGTCCCAAACAGCTGATGCTCATTGGCCAATGCCACTATGAATGCTAATTGGCCAAGACTGGAGGTGAGTCAGCCCCCCAGCTACATAATTAGGGTGTTAGAAATGTCTCATCCTAAAGTAAAAGTGGAAGCGCTCTTTCTAGAAGGAAGAAGGGGCGGGAACAAAACCCATGACTACACAGGACACTCCGTCCTCAGGTGAGCCCTCACTACGCATGAGGTCACCCTTCCTGTCACCTGTTCTTCCACACCTGAACTTCAAAGGAGGCTTGTGGCCTCCCGAGGCAGCCTCCACCTCGTGTTTTCATTCCTTTGCTTTTGAAGCTGTTTGCTATACAGTTTTCTACTGTCTGCCTGCATACCGGGAGGCAGGTTTGAGAGACGAGAGACGCTGGCTCAGGTGAGCAACCTGGAGGCGTGATGGGGAGGGAGGGACGGAGGGAGAGAGGGAGAGAAGGAGGGAGGGAGGTGGGTGAGAAAGACTGTAAGTAGGTAAACAAATTTTCTGGCTATAGCCCTCCCAGACTGCTGCCCAGAGCTTCTCCGCTCTGTCCAGGGCTCCCAGGCACCGAAGGGTGGGCTCCAGAAAGCGCATGTAAGAATGCATGAAATGGGGCCTCTGGGGGATGCTGTGCAAGGGTTCAGACACACCGGGCTGTGGCTGGGGATGGTTTGTGGGAGATTAGAAAGTTGGTGTTCATTTGGCCCTGAAAGACAGATGCATCTAAATGAACTCTAAGCCTCCAGGGCTGGGGTCAAGGAACGCCGTGCATGGCCAGCTGGCAAATGCTTGAGGCATCACTGGCCGTGTGGGCCCTGGTGCAAACTCTCCATCATCCCACTCTGCCATTCTGGCATGGAAACAGCCATAGGCGTTCTGTGAACCAGCATCCACACCTGCGTTCTGATAAAACTTTATTTACAAAAGCAGACAGTGGACTAGATTCAATAGCTGTCTGGGCTAGGGGTGTGACTCAGTGGTAGAGCATTTGCCCAGATTTCCTACTGAAGCGATAGAGGTATGACTCTGTGGTAGAACACTGGCCCAGAATCCTCCAGTGAGGGGCTGGGGGCGGGGGGGTGGGTGAGAGGCGTGGCTCTGTGGCAGAACACTGGCTTAGCCTATCAGAGACCCCGGGTTCCATCCTCAGCATAGCCAAAAAAGAAAAAAACATTGAGTGGGAAAGAAAGTTCAATATTCTGAGTCAGGAAGCTGGCATTCTAAAACATTAACTTCCCTAAGTCACAGTCCATGTTCAATGCCATGGGCATTTCAAGTATTCGGGCCTGCCTTTGCCACCACCTCAGACAATACAGAATCTCTGCTGTGGCTGCTCTCTGCTGTTGATCACCACCTGCCCGGTCAGCCAGCTGGCCCCGGGCTCTCACGGAATGGGCCAGCACGGTGCACACTCTCGGTCTTGTCTAAGGATCTGGAGGTTCTGTGAGTAACCGGAGAGGTTCCATGGTGGCTCATAGCCTCTGGCACCGGGCCTCTCTCTCTGTTCTTCATCCTGGGGAGAGTGAACTTCCATGCTGTGAGCACACTCAGGCAGCCTCAGGACAAATGGGAGGGAAGGAGGGAGGGAGGGAGGGAAGGAGGGAGGGAGGGAGGGAGGGAGGGAGGGAGCTGGCTTAGCGAGGACTCTCCAACTGCAGTCAAGCCTTAGAGGCACCTCACCCGGCTACCATCTTGACTGGACTGTTGCAAAGGACCCCGGTCCAAGCAAGTGTCTCCAGAGCTTCTGACTCAGTGCAGAGAGAAAATGATTCTAAGATGAGAGGTTTATCCGGAGAGACTTCTAATGTGGTCACCACCACATTGACTGCATCCATCCCTACACTTCCTCCTCATCCTCCCGCCCATTCATTGACCCTGCCTCTCCCCCATTAGCCACTCACCCATCATCTATCCATCACCTACCAATCTATCATCCATCTATCTCCCCATCCGCTCATCTACCTCCCCATCTGCCCACCCACCCATCATTCATCTAACATCCATCCAAAGGAAGGAAGCTACTTTCATGTCTGTTGCCTGCAGGGCTTATGCAACCCAAGGACAGAAACTGGTCTTCTTTCAAGGAGTGAGTGGCCAGAGTAGGACCTCAAGCTGTGTGTGTAGAACTAATCTACTGGCCAACCAGAGGGACAGGCTGCAGCGTCAGCCCTGGCGCTCACAAGCCCAGGGTGCCCTGAAGAGCAGGTCCCAGCCTTGGGTGCTCATCAGGCCAGGAGGCCCCAGGTCTGCTCTCACAGACCCTGCAGGGCCCAGAGGGCAGAGCGGCCAGCCTGAGCTAGGGGAAGGCTCTGTTTACCTTGGAAGGATCTGCCTCTTTTGTAACAGTCACTCATTGTTGTTGGGAACCCAAAAATACTTTCATTAATGGAAAAAGAGGGTTGGCTCCACAAAGCAATATTTTGCCAAGTGCAGAGGAGCCGGCAGGAGGTTCTGAGCGCATCCTCAGGAAACGTGGCTTCTTATCTTCCCAGGGCCCCCGGGAGACAGCCCTGGGGGAAGGAGCTCGCAGCTCAGCCGAGTGCCTGCCCACCTCCAGGTGGGGTCCCTCCAGGCCTGGACTCACAGGGATGGCTTTTTGCTGACCCCAGCCCATGCCCCACTCTAGACACAGGTGCCCCAGGCCCTGGATAGCCTCATTCAGGGTCACTCCATGCAGTGTCCTCCCTCAAGCTCTCAGGCAATGTCTCTCTGGACTCCTGGGTTCCCATCAGCCCACCGGCCTCTTCTGGAAGTGGAGCTTGCCACCGGCTCAGCTAGTTCTATAACAAGCCTGCTGTTTGGGTAGCAATGGCCCACTACAGCCCGGCTCTCCCAGCCCAGGGACATAGTAGGCACCAGTTGAGAGGTGTATGTGGTATATACACATGTTCATGTGGTGGGGTGTGCGTGTGCACACATGTTCATGTGGTGGTGGGGTGTGCGTGTGCACATGGGTGTCTTGTATCCATGTGAGTGCATGCATGTCAGGCCAAAGTCGATGGTCAGTGTCTTCCCTGATCACTCTCCACCTCATATTTTAAGGCAGGGTCTCTCCTTGAACCTGGAGTTCGCTGGTTCAGCTAGACTGGCTGATCTGCGAGCCCAGGGATCCCCCCACCCCTTGCCGTCTTTGCCTCCCCAGCAGTGGGATTAAAGACACGTGCTGCCGTGCTTGGCTTTGTATGTGGGTGCTGGAATCTGAACTTGGGTCCTCGTGTTTGCGCAGCAAGCACTGTCCCACTGAGATTTCTCCTCAGCTCACTCTGTACGATTTTAAGTCCCATCACAGAGCCTCACAATGGCTCTCCATCTGGGTTGAAGTTTTCCCATTTTGCTAGGGAAACTGAGGCACACAGGCAGAGTTAAGATTTGAACTCAGGTTAGCCAGCCCTGAGGCCTGACTCTATTTTGAGACAGGTCTCGTCTTGGCCCCAGCTGGCCCCTGGAACTTGCTATGGCACCACGCCATGTGCTCTCAGGTTCCTCGAGTCTCCCCCACACGGCAGTAGGGGGAGCAGCCTATGGACCTCTCTTACCCCATGTGGAGCATCTAGAAGACATGCCTTGATTGGCTTAGGCTCCTAAGATCAAGCTCAGGGACACAAGAGGTATCCATGCTTGAGAGAGTGGATGTGGCTCCCGGCCTGGCCGTGCAGAGCACTTCCTCTACCTCAGGGCCTTTGCATGTGTCGCTTCTTGCAGTGCATCCCTAGCTGTCTGTATAGCCAGCACCGATGACCAGCACTCATCGACGCTCAGTTCCACCATTCAGTCACACCCTCCAAGTGCCCTGGCAGAGACGGCCTCCCTCCCAGCCTGCTCTCTCTCACTGTTCATCTTGTGCTCATTTCCGGGCACAAGGCTGTCTTCAGTACTTTTGTGCTTCCTCTGGTTCTCCTCTACCCAGCAGCTTAGCTCAGCCAGGGCAAGCCTCCTGCTCTGTTTCGCTCACAGCTGTATCCCCAGTGTAGACAACTTTTGCCCCAATGTTTGTTGAACAAATAAACCGAAGGAGATGTTATATAGCATTTGATTTTTAAATGTAAGAAAAATTCCAGTTATAGGTATCTCAGGCTTGTTGGCTTGAGGCTCGGTGGGTTTAACACTCACTTAGCATGCACGAAGCCCCGGGTTCCATCCCAGCACTGCATAAATGGAACATGGGTGATATATTGATACATGACTGTCATCCCAATGCCTGGGAAGTGAAGGCAGGAGAATCAGGAGTTCAAGGGTAGCCTTAGCTTTGTGTAGCAAGTTGGTGGCCAGCCTGGGCTACACGAGACCCTGTCTCAAAAAAGAAAAAAAAAAAAAAAAACAACCAACCTTGATATTTCTGAGGATACACTTGTGCAAAGGTGATCCCTCATGTATCCCCCACTCCCCATTTCTCTGCCCTCAGCAGGAGAGAGAAAGGCAAGCCAGACCATGGCAGCCTCAAGAGCCAAGAGCCAGTTCCCTCTCCCTCCACGTCAGCACTCCAGCTTCTAGGAAAATCTTCCCTGTCTCTCAGAGGGGGAGCCCGGGGCATTCCGAGGGCTGGCCGGCCGTCCCAGCCCAATTCTGCAGGCTGGAGCTGTGGAGGGGGAAACTTGCTGTCAGCAGCCCACGATCTGGCAGGGACTGGCTCCCTCCAAGAGCCTGGGGCACCCTCCCTTGGTCACATTCCCGCCTGGAGACCCTGGGACCAGGAGGTTCTTGCTGGCAGCCGGCGGCCAATTGGGAGGTAGCAAAATTCAGCACTTCTGAGCTGGAAAAAGCGGTACTGAGGATTATTTTGGGAACAGTCAGTCAGGAGCAGTTCCAAGTGCAGATCACAGAAGCTATTAAAAGCAAGACAATGTGCTCGGCGAGTACTGGGCTGGGGAGACACCTCAATCGCGGCCACAGCCACAGAACGGGGAGTTCTTTCCGGATGAGATGAACCTTTCCATCCCAAGACTTGGGGAAGGCCTCCCCATGGCCAGCCACCGCCTGTTCCCTCTCCCTTGCCAGCTTTGAGGAGTACCTCACCCAGCAACACCTGGGCCGTGGATGGGTGGGGGTCCCTCACAGCCAGGAGAGCAGGTGGCCAGCCACACGGTCATGCCTGGCTGTCAGTTATTCACTCAGCAAATATCCACTGGGCCCAGGGCCACACCATGACTGCCCACATTCTCACCAGCTGTTGCTTACTATTTGGTGACCTTGAGGCTCTGTGCCTCAGTTTCCTCGCCTGCAATAGGTGGGTCATAAGAACCTTTATCTCAGAGTTGCAGGAAGCCCAAATGAGTTGTGTCTGAAGGGCTCAGGGGAGTCTGCCAGAGTTGCTTGGAGGGAGACATGAGATAGGACCATGAAGGGGGGACCACCCGTTCCAGAAGTCTCGCCAAGCCCCGAGGAGGACACACAGGCCCCTATTTTCCTAGTCTGGTGGGAAGATGACTCATAAGCAGTCAACAAAACAGATGAGACAAGCCTGCCCTCTGTCATTCACTCAAGGAGCATTTTTGAGGCCGGCCATAGGCCAGGTCTCTCTCCCAGTGCTGAGGACACAGCTGGGTCCTGGCCCGGGGGAGCTGGCATTTTACTGGGAGGTGGAGCAGACGGATGAGACACAAGTAAATCTGGACTGGAAGCCATCAAGGCTAAAGAGAGACAGTGGGGCATCGGGTAGAGCTTCACAGGGAGGGGCGCCTCCTTCACAGAGAACGATCACCCAAGAAGGCTGTCACCGAGTGACACTAAAATGGGCCAAAGTTGTGCTCACCTGTCAAGTCAGCACTTGAGAGACTGTGTCAGAAGGATCAGGAGTTCAAGACCAGCCTGGGCTAGATGGCAAGATCAAATCTAAAGTACAAAACTCAAGTCATAGGATGGTATTTGCACAGAGGCCAGTGTATGGAAGAAGCAGGCCACACACAGTCAGGCGGAGACAAGGGTTCCAGGCCAAGGGGTGATGGAGAGGGGCATGAGAGGGAGAGGGAATGAAGCCAGGCCCGGGAGGCCATTGTTATCCCTCCTGTGACTTCTCCACACTTGGTGGCTTAAAAGGCATTTATCTCATGACCCTGGTAGGCCAGGGCTGTCCCCTACCTATGGCTGCCGTCCCCAGAAGGCTCTACTGGGACTTTCCAGGTCGGCTGTTAGCAGCCTGTCCACAGGCCTGTCTTCCCTGACACATGCTGGTCTTCCAGAGAGAGCGGTCCTATACCACCGCCTATGGGGTCCCCATGGCGGGCAGCAGAGCAGAACTCCCCAGAATGGAGACACTGACGGGTGGCCTGGGGCTTCTGCCGGCTGCAGTGGTGGCCAGACTGGATTCTCAGACGGAGACCCTTTGGCAGGGGGATGTTTGGTTGAGCTGGATATTTGTGGGGTGGTTATCCCACACAGGGGTAGCAAGCGTAGCTGCCATTATGGAGTACCTACTGTGTACTCAGCACTGTACTTAGAGGCGCAATGGCACAGGCTCCTGATGGCTCCCTCGGAGGAAGGTGAGGCTGTTTGACAGAAGAGAGTGGTACTTCATCCAAAGGGCCAGGTCGGGAGAAGAAAATGTGGTGGCTAGAGAAAGGAGGTCCTGGAGGAGGGCCCATGGGTCAGGAGGCCACGGAGAACCTGGGGGAGGGACTCTGAGTATGTTAGCCAGGGCAGGGATATGCAGACAGTGCAGGTGGCTGCAGGATCCAGGAAGGGTCTCTAGGCCTTTGAGGGATCTCAGACTTGATCCCGATGAGTGCAACTGGAGGCAAAGACCTGAGCAGGGGGGCTTTAGGTGACCGAAAGCTACAGAGTGGGAAAGAGCCCACTGGTCATGTGGAGGAGAAAGACCTCAAGGGGCGAGGACAGGTGCAGCGGCCTGAGAGATCTTGGAAGAGAAGACGCTGAGAGCCGGAGCATCACAGCACAGGAGAAGGCGGAGCAGGGCCATCCCCGCAGCCCCGGTCCTGCCGCCAGGCTGCCCACTTACCTCTTTTGGCTTCTCCAGCTCACACAAGCCCACGAGGACCTTTCCGCTCCTTCCCTGGTCCACTGGACTGGTCTCTGCTTTTATCCCACCCCACCGCTCCCCACCACCCAGCCACAACCAGGCCACGAAACAAGCACACTGAGTGCAGGGATCTTTGTTCTTGTTGTTGTATCGAGGTGGGGGTTTTGCTACCGAGTCCAGGCTGGCCTCGAACTCTCAGCTATGCTCCTGCCTCAGTCTGCCAAGGGTTGTGGCTATAGGCAAGCACCACCCGGGATAAGCATAGACATCTTTGATGGGTCATTTCTTAGAGCAATTGAGAAAATTCTTGGAAGGAAGGAAGCAAAGACTGGTAAGAGCGCAGGTTTTAGAGCCAAGTGACGGGTTCAAATCCCACCCCCACCACTGACTGAACAACCTTGGGCATGCAGCATAACCTCTCTGAGCTGCAGTTTCCTACTTGATAAAATGATCACTATGAGTGTGACGGTTCAGCGAGTTGATGGCCATCACGGAGTAAACGTGTGTATGCTGACGGACAGCTGCCATAGACAGGCCAAGAAGACTTGCAAAACTGTTTTGCACATGCTTGTGTGGGTGTGCTTTCTTGTATTTGAGGTGTGAATAGAGCTGACATGGGTTCTGCATGCAGTGAGCAAAGGGACCCCTGAAGGTCCCGTCTGAGTTGCCCTCTGTCCCTGCAAGGTTCCTGGTGATCACGGCGTGGGCACTGCTGGCCAGCGGTGTCTTGGTAGAAACACCGTTGGTGTGTTTATGTGGCACTGGGTCGGGGGCCCTCCACAGTCCCCTCTGTGATTCGGTCCCTCGACCCCAGATGTGGCAGTAGCCTCCTGGACATTCACTCCGAGGCACCTGGCCGCCTTCTCTTTGCTCGATTCCGGTTCTCTTCTCTTTCCCCTCACATGCCGGCAAGTTCCAACTCCAGCTGAGAGCCTCTATTTTGGGGAGTTTTCTTGGATAATTTAGTGGGAGGAAGCTCCCCACCCACCCCCCTCAGAGCACCCCCTCAGCAAAGGGGAGTGCTCCACAGAAGCGAAAAACAGTGGGTGGTTCAGTTCAAAAGGACAAAATATTTCTTGCCCTGGCAGCAGGAGAGGAAAGAAATGGTCTGAGGAACTCAAGAACAGTCAAGGAGGCAGCCCGAGGCCGCCGCTCACGAGGGCGAGCTGGGTGACTCAGCCGCGCGCGCGCGGCCCCGGCTCCAGCCTGGTAGTATTAATTGGGCTTTAAAAGGGAAAAACGCTTAACTGTGACAAAGCGTAAGGGCCATAAAAACACAGCTAATGCTGATTCTGCCCAGTTCCAGAAGGCACCTGTGGAGATGAAGACTCGCCTCCAAAGCCTGAGCTTGGGTGGGACCGAGTCTAAAATTATCCCCAATAATGAGTCCGCCAGAGGAGGCCTGCAGAGCTGGTTTCCTGCCTTTCGCTTCTGGGCTCAGAGGCGGAGGCTCTCAGGCAGGCCTCTGGGAGGCAGGGGCTAAGGAGCCAAGAACACTGACTTTGCTGCTGCCAGAGTTGGGGTCACCTGGGGGCCAGCTGTGGGAACATCAGTTCCTGAAGCCTTAATGTGCTCATCTGTAAGTGGGGCTCACAACCCCATGCTCAGTGGGAACACTCAAGGAGCTAGGTCTTATTTTAAGGGATCAGGGTATATGTGGTGGCACACATCTGTAAGGGTTGTTGAGTAGTAAGGTTCAGACCAGCCTGGGTTATGGAGAACCTGTCTTAAATGGCCAAAAGAAACAAATAAAAAATAAAATGAATGAGGGCCGGCAAGATGGCTCAGAGGTTAGAGGTGCTTGCTGCCAAGACTGATGACTTGAGTTCAATTCCCCAGGACTCACATAATGGAAGGAGAGAATTGACTCCTATAAGTTGTCCTCTCACAATTAAATCAATAAATGTATAGATGAATCAAATGGTGATGAAGATGGAACCTCCTGCTTGCTAGGTGAGTTCTCTGCCCCTGGCTGAGGGATGTGATCTTACAAGGGGCTTCTTTGCTTCCTGGCTGGGCAGCAGTTGTAGAAAGAGATCTAGAGGTGAGACATGAAGATAGTCAAGGGAGCCCAGTCTCTGCTTAGTCACCACTTGTGCCTGGACCGTGGGAAGGTTTTATTATTTTTTTAAAGATATGTATTTTTAGCATTTATTATATGCCTTACTGTTCTTAGAACGTCCATTAAATAAGCTCACGTAATTCTTACCTCAGCTCTGGGAGGCAGGCTTACTATGTCCCTATTTTATGGGTGGAAATATGATGACGAGGCAGAACCAGAACGGGAGGCATATGTGACCGCTCAGGTTGTCCGTGCCATGCCACCTGAGAGAATTTTCTCGAGGGACGGACGCATCTTACTGTACTGCCTGATTCTGGGAGTGAGTTACCACCCACCTTCGACTTTCAACCATTTGACACGCACCTCATCCAATCAAAAAACTGACTTTGGTACTTTATCTTCTTGTTAACTACTCGTAACTTGGCGGGTGCCCGCCATGTTGGCCAGCACAGGGCTGGCTGCTCTCAGTTTCTGTGCAGGATTTTTTTTAAGGGATTTAGACGTGACCTTTACCCGGGGCCTGGTACATAGCAGGTGCTGAGTTAGGGAAACTGTTTAAACACAGTGCCGTTAAGTGCAGTATCTGTCTGTGGGAGCTACACATGAATACTGGCGGAAGGAGGTTGAGTCATTCGTGTCTAGGATAACCCATGGGTCCCAACCTGCCTGGAGATTTTCTCCGCTTTAAACCTGAAAGTTCTGGGACTGGAGAGATGGCGCGATAGTTAAGAGCACCGGCTGCTCTTGCAGAGGACCTGGGTTTGAGTCCCAGCACCCACACGGCAGCTAACAACCATTTATAACTCCAGTTCTAGGGGAATTCAATTTCCTCTTCTGACCTCGACAGGCATCACATGACACAGGTGTGCTTACAGATGTGCAGGAAACACACTCATGACACAGGTGTGTTTATAGACATGCAGGAAACACACTCATTCACATATAATAACAATAAGCCTGAAAGTTTCATAACCTGGGGGCCTTAGCTGGTTGAGTGTCCAGTTCCTGTTGCAGATGATGGGCATGGAGACCTCAGGAATGGAGTCTCCTCAACAGCTCCTCTGACCAGAACCCCATCCACTGTCCACATGCCAGTATTGACCAACTAAACCAACAGGCAAAGCCGTCGACCTTCTTTGTCCCTTTTCCAGCTCTCTTGCAAAATGGGTGCTTGTTGGCTGCATGGAGTTCAGTGACTCTGAGATCTGGTTTAGTTTGGAAGACAACACTTTTCCATACCTTAAAGTTTTTTTTTTGGCCTATACTAGGTGGACAGACATGGCTGCTCTTGGGGTTGGGGGTGTTGTCACTTAAGCTTTACTCCTCAGGACCACCCTGACGGAGGCAGACTTTGAAGTGAGTCCCCTGAGTAGGAGTGGGATGAGGCTTTCTCATCAGTTGGTCTTCATAGTACTGTGTCTCTGGCAGACATGGTCAGTCTGGGAGCTGCGGGGGGAAGCCACTGTGGGTGACCCGTGGAAAACAGAGTGGTCCCATGGGTGGAGTCAGTTCAGTATCTCTTGAAGTTCAAGTCTCTTGTGTGTCTGGGGAGGTGGGTAATGGTGAGTCACCAGCCTTGGTTGTTCCCACATTTTTTATCAGAGCTCACAGTACTATGTGAAATGTGCCTTTCAAAACTGCCTCTATCTCTGAGCCAGAATTTCCCACTGTGTCTGCAGGTGGAGAGGTGGGCCTAGATGAGCCATAAAAAGCCCATCTTGTCAGTTGAAGTTCCCCAGGGGAGGGGGTCCACAGGTGGGAGCTACCCCTGGCATTCGGCACCACCGCCCCCATGCACAGGCCCTGACAGCCCTCTATTTTTCTGTTTCTGCAGCACATGCATAAACACATGTGCCGCTTGGTTTCAGGGACTCTTTAGCCATCTCGTTATTGCTGGACCCTCCAAGCATCACTGGAAACCTTGGATCTTCTAAATGAATCTAAAAATAAACGCTTTGGGGAAAAAAAAAATCTTGGACAGTTGACACAGACAAAATTATTTCTTTTCCTTCCTCCTCTTCTCGTCCCTGAACACGTAAGAATCTGAGTAGTTAGAGGGCCTTCAGGGGCCAGTGAGGCCCTCTGGGAAAGTAGCCAAGGGCTCCTGGACAACCTGGGGGTGTTGGCCCGGACCCTGGGCAGCTTTCTCTGAGGGGCACCGGCTGGGAAAGTGGGGGGCTCCGGAGGCTGGGGCAGGGAAGGCGGTGGCTGTCTGGGCCCAGCTTGCACGCAGCTCCTGGACCGCCGCGCCCCCACCCCTGTCGCCCTCTCCTGCGCTCGCGCGCGCTCTCTCTCTCCTCTCTCTTTGACTCTCTCTCTGACTCTCTCTGCCCTGAACAATCAGGGACTTGTGCTTGGCCGCTGAAGGAGCCACGGAGCTGGCTGGCCGCGGAGGAGGCGACGTCATGGATTCCTGAGCGTGAAGTTTTCAGGAAAGCCCTTAGTTTTGGAGATGGACGGGATCCAGTGGTTTCCATGGCGCTGGGTAAACAGGAGGAAACAGTGAGGGAATCCCGTTATTTTACTGCATTGAAAGCCTATAAACACGGAGCGGGGAAGGAAGTCGCGTTGCCTCTGGAGTAAGCCATCGCGGAGCGCCGGGAGCCCGGGCAGCCGGAGCCGGGAGCCGGGAGCCGGGAGCACTGCGGACAGGAGCACGGAGAGCCAGAGCGGAGCCTGGGCCGCTGCGGGCTCCGCGCCCCTCGGTGGCAGCACTACCGCAGCACCCGGTGCCCAGGCGGCCGAGCCCGGCGTCTCCAGATGCAGCGACCCGCGGCGTGCAGGCCGGGCCATCGCCAGCCGCTCCGCACCATGGGGTCGGTGGACAGAGGTAACCGCGCCAGCCCGGCCCTGTCCTCCCGCGCCCCTGCCGCCGCGCCCGCATCCCGCAGCGCCGTTCCCCGCTCGCTCGCTCGCTCGCTCCCGGCCCAGGCTTCTCCAGGGACCCTGCGCAGGTAGAGGCGGCCCAGGAGGGCGCGCCTCTGGCTGGGGATGGAAACTTTAGGAAGTCCACTTGGCGCGGGGCAGGGAAGTGTCCCCGAGGCGGGATTCCCTGGGTGAGAGTTTCAGGAGGACTTTCCCTCCGCGGGACACCGGGAGGGAGTCTCGCTGCTAACCGCTGGCCGCTTAACCTCTTCCGCGCTCGCTGGGCTTTGACAGCAGAGGCCATGGCTGGCACCTTCGTCAGTATCATCATCATCATCATCATCATCATCATTATTATTTGGCTTCTTGTTTCTTTTAGAAGCGCAGGCTTTGCATTTTACTATACGTTAATATGGAATTTTCACTTTCCAATATCTATAGCAACAGATTCTCTGAGCCATTTGAATCATTCTCTCCCCATTTGGGGGGAGGTGGGATATATCTGATGGATCTTCCTGCTCCCCCACGCCAATTTAATCTACCAAGGAGCACCGACTTATCTTGCTGGGGATGAGAGACCCTCCACTCTCTGGCTTTCTTGTCTCCGCCTCCTTTTCTAATGTAACCCTCCAGCTTTCTCTTTGGTTCTTATGGGAGAGAGTTAATGCATTAAAATACGATATGAAATCTAGCCCATCTGGTTGGGATTGTGCAGGGCTTTGCGTGGCCGGCTCAGAAATCAAGTCTTTAAAGTGGAAGCCCTGGGATGCTTTCTCCGAGGCAAGCCTGTGTGCAAGGGCAGGGCACAGCCAGCTGGGAAGGGCTGAAGGGTTAAGAGAAATAAATTCGCGTGGGAGGAGTTAGCCTCGTGTCATAAAATCTGAGTTGAATGTGGGTTTTGTGCTCTGCATGCGTGGTGGACTGACGTCCTGGGGGGCGCAGTGGGGTACAATGACAGTTTCAGCAAGTAAATTTCAGGGGTTCTTTTTGAAAACCAGATCCAATCCCCCTACCCCAGGTCAGGTAAAAGATACATTTGACCACCTTTAACGCGGTGGTGTATTTTTAGCTGAGTGGTACCTTTAAAAGAAAAATCCTGCCAACACTTGGAACGTTTTTTCACTAGTACCGGTTTATCCTGTGCTCTGCTAGTGGTCAAGCGGCAGACAGACAATAACATAATAATGACAAGGGAGAAAAGTGCTAAGATTACATCATGTGTCACAGTGATGCTCCCAGGCAAGTCGCTCATATACAAAGGTCACTGAGTGGTTTTTACTGCTCTACAAACTGAAACTGAGAGATTGATGCTCTAACAGCAGAGGCTGAGGGGACAGACAGATGCCCAATTTAGCTCCGTCTGAGGGTGAGGGACACAGAGAGAACTCAGAAGAGAAACTGGGCTTCTGTTTTGTGCCTTTCTGCGGCCGATAGATTTCTCTGTCCTGGGCTTATCATGCTGCTTCCCCGTTAAGGTCTCGAAAGGATGTGTACTTTCTATGCGTGTTCCTTGCCTCCCTCTCCAGCTTGTGTGAGAACAGTAGGCACATGCACACCAGTGTGCACTTATACATGTGGGACACTGGGCACCAGATCGTTCCTGGCAAACCACCCTTGGCATGCCACGGCAACAGGGCACACAGAAAGCAGCTCCAGGAATTACAGGCAGCTAGTGAGAGACAGGCTGATCTAAAGCACTGAGTATTCTGCATAGGCATGTCCAGAGGAAGCCAGTAAAGGACCAGAGCATCTTGAAACTCACACTGCAGTAGGGTTAGACTTCTAGCCCCCAGTGTGCAGATTGATGGGCAGTCCCTAAGCAGAAGGGAGAAATATTTGCATGGTAAAAATACCAAACCTGCTGTGCCTTGGCACTGGCCTGAAGTCCTGGGGGAAGGGAGCTTGAAGATCTGAAAGAGGTGTGCTCAGTGTTATCTGAAAGATGACGGAAAGTATTTCAGGAATAAACAAAGTCGGGATGAGCTTTGCTCCCTCCCAGACCCCGGTTCCCTGATTTCTGCTTGGATTAGAATATCTGTTTGGCCACATCACAACTATGTGATGTCAGTCAGGGAAGACACTTAATCTCTCTGTCTCCATTTCCTCATCTATAAAATGGTGCCTCTAAAACAGCTTCTGGTATGGGGTCATTGTGAGTTTCGATGAGCCCCTAATACAATGTGTTGTTTATCCTGGATGCATTGTCAAAGTTAGCTGCAATTCCTGTCATAGCAACTATACAAAACTATAACCAATGTTGACTAGAAACTGAATGTCATAGAAGTATTTGAAAATATGTTCTTTAGACACTTGGGACAGGACCTCATGTAGCCCAGGCTGGCTACAAATTCACCGTGTAGCCAGGGATGACCTTGAATCTCCCTCCTGTCTCCATCTCCTGAGTTTGAGATTACAGGTATGTACCACCACACCTAGTTTATGCTGTGCTGGGGATGGAATCCAGGCCTTCACGCATGCTAGGCAAGCACTCTACTGACTGAGTCACAACCCTAGCCCCAAGACCTCTTAAGGTGCTTTTTAACTTTCTGGAGCGTTGGAATGACACAGATACAGATGATGACTTCAGAACCTTCAATTTCCTCATTCACAAAAAATGAATAACGATAGTGTCAGCGTCATGCGAAACCATGCATAGAAAACGCTTAGCTCTGTGTTTAACGTGTGGTAAATACACACCCAATGTTAGTGTCTAGCGGTTAAGGATGGCAGAACCAGCTTTGCCCAAAGTCACATAGACAGTTGGAAGCACTGGGCCTGGGTGAGCCACTGCTGTCCCCTGGGTCCAGAGGAAAAACATCTTGAGTGCTGACTCCGTCGCTGGTGGCTGGCTACATGACAAGTACTGTCTTCTCTTCCTCACAGACTGGAAGTGATAAGTACTGTTCTCAGGTCCCCTTCATGGAGGAGGGGAGTGAGGTACACAGAGAGTGGTAGCTGGCCATGTGTCCTTCAGTGAGAGAGTGGCAGAGCCTCAGTCTGAACGCAGGCTCTGGGCCACGTGCTCAGTCGTCTTGGATGCTCGCTGACATCTCCCTGTCTTCTAAGTGCTCTTTGACATGCACATCACTAAGAACCAGACCTTGGTTCTCGGCTCTTTCTCTAAATCCAAGTTGTTCCTTGACACATCCTGGAAGGGAGGGATGTCAGTCAGGGAAGACTGCAGAAGAGGATGCAGAAGGCATGCTCACTGTTGTCAAAGACGGGGAACGGAAGCAGGCAGGGATGGTACCCAGCTGAGCTGTGCCTCATCTTAGGGAAGTAAAAAGGAGATTCCTACCTCTATTAGAGGAAGGCAAATATCAGGAAGCCAGGTAGAAGGCCCAGAGAGATTAGTCAGGATTCCTGCCTGGCTGGTCCTCCTGGGCGCCTCAGACAGCCAGAACTATGGAGCCTTCAAAGCCTCGCCTATCCCTGCCACTGCTCAGAGCCACGGTAGGAGGCTGGACACTATATTTCCAAAGCTGTTTCCTTAGTGTGGCTACTAACCCTGGAGGACGGGGGCCAGGTCCTATTTTGTGAGTCTCTAGGGGCCCAGCAATCATTTCTGGGGTTCCTGGGGGCTGATTGACAGCCTGAACACGGGACAAAGATTACAGTCCTACTACTTTCCAGCTACGTGGCCGTATGCGAGTCACTTCGCTACCCAGGGCCTGAGTTTCCCTGTGGCCAAGAGACTGATAATTAAGTTTAAAGTAGAGTAATATTCAGAGCACTTTCCCTGAACTGAAGCGATGGCTCAGCGGGTAAAACGCTTGCTGTGCAAGCATGAGGACCTGGGTTCAGATTCTCAGCATCCACTCACATCAAAACTGGACACCACAGTGTGGTGGTAGGAGACAGGTGGACCCAGGGACTTGCTAACCAGCCACTCCAGCTGAAGTGGCAAGCTCCAGATTCAGTGAGGGACTCTATCTCAAAAAGTAAAGTGGACGGTGGTTGAGGAAGGCACTTGACACCAACCTTTGGCCACTGCATGTGCATAGACAGGCAAGCACACCTGCACACAACACACAACACACATGCATGCACATGTACACACACAGAGGTCCTAGAGCTGCTGCCTGTGCCATTTACTATTAAAGATGCAGAGAATGGAGCTAATAGGCAAGAGGCTGCTCTCGTAAGAAGTGCGCTGTGGGACAAGAGAACTGAGAACTATCCCACTTGAATGGGGTTAAGTACTAGAGACAACAAGAAAAAGCGGTGCTCGCCTTTAATCCCAGCCCTCGGGGGCAGAGGCAGGCAGACTGTGGATTGCTGTGAGATGGAGGCCAGCCTGGTCCACAGTGTGACTTGCAGTAAGACCAAGACTAGGGAGAACATGTCCAAAAGAGAAAAGAAAAAGGAGAAAAGAATTGTAAACAACTTGATTTCTGGGTGTGTGATATGTGTGTATAGTGTGTGTATGTGCATGTATGCATGGGATATGTGGATGGGAACATGCATGTGCACATGTTCATAGATTCTTATGTGTGTGGGGTGTGCATACATATGTGGGCTTGTATGCATGGGAGTGTGAGTTTATGCATGTGCTTGCCATGGTGGCTAGACCAGGTTCCTGGGGCTGCTGTAACTGGTCACTGCAGACAAGGTTGCTTAAATCAACAGAAGATTCTTCACCGTGCTGGAGGTCAGAAGTTTGAAATCGGGTGTCAGCAGGTCATGCTCTCTGAGGGCTCGGACTTCTGTGGCTCTGGCAGGCCTGGATCTCTGTGGCTGATGTCTGCAGCCCTTCTTTCTCTGCAAGTCTTCTGTGGAATTGTGTACTGATGCTTGCTCGTCTAAGAACCCCAGTCGTTGGATAGACTTCTCGATGCTTGTGTGGTCTCGTCTTCACTTGGTCACATCTTCAAAGTACTTATTCTCAGCAAGGCCCCATTCATAGGTGTCTAGAGTCAAGACATGAGGGTTTGCTTTCAGCAAGAGAGCGGAACAGGACAACGCCAGTGGCAGGAGCTGTTTCTATTGAGTCCTGGAAGGTGCAGGCTCAGGAGGGACACAGCCTGTACGGTGTCCTGAGAAGAACATTCCCAGTGAGAGGAATGGTGCTCACAGACACCCTAAGGAAGACGTGTGCTGGGGACATTCAGTGGTCAGCCAGACGGCCAGCATGACTGGGACAGAGCAAGGCATGATGGGAGCTGAGACAGTCAATGCGGACAGTGCAGATCACGTGGGATCCCACAGGAGTTTGAAGTTCACTCTCAAGGCCACAGGGGGCTGTCCCCAACAGCAGGAGGTGCATCTCCTTAACCTCAAAGGCACTCACACAGGCTGAAGTGAGAGACCTGGGGCCAGCTTGGAGTGGACACTGGGCAAGCAGGTGGGAGGCCGGGGCAGGGGGCAGGAACCAGGACGTGGTGGAAGGAGTAGTCAGGAGTGATGCGGCCCAGCCTGTGAGCTGGCTGCACTGATGATAACAAACTGTGCCCCCCTGGGCCCTAAGGGCTCCATAGGCACACTCCCTGTCTGGTACCTGAGGGGAGAAGCCAGTCATGCTGTGAACATGTGACCCTCCCTGCATGTGTGCAGTCTCCTCTGCTGCTTTTACTGGGGGTCACTCAGTGTTTCATTTTGGCCCAGATATGTCCCCTGGCAGATCCACCATGGGCTGGTAATCTAGGAAGAGTGTGGGACTGGGTGGCAAGTGTCAGGTTGATGAAGGACTATGACTCCCGGTGGAACAATGACTTTCTAAGGAACACTGCAACTTGCTGTGGGCCTGTTTCCTTAGTTGGAAAGTGGGGAGACGATAACCATTACAAACCTGAGGCAGACTGCTTGGGATTTAACAGAGACCCTGTCTAAAACTCTTAGACTAGATCAGGGTGGCTTGTGCTAGCCACCATTTTTATTTGTGTGTGTGTGTGTGTGTGTGTGTGTGTGTGTGTGTTTGTTGTTTGCTGGTCTCTGATTTTCAATCTTCCAGCCTGGTTGGCCTTCTGAGTGCTAAGATTACAGCTTTCCACCATTTTTGCCCAGTTTCTCTTACTGTTTTATTTTATTTATTGGGACTGGAGAGATGGCTCAGTGGTTAAAAGCACGGGCTGCTCTTGCAGAGGACTGGGTTCCCTTCCTAGCACTCACAGGGTGGCTAACAACCATCTGTAACTCCAGTTCCAGGGCATCCAATGCCCTCTTCTGGCCTCTGCTGACATTGAACACATAGTTCAAGCTAACTTCAAATTTATGGGATTACAGGCATTTCAGGTCTAGTTTATTTTATTGTTTAAATTCAAGTTATTATTTTCTTTCAGCCAAATAAACTTCCAGAGTCCTTGCCGAAAGATTAAGGCTATTTTTATATCAAACCCCGGGGGATCTTTCTGCCTGCTCTGGTGGCCTATGTCAACCCCTCAGCCTGAGAGTGAAGTATTTTTGTGAAGGTAGGTCAGGGCAAAGAGAAGCCGAGATGCAGAAGGCGGGGCTGTTTGCCTTTGCAGGTCAGTTGGAGACTGTTGAGAACTCAAAGAGACATACTCGTATGAGGTCTCCACGTGCAGTAGCCAACAGGAGAAGTCTGATGGGTACATTGAAAGAGGGATGAGGGAGAGAGAAAGACGGAGACAGAGACGGAGGGGAGGGGGCTGGGACATGACTCAGTTGACAGAGTACTTGCCCCAGTGTGCAAGAGACTCTCAATTGATCCCCAGCACTGTATAAAACTGGGCACATACCTGTAATTCAGCACTCTGGAGGTCTAGGTAGGGGGATCAGGAGTTCAAGGCTATTCTTGACTATATAACAAGTTCCAGGCCAGCCTGGTCTACTTGAGATCCAGTCTCAAAAACCATTATAATAAAATTTAAAAGAAGAGAGAGGGGATGCTGTGTGTTCTTTCCTGGAGGAGGTGGCATTCCAAGGGACAGTCTCTGACTCCTTTCCTGTCACAGATTAACTTTAAAGATTGTCAGGCATGCTGACCCTTGTCATCCAGAAGGCTGAGGCAGGAGGATGGTGAGTTCTGGACCACTATATAGTTTGACCTCATCTCACAAAACCAATGACTGGACCTCAGTGGTAGGCGGTAGAGTGCTTACCCAGCAGACATGAAACCCTCGGTTTAACCCCAGCATAGAAAAAAATACCCAGGAGTCAGACTTGAGGCTGTCACGTGTCCTCCAGTAATAGTAGATCAGTCCTAAAAACTTTGCCTGAGTGCAAGGGATTCTGGGGAACCAGACAGGGGCAGCCAGAGTCCCAGCCACCAACATGAGTCACATTTAATGCAATAGTTTTAAAAATAAAAATGAAGGCCAAAATCCACGATAACCTATAAAAATCATAACAATTTCAAATAAAGGCATGATCGGTATTGTTTGTACTCCCTTCTTCCTCAGGGTCCAGCTTGGCTCTGATGGAAGTTGGTGTCTCCCCCCCCCCCCGTATGTGTTTAAAGACAGAGCAGAAAAATATAGTTTGAGGGCCAGTGGGAGGGTTCAGCAGTTGGGGACTCCTGCCACTAAGCCTGATGACCTGAGTTTGATCCATGGATCCCACATGGTAGAGAGACAGAACTGATTCCTGCACGTTGTCCTCTGACCTAAACATATGTGCTGGATGAAACTCGTTATGTAGCGCAAGTGAGCACCAAGGTTGTGGCAATCCTCCTGCCTCAGCTTCTCATGTGCTGGCCATCACCATGCCCAGGCATCTAATCTTCTTGCTTTACTCCAATGCCAGACTCTGGTACCAAAATGCTTTGGTCAGTAAGTCACACTTGTAGCATCCAGAGCAGACATGAATCCCAGATCCTGCTTAAGCTGGGGAATATTTACTTCTGGGCTCCAGAAAAAGACTGTTCTTACTTTTAGAACTGAAGTTAGAACACTCACTGCCATTGACCTTCGGGAAGGTCAGCTGGGAAGGTGTGTGTGTGAGGTCCAGTTGGGCAGATCCCATGTCTGGCTGAGCCCTATCTGTGCAGTCTCTCTTCCCCCCTCTCTTTTGATTGGTTTATATTTTATTTTATGTGTATGAGTGTATTGCCTGCATGTATGTAAGTACACCCATGTTGTGCAGTGCCTGTGGAGGACAAAAGAGTGATGGGCAGTTGTTAATCACCATGTGGGTGCTGGGATTCAACCCGGGGTCTTCTGCAAGAACAGCCTGTGCTCTTAACCGCTGAGCCGTCTCTCTAGCCCTAGCAGTGTTTCGTGTTCATATGTATTTGTTTTTTTGATTTTTCTTTGTTCCTTGGTTCAGGTGCTTTTTAGTGGAACGTGACAAGGCATTTCCCTTTACACAGAACAGCCCTTTTTATCTTCTTTTAAAAACATCACGTGTAGGCAGAATGTCCCTGAAGTTTCTGGGTAAATGAAATATTTATATAAAGATAGTTGCAGGTCAACATACCCGTGCTAGGAGCTTGGTTACAAATGTGCAGAGGACCACCGGTAGTCACAGCCTCCAGTCCTCCGGTTCTCCATTGCCACGGCATCCAGCCTTCCAATCCGGTCCCATTATGCTGACACACCGGAACTGTTTCTTAAGACGAAGATTTGTCCCCTCATCCGTCCCCCAGGGGACAGGCAGAGAGGGTCTCTCTGGGGAGGTGATACCTGAGTCCAAAGAGAGACAGTATCAGAGTGAATAGTAATGCAAAGGCCCTGTGGCAAGGTCACACTGGGTGTTTTCAGTAGTAGGTGGATGGCCCACATGGCAGAGAGAATAAGAGAGGGAGAGGGTGGTCAGACAGCTGGGCAGCTGATATAGAACTTGGTATGCAAAGCCTTTCTGTTTCATTCTAACCTAGAGTGGAAGCTACCAGAAGGTTGAATGGATATGTATTCTTTTGGTTTTTAAACATTATTTTTATTTGATGTGTATACGTGTACCAGTGCATGCAATGCCTATGGAGGCCAGAAGAGGTCATTGCATTCCCTGGAACTGGAGTTGCAGATGGTTGTTAGCTGCCATGTGGGTGCTGGGAGCTGAACCTGGGTCCTCTGTGAGAGCAGTCAGTGCTCTTAACTGTCGAGTCATCTCTCCAGTTCCTCGGCCCCATGGGTATTCTTAAAGGACCTTTCTCACTGCTCTGTGTTCAGGAAAAGCGGAAGCAACAGGTCCAGGAAGGAAGATGCTCTTGTCATCTGGAGAGGCGGGGCGGGCCCTTGGATGCCCAGTGGGAAGAGCCAGAGTTGGTGAGAGATGGTGGGATTATAGTTTGAGTTTCTAGCTGCCCTCGGATTCCGAGTGTGGATGTGGGATGGGCAAAGGACGGAAGCAGGGCCACTCAAGGGGCTTTGGGGGATTCACGGGAGCAATACATAAGCTGGGACAGAGAAAGGACAGCAGCGGACACTGCTTCTGGAAACATTCAGTTTCAGATGGAGACGCTCAGTGAACCTGGGTATCTACTGCATATCCTGGGAGAGACCCAGGCTGTGGATGAAATGAACCTCAGAACAACAGGTGGGGAGAAGGGCAGAGCTGGGGTGGTAGGTCGCTCTGTGGCGTGGCCTGGGCACCTGACACTGCAGTCTTGTTTAAGGTCCTCCAGTATTTCACTCTCCTTCCTGTCGCAGGGCATTTGCACACACTTCCTCACTGTTCCCTGGTTAACTTCTCCTCAGCCTATGGGTTCCAATTTTAAGACTTACTTTGCTAGTGAAACCTTCCATGAAGTCGTCTCTGTCTACAGAGGAGTTCCTGGTATGATCATGGCTACACCTTCTTTTCTGCCATGGTATCATCTCTGTGTGTGATTGGCTGAACTGAGTTGGATTCTGGGGCCAGGGATTAGTCAGTACTGATGTCTGCTGTGTGCTTCACTTGCCTTCCAGTGTGCTTTGTTGGGAGGCTGGGGAAGGACCAGGCCAGGCAAGGCCTTTGTGAGGGTGTAGTTACCAGCCGGCAAAGGTGGACAGAGCTGCTCCGGGTCAAGCCAGGTCTGAACCACTCCCTGAAAGCACCCTCCCACCCTCTTCAGTGCAGAGGTCCATCCCTAGAAGTTCTGAGAAGACTTCCGTTTTCCCAGGGATAGCTAAGTTAGGGTTCTGTGGAGAATGTCCTGAATGGCCCTCCCCAAGGCTGCAATGCTTGCAGCTCGAGCAGTTGTTACTCCATGTTCCCTTTGTCAACTATGCTTGTTCTTGGGGACAGCAAAGGCAGGATGGTGGGTGGTAGGTTCTGGTTCTAGTAGTTGAGTGGCCAGGATAAGCCTCAGGAAGGAGGATCCTTAAAGAGCAATCTAAGGATCTTATACATACAAGGAGAGTCAGTCACACCATCTGTTCATTCATCCATCTGTCCAAAAATCCATCTATCTACCCACCTGTCTACCTGTCCATCCATTCAGACATCTTTCCATCCATCTAAACATCGGTCCATCTGTCCAGTACCCACCCATGTGTCCAACATCCAAATATCCATCCACCCACCCACCTGTCCAAATATCCAACCATCAATTAATCCAAACATTCATCTATCCATCCAAGCATCTGTCCATCTATCCATCCCAACATCCATCTATCCAATCATTCAAACATCTATTCACCTATCCATCCATCCAAATATTCATCCATCTACCCACTCACCTATCCAAATATCCAACCATCAGTTAATCCAAACATCCATCTATTCAAACATCCATCTATTCAGCCATCTATTCAAATATCCATCCATCTAACCACTTGTCAAACCTCCATCTATCCAAACCTCCACCCACATATCCAAGCATCCATCCATCCATCCAAACATCTATGCATCCACCTATCCATCCAAATATTCTCCCATCTGTTTGTCCATCCATCATCCAAATATCCATGCTCCATCATACACTCATCCATTGCATATAAAGCTATGAATGTGGTGGTCATGGCTCCTACCTTGGTGGTTCTCAAAGGTCTATAGAGATAAAATCCTGTGATTGGCTGTCGGAGTCTTTCATCTACTTCTTTGCCATGTGCGATGGTACAACTGTGTTGATAGTTCTTCCAAGAAAGTTTTTTCTCTTTCTAAATTTTTATTAATTTATTTTCTGCCTATGTGTGCATTGTCTGCACATATGTAGGTGCACCTGTGTCGTGCAGTCCCCTTGGAGACCAGAAGAGGGTGTTGAATCCCCTGGAACTGGAGTTACAGACAGTTGTTAACTGCCACGTGGGTGCTGGGATTCGAACCCAGGGCTTCTGTAAAAACAGCTATTGTTCTTAACTGAGCCATCTCTCCAGTTCCCTGCCAAGATAACCTTAAGAACAGGGCCTGAAGTGTAGTTCGGTGGGAGAATACTTGCCTAATATGCATAAAGTCCCAAGTTCAGTTCCCAGCACTAAATAAAGAAAAGGTGACTTCCCAAATGAACAGCCTGGGGGACGATTAATAGAGGAATTCTGGGTGGGCACAGACAACAGATGACCACCAGAACAGAAGCATCGAGCCATTATGGGGTGGAGGGATAAGAAAGGAAGGGTCAGTGTGGGTGGAGACTGTCTTACCTGTTTCTCTCGTTTCTCCCTGGCCAAATTTCAGGGTCTGAGCTTGGGTTCCTGTCATACGTACCCAGAAGAATCTGTTTCCTTCTAGAGACATGGCTGCCCCACTACCCCCAGCCCCACCCCCAGTGTGCCTCCACCAGTAAGGGCAACGACTGGGTGCAAGTACCCAGACAGCACTTTGCAGCCTGAACAAGCTGGAGCCAGGCCCACGTTTCTGCCATAGAGCCGGCCCTCAACCAGTGATGTCTCTTCTGGCCTCACAATGGGAATAGACGGCAAGTTTTTATAAAACGTATGTCAAGAGCCCCACATCCAGAATTCAACATTATGGTTAAACTGCCTGGTGGGGCCTGGGCAAGCTGAATGTATTAATCGTACTCCACCTGATTCTGATGCGTGCCTGGGTGAAGAGCCTGTGGTCTAAGTCCTGTTGTACTTTGCTTCTAGGTCTGTGATGAGGTAGAGGCGGGGTCCTGCAGATGGTGCTGTCGCCACCAGTTGCGGTACATGCGTGGTCAGTAAATATTTGTGGAACAAATGATGAGCTTTTTGTTTTTGTTTTTTGGGTGACAGAATTTCTCTCACACTGTGGCTCAGGATGATCTCAAACTTGAAGCCATCCTCCTGCCTCAGCCTCCCAGTGTTGGGATTATAGGCATATAATCCATATAGATACAGCTCAGTGATGGAAAGCTTAAACCTGTCCTCCACGGTGGAGCAGAGGTGGTCCTGCTGGGCAGTGGCATCCTTTCTCCTCCTTCCAGCTGGCATTCCATTGGGCAGGAGTGTAGTCACTATCATTTCTGGGTTGTGACCAGGACCTGAAGGATCTCTCCCCCCAATCTTCTGATCCTCAACACTGACTGACCTTTTGATTCCTTCGATGTCTTAAAAGCATCACTTTGTAACCTTGTGGCTCAGTGGATTTCAATTGCAACAGGACCGGAGCCTTTAAAAGGTATTGCAGTGATTCTAATGTGCTAGGGGCCTTGGGGACCAATGCCCGTTCTCCTCTGCTATCCCAGCATCAGAAGGTGTAAGCTGGGAGACCCCTGGAAGTGTTTTACTGGAGGCTGGCCCTGAGTTCTGCTACAGTGCCTGGAAGTCTTACCCCTTCATGACCTTGAGGCATGATTAAAAAATCCATGTTCCTGAGCTAGAATCCAGACTTGAGGAACCGGAAGGCCTGGGGAGGAGCCTGGGAATCTGCATTTTACACCAGCATCCGGGTGTACTGATTACCTGTCAGCCTCAAAGATTTCTGCTCCCTGCCTCCCACACACCAGACCACTTCCTGTTCTCACTGCCAAGGACAGGGCCCCCAGGTCGTCATCAATCAAGCTTTTCACATGTCACTTCCCCCAGAGGCCCTTCCTGACCCCCAAGGTCATGAAACCTCCCCAAACCCTTGCTGAGTGCCCCCCTGGATCCCCACAGGGATATGGTCTCTGTCCTCTTTCTTTCCCAGTAGAGGTCCAGAGCGCAGGTTCATGCTGGGTTTCCACCCCTGCAGCATGTGGTAGGTGGCCCAAGAAATGTGAAAGCGACAGTGGGACTTGGACTCGAAGTGTCCACCATTCCTGCCCAGGTCGGGGGCTTGCAATCAGAGACAGGGCAACCGAGTCACAGCTGTGGGCAAAGACCGGGGCGCAGGCTGCGCAAGCCAAGCGAAAGATGGGAAGAGGAAAGGCCCAGCCAGTGGCCCTGGGCAAATTCACGTGGCAGTGGCTTCTGGTTTGAGCCCTGGGGCAGGCGGGGCAGGCGGGAAGCAGAGGCCAGCCCGGGTGCGGCGGTGGCGAGGGCCTGTCCCCCTGCGTGGTGCCCCGGCCACCTGCGCACCTGCGGCGTGGCTGCCGGACGGAGCGAGGCCTCCTTCCTCCGGGTCAGGCCAGGCAGGGCCAGGCCCCGCCCCCGTCGCGGGTGTCGCCCCGCCCCCGCCGGTCCGGCCGCGTCCCCGCCCCCTCCGCGGGCTGCAACAGGTGCCTCGGAGCAGGAAGCTCGCCCGGCTGGGCTACCCGGACGCGTCCCGGACCCGCTGCGCCCGGCGCGCCGTGCCGGCCCAGGCGTGCGTCCCCTCCGGGACGGTGACCCCGCCGTCCTCCCAGCCTCGTCCCCGCCGGGCCACCTGTCACCTTCGCCCCTCCGCGCGCCATGGACGCCTCGGAGCCGCAGCCCGACCCCGACGGCGGGGGCAGCCCAGGCCACGAGCCCGGGGGCAGTCCCCAGGACGAGCTGGACTTCTCCATCCTCTTCGATTATGACTATCTGAACCCCATCGAAGGTCGGTGGAGGCTCCCCCCGCCTGGCCCCGAGCCTGGGCGGGGACGTGGGCCTGGGGACCCGGTGCCGGGCCAGCTCCGCACCACACTCCAGGCTTCTTTGGGTAGCCTGCAGCAGGGGGCAGCCCCTGCCCAGGTGACGGCGCCAGGCTCCCTCCCTCCCCATCAGGACTTCAGTTTCCAGTTCTCCTCTGCGTGGCTGTTAGCATGGCAAAGGAGGGCCAGGTCCCCAGGACTAGGCTCGGCAACCGGGAGTGGGTCCTGAGAGGTGGTAGAAGCCATGCCTTTGCCCCCAGAGGGAGGAGGGAAGACAGAGAGGAGTAGATGGAGGGATGCGGCCGATCCTGCCAGGGGAGCTGTCCCTCCTTCCTGGGCCGGGGGAAGACAGCCACCCTGTAGCCTCCTGGGAGCCACGGTTGTTGGGGACTTTGTATTGAAACTAAGGAAGAGGTTATGTGTCTCATGCAGGAGGGTGGTTTGACTTTGGTGTCAAGAGGACGGCCCATTTCCTCTCTGGATTCTGTAGGGTTTACTAGCCACCAGCAAGTGGCTGCAGCTCTAGCTTCATAAGCGATCTTACCCCTGCCCCTTGCTGTACTGGCGGGGACAGCTAGGGGAGCAGAGGTGTGGATCTGGGAGAGCATAGCCTGTGCTTTCAACTGCTCTGTCGCTGGGGGTGAGCAGGCTTCCTGCCATTTCACTGTTCAGCAGGCGGGAGAGGCCCGGTGCCCAGCCTCAGTGTCTTTCTGGTTAGCAGGGTGTCTTGGAACAAACAAGAAACCCAACCCGACTTCCCATTTGACAGCCCAGCCTAGCCCAGACCCAATGCTTGTGACAGGCAAGACTGTGGCAGCTTCCAGATGCCTCGATGGCTCTGGGCTTTTGGCCATCTGGTGCCTGGTGTGTAGGAAGGGTCATACCTGGTGCTGGCCAGGGAAGAACTCTGTTACTGAGACTTGATGGCTTTAGCCTTCTTTCCAGCAGGGTCCTCACAAGCCACCTTAGGGGGGGACTTGCTTTGACAGTGGGTTTCACCCTCACTGGGCAAGAGATGGTAATTCGTAACAATTTTGTATTTTGGCTGAGGCTGGAAACAATTAGTCAAGAGCAGCGTTCTAGGGTTTCAATCTGGGGACAGCCTTCCCTTTGAAAAGACACAATTAGGGATCTGTAAGCCATCCACATTCACATCAGTGGTCTCCATGTTCATTAAGATTAAAGCCATGTTTGGCAGGGAATTAATATATCCCTTCCCAGGTCCACAATCAGCGTGCCCCTCCCCACCTCCCTTCTCTCTCTCTCTTTCTCTCTGAGGTGAGGGTGGAGGGCGCTGAGGATTTCCGGGAAAATAGTTTCCACGCCAAATCTGGTGGGAGGTGCTTTTTATAGTTTTTCTTGGCAAGTGGAACTTGGTGGCCACCAGATGGGCAGCCTAAAAATCCACGAGAAAGCCTGGTAATCTGTATTTTTTAAAAAATAATAAATTTTATTTTTCTGGAGCAATTTTCCGTTTATAGAAGCACTCTGATGGTAACCCAGGATTCCCTTACACCCAGGACCTTCCTGTTTATACCCGCCCTTGTGTATTGCCATGGCACATTTGGTATAATTAACGGATACTGAGACTTCGTTATCAACAGAAGCCCACTCTTCAGAGTCAGGATGTTTTAGTTGTTGATGCTGGGTTTTTGTTTTCTTTCAACCTTGAAAGTTCTGGGATTCCATGCTCAGTTTCAGCTTGGGCTTTCTGATTGTTTTCTCATGGTTGGAGCAGGGATAAAGGCGTTCGGAGGGAGACCCACAGTGGTACGGGACACTTTCTTTCTGTCACATCAAGGCTATGTACTGTCAACCCGATTGATTGCTGTTGACATGGCCGTCGTCACCATCAAGGATCTGCTGGGTCTCTCACCTGTGGTGACTCCTTTTCAAATTCTGCTCTCTGGAAAGGGGCATCACCTGAGGCCCTAGTGATGTGTAATGTTCTGGAATCTGTGGGGAAATGAGGCCTCTGGGATGAGGAGCAGCACAGAAGAGGCCTCACAAGCTTCCGGAGTAGATGTGAGGTGCTCCCGATGTGGGGTGCCTCTGGAGGTCACCCCTTCCAACTTCTGCATGGTGGGACCCTCTGAGAAGGGACACCTTTATCTTCCTAATTGGCTTTGGTCCAGGACAATAGGATACAGATAAAGTGTAGAAGCTTTAACTTAACTCTGGGCATGGGCCTGGCAAAAGCTAAGGGAAAAAAGAACTGACAGAGGGATAGGCGTCACCATGGAAACTGGTGGAGGTACTTAGGGAAGTTTTAGGACGTTGGGTGGTTATCATCTGTAGGACATGGATTAGCCCATGGGATATACCCTCCAGCTCTGGCAGACGGGCACTGTTTCTGACCTCCATGTAACAGAGCAGGTGAAGGCACTTTCCTTAGAAAGCAGAGCTGCTAAAAGGGAGAGCTGGAGTCTGAGGCTAGGTTCTGTACTACAGTGTGAGACTCCTTACTCCTCCACTGAATGGGAGATACATGGTCCATGACAAGGATGGAATTGAAGACAGGAGATGGGTGGTTTTGAACAAGTCACTTAACGTCTCTGTATGTACTCTGCTTGCTTGTAAATGGCTTCAGTCATAGCTGTCTCATAGGAGTATCTTGTGCCTTGAAACAGTTAACCCGGTGACATCAACCCGGGGTGGGCTTTGTTTCTAGTGTCTACTAAACTCTTCCTTGCAAGCTCAGTGTGAGTCATTCTCCAGTTATGGATCCAATTAACTTCTGAGCACCTACCTTTAGATTCTGGGGATACCATAGAAAAAAGGCCCAGATCTGCCCTGGATAAACGGGTGTCTAAACAGGCCTCTCCCTACATATTTTTTAATCTTGTCTAATTGCATTGGTTGGTACCTGCACAGTCAAATGTTACAAAATAGTGGAGATGATAGACATCTTTGCCTTTTAAAATAACCTTTATTTTATTTTAATTATGTGTCTATGTGTGTATCTCTGTGTGGTTAGTGTACCACATGTGTGCAGGTAGGTGTCTGTGGAGGCCAGAAGACAGTGTTAGATCCTCTGGAGCTGGAGTTATAGGTAGTTGAGGGCCCTTTAGTGTGGATACTGGGGACTGAACTCAGGTCTTTTGAAGAGCGGCAAGTGCCCTTAACCTCTGAGCCGTCTGTCTAGCCTCCTTTGCCTTACTTTTGACCTTGGTAGGAGAATTCTGAGTCTGGCTTAGGTATGTATTTTATTATGCTCAGGGGTTACCCACTGTTTCTGTTTCCCTGAGAGTTTTACCAAGAATGGGGATTGAATGGCATTCAAGACTGTTTAGCATCTATGGGAAAATACAGTTTCCGTCTTAGACCTGTTACCTAGCGGCTGACATTGAGAGAAAACCTAAGAGTGAGCCATTCCTGGTTTTAAACTCTCTTTGAGCATTGTGTATTATTTTCTAGGGCTGGTGATGCCTGTTGGAGAGACTATTAAGGCTTTTTCCCCTCTCCTGCCATATTCCTGAGTAATGTTGGTATGTAGTGTGTAGTTGGCGTTAGAGTTCTTTCCCTTTCTATGCTGAGGACAACTTCTGTTTCCCCAAGACACTGGATTAAGTGGTGACTAACTCATCTGGGAAGCCCTTGGGTCCTAGGGCTTTCCTGTGGGACTGTTTCTTCTCGATGACCTCTTTGCTGTCAGGCTTGGTTGTAGGTGCTCTCATCGACTCTGTTCATACTCGACAGGAGTCAGTTTTGGTAAACTGCATCTAAGAAATACTCCATTTAGTCCAACTGGGTTTTCACTTTTTTTTTTTGGTCTAGAGCTGTGTCTAACACATTCTCATTTCTTTTCTCCTGGAAGAGATGGCCAAGTATACCCTATACAAAGAATAGGGTTAGGGTTGCGGGGTCCTGGCAGTTGCAGATCCCACCCTGGAGGGGGGATGTGCTGCTGTTGGTAGACTGTTCAGATGGAGACCCTTGGGTATGCTTGGGACTCAGTGAATTCTTCCTTTGAAGCCTGGGACTACCTGGTCACCTCCAGAAGTACCAAGTCACCTGGGTCCCATGGGAGACAGACATGCTGGGTGTGTTTGCTTCCAGTTTGCCTCAGTAGGTCTGATGAATCCCTCCTTGGACTCCCTGGTGGCTCAAGCTAGAGCACCAGCCTTGCCCTTTCTAAAGCAAACAAACTCTTCCTGATCGCTGTTTGTGCTTTGCAGAGGCTCTTCCTCTCCTCCTCACACCCCCTGGGTCAGGCCCTTTGAAAGCTAGTGAAAACCACAGACGCTACACACGCGCACATAGGCAGCACATGCACTGGCTCCATGAACGCACATGTTCCAAGCAGAGTATATGTACATATGTGTCTGTGCCCTCCTCCTGGGGGCGTGGCCTCTCCCACCTCCTCCTGCCTCCATGCTTTTTATACCATTTCGGGGGGGCCTTGTGGCCCAACCCCTAACGTCACCTGCACCTAAATTTAGGACTACCTGCTCTCAACCCACCCGCAGGGGACAGTGAAAAACCTCACCCCTCCAGCAAACACACTGCTTGCTGGTTTAGTGCAAGGATCTGTAGGTGTGAAGATGAATGAGACCAGGTCCCTGTCCTTGCCTGGCCCCCCCGGGGCCAATATGGGACACAGCCTGGTAAACAAACGGACACATGAGGTGTGTGATACAGTGACTGGCTTTTTCGGATGCTTGCTAAAAATAGAGCCATGCTCTAATCAAGCTGGCTCGCTGGACACATGTGACATGCAGATGCTGCCATCTGTGGCAAGTTAAGGACAGACTTTAATGAGCTTGCTTTGGACAAATAAGGTCTCCAGGTGCCTCAGGAAAGGTGAGCAGAGGCCCGGCCAGGAAGGCAAAGGAAGTAGGGCTGGGAGTGGCCCCGTCAGCCTTCGCTGCCAAACACATGAACAGTCTAGCTGTCCACCCTTAGCAGTCTGCTCTGGTCAGCAGTAGAACCTCTTGAATCCTTAATGCAATGCTGCTGAGATTGGTTCCCGGGACTCTGCAGCCCCAGAGAGGGTGAGTTAACTGAGAAAAATGTAGCAGGGTTCAACACATCTCAGTCCCGGCCAGGTGCTGGACTCTTTCTGGGGTCTACCTGGATCATGTACCCAGTGCCAAGTCAGAATGTGTCCCAAGAGCACTCCATTTAGTTGCAGACTCCAGTCATGTCCAAGGGGCCCATGCTTGGCAGCACCTACGTACGACCAGCCTTACAGATGGCGGGTTCCGTTAGAAGTGGAGTCACTCCTGTCCTCCTGGGCCCACACTCACAGAACTTCCAGCAAAAGTGGAAAAGTAGAAGGCAGAGGGCGGGAGGGAGTGTTCTCTGTTCTTCCTCTTTCTCCTTTTATTCTCTTTCCTTATCATAACTTTCCTTCCTCTCCTTCATCTCATGTAGCCCAGGCTGGCTTTAAACTTGCTTATGTAGCCAAGGATGACTTGAGCTCATCATCTTCCTACCTCTACCTCCTGAGTGCCGGGATTACAGGCATGTGCCACCGCGCCCAGTTTATGAAGTGCCCGGCTCTGTGTGTGCAGACTGAGTTACGTCCCCGGCCTCCATTTTTGTTCTTTCTCTGTCTCAGTGGATGGTCATGCATGCTTCCTGGGGCGCCTGGGCCCTTCTCACTGACTCTGCAAGTCAGAGCACCATGTGTAAGATGGCAAAGCCCTGGCATGACATATAGGTGTGCTGCTTTCTACTCGGTGATCTAGGCTGAGCCTAAGCACTTGCCTATAGCAGGAGATCAATGTTCACCAATTGGATGAGTGCAAAGTTGTTAAGGCTCATTAACAGGCTGCTGGAGGCCATGGGACTTCGGTTCTGGCCTGGTGTTTCCAATCTGTACAATGGGCTCTGAGGACTGTGGACCCTGTTGGGGCAGAAGTGAAGGTTCTGTGAGATGAGGGATTCCTCTGCCCCAGCAGCTGAGCCTCTGCAAATACGAGTGGTGGTGATGGGCCCCGAGAAATCTGGCCATTCTAAGCTGGGGGAGAGTCTCTGCCTTGGGCCTTGTTGTGTCCTGAGCCAGAAGGGCCAGGACAGAGGGGTGCGGTGCCTGTTGGCTGCTGGGCTGTGGCGCAGTAGCAAGTCTGTTTGGTTCTGACTCGCAGGACCCCTGTCTGCTCTGCTCAGCTGGGTAACGCTGCTGGCTGCAAACACTTCCTTGACTGTTCGCCTTCTGTGGTTGGAAGATTCCAGAGGCTGTTTTCTGGCTGCTGCAGGCTCTTCCCAGGCGTCATACCCCAGAGCCAAGGCCGGTGAGGAGCACCGAAAGTGCAGTGTGATGGTGGCCTGTGGCTTCCCCTCAGAGGGGACTTCCTCCTCAAACAGGAAATCATCTCAGGCTCCCAGAGAGCTCTGGGCTTACCTCCCGGGCTGAGCGGCACCACGAAGCTAGGGTTTTGCTGATTCTTTTCGAACTGAGTCAGGACGTCAGGCAGAGAAGACCCTGGGATGTTCTGGGATGGGCCAGGCTGTCTGTCTACCTGGAGCAGAATTCCATGGTAGTTCCTAAAGCAAGAGGAACTGCCTGTGACTTTTTTCCTGAGCTTGGATACTAGCTTTCCCCCAAACAGGCAAAATTAGAGAAGTTGGTATAATAGACGCCCATGTTCCTACCCCAGGCTCCGACACTCCAGCAGTAAACAGAACGTCATCTCATGGCCCGTCTCCTGTTCGTCCATCTCCCCATCTGAGTCCTCAGTTACTTTAGGCATCATTCTAGATGTCATAATATTTTATTGTTAAATAGATTCATAGATTTCTATAAAAAATGTATGGACTCCTGAGAAAAAAACAATGCAGCTGCGTTTGGGGGAACCTCAGGGCATTGACTCCCAGGGTCGAAATCTTCACATGCTGAGGACCATTGTAGAGAGTGGCGTAGTGTGTGCATGGAGCCTCCACGTCATCCTGTGTGTTAAAATGGCCTCTGGTTTCCGTAACCCGTTCACTGGGGACTCAATGGAAAGAGTTGCTTTACCGTATTGCTGTTTAAGTCATGATTCAAAAATGTCTCCAGGGCCAGCAAGATGGTGGCCAGCAAGATGGCACAGTGTGTAAAGGTTCTTGCTATGCAAGCCTGGAAACCTGAGTTTGTTCTTAAGGACCCAGAGGAAGGAGAGAACAGAGTATGTGTGTACCTTTTTCATACACACAAATACACAGATGATATAATAAAACAAAAATTACAAAAGGAAATTCTTCAAAAAATATCTCCAGGGTTAGCACACTTTCCTTTTTAAAAATTCTATTATTTGTTATTTTTATTTTATGTGTATGAGTTAATTATCTACATGTGTGTAAGTACACCCATGTCATGCAATGCCCATGGATGTCAGAAGAGGGCATTAGATCCCCTGGAACTGCTAGTTGCCATGTGAGTGCTGGGAATTGAACCCAGGTCCTCTGCAAGAGCAAACAGCGCTCTTAACCACTGAGCCACCCTTTTTTTGAGACAAAGCTTTGTGTAGCCCAGGCTGGCCTCAAACTCACTCTGCAGCTGGGGATGACCTCTGTTTCTACTTCCCAAGTATTAGAATTATAAGTCTGCACCCCCATGCCCCGTTTATATGATGCTGGGTATGGAGCCCAAGGCTCTGCATGCTAGGCCAGCAGCAGTCTGCTAACTGAGCCCCATCCCAAGCCCACAGACAGTTTTTCTCTTCTGAATATTTCTAATACATAGTTGGTTAGATCCATAGGTGCAGAACTCAAGAATACAGACAGACAGTGGTCATTGCTAAATCTAAAAGAGTTAACATCAGATATCTAGTGTTCAAATCACATGGCGTGTTTCCCAGGTCTGTTTGCACCAAGATCTAAATGTGATCCTTATGTTGAGAGTGGCTGACCTGACCATTGTGCCTTTTATTCTATGAAAAGCCCTGATAGGTTTCTTATCATTTATCTGTTGGAGAAACAAGGTCACCTCCCTGGTTTCCCATCATGCTCTGTGTATTACCAGATGTGCCATCCCTATGGTGTTTTTAAGATGTTTCCCTGTCCCCTGCTTTCTTTATAGTTCTGTGTCTATACACATGTGCCAGAAGTCAGTCTCGGGTGTCATTCATTCTTCAGGAACCACCCACTTTATTTTTTTTAAGGCAGAGTCTCTCACTGACCTGGAACTTGCTGGTTCAGCTAGGCTGACTGGGCAGCAACCCTTAGGATTCCACTGTCTGTGCTTCCCTAGTGCTGGAATTATGACAGGGAGCTGCCACCATGCCCCACTTTTTATATGGGTGCTAGGGCTCAACCCTGCAAGCACTTTACAGACTGAGCTGAGCTGGCTCTACAGCCCCTGGCCTTTAGCTCTCAAGCCTTTAATGTTTTTTGTTGCTGCCTTTTTTCCGCTTTCTGTGAAAAGCGGGCTGGGCTAGAGGCACATAGGGAGATTTCCTTTCCTGAGCTGGTACTGGGGCCCAGCCTGCCTTCTAATCTGAGGATTTGGAAAAAAGCCTGTTTCAGGGGGCCTGTTTTAGTTAATAACGTACATTTCTGCCAACCAGTCCTTCCCTGCGAATTTTAATTGAGCTATGCCTGGGTGAGCTTTCTGAAGGCAAAAAAGTGGCCTGCAAAGCTAGGGATTTGTCAGGGCCTTATCCAAACAGACCTGCTGGGGGAAGCCTGCAGAAGGGAGCTGTTCTTTCCTGGAAGCCCTGTCTGCCTGAAATGCTTGCTTCAGCCTTCTTAAAGGTTGAAGGAAGGAGTTGTTTACCTGCCTGATTTTCAGAAGGTGGGCTGCAGGTCTGAGACTCGAAGCAGGTGACATCACCTCTGTAGGGTGGAGTGGGAGGAATGTCTTAATGATCAGGGACTAGCAGGGCCCACTGATTGAATGTGCCCACCTTGGGAACATGGCACCCAAAGAATGTTCTGGGGGTAAGTATGAATAGGACTTGTTCAGCCAATAAGGCATTGATGTTTGGTCTGTGTCCCTGACAGTGTTCTACGACTTCACGGTCTCTCAGGCCGGATTCCACTCCGGATTTCAAGGAGCCAGAATGACAAGGGTAAAGCTCCTGGAAGTGGCTAGGGTGGGTGGATGCTGCTGCTTGGCTGGACCCCCTCCCACAGACCTGTCACGGCAAGGGTGGGATTTGCTGCAGCAAGCCCTATTTCTGCAGGAGTATCATCCGAAGTCTATTTCTGGTAAATTCTTCTGACCAGAGCTTTGTAGTTGAGGTAGCTTGGAGTCTGGCTGGGCTGGGCGGCTAGACTCCCCTGTGACAGATGGATCTTCAGATGATTGGCAGGCCTGCTCTTCAGGGTCCGTCTTCTCTGAAAACAGAGGGAGAGCAGCAGGGTGGTTGGAAAGAAATTAGAATGCATTCACAGGAGGCAGCACCCCACTCCCCTGGAAAAGGAACTATCTACTGTGTATGCAGGTGAATCTGAGACTTGACATCGAATAAACGATGTGAGAAGGGCAGGTGCCTTGTGACCCTGTTTATGTGACGTTCAAGGACAGTCAGGCCATGTGGTGAGGGACCTCAGGAGGTCTGCATCCCTTGAGAGTTAGCTACTGACTGTGTGGGGCCACAGGGAGCCCCAGTGCTGGGAACGGCCCACGTGTGTGCCTGTGCAGAAACGGCCGTTCATTGTTACTGTGTGTGGCGCTCGAGCAATGCTGCCTCTATTTTTTTATGACTTTGAGGGTTCCCCTACACCCTGGGCCTCAGTTTCCCCTATGCCTAGCATTGGGGTGTTGATAGTACTGGCCTCCCAAGTTGTTGTAAGCTGCTCAGAAGGAATATGTACAGGCCCATGGCTTAGTGGATGCCGGCATCAGAAGGGCTGCAGGTGGAAAGTGATTGGGATTCCCAGGGGCCTCAGGACCCAAAGTAGCTCACCCCCTGCCAGACTCTTTCCATCCCAGCTTGAATGTGGAGATGAAGCCTAGAGGCTTTCAAATGCCTGAGCCAGGCCTGGTGCCCACTGCTTGAAGACGACATGTAGGCTCACAGAGCCCATACATTCCTGCAGAGCCAGCCAGGGCAGTGAGGGGAGGCATGTGCTTTTGCAAGTAGCTCTGTCAGCTCCAGGTCCACTGCAGTCCTTGCGGGTGCCCTGTCCCCACCCTCTGTCAGCGTCTTGGGTGCCTGTCCTGGTGGCAGCCTGCCGGAGACACCTCCGAGGCCGCCTCTGTCTGGAGAAGGCAGACAGCTGTCTTCATGGGGGCAAGGGCAGAAAAGACTGGAGCGTGCCAGGTGGCCTCTGCCAGAGCCTCCATGCTGGCGAGACAGGACAGTAAACGTCCCCTCGCCTTCTCTGGTGTTCTTGGACCAGATGTGGGTGGAATTTCTCAGCTTTCAGAGCCCTGTCTGTGTGTGTCACCTCTGACTAAAGGGTGTGACAGCCTGGATCCCCTCCTTCACACACATGACCCATTGATGGGGAATCCAGTCGCTACTGGATGGGGAGGGGAGGGTGGAGGACTGGGGGCCTTCGGGGAGTTTGTTCAGAGTTCCTTTCATTTCTTAGAGGCCATCCATGGCTCCTGAAAGCGTCTCCCCATGCAAACCACCAGAAGGGATGTCCGCCCACTTTCTCACGTTGCTTTGGGGTTCCTGAGTCCCACATTAGGAGTCAGGAAAGGCACAGGGCTCATCCTACCATGTGTCCCCTCTCCTTGCTGCCAATTTGGGTCGCCAGGCTGTGGCATCCTGCGTGTATCCTGGTGACAGACTGTGACATCTCAGAGCAGGGCCTCGTGGAGGAGATGGTTGGAGCGTTTGAGCAGGGATCTCAGGATCTGCCACCTGTCCTATCGAGTGGTTGTGTGTGTCCTCCCCCTCCCCCGTGGGCTCCTCCTGTTCCCCAATGGGGTTTCTATATTGGTCATTCTATTCTGCTTCCCGAAAATTCTGTCTGCCCGTATGTACTTTTAGACTGAGACTTAGACTGTTCATTGCTGTTCCTTCTTTTTCCTTTTCTTTTCTCTCTTCTTGTGTTTATCTTTTGAGGCAGGCTCTCAGACTGGCTTGGACCTCACTATGTAATCCAGGCTGCTCTCGAACTTCTGGAAATCTTCCTGCCTCAGTCTCCCCAGTGCTGGAGCTATAGGTGTGCATGTGTTTTGCTGTCCTCCCCCCCCAACCCCCAACAGCTCTCTGTTGGCTATTGGCCTGGCACTGAGGGGTCACCCAGAGGAGAGGTTGGTGGGGACTTCTGAGTGGTCCAAGTATGATTCTAACTCTGTCCTGGGGCAAACAGAGGGGCTGAGAATATTTTCTGAGAATATTCTAGAAGAAAATAATTGGGATCTCCAATTTTCAGGCCAATAATGGCCCCAACAGCAGTCTGTATTCTAGGGGCCACATTTTTCGGTGTCATAGTTAAGGCGTCACCATCCAGGAAATAGCCTCTTTCATGAGAAGTGGGTTTCAGTGGTGGTTGTGGGGGTGGGTAGAGGAGCCAGGTTGCCTCAGGCTGTCCTGGCTCTGCAGCTTAGAAACTGTGTGACCTTCCAGCAGATGAGTCACCCTCTCTGAGCCTCATTTTCCCCATTTGTAAAACTGGGAAACAGTATTACCTGTTTCATAGTGTTTTTGTGAGAAAAAACAGTTGCTCTATGTTGGATGGGTACAGTGGTCTTTGGTGTAGTGCAAATGGCACAGGTGTGTTGACAGTTACCACTTTCATTATGACAAGTAGCTCAGTGAGTCACTAACACTTTAGTGAGAGTTAATGGCTCCATACGGGCTGTGGGAAGGAAAGTGTGCTGGAGGCTTACTCTCACTACCCTACACACTTTTGGAAGTTAGCACAGTCTGGGATGCCAGGAGAATTCCTGAAGTGCTGACCAGTTCATTTTGTTGTTATAAAAATTCCTTCCTCTTTTGAAAAATGCTTTTGAAGAGGTTGGAGCTAATGTATGTCACACTTTCAAAAGATTCAGTAATATCCATTTACCAAGTACCTGTTCTGTGTGTTGGGTTTTGTATGGAACAGGTTGGCTGTCCCCTAGCTAACCTGTGTGTCACCCATGAGGATGCAGAGCGTGCCCTGGTATCACAGCAGGGCTGAGGATGGAGCGTTTGGACACCACATGACCTTTATGGACCTTAAAGCCCTGAATCCCCTGCGATCAGCCTCTCACCATCTGATAAAACCCCAGAAGGCTGTTCCTGCAGCTATAACCCTTTCAGGGAAGTGTTTAGAGACTCCCCAAGTGTCCCAGGGCCCAGATATTGGGTAAGCCCCAGTACCCCGAGGCAGGAGGATGAGAGAGACTCAGCTGTTTCCTGTACAACCAGGCAGCCAGTTGAAGCCATAGGGAGCCAGAGGGACTGGGAATATGCAAGAGACATGGCTCCTGGAGGTGACTGGGGAGCTGCCGCCGCCTTCTGAACCATCCCTGGCTCTAGGGTGATTCTAAGTGTTTCAGGCCAATTCTGAGCCTCTGTGGAGCGTGGGAAGCGCTCCTCCCCCAGGCAGTGAGGGTTAAGTGATACGTTGTGTAAGATAGCTGTTCCTGCTGTCCTGCTGTATTTTTGTTATTAGCTTAATAATAATAATATTGGGCTTCCAAAAGTTCTGTCTCAGGACAAGGGACAGATCAGTGACTGTGGGTTGACCTCAGCACAGGAGCTGAGCTTGGCCAGTTGGGTGCCTTCTCTGTCTTAACAGACAGACCATGGCCCAGGAAAAGGGAGCTGGAGACATGGAAGGGAATTCAGGGCAAGAGGAACAGCATGTGAAAAGCAGGGCGGCATAGAGGACCTAGAGTAGAGACTGCGCCTGCCTTCCACCTCCCTTTGGGTAATGCCATCTTGTGTAAGGCCAGGCATCTCCCATGGCAGGTAGGATTGAGGTGGCCCGCCATCAGTGACTGGCATCCAGCAAGTGATATCTCTTTTCCTCTGAGCTGGTGGGAATAGCATCTTAGTGGTGGAGTACCACATCTTTAAGGCCTTTTTTTCTGCCCCTTGGATCCCCTACCTGGCCCGTGTATTCACAGGCTCATAGAAACCTGCCACGTCTTGATTGTGGACGCAAAACAAGATGTTTAGCCTTTAGCATCCAGTTCTGCCCACCAGAATTACACCTCATGAAAAAGCACATGGGAGTGAGGTGTGGGACTCAGGTTCAGACCTTCGCCCAGGTGACCTGCTTGAACTTGGTAACTTTCTTTTAATAGTCCTACAAATTAAACCCAGGACCTTGCACATGCTGGGCGAGTGCTCCACCTCTCTCTGAGTTATATCCCCAGCCCCCTTTTTAGTTTTCTTTTAGAGACACAGTCTCACTAAATTGCCCAGGATGGCCTTGCACTCACTCTGTGTCAGACAGGCCTTGAACTTGGCAATGCTCCTGCTTCAGCCTCCCAAGTAGCTGGGAGGACAGGCTGCATCTCAGACCTGTCTTGAATTTAGTGACTACTTTGTACTATATTTTTACCCCACCTTCTATTTAGAGCCTGACTTCCCGTTGTGGCAGAGGTGTGAACGTTCTTTTTAAAATAAAGAGTTAAGGCGTGGGACTAGAGAGTTAAGAGCACTGGCTGCTCTCGCAGAGGGCCTGGGTTCAGTTGCCAGACCCACATGGTAGCTCCCAACCACCTAAAACTCTAGTTCCGGGGTCTTTGACATCCTCTTATGACCTCTGAGAACACCCATATACATGTGGCACACAGACACACATGATTAATAAACCTTTAAACAAAGGTGAGTGAGATTAAGTAGACACAGTGAGTAAATACTGTTTACTGGTGACATCACCTTCAGCTACAGTGAGCAGTGAGAAAATCGAGATTTATGGAAACACTCCTCAGAGAACTGAGTGGTTCTGAGATCGGGCTGGCTTCCCTCCCTCAGGAGGCCAGGGTGACGAAGCTTAGCGGACACCTGGAGGCACTCACAAAGAGTCAGAATCCCGGCCGCCCACAGAAAGGTGTTCACGACTTGCCATTTGTAAAATTTGCTGTCAAACTCCTGAGGAGAAAGAAAGAAAAGTTATTCATTACCTTCCCTTCCCTGCGTTCTGTTAAACATTCATAGACCTGTGGAGAGAAAAGAGAAAAAAAAAAAGAAAAGAAGAAAAAAAATTGTGCTGCCCGGGTTAATTAAAACTGGTATAAATGCTTAATACACGGTGCGTGGATCTACCAGCTCCTCTGGACTCGCAGGTAATGCGAGGGGTGTTGTCTGTGTGTGTGTGACTTCTTGAGACAGGGTCTTACTCTGTGTTCCAAGTTATCCCTAAACTCACGGGGTAGCCCAGGCTGACCCTGAACTCACAGTCATCTTCCTGCCTCAGCCTCCTGAGTGCTGGGATGACAGGCCCCGCTAACCCTGAGTGCTGAGTGCCTGCATGGCTGTGTTTCTGTGGTGGAGCTTTTCTGACAAGGCTGGAATTTCGGCACAGAGCCATCCGTGGTCGTGGTCCTGTCCCCACTACCTGCCTGCTCCCCTCAGCTCTGCCAGTTCAGGGCGGGGTTCTCAGAACATCGTCAGACCTTGGTGCTGATGGGTCCCTAGATCAGATGTCTGTGTTTGCTACCTGCCGGAAGGCATGTGAGCTCTGCCAGTAGTTCAGCCGCACTCGGGCTGCGCATCATATGAACTCCAGTCCCTGAAGACCTAAGCTCAAAAACTCAAGGCCAGGAAGGAGCCAGACACACGTTCCCCTCATTGTCAGACTGCAGGGCCTGGAGTGGGTGGGGGACTTTTCCTCTGCCGCTAGCCAGTTAGCCGTGGAGCCGGGCTAGGCTCTGTTTCCTGCTTGTCAACAAAATTTCATTGTCACATATTCTGTTCCGTGTCACCCCCACTCCCTGCCACCTGCCCTGTCAAAGTCAAAAATGCTTGGGAAATTAATTTGTTTTCTCTGCATGGTACAGACATCAACATCTCCTTTTGCAGGGCTGGGGAGATAGCTCAGTGGCTAAGAGCGATTGTTGTGTAAGCCTGAGGCCCCGAGTTCGGATCGCCAGCACCCATGTAAAACAGCTGGGCGTGGCTGCAGATGTCTGTAAGCGGGTGCTGTGGGGGTAGAGACAGGAGGATCCCTGGGGCTAGCCAGCGAGAGATTATGTCTCCGGGGGAATAAGTTGGAGAGTGATAGACCAGGCTTCTGCGTGTGTGTGGGTGCACACATACACACACACCCACACACACACACAGAAACATGCTCCCCGTCCCCCCACCCCCACCTTCACCCCACATCCCCTCCATTCCCCCCGTTAGACAGCCCACCTTGCTTTTCTCCAATACTGAATCTCTGGTCACTGCTGCTCAATGCAGAAGGACTTTTTCAAGTCCCTGCTGGAAGGGACCAGAACCTTCTCTGTAGATGGCGGAGTTCAGCTTGCTTCCCGTTCTCAGACACAAGGAGGCTTACAGACACTAACCTTGCTCTCACTCCTCTTGCACAGACATGAGTGTGGTTCGAGCGGCCTTGTGGGTCTGGGATTCGATGTCTTGTACCCAGTTGCCTCACCTAGCGGTGACGCATTTCTGCCTTGTGGGATGGGCAGTGGCATCTTGGCATTCTTCCCTGGAATTGGGAGACATCTGGGGATCAGAGCAGGAGCCAGTGGGAGGAGTCTGAGCTGGACAAGCTTACTGGGAGCACAGGGACCATGGCTGAGCTTGTGGGCGTGGGTGGACTTTAGTACTGCAGAGAAGGTGGAGGAGCTGCTGAGGAAGAGGGAGTAGCAAGTGCCAAGGTCCTGAGGTTGCAAGGAAGAGAGTCCTTTCCCAAACCCCACTTTGTCTGGAATCCAGGCGGGGGGAGGAGGCAGGAGAGTGGTCAGGCAGCCCCGATTAGGCAGGCCTAATTGAGGTTGATTGTCCCCACACTAAACGTGGTGGGCAGCCTTTGGGGCTCTCAGCTGGAATGGGGACACCATCTGGACCTTCTGAGGTCAGTGCAGACTGTGCTTCCTTCCCTGACGGTGCTCAGGGCACACAGAGGATCACCTGGGTGTCAACCCCAGACCCAGGGCAGGAGCTGAAGCCTCAGGAAGAGATTCCAGTCCTGGCTGGCAGGACCCTGGACATGATTTTTTAAATTTATTCTCTCAGCCACTTCACAAATGTTTATGGAGGCCTGCAAGTGCCAGGCACTGTAGTGGGTGCCAGGTAAACAATGCTAACCCAAAGCGGACATGGACCCAGCCCTAGTGTAGAGTCCAGCACAGAGCCACCAGCTTCCATAAAGGGTTAGAGAGTAAATAGTTCAGGCTTTGTGGCTTATACAGACCCTGCCAAAACTCCCAGCTACCTTACTGCAGTAAAGAAGCAAGCTCTAGGTCCTATGTGAATAAATAGGCATGCCTGTGTTCCAATAAAACTTTATTGACAAACAATGTGGGGACTGAATTTGGCCCTTGGGGGTGTGTGGTTGGCTTGGTGTTGGTCTACCAGGACAAGTCCCTCAACACATGTATATATCAGAGGTGGAGGAAGTGGGTGGAAAGGAGGGGTGGAGATGATTTGGGGGGCTCGTCTATGGAGGTGCTGGTGAGCAGATGTGTGGAGTAAGGGCAGCAGTCTTGGGACGATCTTGAGGGGAGAGAGAACAATGTTCTCAAGTACTTTGAACAGGAAGTACTTGAAAAGTAGCAAAGAAGTTAACAGGGTCGTTGCTGAGCCAGGTGGGGGGACAGTGGACACTGGTGGGGTGGTGGGACAGGGGACAGGCTGAGCTCATGGTGACCTCTGGTTCCTCTGTGAGGCTGGAGGAAGCCTCTACGGATGGTTTCTAGAGTGGACATTTGATAGGCTGTTTGCATGGGAACCAGATTTAGGAAACAAAGGTGACACAGGGAGACTGGGAGGTGAGGGAGGCTCGGCCCGGGGTGGATGTGCAGTGTGGAGAGACGCTGGGCCTGGTGTGGCTGCTGAAAGCAGAGGGATGAGGTTTGCGGGTGGCTGGGGTGGGAGGTGTTCTGGTTTGGTTTCTCTGTCGCTGTGATAGACACCATGGCCGAGGGCAACTTGGTGAGGAGAGGGTTTGTTTGGCTTAGATGTTACAGTCCGTCATCACGGGAAGCCAGGGCTGGAGCTCAGGGCAGGAACCCGGAGGCAGCAACGGAAGCAGAGACCCTGGAGGAACGCTGCTGACTGGCTGGCTCTGCCGGCCTCACTCAGCTACCTTCCTATACAGCGCAGACCCCCTGCCCAGGGATGGCGCTGTCCACAGTCGGCTGGGGCCTCCCACGTCAGCTAGCAATTTAAAAAATGCCTAATGGGTCTGGAGAGATCACTTAGCAGTTAAGAGCACTGGCTGCTCTTGCAGATGACCCAGGTTTTTTCCCAGGACCCCTAGATAACTGACCATAATTTCAGTTCCAGGCGTCTGATGCCCTCTCTGGTCTTTGCAGGCATCGCACACCCATGGTGTACCTAATGTACATACATACATACAGGCCAAACACCCATACACACAAAGTAAAAATAAAATGAAAATACAGATAAGAAAATACAGATAAGAAAATGCCTCACAGCCGCGGCCCCAGGCCAGCTGGACTGGGGAAGTTCCTCAGTTGTAGTTCCCTTTTCCCAGCTGATTCTAGTTTGTGTCAAGTTGCAGAGGATGTGAGGAAGAAGGGGAACCTCAGAGGTGGAGTTGGTCTGGGGTATTAGGGATGAGCTATTCCCTTGACAGTTCTGCTGTAGCTAGTCCAAGCAGTCCTGTGTGCTCCGACCCACGTGGCATCCAGTGAGGGACACAGAGCAAGACCCCAAGGAGGGGTGGGACTTGAAAATCAAATGACCCTGTGAGGCAGAGTCCCCTGTCAGGTGGCAATGTCTTTATGTGATAGGACATAAAGTCCTGGAGTGACACTCATCACTCACCAGGTCCTTAAGTTGCACAGTGGAAACCCAGTATGGATTCTGCTGTCAAAGAGAGGTTTAGATCACTCTGCCTGTTACTGATCGGAGGGGGGGAGTCTGTAGCCAGGACCTGACTTTTGGGGATCAAGTGTCTCCTGTGGGGCAGTTCTAAGTGTGCTAATGCCATGTCTTTGTCCTGGGGCCTCATCTATAAAAGGACACAGAGGAATGGGCAGTTCTGGAAACCTGCTTCTCACACTTGGGTGTGGTCATCTCAGACAAATGCAGAGCTACATGGATGCATGTGCCCACGTGTCCCCTCTGTGTCCTGTGGCCACACCGTAAGTGTGAAACGATCAGGTCCAAGTGTGACCGTGATGCCCCGGAGAGACAGGAAATCCATGTGATGGGGTTGTGACCCACACTCACACTGAAGAACTGCAGGTGGGAAGGAGGCCCAGGGCATAAGGTGCTGGGTGGATCCAGGCACCGTTTAGCTGCAGGGTCTGAGGTGCACTGTGAGCTGTGGTAAATATCAAATGCAGTTCTTTCTACAAAACAAAACAAAACTCTACGGTGTCTGTGTGTACAAACATGTTCATGTGTGTGCAGGTGTGTGTATGTGTGTGCACACACATGCATGTGGAGGCCAGAGGTTGAAGTTGGGTGGCTTCCTCCATTACTTGCCTTCGTGTGTGTGTGTGTGTGTCAGCGGCGCTCAGAGCCTGGAGCTCACTGATTGGGCTAGACCACCTGGCCCACGAGATCCAGACCCTCCTGGCTCCGCCTCCCCAGCACTGAGATCCCGGCACCACCACGCTTGGCTTTTATGTGGGCACTGGGAATCGAACTCAGGTCCTCATGTTCGCATGGAAAGCAGTTTGCCAACTGAGCCATCTCCCCCAACCCCCAAAACGTCTTCTTCTAAGGGCCCTTTGGTGCCCCAGCCTGGAGGCTCTTAGCCCCCTCCGGCCAGTGATGGAGCTGGTGAAGCCAGCCCATGTCCTGGAAGCACTCCTGCTGATGGCTCTCTCCGGGGAGAATTCGGGACAAAGTGGCCTCACTTCCCCGGTTGAGGGTTTGGCACGGTGGGGTGTTAAGACGAAGGAGCGACGGGAGACCACGCCCACCGGTGACTTTTCTGCGCCCAGGTTCTGTTTGTGAGGCTTAAAAAACCCCTCCCTCCTTCCTTGTCTTTCCAGAAGAACCGAGCGCACATAAGGCCATCAGCTCACCCTCCGGACTTGCGTACCCAGATGATGTCCTGGACTATGGCCTCAAGCCATACAGCCCCCTCGCCAGTCTCTCTGGCGAGCCCCCCGGCCACTTTGGAGAGCCGGATAGGCTAGGGCCCCAGAACTTCCTGAGCACGGCCCCGCCAGCAGGGGCCTCGGGCCCAAGCCCTCGCATCGAGATCACTCCATCCTATGAACTGCAGGCGGGGGGGGCCCTCCGTGGGAGAGATGCCAGCCTGGCGCCCGAGCCGCCGGCCCTGGCCCTGGCCGGCGCGGCCGCCAGCCCGAGGTTCACGCTGCCCGTGCCCGGCTTCGAGGGCTACCGCGAGCCCCTCTGCTTGAGCCCCGCTAGCAGCGGCTCCTCCGCCAGCTTCATTTCCGACAGCTTCTCCCCCTACACTTCGCCCTGCGTCTCGCCCAATAACGCCGCGGGGCCCGACGACCTGTGTCCCCAGTTTCAAAACATTCCTGCTCATTATTCCCCCAGAACGTCGCCAATAATGTCACCTCGCGCCGGCCTCGCCGAGGACAGCTGCCTGGGCCGCCACTCGCCCGCGCCCCGTCCGGCCTCCCGCTCCTCCTCGCCCGGTGCCAAGCGGAGGCACTCCTGCTCCGAGGCCTTGGCTGCGCCCCTGCCCGCGGCCTCGCCCCCGCGCTCCCGGAGCCCCTCGCCGCAGCCCTCGCCGCGGACGCGCGCGGCCGCCCCGGACGACGGCCTCGCCGCCGGGTACGCGCCCGCGGCCGGCTCTGCGGTGCTGATGGATGCCCTCAACAGCCTCGCGGCGGACTCGCCCTGCGGGATCCCCTCCAAGATCTGGAAGACCAGCCCGGACCCCAGCCCGGTGTCCGCCGCGCCCTCCAAGGCCGGCCTGGCGCGCCACATCTACCCCGCGGCCGTGGAGTTCCTGGGGCCGTGTGAGCAGGAGGAGAGGAGGAACTCGGCTCCGGAGCCCATCTTGCTGGTACCGCCCACCTGGCCCAAGCAGCTGGTACCCGCCATTCCCATCTGCAGGTGAGTGGGCCTCTGAGAACGGCCTGTTCCCAGGTAGGCTCTAGGAGCTTTCTGCTGCGTGTTGGCATGGAATTTAGGCAGGTAGACCAGATTGAAAGCCTGGCTCAGCCGCTCCCTGGCTGTGAGGTCAAGAAGGAAGGTAAGGCTCCCAAGGCTCAGTTTCCTCATCTTCAAAATGGTACAGTGGCCATATCAGCCTCACTAGGTGGTGATCGTCACTGTAGATCAAATACAGTGGCTGGCCTCCTAGGCCTTCTGGCTCACTTTTTCGTTCAATAAGTGTTCATGAAGTTCCTAGTATCCACTGGATTCTTTTACAGGAGCACACAGTGGTCTGCTAGCTACACAGGCCAGCGCACTTGACTTTGGGGTCAAGCCTCACTATGTGACACCTGTTGCCTCATTGTAAGAGAAGCTGGTATGCAGCAGGATTCTTTTACCTTCCTGAATACTATGCTCAGTCATATGGAGGTCCTATTAACAGTAAATTCACAGGCCTCAATCCCCATGGATCTTAATGTGACTCAAAGGGTTGAGGCTTTGGAATCTCTGAGAACTAAAGTCATGTCCTGGCTTTGACCTCATTGCCTGAGTGATCATAGCATTCTGGTGCTGCCTGCCTCTTGCTATGCCTGTGGCAGACATTGCTAATCAATGACCATTCTTTCTCATTCAGTACCTTTTTGATGCTGTGCCCAGAGCAGACATTACCCATCAATCAGGATTCTCCCTCCTTTCTTCCACTCTCCACTTTCTCTGAGCACTTTTCTTTCATTCCCTGCGAGATGAGGATACTAACAGAACCCACCTCATAGTGGTCTGATGACACGCCAGAGTCCTGGTGTTGCTGCATGCCGTAGGAACTCAGAAAAGGAACAGCTGCTGTTACGATAAGCAGGTCATGTTCTCTCTCAGGGTGTCTTGGTTCCTTTTCCTGTTGCTCTGACAAAACACCTTGACCAAAGCAACTTCAGGTAGACAGGGCTTGTTCTGACTCACAGTCCCCAGTTATGATCCCTCACAGTGGGGGAGTCAAGGTGGGGGGCCTTGAAGCTGCTGCTCATGCCACCCACAATCAGGAAGGAGAGAGAGAGAGAGAGAGAGAGAGAGAGAGAGAGAGACAGAGAGACAGAGAGACAGAGAGAGAGAGAGGGGAAGAGGGAGAGAGAGAGAGGGAGAGAGGGAGAGAGAGGGAGAGAGAGAGCACGCTCGGGGCTCAGCTTTCTCCTTTTAATACAGTCCAGGATCCCAGCCTATGGAATAGTGTCCCCACACAGAGGCTCTGTCTTCCTGCCTCAGTTTACCTTGGGCTGTGTCTCCACATCACCTTCGGTAATGTATCATGTTCTTTCTTTTTTAAAATTATTTTTATTTTTTGGTCTTTTTGAGACAGGGTCTCCCTGCAGCCCCTGCTGGCCTGGAACTCAGTATGTAGACCAGGCTGGCCTCAAACTTAGAAAGATCCTCCTGCCTCTGCTTCCCAAGTGCTAGAATTAAAGGCATTCACCACTATGTATTATGTTTTTAAGGCACAGAAGGAAGGACTGTGATTGGCTTTTCCATGAGAGAAGTCTAACCTATGTTATAATATACTGAATAATGCTGATACAACATTATCAAAGATTTGGTCTGTACACCTCACACCATAGCTCAGTCAGATAGTCCATAGAAGGTGTGTGTGTGTGTGTGTGTGTGTGTGTGTGTGTGTGTGTTTTACAAGAAAAAAAAAACCGTTAGAACCAATGTTCATTCATCACTTTTGATGCTAAACCCTTTATATGATCTCAGTATTCTCACTTCAGAAGTCATGAAGCCGAGGCCTAGGGAGGAACAGGCATCTCATCAAAGTGACACCGGGACTTGGAAGCAGAGCTGGGATTTCAGCTTGAGTGTGGAGCTCTGGTCACGTTATTGATCTTCAGCTTTTATGTCAGGTCTGAGTGGTTTGGTTCATCCATACTCAAGCACACTTCTCTGTGCTTTGAGGACCCATCGCTTAGTGACTCAACAATTCATGACCAAAGGAGGAACTGACCTCACTCCCAAATGCACTGCTAACAGATAATCAGACATAGCAACTCTTAGTCACCACCTGGTCTCTGCTATCTGGTTGTAACAGACTGAAGTTCCTGCTTGTGCCTACTGCGAAGCTGTGGCACATGTGGACCTCCTGTGCGACCCAGAAATATTGCGGATCCTACACTTTGCCTCTGGAAAAGGAAGCACCCTTGCCAAGGGGAGGGGGCTGTTTTTCTCTTTCCAGCTTCCAGAAAAGGGGCCATTATAGTTAGTGTACAGACAGACCGTTCGATTTGCATCATCATAACCAGGTCTTCTCTTTCCCCAGCATCCCGGTGACCGCATCCCTTCCTCCACTTGAGTGGCCACTCTCCAGTCAGTCCGGCTCCTATGAGCTGCGGATCGAGGTCCAGCCCAAGCCCCATCACCGGGCCCACTATGAGACAGAGGGCAGTCGAGGTGCTGTCAAAGCCCCAACGGGAGGCCACCCTGTGGTGCAGGTACAGATTCACATTCTCTTCCTTCTGTGTCCCATGTGCGTCACGAGGGGATTCAGTCTGCCTGGTCACTGCTTGCTGCTCGGGAGGCTCAGGTACACTTCCGCTTCCTCCTTTGAGAGGGGGGACACCTAAGATGGTGTTTGTGTCAAGAGCTGAATGGCAGCTCAGAGAGGGCAATCCTCAGCAGTGGGATGAGGAGACAAATGAGGTTCTTGTGAGAGGTGATTATCACCTCTTCTTTGTAATCAAGAAATGGCTGGAATTTGGCAAAGGTATTATAATTTCAATCATTCCCGTTTGTTTTTCCTAATCATTATCCTTTATGCCTGTGGCTTGTGAGTCAACCTGAGATTTGTTTTTCCAAATATTGTGCTCTCTCCCAACCTCCCACCCCCGCCTCAAAATAGTTGAATTGAAATATTCTCATTTGTCCAATCCAGTAAAACAGGAAGTATTGATCAGTGTCTAGATTCTGGGATACATGAACCTAAGCAGCTCAGTGGGCCAGAATCTTCAGTATATTTAAGTTAACGTAACTTAAATCTTATAGTGAACTATTCTGTGATAGGGACCAGGTAGGTTCTTAAACCCCAGAGAGTTCTTCAGGACCCAGTGGGGGTGGTTCTTAAAAATGCAGAGTCAGGGCCTGAAGAGATGGCAGAGGACCTGGGTTCGAGTCCCAGCACCCACATGGAGGCTAATAACCATCTGAAACTCCAGTTCCAAAGACTCTGATGCCCTCTCCTGACTTCTGTGGGCATTGTACAACACAGGTGCACTTACACACATGCAGGCAATACACATATATACATAAAATAAAAAATAATACTTTTAAAAAATGCAGAGTCTTGAGCACATTGAAGCTGTATCCTTAGAAATTACAAAATATGAATAGGATCCAAATCAGCAAGTAGAACCCCAAACCTCTGCAGGAGCTTCGGCTGTGTGCCCTGGTTAAGGACTCCTGCCTGTGATCAAATATATATATATGATCATATATATGTATATGACAAAGCTGTATCGAAACCCAATGCTCTGCACAATTAATTATGCTAATGAGGAAGATAAAGGGGGAGCCCTGAAATCCTGGCTACAGCCTGCCTGCACCTCACAGCTTCAGAGCTCGCTTTCCACCTTCCTTGCATATCTTGTCTCACATGGTGCTCACACACATGACCAGTGCAGACTCTGGATTTTGTTATCTTCCTGTAAAGGCGGCCCATGCACCTACTGCCACTTGGAGCATGTGTCTGCTGATTGTACAGCTGGTTGGCTAGGGGACACCTGCAGGAAGCCCAAGCTGTTTCTCACTGCCTGGGCACCCCCTGGCCATTCTGCTCCTAGTGAGTGTAGGAAGTGTCGGCTCTGGGTCCTGGAGGGCAGGACAAAGACACTGTGACCTGACCTTGAGAGCTTGTCTCCGTGGACACTTGGTGGGGTGTCTCCCCTCTGGTAAGCTGGAGCTGTGAGATGCCAGCTCTGAGCCACTGCAGCCTCTCAGTCCCCTGCCATCCCCATTGCGGTCTCTCTGTGTATTTCTGCAGCTGTGGCCCAAGGCCTTGAGGCTCCCGAGTACGTGGATTCTAGCGGCAGCATCTACAGAAGCCTAACTTGGCCCTGTTGGCTCTGCTGGGTCCCCAGCCCCAGGGATGCAAAAGTGAGTTGGCCTGCCTGGCCAGCGTCCCTGCCCTCAGGACCACAGTCTGGTGCTGCATGCCCCCGAAACCCCGAGCCTTTTGCCTTGTCACCCTTTGTCCTCTTTTCAAGTCTCTGTGACGGGAAGGCTGCTTCGTATCTACCATTCTAACATACCTGAAAACTGTGTTTTGCATTTTTCCCAAAGAAAGCTTTCCTGTTATTACTGACTAGACTTAGCTGTTTGAGGATAGGCACCCAGCCTGCAGGTTGCTGGAAGAGTGAGTCAGAGGTTCTGGTTCTAATAGACAAACCCACTGAAGGCAGAGTAGGAGACGGGCCGAGAGACGTGGCTGCTGGGAAATGCAGAGAAATGGCGGAGTTTCAACTCCACGATGCTTGACCGGAAACCAGAGGACTGAACGCCATTGCGTGTGCCATCTGCTGGGCTTGACTCTTGGATGCAGAGAAGGGTGAGAGGTTATGGTCTCTTTCATGAGTGTGAGGCAGCGATGGGTCACGGGAGTAGCAGAGTGACCAACGAGTCGAGGGGCAGGAAGGACCTGGAGTTTGGGGGCGTGTAAAACAGCAGCGAACGTGGACAGGCTGAATGTCAGCTGGGAGTTCTCTGAGGAAGGGATGGGGCTGAGGACGCCTGGGGGAGCAGCATGTGCAAATGTCCAGGGGCTAAGGAGGCAGAGAAGCTCAGAGGAAGGGCTGGGAGGAGGCCCATGGACCTACAGCCTGTGGGCCCAGCCTTGGGAGAGACCAAGGAGACCTGTTTGATGTGTGGGGAGCAAGAACTGAGACGAGGAAGAGTTGGGAGACTTCTTCCAAAGGCTCTGTGTCCTTGTGCCACATTCATTCACTTAACACATGTTTATAGAGCACCCTGGACCAGACAAGGCCCTGGTTTCTGGCATAGATCAAGCCCAACAGCTAGAAGGGCTTATTCTCATCAGCTGACGTGATAGCCAGACGATAAACTTTAAGGAAGCATTTAAACCATGCGTGAGACACCAGTCCATTTAGATCAAGGTGATGCCATGAAACTTGTTCAGGTCATCAGTATTTAACGGTGGAGTGCTAGTTGTTACAAGGCCTTGCTCGCCATCCACACTTCTGTGGAGAGAGACTTCCCACTCACATAGAGAAAGCCGAGACCAACCACACACACACCTCCAGCCCACCCTTCCTGCTCACAGCATCACACAGTGCCCGGGCTCTGATCTAGTTGCCAGGTTCTAGAGCCCGAGTTCTGATCCTGGGGGGCGGGTGGGCTGGCCCTCTTAGGGGAGCGGCCACCGGCTGAGTGCAGTTGGCTGTGGCCTGTGGCCGGGGAGGCCATGTGAGAGAGTGGGCTCAGCTTGGCTGTGCAGAAACAGAAGCAGATGTGGAGATAGAGATGAAGATCGGAGACAGAAGAAGCCTCCAGGTGCAGAGCAGGCTCTGCCACTCTTCCGGGATCACAGAGGGCCGAGCTCCGGTGTTTAACCAGCCTTCTGCACCATTCATCAAGGGCTGGGTCATGGAAAGTTCCAGAAAGGGATTGCCTGGATGCTGAGTCCACAGGACGCCTACCATTCTACACCTGATGTTCATGTCTGTCTTCTGGCCTGTTACTTTGAAAACCCAACCTGTGCTTTAAAAGTTTACAGTTTGTTCATTTTCTTCAAAAGATGCCAAGCTGATTATTTAAAACCTCATTGAATAGACTGGGCTCCCTTCAAAATGAAATACGTGAATTCTTGGGTTTTAGCATAGGAAGCCAATTTAAAAAAAGAAAAGAAAGAAGCGTCTTTGTGGCTGGGGATGTGGCTTGGTTGGTAGAATATTTGTCTAGTATACATGAAGCCCTGGATTTGATCCGCAGCAAGAAAGGGGTGTGGTGTGCACGTCTGTAACCCCAGCGCTTGGGAGGCAGAGGCGAGGAGATCAGAAGTTCAAGATCATCTTTGGCTGCAAAGTGAGAGCCCAGCCTAGGCTACATGAGACCCTGAATCAAAAAGAGAGATGAGAGAGAGAGAGAGAGACAGAGAGAGAGAGAGAGAGAAAGAGAGAGGGGGGGGGGAGAAATCTGCTCATAAATTCCTGGAGACACCACTCTGTGTCTTCGCTGGGCAGTCCCCAGACTCCAGGATGTAGGGTCTGCTTGGAGAGAGAGTCTCGAGCAGCTGTCCTAGCTTTGTTTCTGTTTCTGGTGCTGTGATTAAAACACCCTGACAAAAACCAACTCAGGGGAGCTCACAATTCCAGGTGGCAGTCCAGCATTGTGGGGAAGTTGAGGCAGGAACTTGAAGCAGCTGGGGACATCACATTCACTGGAAAGAGTGGAGAATGCATGAACGCCTGCTTAGGGCTCAGCTGGCTTTGTCTTCTCTTCCTAATCCAGGGCCTAAACCACTTCAGGCTGGGTCGTCCTCCATCATGTAAGGTTATCACTACAGTCCCTACAGACAGGCCCACAGGCCAGCCTGATCTAGACAATTCCCTATAGAGACTCTTCCCAGCTGTAGGTTGTGTGAGGTTGAGTCCAAAGGTCCTTTAGGAGAGGATTGTGGTCACTGTGACTTCGGGTGTCACCCCAGGGCAGATTTTAGAATGTCAAGCATGTCTAACCATGGCCCTTGGGCCACATACATCCCAAGATAGCTGTGAATTTGGTCTAACAGTTTTTGACCATAGGGTTGTATCACAAGGTGACAAGATCGGTCCCTCCGGCCCTGCCTACACTGTCTCTCAAGCAGCTCTTGGGACTTCAGGAGGAAGCATGGGGCTCCTCAGGAGGACTTCTTACAGGGACATAACCTGGCCTGTCCCCTCATCTTGGGCAGCAGAGCTGGGCTTTGTGAGACCCAAGCACCTGTCCAGGTGGCCCCTCCTGCCAGGAGCTGGGGAAGCCACTGACTTTCACATGTCAGCAGCCTGTGGGGCCCTAAGGCTCTTTTCTCCAGTGTCAGCCCTTTGATGCTGTGGAGGAGACCGGAGAAAAGCCGGGCAGCTTTGGCTTCTCCTTTCTGGCAAGGTCGACAGGGGAGCAGCACCCCTTAGCCAGCTGGATGTGTGGGTTTCTTTGATAACTTTCTGGGCTCAGGACCGCCCCCTTCCTTTCTAGATGCGTGACAGGAAGTGGGTCTTGCTGATGGTCATTTGTTCTGGAGGAACTGCTGTGTTAGCATCTCCAGAGGCTCACAGACTTCTTGGGGGAGGGGAGGAGCAAGGTGGATTTAGCTGGCTCAGATTTCGGAAGAGGAAGAGGCTGGAAGAGCATGGGTTGAGGTGGCTGGGGCACCATTCACTTGAGAGCTCCTTAATCTTTGCCAGGCGCCCGATGGGACCTGGAACATGGTGATGAGTGAATATCAGAATCCCCGCGGAGTTGACCCAAACGACAGTCCCGATCGAAAGGAAAGTAAGGGCTGGCAAGATGGCGCAGGAGGTTAAGGCGTCTGCAGCTAAGCAAGCCTGATGACCTGAGCTCTGTCTCTGGGTCCCATGTGGTGGAAGGAGGGAGGAGACTCCCAAAAGCTCTCCTCTGACCTCCACACGCACACGGTGGCATTTTCCCCCTTCGCTAAATAAATATAGTAATTTCTTTTTAAAATCTGTGAAGTAGTGTATAGGAAGGCGACAGTCCTTCAGGGAGCTGCCAGGGTGAGGCAAAGGGTGGTCAAGGAGGATGAGAAAGGGGCGAGGGAGTGAAGGCCTAGGTTCTCAGAGCCAGGGCCCCAGGCTTGGAGATAGTTGGGACCCAGATAGGCATGGTCCTGAGTTGGAGGTGAGGTCAGTAGAGGGGAAGAGGAGGTGACCGGGGGCCTTGCACGTTAGGGGTTAATGCTGAGGAGGTTCAGTGGGATCCCTGGGACTTGGCTGAGGACAGGCTCCTGGGAACAGGAGAAGAACGGACAGGAGGAGCTTCTGTAGGCTCTGGGGCAGTGGGACAGGGCTGGACACGTGCAGAGGGTGTAAGGTGTGGCTGGATTTTCAGCATGTTAAACCAGTTGGGCTGGATGGAGCAGAGATGTGCCGTGTTCACTGACTCAGCTAAGGCTGTGCACGGTGGTAGCTTTGGGAGAGGCTGTGGTTCCAGGTCCCATCATCTTGTCCATCCCAGAGAGATGCCTTTTATTTTGAGGGCAAGGTACCTTTTGACGATACCTTTTGATCCAGGCCTTTGATCGAAAGGTGAGCAGCAGAAGGTGGGATGTAATCACATGAGGATTCGGGGTCCCTGTCAGGAGAGGCTGTCCCCTCCGTCCTGCCCTCTCTTCTCTCCTCTGCCCCAGCCCCTTGGTTATCGCACTAGTGGCTGGATTTAAATTCTTTAGAGAAAGCATACCCGAGGGCATGTGGGGGCCGGCTGTGACTGCTGCATGTCCTGGGCTGCAGTGAGAGAGCGGAGCCCTGGATGCCATGGTCCAACGTGAGCCAAAGCTGAGGTGATGGAGCCCTGTGGACTCAGTCCCCATACATGCAGTTGAGGCAGGCCATGCTTCTAGTTCCCATTAGAAAGGTTCCCAGAGAGCCTCAGGGAGACACATCCTTCAGTCCACACGGAGCAGAGAGGCTTCTGCATGTTGGAGAAGCTGCTGCTTCTGAAGAAGTTGATACTGCATACTGTTTTGGGAATGCACGAAGTGAGTTCTTAGACTCTGGCTTCATACCAGGCACCGTGTGTCGTGGGGAGAGTGACACTCGCTGTGAGCTTTCTTCAGTGACCTATTTAGTCTGTGGTGACACCCTGGACTTAGGTGGTAGAGTTACTTTGCTCATTTTACAGGCAAGGAAACTGGGGCACAGTGCTAAAGCAGCTTGCCTGATGTCACCCAGGCTGGGGGTGATGGCTGGATTCGGGTATAGGTGATCCGACGTCCATACGGTAGACCCGGGAGAGAAAAGGAACAGGTTGTGTGGGGTGAGGGGTGCCGGCTCTCCCTGGTGCTAGGGCCCGATGTAAACTGGTAGAGAACTTCCTGTTTGTTGTTTTGTGTTTTGAAGACTGTTTGGATGTGGAGTTGGGATGTAGCTCGATTCTAGAGTATTCTCCTGGCCCATGGCAGGCCCTAGGTTTAGTTCTTAATACCATACACACATGTAAAGAAGAGGAGTCATGCTAGGGAGATGGCTCAGTTGGTTATGTATTTGCCACTCAAACATGAGGACCTGAGTTTGATTCCCAGCACCCGCATCAAAAGCCAGGGAGTAAGAAATGCTTGTGGCTCCAGTGCTGTGGAGGCAGAGACAGGAGACTCTCCAGAGCATGCTGGACAGGTAGTCTAGTGGAAACAGTGAGCCCCAAGTTCAGAAAGAGAGATCCATCATGAAAAATAAGGTGGCTGGTGAGATTTCTCAGTGGGGAAAACACTTTGTGTGCAAGCCTGATGACCTGAGTTTGATCCCTGGAACCCACAGTGGGAGAGAACGGGCTTGAAAATTGTTCCCTGACTCCACGTACACACTGTGGCATGTGCATGCATGCACACACAAGTACATGCGTGGACACACATGAGCAGTCAGCAGGCTGAAGAAAAGGGCCCTGGGCTCTTGAGCTGGGAGACAGGGCCTTCTGAGCTCTGCTGGTGAGTTCAGCTGGGCGCTAGGTCTGGCTGTTTCTGGTTGCAGACAGGATTGGATTTCACCCTTGCAGCCCAGTTTACAAACGGAGAAGAGCCTCTGGAAAGTGAAGTCACTTGCAGCCCAAGACAGGTGGCCGGTGATTCCTAATGCCTCACGGCGGCTTTGACTTCTGGGCTCTTTGAATCTCCCCACCTCACCCAAGTATCTGCTGCTCTCTGCTGACTCCTCAGTGACCAACCAGGCACAGAGCCTGGGGCGGGACCTCCTCCTGGGGGCTGACATGCATAAACAGGGACAGATTTCCAGAATGTGCACCTGCAGTGGCTTAAGGGGGTGTCCTATTGGCCATGGCAGTGGGTAGTGGACCGCGACTCTGGCTGCAGGTTTCTTGCTTCAGTCTTCTCCATCTGGGGCCCCCAGAGGTGCCCGTGGGAAAGGAGCCTCCTCTTAGGCAGACCTTCAGGGAGAAAAGACAGTGAGCGAGAGAGACGGCTCAGTGGGTAGTGTGACAACCCGAGTTCGAATCTCCAAAGCGGGGCGTGGCTGTGCATGCCTGCAACTCCACCTCTCGGGGACAGGAGTCAGGAGGATCATGAGAGCTCATTGGTCAGCAGGCCTAGCCAGATTAGCAAGCTTCCAGTTTGGCTAGCGACCCTGTCTCAAGGCAATAAGGGTGAGGGTGATGGAGGAAGACACCGTGTGTTCTGTTCTGGCCTCTGCGTGCACACGCATACGCACACATGGACACGTGTATGCAGCACAGACACAGCAGGGACTGGGATGGTGACCCCATTTTCAGGTTCAGCTCTTTTGTCCTCAGCTGACCCTGTCAGCTTCCGGATGCCCTGTGGGTTTAGTGGGTGTGGGGCTGAGGCCACGATGGAACAAGCAGCATTTTCTCATTTCTAGAACGAGGCTATGAATGAGGCTCCAAGCTGCCCCGGGTGGCGCCAGCTCTGTCAACAAAGGCCATTAACTGGACAGTGGAGGATGGGTTGGTCAGTGGGTGTAATGGCCTCTCAGGGGTCCTGGGAGAAGTGTGGATGTCAGAACCACTGGTTCTAAGCTCCCTGGCAGATGCTGGGGAGGCTCACACTAATCATGTCTGTTCTTTGGCTGGGGATAGCTTGTTCCTTTCTTGTTACTGAGGAAGCCAGGCTCAGGGACTTCCTCATGGAGTGTCTTATCTGGAACAACGTACTGGGCCAGGGCCTTGCTCTGGCTAGATAGTGCCATCTCTGTGCCACACCCTAGCCCAGCCCAGTAGATGTTATTGGCCCTGTTTCCAGGGAAGGACACTAATGATCCCAGGAGCCCGTCCCTTCCCAGATCACACCGGCCTCCTTGGGGTGACACTCACAGACACATTAACATTGTGAGGTGCAGGAGCAGAGCGAGGTCCTTTGGGGCACACTCTGGACACCTTGCTGTCACTCTTGTTCCTCAGTTTCCCTCTGCCTATCCTGTGAAGACCAAGCCAGGAATGCAGGCTTTCAAGTGACCATTCAGGCTTCCCTCCCACCTTGTGGGAGCTTGCATGTGATTCAGAGGCAATGACACGGATGTGATGTCATGTCCGTCTTGTGTTGAGCATGTGCCCTGGGCCCCCTTGCTTTACACAGTGCTGGAACCCTGAGGTCACCATCCCATGCCTCAGGTGTGAACCTGATCCTCTGAGGTCAGGGGACATGGAGTCCTGACTTGGAAGAGCTGAATCTAGAACTTTGTCTGCCATGCACCTTGGCTCTAGGTATTCCCAAGCCCACTGAGTCAGGAAAGGATTGTGAGCACTCTCATGGGCTGTGCATCTCATAAGCACATGGGAAGGTATGTTTTGTATACAACCATTCACACCTGTGCACATACATGTAAACTATTATATATAAGCATATATACATGTACACACATGTAAACGGTTTTATATATAACAATTCACACTTGCACACATGTAAATTACATGTTTTCTGAATGACCACACATATATACACATGCACATGCATGTAAACTTCTGTATAATCATACACGTAGATAAAACTTACACATATTCTGTATAATCACATATACATTATACATATATATAAACCATGGACATATTTTCTATGTAACCATGTACAAACATACACATACATGCACACTTGCACGCATTCTACGTAGCCAAGTACAGACATACACACATGCTAACTTCATGGTTTCTTTAGAACTGCATACATGAAAACTGCATGTTGCAGTACACAACATACATGTAAAGCATGTGTTTCCCGTGTGACCAAGCATGTGTATGCAGCATGGCTCATGTATGAGCATACACATGCACACATGTAAAATACATGGCTCTTAATACGTGCATGCATGTAAACTGCATGCTTGGTGTGTAACCACACATGTGTACACACATATATCTGCATTCCTGTATAGTGTTACATTTTTCCTTGCTGTTTTTTGGCTTTATTGATGTGGGACCGGAACCCAGGGCCTCACATGCAATTAGCAGGTGAGCTGCCACTGGGCTCGGCCCCAGCCCTTGTGTTTCCTGCACATAGGAAACCGTGAGGGAGGGCTGCAGGCTTCCTTACTGCCTGGAACTGCTGCTGCATCTGTCTTCCAGCTCCCCATTCCTGTGTTTGCTCATGTGTTCCTGCATCTTTGCTTAGCCCCAGCTCTCTCTGAGCATTTGATGCCATGGTGGGGAGGAAATGGCTCGTGCCCAGAGAGACTGGGTATCGCTCAGAGAACTCTCCAGGCTTCGCTCAGAGGTTTCGCCCTGTGTAGCTGGCTGAAACCCTCCTGGCATTCCAAACTGTACTTGGAGATACAGAGAGGTTAGATGACTTGTCTGAGGCCACACAGGAAGCGAGTGAACCACAAGCTGAACCCAGGTGGTCTCTCGGAAGCCCACGTGCCTAACTTCTGAGGCCACAAAGAAGAAATAGAAATCTGTAGGGCCAAGAGATAATCTTCTGGGCGCCGCTCTCTACCCCCGGGTCTCTCTTTGTGGCTTCAGTATTTGAAAAGTTCAGGAAGTAAACTAGGCTGTTCAATAGTCAAATCATACTTTCTCCTAACCAGGTTGCTGGGGTGCAGGCTAGATGTAGGCTGATGTCACCCGCCACTCCTTCCTTCCCTCCCTGTGTTGGACCTGTCTCAGCCATAGTCCCCTCCCAAGTGTAGATGGGACAAGAGACTGGAACTTGGGGCTTAGCAGGCTTCTGAACGTGGGAATATAGGATGCTCTGAGCATGTCCAGGCCTGGGAGAAGAGCCCATGAGTCTACATAGCTTGTGCTTAGCCCTGATGTGCCAGCCCCCCTCAGGGTGACCATAATCTGCACCTTGCTGGTCGTAGACTTGCCTATTGTAATCCCACCCTGCCATGGTGGCATGACTGTGAACAAGAAGAGTCTGATCTCCTGAGGCCTCAGTTTCCCCAACAGCAAGTTGGAGAGGATGTTACTCTTTTAGGATTTTTGTAGACATAACTAAGGAGACATGGAGCCAGGCTCCCCACGGTGCTGAGCTGCTCTGGTCCCTCTGCCAGGGGAATGGTACAGCCTTGGTGAGAATCCAGCAGCAAAAGCTCTGTGCAGGGCAAGGCTTCCCCTGTGACTTGACTGGCTGCCTTCTCTGCCAGAGGCCTGGCTGCCACCTTCTAGAACAGTCTCCCCATGCTGACGTTGAATCCATCATCTCCACCATGGTCATCATCACAGTTACATCAGCGGCAGCACTGAGGGAGAGTTCATATTCTTCAGGTTTGTCACCGAACTTAAAAAGACGTCACATTTTGACTTTCCAAATAGCAAATGGAGCCAGGTTGATCGCTTGGGGTCGATGAGTGAAGGGAGTAGATCTTCACTGGTGACTCCCAGGCTCCTTCCGGAATTCCATCTTCCCATCTGGCAGTCATGGCAAAGCCACAAATGCCACCTGATGGCTCCACAGGAAACCCACGATGGGCCAGTTCCCAGAACCTTGAGCCACACGAAGCAAACCATCTGCTCTGTCACATGTGCTCTGTCACACATCAGCCTACTTCAACTTCATCCATCTGACAGTGGCTCAGGAATCCAGAGGAAGCCTGGGAGGGGGGCAGGGTCACAGAGGGCGGTGCGTGGGCCCACTGTAGCAACCTAGCATTGTCAGGGTGAGGGCTGGTTTAGGACTGGTTTTCTTGGCAGCATGTGCTATTCGGCAAGCATTGATTAGGCCCTGGCCATAGACCCAGCCCTGTGCTAGGTGCTCCTGGTGGCATTCAGCCCACTGTGGGTGGGGCACAGATAAGACCCGAGTGCATGATAAAAGTGCAGGCCTGCTGAGCACGAGCCCACGTGCCCTGTGGTCCCCAGGTGCCACATGTGCACATTAAAGCCTGAAGCCCTCCTTTCTGGGGGTGGGGCATCCTTACATAGTTCCCCCGAGTACAGACCTTCACTTGCTTTTCCAAATTAAGTTTTATTGACACACACTGACAGCCCTTTATTTACATATCTATTATCTATGGCTGCGGTGAGTCCTGGTCACAGAGACGGCCCACAGAGCCTGAGGAATGTCCAATCTTATCCTCTGTAGGACAAGCTAGAGATGATGGACTGACACCCTCTTCTGGGGAGGGAGACATAGAATCTCCACTCTGTCAGGGGGTACAAGAGTAAGACTAATAATAAAGTGAGGAAGGGAGGTGACTGTGGGGTGGAGAATGCCACTTAGCAGCTTCCTGCAGATGTGACATTCCTGTAGAATTGAGAGTGCAAAGGGAGTAATGGGCCCTTTTGTCTCGGATGGAAGTGTTGTAGAAAAGGGACACAGCCTGTGCAAAGGCCTGAGGTAGCAGCTGGCCAGCTGCCCCCTTGGACATCAGAATCAAGGTAGGAGCCAGCTGGGGCTGACTTGGGAGGTTGTTTCCATGCGAGCTCTGCTGTAACATGTCAGAGGTTCTTATAAGACACAGGAACTCTTCAGTGTGTCACTGGGTACATGGTTGCACAGATTGTATTCTGTTGTGAGGGAGCCATGCCTGTCTGTGAACCGAAGACTCTTCTGACATGTACCATGTGGTGAAAGGTCTTTGGGTATTCTGCACAGAAGTGGGAACAGGCTATCAGTGGCTCTGTTGTGAAATTATTTAAAAGAGATTTTAAAAGGGTGCATTTTAATGTGTGTGGGTTGGTCAGCCTTTACCTTGACTGCTGGGCAACTTTCCGTCCCCAGCTCAGCCAGCAGGTGTTGTGATCCTTGTCTTTCTTGTGTGTGTGTGTGTGTGTGTGTGTGTGTGTGTGTGTGTGTGTGTCTGTGTCTGTGTCTTTGTGTGTCTCTGTCTGTATGTGCATATGTGTCTGTGTGTGTATGCCTGTGTATATGTGTCTTTGTGTGTTCACCTCAGATGTCTTCTGTGATCACTTTCCACTTTGTTCTTTGAGACGGTCTCCCTGAACTTGGTCTTCTTGGCTAGACTGGCTGGGAAGCCAGCTTGGGGTCTTCCTGTTTGCGTCCCTAGAGAGGACGTGCGGAGCCACACCAGCGCTCGCACAGAAGTAGGTCTGAACCGCTTGGGCCTGCCCAGGCAGCAGCTTTCCGCCGAGCCCCCAGCCACGTGCTGTTCCTTCCCCTCCTCCCCGTCCCCTTCTCCTCTCTCCTGAAGTGCTGGGGACGGACCTGTTACTTACTCTTCCTTTGCAAGGGTTTTCACAGCTTCTCCCTTCCCACCATGACCATCCTGGGACAGTGGTTCCCATGGATTCCCGTACAACTTCCAAAGCCTGTGCCCTTGGGCCCTGTCCCTGACTCTCTCTTCTACAAGCATGTAGAAGCTCCTTCCTCAGGACCTTTGCACAGCTGTTCACCCCCCAGACACCCCACACATTCTTTCTCTCTCTCACCTTGCCTCCTCCTCTAGGAAGCTTCCCTTGATTTCTTCATCAAAGCAACTGCCCTTTCCCCTGCCTCCCATCTCCTGACTTGGACATGGACACTTCTCTCTTACACTCTGGTCCGTCCTTCCTTTTCTCCTCCTGTCCGTCTGCCCCAAATCCCATCTACCCCACATCCTTTCATCCGTCACACAGTAGACACTTAATCTGCATGTGAAGCACAGAGTGAGGGTCCCCACTGCTTCTCTGGGACACCACCCCCCCCGCCTCTCACATACACTGTGCCCTGGTGCAGAGCGATGGGTGTGCGAGGCAGGCTGCCTTCGGTGGTTTTCCATGCTGAAGGAACCTGAGGAAGGAAGTGGCGATGATTCAGAGGGCCAGTGCGTTCGCCAGGCTGTGCCCAGGCCCTGGTCTCCGGGGCCACTGTGCCTTAGGCTGGCCCGAGGCTAGCAGAAGTCGTGACTTCACAGAGTCGGCACAAGTTAGTTTTATAGGATTAAGAAGAAGGGAAAAAAAAACCCTTCTTTTTCACTTTCCTTTTTAAATCAAGAAGTATGTGTGGGTGTTCCCTTGCTGCTCGCAGTCAAAGAGAGGATTGTTTTTGAGCTCCGAGTTCCCCTTGGGGCTTCAGCGTTGCGTGTGGCTAACTTTAACTTTGAACTAATGCTTTTGGGGCTGGGCTTGGGTTGGGGGTCCCGGGCCTGGCTCTGAACAAGGCGGCAGGCTTGTTCATTGTGCTGTGTGAGCAGCGCCCCATCTCACCCCTTCCTCCCGTTCTGAGGTTCCCCCTCTTCCACACTCCCCTCTTCTTGTCTGTGAACATGGGGCAGAAAGAGTAGACACACACTGGTGGCAGTGACTGTCCACGGGTGATCTACTCGTGGGCTCATGGGCAGGGATCACGAGGAAGGAGCCAGGCCAGGAATTTTCACCAGGGATCTTGTGAAGAAAAAAAAAATAATGGTCAGGACTGGAAAGATGGCCCAGTGGTTAAAAGCACTGGCTGCTCTTGCAGAGGACCTGGGTTTGATTCCCAGCACCTACATGGTGGCTAACTCCAGTTCCAGCGGGTACAACGTCCTCTTCTGACCTCCGCAGGCATTGCATGACATGGGTATATACTTATATACAAGTAGGCAATGTGCTCATACACATAAAATAAAAACAATACGTAAAATCTTTAAAAATGCAAAGATGGGATTGAACTGGGTCTGGCGTGTATGTCTAGGATCCCAGCACACGGAAAGCTGAGACAAGAAAGGATTGCTGTGAGTTTGAGGCCAGCCTGGGCTACAAAGTGAGTCCCTGTTTCAAAAACTCAAAGGAAAGAACAGGCTCGGGATGTCCCAGTGCCACCTGGGTTTTCCCCTTTTTGTGTCTGTTTCTGGGGGATCTGCTGGTCTCCTTGGTGAGAGCTGGGATCAGCCCAGCCTTGGACCCCAGACATGGGGTCCTGGATGCTGTGCTTTGGGAAGTTTTTCAGCAGGGGAGCAGGTTGGTATGACTTACTGGGGACTTGGGTGTGAATCCTGACTCAGGCAGCCCGTTTCCTCTCAGAGCTGGGCTGGAGTGAGGCCAAACCTCCGCCGGGCTGTGGAGAATGGAATCACGCTAGTCCTTCCTTCAACCACATGGCCCTCTATCCTCGGCCCAGTTAGGGCAGCAACATTCATTTAGTCGGTCAGCAAGCATTTACCAGGTATCAGCTGTGCGCAGAGTGGGAAGTGAGACCCACCGCTGTCTTCAGGGAGCTTGCGGCCTACTTTAGGCAGAGAGTACGTGACATCACGGGGACAGTTCAGTGAAGAAGTTAACAGCTGGGGTCGGTTTCCAGAAGGGAAAATAGCATACAAAGAAGGGACCGGTACATCAGCACTTGCATTGGCCTTTGGCAGCTGGGTTGCTGGTGACTTCTGGGCTGGGCGCCTCGGGTAGCTTCCTTAACCCTCTCTGGGATAATGAAGAACTTGGCACACAGTCCTCAGCCTGGGGGCTGACCAGGGCAGTGGTCATGTGCATCTTCTGTGTCCAAATTCCAGGAGTACCTACAGCGAGGCTCTTCGAAGGGGGTTTAAATTGATGACAAGGATGAGGACAACGGGGCTGAGCCCTCCATGTTCCAGACAACATGCTGTGCTCTTTCCTGCTTGCCTTCCCTACAGCCCACAGGGCGGGTACTGTTGCTATCCCTGTACGTGTGGGGTCCGGGGCTGTGGCTGGTGTTTCCCAGCCTGACGAGTCTCAGGACAGAGGCGTAGATCAGCCCAGATAACACAGGTGGCCAAAAGCAGCGTGTCCTGGCCCCACTCTGTGCTAAGTTCCTACCATACAGCACAGTGGGGTGTTTTCTGCCTGGGGACCGGGGGCTAAGGTTGGCACCACAACAGAACATGATCCAAGCCGTGGACTCTGTCCTGCCTCTGGGGAAGCAGACCAGGAGGCTTTCTGGGTGATGGTGACATTGGGCCAGGTGGCTGCTACTCTTACAGCCTCAGATGGTGCCCTGGGCAGGACAGGAGAACTGCCATATCTGCACCTGCAAAGTCAAAGCCATTTCTCTGGTTTATTATCAACTGCACATCTCTGACACGACAGAGGCCACCAGTCCTCTTTGTAGACCTACAGTGGCCCATGAGGAGCAAGAACTGTAATGCTGAAAGAGCATTTATTGAGCGCCTGCTGTGTGCTGGTGCTGGTTCTGTGAGCTGCATCCACATGAGTGCACTGAATCACCGTTTCCCTGGGATCTGACCCATGTGTGACTCTTGGCCAGTGTCTGCCTGACAACCCAGGCTTGGCTTCAGTGACCTTACAGAAATCGTGTAGCTTACCAGAGGCCCCAGGTGGGAGCTGAGGAGTCTGTGCCCCTGTGACCAGCACCCCAGCCTGCAAACATCCTGCATGGATGTACGGTGCCCAGGGCGCCTTGGAGGACAGGGATGCGGGTGACATGAAAGAAGCTTCTGGCCTTGACAGGCGGTGACAGTGCGGATGCAGCTTGGAGCCGGTTGAAAGCCTCGTGAGGAAGCGGATCGCCCTCTGGCCAGGCGCTTCCTCTAGGCTTGCGTGTGCTTAGTGAGCCTACCCCTCCTCCAAGCCCGGCCCGGCCCACGGGCGCTGGGTGCCAGTGCGGGTGGCGGTGTCTTTGAAGCCCTGTGCCACACCGCAGTCCCTTATCTTGGCCCGTGGTTGGTTCCCGGCCGGAAAAGGGAAACACAGGCAGAGGAAGGCTCTGTGCCGGGCTTTTGTGTTTGGTTCTTGTTAACAGAGGCCGGCCCCGGCTCTGTTGTTTGTTTTCCCACTTTTCAGCGAAAGGGTGATGGATGACTTTCTGTATCTCCGGCGCCTGCCACACGCCATGGCTTGCTCACGCACACCACACCCTATACCCTCCATGCAGAGGCGTCCGGTGCGCAGGCTGTGGACTGATCCGCAGGGCTGGATCTGTACAGGGAGGGCATGAGCAACCGGGTTTAGAGACAGGCTGGGGCTCCTGGGAGTGGGGACAGCTTGGGGCACTGACCTAGGCGACTTGTACATAGTATTTGCCCTTTTGTCTGTTTTGAGAGAGGGTCTTGTGCTGTATAGCACAGGCTGGCCTTGAACTTGCAACAATCCTCCTGCCTCAGCCCCCCTGGGACTGCAGGTATGAATCACCAGGCCTGGCTTGTCTTTGTCCCCCTGCCCACTCTTTTTTTTTTTAGCTCTGTGCAGAAATGTGGTTTTCTCCGATCCCGAGGTAGCCTGGCTGGTCACTACTGGAGTATTGGCAGCGTGGCCAGTGGGCACCGTGGGGGGTGAGAACAGTGACTCTAGTGTGGCGGAGTGGAGAAGGGACCAGACTCCGCAGGACTCCTGCCTGCCCCCACGGTGTGTGGGTAGGCCTCTCAGCTGATGGGTGTGTGAGTGGCCAGGGGATGAGAGGAGGACAGCAGAGTCACCTGACAGAGGACAAGGAGGCTGCGCACACATCAGTCCCCCGTGTCTGCTGGCCGGTCACATTCTGAGGCCCTCTCTGCCTTTCCATGCTGCGGAGAATCTTCGTCCGCTGTGGAATTGTGCACCGCAGTGGGAACCGCACCCCTTTCCAGCTCCATAGCAGCCACACGACTCTCATAGCTGGAAATAAGCCCACAGAACTCGGCTGGCTCCCTTTGTCCAGCCCTGCCCTTGCCCCTGCCTCTGCCCCCACTGTCCACCCCAGACACACCCGCAGCAGGGGAGACCCCAGACGCTCAGGCAGCCTTCCCGGGATGGACGCCACTGCTGGTCTCTGAAAAGTGCATTAACTGTTAGGACGGGCCAGTTTCTTCCCCGAGCCCCTCTGAGCCTCCCCACTCCCCAGCACAGGACTCTCCGCCAGGCCGTGGCACATCCCAGTAGCAGTTCAGTGGCAGAGTGGAAGACCTTCTGGGTTCTCTGTGAAGCTTTGCCAAACAGCTCCAGTGTGAGGTGTGACCCAGGCAGGTCCTCAGTCCTCCTGGGGATGAGCCACGGGCCTCGGAGACCGGGGCTTCTCACTGTGTCTCTCCATAGCCCTAGATGCATTTAAAAATAGCACCTTCCCTAATGGCTGCCAGTTCAGTGATCTACACTCTGTGGTTCCCCAGGGAAGAGGATGTCAATTAGTGCGTCAATCAACACTTGAAAGAAGAGCATCTCTGTGGATGTTTTAAAATTTTTTTATTACCTTTTAAGTTTATTTATTTTGTGTGCGTGTGTGTATGGGTACAGGAGTGTGTGTGTGTGGAGCTCAGAGGACAACTTGCCTGAGTCGGTTCTCTCCCTCCACCACGAGGGTGGAACTCTGGTCACCAGGCTTGGCTGCAAGCTCATTTACCTGCTGAACCATCTCACTGGCCCTGGTACCTCTCTTTTGTGAACATCTTTGATTTGTGGCTGGTCATCCATTTTCAGTAGTGATGGAAGGCCTCTTTTGAGATAAATTTCTACAAGTTAAGATAGGATTATGGGGCTGGAGAGATGGCTCAGTGGTTAAGAGCACTGGCTGCTCTTGTAGAGGACCAGGGTTCGATTCCTAGCACCTATATGGCAGCCAGCAAATGCCTGTAACTCCCACTCTGGGGAATCTGACACGCTCTTCTGACCTCTGTGGGCACTGCTTGACACGGATGCACTTACATACATGCAGGCAGCACACTCATACACATTAAATAAAAATAAATTTAAAAAATTTTAAAATAGGAATTACATGCTAAAGGTTGAATAAATAACAGTCTAGTAAAAGACCAGGATTGGGTGGAGAGCTGTGGACATCGAGAAATGAATTCCGGCTATCTTTGCATGAACTTTTTAGAGATAACAGTTACTAAGTGGGCCACAGAGCCCAGCCTGTCTGGTTGGGAGCCTGGCTGTTGTCTTTCTACCTGTGCTCCAGTCTCTTCCCATGTATGATACATGTAACCTCTTTCAGGGTTGCTCTGAGGATGGAGTGTGTAGATAGAAGTCAGTATTAAGATCAGCACCGTTAGCAAGCACTCAGCACACGGCTCGCTGCTGCCGTTGTTATTGTGATTGAGATTAATTATAACCCCTGTGCCGTACCCATTTCTCCCCAGTGTGGCCTTTTCTGAAGGCTAGGCGGTGCTCAGCAAACATTAGTTGCCTTGAATTTTAAGTTTTTACAAAGCTGCCAGGCCTGGCACCTCAGGACCAGGGAAAAGCAATTCAGAAACCAGACGGAAAGTAAGCAGAGATTTTATTTCCATTGAGCGCCATCGTCACCCCCCAGAGGTCAGACAACCACCTTCTCCCCATTTCCCGCCCCTCTGGGAAGATGTCCTACACATTCCTGCAAGCTGTGAGTAAGAAGGCCAGGAGACAGGGTAGGTTCTCTGTGGTTCTGGCAGACGAAGCACTTGCCTTTTGTTTATGGTGATGTCTCTCTGAGGTACCCTCAGGTCTGACTTTTCAGAATCAGCATTTTAAAGAAACCCTTTGTGGGGCTTGGGATGTAGCTCAGTTGGTAGAGTGTTTGCCTAGCATGTAAGAGGTCCTGAGTTCAATCCCCAGCCCTGCATAAACCAGGGATGATGGTGTATACCTGTAATCCTAGAACCTGGGAGTGGAGGCAGGAGGATCAAAAGTTCAGAGGCATCCTTGGCTACATAGTGAATTTGAGGCCAGTCTGGACTTCATGAAACTCTGCCCCCAAATCAAAACCAAAGCATAATCAAAACAGAAGCCTTCTGTGAATCAGATGTGCACAGATACCCCATCTTTGTAAAGACACGCAGTCACTGGTTTCTTTCATTGGAAGCCCACCTCAGCATGCTGTCATATTCCTGCTGAAAAGGTGGAGAACACCAGGGCCTGGGGGACATGCTACCATGGTGATGAGTCTTTCAAGCACAAACCCCAAGTTACAGCTGATTAGACACCCGAGAACTTACTTTCAGGTGGCAAGTCTGGAGCTGGCCAGCCCAGCTACAAAAGTCATCAGGACTCTTCCAGCAACTGGGAGCAAACTGACTGCTGGGGCCGCAGTCGTCATGCCTGTATTCCAAGCAGTGGAACTCCACAGAGGACGGGAGATGGAGCAGAGGGCGCACTCCCCACCCCATCAGCTCCCATTCAGGAACCCTTGACAAGTCGTCCACACACGTTAAGACCTCATCGGCTTCCTCTAGTAACACAGGTGCCTCATCCACAATGGTGGTACAGATTCTCAGCTTGGTCCTGGCCACCCAGGATGCACAGGAATCTGTTGTCAGGAGGAACAGGGAACACCGAGGAAGAGGCTGGGTGGCCTTGACGGTGAGAATAGCAGTACCTTTTCAGGCCAAAGTTGAAGGACGTGGGTCTTCCCACGGCCCGGGGCTGGAGCGGGAACTGTTCAAGTTGCAGCAGGACAGACTCAGGGTGAGACCACGGGTGACGGGTGGTCTCCAGGGACCTTTGAGCCGCTCCTGACTCTCCTCGGTGCTCAGGGGTGCCCCAGCCCCACTGCTTTCCTTGCAGGGAGCATGGTCTGTCCCTGGCCCCCAGGTGCACTGAAGGAATTTCATCTGCAAGTTGGTCCAGGTGCTGCGCTGAGGTCTAGGCTCTGTCTACACAACCCATGGGAAAGAGCTCTTAGCGCTCTGCTTTGCAGGTGGAGCCAACCCAGGGAACCACAGGACAGAGGTATGGGGGCTGAGGTTGGTACTCCAGGTGGGAACCAGGCACCCTGGGGTTGCTTTTTCTCATGACAAACGCTCGTCTCACGATATTTAGAAAGTACAGCATACTCCCTCTGTATTTGTTAGGCGTTTCTGTCCCAGTCCTAGGAAGGAGGAAGAGCAGGTCTCTCTGGCTCTGTGGTGTTTGTTGTACTGAGTGACAGAGGCCCAGCTGGCTAACCCATAAGCAGGATCATTTTAGCTTGGGATAAAATGTCTTAAAGAGAGGAAAGTAGGCGACAAGAGACAGAAAGAGGTGGCTTCTTTTCTACTGGGGTTGTGGGAGGGTTCCCTCCAGGAATGCACTCATTTAGAAAGGTATTCCGATGATGATAAAATTCCATTCAGGCAGGAGCTTTCCAGAGAGCAGGCCCTGTCAGTGCAAAGGCCCTGGGGCAGAGGAGTGAGGCTTATTTCACGAATAGCCAGGACGCATGAGGCTTCTTTGGGATGACAGGCACAACAGGCAGAGCTGGAGAAGGAAATGGCAGGGTGGACACTTGGCTTCTCGGGAACATGGATTGAGCCCTTCATTTACAAGGCACCAGACAGCCATTGGCGGGTTTTAAGTAGGCAAGTCATGTGATCTCGTGGCTGTGGAGACTCTGTTTGGGATGGGGATGAGGAAAGAGGCAGAGGGACGTCCAGTGAGGCAGATGCAGTGGGACAGGTGAGTGATGGTGCTCCAGCTCGGGTGGAGGAGGTGTGCGTTAACTCATGACGAGCGCTGTTACTCCTATGGTCTCTTGTCCTTTCCCACCTCCTAGCTGATCCAAGTGTCTCTTACTGGCGTGACATTTGGTCCCCGTGTCTGGAGGTATTTTGTGCATCACAGTTGAGGAGGAGGAGCTTCCCCACTGGGGAAAAGAGGCCAGTGATGCGGTCAAACCCCAGCCAGCAGCATCACCCCGCTGGTCCACGTGGTCCCTGGTGCTGAGGCGGGGCAGGGCTCCCAGGGTCTGCGTCAGTCGTGGGATCATGATAATCCGGTGTCCGCATCTGCAGGGGCTTCCACTCTGTTGGAAACTTGATCCTCCATACAGCCGTGTTGGTAATGGCACCCTGGGGAAGGGATTCCTCCTGCCAGGGATGAATGAGTTACCTCCCAGCCTGGGATCCTGTGGAAGGGAGTCCTCTCCCTGACCTCAGTGCTCACTCACCCCTCACCTTCTACCAGGAGGTCAGACAACCAGAGACGAGACTTGACAGCGTCTTGGCCATGGACTTTTCAGCCTGCACGGCAGTCAGAGTCTTGGGATAAAATGGACTGAGATGCCGTCTACCCTGAGAGGTGGTGGGGCGTGAATCACTGTGCATGCAGTACTTCCTTCCCTTCCCAGAGGGCTGCTGAACGACGGAGTGATGAACTTGAGATGCTGGTGGGAAGGTGACTCATAGCGCTGGTCCCCGGCCTCCATCCTTGGCGAACGCCAGGCCTCCGCCGCATAAGAACAGGCTCCTTGTTCCCGGGCGATGCGATGTGTTGCTCTGCCAGTGGCCCTGCCTTGCCAGGTCTGCGACACAGGCGTCTCGGTGCCGTCTGGCCAGCTCCGGAGAGTGGCCCACTCTGAGCCCTCCAAAAACCCACCCTTTGAAACACAAGAAATTGGATCTTAAAATCCCAAAATAGAGTACAGAAAGGTACACATCACGTCTGCCTTCCCTCCCGTAGCAGAAATGAGTCAGAATTCTTGGTCGGACTCCAGAGAGACCTGCCTGGACGTCGGGCGGGGGCAGGGCCCAGGGGATGGAGACAGCTCACCTGGGGGTGGGCGCAGACGCAGCCCTGGCTTGTGTTTCACGAGCTCTGTCCTCCGCCTCTCCAGCAGCTCAGAGGCTCCAGTTCTTGTAGCAGTGAAAGACGAGATCCTGGTCTTATGGCTTGTCCAGATGTCCCATCTTGGCCGGAGTTGAGGGGTGCTGCATCATGGGGTGGGGGACAGGTGGCTAGGCCCCTCCCCACCAGGTACCCAGGTACCCAGACCTTCTCTGGGGTGTAAATGCATGGGATTCTTTTGATTTTGAGGGAGGAAGAGGCTGAGACAGGGTCTTGCTATGTCTACAACCCAGGCTGGCCTGAAACTCACAGCTGTCCTCCTGCCCCAGCGTCCCCCACCGACCCGGCATGTGTGAGGTTCATGGAAACTCCCTTCCACCCTCAGTTCCCGCTGGCTTCTCAAAGCCTAGGGAGCCTGATCAGACAGTTGTCACCTTATCCTTTGATCTCAGGCCAGTGTCCTGCACGAGACGGGAGATGCTTTAGCAGGGTGCTTTCTGTACCCATCTGGCTTCCCGGTGACCACACGGGCAATGGGGCATGGCGTGGCTTCCCCTTCCCTACCACCGCCAAGTTACTGTCTGTTCAACTCAGTGTCAAGACTATAAACTTGGTTTTTCCAGTGCTAGTTTGACTCCTCAGACTGGCCTGGTATAATATGTCTCTTTCACATTCCTGCAGACCAGCCCAAAGAGCTGGGAATTTCGTTAGGCAGCCTGCAAACGTGCGGACTCCTCCAGATATGAATAAGCCTTCTTTCTTGGGGTCGTGGGAGGATGAACCACTCGCAGGACGTGAACCCACGTAGGGTCCATCCACTGTCGTCCATCCCGCAAGTGTCTGCTGTGCTGGGTGCCATCCGAGGCCACGGGGTGTGGGCACGCACAAACTCCCATGCTAGAGAAGCCGGTGCGTGCGTATGTGAACCACTGTTGTGGTCAGGAAGGGACCAAACAGCGAGATGCTGGGACCCCTGCCCGAGTCAGGCTCCTCCGAGAAGGCCCTGTGTTCCGGTTTGCCTCAACTGGCAACTTGACGCAGCTTAGCGTCATCTGTGAGGAGAGTCTCGATGGAGGAATTGCCTCGATCAGGGTGGGCCGTGAGCGTGTCTGTTGAGCCACTGTCTTGGTTGTTAAATGGTGTGGGCAGTGCCATTCTCCTGGCAGGTAGGCCTGGGCCAGCTGAGCGCAAGCCTGTCAGGGCATCCTCGGGTCAGCGCATCCTTGTGCCTCTGGCGGGTGCGACACAAGCTCCTTGGTTGGCAGTGACAGTGTGTGGAATGTATTTAGGTCGGTTCCTGCCTTGACTTTCCCTCCTTGATGGACTGTGACTCGGGATTCTAAACCAATAAACCCTTCCTCTCCAGTGTTCCTTCTGGCTCCAGAGCTTTGTCACTCTGGAGGATAATCCCACATTTGGGCAGAGACCTAAGGGATCGGGGATAACCAGGCATGGAACGATCCAGAGGAATTCCTTAGGCTTTGGGAAGAACATGTGCAAAGGCCCTGAGGTAGGAGACACTCAGCCTGTTTAGCAGCAGCCGGGAGGTCATGTGACTGGACCAGGATCAGGAGCTGAAGCTGGAGACCGAGGCCAGGGCAGCCAGGGCCAGCCACTCAGGGGCTTATACAACTTGAATTTTTTTCTAAACATACCATTGTGTCTCAGACCTGAAGAACTATCTTCAAGACTATTTCACAGAGGCCAGAGAAAATGAGATTTGATCACCAAAAGTCTCTTAGCCATCAGAGGACTGTGGATGAAAGTTAACCCACCCAAACCCCTGTGATGAGCTGTCTATAGAATTCTCCTGCTCTTCTCTGAGCCCTGTTTACAGATGAAAAGACTGAGGCCAGGAGACAGAAGCTGGCTTTCTGGCCTTGGCATGGAGGGAATCAGGGCTGGAAGTTAAATAAATCCAGATGGCTACCTATAGCAGCATGCTTACCAGAGTCCAGAAACCGGTTGTGAACAGGATGGGTTTGGCTTCAAAATCACGCAAACCGAGTGTGCCCAGAGGTTGGCTTCTAGAAGGCTCGCAGACTCAGTCACCCCTTTGCCTGGGAGAGGGCTGGAGGGAAGGGGAGAGGATGGATGGGTGTCACTCCCAACCTGGGGACTGCATCGAGGTGCCCCTGGAAGCCTGTGGCCTGAGCCCCACGAGCCCCTCCCACCCTACTGGGGTCCCCACGGTGGACATGGTGGTTGGAGCCCAGTCTTAGCAGGCTCCGTGCGGTGGATAGGTCTGTTTCTAATTTCTGCCAATGTGAGACTTGACTCTTAATTAGAATATGAAGGAGAACTGACGGGGGCTGTTTTCAAGCCCACGCAGAATGCCTCATGCTCGTTTTCACGTTCCTGGCACGATTTCAAACCACGTCAGTCCCTAGGGCTCTCCTGAGCGTGTCCGGGGTCTGTGGCACAGAGTGTGGATCTCTGGTGGACACAGTTTCACTGCATCCTGGTCATGCTCTCACTTCTGCTGGGAACAGGACAGGTCAGACACCAGCTGTCTAACCAGCCTGGTCTTGCCAAGCAAGATGTGTCCTGGGACACAATGGTCACTTTGGATGGGCCAGAATGGGCACAACGGCTCTTTGCCACGTAAAGGGAAGGTCTAGGGAGGAAGCAGCCACTGGCCACTCTCCCCTGCCCCGCCCCATCTTCCCTGGTCACAGCAGAACATCAGGTGGTGTTCTAGACCCTGGGCAGGTGGCTGGGACGAGACAGGACAGCTGAGCTGCTCTCCTCTGGAAGAGTCCTGGTGGGGGAGGCGGAGAGATAAGACACACACCTGCCATGTGGGGAGTGAGGTGCTGCCAAGCAGGTGGGCAGAGAGTGACCAGGTTGTGGGCGGTCTACAGGGCGGGGTTGAAGGCGGCAAAGGCAAGTCTGTGGGGGCAGCGGTCGCCGGAGAGGGAGGGGTTGGCATGAGAGGGAGGGTACCTGGCTGGTCCCTGGGGGACAAGGCCACCGCGACTCCGTGGAAGGGGGAGGCACAGAGGGAAGAGGGTTCCATGGGGTCTGAGTGAGTGTGTGTGGGTGTGAGTACAGGTATACATGTGTGTCCGTGTGAGCACAGGTATACGTGTGTGTGTCCGTGTGAGCGCAGGTATACGTGTGTGTGTCCGTGTGAGCGCAGGTATACGTGTGTGTGTCCGTGTGAGCACAGGTATATACATGGAGGCCAGAGACGATCCACTTTTGGAGCCATCGATCTTGCTTTTGGACACAGGGTGGCTTACTTGCCCGGAGCTTGCTGACTGGCTCGGCTACTGACCAGAGGGTCCCGGGGATCTGGTTCTCTCCACCAACCCAGCACTAGAATCACAAATGCTCATCAAGACCTCTGGCTTTGAATTTTTTGGATCTATTTTTATGTTTATGTTATGAGTGTTTGGCCTTCATGTGTGTAAGTGCATCCCTGTTGTGCGGTGCCTGCGGAGGCCAAAGGCACTGGATTCTCCTGGAACTGGAGTTGTGAACAACTGTTAACCACCATGTGGGTGCTGGGAACCAAACCTGGGTCTTCTACGAAAGCAGTCAGTTCTGTTGGCTGCTGAGCCATCTCTCCAGTACTCCTGGTTTTTTGCTTTTTGGTTTTTTGTTTGTTTGTTTGTTTTTTAGAAAAAACAAACCTATGAGTTCTTGGGATCAAACTCAGGTCCTTGTGCTAATGCAGCAAAGTCCAGCCTGGGACTTTGACTTTTAAAAAAAATTTAAATATGTATGTATGTATGTATGTATGTATGTGCATACATAAGGAACCCAGAAGAGCGTGTCAGGTCTGGAACTGGAGTTACAGGCAGATCTGAGCTGTCCATCATGGGTGTTGGGAATTGAACTCTCGTCTTCTAGACGAGCAGCCAGTGCTCTGAACTGCCGAGCATCTCCCCAGTCCTGGACTTTGGGTTTTTTGTTTGTTTTGTTCTGCTGGGTTTTTTGGGTTTGGGTTTGGGTTTTTATTTTATGTGTCTATTGCTTGCATGTATGGAAGTGCACCCGTATTGTGCAATGCCTGTGGAGGTCAGAAGATGGCATCAGATTCCCTGAAACTGCCATGTGGGTGCTGGGAACCGAACTCAGGGCCTCTGCAGGAGCAGCCAGTGCTCTTAGCTCCTGAGCCATCTTGCCAGCCCTTGCTGCTTTTTTTTTCTTTGACATAGTCCTATCAGGCCAGGAAGTCCCTGTGTAGGCCAGGCTGTCCTCAGTCTCACGTAGACACACTTGCCTGTGCTCCAGAGCACTGGAACTAAAGGAGTGTGTTACCATGCCCAACTAGACTTTGGGTTTGTGTGGGAGTGAGACATCTGTTCCTGACGGGGATTCCAGTGGAAGAGTAGCAGGCTCTGGCTAGCAGTTGTGATCAATCTAGCCATGACGTGCAACTGTGTGCGAAAGAGGCCGACTACGGCCCATCTCTGAGCAGAGATCCTGTTGGCAGAATTGAATAGTGTTTGGGAAACATGGTAGACAGGACTTTGAGATGGTCCCATCAGGGTGAAACATGAGAGTCCTCTGAAATTTTAACACGGGCTCCTTAGCTGTGAGGGCTGGGAGTCATACTGTGCATATGCCTGCTCCAGGGTATGCAGATGAGTTGGGGGGCATTCGGTCGGGGTTTGGGCAGCAGGTCTGAGCTTTGACTTTCACATTCAGAATGAAGCTCAGAACTCAGGGATCTGTGCGTGCTTGTAATAATCTCATCCCCACATGCCGTTGCCCGTGGCCGCCCAAGAACTGCAAGGAATCATCCTCTGGGGCCTTTCCTTCTCCAGGGCGAAAGCTTTGAGGACAATACCAATTTCCTAATATTCCAAATTCAACACAAAAAAATGCTACTTAACATTGTTAATGTTTGATTGGAGTCAAATTCAAAACAGTTCCTTTGGCTAGCTGCCAGCTGAAAATCAAGCCCAGGTTTCGGGCCTGAGTCACCCAGCCTCGAGCCCAGATATGGTCCTCAACTTACAGTGGCCTCGGCTGGGACTCTTCAGTTCAATCGCTACAAAGCAATAGAAAACAAGGTTATGGGGGACTTTGAACTTGAAGGTAGCTCTTCCCTCAGGTCAATGGGGTGTACTCCAGTCCTCTCTTGATGCCGGACACCAGTCGTGAGGAACAAGTTCCGACTGGCCCAGCAGCCACAAAGGGAAAATGCTTGCACCCTGGCTGCCCACGAAATATATAGCTGCACCAGACAGAGGTCCATTGGGGTTGGTGTGTTCATGCGTCTTCTCTTTACAGTTCCGTCAGCTCCCCTGGGATGTGAGCATCCTAAGTCCAAAGCACCTGCATCACGCCTCGTCATTTGATGTGGCGTTCAGCAAGATCAAGTGGCGAGAGGGAAGGGTCACACACTGTCTCGCTAGTGAGGACAATATGTAAAGTAAAACTCCAGCTGAGGGTCTGTGTGCCTAGGAGGAAGGCCCAGCAGGGTGTGCATCTTTGGCTAGGCCAGGGGAAGGGCTTTGGGCACTGTGGCAGATGGTACAGGTGCATTTCAAAATTGCTGGATGTAGTAGTGCACACCTGTCATCCCGGCACTTGGGAGGCGGATGCAGGAGGATCAGAGGTTCAAGGCCAGCCTCTGCTACATGGATTATACGAGACTGCGTCACCGTGAAGCTACGGTGGCCATGGAGGAGGTGCCCTCTCCCACCTCCCCTTGTGGCTTCTGCTCCCCAGCACTGTGGGCAAGTTCAGCCTCACTTTCCTCTAGCGTGGGGACACTGCTTTCCCTCCGAGCACTGATGTAGGGATTCAGTCAGCAACTCCTGTGAGCATGAGACCACAGAGCCGTCTTCCCCGGAATGCTGCTTCCCTGGGCTGAGCTGGGCCGCTTCATTCATGACCTGCTCCGGGGAGCGGGTGAAGGAAGTTCCAGCTGCAGAAAACTTGCCACCCCTCAGTCAGACTCTCATTCAAATAGCTGAGCTGGCAAGGAGAGGACAGAATAGATCATTAATTCCACATGCCCTGTGCCCGCAGTTTGCTGTCAGATTGCTGTAACGGGAAAATGTGCATCAGGGAGTCACACTGGGCGTGGCAGGGGCCTGCCCGGCCCGTGCGTCCAGCCCCTTGTGTGTGCGCAAAGCATGCTTTGTCCCAGAACTGTCAGCCCCTGAGGTGTCACAGGTAGCAGGATGCTTGCCTGCAGAGTGCAGCCTCCATCCTTGCTAAGGCTGCCTGAGCCCCCCAAGCTGGGAGGTATGCTCAGCCTAGAGGTGGCCTAGCTGCTCCAGGCCACCCTGGGGCCCTCCATGTGACGAGGGTCTCCCTGCACTGCGGACATCACACCAAGACACCGACTTGATGTGCAAGACCCCAGTCACGTAGTGTCGAGGACCGGGGTGACTCACACACTTTTCCAAGACCTGAGGGAGTGGTCTGTGGGAAGGCCTCTTCAAGACAAGCCGTCGGGTCAGTAGAGCCCTGGGTGCTGGTGGGAGATGAGAGTTGGGTGCTCGTGCAAGGCGACTGTTTCTTACCTGGCCTCTCCTTATGCTTCACACCTGTGGGCGTTGAGCCGCCCTGGGGCAGCTGGGGTCAGTGTCCCTCCTGGGGCCGCCCTGCCTTGTTCGCCATCCACCCTTGGGCTTCTCAGCTGGGCTCTCTAATTGCCTCAGTGGCGTCATTCTCTGATGAGTCCGTGGCCTCCCTCTGTGTGCTGAGCTGGGGTGCCCATGAAGGCACCCGACGCCATCAGCAGGGAAGCAGGGAGCAGGCACACCCCGCTTTAATTTTAGTGAATGGAGCTCTGAAGGGCGGGGCCATTGTTCCAGGTACCCGCAGCTCCCAGGACGCAGACAGGGATTGACATGTGTGGAGTCCTGACCCTGTGAAGAGCTTTGTTCCACATCTGTTGTAACTCATGTCTGTCAACTGTAATCCACTTGTGTTGTAGGTAACCTGCCTCTGTCTACCGTAACCTGCCTCCTCTCGTCAAGGCATGGGGTCCCAGAGGTCCCCATCCTCTGAGCTGGCATAGCTCAGTCAGAGGGCTGCTCTTGACCCAGAGCGATCTTCATCACTTCCTGAAAAGGAAGGGCTTTGTCTCTTTCATGTGTGTAGAGAGGAGGGTGCATGTGTGTGCACACCAGTGCAGAGGCTGGAGCTCAACCTTGGTGTCATTCTCGGTGGTCTTTCTTGAGGCAGGGTATCCCGTGAATCTGGAGCTCACCAGTTTGCTGAGACTGGCTCACCAGTGAGCTCAAGGGTGCTCCCATGTCTGTCTTGCAGGTGCTCATGATACCTGGCTTTTCTCATGTGGGTGCTGGGAATTAAACTCAGGTCCTCATGTTGGTATGGCAATCCATCTCCTCAGTCTCATTTTTAAAAAATGAGATATCTCTAGGTACCCCAAGCTGGCCCCAAACTTTCAGTCCTCCTGCCCGTGCCTGCTGGGTGCTGGGAGCACAGGTGGGCGTCTCTGGGCCTGGCTTAGCTGTTTCTCTTAAGGAGCAAATGCGGTTGCTTTTGGTTGCTTTGGTCTGTTTCTCCCTCTGTCTCCCTTCGCTCCCTCTCCATCTCATCCTGTTCAGTAGGAAGATGGTCGCTGCTGTTGTCATTCCGTGTCTGCACATCCCCCTCCCCCCCAGGACCTGTGCTGTCTTGCCTGTATCCTTAGATGAGAGATCGAGTCCATTAGGGGGCGTGGGTGTGAAGAGCTTGCCCGGTAGGGAGGTGGCTGTGGGCAGGAGAGTCAGATCCGCATGCTGGCTCTGCCCTCTTAAAGCCATGTTGACTGGGCACTGGGCACGTTGCCCATCCTTAGCAAGCATTAGCATCTTCATCTGTCAAGTGGGTGACAATGGGCTGGTGAGCCACTGAGTGCTGTTTGGCATGAGGGAGGCTGCATTTTAAGTGGGTCACTGTTGAAAGAAATGCTCCAACACATGTTCCCTAGCCATCAGGGGGCTCGAGAGGTTCCCCCTCCTGTAGAACTCAGGCTCAGGTGTGTGGTGCAGGAAGACATCTGGGCCGATGAACGTGTTACTAAACAGAGGTTGGGTGGGAGAGAAGTCACTGTTCTGGGGACGCGCTGGGAAACGTTTCCCTGAGGCTGAGGAGATGGCTCAGTCCGTGACGTGATTGCCTTGCATGAAGAAGGACCTGAGTGTGATCTCCAGAACCCAAGGAACGACATCCAAAGCTGTCACCTGCAGTCATGCTCACCTCCACCACCCATCCCCACATGTACACACACGCATGCAACACACGCACACCCTTCCTTTAAGCGTTCGCCAGTTTTGCGGTATAACTCTTACCAAGTCTGGGGCGCGTGCACAACTGTCTATTGGCTCCTAAAATCCCCGGGGTTTGGACTGTTGGTTCTTTCCAGTCCAAGCTGCATGAACACCCTGGGGAAAAGAGGTGAAAATTTGCACTCTGGGTAGAGACAATGGCTTGTGCAAAGGCCCTGGGGTCAGAATGAGCTCAATCGGAGCCAGTTCTTGCAGGCAGAAGGCTAGCGGGGTGGATGAAGAAGGCAGGGAGGGACTGGACTGATGCTGAACTGCAGGGAGATTCAGAGACCATGGTACCACCAACCTGGAATATTATTCTGAGACTCCAGGAAGTCTTTGGAGGGTTGTAGGCAGGACCTGCCTGGATGGCTTTTTAAAAAGATTACAGAACTGTTCTGTGAAAGACCCACAAGAGGCAAATTGTGTGTGGACAGTCACCCACACGAGGCACCATGTAATGGCCGCTTGGTCTGGGTACCGACGGGAATGGAACAGAAGTGACTGAACTTGGTGAACACCTCGAGGATGCGCTGTCTAGCTGTTCCCCACATGTTCTCTCCTGTGTGTCTCTGTTCTTGTCACTGGAGGAGGAAGCAGCCCTAGATATTCATAGCTATTCTGCTGGCTCTTCTGGGACTGTGAACCTGGGTTTCCAGCCTCTGATGAGCCAGAGAATCAGGTTAGGAAATAGAATTGCCTGGGGTTCCCAGGGGGAGCTAGACAGTGGCCCTTCTTCCTTTTTGATCTGTGCCATTGAGGACCAGCAGGTGATCTCCAGATAAGATGCTTTGCGTTAGACTTCACCTTTGCTGTCAACACCCCGCCTTGGGTGTCAGCCTGGCAGGCAGGTGACAAACAATGACCTTCCATCTCGGCTCTCACACCCAGCCTATCTCTTTATGGCTTCTAGAAGAGACATCAGAGCTCCATTGCCTAGACTGGCACTGTTCAGGAGAATGCTCTTTGAGGCTGGAAACAGTGGATATCTACAACAGCTGTCCATCATGGTGGCACTAGCCACACGTGGCCAGCGAGCATTCAAAATATGCTGAGTGGGACTCAGAGACTGTCATAGTTTTGTTCTGTGCCTGTGAGAAAGCACTCTGGCCAAAAGCCACTTGGAGGAGGGGTGGGTTTATTTCCGCTTACAGGTCACAGCCCATGGCTGAGAGAGGTCAGGAACTCAAGCAGGAGCCATGAAGGGACCGTGTGGCTGGCTCACTCCCAGGCCCAAGTTTAGCTAACTCTCACACAGCCCAGAACCACCCACCTAAGGAATGGTGCCGCCCAGAGCGGGCTGGGCCTTCCTGTAACAATGAACAATCAAGACACACCCCCACAGACGGGCCCAAGCCAGTTGGATCTGGGAACTTGCTCAGTGGGGACTCCCTTTGCAGATGACTCCAGGCTGTGTCCGTATTTGTTTTGCTCCTGCAAAGAGCAGCGCAGTTCGATGCCTTGCCACCCACCCGGGGCCTTTCTTTGGTTTTTGGTTTCATTTTGCTGGCGGGTCACAGGAGACCATCTTAATGAAGTTAAGTTGGTTGGGGACTTAGTTTGTTGTTCCTTCTCATAGTTTACAGAGATAAGAATGGAGATGGGGAAGGATTGAAAACGCTCTGGGAGCAGCGAGCTAGACTCTTCGCCAGGTTCTCAGCTCAACACTCCTTTGCTTTCTGTTACTTAATGTATATTTACATCTGATACTGAATTTCACGAGTTCCCAGGAGTATATCCTTCCTGGACCGCGGGGTGTGAAATCACGGGCCTCTCTGGTCACCCTGGGAGTCTTGAAGCCCTTCTAATGCAGTCACAGTGCGGTCTCTTTGGAGCACATCCTTCCACACCTTTTTCTGTTGCATCTGTGGATGTATAAATAGATCAATAGAGGGAATTCTGCACTCTTTCATTAAGATACAGGTTTTTTTCTTTAATTTTTTAAATGTTTATTTGTTCTCTCTCTGTGTCTCTCTCTCTCTCTGTCTCTGTCTGTCTCTTTCTCTCTCTCTGTGTGTGTGTGTGTGTGTGTGTGTGTGTATGACAGCTTGCCTGTGAAGGTCACAGGACACCCTGACAGCCCGTGGGAGTCAGTTCTCTCCTTTTCCCGTGTGAGTCCGATCATCAGGCTTTGGTGGCTACACCTTTACCGGCTGAATCATCGCTCTGGCCTCACCTTTCCTGACAGTGTGTCTTAGAGCTTCCAGGGTCAATGCACAGCATACGCCGTCTTTGAACTGTGGCTTAGAATTTGATCGTCTGGGCCATCCCTTCAATGAATCCTATCCATGGCACTGACTTCAGGATTCTGCCTTAGCTGCTGTTTCTGAGTCTCCTACATGTATGTGCTTCTTCAGGCTGCGTACTGACGGGAGCCGTGGCGGGTTGTAGGGTGTCTGTTTTCAAATTTGTGCATATGTCTATTGGCAGCTGCTCTGGAGCTCTTTGGAGCAGTTGCAACAACTTATATTTCTCTCAACTACAGGAGACCACCCATTTCTGCAGCCTCCAGGCTTCTTGTTATGAATTCTCCACATGTGTGCCCTCTAACAGGGGAGACGGCAGTTCCTGGGTGTTCAATGTGTGTTTTCTATTTACACGCCAGTCTGAGCCCGTCTCCTGTGCTAATCACCGTGGCCACACAGCCATGTTAGCATGGCTTTATCAACTCTTTCAGCACATGATTGCTTGAATGTCCCTCCGTGCCGAGCGTCTTTCTAGGCACCAGGGATATTTGTGGCCAATGACGTAGGCGTCCTTGTTCTCAAAGAGGTGGCAGGTTTTTTTGTAGGGAAAAAGATTCACAAAAGTATATGATGTGTTTGATTGGATTTGAAAAGGAGACCACAGGGATAGCATTAGAGGTCGGGCTGTCTGCCCCCTTCCTCATGGGCACTGTGCGTATATTCTTCATGAGCCACACTCATCTTTGGCCTACCAAGTGTGGCACATACTTTCCTCCAGATTTTTACTAATTTTGACTTAACTGATGGCCCTGTTGCCTTGATCTTTTTTCTTTTTTAAGTTTGAAATCAATCTCTGTTAATTAGAATGTTGTCAAAAGTGATGGTGCTTTCTCCCAATCTTTGCAGATAAACATTGGTCAACAAGAGCTGTGTGTGTATATCTAGGTTCTTCCTGACCAACCCCTCTCCCCCTCGCCCCTCCCTCCCTCCTCTCTCCATCCCCCTCCCTTCTGTAGGTACCACTGGAGTTTTTCTTCTCGTCCTGTTCATTCTCACCCAATCTGTTCTCAAAGGTGTTTCTTTTTTCACCAGCACATGTTGATTATACGTGGCAGTGGGTTTCTTTATGGGATTTTCACATGTATAATGTATTTTATCCCATTCACCTGTCCCTCCTGATGATCTCCTTCCTCTTCTCTCCTAGTCCCCCTTCTAATCCCATGTTTATTTATTTATTTACCTCTGATGACCCATTGACTTTCAGTAGGACCGTTTACAGGGTTCCGGGTGAGAATTTGTTTAGAAGAACACGGGCAACTTACCAGTGGCTATACCACTGAAGAAAACGTCTCTCCCTTCTCAAACTGCTGTGAACTGCCTGTGGATACTCAGGGAGGGGTGGGACCTCAAGAGCTTCTCCCTGCTAGCTGCCATTTTCTGCCTTTAGGTCCTGCCAGGGGGTGGCACGTCTCTAGGTTATTTTCTGTCCTCACATATCTGCTACACTCTCCCAACCCTCTGTCACCAGTTAAGTACAGTTTCTGGCGGTGCTGGTCTACCACGTTGTCAGGTTTAACTTACCTGAGTTGGACATCAAGGTTGCTTCCTGTTCTGTGTCTGTCCAGGTCACATGTGCCCCAATTCTCTCACTGCCACACATGCCTCTGATGTCCCCTGGCAGGCACGGCATGCTCAGTAAAGACCCTGTTTTCTCCCCCAGTTGCACGGCTACATGGAGAACAAACCTCTGGGGCTGCAGATCTTCATTGGGACGGCCGACGAGAGGATCCTCAAGCCGCACGCCTTCTACCAGGTGCACAGGATCACGGGCAAGACCGTCACCACCACCAGCTATGAGAAGATTGTGGGCAACACCAAGGTCCTGGAGATCCCGCTGGAACCAAAGAACAACATGCGGGCCACGTAAGGCAGGGCAGGGCCCGGGGCACTTCAGGAAAGCGAGCAGAGCTCGGAGTGGTGGGATCGGGATCGGGAGAGGACTCTGTGGGGGACCACAGCAGCCTTCAGTGGCACTGGCCAATCTCGGAGCCACCCCTCTGATATCCACACGGACAGTACTGTGGGGTGTGGTGGCACACACCTGTAATTCTAGCACTCTTGGGGTGGGGATGGAACATCCTCAGCTATATCCTTGAGTTTCCTGCAAGCCTGGGCTACATGAGACCCTGTCTCAAGAACCAAAGGGAGAAAAAAAGATTGATGGGACCTAAAGAGGTTAAGTGACAACACAGGTCACTTACGAAGTTCATCTGCCTGTGGCTAAACTCTAGCAATGTGATGAACACGGTATCAGAGAATGTTTTCATGAGAAATTAAACTCAGGCTCACAGGTGGATTGTGGAAAGGGGACAGGAACTCTGGGTGCCGTTCTTGTGGACTTCCCTGCCTCTGACACAGCTCACTTCTCAGTCTCCTTCCATTTTTCCCGAGTCCTTTGAGAGCTGGCTGTGCCCTTTGATTTTAAGCACCTCCCTATGCATTTCCCCAGAGCGAAGACGCTCTCATACATAACAACAGCACATTTGTCGAATTCAAGAGATCGAATCTGTATGTGCTGTTCTTACTTGGTCAGTTTCTGAGCTTTTCTGGTGCTTTTGAGAATCGCAGAGTTGGCTTGAACATTTCCCTAGAGAAGTTTAGAGATGTCTCCACTGGGGACAGTAGCTAATTACTTGGTAAAGATATTTTTTTTAAGTCAAAATCTTGGTATACGGTCCTGGTTGTAGTACCCAGAAGTATATCGCAGTTTCCCCCCATGGCTGGAGGATGCGTTCAGCTGACCACCTTGGGCAGGTTCCGGGCTGATCGGTCCTGCTTGGTGAGCCGGTTTTTATAAAGGCCTCTCTCCTTTCCACAGCATCGACTGCGCAGGCATCCTGAAGCTCCGGAATGCCGACATTGAGCTTCGAAAAGGGGAGACAGACATTGGCAGAAAGAACACACGGGTGCGGCTGGTGTTCCGAGTGCATGTCCCGGAGCCCAGCGGACGCATCATCTCTCTGCAGACTGCATCCAACCCCATCGAGTGCTGTAAGTCAGGCCCCTGGGCTGGGTCTTTTGGGGAGGTGAGCCACCCATGAGCATCCACTCCTCACAGGTGTCCGGCACAGAGACACAGAGTTGGTGACCAGAAGGGCACAGTTTTATCTCCGCTTCTGTTTACTTTTGGAGAGTTCAGTGTCCCCACAGGAAATTTAAAAACAGCGTGGCTAAGGCATAGCCTCTGGCTTTGTTTAGAAGATTCAAAAAAGTATAGATATTGCTCTGGTCTTCAAAAGAGTAGATACATTTGCAGGGAGTTCATGGAACACACGTCTCTTCTCTCTGTCCTCCTCCCTCCGTTCGGCAAGAACCACAGTTGGCTCTGAGCTTTGACTCTGCTGATGTAGGAAGCACCCACATGCAGCCATGAGCACAGCAGTCCTGGCTGGGGCTATTATACCCATTTCAGAGATAGGTAAGTCGAGTATCCAGTGAGCATGCCCAGAAGGGGCAGGACCGGGATTGAAACCAGAGCCTTATAGACAGAAGTATTGTACCCCATCTCTCCACCTATCTCTGCCTGCTGACTGAAGTCTGTCTGGGGTTGGGGTCAGGGATTATGCTGAGTGCTGAGCATCCACAGGATAAGCAAGACATGTTCTGTGTCCAACGAGCTCACAGTCTAATGAGGATAAACCCCACCCCTACCCCAAGATGACTGTAAAGTTGCAGAAAAGTTTCAGAACCAGCACAAAGTCCCCAAGAACTGCTGTGGGAAAGTCTGCCAAGCACAACATGAGTTCTACTAAGCTTTCCAAGGTGTGGGCTGTCAGTGTTTTCAGGAGAGGTTTGCAACAAAGCAGTGCTCATATTTTGTTCATGTACACATGTGTGTGTGTGGGCGGGGGTGTGGGGTGTGTACATGTGTACATGCATGCAGTCCTTAGGATTGAACCCAGGGCCTCACACATGCTAAGCAAGTGCTCTACCACTGAGCTACATCCTCGGTCCCTTTCTACACTTTTTAGTCAAAGAGGATCTTGCAAATTCACTAAAATCCCAGGCTGGCCTGAACCTGGCCTGCTTCTGCTTCCTGGGTAGCTGGAATTGCAGGTCTATGCCTCTGGGCCGGACATCTGCTCTAGTTTTGAAATTCTAGTAATTCTTTTAAAAGGCGTAAGGAGGAGGAGAGTAAACATTGTTTCAGAGATAGAAACTGTTTACAGGACTTCTTTAGCCTGTCTGCTAAAGTAATTTTATGTGGTTAGAATCATATTCACACTCAATTATATTCCAGGAGCTCCTCCATGCTTTATGGGTCACAGTAGAAACTGATTTTGCTGTTATAAATCAGTTTCCTACAGAGGCCAGCTCTGATATAAAGAAAGCGGGAGTTTTGGAGGCAGACCGTAGGGAGCAGTGGAGAGTGGGAACTAGGATGGCACCATCCCGTTCTAGGGGGTTGCAGTTAACTGACACCAGACTGTGTTCTCACACAGGAACGTGGAGTCTGTGTGGCCATTTTAAATGATAAACAACAAATCTGATTTTAAAATGGTATCTGGACTGGGGTGTGTGGCCCATTGGTAGAGCCCCCAACCCCCTTAGTACGGCGCAGGTCTTGGGTTCTTTCTTCCTATGTGCTCACATGCAATAGTGATTAAAGATGGCATCAGATTCAAGATATTCAGACAGGATCCGAATGCGGCTTCTCTTCATGGGGAAGGTAAGAGCCATGAAAGAACAGAGGAGGGCGGGACCGTGTGACACGCAGGGCAGAGGAGGGCGCGCTGCTGTGGGTGGGAACCTTGGAGGACAGAGGGCAGGGAGCCTGGTCTTCTCTCTGGAAACCAGTAAAGGGCAAGGCCGAGCTGGCTGCTAGTGTGTACTCTGTGCTTGGAGAGCAAGACCCAGCGGCAGGCCCGGAGAGACAGCACCACAGAGCGTCTCCTGCTCGGCGCACGCGTGCTCTGGGCTCTGAATGCTGGCTGTGGCCCTGTTTGGTTTTGAAAGTCTCCAGATGGTTCTGGAAGGAAACACAGACTCTCCCTTCTGATCTGGCATGTGTGGGGGTGGGGGTGGTACTGAGCAGGACTCATCTTCAGGACAGGACTATCCTGGGATGCAGGATGAGGTCGGAGACCTGAAGCAGACATGCCTCCCTCTCTCTGCCTCCCTGAGCCAACATTTCCGACGTGAGTTTGAGGCTTTGGGAACTTCACTGAGGAGCCCCAGCAGGGACAGTAGGGCATTCAAAAGACCTTTGGGCCTTGAAAATCTGCTATTTCCCCACCTTCAGACATCTGTCCTTCTTTTGACAGATAAGGAAACCTACCGTTCTTGGTGAAGTGATTCACCTGTTTTCACGCAGTAGTTAGGCAAGCTGACGTCTCCAGCTTTCTAGTTCTGTGAAATACCTTCTTTTGGTTTCTGTAACACACTTTTCCTGGCAGAACCACCCCCCAGCCATCACTCGCCCTCTCTGAAGCTCTTCTATCAGTTTGTATTGCCTTCTGCACCCACACCTGGAAGTTCCATAAACATTTATTGACTAATTGACTTGGTTTACAGTCTGTAGGTAGATAATTAAATACATATTGGCAATTAGTGATTCACACGTATGGACAAAGAAGGTGGAGAAATAAACATTTATTGTCTAATTGACTCGACACCTGTTGGAGAAGATGAGTTGGTAAGAAACACACAGCAGGCTGGCCCTTATTTGCAAAGCTAACATATTTACTTTGGAGAGGTCCCTCCCACGTTCCAACTTTCAGAACAAGGGCACCTTCCCAGGTTCTAGTAGAAAAAACATGAACACACCAACAGAGACCACTGTTTGAACAGAAGTCTGATTGCCTAGAACGTTCTTCCTACAAATACAGCAGCCTGTAAAGGCCCGGCTCCTGCCGCACAGCCCGACACGCGCGTTTCCCGTGTTTCCCCCAGGTGTCTCCTGCTGCTGCCGCCAGCGGTCTCTGGGTCTCTAGGCCCCTCCTTAGTTCTCAGCAGTCACGTGGAACATTCTCTGGACTCCAGTGCTGCCACCCCCACCTTCCTGACTGTCAGATACTGGCCTCCCACTTCTCTGGGCAGATGGCAGAGGTTCCAGGGGAACACCCTCTCCGTCCCCAGCAACAAACCCACACATGGGGTGCAGCTGGGCGGCCTCCCTCTCCCAGGCACCACCTAGGGCAGCTCTCCCCTGCTTTGCCTTGCTGCTCAGTGCCCAGGCCTGGTTCTCAGGTTCCTCTTTGGTGGTCTGAGTGCCACGTCACCTTTACAGTGGCTGAGTAACTTGACTTCTCCCTGACTGCTTCCAAAGGCCGTCTGAGCAATTGCTGTCCAGTGGCTTCAACCTCAGACATTTATGCTCCCGGGACTGGACCCAAGCCCGCCGCCAGTGGGCTGATTCCTCCCGGAGGAGCGAGCGCCATACCCCACGCGTCTCTTCTACTCTGGTCCGAGCGCTCTGGCACGTCCTTCTGCGTGCACATCGATCAGGTTTCTGCCTCCATCTTCATGGGGTCCTGTCCTCTGCCTCTCTAGATGTGTCCTGCTCTGTCTGTCACTGATGATGGCAGTCACTGCATATAAACCCCACCCCATCCCAGGACCCCACATCTGTCTTTACCCCGCTCAAACTTGCAAAGACCTGCTTCCAAGTCATCAAGGGTGAAGAGGTCTGGGAGCTGTTCATCCACCGCTCCTTCCGGTTCCCCACTTGGCTCACTTCCTCCCTGCTCCGGGGAGGCTGGACCTTCCGCTTCTCCTGGTTTCTTTACTGATTCCTCCACCCTGGCAGTTTCTAAAGCTTAACTGAACCATAGAATCTTGTGTGAATTATAAACACATGCACATGCATGCACATAAACAACACACACATATATACACACACACATATATGATATACATGCATGTACATATAGGCACACTTAATGCACATACATACCCACATTCCCAAACACATACATATAACACACATACACATGCATATACATGTATACAACATATATTGCATACATACATAAAAACGCATACATTTGTGGTATTTAGACACATGTACACATACACACATGTTCAAACACACCTTTACACTTACTGTGTATAACACATGCATACATATACACATATACTTGCACACACAAATAACATGTACATATACATTTGCATATACATAAAGGGGTAGACCCACCTATATACTTAGCACACACACACACACACATGAATGTACATATACATGTACACACAGGAACACACAAGTCCTGCTGCAGACTTGTGTGTTTCCATTTGGGTGTGACCTTGGCATGGAGACTTTTTAAGGAGAGTCCACATGTGTCTGATGCAGGGCAGTTAGAGAGAACCTGAGACCTTGCTCCCTCCCCTCCCACCCTTCGCTCGGTGCCTACCCCCCCCCCCGTCCCTACTCATTTAGGTGGCTCCTGGTGGAGAAATGTCCCTGAGCCCAGAAGGTCTCAGGCCCCTCTCTGTGCTCTGACCCCTGTTAGTGTCCCCTGCAGGGGCAGGGCAGGGGCTGCTGGGGCTGATCCCTAGGAAGTAACGGAGAAGGGCCTCGTAGCGCCCCCAGAGAGGAGGAAGAGGAGGGTGAAAAAGAAAGGTGATGCCTGCAGGCACCCCGCCCGAAGCGGAGACCCTTCCGGAACCTCCCTGCCCACATTGCCGCCCTGCCCACGACCTGCGGGTTCTCTCCTTGCCCAGCAGACAGTCTCCAAGGACCACGTTTCAGGAGCTGCCTAAAGCCAGTGTGCCAAGCCCCGGCCACCCTGAGCACTTTGTTCCTATTGTGAGGTGGGAGGTGGGCGTGAGCCTGGGACACACATTTCCAGGAAGGTGTGATTAACATAAACAGACTTCGGGTGTCCCTTCCGACTCCACTGAGTGACTTTTGACAATGGCACAGCACCCTGGTCAGCACCATTCAAACCGAGACACAGGGCGCTCCTCAGCCCCCGCAGATCCCTCCCAGTCCTCCGCTGCTGCCTCTTCTCCAGCCCCTCATGGAAGCAGCCCCTGGTCTGTGCTCCTGTCACCACAGATGAACTTGCTGGCTCTGGGACTTGGTAGAATGGAATCTTATGTGCTTTGAGGGTCTGTGAGCTTCTGAGGCCACCCTACCATTGGCCAAGTCAGTTGTTCACCCCACAGATGGCTGAGCGGTGTTCACCTCTGGGAAGATAATTGGTCGGTTATCGCTGGTGGATGTCAGTCTGTCCCAGTGTTAGGGTATGGCTGCTGTCAGCATTCTTGTTTCAAATCCTTTTGTGGACAAAAGCATTCATTTTCCTGGGTAAACACCTGGGAATGGGATTGTGGGGTCCTGGGGGAGTATCTGCTCATCCTACTTTCTGTCCCCCACTTCAGGGTACTTGAATGTCTCCTTAGAGACTATCTGTCAGGAAATAATGGATAAAACTTGCACTCTGAGAGAAACTATCCAGGCCAGGCCTTTGTCAGCCTCTGCTTGTCAACAGTGACCCAAAGCAGGTTTCAGAGGAATCAGGAACCACAAGAATGGGGAGAAGTGGTTTAGAACAGTGGTTAGGTATTTTCTACAGAGCCAGAGGCCTGGGTTCAAATCCAACTTTTGTCATTTACGGACCACTACGTCCTAGGGAACTTATTTAATGCCCCATGCCTCAGTTTCCCTATCTGTACAAACTAGTTATAAAGTGTGTGTGTGTGTCTGTGTGTGTGTGTATGAGAGAGAGAGAGAGAGAGAGAGAGAGAGAGAGAGAGAGAGAGAAGTGTGGCTGTGATCACAGGATCCCCTTTCCCAGAGTTCTTCTCTTGTGATGCCCAGGATAGATGGGTCCCTGTAGCTCTACAAAGTAGACCTACCATGCCTCTGGCTGTCACCCCATCATCACAGGGAGACCACCGCCTGGGCAGCAGGGGGCACTTGTGAGCATTCAGCAGCTGGGAGAAGTAGGCAGCCTGACCAAAGTTGCTGGGAAAGCTGTCCCATTGAGAAGCCCATCAGTGGTTTTCCTGATGATTGGCATGGATCCCCAGCTGGCCTTGTCCTGAGCCACCAGGCAGAACCACCCTAAATAGAACACCCGCATATCTAGCCAGCTGGTTACCCTCTGCACCCCACAGTCTCCTTATCTAGGAATTTTGGAAATGTTTGCTGTGACCAAGACAAACTCAGCCCTTGGAGCACAGCCACAAAGGCTGAGGCTCAGGAAGACTGGCAGCTCGCTGCAGCCTGGCTCGCCCAGGAGGGGGCTGGAACCCCAACTTTCAGTCTCAGCAGCCTGGGTCCCTCTGTGACCAGGGAGCTCTCAGTGAATTGGGGTTCATGCAGCCTCCAGGAAGGGTCCTGCTACAGGGAGATGTCTAAGAACACCCATGATGCTGGAAGGACGGAATTGTGGTTAGCTCAGGAGAGAAAAATAACTGTGTGGTCTGTACTCAGTGCATGTAGGCAGGAATGAGAGCCTCCCTGCAGGATGAGCACTGTCCCACTTCCCACACATGAAGCTGAGATCCCCAAGGTTCAGGGAGAGGGACAATGTAGTGAGTGGCCAGGGTGAGACTGAGGTCTAAATCAACAGTGCCTTCCTTGTCAGGCTGACAGACAGGACAGGTCCTGGGGTTGCTATAATCAGAGGCGGCAGGCCAGCGCTTGAGCCTACTGGGAAGGCAGAAGGTGCTTCTGGCCTGTTCTGGAGGGCAGCTTCCTACAGGGTCCCTTGTCCTCAGTCTTTGGGCTACTGGAACCTTCCGTCTGGTTCACATCCCTTCCATCTGCTCTGCTTATCTGTGAGCCTCAGTGTCCTCAACTCTGCTGTATGTGTAATTCCTGCTCTGTGGTCTGGTGACTTTTAGCAATAAACACAACTAAGGTCCCTCAAATTGGAGCTGCACCCTTCCCTCCCTTCGGCCTGTTTAATCTAGAGCCAACCTCATGAAACTGATTTACTCCCATTTTATAGATAAGAAAAGAAAGGCCCAAAGAGACCAAGTGATTTGCCGAGGCCCGAGTGCCATTGGATGTCATTGAGCTGGGCTTGAAACTCTGTAACCATGATACAACATCCTATACTGTCCAAGGACCTGACATCACTTAGTGCTCTGTGTATCAATACAGGATTTCCAGCATGCCAGAATCTGAGGCTCCTTCAGTGATAGTAACTGTCCCACGCTGACGGAAACCTGGCTCTGTAGAGCCTCCCTCCCCAGCCAGCCTCTCCTGTCCCCCCCCCATCCAGAGGCCCCCAGGCAGAGCTTGGTTCCTGGCTACCCATTTCTGTGATGGAGCACACAGACCTGTGAGATTTCCCTAGAGAGCTCTTCTGGGCTGTCTGCTTGGCTCCAGCGAAAGTAAACTAACAGCGCCCTACAGATTCAGAGCTCATAAAAATAGGGGACCCCAAGACACTTTATGAGGTGCTAGAGGCTGGGAGAGAACAGCAGCAAGACCCAGGGCCACCTGGATGCTTAAGTAGGAGCCTGGGTCCGGATTGTCTCTAGGCTGGAGCCAGGCCCACAAGGATGGCTTTAAACCCAAGAGGGATTTGGGTAGCTGGCATCTCCCAGGGCATATTCAGCTCCTAGCTGAATGGGAACCACGGGGGCTGATGGGACCAGTTGGGGGAAGCCCAGGAGGCCCGGGCGCTTCCTGAGAACCCTCTTAGGTGCTGCGTGCTGCTCCAGTTAGCAGCAGTAGCTGGTAGAAGTTGCATCAGATTTAGTCTCAGGAGGGAGGCTCTGGCTGCTTTCTCCTCTCCTCAGTCCTCTTTCAAAGCCTAATTGGACCACTTTGTTTTGCTGAGGGGGCCTTGGAGGACTGGGGCCTGCCCAGGAGGAGTTCCCCTGTCCTCATGTGGCCTCTCTCGTGGAACTTAGCCCTGACACAAATGTGTGTGATAAGTCACCTAGAAGGACAGTTAAAGTACACACGCCTGAACTCTGCCTCCAAGCTGTGGTCACAAGGGATTGGGAAGTGGCCTGGCTTCTGGATTTTTGTGAAGTACTGCTGCCACTGAAGAACCCTGAGAGCCCTCTCTTTGAGGAGCACTAGTGGTCAGGGTCATGAAACCGAGAACTCGGAGCCTGCGAGAAGCACCAGAGGCTGTCTGTGTATGTCACTCTGGTGTCTCCCAGGAGGCTGCATGCTGAGCTCCAGCACTGAACATTGTGCCGCATGCTGAGCCTGCACTGAATGAAAATTGCCCACAGTCCTGAAAGAACTTACCACGCCAAGTAGTGAATAGCAGTGCACGCTATGGCCTCTTAAGGGTTGCTGGGCACAGGCTGAAATGTTTTTGATCATACTAAATTTGTCCTTTCATGCCTGGTACTTCGTGTAACATTTTCAGAGTATTGGTACCTTGTTCTTTTTTCTGGCTAAATAATATTCTGAATGGGCCTACCATCACCTTGAATTGATTCATGCATCCGTCCATGGACCTTTGAGTTGAAATTAGATTTGACCAACTATGGTCTGACCATGTCTACTGTTTACATGGACATGCATGGAGCTAACTCATAAAGTCACAGAGGAGGCCTCTGAGACTCAGACAGGTAAAGTGACTTGCCCAGCAAAGGGGAGAGGGGAGATGCAGGACTCCTGATGCTCCTCCACTCCCAACAGCGATGCCACGTGTCATGCTGTCTGTGGCCCACTGGGACCATGAGGATTGCTTTCTAAACGATGACAGCTGGGGCCTTACCTTCTTTTTGAGATCTATTGCCCCAGTGGCCTGGTGCTATGTAAACCAGACTGGCCTTGATTTCACAGGGACCCTCCTGCTTCTGCCTCCTGAATGCTGGGACTAAAAGTGTGTACCACCATGCCCAGCTCAGACCTTTTAAATCAGAATCTTGACTGTCGTCCAGCTGGGAGAGTTTTGTGTCCCTCCTTCTCTAGCCATGTCGGCAGACATTTTTGTTTGTCATAGCTAAGGGGAGGGGGGACACTACCGGCACCCAATGAGCAGAGATCAGGCCTCCAGGGTGCTGTTGAAGGCAGGGCACAGCGTGGGCCCACAGTAAAGAAGGGTCCTGCCCTGTGGGTGGGTGGCACTGAGGCTGAGAACCTGTGTCGTAACGGTTCGGTGGGACATTGGGCCGGACATGGATGTGGAGGCTGTGAGGTCCAGACAGTCAGATTTCCCACGAGGTTCCATTCAGTTGCCTTGACCACAGCTTGAGGCATGACTCAGTCCAATGAGAAGCCAGCTGGACTTGCTGTCTTTGTATTTTTATAAAGCTTTATTAAAGCTTTTGTTAAAGCTGCCTTCCCCTTCAGGTAAAGCGTGGCCCAGGTGGCCTCTGCCGGCTTCCAGAGAGCTGTGCAGGGAGAAGAGGCGCATGCCTGTGTTTGTGCTCGGTGACTCACTGCAGCCTCCCGCCCCGTGGAGAGCTCAACGGGCCTGGCTGGCTGGCTGGGAGTACTTGGCCAGCTCCCCCAGTAGCAATGACTCAGCTTTTCCACCTGTAAAATGGGAGGGGTGGATCCTGCCACCTCCTCACTAGTCTCTAGCACCAGCCATCCTCCTCGGCTCCCCAATTCCATCAAAGGCAGGTCTGCAAAGCTGGCCCCAAAGCTGCAGTGTTCACTGCTAGTAAATCCACCTTAGCAGCAGCTCAATTAGGAAGTCACCAAGGGGCTGACCCTGAAAGACAGGATTAATAACGCGCCCATGTGGGAGGGATTAGCAGCTCTGCCCCTGGCCTCTCTGGCATCCTGGAGCCTGCAGGCGAGGGGATGGGGGCAGAGAGCCAGGCACGGGAACCACAGGGCTGAGCCTCCACTAGGAGGAAGGTGGAGGCCTGCAGAGTCCCCAGGTGCACCTGCTGCTCAGCCTGGAGACCGCGGGAAGGAGATGCTCCAGGTCTGGGCCCAGAAGGAAAGGGTTAAGTTTGGGCCTTGGGCCTCACTCGGTTGCTGCTCGGCTCCCGGCTCCCGGATGGGGAGGTCCAGGGGCCTTGGCGTGGAGAAGACTGGCCTTCTGCCCAGCTCTCAGCTCTGGGAGGAAAGCCAGGAGCTGCAGGCTGACTCACCAGAGGGAAGGCTGGGAAGGCTTGGGGGGGGGGGGCTGGAAGGGGAGGGGAGGGACTGGCTGCAGCTGGGAGGCTGTCTCACCTTGCTAGTGACAACATACCTGTTTCCATTCACCCCCAACACACACACACACACACATACACACAGCCCATGGTAAGAATCGCCCATGGTTTCCGTGTGAGACTCCTTCAGGTCTATTTGTGGAACTGAAGACTAGGAGGGAGCGACCAGAGCAGAGGGGACGTTGAGGAGATGGGGGCCATGTCCATGACCCTGCCCCTCCCTGCAGGGAGAGCAGCCGCTGACCCAGGTTCATAGAGTATATCGACCAAAATCTCACCGGGGCTTTGACAAGGATGTGGTATTTGCAGACTCCCTGTGTTGTCAGGCCACAGCTCCACATCTGCAATGGCAGCAGGGGACGGCTGGGTAGAGCCGGTTCCTACCTGCTCTGCTGGGCTCTGGAGGTTTCTGCTGCTCACAGTGTCTTCTTTCCCTGTCGCCCTCAGCCCAGCGCTCTGCCCATGAGCTGCCCATGGTGGAGAGACAGGACGTAGACAGCTGCTTGGTCTATGGGGGCCAGCAGATGATCCTCACCGGCCAGAACTTCACAGCTGAGTCCAAAGTCGTGTTCACGGAGAAGACCACAGGTCAGTCAGTGGCTTTCTTGGTTCCCGGCTCATCCTCTTGAGTCACACAGACCCAAGTGTTGTGCCTGGCTCGTCCCTGTGCAGACTGCCGTCACACAATGTCCCTGGCCTCTTTGACGGTTCTTTGGATATTTCTCTTTATTTCTATTTAAACTTTTTTTAAAAATTTTACGTGTATGAGTGTATTGCCTGTAGGTATGTAAGTGCACCCATGTTATGCAATGCCCGCAGAGGTCAGAGGGCCATCGGATCCTCTGGAACTGACATTACAGATAGTTGTCGGCCACCATGTTGGTGCTGAGATTCAAACCCAGTTGCTCTGCTAGCACAGTCAGTGCTCTTAATGCTGAGCCGTCTCTCTAGCCCCCTGAATGTTTCAGTGGAGACTAAATGCATCCTCTTTCACCAACTCTGTTTTTGTTTTGATATTTTTTCCTCATTTAGAGGGTCAAACTTTAAACAAACACTTTTTCCTATTATTTAGCAGAGAATCTATATACATCAACCCTTGTCCTGGGTTCAGATTCTGGCTGGGCCACTTGTCTGCTGTGAACCTGGACAAATTATACAGTCTTTCTGTGCCTTGATTTCATATTTCAAATTTCATATCCAGTTATGACATCAGTGGGTATGTCATGACTCATTAATCATTGACTGCTGTGCTTTTATTCTGAGCAGTGCTCTGATGAAGTTTCTAGGAATTTTAGGGATGGTCTTCTTATGTACCATCTGTCTACATGTCCTTTTGTGTAATTAGGAGTGATTCCTGGCAGTGAAAGCCTGTGTAATCCTGCTGAGAAATTTGCAATTTGCAAATTGAAACCTCTCATAATACAAATAGGTCCACCCCATCCTGCAGATGTCTTTGTTTTAAATTCAAAAGGCTTTGCAAGATTGGTAGACACTGATAGTTCACTTACATGCAGCGTAATGTTCTCATGTATTGAGCATGCAATGGAAGCTTTCAGTGAGGGCAGGTGCTCCTGCCACATTGTGGAGTTGTGAGGCAGGAGTTGGGAGCTGGAGTGTCCAGGTTATTGGGAGGGGGCATGTTGTCAGCTGAGATTTGTCCCATAGCACAGGTAGTCCGGTTAGAGAGAAAGCTGGGCTGGGGTGTGGGTCCCCTTCTGGAAATACAGGCGTCTGATGGATTGTCCGCCTTCTTAAACAAACCAGGGTCTCATCTGTGAAAGACAAGGGTCTAGGAACAGCCAGCCCTGAGTTCAACATGGAGCGGGCAGATCCTGGCTGGGGGCAGCATTGAGATCTTGGTTACAGCCTGGTGATTGGCTGACTCCCAGGAAGGGCTCTGGTGGTTGGGGAGAGCAGCAAGCAGATGCTTGGAGTCCCCTAGCTGCCACAGCAGAAGGAGGGGATGCTGAGAAGGGCAGCTGAGCAAATTTGTCAGGAAGCCTGAGGTCTCTGACAGTGCTGTGGGGATCTGAGGCACACCTGTCCAGGTTGAGTGACAGCAGACACTGGGTTGGGACTCACAGAGGTGAGACTGACAGTTTGCACCCAGGCAGGAAGAGCCTGTGTTCATGTCCTTTCCTGGACATCAATGATGGGGGGCCGGGGTGTCCTGTGAGCGAAAGGGGCAGTATGCAGCAGCCCTGCCTCTCCTCCGGGTACCCTGAGCTCTGCCCAAGTCCAATCCACTGAAACGTCCGTAGGCATTTCACTCCCCATGCAGAATTGCTCCTGGTGGGGAGCAGCACTCTGTGGCTTGGAGGTCACCGGGAAAGGCAGGCGAGGGAAAGAAGACGGGGTTAGTACAACACCGGGACGGGGTGTCCCCGCATGCTGACCACGCCTCTCACAGGCCAGGCATCCCTTTGCGGCCACACACCTGCGCCCTCCACGGGAAAGTGTGCAGAGCGGGGAGGGGAGGAGGCTGTTGTCTTCAGACTTTGATTGGGGCCCTACCCGCTGCCCACAGGGCTCTGCCGGCAGAGTGGTCTCAGCTTACACAGAAGTGGATGTGCGTGTGTTTGAGACACGGTCTCCCTGTAGCTTCAGCTGGCCTGGAACTTGCTCTGTAGACCAGGCTGGCCTCAATCTCATGGAGATCCACCTGCCTCTGCCTGCCAAGTGCTAGAATAAGAGGCGTGCACCACCATGCCAGGCATGTATGTATTTTAAATCCTGTTTTTTTATCCTGTTTATACTGACACTTAATATTCTCTCAGAACCTGACAGTGAACAGATGAGTATTTACGTTTGAAGGGTCTCACGGTGTTTGTTAACACACTGCCCTTTTGTCAAGCCTGAGTGATCCAGGTAGGGACATGGCTCTGCTTGGTTCAGGCATGTGTGCCGGTCACTGGTGTCGTTGTGAAAGAATATCTTGACAAAAGTTGCTGGAGAAAGGAAGGGTTTTCTCTGGGCTTGACGTTCAAGGGCACAGCAGGTCACACTTACATCTGAAGCAGAGAATCATGAAAGCTAGGACTCAGCTCCTCAGACAAGGTGGACAGGTCTTCCCACCCCGTTAACCTAACCTAGATCACCCTGAACACACCTGCCCCAAGGCTTGTCTCTGGGCTGGTCTGTCTCCTGTCGTGATGATGATCAGTTTGAGCTGTCACAGCGGGCGGAGGTAGTAGGGCCTCGCAGATGCTTGAATGGGAGAGTAGCCTCGAGTCACGCCGCCTCAAGTGGACAGAGCCTCTGTGCTGGCAGAAATGTCGAGGGGATGGTGGGAGAGTGGAACCTGCCAAGCCCATCCCGCACGGGCCCTCCGTGGGCTTCCGATGACCCGGGTGCTCAGAAACCTCGCTGCTTCTCAGGGCACTGACGAACTGTGTGCTGAATGAATGAATGGGCTCTCAAATGAGTGGCATTTATTCCACTCCCGGTTTCCAGAGCATTTTGCACCTTGACCTTATTGTGGGAACCGAAGTGTCAGTGGGGAGATCAGAGCCACAGCTCCTGTGCTGAGCCCGGTCCTCACTCCCGCCTTTCTCATCTAACCCGGCACCCCCAGCCGGACAGTTAGGCTAAGGAGACCGAGGCCCTCACCTGTAGACAAAATGTGAGGCTTGGCCTGTGATTCAGCCTCCTTGGCCCCAGTTTCCCCCTCTGCAAACTTGGATACCAATCCTGCCTGTGTGGGAGTCACAGCCAATGCCACTGATCATCTTATGGCTGCCTCAGTACTCTGGCTGAAGGCCTCTCGCATGCTGCCTGGGTGCAGGCCCAGGTTGAGCAAGCTGCGGGAGGGGCCGCCAAGCTTGAGGTCAGACAATATAGCGGTTAGTTTATAATTGCATGTCAACTTGCCGCAGCCCAGAATCACCTGGGGAGAGAGTCTTAATGAGGAATTCTCTAGATCAGGGTGGCCTGTGGGCCTGTCTGTGAGGATGGTCTTGATTGTTAATTGATGTGGAAAGACCCGGTCCACTGAGGGTGACACCAGTCTCTAGGCGGGGGTCCCGAGCTGTGTGAGGGTGAAGAGAGCCGGCTAAGCACAACTGTGAATGTGCGGTGAGCAGCTGGTCTCAAGCGCCTGCCTCTGTGACTCCCCTGAAACGGTAGACTGCACCTCCTAAATGTAACCTGAATAACCGTTTCTTCCTGTGTTGCTCATTGTTGGGACACATTTTATCACTATCTCAGCAACAGAAATGAAGCTAAGACAGACAAACCAGGGCTTGGTTCTCCCATCAAGAGTTGGTTGCTGTGCCATCCTGCACAGGCTGCTGCACCTCTCTGAGCGAGCATTTTCTTTCCTCTTTTTTATTTTTTTTTGTCAGATTCAGTGATTTACTGTTCTGAGGAGATGGGAAGACAGGTTGAGCTCTGTACACAGACAGGACTAGGGATGTTGAAAATGTTTAATAACTTTTAAATATATTCTCTTATCTTCACACTTGGTTATAGAAAAACAGACAGGAAGTTTGCCCCAGGGAAACCAAGAGACATTGAAAAATACTAAGCAATAGTAACAGGCCCTGGGCCAAAGTGCTAAGCTATGGTTAGTACTCTGGCTATGAACTATTCTGCTCTGGAAAAGCTCAGATCTGGGCTGATCTGCTCCAAGATCCTTCAACTTCCTCTAGGCATGGACTAATTTACGGTGTTGGAGACCCTGACCTCTGCCATGGTTGCTGGTAGAAGGAGATTTGTTTCATAGAGAAGAGCCTCGCATACCGATCCCCCAATCCCAGGGGACCAGTAGGGCCATCTGAGGCTCCCGAGAAGTGGGCTCCCTCAGCTCTGACGGGGTCCCTGATCTTTGCAAGGCACAGGGCCTGCTCTTATGACCCTGAGGGTTCCGCTCCCTCTGGGCTGCCTCCTGCCAGGGGATCCCTGTTGCTCAACTTGATTTTTCCAAAACCAGTCCTCTGTCCATCTCCATGGACACTTGGCCAGCAGGCGCTGCAGGCGGGGCGGTGGAGTTTTCCAAGGCAGGGGGATCCCAGCTGTCCTTCTCGTTGGGAGAGGTGACAGCTTCGGGCTAATCTTAGCCTCCGAGTTTGGTCATCCGCACCGGGAGCCTCAGAGTGCTTTTTATAGCCATCCACTGAAACAGGCTTGGCACTTTCCACTCCAGCGAGAGGACCAGCTGAGGAGGTGGAAAACGGGAGAGGGTCTAAGGAGCCGCCTAGTCAGAAAAGCCCCGTGTTTTGGAAAGTGCCGTCTTATTTATAGCAGCAATGATGAGGTGATTATGTGATTTTTTTTTTCAGGCCTATTTTTAATTCTTTTCATGACTTGCAGGGACCTGTGAGACTCTATCCTTGCCCGTCTCTCTGATCTCTGGCTTGCCTGACTGCAGAGAAACCCTCTTCCTTCTGCCTCCCAGTCCCTTTCTGCCCCAGGACCTTGGCATGTGCCACTGGTTCCCCATCATTCTCAGACACCACTTTCTCTGAAAACCATTCTCATGGCTCATTCTTCCTGTTCCCCCCAGTGCTCTCAGCCTGACCCATCATCACGCTCGGTTCGTGTAACACCCAGCATTTTTCACCTGTCTGTCTGATGTCCTGAGTGTTCATTGGTCCCTCATATTAGACGCTCAGTTTTTTGAGAGCAGGGACTCAGCACTTGCTCTGCCCTCGACTTCTAGAAGTCCCATATTGTCCTTCCCTTCCTCCATTTTACAGACACGTTGACTGAGGCTCAGAGCTACTGAACCAGAGACCCTGGGCCAGCCCCCTCGCTGGGGAAATATCTGGAATCCCAAAAGCAGCGTTTGCTTCAGCTCTAGGGTAATCTCTCAAGTTGCAGCGAGGATGTTCAGAGGTAGAGAGGCTCTGCTGATCTTGCTTGGCTGCTAGGAACCTTTGCTGTGCCCTCTGCAGAGTAAGAAACAGAGCCCTCCAGGCAAGGTCAAGCTGGGAGGCCAGGCTGTTCCTGCCCTCGCTGGGAACTCTGGCCCCTGGCCTCAGGCAGAGTCGGGGGTCCCAGCAAAACATTGCAAAACAGGAAAAAAATCCAAGGACACAAAAACACAAGCGATGCGGTTGAGGAGACGGGTTGCCATGGCTCTGAGCGACTCTTGCGGCTGGGCGCGATCCAGTGTTTTGGAAGGTTCCTCCATGTGACACAGGGTTTTGGAATTCCTCAGCTGGTAAATCCTTCTTGATTCAGGCCCCTGGCCCAGTCCAAGCCGCTCCCCGGCTCTCTGTGTCCCTCGGGGGCGTAGGCTGGACACAGGCCCACATCGAATTACTCAGCTTTGAAACTGAACTTGTTTGAAGAGGCCTCTTGTTTTTTTGGATGGTTTTCTTGGCGAGGTCTGATGGCAGAGATTCCTGTCACCTGTCGAGAAGGCAAATTGATTTTTTTCGGGAGGCGTGGGTGGTGGAATTCCCTCTTTCCCACTGAGTCACCAAAGCCATGACTCACTTTTACACGGAGGTTCCCAAAGGCTGTCGTTTGGGTTCTGTTTAATAAATAGAACCATGTATGTGCTTAAAATATATTTTGAAACATTTTTGCTAGGTAAGTATTTTCTGAGCGTGAGTGTGATGGGCAATCAGAGGTGTCTTAGCAACAGCCCTGCACCTGCACCTGTTCCTGCCTTGGCCTGTGGCCTCCTGGGGCCTGGGTGGGCTAATCTGAACAGCAGACCCTGGCCTGGAGGATCTCTGGGAATCAGACTGCAGGCTGGACAGCGTGACTAAGGCTCCAGAGACCTTTGCCCTCGGTGACTCACTCACTGCCAGTGTCATCAGCCTTCAGCCCCCAAAGACAGACTGCAGCTCGCTCTGAAGCCACACTGGACAGAAAACAGTCTCATTTTTCAGACAGCCACGCACCGGCCCGAGATCAAACCCCCTTTCCAAAAATTGGCTTCTTGGGGGAAACAAGCTTGCAGCCCATTCTGTTTGGAATCTTGGGAAAAGGCCACAGAAAGGAATTTCCTTAGTGATCTAAGTCAGTGTTTACACTTTCAGAAGGTGGCCTCAGGGACCTGAGAGATGCTCAGAGGTTGAGTACTATCTGCTCTCGCACAGGACCTAGATTCGATTCCCAGCACCCACATAGTGGCAAACAACTGACCATAATTCCAGTTCCAGGGGAATATGACACCCTCTTCTGACCTCCAAGGACATTGCACGACATGGGGGCACTTACATACATGCAGGCAATACACTCGTATACATACAATAAAAATAATAAAAATTTTAAAAAGAAATTGGCCTCAGGAGCCAGGCAGCATATGCCTCTAGTCTCAGCACTTAGGAGACAGGACTGGGGATGTGGCTGAGTTGGTAGAGTGCTGGCCTAAGCCCTGGGCTCCATCATCAGGACCAGATGCACCAGGCATAATGGTGCATGCCTGCAATCCCAGCACCGGGAAGATGCAGGCAGGAAACACGAAGTTCAAGGCCATCCTTAGCTACATAGCAAGCTCTAGGCCTCCCTTGGGAGACGCAAAACCCTGGCTCCAGAAAACCAAAAAACAAGGAAGGAAGGAGGGAGGGAGGGAGGGAGGGAGGGAGGAAGAGGAGGGAGGGAGAAAGGGAGGGAGGGAGGAAGAAGGAAGGAAGGAAGGAAGGAAGGAAGGAAGGAAGGAAGGAAGGAAGGAAGGAAGGAAGGAAGGAAGGAAGGACTTGTCATTGCTGCCATCAGCCTCTGTGAGCATCCCTACTGCCAGGTGGCTTAGCTTCTGAAGTATCCAGCAGAAGTCCCCATCTGTCTTGTGCTGTGTAGCTTGGGACTCAGTTTTCCCAACTCTAAAATAGAATCAGTAGGTTTTGTTTTTGTTTTTTAACAACAAAGAATATGAAGACACTGCAGTTGTGAGTTGCAGGCACAGTGGGTGCCCTGAACTCAGCCGACCCTCCAGGGGAGTCCCTGACTTCTCCACCTGGAGCCTACAAGGTCTTGCCTTGGAGTTTTCTTGGCCATCAGAAGCCCATGCCAGCACAGAGGACTTCCTGTCTTTACACACAGAGCCTTCAGACTTCCATCACCCTGGCCCAGCAGAGCTGGGGAGTGATAGATAACCCCTCCCCTCTCCCTCACAGATGGGGATGCTGAGTCACACCTGCGGTTGACAGACTTCCTTGAGGTGACAGAGCTTGGCAGTGGAAGGTTGGGCCCCAAACCCCAGTTTCCTGGTTCCCAGAGTGCCTGGCAGTCTGCAGCCTGTGGGGCTGACTATAGACTTAGGAGAGTGGTTCTGGGGACAGGGTGTGAGGCAGGTGCTGAAAAGGCCTCTGTGAAAGGTGGACCCTGTCTACACCTGCTCTTCCTCTGCTCACTAGGCCTCCAGGGCTTCCACATTCACTCACCCTGTGTATTTACTGAGCACCTACTATGTATCATATACCATGTGACAGATGAGGCTTCTGCCCCAAGGGGTTCCTGCCATTGTAACCTTGTTTTTAAGCAGAGGACTTTCAGGAAAGACTTGAAAGGCAGAGAAAGCCAGGTCACGGAGAGTGTGAGGGGTCTGGAGTCTGCAGGGAGGCTGGGCAGTGCAGGGTGCCCATTCAGCATGGTCCTTATGTGGGCCTCCATCACAGGCCAAGAGGAGCAGAGGGTGTGCTTGTGGAAAGCAGAACTGGGTTTTCTGAGGCTCGAGTGTAACTAAACAGCTTGTGCTTTCATTTGGTGAAATCTGGCGACCCTGGGTAGAGAGGTTGAGAAGGAACTTTCTAAAAGAACTGGCTTTGAGCAGATCCCTGAAGGAGGGAATGAAGGATGTGCATTGGAGGATCTGTCCAGGGCCCAGATGGTGTGGGGGATGGGCTTTGAGAAACCCAAACTGAGCAGCTGTTTGCAGTGGGTAGAGACCGTGGCGTCCTTGGCATCTGTACTAGGACTCGTAGACAAGGAGAGGAGTTTGGTTTTGTCCCCAAACAGTGGGAATTTGCTGGAAGCTTTCAGTGAGGAGTTACATAATATGGACCATTTGTACGATTGCTTGGGTGATTCCTCTGGAGCTAGGGCAGGGAGATGGTGCAAGTGGATGCTGGGAAACCGGTGAGCCACTGCCATGTTGATCTGGGACAGGCCCTACCATGACGGTGGGGTCAGGAGAGAGGCTTGATGTGGGAAACCACTGGTTTCCTCCGCAGATGTCCGTAAATCTGGCTGGGCAGTACCGCTGTTTCAGAGATGAGATCCTAAGCTGAGGAGAAGCTTCTGACCACCTCAAGTCTTCCTGGCACACTCGGCCATGTTCCAGGAAGGACCTGCTTTCTGCGGGTCAGCTGTCATAAGTGCAGGCCAAGGTGACTCCAGCCACCATCATTTAGCTGCTCACTTTAGATGGGATTTTTCTAGAACATCTGCTCCAGAGACCAAATTCCTTTATTTCATCTCTGTCTTATGTGGAAGAAGCATACCAGGTCTCTTCAGGGCTAATCCATGGGGGCCATTGGGCCTGAACCCTCAGATCTACAGTGGACTCTGGAACTGGGGAACATGGTCTGAGGCCCCATGGGACCCTAGGGGATAAGTCACATGGATTGTGTGTGGTTTGTCATCTCCAACTGGGTGTTCCCTGTGACCATCTCAGCTTCTGTTCCCCAGAGGGGCTCTGTAGCAAAGGCTAGCGGTGGTCCCTCTATCCCTCTGTTGGGCCTCTTGCATGAGAGACCAGTGGCCAGGAATTGGCTGGCTGACTGTGGGCCTCTGAGTAGGCACTTCTGAGACCACTGCATGCGTCCATCCAGCGGTGTTTATTGAGCAGCTGCTAGGTGCTCTACACTGGTGCTGGGGATAAAGCCATACTTAGTAGGTGTGGCTCTGCTGTTAGTGGGGCTCCCACTGGCATGGGGAGACAACAAACCCACAGGCAGCTAGACTGGTGTCAGAGCACAGAGGAGGTGCACATACAGCTACTCCCCACTCCCCACCCTAGCTGAACCTGTGGGACCAGAACGATAGTGTCGAGCACAGGCAGTCTGGAGAGGATCACCTCTGCACTGGACGCAGGACAGCAAGCTCCATGGCAGGAGTTAGAGCAGATGTGGCAGGGGCTGGTGAAGGCTGGGTGACTGTGAGCGGGTCAAGGAGGAAATAGGGCAGAGGCAGGGCCCTCATCCCGGGGGAGTGGGGAACCTTGAGTCTCTGTCCTTCTTGACCTCTGATGAGAGCTCAGGCCCTGCCTCTCAGTCTGGAGACCCCTACAGTGCAGGAGTATGGGGTTCATCCTTACCCCTGAGCATGCCAAGGGCCTGCAGTGTGGGAGATGCCTCATCTGAGCCAGCAGCTGTGCCTGGCCCCCAGCTAATGTGACTATGGTCCCCCAAGAGCACCCAGGATACAAGCAGGAGACAGATAGCTGCTGTATACATTCTTCCTTAGAAAAATTTTTGTTTAAAAAAAATGGTTAAGGGACTGGGAATGTAATTCAGTAAGTAGTCACTTAGCATTTTGAGTGATAGTCATCAGGATAGCCCAGCCTGGCCCAGAGCTCACCATCCTCCTGCCTCTGCCCCTGAGTGTTGGGATCAGAAGCCAGCACCCCCATGGCTGGTACTGCTTGTGTCTGAGCAGCTTTATAGATCATAAGATGACTTTATGCCACAATATGGCTCTGTGGTCCCCAAACCAGTTCACTTTTAATACAACAGGGGCATGTTTTCTAGTTAGGGAAGTAGATCTACCTTATTCTAAGGGATATTGGCATACTGATATCTACCCACCCATCAATCTACCCATCTACTCACCTACCACCCATCCATCCACCACCCATCTACCTACCCACTCATCCATCTATCCATCCACCTACCCACCCACCCTTCTGTCCATCCACCCTCCCCATGTGTCCATCCACTCACCTGTCTGTCCACCCACCCACCCCTCTACCTGTCTACCCATCCGTGCATCCATCCACCCACCCATCCACCCATCCACACATTCATCCACCCATCTACCCATCCACCCACCCATCCACTCATTCATGCCTCCCTCTTTTTGTCCCTCCTTCCTCTCATTGGTTAAGGCACCGTAGTGAATTCGATGGCTGTGTGTGAACTCCTTCCATGGCCAGTCTATTCACTGAGTATGAAGAATACAACATAATGAAAGATTTTAAGGACACTCTCCCCGCCCCCAGCTGTAGCACTGGGACAGAGACTCAGACAGTTCTCTTTCCCTAGAGGTCAGTGTGACACCTAAAATCTAAAGCAGTGTCCTGGGAACACTCACAGTGGCTTAGGCCTGTGGCTGAACATTTCTAAACCTGCCTATTCTAACACTCGGTCCCACTCTTTGAGGAAACTGAAGTGTGGAGAGCTTGAGCTACCACTCAAAGGCCACAAAGACCATCGATGCAGGTTGCAGGACTTGAACATGGTCAGAATAAGGTGGGCCTTCAAGAATCCTCTAGGGATGTATTTTGAAGGCACTGCCTCAAGTGAGCCGGACTCAGAGTGGGAGCGGGAGGACCTCCCAGTGACCCTGAGGATTTGTGCGTCTGTGAGTGTGGGGTAGGGGGAGGGAAGAGCTGCCCCAGAGCACGGCCCTGAGACACTTAGCAAACCACACACTTCCTTTAGAGCCCAGCCCTAGAGTATGTCTTCCGCGTGGTGAGGCTAAATGGAGAAGACGACTGTGGTCAGCTTTCACTTCCCGCTGGGGACCTGCTTGTTTAGAGCTCAGCTCAGGCTCTGTATGAGCATGCTCAGCCTGGCCTGGTCCCCAGGCTGCTGCCCTTGAGTCTCTGGGTCCCGAAGGGTAGGAAGACAGAAGAGAGACCTTGGCCATTGCTGGCTGAATTTCCATTTGCATACCTGTGACAGGCGGCCTTCTCGCTCCTCCTCCTCCTCCTCCTCCTCCCATCCTTCCTTTCGTCCTCCCTTCTTCTGTCTTCTTCCTCCCTCCTCCTCTTGTCTCTTTCTCTTCCTCCTTACCCCCTCCTGCCCTTCTCTTCTCCTCCTCCCTCTCCTCCTCCCCCCTCTCCGTCCTCTTACCTTACCTTCCCGAGGGCTGGGATTACAGATATGTGCCCAGCTTGAACAGAGTCTTTTCTTTAAAGCAAAGACACAGGGTGCCGTTGGCATCTTATATAAGAGGTGCCAAGACCTGTCACACACACATCGCTTTGTAGATCCCTCAGCCTAGACCTGTAGGGAGAAATGTTCATAATTGCAAACAGAGAATACTTCTTCGATCCCAATTTAAAATGTGTGCAGTTTCGGTCTTAATGTGTGCTGAGATATATGCAAAAGAACGATAGAGACCGTGTTTGATAACCTGCCAACTTCAGCACACCAGTCCTCACCAAAGATCTGCCGCTGGTTAGTGCAGTGTGCAAGCCTGTTACCTTGTTTGATTCATGTACAGACTCTCTGAGTCTGTACCAGATACCATGATACTTTCATGTTTTGGAGACAGAGAGGTATAGTGTCTTATCCAAGGTCACACAGCTCATTGGGGCAAGCAGGAATTCTAGGCCAGGTTCGAATCAGTGTCTCCCAGGCCTAAGAGCGTACTGGAGTGGGCAGGCATTTCCTCTGCATCCCCCATTCTTCTTACAGTCCTCACCTGCCAGGCTCCAGGGGGCCCTGCCCTGCATGGAGGTAACCTCAAAAAGTCTGAGGACAGGAACTTGGCAAAGGCAACACCAAGGTTGAGTGGCTGGGCTGCAGCGGGTGTGAGGGCCCGGGATGCTTGACTCTGGCTGTCAGCTCCATTCTGGCTTCTCTACTGTGAGCTATATGACCCTGGCCAGTGCTCCTATCTCTGTGTAGGAGTCCTCACCTAGCTAGTAAGGTGAGGCCCGGGAGTGCCTTCCGGGTAGAGTATATGGGAGAGCAGCCTGGAGTCTGAGGGTCAGAGGGTGCTGGGCCCAGAGCAACCGTTTAGAGTTAGGAGGACAACCAGGTGTGCTGATACCTGCCGTTAATCCCAGCACTCAGGAGGCAGAGGCAGGTGAATTTCTGTTCCAGGCCAGCCTGATCTACTAAGTGAGTTCCAGGCCAGCTGGGGCCACAGGAGACCCTATTTATTCATTAATTAAAGAAAGACAGTGCCCAGAGCAGCCATTCTGGGCTTTGAAGGCCTTGGCAGAGCCCTGATGCTGTCATAGAGGCACAGGAAGGCGGGGAGGTTCAAGACGGGCTGCTGGATCCATCGCTGTAAGGCTCGGCCTGGGGGGTTCTTTCTCAGCCTCTCAGAGATGGGCCCCTGCCTCTGCTCATACGCGGGCAAGCCTCCGCCTTGCTGTTCTCTTGGGCTCGTTGTAGTTCTGCACTGTGTTCTTGCACAACCCTTCTTCCAGCCTCAGTTTCCCCCTCTGATGGCACCGAGCTGGCTTGTTGTTAGGGTGATCTCAAGCTCCTCTGGGTGGAACCTCATTGGATGGACATATCCACCATCGAGGGAGAGAGGTTTCTGTCCTTTTTCCCTGGCTCCCTAGATCTGAAGGGCCAATCTGTGGTAACCCATGGTGACAATCCATGATGACACCCTTTCATGGACACTGCCGTTCAGAATGTTCATTGTGTGTTGTGCTGCAGGTCAATGAGGAAAGTTAGCCAGAAGCTGTGGGCTCAGTTCTTCTTGACAGGCTTTCTTGGAACCCGTCCACACCTCCCAAGAAGGAGCTTCTGAAAACCAACCAAGCTCTCTCCTCTTTTCCTTTCTGTCTTTTCTGTTTCTTGAGACAGGGCTTCACTTTATAGCAGCTCTGAACTGCCATGTAGGTTCTGGGAACAGAACTTGGGTCCTCTGTAAAATCAGTAAGCACTCTTAACTGCTGAGCCATCTCTCCAGCCCTCCCCACTTAGTTTTTGAGACGGGATCTCTGCTTGAACCTGAAGCTCATGTTTTGGCAAGTGTTTTAGTTACTGCAGTCATTTCCCTGCTGTGATAAAACCGACCAAAGCCGGCTTGGGGAGGAGAGGGTTCACTTCAGCTCACACTTGCCAACAATCTTTGAGGGAAGTCAGGCAGGAACTGAAACAGAGGTCATAGAACGTTGCTCACTGGCTTGCCCAGTTATATTTCTTACTCAGCCCAGGCCCCATTGGCCTAGGAATGGCACCACCCACAGTCAACTAGCAGTTGAGAAAACTCCTGACAGACGTGGCCACAGGCCAATCGGATGGAGGAAATTCCTCAATTGAGGGTCCTTTCGTCTTCCCAGGTTACTCTAATTTGTGTCAAATTGACAAAAACTAGCCAGCACGGGAAGTCGAGCGTCCAGCACGCCCCCAGGCTCCTCCCGTCCGTGTTCTTAGCGCTACAGTTACAAGCGTGTGCTGGTGCTCCCAGCTCTTTACATGAGGGACCAAACTTAGCTCCTTGTTGGAGTGACATTTTAGTGACTGAGCTGTTTCCCCAGCCCAGTCCTGCCCTTTGGCTTGGCTGGTTCTGCAGTGCTAGGAATTGAACCCAGGACCGCATGCATGCAAGGTAAGCGCTCTGTCCCCTAAGCTATATCCCAGCCCCTTGTCTGTCCCTTTGACTCAAGCTCATGTCTCCTGCAGTGCATCTAACAGAACCCAGAGGCCAGGACTGGCTTAGCCATTGCTGTAGTTTGCAGGATCTGCCTGTCTGCTTTGGAGCAATCACAGACTTTGTTACTTTTTGGCGGAGGAGGAGGTGTCCTAGGCTAGTAAGTTCAAATAATGCTCACGGCCCACATCCCCTGGCAGTCCCTCAGAGCTGAGGCTCTGGGTTCTATCCGAGCTACCACAGACAGTACTAAACAGCTCCAGAGAGAGAGATGGGGTTCTGAGGCCAGGTATCGGGGTGCACTCCATCCTTGCAGCCCATTAGAGTGAGCACACTGGAGCCTCTGTGGAGTCAGGGAACCCTGAACTTTGTGTTTTCCAAGCATTTACTAGCTTCTCGAATGTTCCCTCGCTCATAAAACCATTTAATATCCTTCAGTATCCATGTTCCACAAACACCCTGGAAACCCTTTTGGAAATGTTTTGTTTCAGCTGAAAACTTCCCAGTGGCCAGTGTAGGTGGTCAGGAGAGACATCCATAATTTGCAAATGAGGAGTTTTGTTTGGCCAGGGTTCTTGGCCTCTGGCTCGGGGACGGCCCTCAGCTTCTGGTGGAGGAGGGGCGGGGAGTCCACTGCTACCAGAACCTTCTCCTCCATTACTGTGACTCACTAGGGAGCCAGCAGAGGAGCAGGGTGGGCTTGGGTGTTTCCTGGTCCCCTGGAGACCCGTGAGTCAGGCATTGTCTGGTGCCTAATCCCTCCTGATTTAGGGTGGGGTAGTTAAACCACCTGTGTTCTCAGACAATGGGGACAAGTGAGGACCTTGAAGAGGACGTGATGAGGCCCCCAGGGCAGTCAGGTGATGACAGGACCTTTTGGAAATAGCGTTGGTGGACAACGCCTGTAATCAAGTGTTGTGGAAAACAATAACTTTTTTTTTTCCAAGAAGAAGAAATAGGCATTCAGATTAAAAAGGTTGTGATGGAAGGGGTGGCAGTTTGTACACATTTTTCTTGTTCTGTTGCTAAGTTTTCTATGTCAACATCTCTTTTGGAAAAAGACCTGTGCCTGTATGTATGAGAACACACACAGCTTGCTGAAGGGATGGATGGACAATGTCGGTTGTTGAATTATGTCTTAAGCCTCTGCTTTTTGCTGGTTCCTTCATGGCCTCTTGTTTTCTTATTTTCCAGATGGGCAGCAGATTTGGGAGATGGAAGCCACGGTGGATAAAGACAAGAGCCAGCCTGTAAGCCCCCAGGACACCGCCTGTCACAGGGCTGAGAGCTCAGAGTCCCCACTGAGGTTTCTGTACCCCATCTCGTGTCCTCCCTCCCTCCTTCCCTCCTTCCTTCTCCTTTCTCTTTCTCTCCTTTCTCTGTCTCCTTCCCTGCCGTTCTCTCTCTTCCTTCCTCCCTTTTTCTCTCTTCTTTCTCTCCTCCCTCCATTCTTTCTGTCTCTGCCCGCTTCTCCGCACTTTGGACCTTATAGTCACTAAGTACAAACTGAGCTGACTGATGCTGTCACACTTACCGAGCACCAGGCACCTCGGTTTGTAACTGTGGCATCCTCATACACTTTGACTTTCCTTGCTGGGACTGGAGAGTTAAATTCTTTTTCAATCAAATTTATCTGTAAATATAGGGAACATGTCAAATATTGATGGGCCCAGTGAATGCTCTTGGGGTTCGGGTAAGAATTGAGGCACACTGCAGTTAAGTTCATGACTGCTTCCTTCTAGAACATGCTTTTTGTTGAGATCCCCGAGTATCGGAACAGGCACATTCGTATACCTGTGAAAGTGAACTTCTATGTCATCAACGGGAAAAGAAAACGAAGCCAGCCACAGCACTTTACCTACCATCCAGGTGAGACCTTCTCTCAGATGCCCTTCAGGTTGCCAGGCAGCAGGGACTAGGGCTCATGATGGCCAAGGTCTGCTCCCAGCTGGGTAACCTGAGGAAAGTGGCCCACCCTCTCTGAGCCTCAGTTTTCTCATGCATCGGATGGTACCTTTCCTGTATGACCCACCAATACCAGGCACTGGCTGTCACTGTCATCCAGGTTTTCTGTGGTGTGGGGTAGGACATGTGGGGACAGGACAGAAGCTTGCTAAGCCAATGATGCTTGTCCCTGTCTTGGGTTTGATCACATCCATGGTCAAAAGTGGGCGTGCCCTAGCCCTTGCAGGATCCTTGACTGTTCCCACAATGGGTGGAGTTACTTGGGTGACAACCAGGCTGGGAGGTCTCATTCCCATGAAACTCCACAGGCCCAAGAAGTTTCCAGTAGCAGGTGACTCTGAGGTTACTGATGGGTCAGATGGCAGTAGAGGCTGCAGAATAGATTGAGCTGGCCCTTCGCAAAGGGCCACAGACCTCCCAGGCTGGGGAAAGCCTGCAGACCACCATTCCCAGCTCAAAAATGTGTAAGCCCAGCGCTGCAGCCCCTGCCACATCACCGTCTTCTGACCAGTCCACACAGACCCTAGAACGGAGCAGGCATCTGACCTGGGCCAGCTTAGCTTCAGCAGGGTGCGTAGGTGATTCCCAGAAGGACACCCACTGTAAGAACGGATCAACGTGCTGTCTGGAGCAGAGGTCGCATCCCACGGGCCTCACAGGCCTCACAGCCATGGGAGAGCGCTGTGTGCTGGCTCTATTTTCTGGCATGTTCTCCTTTCCAAGGTAGCAAAGCCGCTCTGGGTGGAGCCTCTACTTTAGCTGGTGGAACAGGGCTGAGGGGGATCTGACCCTCAGATCTCTGGTTGTCTAGGAACCAAGATGTTGCCTTTAAATGGCATCTTCAGAGACGATTTCGGAGGGCTGGAGTCAGACCTGTGGTCCTGCTTGCCTCCTCCTACCCTGACTCTTGAGAGGTCACCCCACCCACACCAGCGATAGTCCCAGCAACCTGTTTGCCTAGCTGTCCCCCCACAGCCTGGTGATACTTCAAGGTTGTTGGGAAGGAGCATTTCCGATGATGGGTGCCGGGTAGGGAGTAAGAAACAGCAACTGTGAGAACTCATGACAGTGATGGGAACATTGGCAGCAAGCATTGAGTGCCCACTGCATGCAGCTACTGAGCTCTGTGCCTTGTACGTGCATCTTATTTAATCTTTCTGCGGGGGAGCAGGCGGGGAAACTGAGGCCTGGACCAGCAGGATGGAAGAGGGTGACAGTTGTTGGGTTGGCCATCCCTTTGGAAGATATTCAAGTGTCTGTTTGGTTGCAAGCTGTGGTACAGACCCAGAGAGTACTGGGGACTGTCAGAGCCGCCAGAGCCTCTCCTGGGAGGAGCTGGACCTGGTGAAAGTGTGTTCTCCTAGCAGTGAGCCTCTGGAGGCAGGGAGTTAGCTCCTTTATTGTTGTTCTGTTGTTTGTATTATTTTCCTCATAGTTAGAGGGAATTCAGCCCCTGTGGTGTGGAAGAAGCATGAGGCAGCTGGTCATGTTGAATCTACAGGCAGGAAGGAGGCAGGAAATGCTGGTGCTCAGCTGGCTCTCTCCTTGTAATTCAGTTTGGGACCCCAACCCATGTGGTAGTACAGTCTATGTTCAAGGTGGGTCTTCCCACTCAACCCAGTATAGAAGTTCGTTCATAGACATACCCCGAGGTGTATCCCCCACGTGACTCTAAATTCTATCAAGTTGACAGGATTAACCCCCAGGGACAGTGTCTCAGACCGTGACCAATACAGGGCGGGAATATGAGCAGAGGCCATGACAGGGAGTTCCAGGTCAAGGGGGAGCAAAGGGGTCACCGCAAGCCTTCTTCTCTGAGCTCCTGCCTTGCGGAAAGATACTGTCCAGGTCCCAAAGCTAAGTCAGGCCTAGCTTTCACCTTTGCAAAGCTGTGAAAGCCCATACTACAAGGACATTACAAGGTCAAGTTTTGCTGATGACATTTACACAGGGACCCTTTGACCTAAGGTTAATGAGTGACAGATCAGCCATAGTCCCAATTCCCATGGCTCTCCAAAGTTCCACCCAATGTCCCTCTGTCTCAATACACACATGCAGCTCACCTTGATTGCCACAACCCTGTGCTTTTCTCTCCCACAGTCCCAGCCATCAAGACCGAGCCAAGCGATGAGTGTGACCCTTCTTTGCTCTGCAGCCCGGCCCATGGAGGCCTGGGGAGCCAGCCCTATTACCCACAGCACCCGATGCTGGCTGAGTCCCCCTCCTGCCTTGTGGCCACCATGGCCCCCTGCCAGCAGTTCCGCTCTGGGCTGTCATCCCCCGATGCCCGTTACCAGCAGCAGAACCCTGCAGCTGCCCTCTATCAGCGGAGCAAAAGCCTGAGCCCAAGCCTGCTGGGCTACCAACAACCAGCCCTCCTGGCAGCACCTCTGGGCCTGGCTGACGCCCACCGATCTGTGCTGGTGCATGCTGGCTCCCAGGGCCAGGGCCAAGGTCAGGGCTCAACCCTGCCACACACATCCCCAGCCAGTCAGCAGGCTTCACCTGTGATCCACTACTCACCCACCAACCAACAGCTTCGCAGTGGGGGCCACCAAGAGTTCCAGCATATCATGTACTGTGAAAACTTCGGCCCCAACTCCACCAGGCCCGGCCCGACTCCCATCAGCCAAGGCCAGAGGCTGAGTCCAGGCTCCTATCCCACAGTCATCCAACAACAGAATGCCCCAAGCCAAAGAGCAGCCAAAAACGGACCCCCGGTCAGCGACCAGAAGGAAGCCCTGCCCACTGGAGTGACAGTCAAACAGGAACAGAATCTGGACCAGACCTACCTGGATGACGGTAAGAGGTTTGATTTGTTCACTGCCCCTCAGGCAGGTACCCGCAATGTCCCCACTTTGAAGCCCACTGCATGGTCTAGCACACGCCGACACCTTTTGGGCCTCTTGAATTGAGAATGAGATGACCTGTACATTCTGTGTGTGTAGTATCTCCCTCTTGGAGCTCTGAGATGGGTAATGACTCTTAGTTGACCCCTAGAGCCACTCCAGTAGAAAAACCCAGTGAGGGGGACTGGAGAGATGGCTCAGTGGTTAAGAGCACTGGCTGCTCTTGCAGAGGACCTGGGTTCAAGCCCCAGCACCCACGTTGCAGCCCACAGCTGTCTACTGTAGCTCCACTTCCAGGTAATCTGACGTCCCCTTCTGACCTCAGCAGGCATTGAACACATGGATGCACTTACATACATGTAGGCAATACTTTCATACACATAAAGTAAAAATAATTCACTAATAAATAATAGATCAATTAAAACATTTAAAAAGGAAAAAGAGAAAGCCAGTGAGGGGAGTTCTGGCCGCAGGAGTGTCCCTAAGTCATGACCCGGGTCTGTCTCATGCTTCCACACTCTTTCCGGGGCCAAATTTAGACAGAAGGAAGGAGAACGAGCTTCCATTCTTCCCCACCGAGGAAAACCCCACTTTATGGCTCTCTTTTGTGCGTGGGGGAGGGGTGGAGAGCGAGGAAGGAGCATGGCCCTTGAAAAGGGGCTCTATCAGGAGCATGAATGGGGCTGCGGGCAGCTCTGCCACGTGCTGGCAGGACACAGAGACCATTGATGGAGGGCAGCAGTGGGCTTCCGCTGGGACCAGCCCAGCTGATGGGCTGGCAGGGCCAAGAGAAGGATGCAAGAAGGCTTTGTGTGAAGGTACCCCGGTGCGTGAGCACACAGCCTTGGCCAGAGGCATGGCCTGTCACAACAGCTGTGATGGGTGTTGGGTGTTGACTGGGCTCTCCAGGGAGGAAGGAGCCCCCTCACCTGAGATAAGCAAGGGGCGCCTGAAAGGCAGCGAGGGCGGAACAGGCAGAACGGGCTTCTCTTCCCTTTGAGGCTCCAGAAAATAAGAAATCTAGGATGTGAGTTTTGGAATAGAGGGCCAGGTGATCCCCTCCCCCAGCGCAGCTCGCTGTCCATGGGCTAAAGCATCTGACACCGGGTGGAGCAGCCCGCATCCAAAAAGCCTGGGGTCAGGTGTAGCTCCAGTTTGGGGGTGCTGGGGTAACATTCTCAGCATTTCAAATCCAAAACTCTGAAATCTGGAGAAATGTACAATTTGAAACTTTCTGGGAATCATTTTAATGCTCAAAAGTTGGGATTTTAGGACATTTTGAATGTTTGGATTCGGGGTGTTCAACCTGTTCTCTGAAAACATAATGATTTAGGAGCATTAACTCCCAGGAACCTAGCCAGTGACCAGGAACAAGGCAGAGCAGTGCAGAACAGTTGCCATAGTTACCATCAAGCCCTGGGACTGATTTCAGACATGTGGGCGTCAGGAAGCCCTGCTGTGCTTGCTCAGAGTCTGCTGGCTGCTGGCAGTTCTCAGGCTCCTAATGGCTTCCATCTCTATAATAAAATGATCAGCCAAAACGTCCCCTAAGATCATCAGAGACCTCTGGGGACACTCATCGAAGGGCCACATTGTCCCCTGTGCCTGGCCAGACTTTCCAGTAGTGTTACTGTGTCAATAATTGACGGAATCTGAAAATGAAGAACAGGCTCAGTCAAAATCACTGCTCTGTTTGAGACGGGCCTGGGTGTGGTCCATCTGTGGATGGTAGACATCCAGGTGAGATCCTTGTCACTTAAGTTTAAAGGCACCTGTGGCTATCACGCACCTCTGTCCATATGAGCTGGGGCCCCCATTAGAGGTGGGGTGCTTTATGATTTAGTCTGTAAACAGCAGCCTCGGGGAAGATGTTGCTTTGGTCTCTGAGAGCAGGAATGTGCTGTCCATCCCACTCTGTCATTCCACATTAAAGACAAGTGCTGGGTGCCATAAAGGACTAGCAGGTAGACGTTCTGGTGAGTCAGAGGTGGTCACCATATCTTTGGTAGTCCTGGCTCCTCACATGAGATTGCTGTGTTACAGAAGAACATGAAGACCCTGTGGGGCCCCAGAAGGCTCTTTCTAGACACAGCCAGGCTCACAGTATGTTGGAGTGAACCACCCCCTTCCAGCCCGAGTCAGCACTGGACAGGAGAGAACCCCAAAAGAGACCTCTGTGCCTTCTTCATAGTCCCCACCCCTGGGACTTGGTGAAGGACCCTCTGTAGAAGGGTTCTGTGGCTTACAAAGGTGTAAAAGCTGTGTTTCGCCAGTTTTAAAAAGCCCTTGTCTGTGGTAGGACTTAGGATTTCTCAGAGCCTTGTCTGTGCTGGTTGATGTTGAAAACTCTCTAAAACCAAGGGTATGGTCGCACTTTCCGGACAGGAGATGTGTGGTGCACAGGCAAGGGGAGCTGTTCCCATGGTAGTGCATCCCTTGGCCACCCACAGCCCTGGGTTTGTGGCTTCACCGCAGGCCTGGACCTTGTTCCCTGCGCCGGCGTAAGGACACTCGGCTGAAGCCCAGCGCAGGTCTGTTAGGCCATATTTAGCCGTCTTAGTTCAAACTTAGTCTTCTTGGGGGGGGGGGGGCTCTGAGCATGGGGGGGAGTCGTTTCCACTACGCATCTCCAAAGCATCCGTGTCTTCAAGACTCCCGGCATGGCCTGCCATACCCCAGGGTCAACTCACGACATGGCCAAGTCGTCTCTTGGTGGCCAGGATTTTAGGTCCTATGAAGTCTGGCTGTGCACCCCAAGACTGTGCACCTGTAATTTGGGGCTCACAGAGGGCACGTGGGTTGGGAGGTGACTTGGCTGGGAATCCTCTCCTATGCTGTTCAAGGGGGTCTCTTCCTGAAGCCGTCCGTGGCTGCCCAGAGTGCAGCTCACAGAGCAGAGTGTGAAAAGGACAGTGGACACGAGGCCTGGGCTCCACACAGATGCAAAAACGGACCTTCGAAGTTGGCCATGCCTCTCCAGGGACCTCCCCACCCCGTTTGCTCGGACATTGGCCCGCGGCCCAGTACCCGGCAGGGTGCCCACACTTCCTTTCTGTGGTCCTCGGCTGCATCCCTGCGCTGGAATATCTCCTTGACCCTGGGCTTAATCCAGCTCTCCCTCTCCGATGGCTGGAGATGTTCGCAAAAATCTCTTTGCACCCGCAAAATGAGCGGCAATCCTAGGCGTAGTGGGTCCCCTTTACCTGCTGCTCTTCACATGTGGGCTGTGCACACACATACCAACCTGCTTTCTCTTGTCTCTTGAACTCTTATGGAACTAGTCTCTTGTACCTGGGCATCCCTGGATTCTGGTGGTAGTGGATTCATTGGCCAAGGCCTCCTTCTGACCTTCCTCCCTCTTCCCCAGCCTCCCTGTCCTTAACCCTTCCTCCAGCTTTGACCTTGGCCCTTGATCTCACCATTCTTGGATCCCCAGACCCAAGTATTTTGCTGGCTGCCTCCTGAGCCAGGCACTGCCCTGGGCTTTGGGGAGCGCAAGGGAACAAAGCTTGTATCTGGGCCATTTTTTTGATCAAGGAGACAGATGTCGTGTCGATGCTGATGCGCTGAGTGACAGATGAGGGAAGCAGAGCAGGTCAGGGGCTGGGGAGTGGCTGGGTGGAGTGGTGCGGGCTCTGTCGCAGGAAGGTCTGGAGGAAGGGTAGTTCAGGGAGTTGGAACAGTCGGCGGGTGGTAGGGCCTTGAGGTGAGAGCAAGCAGATGGCGTTGGGGATTTTTGGCAGCAGTTGGGTGGGATTGAGGGACTTTTAGAGAAGGTTGCTCTTGCTGCCTTTATGAAACAGTCCCGAGGGAGGAGAGAGTTGAAAGGGGAGAGTCATGGCTCATAGGCAGCCGAAGGCTTACAGTTGTCTCCCCTTATCTTTGAGTTTTTGTTCTTTAGTTTCTGATACTCATGTTCAACCTCAGTCAAAATATTAAATGGAAAATTCTAGAGAGAAATAATTTGACCTAACTTTTCTTACAGCACATTGTTAAAAATAGATCTGTTTTGTCATCGATCTACTTTAGAAAGAAAGCTTTAGCACAGCTTTTCACATTTGGGTAAAACAAAATGTCCATAAGGGTCTGGAGTCTGGGGCTCTTAGAACGGGGTCCCTGGGATGAGGGATTACAACTGGTGTTCATTTTGGACACAGCTTTGGGGAAGGTGAGTCCCGGTCAGGGAGGAGATGGAGCCAGGGTGAGCATCTTTCCCCGAGTGCACTTGTCAAGGGCACACCCAGAATTACCAAAGAACACCAAGAACTCAGGTTGCTCTTACCACATCCTTGATGCAAAGGCTGCCGATCCCCTGCCTGTGCACAGAGCCTCAGGAGTGGTACTGAGGACGGGAAACTCGGGTGTGACTGCAGACTCAGCAGTGGCTATCACCAAGTGTCTCCCACTGTCCATGACTTGCCCTGGGAGCCACATTGACACCACAGCTGAATTGCGGTTTGAGGGTCACAGGGTTAACTCACCACCAAGTCCACTGCAGGTGCTGGGGGCATAGATGTGTCCTTAGGTCTTAGCCACAGAGAGGGGACTGTGAGGGCAGAGGAGCGTGGGCCCTCCTCAGAGGACATCCTTGATGCGTTCTCCCTCCTCGGGGAGAGAGGATGTGGTCAGGTGCTGGCTGGAGCCTGGCAGTGACCTGTAAGGACACTGTGTGTTATGTGCATGTGAGGCTGGGTACACATGGGAGGAGCTCATGGTCTGTCTGTTAAAGCTGCTTCTAGCCGGGTGTGGTGGCACAGCCTTTTAATTCCAGTGTTCGGGAAGCAGAGGCAGGTGGATCTCTGTGAACTTGAGGCCAGCCTGGTCTACATGGCAACTTCCAGGCCATGTCTCGGGAGGGAGGGAGGGAGGGCGGGCTGCTTCTGCTCCTGTTCCTCACAGGAACTCTGAAATCAGCTACATAAAATTAAATGTCTCACCCTATTCTTTAAATATTGAAATATAGTATCATCCACCCTCAAATCAATAGTGTAGTGGGCCCTGTGTGTGTCACAAGTGGATCAGTACCCAAATTACAGCCAATATCTTCACAGAATGCTCCCCGACCGTGATCCTGACAGTTGAGCTCAGAGCCTCACACAGAGCAGCCCTCTCTACTTTCTGTTTAACTTTGTTTTCCTAGTCACGATCCCTTGGGATACCAGCATCTTAAACCCGCTCTGTTGATGTAGCATAGCCCTCTCCCAACGTGAAGAACTGCAGTATGTAAGATTTTATTCCCACCTTGTACTGAATCAACGTCTGCCCCTTGGGGACTCGGGGCTGGGGTTTCTGGGTGCAGTTGTGATCAGATCTCATCTGCCTTCCTGTCCTCTCCTTGCTTTCTTGGAAAGTTGTCAAGTTCAGAAAACTGTCCGTACATAGACAAGCCCAGTGAGTTGTGAAGAGACAGCGGCACATGGCTTCACTGGGCTGGGAGCAGGGAGCAAGTCGGAATCTCTCCGTCCCCAGCAGGGAGTGGCTCAGTTTTGCTCCTTCTAGGAGTTCACATTGTTGTCCATTTAGACGTCCTCTGATCCCGAACTAGATACTCCCCCGTGATGCTGGCTAGCATAAGAAAGCCTCCTTCCAGCTGCTGCCAGACACAGATAGGCTCTGCCCCTTTCACAGCCCAGATGTTTTCAGAAAATGTGCCCTTGCCTTTGGAAGTCCAAAGATACCAAGCATAGAAACTCTCCCAGAGTGACGGTCCACTCAGATCGCACTCCAGAAGCAGACAGCATCCAGCATAAAGGACCAAGGTGGCCATTGCCCCTGCCTACTAGTGGCCTCCCTCATTCCCTGAAGCCAGCATCTCTCATGATCTGAGTCATATGTGCCCCGTTGAGCAGTCACCTCCTCATAAGACTTTTCTTTGCGTTTCAAGAGACAGAGAAGGGGGACCCGCTGTCAGGGCAGATGTCACAGCCACTTGGGGGATTTGGGATGTTACCACATACAGGACTGTAGACTGTGCTGAGCCTTCGTAGCCCAGGCCACACGTAAATAGTCTTGTGTGTGTGTTTATACAATATATAAATATATATTTATCCCTTCCCATCAGCTCTAACCATAGTCTATTTCTTTATGGAAAAGCAGATGTCAAAAAAAAAATTAGTTGAAATGAGGAAAATCTCCCTTCTGGGCTGTTTTTCTGTACTTCTGCGCTTTCTTTCTTCAACAATAAATCCGCCTGGACAACTGGTGGAATTTGGTTTTCCCAGGGAGTTACCACCACCCCAGGCCTGCAGTTTGGGTGCCCTTTGGGGCTTTGTTCTCAAGCGTCTCCTGGAACTCTCTTCTTGCCTGGGGCCTGTTTGACTTGATCTTAGCACATGGAGAAGGCTTTGGTCTTGGAGAACGATGAAACCGTTTACTCGGCTCTTTCGCACTGTCTTTGGCACCTCTTTCATTTTTGTATTGATCTGGGGATTCAGTCACATTGTCACCATATTTATATGGCCATATTTGCTTTGCTTACTGACCCGGTCAAGTCTGTGTGTGTGTGAGGCAGAAGATACACTGAGGGTTGAGGTTGAGGGAATCTGTTGTGGTCCTCGACTGTGGATGCTCTCAAGGTTGGGCTGATATCCTTTGCATCCCTTTAAACTGCTCTGAAGCCAGATCTCTGGGGCAGGCGAGCAGAGCTGAGAGGCCCTGGGTCGTGCTGTAACTAGCATGGTGCACCCCAGCTTGGTTCTACGGTAGGATGGTCCGGAGCAGGCCTGCTGTGAACTAACGGATGGGTTTCATCTGAGGCCCTTTGGTTCCACTGGCCCAGAAAGTCCAGAAGGATTTTCTGTGTGCTCCTTTCCCAAAGTCTAGGCAGAGTAGAGTTTGCATGGCCCAAACTGACACTTGGAAGATGCTCTTGACGTGTCAGGCGGCCAGTGCCAGTTCTTAGAGATTTCTGGATGTGGATAGAGGTCTTTTGAATTCTTGGCTTTATTGGATACCTCAAAAAGGATCGACCCCAAAGTGATTAAAGAGTTTGAGTCTTTTTTACACATGGATTGAGTTGTGGTTCACTCTCACACATGGGAAAGGGGTGGCCGGCTGCTGTGCCCTGGGCACAGTTAGCCTGATGATTTTGCTTGGCCCACCCACATAGTGTTTGTTTGTTTGTTTGTTTTTAAATTTAGGTTAGATGCCAACATTAAAGAAGCAGGAAATTACACAGAAAAGTACAGATTTCCAGATTCCCTTAGAAAAGCCAAGGATCTGGCTGTTTGAGGCCCCATGTTACACATGCCAACCATTAGGAGTCAAAGCCAAGGCCAGCTTTTAGACAGCATCTACTTGCCTGTGTCCCCGCCTCCACTTGCCTCCTGTATCCTGTTGGAAGATGGGAGTCCAAGCTATTTAGCGTCATGCTGTCTGTCAGGCCTCTTAGCTGCTGGCCTGTCACGTTCCTGTCAGGACCTGCAGGCATTTCAATTTGTGATTCACATTAGAAGTGTTGCTGATCTCTGTGGCTGTCTAAGGCAGGACTTGCTCATAGTGAGGGGGACTGTCAAAGTGCTCGGTGTGTCTGTCTGCCTGCCTTTTTCCACATCACCACTTGGGAGATCTTCAGTGGGGGTTAGACTTTAAAAACTTTGTGTGTGTGTATTGTTTGCATGTTGAGTGTGGGCGTATGGGTGCACATGCAAAGGCTAGGGCAAGATGTTGGTGTTTTTCTATTACTCTTCCTGTTGACTAGAGACAGGGTCTCTCATTGAACCAGAAGCACACTCCTTCAGTCAGGCCGACTGGCCAGTGAGCTCTCTCGGAACTCACTTGTCTCTGTCCCTTTAAAGCACTGGGATTACAACACATACCCAGGGCTGGCTTCTTACCGAGGTGCTGGGGATTTGAACTCAGGTCCTCATGCTTATACACAAAGCAATCTTACCCACTGAGCCATCTCCCTAGCCCCTTTAAAACTTTTCATTAACTATTTTTGACTTAGAAATTCAACTTTATAAAAATTCCTCTATAAACAAAGATGTTAGTCCGCTCTTTTAAAATATTATAACTGGTATTTTTCACAAAGAAAATTTACATGGGTTTAATCTTTCTACATAAGACTCTATTATGGGGTAAGGGTACACCCTCCAAGATGGTCTAAGATATAGAAACAAAGCAAAATAAGAATGGCTTATCAAGCTGGGTGTGGTGTAGTTCAAGCCTGGAGGAGCCAGGAGAGGAGCCAATTCAAGTTCATCCTTGGCCACACAGCAGATAAAGTGAGTTCAGGGTTAACCTGGGCTACATGAGACTCTCTCCCCAAATAAAACAAACAAGACTTGGGACTGGAGAGGTGGCTCAGCAATTAAGGGCACTTGCTGCTCTTGCAGGATATCTAGGTTTGATTCCCAGCACCCAGCCAGGCAGCTTACAACCACCCGTAACTCTAGTTCCAAAGGATGACGCCCTCCTTTGACGAGGGTATGCACACATGGTACACATGCACTCAAGCACACATACATACACATCAAATAAATCTTAAAGAAAAAAATAAAAGAGCTTACCTGTTATGGTATGTAGGCAGACAGAATAAAGGTTTAAGAGCCCTGTCTTTAACAAGCTGTGTCCTCCGCCCCGCCCCCACCACTCAGAAAGGGAAATGTGATCATTTGGTGGGTGGGTGGGGGCAAACACTTCCGAGCAAAGCATCTTCCTATGTAAAATACTTTAACTGGGATTGGATCACTCTTGCTGACTGATATTTACACTGATTTTATGAAATAAGATACTGTAAAAAGGGAGCAGACTTTCTACCAATAAAAATAATGTACGTTTTGAGCTGAAGATGGTGCAAGCCCATCATCCCAATCCTTGGTGTGTTGAGGTTGAGGCAGGGGATCAGGAGTTCAAGATCAGCCTGGGCTACATGACAGATTGTCTCACAAAACCGACATAGGGCTGGCGAGACAGCTCAGCAGGTTACGGTGCTTGCCACCAAGCCTGATGACCTGAGTTGGATCCCACAGAGTAGAAGGAACCAAAACCCACAAGTCATCCTCTGATCTCCACTTATGCGATGGCTCGTGTGGAGCCACACGTACACGTGTTCGCCACACACAAAATAAGTAAATAAATACTAAAGTTAAAAGAAGAGGAAAAAAGACTCTTCCAGCAGCTAAAGAGGCAGTCTCCTGTGTCATCTCTCCTGAGCGAGTGACACTCAGTGGCCACTAGCTGGGGTTCTCACTTCTCCCCACATCTGCCAATTTCCCAGACTGTTCTCCAGCCTGTGTGTGTGTGTGTGCGTGTGCACGTGCACACGCTCATGTACCTATGCACTCATACGTGTGGAGGCCAGAGGGTCAATGTCGCTTGACTTCCTCTGTCACTCTCTTCCTTATTTTTGAGACAGGGTCTCTGAACCTTGAGCTCTCCGATTGGCAGTGTGACTGACCAGTCAGCCCCAGGAATCCGGGGTCTCCAACTCTGCAGTGTGGGAATGATAGATACCTGCCAACATGTCCAGCCTTGTCTGTGGGTGCTGGGGATCTGAACTCAAGTCCTCATGTTTGTGTGATGGGGACTTTACTGCCTGAGCCATCTCTCCAGTCCCTCTTCCTTATGTTTATGATTTTTCTCATGTGTTTGTGTCAGGGTCCAGCCCAGGGTAGTGGCTGCCTTGGTTCTGTCTTTATCCAGATCACTACCCTAGATTTAGTGGTGAAACCTTTTCTGAGGAACCAGCTCGATCTCAGCATCATCCAGCCATTTGCTTGTCTAACGAACCTTGAACTTGGTCATTTGTCCTCTGAAATGTCTCCTGGCCTAGATTCTACCCCTGGCATCCCCGTGGTGAAGTTTGGCTCGCTCCTCTGCCCTCTAGGTGTGCTGCACATTAGTGGCTATTAAAAGGTGCAGCAGTGGGGCTCAGTTGTCTTTGAAAATCTCCCTCGCAGTCGGTGCATCCTGTTGGGAGGGCTATGACTTGGGGTGGCCTCTCTCTGGGGTGTCGGTAGCCCTTGCTGGTGAATGTCTCCCTCCAGGAACTCCCTCTGGTTCACAGAAGCTTGGTGAAGCTCTCTTCTCATTCAGCCTCCCCTTCCTCTATGAGCTGGAAAACTGCTATAAAGGGAAACTTCCCTGTGCCCACAATGGGAGAATTCATATTCATAGGAAAGTGGGCGGAATGCCCAATTCCTCTCCTTTATTTACTAGTTTTAAAATAATAGTCAGTTCATTAACGTCCTTCCCTGGTGATCAATTAGAGTCATTTGTGCATTCTTTATTTTCTTTTGTATCATTATGAACTCATGGACCTAAACATAATTGATGTTTTAATATTTGAATGGCCGTTTTGAGCAATTCCCTTTGTCCCTATCTCTGGATGGAACTGACGAATGACTTCCTCTCCTTTCTTCCTCTGGCTTAGTTAGCAGTGTGCTCTGAGGCTTCAGGCAGGAAAGGGATCAGTCTGTGTGTAGGTTAAGAGTCCTCTATTCTATCAACTATAGTAACAATACAAATATATTAAGACCCCTGATACACACTGCCTATCTACACCCCTCAAGTATAAATTTAAAGTAGGGTCACAGTTACCTTTGAGCTCCTCTATTTAAAGAATGTTGCGTGTAAACCTCTCAGTAGTGTTTCTGAAAGAGGAGTTGGAGCCTACAGAGTAGAGCGCTTGCCTAGCATGTACAAGCCTCAGTTCCGTCCCCAGCACTGCATACACTGGACATGCTGGTACACACCTGTTGTTCCAACACTGATGAGATGGGAACAGGAGGATCAGAAGTTCAAGATCCAAAGCTAGCCTGGGCTACATGGGTGTTTCAAAAGAAGTCTTTTAAAAAGCCATTGTTGGGACTGTAGAGATGGCTCAGAAATTAAGAGCACTGACTACTCTTCCAGAAAATCTGCGTCCTATTCCCAGTACCCACATGGTGGCTAACAACCATCTGTAACTCCAGTTCCAGGGGAATCCAATGACTTCTGACCTCCTCAAGCTTTGCATGGCACAGGTACACTTACACACATGCAAGTACACATAAATGAAAGATAATAAATAGAATATTTTTAAACCCATTATTGCCAGGCTTGGTGACATACACCTTTAATCCCAGTGTGGGGAGGAGGTACAGAAGCAAGCGGATCTCTGTGAGATCAAGGCCAGCCTGGTCTACATAGTGAGTTCCAGGCCATCTGGGGCTATAGGGAGACCCTGTCTGGGGGAAAAAAAAAAACACATTAATTTTTAGTTTCACCAAATACAGTGCTCACATTTTTAGCTGCTCTAAAAATGCTTGTTCTCTCTATATAGGTATATAATAAAACATTTATAATAAATACACAGCTACATATTTTATAGACTACACATTAATTATGTAGCGTACATGTCTGATATGTCTGTTTCCTCCTGGGTCTGAGGAGGGCGCAGACCCTGTCCATCTTGCTGGCTGATCACTTTCTATATCATCCCACCCCCAGTGTCTCTCTTCCTGTGTCATCTTGTGCTCCAGAAGAGGGAGCTGTGCTGAGTACTCTCCCGCAGTCGGTTTTGCCAGTCGCTGTCCCATGTGCCTTCCAGCAGGCTGCTCTGTGCACAGTGTTTCCCGGCAGGCGGCTTGTTCAGCTGTGATGGCGACCTTTGTTGCCTCATCCCCCGGCAGCTCCTGAGCTGGCATCTTGGTGACTGGGCTCAGCATGCCTTCCTCAACACACCCTCCACAGCTGGGCATGGTGGTGCACACTTTAATCGCAGCACTTGGGAGGCAGAGCAGGTCAGCCTGGTGTACATGTGAGTTCCAGGCCAGCTGGGGCTACAGAGAGACTGTGTGTGTGTCTGTCTGTCTGTCTCTGTCAAGAGAGATAAAGATAGATATAGATATAAATACATGAAACAAAGCGACATCCTCTTCGCCCCACCATGCAGATGTCTCCCCTGAATTTTGTGCTTGTCATTTCCTTTTCTTCCTAACTCTCTCAGTGGTGCTCTTCGCTTTCATGCTTGAGAGCCTGATGCAAATGAGCCTTCTTTGCGGAGTTTCCCGCAACTTGTTTTTGCCTCCCACCTAAAGGGATTGTGGTTTCCTGATTGCTGTAAATTGTCCCTTTTTTCCTGCCATGTAATATTCCACCGGGGGGAGGGGCTTATTTATCCATTATGCCACTGTTTCCAGGTGCTTTCTCCTCACTGTTCATGCAGAGCTGTCTGGAGTGTTCTTTGAGCTGTTTCTCAGGTGAGACTTGCCTGTGGAGTTGCTGAGTTGCTTGGTTGCAAGGCATGCACGCCTCCAGCTTTGACAGTGACACAGGCTTGTCTTATGGTGGTTGCACCAGATTATCCTCCCACCCGAAGCACCACAAACGTCACTGGCACTTCTAGCGTCTGTCTTCTACCGACACAAATTTCCATTTCTTTGCTCAACTGGCATGGATGTGGTAAGCAGTGCCTTTTGATGATCAGTTTCGAATGCTCTTCTGCTAAGTTCATTTTCTAAAAGGTTTGCCTTCCATGAGTTTAATTATGGGTGATCCATTCCAAATCCAGCTGGCAGCGGCGTCACCCAGAGTTTGAGAGACATGCAGATTCCCAGGCCTACTCCATCCTGCTGGATCAGTAGGGTTGGCCTGCAGCCAAGGGATGCTGGATTCACCTGTCTTAAGAGCTGGTAAAAAGGACCTTCTTCCCCTGACAGCTGCACTCATTCTGAGACTCCCCGTCTTGCCCTCCCTTGGCGCTCTATAGTTCTACTTGGCATTGGCCTCTGTGCTGATAACTCAATGTCCCCTCTGTTGAGACATTTGTCCTACCCTACTCCAGTGCTGTCAGTGGCTCTCTCGCGTTAGGGCGGGGCTGTCCCTCAGCCTTGTCTCTTAGGTCAGTTTCTGCCCAACTGATGACACACTTTGTCAACTGACCGAAATTGTGCATTTATGGGGTGTGGTACCTGACATTTCAGGAACCATGGAGACTTGCTAGACTTCTTGAAGGTTCCAGCACCAGCTGGCCGTCCTTTGTCATCTGCTTCTGTGCCCAGCATCAAATCAGCTGTCAGTAGTTTCCCAGAACTGCACAGAGTTTTAGATCATGGAATCCCTAACAGATTTAAGGAAAATGGGCATTTCCAGTATCGAATTTTCATGTTTTCCCCCTAAAGCTTTCTTAAGGCTGTCTTTCACAGTAGAAATAACAGGGGCTTGCAGTCCTTCCCAGCCATATGGGTGGGGTCTTCCTGAGGCCTGGAGATGGATCCTCAGGGACGACAGGAGCTTCACTTGGAGTGTTGAGCCCCCATCTCTAAGCACCCAGACTTTCTGAAGTCTGTCGCTCTTAGAACCTGTCACCTGCCGTGGTCTTTATGATTTCTAGCTATTCCCAGTCGGCTACAGAGATGGGCTCAGGGTAAAGATGGTCACACGTGGGGAAACCATTTATCCTCCTCCGGGTTGAGCAAGATGGAAGGGAAAGCTTAGGATTCTAGCACCACAGCTCTTGTCCCACCCCAGCTGCTGTGTGGTATAATGTGCCACCAGGCCCACACCTGGTACTTGGTACCCTAAGGGACCCAGTCCTCAGAGCTTCTGGGCAAGACCTTACCAGCAGGTGAATGGCATAGCCCAGAGCTTGGAACACTGTCATCCACCTTATGTCCAAGAGCACAGTCGCCCCCCACTCCCTGCACCTTGGCCTGACAGAGTCAGCACTAGGCCGCCCAAATGTAGAAGGTGTTGTATGTTCATTCATTCAAGGGCTGTTCACTCTTTGCTTCTGGGCATGCCACAGCACACTGGAAGCTCATAGTCCAAACATGTGCTCCATTAACTCTGTGCTAACTCCTGCCAACATGGCTTGTCAGTGATAGCCCCCGCCCCGGTCCCCACCCTGGGTTTCAGATCAGTCCTGGAGACCATCAGAAGCCAGCTAGGGACTGGGAAGATACTCAGCAAAGTGCTTGCTTGCAAGAATGAGGACAGACCTGAGATTAGTTCTCAGAACCCATGTGAAAACAACAGGCACAGTGGCACACACATTTGTTACCTGATGCTGGCGAGGCAGAGACAGGTGCATCCCTGCATGGCCAGCCCAGCCTACTTGGTGAGTTCCAGGCCAGGGAGAGACCCTGCCTCAAAGGCCAGGTGGACAGTGCCTGAGGTTACTTTTGCCTACACACCTGCACACACACCTGCGTGCACGCACACACACACACACACACACACACACACGGGGTCCTTGTGATTTGAACTACCCTACCTCCTTTCGAAAGGCTGTGCTACTAACTACATGCCCTGGGGCCTGCTCTGGCCCCTCCAAAGCCAGGTGTCTGTGAACACTGGCTCCTGCTACCAGGTCTCAGGTGGGCAGGGTGACCAATGCCAGAGTATGAAGCTTACACAGGATCTGGGCCATGAGTCTCCAAACTCTCCAAAGGGTTACTTGGCCAGTGGCCACTGATCTTCCAAGTGGCGTCTCCTGTCCATCACTGACACCCTGCCCTCCTCCTCCTCTCTTGGCCCCTTGATGGAGCTGTGCTTCAGATAGCTCTGAAGTTCTGAGATATCACCTACTCAAGGTGCTAGGTGGGTATGGGGCTGGGGCAGGGACAAGGAGGGTGCTGGCACTGGGCACTGTCGTATGTTGCTTGCACATTGTGGAACAGACATTTCTCCCCGAGGCATTGCTCAAGAGAGGTGGCTGCTTTTCCACTCTGTGCAAACGGGTTTGCCCCCTTCCCCCATCCCACACACACGCATGCACACGCATACACACACCAACACGTCGCTGCCCACTTAGCGCCTTTGCCTTTTACTCGAAACTGGAGTCTCAATACTGCCGTGTTTACTCATCCTGAGAGCTGGGGACAGTTTGGAATGAGGCATTTTTCTCAGAAGCCCCAAGGCCTTGCATGTAAGGTGTCTGTCTGGGCGCTGGTTGCTGTTTACCTCTGGTTCGCAGTGCTGGCTGACTCAGAATGCTATTCTGTGTGTCGTCAACCAAGGGAGCTGGCGCAACCATAGGCTTGGGGTGGGGGTAGAATGGAGAATGTGAGACACACCTCTGTGTGTCTCAATCTAAGGGTGCAGGGAGCTCCCAAGTGGATGGTCCTTTGAGGAGGAAGATGGGCATGTGTGCAGCAGATGGGGTCTGGGAGCCAGCCATCTTCAGCTATCTTCAGCCATGTTAACACGGGGCTAAGAGAGGCTGAATAAGCATGTTTATACTTTTTCTTTTTGCTTGGCATCATGCCAAATAGATTCATTCCCATAGTACAGATAAAGAAACTGAGGCTTGGGACTGAGAAGATTGGTTCTGGTTCCCTCCGTGACTGCGGCACAGAGTGCTCACTGCGTCCTTGGCCACCTTTGGAAGCACATTGTTCGTGCTGGCTTGTCGATTCTCTCCAAAGCCTGCAGTTAGGAATAGCTGTTCTCACCCTTTACAGAGGCGGCACAGGATTGCTCCATGAGGGGGCTCATGGCAGAGCTGAGATTTGGACCTCAACAGTCTGGCCACTGAAGGTTAGTCTACTACTAACCTTGTGCTTGCTGTGGGATGTGAGCCCTCAGCCTTTCCATGCGGCCTTGAAGTCCCTCAGTGACATCTGCCGTCTTGGGAGTGAAGAGGCTGTCTGGTAAGATGGGCAGGTGTGAAGTGAGGGCCTGCTGGCTGGAGAGACCTAGAAGCATGTGAGGCTAGCCAGGGGCAGAGGAGGAAGATCAGAGGCAGGAGAGGCAAAGACGTACAGAGTCCAGGCAGAGCTCAATGCCATCTCTGGCGGATTCCTGCCAATGAACATGGTCAGGAATGTATTTGGCAACACTTGAGAAACTGTAGCAGTTAGTCAGGCTTTGTAACAAAATACCACAGTGACTATATAGTTCTGGAGGCTGGATGTCCAAGGTTAGGCTCTGTAATGGGGCTCTCGGCCTGGCTTGCACATGACTTCATGACCTCCCACTGTGTCCTCATGTGAGACAAACCACTCCCTGGGTTTTTGGTGACAGCCCCATCTTATTTTTTGTGATGCTTGGAACGGAACCCAGAACCTTGTGCATGTAAGATAAGCATTCAGTGCCTGAGCTACAGCCCCAACCCTCATCTCCTGATGTCACCACAGCAGGGGTCTGGGTTCAGCGTATGAATCTGGAGATCATAGTTCAGTCCATAGCGAGGACTGCTGGGGAAGGATTTGGCTGAGTGGATGAATCAGGACTGGAAGCTGCGCACAGCACGGTCTTGCGCACAGGCGTGCACACACACCCCTTCCCAGCCGGTTGCTCCAGAACACCCCTGAGTTATCATGTTAGGGTCTAGGCCTTGCTTAGATCCCGTGGAACTTCTTTCTAGTGAATCTAGAAGGCAGAAGGGAGGCAGGTGTGGATGAAGTATTTTATGGGACTTGGAAAACTTGAAACACCCAGGACAGAAGTGTGTGGGGACAGAGTGTGATGCGGTTGGCGTGCCTACCACTAGGAGGTGGACTTACCCTGGCTTTGGAGGTATATGGAGGGACTGTGCTGTGAGCGGGTGTGGTTCACAGAAGAAGACACAGAAAGATCTGGAAGGTGACTTTCTGGAAGGTCAGAGAACTACCTAGTGAACTGACATTGGAAGGCAAGGTCCCTTAAAGCCTAGCCAAGCCTAGCCCAGAGTTGGGGGTCTCTCGGCTGTGTGCAGTTCTAGCCCTACTCCTCCAGCTGGAGGCCTCAGCTGCCCTCCCTGGTCTCAGTTCCACCTCTGGGCACATGTGCCAACTTGCAATCTCAGAGGCTGGAAAGCAGGCCTTGAGAAACCCTCCAACCCCAACAATTAGCTACTGATTTCTTCATCTCGTTTGCGGTTGCGGCCACTCTGTGGGTTTGGATGGCTGCTTTCTGAATACAGGCTCCTCACAGGACCCAGTGCTTTGCATCAGGCTTTATGTTGTGCGGTAGGTTGTGGCATACTTGCTGTATAGCCTGGCTTCTTGCAGAGTCCAGGGTGGGCCTCGAGGAGGAAGGGTGAGGGAGCCAGCACCATCCAGCTCAGCCCCCTTTCTGTTCTGTTTACTGCCCCAGAAGCCATCTCTGTCACTTGATTGACAGAGGACAGTCCTCTGAGCTGGAGAACAGCCCCCAGCTGAGGGTGAATTCAGCACAGATCTTTTATTTTTTTTAAGATTTATTTACTTTCATGTATATGAGCATTTTGCCTGCGTGTCTGTAAGTGCACCGTGTCCATGCCTGGTACCTATGAAGACCAGAAGGCGGCGTGAATCCCCTGGAACTGGACTTGAGGGGTGTTAGCTGTCATGTAGGGTGCTGGGACCTGAACCTGCGCCTCTGAAAGAGCAACCAGTGCTCTTAACCCATGCCACCTCTCCAGCCCTATTAGCTCAGGTCTTGACTTTACCCACAGGAGCTATCCTTCCATGGAGGGTGGCTGAGAGCAAGGCCTTTCTTCCCAGGCTTCCAGTTGGTGTGCGCGTGGAGATGTCTGGGAGCAGGCTCTCTACCCTGCCCTCAGAGTCAGTGCAGTCCTTCGGCTTGCCTCTGTCAAGCACAGGTACGCAGCACTTCCTGCCACGCTCCAGCAGTCAGCCAGAAGACAGGTCCTTGCTTCTGGTGACACCTTGGCTGATCAGTATTGCTTAAGCTAATCAGTGAATTGTTCCAAGCTCCATCTTGGTTGTCTGATTCACAAAGCTCATGGGCAAAAGGTGTCAGAGGTGCTGCGTCCTTTGTAGGTTTCCTCCTAAAGCTTCGTAGGAGAGCCCCAAACAGAGCAGGGAGTCTAGGACTAGCGGGAGCTCTCCGGCTGTGGAGCTCTGCCTCTTGATGTCCCTTTCCATTCTCCCAGGAACTGGCCAGACCCTTCTGGAGGCCAACAGAGCCTCCGTCCTGGTTGGCAGATGGAACTGGGCTCTGACTCCTATCTTTCTTAGTAGAGAACTGTAAGTAGGCAACAATAATTAGCGTGGGCCAATAAGCATGGCTTATGTCACAGAGGTGTCCATATTGGAGTTGTGTGATGGGGAAACTGAGGCCCCATGAGAAACCATGTGAGAATTTGGCTACAGTGCTTTCAAAGTTAGCATCCTAACTTAGTGCTCCTTAAGGATCTCTGAAATTTGGGAAACCCTAAACGGGACTCCCTGGTTCTGGAGAGGGGCAGGCCACAAAGAGTTTTCCTATGGCTGGAAGGCAGAATTGATTCAAACCAGAAAGGGTGAGCAGATACCAGAGAAAGGCTGGCAGGGCCCACAGACGAGGCTTGGCTTTGCAGGCAGCTGCTCAAAAAAAGCCCCGTTTTTCTCTGCCTCAGTGTGTGACCCAAGAACAGGAATCCCACCACTCCCTGGAGCCCACTGAGAGGGCAAGCAGAAGGATGGGTGAGAGGTTCGAGAACCTGAGTTGGGTTAAGAGAGGCTCTTCCACCGGCTTCGTGCCTCTGACTTCCACCAAGAGCAGGGAAGAAGCTTCATGAACAGGAGCTGTGTCTGTGCACACACAACCCTCAGTGTGGGACGCTGCGTTTCTGAGGTGACACCCCTCCTTAGTACCAGCTTTTGAGCCCACTAGGGCCTGAAACCCTCACAGCCATGCAGCATTGCCAAGCTGTTTTTCTATGAGCAACAATGGGGTGGGGCAACCATGTGTTCCAAGTCGCAGCAGCACCAAGCCTGGAGGCTGAGGCCAGACAGTGCCAGTGGAGTTGTTAGTCTCTGCCCCAGAGCAGATCTAGAAGTATGTTCATAGAGTCAGTACACACTACACCAGCCATCTACATTTCCCAGGGTGGAAACTAGACTGAGGCTGGGTCAGTCAGGTGCTTACCCCGCATACATGAGGCCTTGGTTTGATCTCTGATATAGCCTGTAATCTCACTGGGGAAATTGGAGAATCAGAAGTTCAAGGCCATCCTCAGATCCATAGTGAGCTGGAGACCAACCTAGGATATGCAAGACCGTGTTTCAAAAAAAAAAAAAGTAAATTTGAAACAACCTAAGAGGGAACAGTGGCTTATGAAGGTGGACACTGACTTGAGCTGTGCAGTGAACACCCTGTCTTAACTCTGCAGTTCAGGGGTGCTGACCTGAGCTAAACCCCTAATGAGGCCATTTTAGGGTAGTGCTTTAATGGCAGAAGGGATGCCCTGCCACCTGGATTTAAGAGGACCTGTCGTCGTACAGAGCGAGGGGGCTGCCTCAGGCTCACAGACTGCCAGAGAGCAGGTACCTGCGTCTTATGAGAGATGGGAATGGCAGGTCCCACATCGCTCACTGCTACTGTGAACTCAGATGGATGAGATAGCTGTCTAGCCCCAGGTTAGCCTGGAACCACCCCCACCCCAGTCTGGTTGGATGTTCAGGCCTGGCTTGTAGTTTCTGAAGAGCTCCCGAGAGCGTCCTGCCCTCAGATATGAGGCTTCAGCACATTCCCATCTCTCCTTCAAAGCAGATTCAAGTTCATTGCTCCATCACCCCACCACTTACTTCCTTCATGAGACACCACTTCCTCCATGAGACAGGCCTCAGAGACTCAGAATTCTTTGCATCAAAGAGGGCTGCGGCCTTCAGAAGACAGGGAAGGTGAGGGCTCCGAAAGCTGTGGGCAGTGGACAGGTTGAATGACAGGAAAGCTTACTGTAACTGAAAGATAAAATACGGTCGACAGGCTCATGAACCGGTGGCTCTGGTTTCATTCTCTTTGGGGTAAGAGGCTGGAAGAGAATAATGTCTGGGTTCCAGATAAACAGGAAGAAAATGCTCAGCCTTAGGGAATGCACGTGACCACCAAGGTTGCAGGAGAGGGACCACTGGTGGGATTCAGGTCTTCTGTAGCCTCGAGTGGAAGCCAGCTTTATTTTACCTCTGTGACTGGCCACAGAGACTACAGCAAGGGGACTCTGGTGGTGCTTACACACACATAGTCCCCTCACCTTGCTGATTGATTCTGACCTCGGAGACCCCCCACACCTCCAGTTCATTGCATGAAGTCCCCTGAGTGATACTGACCCAGGTTGTAGTTGATTCCAGCACAGAAGTTAACATGATACAGAATTTGGCCTTGAATTCCGGTCCAAGGGTTAAGTTCTCTCCTGGGTTCAGAGTGGCTGGATAAGTCAGAAGTATGATAGAGTTCAAAGGTGACTTTCTATTTTCTTCTCAAAAATGGTTTTGCACATCTTTTTCAGAGCTGATAGACACACACCTTAGCTGGATACAAAACATATTATGAAACAGAGTGACTGTGATCTTTGATCCAAGAAATCAGAGTGAAAGGTAATCAATTCTTCTGCTATTCCTTGGGTTCACCAGCTGTGTGCTTGCTTACCTGGAATTCACTTTTAAGTCAAAGAGAACGTCCCAACCCCATGTCCTCTCCTCTGTTGCCAAGAGTCCTCACAGATCCTGTTTCCAGCTATTACAAACTGGGCTCCCCTTCTGAAGTGGGCACCCCCAAGAGTCTCGGCCTGTGAGGTGGGGATTCAAGGATTTGCATGCTGTCCCAGGAGACCCCAGCTGGCTGTTAAGCAGGGAAGACACCCAAGCAGCTTACAGGACGTGTCCCTGTCTCAACCTCAGGACTCAGGGCTCTCCTGCACTTTGTCGTGGCTTCTGACATTAAGTTGCTGATTTGCACTGACCTGGCCGGTGACCCAGGGTAAGAGTGTGGCTTTGTCTGCCTTCAGTGGCTGCATCAGACCGGAGGGAGCGAGCTTGGGAGGCTCCTTAGCAATGCAGTCCCCATGAGGCAGGGAGGAAGGGACTTTTCTGGATCCTTTGTAGCTACCACTAATGAGCTCCAAGGTTCCCCCAGTCAGCCAGTTAAGCTGGCATCATTCAGGCATGTGGCTCTGCTGGGCCATAGCTGGCTTCCTCCTACTCCTGGTCAGTAAAAGCAACTCTTACCTCATAGCCAAGTTCAAATACCCTTGGCAGAATCACACTGATATCCTAGTAAACAGTGGTCGAAAAGCCATGTGTGCACAGATAGGCTAGCTGCTCGGAACCCTGCATGGGAAAGCTGGTGCTTGTCATCCCCCCGACCCCCCAGCAGGGATTCTCGGTGCTGTTGTAATCAAGGGCATCAATCATACTAGTGATCGCCTATGACCCTCTTTCATGGCCTGGGAATGCGAACAATAAAAATATGAAGATGTTCACGTTGAGAGCTGAGCCCCTTACGGGGTGCTGATAAAGGACAGGGCTCTGCTCCATACTGCTTGGAACCTACCCACCACCCCTCCCAGCCCAGGGCTTTGGGCTACAGGCCCCTCATGGGAGCTCTGTTCTCACTGAGCCTATATGATCAGGCCTGGCTATATTCTTTCAGAAATTTCTCCTCTAGGGCTCTTAGGAGAAGAGGGAAGACAGAGAATGTTGTGGTAGAGAAGGAACCGCTCCATCGGTGGGTCCTCAGATAAGGTCTCTGGCTTACACGTGACAGGAGGGCCCAGTGCCTTGGGCCAGAGTTGTCCCTTGGCTTAGAAGAGATTCCCCAAGAGGAGGTGAAGAAAAGGAACATGAGCCCAAGGGTTCCTCCTATACCGGCAGGTGTGGTCTCCTGTCCTGGCCCAGCAGAGCCTGCCTCTTCCCAGCATGGCTGCCCGAGGGGGTCTCCGGCCACAGTCTGGCCAGACTGTAGAAAGCGGGCTGGGGTGTGGGAGAGAAGCCACACGCCTCTGCCCCTTCCCGCTGACGTTCCAAAGTTTGAGAGCCTGGTGCTCTGATAAACACAGGAAGCCAGCATGCAGATACCTGAACTTTCAAAAAAACTAATCCCCAGGGCAGAGTGAGCTGTAGCATAGGTCAGTTCTAGTGTTTAGAGCTTAACCACTAAACCAGCCCAGGCTCATTTGAGCAGTAGAGGCTCTGGTGCCCGCAAATTGCTGCACCCTAAAGAAGCAAGAAAATACCCTACTGTTCTTTTCACCCCTGCTATTGGCAAACTATGGTGCTGAGGCCTGATCTGGTCTCCTAGATGTCTGTAGCCTTTTACATATGTGTGTGTGTGTATGTATGCAGAGAGAGAGAACCTCTGTGTGAATGACTGTCAGTTATGCTGAAATTTTTACAGCATAATCTTGTTACATTTAAAATCTGTCCATCTCTTGTTTCTCAGTGGTAGCCTTACGGGTCAGGTTTAGAGTCATCTTGAAATTAGAGACACCTTCACCCTCAATCCTGTCTCTGTCTCACCTCTTGATAAGGATGATGGGAGGCACACTGTGAACTGTCCCTTACCCCATCCTGTTCTGAAAACATGGCACTAGCTCAGGCAGATCAGCTGCCTCAGCCCCTGTCCACTGTAACTCAGAGGTTACCTAGCCTTTTCCTAACCTTGCACAACGGCTAGTGAAGGTCCTGGGTCCCCAGAAGTCAAGAGGTAAACACTGAACCTCACAGAACAGGCTTTGGCCAGTAGAGTAAGCAGGATGATACAATCATCCCTGGATCCAGTTCTAATCCTCTTTTACTGCCTGTTAACAATGCGATCATCTTCTCTGGGCTGAGCTGAGAATTAAATAGTCCCTCTGCCCTGTCCATGTTCCCTGGACCATCATCCTCAGAAATGTGCATGGGTTATTTTGTGGGTAGTTTCCAGGCCAGTAATAGCCACTTGTTTGTCCATCAACAGAGGAAAAGCAGCTCCCTTAACCTCAGTGAGCTGTGCGGATAATGCATGCATTAAGCACCCACTGTGTGCATGTTCTATGCATGGCACAATCCAGGAGACTTAGAATTCCATACTGGCTCCTGTGGGGAGCGAGGACAGAAGTGAGTGGTGCAGGAGCCGGGAGACAGAGCACGACAGAGCTCTGTGAAGCCAGACTCACGGTCTGGGCTTGGACGAGGCAGCAGCTGGCGGAAAGGAAATGTTCAAAGGATTTGTTGGATGAATAAGAAAGAGTCAGGCTCAGGCCTCTGAGTCACCCCTGCAGGCCACACCCAGCTCTGATGGTGGGACCTGAAGTGTCTGCAGCCTTTCTGAGCTCTGTGTAGTTACTGAGTACTTCCTATGTCCTGGGGCACAGGATACAGCCAGGCACGAGAGCACAAACAGCAGCAGGGAGTTGCCAGGACGGGAGGGTAAAGGAGAGCCAGCACGCCTCACTGAAAGGAGCCTGCACCCAAGCCATGGGTGCTGTGGGTGGAGGGTTAGCGCTTAGAAAAGTCAGGGCTGGTGTGAGCCTGGAGGGGCAGTCTTGAAGGTAGCATCACTTGGCAGAGTGGAAGGAGGACAGGTAAACTGCAGGGTGCACACTGAGAAGGCAGCGGGCGGCGAGGCCACATAGGAACAGGGACAGATCATGGGATCCTAAGGACGACTCCAGAAAGCAAGTGAGGGACTGGCTCAGAGCAGGAATTTGGGGGACAGAGGAGGGAGGTGGTGGCTAAGTTGGATTCCCTCCCTAAAGAGAGGAAGATAAAGGATGAAGAGTCCTGACAGGCATCAGAGGCTCCATTCAGAGGGCAGCAGGCTCTCCCCATCCCCACCCCAGTGGCCCCTGGTGGGACATCTGGGCAGAGAGCCCAGAACTTGGAAACTAAGCTTTTAGCCCAACACAGCACCATGCAGTTACCATCATCTGATTGGTGTATCTGTCCTAGAACTTTCTCTCCATCTGTCTCCAGGGTTTCAGAGTGAGATTTCAGAAAGCAGCGTTCCTAGCCAGAGAGAGGTTGAACCCAGCACCCAACAATGTAAAGACCTGGTGGGAAGCATTGCTGACTTTCTCGGTGCGCTTGGAAGGGAGCTTTAAGCTAGTGGGAAACATTCCACCAGAGAGAAGGGAACACCATCTGTGTCTGCTGGAAAGGTGGTCTAGCCTCAGCCCTGCACTCTTCAGAGGGAGGTGACCCTTGGTGAGGGCCCTCGATGCCTACAGTTATACCTACCAGCTATTTTTAGAAAGCCCGGGCTGTGGAAAGTTTCCATGAGGTATTGACCACAAGGCTGACAAAAAAGCAGGAAGGCCTTCAGAATCTGGGCTTTGAAAGCTGCATAGGCTGCCCAGCCCCCAACACTCAGCTTTCCCTCCATTGGCAGAGCTGCATAGCGGTGCTGAGATTGGATCCTTCTTCTAACTTTGTTTCAGGCCTTGCAGAGTTAGCAGGTCCTGGGCCACACTACCTGCCTACTGATCAGCTGACTATACGAGTCCACCCCCCCGCCCCAGGTCCCATTAACAGAGCCATTTCCACACCTTGGAAGTGTTTGTTGCGCTAAGCTTGCAGGCCTCGTTCCAGGACATATGGAGTCATGCTCCCACACACTGTGTTCCTCAAGCCCACATCTGCTTTATCCTGGACATTGCTACCATTGACTTGTTCTATCTCGTCCAAGCTTAACAGTCTTAGGAGGCAGTAATGTGTTTGGACCCAGTTTACAGGTGGGGAAATGGAGGCATGGAATGGTCATGTCACCACAGCAGGAATCACAATCAAGGGCAGAGCTGGGATTTCTGATCCTGCCTCTCTGATCCTAGGTCCTCCCACTCTCACTTCGAATACATTTTCAGCATGTGACAGTGAGCTGAGCCTGACTTTCTCCTGCAAAGCTCTAATCTCCATGGCTAACAGCTGTTGAGCACCGTGCACTAGGCTCAGGCTGAGTACTCTCATAAGCCTCCATGTTTAACATCCTCACAGCATCCCTAAGTGTCTGCACATGCCTATAATCCCAGCAACTTGGGAGGCTATGGGATTGGGCAGCCTGGTCTACGTAGTAAGTTCTGAGTCAGCTAGGACTACATGTGTCATAAAAACCAACAACAGAGGCAGCAGAATGGTTCAGCAGGGAACGAACAACGAGTCTGCTGGCCTGATCTATCCCTGGAATCTGCGTGGTGGAAGGAGAGGGCTGACTCCCGAAGGTTGTCCTCTGACCTCCACTCACATGCCGTGACACCCCCAACACAGAAGACAAATATTATGCTTTTAAAAAAACCCTAAAGGCCTGAAGAGATAGCTCAGCAGTTAAGGGCACTGGCTGCTCTTGCAGAGGACCTGGGTTCAATTCCCAGCACCCACATGGTAGCTAACAATCATCTGTAATTTCAGTTCCAAAGCATCCGACACCCTCTTCTGACCATCACAAGCATTTCAGGACATGAGTGCACTTACATACATGCAGACAATGTACTCATACACAAAACATGAAAATAATAAAATATTTTTAAAGCCTGAGAGGAATATACTGTTAGGATTTCCACTTTACGGACAAGGAAACCGAGGCACAGAGTAGTCAAGTCCCACAGCCAGTTGAGTGGGGTGGAACTGAGAGGCAAACCTGGCTTAATCTGCTCTTTAAAGCTATGCCTATCCTCAGCCTTCTTGGTATGGGGTCACAGACTCATCTAGGCACGGCGCTTGCAGGAAAAAGCACCCAGACTGCAGAGAGCCCAGCTTGAGAGGGGAGGGACTTGGGCAGCCATGCCAGCCTTCATCAGGTTCCCTCACTAACACTTCAGAAAACAGCCCAGATGAGAAACTGAGGTGGCTGTGGAGAGAAGCCCCCTTTCCACAGGACCCGTTGACAGCATCCCACCTGCTTTAGAGACACGCTCAGCAGCTAATCGAGGGATGCTGAAGGAAGCCTGTGGCAGCTCTGCTGTGCTGACCCCCCACCCCATTCCAGTAACTCACCTTAGATGAGCTGCCCAGCTGGCAGAGGGCAGAGCCTGGCTACCTTCTTCAAGCCAGGGGCTGGAGCCATGCCCACGGTTCCCATTCGAACTCCATGCATACTGACCAGGGAAGGTGCAGGGACATCCCAAGTCTGCTCTCAGAATCCCCAAAGCAGGATCCTTGAGTAGCGGGGGATGTCTGGTTGCTCTGAAAAATGAGGAGTTTCATTAAGTGGATGACCGGTTAGCTCTATGAAGCCTCCGTGCCCTTGTCACCCTTGCTGCCTTTTTAAGGCCTCTGGGTTTGCTTTGTTTTTATAATCAGATGTTGTATGGTCACATGCTAGGTGGTTTGTGGACACAGTAATCACAGAGGCAGTTTGGTAGACAGAGGGGTTCAAGTGCATAAATTAACAGACAGAAAGGCTGAGCTACCACATGAGCGGTTTTCACTCTGTGGTGCAAGGCAGTCAGCCTGGGGAGACGGGGAGGTAATAACATAACTATTTAATATTAAATACGTTATAAGAAGCATGCATTTTTTTGAATTTTGTGTATTTCCTAGAGAACATCTTAATCATCTTTAGGCCCCTTTTCCAGCGGCACCCCGCATAGCACCCCTCCAACTGGAATTTATGCATTCTGTCACTGTGTTGAGGCCTGCGGAGTCAAGTTAGTGTCCCCAGATATCCATCAGTGCAAGTTCATCCCTGGAGGTCTAGGGAGCCTATCTAGAGTCCCTCCCTCTCTAAAGATCAACTCTTTCTCACCCAGCAGTGATCAACTGCCAATAGTTCTTTGGCTAAGATTGGGGCTCGCTACCCATTTCCAGGGTTCTGTGCTGGGTTTTTTGTCTGCTTGAATCTGCTTGAGTCTGCATGGGTCTTGTGCATGTCAACACCATTGCTGCAGGGTCCCAGGAGCCTATAGGACCCTTCCATATGGTCACACACTTCCTCCCTGGCTCTCGCAATCTCTCTGCCCCCTCTTCTGCAATGGTCCCTCAGCCCTGGGTGGGTGGAGTTTAATATAGTCCTATAGAAACATGTATTTTAAAGGGTAACTAGACTGGTTCTAACCTGATGCTTGGTTTTGATGGCATCTCTTGTGCCTCTTTTTAAATATTCTCTTTGTCTCCTCTCTCTCCTAGTTAATGAAATCATTAGGAAGGAGTTTTCAGGACCTCCTCCCAGAAATCAGACATAGAAGCCATCATGATAGCAACCTGCCTTCCACCTGGACCCCTGGACTACCCCCCCTTCCGTCTCCTGCCAGCTCCAACTGGAACAGTGTGGGCACAGCACCAGCTGTTGGTATAGAAGCCCACCACCTCTCTAAAGTGCATCTCAGTTGATGTTCATGGTGCCTGGATGAAACAGCAAATGCCTGCTGACCAAAGCCACATTCTGAACATGGCAGAACACCCCAGCTTGCCTGAGCCCTGGGGGCCAGGCTGGAAGACAGAACTGGAGGTGCTGTGATTAATTTGCAGCTCTGTGTTCATTTTGTCCAGCTCACAGACATGGATCCTCACCCTCGTAAAGAAGGCTTTTCAAATAGCGCAACCAAAAATGAACATGGCCCAAGAGTCTGATTCATGGGCTCAAGATCCCCAAATATCTGTAAGGAGTGAAACTGGACCATTGCTCAAGCCCCAGCTGGGCCAGAGAAAAGCTTTATTCTGAAATTCTCTCTTTCCAAAGCCAAACTGCCTTGCCCAGACAAGATCCCCTATTGAAACTTCTCAGTGTTAAGTTATAACATGTATGTTTTTTACTTTCTTGTTCTCTCTCTCTCTCTCTCTGCTTCAAGGAGCCAAAGATGCTGCAGGCTGAGTCCTCTCAGCCAGCTACTTTCTAACCCTGCTGCATCACAGTGAACAGTGTTCAGGACTCGGGAAGCCAGCCCAGGCTGCCCACTGAGGGAGCCCACAAGGAGGCATCTTCTGCATTGGCTGCTTCCTAAGGCTCTACCTCCCTGCCCTCCTCCCTCTAAAGCCTCCACGAAGACGCTGAGGACGACTTCCAGGTCCTTGCATTGACTGGTGAGGGACAACAAAAGGTCTGAAGCAACTCAAACCGAGCAAAATCTGCAGGTGCTTCTGTTAAAAGTACCCAGTGCCTGAGTAGGTCCTCACCAAAACGGAGTAAAGGGGCTGAAATCTCCCTCTGCCCTAAGTTCAGAACGGGGAAGTGCAGGCTTTGCCCCCACTGGTCTGATTTTTTAGCCCGAATACATTTAAAGCTCCCATCGGCCCCAAGTACTGCCTCCCTGAGTTTTAGATCTGTCCCAGTGCTTCAGCATGAGCGAGCTCCGCTCAGCCAGGTGGTGAGTCCTCTGGAATTCTCTATGCTATTTCTCTGCCCCAGTCACATCATAGTCCTCCACAGTTTTCCCTCCCTGATGAAACTTTCTTCTTTTTCCAACAAAGCCTGCAGACTTGTAAGCAGGAGCCTTTTATCACACAAATGTGTTTCTGCTAACTTTTCTTGCAAACACTCCTGTGTAAGTTGGGACTTCTTCCAGATGTTTCCCCAGGAATCGCACCAAGTATGAATGTCCTCCTCAGCGTGCCTAGAAAGCCTGAACACAGCAGAAGGCCTAAGAAGCAAGCCATAACTGCTAAATACCCTCGCTGGCTTTCTTGTCAAGGCTATCTCGAGGCAAACCTTCCTGAGAGCTGGGCTAGGTGTGGCCAGCACTCTAGACAGAAAAACACACAGGCACAGTTTGGCCTGAGCACAAAAAACTCTGTAACTTCTTGGTCAGAATCTTGTGTTTCTTTTCCGTAAGAGCACTGGACTTTCCCTCCATCTACCCCCAGTATAGACCTGAGCAAAACTGTCTTTTAAACACAAAGAATGTTGCTATGAAGTTGAACGCTCTACAAGCTGAACGCTTTAACAAAGAAGGTCCCCTCTGCAGGCAGCTTTATGGACAGGATTTCTCTCTCCAGCAGTGCTGACTGCTCTGGGGAAACGGGAGGAGGGATCTGGTGGCCACTGGTCTTCACTCACCCTTTCTGCCCATGGAATCAGGTCTTCCTTGGATATCTGAATATTTTACCCAAGTGCCTTCCTGCTATTGTGACCAAGTGGCTCAGCCTCATTGTCCATCCGTGGAGTGGAACAGGGCTGAGGAATCTCCCATCAGCCTCCACAACGGGCTTCCCAGTCTCTGAGACTCCTTTACCTTGATATGCGCATGTGTGAACACTGTAGATAACCATCCCCCTCTTTCTAAGACATCGTAGCCAGATAGTCTAGGAAGCACTTTCATAAACAACTATACCAAATAACCAAGGCAAGAAAGAAGCATTTGTTTAAGGCAAAGAGGCCAGAGCAAGTGTCTGGGAACCGACAGCGATCAAGAAAGTTTAGTCAATGACAGATGTTGGGAGGAAACTTCATCAGGAGAGACTGCTTGTGAACTATTTCCAGAATGGCAAGAGGCAATCTGATCTCAGAAGGAGAAAGGAAAGATGCCTAGGTAGGAGAGATGGGTGTGTCACATGCGGGTCAAAAGGATCAAAGCGAAGTGTGTGCCTGTTACATCCATGGTGACGTTAACGGGGCATCCTGACACGATGACAGACAGCTCTGTGTTGCTGAATGTAATCCATCTCTAAGTTCTGCACATCTTTCTGGATTGTACAAACATTCTGCTGCTTGATAATATATTTAGCAACCCAAATTTAGTATGCTATTAAATTTTATTTTCTTACCTGTATTTTTTATGCTTTTTTACCTGCCTTCAAAATATCATATCCCTGTTGGAGTTTAGGAAATATTTATAAAATGGTCAGAAATCTTTCTAAGTGTCTCCTTTTACATATATATATATTGATTTTCGGTAAGAGAAATGGTGTATTCTTGGCATTTTTTTCATTAATCATTCCAGGAAACAAACCAAAAGACCCACCTTGGGTCCATCAGGCACCTGACTAGAAGACGGGACCTGGGGTAAGAGGGGGCACTTTGTGGAAGAAGAGATTGTCTTTTTCTTTTTGAGAAAAATGCTTACTCCTTCAGCCTTGAGCCTGGGTTGTGACTGAGAATTGTAAGTGAATAGTCTAGTTGGTAGTTTTAATTTAAAGCCACAGAACCCTGTCTTCTTATGGACTTTGTGAGTTCCTCCCGACAAGATCCTACGGGTAGGCTGATACTTCCAGAACCAACTACACAGACTCCTGGCAGGTGACCCGATATGCATTATCTGAAGGACCACCATTTTTTCTCCGGCACAGGGTAACCATGGATGAACTGAGTAGGTTCCTTGCAAGAACTGGGATATCCTGTTCATATCCAGTAGCCGGGCTGTTCATTGCGACCAGCCAGCTTTGTCACCGCTGGCACTGTCCCATGAGCAGGTCGGAAGCCGACGTTCCCTGATTGTCATTCTCAACCGAAGAGAGGCTGACTTGGTTTCTTTACATACCACAGTGCTCGGCATTGACAGTGTCAGGGGACCACATCACAGCTGTGTTCATTTGGCATTTTACATGAGGCACAGGGATGCTGGAGCTACAGTAACTGTCCTGAACCCAGTGCTGGAAGGGAAGCCCTTCAAGGACCTGAAAAGTCTTCACCTTGGTGTGTGTGGGGGGGGTCTCTCCACCTTGAGCATCAAGCCTCCTGGACCTAAACCAGTCACCTGCACAGCAAACGTTTTTCTGCGACCCCACCAAGTATTTAAGAACAGCAGTATCATGTTCTGTGTGACCAACTTTTCTCCGCTTTCCCAGTGCCTTGACTGACAGCTGCCATTGCTGTTTAATCCAGTTTACAAACTAACTCTGGTGATGGGCAAGAGAGTGCTTGCCTGAACAAGCCTCCCCCGAGATCACAGTGGGATCCTTGGAGCTAGGAGGGAAAGGGTTAATGCCATCTCTACACAGCCCTGGGGCGGACAAGCATCACTGCCCTGCTGGCTCAGGGTTTGACTGGGCTGGTTACAGATGATGCTGTTGCCATGGGAGCAGGAGTCCCAGCATCCTGACTGGCCTGAGCCGACATGGCTGTGGGATTGTAAGTCTAGCATCTAGGACATCTTATCAGAGACCCTCTCTTGCCCTGTTGCCCTGCAGCCCTCGGAGGGGAAACAATACAGAGTCCATACGACCCTCGAGCAGGCTGCTCGAGCAGTGCCAGGAGGCCTGAGTGTGGGAAAGTTCCGACTGTCCAAGGAGTTGGAATACATCGCATTCCCATGCAAAACGTTTTTAATCTCCAGTTTCACGTAGTCTATTTTTGCTATATGTAAAGTATTTTTATACAGCTTCTATTAGCAATAAAACAATTGAAAGCAACTGCTCCTTGGGTGTGTCTTTATTTCTCTGGAGAGGAGTGGGGCAGCCAGCTTACTTTTGGGGTTCAGAGAGTAAGAACTTTTTTGTGTGCACACAGCAGCAGTGTCCAAAAGCAAGGTGCTGGTCCAAGTTGCAGGCACACTTGGGCTCAGAAACACTTGCCCAAGGCTCTGGAACCACAAGGTCAAGTACAACCTGTCCCATCCTCTCCATTTTCGCTCCACTCTAATCTGCCTCGGGGGCCCTCTTTTGTGAGTCACACTTTAGAACAGATACATGATGCCAGCCTTAGGTTACATCTAGCAGGTCTCAGGGTACCTGAAATCATTTGGAAAAGTGGGGAGGGGGCTCTGATTGAGCATCTAGCAGATACCCAGAGGAGGAGAAAGGAGGCACTTTCTAGCATCAAGCCCCCAAAGAATTAGATACTCTAAGTTCCAGAACTTTCTAGTGGCCTCTGTTCTCGGAACAGCTTTTCTCTTCCCAGAGCTAAAACACTCAGGAGCTGGGGAAGGCATTGCTATTTCTCAAGTCTTAATATTGTTAAACTTCCTCCTATCCTTGAGAGTTACTTATAAGCCTCAGGGCCTGTGCCTCAGGGGCATAAATCTACCTAATCAAGGCTCTGCCCTTGGAATGTTCTACACACACATACCCCAATGCCTGCAGGACTACATGGGCAACTGTTCCAACCCCTGACAGACCCTTGCATGGGTTCCAGTGGTTGGAAACACCTACCCTGAAATGGCCTCAGACCCCCTCTAGTGGCTGGGACCAGAAGTCCCCAAAGAGTTCTGCCACCTGCCCCTGGAGGGTCCAGGTCAGATTTCAAGTGTCCCGGTGAGCAGGTGGCTTCAGATGGCTGCTGTGGATTCTATTTATATGAATCCCTATGAATAAAACCAATAGATTGGTACTAACACACTCTGGAGAATGACTTGACTTGCCTATGTAAGCAGCACCTTCGCCATACACAGTCACCAGCATGAGTGACTGAAGTCAGGGCCAAGACTGTGCACCCATGTAAAGTAAATCCATCTCCTCATCTCCATGCAAACTTCACTTGGTAAATATAAATTTGGCTCATGCCTCAATTTCCCTTGCTGCAAAATGAGGATATTAGTCCCGACTCCTTAGTGTCCCGTGCTTGATACATATTGGTTTATATTTATCAACCCCGCCATTTAGCACGGTTGAACAAATTTTAGCCTTGCCCAGGCTCATTGTTGAACCTTGAGCTCTTGCAGAGACTTCATTTCCCCAATATTTAGGAAACATTCTGAGCTTATATAATGGAGTTTGGGTTTTTCTAACTAGATCATCAGAGCCAGAAAACCTGAGTCTGTCCAGTTTTCAAAATCTCCAAATGCAAAGGAAATACACAAGGACACGGTGGGGTGACTTGTCCAGGAGGACGAAAATCTGGAAAGGTTCCTTTGCCTCATGCTGCCACGGCACAGCATTTTGTACTAGGAAGGAAAGTAGAATACTGGGTTGGCCACGAGCAAGGACTTCAGAAGGTTCGGGAAAAACAAGAGCAGGCACACGCATAAACCAGAAGGGGTCATAAACCAGAAGGAAACATACAGAACCAGGCTGAGTCTAAAGCAATACCCAGACCTAGAACCACATGAACCATTAGGAAATGAAAGTGAAGGCCATCGCTGTGAAGACGGGAGGGGACTGGGCTATAAACCCTGTGACATTTTGTGGCGCAAACATGAACGAGGTTGGACCAAACTTTCCCCAACCGGCTTCTCTGAATATTCCTGCTAATGCCCAGAAACAAGAGTTCGATATACCTGGTCCCATGTAAATGGACCTCCAAAACGATGACCCTGTTCTACACCTGCTAGTCTCAGCGGCTCCAAGAACTCCTGCTTCCAGAAAATTCCATGCTCTGAAATAACATGGTGCCTGATGACCTTCAGATATCCTTACCACAGCCTTCTATGAGAAACACTGTCTCCCCAGGCGCCCCAGCCAGGGTTTCTGCCCTATAAGGGCAGCATGGTCGACCCCCGTGAGATTCTGTTTGGAAGCCTCTGATCCTAAGGCCACAGGGCCAGGCTTCCCAGGACCACTTTGCTCCACTGCACAGACCCCTCTCACACCCTCCAGATGTGTTGCACACCTTCATGACTTTGCGGTCATGGCCATGAGGCATTTCTCGTTAACGTGCCTGAGGTTTCCCGATTCCCAGTCTCCGTTCCTCCCTCCCCACCAGCCTGTGGCACCACTTTAAACAGCAAACAGCCCAGCTGTCCTCTTGAGCCCCACATCGGCGAGTCCTGCGGAGTCTGAAGTAAGTTCCTATTCCCTCCTTGCTTTGTGCCCACTGGCCGTCCTCACCTGCTAGGTGACGAGGTGGCCCCTTGAGTTGCTGGGTTAAGTTTCAAGACACTTCAGATCCCATCATGCCTGGATTCCGGGCAAGATGCTCAGCCATCTTCCCGCCTACTGTCGCCACTGATGGACAGGGCAGCTCCTTCCTCAGTCCACTGCATCCAGGGCTTTGCTTTTCCTAGTGCTGGAAGAGCCCAAACTTCCTAATTCCAGAAACACTTGTAAAGACCAAATTCTTCTTCCTCCTTGGCCACCACGGCCCAACAAGATGGACCTACTGCGCAAGACGGAAACTGCGCCTGTTAGATGCCAGCTTGCTCCTTGACTGTGGGTCGCAGGAAGGGTAATGCTTGCCTTGGCTCAAGGCCTCATCCCCAGGCCCAGCACATAGTAGGACCTCAGTAACTGGAGAGATAAATGAACAGACACGGCCAGTTTCACTCGCACAAGACACAGAACCACGGGGAAAATTAATCACTTCCTAATATTTAAAACACTTTTCAAAACCAAACAATGGAGTCAAGAGAGGCCTTCCTCGGCCCCGTTTGGCTCTGTGTATTCATGTATGGTAACACAACAACTGTCTTCTGGCAGGAGCCAGTTCCCTTTGGTGCAGAAAATAATGAAGATGTGGGTCCCTACGGCCAGTGAACTGCCAGGCCATCATCTGCTACGGCAGCCTGCAGTCACCTGTGGCCCTCCGCCCTGTAAAGGATTCTCTGTTGTATCTCAATGGTTCCCGAGGGACAGGTAAGCAGAGGGCTGCCGGCCAGCTGCTGTTTACAAGATAAACGTGAAACCCAGCCTTCCCCAAGGAGAGTGTTTGACAAGGTGAGAGATGGGCCTGCTGCACCACAGGAGATCAGCTTAAGGCCCACTTGGCCCTCACACCTGCAGCGGCTCCAGGCAATCCACCTCACGTCCAATAGGCCTCATGACCCCTGAGTACCACAGGGTCTCCCGCACAGACCCCTGCCCTTTTGGATCCAGGATCCTGTCCCGAATTCTTCCCAGTAGAGGTCCACCCTGCCCAGACCAGGTCGTGGTGTTGTCTGGGAGCCAAGAAGTGGCCCTCTAGACCCAGCGGCCTCCCATGTCCCAAGGCTCATGGCTTCACCTCAGGTTCTTTTCCCTTTGTCCCTGTTCATCATCACTGACCAGACTGTCAGGTTCCCCTCCTCTCCCTGTTTCTGGCTCCCATGAGGCTCTGAGACACCACTTTCTGCAAACCATTCCTCTCCTAGAACACTGTTTCCTGTTCCATACAGCCCAGGGCAAGTAAGACCCACATCCTCATCTCTCTGAAACCCACATGCTCCCTAAGCCTCCGCTTCTACAGACCTTCTTGACAGGTTGTTGAAAACAGTGTTTAAAGCAACAGATTTGCAGGAGGTCAGAAGTCCACATTGGGTGCATGGACCACACCAAGGGATCTTCCACTTTGGCATGCATTGGAGTTACCTGGGACACTTCATACAGCAGTACCCAGAGCCTCTGATGTCAGCAGGTCGGGGGTGGGGAGGGGGCGGAGTTTGCATTTCTAACAATGTCCCAAACACCTCAGGGACCAGGACACCCAGTCCTTGACGGGAGTGCTGACTACAGGCCGCCACCTTTCCCATTTGGAGTGCTGATTCTGACAGTGCTCTCTCAAGTGTCAACTCCACGCACACCCCACACACAGGCCCTGTGACATTCAGCCTTCCCTCCTCAGTGCTCCCCTGAGCTTCCGCTTCTTCCAGCAGGCGTCTAGTGGCATCACCAGGCCAACCCCGGCTGCTTACACCTCCCCTTGCTCATCTCTCCGTACATCTCCCACAGCTTATGGGAAGGTGAACACAGAGACGCATCCTGAAACCCTGTTCGTGCCGGGAAATGGCAGTCCATTCCTCTTGCCCACTGCTCTGGTCCTCTGGGCAATCTCGAACACCCACACCTCTACCCACGGCACACTCCCACCCTCCCCTGACCTCTTACAAGGAAGCTGGAAACACGGGCAGAAATCTGCGCCTTGTGCTACGACCCACGGCCCAGCCGGCGGCTCCCTGTCTTACCTTCTCAAAGGACAAGAGACCACGTCTGCCTTCAGAAGTAGGCTAGCCTTGAAATCCCAGTGCTTGCCTTGTTAACTTTGTGCAAAACACCTACTAGATACGTGCTGGAGAGCCCTAGTGTCAACTTGACACACCTGGTTGAGGGAGCCTCAGCTGGGGGATCGCTTCCATTGGACCGGCCTGTGAGTCATTTTCCTGATTGCTGAGTGATGTGCGAGGGCCCGGCCCACTGTGGGTGGTGCCACCCCTGGGCACGTGGTCCTGGGCATGGTGGCACATGCCTTTAATCCCTTTAATCAGAGGCAGAGGCGGGGAGATCTCTGTGAGTTTCAGGCCAGCCTGGTCTACTTAACAAGTTCCAGGCCAGCTGGGGCTACAGGGAGATCCTGTCTCAAAAGACAAAAAAGAAAGAAAGCAGGTTGGGGAGAGATGGCTCATCGGTTCAGAGCACTGGCTGTTCTTGCAGAAGACTCGGGTTTGAATCCCGGTACCCACATGGCAGCTAATAACCATCCATAACTCTAGTTCCAGGGGATCCAACTCTCTCCTCTGTGGGCACAACACAGGGTGTCCTTACACCCATGCAGACATAACACCTATACACATAAAATAAACTTTAAAAAAAGAAAAAAAAACAAGTTGGGCACAGGCAAAGTCGCAAATCAGTAAGTATCCCTGAGTTCCTACTTTGGGGCTCCCTTAGTGACGAATTGTAACCCAGGAGATGTGAGCCAAATAAACCCTTTCCTCCCCAAGTTGTTATTGGTCAGAGTGTTTTGTCACAGCAATTGAAGGTAAACTAGAACAAAGTACAGTACAAAACAGGACTCAGCATGTGCACCTAAGTGTGACAGGCCACGCCGGGGCCTTCTCACTCACAAAGGCCACCTCTCCAGAAGTCTCCGGAGGTCTCCCGACCCAGTTGCTTCACACAGAACACCAGGAGCATCCCAAACTTCCCGGTCCCAGGCACACAGGAGTTGGTCTGCCTCCAGGACCCGTGTTTGGGAGCCCCCTATGAGATCCCTGTGCAGATAACCTGCACGCCTCCCTATTTACGCTTGTTAAAACTCCTGACAGGTTGCCCGATAGCCTGGGCCACATTAGGAAGGTGGTCAGCAGCTCTGATCGTACTGTAAAGCTGATTTTGACCTTGATCCTGACTTGGAAAGAGAGTCTTGGCTCAGATATGTGCAGATCATTGATCCAAAGCTACCTCTGAGAACTTCTAATTTTAGGTACCAGAGCCTGAACCCAGGGCCTCAAGCAGTGAGCTACAATCCCCAACCCTTTCTATAATTTTTATTTCAAGACAAGTTCTCAACAAGCTATCTAGGCTTGCCTTAACTTCATTCTATAGTCCAGACAGACCTTGAACTTTAAATATTCCTGCCTCAGCCTCCCAAGTGGTTGGGATGACAGATCTGGGCCACGAGGCCCACTCAACCTCTAAGACTCTGAGCAGCATCAAGCCCCTTGGCAGAATGGGGCAAGCTGAGGCAGGCTCAGAGAATGCTAGCACAGGCCCTCACCCGTCTGTACAGGCATTGCTCAGATACTGGCTGATGGCAACCATATGTCTAGAGCAGGTGTTCCGGACACAGCTGGAGCACAGACTTCTACACAGGAAGCATGGCAGCTTGGAGATAGGGAGGAGGTGCCCAGGGAAGGAATGGCAAGTCAATGCAGCGGGGATGGGTGGGCAGAGAGGGTGTAGCTGGCGCCAGGCTCTGCCTGCTCCAGGATCCTGTCACTGAAACCTGAGGGCGGATATTCCACATTCGGGTGAGCCGGCCACTCAGGGGACACTGCCTGTTACCACACAACTAGGAAGTGGTTACCAAATTTCCTGTGCTATCCTCTCACCTTGACCCCTGACTCCAGTGAGGGACGCGAGGCCATGGCATGGCCTGGGAGTCTTGGTGTCTCTCCAAAGCATGGCCGGGGGCTTTCTTGTTGGCTACACAAGAATTAGGAAGAGAAAGCTGCATGTGGGGGCTTGGACCTGTCATCCCAGCTCCTCAGAGGTTGAGGCAGGAGGATTGCAAGTTCAAAACTAGCCTGGGCTACAGAGTGAGTAGAAGGCCAAGCTAGGCAACTTAGCCAGACCCTGTCTCAAAATGAAAAATAGCAAGTGGGCCAGGGAAGGCCGGAGGCGCAGCGCTCAGGCTGTCTCCACGCTGCACTGCCAACCACAAAAGCGAGACGGCTCGGTGGTGAAGTGCATACTGGCTGCTCCTGCAGAGGACCCAGGTTCAGTTCCCAGCACGTGGGTACATGCAGCTCCTGTCCAGTTCCAGGGATCCAATGCCCTCTTCTGGCCTCCATGAGCATTAAATAAAATATTTTAAAATAGGAATGGGGAGAGTAGAGGAAGCAAGCAGGATAAAGGATTTCTTTTTAAAATATTTTTACTTCATGTGTATGAATGTTACACCTGCATGTATGTAAGTGCACCCATGTCATGCAGAGTGTCAGTTCCCCTAGAACTGGAGTTATAGACAGTTGTTAGCTGCCATGTGAATGCTGGGATTTGAACAAGGATGGCCAGTGCTCTTAACTGCCAAGCCGTCCCTCCAGCCCTAAAGGATTTCTCTGGAGGAATCTTCAGACCAGACTCTGTGAGCTTAGAGACACAACTTTCCTCGTGTCCGGCAGCGGGAAGAAGACCTCTGTGACCATGGGAACTCTGGTGTGCCCAAGCAGGCACAGCTGTCAGGCTTCCTTTTACTGAATGTTTGTGACCTGCAATGGCAGCCAGCCTGCCTCCTAGCTTCCGAAAGCACCAGTGTGAGAGAAATGTCCTTAGGGCCCAGCTACAGCCAAGCCTGTGCTGAAGCTTCCTTTCAGGCCAAACTTAAACTTGGAGGCTCCAGTCCAGGAAGCTGGAGGAAGGCCTCCCGGTGGAGTCCCACTGCCCCCTAGAGGACTCATCGGGAGTCAGCAGGAACACAGGCCTGGCCGGCACAGCAGAGGTCCCCCCACCTCTGATCCTGGCCCAAGGACAGTCTTTCTTTTGACCACAGCCCATGTGCTGAGTTCACAGGTACAGAAGACCCTGGGCCATCCTGCTGAGCCAGTTCCTGGATCTCCATCATTCTGCTTCCCTTGACCAGGGTCCCCAGGACAGACACTAAGACCAGTGAAATGTCTTTAAAAGCACAGATCCTGAAGAACAAGTCACCCATGGCTGTGGCTTAATTTACAGCAAACCCAGCCCCAAGCTCCTACAAAAGATGACAGACTAAGACATTTCAGAGTTTCACAGGTAACCACTTTCATATCTTTGTGTGTTAAGGGTTTGGGATACATGTTCATGTAAGGTCATCCTCAGGTGCCACACACACCTCCACACCTTATTTTTTATCTCCTACTGATCTGGAATTTACCATAGGCTAGGCTGGCTAGCAGGAAGCCCCAGAAATCCGCCTGTCCCTACCTCCCCAGTGCTGGGGTTACCAGCACACATCACCACATTCAGCTTTTTACATGGACTCTGGGATAGGATTCAGATCCTCACGCTTGTAAGATAGGTACTTAATGAACAGAGCCATCTCCTTCAGCCTCACGTTGATATCTTTGTTTTTTTTTTTTTAGTAAATATTCCTGAAATTATTAAGAAAACATCTTGGGAGTCATTGTCATGATCTGCTGCCGAGTGAATACCGGGACCTCTGTTGAAGCTGTTCTATAGAGCTGGGTCGCTGGTTCCCTGGCAATTCCCAGGTGTCTGTTTCATTAGCCTCAGGTGACTCTGTAAGGTTGATAGGTTGTAGCCTCCCATTTTGCCCACAAAGAAACTGAGGCACTGGGAGGTAAGCATCCTGCCTGAGGTCCTACAGTGGAGGGGATGCCTTGGAAGCTCAGAGCCCCCATCTGGTCCGAAGGCTGGGCTGTGTTTTTCCAGATCTGAGCTGGGTAAGGACTCTGCCTGTGACATCAGTGGTTTCCTTCTCTCTGCCTGCTGAGGCTGCTCAATGGCCAGTCTAGTCTGTTCTCCCTCTTCTGAGTCACAGGACTCTCCACAGCTACGTGGTACAGTTCAATCCTGGTGCAGTGGCCAGCTCCTGTCCTTTCTCTCCAGGGCACCATCATCCCACCAGTCTCACCACAGTGATGCTTTCTGAGGGTGCATGCTGCCTCCCCCAACAGACCGACAGCCAGAGCCTAGCGTCCTCGCTTCCAGGAAGGGCTCTTACCTGTGACCTCAGATCCTTCTCCCGGAACTCACTGCAGTGGATTGAACGCATGCCATCTGCTTGCGTGGCCATCTCCCTCTGTGTCCACAGGGCCACTTGCTCTGTCCATAGAGACATCTGTACCCCTCCGCCCTGGACTGCTGGTCACAGGGCAAGTACCTGTTGAGTAGAGGAACACACAGGACTGAAAACAAAGACAGAGGCTGTTCTTAGGATCGATGGCTCCATCTGGGTTGGGAAGGGGTCCCAGGAGACTTGTGAAAGTTGTAGCGTTGAGATGAGAAGCTGGCCACACAGAGGCTGAGGACCAGGCAGGGAAGGTCAGGGCTTCTCCTGGGCAGGGGGAGGGGACCGCAGGCCTGCAGGCTGACCCACTCTTCCACATTGCCCCTCCAGTGCATCTGCCGTGTCCCCGAGTCAGACTCGGCAACTTCCTGCCTTCCTCGGCTGTCACCCCGGCCTTTACCTCCCCTGCTCCCCTCCCAGAGTGTCCCCTCCACACCTCTCCTCTACCCCAAAGCCTGCGGACGTGACCTGGCCTGTACCTGGCTCACAGGTAGGGTTTGTTTTGTCCACATGGAGGATGTTTTTCTTTCCCTTTTCTCCTCTTTTATAAACTATTCAAAATCCAAAAATCTTTAATAAAACATTATATTTCCATTTTCGTTTGAAGCCCCGATGCTCTGGCCAGATGCTTCGTATTCCTCTTGACTGTAGTGAGTCAGAGCTCAGGAGGGACAGCTTCTTGGACAGGGGCTCGGGATGGCCAACCAGACACCGCCCACCCCTCTGTTTCATGTGTCTGCTCGGTTTGTCCACATACTCAGTGAAGTTTGAAGCGCTACACACACACGGGCACCTGTTCCCACATCCTGTGTGGACCCAGCTCTTGGCACCAGCATGCAGGTACGGAAAGCGCGCAGGACAGACTGTTCCCACGCCCCTCCTACTCAGCTCCCGGGTGCAGCCTGCCTGCCACCCCTCAGCAGACGGGACTTGGCCCTTCCCAACTGGAGGCCACCGCGTTGCCCCAGCCCCTCCCTACCCTCCTCTGCAGCTCTATCTGCACTGTGTCACTGGATTTCTCTTGGGGTGACCTCAGTGCCCAAGAGCCCCATATTACGCATGAGACACGGTAGGTGTTGCATCAGTATGTGCGAGATGAACGAGTGAGTTAAGATAGATTAAGGTATGGATGGATGAAGATGGATAAGTGAGGATGAATGTATGAATGAATGAAGATGAATGGACGGGTTACTATGAATGAATGAATGATTGAGTAAAGGTGAATGAATGATCGGATAGATGACTGACTGAATGAATGAATGAGCGAAGGTGAATGAATGATCAGATGACTGAATGAATGGACACAACTGCTGTCCCCAGGGAGCTCCCTCTTAGAAGGGGAATGCTCAGACTGGACGAAGTGTGCTGGACGATGATGACTCCTCTGCCCGCAACCTAGCAAAGGACACACCCACCGGGGACCTAGAAAGGTGGGTTGCACAGAGAAAGGGACTTTGCATGTGTAATAAAGTCAATGATCTCAAAAGAGACCATCCTGGCTTTCTGAGTGGGTTCTACAGCCCACCCAGGAGTGGACACAGGAGTGTCCGAGTGGACGAGAAGTGGACACAGACATGGACAGAGGCAGAGGTTCCACTGCCACAAGCACGGATTGTAACGAGGGCCAGGATCGGCCAGGAGCTGAAGAATGCTAGGCCTGGTGATGCAGGCTGTCAGTTCTGGCTCCTCTGCACACGGAGACAGGAAGAGCACGAGTTCGAGGCCCGGCTGGGCTGTAGGGGGAGTTCAAGGCCAGCCTTGGGAACTTTGTGAGACCCAGTCTCAAAATAAGGATTTAACAAGGGTTGTTCGTAGGTTAAGTGGCAGAGTGCTTGACTGGCAGACAGGAGGCCCTGAGTTCCACCCCAGTGACGCAAAATAGATTAAAGATACGTGAAGGAGTCAGCTAGATGAAGCAAAGTCTCCCTGTGGAAGGCCTGGTCTGCCGACCATGATTCCGGGCCTATCACCCCCAGGACGGAGGAGAATCTCAGGCTCCCTGGTGGGTTAGTGATGTGTTATGGCAGCTCTGGACTGAACACAGGCTGATTGTCCCTAACCTGCACCTGCCTGCTGGGGACCAGATATTGCATATTCATAATGTGGTATCTTGAAAATGGGACTCAAGTCTAAACCTGACATGCATTTCTGCTTCTGCATGCTGACAGTCAACCTGAAGGGAATTTATATTAAAATATATTTTACACTTTTGTTCATGAAACCATTTCATGCTGTGGAATTTTCTACCTATGTCATCATGCGGAGCTCACAGTGGTTCTGGGTTTTGGACATTTTGGATTTTGCTTCTCAGAGAAAGGATGCTCAACCTCTGCTCTGGCCAACCACAGATGGTTCATTGATACACCCAGTCACAGCACCACGCACTCAGCTCTCCTCCTCAGCACATCCTTCTGCCCAGAGGGTCACCAACCCCTTCCCAGAGCACTGGAGCTCTAATCCCTTGTTCGGTCCCTTGTTACACAGGCTCTCTTCACCCAATTGGACGTCCCTCTGTTCATGTCTATCCACCTCCTCACCTGTGGGTCCTGGGAGGCAGATCTTCCTGCCAGCCCCCCCTCACCCCTCACACAATCTTACAGTAAAGGTGGAACTAGGAGACTGCACCATTCTCCACAAACTGCACATTTATGCTGCGCTCCTCCCCACACAGCCGACTGCCACTTCCCGTTTTCCTGTCCTGGGTACCACTGAACACTGACTTGAAGCACACACATGTTCACAACTTTCCTGTCCCATTCCCTCATGAACTCAGGCCTTCTGCCTGGTAGCTTAGCATAGCTTCTGAGAGGGCCTGACACACTCACACCGCCAAAGCCAGAGACACCTGTCAGGCAGGATGCCCCAAGAACAAGATGAGATCACTTAGTGTGGCTCAGGGACTGTGTGGTTCAGGCTGAGCATTTATTTGGTAATAGTGGCCAATGGTTGACAATAGTGATGACAGGATGATGATGAGGATCATCATGCCCAGCTCTGGCCTGGGTCACCTGCATATCCTGAGGCATGACAAGGAAAATGCCCCAGTCTTCCTCAGGCCAACAGTCCCTGACAGGCCTGGGAGTTTGTTACTGTCCCTGACAGGGGCAGTGCACACACACACTGGCCCCTCACTATCCTTTCCCCACCAGAGTGGAGTCCTGTGGTGTTGGAGAATGCTTCAAAAATGATGCGAGCATATTTCTGAGGTCAAAGTCTAATCAAAAAAATGACTCCCAGACGGTGGCCTGGTTTAGAAAGAGAGAAGTTGGGTGAGTCACTGTCCCAGCCATTTGAATGAAGCAAAGACACAACAAGCTGGGCTTCCCTCCTATGCCAGAGGAGATGACCTCAGTCCCGCAGAGACACAGCTGGAGAGAGTTAGGCCAATGGATCTCTGCTTCCCCAGACAGCAAAGATGGCCCAGCCGAGCCACAGCGACTCACAGGAAGGACTGAAGCGTTGCCCTGGGAGCCCTGTCGGGACCCTGGACTGGATAGGCAGCAGGGGCAAACAGCCAGCACTTGAGGGGCCAAGAGGCTGAAGCCCTGCGGACATAGGGAGCAGTCACGGCGGGAATGGAAAGGGCCCCAAAGCTAGAGGGACTCGATTCCCACGATGTGTCCAGGGACCTGGAGGCACTCTCAGACCCAGATGGGTTTATAGGGATGAACGGTGGTCACTGGTGACTCTGTATCATCCCCAGTCCTCCACACACACCCCAGGCTCATCTCCCCACCCACTTGCCCTTGGCAGGCGACAGGCAAACCCAGTCACTGCCCAGGCATGCTGGGGTCCCATCATGATGCCACATCTGCCAAGGTTCTGTACTGGGTGGGCTCCTTGTCAGACAGACTGACCCTGGATGGGGAGGGAGGCTTGAACCACAAAACTGAGGGGTAGCCGGCCAAGGAGCTGCCAGAGGTGACTCTCGACCTCCCCACCACCACAACTCCTATGCCAGAGTCGTCAACTCCCACTCAGAATTGCCAAGAGGGCTCACGAGATGTATAAAATTCATTTGTTTTTAGTTTTGAGACTGGAACTGGCTTGTAGAATGCTAGCAGTCACACACATATGGCAAAGCCTTCTTTCAATAATAAAGAGAAATACAGAACAAACTCTTTGTATGTGTATAGCACATGTGTGTTTGTGCACCTGTATATGTACCCATGGAAGCAGATATTGGTGTCAGGTGTCTTCGTCAATGGTTCGCCACCTTATTTATTTTGAGATAGGATTTCTCACTGAACCTGGAGCTCATCAACTTGGTCTAACTGGCCAGCAAGCTCCAGGGATTGTCCTGTCTCTGCCTCCCCGTGCTGGGATTCAAGCTGTAAGCAGCTACACCTGACTTCTGAGATTCTAACTCGGGTCCTCACGCTTTGTACAAAGTAGGTACTTTACCCACTGAGCCATCTCCCCGGTGCCACAGACTCTTCTTTTGTGAAAAAGTAAATATTAACGCTCATTCCCCAGGGCTTCTAATTCTTGGCTTGGCCTTTAATATCTATTTCAGCCGGGCATTAGGGAGGTTGAGGTGGAAAGATTGCAGGTTTGGGCTCAGCCTGAGCTACATAGTGAGACCCTGTCTCAAAAAAAAAAATAAAATTTTAAAATGTGTGTGTATACATAGATCTATATATATATGTACATATGTCGTTGTGTATACATATACATGTATATGTATGTATGTGCATTTATATATGTATACGTGTATGTGTGTGTCTCTATTTCTTGACCTGTCAACATTAGACGGCATTGATTGGTTCCTTCCATGGGGAGGAAAGGAAACTCTGACCTCTCTTCTTCCTTCTTTACCATCCACATGAATTACATAAGTTTAATTTGCGAACCCTGAGGTGTGTCTGTACTCAGCCCCCAACCTCTGCCCCTTGCTCTGTGGCTCTGGAAGGGTGATTCAACTCTGTATCGTCATGGTTTCTTCATCCGTCAAAATGGAGATAATGACAGTAGATATTTGGAAGGTTGTGTACAAATTAACGTTTCTTGTTACTCTAACAAAATGCCTGAGGAAAGCAACTTAAAGAATGGGTTTACTTGGGCTCCCAGTCCCAGGGGACATCGTCTATTATGGTGGGAAGTCACGGCGGCAGGAGTGTGAGGCAGATGGTCACACTGTGTCTACAGTCAGGAAGCAGAGAGAGACGAATGCTGGTGCTCAGCTCGCTTTCTCCTTGTTATTCGGTCTAAGACCCCAGCTCGTGGAATGTTGCCACCCACATTTAGGGTGAATGTCCCTTCTTGGTGGACTAAATCTATGAAATCCCCCACAGATATGCTCAGAGGTTTGTTTCCATGGTGATTTAAAATCCTATTAAAATGATGATCAAGCGTAATCATCATGAGTAGCCATCAGCTACTCATCAGCAGGATAAAGAATAGATGGGATCATTGGTGCTCCAGACTGCACGCCCAGAGCAGGGCCCCGGATACAAGCAGTGTCAGTAAAGTTCCCACAACTACCAGTCTCACTGAGCTGTTCTACAACGTGGAACTAAACCTCTGAATTGTCAGTAGGTTGACTCTTGAAAGTTGGAAACCAAAATAAGGAGCATTTACTAAATGACCAAAGAAATAGGATTCATAGCTGAGCTCAGGTATGACTAGGAAGGAAATATGGTCCCCGCTTCTTCACCCCCAGAGGAGAGCCACAGGCTCCTGCCTATCACCTCCACCTCTCCTACAGCATGCTTACAAATAGCTCTGCCATTTTTCTTGGGTGCCTTTTTGGGAGTTGGGCATGTATCCTAGAAGGACTTTCAAACATGGTTTGTGAATTTTCAGACTCTTCAGGGTCTGAGAGTATCCTTCTTCTAACTAGAATAAGAATACTACTTGCAAATATTTTCCTTTCATAACATGGAAGATAGATTTTCATCGACTTCTGGCATCTGAGTAGAGGCAAATTGGGTGAGTCTGATCTTCAGTCATCTGTGGTTGAACCCTTATGAGATGATTGCCTCCGAACACTGTTAGGTCGTAGTCCCTTTGCTCTCCATTGCAATTGGATTGCAACTGGTACCAGGTAGAAATGAAATCAGAAGACTCTGGCAACGATGTGCAGAGATGTGTGTGTGTGCATGCATGTGCGTGAGTGTGTGTGCATACGCATGTGTGTCTCTGGTCGACTCCTCCTATTTTTCAAGGCCTGCCCCCAGTACTCAACTTCCTCTATTGAGGTGCCACCTCCTAAAGTTTCTACAACCTCCCCAGATAGCAGGACCATCAGGACACCAAGCGTTTGGCACAGGAACCTGTGAATACTTCCCTGGAGCCGCAGCATCCCCCTGTTCAAAGGCAGGTGGTCCAGTGATGTCATCAGGATCCGGGCTCCCCCTAGTTGTCCCTTTTCAGTGGGATATGAGAGCAAACTAGAAGGAAGGGCCCCCTGAGGATGTCTGGTTTTGGCTCATGGTCTCAAGAAAAATGGGGAGATGGAGCCTTTCAACCCAAGATGTCACGATCTGGAATAAACCAGACACTGGGCATGCAGCAGCTGTGTGCCAGATGGGAGAGGGGACTTTGGATCTTTTGCCTGGGAAGGGGCTGCTCACTCACCCTCAGCAGCCCAGTGTCTGAGCCAGAGATCTCCACTTCCTCTCCTCTGCCTGCCTGGGGCAGAGGGGGGCAGTTAGTCTCATATTGATGCCTTCTCTTCTCAGTGACCAAATTCCCGTTGTCAGTGGGATGTGCCATAGTTAGGGTATCCACAGATCCGAGAGAGAAAGAGAGAGAGACTAAGAAACAATCAGAAACATCAGTTTTGAGTGTTAGCCTTGCTCCAGCCACTGAGAATGGGCCTTTGTCACACATTTCTCACAGTGAAGCCCACACAGTCACCTAGAGCCATCTCCTCGGATTCTGTCCCACCTTATTCTTAAACCCCATGACCATTTATGGAAGAACAGCTCCAGAGATGGCTGCATTCTAGTCCCTTGAGCCTATGGATAGGTCTCTTTGCAGGTGTGATTATGACCTTAGGGTGGGTATGTGAAGCTGGATGAGCCAAGAGTTCCCAGTGATGTAAGGACGGATCCCTACAGGAGGGAGGTCCCTGTGATGTAAGGACAGGTCCCTACAGGAGGGAAGCAGCAGAGCCAGCCCCGGAGGTGTTGGTGGGAAGGAAACCAGAAGATGGAGGCAGGGTCTACAAGCCCAGGAATGCAGTGGCCTCTAGAAGTTGGGGGGAAAAAAGCAAGTCATCTCTCTGGGCTGGGGAGATAGCCCTGTCAGTAGACTGCTCCTTATCCCCAAAAAACCACATGGAAATAAAAAGCCACGTGTGCTGTGTGCCGAGGAGGTGCACACAGGGGACCCTGGAGCCTGCTGGCTGGCTAGGTTTGCCTAATTATCTGAAACCAATGACGGACTTGGTCTCAACAAACAAGAGTGCACAGTGCCTGAAGATCAATACTCAGCATTGTCCTCTGACCTCCACTAGCACCTTGTGCAAACATATAGGTGCCCCTGTATACACACAAACGCACACAGGCAAGCACACAGACACATATATGCACAAACACAACAGACATATACACATACAAACATATACACATACAGGCATATGCATACACAGGCATACTCACAAACACACACAGATATACAGACATGTACACATATATACAAGCATATATACATATACACATACAAACACACACAGACTTACACACACAGCACACAGAGACACACATATACATACACATACACACATGCTCACACACCAGCCTCCCCCTCCAGCCCCCGGAATGACACACCCTCCACACTTTGACTTTAGGACTTTGGACTTTGAGAACCTCAGTGTATTAAGTTTGTGTTGTTTTAAACTTAGTTATGTGGTCATTCATTATACAGCACTGTGAAGTAGGAAGCCAAAATTCTGATTAATATGCACCACAAGAAAGAAAGAAAGAAAGAAAGAAAGAAAGAAAGAAAGAAAGAAAGAAAGAAAGAAAAAAAAAAAGAAAGAAAGAAAGAAAGAAAGAGGCAGACACTGTGTTGGGTGTTGTTTGATCTCGTTTTAGCCTCACAACCCGGTGAGGGAACTACATCCATCACACCCATTTTACAGAAGAGGAATCCAGGCTCAGAGAGGTTATATAAGGCAGCTAGGATCACACAGCTCTAAGTGGCAGAGTCAGGATACATTCTTAGCTGCTGGCTTTGTCGTTGCTTTTATTGTAGTGTGTGTAGTGTGTATGTGTATGTGTGTGTGTGTGTGGTATATGCACATGCATGTATGTAAATACATGTACCTATGCATGCATGTGGAGGCCAGAGGAGGACATTGGTGTTCTGTTCTCACATCTGCCTTACTAGTTTGAGATAGAGTCACTTCCTGAACCCGGAGCTCGGCTGGCAGCCAGCAAGCTCCACCCACCCTCCCATCCAGCCCTACAAAGTGCTGGGTTACAGGTGCCCAACTTTTTATGTGAGTGCTGGGGATTTGGACTCAGGTCCTCAGGATTGCGTAGCAAACACCTGACCCCACGAACCCCGCCCCATCTTCCTGGCCCATTTCAGTTCTTTTGCCTCAGTCCTCAAACCCTTACAAGGTCAGGAGGGGGCCAGTGAAGAAGGAAAGCCCGCCGGCGACCTGGGAAGGTGACATCATGTGCTTTCCAGTCCATCGGGCCACCAAGCTCACCCCCACCCCCTCCCTCCTGGCTAAAAATAACCTGGCTTTGCGGCCGGCGGCTCGGAGCCCCTCATTTGTGGCTGCTCTGAGCACACCACAGGCCTCTGTGTCTGGAAGAACAGTTTTCCTGTGACATCATAAGCCTGAGTCAGGACCGCTGATGAGGACCTGGGACACAGCCCTGGGTGAGAGACTCCCAAGAGCTGTGGGCTCAGGGATCCTGGGGACAGGCCCAGCTGGCCCTCCAGAGCTCCCCAGCCCTGCACACCGGGGGCCCCTCCCTACTGCGTCTGCCACAGAGGCAGAGGGAGTTTGGGGTACTGCCTGCACACTGGCACATCCCTGGTCCCCGCTCTGGGCCCTGTCTGCTTCTCTACCGCGGGACCGTCCTTGCTGAGACCCTGTGCTGTCACCCTCAGTCACACTCAGAGGCCCAGGACCTGCCTTTTCCTCCCAGCACGGGCACGCATCAGAGGTCGCTGTGGCAACCCACTGGCCCCAGGCCCCCAGGGTTTCGCTGGGTGGCACACATCCTGGTACAGGACTTAACATCCTCGTTTATTTGTGTGTGTGCGTGTGTGCGTGTGTGTGCACTCGGGCCGTGACACAGGTGTGGAGGCCGGCGCCAACCTGCAGGACTTCTCTCCTGCCATGAGGGGTCTGGGGATGGAACTCGCGTCACTGCGCTTGGTGGCAATGCCTTTACTCACTGAGCCAGCATCTCATTGGCCCAGCACTTAATGTCTTAAGCCCTGTGCCCTTCCCTCTGAAAGACCCTGCCTTGAGAATCCATAGGGAATTCCACCAGCTCAGTGGTCCAGCCTTGTCGTCAAGTCCTTCCAATGGTGTGTGTTTTGAGTGTGAAATGGCCTTGTTCACTGATTTCCTGGCTCCTGCTTATTCGTGCTGTTCTAGAAGCTATGGAAAGTTCTGGACATGGCAGCCTCATTGGAGGATGTTATAATTTGGGTCTAAAATGTCTCCCACAGTCTCACATGTTGGACATCTGGCCTCCAGTGGGGGCACTGTTTGGAGAAGATACGGCCCCTTTAGCAGGCAAGGTCACTGGGACAGGACTTTGCTGTACATTATCCCTAGCTCCTTCCTGCTCCTTTCTAAAGGGCTCCCAAAGGGCTCCTCATGGGTGTGTGTTCAGCAGTAGACAGGGGCTGAGAGTGTGCGGGTCCCCTTTCTCCAAAGGTAAGGCTTGGCAGCTGTCTTGACAATGCACAGCCCACAGGCCTGTGCTAGGACTCTGCTCCATTGAGCTTGGAGTTGGGGTTTCTTCATGGTGGCCCTGGGCCCAACTGAGGAAAGGCTCTGCTGCCTGATAAGGACTGATCCATGCCGGGGACAAAGCATGTCCCTGTGACACATTGCTGTTTAAATCCAGGAGGGGTCCAACAGTGTGGGGCGCTGGTATGGGTGGAACAGACAACGTGCCAGGACGATGGTATCCCCTGCCACCACCCTCACATCACACTAGGGAGTCAAGCTCCACTCTCACAGATGGGGAAACTGAGGCTTAGCCAAGCCCTGCAACATGCCTCAATACACAGGGAAGTGGCCAAGGTGGCCCCACCCAGACTGACGCTCAAGCTGGGCTGCGGTCTGCTCCAGCCCATGGGGACAGGACCTGCTCCTGTGTCTCCAGGAAACAGAATATGGCTGTTTGTCTCATTCCTCCCTGGTTCCCTCACCAGATACATCCAAGACACAAACGAGAGCAGCGGGTGGCGTCACAGAGCGCCCACTGCAGGCCACGTGCTCTCACTGCGATGCCTCTAGCATGCCGTTGTTCCCATTCTGCATGTGATGAACTGAGGTTCATGTCAGCACATGTCACACAGGGGCTCCAAAGACCCTGGAGCCAGCCCGACTTCAAATGTCAGCCTAACTTGTAGGGTTACCACACACACACACACACACACACACACACACACACACACACGCACAGTCTGTTGCTTTAGAGAACCCTGACTAATACGCTGAGCCAACATCATGTCCATTCTACAGCTGGGGAAACAGGTTTTGAGAGGCTTAAAAGACTTGATAGAGGGCTGGGGAAATGGCTGAGTCAGTATAGTGCTTGCTGCACAAGCATGAGGACCTGAGTCTGGGTCCCACCACCCACATAAAAAGCTGGGTGTGCTGTGATCCAGCCACTGGGGAAGCAGAGACAGGATGAGCCCCAGGGCTCACTGGCCAGCCAGTTTAGCTGAACCAGCAAGCTTCAAATTCAGTGAGAGACCCAGTTCCAAAACACAAAGTTAAGGGCTAGAGAGTTGACCCAATGGTTAAAGGCACTGGCTGCTCTTACAGAGGACCTAGGTTCAGTTCCCAGCACACACAGGGCAATTTATAACTGTCTGCAATTTCAGTTCCAAGGGATCTGAAGCCCTCTTCTGGCCTCCGTGGGCATTGCATGACACGGGTGCTCTTACATATGTGCAGGCAAAACACACACATAAAATAAGAATAAATTTTTAAATAAAAATATATGGTCAAGAGTGACTGAGGACATCCAGTGTTGACCTCTGGATTCCACACACATGTGCAGCAGCCCACACACAATCACATACATAGACATATACACACATACATGACAAACTAGAAGTAGAAGGCAGCCCTGGCATTTGCACCCTGGGGGAGCCTCATGTGATCAAGGCTCCACCTGGCTGTCTCCATCCACACCTGTCTGTCTGTCCGGAAGGAACAACCTGCACATCCCACAGACAGGTGAGGGTGGTTGGGCCTGGATTTGGCAGCGTTTCCTCAGTGACAGTAGCAGCCTCCTGACCTGCAGCTCTCCCAGACGAGGCTGTGGACACCAGACTATGGAACTCCCAGGGTCGGGACGATGTCGCAGCCCCACAAACTAACCCGCCAGCCAGTGAAATCAAATACAGGCAGAATGCTTGCACCGTACCTGGAACTCTGCCAGGCCTAGGAAATGCGGTGGGGACCAAATCTAACACGGTCACTAAGGGGTGACATCATATGGGGTCCACGGAGGCCATGAGGGCCATGAATGCATGGGCCAAGTGAGGTCTGGCAAGCTCATAGAGACAGTCCAGTTCCCAAGGTGGCAGATGAAGATGACACCCAGACACCTGCATAACAGAAGACACAGCAAAGCTGCTTTATCTCTGCATCTTTGACACTGAGCGCAGGCCTGGGGCGGGCCAGTCACCATCCTGTTACCCCCTCTGTGAGCTGGTGGCCAGTGGGCCTGTTACCTCTGTGAGCATATTCAGACATATTTGCCTCCATAGTCTCTTGTGAACCCCATTTACAGAGAGAGAAACTGAGGCTCAGGGAGGAGCTAGGTGCTATCCAAGGCTAAAAGCAGAGCTAAGGTTCAAGCTCATAGCTGATGGGGTTAGGTAGCCAGGCTATTGTGTCACAATTACCTCTGAGATAAAACTTTGCATCTCGGAGGGAAACTGCTTAACACAGAGAATGTTCTAAGAAGAGGTGAACCAGTCCATCCTGCCAGGAAAGTCAGGAAGTCCCTGAAACTGACCAAATTCCCCAGGCTCCTCCCTCCCCAAGCATAGAAGCAATAAGGTGTCCTCAGCCCAACTGAGCTGCTTAGGAAACTTGCAGACAGGCTGAGCTGTCCGGAAGAGATGCTCTCTCCAGCTCGCAGTGCGCTCCGGGCTTCCTGCTTTCGCAAGCTGCACGCATGCCTGGGCAGGCTTTGGTAATGGAGCTGTCTTTGAGCCATTTCTACCCCTATGAGTAGCCCCTCATCTGGACTCCTGTAAGAAACCCCGGAACACTCATTGGTTCATAAAGTTGGACTTCAGTGGCATCCTGACTTTGGTCTGTCGTTGGTTCCCTGCCTGCAGTGAGTAGACGTTTGTTGACATCTCCCCAGGAAAAGTCACACAACACAGACTGATCCCCCTGCCCAGCCTCCGCTTGTACGCCATGTCAGAAAGTTTTACACATCCCACCCCTTCTCCACAGGAACTCCAGTAGGTGACACCCTCCACTGTCTTCCCAGTGTCCAGTGACAAGCTGTACCTCCCACTTTGGGGTCCCTCTCTCAGGTCCTTTCCTACTGACCACTGAGGCCAGTCCCAGGCTCTCTTGGGCACTGTCCTTTGGCCTGGACTCCAGGGAGGGGCACTGGAAGGTGCTATAGGAAGCTGGTGGGTTTTGTTTTGGTTTGTCTTTTGTTCGTTTGAGACAGTCTCCCTGTAGCCCCAGCTGGCCTGGAACTCACGACCAGGCTGACCTGTATCTCACAGAGATCCACCTGTCTCTCAAGTGTTCGGATTAAAGGCGCTCACTACCACACCTGGCCTGATTGTTTCTAAGAGCAGGAAAATAAGCTTCCTTCACCCTACAAGACTCCACTAAGACCCGAGAGAGCCAGCTGGAGCACACCTCCCACCCCTCCACTCCCCCCCCCCCCGGGCTGCCCCAGTAAGCCTCACCCTCAAGAGGAGGCTGGGAGCCCAGGGGAATATTGGGATAATAAGCTCTTCACATGAGTGCTCTTGCAGCCTGACTAGCTGAACCACTGCAACGAAAGACAGCCCCTTCCCCAGAGCAAAGGTGGGCAGAGGAAGGCCTCTCTCGGGCCCACCAACAGCCTGGGGCCCTGCTCTCCACCTGGCTCTGGCTGCTCAGGCTTCTTTGCAGTACACAGGCAGCTTCATAGGACTCCAGGGTCCCGTGGGCAGCGCAGGAAAGTATTTCCTAGCTCTGGTGTCAGCAGATGGCTGCAGGCATCCCCGAGCACACATCACTCCGTGCCACCCTCACCTTGAACTTGTCTCGACTCCCTGACACACAGGATTCTAAAGTCACCCTCCAGGCATGGGTGAAGGGGGGACAGTGGATCTGGGTGGAGCCTGTCTTCTTCTATCCAGTTGCACACTCCCTTGTCCATCAAATATCATTTATAGAATCCAAGTTCAAAGGAAAAAATAGACTCTTGGAACAGTGAGAATGCCCATCAAAACAAGCCAGAGGCCCCTCTGAGCAGTTGTATAGGATGTACACCTGTGAGGCAGATCCCTGAAACATTTATTTTTCTTACTGAAATTACATGTAACATGACCAATTTGGAAGCAGTGACAAGTGAAATCTGAAAGTGCCGGTGACTGTTGAAGGTCACATGACCACATGACTGGTTTGAGGGGTGGGGCTCTAGGCGTATCTTCTGGGGGAGCACTATTCAACCCACCTGGATTCTCTAGTGACCTTTCTTTTTTTTTAATACTATTTTTTTATGTGTGTGAATGCATTGCCTGCATGTAAGTGCACCTGTGTTGTGCGATGCCTTTGGAGGCCAGAAGAGGGTGCCAGATTCCTTGGAACTGGAGTTCAGGATGGTTGTTTGTTACCATGTGGGTCCTGGGAACCAAACCCAGGTCCTCTGCGAGCCCAGCCAGAGCTCTTGACCACTGAGCCCCTTCTCCAGCCCTCTAGTGACCTTGTTACAGCTCATCTCCTCTCCATCAGCAAATCCCCTGTCCCAGCGTCTCCACATGTCTTAGATCTAGACACTGCCTCCTTTGTCATCTGTGACCCACAGCCAGCTCTCCCCGTGATGGCTCCCTGCCCCACCCTGCCCTCATGTGCCCTCATGTCCTTCACAGCAGTGCGGAGAGCCTGCTCCGGCTTCACGGGCACGCCCTGCTTCCCAAACCCGCACCCCTTCCTTCGTCCAAGAGGTAGAAGTAAAGTCGCAGGATTGTCCAAAGACCCAGGGCAGCCCTTCTTGCCCCCCACCCCATCCCACTCCTGCGCCTCAGCCTCCCGCCTCTGGAGCTTGCACAGGACCAGTCCCACCTCCTCCTGAGAGCCAAGGACGGCCTGGCCGGCAGAAGGCAGGCAGCACGGAGGAGCATCATCCCCTCCACTTGCTGCCCCCACAGGCTCTGTGGGAAGTGGACCTGACAAGAACTTCTTATTGCCAGTTAAATGTGGGTACTTATTACATTTGTTCCGTGAAAACTGAGCAAGGCTGGGTCTCGTGACCCATACCTGTAATCCCACCACTTGGGAGGTTGAGGCAGGAGGATAAGTTTGAGGTTAGCCTGGGCTACATGAAGAGACTCTGTCTCAGAAAACAAAACAGAACTAATGAGAAAGGTTGCTGGGAGCCGCTTTATCCAGAATGCGCTTTACTGTGGACCACAGACTTAGGCAAGTGTGATAGGAGCAAAGGGACCCCAAGAGGTACGGGTGGAGGGGATGTGCAAGGGAGGACATGTTCTCCTCTGGGTAGGAGGTGGTTTGTTAGGGGTTAATGTTCAGGAAGCAGTGCGCACCAGGAGACCACTGGCACACTAGTAGCATGCTTCCAGAAGCTTCCGGCCCTCAAATAGCCTGGAGCAACAGCCGCACACTGGCCTCTGCTCATCAACACGGAGCCACCAATGGCACTGGGATCAGCTTCCAGTTAAGGCAGAGAGACCTGGGATTTCAGCCCTGGGGGTCATGCCAATGAGACAGCATGGCAGACACCTGCTCTTGGCATAGTCGCTCTGCCTGGGGCCCGCTGCTGGTCTCTCAGAGCCCCGCCCCCATCCAGATGCCTCAGCAGTCGCTCCCCAGGCCCCACCGAGGGCTGCATCACATCACGGGGCCCTGCAGGCTCCATGAAGGACCTTGGCTGCTCTGTGCCATCTCCAGGGCAAAGCTCCCTCTCAATAGGGCCTTCTGCCTTTACTCTAGGGCCTCTACCACGAGCCTTCCGTTCCTTCTGGAAGGTCTCCTACCCTGTGATGGGTGCCAGTCACCCACTGTGGGAAGTGGGAAGTGGCCCAGGGGTCAGTGGCACAGCTGCTCTGTGAACTCTTGGTAAGGGAGGGAGGATGAATGAATGGACAAATGAATGCATGAACAAGTGAATGAATGAATGGACAAATGAATGGATGAAGTCACTGATTGGCTCAGCACTGATGCTCCAGGGCTCTGTACACAGACCCCATGGGATCCTCAGAATTCTACAAGACCTCATTTCACAGACAAAGAAACGAGGCAGAGGTAACCTTGCCCTAGGGACAGCTGATCTAAGGACAACTGTGACCACATCCATGTCAACTCACAGAACCCGGTTCTACACCCAGCCTGGAGCCAGCTACCTGGAACTCAGCGGTGAGGGACAGGTCATCTCACAGCCAGTTATCTGAGTCCTTGGAGGACATGGGACTCACTTGCCCACCTAGCTTTGTTTTCTTGTTTTGTCTTTGTGTTTGTGATAGGGTCTCGCCCTGTAGCCTAGGCTGGCCTTTAACTCACTATGTAGCCAAAGCTAGATATGAATTTTTAGCAATTTTCCTGTCTCAGCCTCCAAGGTGTTAACATTACAGTCTTTTAAAAAAATTTGTTTGTTTTATTCTGGGGCTAGAGAGGTGGCTCAGTGGTCAAGAGCACTGACTGCTCTTGCAGAGGACCTGGGTTCAATTCCCAGAACCCACATAGCAGCTGACAACCATCTGTAACTCCAGTTCCAGGGGACCTGATGCCTTTTGACACCCTCTTCTGACCTCCATGGGCATTGCATGACCCAGAGAACCCCAGGCTGACCTTGAACTCACTTTCACTCCTCCTGTCTCCTTTCCAAGTGCTGGGATTACCTGCATGCCCCACCTTGCCGGGTGACGTGGCCCCCAAACCCAAGGCTTCATGCCTGCTGGGCAAACACTCTACATCCCTAGCCCATGCCACTTCTTAAAGTCTGTCTCCTGTGTTGGAACATGAGCCATGAGGGGAGACGCAGGTACCTCCGTGTCCTATTCCCAGTTTCCTCTTCCTGGCCCCAGAGGACCAGCCCATGGCCTCTGGGATGTATATTCTGCAACAGACATGCAGTAAGTCTAAGCAGGGGCTCTGTCTTGCATATGACATTTGGGGTGACCCTTCTCCCTGGGGGCCCTCTTGCATGCTGAGGGCTGTGCGGTCACATTCCCGGCCTCTACCCAGCAGCACCGCTCAGCTATCCCCCGTGCCCCTCCATCCCCAACCCTAGCTGCCTTGTCCCATGTCCCTCCAGCTGCCAATCACCCCCAGCTAAGACTCCCTGGTCTGGAGACTTGGAAAGACACTCTGTGTGTCACACAAGCACTGGAGGCTCAGAAGCTTGACCTCAGCAATTGGCATAACACGGCATGCTGGATACTCAGGATGGTTAGTACCTACATCCGCCCCTAAATACCCATGACACGAGTGATCAAGGGGTCTGAGTGAGTCTCGATGACTCCAGCCCACAGGCATGCTACCAGGCCCAGCCTGCTCCCGAAACCCAGAAGCCATCCGCCTGCAGAGGGAGTCGGACAGCAAGTCTCTGTGATGTCATGATGCTCTGACCACAGTTTAACCAACCCCAAAGGTGTCTTGTTTCAGGACTCTGCGGGCGCGGACACAGGCTGTCACTGGCAGGGGCACAGTGCCATCTGGCAGCCAGAACTAGCTCCAGGGGAGCCCCCACCCAGAGCTTGCTGTTTAGAGTGGCTTGTCCCTTCCCATGTTAGAGCTGAAGAGAAACAGTCCCCAGTGCAGACACCTCCCCTGTGCCCCAAGGGACCCCAGATCGCCTCCAGGGTTTTGAAACTTTCCAAAAAGCTCTGTCTTGGAGAAGTCACGTATGACACAGAATCGGTAGTGTGTGGTACACAGCCTGTCTTGTTCGAGGTGTCGTTGGTTACCTCCTCTTTCAGTCTTTCTGCAGAATTTTCCGAGACCCCCGAACAGAGAGGCGAAGGAACTTACTGAGGTGTCCCTGGTCCTGTATTTCCCACCACTGAAGCAGACCATCACCCATCTGTTCCCTGACCACAGTGGTGGGGACCCCTGGAGACACCACCTCTCTCCTTCCACTCACATCCTGTCCCTGGGCAGATCCCATAGTTCTCCTTCCAAGAGACATGCCAAGCGTGCTCACGTACTCCCTGTCCCCCTGGGCCACCTCACCTGCGAGACTCCATCTGCCTGCAGCTGTTCTTTGGCTTGCTCTTGTGTCGGTGTTCCATAGGAAGCCCCACACACTCATCGTCTGCCAAGCTAGATTTGTTTAGACTCATCCTTTGGTCTGTCGTTGGAGCTCCTATTCAAGTTGTCCCAGGAAAAGCTCACACAACCCAAGTGTGTTGCCCACAGGCTGGTGTGTTGAGAGTGTGGTCTGCAGCTAGAGGCACTGTGGAGAGCTGATGGAATCAGAAGGGTGCTGGCCTCACCCCTGAATGGGTCTATTGGGGGGTTCCTGTCTGATGGGCTCTTAGGAGGAAGTAGGTCAGCGGTAGAACCAGCCGACCACGGACCAAAACATCTGAAACCATGAACCAAAATAACTTCTTCCACTTTAAGGTGTTTCCATCCACTGTGTGCTATAAGGATAACACACCTTGTTCATTTATACCATCAAGAGCACATCTACAAATCCGGAGTGCGCCGGAGGAACTGGGTGCCATCCTGAATTAATCCCAAGGCACCTCAGAGCCCCATGTCAAAGGCAACACTGGATCTGGTGACTCAGGCCTGTAATTTCTGCAACTCAGGATAGCTGAGGATGGCAAGTTCAAGGCCTGCCTGGGCCACAAGGCTATAGAGAAAATCATTTACAAATTCATTCTTCTAATGTTGGTCATATTTAAGCCCCTGGTGCCTCAGTTTCCCCACCAGGAAAAAGTAAAATAATACAGAGGCATCCTGGTAAAGATCAAGTGTTGATGCAGGACCATCTGCATCATGTCTGGCATCAGAAACACACTCAGCAATGTCACCCAACACCTCTGTTTTGGGAACCTAGAGAGGAACCGCAAAAATCTCCTGCCAGAGCCTTGGGCTGCCCCAGAATGCTTTGCTAGATTGAAAAAACCGACTATCAGATCCCATGAGGTTGGAGGAGGCCCAGGAGGAGCAGCGTGGAGTCTCGCCAGGCAGACCTCCCCACAACCTGAGGCGTTTTTCCACTCGCCGGGTCTGGTTGGCCCCAGTTATGGTGGGTCTGTAGAGCTGTGGTCCCTGAAGAACAGTGTGTCCCGGGCAGAGCACAGTAGGCCACCCGTGGTGACTCATGCTTGTCTGTGGGCAGCTGAGACCAAGGCCACCATGCCTGGCTGCCAAGTGGGCCTTGGCTGCTGTTATGTTGCCCCAGGACTGGGCATCCCCAGCCGGCCTCTGCTCTCAGAACCCTGGGCCCACCCTGCAATCTAGTCTGGGGTGTCAGCCATGCTTGGTTCTCTGTCCAGACTCTGGAATATACCCGCTGACGTCCAGCATGAATTCCACAGGTCCTGGTCTAGATTGAGAGCCTCGTGGGAGTTCCAACTCCCCGGGCAGACAGAGTTCCCAAGCCACCAAACTGCAGCTGAGAGACCTCAGACCTGCCACAAGCTGATCCCATGGCCTTGAGTGAATCATGGTACCTCTGTGGGCTTCAGTTTCCTGGTCTGTCAGATGGAGATGGGTACACTGTCTGCCCCATTGGATGACAGCTGTGACTGGCACAGGGACAAGCTGAACCATGAGCCTCCATGACCTCTCTTATACTGCTTCCTGGATCTCCGGGCACAACCCCTCGGCCTCTCTCTTGTCTCCTCCCTTACATCTGCCCTTCCCCCTTTCTACTGCTCTGGCTGCTAGGGTCTCTTTTCCGATTCTCAATTGCGTACAAGCACCTGCCTCAGGACTTTTGCACTTGTTGGTCCCTCTGCCTAGAAGGTGGTCCACATAGTTCCCTCTATCATCTTCTTCCAACCCTTAACCAGCTGCCCCTTCCTTCTCACAAGGCTTTCCCTGGCCACCCCAAATAATGTTAGTATCCTGCTGTGCATGGTGGTACATGCCCGCAATCCCAGCACTCAGGAGGCTGAGGCAGGAGGATTGTGTGTTTGAGGCCAGCCTGGGTTACCATAACTAGACCCTATCTCAGAAATTAAAGATAGGGGCTGAGGAGATGGTTCAGTCTGTAAAAGTTTTGCCATGAACGCCTGCAGAGCCGAGTTTGAGTCCCTACTACCCACAAGAAGCCGAATGTGGCTACCTGTGCCTGTAATTGCAACACCCGAAAGGTGGAGACGGGAGGGTCCCTGGGGTTTGCTGTTAGTCAAACCAACTAGCTCTAAGGTCAGCGAAAGACTGTATCTCACAAGATAGATGGAGAGCGATAGAAGATGTCTGACCTCCACACGCATGTGCACACATGAACATATGCACCAACACACACAGAAATCAGTAATAAAATGTCCCAAGCCTCATGGTGTCTTCTGTTTGTCCTCATTCTCCAGTGCACCTCACCATCTCTCTACTTGTCTGGGGTATGTCTCTTCCATGTATTAGTTATCTACTGCTGCATAACAAACAATTCCAGGAGCACAGTGACTCAAGACAACAAATCCCAGCCGCCTCACAGTTTCTGAGTGCAGAGATCTGGGAGCAGTTCGTTGAGCTGAGCTCTGGACCACGGCCTCGAGAGCCTGTAGCCAACCGATCAGCTGGGGTCATAGCTGTGGGAAGTTTTGTCATGACCAGGGTCCATTTCCAAGGTGACATCCTCACCTGACTAGAATCGCCACAGAACCCTGGTGAGAGGCTTCACAGCAGGTGTCTAGGGAGAGCAAGATAAAGCGAGGCCTGTGGCTTTGGCCCTAAGTCACCACCACCAGTTGGTCATCCCTAGGCAGCATGAACGCCGGGACGCGGGACGGCCCTCTGGGAAGGCTGCTGGGTGCCGGGACGCAGACTCCATGGGAGCAGGACTCCGGTCTTTACTGCTGTGTCCTCCCTTTGCAGAACAATGCCTGGGGGGTCCTTACCATCTTGTTGAGTGGCTGAGGGGATGGGACGGGGCTTAGTGCCAGCAGACCAGTAGGCCTCTGGACAGGAAGATGGAGAGTGGCCCTGGCAGGAACAGCTTATGACGCTGATGCAATTCAGGATAACAGAAAGGCTAAAGGGAAGGCACAGCTCTGAACATAAAGCCACTACTCACCGCAGTTCCTGAATGTTCCACGAAGAAGGACAGACACGGCTGGTCAGTGCGCAGTACTAGCCTCTGAGTCAGGCAGACGCCATCTTCATAAGTTCAGGTGTTCTCTCTTGCGAAAGATCATCACAGCTGGGCCTGTGGGCTGCTGATGCCCCTTTATAGAAGGGAGGGTCGGGAAAGTCACGAGACCCTCACCTGAGTATCCAGCCCCTCCTCCCAGTCAGGTCTATGCAATTCTGCTCTGATTGCATGAGCCTAGGGATCTTTAGGAAGGACTAGAGCATATAGGCTGGAAAACTAAGGCGGGGCTCCATCTACATGACTATGAAGGAACAGTCATCCTTGCGGGGCAAAGGCTTTCCACTGCAACGGATAGTTTCAGTGGTCGACTTGACCCACTTGGGTAGACGGAAGCTCAACTGATGAATCTTTTTCATATGGTGGTCCTGTGTTATATACAAAAGCAAATTGAGGGGCTGGAGAGATAGGCTCAGAGGCTAAGAGCACTGGCTACTCTTATAGAAGACCCAGGTTTGGATCCCAGCACCCACATGGCGGTTAACAACCATCCATAACTCCAGTTACAGGATTCCAAGGCATCCAATGCCCTTGTCTGATCTCCTGGAGTATTTCACAACAACGGTGCACTTACATACCTGCAGGCAATAAAAACACTCATAGACGTAAAATAAAAATAATAAATAAAATATAAAAATATAAAATATAAAAATAAAAAAATAAAAAAGAAAGCAGGCTGAGCACAGGCTAGGGGAGGCGGTAATTGGCGTCCTCCATGATTTCTACTTCGGTTCCTGCCCTGAGGTTCCCTCAGTGATGAACTGTGACCTGGGAGATGTAAGTTGGTTTTGGTCAGTGTTTTTACCACAGCAACAGAAAGTAACAAGGACACCCACACTCTGTAAGTAAGCCCAGCAAACTCCTTGGCTCCCCAAGGGGTACATTGGTAGAAATCAAACTTTGGTTCCCCTTTGGGGTCTTATGAAGGAGTAGATGTTGCCTAGTCCCCAGCCACCTTGCAACATTGGAAAGGGCACTGGGTTAGATGCCAGAAGGGCAGGCGTCCAGCCCTGCGTGGCCACTTAACTACAGAAGCTCACACCAGTGATGTTAACCAGGGGACACGGGTCATTCAGTTGTTCAGACTGACCGTCCAATCAGAATCCCTGACCACACGGAGCTCATAACTTTCTGGCCAGCTCCAGTGATTGGCATATTCTTTATTTGGTGTGTGGGGATGGGTTGGGTGGTGTATGCAGGTGCGTGCACATGTGTTTGGGTATGCACACCGACTCATGCACATGCGCGGAGGCCAGAAGTCAACACTGGGACTGTTCCCTTGTCACTCTCCACTCTAGTTTTTGAGCCCTGGAGTTCACCAGTTGCCTAGGCTGGCCAGCCAGGGAGCTCCAGAGATCGTCCTGTCTCTGCCTCCCGGTGCTTGGATCTCGGGCACATGCCACCACACCTTGATTTTAACTTGGCTGGTAGAGATGCAAACTCAGGTCTCTGTGCTTTTACATTCCCCAGCCCCATTTGAAAATGACACATTATGTCACAATGCTATTTATTGATTTCCCATGACACAGTCACTGGGCTAAGTCCTGTAAACCTCATCCACATACAATGGATTTGACTGCTTGTGTTAGTGCTGGGAATCAAACCCAGGGCCTTGGGCATGCTTGCCTATTACCTCACTCTACTACTGCACGACACCCCACAGCTCCTGCAGTGGGCAGGCTTTATCCCTTTCATAAGTAAGGCAGTGCAGGCTCAGAGAGATTACATAACTTGCTCTAGACCACACAGCCAGTTTCAGTCTGGTTTTCTGACAGCTAAGCTTTTGCTACTGCAGCATAACCTTTTCTTACAGATACGATGTCTACATTTCAAGTGAAAGCAACTCAACCCACCGCTGCCATTTACCTTTCAGGGTTTGGATGGTGTGAAGTTGGGATTCCCAGAATTCTTTCCCCTGAATAGTTTCTGGTTGGCACTGGCCAAGGAGACCTTTTGGGGGATCCAGGGGTGACAGGATGCAGCAGTGATTGCATGGCTCTGGAGGATACAGGGTTTGTGGCTACAGCTTGCCCACCTGGGTGCTCTGTGGGTGCCTTGCCAGGTGGCTGGGCAGCTTCGAGCCTGCAGTTTATGTCATCCATCCTCCTTCAGCGCCTCTGAGTCCAAGAAGGGGGTTGTGACAAAGATGTCTCCTTCTGCAGATTCCCTGTGGAGACTGGTGAAATCTCAGCTTAGCCTCACACCTGTCCTTCCTTCATAGTGGCTCCCTGCTGATGGAAGGACGAGAGTCAGACTTCAAGAAATGGCTCTGCCCAGACTCGGGCACCAGCAGCATACAAGGTCAGATCCTTGTAGTAAATTCTCTTGACCAGGCAAACCTTGGCACACATCGGAAAGCTAGTTCCCATTCCTCTCGTTTCTGATCAGACCCAGCCCAGCCTGTTCTCGCTACTCCATTGTTTCCCAGCGCTAACCACACAGGTCTGGGCATGGGGATTATTCGTGTGTTGCGTACCATGGCTAGCATTGTGCTTGGAGGTTTTAATCCACCTCCAAGACAGTAATGAAAAGCAGGGATACGAGTGATGGGCCTCCCCCTGCCTTCGACCCAGACACCTCTGGTTTCCCACAATGCTTGGCGGTTCTCCCCAGACCTGTCCCCAGGCCCTGGCCTTGGCTGTGGTTTATGGGAGCCGGAAGATAGCCTAGCTGGCCACCGAGGATGCAGACTGTCTAGTGGAAAATCCTGATGCCAGCTTGCGCCTGGTGTCGCAAGGCTGTGGCCAGCTTGGAGCGGCAAAGCACTCCACAGGAAGTGACACGTCGGCTGGGCACCGCCAGAACACACGATGTGATAGTTTTAAACTTTTCCAGATGCTCAGGAAGATGAGCAACTTCAGTGTCCAACCACAAGCCATGCATTCCTGAGCTTGTACGTGTGTATGTGTAGACGCACACATGCTGAAATGCCTGGATTGGAAATCACTCACAGAGGAAAGAGCAGTCAGTCGGTGGTCAAGCTCCCTTTGGCCTGGGGGAATATGGCAAGAAATCCCTCTGTATTCATGCAGAGGACCAGCAATCGGGCAATGGGCTGACTAGCCCCTATTTCTCCAAAAGGGGAAAGAACACTTCACAACTAGCCTGGAGATACAGGCCTGTCATGCAAGCTACTCATGATGCTGAGGCAGGAGGATTGCAAGTTTAAGGCCTGTTTGGACTACTGAGTAAGTTCAAGGTCAGTCTGGCAATTTATCAAGACCCTGTCTCAGAATAAAAATTAAAAAGAAGACGGATATAGCTCAGTGATAAATAACAATTATTAAATAGTAACCTTTATGACCACTGAGGCATGCAAATACTTCCTATTTTGTTTATGGTTTCAGTAAACAGGCTCTGTGCCTTCGACAACAGGAAATGAATCTCAGAATTCTGGAACTGTCTGTCTGAAGAGGGCCGGTCCTGCACTGGTTTTTTGCTGCCACGAGGGGGCGCTATTGAACACCAGCCACTTCCTTTCCTGGGTTCTAGGTTCACAGGGGTCAGTAGAGGACACAGGGGACTCACTCCACAGGAGCAGCCCCCGCACAGCTCCCTGGAACCCCAGAACTTGGGCCAGGCACTCCCATCCTCATATGGGTTTCTAGTCTTTCTCCACCATGGATGGCCAGGGGGAACGTCACGGTCCATGCTGACAGCTTTCCTGTGGGGAAGTGAGGAGTGCAGGCTGGACCACCATCTCTTCCCTCCTGAGGGAGGCTGGTGCCACAGGCAGATGAAGCCAGTTCCCACGCCCTGCCCACACAGCTGCCTCTGTCTGGTGCCAGCCCTAAGCGGCCAGGTTACAGACATTCCTTTTCAATGCACTCTCCAGCTGCCCGATCTACACAGCCAAGCGTGAACAAAGAAGCCTCATTGCAAGGTGACTTGAGGAGGTGTGGGCAGGTGTGGGACTTTGTCACCATCCAAAGGAGGGGATGGCTCAGAGTCAGCCCGAGGTTCTCCTTGCTGTTAGAGACAGATTCTAGCTTCCCTTGGTCACTCCGAAGCTCCTGTTTCCAGTATTCATGGCTGCGGGTGGTCGCCTCCCCTTCAATAACTTCCACCGCCAACCTCTTAACACAGGCTACAGTGGTTCGGATCCAGTACGAGGCTTGGGGCTCAAGGTGGCGGTGGTGTCCTTAGTAAACCAATGCTATTTTTGGTTAGTGTGTGGGCTGGCTGGATCTCCAGACGACATCCAGCCTGGGCTGTCACCAAGACTAAGCTGAGTCTGGAAATCCAGCCTGACACGTAGAAACTGAGACTGTGCTTACGTACCTCTTGAAGTCTGTGAGGACTGGCTATGCAGCAAAGATTGGACCACATAGCGTTGGGCACAAGAAACGTTATTAGGGCTCACAAAGCTTAAGAAATCTACATCTTGCAGTAGAGAGTATCTACATAAAAATACTTCTCAGAAAAATAAATCTGGCTTAAGCAGGTGATGGCTTGGGGTGCCTGGCAACAGCCTAGGAGGTTGACAAATGACAAGCTCTTCTCTCTGTACACCAGATGGCTGTTAATGTGCTTGATCTCATTTTACACAAGAAACAAATGGCGCCCAGAGAGGCTGAACAATCTTTCCTAAAAGGCACAGCAAGTTATCTATGCATCATCCCCTCGTACGGTAGAACTATCTTAAAGCTAGACTGGCCTGCTGCGTGTGTGGCACAGGTGGGATGTGGTACCTTCACTGTCTGATGGAGTCTGCCCACCTCTTTTAGAAGGAGATCACTATCACCAGCCCTAGGTTTCTGATACGGACAGTGACTCAGAGAGGATGCCTGACTGTGCAAGCTAACACAGCAGGAAGAAGCAAGAAGGCGATACGCACCAGGTAGTCAGAGTCCAAACCTCCCAAACACCACCCTGCTTCCAAGCCCCACCCCACTCCCTCACCCCGACTCCCCACCCCTCAACCCCCACTCCTTGCCCCTCATTCAGCCCTGGGCACTTCTTCCTCTGGGTCTGAACCTTTTTTTTTTTTTTGAGACAGAGTCTCACGTCCAGGCTGGCCTCAAACTCACTATATAGCCCAGAATGACTTTGAACTTTCGATCCTCCCGCCTCCACCTTCCAAGTGCTGAGACTACAGGTGTGCACAATCGTGCTTGGTGGAACCCAGGGCTTTGTGCCTGCTAGACAAGCACTGTACCAACTGAGCCGCATCCCTGACCTTTGCACCTTTTCTAACCTGAGTCCCAGGGCCTGGCTCGGAGCTGCGTGGTGTTGGTTGGCTCTGGTAATGTAACGTGTGCCCACTCTGGTCCTTGTATCTCATCACTGAGCATCTTCCAAGTCCATCCCCTCCTAGGTTCCAGGACACAGTGGTGAACATGGCTGCCCAGCCTCTCCCCTTGAGGTGCCGGCTTTTAGTGCAGGAGATGGACCAGAGGTGAACAACCAAATATGCAAACATTCAAATAATCCCATAACCAAATACCACACCAGGTAACTATAAATGGCGGGAAGCGGGGAGGGGGGGGTCACAAGGAAGACTCAATTATAATAATGACATTTCAATAGAGTGCCCTCGGAGGCTTCTCCAAAGAGCTAGCAGAGGGACAGAGACCTGAGATCCACAGTCCTGGCAAGACGGTACAGCAGAGCCAATCATGGGTGGAGGCTGGGGTATCTCGGAACTCCTGGGGGGTGTTTGGGGCTGCAGCTCTCGGAGAGTGTTAAGGGGTGGCACTCAGCAAGGCCTGTTCCACGCAGAGCTTTGTGGAGCTTGGGTTTGCTCTCCGGTGTGGTTCCAGGCACCTCGGTCTGCAGCTGGCTTCCTTCTTTCTCCCCATCCTCATACTGGGGATTGAACACAGGGCCTTGCACAGGCTAGGCCAGTGCTCTACCACTGAGCAGCGCCCCAGCCCTCTTCTTACTTTTGAGACAGGGCTTCACCAAGTTGCCCAGGCTGGGCTTGAATTCTTGTTCCTCCTGACTCAGCTTCCCAAGTGGCTGAGATGACAGGTCTGGGCCACCAGGCTTCAGTTAAGTAGCGTGCGCTCACTAAAAAGTCCCGTGCTGGCAGAGATGTGCGGTGATCATAAAAACTCAGGGACTTTTCACAAAGTGAAGCCGGCATCCCAGCTGAGGAACCGGCTCCAACTGGCGAGAGGGCTCAGTGGGTAGAGGTGCTTGCCGCCAAGCCTGATGGCTGAGTTGACCCCTGGATTGCCCACGCTGGAAGGAGAGAAACAACTCCCACAGGTGGTCATCCGACCTCGACGCAGCTTCTGTGACACATATGTGGCCCCTCCATACACGTACACATAGTAACTAAATAAATGTAATAAAAGCAGGACTCAGTGTTTCCTGTGGCCCTGGGGAACTCCTAGTGCGGGTGGTTACCTTCTCCTGCTTCCCCCTCCCTCCTCCCTCCCCCTCCCCCCTCCCCCCCCTTCCCTTCCAGCTTCAGATTTGTGATGTCCTGCCTCCCTTCTTCACAGTGTGCCACCAAGGCTGGCTTGTGGTTGATCTCTTGCCTTAAATTTATTTATGGTCTGGAGAGATGGCTCGGTGGTTAAGAGCACTGGCTGTTCTTGCAGAAGACCCAGGTTTGAATCTCAGTACCCATATAATGTCTAACAACCATCTGTAACTCCAGTTCCAAGGGATTCAATGCCCTCTTCTGTCTCTGAGGGCACTGCATGACACGGGTGTACTTACACGCATGCAGGCTATACACTCATACACATAAATTTTTTAAATTTATTTATCTTTATTTGAGGTATATGGGTGTTTTGCCTGCATGCATGTAAGTGTATCATGTGCATACAATGCCCACAGAGGCCAGAAGAGGGCATTGGATTCCCCTGGAACCGGAGTTTATGGTCAGTTGTTAACCACTACACAGGTTCTGAGAACTGAACCTGGGTCCTCTGCAAGAGCAGCCAGTACACTGAGCCATCTCTCCAGCTCCCCCCCCCCATTTGATTTCTTTTTAGACAAAACAGGACAGATAAAGCTAGAAGCCTTTCCTCTCTTCCACCACAGAGATGTCAATGTCCTGAAGGTCAGTTTTGCCTTTCCATGAGGAGAGCGGGCCTGCCTCCTGACATGGGGACCACAGCTCTGTCTGAGGCCCTTCAGACTCCGCTCCACTCCATCTGAAATGATGTTTGGGATTTGTTCCCAGAACTGCATGCGGCTGGGCTTTATTTCTGCCGCCGGGGCATCCCGTGCACGCTCTGTCTCCCGTGGACGTGCTTGGGAGCTATCCAGCCTTTCCTTGCCATGTACCAAGGCACATCCTCCTGTAAGGCTCCAGAACACCTCAAGGGAGCTGTTGCAGAACATCTGTGGTGGTGCTGGTAGAGGTGGGTAACCAGGTACGTAGAGGACGTGGAGGAGGAACTTTGGACTTCACAGGGGTTATGTTAGACTCCAAGGAATTTCAAACTGGTAGCATGTCAGTGATGGCCCCAAGCCACAGCCTGCCAGCCCACGGCACTGAAGCAGCAAGCCTAATATTTGAATAGAAAGTACTAATATTTACAGTATCCAGACCAAACGCCACACAAGCCGGGTCTGCAGCTTTCTGAGCCCTAGGGAAGTGGTGGGTTTTGAGCACAGATGCTGCTGAGGTGGCCCTGGGCAGGAGAGGATGAAGGAGTGATTGCTCCCTCGCTGTTTCTCCAAAGCAGACTGTGATGTAATCAGGCCACCCGGGGTTGAGTCTACATAGGTGTTTGAGGTAGGTCTGGAAGTTGGGCTGTCAAAATAGAATTAGACTGCTCTGCGCTAGGAATAAAGAGGAATCTGGTATGGTGGGACAACCCTGATACCCCAGCTCTCAGGAATTTGAAGCAAGAGGATCACAAGTTTGAGGTCAGCCTGGGCTACATAGTGAGACCCTGTCAGAAAAAGAAACAATTAGGGATTTGAAAGAGAGTGAACATTGTAAGAACAGAGTAGAGAGAATGCCTGGGAAGGGGAGGGGAGGGGAGGGAAGGGAAGGGGAGGGAAGGGAGGGGCCAAGAGGAGTAGGAAGTACAGCACAGATGTGCCAGGGTCCTGACCTGACAAAGGTGATAGCTTCTAGAAGAACAGAGCTGGCCACCATTTCCAAGAGCTATCACTGGCCATTGAGGCACACCACCAGGAAAGTCTGCCTTTTGGGGGCCACTCCTGTGTGTTACAATTGGCAGCAGGACGTTCTGCCTGGCCAGCAGCCTTCCCTCAAGGTTAGCTGCACCAACCAAAGGCTTCCGTAGACTCTGGGGACACAGTGCTGTGACCCCACTTGGAAAGCAAGGAGTTTGAAACTCAAGTTCACCCAGTATTACACAACCATGAGCAGTGCACTCAGAAATAAAAATCCCAGGCCCAGTGTCTCCCCACTGCACCCCAGCAGCTGAAATTCAACTTCTGTCCTTAGGATCACTCACTGGCCTGTGTGTGAAAGAGTAGGCCAAGTACCTGGGGATTCCAACTCAGGACCCCAGAAAGGCTGGGTGGGCAGCAGGCCTGGGCATCATCAAGAGGCACCCTTGTCCTCTGAAAGCCCAGGCCTGGCCATGGATTCTGCCAAACCAGAGGCCCAACCACTGCTGGGTGGTCCTGGCCCCCTGCCCCATCTCCAAGCCCTGGAAGGTGCTCAAACCCAGTACCAGGGGCTCCATGGTCCCCTGGGTGGTGAGGGGATGGGGCCATGTGGCCTGAGCCACACGCTCAGATTCCTCCAACTAGAATTTGACACCATCTATGTCTGATCACTGGATTTTATACAAAATGTATTACTGTTGTTCATTTTACAGTGGTGGACTCTTGTGCCTTGCACACACTAGGTGAGCACTGCACCGTTGGGCTTTGCCCCCGAGACATCATTTTACCGAACATAAACGCTGACACTCATCGCCACCTTGACATCTGCCTTTGACTTAAAAAGACAAAACAAAACTGTCATTTTCAAGATGGAGCTGGCTTGGCTCCCTCAGCCTGAAGAAGCTCTGATTAGGTGTCAAAACCAAGTTGTCCCAAGAGCTAAAACAAAAGCTTATTTATGCAAAATGTGGGCTCATTGTAAGTCAATGAGGACAGAGAAGGCTTTGGGGACAAACACGCCCTCATCAACTCCTTCTCACGCCCTCCAAGACCCGCCTGAGGTAAACACAGGCCAGGCAGGAGGAGTGGGGGACTCCTGCCTCCCCGTTGCCCTAGGTCCTTGCCCATCTGACCACCACCCACAAGGAGATGTGTGGTGATTCTGTAGGTTTCACAATCAATTTCCTGAAATCCCTGGGATCTTGGTGGCTCACATAAACAAATCAAAACAAAGACACGGAATTCCTGGTGGATCCCGCTATCCTGCTGGTGGAATGGTGAGGGTGTAGCCTATAATCTCCAGACCCAGTGGCTGGACACACAGCCTCTACGAGGAGTTCACACAGACTCAGTTCCCACCCTGATAAGGGTATATGACCCTGTCTTTAAAAACGAGTGAATAGCGGGGGTCAACCTGCAAGGGTGCCCGAAGTCTAGGTGGTGATTTGTAGGGTGCATTTCAGGGGAGCACCTGGCATACAGCAGGTGCCAGTGAGAGTCTCTACAGCATTTCTGGTCCCCTCCCCCAGAGGTCCCTGCTGGACCCAGGATGGGCCATGTCCACCCAACACTACGAGCCACAGCTGGCGCTCCCTTCAAGCCGCCACCAGAGGGCGAACTTGCCCTTCCAACACAGGCTGAGCGGCAGCCTTCCAACCTCAGAGCCCACTCAGGCCCTTCCCAGGAGAGTCCAGCTCAGGACCGGCCCTCTGAGGTGTCCCTGGGGCACCTTGGGCGCGAGTTCAATTTGCTGGGGACCTCCTCTGCCCGTGATTTTTTTTTCCTTTACTAGCCTCAAGGGCTGCTCCCTGCCTCTTCCCATCTACTTGGTTACACCAGGTCAAGGGACCCGCTGTGTGGTGAGCTGCAAGGGGCAGGAATGGGTCCCTTGCTGGATACTTGGCTTTCTGGTCCACTCCTGGCTGTGATCTGGGCATCTGGAGCTTCTGGGAAAGTTTCTATTTTCTGTCTGCTTGGCTGGGGCAGTAGGCACCCCCACCCTGCCTCAGCTGACAGTCCGCACCCTGAGACACAGCCAATCAAGGATGAGAGGCACAGCAGCCACAGCCTGGCCACTAGACCTTCTAGAAAGTTCTTTAGCTCATCTCCAAATGGTGGCTTGTCATTTATTTCAGCTCAGTTATTAGCTGCAAGAGACCCTTCCCTGGGCCCCATTACTGCCACCCCTGCTATGTCCTGTGGACGTCACTTCACACCTCTTATACAGCAACTCTGCTTATCCCCAGTCAGACCCAAGTTTCAGGAAGGCACAGTGTGACTAGGCCAGGTCTATGGGGTCCACTGACAACGCATAGACGTATTTTTCTTCCTGCAGGGACTCCCTTGCCGGAGCCCGCCAGCAGAAATCAGACCATACCCAAAGCAGGGAGGATGAGAAAATGTAGAGATAGAGAGAAAGAGAAAAAAAAAAAAAAAAAAAACAGGACAGACTCAGGAGGGCTGTCAGTCATACTGAAGCAGCTTGCCTTTATTAAGTCTCCCCTATTTATATTGTAAATAAAAACAATACTAACACAGGCAAAATAACTCAAGATATGATTGGCTTCCTTCAAAGATCTTCAGGTGACCTCAGTCTTGGGTGTAGAATAAACTTCTTCTTAGGTGTAAATCATTTGCATAATGAAAACTCCTGCTTCCAACAGCACTTCTGTGCACGAGATTGACTTCTGCCTAACCCAAAACTAGGGCATATTTCAAGGCAGGCACATGGCCCCTGACACTCCCTTCGAATGGGATTGCAATTATGAAGTCCTTGGCCAAAATAATGGGTCAAGAACTCTCCAGGGGCTGTCGAGATGGCTCAGTGGGTAAAGGTGCTTGCTGCAAAGCCTGATGACCAGAGTTCAATCCCTGGAACCTATATGGTAGAAAAGAAAGGACCCAGTTCTGCAAGTTGTTCTCTGATGTCCACAATTGTGCCACGGGATGTGAGTGACCCCCTCCCACATGCACACAAAATGAATAAAAATGTAACAGAATTTACCAGAACCAGCAAGCAGCCTGTGCCGGGAGCCTGCTGCCCTCTTCTGGCTGCTGCCCACCTCTTCCCTCCCTCCCTCCCCAGTCATCTTCCCAAGGGCTCCATTCATCTCCCACGTGAATGTCATTCCTGGCATTAAAGCTTACCTTGGGGAGCCTTTGATTCAACCAGGCAGGAGCTGCAGAATCAGGCAGGCCTTCCCAGTTCCCAAATGTCACACAGCGTGGATGAAGGCCAGCGCTGCTGGAGGCTTCGTCTCTGCTCCAGAGCGAGCCTCATGTCCCTAGCTGGCGGCCTCTGGAGAGGAGTGACAGCTAGAGATGCACTGACTTTCCTCAGGTTCAGACTTTGAACACGAGCACCACAGTGAACACTCTAGATAGATACAGTGGTGACAGCATCACAGTCCACACTTCCCATGGGTGAACTGGAGGAGCCATGATCTAGTGCTCATGAAACAGATAACTGTGATAAAAATGACTTCTACCTGGTGCAGGGGAGCATGCCTGCGATCGCAGCACTCAAGAAGCTGAGGCAAGAGGATCCTGAGTTTGAGACCAGCCTGGTGAGACCCTGTCTAAAATATAAACAAATAAGGGCTGGTGAGATGGCTCAGTGGTTAAGAGCACCAGCTGGTCTTGAAGAGGACCTAGCTTCAGTACCCAGCACCTACGTGGCAGCTAACAACCTTCTGTAACTCCAGTTCTGGGGAATCTGATGCCGTCTTTGAGTTTCTTGGTCATTACATGTATATAAAACACTCAAATACATTAGCTTAAAAATGTTTTTAAACAAAAATAAATAAAAATGCCCATTTAAAGAGATTGCATTTAAGAATGTGGGTCTGGATTTTATAGTAACAACATCAAATGTTTTACCTTATTTTGAAATATGCAATATAACAACAGTAAGAAAAGTTTTAACACATTTGTAAAATGTGAATTATAATTTAAATCCTGTGCTGAATTCTGAGAATAAAACTGTAGTGGATAGGTTCTGTGCAGACCATTTTCTTTTGGAATAGTTGTCCGCACAAAAACTTTGGTGACACAACCCAGCTGTCCTCCCAGACACCTCCATTCACCTTCTCCTTGAATGTCATCCCTGGCATTAAAGCGTTTTTTCGATGCTATAATTAAATACCCAAGGCCGAGCACTCTGAAAACAGGGACTGTGAGCTGGCTCAGTGGGTGCTTGCTGCTAAACCCGGACCAAGTCGTCATGGCTACGACACAACTTCATGCTGCTGTAGTACTAGAGGCTGAAGTGGGTCATCCTGGGCTACAGTCAAGATGTCACAAACCAGATGTTTCCAGAAACTCTGGGGAGAGCTTGTTTCCTGTCCCTTTAGCCTTGACCCTCCCCTCAGCCTGAGTTTCTTCACATCTTCAAAGCCTTCAAAGTGGGGTGCCTTCTCCCCACTTTGCTCAGTCTTCTATCTTCCTGCACCATGGTCCTCTGGTAACTGTCCCAGAATTGCCCACTGTGCCAGACTCCTCATGTTCATCCCAGAAGTCTGTGATAAGCCCCCCACCTCAGAATCCCTAACTTTACCCCACCTGTTAAATCCTTCTACCACACAGTGACACGGTCACAGGCTGGGGAGGTCGAATGTTGGCCCTCTGGGACCATCACTTAGCCTCTCACCCCCATCAGGCTTGGTGTCTCTCATCTGTGACAAGTGTCCCCAGTGTAGTCAGGTGGCCACACTAGGAAGGCGGGGATGGTGAGTGCTGATTCCCTATGCTCTTTGCAACTTCTCCCAAATCTATAATTGCTCCAAAAGATTACGGGGGGGTGGGGCAAAACTGAATAGACGTGAAGAAAGCAGGTGGATCACAGAGAAGTGTCATGGTGGAGTCTGTGTTTAGAGAGGGAGACCAGAAAATAGGGCAAGGTTGATGAGGGCAAAGTGTGTTCAGACAGCAGGGTGCTGCAGGGTGGGGGGAGGAAGGGGAGGAGGAGGAAGGAGAGGAGGAAGGGGAGGAGGAGGAAGGGGAGGAGGAGGAAGGGGAGGAGGAGGAAGGGGAGAAGGCAACAGTCGCTAGTCTGGGAAGAGGTGACCGGCAGTGTTCCAGGTCCCTGGAGCCACCGACCTTCTATGGCGCATGTGGGATGTTTCACGTTGTTCCCTGGAAGCCCAGGAGCCACAGAGACCGAGTTTCACCCTCGGGTCCTCCACTCCTGGACGTCACCTTGCCTAATCAGGCTGTCCTCCCTTCAAGAGTAGTTCCCACCCCCAGTCTGTAGCTGTGTTCACCTGCTGACCAGGCCTATCTCTCCACGATGCCCACTGTCTGGTGATCGTGCTGGGGTCACTTCCTGCCTGTAAGCACCTGCTCTGTGCTGCTGAGCACCTTTCCTCTTGGAGCCAACTCCCAGTCTATCCTTGAGACCCAGCTCTACAGACCTCTACTCCAGGCAGCCTTCACCAGGTACTACGACTCAAGCTTATCCAAGTTCTCAGAGCTGCTGGTACTTATGGCTTAATTTGGTCTTCCCAGCAACTAGATGACAGAAATAATCTGCTGGAGACTCTCGTTAAAATTCAAGCTGCAGTCTACTCTGAACCCACAGCTGCGAGAGGGCTAGGGTCTGCCAGGGCCAGCAGGAACTTCGTTCATATGCCAGACCCCAGGCAGAGCCCTGGGCCTCCTGACCACGTCTGAAGCAGGTGATGATGATGCTGCCTTCATAGGGGAGGCTTGGAAGCTCAGAAAGCTGAGGGGAGGCGGAGACCCAGAGGTCTTTTTACTCAGTAGTTCCAGAATCCTTCCCTCCCCTAGGTGTGACTCTGTCCTAAAGGGTAGCTCTGACTACTCCTAGAGAGCCAAGGAGCTCACGAATGATGGTCCACCTGGGTGGAAAGGGGTGGTGTCTGTCTGCCCACTCTCTCTCTGCCTACTCTCTCTCTCTGCCCACTCTCTCTCTCTTGCTATGAGCTGAACCTTTGCAGAATCCGAGAGCAGGTGCTTTCCACATCCAGAATCAGACCCAACAGGCATTCTTGTCCTGTCTTCATCCAACTAAATTTAAGAACTTCTAGAATCATCTGGTCCCAAACTGATGGCTTTGACAGGGACTGGGCAGAAAAGTCCAACCCCACCCACCATACCAGGAAGCCTTATGGTTCTCCTAAGCATAGCTCAGGGGGCGGGGAGGCCTCAGTCCAATCCCAGAGCCAGGTTCCCACGAAGAGCTCCCAAAGCACCCACCGTACAGGACACCAGACACCTGCAGAGCCAATATGGCTCCTATGCTTCCAGGCCTCAAAGGCAGTTTGCTGGGGAGCCCTGTGCAGGAGCCACCTGTGGTGGCATTCAGAAGATGAAGCCAGCCCCTGCGTTTGGAGAGAGCAGCCACGTTCCATCTCGCAGATAAAAAAGGAAGGCTTGAAGGAAGTGACATTTACGTGCTAGGAAAACCATCCTGCTCAGAACCCATCTGAGTGGTGAGTGGGGACGTGGGCGGCACCACCCCCACCTCCTGCCTGGGGAGCATCTGGTAGGAGCCAGCCTGGCAGCTTGGCCGGCTCCACCCTGGTGCCCAGGCCATCCTCTCCCCCATCTGCCCACCAGGGATGGAAGTACCGAGCCTGCGCACTCTCAAACTGGGAAACTGTGGTGGGCAGGGAAGGGGCGTTGCTATGGGCTCCTGGGGTCCTCCAGGGAGCCACCCAGTGTATCTAGAAACCCCGACCTGGGGCTTGGCTCTGTCTGTAGGGACCCTGGGCAGCCCAAAGGGCAGAGTTCAAATGCTGGCTTGACTCACCGTGCTGAGCCCATTTCCTCATCTGTAAATGGATCAGGCCTCTCAGAGAGGCTGCAGAAGTTGGGGTGCAGATACCGCCTGCCTGGAGCAGGTGTACGGGGCTGGGCTCCTTCTCCCTTGGCTTCGTCCTCCCTGATCACACTCAGCTCCAGGCCCCGCCCACCCCATTGCCTAGTTCCCAGCAGGACCATCATGTGTCCCTGTGTCTTGTCATCCCAGCTCTAACAGGACCCAGCTCGTCTCTTCCAAATGTCACTTCTGCAAAGCCACCCTTCCTAGGCTCCATACCCCCCCACACACACTCCATCGCAATCTGTTCCGGTCTCCGAAGCCATCTCTTTCATCTATGCATCTGGTTGGTTGCTTGCTTACTGAGCCAGAGTCTCAGGTATCCCAGGCTGGACTGGGACTTACTATGCAGCCAAAAGGAGCTTCTCACTCCCCTGCCTCTGAATCCCCAGTGCTGTGCACCACCCCACTGTGCCTGGTTTACAGGGGAACAGGATGGAACGCAGGACTTGGTTCATGCCAGGCAGGCACTCTACCAACTGAGCCACATCCCAGCCACCATGTTGGTCTCCCAAGCAGACTCTCCTCATCAAACCAACAGTTTCCCTTGTGTGCTTAATCCGTTTGACAAATCTGTCACTTGCTGCCGTTCTGAGTCCCAGAGCAAGCACCGATGAGCAGCTGGCCCACTGAAGCTTGTAACTAGGCAGCCAGCGGGGCCAGAATGGGGGGTGGGGGAGTGGAGTACCTGCCAAAGTGAGGAGGCGAGGCTCTATCCCCACCTCCCAACTCTGCCTGTGACAAAGTCTGTGCCAGGCCACCACCATTCTGCCACGGCCATCCATGGTCACTAGAAAGAGGAAGCAGAGATCTGATAATAGGACCGGGACCGTCATCCAGAAGACCAGGCCCTCCCCGTGGGGAGCGTCTCGAGTCACCTGCCACCTTTGAGGGCCCCTCAAAGGACAGACATGTCTCTTTAGAGGACAAGCAGACTCCTTCAGCCTTCTTTAAGGAGCCAAGCATCTCCAGCATGCAGGCACCTCCCACCCACCATCTGTCCCAGGCCTGTGTCTGGCCTGCCTCCTGGGAGCTGAGCACACAGAAAATGATCCCCAGGGGCAGCCAGGCCTGCCCAGCCCCGCTAGCTGGCAAGTGCTCATCAGAACCCAGGGAAGGAAGCAGTTCCAGAAACAGCCCCATCGAAGGGGTGAGAGTGGCCCCCAGAGCCACACTGTGGATCCAAATCACAGCTGGGATCCAATGCACCCAAAAAGGGCTCGTCAGTGTGACAGGCATCAACTTTTCAGGAAGAGTGACAGCCTCAGGTCTCCTGGGACCTTTGGCTCCAAGACAGACAAGACAGTTCACTCCCTGCCTGGGACCTCTCTCCTCCTGGGAGTTGAGCCTGCATTACAGGGTCTTGACCCTGCTCTCTGACTGAGGCTCAGGAGGTGAGCTTGGGGAGAGATTCAAGGACAAGTTGGCACAGAAACTACCTGAGGTGGGTTTTAAGCACATAGGACCAGTACCCAGCTCACTCTGAACAGCTCAGGGCTGAAGAATCCCAAACTTCCACTTCTGCCCACATCTGTCTCTGTCTCTGAGCTGCAAGTGGTATGGCCACTGTTAGCAGGAGATGCCCCTCACCAAGAACCTCCAACTCTGTAAGACAGGGAGTACTGGGGTAATCCCTGCCTCCCCCACCCTCCTCCTCTGCCTTCTCCCTTCCCCCGCCCCCTGCTTCAGAGTGCAATGAGGACACTTCTAATCAGCCCAACTCAGGTGTCTTCAGCCCTCCCCTGCTCCCCACCCTCATTCAGATAATCAGTCTCCATTTCACAGTCAACTTGCCTAGATTTAGAATCACCTAGGAGACTGATGAGGCTCACTTCTGGGGTGTCTGTGGGGGCGTTTCCAGAGAGGAGGGATGTGGACATCACCATCCCACAGCCTGAGGGGCGGGACAGAATAAAATTGGGGAAGAAGGCAGCCTCTGGGTGACATTCCCCATTCTCTGCTGATCCTCGGTGATGGCAGCTGCTTCGCTCAGTTCAGCACAGCCTCCCCACCATGATGAACTAAACTGCCTGAAACTGTGAGCCAAAACAAATCCTCCTAATGCTCTCGTATCAGGTACAAGATCACAGCTATGACCAAAAGCTATGTGCTGGAGCCCGGCGGCTCCTGACAGCTATGACAGTGGTCAACCTGCCCACTCACCTTCTCTGGTGTCCATCTCTCTGTGACCTTCCAACCTGGCTTCTCCAGCCCAAGTTTTTCAGCAGAATCCTCCCAGCATCCCCCTGCCTCCACTCCCAACAGTTCTCCATGTAACAACCAAGCTGTTCATACAAAAACCCAGATCTAATCCTGTCCTTCCTTCAAGATCCTGCAGGTACAATATGCCTGCAGACGAGCCTCTGTTCATCACTGCAGCCCATAAATCCCGCCCCCCTGAGTTGACCCCGTAGTCTGACAAAAGGCAGATCTTCAAACGTTTTCTCTAAATCAGCATGCTTTCTGCCAAGAACATAATTAAGTTTGGTGGGCCACACGGTCAATATTGAAGGAAGGTATGTGTTATGTGCACGAATGACTGTGGCTGTGTATCAATACAATTTTATTTACAGAAACAAAGAGTGGGCCAGGAAGTCTGTGAGTCATAGGTTGCCAGCCTCTGCCTTAAAGGAGTGAACAAACCGCTCACCATCTCCGATCCTTGGGCACTCAGTATAGAGAAGGGGGCATTACCCCATGTTGAGGGGTTGGAGGACATGAAAGAATGTGGTTGGTACAGAGCCAAGAACACAGAGCATGCTCAGTAGGGGCCACTAGCATCAAATCCGTCATCATTGATCTCCCTTTCTCCACGTTTAAGAACCAGCAGCCATGGAAAGAGGCTGTGAATCCATGGCCCTTTCTTTTTTAGAGGTCTGATGGCCATTACCGGGTATGAAGAAGGCTCTAGAAACCAGGCTGCTGCACACACACCCACTGTGTACCAGGCCCTAAGTTTCACAATGTCAGTGGTCAAATCAAAGTCTAAGATAATGGTCACCCCCTGAGGCAAGTCTCGGGCATCTAAGAACTCCACATGAATGTGTACCTTGTAGTCAGTCATCTGCTAGCCCTGTGCAGGATCCAGGGCCACCTGAGACCCAGCAGCAAGACCCTCCTGCTAAAGCCCCATCCCCCAGGGGACCGAGTCTTCATCAATCCTGGCACTCGGAGGGGAGCTGGAGGCACTGCGCACCTTGGATGTCTCTCCAGCTCACCCAGCCTGGCCTCCCCTCCATCTCCTCCATCTTGTTGATGGGAATCCAGCGGGTGGAACTGAGTGAAACTGCCTCCTTCTTTGACCTGGGCAAGGCCTTTCCAGGTGTGGAGTGCATTGTCCTGGGCCTTGTTGGATCCTCAACAGAACTGAAGTGATGCTGGCCAGGGGCTGAGACTCTTCCCACTTCCTCAGCCTTGCTGAAGAACCCCTTTCCTGAGTCACCCCCAAATCCCACCCCCTTGGCCTCCATCCCACCCACAGAGTAGCACAGGCCCCATCAGCCATCAGCCACGGTTACTTGTTCCCCTCGGTGCTTTCTCACTCATCTCCCATGGATCCCTGCGTTGCTATGGAGTCCGGTGAGACTACATTCCGTCCCAATGGTTGTAGAAGGAGGAACACACTCCTATCGTCTCTCCTTGCCCCCGCCCCTCAGACCATGTGAGAAGAGGTCCAGAAGCATCCCAGAGCTGCAATGGGGAGAGAGCCTGGGCCCCAATGCCACAAAGCTGCCAGCCTGCCTGGGCTGCGTGGTCCAGACCCCGTGATGGAGACACCATTGGCTTTGATTCAGCTCCTTGATAACAACAGTAGGTAGGTCTTAGCTAACAAGTGGGCTCACTGACCAACAGCATCCCACACAGTGCACTGCACAAGCTCTGTTACCCTGAGATCTACTGGGCACCTTCTGTGTTCAGATGGGGCGCTGCTGAGGGCATTTGGTCCTTGCTTGGCCACTTGGAAGGAAGGAAAAAAAACGGTAATAGAAACAAGCCTGGTCCTTACCGTGGGCACACATCTACCAGAGGTGATTCGTAAACACACGACTGCCCAGCTGTACACACTGAGGACCAGAAAGGTTAAGGTCTACCAGCTAATAACGTGTGGTGGGTGTATACTAAGAATCAGGCCAACTCGGCAGCCTCCCACCTCCGCCTTGGCCGTGGCCCCACAGTTGAGCCATCACCATCCGCATCACCCCAACAATACTTGACAGTGACCATTTCTTGAACCTCATCTTGGATGCTGCTCTTGTATTGGTGGTGGCCGGGTGTGGGATCTTCTGTCCCCCTTCACAGCCTGTCAATCCTGGATGGCTCAGGTGATGCGTCAAGATAGAGGCCTAAGGAGTTTTCAGTGTTTGATTTGATAAGCAAGCTCTGGGAGACAGAGTAGGACTAGGATTAGCACCTTCTCGTCTCTTCTGAGGGTGGGGACTGGGCCCCAGAAGCCCAGCCCAGGCCTGTGCCTCACCCTGTGCTGGACAAGAAGAAACCTCTGCCCTGACCTCCAGGCTGTGACTCGTGGTGGTCCTAGCATTCCCAGGAGTGCTGAGACTCTCTGCCTGTCTGTCCTCCCGTTGATAGTGCCGTGTAGAGAGCAATGCGCGCTCTAATCCCCACACCCCCTCCTGCATCCTGCCCCACGGGGGTCCTGGTGTCTTAGGAAATCACCACTTGGGCTCAGCCTCAGACACCAAGCACGTCACTGACGCCTAAACTTGGGCAGACCCAACATCCAACGCCACAGAAGCCAGTTTCCAGGTGGGCTTGGGCCAGGGCAGGAGGAGAGCCAGCCCTTTCCCACGTATGGGAAGCCATGAGAACCAGGATGGCACAGGTGGGACCTCATGCAACCATCTGACCCTGAGGCAGAGACAGACAAAGAACTAACAGGGGAAACCTGGAGAAGGACGGAGGGAGGCTGAGGCGCTGTCTCCTGGCCCCACCCCCGCCCCCCATTTTGCTGGCATGTGAGCCTGCAGATTCTCTTTTGCTGTACAAACCATTCTGCAACCAGTTTTCTGTCCCATCGGAACTAAAAATGTCCTAAGGGGTCAGCTTGTCTGGGGCTGTTTGCCTACTTTCAGTAATGACACCAATTCATCCTTTTGGGCCCAGCCCAGGGCTGTTGAACGAGCTGGTCTGCCACTTACTATGAACCTCGTTCACTTAGGGCAGCAAGAAAGAACTGGAACTGGAGATAGTTCAGAGGTTAAGAGCACTGGCTGTTCTTATGGAAGACCAGGGTTCGGTCCCCAGCACCTACATGGAAGCTCACAACTGTCTGTAACTCCAGTTCCAGGGCAGCTGACACCCTCTTCTGGCCTCCCTGGGCATCAGGCACACACATGGTGCAGTCAGAACACTCACTCACATAAAAAAAAATTCTTTCAAAAAGAAAGAAAAGAAAGACATCCTGGATGAAGGGGATTAATGGTGACAACATTAACTGCTACAGAAAGGCCGGCAGGACCCAGTCACAGTCTGTCTCACCTCGTGCTTAGGTTCATAGGTTTGTGTCTCATTTTCTAATGGGATAGAAAGTTCCAGGAGGTAGTCATAGCCTACGGATTGAACTAACAATGATTAATGGCCCTGAGTTGTCCTGGACCCTTGGGACAAGCTGGGGACACAGACCGTGACAGAACAGGCTGCCAGACTCCATAAGACAGATGGTAGGGCAGATGGCAATGCCAAGAACAGTGCGGTTTGACAGGGTGCTGCAGCCGCACATGACACCATGATCAAGGCGGTCCAAGAAGCGGAAAACACAAGTTAAGTTTCCCTGCCAGAGTCCAGCATAGTGGCACACACCTGTCATCCCAGCACCCAGAGGACTGAGGCAGGAAGATTACCAGTTCAAGGCCAGCCTGGGCTACATAGCAGACCTTGTCTCAAAAGAAAAGAAAAATCCAACTTCTGGGACTGGTGACCTAGAAGTTTCACAGTCTACTTGTGACCCTGCCCATGCCATCTGTGGCCCCTCTCCCACCATCTGTGGCCCCTCTCCCACCAGCATGTCCCTAGAATCCCCAGAGTCCTGACATGCTGGAGGCTCTGGCTTTCCATGTTGGTATCCCAAAGACGGTGACAATAGTTCAAAGAAGATGTGCCAGGGACCAGAGAAGTAAAAGCACACTTGTGAGCCAATCAGGACTCGGCATGAGTTGAAGGGAGAACAGTCAGTTTGTCCCCCAACTGGAAGCTGCAGAGATGGGGAGGGAAGGCTGCCGAGTGACACCTGCTATCTGCCCTCAGAGCTAGGATGGGGCTGGTCCCCAAGCCTTCCCAGTGTCCCTCACTGGACCTCACCCCCCATGTGTACTCAGGATTATACCTTGCTCACAGTGACATGAACAGAGGCCACCCACTATTTATGTGGCACTCACATTCATGGCTCAGGGTCTCCCAGGGCCAGTCTGAGGAGGAAGGTCATCTCACACCATCATCGTCACCTGATCACTTTGCAGATTCAGAACTGAGACCTGGAGAGTGGATGTGGCTTGCAAGGTGTCAGCCTGAAGCTGATGGTCAGGGTGCCACACTGATGTCCTGGACTCTAGTGTTGAACCCTAAGCTGGGGCTCAGCTGAGTGGACAGGGCTTCCAGATGGACCGGGAAGAGAAGCACCTTCTTGCCCAGAAGGATCTACCCATCACAAAGCTGTACCCTGTGTGCTCTGTAGACCTCCTGCAGGCACTGAAAGAAAACAATGGAAAAGCCACAGTGCCCCCTTCGGACAGAGGAGGCTCTAAATGAACATTCACTCTGTTGTCAGATATAAACAGGCTGCCTTATTAACTTGAAAACAGAACATCTCTTTCTCGAACCTGCAGTCAACCCTAGCTCTTGAGTTTCTCTAGAGGGAGGATGTGTCACCAATCGTGGCCGGTCAGGACAGGGACCATGTGGTGATACACAGAAGCAGGCCCACTAGAGCCAGAAACATCCCTCTGCTGGCCATGTGACTATCTAACCTGCTTCCCTTATGGACTTTGTAACTGCCTGCCTGCTGGAGGCTCTAGGTTGCCCCTCTGAGTTTGTCTAGACCCAGTTTCTATAGCACAGAACTGGGTCCACAATGCTCTTCTGGGGATATGAACTCCAGGAGCCTGTGGGGAAAGGCTGGGGAAAAGGAGCCGATGCCTAGGGTAGGTCTGGTCCCTCCAAAACAGGGCAGAGACTCCTGGGAGTCCAGGAGCTGGCTGTTCCCTTGTTCTGATCTTTCTGGAGATGATTTTTTTTTAATTAGCTAGTCAAGTAGTTAGTTAGTTGTACTAGGGATTGAACCCAGGACATTTGCACATGAGCTACATTGCCAGCTTCCTTTTTACATTTCATTTTGAGATAAGCTAAGTTGCCCAGACCGGCCTGGAACTCCCTCTGTAGTCCAGGCTGGCTTGGAACTCTTGATTCTCCTGCCTTGGCCACTGGAGTAGCTGGGAGGACAGGCCCGTGCGCCTAGGCCCACGTGGACTTCAGGACTAAGTAGCTTGTTGCCTGACTAGACACAGTCAGCCCCTACCCCCTATGTCTTGGATTTTCCTCCTGACCTGGTATCTCCTCCCCATTTCAGATTCTTCCACAAGCCAATATTGCCCAACAGAGACCACCTGGGAGCTGAGCAGGAGACCATCCGCCCGCCCTGCCTCCCCACTCCTGGAGGGAGCGACGGCTATTTCAGAACACATGGCCCCTAGAAAAGACATCTGGTTTCTTAGCAGTCCTCTTGTGGATCTGGTTCCTCATCCAACCTCCATCAGAACTTCCCACCTCTCCTTCTCAGACCCCAGGAAGGAGCAGGACACCACCCAAGAAGGCACACCCCACCTTCTGGGATTCTAATGGGGCAAGACTCCCTTTCTAGGACTTTCTGGGCCCACCTGTAAATCCGATACCTTCCCAAACCCTGGTGCACAGCCTCCATTCCCCAGAAGGTTGCCAATAAAGCTCTCTGCATCTGTTGATCGGATTCCAGTTCCACTTCTTTATCACAACGCCATCTCATCCCAAATTCTAACAACACCAACTTGGCGGCTAACCATCCGTAACTCCAGTTCCAGAGGAGCCGACACCCTCTTCGGACCTCCAAGGGCACTGCACGACACAGGTGCGCCTACCTACATACATGCAGGCAATACTTTCTTGTACATATAAAATAAAAGTAATAAATAAAATATATTTTAAGACACCTGAGTACTGTCGGAAAGAAGATGACTAGAAATTATGTGTGCAGCTTTCGGGTCTTGCTCACCAAGAGAAGTCCTGTTCTCTTCTTTTTGTGTCTGGTTAGCAAACAGCCACAGTGGGAATGGCTGCAGATGTGGTGGCAGGAGCTAGAGCAGCCACATTGCACCATGAGGGAGGCACCATGGTAGAAGACAGCAGAACGAGAGACACAAAGCCTGGGTTTTTGATGTCAGCAAAGTCACCCTACTGGCCCCCATATGCTTACACAGACTAACAGCGAAAAAAGACATGTAGGCACGACTATTTTGGGATTGTGTTTCAGTAGCTGATCCGCTTGCTGAATCCGTACAGCTTCCTGTGCTTTTATAAGAAAGTCTCAGCTGCTCTTCAGAACCAGTCAGCGTTGAGAACGAAGGTGGCTCTCAATTGTTCATTCACCCAGCAATTATTCCTGAGCATCTCCCACGCCAGGCGTTAGGGTGCTGAATGCGGGGCTGTCAGATGGCTCTCACGATCCTGCCGCCAGGACCTGTGGCTTCTCAGTGCACTTCTCCAACTGCGGTCCTGCTGTTCAGGCCGCTGGCTGAGTACACTCAAGGTTAGGGTGTTGGAACCATGCCTTGACTTGTTAGCCCCCCACCCAGCCTCTCTTTGTTCACGGTCTCAGAAAGCTCCGTTGCCAGGGTACCCCAAAGAAGCCCCAACTTCCTGCGCCTGGCAGCCCAGCCCCACATCCACCTGCCTCTGCCCTCTGTCAGCTGAAGAACAGGGTGAGCCTTCTAGAGAGTCAGCTCGACTCGGCCGTGCAGGGCTGTTGGCCCCTTCTCGCTCACCATGCCTGTCCCTGCCCGGGGCCCCGGGAGTCCTGCCAGACTCCAAGTTCAGCCTCAGATCTCCTGCAATGAATCTGGCCGCCCTCCCCTGCTGGCCTTGTGCACACAGGCGTGTCTGTCCCCGGTTCTGCGCTCTCTGGTGGTCCTGTGTCTCCTAGGAGCTGTGACCTAGCAGGGCAGGTGTCAGGGTGCAGACGACCTTGGGATTACTGGTGACGGCCCACCTCAGTCCGTCAAGGAAGGGGTTACAGGCCATTTCTCACAAGGGTCCAGAGGCCCAGCAGCTCCTGGTGTGATATACTCCAGAGGCCTGCAGACACGCCTAAGGCTCTCAGCTCACTCTCCTGTCCTGCCCTGGCTGGAGGGGAAGGCCACTGTGGTGGACGGCAGATGTGGACATGCTCTGCTGATCACACTTTGCTGCGCCACAGAGCCATAGTCGGCGCGGAGATTGACAGCTGGAACAGCTGGTGTCTGAGGAAGTAAATGGGTCAGGTAACGAGAATGGAGACACCGAGGACCTCAGAGCAACCCGAGCTCAGTCTCACCTATGCTCCCAGGGTGGCGCAGCACTGGGCTCTGCCCCTTCCAAGCCTCTTCACGTGAGTTGTGCATCACCAGACACATGAGACCACAGTCACTCTCATTTCTTCATGTCTCTACACAACATGTGACAGACAAGTAGTTCTCAGAGCTCATACGACCCTCCTAAGATGTCGCAGAGGGGCAGGAGAGATGGCTATGCTGTTATAAGCACTTGCTGCTCTCGCAGAGGACTTGAATTCTGTTCCCAACACCAGCGTGGGTGGCTCATAACCACCTGTATCTCCTGCTCCAGGGAATCTGACGCCCTCTTCTGGCCACCACAGGAACTGTGTGCAAACCCACATATACGTACATACATATACACCTTATTAAAAATACAATAAATCAGGCCAGGAATGGTGGCATAGACCTTTAATCCTGGCACTCAGGAAGCAGAGGCAGGTGGTTCTCTATGAGAGCAATCGAGGCTACCCTGGTCTACAAAGAGAGTTCCAGGTCACTTGGGGCAACAGAGGCACCCTGTTTTAAAAAACTAAACCAAAACCTTTTTAAAATGACAGTCACAGAAAACATCCTTGTTTGGGGGTTCCCTTCACAGTGGGACAGAATTCTTGTCCTAGCTCCTAAGCCTCACTGCTGGAGTAAGGGACACATTGCTGTTAATATCTGTGTCCTATCAGGTCTGGTAAATCCTCCCCGCTGGGAGCAGAAGGGAGATTGCCTGCCTAGGCAGGTGAACCACTGAGCCAGGAGGAAGGGATCCTGAGCAGCTCAAAATATAGACTTATCTGGGTGTGGTGGCTCACACCTGTAATCCCATGACTCAGGAGGATTCCTTTGAGTTTGAAACCAGCCTGGGCTATCCAGTACATCCCAGTCTCAAAACAGTAACAATGGAAAACAACACAAATGAAAAGAAACAAAACCCAGTGTTGAAGGCTGGGCTGGGTGATGGGTTGGGGTCGGCAGGGAGGGGGTGGGCAGGGAAAAGACAAATACTGACACCTGTGCCCCAGCCACAGTATATCCCACCCGTTTACACCACACAGCGGATGAGGGTTTAAGAGGCGGCACGTGCCAAGACCCAAACAGTGGGACCTGAAAATGCTTCAAGTCCCTTGGCCACAGCTGCTGGTGTTTAAAATGGCATCTTTCTACAGGCTGTGTGGGTAAAGAGGCCCAGAAAGAGAGAGTTGGCCACTACAGGGAAGCTTCTCCATCCCCGTGTCCCCGGCCTGGAAGGGGCACAGGAACAACCCCACCTGACGTCCTGTCTGCTTGCAGATCCTGCAGGTGGAGATACACACAGTCCAGATTAGTGTGGCTCCTAGTCATGGAAGCTGGGAGTCCAAAGTTGAGGAACGGCCTCAGGAGAGGGATTTCTTGCTGAAAGAGTCCCTGGGGATCTCCTTCTCCCTAGTGGGATTCAAGGGATGTTAGTTACTTGTCACACTTGTTACAAAATACTTGTCTGAAGTAACTTAAGAAGACAAGGATTTATTGAGGCTCCCGATCTGAGATGCCTATATCTCAAGACGCACTGGGAGGTGAGGTCCTATATGAGAAGATTCTAGAAATATGAAGTGTCATCCACAGTGACATGGCAAGATGACTATGCTCAGTGATCACAGCACTAAAACCATTTGTCACCCAGGGTAGAAGAGGCAGGCATCACCTGACTGTCTTCTCAAGTGATAAAGTTGGAAAATGATGGCAGCGGGCCCTGAAAGGCACTGTGATATCATTTCGTTTTGACATTTCTGCCAGCATACAGCGAGCCATGAAACTGGAAAGGCATGATCCGAACCCAGGAGCTGTATGCGAGTAGGGGGGGGACAATTTGTCACCTCACAGAGGTAGGATTGCCTGAGCCATGGCTGCTGATGGCCAGAGCCCAGCAGGAACATCGGGCTACACTGGCCGATGCTGGGACTCACACCAGTCCTCTTATTAAGGCTTGGACGTGAAGGGCCCCACAAAAGGCTCACGTAGTGAAGGTTTGGTGCCCAGATGGTAGTACTGTTTCGGGAGATTCTGAGAACCTTAGGAGATGGGGCCACATTAGAGGAAGTAGGTCACTAGGGGTCTATGGGGCCTGGGGGAACCTGTCCTCTGTCTCTTTCTGCTTCCTGGCCACAAAAGGTGAGCACCCTCTGCCACACCCTTCTGCCACTGTGATGCTCTGCTCACCGCACGTGGGCCAGAGTCAGCAGAGCTGAGGGCTGAGGACTGAGCCCTCTGAACCCCTGAACCAAAATAAAGACTTCGCCTCCTCAAGTTCTTCTTTAGATGCTCTGGTCACAGCTCCAGAAAACTTGCTAACACTCGCCCAGCAGCTGGTATCTTCTACGGTGACTAATGGTGCCAGACAGTGAGGCACTGAGGAATGAGTCAGCCCCGACACAAACACCCAATCCAAGCGCATGGTGCGCCAGCACCTCCACAGCCTACTCCTGGGTACGTGAGGGCAGACATGTGTGCACGTTCCTCAAGGACTGGTACAGAAGCGGGCACATCCATCACAGTCACCAACCAAAAAGGACTCCATAGCTCCAGCAGTCACTGGGACAGGCTCAGCACAGGCCATGCAGTCCAGCTGGGGTTCTCAGCAGGGGCCACACGCCCCATCCTGCCTAGTGACCAGCAAGGCTTGCTTGGAGAACTCTTTGGTTGTCTTGATGAGTAGGTACTACAGCCCCCTAGTAGATGGACATCAGGGGTGCTGCCCCCTAGTGTGTGGAGGTCAGAAGTGCTGTAAGTCATGGAACCTATCACACATTGCATGGGGTGCCTCCTGGGGAGCAAGAATCATCCCACCAACATTCTCCAGAACAGTAACGTTGATACGTCATCCCCAGTGTCCTGTGGTGGTTGATACAGCTACCCCTAAGAGCCACAGGCTATTAAATGGACAATCCCAGTGCCATGGGTGGGCTACCTCCCTGTAAATTGTTGGTCAGGGAAGCCCCAAGCCCCTGAACAACACAGGCAAATGCTACTGCTGTTGGTTGCCCACCAGAACTAAACAGTAAAATTAGTGAGTTACTGAAGACACCACTCGCTCTGGTCCCAAGACACAGAGAAATGAAGCCGGATCTGTGCTGGAAGCCTCCTCTTCCTCCCTTCCCACGGTCTACACAGTTCTGGAAGGTGCTTTGCATGCTGCTGCGGGAGACTTGTCATCAACAGTCTTACTCAGCCTGGTACAACCATACCAACTGGCCTGGCAGACTATGCCACCTCTGCTTCCTGTAAGCAGACGGGATTTAATGGCCGCATCATAGGAAGGAATTTACGTCTGGTACAGTAAACCAGTCCGAAGTCTGTGGCTTGGGAAGTCTTGGGCCCTGGTGGAGAAGCCACGGCCATTGTTTTACTAAACGGACACAATGTGCCCGTCCATAGCTAAAAATAGCTATGTTGATTCCCATTATCAATGCTGCCGCCGGCTTCAGTTAGAGAAGCTTCTTCGGGAACAGGGCAGTGCGGATCTACAGAGGCGCATAACTAGACAAAGCGCTCAGAACAAGTGACTGTTGAACGCTCGGCCGTAAGTGGGACATCTGTGTCACCTCCTCCAAGACCTAAGGAGCATTAGAGCAGAAGGGACAGCAAAAAATGTAAGAGCTGGAGCGAGGGAGGAGCATTCTGGAACACTGACTTCTGGGCATGACACAGCCAGTGCCCTCTTTCTTAAAAAATATTTTATTTACTATTTTTGTTTTACATGTGTGAATGCATTGTCTGCATGTATGTAAGTGTGCCTATGTCATGAAACACCGATGGAGGTCAGAAGAGACTGTCAGATCCCCTGGAACTGGAGTTATGGACAGTTGTTAGCAGCCCTGAAAATGCTGGGAAATCAATCTGAATCCTCTGCGGGAGCATCCAGTGCTCTTAACCACTGAGCCGTCTCCCCAGACCCTGCATGCCTGACCTCATAGCAGCTGTGATTATCTGCACAAGATCTCCACACTGCCATGGTGGGGAGAGGGACTCATGAGGCCTCAACACCCCGCCCTCACTTCCTGAGATTTAGTTGATGGGGAGAGACATTTTCTTTATCGGCTTAGTCACATGTCAGTTGTTCATGTTCCTGTAAATGAACTCTCACCAGACCCTGTGAGCAATGCCAACGAAAGTCAATAGGCCACCAAACAAAGTGGGTGGGGGGGGGGGGCTCAGTAGGAGTGCTCAAGAGGCAATGGGGGGGTATAAACAAAATGCCTTATATACATATATGCAAATGTCATAGTGAATATAGACTATTAAAATAAGGATTACAAATTCCATTGTGTAATAATGAGAAAGTCTGGGGTTTAAACACACAGAGCAATGGGACAGGACCCTGGGTCTATTTGAGGAAGTCGCCATAGAAAGTCACCATTTGTGGAAGGATTCCTGAAAGTGGGCTCTGTATAATTTGGTGATAATGCCTGCTGTGTGACCACACACAAGTCTCTGTCCTTTTCCCGGCCAGTTCTTCAATAGTGAACACAATCCCTGTACAAAAACACCACAGCAGTATATCCCAATCTAGAAATCTTGACTCCGAAAACTCTCCCAGCCTCAGTTTTCTCCTTTGTAAAATGGGCCCACAAACAGATCGTGGTTCCTCCTTACTAGGGCCACGGTGGGTGAGGTTATAACTCTCCTGTAAGAATGAAGGTAGAGTCACTGTGACTCTATCACAGTCTAAGGGATCAGAATTTCCTCAGCACTCTCCTGCCAGGAGAAGAGAAACGCTGAAGCCCAGTGCCAGTCAGAGGGAAGCTTTTCACCTAGGAAGGTTCCACACCGCGCTGACAGCTCCTCAGATCACCTTTCAGAAAAGACTGGAGCCAGACAATGATGGGTCAGTGACAGGTGGGGCCACACCTCCACTAGGACTGCCTGGCTGTGTACACATTAAACTTAACTCTCACATCAGAACCATGAAGGTAAGGCTGGTTGAGGTTGCGCACGGCTTTAAACCCAACACTCAGGAGGCAGAGGCACGCAGATCTCTGTGAGTTCGTGGCCAGCCAGGGCTACACAGTGAGACCCTGTTTCCAAAATGAACCTTGAAGATGAACTGGGGGGTGGGGGTGACTGGACCTCGGTATTTCTTCCTCTCCCCAGTGTGTCCACACTGCCTAGATCTTTGTATTGGCTATTATCCTCTTTAACTGGCCTATGGGGATAGATAGGCCAGGCTAGACCAGACCTGCTGGGCCCCAGGCTCTGATGCTAACAGCTCCAGCAGCAGATGAGATGTGAGAAGTGGACCTGGGACTGTGAAAGATGCCACCTGTGAGGTCCTTTCAACACCTGAGTTCACACAGCACCAAGGTGCCAGAGCAGCTTTTCCTGGGGACAACACCATGCCCCCCACAGCTGCAAGCTCTGCTTGGGCTCTGAAAGGAGCCGGTTCTGACAAGGTGCTTCCATAGGGGGACAGACACTGCAGCCACCTTGCCACATGCCCAGGCCGGAGGACCCAAATCCCTGGTATCCTGACTTTCAGGACTCAGAACTCTCACCCAGGTGGCCCTGAGCTGCCAGGGTCATGGGCTGGCCGTCCAGGAAGCTATTAAGGATGAGGGTGGGGGTTGGGAGGCAGAGTTCCGAGGCACCAGTGGCCTGTGGGAGCCCCTAGCCTCCTTGTTTCCCAGAAAAAGACTGACCTGGGAAGAGGAGCCAGGCTCAGGCCCTGCTCTTCACAGCTGTGCGTCCCTGGACACACTGCTTAGGTTTTCGTGGGATGGTCTGGAGCTCCAGTCACTGGCCAGAGGATAAGAGCAGTGACCACACCAAACACAGGGACTCTGGAGCCCACCACAGCCTGGTTTAGGGGTGGGAGAATAGAGATGCTAACACTGTGTTCCACAGAGATGGGGTTGCATCTGAGTCAGCGCGGGCTGTGTAACAAACACCCCTGTCAACGTAAGCAGCAGGCACAGGCATTTTCCAGTTCTAAAACACCAGGTCAAGGTGCCAGGCAGTTGGGCTTTTCTGAGGGTTCTGTCCTTGTCTACAGAAGGTGACCTGGTCTACCTGTGTCCTTGTAGCCCCCAAAGTAAGATTTAATCAGTAAAGAAATGCATCTGGGGCTGGAGAGATGCTCAGTGGTTAAGAGCACTGGCTGCTCTTGCAGAGGACCTGATTCCAAGGACACATATGACAGCTAACAACTGTCTGTAACTCTGGTTCCAGGGGAGTCCGATGCCTTCTTCTGATCTCCATGGGCATTGCACGACATAGGTACACTTACACACATGCAGGCAGTACACTCATACACATAAAATAAACATAATAAATACAAATATTTTTAAAAAGAAATGCATCTGTGCTGTGACAAGTGAGCCTCAGGGTTCCAGTCGGATTGTGCCTGCTGCCTTGCTGTGTGGTCACAAGTAAGTGGTCTTCTCTCTCTCTGTGCTTTATTTTCCCCATCCATTATGAGGGTCACTTGCCACTCATCACTCTAAATAGGAGAATCATCACTCCCAGCCAGGTTTCTAGCCTGCCTGAACTCCTAGGCAGACAGGACAGGAGGCAGGCGTTAAGGTCTCCACGAGTGAGCCCATTCTGAGGACTACTGTGCCACACGGTGTCAGACCTGTCCCCCTGCAGATCTCAGCCACAGCCAATGCTCCTACATCGACCTCTCAGGAACTCTGAGACCCGGCTCAGCTCCGACCTGTGTGTGGTGGCCTGGCTCCAGGAAACAGGACCCCTGTGCTCTTCTGACAAAGCCCAGGTTTTATTTTAGATTCAAAACCATTTCTGCAAAGCCACCTGGGCCTCAGGGCCTCCCTCACGTCACGGGAGGCCTCAGACCCTGCTGTGTCATCTGAGCATCATCCTGGGCTGTAGGCAGGAGTCAGACTTGTGAGGAGTGTGGGCTCTGCTGGCTCCCGTCAGAATCAGGACTGAAAGGACTCCAACTTCTAAGCGCCCCGTGTCCCCTCAGGATGTCTGACCCTGCTCAGGATAATGTGAAGACCCCCCAAAACACCGTCCGGGCCCTGCTGCCTTTCTCCCCCTCCCCTGGAGCCCACCCTTTGGACAGAGGTGCTTGCCTCACAATCTGCATTCAATCCTCAGCACCGACATCGTGGAAGAAAGGACCTGACTTTCAAAATGTGTCCTCTGACCTTTGCATGTACAAGTACACACTAAATTAACAGACAATTATATTTTTTAAGTGGAAGACAGCCAGAAGCTTGAGCTGTTTACCCTGGGACCTCGGGAGGAAGGGCAAGGTGAGGCCACACTCAGCCCCAAATCGTTTACAGCAGGGCACCAACTAGAGAGCTTGAAGTGTTCTAGAACATTCCTTCACTGCCCGAGCCGGGCTCCCTCTTAGGAGGACTGGCACATTCCTTAGATATTTTTGTGGATTTTTTCTTTCTTTTCCAGCTTAAGATAATTTAATTCTTTCCACAACAGGCAGAACAGGAAAAAGAGGCTTGTTCCAAAGCTGTTCCCAGCTCTGAGCAGGCAGCTCATTCATCTTTATTATGAAGGTCCCCGAAAAATTCCGGCAGCCACATCGCTCAGGTGCCCCAGACTCCTCAGCTCAGGCCTGGAGAGGATCAGTTGCCAGGGCAGGTGGTGGTCTGTGAGGAACACAAACCCACCAGAACCCTCCACCTCATCCCTGGGACCCCTGAGGGAGCCCCTCCCCACACAGCACCAGCTCCTATCTCCCTGCACCCACCAGAGTGGAGCTGGACACATCCCCACTCTGCTCAAAGCCCTTGCACTGACAGACAACCCAGAACATTTTGAACAAAAAAGCCAGGCGGTTTGGGGGATCCCCTGGGCCTTCCGCAGCCTGGTCCTGCTGCCTGTTCAGGGTCCCCAGAATCCAGAAGTACAGTCCTGCCTGAGAGCATCAGCCTGAATCTCTGGCAGCTGGAGCTGTGGTGCACACATTAGCAATTCTGTGTGCAAACAGCCTCAGCACGGATCAAAGCCATCAGCTCTGCGTGCTACAGCCAAAGGCTGGAGCAGTGGGTAAATTAGAGACTTAAACACAGTGTTCGGCTTTCGGGTGAGGCTGCAGATCAGCGTTCAGAACGTGGCTAGGAGCTGCATAGCTCCTGAAACAGGAAAACTCGAAGTCAAAGCGAAGAGAGCATGGCAGGCTGGGCACAGAATAACGCATTAATTAGTTGGCATTTGGTCCTTACTTCAGAAGCTGCGGCATGCTTTGAAGGAGGAAACATCACCCAGAGTCAATTTTTGCATTAAATTTTAATTTATTATAGATTTTGTGTGCACGCACATGTATCAAAAAACAACTTGCAGGAGTTGGTTCTCTCTTTCCACCACGTGGGTCCAAGGGATTGAACTCAGGTCAATCAGGCGTAGGGGCAAGCACCCTTCCTCACTCAGCTACCTCACTGGCTCTGAGAACAGAACGTTCTAGCATCCTGATTTACAAAGGGACCTTGACCCTTGCACACTTCCCAGCCGGGGCTGCCACCTGCAATCTGCACGGGAGCGCGGATCCAGCCCAGGCTCTGGGCAAAGGGGCTGCAGCTGCCCCACCCCTGTGCCCCTGGGGCACAGGCTGTTCTCCTCGTCAGTGGTCTGCACAGTGGCCCGTGCCACGCTGGTGCCCCGTCTCCTAGTCACCTGGTCTCCAGCCCTGTTTTCCCTTGGTGAACACACGGGCTCCTTCCAGCTACTTCACCTGAGCACTGTAGCCCGGATCACTCTCCCCTTTCCCAGTGAACTCCATCATTCTCTGCTGGCCACCCAACTTGCCCCCTGCTCTCACTAACCCCCAATAGTCTCAAGATGGAAGCTACCTAGCTGCTCTCTGATCCTGCTCCAGCACAACTCCCACCAACTTCACAGGACAGCCTCAAAGCTGAAGGTTCGGCAGCTGCCAAGTGCCCAGGCTGCTGGAGGTTAAGGGCAGTAAAGCTGCCGCCCTCCTTCCCCGTCCCTCTCCCACCTCCCCCCCCTCTCCCTCCTCTCCTCCCCTCCACCTTTCTGAATATCCTCATGTAGCCCAGACTGGTCTCCAATTTATTATGTAGCCAAGGATGCCATTACCTTGAACTGGTCATCCTGCCTCTGCCTCCCAGGTGCTGAATCACAGGCATGCACCTCCACACCATTTTATGTGGTAAACTCAGAGCCTCCTGCCTGCCGGGCAAGCACTGGAGCACTGAATACCTTTTGCCCAAATCTGTCAGTGCTGTCAAAGCCACACACCTCCAGATCCCCGTGTCTCCTGAGACACCCTAGGGGCTTTCTCTCCAAGACACTGGAGGCTCTGAAGGGGGACATGTAGAGATATTTTTAACATCAGCTGCCTTGGGGAACGACCTTAAGGGATTGAAGGGAAAGTAAGAGCTAGAGCAGCCATTCCTGTCAACAGTACTAGCCAGAATCGACCACAGGCCAGAGCTCCGGAGTGTGTGCCAGGCCCGGGCATCACCCCACACAGCGGCGGGGTGGCGTGACATGATCCTGCACACCAGGAGCAAACCCAGACCCCAGATGAAAACTGGTCCCTGCCGTAGGCAAGTCTCAGAGCTGGAAACACAGGGAACTGACTTGTTTATTGCACGAACCATTGCTGGGAAGACACGGAACAACACTGGCCCCAGACAAGACGGTGACCACACCAAAGTACAACTCCATCCAAAGTCCAGCTTGGTGAACGAGCGCATTTACTGAGTGTACTTCTGAGTGCCAGTGACTCCAGAGCAGCCACATCACTGAAAAGCAGCCCGCCCTGCTTGGATGGTAACGTTCCTGTGGCTGCATAGGCCTTCCACTTCTTCATATTCTGACACCTGCCGAGATTATGTGTGACTGGGAAAGAACTGCATGCAGCTGGATCTGAGGACAGTTGACTCTAGGTTGAGGATCTGATGGCCCCACCATCCCCTCCTTCTGTAAGGTCAACAGGTCTTGTCTTTTTAACAATATCTACTATTTTTATTTTATGTATATGAGTGTATTGCCCGTACCCATGTCATGCAATGCCCACAGAGTCAGAAGAGGGCGTCAGATTCCCCTGGAATTGAAGTTGCCGAAGGTTGTTAGCTGCTATGTAGGTGCTGGGAATCAAACCCAGGTCCTCTGCAAGAACAGTCAGTGCCCTTAACCACCGAACCATCCCTCCAGACCCAAACAGGCCTTGTCTTATAGAGGGGTCTCATGCAAGTAGTCTCAACTGTGAATAAAGTGGGCACAGCCTTGCAATGCCCAGGGGACAGCCTTCCATTGCATTTTTGTTTTATTTTATTTTGGATTTTCTGAGACAGGAGATCACTAAGTTTCCCAGGCTGGCCTTGAACTCATGAATTTTCAGCCTCTTCTTCTCCACTGCTGGGACTACGGGTATTCGCCCCCACACTTGATCACTGATCTATTTAAAAAACAGTAACATGTTCTCCTTTAAATTGAGAAATAATAATGAAGGCAAATCCTAAAACTGAATAAAAACAAAGTGACTAAAGCCTGTTTCAAATCATCTATATGATCACGTATAGATACCAACCCAAGCAATTTCTAAACCAGGGGCCTGAGCTATTAGTCCTCAGCCTGAGCACAGAGCTGTAAAGGACCCTGAAAGTTTATCGCTTCTTGTCAAGGCAGTTGAGCTCTCACAGTGAACTAGATGACAGGGCAAAGGCCCAGATTGAGTTGGCAACAGAGAAGGACAGCGTGTGGAACAAGGCTAGGGTTCATGATGGCGCCAGAAACATGATCCTGCACACCAGGAGGCCAAGAGCCTGTGTGCATCCTACTAGTGACAAGCACACCTCACCTATATCTTGGTTCCTGATGCCATTTCCCACTAAAAACGAGACTGCTGAGGGGACCACTCTGCCTCAAGCACTGGGTAAGGGCTAAGCATTAGTAAAGCAACATCAAAATCCCAGACTGGGGAGATGCTCAGAGAGTCCAGTGCTTGCCCTGTATGGAACACACATGCCTATAATCCCAGAGCAGGCAGGCTGAGAGAGGAGGGTACCTGGCCTAATCAGTGAGCTCTAGGTTTCCTAGGAGATCTTACCTCAGACTTCAGTGGTTTGAATGAAAATTGTCTCCCCTAGATTCAAGAGTTTGAACACTTGGTGCCTAGTAGGTGGCGCTGTCTGGGGGAGGCTGGGGAATCTGTAGGAGATGCAGCCTTGCTGGAGGGAGTGTTTCACTGGGGACTTTGAGAACTCATAAACTTTGCCCCCATTCCAGTTTGCTCTCTCTACTTCCTGTTGTGGTTGAAGATGTGAATGCTCAGTTTCCTGTTCCTGTTGCTATGCCTCCCCGCCATGATGGATTCTTATCCCTCTGGAACCATAAATAGAAATAAACTGTTTCTTCCAGAAGCTGCTTTTGGTCATGGCGCTTTATCACAATAACAGAAATGTAACAAATACAGACCCTGTCTCAAAAAGTAAGGTTGAGGACTAAGCAAAACACCTGATATATCCGCACAGACACAGACTCATGAGCCACACACCTACCCACAATCACACAAAAGCAACGGGAAAAAACTGACTGGTAATGTTAATAAGCTGGCTGTGCTTCTACTGTGAACACTCCTCCCTGATGTTCATTTGCTGTAGATGAGCAGACACTGGGGACCTGGGCAATTTGACTCTCTAGTCAGCAGCTATCGGGCTCATCCCTCCGGCCCTGGCTGCCTGGGGCAAAGGGACTGATATCAAAGAACCGGCTGTACAACCCTTACGCCTGCACCTGTCATCCCGAACACACCACAGACACCTCGAGACGAGCAATGCAGCTGGTTGTCCAGCTCCTGAAAGGGACCCTGCCAATTCAGATTCAAACACACCAGACACTTTGTTATCTTAAGCTTCCATGAACTCTAGATAACCCTGCAACCATGCCCAACTTAGTCAGAGTTGGGGAGCACTTCCTCTGGTGGTCTAGAGGAGAGATAGCTGTACCTGGTGCTGACTCAGGGTAGTGATTTGTCCAACTCACAGCTTCAATAGCTGTAATTGATGCTAAGAAGCAAGGCTGTAATTGGTCCAAGACAAAAGCTTCATTGACTGGGATTCGTGCTATGGCAAGACCGTGATTGACCCCAGCACCCCTCTTAGGCTGTCAAAGCAGGCTGGTCAGGCTCACTCAGTGAGCTGACCGGGAGACACTCTCCTGTGCTGCCCACTCTGGGCTAGAACATCAGGCCTGATAAAAGCTTTTCCTTGAGTGGTCTTCTTACCTGCTCTTAGTGGTGCAGTAGAACCGGTGACATAGAACGTGGTGTCAGTATCTGCGAGGGCTGTGAAAGCCATCCGACAACTGAAAGAAGGCAGTGGTCCTGGCAGGGCCTGCTGGGGTCCTGGTGCCATCCTGCCTGCCTCCCAAGGAGCTTAGCAAGTGCCCCAGTTACTGGGTACTCTGGCTCCTAAGTGCCCCAGGTGCCAGGAGCCCCAGATTCTAAATGCAGTCCCAGGGGAGACAGTTATCCCGAGCAGACTGAGCAGCAAGCCAGCTGGGGAAGTTGACAGCTGAGAGTGAGCACGGCAGGAAGGTTGACAGAAGGAGAGAGAGACGAGGAAAGCTAGAGAACACTGAGCCTAGAGAGAAAGACTGAGGAGTCAGAGGGGAGAAGCTGCAGGCCCTGGTCACCAGAGCAGGTCCAGAGAGTCGCCTACACTTCAGGCAAGAGTCCATAAGCCTGGGCAGGCAGTTTAATGCTAGCTGCTTGCTACCGAGGGCAGAGGGTCGGGATGCCAGGGGCCTGCACTAGAGGGCGCCACTTGCTACTCTGCCTGCCTGCTGCTGGCTGTCTCAAGCCATAGCCAGCATCCTGAAAAAGGCAAGCCTCCAGGAACCAACGCTTGCAGTGCCTCTCCCTGCCTACCCAGGCAGAGTAAAAGAACCCTCAGACAGCTGATGGGTGACAGAAGGAAGCAACTGGGACTCCTTGAGAAACCGAGGAGGCCAAGGCTGAGCAGAAAGTGTGGCTGTGTTCGACAGATGATGGGATCATATGCAGGGGACACAGGAGGCCAGGGGCCATCCATGTCAGTCCCCACATCCAGACAAGCCTGATAGGCCAGTCTCACAGCTGAGACCCCCAGGATCTATAGGACCCACAGTTAATTTTTTTGCCTGTCTTCCTGTCCTCCACACCCCTCCACCTGCTCCAGTCCCTTTGCTAAGAGGGATTGATGTCTAACACAGCCCAGGACCCCTGTGGGACACACATCTGCTTTGCCTGTCCGGAAGATTTCCCAGGTTTGCACCTCATCCCAGCATCCTGCACACATCAGAGAGAACACACCACAGTCAGTATCTGCCAGCTGTTCATTTCCTGGTATGTGCATGGAGCACCTGCTGAGTGCCACACACCGGCTCCTTTCCCTGCTTGTGAACTAGATTCTTGTGTGTATACATGTTCATGTGTACATGTGCACACATGCTGCGGAGAGCAGAGGTTCATGTTGAGTGGCTTCCTCGGCCTCTCTGTACCTTGTTATTTATTTGTTTGTTTGCTGTTTGTTTATTTACTTTTGGAGCAGGGTCTCTCACTGAACCTGGGTTCTTACTGATTCTGCTAGACTTCCTGGCCAGCAAGCCCACGGGGTCTCCATGTCCCTGCCTCCCTCGCGCAGGGATCACGGATGTGTGCTACCACACCCAGCTTTTTATGTGCATTCTGGTGCTCAAGCCCAGACCCCATGCCTCTGCTCTACTAACTGAACCATCTCCTCAGCTCTGTGAGCTAGATTATGAATCTCATCCTAAGGACCTCAAGACAGACATAAAGGGGTAACCAGCAGTCACCGGGACTAAGACTGGAATGCAGATCTGACTGTGTGCAGAGGCCTTGACCTCCACTCTGCTGGAGATTGAAACGGTGGTCCCCAAAGATGCACTGTGCCCTGTCCCTCAACACTGCCAATGGTTATTTCTATAGAAAAAGAGTGTTGTAGGAGAAGAAAGGGGATTAAAATAAAGACTGACAGGAGGTGCTCGTCTGAATTGTTCCTGAGCAGCATCATGGTGCCCTTATTAGCACAGTCAGAGGGAGTTGAAAGACACAGAGGACGGGCAGAGAAGGGACTCCCCGAAAACACAGGGAAGACTGCAGATGTGGCAGAAGCAGGAGCCACTGGCCGCCGCAGTGAGAGCAAGCAGATTCACCGCGGGAGCCTTAGGAGGGGAGGCAGGCCAGTCCGGTGCCCTGAATTCAGACCTCAGACTTCCAGCCTCCAGAGAAAAACTTTCTGCTGTTTCCAGCCACTGGCTTCTGGTCATTTGCTATAGGAGGGGAGGGAGCTTGTAGACCCGTCTCCTGTCTGCTTCCTAGTGTGTGGCAGGTGGCGGGGGCACACAGGGAGGGGTCAGGGCTGTGGGAGTGTGACTCAGAGTGCCACACCAGCACTCCTGTGCCTGCAGAGTGACAGAGATGGGGCCCAGAGGCTTGGGAAAAGAGGCATTGGGCTTTGTGTGAAGATCTGAACATTTGTGCATGCCCTCTGCCTTTAGCCCAGCATTATGGAGCCTGGGCATGGAGCTTGTGTCCTGAGAGCCACAGAAAAGGGCTTAAATCAAAGACCCACTGGGCAGGCGGAGGGAGAGATGTGCCGGGAAGGATGGTGTAGAGGGACAGCTGCATTCCACCTACCAAGGTGTGGAGACAGGCTGTGCTTCCCCAAGCAGGACACTCTCAGGGGAGCCTGACAGCAAGCAGCTCCCAACTTTCCAAGGCTCCTGGGACGTCCCAAAACCCTTGGGGGCATAGGGGGCACAGGAGCCCTTCTCTGGTTAGGCTGCCTACCCCAGGCACCCTGGGGAGGGTCACCTGCACACATAACTGCTTCACACTGGAGGTTTCAGCCATCTCCAGCGCTGACATTCTTCTACCTCCTCTGCCCTCCAGACACCCCCAAGTCACAATGGGCAGAGTGAAAGGGCCCCAAGCCAAACTGCCTTCCCCACGTCACAATGTCATATGGCTACAGGACGACAGAGATAACCTCAGTCCTCCTCACGGACATCTGGCGGCGCCCACACAGCGGGTAACCCATGGCATGGTCTACTGAGCGAAGCAGCTGTGACTAAGCAGCATTGCCCAGGCCTATAAGGCAGCCGCACGGCACCTGCCATGCGGTCGCTCCCACGTGCATGGAAGTGCATGTGGGGTACGGCCCAGAAAGCCAACTGCTGTGGGCAACTGTGTGGGAGCCACAGGCCCACGTCCTAATCCTAGGAACCTGTGGGCCTGTCACTTTACAGGACCTGGAGGCCTTCACAGATGGGGTCAGTGGAGTACCTGAGATGGGGACACTGTCCTGGCTGTCCAGGTGGGCACACATTCAGCAGAAGGTTGGAGTCCAAGAAGAAGATGGAACTGTAAAAAGGGAGGGAGGAAGGGAAGGAGGGAGGGAGAGAAAGAGAAGCAGAGGGGCAAAGACGGAGAGAGAAAGAGAGAGACAGAGAGAGAGAGAGAGAGAGAGAGATAAGGCACTGGGGGGATGGATAGTGATAGTGAAAGATGCTACTCTGCGAGCTCCGAAGGTTGGAAGGCTTTGAGCCGTGGAACACGGGCCTCCAGAAGCCTCTACAAGCTGTGCTCTTGTACCTGCCCCAAAGGAACACAGCCTGCTCACCTGACCTTGTTCTTCTGACCTCCAGATGACACTAAATCTGCCTTGGTTTAAACCGGAAGCTGGTGGTAAGGTCACTGCGATGACAGACAGCTGTAGTCAGCTCATCCCTGGAAGGAAAGGTCTGAATGCTTCCCTCCAGCCCAGAACCAGGAAAACCAACCCTAACCACCAAGCATACAGGGGGTCGAGGCAGACACGAGCTGCAGGGACACATACACACATGTGTGAGCACACATGACAGAAGAGTGGCCCACAGATACGTTACAGCCTCAGTGCCAAGAGGTGCCTGCAGCAGGCCACAGGACTAACAGACCAATAGTTCTTTTCTCTGGCTTTGAGATGATTAGCTGGACTCAGCCCGGGGTCATGAGATGCGTTCTGTGGTCTTTGTGCTGTTTTTCCTCCTATAATAATGTCTCAATGGCAGAAACTATAACAAGTAGAATTTATTGAGTTATTTTCCTTGGCCAGATGCTCTGTTCTAAATGTTTGACACCTCTCTCTCTCTTTCTAATGCTGAGGACAGAATCTAAGTTTTCCCACATTAGGGAAGCTCTCTGTCCCTGAGCCACACCACAAGCCCCCCATTCTTGTTTGTTTGTGACAGGGACTCCCTATAGCACCAACTAACTACCCTGGAACTCACTATGAAGACCAGGCTGGCCTTGATCTCACAGAGATCCATCTGCATCTGCCTCCCACGTGCTGGGTTTAAAGGTATGTGCCACCACACCCAGATCATTCTTAAAGCTGTCCTGCTGGTAAGAGTTCCCCAGATCTATTACACAGCATCTTTAAAAAATACATTTTATTTACTATTATCTTACTTTGCGTGTATTGCTTGCATGTGTGTAAGTGCACCTGTATCGTGCAATGCCCTCAGAGTTCAGAAGAAACTGTCAGATTCCCCCAGAACTGGAGTTACAATTGTTAGCTGCCGTGTGGGTGCTGGGAATCAAACCCCGGTCCTCTGCAAGAGCAGCCAGTGCTCTTAACCACTAAGCCGTCCCTCTAGTCCCCCTTTTTTTTTTAGAAAGAAAAGTTCTCATGGAAAGTTCAGCTCCCAATCTCCCAGGCCCAGTCAGTGCCTATAATGGGTCAGCGTTCAGGGTTCACTAGATATTGAAAAGATGGATCTGTGGTGCCTGGAGGGAGAAATAGAAAGACACAAACGGACCCTTCCCAGCCCAGGCCAGCTACTTTGCCGTCTTGGGTGGAGTCGACGTGGTTTAGGTAGAACTGAGCTCTGAAAAGCAGGACTTGAGAGTCAGGACTAGAAGCGGCAGCCAGAAGGGAGATGCGCTGGGAGAGAAACACTTAGGGGCGGGAAGCTCGTGGAACTCCACTCGGGGTTCAGTCTAAAAGTGACAGAGTCTGGGGTGATTCGGGCCTGGAACACTCTGTGCTTCCTGGGGCTGCATGACAAACAGCTGTTGGAAATTCACCCCCACACTCTTCTAGAGCCAAAAGCCTCAAATCTAGATGGCAGCAGAACCTTCACTGTCCCAAGATTCCAGAGAGGCCCTTCCCCACCTCCTCCACTTCTGTGACTTTCAGCAGTCCTGGGCAGCTGGCAGCATCATTCCTAGATCAACCCCATCTCCTTATGGCCTCCAGCCTGTGTCTCTCCAGGTCCCCATTCTTGCTGTGAAGAGCCCAGTCCTTGTCCAACCCCATCTCTAGAGCCCTATTCTAATAGGGTCACATGCCCAGGCACGCAGGGCTGGGGCTTAGACACATCTTTGTGGGGTATGCTGTTCAATGCACTACAGACATTTGCCCATGATGTTTCTAAAACCTCTCTTTCACAGTGAAGGGTCCTGGGAAGTCATTCACTATCACAATGGGACAAATAGAGGCCATGTGAATGCAGGCCACAGGCTCTATGGCTGTTTACCTTGCTAAGCAGGCTCCTTGCTGCCTCAGGAGACCTGCTGGGCACCTCACCTCAGGCCAGTGCAAAGGCAAGTCAAGGTCCTGAAGAATACATACCCCACCCAGGATGCCCTGCCTTTATATGTGTTTTAATTGGTGGGTTCCTCGGGCCATACCCCAAAATAGAGCCCCACAAGAGACCCAGGGTACATTCATACCGTTGCCTTGGAGTTAAGAAGCACCTCCCTTGGGGCGCTGGTCTATCTTTGGTTACCCCTCTTGTCCTTTCTGATCCCCTCTGCAGCTTTCCCATCACCCCTACGCCCCCTGCACAGCCAGCTCCCACTTTGGGGCCTTCCTCCACAAGCTGGGGGATCATGAATCAACTGCAGAGAGCTGGGTCTGCTCATAATGACCCCCTAAATCACTCATCTGTCTTCAGCCGTTGCTCGATTTAGACTCCCAGTTCCTCTCTACTTTGGAAGGAAACCCATGCATTATGGATGAAGGCTATTTCTTATTCAGCGGCCAGGAATCACTCTTCTGTCAAAACACTCTCCTTCCTTGCACCCCCAGAAATCAAAGTGAACTCGTGTTTCCTGGCCTAGTGCCCTGTAGGCCCAGCTGGACAAAACACCCCAGCTGAATGAGACACACGCACAGGGACACACTTGGCATTCCTTCTTTTGATTTTTTTCCATTTTAAAGTTTCTATTTATTATTTGTGTGTTTGTGTGTGTGCATATGTATGCATGCACACGCCAGCTGTCAACATTGAGTATCTTCCTCAGTCACTTTTCACCTTATTTTTATGAAGATTTATCTAATTATGTATATGTGGGGCGTGGTTATGTGCACATGCTTGCAGGAGCCCATCAGATCCTTCTGGAGCTGGAGTTACAGGTGGTTGTGAAGTGCCAGACATGGGTGCTAAGAACCAAATTTCAGGTCCTCTACAAGAGTAGTATGCACTCTTCACCACTGAGCCATCTCCATAGCCCCTTCACTTATTTTTTTATCTATGAGTGTATTGCCTGCATGTATATAAGTGTGCCGGTATTGAGCAATGCCCACAGAGATCAGAAGAGGGTGTGGAAGTCCCTTGGAACCAGAGTTACAGACAGTTGTCAGCCACCATGTGGGTGTTGGAAATTGAATCTGGGTCTTCTGCAAGAGCCATCAGTGCTTTAACTGAGCCGTCTCTCCAGCCCTCCACTGTATTTTTTGAGGCAGGGTCTCACACTGAACCCAGAGCTCACTGATTCAACCATACCCAGCTTTTTACCTGGGTTCTGGGGATTGAACTTAGGTCCTCATGTTTGCACAGCAAGCACTTTATAGACTGAGCCCTAGGAACCTGATGTTTTAACATTGTTTTCCAGCTGCTCTCGGGGAGATGGGAAGGCAGGAAAACACAGACAGTTGGTGGCTGCACTGGGAATTGTCCCTGGTTATAGCAAAGACTCACAGTGCTGTTAATATGGCTGACAGGCACTGAGTACAGTCCCGTCCCAGACACTAGTTTGTCTGCTGAACACAGTCTCCCATTGACTCCCAAATGGGATACGTAACATGACTAGCCCTGCTTTATAAGTGAGGGAACTAGCACACGAGGAGGCCAAGGGGTTTGTCCAAGATCACACAGCTAGGCTGTGCTGGATAAAACTGGGATTTGAAACCAAAGGTTCTCAGTCAACATCTTTTATTGCCTCTCTATTAAAAAGCTAAATGTACCTCCATAGGATTAGATAAAAATACACTCTAATATAGAATACTATACAGCCATTAAAGATATAAAGTGCTTGTCTGTGTACTGACTTGGAAAGTTCTCCAGGACTTAATATTTTCACGAATCCTTCAGGCAATTCTCTGCCAAGGACCTAATGTCCCTTAATCTGTATGCAGTAACTTATGATTCGTCTCATCAGATGGGAAAGAGAAAGATCAGGACAGACTGGCAATTAACCATAAACTGTATTTACAGTCTCCGTATTTTCCAAAAGGCATTTGTACATATATCGCCATTCATGGAATGTAAAATTTCACCAAGTTCCCGAGTCAGGTCTCTTCCTAAAGGCTGGCAGCTTGTTGGTCAGTGTCATTCATGGTTAAAAAAGAAACAGTCCTAGGCTGGGGAGGCAGATCTGTCAGTAAAGCATTTACTTTGTAAGCAAGAGGATCTGCGCTCCCTCCCTAGAAGTCATGTTTTAAAAGCTAGGTGTGGTGGCACACACTGGTAAACCTAGTGCTGGGGAGGCAGAGACAGAGGATGCCTGGGGCTCACACACCAGCCAGCCCAGCTGAGTCATCCAGCTCAGGCCAATGAGAGAGCTTGTTTCAAAACAACAACAACAAAACCAACCTACGAGGAGAGTGCCTGAGGAACAGCACTCAAGATTGTCCTCTGGCCTCCACATGCACATGTGCTCATAAACATGTGTGCAACTGTGCACACACAAGCATGCATGCCCATGCATATACATACACATATACACACCCAGAAAGAAAGAGAAAAAAGAGGGTGACAGAGAGAAAGAAAGAAAGAGAGAAAGAAAGAAAGAGAAAGATGGGGAAAGGGGAAAGAAGGAAGAGAGGAAGGAAAGGAGGGAGGGAGGAAGGGAGGGAGGGAGGGAGGGAAAGAAGAGGAAGAAAAAGATTCGGTCTTGTCCACAGAATCTATCTCAATCAAGACGCCAACACGACAGCCTATTACCGCATCCTCCATCTCTCCCCAACAGAAGCCACAAAAGAGAATGTGTACCATTCTCCACACCCCACGGCCTGCCGGGGGCATTTGAGAGCGGGAGGGAGGTGGGTGTTCAGAACCCGCCCCCACACTCAAAAAGGTGAGTCAGAACCTCGAGAGCAGAGGCCATGTGTCGCTTCTGAATATTTAACATTGATGGGAGGTAAGGAACAGATAAGAACCTTCAATGGCTTTGGTATGGCGTCACTCGACATCTCAAAGCTTCTGAGCCTTTGACACACTTGTGATTTTGGCAAAATCATGCATGATTCAGCATGGTCACACTGTATGAAAGGAAACTCACAAACTCCTGATATCTTCACCGTGATACAGCATGCTCAGAATGGACACGTACCAAAGTACATCAGAGTCACCACACCCTTCTCCCTGCCCCCGTAATTTACTATGATGTCATGCTTAAACTCCATGATACTTCTGACATTCAGACTATCCTACCAGATTAAACACATCCATTCAGGTCCATTTCAACTGCATATGACATTTCATCACTTTTCATAGAAATATGACCCATCAAGTATTTGGGGCATACACTAAAAAAAATGCTATTTATCAAATACACTAAACATGGGTGTCCTGTAGTTTTTCTTGTGAAACCTAAGCCCTTGCATATGTAAGCTATCTGATTCTGCCATCAAGAGCTTGAGGCAGGTGGTACTGCCATATCATACTTGAGGCAGCACCTGGGACAGAACCTAGAGCACTTTGGAAAGCTTTAGTAGCTCTTTGTAAAACCCAGGGACTAAAAGCAAAGTTGGAACTGCCCAAGATTGCAAATGGAGAAATAAAGAAGTGACAGCAGCCTTAGATCCGAGCGAGAAATGACCCCACGCCACCGAGAGAATGAACGGAGGCTCGGGGGAAAATGTCTCCTCCCGGGCAGAGGGCGAAGCACAACATCTCCCAGAATCCCCGAGACTGTGGTGGTTGGGGGTGGGGGGTGACTGCAGAGGGTGAGTCCCTTATCTGCCCAGAGTCAAGTGGTGCCACGAGCCCTCAGCAGCACCACCCGCAGCAGGGCCCAAGCACTCCATCCTCACGACACCCTCTGATCTGGATGAGCTGGTGACCAGGCAAATTTCTCCTTTTTATGACAGCCTTCACACCACCCACCTATATGCTATGCTTTCAATTTTTTTATTGCATTTTATTTGGGGGTGCTGGTAGCACCGTACAGCATAGGTATAGAGGTCAGAAGGCACCCCGTGGGAGTCAGTCCTCTCCTTCCACCATGTGGGTCCTAGGGATTGAACTCAGGCCTTCAGGCTTGGCAGCAAGCTCTTTTACCCACTGAGCCTTCTCACTGGTCCCGCATGTTTCACTTCTTAATATCTGCCCAGAACGCCACAGGACACTGCATGCTGGCAGGGAGGGTTGTTTGGTTTTGCTGTTTGAGACGGCGGGCGGGGGGGCGGGGGGGGGCGCTACAGATCCCAGATGAGCCCGGAATTCATGATGTATCTCAAGCTAATCTCGAATGCACAAACCTCCTGTCTCAGCTTCCTAGGTTCTGGGATCACAAGCATGTGCTGCCATACCGGCTCCTGGAAGGGGTTTCTGTGCGGCTGTTCATAGCTCTATCCCCAGAGCCAAGGGCAGTGCTAGTAGGTGAGGAATACTGGCTTAATATGTGAGTCAGTGAATGAGTGAATGAATGAATGAGTGAGTAACTGACTGAGGGAAAGGGCGCTCTCCCAGCTCTCCCCTGTGGACGGGTGTCCGCCATGTTCTGCCCTGGCTGCACCTCCAGCTCAGCCAAGCTGGGCACTTCCTATACTGATAAGGACACCAGGTGGCAGGACAATATGGCTTACGCCACAAGGTTAACGACAAGTCACTGGGGAAAGGGAGGCACGATCACCCCAGGTCAAGCCCGGATGTAGGCTAGCCGGCAGCCAGCAATCCCTAGATTCAGTGCAGCAGCCCAGAGATGTACCCTGTGAGCTCACTGGCAGGGTGCTGGACTCCACAGGGAGCGAGCAGGAGGGAAAGTGGCCCAGCCTGACCAGTGTGACCAGGGTGTGGACAGTGGACAAAGTGGTGATGCACCCCCAGCAGAGGGCAGCAGCCAGCGGAGGGAAGAGAAGAACTTGAGGCAGCGGGCCACAAGGCATGCCCAGTCCTGAAGCAGAGATGTGTGCTGGTGCTTGGATCCCGTTCTCCTTTTTCCCTTTTCTGTTCAGTCTAGGACTCCAGCTGAAGGAATGATGCTGCCACATTCATAGTGGGCCTTCCCTCCTTAGCTTAACATTCTAGAAACATCCTCAGAAAGCTGCCCAGAGCTGTGTCTCCTGGGTGATTCCAAGCCCAGCCAGGCTGACAATGATGATCAGCCTTCCCAGGCATGCTGACCTGTGGACTGCATTACCAGGACCTGGAGAGGGAGGTGATGGGACAAGTGGGTGTCATGGGGTCTCACTTGAAGTTCTCAACAGGCCCAGCTTCAGAAGGAATGTTCATTCTGGTTGTGGTGAAGGTTCTGTGGGATCCATCATGCCTGACAACCGTGGTACCTGAGCCCAGAGCTTGAAGAGCAGGTGGTTTCTGGTTCCCTTGTATCTCCCCTGGACCAGACTTGAGCATTTACCTCTCAGCAGGCTTGTCCCCTCCCCTTGTGAGGCCATAACTAGAGTAACTCCATTTTGAAACTGGCCTTCATTTTAGAGCTGACCTAGTCCTAACCCGCAGTTAGGAAAAAACACAAAAACCACCCTGAGGACCGAGCCAATTAGAATCCAGCAAGAAGCACCAGATGGTCTTCTAAAGTTATAGATAAATTGTTGAAGTCCTTATATCATACCTGGCCAATCAGAAACTGACATGAGGGTGCCAAATGTTCGTGCTCAAAGCTTTTTTGAAATTGGCCAATCCTGATATGACAAGAGGACAAGAGGCTTTTTGCTTAAGCCCCAACCAATCATGTGAATGCCAAGTTGATGACTCCCTCTCCTTTGCCCCACCAATAAAAGGTCTCCCCTCCCCAAGATCAGGGCCCTCTGTACAAACCCACTGCATCAGTAAAGTCAGAGGACCTGAGCTTAAGCCCAAAATAAAGTCTCTCTGCTTTTGCATATGCTCTCGACTCCTTGGTAGTCTCTAAGGGTCACGAGATCTGGGTATAACATTTGGGGGCTCGTCCGGGATCCCCCAAATTTCCACAGGACCCCTTGAGTGTTGACCCTAGCCCAGCCGGTAAGTGTCTTTATCTGTCTGCATAATGTGCACCTCTGATTTTGGGCCCCAGTTTTGCATCAGCCTGTTGGTAGTCTAGGCAGATGCGCTGGAAGACCCCAGGCCGTGGGGAGATGTCCCGGACCCACCTGACAGTGAGTGGATCCCACTTGTAGACTTGAAAGGATGAAACAGGTCACTCCCACAGAACGGCAAAAGGTTGTCGTCCTAGTTTCATTTTCTGCTCACGGTGCCACTTGGAAACTTTCTGTTGTCTGTGTGTGTTCTCTTTTTCGTTCTACTTCTGACTTTTACTATTAAAAGGACATGGGACAGACTCAAGCAACCCCCTTAGTCTCTTCCAGGACCATTTTTCAGATTTTAGGAAGATGGTTAAAAGGGAGGGTCTGGAAATGTAAAAGTTAAAAAAAAAGTTTTAAAACTCTTTGTGTTCTGTAGAAACGAATGGCCCACCTTTGACGTTGGATAGCCACAGGAGGGAACTGACCGCCCCACTGTTTATGCAGCCAAAAGAGTCATTTTTGGACACCCAAGAACTTACTGATTTTACAAAACTCTAGGGGAATATGACAATCTGGGAATTCTTTGAACTACAAGCATTTAATTATATGTCCTAATACTTTTACAATTTACTCTTCTGTTTTGGTTTTCATCTTAGATTCTTGATGAGATCATGGAAAAGTAAGAGATTCTCACACAGTCTTTTGTAATAAGGTTGATACATTTTTATGTCAAACTAGGAAAACAATATCAGGATTTCAACTTCTTATGGTATGTTTACTAGGTTTTAAATGACTGTTTAAAGTTTTTATATTGTCTTATGCATTTACTGGTTTTTTACAGGGAATTATTTTGGATTCTGATAGTTTACATGACATCTATATCTGTTTTTAAGGGGGATTATTTTAGATTTTAACATCTTTTATATGATATATTTGCTGATTTCTGAAAGTGACTTTTAAAAATCTTACATTGTTTTTCAGTTTCTAAAGAGAACTTAGTTTTTCTAGGCATGGGCCTCCAAGATGAGCTGGGTAAAGTGAACTGACATTTTGTGATGGCTAAACCTGGGAAGCTCATGTGAATTTGCAGTTCTCCAGGGCCAACCCTTATAAGAGACAAGTTGTTCTCCAAGCTTGCTTTTGTTTCTGCCCCTTCATTCCCTGGACGGACACCAATGGTTTTCACTTTCTAACTACAATGTCCTAGGCAGACTAAAAGAAAAAGCAGTTCCATATTAACTCTTTTCAGGTTCCTTTAGGATCATTGTTTCTTATGTTCCTTATTCTTTAGATTATGGGTATGTAGTTCAAAATTAGATATGGCAAATTATAATATGGTTTTATGATTCAGACAGACTGGGAGCCCTATGAGCTAATAGTCTTGCCTCTTGTTTAGTTAAAGAAAAAGTTGGATAAATAAGTCATAACTTTAAAAAAGGGTTAAAATATTTAAAGGGTATTTATTAAATCTTTCAGGTTGTCCTTGACATGAATAGACAAACTAATTAATTATGGATGTAAATTTTCATGCCTCTGGTCACATCAAGTATAGCCGGAGAGGAACTCAGGTTTGACAATGGTAAAGACAGAAACTTCTGGTAGCCTAGTCCTGCTTGATCTTGGGTGCTCACCAAGCACCCATGGCTTCATAAAGTTAAAAATATTAAGTAAAATCATATCTTAATATTAAATGTTCTGTTTTAATTAATCAACCCGTGTTCTGGATAAAGGACCCAGTAGATGAAAAGACTGGCCTGTCTGGACAAATGTATACAGCTTATAAAAAGGACAGACCTTTGAATGTAGATTATATTGGTAGATTATCATATACTATTTGAGTTTATTAAGAAGCTGACTCTGGAGTTGGGATTGGCCCTCCCACTTCAGACTTGAGCCTGTTATCTCAAGATGTTCTTTAAGACTTTGACAAGGAAAAGAGCAAAACAGCCTCAGAGTAAAGATATTGTGCTATTAAAATAGCTAGGGGATAAACTAATTTCAACAAAGGTTACTGTTATCTCATGGTATAGCATGTCTATACAGCAAAAGTAGCTAATGGAATTTTCTATTTTGTATTAAAAAGGATTTTAACAGTCCATGGTTTACCTGGAAACTTGTAAATTGCAGTGTATATATGGGTAATATTAATTCATTAGATTATCTTATGTGTATAATCTACATTACATGTTATTTTATTAAGATGATGCTACACAGCACTCTTCCGAGCCGAGTAACTGCCATCCTTATGACGTCAGCTGTGCCTACTTGCAAAAGTTCATCACAGTGGGATTCTTTCACTGAAGGACGAGTAAGCAGGGTCATTGGACTCTCACCTGAGAGGGGAGCCTCCAATATTAGACTTTAACCTTTGTTAATTGTTTATGACTCCATTTCACAGTCTACAGGTATCTTGAAGGATGACCTGCCAGTCTGAGTCAGTCAGAAACTACTTCTCCCAGGTTAAATTCTACATGTGCCCTTCTGATGGACTCCCTTCTTGTAATATACCAGGGAAATGGCACTGTAGGAAATGGGAATGTGAGTCCATAGCTCTCTGGATACTATCCAAGCAAGACAGCTGGATATCTCTTTAAACTGGCCCCCAGTGTCTACAACCCTAGGATGGAAGCTGACTGTAAAACAAGCAAGTACTTGGTTCCTCCTAAGGGGACCTAGTTTTCTTGTAGTCCGGCCTTACACCCTGTATCAACTGCTTCATTCTTGCTGAGGATCAGATCTCTGCATACACATACAAGTCCTCCCCCAAGTATATTACTACTCAAGGGAGGGAGGTAGGGAACATCTAGGGCTCTAGCAAGGACCTGATGGCCCCGGGAGGCAGGACTAGCACGTCCTATTGCCCCTTCTGGTGAGCTTGGGAATTGCAGGGTCAGTGGGAGTGGGAACAGCAGCTCTTGTAATGCACGACCAGAACTTTAAGCTATTAAGTAAACAGATCTACGAAGACCTTTCTGAGTTAGAAAAATCAGTGGACCATCCTACAACGTCCCTGGATTCTTTGGTAGAAGTAGTCCTCCAAAATAGAAGAGGGCTAGATTTACTCTTTATGCAACAAGGGGGCCTATGCGCAACCCTAGGAGAGGAATGTTGTTTTTATGTTAATCACTCTGGTGCAATCAGAGACTCAATGGCCCTACTTAGAAAACACATTACAGATAGAGAGCAGAGAGAACCTGGATGGTATGAGCGACTCTTTAATGGTCCCCATGGCTGACTACTTTGCTCTCAGCCCTGGCTGGACCCATAGTCCTCATCCTCCTGATCGAATTATTGGGCCATGTATCATCAACTGGTTGGTTGCCTTTATTAGACATGGGTGAACATCGTGCAGCTAATGGTATTAAGAACTCACTTTCAGCCCCTTGACCCTCTTGCTGGAGACAGTCATGTAGACCTATGATTGGGTCTTCCTTAGTTACTAGAAGAGGGGTGAATGTGAGGCCATAACTAGAGTAACTCCATTTTGAAACTGGCCTCTATTTTAGAGCTGACCTAGACCTAACCCCCAGTTACTGGAAAAATCACAAAATGTTCCTGGAAGGAACCGCCCTGAGGCCCAGGCCAATCAGGATCTGGCAAGAAGCACCAGATGGTCTTTTAAAGTTATAGATAAATTGCTTAAGTCCTTACGTCATGCCTGGCCAATCAGAAACCGACATGAGGGTGCCAAATGTTTGTGCTCAAAGCTTTTTTGAAATTGGCCAATCCTGATATGACAAGAGGCTTTTTGCTTAAGCCCCAACCAATCATGTGAATGCCAAGTTGATGACTCCCTCTCCCTTGCCCTGACCACAATAAAAGGTCTCCCCTTCCTGAGATCGGGGCCCTCTGTATGGACCTGCTGTGTCGGTAAGGTCAGAGGACCCGAGCTTAAGCCCGAAATAAAGGCTCTCTGCTTTTGCATACATTCTGGACTCCTTGGTGGTCTCTGGGGGTCTCGAGATCTGGGCATAACACTCTCACTTACAGGTCCCATGCCCTGAAGACTTGCAGGCTCCAGGATCCCTCCTGATCTTCCATCAGGTAGCATGTGTGCCCCCTCTCACTTCCAAGTCCATCTCTGTCAGACTGAAACCCCACCCTCCCTCCAGGTATGTGAAGTGTGTCTTCACGCTAAGCATGGCCCAACTCAGCTCAGTCAGTAACAGCTACCCACCTACAATCCCCAAGGAGAAATTCTGACATTCACAGAGCCTTGAATGTTCCGAGAATAATCTACACTCAGCTCCCCCAAAATGACCAAAATGGCCTGGAGGGTGTCACATGCAGCCCTACCTTGAAGCATCTTTTGTCCCTTTAAAAACAGGCTTTTCAGTGCACATTCAAGGGGACAATTGGCCTGATTCCCAAAGTCTGCTCTAATTATATGTAATTTTTATAAATACAGTAATTAGGAATCACTGTGGCTTCTATACAAATGGAATTGAACCTTTATGGGAAGGACCGCCCAAGAGAAAAGAGCAATGACATTTTGGAATGCACTGACCTCGCTCCTCAGGGGAAACAAACTCTTAGGACCTCAGAGATGGGCTCAGAACCAATTCCCACTGGGGAGTAAGACAAACAAAAGCCCTAATCAAATCTGAAATTCATGAATCCAAACTTAGGGAACAGCAGATGCAAGACGGCAGCTGCTAGCCCGGAGCCTGCTTTCTACCTGCTGAAGGATTTAGGAGTCCAACATTCTAAAGTTTCAAAATTTCACACAAGAATACGGGTTTTCTGGCTAGGCATGGTGGCGCATGCTTTTAATTCTAGCATTCAAGAGCCAGGGACAGGAAGATCTCTGTGAGTTCAAGGCCAACTGGTCAATATTTCAGATTTCCAGGTGATGGTTACATAGTGAGACCCAATCTTTTCTCTTTTTTTCTTTTTTCTTTTCTTTTGTTTTTTGGTCTTTTTGAGACAGGGTCTTCCTGTAGCCCCAACTGGCCTGGAACTCACTATGTAGACCAAGCTGGCTTTGAACTCAGAGAGATCCGCCAGCCTCTGCCTCTGCCTCCCAGAGTGCTGGGATTAAGGCGTATACCACCATGCCTGGGTGTGGCTCTTTTTAGAAGGAATTTTCAGCCTCTCTTGACCTCTCAGTCTCTTGTACTCCCATCTGATAACAACTGGGTAACATCACATGACCACAGCACCTCTAGAGGAGGCGTGGGATCCCCGCTTTGTGGCAGCCCCAGCTCTTTCTTGCCCCTCTTTTTTGCAGTGTTGGAAGCGGAACTCAGAGCTTGCGCAGTCTGCGTCCCCACCGGCTTTACCTTCTGTTTTGAAACAGGATCTCACTGACTTGTCCCGTTGTCTGTGTAGACAGGGGCTCTCTACTGACACTGTCTCCTTGACCATAAACTAAGTACCACAAAATGTGGTGAGCGGTACCATGGGGTCTCACACAGTGTGGAATGGTTCACTTATGGGCAAACATCCCCGGAAGAAAGGTTGGGGGAAATAGTCTTTCTAGCTGAGGGGAGAGATTCACAGGCAGCTTGCAACAGGAAGACCTAGGGAGCTAGGACTTGGATCAGTGGCAAAGTGCTTGCCTAGCAAATGCAAAGCCCCAGATGTGATCTCCAACACAGCAGAAAAGTCAGGGAAGGGGAAACAAACAACCCTTTGGGAATCAAAATGAATTTGGGTCAGAAGAACGAAGAAGAAACACAGTCCCCCAAGGTCAGCAGACCTGCCTTTAATCTGCGGCTTCAGAGTCCAGCAAAGCACCCCAGGCCAGCTCACGGGGGTCCACAGACCCAGGACCCAGCCTCTGGGTCTGATCAGGGTCTCCTCCTACCCTCGTCTCTCTGCTCACAGTCCAGACAGAAAAACAATGCAGTGAGCCTCGCTTTAACCACCTCATCAGAGAGCAACGTGGACCTGAGGCTTGGAGCCCCTCCCCACCTCTCCCCTTTTTTGTCTTTTGCTTTAGAACTGATTTGTATAAAAATAAGCTCTTTCGTTTCATTAAAAATACACTGAAAATAAAAGTGTCTCCGTGGGGAGAAAAACTATAAGGGGAACTCCTGCTTTCAAATCAAGCAAGCACCCAGGGACAACGTGGGGGCAAATCAAGCACCCAGGGACAAGAAGAGAGAAAGACAGAGAGAGACAGAGAGAGAGAGAGAGAGAGAGAGAGAGAGAGAGAGAGAGAGAGAACATGCCACAGCACACACGTGGTGATCAGAGGACAACTTGTAGGAGTCAACTTTTGCCTTCCACCATGGGGACTGAACTTGGGTCTTCAGGCTTGGTGGTAAACACCTTTTCCTGCTGAGCCATCTTGCTGTTCTGTTTTTAACTGAAGCCAAGATTCTGAAAAGTGAGATCAGTACTAAGTGATTTCAAGCCCTATAATGCATGGGATTTCTTCCCAGGAAGAACAGTAACCTAGAAATCACTGGTTGTTGCTCTATAGGAAATGAGCCAGGCAAGTGTCTAGCCTTGTGATCCTACCGTGGCATTCCTTTGTGGACACATCTGTCTCTCTCAAATCCCACTTCCAGTTCTACTATTAGTGAGTCATTAATGAGTGGGACATGATCACCCGGTGTGAGAGCTAATCCTGTCAATTTCTGGGACTCAGTGATGTCTTAGCAAGTAAGCTTACCTCTGGGCGAGGGGGAGGGTATTTTCTGTCAATTAGCTGAGAGGGGAGGATCAACCCAGAATGTGGGTGGCATGATTCTATAGGCTAGGCTTCCAGAAAGAATAAAGGAGAGAAGGAAAAAGCCTGGCCCTCTCCCCTCCCTCCCCTATGAGGCCAGCTGCTCTCCACCACTCTCTCCCTCCTTGATGATGTGAAACCATGAGCAAAATTCCCCTCCAGCTGTTTTCCTCAGCTATCTGGTCATCACAAAAAAAAAAAAAAACTGTCATAGTGTGTGTTTATATAAAAATCATATCTTGAACACTCGGGGGTAGAGGCAGGCAAATTCCTGTGAGTTTGAGGCCCCAGCCTGGTTTATGTTGTGAGTTCCAAACCAGTTGGGGCTACATAGTGAGAACCTATATCAAAAATCAAAACAAAAAAAATCTATGTCAGTAACATCAGTGCTGAGGAGGCAGAGGGAGAAGGCTCACAGGTGTGAGCCAGTCAGAGCTGCAAAGCAAGACTCCATCTCAATAACTCCCAAATAAACAGATCCGTTGTTCATTTTAGAAGACAGAAAGAGGGTCTAGGTTCATGGAATGGCAAAATAAAAATGAATTCATTGGTTTTTATGTAGAAAAATGAGAAAGAGAAAGAGTCTGAGGCTATGTAAGTCAGTGTACGGCACTGGCCTAGCATGTGTGGGACCCACTAAGCTCAATCCCAGCAACAAAGAAAAAGTCCTATCTTGAACTTCAAAAATATTTACTATTTTTATTTTATGTGTATGGGTGTATTGCCTGCGTGTATGTAAGTACACCTGTGTGTGCAGTGCCCATGGGGGTCAGAAGAGGATGTCGGATCCCCTGGAACTAGAATTACACATGGTTGGTGGCTGCCATGTGGGTTCTGGGAATAGAAGGCCTTCTGCAAGAGCAGCCAGTGCTCTTAACCACTGAGCCATCTCTCCAGCCCTGAACTTTTCGAAAACTACACTTTGATGAGAAGGTGCAAAGTCAGTCACCTCTCTTTGTTTTTCTTTTTGAGGGTCTCCCTATAGCCCAGCTGGGTCTACAGACCCAGCACCCACATGGCAGCTAATAACCATCTGCAACTCTAGTTCCAGGGAATCTGACACCTCCTTCTGACCTCCATGGGCACTGCATGACACAGGTGCACTTACATGCAGGCAATATACTCAAACACATAAGATAAAAATAAAATAATAAATTAAATATTAAAAGAAAGATGGGGCCCCAGTCCTGCATCTTCACATTCCTGCTCTAGCCCTTGGCGTCCTCCCTTCACCCTTCCTCCGTCCACCCCTCAGGAGAATTTGTGTTTCTCCAGAAAGGTGCTGCTATGCCAGAGACAGACCAGATGCTGTGCAGGGATGTCCCTCACAGGGGGGTTGCTTAGCATTTCTGATCCCCGCCCTCCAAATGCAAGCTACATCTCTGTTACTGTCACAACTACTAATGACCTTCCATCCTTCAACCCCAAACATGTTGATGGCTTCAGTTGTCAACTTGGTGCCCCTGGAGTAAAGGAGCCTCAGCTGAGGAAGATCCTCTATAGAACTGGCCTGTGGTCATGTCTGTGAGACATTTTCTGAATTGTTGAGTGATGGGGAGGAGGGTCCAGTACACTGTGTGTGGTGCCTCCCCTGGGCAGGGGGTCCTGGGTTAAATAAGAAAACGGGCTTCACACAGGGCAGAGGCGCAAGCCAGTAAGCTTCTTCAGGGTCTCTGATTCAATTTCTGCCTCCAGGTTCCTGCTCTGGCTTCTCTCAGTGATGGACTGTGACCGAAGAGCTTTAAACTGAAATAATCCCTTTCCTCCCCGAGTTGTGTGTTTTATCACGCAACAGAAAAGTCACGAGAACATGCAATCGACCCCCAATCTTCCTCATGGCTGTGACCAGCTGTTTTATAACCATGGCAAGCACCGTGTAAGAGGTGCCCTAGACCACTCCAGGGAGGGCAGACTCAGAACTCAAAACAAGCTTACCTAGTCCAAAGGAAGAGTCAGCGGTCCCTTCTACATTATTAAACGAACTGAGGGAGAAGGAAGGAGGACCTTGAGGGCCCCTTCTAAAATAGCTGCAGGGCCTGAAGACCTTCAGGTCTAATTTAACCAACTTTCCACAGCTCTGACAAAATGCCTGAGACGGCTAGCTTAAAAGAGAGAAGGGTTTGTTAGCTCATGGGTTCAGTGTTTTCACTCTATGGGTGCTCGGCCCCCTCACCTTAGAGACTGGAGAGGCAGCTCATCATGACAGAAGCAGGCCACAGGAAACCCCCTGACCTCAGGAGAGTTGGTAAGCAGAGAGAGGGGAGAGGAGGCCAGTCCCCCCAATATACACACACACAAAGCTCTTCAAAGACACTCCCTCAACTATCCAACCTCCCCCCCAGGCTCCTCCTCTTAAAGGTTCCCACACCTCTCTGTGGGGAGACCCAGTCTTTAACCCAGCCTTTAGAGGATCCTGAAGCCTTAGCGCAGGACTACAGCAAACTCTCCTCAACATGCCATGCCATTCAGCCTGTGATCACTAAAGACACCACGAAGCCCAAACGTTCCTCTTGTATGCGTAGGACAATATCCCTGAGGAGTTCTCCAAGCTAAGCTCTCAACTCCACTTGGTGAGCATCGCTGAGCCCAGCGTTACACTGCAGTGAGTGATGCACAGCTGGCCATTTCCTGTGGGAATGAGGGCAGGAAATTGGGCAGGGTGTGAAGACAGTCTCCCAAGCACTCATTTCCAAAAGGGTCCAGGAATCTATCACCATCAAAGCTCCCAGGCAGCAACAGGATCTGCTCACCAACAGTTGAGGCATGCTAAGTTATGGGAACAGTTAAGTCATCTGAACGGAAACAAAGATGGCCGTTGGGAGAACACACACGTTCCAGTTGCCCACGATAAGGACTCCCCAACTAGCATCGGGGAGTCCTGCACTCCTGTAGGTCACTTCAGAGATCAAGAAGGCCGCAGAAACAGTCTGCCACCATCCTGTTTGTTGACAGAATAGCACGGATCATTCATTAACTGTTTTTCTTTCATTTTCATTAATTTTTAAAATTTTATGTCTATGAGAGTTTTGTCTACATGTATGTAAGTGCACCACATGAGTGCAATGCCCAAGGAGGCCAGAAGAAGCCATTGGATCACTTTGGAACTGGAGTTATGGACAGTTGTTAGCTGAACCCCAGTCCTCTACGAGAGCAGCCAGTGCACTTAACCACTATGCCATCTCTCTAGTCCCGTATTCATTGATTGTCAATCGATGCTCCATTACACACACCAGGGAAGAGGCTTCTGCATGGGTTTTATCATCCCGGCACCAGGGAGTCTTCAGGTTGTGTCAGGCTGGGTCAGAATTGTAAGGTCAGGGTTCGAGAGACACAGCAGACAGAAGGGACCAGAGACTCCGCTGGCAGCTAACAGGAATCGGCTTTATTGAGAGAAGACCAGATGGGACTAGCTCCTCCACATCCACGAGTGGAGAAATGCTAGCCCCCTCACCCCCATCTTGGGGCTGGGGCTCCAGGGAACCGGGCTGGCTTGCCAGGCTCCAGACTGGGATGGAGGAGCTCCCTCCGGGAGAGTGTGAGAGGCAAACTCCCCAGGGGAGCGAACTCAGCCCAAAAGCCCAAGTCTCAGTTCCAGTCACAGTCCAAATGTAAGTCTCAGTCCTAGCCCCAAAGCCAGTCCTAGTCCCAGTCCTCAAAGCCTTAAAAAACCCTCAGCCCCCTCCTGGCTTTTAGGGGAGGGGGGTTGCCATGACATCTGATTGATGTTTAAGGCAAGCTTCTGGCCAGGAAGTAGTCCTTTTTTTACAGCTGTTTGTGAATTCCTTGAGTCCTGAATCGTATCTGTTAAGGAAGCCCTATGTCTTTTGTGAATTTGGGGTCTGGAGTCTTATCTGAGCTATTTGCAAGGCTTAGATCTCTGAGAAGTTGTAAATGTCAGTCTTTCCTCATGCATGTTTTGTAAACTCCTGCTCCAGGTTTCCTTCCATCTTCCTGAGTTTGAAACTGTTGGGGGTTTCATTCCCACCTTAGAAGAATGGCCGAGGTGACTCCCCCTGCCTCATGCCTTTCCAAGCTTGGGGACTATATGACCTCACCCTTGTGATATTCTGGGTTCCTTCTTAGAGCTCTTTATGACTGTGCCAACATTCTACTTCCGGCCCACTGTTTGACTCAAGCTTAGCATAAGCAAGTCTGTGGCTTCAGAACTGTTCCCACAAGGAGGTGAGCAGAGACTCAGACACAGCAGGCACATCACACACTGCTCTAGCATCCCTGGCACTAAACTGAATCTTAGTTTTTGAGACAGTCTTGTTATGTAGTTCAGTCTGGCCTCAAACTTGTGATCCTCCTGCCTCAGCTTCCAAAGACTAGGGTGACAGGCCTGCACTATCACACCCAGCAGAGCAGTCCAGTTTGTATCAGTACAAATAATTCACTGTTCATGCACAGTAAAAGGGACGAATACGGCAGTGGGTATTCACTACAGAAGCCACTGCTACACCGTGCCACCGCGTGGTGACAGAAAAGGTCAGATACGAAAGAACACCTGAGACAGATCCCTTGATGTGAAATCCAGGAACAGGAAAATTAACCCAGGCTAGAGAAATCAGACGGACTACTTTCTGTGGAGGTAGCACTGGCTGGGGAGAGTCAGAGAACTACCGGATCCTGCTAAGTTCTATGTCCATCTACACAGGTATATCCTTATGGAAACACCTCAAACCACAGACTCTTAAAAGTCTATAAGAAAAAAAGTCCAGGGCTAGACAGATGGTTCAGCAGTTAAGAACACTGGCTGCCCTTGCAGAGGACCAGGGTTGGATTCCCAGCACCCACACAGGGGCTAATAACTGTCCATAACTCCAACTTGAGGAGCTCAGACACCCTCTTCTGACCTCTTCTGGCATTGCATGACACGAGTACACTCATGTACATGCAGGAGATACACTCGTACACATAAAAAGTATTAAATAAAATTAAAAAAAAAAAAAGAAAAAAAGTTCTAAATGTAATTCTGCTCCCACACCAAGACCTATTGGGATCAGGAAGAGAGGGTTATTTTACCACTGAAAATAAAAATCATGAATATTGCTAATCAAAACCTAAAGCTCCTAACAGCCCAACCAGCTTTGTTCTAAACTATAATATGCAAAAATTGGGCTTTGTGAATGTGTGAATTAGCCTGCAATTATTTGCTTTGCGGAGTTGTGCACTGTGGGGTTTCTCCTAATGGCGGGCTCCCTTAGGTGCACTTGAAAAAAAAGCTAAGCTGCCAAAGGCGATTTAGTCACCAACTTAACAAACGGTAGCAGAAACATAAAGATCTTTCTTTTTCCTGTGGGGGCGGGTGGGGGTGAGAAAGGAGAGAATTCAGCCTTAATCCTCCAGACTAGTTAAAGCTCCTCAGAGCTGTTGTGCGTTTACAGTCTGGTCTGGTGTGGGTGGAGGGAAACCCAAGAGATGGCTGGGAGGAGACGCTGGACTCCAGCTGTCTGAGCAGGGAAGGTTGGCGGTCACACATCAAGTTCCTAGCTTCCGCATCCCTGAAATTCCAGGAGAACGCAGCTTCTGCAGATGCTGGCTGAGCCTGAGGGGCTGGGTGGGGCCGAGGAGCTGTGAGGGACTAGGGGCTTCCCATTAAACTCCCCATGAGGCCCCTGCCACCAGGTACCTGGTAGGAAGGACCCCAGGAAGTACTTTAAGTCCCATCCCCTGCGCCCCCCAGCTCACTTATCCCAGCAGCTCCACTCTCAGCGCACATTGCCATCACCCGCACTTAGACAAAAGCAAACCAAGGCAGACAGTGACTAAGTCATCCCCCAACCCCCCCCCCCCAGTTTTAGTGGCCAGAGCTGGAGTCTACAGAGGCTTCACACACACACACACACACACACACACACACACAGCTCTGAAGGTGAACAATCAGCCAACTGCCAACCAGCCTCACCCCACCTCCAATTATATCCAATTAGAATCCCATGGCTATTCTTGATGATGGACTAGAGACCAGCCCCTTTAACCTTCCTCTTCTCCTCGCTGCAGGCTACAGAGAGAATGGCAAATAATTACTGGCGGGCAGAGGCGGACTCAGCATTGACCCCCATTTTTCATGCATGACCTTGGTCCCTTGGCCTGCATTTGTCTTTTCTATTGAGCCATGGGAAGCTTCCCATGCCCCACCCAGCCCTAGAATTACACAGCAGCAAGGACTTTTAAAACAGCCACACCTTCAGCCGGTCCCCTGCCTCGCCTCACACATGGCGAACTTCCACAGAAAAGCTGATTCCAAAGCATTGTTGGATAGACTAGTAGTTACTGGGAATTGGAAGCCTGTCCTAGAGGGAGCATGGCTAATGGGTTGAGGGCTCAGCTGGAGAGGAGAAATAACGTCTCAAGTTCTGTAGCAGGATACAGTAACTATGTCAAAAACCAATTAATGTGCATTTCTTTCTATAAATCTTTTGAAATTTTTCTATTTATTTTTATTTTATGTGTAGGAGTGTTTTGCCTTCATGTATGTAGGTATACCTCTGCATGCAATGTGCTCGGAGGTCAGAAGAGCGAGTTGGAGTCCTATGGAACTGCAGTTACAGATGGCTGCTCTTGCAGAGGACCTGGGTTCGGTTCCCAGGACTCCACAGCAGCTAACAGCCATCTGACCCGCACACTGTGCCCTATAGATATGTGTTGAATATCTGAACTCTGTACTTATATGTCATTGTTCCTGGAGTTGAAGGCTGGGAACTCTGGAGGTCCCAGCAAGCTAGGCTCAGTCACCCATGAAAAAGACAAGTCATAGTAAAAGGCAGAAAAAAGAGATTTATTCAACGCGGCAGCACTGAGAAGAGGAATAATAAGTAGATCAAGTGACACCCCTTCCCCAGGTCTTTGAAGTCCTGAGATGAAGTTTAGGTTTAAATAGTGGACAAGGGGCCGGGGAAATGGCTCTGCAGTTGAGAGTACCAGCTGCTCATCCAGAGGACCCAGGTTCAGTTCCCAGCACTCACATCCTTCTGTAACTCCAGTTCTAGGATATCTGACTCCCTTTTTCTGGCTTCTGCCAGCATCACACACAGGTACATTTACATGCAGACAAAACACTCATATACACAAAATACAAATAAACAAAAATATTGTAAAAGATAGAGGACAACAGTTACACATAGCTAACAGGTATACACTGGTCAGGGTGTGGTCCAGCCTACCACTGACTGACACCACAGGCTCAGCTTCAGTCTCTCCTGCAGGTCGGCTCCATAAGTTGTCACTACACTTGAAATCTCCTCCTGGGGGGCAGATTCTCCTCTGGCTGGAACCTGGGCTCTAGTCTCCTGCTTGTCCTAACATATGGTTCCTGGGGAACTTTTAATTCTTCGAGGGCCCTTTTTACAATAGCCGATAGCCAAGGGAAGAACACAAGTTGTCTCTCTTCAGAATACTTTTTCTCCTGCAAGAGCAGTCACATCATTCCACATACCAAAGAAAAGTGAAAATATATTAAAATAAAAGGAAAAGTGAGTCCCAGGATACCAAGAGCTGGCCATGGTGAGAGAGGTGGGTCCAAGAGTTAATCATCTGAGGTTCTGAGCCGCTGAAGGTGTGGCCAGCACTCTCTACTCCTGTCCTCACTGAGAAACCTCTGCCCAGCACATGGGGCCACAGGAGCTGTGGACTTCATACTGAGGCTGAGGATTCCACACTGAAGCCCTGAAGCCCACGCAGGGACCTGCTCCCCTACCTCGCTGTGCTTGCTGGGGACTCTGGGTCCACCTTCCCGCCCTGTAGTGGCCAGGGTTCTACACGCTGTCGCCCCTAAGCATTCGTGAGCTACCTGCTGTCTGCAGAGGGATTCCTGTCTCCAGAAACACCATTGTTAGCCCCAAAACTTCTGGAGTAACTATGAATTTCTGACTTTAGAATAGAGCTTTGGACAAGATGGGCAACATGCAAAGGTGAAAGGCTCGGTTCTCCACGAAGACGCATTCTTTTTCTTTAATTAAAAAATATATATTTATATTTTATGTGTATGAGTGTGTTGTCTGCATGTATGTAAGTGCACCCATGTCGTGCAATGTCCATGGAGGTCAGAAGAGGGCATTGGATTCCTTAGAACTGGAGTTACGGATGGTTGCATCTGCCATGTGGGTGCTGGGAACTGAACCTGGGTCCTCTGCAAGAGCAGCCAGTGCTCTTAACCACTGAGCCGTCTCTCCAGCCCCAGACATATTAATTTTAAATATACAGCAAAAGCAGAAATGGACAGTCAAAAAAGTAGTTGACCATTTCTACATTCTTCAGTATTCGATTAAATAGCCAGAAGATTATTTACTGATGTAGAAGATTAACCCACAGTACCACGTGACTGGACTAACAGACATGTAGAGAACACTCTAGTCAATGTGTTACCTCAGCTATATGCACAAAATACCACCTCACACCCTAATCTCTGCATAAGACAACCCTCCTGAAATTCACAAGAGCAGTCACCACCCCAACCACGATCTCATGTCAAAACAACATCAAACCAGAAAGCAAAGAGAGAGATTTCTGGGAATTCCCGAAGGATGTGAGAATTAAGCAACATACATCCAAATTACTCAACGAGACTCAAGAGGAAACCTCAGGAGAAAGCAAAAGAAAATATTGGGGTTGAATGAAAATAAAATGCGCCCAGATTCCTGGAACAGTGCTGGAGGGCGGATTGGGAGGAAACTCACTGCATTGACGTGCTTAAGTCTGAAGCCAGAACGGAAAGGATACCTAGGACTTCAGCCTCCGTAAACTAGAGAAAGAAGTCAGTGCAGCTCACAGCAGAAGGAAGGATCAAGACCAAAACCCAACTGCGCTTTGAAAAGGTCGATGGAATCCATTGATCTCCAGCAAGACCAACCAAGAAACTCGAAAAAGAAACAAATTAGCAATGTCTGAGGAGAGACAGCCAGGCTCGACTAGTGCTGCCTGACAGATCTATAAGGGCGCGTATCAGCAGCTCTGCAGGGTAAAGAGGCCAAGTCCTCAAAACCACTAACAAAAGAGCAAGCACTGTCTGCACCAGGAGTCTACTTTAAAAGCCGAATTCATAGTTTAAAACACTCCCCACTGAGCTGGGAGATGTCACAACGGGGAAGAGTGATTGACACTCAAGCAGGAGGACCTGAGTTCTAACCCCCAGCACCCATGGGAAAAACCAGGTGTGACTGTGTGCACCTGTAACCCCAGCGTCACTGGGGACTGAGACAGGAGGATTGTTGGGACTTGCTGGACACCAGCCTAGGTCTAGGTTCAGTGAGAGAGTCTGCGTCGAGCAAATGAGGCAGAGTGATTGAATAAGACACCAGCGTCCTACTCGGGCATTTGCATGTGTGCACACAGGCATTCGTACCTGTGCATGAGCAAGCGTATGCCACACATACATGTGCAGCAAACAAGTAAATATAACTGAAAAATAAATAAGTATCGATGTAAGCCAGAAAGCCGAGTGCCTAGTGCACAGGTGTTCAATAAATGTTTGTTCAATGTCTATTCACTCTTTCTTATATGTCTGTTTGTTCATGTGTGCGCACGCATGCATGTGGGAGTAGAGGACAACCTCAAGTGTCCTTCCTTAGGCATCATCCACCTTTTTTGTTGAGACAAGTCTCCCACTGGCCTGGAACTCACCAAGCTGGCCATGCTGGCTGGCCAGGAAGCCCAGGTTTCCACCTGCCCCGCCTCCCAGTGCTGGGCTCTCAAGCAGGCACTGATGGGCTCTTAGCATGCATCCCACACCCCACAGTACCCAAGAACCAGTATTCAGGCACTGAAAGCAACCCGTCCTCCACTGAGGACTGACTGAGGCTCTGCTGGGCACCAGGTATCCCATAAGACTAGAATCCCGGAGGCTCACTCTTGGGGAGGTCCATGCAATCAGTTTAAAAATGCTTGAGTCACTGCACATGGCACAACTGTATCTACACCAGGGCTTTAAGCTATGTTTTTAAAAATCCCAGCAGGAAAAAAAAAAAAACTAGGGTAAAATGAATGCTCAGAGGCGCCACCTCTGGCGGGTAGGCAACAGTGAATGTGTTTTCTGGTTAATGCTTTTCCGCAGTTTACCATTTTCCTGTATGGGAAACTGTTTTTTTAAAAAATAAAAAAGCCAGTGCTGCTGCCAGGGAAGGCCAAGTCCTGACACTGTCTGTCTGTCGAACCTGCCTTTCCTTCACCTTGATTATGGCTCAGGCCTTGAAGCCTTGAAGGTAGAGGAATCACAGTGGGCAGAGCCAGCCCCCCAGATCCAGCCCCGTGGCCATGACCACCCACCTCCTCCCAGCTGGCCCTTCATGATGGTTTTGGTTTTCTTTCCCCCGTCTAAACGTTCAGTTTCATCCAGAAAAAGAATGAGCCAGGGATCCTAAATTGGAACGCATAAATGACATTCCTATTCATTATTTAATCTGCTCTCAGACTTGAATGAACATCTCCATGGGTAATTACTGCCTGACTCAAAATTCATTTCCAGGAAGTGGTCGCCAGTGGCCCGAGCAGAAGGAAAGGACATGATTCAATATTTATGAGGCTGATACTCCTGAGAATTTCTGCCCTAGGAGGTATCTGGGGAAAATATTCCCAATGAATACAAAAATCATTTTTTGTATGTCTTCTATTGGTTGGGCAAAGAAATGAACCTGCTCCCCACCACCTGCCCCCAACCTGCAACACAGTAACACATCAGAGGGATGAAGAGCGACCAGAGTCAGGAACTGCCACCCAGCAGGGGCTCCAGGTATCAGAAGGAGCCCGGGGAGGCGATTTCTTCAAGGACAGGCAAGCTGTCCCTATGTCCTGAAGGAATTCAATGACCAAACCCTTTCTCAGTGCCTCCTACAGCAGGTGCATAGCTGGATTTAAAAACATCCTACACAGTGTCAACTAACAACACACAAAAGAATAAGATGATCTTCGTCAAGTTTAGAACCTTCAGGGCTGGCAAGATGGCTCAGCAGGTAAAGACACTTGCCACCAAGCCTAACAGTGAATTTGATCCCCAGGAGGAGGAGGAACAGAGGAAAGGGAGGGAGGGAGGGAGGGAGAGAAGGAAGGAGGGAGGGAGGAAGGGAGGGCGGAAGGAAGAGAAAAGAAAAGGCAGGCATCAACCAGGAAAAAAAATTCATATACCATAGTAATACAATCAACCCTTCCAGATCATAAGAGAAAAGCCCAGTCCCAGAAGGAAGAAAAGATCTGAGCCTACCACAGAGTCACAGTTCAAGGCCAAGAAACAAGCAGATGACACCAAGTGTTGGCAAAGACAGAACAATTGGAACTCACACATTGTCACTGGCAAGAATGAGAAACAGTGAACTCACTTTGGAAAACAGTGCAGCGGAACACTATAGGATAAATATTCCCATATCATCTGACCAAGCAATTTCACTCTTAAGTGAGTCACAAAATGGAAGCATGTTCATACACAAAACTCAAATGTGATCGCTTAGAGGAAATGTATTTATTCAGAGTACTGATTGGAAACAACTCAAGCATAATTCAACATGTGATTTGGTTGAGGCAAAATTGGGCCATGGAATACTACTCATTAATGAAAATGAATGCCTCCTTGAAATAGCACACATTATGCTTTAAAACTCAACTGCTGAGTCAAGTGGCCATTCAAAATGAGCCCAGACAGGGGCTGGAGAGATGATGGGTCAGCAGTTAAGAGCACTGGCTGCTCTTGCAGAGGACTAGGGTTCAAGTCCCAGAACCCACATGGGGGCTAACAACCGTCTACAACTCCAGTTCCAGGGGATCTGATGCCCCCTTCTGGCCTCCACAGGCACTGCATGACATGGGTGCATTTACATACACACACACAATACAATACCATAAAAACAATGCAAATACAATAAAATAAATTTTGTTTTGTTTTTGTTTTAGGTTTTTTTGAGACAGGGCCTCCCTGGAGCCCTAGCTGGCCTGGAACTCACTATGTGGACCAGGCTGGCCTTGAATTCACAGAGACCCGCCTGCCTCAGCCTCCTGAGTGCCAGGAAAAATACAATTTTTTTAAAGACCAGGTCAGCATTCATCCAAGTTTCAGGCAGAAGGTGACTCCAGGGTCTAGGTGACCTGGCCACTCTTGTCCTCTGGGTCACAGCCAATGAAAGACCTTGGTGAGCACACAGGTTCTTTCCTCAGCAATACAGACACTTCAAAACCAGCACCCACAGAGGCCCGATAAGGTGGCACACAGGGTGTGGGATCAGTAGAGGGGCAGCAGCACCTGGCTATCTCTGCGTCTCTGGTGCCAGTCACTCCCCTCTGCCACTCACAGCTGCTGCCCTAAGAAAGATGGTCCTGAAGTCCCCAGGCTCTCGATATTTTTCAAGGAAGAAAAAAGGTGGGCTTTGTGCTCCAATGTGATATCTCTTGCTGTGGTGTCAAAGCCAGCTGTCTCCAGCAAGGTGCTGTCCCTCGGGGTTGCTTGTGTGTGCCGTATCACTCCCCGGAATGACCACCAAGATTTGAAAAGGAAGTTCTGAGTTAGGGCTCAGCGTGGAAACACTGCTTTGGAATATAAGCCAGTCCAGGGCCTGGAGAGATGGCTCAGAGGTTAAGTACGATGGCTGCTCTTGCAGAGGACCTGGGTTCGACTGCCCACAGGGCAGATAATAATCATCCATAATAATCATCTGACAACCTCTCCTGACCTCTACAAGCATTGCATAACACAAGTGCACCTACCTACCTACATGCAAGCAATACACTCACACACAGAAAATAAAAATAATAAAATATTTTTTAAAAGAAATAACCCAATCCAAAGGGCTAGTCTGCTTGCTGGATGGGTGGCAGTGGTTGTCCTTTTTATCAAAGGACAAGAGAGCTTTGGGAAACACGCCAGAAGAAACTCTTTCAATGCCACAGACATCTAGAGACCCTAGGGATACAATGACTGTGAGGCGGGCATCTGGTCCCCTACAGAGGGAATCTTCTCTGAGCTCATCATGAGCAGAATAGCCTGGCTCTTCTCTCCCCAGACTGGTCCCTGGAGGCAACCGGCTGGAGACCAGAGGCTGTTTCCCTGTATAGATATATCACAGTCTCTCGCAGCCTGCCTAGTTCTTTCACGGGCTGATAACACTCTTCTTCCATTAATGGTGGTAAAGCCTAAAGGCGTGGGACTCCGGAGAGATTTTAATGCAGCTGAGCAGACAAAAGTGACACCCAGACACTCCACGCAAGTGTAGACTAGGGACTGGCTGTGGCTCACCAGCTGATTTTGTCAATAAAGTTTTATTGGAACATGGCCACAAATACTTGTTTCTTTGCTGTCTCTGAGCGTTTTCCTGCTACACTGACAGAGTTGTTGCAGCCAGAAACATGATAACTGACCCTATCAGTGGAGGGTGTGCTGCAGTGATCCAGTTCACCCAGTCTAGGCTGCTCAGCCTTGACTTGCTCCCTCGACTAAGCTGATGTTATTGAATCCTCCAGAGTGTCCAGTTCTTATATATCTGAGGGAATTGTCATTGCCCCAAACTATAGTTATCACGTTGAGACTGACAGGTTAAATAAATAATATTTCCAGGATCACAGGGCTGGTAAGTGGCCATGTCTGGGATCTTAAGAAACACACTGTTTCATTTCAGTGATGAGGACATGGACTCTGAAGCCAGGTTTCCCAGACTTAACAGGAGATCTGCTCACTGTGCTGTGTGACCCTCAGCAAGCTGCTTGCCTCCTCTGTGCCCCAGCAACCTCATCTATAGAGTGGAAATCACCATCCACGTCATACACACGTATGTTGATCGTGAAAAGCTTGGTGTGGCGGGAGCCCAGCTCTTTTGGAGCCACTTGAACTCAGAAGATCTGGGCCTACGGGCAGCAGGAGGCAGCCATACACAGCTTCCCCTGACTCAGTGTCCTGAGCACACGTGGACAACTGAGCAGAAGCCACTGGTGGGTTTCTGGAGAGGGTCTTTAGGAGAGTGCTATGCCATTTAAGCTGAAAGCTAAGTAAGACTCAGACATGAGAGACCCAGGACAGAATACTACAGGAGAAAGGCAGAGCAAAGTTCCTGGGGCAGAAAACCTCTGACTGATGAGGACAAAGGGGTTGCTATTGGAGAAGTGAACAGCGTGTAGATTTCAGGCAGGCTGGACAGGTGGAAAAGGAACTTAGAATAGCAGGCAATAGTAAAAAGAAGAACAAGAGGACCTTGAGGTGCTCAGAGAACTGATTTACCTCCTACACCAGAGAGAGGAGGTGGGAAAGGCGGGCAGGTCGGACCAGGTCACTTTCGTTCTATGCCCACAGAACCCAAGACACCGCTGTGTTCCGGCAGCATGAGGAACGCAGTACTTCCTATTCCTGAAGCAGGATGGATGGGGCAGGGAAGAGGCTGGAGCCAGGAAGGCTGGATCAGTTTGTCGATTAGATCAACTTAGAATTGATGGACACCTGGGGAGGAGAGGCAGGGAGGACAGCACTTTCAGGGGAGCCGGGCAGGAGTGGAGGGGAGACCCCGGGTGCCCGTGGGGTCCTGAGGGGAGATGACAGGAAAGAAAAGATGCCGCAGACTCTCCGCTAATAAACCCTGAGTCCAGAGTAATATGCTCAGAAAACTGGACCTGCTGACATGAAATAGAGACCTTCAAATCTCTCGATTATTCAAAATTATCTGTTATTTAATTATCCTAGAGTGGCCAGCAGGCCGGGGATGGAAATGTTTCCTAACCTGCTGTGAGATGCTGTTGAAATCCCCAGCCCATCCCCTCACCTCTCCTCTGTGACCAAGCAAAAGCTGGCAGGTGCCTCCTATGGGCGACACCCTCCATCTTTGACAGCTCTTGGTGACCTACTATCTCTCCCCTTCCTGTCCCATCCCTTTGGCCCTCGGTGGATGCCTTTGCTCACCACTCAAAAGGTATACTTGCTGACCATTAAATAAACCTCCTCTGCCAAGCATGGTGATACAATCCTGCAATCCCAGCACTCAAAGGGCTGAGGCAGGAGAATCATGAATTCAAAGTCAACCTTGATTATAAGGCGTTCAAGGCCAGTCTGGGCTATAAGGAATTCAGGGCCTGCCTGGGCTACAGAGGGAAACTCTGAGTCTGGGGCTGTAACTCAGTGGCAGAGTGCTTGCCTCTCCATGTGCAAGGCCTTGAGTTCCATTCCCAGCACTGTAGGAGAAAATAACGAAAGGTCCCCCTGCCAGTTACCACCCCACCCCTCTGTCACATCTCAGAACTGTCCGAGTTTGCACTTCCCTTCTCTCCCTCACTGTCTTTTGGACTGACTCCAATTAAGTGATCTTCCCGACCACTCCCGGAGTTGTCCCGGTCCCTTGACGTCCATGTCACCAACTCGTGACTAGCGCACAATGGAATGTGTCCTGCATGTCAAGATCATGGACGGGGCGATCTTCCCTCAAAACAAATGAGGACGTAAGGTGACACCCGGAGGCTAAAAGCCACAGACAGGCAGGACAGGGGCACAGTTGTGAATCCACTGCAGACCCCTCCTGGAGGAGGCTTCTGGTAACCCTGGTATAGGACAACAGGCAGGAAGTCCATAGGGTCCCCAGGAGTCTCCGATCCCTTCCGGAGACCCACCCTTGACAGAACGAGAGAGTCTGGATACAGAGGCTGTAGCTTCAGGCCCAGGGCCACTCAGTGTGGGAGCCAAAATGAGTCACCAACATGCCCTGGTCTTGGCTATGGAGTTAATAAACTGACACTCTGAAGTCAGGCCTGACTGCGCATCACTCAGAGGCTGCGATGATCCAGGGGAGCGATGAGCATGTGAGTCCCCTCAGCATGATGGGTGGTGGTAGAAACGACTGTTTATGTCAGTCCCACCTCCGCCCTGCCCCCAACCCTTGTCATGTCCTCTTGAACGCATGCTGCTAGGACTTCCCAACACCCAGGCTGTTTCCCTTCAGAAAGTTTTGCTGCATGAAAGAGGACAGAAAGCAAGCCACTCCCACCCCGTGTCCCTTCTGGAGAATTCTCTGGAAGGCTCTCCCCACCCTCCCACTAAACCTCTAAGGAATTCCATCTGCCTTGAAAGGCAGTGTGCTCAGAGCCGAGCGGAGCCGTGGTTTGGAACAACAGATCACAAGCCATCTCTCTTTCTAAAAGGTCTGCAGGGAGATGATTAGCAAAGGCTGCTGGAGGAAGACAGGAATGACAACCAGATGTCTTTAGCCAGGAACCGTGACTAGGAACTGGGGCCCAGGCTGGGCAGTGACATAAAGAATGGGGCTGCTTCTACATGTCCTCTGCAGCCACCAACACGATGCAAGACAAGCCTGCTGTGGTTGCCATGGGGCACGGCGTGCATGCTGCAACAGTGGCCACAGCCTTCCCAGCCAGGCTGGCCACACGCTGCTGCATCTGAGTGTTCCACCGGCTGCTAGCTTGGCTGCTCTAGACAGTGGTGAGAGCTGATATGCCAGGAACAATGTGAAAGGCACACCGTGCACCCCTTTCTGTGTGTGTGTGTGTGTGTGTGTGTGTGTGTGTGTGCACGTGCACGCACTCCTATGACGATCAGAGGTCAACCTAGATGGCTGCTCCTCCTCAGATGCTGTCTACCTTGTATTTTGAGGCAGGGTCTCTCTCACTGGAAATGTGGGCCTTCCCGATTCGTCTAGACTAGATGACCAGTGAGCCCCACAGGCTCACTTGTCCCTGCCTCCCTAGTACTGAGATTACAAGCACTTGGCACCAAGCCCACTTTCTAATGTGGGTTCTGAGGATCGAACTGCGGTCTTCATGCAATCACTCTATCCCCGAGACACGGCTCTCTCCAGCACCTCTCCTCTCACATTTCTTGAATCCTCTGCGATTTCCTTTCCAGCTCAGGCTGGTGTTTCTCTGTTTTGTAGATAAGGACACTGAGGCTTGGAGAGGTGCTCAGGTGGGTTCCGGGGTCATGACACTGTCATATACCAGGACTGGGAGGAAACAAAGTCATTTGCCTCCTAAACCCTCTCAGCCCAGGGAACTCCAACTCAAGTGCTCTCTGAAAACACACACACACACATACACACACACACACACACACACACACACACACACACACACACCAGGGACATCAGACTGGGCTGCTCTGGATAACTCTATATTAGAAAAACAGTTTCCAGGATGTACTTGGCCTTGAATGACTCACTTTATGAAAAAATAGTTTTGACCCAAGTGACTCCATTTTGTGTATAAGTGCCAAGAAAAAATGACTCTGTTTACCCAAGCAAAGAGCACCATCAGCCAGCATGCTAGGAGACTCAAGCTGATACATAATTTATGTGTGCTAATAAGTAATGCTGCCTGAGAAGAGAATATACCAAATCATATCAGAAACACCAGGAATGAGCTCAGTCATCTCACCAGACTTAACCTCTTCACCTGGACTATACAAGGAGAACCCCAGTACCAAGACGTGGCGGGTGCGCTAACCGGTCACCTGCTCACTCATCATAAGCTTCGTCCAGGAGAAGTACCACAACAAAGGACCCCATATAAATTAGATATTATCAAATGAGCACGAACCAAACATCTGGGGGCTGGATGGGAGAGGTGGGGTGGCATTCTGCAATCTCTACTTTGCCCAGAGTATTCTAGACAGACAGTGGTCTACCCTCGGAATCATAAACACATGTCAAGCACTGTCACGACCACCTGGGGTGGTTGTGGTATGGGAGAAGTTGGGGGGTCTGAGGGGCTAGGAGGTGAGCTCTTCCTGCTGTCATTTAGTTTATGGGTGGGTCACTATACCTCCATCAAAATTAAACTCATGGGGTAACATTCCCAGCACACAGGGGAAGCCCCAGAAATTCTGCCTTCCAATGCTTCCCAGCCTTCCAGAGTCACAGAGGCGCAGCCCTCAGCTCTTTGGTGACCATATTTCCTAGGGGCTCTACTGGGTCATGATTAACCCAAAGCCATCAGCGACCTGCTCCTCCTGCTAGTTTTCCTGGGGACCCCCGAAAGTCACCCTACAGACATCAGGGCAGAGTACCTGCATACCATGATACCACAAATGAATTCACGAGCAAGGCGGAATAATGTGGTCACCAGGAGTGCAGGCTCTAGAGGCAAAGAGATGCAGGTTCAAGTTTTGACTCTGCCACTTATTAGCTAGAAGACATTGAACTAAACTCTCAGAGAGTCGGTTTCTCATCAGTGTTGGTTAATGTTGCCTGTCAACTTGACAGGAACAGAAATCACCTGAAAGACTGGCCTCTTGACATGCCCAAGGTGGGAATACCTTGATCAGGTTAATTGAGGTAGGATGGTAGCCTGGAAACTGTGAGCCAGGATAAACCCCTTCCCCAAGCTGCTTTTGTCAGAGTATTTTATCACAGCCACGGGATCAGAAACTAAGAAAGCATCTAAAAAAGCAGGACTGGGACCAGGATCCTAGTCTTGGGCGTCCTGAAAACATCGTGCAAGGCACAGCTACAGTACCTGGCCTGGTCCATGCACTTACCTGGTTCCCCACGCTGTTCTTGCTGACAGCTACCCTTTCCTGATGGCATAGTTTGGATAAAATGCCTCCCAGGCTCAGGGGTCAGAGCCTAGGTCTCCCGCTGGGGGCGCTATCTGGGGAGTTCTGGAAACTTAAGGAAGTAGGACCTCGCTGGAGGCCGTAGGTCACTGGAGGCGGATCCTTGGGGTGTCTCATCCCTGACCCCTTCTTATCTGTCGCTGCTTCCTTTCCTGTCCATGATGAAGTAACAAGCTCTCTGTCACCACGTGCTTACACCGTTGTATTTTTCTGTGCAGGTGTACAGAGCCACGGGACTATCAACCAAACCCTCTGAAACCAGGGGCCAAAGCAAGTCCCTTCTCCAAAAGGGGCCTTTCCCAGGGATTTGGGACAGAAAATGACAGAAAGTCTGACCAATATATCTAGACCTATACTCGTTCTAAGTCTGACTGATATATCTATTCTCTCTCCCTCGTTCCCCACCCCCACATATGTGGTTGTTTTTTCTTGAGACGGGGTGTGCTGGAGAGCTTTAGTGTCACCTTAACACACCTGGGTTGAAAGAGCCTCAATTGCCTCCATTGGACTGGCCTGTGGCCATGTCCGTGGGGTATTTTCTTCATTGTTGAGTGATGTGGGTGATGTGAGAGGGACCCCTGGGCAGGTTGTCCTGTGTTGTGTACACAGAAAGCAGGCTGAGCACGGGCCAGGGGAGCAAACCAGTAAGCAGCGTTCCTCCATGGCCTGTGCTCCAGCTCCTGCCTCCAGGTTCCTGCCCTGAGTTCCCACCTTGGGCTCCCTCAGTGATGAACTGTGAGACCCAGGAGATGTGAGTCAAATGAACCCTTTCCTCCCCAAGTTGGTAATGGTCAGAGTGTTTTGTCACAGCAATTGAAGGCAGACTAAGACACAGGCAAACTAAGTCTCAAGTAGCCCAAGTTGGCCTCAAACTCACTACATAGCCAAGGATGACCTTGAACTCCTGATCCTCCTGGCTCCACCTCCCAAGTGCTGGGAGTGCACCACCATGCCTGGTTTATGCCATGCTGGGGATCAAACTCAAGGCTTTGTGTGTGCTAGGAAGCACTGCGCCACAGTCACTCACCAGCTTCCACTGATGAGTTTAGGAAGAGTAAATAAAGCGGAGAGCCGGATGAGGAATCTGTCCTCAGGCATTTGATCCATCACTGTTGACAGAGGTGCCTCAGAGACACCAGAGCAGCACAGACCACACCCGCCATCCACACAGCACAATCAGATTCGGAGCCCCACAGTAGCAGAAACGTGGCTCCGACAGACACAAAGTGGAACAGATCCAAGAGCTTAATTCTCTAGAAAACAGAAAGCACCAGGCACCCAGGAGGGAAGGACCAAGCTCTGGAAACAGTGAGTGCCTCGTGGGAGGTCACCAGATGAATCAGCAGGGGAACCAAGGAGGACCCTGTCCTCTGGCTCCTCTGATTCACAGTTAGCCCTGTCCACAGCCACCTTCAAGAATGGAGTCTGCACAGGAGCAGAAAGGAAGTCTGGAAGAGGAAGACCAGTCTGATTGCCAGCAAGGAAGCCTTCCTCCCACCCCCTCTGGCCTCACCATGCGTCCTCGACCAACTGGACACCCGGGGGAGCTGACCAGAGCGAGCCGCTGTGATCGTTCTTCTAACCAAAACACCACCAAATGTGGCCAGAGGTCTCCAGGGTAACACATGCATTAGGATGATGGAAGGACTTCGCTCCACTACACAAAGTTCTGGCAGTTGTTTCCCGTGTGGAGCAGGGGACAGAGTTACTTCCACATCTGCACTCACTGAATCCTGGACCAGCCCCTCTCCTCCCCAGCTCACACAGGCACATGCATATACCCAACTCATACTGGGAGAGCAAAGCTGAAAACACAGAGGAAAGCTGCTGGGAGGGGGCGGGATTGAAGAGGCACAAGTTATTTTAAACCACTGTCTTCCCTGACCTTCTAAACAGGCCCCCTCTTCTACCTGGCCAGCCTCCTGGACCACCCCAATATGAGCCACCCTGGCGTGGGGCCCCCCACCTTCTGTCTTTCCGACATGGGCATTGTCTGAGAACCGCCTCCTCCAGGGAGTCCTCCTTCACTCCTTCATTGCCCATCCCCTTTCCTCCAAAAAGCTTCCCCCGTCCCCATTCTTGTCTTGTGAGAGTCTCGTGTAGCCCAGACTGGACCTTGAACTCCCTTTGTAGCAAACCATGACTTCGAGGGTCTGGTGGGATGTCCCAATGGTTAAGAGCACTGGCTGCTCTTGCAGAGGACACAGGTTTGGGTTCAGTTCCCAGACCCCTACTTGGTGGCTGACAACCATCTGTAATTCCAGTTTCAGGGGATCTAATGCCCATAATAAATAAAATTTCTTTAAATGTCCTTGAACATCTGGCCTTTCTGACTCCTTAGTGCTGGGATCCAGGGGCATGCACTGTGATGCCTGGTTTCTACAGCACTGGAGATTGAACTCAAGATTTCCTTCATGCTAGACAAGCACAAAACATACCATCAGAACCCCAAAAAGCATTTTTAATAATCTAAGAAATGTGGGAAATCATCTTACGGTGCCAGGAACCCAGTGTAGCAGAATATAAAACCTACCCTGACCGGACGGGCTCTCTGGGAAACAAGCTACCCCGTGACTCAGCCTAACATTCCATGGTAGAGCGTGAGCGTCAGCAGCAGAGCCACAGTGTACCTGTGTCTGTGTGGCCAGGAGCCACACACTGAGCCACTCTGACCCTCTGTTCCTCTCTGGAAGAACGAGGACCGTAGTATCAGAGGGAGATCGAGGGAAGGGCTAGCGAGGGCCATAGATTAAAATACAAGACAAATGCGCTGTTCTCTTTTGGTTGTTATGACAGGTGCTTGGTAACACATTAATGTTTTATTATTAAGTTGCAACTTAATATTGAATAATATTCAGTTACCTGTCAGCTCCTCATCAGCTGATGTTTCTCTCTCCCGACGATGCCTGCTGGCAGGAGTCAGCCGAGGTAGCAGCTCAGTATGTATCGATGAACAGTCAGTCATCTCGCTCCAGTTCCCAGATTCATGGCTGCTGTGAATGGTGTCTTTGGTTCCCATCCTGACATCAGAGCACAAGGTCAGGCCAGTTAACACCCCTTTGTAGAGGAGAGGGGCACATTATTGTCATCTGAGATTCCAGCCACACACTCCTGAGCCTCCCAAAGCTGCACGGTCTCCTGCGGTATGTGGTCTCCTGAGGTGCTAGGATACGTTGGAGATGGAAGGCTGACTCGGGGGTTAGGGTTAGGGTTAGGGGGCTCCACCTATGCAGCTTTGAGGAGGCTGTCACCAGGCTGGAGTGAGACTTAATATTGCAGCCATTGGGGCTCACCCATGCTCCTATGAGTAAGCCCCGCCTCAAAGGCCATTGGTTTACCAGGCTGGACTCGGAGTTGTTTCTCTGGAGTGTTGCAGGCGCCCTATGGGCTGAGTAGATATTTGATTTCGTCTCCTCAGGAAAAGTCCTACAGCAATAGCTACAAATGTGTTCCCAGCAATGGCAGCCAGCTTTTTTGATACAGATAGTTTATGGAGCTTCTTCTCAGAGAGCACGGGGCATGGTCCTAGGAGATGGCTCCTGGCCCTAAGCACACCTTCCCCTCTTCCTCTCTCCTTCCCGCCCTCCCTCCCCGTTCCCCTTCCCCTCTCCTTCCAGGCTGATCCGTGGTCATTTGCCCCCCCTGGAAGTTTCACACCTGCCTAAGACCGTGAGATAATAACTTCATACACACTGAAGCCACTGAGCCTCACAGTGTGTCACACAGTAATGTGTGACCAGTACAGCGAGCTCTGACCATATGTCTGACTCTGAGGTAAAACAAGAAAACAGACCACACGATAGTGTGTGTGAGCAGGGACAGTTACCCCATGTCCTTCTTCACCCTCCTCACTCTCCACTCCTCCCAGGGTCCACCTCTTCAGTCATCCTGGCCTCACCTCCCTGGATGCCTTTCAATACCTACAGGATTATCTTTTGCTATTTTGTTTTTGAACATGTGACCAAGGCTGGGTCCAGAATTCTACTAGTCTGACATATCAGGACCAGGAGGATGTCCCAGCCTGATGCATCCCAGTCTTGCAATATACCCCAGGATATACCAGGGGCCTTAGGAACACTACCAGTGCCCACTGTCCCCCTCCAGTCTGGGCGATTGTGTTTGAGCCATACTTTCTTATCTTCCCTCCAGTCACCCTGTGGGTCCGCTGTGGCTCTTTCCCAGGTCCATGGGGATTCTCTTGACTGTTTGAAGCTCCTTGAGTCCCTTTCCTGTCTTCTGGGGTATTGACACCTTATCGCACATCCTCACCTTCTCAGATCCTCCAAGCTCTCAGCAGGAACATTAACAGGAGAATTCCCAGCAGTCTTTGAACGACGCATTACTACGGTTGAGATCCTAAACCATCTGTCAATCACTGTGTCGTATTTATTGACCACTTGCCATGCCTGTGCCAGGACGTGTGAGGAGCAGCCTCTGGCTCCGAGAACCTCACCATCTAATTGACCAGTGTACGCCACTTAGGACTACATTTGCCCACAGGGTCAATAAAAATGTCAAGGAAAACATGCTTGCTGAAACATGGTCCCCCAGCAAACCTCTATCCAGTCAGTAAACGGTGGTGTGCCTAACTGACGGCGGTGAGGACACATTTCATAAGCCTCCGAAACAAGAAAGAAGTTCCCAATACTACGGTTTCCATAGAATCTGCACAGTGTATTCCCCAGAATCCCTGTAATTTTAGATGATGGTAAAAGAAATTCCTAAGACCCAAATGTAATTGTAGAAAGACCAAAATAAATCTGCAAGGTAGGTAAATAAGTTCACAAACAGGACATATGCAGCAACCCAGCCGTGTGAAAGCTGGGCAAGAAGCAGGCTTGGCGAGCCATCATGTAGCAACTCAATCCAAAGGGCACTGAACACATCTTTTTTTTTTTCTGGCTAATTTCCCCAAGGCAGATGGAAGTCTTCTTCAGAGTTCTGAAGACACCCATGGGCATTTCAAGATGGTGTCTGCAGCCTCTGAAGTGGTCTGACCAGTGGACCCCATTTGGAGCAGCATGGCCCTCTGGGAGACACAACCCTTGGCCTTTATAGTGTAATAATGGAAATGTTGGTTAGAAGGAAATGGGGTCTTCTCTGGTGGTGCTTTCAAAACCATCTATGAGGATTCATCCTTGTCAACTTGACTGGCTTTGGTCACCAGGAGGCACATCTCTGAGCATATCTGTAAGGATTTCTAAGAAGAAAAAGCTGGGGCTGGAGAGATGGCTCAGTGGTTAGGAGCACTGGCTGCTCTTGTAAAAGACCGGGGTTCAGTTTCCAGCACCCATCTGGTGGCTAACAAACATTCATAATTCAAGTTTCAGGGGATCCACCATCCTCTTCTGACCTCTTCTGACCACTGCATGACATGGGTGCACTTACGCAGGCAATACACTCATGCACATAAAATAAAGATAATATTTTAAAGAAGAAGAGGAAGAAGAAAAGGGAAAAAATTCCTTTATCCAGAGATTCTATAGGGCCAGGGAAGAAACTAGACAAAGGCTGTGGTCGTCTCTGTGGAGAATAATTAATTTTCTAGGTTATCTTGCATTGAACCCACGGAGGACTCACACACTCTGCTCTGCCCCTGGTCCACCAGGGAGATAATCCCGAACTGTTCATGTGCTACCCACCCCGTTAGGGGTGGCTGAAGCTCCGCTGTGAGCATCTCTGACCCCAGCCTTGACTGTCTACTAGCTGTCAGTCACTTGGCCAGCTTCAGGACCCTCCAACCTTGCAGGTGTCTAATTGTACTAAGCTCTCTGAGTTCACATTTACATGACCAGCTTAGAGCTCTGCTATGGCAGACAGTGAACTCTACAACAGCTGCCACGATCTACGTCCTTCTTGGCTACCTCATATGTAGTCCTTTGCCGACAGGGTGGTCTTGGGTGGTCTCGTAGGTAAAAACTTCTTGTTGGCAGATACCCTTACTATGCAGTCTGTCCCAAGCAGCTCCATTAGAAGCTAGAATACGTGAAGGACCACAGTACCTTGTATATATTCTTCAAGAGCTTCAGTGAGGACAGCCAGCTGCTATCACTAGCTTAGAGCCTGTCCCTGTCTTGGCTCCTTCACAGGCCTCTCACTCACCCTCCTCAGTGCCTCAGGCTTGGCTTTAATCTGCCTTTTAACCCTGAACTCCATTCTCACCACAACATACGTGAGAACAAGTTTTCACCTGGGTCCTTTTTCCTTTACTTCCTACAGAGAGCTGGCGCCTAACACAGGACCCTCCGGCGATGAGCGGAAATAGACCCCTTCCTCCCGTAAGCACGTTGCTTTTGCCAGAAATTCTGTCACAATAACTAAGACAGCAGAGCTCCCCTCACCCCTCCCGTGCTTCCTCCAAGCCCTCCTTCCCTCCGCCACACCCCTGTGTTAGCATTTCTTTTCATTATTTATTTTTATTTTATGTATATAAGTGTACCACATGCATGCAATTCCCTTGGAGGTCAGAAGAGGGCATTGGATCCTCTGGAACTGGAATTACAGACGGTTGTCAGCCGCCATATGGGTGCTGGGAACCAAACCCAGGTCCTCTGCAAAAGCAGCCAGTGCTCTTAGCCACTGAGCATCTCTCCAGCCTCACCACTGTGTTTTAGTGTATGTTAGATGCTATTTGTGGTAAGACACCACTATTCCATATACCAGCAAAAGTAGAAAACTTACGCCAATTAAACAGTGTAAAGCCTTTTCTAACCCCAAAGCTACTGCATGATTCACTGCTCAGCCTCTCCATGTTTCAAGCTTTCATTTGTCTTTCGGAGGGGATCATATCACATCTTTGCCTTTACTCATGGGCTAACAGTGGGAGAACCTCAGCATTCATCTCAAGAGCCAAATGCAACTCAGGAACAGTTGTCCTTGCTCCTAGGCTTGCTCAGATCCCATAAAGCTTGTGAGTGTTGCTCTATGAGAAAAAGCGGAGGAGCTAGAGAGATGACTCGGCGGTTAGGAGCGCTTGCTCTTGCAGAGGACCCGAAAGGACTTGGGGAGGCCATGGGATCTCTTTGCCCTCTTCCCAGTGTGGCCACATTGAATAAATCTGTTTTTCACTATTAATTTGCATATTTTAATCAGCTATGGAGGATGGAAGGCCAAGCCTGGATTGTTGGGGTGCAGGCGGTGACCCCAAACCCAATAACATCAGAGTACAAAGAGGCAGGAGAGAGAGACCAAGTATGTGAGAGAAAGGCTGACTTCGGAGTGCTGATATCAGGGCTCAGGGCTCTTGTCTCCAGCTGTGTGGGCTCCAACCAGGACCCTCCAAACAGCCACCACCTGTGATGACAGCGAAAGGGCCTGCAGGTGACATCCAAGCTGAGCAGACCCAGCTGGGGTTTCTAGAACCGTCCTTCTCTTTCAGAAGTGCTGACTGCGCTCTTCCGGGATGGAGTTGCATCCCTTCAGTCCCCATCCTGTCCCTCAATTTGCATTTTATAACTACAAAGATTATGAGCATTTGGGAGTTGTATACTTATCTCACAATTAAAAACTAGAAAATGAAACAAGACCACTAAATCCAAAGAATTAAAATCCGGACTGGAGAAATGACTGAGCAGTTAAGAGCACTGGCCGCTCTTGCAGAGGACCCAGGTTCAGGTCCCAGCACCTCCAGGGTGACTGACAACTGCCTGTCACTCCAGTTCTGGAGGATCCAACACCCACTTCTGATGTCCACAGTCACTTCACCACATGGGTACACCTACATACATGCAGACAATACACTCATACACGTAAAATAAATAAATATATTTAACTAAAATAAAATAAATTAAAATCTGAAGGGAACGTTTCCCATCCCCCTCTCAGAAGCAAAGCCAGAGTAGCTCATTGAATGTCCTTGTGTTTTTCTGCGTGTACCTGGTGTGCACACGCACCAGTTCTCCCTTGTAGAACATGACGTCATCCTTCCTGCACAGGCTCTGGAATCCGCTTGCTCATTTTCTGAGGGGTCCCCTCCACAGCCGCACCTCTGCCGTATCTTCCTGTCCACAGTCCTTGCTGTAGCCTCCTCCCTCACTCTTCTTAAAGAGTGTGGGGATGGCTCAGTCAGAAAGTGCCTGCCTTGCAAACATGAGGACCCAAGAGGACCCAAGTTCGATCCTTAGAACCCCCGTAAAAATAAATAAATAAACAAACAAATGAAATAAAACACATGGTATGGTGGTTTGTGCTTGTGTGCTTGTGACCCCCGGCACAGGGGGGCGGGGTTGGGGAAGGGTGAGACAGGGCAGTCCCGGGGGCTGCTTGGCCAGCCAGCCTCCCTGAGTCCCAAGTCCTGGTGAGAGACTCTGTCTCAAATAAACCAAGTAGATGGCTCCTGAGGAACAATCCCCATGATCTCTGCCCCCACAGCATGCACACACATACACACATACCTGTGCACATATGTGCAACTTGAATGAATATCTCCAAGTTTATTCATACAGAGATAGAATTTTCCTTTGCCTGTGGAATAAATTTCTCACTGATACCACGTTGCCATCTTCATTCATTCACTCAATTCATTCATTCATTCTCTAGATCTCTTCCTCATTCTCACTAATGAAACTCAGAGAAAGAAACCCATCAGACCGCCAGGGCAGAGCCTCGAAACCGGCCACAAATGATTAGGGGAACCAGTGTCCCTTCTGCTTTTTGTCTGTCTATTTGCTGTTTGTCTTTCTTCCCATCTTACACAGCAACCTAATGAGTAGCTGCCTGGAAGCCGTGTGTGCTCAGGTTTCCGGAAAACTGAGGCACAGGACCAGTCACACCCGGAGACTCCTGTAGAGATGTCAGGAAGTTCATTCTCACTAGGCCTGGCTCCAGCAGAGTTGCCTCCCTAAAGAACTGGAACCCTAAGTTGAGTTTCCTTACAGGATTTACAGGTCCCCTGAATTGTTACATGTAGTGGGTGCACAGCACATGTGATCATTAGCACAGACGCTCAGTGTCCTGGGACCCACCAAAACAAAATTCTTTCTGCGGGCATGTTTGCAGAGGCAGACGCTTAGGGTGGGGTAAGACTGTTAAAATACAATTTATTTATTGTGTATGAGTGTATGGCCTGCTTGTGTGTAAGTGCACCGTGTCGTGCAATGCCTGTGGAGGTCAGAAGAGGGCATCAGATTCTCCTGGACCTGGAATTAAGGACAGCTGTTAGGCACCCTGTGGGTGCTGGGGATTGAACCCGGGTCCTCTACAAGAACAGCCAGTGTGTGTAACTGCTGAGCCATCTTTTCAGCCCAGAGATTTGTTTTTGGCAGAGTCCTACTATGGGGCTTTATCAAACAGGGCGGAAGTACACAGCATCCTGCTAAGATAACTGTGGTATTTATTACTTTCTCCTTTTTAGTTTTCACTCTTTTTTTTTAAACATAGATTTTAGTAAGCATTAATAAAAGTGCTACCAATGAGTATCACGTTCTAAAGCATAAAATCCATCATAAAGCAACAGGAGACATTAATACATCGCTATATTTCTTTCCCCAACATTCAGACATTTCATTGGCTCCTAAAGATAGGCTACAAACTCCAGTCCAGTCACCAGGATGGAGGGGTGTGGACACCTCACCGGGATCCGTGGTTGGGTCGACTGGACAGAGCGGCTCACCTGCAGGTGCCTCAGTCCAGCCAGTAAAGCCTCACCAACCCAGGACCCCTCCCCTCCTGCCGTCTGGAAATCCTGCTCTCTCTCTCTCTCTCTTTCTCTCTCTCTCCCTCTCGCTCTCTTCTTAAGCACTCTCTTATAATAAAACTCCTTTCTAAAGCTCACCTTCCTTGTTAGTGCAACTCATTCTTCATGTTTGTGAGACAAAGGATCAAGAAGCCACCAGCCTGGGGTGGCTTTGGTGGCCATTAATTGTCTGGGGCCCCAGAAACTCTGTCCTGCTTTCTCCTTCCCTCCAGAAGTCTGGGGTAAATGTAGGTATTATTTGAAGTGAAACATCTCTTCTGGGTACTGGTCATTGATCATTTCTGTGGATTTCCTTTTGGAAAGCCTGACCATTCTCCACAGCAGTGTTTGACTTTTCCTTACAGACCCGTGAGAGTACTTTATATTTAATATTAAGGATATTAAGACTTTGTCAATCAGGGTGAGACAGTTTCTTAAATTTGTGATTTTCTTCTAACTTGCTTCTCCTGACTTTTCCCACAGAAGCTGTAGTCATTTTCCCAAAGCAGCTGCCACCTTGGATTCCAGGAGAACCAGGACTTTGCAGACTGATCATTCCAGCCAGTGGGAGCTTTCATCCCAGGGGAACTGGTTTGTCCCCACCACCACCCCCAACAATAAGGAGTCTTGGCATGGCCTTGCAGAACCAGAACTCAGATGATGATCATCCTAGACAGCACTGATCTTGACAGACAGATGAATTATGCATCCTCTCTGAACCACACAGTTCTACCTGACTTAAACCTGGAGCTCCTGTCAATGTCCGCCCCAGAGATGCTCAAATATAGTCCCAAATTAGCCCTATTCAGTAAATAAATAATAAACAGACACACAAACAGGAAAATCTGTGCTAATTTACCAAGTATGGAACTCTATGACAAGCTGAGAGAGAAAACCACAGAAGAAAAACAAATCCTTATGTTTTAGCGCCTTTGGAGACACTCATCCCTGTGCTGTGAACTAGGGCCTTATATTTTCCCACTGTACTGTATGAACTAAGAAAAAATATCTGTACCTGTTTTAAACATTCTTCAGGGCTGACTGACTGATTAGAACTTTAGTGAGGGCCAACAGGACAGTTCAGCGGGTAAAGGCACTTGCTGCCAAGCCTAACAACCTGAGTTCAACCCCAGGACCTTCAAGGTAGAAGGAGGTAACCAACTCCTGCAAGTTATCCTTTGACTTCACACACACACACACACACACACACACACACACACACACACACACACACACCACAGCATGTGCACCACCCTCTCATACACCCTCATCTACCCCCTCCCACATACAGACATAAAATAAATAAAAATCTAATCAAAATAAAACATAAGTAACTTTGGAGAGCTGGAACATTGCAGGTCTAAAGCCAAGTTATCTTGGGCTAGCTTTAGCCCCCTAAATGGCCACTTACTGCCTACCTCTGTGATTGACCTAATATTGCTGGGACTAGCAATATTAAAAAGCTTTTTTTTTTCTTTTGAGACAGGGTCTTCCTATGTAGCCCAGGCTGTCCTGGAACTCACAGAGATCCACTTGCCTCTACCTCCCAAGTGTTGTGATTAAAAGCCTGCACCCAACTTCCAGCTAAAATTCTCTTGGGAATGGAAACAGAACCTTAAGCTTCTACCAACCCAAAGGCTAAGAATGTCTTCAGCTGGCACCTGAGGCTGTAGCAGACTCTACGGGTTGCCGTAACCTACCTGCCTGATGTGCCCACTAATATATTTGAAAAGTGCTTTGATTTAGGACTTTCTTCATTCTGTCAGTATAAAACTTTCATCAAACTGCTTCCATGTCAGAACATGGAATTTGGGGTGACCTAAATTGGGGTTCCCAGGCCACGGTCACTCATGTTTGGCTCCAGAATAAACTATCTCTTGTTCTCTTTGTAGTGAGAGTTGTGCTTAATCAACAACTGGACCCACCTTGTGCTAGGCCTCTGCAAGTGTTCCCTAAACCTCTGGCCATCAGCAAATACTCCCACATTCCGATTCTGATCAAGCCCCGTGTCTGGGCGGCACAGGCAGGACAAGCCTACAGAGACAGACAAGTCTTCTGGGCTCTACCCAGAGATCTTACAACTGGTCTGAATCAGGCCCACCCCACCTCCAGCTGGTGGCTGCAGAGCTTTGTGAACTAGATGGTAACTGGAAGAGCCACTGCTCACCATAACATAAAAATGAAGAAATCTCATTAAGCACAAAGATAACAAATACCCAAAGCTCATCACTCCCTAATCATTGTAATATCTTCTGTTTGGAGGCATCTGAGCATATCGCACTGTACGGCAAGAACACAACCCAACGTTATGTTAACACATATCTGTTTCTACTTCTGGCCTGTTTGCACCTCGTGAATCTGTGAATGCTACAGATCTGGGATTCCGTTTACCTCCAACTCATCCGTAAACATTTAGCCGTCTTCCATTTCTGTGCCTTGTAATCGCCAGGGGGCGCTCACGAGAAGGTTGCTGCCTGAACTGTACTAACTGCTCCTGAGTCCAGCTGAGTGTGGGACTTAGGCTGGGGGAGGGGGAGCTGAGAATTTTTTAGAACAAGTGACTCGGTGACTTTCCTCCCAGAATCCCTGCCCCGGCTGGTGTTGTGTACCAGGACGCAGCCTACAAACCTCTCCTCCTCTTCTCTTACCTAACCACGCTTTCCCTAACACTTTGGTCGCCCCAACATCTTGGGTTTCCTACTCTTCCTCTAGCCCTCCCCTCCCTCTCATGAACCTTACTTGTCTGCCAGCTTTAAAGGGCACGTCGTTGTCGTTGTCATTGTTATTGTTGTTGTCGTAGTCGTCATTGTTGTTGGGTTTTTTGTTGTTTGCTTTTCCTTCTCTCCTCAATCCTCCTCCCCTTTGGAGACTTACAACTTGCCTGTCCTGAGGGTTTTTCTTTTGAACTCTAATAAAATTGTCCTTAAGTTCCCATTTGAGTTCATTTTTTTTTTTTACTGATTTATTTTTATTGTACGTGTATAAGTGCTTTGTCTACATGTAGGTAAGTGCACTCATGTCATGTAATGCCTGTAGAGGCCAGAAAAAGGCATTGAGTCCCCTGTGACTGGAGTTATGGATGGTTGCTAGCCACCATGTGGGTACTGGGAACCAAACCTGGGGTTTTCTGCAAGAGAAGTCATTGCTCTTTACCACTGAGCCAACCCTCTCATCCCTTCAGTTCATTCTTAAATTACTATTATTATTAATAATTTTGGTCTTTTTGAGACAGGGTCTTCCTGTAGTTCCAGCTGGCCTGGAACTCACAGAGATCTGCCTGTCTTTGCCTCCCAAGTGCTGGGATTAAAAGTATGCATCACCATGCCCAGCTTAAATTATTTTATCAAGACCAAAAATCCCCAAGAGGGGACCTGATTTTCCTGTACCATCTGTACCCTAGAAGGGCCTGCAAAATTCTAGTAACAGTGAGTTGTGTTAGGACATTATTTCAATCTGTATGAATAGCAAAACTCAAACGGGTTCAAGGACTCTGCTCAGTGAACATGTTCTCTCTCTGCTCTTTGACTCCATGACAGTATCTATGTAAAGCTTTTCCACCCCAGACCCCCCAACTTGCTGTCTCATCCTAATTCTGGGGAGGGCGTTTCTCCCCAGACACCAATAAAAGTCATGTCCAGAAGCTTGGTGGAGTCTCCTCCCAAACTGTCCTGGCTGCTGACCCTACACTCAAAGCATTGGCTCTGGTTTCCCCTCAAAAGATGGTGTTGAAACCATCTTGGGAGAAGCAAAGATGTCCTAAAGAGAGAGACTTGTGCCGTTCCCTTTCAGCTACTTATTATTTTTGAAACGAGAAACTCTGAGGAACTGAATTTCCCCAGGACTCTCGGGGGGGGGGGGGGGGAGAATAGACTGAGGCCTGGTGCCAGCCAGATGGGGAGCTTGATTCCCAGGAAGAGATTCCACAAGGTGCTGACAACTTGTCAGACCACTCTGCTCAAAAGGCCTGATCCCAGACAATGATGGGTCAGTGATGGGCGGGGCCACACCTTGACCAAGACTGTTTAGTTATGTACATCTTTTTCCTCTATTTAAATCTAAACCTTGGGGACTGTTCTTTCAAAGGACCTGGGTTTGATTCCCAGCACCCACATGGTAGCTAACAACCATCTGTAACTCCAGTTCTAAGGGATGCGATGCCCTCTTTGGATCTCTGCAGGCATTGCACAACACAGGTGCACTTATCTACATGCAAGCAATATACTCATACACATAAAATAAAAAATTAAACCTAAACCTCATGAAGACCCCCAAGATGGACTTGGGGTGGGGTCACTGGACCTCCTTATCTGTTCATCCTCCCACGGTGTCCACTTTGACTAAATCTCCTTCCTCTGCTTTTCACTGTTGTCTGTTTAATTGGCCTGCTGAGGATGTGTGACTGAGTTTGACCTCTTGGGACTGCCAGGGTGCAGGCTCTGACCCTAACGACTCCAGTGACAGTACGTAGTCCAGAATTTTCCATATTCAAATGTCCCATCAGGTTTATATCCTGGCTCAGAGCCTTTTGAGATGGCTGGGAAGAAGGAGGCGTCAAGGAAATGCATGAGAAGACTGTAGGGAAAGTTCTGTGGAATCCTGGATTTGACATCCCTGTGGTCAGGGAACCAGGCAAGCATGGCCCTTGTGGGAATTCTGCTTATGTAGTTCCCTCCAGGTAAGAGTTGATGCCCATTCTCTCCAGCACCCAACAAGTGAGTGTCTCTATCACTATGCACAGGCCAAATGGTCTGAGTCTAGAAGCTTCTCATACACAAGACTTTCCTCAAGCCATACTTTCTGTATATAGTAACCTACTGCTACAAACTCAGGAACAGAACACCACATGAGTCCTCATCTGTGTGTTCGACCCACATCAGGTGTCCAGGAAGAGTGAGTGAGACCTCTAACCTGGGCCTCCCAGACCTAAGCCCAGGCACAGCCGCAACTCTCACCCAAGTTTCTGCCCAAGCCAAAGACTACTTGGATAATTTACTTAATTATTCTTCGAATAAGCTTACTTAAAAAATGAGTCTTATCCTAAGTAATAATATCCACAGAAGACTCAGATGTGGTAGACAAGTTCTTTTAGTAATAGGCTAAAACAAAAACAAAAAAAAAAAATCACTATTCTAGTTTTAAGGGGCCAAGAAGATGGCTGAGCAGGTAAAAGCACTTGCCATGCAGGCATGAGAGTGGAGGCAAAGATGGGGTTATCCCAGAGCAAGCTGGTTAGCTAGACTCCCTGAATGGGTGAGCTCTGCGGTCAGGTGAGACCCAGCCTCAAAGAATAAGACAGAAAGCTACCATTAAACGCCTGACATCAAGCCTCCATTCACACATATGCACACCCACATATGTCTTCACAAACATGCAACCACCACATATACATGCAAAATAATAAATACAATAAAATAAAGTTTTAAGTGTGCATTTAAAATCATCTCATGTACACATTGTACTTAAGCTACACTCTGGAACTCCTCTGTCCCTTCTGGACTTCCTGATACCACAGGCTACAGCGAGGAGCCCTAGAGACCTCACAGGAGATTCTGCCGCCTACCAGCCTAAAGAGCCATGAGGCCCAGGTGGCCAAGCCCTGGTGCATGGGGCCTGACGGCAGGTGTGGGTTTTTCATACAGACACCTGTATAGATTCAGCACGTACATTATCAGGGCCTGAAATGAATTTCTGCAGCATGTTGAGGACACATACATTTTGAGGAGCTTAGAATGTATCTTCCAATACACCAAATTATGGTATCTTCACACCCTGAGTAGCTGCCACCATCCTTGCTTATGAGATGAGGAAGTCAAGACCCAGGGATCATAGGGAAGATCAGAACGCAAACATGTCACCGATTCTGCTCCGCCATGCTTTCCCAGTCAACCAACCAGTCCTCAGCCATTTTCCATTCTCTCTTAGGAATAGACATATAGAATTACCTGTGCGCCCGGCTGTAAGAAATAAAAGTGATGTCTTCCAGCTTCCCTCGCAGCTAGGTGTCCACGTGAATAAATGCTGACCAGCTAGGATGTAAGGAACGTCTATGGGAAGACCTTCACAAAAGTGCACATATCCGAATCTGCCCTTCTCCTTCCCATTGGCTGGAGTGCAGTTGTGATGGCAGGAGCTGCAACAGTCCTCTTGGGCAACGAGGTAACCTTGAAGAACAGAAGCCATATAAAGTAGTAGACTAGAAGGATGCTGGATCTCTTGGGAACGTTATGAAGCTGAATTTCCCCACCAGCCCAACCTAAACTACCCTTCCTGGGACAGTTACACAAGGAGAAATAAACCTCTTCTTGATCTAAGCTATTATTATCTAGGTCTGTTATTTACAGTTCAGCTTTTTTATAACTAATATAAGTCATAGCAAGAGAGGAAAATGCCAGGTTTCCCATAGCCCCATTTCACAGAGTTAGTCTCCTGTTTTCTTCGAAACAGAACACCTGGCTCACCATGGCAGCTGAATCAGGGCTCACAGGTGGCACTTTGCAAACACCTACCCCTTCAGGTGGGCCTGTCACCATCACAGTACCTGCCACCTACAAGCCATCTGGAGAGGCAGAGCAGCTTCTCTGACAGTGTGCATTAACAGTGTGCTTCCTGTAAGCCAGTTCCTCCCCAGGAATTACAAAAGCAAAATCGAAACAGCCCTTCCAGGTGCTGACTGGTGCCAGATCCAAGCTAGTGAGATTGGCAACGGCAGCACCCCTGGGAATTTGTGCCAGGAGCCAACCAGACGCCATGCTAAGATTTACCAATATCTGAAAAACCCAGCATGGCTTGTGATCATGGTCTGGAAAGTTCCCGGACCTGATCAGCAATCACTCTTTCTTGGAAAGGTTGTTTGTGCGGTTGTTTGTGCACATTCCTTGAAAATTACCTGTGACCTGACCCTTGCTTAGCCCTTGCTTAGGAATGCTTTTGTTATTTAGGCAATTTTCCCTCAATACCTTTCAATGATTGTTTTCTGCTTTTCCAATATGTATATAAAGACCTAGGGAAGAAATAAACTTTGCCGATTTGATCAGACAAACTGTCTTGTCGGTCCTTCGTGTGTCTCTTGTCCCTCTCATTCCAGGTTCCTGAGGAGTCCTTGCTCTAGCTGCTGCCCTGCTGGTCGGGGCAAATTTGGGACTCAGCAATCACGGGAACTGAAACTTCATTTGGACATAGAGGAAAACAAGCCCAAGCCAGGCAATGTCCACCAAATGCCCACCTAAGGAGGACAAGAAGAGAAGGGAAGGCTTTGCAGGGACACATTAGACAGAGGTGATGTCCCTGAACAGCAGCAGCTGAGGACTGACACTTCTGGAAGTGTCTCCACCACTGACAGACACTAGCTCTGTAGAGCTGGTCCAGGGACTACAATTCTTACTTTAAATTTATTCATTTTTACTGTAGGTACTGAGTGCTTTGTCTGCATGTATATAAGTATTCATGTACATACAATGCCATCAGAGGCCAGAAGAAGGTGTCGGATCCCCTGGAACCAGAGTCCCAGATGGCTGTTAGCCATTGCGTGGGTATGCAGCCAGTGCTCTTACCCACTAAGGTGTCTCCAGCCCCCCAGGGAGTCCTTCCTCATTCCCACACCACCAGAGCTGTTGCAAGCCTCTGGCTACAAGGGCTGAGGGAAAGGAAACAAGCCCAGGCCTGTTAGGAAAAGCAGGACCCTGCAGTGAGATTGACTGACAGTCAGGGCAGCACCCATCAATGAGAAACCTGAGGCCTTGGCCTTTGTAACCAATCAGTTCGGAATGTGCTTGGTGCTCACGGGTTTCCCTGGCCAGCCAGAGTGTAGCACCACAGTCCCCCTCCTCCCTGTGTCTAAAACCCATAAGAAGCCCCTCCTACCTCTCCCGGGGACACTCACCCTCTGCCCACTGCATTGGCACATTGGGTTGTGGACCGAGCTCGAGCTTAAGAATAAAGATCCTTGTGCGGTTGCATCAGGTTTGCCCTCCCTGGTGGTCTTTTGAGAGGACACTGTGACCTGGGCACAGCACTGGGGGGACTGAAACCCCGGAACATTGCACGCTTGTGTGCTGTCGTCTCCCCAGCTTTACCTTCCTCCACAGAACTTGTCAACTTGTCACTATGATGTGACTTCATTGTTGTCACAATCCTGCCTTCACATGTCACTGCCACAGAGGCAACATCGGTTTGCATTTTCTGTTTTATTCTCTGTTGAATCCCCGGCTTCCAAAGCAGCCTGTGCACATGGCAGATGCCACTTATGTGGGATAGAGGAAGGAGAAGTCAAAGGACAGATCACACGGCATGGAAAAAGCTCTGAGGAGAGGCCCAGTGTAACCCCGTCTGAAGAGAGGCTCTGTGTAGACCCTGTCTGAGGAGAGGCCTAGTGTAGACCCCTGGCAGGAAAGATGATCTAAAGACAGACACATGTGCCCCTCCCTTGGCTTTCAGACAATGGCAGCAGTGGATTCCAGAGAATTCAAAAGTCCCTGAGGATCTTGTGCTGGGGGAGAGAAGAACCGAAGCTTGGTGCCAGCCGGAGGGAACGCGCCTCCTGAAAGGAGATTCCACAGAGTTCTGAGAAATCGACGCAGGCACATCTCCTGACCTTTGTTTCTTCTTTGCTGTAAAACCGGAGCACTGCTGCGGACGGATGAGGGAAAGGGTCTTTCTCCCTCGTTTGTTCTAACTCAATAAAGACAATGTATGTAAGATGTCACTGAAGGGACCCCAGCAGTTCCAGGACTCAGGACTGACAAGACTCAAGCTTAACTTCCAGAGTTCACAAGCATCTGTGAAAAGGACTGACTGCAGCTCCCTAACCTGACAAGAGAAGCTTCCTGGTTTTGTTAATTACCTTCCCCCCTTTAAAAAGCCCACCAAGCATCAGGAGGCCGCTAGCTTCTCCACCCGGAGCTGGGAGGCCAGCCCCATGCCCTTAATAAACTCCTGTCGATCCCCACGGGCAGTCTCTGGTTCATTTCTGCTGGGTCTCACTCCAAACCAAACCCGAACCCAAACCTTACAGTTTCCGTTACCCATTTGCCTCCTAACTTCTTCTAAGAAGAGGTGGGTTCATGAATCTAAGTGTCATCACCCAAGTGACATCAGTACAGAAAGTAGGGCCAGGCCAGCACCTCACCGTACACAGTCACCTCCGTGGGCTCCAGAGCGCAAGATGGAAACCTCTGAAATGGTTCAGTTAGAAAGGAGAAGAAGTCTGTGAGGCTGTGTTGAAGATTTTGGAGATTCCACAAAGGCGACAATCGGCCTTGGATGGAGGAGCCCAGGGTGAGCTGTGGGGGAGCACCCTTTTACTCCTATGAGGTGTGGGGGCGCGTGGGCGTGGGCATGGCTACACTCAACCAAGTGCAACAGGAGAAAGCAGCTTCTCACTGGGTGTGGTGGCCCATGCTTGGACTCCCAACGCTCAGGAGGCTGAAGCAGGTGAACCACAAGTTTGAGGCCAGTCTTGGCTACAAAGGTATCCCCTCTGGAGGGGGAAGAGGAGGAAGAGAAGGAGGAGGAGGGGGAGGAGAGGAGGAGGGGGAGGAAGAAGGGGGGAGCCACTACAAAAGTCACTGCTTGTGAACTATATCAACTTTTTATATTGACCTCAAATCAGGCCGTTGCTATTTCCGCTAAACACCACAGGGAAAGGAAGTAGCTTGAATGGATTAAAGCCCACACAGGTAATTATAAAAGTTGGATGACATATTTTAAATGTCATATATGTGTGCATGTCGTGGTGCATGTGTGGTCAGAGAACAATCTTGGACCACCTTCTACCTTGTTTAAGACAGGGCCTCTTGTTCGCCACTGAGTTCGCAAGGCCAGCTGGCCTGTGAGCTTCTGGGGACTCTCCTGACTCCGCCTCCTGTCTTTCTTTAGGAGCACTGGGATTACAGGCGCACACTACTGTGCCTGGCTTTACATGGGTTCTGGAGATTCATACTCAAATCTTCAAAGATGTGTAACAATCCAGGTATGGTAGGGCATGCCGTTAATCCTAGCAGTCGGGAGGCAGAGGCAGGCAAATCTCTATGAGATTGAGGCCATCCTGGTCTACATAGCAAGTTCCAGACCAGTTGAGGCTACAGGGAGGCCTTACTCAAAACAAACTGTACAGCAAGTACTTCAGCCCCAGTAGCATGTTTAAATAACACCTTTGTGAAGGTTTCAGGAGCAACTAGAAATGGGTAGATCAGAGGAGAGATTATCCTTGAAAGGATGGGAATCTAATGTACAGAATTCACATGACTGGAGCTTTTGGCCAAAAACTGTTCACCAATCCAAAAGCAGTTCAGAATGACCAAAGGACAGGTCGGGAAAAGCCATCAGAAAGTAAGGGGTTAAGTCCCTGCAGAGACACCTGAAGTACACCCTAGCATGTTCCAGTGCCTTGGCTAACCACACTGTCACTGACATGCTGAGGAGACCCAGAGGCTGCTGGGAAAGGCCACAGTGAGAAATAGAAAAAACAGGGCCTGGAGAGATAGTTCAGTGTTTTTTTTTTAAGGGCACTGGCTGCTCTTGCAGAGGACTCAGGTTCAATTCTGCTACTCCAGTTCCAGGGATCTGATGCCCTCTTCTGGCCTCCCTGGGTATTGCATGCAGGTGGCACACTTACATATATATATACGCAAAATACTTGTACATATTAAAAATAAATAAACAAATTATATTTTTTAATGGAAAGAACTAGGCAGAGTGTTCAGTTCCCCTCTGGCTAAGCATGAATAAGGCGGCTTGGAAGTTGAATCCAGCCACTGTGATACTAATCGGGACTGTGCACAGCACTTCATGATGACACCTTGGTCCTGAATCACAAGGTTCTGGGTGTAGAGAGAAGCAGGGAAGTGTGATCTATCCCCAAGAACAAATGAGGCTTAGAAGGAGCGGCCATACAGGCCTGTGGTCCCAGCACAGACCCCAGGAAACGATCACAGGCATCATGATAATGCCAACCAGGAGGCTTAAAGCAACTACTAAAGCCATGTTCAGAGGCTTGAAATACAATCACAATGAACAAATGTGGGGACTCTTAGCAGAAACAGAAAAACTATTTTTAAGACTGAAATGTTAGGCTGGAGAGATGGCTCAGCAGTTAAGAGCACTGACTGCTGTGGCAGAGGGCCCAAGTTCAATTCCCAGCACACATCATCAACTCCAGTTCCAGTGGAATCCTATGGCCTCTTCTGACCTCCGTGGGCATTGCATGGCATAGGTGCACTCACATACATGCAGACAATACACTCATGCACACAAAATAAAATAAAATGTCACTTGTAAAGGTGAAAAGTATAATAACCAGACTGGGAAGTTTGCTGGGTGAATGTAGCATCTGGTTAAAGGGGGAAGAGGTGCTAACCCTGAAGTCAAATCAATAGAGAACAGTCCAAAGAGCAGAGAACTAGAGGCCTGTGTGTTTGTGGTTTTCCCCTCTTTTGTTTTGAGATAGGATCTTACACTATTGCCCAGGTTGGCCTTGAATTTGTGGCAATCCCCCTGCCTCAGCCTCCTAAGTACAGGCATGTGCCACTATGTCCAACCTTTAGGGTTGTGTGTGTGTGTGTGTGTGTGTGATGCCGGCATGTATGTAAGTACACCTGTGTTGTGAAATGTCCACAGAGGCCAGAAAAGGGCGTCAGATCCCCTGGAACTGGAGTTACAGATAGTTGTTAGTCATCCTATGGGTGCTGGGATTTGAACCCGGGTCCTCTGCAAGAGCAGCCAGTGCTCTTAACAGCTGAGTCAACTCTCCAGTCCACCTTTATTTTATTTACTTACTTATTTATTTATTTATTTAATTTTTAAAGAACTGTGAGGCAATGCACATGGCATGCTATGCGAGTACTTAGGAGAGAAAGGATGAAAAAAATAGAAAGAAAAATGGTTATGCATACCCTGAAATTTGTGAAAGATCAACCTTTAGGTCCAAGCCCAGCAAATCCCCAAGAAGATAAATACAGTGCTAATGAAAGTCACACCAAGGAGCCAACTCCCCATTTCAATCAAATTCCTAAAATTTCAGAACCATGTGGGAACCTTGACAGCTGCCAGAAAGATGACGTATTCTATAAAGGAGATGGCAAGAATGGCAGCTGACTCATTAGAGCACCAAGTGACACCTTCACGGGGCTCAAAGGAGAAATGATCTGTCAACTTATTAATCTTGGTCAAATGAACCTTCAAATCCAAAAGAAGACAGACAACTCAAGTAGACAAAGGCAGAATTCATCATGAGCAATAAGAGCTGAGTTCTTATAGAAAGTCTGACACTCTCGATGGAATGGATGCCCCAGAGTCATAACGCAGACCTGCCGAGTGGATATCACCAAAACCAGCAACTGTGTCATTGGAATACAAGACAGGGAGACGAGGAGGGAGGCTCGGGCGTGAATCTCAGCCATCACAGTGGACCGGCTTTGCCTCCTCCACTCTGCTCCCCGCATAAAGGCGGAGCTCCTGCTCTGTGGAGAACCCCTTGGGGACTTCTCAGCCCTCACTGTGTGACAGTTACCACACACACAGTTCAGCGATTTCAAAAGCAAGAGCTAAGGGGCATGGCTCAGAGGTTAGGAGCACTGGTTGCTCTTGCAGAAGACTTGGGTTTGATTCCCAGCACCCTCAGGGAACCACCATGTGGATGCTGGGAATCAAATGTAGGTAAAAACCATCCAGGACTGTAGTTCCATGCACAACATGGATATATTTACACGCACACAGGCAATACCCTCATACACCTAAAATAAAAGTAATAATTTTCTTTAAAGCAGGGACTAGAAACATTGCTTGTACAGGAGCATTCACAGTGCATGTAACAAAAGGCACCCAGGTGTCCACTAGCAGATGGACAGATAAGTAAAGTATGTTCCATGCATACAACCAAATAGCATTTGGTCTTACCAACACAGGGATGCTGATGAGTGCTGGATCGTGGATGAACTTCAAGGCCAGGAGACAAGAAAAAGAAGCCACACTTGAAAAGGATGAAACTTCAGATTTCCAGGTCATGGTCATGGAGACAGAAAGAGGAGCAGTGGTCACCCGGTGTCGAGGGAGGGGATGGAGAGGGAGTCAATATTTTAGATAGAGTTTCAGTTTGGGAAGCACAGAAAGTTCTGGAGATGGATGGCAGTGAGTACCACACAAGAGTGTATAAGTACTTAGTGAATCTTGTGCTCTAAATGATAAACTATGTATACAATTATTATATAGCTTAATGTTATAAATATTACCACAATTTAAAATAAGAACTTGGAATTTTCTTTTGGTTTGGTTTTGGTTATTTGAGACAGGGTCTCTCTCTAGCCCCGGCTGGCCTGGCACTCACTATGTAGACCAGGCAGGCCTCGATCTCACAGAAATCCCCCTGCCTCTGCCTCCTGAGTGCTGGGATTAAAGGCATGCACCAACCACTCATGGCTCAAAAACAAGAACTTTAAGCAAACTCTTGGGAGCCCTTAGGATACAATGGATGTTTTTTTCAGACTGAAATTTCCTCAGAGTGAACCCCAACTTCCCAGCTCTCAAGAGCAGCCAGTAGAAACAGCAACTGTGTCCAGGGGCTGCAGTGAAATGGGAAGAGTCAACCACATTTCTTAGTCTGCTGACTAAGAAGCCTTCCTCAGGGGCTCTCAAAGGTGGCCGCGGTAGTTTCCCGCCCCTCCTGCCCCGGGCAAACTCGATATTACTATTCATTAATATAGCCATTAGTAGGTGAATCCACTGCATTTTTACAACCACTGGAGACAGCTACTACCATCACTTTCAGTTTACAGAAGGGGAAACTGAGGCACAGAAAGGTCTAGTCACAGCTGAGATGGAGACAGACTCTTAGTTCTAGCCCGTTGCTGTCCTGACATAATCCTTCCTTACCGCTCTTCATCTGGGGGTGCTGAAGCTCACCGGCCTTGTCTATGCCTCAGCTGGTTAGAAAGCTAGGTGCAGTACGTTGCCACCTTCCTCCCTAAACCCAGCAAGGCTCAGAGGGGTCCGAAGCATCCTTCAGCGCACAGGACAGGCCCGTGTCACAGAACCAGCATCTGAGAAGCCCACTTTCTTGCTGTAGGAAACTCCAGATGGAAGCTAAGAGCAGACAGGGAACCTCGGTGATAGGTTTTTCATTTCCGCAAAGTCTGAAAATACACACGTCAGTCTCGGCAATCTCCGGGTGGTGAGCACGCCGGTGGGTTTTATTTTCTTCTTCTTGGCAAGACTGTACTTTCTAAATTATCGTTGATGAATATGCATCTGTCTCATAAGCAAATGAGTTTCAGTTTCTTAAAGGGGTCCTGAGCTCTGGGTACAGGAGCCCTGCTGGGTTGCCAGTGAGTGAGATCATCCAAAGTTTCAGGCCAGCAGATCTCAGGGGCAAGGGCTGGCCCTGTGTGTGACTGGGTGCCATTGTCAGACAGAATCTCTGTGAACCTGGCTCTTTGTTGACGGAGGCAGTAAGCTCGCACACCTGGCCAAGCTCCCAGCACTGTGGAGGCAAGCATCTTACACACCAACCCCGGGGAGCCCAAGAGATTGGCCTCTGCCCCTCAGGATGGAGAAAAGCCTGCCCAAGGTCAGGTGCCTACTGGTGTACAGAAAGCAGACGGAAGTGCCCAACCCAGCCCGGCTTCCGCAGAGGAATCAAGGCTGTGAAGATTCATTTCACACCTGCCCCCCAGGTCAGACTGCAGAACGGTCCAACCAACTCGGATAAACAAGGGGGTCAGTAGCACCGACCTTCAACTCGTCCCAGCTGGCAGCCAGCTAATTAATTCACCATCAGAACAGAGTGTGAGTTAGGATTTCTGCCCTTCCCTGTGACCTGTCTCCAAAAACAGCTATTTACAGACATTCCTTTGTAAATCCCCTCCCGCGCTTGCCCTGTGCACACCATTCGGCATGCCCATTTCAGGGTATCTGAACTGTAATTCTTTGTTTCCCAAGAAAATGTGATTCTCTTTGTCTTTGGGGACTCTTTTTTCAATTAGAATAGGAAAAAAAAATTAAAAATTTAAATTAAAAAAAAAAAAGAAAGAAAAGAAACTTTGCTCTGAGGCAGGCTTGACTCCCAGAGGCCTGCACATAACTTCCATCTGGCAGCCCCACTTTGGGCTCCAGGAAGTCAGAGCCCACCGCAGTCACGCTGTCTCCGCCCACGCCCGAGGGGACGCTTTCTCAAGATGCCCTGAGAAGCAGCCAAGGCTCAAGCCTATCCAGGCACAAACCAGCGCCATGGTCACCTGGAATGATGCTGCACCTGGCTCAAATCTCTGAGGGGGACAAGGAGAGAATGTTCCAGACATTGCACAAGGCCACACAGTGGGGACACCAGAGCTCGCATGTGCTTAGGAATAAGTGCAACCAGCAATATTAAGAATACACATGAAAGCAATATCAAAGGTGAATTTAACTTAGTGTTTCCTGCCTTACATGGCAAGCCCCGGCGGGGCCTCTAGGCCTCTCATCAAGGAACAGTTTTGGCCAAACATGATGGCACATACATATGATCTTAGACTGGGGAGGCAGAGTCCTCCCTCCCAAAGCTGGTCTCAGAAGCAGATGCAGAAGGCTGTCCACCTCCTGGCTAGCCCTCCCTCCCAGGCACGTGCCCAGACTGCACCAGCTGCTTTCTCTCTAGGTTGCCTCCAGGCCCACCTCCCCTCCCCAAGCTCCCGCTCCTGCTCTCAGCTCCCGGCAGCTTCCACCTGGGGCTCTATGAGCAAAATAACAGTTCAAGGGGCACGTTGGGTGCTTCCCCGACCACTCTGGTGTCAGCTCCACCCGTGCCATGGGTGATCAGGGCTGAAGGAAATCAGCCTGACAAATGCCCCTCCCACCCCAACCCCCCAACCTCCACCTCCCCCGCACCTCCCCGCGCCCCCACTCCAGAAAGGAGATACAGCTATCTCAGAACACATGGCCCTTACAAAAGATGTCTGGTTCCTCACCAACCACTTTGCAGAAGGTACCTGGTTCCCCCATCAGAACTCCCCTCCATCTCTCCTTCCCAGATCCCAGGAAGGAGCAGGACACCCGCCAAGAAGCCATGGCATGGCATGGCATGACTCCTTTCTGGGATTTTCTGGGCCCACCTATGAATCCTAGACCTCCCCCAACCCCCCGCCCCCCTACAGCCTGCATTCCCTTGGGAAGGTCGCTGGCCCCTCATAGCTAATAAAGCTTTCTGCATCTGTTGAGGTTGGTTTACTTTTATATCTCGTGGCCCTCTCATCCCAGATTCTAACAGGGGTGACCCTAGAGCCGCTTGCCACCTCCCCAGCCTCCGCTGAGGCCTTCAGTAAACACTGGTTGGGATAACCAGACTTTCCAGCCTCTGAACAAGACCTTGTAAACAAAGCCACGGAAGAGAATGTGCGCAGAGGCCAGGGCACGGGGCACAGAAAGGCCACAGCCAGCTGTGGGGTCAGATGTTCACCTTCTAAACGATGGGAGGAACTGCCTTCACCCTGAAGTGTTGTTATATAATAATAAGTACTATTATTGTTTAATACAACAATTGTTTAACTCAGGCAGGCCCTCTTTGCCTGCTTTCCCTTCTCTCCATCTCCTGAGGGCTTTAGTACCCTGTGAATCCAGTTTAGATCCCTGTCGAAGCCACTCAGCTCTACCGGAGACTCTCTAAAGATCGTACCCACCTTCGGATTCAGCAAAGCCAGTCCCCAGGTTCCTGCTGAGTCCGTGCCTCTTAACTCTCCTGTGAACACAGTCCTGTATGGCCTGACCAGCTGAGCCTGGAGCACTGCTGTCTCGGGCCCAGCCCACGCCCTCCATAACACCTGTCCTTCTTCTAGAGTCTTCCAGGCCCTCATAATCATGGGGACTGCAGTCAGGGATAACCAGGTGTTCTTCATTAGCAGGGGCAATAGTGTTAGTGTCTCCACAGATGGAGACTGCATGTGGGGGTGCATTTGGTCTGAGTTTTAAGGACCCTGAAAGAGAAACGGGTATTTTTCTAGAGTTGTGACTTTTTGTGGTTTGAGAGTTTGGGACAGTAAGTGTTGATGTGACGGTCCTGGTATTTCTTCACGTAGCTTGGATCTGTGACTTTCTCAGCCAGGCTTGGGGCTTTCCAGGTTGAGACATTTGTCTTTCAGAGGACAGCACCTGCATGTAATTCCTCTCTTATGCAGGCAAGCCTTTTCTGGAGAGACAGCTGAGCCTCAATTGCATGTCTTATCATGTGCAGCAAAGGTCACATGACCACTGTGTGCGGTCTCACCCCATACGTGGTACTTTGTAATACAGCAGTATATTCTCTAGATCATCAGCTGTTTGTGGGGGCACCTCTGTACTCAAGTTGCAGAACCCATGGGTCAGGGAGGCGTGCCACCCCGCACCATATTTTCTAAGGTTCAGGAGCTGTTCTGTGAGGTGTGACAGCAGTCTCTCAGTTTTGAATGAATGAATTTACTAAGCAGACAGCAATGGAAAGTAAAGGAAGATGTAGTAAGAAGCAGACAGCCAGCCTAGCAGTGGCCCGTCAGGTACAGCATCCAGCAGACCCCGGAGGAGCTCTGACTGAGAGAGCAGACAAAATGAACGTCATAATGGGAAAGGCTTACAAACACTCAGCAGAAGTAGACTGGGATGGCTGCTGGGGTTCAGGATGGAGAGTCCAAGGCGGAACAGAGTGTCCGCTCGGGTAGGGCGTCCAAGTAGAGGATGAATAGCAAGAGTCATCCTTGTAGTCATCCTTGAAATAGCCAGGCTGGCGTTGCTGGCGGGGCAGAGTGCTCTCTTTGGGATGAGCTTTTTAACTTGTTTTATTTTATTTTATTTTTTGAAGACTTAAGATTTTGTTTTTATTTTATGTGTATGAGTGTTTTACCTGCATGTGTGTAAGAGCACCTATGTCATGCAATTCCCACGGAGGTCAGAAGAGGACACCGGATCCCCTGGAATTGGAGTTATAGACTGTTGTACCATGTGGGTGCTGGGAGCTGAACCCAGGTCCTCTGCAAAGCAGCCAGTGCTCTTACCTGCTGAGTCATTTCTCCAGCCCCACGACAGGCATTTTTATATTGTGGGATAAACGATAGTAACTTGGTTGGAAAAGTCTGCCTGTGGCTGTTCTCAAGGGCACGTGTGTAATGTTCTTAACCGTGTGTTGTTTCTCCCTCCCCCATTACAGAGCTAGGGGGTAAACCTGACCAATCACAGGGGCACTGGAGGACACTTGATATAGACATTCTTGGGTCTGCAGTGAGGGGGCCAGCTCCACTTCCAGAGTCGGCGTCTCAGGGAGATCAAACAGCACATGACAATTTAGCAATATAATCATCTTGCAGGGTCATCCCCTATCGGGGGTCTCAGCACTCAGGGCCAGCTCGAGGGGACTGAGGGGAACTCTGCCGTGTGGGGAGGGGGCAAGTAGACACAGAGTTAAGACACAAACTCTGGGAGCTGGATGGGAAGCAGGCCAAGCCGTAGTACTGCAAACTCGTTTATTGAATATGTGCACAAGCTCTTATAGGCCTGGATAGCCAATGACCTTATGGGGTGGGGTCCCGAATACAGCCAATAGTAAGTTTCTCCCCAGGTAGGCAGGTTCTTTCTAGATGTTGAGCAGAAGCTGGTCTCAGGACTAGCCAGAGCAGCACACCACGCCCACGGGAGCCATTCCTCTATTCCTCCTAGCAGGTGGCTCGGCTAGGCCCATCTTGCATTATGCCCAACAATCCCCCAAGTATAAGACACCCCAAGATCCATCCTCACTATGCCAACCACATGGAAATAAATATGATGGTGGTGGGAATCAATTGGTTGATGAGCCAGAGCTCTCCACATGAAAGGTCTAGTCGACAGGAGGATGTGTGACTCCCATTTCACTCAAAAAGTGAAACATGAGAACCCGCCACGCTAGACCCCACCTGTTCTGGGAATGTCTGACTCATCCCTGTTTCGTAATGTCCCGGGTCCTGGCTTTGACATTCATTTCCTGTAGGACTTTAGCAATGTCCAACTTCCTGTAACCCCACCCCCTCTTTTCTAATTTTTAAGAATTTCACACATGACTCTTGTCTTTGCATTTATTGCCATCCTTCCCAGTTCCCCCTCCAGCTCCTCCGTGTCCCCCCACTCCCTCTCGACTTCTCGTCCCCTTCTTTGATCATTGTTACATATCCATACGTATATTTATAAACACACACATATGCATATGTGCACATATCTAATGCACTGAGTCCATCCAGTGACGCTCATGTCTACCTGCGTTGAGGCATGCCCACTTGGGATTAGATAACCCTTCAGAGGCCATCCCTGGAGAAAACTGATTCTCCCTCAGCATCTGTTGATTGCCTGCAGCTCTTCATTTTGAGGTGGGACCCTGTGACCTTTCTCCCATCCACCTGGCCATGTCAGCTGGTTTTGTCACTGTGCAGACCTCGTTAGACTCCCACACTCTGGAGGTTTCTTGGTGCAGCTTCCCATCATGTCTAGAATGCATTATCTAGCAACAGATGTCCTGTTCCTCTGGCTCTCACATACTTCCTGCCCCCTTCCCACAAAAGTCCCTGAGCCTTGGCGTAGAGGTTGCATTGTAGACAAGTCCCTTAAAGTTGGGCACCTCACAGTCACTTAATCTCTGTGTTTGACCAGTTATGGAACTCTGTAATTGGTCTCCATCTGTTGAAAGGCAGCTTCTTTGATGAGTGGTGAGCAGTACAATTGTCAAGGTGATCTGGAGTGGACAAGCTGCAGGCTCCTGTCCTAGTTCCAGAGAGCAGATTCTCCCTTTTTAGAATGGGGTTGAGAGATTAGAGAAATGGCTCAGTCCATAAAGTGTTCGCAGTGTAGCACAAGGACCTGAGCTTGGATCAGCAGCATCCACAGCCAAGCAAGGCAGCACGTTCTGTAATCCCAGCTCCGGGGAGACAAAGACAGATGCATCCCAGGCTCGCTACTCAATGAACTCCGCAGGGTCAGTGAGAGACTGTGTGGAAAAAATGAGGTAAGAGCCACCGAGGAAGACACAGGATGCTGACCCTGGCCTCCATAACCTCATACAGATACATGCAGTTCACATATACACCACACACACACACACACACACACACGTGCACGCACACACACGCACACACACACTCACGCACGCACGTGCAAGCGCGCAATCCTACCTCCTACCCTCACATCACAAGATCTTGGTCGTAACTTTATGAAATGATGCTCATAATCTGTTCTCCAAGGCGCGTAGTGCGAAGCTGTGCTCTTTGAACGCCTGTGCATCTTTGTTATGGGAATGGGGAGGTCTCAGGCTCCGCCACCCCACTTATTAAGTAGAGAGCCCCAAACTCTGAGAGTTTGAACAAGTTCTCCCTCAAGGTATCCATGTAACAGAAATAAGGAAATGACTGAATTTGAATTTCAGTCCGGATTTGTCTAGTTCCAAAATGGAATAGTATTTTGAAGCAATGTCATGGTTGGGATTTTAATGTCATAGGTTGAAGTCTTGGTCACAAGCTGGTGGCCCTACTGGGAGGCAAAGGGAACCTCAGGGGGTGGAGCCTGGCTAGAGGAAGCAGGTCATCAGGGATGTGTCCTTGGAGGGGGTTTGGTTCCTCTCTGCTCCCCGACTACCAAGTGCTTCCTGCCCTGTCTCTCCACGGCCCAAAGCAACGGAGCCAAGTGAATTTGAGCTGAAGTCTCTGATTCCACGAGCCAAAATAACTCTTTCCTCTTCCCTGCCATTCTCGAGTCTTTCATCATAGCCACAGAACTGATTCACACAAGCAGATACTGAAGATGAAGAAGGGCCAAGAATCTCTATTCATATTTGGGATTCTTTTCATTTCATTTCTCATTATTGGGTGTGTGCATGCATGATGTGTATAGTGAATATGGTCATGCCTGTGGCACAGCATGAGATCACAGGACAACTCTGTAGATCAGCTCTCTCCTTTACCGTGGGGGTCAGGGACTGAACTCAGGTTGTCAGGCTCAACAGCACTGTTGGGCCACCTTACCAGCCCTGGGAGTCTAATGACAAAGAAGACCAAAGAGCCAGGCATGGTTGTGCATACCTAGAATCTCAGCACTGGAGAGGCAGGAGCAGGAGGATCAGGTGTTCAAGACTAGCCTCAGCTACATAGTAACCTCAAGGCCAGCAAAGCAAAGGAAATGAAATTAAAAAGAGGTTCTCCTGATAGCCTAAATGTGATTGTTGAGACTTGATTAAAGACAGTCACATGGTGATAGACAAGACTTGTCTCTGCCTATCAGGAAAGTCATTCCAAAGGCACAAGGGATTAGGTGCCCACTCAGCTGCTGACAGATGGTCTCTGAAACCACAGAACCATCGACTTGATCTCGGTGATGATAACAGGCCAACAGAATGCACTTTCCAACGATTCTCGGATGACTTCAATTAACTGCAGGCTGAGCCCGGCAGTTAGTTGGATTAGCATAGATTTCCTGTTCTTTTAATGAAATTTCCTCTTTTCCGTGCTGCCTTGGGTTTGTACATTGAGGAAGCAGCTGCCTTCCATCTGTGTTATTTATGATGAGAGGTCAGGTAGGCCCGTGCCAGTCCCCAGAGTGGGTGAAACCTCTCTCTCTCTCTCTCAACCTCTCTCTCTCTCTGTGTGTGTGTGTGTCTCTGCATGGATGTATGGGAGTATGGGAGTATGTGGGTGTGTACGTGTGCATGCTAGTGTTACATATGCATCCCAACATGCCCAGCTTTTGACGTAGGTCCTGGGACTTGAATTCAGGTCCTTGTGTTTTCACAGCAGACACTTTACCCACTAAGTCATCTCTCCAGCCCCAGTTCTTTCTTTACTTGGTGATAATTAAGTATACCTCAATGCCCTCCCATGCCATTCTAGCTTACCTGGCTGCCTCCTGTCCAGTCTCAGCTGGTTAGTGAACTCTGACCTCTGAGCAAACTCCACCCCATCCTTGTTCTGCTAAGTGCATTTTTGAGACCAGCCAGGCCTGTTTGTTTCCATCTTGTGGTGTAACGGTAGAGTTGAGGAACGAAGGAGTTGCAACAGGCTAGGTGTGCGCAGCAAAGCCTGAAATGTTTGCTTTCTGGTCCTTCAAGAAAACACTTGCTGACCCCCAAAGAACAGCATAATGAGGAAGACAATATACAGGGCACAGCTTGTTAAGGGGTGTAGACTCTGCCCAGAAAACAATAAGGAGCCACTGAAAGTTCGGAGAGAGAGTGACCTGGCTCATGTTGCAGATGCATCAGAACACAATGCTGCCCTTTTGTCATCTAACTGCATGGATGGAGCCCCTTCCTGCACACACCTAGCAACAAGCAGATCCTGCCTCCCCCTGGGCTCTCAGTAGTATGTCCAGGTGCTCTGAAATCCAGATGGGTGCAACTGGGTCTATGTTGAAATTCCAGCTTCTCTGGTTGCCCACTGGATAAGCTTGTACAGATTGCTAAACTTTTCTGAGGTTAGAACTATTTAGAGAACCAGGTGAGGAGAACCAAGTGACACAGGTGCCCACTACAATTTGTCCTTGTTGAGTGACAGCGAGGGAAACCAAATGGTCAGGAATCTGTTTTCACCTCTGCTCTGGGTTTTGAGTAAGTTCAGCTGCAATTGCTTAAGAACCCAATAAACACAGGCCATTCTGACTGTGTCCTCATTTGAGCAAATGTTCTCTTCAGGAAGGTCTGCCACCTTAATAGTCTGCAGGCGACCACGGAGATTCAAGGGACAGACCCATTTGGTTTGAATAACAGTAAACCACATTTGAACTTGAGCAAATTTAATTCCTGTTTCTAGTTCAATATTCTTAGTGAAGATTTTGAACAGTAAAATTAGATTTGCAGTGACAAGGACGAGGCTCAGCACGTGCCACAGCTGGGTAGATCCCACCTAGCCCATTAAAGGCTCAATCCCCTGACCTCAGGGAAGGCAAAAGCTGACCACCACAGTTTAAATGACCCCAAAAAGATCCAAAACCTTTTGTGCAGGGGACAGTGGACAGAGTGTCACCACCCAGAAACATGATTTCACAGGGACTCTGCTTTGGAAGAAATTAGGACTCCATTCTTGGGAATATAGACTTCAACCCAGCCAGGTGTCTAGACATTGTCTAGGCCACTAGGGTTCCCTAAATCACCAGCCAAGAGACGTCTCTAAGAATTTCTAAGAGTTTAAGAGCCCAGGAATAGATAACAAAATGACCAGGCATGACATCATCACTGTAGACAGATTCCCAGCAAAAGCAGCTTCTTCGGGAGGAAGGGGTTCTTTTGGATCACAGTTGGAAGGCACAGTCCATCCTGGACCGGAAGGCATGGTGACAGGCACGCAAGGCAGCTGGTCACGTGGCCCCCGCAGTCAGGAAGCAGAGAGAGATGAATGCTGGTGCTCAGCTCAGTTTCTCCTTGTTATTCAGCCTGGAACTCCAGCCCGTGGATGGTGCTGTCCATAACTAAACTGGGTCTTCCCACCTCAGAGAACCCAATCTAGAAACTCTCCGGAAGACATGCCCAGAGGCCTGCCTCCCAGGTGACTGTAGATTGATCCTGTGAAGTTAGCAATCGGGATCAACCTTTGCACTTGCAATCCCAGCATTGGGTTGCTGCGGCAGACAGGAGGATCACTGTAAATTCAAGACCAGCCCAGGCTGTGTAGCAAGACCTTGGTTTTCTGTTTGTTTGTTTTGTTGTTATTGTTCTTAAAAAGAAAGAAAGAGAAACAGGGCTGGCAAGATGGCTCAGAGGTTAACAGCACTGGCTGCTCTTACAGAGGGACTAAGTTCAGGTCCCAACACCCATATAGCAGCTAACAACTGTCCTTAACCCCAGTTTCAGGGTATCTGATGCCCTTCTGGCCTCCACAGACATTGCATGGCATGGGTGCACTTACGTACATGCAGGCACTACACTCATAAACTATAAACTAAAAGAAATTTTAATTTTTAAAAAAGTCAGGGCAAAGGGAAGTGTCATTTTAAATTTTATTATTCATTTTTACTGGGTTTGATTAATTATAAATGCATGTGATTGATTATCATAAATAAAAAGAAACCTGCAAAAGGCTAGTTCTGAGGTTTCCATACACCTGTGGATCCCCTCAACATACCCAGCTGTGAAATGGTCCCTGGGTGTGGCAGAGAATAAGCTCAGATCTACGTGTCATTCATGTGACATGGGGAGTCAGTCCCAGTCAGTGTGTGACTTTGAGGCTTTGATCTTCTTTATATAAGACTATTTAGATTTAAAAGTCAGTTAACGAGCTAGGCATGGTGATGTATACCTAGATTCTCAGGCAGCCAAGGTGGCGGGGATGGACGACGCTGGATGCAAAGCTGACTGGTAGACTAGTGAGGAGGCAGAAAGCCCAGGATGGTCCCTCGAAGGAGGATCTGTGGGTTACACACTTGCTTCTTCCTGCCAAGCACTGCTGAATTTGATCCCTGGGACCCACATAGTGGAAAGCAAGAAACCAACTTCTGAAGATTGTCCCCTGACCGCCACACATGCTCCATCATATGTGCATTTACACACGTACACATGCAGGAATCACACCTAGGTTCAAGGTCACCCCAGCACCCCACCTCGGGGCCACGAAAACCCCCATCTTCACAGACCCAATCCACCTGACCATTGCTAATGAAGACATTCCAGCTAAGTTATTCAAGCAATTACTCTCTCTTCACAAAACAATTTTAAAACAGAGGATTCACCCATTGGCCTGGATACGTCAGTGTCAACTTGTCATACCTGGATTGACGGAGTCTCACTGGGGAATTGCCTCCATTGGACTGACCTGTGGCCATGTCTCTGGAGCACCCTCTTGATTGTTGAGTGATGTGAGAGGGCTCAGCCCACTGTGGGTGGTGCCACCCCGGGCAGGGTGTTCTGTATTGTGTAAGAAAGCAGGCTGAGCATGGGCCAGGGGAGCAAGCCAGTAAGCAGCGTTCCTCCATGGCCTGTGCTCCAGCTCCTGCCTCCAGGTTCCTGCCCTGAATTCCCACCTTGGGTTCCCTTGGTGATGAACTGTGACCCAGGAAATGTAAGCCCCATAAACCCTTTCCTCTCCAGGTTGGTACTGGTCAGAGTGCTTTGTCACAGCAATTGAAAGCAGACTAGAACACCCATTACTCCAACACCCAAAGATAACAGCTTTTAATATTTCCTCTCATTTTTCATATACGAATATAGATGGTCTTGTTTGTTTCTCGGCAAAAATAAGCTTGTGCCATGTGTGTTATTTTTCAACATATGTTCCACCCAGCGAAGTATCTGAACCATCTCTCCATAGCAACATATAAAAGTGGTATGGTATCATGGCACGTCTACCCAAGTTGCATCCTAGGCGGCAACCAAGAGCTATCAACTTGTCCCCTCCCCCAGGCATTGAACATACTCCAAATACAAACCTCCAGCACATGTCCTTCCTTAGATGAGGGCTCCAAGGGTCAGAGAGGTTGGTTACCTGACCTAGGCATATCCTGGTGCTCATATCTCATGATTTCTTTTTTTAAATCTGTGTGTGTGGATATACGCATGCCACACTGCATGTAGAGGTCAGAGGACACACCTTAGGTGTTAGTCTTCACCTTCACCTTGTCTAACTTAGTTTTTGGATTTTGAGACAGGGTCTCCTGTAGCCACAGCTGCCCTGGAACTCACTATAGGGACTAGGCTGGCTTTGAACTCACAAGGATCCATCTGCCTCTTCTTCCCGAGTGCTGGGACTAAAGACATGTACCACCCAGGCTCTCCTTCCATCTTGTTTGAGACTGGTCTCTTGTTTGCTGCTGCAGATGCCAGACTGGCCAGCCTGTGAGTCTCCAGAGATCGTCCTGTCGCTGCCTGGGAATACAGCACTGTGTTGACAGACACCCATTGCAACGCCCAGCCATGCCCAGCTTTTACATGGAATTGTGAGGTCCTCACTTTATACACCGAGCCATCTCCCCAGCCCTATCTCACTGTTTCTCAGGTTGCTGGGGTCTAAGGTCACACTTTTCTCTGAGGATTGCTATATAACCCCAAACTCCCACCTGCAGGCCTGTCTCCCCAGACCCTTAACCCACATGGGATTTTTTTTTTTTAATCTGTGTTTCTGAATCTTGGCCAATCTCACAGTTCATAGAAAAACTAAGGTAAAAAGATCTTGCTTTATGTTTCTCCAAAGATTTGCTAATTTTATCTGTATCTGTGTGTGCCTGAGTGCATGTATGTGTACCATATGTGTGCAGGTGCCTTTGAAGGCTAGAAGAAGGCATTAGGTCCCCTGGAGCTGGAGTTACAGGCAGTTGTGAGCTGCTATGAGAATACTGAGAACCAAACTCAGTTCCTGCACAAGAGCAGCCGGTGCTTTTAGCCTCTGAGCCATCTCTCTAACCTACATGAAACTTTTTGAGGAACGTTTCATGTCTAGGCCTTGACAAAGAACTTACAAAGTTCTATAAAGAACTTAGATTTAACTGTTTAATCTGGCACTGCCCCGCCAGGCCCTCCTGTGGGTGGGATGCAAAGCTTGTGGGCACCGATGTTTGCTGAATTAGTTGATGATGGATCTAAGGTGACTAAAGCCAGTGCTAAGTCACGGAATTCCTTCCAGCCTCCAGAGGCTGGTGCCCTGTGACTGGGTGGCAGCATGCTCTTATGCATGCCCAGCAGGCGCTGATGGGCCACACAGGTAACAGTAAAGGGCTCTGTTGTCCACACCACAGGTGACAGTAGAAATCTGATCCGCAAGCTGGGCAGCACCCAGCCCACAACAGTCAGGGCTTGGTAGACAGCTGCCAGCTCCCAGGTCAACCCTTGTGGTCCTTTTCGGTCCCAAGTGACACACCAGTAGTGGCTTTGCCCAGGGGAAGAAACCTAGTGGGGAAACCCTAACCACTGAACCACAAGGTCCAGGCTGGAGAAAGAAAAGGAGGAAGACCCAGGCAGAGGGGAGAGGCAAGCCCTGGGAACCCATTCTTCTGTGCAGGTTGTCAGTGATTGGCAAGCACATCATCCTATGGTGAAATTAACATTTTCTAGTCAACACTGGCTCCTTCCAACCACCAGGGAGGCTAATTAAACTTAGAGCCCCAGGCCCAACCCTGGGGCATCTGAAATGGAGGGCCTGGACTGGGGCAATTTTAATCTTGGTCCTCAGGGTTGTTCAGCCTCCAGGTGTGATCTCCCTTGGCCTGCCCCGGATAGTGGTAGTTTGGTGCCATACAGACCCTCAGGTCCACACTTCACCCACTAAAGCAGAATGTACTTGTCAGGGTTCTGTCCGGGTGTGCCCTTGATGTTAAAGCTTGGGAAATGCTGTTCTTGGTGATTTTCACCCACAGTCCAAAAACCACTCAGCCATAATAATAGCCCACAAAGTTTCAGGCTGCACTTGGAGTGCTTAATGCATGATAATTCACTAATGGCCAAAATAGCCCCAGACACAGACTCTGTAACCATTTCACAGATGAGAAAAGTGAGGGCTTAGGAAGGTGACATTGTTGGGCCTTAAGAAATCCTAATTGACTGGCTGGCACCTCGTGGCCTGGGCAAGATGGTGCTGAGGGGAACTAAAACAAAGACTAGCCAGAGGAGATAGGCACATACCACACATACCATGGTAATTAGGTGAACTAGGGACCTAAGTGCCATTGGAGGAGAATTATTTCCTCCCTCGTGAACAGCACGTGGACAGTAGTAGCCTCTGTGTAAAGTAAAAAGCATGATCAGAGTGACCAGTAAAGTGATTGGTAGAAACTTCCCGCTGTATGCTAATACCTGTAACTCTGAGCCTTTATAATGTGTCTGGTAAGTTCAGTAAATGGCGATACCATTGAAGAAGTTACATCAATAAAGCTGTATCATCATAAGAGCTGGCTAGCTGCACGCTTCTTTGCTCAGACGGGGACGGGGGGGGGGGTGCAGTCGTGGCTGATTGTTTCCTAGAGCAGGCCAGGAGGCTGGGAATGGGCAGACTGTCGCACCCAACATCTCTTTGCTTCCCCGTAAAGGCCCTCTCCTACTGTGGGGAGGGGGCTGGGGCAATCCAAGAGAAGTGGGACACGAGACTTGTGCCTGATCCCCCTCGCCATTCTCTCCTGCTGGCTGGGAGACAGGGAACCTGGTGAGGGGGGTGCACCTGCTGGTGCCTGTCGCTCCGCCACGAGAGAGCGCGACATGACATGATTTGCCAAAGTCTCAAAGTCAGACTTCTGCTGAAGCTTCTACACAAACATGATGTCATTGTTAATCTTCACTGTCAATGTGATAGGATTTAGAATTACCATGGAAACACACCTCTGGGATGCCTGCTCCTCCGGCCATGCCTTCTCTGCCACAGAGGACCATACCCTCAAACTGCGGGACCGTACCCTCAAACTGTGCACTAACATAAACTCGTCTCTCCCTAAGCTGCTTCAATCAGGCATTTTATCACAACAAGGAAAAAAGTAATGAATACATCCAAGTGCAGTCATGCTAGCCTAAGAGTAGACATGCCTGTGCTGTCCTGACTGGATGTTGCAGTCCTCGTGGGCCCAGGCACAGCAATACACAAGGCACCCTGCAACTCTGCAAACAGCTAGAGCTGCCCTGCCCCGTACGCCCCCAGGCCAATAGGACACATCTCGCACAGGCGCCACCACAAAGAAACAGTCAGGTAGATTAATCATTTGGGGAATTATTTTGTATTTAAACAAGCATGAAGACATGAGTCCAATGCACAGAACCCATTTTTTAAAAGCCAGGCATAGGGCTGGAGTGATCAGTGGTTAAGAGCACTGCCTGCTCTCGTACAGAACCTGGATTTGGTTCCCAGCACCCACATGGCAGCTAAAAAGCATCTATAACTACACTTACAGGGAGTCCAGTGACCTGTTCTGATGGCCACACACACCGCATGACACCAGCGCACTCACATACGTGCAGGCAGTACACTCAGACGCATAAAATGAAAATAATAATTTTTTTAAATCCAGGCATGACGGTACATGCTTCTAATCCCAGCACTAGGGGGTAGAGACAGGCAGATTCCTGGGGCTCCCTGGCCTAGCCTACTTGGCAAGCTCTGGGCCAGTGAGAGAGCCTATCTCAAAACAACAAGGTGGACAGCACCTGGAGAACAACGCCCACGCCTGAGCCCGGCCTCCACAAGCACACAGCTCATAGCATCACCCCTGCCCCTGCCATGCAATCAATTTTAAAAAGTATCCGTGCAGAGAAGAAGACTCACTGTGGGCTTATGCCAGTCTCACAGTGGAACCAACGTGCAGTCTCTGAGAGTCCTATTCCAGAAGGTTCCGGGGCAATAATAATATAAAGAGCCCTGTACACTAGCCTCTGTCCATAAAAACTCATTAGGACATTTTTATATGATCTGCCCTTTGGAATGAAACTCTTTTATAAAAACCCAGCAATGTTCTCTAAACTTAAAATGTCAAAACATAAAAAGCCCATAAACCAGAGCCAGAGCGCCCAGCGCGCCTGGCTCTGCCTGCACCTTCCTCTATCTGCGGAGAGGCTGGTGTTCTTGGGCAGTGGCTTCACAGGAGTCTGTTCCCAAGTGAGCAGCTTTGGCATTATAGTCTCACTTCCCCAAAGACAAACAGCTATGGAGTTACCATATGAGTGCCCCGCCCCAACCACAGACCTCAGAGCTGACCGATGAGAGTGCTGGGGCCTGACGCACTCACCCAGACTTTGGGGTACAGTCTGCAAAGCCCCTGGTGGAGTTAGCATCTCTGCAGATCTTGGGGCCAAACCAGCAGAGGTGGGCTCAGCAGAACTAGGGGATGGGTTTCTAAGCTCAAGGTCTTGAAAGAGCTTTTGCTTCTCCCCTATGAAATGGGAATGGCAAGGTGCTCTAGTTTGCGCCTCATGGCTGTGACAAAACCAATCTGGAGAGGAAAGGGTTTATTAGGCTTATAAGCACAGTCAGTCCATCATCAAGAGAAGTCAAAGTGGAAACTCCAGGCAGGAAGCTGGAGCACAGGCCATGAAGAATAGATGCTCACTGGCTTGCTCCTCTGGCCCGTGCTTTCTTATACTATACAGGACCACCTGCCCAGGGAGGGCACCACCCACATCACTCAACAGTCAAATCAATGTCCCACAGACAAGCCCAGAGGCCCGTCCAATGGAGGAAATTCCTCAACTGAGGCTCCCTCAACCCAGGTGTATCAGGACACTAAAGCTCTCCGGCACACAAGGGAGATAAGTGGAGATATCACCCAGGCATCAGAAAAAGCCTAAGTCTAAAGACCAGACCAAAAGGATTGCCTTCAATCAAGAGGACTAAAAAGATAAAGGGCTTCAGATTTGGGCAGGAGACAGGCTCCACTTCCAAGGGACAGAGTGAGCAATCCCACCCGGGCAGCCCGGGTCCCTGTCCCCAACTGAAATGCGTTCATTCTGGGCTTTGTAAAGCTGCTCTGGCAGTAACAGCAGACAACTACCCGCAGACACCCTTTGGGACAGATGCAGATGTCTAGCGTGTTCTGCACGGTCCTTGTTAAAAGCCGAAGCGTCCATTGCAACAGTGTTTACAGCAGCGGCAGAGTCCAGGGTCAGCCACAAGAGGCATGCACATCCACAGAGAGAAAAGGGGGTTCGAAGGTCAGGCAAGTTAGGGACTCCTGCAGACATAACGTTAGCAGAAGGAAGGCAGGAAGCACAGCGCGCAGTGGGGTCTTCCGTGTGCATAGACCCAGTTTTAAGGAAAAGGGCTGCACAGTCACCAGACATCACACTCTCGAAATTAAAAGTACTTTTCTTCCAGTGCTGGCAGTTTGTGTTTTATTTGTTTTTCTTTCTTAATTCTGTATTTTCTTCTCCTTCTCCCTCTCCCTCTTCCTCCTCCTCTTCCTCTTTAAAGTACTGCGAAAGGATCCCAGAGGCTCACGCATGCTAGACAAGTGCTCTAACACTTAGCCATACCCTCTGTTTCCTTTTCACCTTTTATTTGGGGACAGGGTCTCACTAAGTTGCTCAGGTTGGCCTTGAACTCATTCTGTATCCCCAGCAGGCCTTGAACTTGTGATCCTCTGCCTCAGCCTCCTGAGAAGCTGGGATGACAGGTCTGAGCCATGAGGACCAGGTTCTGCCAGAATTTCTAACATCCCACAATGTACATATATTCTTATAATTAAGAGAAAAGAGGATTTGTAATGCTTATAGTTATAAACAAAAATATGCGGCTGGTATTTTTCCCTAATGCAATATGTATAGTATAATGAGCTATCATTTACTTTATTTCTTAAGCTATCATTTATTGAGAGAATAATACATCTTCATTTTTTTATGCGTATGAATGTTATGCCTGCATGTGTATAAGGGCACCACTGTCATGCAGTGCCTGCAGAGAACAGAAGAGAGCACTGGGTCCCCTGGAACTGGAATCACGATGGCTGTTAGCCGCCATGCAAGAGCAGTCACTGCTCCTAACTGATGAGCCATCTCTCCAGCCCCTAGGTTCTGAATTTCTGATCTAACCAGACCTCCTATTTGTCTTACAGAAATGGCTTCTCTTGCAAGTTGCTATGGGAGGGAACTGGACGCAGCATTCAAGGCTCTGGGGATAGTCCCTAGGTTTGGACCCTCGGGCTTTTCCAGTGAGATCCATGGTCATCCCTGGACAGTCCCGGAGGTCATCTCTCAACATCCTGGGCCCCCTTCTGTTGCTCCCTGCTGTGAAGGAGAGAGACGCTTACTCACACGGGCTGGCTGCCGGGAGCAGATGGCTCTGTGAAGAAAAGCATGCCTGTGATTCACAGTTCTGCCGCATGAGATGCTGGGCAGCGTGAAGCTCACATGAAGCCTGCCCACACTGGGGTCCAACAGGTTTCTGAATTCCCTACATGGAGTTACAGGTCTGACTTCGCTTTCAGTGAGAGATTCACAGCTACCCTGGTTCCCACAGTGGGTCCCAGGGCTCACTGGGATACCACATAGACTTTATTTAGAATACACAGACAGCTGAACCCAGGCCCAGAAGTACTGGTCTATTTGGGTGCTGGCAGGAGTGATCCTGTGCCCGGGAGAGGAGTGAACCTCATCACAGTGGGTGGGCATCAGAGTGCTGGGATGCTCTGGATAGAGAGGGCATCAAATCTATCTGTTCACTAAAGCACCATGGTGACCCTGGCTGACAGGAAGCTGCTCAGAAACCACTGGGTCTGCAGTGTGTCCAGTCCTACAGCCAAGCACACTGATGGCGCCTACCAAGCCCGACCCCTGCAGATCTCCTCATTCTTTCTCTCCAGTCTTTGTTTTGCTTTTTGAGACAAGATCTCATTTAGCCCAGGCTGGCCTTGAACTCACTATATGTATGGCTGAAGCTGGCATTGAATTCCTGATCCTCCTGCCTCAGCCTATGAGTGCCAGGATTCCAGTCCTGCACCATCTTGCCCAGCTTAGCCCTTTCTAACTTCTGAGCTGATCATTTCAGGTATTCTGTTACAGGGTAGGAAAACTAGCACAAGATTCTAGGCAGAAAGATATGAGCTCAAGGACAGCCTGGAATACATAGTGAGGCCCTATCTCAAAACAAAGAGTGAGCTAGCAATGTAGATCAGTTAGTCAAGAACTTGCCTAGCATGAAGCCCTGGTTCAGTTCCTGGCACCACATTAACAGGGTATGGTGGTGCTAGGTAGATGGATCACTTTGTTATCTTTGGGAGGTGGTAATAGACATTTTAATTAAACATTGTCTGGGCTACAAAAGGCAGCCATCATGAAAAAATAATCTATGACATTTTCTCGCCAAAAAAGTCAGCCTCAAAGATGGCCCTGGAAACAAATGAGACAAAAGTGCTTCCTACGGTGTGTGGCAATGTCTCCACTGGCCAGAGGGGCATGTGTGGAAAGCCAGAATGCTTTCTCCACAATCTTTATCCTGCTTTTCAAAATATCTATTTTCTCAAGGGTTCCCTGTGAAAGGAACTTGAAACTGGTTCATCAATGGGATTCTGGTGAGTTCTGGCGCCTCTGAGGGTCCTGAGGAACAGGGTTGGAAGGGGGCTAAGTGTTGAGGGGGCTGCTGGACTCAGCTGGTTGCCAGGGATGGGACCAACCCAAAACATCAGCCTTCAGGCATGGATGGATCCAGGAGCTCAGGATATCCTCAAGAATCTCCCTTTCCATTTCTGGTGTCTGCCTTCCTTGGCACTCACATCCTTCCTGGAGGGCGTCTCCCAGGCCCCGCATCCCTGCAGTCAGCCTACTGGGTCACAGGTGTGTATCAGCCATAGGTGTGCATGGTCCAGCAGGGCAACAGACTGAAAAAGTTACCAATTTTCGCATCCTTTCCATGAAGGTATTGGAATTGGCTCTGATTGGCCCAAAGTGTGTCTTGTGTCATTTCCTCAGCCAGTATCTGTAGCCAAGGGGAAGAAGAAGTCTCAGTGGCCAGGCTTGGCATCAAAGCCATGGCATGGAGTCTGCCCTTCAGGAACCACTGGGACAGAGTGCAGAGAGCACATAGCCTCCACCCTACACACACCAAAGAAAACTAGGTTACAGTTGCCAGAGAAAGAGGGAGGGGTGCCAGGCCAGAGCTGCCCTGACCAGGGAAGGTCCTGGGAACCATCCAGGGAGACCCAAGCTCAGCAACTCAGGGACCTGGGATTCCAGGGAAGGAGGGTGTCACAGGGCTTGACCTCCACCTTAGTCCTGGGACCTGGACCATTGGTGCGTGGAGGAGCGGGCTGAGGGTATGGTACACCAGGGCCACGCTGGGGTTCCACTGTGTACCCTCCACTCACACAGGGGGTAGGCATCACTCCCTTCTTAGCTACTGCTGGGCAGCTACCACAGGCAGGCCCAGGATGGGGGGCCTTAGAGGGAAGCAACAGCCCAGGGAGCTTGGCCCCAGCCCCTCAAAGAAGCCACAGCTAGGACTAAGACCTTGCTCCTGTGGACACCTCAATAGAGCCAGGACATGCATGTAATCCCAACAGTCAGGAAGCTGAGGCAGGAGTTCATGGCCAGCCTGAGCTACATGATAAAACAAAAAAGGAGGAGTAAGAGGAGGAGGAGGAGAAGGAGGAAGAGGAGGAGGAGAAGGAGGAGGAGGAAGAGGAGGAGGAGAAGGAGGAAGAGGAGGGGGAGAAGGAAGAGAAAGAGGAAGAAGAGGAGGAGGAAGAGGAGGAGGAGGAAGAGGAAGAGGAGGAGAAGGAAGAGGAAGAAGAGGAGGAGGAGGAGAAGGAGGAAAGGAGGAGGAGGAAGAGAAGAAGGAGGAAGAGGAGGAGGAAGAGGAGGAAGAGGAGGAGGAGAAGGAGGAGGAGGAGGAAGAGGAGGAGGAGGAAGGAAAGACAGAAGGGAAAAAGGCCTCAGTACCATCAAGCTTGCTTGCAGAGTCCCTCCAGGCAGGGCAGTGACTACAACTGGCCTGACCTAGCTTGCTCTAGAGACCATCATTTCCTGTCTTCCTGGCAGCTGTTTGGGAACTGAGCCCACGCTCGTCCTTCACAGAGGAGGAACCTAAAGTTCACAGAGATGATTTCCCCTGTGCCTCCTGTGACACCATGATTCTGCTGTCCCTACTTCAGAAGGGTGCCACACATGGGGTGAACGCAGCACGCACCAAGGTGTGCTCAGGCCACACACAGCCCAGAGAGCACCAGAGCTCAGCTATATGCAAAAGTGGACAGCGTGCGGGATGCCAAGGTTAGGTCCAGGCTGCACCTGCTTTCAGCTGCAGGGAGTCACTTAAGTGTCTCTTTGTCATTTCATGACCTGTAAAAGGGGGCCATGTCATAGGGTTCACAGTGATGACATATAGAGAAATGGGTTTGGAAACTGTAAAGTGCTGTACATGTGCAAACGATCATCCTGGCCGGCAAACAGATCAAAAACACAAACCGTCGGTCCACATTGGGAGCCGGGAGGAAGAACTGATCTTTATCCAATTATCTTTTCTAGAAAGGGCCGCCGCAGTACATTTCCCTGTCTGCCACAGTGTTCTCCTAATTAGTGGTAAGAACAGCCCTCACTTCCGCAGGCCCTGAGCTGTGTGTATGCCAAGTGCTGCTGCTTCCCGTTGTAGTATGCTAATATACTGGCAATTAAAAGCTTCAACCCTGTTTAATGACTGCATTGGGCTCATGAAGGAGAATTGCTGCTCCTCCTACGAATCTAGAGTCTAGGGAGGTAGCACGGAGATGAAGGACTCTGCCTTCCAGGTACTGGCGTGCCTGGTCCTCTCTCTCAGCCAGTGCCAGCCTGTTCCTCTACCTCTTTTTTTCTGTTGTCTGTGACAAGTTCTCCTGTAGCCCAAGCTGGCCTTAAACTTACTATGTAGCTGGGGATAACCTTGAACCTCTGATCCTCCTGTCTTCACCTGCTAGAATTACAGGCATTTCCCACCATGCCTAGCTTATATGGTGCTAGAAACCAAACCCAGGGCTTTGGGCATACTAGGTAAGCACTCGACAAACCAAGGCACATCCACAGGTCTCTCTCTCTTTCTCTCACTGTCTCTCTCTTTTGTTTGGTTCTAGCCATGAGACCCAAGCCTTTGCATGCTGAGTAAGTGCTCTATCCTGACAGGGAGAGAGAGGGAGGGAGGGAGAGAGAGAGAGAGAGAGAGAGAGAGAGAGAGAGAGCTCCCCTTTCAGAAAGGATGGTGTCCCAATCCACAGGTTCGGGCGTGCCATGAACGTGGTTTATATCGTGAGGTGCAGGCCAATTCGGGCTACAGGAAAACCCTGCCACGGTAATAAATGCACAGCCATTAGCACAGGGCCTGGACGGCTTGGGCAACAGTAAAGCTTACTTCCCTGTCTCGGCCTCCCAGGGAGGATGCTGGCAGTATCAGCATCCCCACCTCCAAAGCAGTCTGCAAAGCCCAGCAGCCTCACATCCGTGCACAAGGCCTCGCTATCTTTAGTTTTTAGATAGAGAAATTGAGGTCTCAGACTTGAGAAGGCCAGGTGAAATGACTCTTAAGCCCTCTATGACATTTCAACGCCCACCCCAAGCAAGAGTGAACTCCAAACTTCAGGTGTGTCTTGATAAACCAGGGAGGATTTCATAGTGACTTTATAATGTGAATTTAAGTAGAATTCCTTCAAGCAACCTCCTCCAGAGCCCATACCTGGCTTGCCTAGAACAGGACTTGAAGGACTTCACTCTGGGAGCCTCTCCTGAAGGCACAGTTAAATCCTGCTTCAGATGATGGGTCAGAAACACTCACTGGAGAGTCTCTGAATAGAATCACTTCATCCTTTTAGTTTCCACATACATGGATTATCAGTGTAATTGGGTCAGAACAGGATTTTCCAGTGTCTGATCCAACTCTGTTCTGCGGGAGAGATAGGCTTGGTCATACAGAAGCTTGGGGAGACTGAGTAAAGGAAGTTAGGCTAGTTTCTTTACCGCAGGGCTTCTCAGAGCCTTCATTAAAAACAACAGTATATTCTTTCTTGAAAAGCAAACGTGTGGGATTTTCCTCCCCGCGTTTCCCAGGGTCTTGTTTCTAGAAGGCACGGCAGCATGAGGACCATGCTTCCAGCTCCTGAGGTTTCCTGAAGAATGGTGAGGAAGCAACCTCATATCAAAGTCCCTGCCTTTAAGTGAGTCAGGAAAAATGACATGGGAATGTGACCTGTCCTCTGGAGAAAGGTAATGGGCTGTGGAGGCAGAGGAGAGAGGAAGGGTCTGGCCCAGCAGAGCTGAGCTTCTGAGGCTCCAGCCCCTACCTGCCAGGGGCATGTCAAGACTCCAGTCAAGTAACTGGGAAATAATTCCATTCCCGGGACACGGCAGAGCTTCCAGGCTAAAGGGAGAGCTCTCAGAGGGAGAGCTGGATCGTCGGCACACACACACACACACACACACACGGACATGCATTCACAGACACACACACACACATGGACATGCATGCACAGACACACACACACACGGACATGCATGCACAGACACACACACACACGGACATGCACGCACAGAGACACACACACACATGGACATGCATGCACAGAAACACACACACACATGGACATGCACGCACACACACACACACGGACATGCATGCACAGACACACACACACACATGCACGCACAGACACACACACACACATGGACATGCATGCACAGACACACACACACACATGGACATGCACGCACACACACACACACATGGACATGCATGCACAGACACACACACACATGGACATGCACGCACACACACACACACATGGACATGCACGCACAGACACACACACACACACACACGGACATGCACGCACAGAGACACACACACACAGAGATACACATAGACATACAGAGAGACACACAGACACATACAAACACACCTTGTTGTCACTTAAGTGTTCCCTTCCCGAGACAACGAACCATCATAGGTGGAGAAAGGCTGCAGTGGGCCAGCAGCTCCATGGCAGCATGAGAGGGAGAAAATAACCAACAACGAAACCCAGGGTTCACAGCCCCCAAGGTTGGCAGGCTGAAGCTATATCTGTGATCAGAGTGAAAGGTAGGTGGATAAGGGACGCTTGGTGTCCTAGACCTCATCCCTTTCTCTGCATGGGTCAGAGACAGTGTGACCAGGCAGAGAAGATGAAGCTGACCATGGACAACAGGAATGACCCACTGTGGTGGAGCACTGTGTGTGCCCAGCTTGAGAGTCCTGGTAGAAAAGACTGAGAGCAGATATAAAGAAGAGGCCAAGTTGCTCAAACATTTCATATCAAGAGCCTCAAAAACATCTGTAGTGGGCTGGGGCTGGGGCTCATCTCTCAGAATTGTCACCTAGCATGTATGAAGCCCGAGTTCCATCCCTAGCATCTCATAAACTGACCATGGTGGCACATGCCTGTAATCCCAGAACTTAGGAGGGGGAGTAGGAGACTCAGGAGCTCAAGGCCATCCCTGACTACGTAGTAATTGGAGGCTAGCCTGGGCTACCTGAGACTTTGTCTCAAAACAAAAACCTGTATCTATGTGAAAATGACAAGAAAACAAACTGAAGCCCAGGAATTGGAGAATGGGCGGTTCGGGTGCTTGCCCTGGACAAGCTGCGAGGCGGCCATTAAAAGTGAAGTTATAGAACACTACACTGATGGGAAGCATTCCTTCAAGGAAACAGAGCAAAACACAGTCTGTGTGCCTCGCACACGTCCATCGTGTGAACAAAAGCTCACAGAAAGCCTGCAGTGACATCCCACAGGTGAATCCAAAACAGAGCTGGCCTTTCTCCCCATCTGGAACTAGACTGTGCGGAAGGGTGGCTGTGTTTGCTCACTTTTCCTGTCCCTGGGATAAAATGCCCAAAATAAATTAATTTGGGGAGAAAAAGTTGCTCTTGGCTCACAGTCTGGGGAGAGGCAGTCCATACAGTGAAGGCACATTGGTGGGAGTGATGATGATGAAACAGCAGCTCGTCCTCATCTGGGCAGATCAGAAAGTGAGAGGAGCTGGAAAGATGGCTTTGTGGTTAAGTATGTGTACAACTCGTCTAGAGGACTGAAGTTCAATTCCCGGTATCTACACTAGGTAGCTCATAACTGCCTGTAGCTCTAGCCCCAAAGGAATCCAACACGTCTGGCCTCCTTGGGCACCTTCACACACATGCACACACACACACACAAAATAAATCTTAAAAAAGAGAGAGGGCTGACTATAACCCTCAAGGTCTACCCCTGGGGATCCCAGTATCCCCTGGTGACCCCCAGTGACCTACTTCTTCCAGCTTAGACTCCACCACCTCCCCACACAGTGCCATCAGTTGGGTACCAAGTGGTTAAACACAGGAGCCTATGGCAGGCGTTTCCCATTCAAACCCTGTGTCTAGCTTCATTTCTGTTGCTGTGATCAAACACCCTGGCACAAAAGCTACTTGGAGAATAAAGGACTTGTTCAGATTATAATTCCAGGTCCCCATCCATCACTGTAGGAAAGTCAAGGCAGGAACCCAAGCAGCTGGTCACACCACATCCACAGTCAAGAACAGAGAATGAATGCACGGACATCTACTGCTCAGCTCGCTGTCTCTACTAACAGTCGAGAGCCCAATCCCAGTGCCATCCTCAGTGGCCTGGGTCTTCCCACACGATTCACCCAATCAAGACACGCCCACAGTCCACCTGATCTAGACAATCCCTCTTTGATTGTCTTCCCAGGTGATTCTAAAATGTGTCAACTTCACAATTAAAGCCAACCTTCACACCCCATCAATGGTAAAGCTGAGGGGTATTTCTCTGTTTCCTTCTACTTAGAATAAGACCAGGAAGTCGGGGGCCGACACAGTGCGAATGAAACAGGCAGGTATCAGCTTTCCCTGGCTGCTGTAACAAAACCACCACACCTTTAGCAGTTCAAAGCAAGGTAAACAGGCCAGCTCACCCCTTTGGTCTGAAGGCCTGATGAAGCTGACTGGCTTCACCACTCAGTGTCTCACAAGGTCAGAAATCAAAGTTCCAGCAGGAACGCACTCTTCCTGGAGGCCCAAGGGAGATGTCCACTCCCAGTTCCTCCTAAGTTCAACTCCTTGATGTACGAGGATGAGACCCCTCTTTCTCCCATCCAGGGCTGGGGTCCCTTTCAGAGCTGCTGCTCCTGCTGTTTTGGGCACACTTTCTCCAGCAGATCCCTCTCAGGCTCAACCTCCCTGACTCACCTTCAGCCCCGATCTCTGCCTCCAGGTAGAGGAAGTTCCCTATGGTTGGACCATTATAAATGTGCCCACCCAGGTAACCGCAGAGCCATGGCTGGTGAAGCCCAGGGCGTCGTCCACACTAGTCAGCCCTGAAGCTCAGGGATCAGGAGGCCAAAGAGCTAAAATCCAGGTGCAAAGGTAGCTTGTCTCACCTTTTTTGTCCCTGTAGGGAGCTAGCAGCTTTAAGGCTCCCTCTGCCTTGACCCCAGCCTGAGATTCAGCCATAACCTGAGCCCTGGCAAAAGCCGACCCGCGGCCTCTCTGTTGTAGAGCGCCATCCTCTGAGCGTTATAGTCACCATCATCAGAGCTGTTGTGACTGCTTGCTAGAGACTCAGGAAGTCAGACTGTTGATGCTCCCTCACTGAAGGATGATACGGATGCGTCATCAGACCCTCGCCTAAGATTCCGGCCTCTCCTTTTCTGTGCCTCCCAGCCGACTGAATATAATTCTGCTCTAGCTGCACATGACCTTGTGGTCTTGGGAGGTGCTAGGGTTACAGACTGTGGGCTAACCTCTGGCTAGACCTGAACTGGACTTCTGTGCAGATGTCATCATCCACGCTGGGTTGAAACTTACAGTGGTGCTCCTGCTTTGGGGTCACCCATGGTCCTGTAAATAACTCCTGACCCACGCTCTGTAACTGAGCCCAAGGGACTTGTTGGTTCATGAAGCTACACTTTGGTGGAATCATACTTTGCTTTGTCATTCAACCTCTAAAGAGGGGCGTAAAGGTTTGTTTATGTGTGCCTCAGAAGGAATCTTTGCACTTCCCCACAGTCTCCACAGTGAGAGAGGCACAGGCTGGACCACTGTGTGGATTTAGCCAAGGAGAAAAAGCACCTCTCTACTTCGGAAGGTGCTTAAAGAAAAGAAACAGGAGACCCAGAACCCTGAAGGGAGTATGCTAACTGCCAGCCTTGAGACCAGAAAACACTTGCTGGGGTTGGTGCCCGTCAAAGATGTTGTGGCTGGTGTGAGTGTCCCCCAAGGGTCTGTGTGGTCCCAGCAGACCCCCAGGGAGGCACCATTGGGGAGGTGCTGATGAGCAACGAGCCAAAATTCCAAGCCAGGCTCTTCAGCTCTCCAGGCCATGCTTATTTTCACAATATACCCAAGACTGCAGACTAGACTGTACCGAATCACGTGGGATCTGGTGAGACCCCAGCTGACACAGAAAGATAACGTGACACCCAAGACAGAGAGTGCCCCCGCCCTGTCCACCTCAGAGGAGAAGGGTATCACAGGGTGTGGGGCTCTGCTGGGAACTCCACTCCCGTCCCCTGCAGACACCCAAGTCCCCACACACTGTCCCTTAATGGCCTCCCACAGTCCCGTCGTGCTGAGCACAGTCCTCACCATAGTCACCCAAATCAAGAGCACAAGCATCCTTTCACCTACAGGCAAGAACGCTGCTTAAGCGGTGATCCTCATTTTCGCTGAGCCACGGGGCTGGTGCAAAAACAATTCCTTTTCTTCCTCTTTTTTTCCTCTAATAATATATAATTACCTTTCTTCAATCATCCTGCCAGAATGGGCACTTTTCCATCTAACATTGAATCATTTTTAAAAAGGGGGGGAGGTGGGGAAGGGTGGAGAATGAATAAATTCTATTTTCAGAGCCCAGGGGGGAAAAAAAACTTGTTTTGCCCCTGGAGGGGAGATAAGCAGAGTAGAAAAGATTAGGCGTGTGTGCTACTGGTTCCCTGGGAGAGACTTTAATGTTCATAACATAAAGGCCAGGGAGGCAGGGGGCGGTGTAGGGTGGCATCTGGACCAGTTTGCTCTGGGTCTCTACTTCCTGCCATTGGGGCTGGCCCAGGACAGTGGCTGACAAATCCCACTGTTCAGTGCTCTCCGCCCACATATTCGTTGCTATGCAAGTCTTTCTTCACTGGCAAACCATGAAAGGGTCCAGAATCTGCAGGGAGAGGAAGAAAGTGAAAATGAATCTTCCTCGGTGGTGAGCTGAATCTCAAATCTCACCGGAAAGCACTTTGCAAAGATGAACAGCAAATTGGGAGAAATGTGGAGCCAGCCAGGGATGTCACAGATACCCAGGGAGGTGACATTCACCAATGTGGCTGCTCTGCAGATGGAGAGGATTAAATAAGAAAATGCCCAAGCCGTCCCTCCTTGCACCAAACCGGGTGCAAACATCTCAGTGTCCCTGAGCCACCTGGTTTATAACGGTGACCGGTCCTTATGTCACAGCCAGCTCGCTGCTGTAGTCATACCTGACATGTGTTACAAGTCACCTGTTCCAATCATATTCCCAACAATACTAAGAGATGGTGATGGTCACCATCTCTCCTTGCCAATGAGACACAGAAACGCATTACAAGTCCATGTCACTAACAGCAGGTCCTGAGCCTGGCAGGTCCCAGCAGCTGGTGGCCTCACCCTCCTGGGTCCCTAAGGCTGATGTGTGACTCCTCTGCCCCTTATAAAATCATGAGTTGTTGTTGTTTTCTTTTTGCCACTTTGTGTATGTGTGTGTGGTGTGTAGCCATGATTTTTCATATGTGTGGGCATGCATATGTGAGGGGGTGTGCATGCACATGAGTGCACATGCATGTGGTGGCCCTAGGTTGATGACAGGAATCTTCCTCAGTCTCTCTTCTACCGTATTCATTGAGTCAGGGTCTCTCAGTCAAAGCCAGACCTCATTGATATGGTTAGTCCCATTAACCAGCTTGCTCTGGGGACCTCCTGTCTCTACCTTCGAAGGTGGGAATTATAGGTGGGCCACCATGTCCACCCAGTGTTTTTACATGGATTCTAGAACTCTTGTCTTAATACTTGCACAGAAAGAGCTTTTACCACTGAGCCATTGCCCCAGCCCTCAAATCACAGAGTTTCAAACCCAGAAGTTCTCCTGGAGATGTTCTTGATCTCTTGGGTGGTACAGAGTCCTGGGAGGAGAAGGAAGCCCCTGTCCGAGGTCACACACAAGACTACCCTCCCACTGAGCACTGGGCCGCCATCCCCACTCTGTGCACCTACTTCTCAGCCCAGGGTTCTGCCCTGGGGACACAGTGGAAGGGTTCTTGGCTACCACTCAGTTTCCAAAGAACATGCAGTTACGGGTAACTCCCACCCCAAGCCAGGACTGAACCCCATGAGGTCTCTCCTGGAGGGCCGCCTACTGTGTTAACGCCAAGGCTCCTTCGAGTCTCAATTTGACCCAGTGTAAAACCACACAGGGAAAGGCGGAGGAAAACTACATCCAGCTTAGAGATGGCTCAGATCCCTTGCAAATTTCTCTCATTGAAAAAAAAAATAAGAGCTTACAACTTACTCTTCCTTGTTCGACTTCTTCATTGGTGAAATGAGAGAATAGTCATCCATGACTCTTGGAGTTGCAGTGAACATGAAGTTCAGTGATGTCTCCTGAAGTGGCCAGCACTCTGTCCCTCTCCAAGAACGGGGTGTGGTTGTAATTAGGCTATTGATACACAGCAGTATGCAAGCTGACAGGAAGCAGACTGCAGGGGGAGACGGTTAATCTGCAGGTGCATACCAGCTTGGGAAGAGACGCCAGCTTTATAAGGACAGCTGAGCCCAGACAGCAACTGCCATGTACCAGGTATTCTTCCACGGACTGGAAAACCCATTCTAGTGCACAGCACATCTCTGCTGAAGCATCACTCCTTGTTTTGCAACTGCAGGAAGTGAACACACAGCCAGGGGAAGCTCCTTGCCCAAGGTCAAGAGCTGAGAGATTGCAGAAAGAGATCCGAACCTAGCCAGCCTGACCTCAGAGTCTAAGCGATAACCACTGCACCACACTGCCTCCCAGAATTTGTGTCTCAGAAAACAGTGACCGTGGACACTGGTGTTCCTTCAGTACTGTTTGTCCCAGCAGGTCCCACCACACACCTTGCTTCCTATAGGATTCTTTTTTTGTCTGTTTTCATTATTTTATTTTATTTGTTGTTCTTTTTCTTTCTTCTCAGCGAAAAGTCAGCCCTGAAGGAAACCAAGTCACAGATCTGTCTGTGGCTGAAAGCTTCTCATTTAGAGAATATTCATCTCTGGGTGGGTCTTCCCTCTCCAAACCAGAAATACACTAACATTTGAAAATGAGAATTCATCTTTTACCTAAAACTATAATTAAATGGCTGCTGGCGGTTACCTTGGTGACATTATTTTTTTAAATCCTCCACTACAGCTCCCTACTCTGGATAATACAAACTCGGCAGCCAAATAAGTCAACAGGTTGCCGGGGAAACTGTTGCCTTGACAACCATGAAGATGGAGAGGAACCATCAGGGTTGAGGAAATGTCAGAGCCAGGATGGCACATTAAAGAAGAGAGAACCCCTTGGCATGGCCACACAACTCTTTCAACTGGCCGGAGCCACTAAGCAGAAGACAAGAATGACTTTTTGCACATAGGCCACCAAAGGCGCATCCAAAACTAAGTGCCCCTTTAATGGCGTACACACAGGTGGGGTCCACTGAGGTCAGAGCCCAGAAGATCAAGGCTGCAGGTCATGTTCTCACTCAGTAAATAGAGTTCCTGCTATGTACCAGCTCACGTGGCACAAGGCCGTGGGAGGTTTTTGTACTTTGGAATCTTGGCCAGGAAGACCAGAAATCCCAAAATAATAAACACAGAACCCCTTTTTTCCTTGAGACAGGGTCTTGCTGTGTAGCCCCAGCTGGTCTAGAACTCACTATGTAGACCAGGCTGACCTCGAGGACACATGAACCCCCAGAACCCATGTATAGGTAGAAAGAAAGAACCAACTCCACAAAACCGTCCTCTGACCTCTACCTGTGCACCATGGCATGTGCACCCACATACACACATATACATGCAATAATAAAGAGAGAGAGAAAGTCTGGGTTGTCCTTGTCTGGCCCTCTGTCCACCCTATTCTCGAAGGCCAGCTCCACTTCACCAGGAGGAGAAAGTAAGTGACCACAGAAGACAGGATGTTGGCACTTTGAAAATGAAGGTCAAAGCTCTGGGTTGGGATCCAGCAGTCTGCCCTGGCCTACCAAGGGAGGGAACACAATGTTCCTTGACACTGTGGACCTCCCAGCAGGTCCTTCCCTGGCCCACTGCTGGGCTGCAGGTGGGTGGGGGCAGTGCCATGTGCTTGGGAGAAAATGGCCGCAGGGTGTCAGGGTGACCAAGAACGGCCAGGAAAGAAGCAACTCTTTTCCTGCTGCTCCTCTTCTATTTTTTTGATGTCCTCAACTACTCCATTAGCCTCAGTGGGACTCTGAATGGTCGAGGAGGCATGTGCTCAGGGTAAAGCTACCTGCCACGCCAGTTTGGTCACCTGAGTTCCATCTCAGATCCCATGTAAAGGAAAGAATCAACTCTAGAGACGTGACTCAGCCCCCGAGGTTCTCAGACAGGCCTGCACAGCTACGAGTTATCCAGGCCCGGGGCGTCCCTGTGGTTGTGTGTTCACCCAGCATGCACAAGGCCCTGGATTCCACCTCCAGCCCCATGAAAGAGAGGAGGGGAGGGGCCGGGAGGGAAGGGAAGAAGAAGAGAGAAAAGGAATGATAAGATGTTTCAATCAATATAATGTTTGCTTCACCAGCATGAGCCCTGAGTTTCATCCCCAGAACCCGCACAAAAATGGGGTGTGGTGGCTCCAGTTTGTAATCCCAGCACTGCAGAGGCTGAGACAGGTCAATCCTTGGGGCTCACTGACCAGCCAGTCTAGCTTAATTAGCAAGTCCCCGGTTCCATTGAAAGACCCCGTTTCGAACATAAACAACCCATAAGACTGGCTTCTGGTCTCCATAGGCATGTGCACACACACGCACATACACATTTTTAAAAAAAGGAAAGAAAAGAATTATTACAGCTGAGATACTAAAACCAGAGTTTTAGGGCAGAAGCCTCGGCTCCAGCAGACCCAGTATACTCCACTCGGTCTGCCCTAGCTAGTGTTCTCTTACTGTGACAAAACCAACTTGGGGAGGAAAGGGTTTACTGCGTTTACGAGATACAATCACAGTTCGTCCTTGAGGGAAGCCAGGGCAGGATCTCGAGGCAGGAACTGAAGCAGAGACTAGCTTGCTCCCCAGTTTGTTCAGTCTGCTTTCTAATACAAACCAGGCCCCACCTGCCCAGAGACAGCACCACTCGCAGGTACTGGGCCCTCCCACATCAACTAACGATTTAACAGATTTCTTGCAGATAGGCCTGTCTGATGGAGGAAATTCCTCAACTGAGGCTTCTTCTTCCCAGGTGGCTCTAGTGTATGTCAAGCTGACAGACACCAATCAGCCTGCTGTCCCATTACACCAATTAGAGAGGAGTAATAGTGAAAATCAGAAAGGAGAGATTCAATAAACATCTTAGGACGAGGAAGAAATAAGGAGTCCAGTGACTTCAAGTTTCTCTCTGAAATACTGGTATGAAGTTTATATTTGAATATGGGAAGATTTGGGGGCAGAGACAGGAAGGCTGCATCATTTGGCTGTCCTGGTAAGGTGTGGTCCGTCCACCATTGTATCCCCCTCAGGTCCAAAAGGTGGTTCAATAAATTCTAACCACTGGGCGACCATCTAGTTCCTATAGGACGACCTGGTTCTGGGTACAGCCTCTCCGCCAGAGATAGCTGTTTTGTCTTGGGTAGTCTGTCCCAAGACACACAGCTGCTCCTGGAATCCAAGATGACCACCAGTTTAGAACAATGACATAATCTCTGTGCCTTCAACCTGGAAGGAAGATATGATGTGTGTCCTTGGTTATGGACACACCCGTGAGCAGCCCAGCAGGAGATACAAAATGAAGAAGGCTTCATCCTGCATGAGGCACCCCATCAGTAGGGATCAGTGCTCTCCAGCTATTGTAAGAATTCCTGCCCTGGGAGAGGTAAACAATGCCTGCCCCCTCCTCTTAACGCCCCAAAGGCAAATCAAAACACAGTTCACCAAAGTTCCCCTGGGGAAAGTTTATTGGGCTTCCTTCCACAGAGAGCATGGGTCGGGGTTCCTGGATGGAGCATGGGTGACCCTAAAAAGCAGTCACACTGGAAAGCCTGAAACCAGCATGAACGGTGGCTTATCCATACCTGCATGGCGGGAGCCCTCTTCCACCTTTCCCAGCCTCTGTACCCCGACACCTTCCCAGACCCTGACTTGCCTGCAATTATGGCAGAACTGTATTCAGATGGCTGGGAGAAGTGTCCGGAATCTCAGGAGAGGGTCCATGACCTCCCCACCCCGTCCCACACAGGAAGGTCAATAGCCCACAGTCCAGCTAGGGATGCTGTCTTGCAAGCAGGCACAGCTGATCTGATGGAGAGGGTGCCTGAGGCAGCCAAGATCCCTTCTAAGTCTTCTTTAGACCATCAATGGCAGAGCTGACAGACCTGTCATCACAGAAGCATTGCAGAACCCTGGAACAGGGCCAGCCCTGAGACACTGATCACTTACAGGCGTCGGTTCTGTCAACACAAAAACACAGGTCTCAGCACAAAGGGTATGAGAGACTGTTTACTCCAGAGCCAACTACGAGAGATGGTGGGAGCACAGATTCAAGTTGCCTCAAACCCCAAGTTCCACTACAGAAGTGGTTACGTGAGATTTTATTAGTTACAGAACAAAAAAAGTCATAAATCAAGGCATTTGCCATTGATGTGAACCACAGAGAGGCAGGTTACAACAAAGTAAGGAAAGCCTGTTTCAGCTTTCAGATGCTAACTGATCACATTCTTGGGGTGTGTGTGTGTGTGTGTGTGTGTGTGTGTGTGTGATGTGCACATGAGTGTGTGTGCACACACCTGGAGGCCAGAGAAAGACATCATGTGTCGTCCCCTATCTCCATCCACCTTATTGCCTTGATACAGGGCTCCTCACTGAGCCAGAAGCTCACTGCTTAGGCTACGCAGGTGGCCAGCGAGCTCCCAGCACCTGCCAGCCTTCACCCCCAATGCTGGGGTTATAGGCTCACGCAGCCATGCCTGGCCTTCTCACATGAGTGCTGGGGATTCAAACTCAGGGCCTCATGCTTGCACAGCAAGTGCTCTTACCACTGAACCATCTCCCCAGCACCTAAGAATACATTTTAAAGGTTTTTTTTATAGTCACCGGATATTAGACCAGACATAAGGTTAGGCAATGCCTGGCTTTCAAAGGGACTAAAAATAGACCAAGATAATTTGGCTCTACTCTGCAATATTTTAACTCTTTATAACCATCAAGTTCAGTTATTTGATCTTGAAACATCTTTAACACAGGTGTGGTTCTTCCCCTCAGGAATTTCAATTGCCAGCTCCAGAGTTCAATAATTTAATAAGAATCTTTTGACTTCCTTCTACAGAAAGGCTCTAGAGTCACCAAGGAGTGAAACATCTTTCCTGAACAAGGTCACTGCCTTTTAAGTCAGAATGTGTACCCCTAAGGACAAGAGTCCCAGCAGGCCCACTGCCCCTAGCTCAGGTGTAACCATGTAACTGACGAGAATGGTACTAAGATTCTTTCTTCACAAAGGTCAACAGAATTGCTGTAGAAACAAAAAGGCATGCTGGGAACTCACATCCACCCACACCCACCAGGCACTGCTCCCTGCTCCAAGATACACAGGCCTCCAAAACAACCCAAGAGAAATTATCTTACCCAACTATCTCCTTTGTCTGGACACAGCCCGGGATGCTGAGCCGAGAAGTCTGGACAGTAGAGGCGACACCTGCGACTTGCACACGTGACAGGTGAGAGGTATTGGCTGAGTCTCCAAACAGACCCTGAGTTCTCTGCCAGTCGTGGATGCAGGGGTTGCCCAGACAGAGGTCCGAACAGGCCGCCGTGTCCCGGGGACGAACCAAGGCTTCTTTTGTAAGTATCAAACAGCTGCTTCCAAGTCTGTCTTGCAAACATAATTTTATTTCTGGTTTTGTCTTGATTTTTGTTTTTAAGACAGGGTCTCCTGGGCTGGAGAGATGGCTCAGTGGTTAAGAGCACTGGTTGCTCTTGCAGAGGACCTGGGTTAGATTCCCAGCACCCACATAATAGCTAGCATCCATCCAAAACCCTAGTTCCAGGGAATCCAATGGCCTCTTCTGACCTCTGTCCCTCAGGCCCTGCACAACACAGGTGTACTTACATACGCGCAGGCACAACGCTCATACACATTAAAATAAAAATAAATAATTTTTTAAAGACAGGGTCTCCCTGTGGCCCCAGCTGGTCTGGGACTCACTATGTAAACCAGGCTGGCCTCAATCTCCAAAGATCGGCCTGCCTTTCCCTCCCGAATGCTGGGATAAAAGGTGTATAGCGCCACATCTCAACTAATTTCTGGTTTTGATTAGCTCAACTGGGAATCCCAATCACAGACCCTCCCCTGGCCCCTCAGATCAGAGGAGACACCACTTAGCTGCCGAGCGGGCTGCTGAGTGGGCTGAGAGTGAGAGGAAAGGAACCGATTCAGTCCAAGATGCCTCTAGTCAGAGGACAACAGGCAGGGCAGGGGCGATGGCTCAGCAAGTAAGAGTGAGCACTGCTCTTACAGAGGACCTGAGTTCGAGTCTAAGCACCCACACTGAGGCAGCTCACAACTGCCTGGAACACCAGCGCCAGGGGATCCAACACCCTCTTCCAGCCCCGTGGGCACCTACGGTCATGTGCACACACCCCACACAGACACGTGCTTAGAATTTAAAATAAAATCTTTTTTTTTTTTTTGAAAAGAAGATAACAGAGCCGTATCTTCTGTTGCTTTCCCCCAAACCAAGAAGGGGCCAGAAGAGGAGTGGGACCAAGTGATGGAATGAGGGCACCTGGGGCTGCAGTGTCTCAGTTAGTAGAGTGTTTGCCCAGCATGGACAAAGCCTGGTTCCATCCCAGCACCACATAAAACCAGATGTGGTGGCGCACACCTGTAATCCTAGCTAGTACTAGTGGAGGCCAAAGGATCAGGTGTTGTTCTAGTTTGTTTCCAATTGCTGTGACAGAACACTCTGACCAATACCACCTTGGGGAGGAAAGGGTTTATTTGGATTACATTACATCTCCTGGGTCACAGGTCATCACTGAGAGAGCCCAAGGTAGGAACTCAGGGTGGGAACCTGGAGGCAGGAGCTGGAGCACAGGCCATGGAGGAACGCTGGCTTGCTCCCCTGGCCCATGCTCAGACTGCTTTCTTATACAATACAGAACAGCCTGCCCAGGGATGGTACCACCCACAGTGGGCTGGGCTCTCCTGCAGCAGTCAACTATCAAGAAAATGCCCCACAGACATGGCCACAATCAGTCCAATGGAGGAAATTCCTCAATTGAGGCTCCCTCAACCCAAGTGTGTCAAGTTGTCAACTAAAGCTATCCGGCAGAGATGTCCAAGATCATCCTTGGCTACATAGCAAGTATGAGGCCAACCTGAGCTACATAAGACCCTGTGTCAAAAAGGAGTGGGAATCCAACTGGTCTGAGAATAGTAATTAAATATTCCCCTTCGAAAGGTCGCGAGAGCACGATGCGTGGCTCGCTAGACTCACAGACCTTTCTAGGGTGCAGCTTTCAATGGTGCTGCCACAGGCTTCTGCTCCACATGGGGACAGGAGGCAGGGCTGAGGGGCGGGCAGTGGACATGAGAATCATGTCCAGTAGCTCTGAATTTCTTTGGGGTAGAAAGGAGTGTCTGAATTTTCTTGGGGTGCTAATGAAAATGTTCAGTTCCCAGCACCCACATGGCGGCTAGCTGTCCATAACTCCAGTTCCAGGGGATCCAACACCATCTTCTGACCTACATGGTCATTGCATGACACAGGTGTACCTGCCTACATGCAGGCAGCACACTCATACACATAAAATAAAAATAAAGAAACAGGCCTTTGGATTTAAATTCTCCTTCCCCTTACTTGTACTTTTGGGACTCTGGACATATTCTGAGTCTCCCTGAATCTTAATCATTCCATCTCTAAAAATGGGCATAATAAAGCGTGCTCCCCTCCAGGTGCCGCAGGGAGGACTGAGATTCTATTGGACACAGAGGGAACATTCAAATAGTCTGAGCAGGTGGGTGAAGGTATACGTGTATGAGACTGCTTTGCTCATCAGAAGTGCTGGGGAGAGAGGGACTGGGAGTCAGCAGTCAGCAACTTGGCGGAGGGCAGAACCAAGTAAATGTTGTGGGGTTGTTTATGTAGACCTGGCATCACCAGGAGGTCATGAGATGCTGTGTGCAGAACAATAGCATTTATTGAGCACTTGCTGTATGTGAAGCCCTGCCTGTGACATTTATTGAGCACTTACTGTATGTGACGGTTGTCCACACACTCTCTCATCACATCCTTATCTCAGCTGGTGACGCGGGTGCTGTAAGGTCACCTTCAGCATTGCCCTGAATGTGATATGGGAGCCTAGCTGCTGGCACAAGATTGCACAGACATCCAGAGGCAGAGCTGGTGTAAACCCAGGTAGCTGGTGAGTGAGCTGGGCCCCAGGATGAGCAGGAGCTGGCTCTGAGAGTGGGAGTTGTTGAACATCCGCAAACTCTGATGATGACACGAGAATTACAGGCACAAGTTTTTAATATACTGGGGAGAGAGGGGTTGAGACAAGGCCTTGCACCGTAGCTGAGGTTGGATTAGAATTCACAATGTCACCCATGCTGGCCTCAAACATGTGTTGACCCCCCTGCCTCAGCCCCGCTGTGCTGAAATCACAGGCATGCGCCACCACACCCTGCTTTCAGCAGGTTTTTATATCACCGGGGCAGCCAGGGTGGAAATCAGCCAGGTCACACATCTTTACACCAGGGAAATGGGCAGCTGTTTGCACTTGGGACTCGTTCCCCTTCCCAGACAGCATGAATAATTGTCCTTGGGAAAGTGCATCTGTGTCCCCTTTCTCCACATGAGAAGAAACCCTGACATTTTCTTGGAACTTTAGGGTTTACAAAGAACTTTCACATCCATCAAAATCAATCGAACAAAACTGAATCTGTAAAACTGTCACATATCAATGGCAATCAAAATAGCCTTCAAGGGATGAACCCAAGGATCTGAATGGACTGCAGACCTCTGAGTTCTAGCCAAGCCCTTTAAACTTGAAAAGTAGTCACAAGAGTAGGCAGCAGGTGATGTCTATTTCAAGATAGTCAGCATCTCCATGGCAACGTGAAGTCGCCGCTCCCATGGACATCTCCTGCCTCGTTCCACCGGCTCCAGTTCCATGGAGCCCAGAGCCCTATGCAGTAGGAGAAAGATTTTCCCAGTTTCTGTGTAGAGAGGGCTGGAGGTGGAGGATAAGTGGGTGCTGATCTGCAAGGAAGGGAAGCTTCAAAGTCTCGTCTGACATCCCAGTGGTTTCCACGAGACGAAAGTTAAAAATGCTTCATGAATGAATGAACAGTGACTGATTGGCTGGGAGAGTGGTCTGCTCTCTCAAAGGCTCACAAACTCCAGCTCAAGCTTTGAATCGGGAACTGACAACAAAACCATTCAGAGTTTCCTCAGAAACTATAGAGAGTCAGGTGCCGTGACATATCTGTCATCCCAAAACATGGGAAGCAGAAGCAGGAGAATCATGGGTTCAACCAGAGCCTGGGCTACAAAGTTAAGACCCTACCTCAAAACAGTAGCAAAAAATTAGAACTACCATGAGACCAACGGCTTGACTAAGTGTGGACTGTGTGCAAGTCACATAAGGTGAGAGAGAAGCAGAGCCAAGCTTGGCGTCCAACTGCAGGTGAATGGTGCTTGCACACAGTGGAATACTACTCAGCTGTAGAAAAGAATGGCAATTCTTTTATTGATTGTGGCAATCTGGGTGAGCCTGAAGAATATTTTGTTTAGTGAAATAAGCCAAGCACAGTAAGACAAATACCATATGTCCTCACCATGTGTGCAAGCTAAGAAAGTTGATCTTCTAGAAATAGAACAGTGACTACCAAGGGCTAGGGAGGGGAGAAAAGAGGGTGATTGTCATGTACAAAAATGTAGTTCGGAGCTGAGAAGACGGCTCAGGTGGTGAAGCACTTGCCTTGCAAGTTTGAGAACCCGAGTTTGATCCCTAGAAGCCACATTTAAAAAATAAAAAGCCAGGTGTGGTGGCACCTGCTTGTGATCCTAGTGCTGGGAAGGTGGGGACAGGCGGATCCGAGAACTGGCTGGCCGACCTAGCCAACTCGGCAAGCTCCAGGTTCCGGAGGAGACTGCCTCAAAAACACGGTGGACAGAGATTGAGGACAGCTGACATTGACCTCTGGTCTTCACAGACATACACACACGCGCGCACACACACGCACACACACACATGGTTAGGAATGGACCCCAACACAGTCCCTGAGTTCAGTAAACAAGTCTTTTCATATTTCAAACCAGCTAGAAAAGCCCAAAAGGGTTTTAATGTTCCCAGCAGAAGTAATGATCCATGTTGGGGGTAGGTGATTAATACTAACAAATTACTTTCATTATTGAAATATTACACTTTACTCGATAAATGTGTATAACTATTAGGTGTCAACTAAAATGTTTTTAGTGGTTTTATTAGCATATGCTAATTATACATGATAATGAGCTTCAATATGGCATTTTCATACATATATATGTATTTTGTCATGTTCACACCCATTACCCTCCCTGGCCCCTCTCTTTCTCACCAACCCCCTTCCTCTGCCCACCTAGTCCCCCTTTAAAGTGATTTTGAAATCAGGAGCTGTGCAGGCGATGAGATTTAGTCCTGGCCTGCGTCACACCCCAAAGGGGAGCTGTGTTGCCGCTCCCTGCTGACACTGGGCGCAGGCACGCAGCTCGATTCGGACAACGGAGCTGCCGCAGTTTGGATGAGGGTCACCCCTGAGCCCCTGTGTTGAAGCTTTGCGCCCCATGGGGGAAGTATTCCTGGGAGGAGCTGAGGCCGTTAGCCGAGGGGCCTCAGCCAGACCTTCCACCTGCCAGGCTGTGTGGGGAATCCTGTGAACTTATGGGACCGAGGGGCTCCTCAGAGGCGAGTGAAGCCCACCTCGGGGTGCCTGTGAGGCCATCTCCAGAGACCCTGGGAGCCTGGGGACTCTGGCCTAGCCAGTGGTGGGTTCAGAAGAGGGCGGTGTGATTGACAGGACATGACAGGCATGGGGCGGGTCTGGTAAGAGAAAGTGGAGCAGGGCAGCCTTCCTTGCTCTGGCCCTGACTCCTTGCTCTGTTCCCCTTTCTCTCTGCTTCCTGTCCAGCACCAGGTGAACCCCTCTTCCTCCACTGCCCTGCCGCCCTGATGTCTGCCCAAGCACATGGGCCGGCAGCCACGGCTGAAACTGAGCCAGAATCAAGCTTTGCACTTTGAAGTCGTTGCTCAGACACCAGGTCAGAGTGGTGGTGACTGTAACTAAGACACCAGCTGTGAGGGGAGCAGTTGCCTCTTCACAGGCTCCGCGTCCTCGCAAGCCCACCAGAGACCCAAAGCCACGGGTCCACCAATCACAGACGCAAACCCCACCATCAAGTGGAGCTTTCAAGTCCATGGGCCAAGTGTTCAGCCAGAGTGAAAGCCCTGCCCACCCCCTCCTGTCCCACCACATGGCCGCCTCTTCCCCTGAGGACTGGATTAGCTTCTCTGAGTTGCTGTGAGAAATGCAAATAAGGAGGAGAGCCGAATTCTCCCTGCCAAGACCTGGCCCCTGAGCCCCTGGAGGGCCTGAAGCCAACCAGACAGAATTAGCCATGGTCAGCAGGACTGCCCTGGTCACCCACCAACTCAGGCTGGAGAGACGGCTCAGCAGTTAAGCACACTGACTGCTCTTGCAGAGGACCTGGGTTCAGTTCCCAGCATCCACATGGCAGCTAATAACCATCCATAACTCCAGTTCCAGAGATTCTGACGCCCTCTTCTGGCCTCTTCAGGCATTGCATCACATGGGTGCATTTACATACATGCAGGCAAAATACTCATACACTCAAAATTAAAAATTTTATATATTGTTTTGTTCTGGTTTTCGTTTTTAAAATGTCTTTTAATGCTGGCTTTTCTAAAACATGAATGGTGTTGTGTATATATGAGGTTTACACCATAATGTTATGGGATTCATGTACAGAGTCAATAGTGTAAAAAAGGTGATTGTGTGAAGTCGCTAAGTTTGGGGATGTTTGTTTCCAGCAGTAGCTGCCTGCTGCACACTGCCTGCTCTGCAGATCTCTGGGGCTCAGAGGTGCCTATTTCCTTTTTCGCTCTGACTCTCCATCTCACAGCAAAATCTAATGAAATGCTTCAGCCTGGTTCCCTTTTTTGAGAGAAGGTCTTGTGTAACCCAGGCCAGCTTCAAACTCTAGATATAGCTGAGGATGACCTTGAACTTCTGATCCTCCTGCTTCCACCTCTGCAGTGCTGGGATTGCAGGTGTTCACCCTGCTTTATGTAGTGCTGAGGATGGACCTAAGATCCCTGCATGCTAAGCAAACATTCTACCCACCAAGCCACACCCCCTGCACTTGGCTGTGCTGGGTGAAACAGATTTGCCTTCAGCTCAAGACATCACTGAATGCTGCTCCCTCAGGGCGTGTTGTGCTGGTGAATGGGAAAGACGGAACGTGAAGATGCAGAGGACTTTCTGAGTTTGCCTGAATCACTGCTGTCTACTGTGTCCCCTCATCCCCACCCCAACGGCTCGGCCTGATTCTCTACAGGGTCAGGGTATCTTCACGGTCTGAGCATGATACCCTTCTCCTGGGGTGTCCCTCCCTGGAATGTCCGACAGTCCCAGGGAGAGACTCAGCACCACTAAGGCCCACAGACTCTGTCCCAGCAGAGGCCAAAATGAAGACGCACCAACAGTCCCCACTAAAAGTACAGATGGAGACCAGCAGGATTCTTTGGAACTTGGTTACAAATACCAGGTCCCCTCGGGGCTGAGGATGTGGCTCTGTTGGTGGAGGGCTTGCCCCGCGTACATAAAGTCCTGGGTTCCATTCCCAGCACCATGTAAATCCAACATGGCAGTGCACGCCTGGAATCCTAGCACTCAGGAGTTGGAGACAGGAGGATTGGAAGTTTAGGGTCATCCTCAGCTATGACCCAAGTTGGAAACACGCTCTCATAAACAAAAATGCTGAGTCCCAGGCCTTACCCTTCAAGTGCATGAGATCCATGTGAGCCAATGCAGGTGCTGTGGTTTGTGCCAAGCACAAAATGTACTAAACTGCAGCCCTGACCACAGCAAAAAGGACACTCAAGTCACCCAGCACCTTATTCAAATGTCACCTTCATTCCCTGTATTATGAAGGACACATTCACCAAGTGGCAGAGCCCAAGGCCAGGTCCCCAATGTGCACACAAATGTGTGGAAGGCAGATGCCCATCTTGAAACCAGCCCAACACCCCTCACTTGCTGAGGGACTGCCCACCCTCTGTGCCCTGAGACCACAGAGTTTCCTCAAGAAGCTGGCGTTCTCTGCCTGATATTTCCTAGTCCTGCCCTCTAATCCCCACAGGACAGCACCCACCTTGAAGGACAGGAGTGTGTGCTGGAAATGATCTCTGCAGAAACCATTAATCAGTTTATTAACAAGGGGGAAAAAATCCTAAGGACAGGTGATTCCTTTAAAATATCTCTGCAAACTAATGGTAAGGAAAATAAGGAATTTTAGAGCCAGAAAGCCCCCATAGCAGAAGTTAAATTCAAATCAAAATGCTCTCTGAATTTTAACAATCCTATTTTAAGCGCTTAATAAGCCCTGGAAATCCTGTTAATTTAAATTACTGGCCACACACCAACACCTCGCCTGAAATAATTTACACCTTCCATCATCTTGGGGAAAATTTTTCCCAAAAAATACATATATATATGTATATATATATATATACACACACACACACACACACGCACACACACATCCAAATGTATATGTGAGATATATGAGGCTGTTTGTGGCTTCTGCTGACTTGACTTTCTAGAATTCTCTGAACTTTGGGATGAAAAGACAGTCTCAAAGTAGACCTCGGCAGTGTCTCCCAATGATTTTTTTTTTTCTTTTTGTCCCTCATTCACGGTAACCTTTTCATAAAGACACAGCGAGGCTGAAGGTGACTGTAATTACAATTACGCAGCTGCCCGCACTGACAAGGCTTGACAGAGATAAGACACAACCCGGAAGGCGTTAGGTGACATGCAAATGAATTCTGCTGGGTTTTTTTTTTTTTTTCCAACTCCCTTTAGAAGAAGAAAAAAATCTTGTTTAAAAGATGTTCTGGAAGTGGAGCTGGTAGGAAGTTAATTAGCAAAAGAGGTGCTTGGGAGGGCGGCTGCGGAGACTACGGGCTTTACGGACCAACCCTCTCATTTCTGTTTGTACATCTCTGTGCATATGTGTGCATGTAGGTGCACATGTGTGTGTGTGCATGTGTGGTTATGCATGTGCATGCATGAGAAAGCCAGAGGTCAACCTAGCATCCTTCCTCAGGGACCATCCACTTTTTTTTTGCTGTTTGGGATTTTTGATTGTTTGAGACAGGTTCTCCCTGTAGCCCCAGATGGCTTGGAACTCACTATGTAGACCAGGCTGACCTCAGTCCCACAGAGATCCACCTGCCTCTGCCTCCTGAGTGCTGGGATTAACAGTGTGCAGCACCATGCCCAGCTTATCATCTTGTTTTTTGTTGTTGTTTGTTTGTTTGTTGAGAGAGGCTCTCACTGCCTGGAGGTGGCCAAGTAGGCTGAGCTGACCGGCCATCAAGCCCCAGCGACCTGCCTGTGTCTGCCCCTCCAGCTCTGGGATTACAAGTGTGTGCGATCACCATGTTGTTTGTTCTAAGGTAGGTTCTGGAGATTGAATCAGGCCCTCGTGTCTGCACTTTACTGATAGTCATCTCCCAGGCCCCATCTCTGAGTACTACTGAAGCCTCTGGAATCAGCCGGTTAGACAGTGCCTGGATCACATCACTTGCCTTCTATGCTGACTCCTCTTCAGAGCTCTCCCCCATCCGCCTCTGTGGGTGGGGACTAACCCAAAAAGGAAGCACCTTGCCTGGCCAATCAGCCCATGTCATCCCTCCCCAGTGATTGGCTCATGGATAGACATGTGACCAAAGTCAATCCAGTTTGTTGAATGTGAAAAGTCCCCCACAGGCTCCGTATATTTGAACGCTTGGTTGGAGCTGCGGTGCTTCTGTAGGTGAGGAAACCTTTGAGAAGTGAAGTTCAGCTAACAGGAGTGGGCAGCCTTGAAGGTTGACAACCCCCTCTGTTTCCCGCCTGGATTCCCGGCTTCCCTGTCTGCTGCGGTGGGAGCCATCCGTGCCGGGTGCTCCCGCCTCCCAGCTTCTGTGTCCCCACACAATGCACTGCATCCCCTAAAACCATGAGCCAAATAAATCCTTCCTGCATAAAGGTGCTTCACTGTGACTTTTTCCAGGAGGACTGGAAGCACACCCACACTGTTTTTCTGTTGCTGTGAAAACAGCTTAACGGAGACAGGGTTTTTTTCCGGCTCACAGTTCAAGGTACAGTCCATCATCGAGGGGGAGGAAGCGACCGTCACATGGCATCCACAGCAAGGAAACAGAGCTGTGAACGCTTCCAGCACTCAGAGGCTTGTCCATCTCTTCCACATGTCGGCCGCAAGCCAGTTCGGGTGTCAGAGGAGTCATGGGATCAGGTTTACCACAGCAACAACCCCACTTCCGGTACCAGTTCCTGCCTCTCTTTCCTGTATCTGTGATAAAATACCCTGGCAAAGGCAGCTTAAGGAAGAAGGTGTTTCTGTGGCTCACAGGTCAAGGCATAACCTTTGACGGTAAGGGAATGTGGAGTGGGTGGTGTGGTCACATGACACCTGCTGTGAGAAGCCGCTCCCGGCTCATTTTCACTCAGTCCCCAACCCAGCTATGAAGGTCGCCAGCCACTGTGGGCAGGTCCCCCCACATCCACTAGAGCAATTAAGGCACTCCTGGGGCTGGAGAATTAGCCCAGCAGTTAAGAGCACTGGCTGCTCTTGCAGAAGATCCAGGTTTGATTTTCAGCACCCACATGGCAGCTAACGACCATCCTAACACCATTTCCAGGGGATTCCATGCCCTCTTCTGGCCTCCGAGGGCATTGCTCGACGTGGGTGTGCCTACACACCTCCAAGCAATATACTCAAACACATAAAATAAAAATAATACGTATTTAAAAGATAATTCTCCGAAGATAAGCCTAGAGACCCATCTCCCAGGTGATTTCAGATCCTGTCAACAGGAACATATTGACAGTCAACACAAACCATCACACAGGCAGGTGTTTACTCACCCCCAGAGAGACTGAATTGGAGCATCTAGGTACAAGACCTGACATCATGGAGCCCCTGGAGAGTGTGCATGAGAGTGACGTCAGCCCAGTGGAAGGCCGTGCTGAAGGAAGGCCTAGACCTTCATCGATGCACCTGAGTCTCCCGTGTTCTAAAGTTTAAAAACTGGTCCCCTTCTTTTGGTTTGGGTTGGGCTTACTCAGTTTTGAGTTTTTGCTATTTGCAACAAACAAAACTGCCATCTTATTCTCTTCCAAAGCCCTGGGGGTTTTCAAAGCAAGAATAAAGAGATCATCAAGTTTCAATGCCCAAAACAACCTCAAAAAGCCAAGACACCACTGGGTCTTTCTCCTTGTATTCAAGCACACAGTAGCCTGCACTTTTCAAAAACTTTACATTCTTGGTAAAGATCCCAAGGAACTCTATCACCTCCTCCATGTCGCACCCATAGAACACTCAGGATGAAATTTTGAATCTAAAGCAACAACATCCATCTGTAGGTGGCTGGGGAAATATTCTCTGGCAAAAAGAAATTAAATAAATAAATATAAAAATCCACCAACAAAACCCAAATCCTAATATTAGATTTCTTGTGCTACCAAGTAAACTTTTTCTCTTATAGAACAAATTGTTCCTATAGAAACGAATGTTTTTCCAGCAGTGCAATTCCTATCAGGGTTGCTATGGAGACAGATTGAGAAAATTGGAGGAATGTAGAAAGAAGGTAAATAACTATTCAATGTCTCCTGAAACCAGCAGAAGGCAAACGCCCCTTTATTTTAAAATACCTGAGCACCCCGGGCAGCCTCGGGGACACAGAGAACACAATGCTCACGCCACAGCATCCTCAGGCCCCAGCTCTGGGACCACCTCCAGGCACAAGCGGGGAGGTCGTGTTGCTCAGCACTGCTCTGCATGTGGAGTTTTCAAGGACCAAGGACAGCAGGGATGCAGGCTGGGGTGTCACAGGCCACTCATGAGAAACTGTAGCAGTCAGGTCTGATGAGCATGCACACGCTGAAGGACTGCGTTTCCGAGCAAACCATTCATTTTCTGGAAGCTTCTCTGTGACAGACAAACTGCAGCCGGCTGCACAGCACTTGAGGTGCAAGGAGCACTTCTTTCCACTGGTGAGCACTTCCTTCTTCCACCAAAGAGAAGATGGAAGAAGGTGAACCGGAATCTTCTCTACTCTGTTTCTAGAATCTTCTACTTACAAGCAGAGAAGTGGCTGGTCGAAGGAGGAAGAGTAAAGGAAACAGCCCACGGCTGTTGCAACCATGTCACTGCCAGACACTAACTCATGGACCATGCGTCTTTTATGAAAAGAATACAGTGAAGAAAGATCATGTTTGGTTCTGTTTTGTTGATTTTTGCAGTCCTGGGGACTTCACACATGCTAAGCAAGGCTTGACCACTGAGCTACATTCCCAGCCTTCTTTTCACTTTTATATTTTTTTCTAATATGTGATTTATTATTTTTATTTTATGTGTATGAGTGTACTGCCTGCACGTATGCAAGTGCACCCATGTCAAGCAATGCCCACCGAAGTCAGAAGAGGGGGACAGTTCCCTAGAACTAGAGTTGCAGATGGTTGTTAGCCACCATGTGGGTGCTGGGAACTGAATCCAGGTCTTCTGCAAGAGCAGTCAGTGCTCTTAACCACTGAGCCATCTCTCCAGCCCTTTAGTTTTGTATTTTGAGACAGAGTCTTACTCACTAAGTTGCCCAGACTGGCTTTGAACTTGGCCATCCTCCTGCATCAGCCTCTCTAGCAGCAGGCCTGTGTCTACAGGCCAGATCATTGATCCCTTTTGTAAAAAAATGGGTTAGGGGATGTGAAGAGCGGGGATCCCCCCAGTAGCAGAGGTGTGGCAGCCCCACAGCACACCAGCCACAGAGTGACCAGGAGCCAGACAACACCACTGAAGACGAAAAGTGGCCGTGGGGATGAGAGGCAGGCACTGGAGAGTGGTGTGGCCTGTGGCTAAAGGCAGTGGCTCGCTCCTATCAAGGGAGTTTCAGACTGTCTGAGCAATTTGTCCATGGGCTAAATTGATGAAGGAGCCTGCATCAGCAGCTGTGGAACAGGGAACCTCCGCCTCAGCCAGACCACGTAGGCCATGCCTCTGATGGGAAGGAGTCCCTGATGCTGAGAAAGCCAACAGCCAAGGTGAAGGGACACAGAACTTCTGAGAAAACATCCAGTCGGGGGAAGTACTTCATGTGAAGCCGATGCCCCAGTCATACCTCTATCCTAGCATAGGCCACACCATCCCGGGACATCTGAGAGGCAGGGCCACAGCTTAGCTCTGCTTCCTGATCTGCCTAGATGTGAGCAGGCTCCTGCCACCACGCCTTCCTCACCATGGAGGACTGTGTGCTCTGAAACCATGAGCGAAAATCAACCCTGCTTCCTTGAGTTGCCTCTTTCTGGTGTTTTACCAAAGGCGTGTCAAGACAAGTAATCAGTTTGACTTCGGGATTTTAGAAACAAACATGGAAGTAATGTGAGCCTGTCTTCAAGTTTCCAGGCCCTGGAGCCCCACCTCCTGTGCCAGGAGCAAGCACAGTGCACTCTCCCACCTGTAATGGCAAGACTTCTGTCTCACTGGCACTGGTCTGGCAAATTCCTTGGCCTTCAAGGTCCTGGAGTGCCTAGTTTCTTTCTGTCACCAAATCCTTCAAGTTTGCCCCAGGATCCAAAATGACTGCATTCAGGCATCAGGCACAGATGTGAGTCCCAACTTAACTGCTGCTCTCGTTTTACAGCTGAGACATTGAGAGTTGGGACCGTCTGCTTTTCGGATGAGGAAACTGAGTCGAGAGGCTGAGCCACTCTCTCCCTCGAATTTTGATCCACTCAACCACAGACTAGGTTTTTGACTTCTGATGCCAAGAAAGGAGTTATTTTTAACTCTCAAAGGTGATTTTTGTTTTTTTAGAAATTTGTTTGCTTGTTTGTTTATTGAAACAGGGTCTCTTGCAACCCAGGATGGTCTCAAACTTGCTGTATAGCCAAGACTGACCTTGGACTTCAGATCCTCCTGCCTCTATCTCGAGGTGTGTGCCATCAGACCCTGTCTTGGGTGATCCTGGGAATCGAACCCAGGACTGCGTGCATGCTAATCAGACTTTCTACCAGCTGAGCCGTCTCCCCAGCCACAAAGGTGATTCTTGAGAGAGCAATGATTATCATTAAGGCCAGCCTGGGAGCGTCTCTTTATTTTAATCTGCAGGATAAACCCAGCCGTAGGCCATCTCTGTAAGAAATGTTTTCCATCCACAGCATTTTCGGGACTGGATTTACTCATCCAACCTCACAAAGAAAATCACTCCACTGAGCTTGACAGACTGCACAATGAAAAGTAAATTATTTTCCTGGAAATGAGCCCAAAAATAGCAGAGACTGGGTCTGCTTACAGATACCAGAGGCAACAAGACTGAATGTGTTAGTTTTAAGGGTGCAAATGTGTTTTGGAATACAAGACTCTTCTGAGGCTTGAGAACGAAAAAAAAATTGATTTTGCAGATACTACAATAAATCTTGGGGAATCGGCTCTGAAACAAACGCAGTGTGAACCTGGAGAGGCTGGCAGAGCCTTCATCTTGCACTCTGTAGGAGAGCCCAGAGGAGCCCGCCCCACCCGTCACAGTGCTTTACCCTCCCTTGTCCTCTTACCACAATAAAAGACAAGGAAATATTGATTACAGGAAGACCAAGTATCTCTCAAGCACTGAAGAGCCCCTGCCAGGCACAGAGAAAAGTTCAAATGGTTGATTTCTTGCAAAGAGCTGCAAACTCTTGCCTTCTGTATAGCTTTCTCCCTTCCAAGCCAGGACCTAAGTAGCTGGTGTCAGCCTCAAACAATGCCATTTATTTAGTTGTTCATTTTTCCAGTGTTTGTTAAGTGTCTTCTGCATATAATATACCATATCAGACAACAAGAATGCTCAGAAGTCCCTGCGTTTGGAGAGCAGAGCTAAGAACATATGCAGAGAAGCCAAGTACACACTTTCCCAGACTAGAGTATGTGGTTAAGGATGCTGGGAACAGGTGGTCCTGTTCCCACCACTTCCCAGAGGGAAAGGTTTGGGCAAGCCTGAGTCTGGTTAAGTCTCAGTCTCCTCATCTGTAAATGGGGGCCACAGAGTACCTCTCTCTCAAGATTGTTGGTAGGGAATGAGGCGGAGGAGCACACCCATATAAAATAGCAGATAGCCAATGTTCTCTCACAACTGTGTTTCTGACTTTTCTCATTGCTGTGACCAAGCACACACCAGAAGGGACATGAGGTAGGAAGGGTTCATCACAGCTCCTGGTTTATGAGGCAATGGACCGTCATGACAAGGAAGGTGTGGAGGTCACCGTGGTAGGGGGATGTGACTGGGGCTCCTCACATGTCAGCAAGACTAGGATGCCAGGGGGTGGGGGGCTAGGACCCTGAAACCCAGTCCCTATGACTCTACACCCACCAGCCAGGCCCCTTGTCCCAAAGATCCGTGGCCTCCCAAAACAACACCACTGCCTGGGGACCAAGTGTTCAGGTACATGAGCCCATGGGGACACTTCACACTCCAACCCTAAGAATCACTGGGTGCCACATGCACCGCATAAAGAAGCAGAAGACCTTCCTAGTACTGGGACTCCTGAGTGCTGGAACCGTCTTCGTCTCTGTCTACGTGCTGCTGGTGGGAAGGAGGGAAACTCATCCAGCTGCCCTGTGTGTCCCTCCCTCCCTCTGTGCCCATCAATAAAGTTAGGAATAAGCATGTGACCCCCTCATGTGGACCCCATAGGCTTCTGTTAAAGCCCAGCACATGCAGAAATGGCTGAGTGTGGGGGGTGCATGCCTGAGATCCCATCACTCAGGAGATGGAAGCAGGAAGACCAGCAGTTCAAGGCCATCCTTGACTGCATAACATATCTGAGGCCAGCCTGGGCTATATAGCAAGAACTTATCTAAAATGGAAGGAAAGAAGAAAGGAAGGAATGGAGGGAAGGAGGAAGGGAGAGAGGGAGGGAGGGAGGGAGGGAGCGAGGGAGGGAGGGAGGGAGCGAGGGAGGGAGCGAGGGAGGGAGGGAGGAAACCATTATGTAGGATGGAATGTAGGCCCATTATATAGGGTCTAAAGTGACACTATGAGGCAGACAGCCAGAGTTGAGGTGCCACAGCCAACCCAAGCAACAGAGACAGTCCTCCAGTGACAGCACATGAACCTCAGGCAGAGCGCAAGACTCCACCACTACAAGAAAGGTAGAAACAAACCTGAACTGGGCTGTAAGGAGGAGGCACACATAGCTAATTGCTGAGCCTTACCACATAATCCAACTGGGAAGGACAGGGTGTCCTCTGAAAATACACACAGAAGCAGCTGGCAGGAAGGGACGGCAGGGTCATTCTGTACACAGGCTGGGGTTCCAGGTAGACCCTTGTCAATCATTACCCATGATGTACCCACTGGATGACCCAGGACAAGTCCCTGTCCCCTTTCAGCCTGGGCTAGGTAGGTGAGGGTTTCAGACAGAGCTTGGAGAGTAGCCCTGGGCAGGCGTTCTCCGTGCAGAACAGAGCCTGGAGGGAGACAGTCCCATGGGCCCTGGAAGGAGGGCCGCCTGCAGGCGGAGACAGTCCCATGTTCCTGACAGAAGCAGCCACAGCAGAGACAACATCCTGTTCCCAGGCCCTCAAAGACTATGGATATGCAAGCGGAGGATGAGTCAGGGGTCGCAGACTACAGGAGCCGCCGGGGGAAAGCTAATGGAGTCAAGGCTATAACAAAAAGGCAGATCCTCTGCAATAATTATGCACCAGTGGTTATGGGCAGGCACACACACACACACATGTGCCTTCACTCTCTCCCCCCTTAGCACACAGGTCTGAACAGAGCTGTGGAGGCCCCACCTGGGAGGCTCAGCAAGGTGTTGACGGGAAGAAGTATCATAGACAGATTGTACAGCAGAGGTAGAAAGATAAAATGAGCTGACTCCTGGATGAGGGCAGTCCACCTGGAGGACCGTCCCACTGTCTGTCTTTAGTACTTAGGACTCTCTGAGCCTGGACTCGTAGTCTGCCTAATGGAACTGTGCGGCCTGCTGTAGAATGCTGCCCTCCAGCCTGGCCTGGTCATCTTGGAACCAAAGCAGCTGTGCTTTGCTCATGGGCCTGGTGGAAGAGGAGGAATCCATCAGCCCCTCACCTGAAATTCAATCTATCACCCGACCATGCTACAGCAGCATGTGGGCTCTGCAGGTGCTGGGACAGAGAGACTCTGTCAGCGCAGCTCTAGGCTAGGGAGGTTGTCACCCGGGCTGAGGTGCGCTTTTCAGTGATGCAGCTGTTGAGGGCAGAGTTCGCCCATCCTTCTCTAAGTGAGTCCAGTGAGCCTGTTGGTTCAGCAAGCTGGACTTAGGTGGAATTGGTTCTCCAGTCTGTCATGGGAGTCCAGCCTGGGGACCGCTCATGTATCCCTAGGAAAAGTCACACACCATACCCAAATACTGTCACCTGAAATGACTTGTTACAGGACTCAGAGTAACTCAGGGGACAGTACCTGGCCTATGTGGACATTCACTAAGCACTGGCTATTCAATCTGCAGTGCTTTTGTATCTGGGTCAGAAGCTGAGCTTAGAGATCCTCCTGAAGAACCAAGAACTAGTATAGGCTTTGGGTGCAGCACTCAGAAGATGCTGTGTAGCCTCAGGCAAGGTCCATAACTTCTCTGAACCTCGATTCTTCCTTTGAAATTGGAGTGGTACTGTTTCCCTGAGAAGACTGAGTGAGAGTTCGGATGGGCCGGTCTCTCCCCTCTGCTTGGCGTCTCCTTAACATCTGCCCCATGACTGCACAGCTCCTCTTGGAGCAAGAACGCAATGTTAGCATCCAGCCTCTGCTCAGACCACAGCGCTTTGCGCTGCCTCTCTCCTCTCACAGACACCCAGAGGCATCTACTGAGATGCCGCCTGTGAGTCCCTAGCGCACAGGACATCCTGGAGCCGATATCTCTCACCTGGGAAGTGAGTTTACATCAAAGTGAGTGCAGGTGGCCCCCAGCCTGCTCCCCACCCTTTCCCTGACTCCTGCCTGGGAATCAGAGAGCCGGGCTGCAGGCTTTTGCTAGAAACATCCCCCACCCTCAGAGAGGTTTAAGATGAGACCCCATTGCAGTCACCTGGGTCCTGATTTCCTCTTCTGAGCTCCTGCTGTACTGTCTGTCCCTGGTACTGGAGCCTGAGTCCTCCACAGAGCCTCGGCCATATTATTGTCTGTCTGTCTGTCTGTAGTGTCAAGAACTTTTCTAATAAAGTCCTTACCCCCAACAATCCATTTCAGTGTCCCTTTTGAAGCCCCATCTGAAATCTTTCACTGAGGGGTGGTTACTATTTACCCTAGACAGGGAGGCACTGACCAACCAAAGAAACAATTCCATCAGGTCCGGTTTTTGATATTGTGATTGTCACAGGAGCACAGGGGACTCAGAAGCATCTACAACAAAAAAACCAGCTCAAGGCCAGGCCTAATGGTGCACACTTTTAATCCCAGCACTCGGGAGATAGAGTCAGGCCAGTCTCTGTGAGGTCAAGCCCAGCCTGGTCTACAAAGCAAGTTCCAGGTCAGCTGAGGCTACAGGGAGACCCTGTCTCCAAATAAATAAACAAACAAACAGCCCAGCGTGGGCAAAGACTAAGAGAGTTGTGTCCCTGGAGCTTCCTGCATGGCTTGCAATGAACTTCACCTATGAGATCCCCTTTCCCACCTTTCTGATTTACTACAGAGATAAACTTGGAGGGGCTAAGACAAGTCTGCTGGATTTCCGGGTAGTTTTGAGAGCCCTGTAGACCAGAGAATGTTCACACAGCACCCACCGAAGATGGGACAGGCTGGCACTTACTGACATGTTAATCCGCCCAGAAGCCGACTTTCAACCCAGAAGCCTGGGGCTTTGAAGCTGGATTTTGTCTTTCTTGTTCTGTTCTGTGTGCCTGGAGTAGGTGTGGCAATACAACACAGGGGCTCAGGAAGTGACCCTCCATTGGAAGATGAAGGCGCACACAGCGTGTCTTTCTAGGAAGAGGGACTTTTGAACCTCTCAGCAGAACCTGTGTCCTAAACAGACCAGGAACCGCTGACCAGCTGACCAAACTTCTTGAACGCTGCTGGCTCCAGCCCTTGGGTTCCGATGACAAGGATCATATACTCTGCTGAACAAAGGAGTGCTCAGCCCTGGGAGACAAGTAGCCCGTTCCACCATCAGATCAAGATCAGCTGACCAGTGACACAGCCACTGCCCAAGTGTTAGAGGGTCCCAGTGAGCAGCCTCTGAAGTGAGTCACAGTTAGAATGAATGTGTCCACAGGAACCAATCATGTGCATCCAGACAAAATTGATCTTTCAGAAACACTGCACAAATGTAGATTCAGGGCTGGAGAGATGGCTCAGTCCCTAAAGTGCTTGCCTTGCAAGCATGAGGACCTGAGTTTGATCCCCAGGCCCTACAGGTATGTGGCATCCGCTTGTAACCCCAGTACTGTGGAGAGCAGAGATAGAACAATCTCTAGGACTTTCCGGCCAACAGTCTAGCTCTTGGTTCATTGAGAGACCCTGTCTCAAGGGAATAAGGCGGAGAGTGATAGGACAGGGCACTGGACATCCTCTTCCACACATCCACATGTAGGCATGCAAATCCACAGGCACGCATGTACATATATCACATGTATATAGAAATATTTTTCAAATAATGTGAACGGCTCTTGAGGAGTCACATCCAAAGTTGACCTCTAGCCTCAACAACCCCACACTTGAACATACACAGGCAGGCACACAGATACACACACACACACCTTGTGCCTAGCTCTGTGCATACAGTTAGGGGTGAAGGACAAGGGTCTGTTCACAGTGTGCAGAACAGGTAGGCATGACTGATGAGGTAGAAGCTGGTAGACAAGTCTCCTTTCCAAGGAGTCTATTTAACTGGCTGGCAGAAAACTTGACTTAAATAAACACAGCCAGGAGTGTTTTGAAAACTGACTTGGAGTGATAAATGATACTCTAGGGAGAGGGCTTTGTCCCCGCCTGGGTGGCATCTGAGCCAGATGAGGTTATCAGCCAACATTTCCAAACCAAGTAGATGGATCTCCTTGGGATGGAATAAACAGAGCAACAGAGCAAGGATTGGAGAACTCTGCTGACTGAGAAATGACTGCCAAGGCAGAGCTCGGCTTCCCTTCTTAGCCACTCACAGACCTCAGAGTTATTCAACAAGGAAAGAAGGATGGATATGTTATATGTCACCAGGTAACTGTCCACTGAGGGTTTCTTGAGGCCACTAACAAGATTAAAGCCAGCCCAGCGGGCACACAAGACAGCCACCATCCCCATCTTCCTGTGGTTCGTTGGCGGGCACCTCAAAGCAAGTCTCTACCCTGGGGCTCCATTGGTTCCTTGAGGGTGGCTCCTGGTGCCAAGGCCCCGTGTCTACTCCCCACTGTTTCAATTTTCTCTTCCAAGTGAAACACTTCAGGGAGAAGGCATTAAAACAGAATGAGTCTGGGCCCTGCTCTCGCGCTCTCTCTCTCTCTCTCTCTCTCTCTCTCCAGAAGCACTAGTTCTTTAATGGCTGGCTAGACAATGAGGGCTGCCAAAGAACCCCAGTGACCCCTGAGGGAGTCATGTGTCATCAGACCTGCCCCTTCCCTAGTGGGTATGACGTCATGTGTCATCAGACCTGCCCCTTCCCCAGTGGGTATGACCCCCAGTGTCTCTTTCTGTGGATAGGTTCTTTCTAGCAGTAGAAAAAGCCTCTTCCCAAGGAGGAACCGAATGTCACCGAACGTCAGTGAGTGTCCACACAGAAGCAGCCAATCCAGACTCCTCCCAACTGGCCCTGCCGAGAAGGCAGGGGACACAGGCCAACAGCAGCCCGAGCTTGCTGACCTCTGCCTTCTGAGTTATTTAACAAGGAAAGAGGCAGTGGCCTCCTCAGGGACCTCCACTCATAAAGCCAGATCCTTAACTACGTTTTGGGAAACAATTCCAGGACAGGCGAGAATGAAGCAAATCGATCAAGTTTATCAGGGAGATGAGGATTTACAGGCGTCAGATTTAAGCGGAAATGTTAATAGAAAGAGACACTTAAGAAAAGAGTTCAGTCTGGGCTTGAACTCATTATGTAGCTGAAACTGACCCTGAGCTCAAGATCCCCCTGCCTCGGCCTCCTGAGTGCATCACCACACCCAGTGTGTGCAGTGCTGGGGATGAACCCAGGGCTTTGTGCATGCTAGGCAAGCACTCTACCCACTGAGCTACAGCCCAAGGCCCCTTGGTTTTCTTATCTTAAAGAACTTCCTCTTTATAAATAAACATGCATGTCATATTAGGAAGTACTTGTCCCGGTTTAGGGAAAGCTGTCAACACTCCAGCCCTGAGCAGTCCTATATCCTCCGTCATGTTGAACATCCTGTTAATGATGTCTTTAAGAAAACACAAGTTCTCTCTGTGGGCAGTTTCAGCTTATTTGATTGTGTTGAAGTCTCTTCACTCTGAGCCAGCAGAAAATGCAAACTAGATCCCAGGCTGAGAGGTTTTCCCTTTCCAAACACCTTATCTTCTATCTCCTCCTCTCCTTGGCCCACAGGGTAGCGAGCAGCATGTGCAGACCCAGAGCTGAAGCCTAGGGAGGGACTCTCTAGATCTCTCTCTCTCTCTCTCTCTCTCTCTCTCTCTCTCTCACACACACACACACACACACACACACACGCACACACACAGTGCCACTGACCATAGTGATCTGAGAGCTTTGCCCTCCAAAGACCTCCCAGGATTAGCAGGACAGGGATAAGAATCTTCCATTAGGAGTTTCGCTCCGACAGAGGAAGAGCCCTGCCAGAGGCTAGAGGATGAGTTCCAGCCAGAGAAAAAGGGACCCTGTCAGCATTTTGATATTTAGTTCTTCTGAAATCAAAATGTGAAATGAGTTAACAAAATTGTTTCTAAATCACCAAACCCAATCATGCAAAATACATTTTTCTTACATTATTTATTTAGTATGTATTTGTATATGGGTATGTCTGAGGACGACTTGTGGGAGTCTTCTCTCCTCCCACTGTAGGATCTGGGGATTGAACACAGGTCATCAGGCTTGCTGGCAAGCACCTTTCCCCTCTGAGCCATCTTTCTGGGCCCATACAATATATTTTGAATATACAAATTTATAAATATTACCAAATAAGCACCACAGTGAATATAAAAAAATAAGAATACATAGGCTATGTTTAAGATGAATTAAGCAATATGAATTCATAGTTTTATAAAAAGAAAAAGTTTCAAAGCTGAAGAGAGCCAGGACTGGTGACACACACTTTAATCCTGGCAGAGGCAGGCAGATCTCTGTGAGTTCCAGGCCAATTTGGTCTACATACTGAATTCCAGGCCAGCAAGGGCTGCATAGAGAGACCCTCCCAACAAAACAACAAACAAAATGACAAAAGAAAATAATAGGAATAAATCTTAAATAAGAAAAATGTATTTGACATTTTTTTCAGTTTGTCTGGAAAGAAGAAACCAGTAGCTGAGGTGTTTTGAGGGTGTTTTGAAGATTTGGGGGTTGTTTTGCAGAGGGTTGTTTGAGATAAAGTCTCATGTAGCACAGGCTGGCCTTGAACTTACCATGTAGCCAAGAATAACCCTGAACTTCTTTTTCTTTTTGAAATAGCAAGAAATGTTATTAAAGAGACGGCTCAGGATTCACTGCAAGGGAGAAGTGGGCTCTTTGAGATAAGAACCCAAGAGCCTGAACTGGGACTTGTGACCATCCTGCCTCCACCTCCTGAGTGCTAGAATTATAGGACACACCACAGCAGTTTACAGAATGCTGGAGATGGAGTCAAGGTGTGGTACAGCCTTATCCCCTGAGCCAGACAGATGCCATCTTCATGAGTTCAGCTGTGCCCACCTGCAAAAGTCCCAGCTGGGCTTTTGGACTGTGGGCCTTCCCTCATAGAAGGAGGGCAACTCCTGGAAGCCTCCCCTGAGTATCCAGTCCCTCTTTTCAACCAGTTTTATGTAATTCCACCCTCACTGCATGTGACCTCAGGATCTCAGGGAGGGACTAGAGTATATAGTTGGGAGCTGGAGAGATGGCTCAGGGGTTAAGAATACTTGCTGTTCTTCCAGAAAACCCAGGTTCAATTCCCAGCACCCACATGGCAACTAACAACCGTCTATAAGTCCAGTTCCACAGGATTCAACACCCTCTTTTGGCCTCTGCAAGACATTGCACACACTTGGTGCCGTTATGTACATGCAGTCAAAACACTCATACACATAAAATAAAAATAATAAACAAAAGATTTAGAGTATATAGATTCAGGAGGACCAGGGAGAAGGACTCCATCAACACAGCCCTTGGGGAGTCATCATTCAAGCGGGAAGCAGATTTTCCAGCGTGGCTGCTTTAAGGTTCGTCCTCACTCAGACCCGTCACCAATCACTCTATAAGTAATCCTAAAGAACGCATTAGTTCTCCAGAAGAAACTGTGGTGGAATGGAACTTTGGTTAATCATTGGAATCTCGGGGGAATGGAGATAGATGTTGCCTGACGACCCCAGGGAGAAAATTCTCACACCACCGCGGCTTTGGGCATGCTTGGCAAGCATTCTACCCACAAAGCCACATCTGCAGTCCAAAATATTTGATTCTCCAAGTGCAATCATTATAGATAAAAGTGTGCATTAATAAAGAGGTAAATATGAGCAAAATAAAATGGCATCTATATACAAAATATCAATATGGAACCCATTGTCTGTATGTGGGCCAAATGAAGCTTATTGATTTTTTTAAGTGTGCATCAACATCACCACAGGTGAGTTCCAAGCATCTTCTGGAGCAAGTTTTTTTAACTGTTCAAAAATTGTGAGCCAGCGAGATGGTCCAGCAGGTAAAGGAGCTTGCCTCCAAACTTGATGAGCTGAGTTTGATACCAGAGCCCTCATGGCCGGAGAGAATCCACATCCACAGGAGAGATGGCTCAGCAGTTAAGGGCATGTACTGCTTTGCAGAGGACCCAGGTTTGGTTCCCGCACCCACGTCAGGCTGCTTTTGATCCTTGCCTCTCTGATGCTGGCTTCTGTCTGTACTTCTGTCAGATCCCAAACGCCACACTCGCACTCCACTGACAGGGAACTTTAATTAGGCTCTTGTTCCACATACAACTTCCCCTCTTTCTCTTTAGGGTAATGAAGTTGAGAAAATGAGCTTCCCAAACAAGCAATCTTTTGGATTTTTAATACAGAATAAAATGCTCATGGGAGTATCTCAAGACAAAATGAGTAAGCACTCAGACTTCTGAAGATACCAAAATAACAGCACTATATTTTTTAAAAGAAAAAAAAAGTATTTGGGTGCTTAAAAATAGCACAGTATACCAGAATACCAAAAAGAGAAAAATTTACTGCAGTCATTAGCCCAGTTGCTAGGAGACCTGGGCACAAGCCTGAAGCACAGGTAGAGAGGGCTCTGCTTCCAGAAAGAGCAAGGAAAGGGGAATTCGCTTCAGCAGCCACAGGCGATAGAGAAGTCCTGGTGATCACGACCACTGTCCTGAGGAGTTTGTGTTTCTTTAGAATGCAGTCTGAATTCCGTCTTGCATCGAGCATGGGAACACTAATCACTAAGAATAATTATGATGTTGATTGGTATTTTTCAAACATCATATTTATTCTCAAACAGCACATAAAGATTCTCATTTTTCTTGCTTACAGAGAACTATGCTGTTAGCTGGGCCTGGTGGCAAAAGTCTGTCATTCCAGCTATTTGGGAGGCAGGAGGATTGAGCCCTTTAAGGCCAGCCTGGGCTATTTATTAAAACTCCATCTCAAAAGGAAAAAGAAAAAAACAAAGGTTGCAGATGTGGAGGGCTTGTCTAGGACTCTGGCATGTCAAGGTTCTGGGTTCTATCTTGGCAGAGGGAGGGAGAGACATATAGAGACAGAGAGATGGGCTAATCTCTACTATACAAAAAGCGCTTGAAAGCAGAGGGGCACAAGCTAGGGGTAAGGGAGAACACATGCTTGACACAACAAAAAGAAGGTGTGTTTGTGCATGCTGCAAATGTGCATGTGCATGTGTGTAGTATAAGTATGTACACCTGAGTGTGCATGTGCCTGTGTGTGTAAATGTATGTGTCTGTGTGTATATGCATGTGCATGTGTGTAAGCGTGTGTGGGTTGTGTAAATGTATGTGTCTCTGTGTGTATATACATGTGCATGTGTGTAAACGTGTGTGGGTTGTGTAAATGTATGTGTCTCTGTGTGTATATACATGTGTATGTGTGTAAACATGTGTGGGTTGTGTAAATGTATGTGTCTGTGTGTATATGCATGTACATGTGTGTAAATGTGTGTGGGTTGTGTAAATGTATGTGTCTGTGTGTATATGCATGTGCATGTGTATAAATGTGTGTGGGTTGTGTACATGTATGTGTCTGTGTGTATATGCATGTACATGTGTGTAAATGTGTGTGGGTTGTGTAAATGTATGTGTCTGTGTGTATATGCATGTGCATGTGTGTAAATGTGTGTGGGTTGTGTACATGTATGTGTCTGTGTGTATATGCATGTACATATGTGTAAACGTGTGTGGGTTGTGTACATGTATGTGTGTATATGCATGTGCATATGTATAAATGTGTGTGGGTTGTGTACATGTATGTGTCTGTGTGTATATGCATGTGCATGTGTCTAAACATGTGTGGGTACATGTGTTTGATGTGTGATCATGTTCATGTACATAGAGGTACATGCAAATATGTGCATAAGTTACTTTTCCGTTGCTGTGATAAAACACCATGACCAAGACAACTCATAGAAGGAAAGGTTTACTTGGCTTCCCGTTCGAGGGGGATGGAGTCCGCCATGGTGGGGAGACGCGGTGGCAGGAGCGGAGGCCGAGAGCTCACGTCTCCAAGGACAAACAGGAAGCAGACAGAGCGAACTTGAAGTGGGATGGGCTGTGAACCTTTAGTCTACTCCCAGTGACATGCTTCCTCCAGCAAGGCTCTACCTCCTAAAGATTCCATGAGCTCCCAAACCGTGCTACCAACTGGGCACAAGGCGTTGAGCCTGTGAGGGACAGTTCTCATTCCAACCACCACAATAATAGGTGCATCTTCACCCAAGTATATGCATGTGTGCAAATGTGTGTATGCATGTACAAATCTGTCTATGCATATGCATGCACATGCCCATGTGTGTAAGCATGTGCTCATGCAAACGTGGTACACACAATGGCTCCTTACAGCATGAAGCACAGGAAAAATAAACCAGAAACTGGTGGAAAGTGTTTGCCAGAGAGTATAGAGAAGGAGGGAGATGGAACCTAGGCTCTGAGGACACTGTTTGTTTGTGGCCTGAAACTTACTATGTAGACCAGGCTAGCCTCAATCTTACAGAGATCTGCCTGCCTCTGCCCCTGGAGTCCTGGGATTAAAGGCATGCACCACCATGCCCTGCTAGACTACCTTTGTATACAGTCTGGTTTCATGGAAAGAAGCCACATCTAAGACTGAGAGTAAGCAGAAACAGATCTGCCCAAGCAAACTGCGAATAGGAGCTTAATATTCAAGAAAACTACTACATCAGAATTAATTTTTGAGCATGTATGTCATGCAAGAGAATGCTCTCGCCCTTGGGAGCCTGGGACTGAGGTACCTGTGGGTAAAAGGCTCTAGTGCCTGTCTGCTTCCAAACATTTTGGAAAAACACATAATAGAGCAAAAATGTCAAATGCCAAGCGTTGAGCCAGATGAGGGACACAGAGTGGTCTTAAATTATATTTGCCCTTTTCAACGCATCTGAAATGTTTCAGAATAAGCACTGTGGAATGATACACCAAGCATGCAAAGCTAGTTGTGGATGAGGCTCGGAGGACTGAGCTGCTAGAGCCGTACCAGGCCCACCCTCCACTGCTCCGCTGCATCTGTGAAACCCACTACTGGTTCCCATGTGGACCAGGGCCAGGGGAGCAGAAGACAGACCATGTATAATCAAGTGATGCTGTTAAATGAAACCCTAGCCTTGCCTGATCCCTGTGAAGCCACTTGGCAGAACTCTTCAAAGTCTCTATCCAATGATCACCTCATTGGGTATCTGAAATACCCAGGTCCCAAGGTGCCTGTGTCTTTAAGATGTACTAAGAGGGACTGGAGAGATAGCTCAGCAGTTAAAAGCACTGCCTACTTTCTCAGAGTACCTGGGTTCAATTCCTAGCACCCACATAGCAACTAACAATCATTTATAACTCTAGTTCCAGGGGATCTGACAGCCTCTTCTGTCCTCCTCGGGCATCATATGACATGGGTGCCTCATATACATGCATGCAATACACGTATACACATAAAATTAAAATAACGCAAAAAAAGAAAGAAAGAAAGAAAAAGATGTGCTAAGAGACTGGGGCACAGCATGAAGAATGTAGCCACTACCCTTTGTACACACGGGCTCCTGTACGCACAAACTATTTCTGGAAGGGTTAGAGAAGCTAATTCTTTTTCCATAGGAAGGAAAATCAAGTGCAATAGTCTGAGGCTTACCTCTGAGCCTTTTTGTTCTATTTTTATTTCTACCATGGGAACGTGTTAACTATACAAAATGCTTTTCATAAGTGGTGATGAATAGTGGGTGGATAGATGGACAGGTAAGTGGGTGGGTGGGTGGATGGATGGATGGATAGGTGGGTGAGTAGATGGATGGATGGTGGATGGATGGACAGACAGATGGGTGGATGGATGGGTGGTTGGATGGATGGCTAGGTGGATGGATGGACAGACGGATGGGTATGTGGGTGGGTAGATAGATGACTAGGTGGATGGACAGATGGATGGGCGGATGGGTGGATGGGTGGGTGGGTGGATGGATGACTAGGTGGATAGACAGATGGATGGGTGGATGGGTGGATAGGTGGATGGACAGACCGATGGGTGAATGGATGACTAGGTGGATAGATGGATGGGTGGATGGGTGGATGGGTGGGTAGGTGGATGGGTGGGTGGGTGGGTAGGTGGGTGGGTGGGTGGATGGGTGGGTGGGTGGATGGGTGGATGGATGGCTTGGTGGGTAGTACATAGAAAAGTAAGTTTACTCCTAGGTCCCATCCCAGCCACTTGCTCCATGACGCCCCCTCACTCCTCCCAGTGACAAAACCTAGCTGCTCTGAGCAGCTCAGGTCTTCAGTTGACAGCACACAGCTTCTCTCTGCTCTCCTCTCCTTGAACATCAGGGCCCTCCTCCTCATATCCCCTTCCCTGAGACACTCCTGCATTTGGCTGCCATTGCCACCCTTGCCAAAGGAGCTTCATCTGCCGGACTCTGACGCCATCCACTTTCCCAGCAAAGACAGCGGCAGACAGCAACGGAGCTCTGGAATGGAGGCTGCTCGGCTTCAACCCAGAGCAGTTCTGCTTTCACACCCCTGGGAAGGCCTCTGAGGAGCTGCAGAGGCCCAGCTTTCCCGGACGCTGCCTGCTCACATCCTCTGCTGTCTCAGGGCCTATATGTACAGCCACTTCACTCACATCACACCCTGAGGACCTTATCTCTCTGGCTGTGACACAGGTAAAGCTCTTGGGACTTTCCTTTCTGGCAGAAGGCAGGAAGCACGGGCCGAGGGTGAGGCCCTCATTCTCATTTCTTTTGCTTGATCCCACCAGGACTGGGAAATGAAAAAAAAACTCAACTCTGAAAAACTGATACTGCTCAGAGGACTGCTGTCCCCAGGCTAGCCTCTGTCCCATCACACGGGAAACCATGCTGTGAAGGAATGGAGAGAAATAAGAACAAGGACAATGGAGGGAGAGCTCAGAAGATGACTCGGTAGATATGGCTTGCTATGCGAGCTGAGTACCAGATTCCAGATCCCCAGAACCCACATAAATAATAAATATCACGCGGGCATGGTGGCCCACCTGTAATCCCAGCGCTTGATAGGTGGAGACAGGAGATCCCCAGGGCAAGCTGTCTAGCTGGAGACGAGTCCTATCAGTGAGCTTTAGGCTGAATGACAAGACAATGCCTCGATGACTAAGGAGGTACAACCAGGGATGATCCATCCGTTAACCTCTAGTCTCTACATTGATGCACATACAACCACACACACACACACACACACACACACACACACACACACTCACAGCACACATACATATGAACAAAAAAACTAAAATAAACAGCAGCGTGGGAGTCTCTCGGAAATGCGGAGCAGGCGTGGGACTGTTGGTGCCAACGTTAGATGTTTCTTTCATTCTGTGATTGCAGCACATGACAAACAGTTTAAGGAAGAAAAGGCTTATTCAGGCTCATGGTTTTAAACCTGTCAGCCCATCATGGTGGGCAGGGCGCAGCAAAGCCATTCACATCACGGTGGACCACGATACAGGAAAATGGTGTGGTTCAGTGGATAGTGCTTGCCTTGGCACAAAGTCCACGGTTTGATCCTCAGCATAGACCAAAACCAGGCATGGTGGCACAGACCTGTAACTCCAGCACTTGTGAAGTGGAGGCAGAAGCATCAGAAGAAGGTTCAGCCACATAGCAAGTTCCAGGCCAGCCTAGCATACATGAGACCTTGTCTCAAAAACTACATCACCATTTTTCTGTCCTGTCCTTAACCCCCATGCATGCATTATATGCACAGCACAGCGAATCTGAACTAGTCATGTTTTAAGCACTCAGTGGCTCCTTATGACTTGTCACTACTGTGGGACATCGTTCAACCCCATTGGATAGAAGTCTGCCTCAAAAACTCGGGAAACCAGGAGTGGTGGTTCACACCTATCATCCCCATACTTGGCAGGCTGAAGCGGGAGGATCAGGAGTTCAAAATCATCCTCGGCTATATAGCAAATCTGAAGCCATCCTGGGCTACAGGAGACTCTGCCTCAAGATAGATAGATAAATAAATAAATAAATAAATAAATAAATAAATAAATAAATAAATGCTGGATAAAACCATTGATTAGGTTGGAGCCACCTCATTTAACTGTCTCTGGAAATAGTCGGGCAGACATATCCAGGGGTGCAATTTACCAGCCTAAGCATCTGCCAATGCAATCAAACTGAGGAGATTACTCATGGCACCTCCTCGTCATTGATTAATTTACATTGTCCCTCATGGGAAACCAGCAATGCTGTTGAATGCCGATTTTCTGGAAGCCCCACTGGAGTGATCCTGGGAGGAAGTCCAGCCTTGGGGTCTAATGGACTCAGGAGATCTTCTGGGTCTTGGTGCTCGCTCTCCCCTACCCCGCCCCCCAAGATCTCCTGGCATCGATATTTTACCCAGGTTTGGAGGACCCATTGTATTAGTCAGGTTTCTCTAGGGGAACAGAACTGACAGGATGAATATGTATCATACAGAGGATTTATATTATGCAGAGGCTCCCATCATAGGGGCTGGGTCATTCAACCACGGCCATCTATAGAGGCTGCAGGAGAGGCCAAGAGCCCAGTAGCTGCTCAGTCCATGAAGCTGGGTCCCAAACTGATTCTGAAAGCCTGGAGGATTCCTGAAGAGCCACTGGCCTCTGGTCCATGATGGAAACTCAAGCACCTGGGTTCTGATGGTGGCGAAGGATGGCAGCTGTGGCAGTCATGTAAGTGCATTCACCATCAAGAAGAGAGGCAGCCCGCAAGCAAGGCATTTTCTCCTCAGATCCATTTGTATCTGAACCACCGCAAGAAGGTGCCAGCTACCCTGAGCTTAAAGGTCTATCCTGAGCTTAAAGGTCTTCCTCCATCAGTTAATCCTTTCTGGAACTGCTATCACAGACCTGTCCAGAGCCCTGCTTCTCAGTGGATTCCAGGTCCTTCCCAGCTGACAGTCAAGCTTACCCAACACACCTGTGCCAGTCCCATGCCAACTGCTGCAGCTGAAGCATCCTCTGTCACTTCCAAGGCCACCTTGGTGCAGCCTGCCATTTGACAGGCTGGAAACCTGGAGCTCAGCAAACCCAGTAAACTGCTTAGGCCCACGCAATTAAAGTGCTCAGGCAGGTGCTGGCACTGGAGCACTCAGTCCCAAGCACTCTGTTGTTCTGCTGTCCTCTGCGTCCTGCTGGGCTGGGATGATTCATCTCACTGTCAAGCTGAGAGAACACAGAATCACCAGGGGAGCACTGTTCTGGGTGCTCTTCCAGGGAATTTCCAGAGAGGTTTAAGGGAGGGGCGAGACCAATGCTGAATGCAGCCGCACTCTCCAGTGGGCTGGTGAATTAAAAAGAAAGCCAGATGAGCGCTTGCTCACTCTCGCTCTCACTCTCTCTCTCTCCCTCTCTACCCGCCCCATTCTTCCTGACTGTGGATACAATGTAACCAGTTTCCTCCCAGGCCCTCACTCTCTCCCTCTCCACCCCCACATCCTTCCTGACTGTGGATACAATGTAACCAGTTTCCTCCCAGGCCTGCGCCCGTGCCTACCCTACCATAAAGGACCCTCACACTGTGAGCCTCATGGAAATGAGAAGTTACTGATCCCCAGGCCTCACCCAGGTCTGAGCAGGAGGTGACCTTGTCGTATCTCCCAACCAGAACTCCTGGGAGGCCAAGAGGGTAAAACAGGTGACACACAGGATTTGGGTGCACCCGCACCCAGAAGCACACACCCTCAACCCAAGAAGCGTGTGGCCCCCCACACAGACTACAGAAACGACAGGCGCAACCAGGGTATGGGCAGTGCAAAAACTTGCCAGGGGCTTCCATGTGGAGACTGACAAGAGCAAGGCTGTTTTTTCACGATTTCGCCCTCTTGTCTCGAAGGCTTCCGGTAGGGGATCTGCCCTTGCTGGAGATGAGTGTCCGTGACTATCAGTGTGGGTCCGAAGCCACAGAGCAATCTCCCTCCTGTGTTGTCACAAGGAAACGCAGTCCCCAGCAGCTCTTATTTGGGGCAATGGAATAGGCTGGTCTACGGCCCGTGACCATCCAACTCAGCCGGTGCCGCCCGAGTGACCCTAGACCACCTGCAGAAGACCGTGTCCAGACCCAGTCCTTTACCTTTGACCCCTTGGGACGCCTGTGGCTCTCCAGAATGTTGTATAGATGATAGATCAGGGTGGATTTGTTTGTTCTACTTCTGACCTTTAATCCAGCTCTCCAGCATTCTGAGGTCTTGAAGCCCACCTCTGCCTACACCAGCAGCAACAGAAAGAACCAGGTGCGTCTTTCCAAGGCAAACTTTTTCTTTTTGAGACAAGGTTTCATGTGGCCTCAAACTTAGTATGAAGCCAGCGATGATCTTGAATTCCTGATCCTCCTGCCTCCGCCTCCCAAGCACAGGGGTGGGAGTGGTGGTTTATAGACCTGCACCACCACACTTAGTTTACCTGACGCTGGGCTTCTAATTCTCTGGTGGTGAGGGAGTCCGGCATCCGTCTTCTCTGGGAAAACGTCTACTTGACGTTACTAAATTTTTAAATTTTTTTTAATTTTTATTTATTTTTATATTATGTATATGAGTGTATGTATGTAAGTACACCCATGTTGTATCCAGGGAGGCCAGAAGAGGGCATCGGATCCCCCGGAACTGGAGTTACAGACAGTTGTTAGTTGCCATATGGGTGCTGGGAATGAAACTCAGGTCCTCTGCAAGAGCAGTATATGTTCTCAAGCGCCGAGCCATCTCTCCAGCCCCCTCTTTGCTCGTTTTCAGCCATGCGTTCTTGCTGTGGATTGCCAGGCAGCTTTTCCACAGTCTGTGAAGGATTTGCCGGCCTTTTCTCTCATTCTACCACTTGCCTGACCCTCCACACTTTTAAGAACCACTGGCTACGTGGATTACCCCTCAGTCCTCCCGGGGTTCAGTGCTCCCCAGTCTGGACTCTGCTCTGCCTAGATGGCAACCTCTCTTTCCAGAGTTGGCACTGAGTATGTGGGTTCCTTCTACCCCCTACCCCCCGCACCAGCTTCAACTGCCGATCACAGAGTCATGCAAAGCTCATTGCTCCCAAAAGCCTGAGAAACACTCAGGTTCATTCAAGGGCACCTCATTATGCACTCATTCTCCAAACTGTGCGTCTCTTGGACACGGGTGGGAGGCTGATCTTTTTGTCAATGATTTGCAAAGTGTTGGAGTCTTGTGCTGCACTTTGCAGGAAACCACAGCTTGAAGAATGTTCCAGAACAGAAAAAAACAGTTTAGGGCTAGGGAGATGGCTCAGTCATTAAAGTGCTTGCCACACAAGCATGAGGACCTGAGAACTCAGGTCCCCAGAACCCACCTAAAAAGAAGCCCGTGGTGGTGATGGGGAGGCAGAACCAGGCCGATCCCTGGAGCTCGCTGACGGCCAGCCTAATCAATAGATGAACTCCAGCACAGCGAGAGATCCTGTCTCAAAAGACAAAGTGGATGGCTCCTGAAGAATGACACCCAAGGTTGTCCTCTGACCTCCACATGCATGTGTACACACACACTGTCCTAGTTTGTCTCTCCAATACTATGATAAAACACTCTGACCAATACCAGCTTGGGGAGGAAAGGGTTTATTTGGCTCACATCCCCTGGGTCACACAGTTCATCTCTGAGGAAGCCCAAGGTAGGAACTCAGGACAGGAACCTGGAGCACAGGCCATGGAGGAACGCTGCTTATTGGCTTGCTCCCCTTGGCCCATGCTCAGCCTGCTTTCTTATACAATACAGAACACCTGCTCAGGGGTGGCACCACCCACAGTGGGCTGGGCCCTCCCACATCACTCAGCAATCAAAAAAATACCCCACAGACGTGGCCACAGGCCAATCCAATGGAGGCAATTCCCCAATTGAGGCTCCCTCAACCCAGGTGTGCCAAGTTGACACTAAAGCTACCTAACACACACACACAAGAAAAACAGTTTATCAAGACTGGAGAGATGGCTCAGAGATTAAAAGCACTGTCTACTCTTGTAGAGGACTCATGGCAGCCAACAACCATCTATAACTCCAGTTCAGGAGATCCAACACCCTCTTCTGACCTCTACAGGCATTGCAGGACACAGGTGGGCTTACATATAAACAGGCCATATACTCATACACAGAAAATTAAAACATTTTTAAAATAAATAGTTTAAAAAAGAAGAACGGTTCATAACTTTGAATCTAGACAAGGTAGCATTTCTTTTTCAGGAACTCCACAGCCTGCACAGGTTTGATAAACAGGCCCTGAACAAGGGGACTGAGAGGCATTACAGCTCTGAAATCCATGGCAAAGTATTTGAGGATTATGAAAGAAATATTTCATAAACTTAATAAGAGGAGAAAATTGCAAAGTAGAAGCCCACACTACATTGCAAATGAATTTTCCAGTAACTATGATGCATTTCTGGGGAGTAATTAGGATAATAATCATATTATTTATATTTAACTTCTGTGTCAAGACCCACAGCAAGACTGATGGATCTGAAAAGGCTTTAAAGCTTAAAGGTTGTCTCAGAGGGTCATTACTATCTTCAGAGAGTAGATGCAACCTGGGGCGCACGGACAACCTCAGGTTGCTGTGTGACTTTCCCGGGGAGGTGCGAACCCAGAGGGGACACGAGCAAAAGACCAAAGAAACAGCTCTGCTAGTGTCTGGCTTGGTGAACCCGTACATTCATTGTGGTTACTTACAGGAACTGGGGTGACTCGAAGGCAAGTGTGTCACTGAAAAGTCCACCTCCGTGAGAGTGACAACTCAGGAAAGCCTCATCCTGGTGACTCCCTCCTTCGCAGGCAGCTCCTCTGAAGAGTCTTCTCTCCCCAGAGAGTCATTCATTTTGTTTGTGTAACTGTGTAACGAGGGAAGGAGCTTTGTGAGTCTCATGACCTCCTGAGCACTCTGAGCCTGGCAAGGTACAGCAGCTTCTGTCCTTTTTCCAGAACAGGGGGCTTCAATTCACCAGAAGCAGCCACACTGTCTTCTTGGGAAGACACAATATTGCAAGATCTCTGGTCCCAGTGCCATTTTGGCCACTTTGTTTAGGCCACAAATGATGGTTTCATATGCAGCTTCCCCAAGCGACTTACACGACTTACACGTGGAAGGATCAGTCCGCAGCTGGAGGAGCCAGTCATTTACAGGTAATTGGATCTTAAAGATTCCAGATTTATTCATTGGTAGATGCGTAACCTACAGGAGGAAGTAGGTCATTAGGGGCGTGTTCTTGTGAGCAGATTCTGTCTAGCCGCCTTTACCACATTCCTTCCCTGCCGCTAGGAGGCGGACAGTTCCAAGCAACCATGCCCGGCACACCCTGACAGTTTTCCTTTGCCTGCAAGCCATGGAATCAGCCCATCATGGACTAAAAACTCTGGAACTATGAGCCAGAATAAGTCTTTCCTCCCTAAACTATTTCCCTCTGGTGTTTGTCACAGCCATGAAAAACTGTCTCACTGAGACTTTTTTTTTTTATTTACCACAGTGATAGCATTTAAGATTTATTTTACTTTTATTGATGTATATGCTGTGTGTCTGTGGGGGCAGTATGTGCATGTGAGTACAATTACCCACAGAGGCCAGGAGAGGGTGCCAGATCCTCTGAAACTGAAGTTCTAGGCAATTGTGAGCCACCCAATGTGGGTCCTGGGAACTGAACTCTGTGCCTCTTCAGGAGCAACAAGGAAGAACTGGGTGAGGTGGTCCACACCTTTAATACCAACACTCAGAAGGCAGAGGCAGGTGGATGTCCCAGTGACATCCTAATCTAAAGTGAGTTCTAGGTCATCCAGGGCTACAGAGAGCCCTGTCTCAAAAAAAAAAGGGGGGGGGGGAGAAAGTGCTTTTAACACCAAGCCACCTCTCCAACCCCTAATGTTTCTTTTTGAAGTAAATCTATTTAACTAAAACTAAAACAAGTTGGTTTAAGACCTTTAAATCATTGCTCAAGCACAATGACTGCATAAGACATTATAAAGGCAAAACACAGAAAATTGAAATTAGCAAATTGTCCTAAAAAAGAATTTGGATGGTCCTTAATAAAAGCCTCCTCGAGCATTGTTCCCCTTTAAGTATTCCTCTTAAATCATTCTGTGCATTTCCCGTATCTCAGCACAGCAGGCACTAATACGTATTTGCTGAATAATTGAGAAAACAATCAATCAACAGGAGACGCTTACTGTAAGATCTACCATAGCCTCCCTAATTAATCAGTTCATAGTAACAAAAACATCTACACCACATCCTTGGGTATGTGTAATAAGCCAAGCCCAGCCTGCCTGTCGTGGTTTGAGAGTGAAATGTTCCCCATAGACTCATGTGTTTGAATGTGTGATCCCCAGCTGGTAACGCTGTTACAGGAGGGTGTGTAACCCTGAGGCATGGGGCCTAGCTAGCAGAAGTGGGTCACTGAGGGCAGAACTTGAAGGTTTCATCAGCCTCCACTCCCTGCCTGGGTTCTCTGTTTCCCGACCTGCCATGAAGTAAGGGGACCTTGACCTTCCTCGCTATCAGAGACTGAAACCGTGGGTCCAAATAAATCCTTCCTTTCTCAAGTTGCTTCAGTCAGGATTTTGTCGTGGTGATGGGGAAAGCAGCCACTGCTCCACCTTAACCAGACAGAGAGCCCACGGGAGCCGCACCTGCCCAGTGCTATCTGCTATAAAGCCTATTCTATAATAGACAGTTGATTGTTTCTTATAATTGATGGAATACTATACTTCATGCAGTGTGAGGGCGCTTTGGCACCAATCATGAAGTTGCTTCCAGATGTTCTACGGGGAATCAATCCCCTGTTAGCTTTGACAGGATCTCAAGGCTTCAGCATCCCTTGGCTTGTGGCTGCTCTATCTAACTTCAGAGCCATCATCCCCCTGATCCTGGCTTCCACTGTCAGGTTTTCCCTCTGATTCTGACCCTTCAGTTTCCTTCTGAGAAGCACCTGTTTGACTGTGTTATTGCAAGCTTCTTCCAATGCATCGAGTCTATTTCTTGGCTCGGGGGACTAACAAGAGGGAGTTAGGGTCCTGGGAACTCAACAGCACCCGAGTCATTCTGACCCAGGGACTCTCAGGTTCACTGTCTCAAGATCATGAAGAATGGCAGGTAAGGTGAGGCAGAGAAGGGAGAAGACTCAAAAGTCACTGGCCAGCCTGGCCTCCTTGCCCAGGCCCCCTTTTATGCCCAACCCCTGAGCCTGATTGTCTTGGGCCTGTATATAAAGTTAGGATTGAGTGGAAAGGCCTTGGTTTGACTGAATTAATGGGGTGGAGGGGTCTGATCCAGTAGTTGGTGGAGGTAAGAGAGAGCAGGCTCAGGAAAAGTCCACAGGAGTTGGAGTGGGCTTGCCAAAACTTTCTAGGAGGAATTAAAACCAGGAAGTTGAAGATTATTAGTCGCCATATGGGTGCTGGGAACCAAACTTGGGTCCTCTGCACAAGCAGCCAGTGCTCTTAACCACTGACCCATCTCTCTAGCCCTGTTCTTTGTTTTTGGAGATAGAGTCTCACTATGTAGGCCAAAGTGACCTTGAACTCACAATCCTCCTGCCTTGGCCTCCTGAGGGCGGGGATTGTAGGTGTGAGCCAGCACCCTGGGCCCTATGAAGAGTTCTGCCGTTGCTTTTCATTGAAGCATTTCTGCTCATTGCTACTTGTGAGTGAGGGCTCCTGGCATCTGGAGGCCGGGGGCTGCACTCGCTCCTCTAATGTCCAGTGTACTCCATCCTGTAGAACTGTCCTGTCTCAAGTGTCAGCTATGCTCCGGTGGAGAAACCCCATCCCGCATGTTTGGTCTGGAGCACGGCACTGGAGTCCCTGAACAAAGAAGAGGGGTTGCAGCTCTCACATGCTCTTCCTGCAGCTTCTTAGAAGCCCACAGCCCTCCTGCCCACCTCTCCACAGAACCCCAGTCCCCTCTCACACAGGAACTGTATGTGCCCTCCCTCCCCGGCCGAACTAAAGGAGGAAGGCCAATCACCATGGGAAGTCCTGAATAAGCTGAAGTCCTGGTCATGTCCAGTGAGAACTGAGTCCTGCATATTGCAGAATAATAGAACTCTCACTCAGGTCCTCAAAACCCAAGAGAGGGTTGACTCACCGTAATTGCTCAATAAATGCTTAAGAGGAATACATGAATGGGTCAATAAATGCACAAGGGTTGAACACTATCGTCTTCCTTCCCCTTAAAAGAATGTGCCTTCCCTGCCCCCAAGAAAGGAAGAGGCACGGTTACACGTTTGGCCCCTGAGGACAAAATCCATCTTGTAAGCAGTGGGGACTGTGAGTCAACAAAGCACTTGGCACACAACGGGTGTCAGATAAACAGTCCTCGAACTGGCCAGAGATGTATCTGGGGAACCCGTCATCTCGAAGGCCAGACTCCAAACAGTGTCATGAATCAGGCTCAGGCTCCCCTTGCCTTCTGTCCTTGTCTTTCCATGACAGACTCTTCCCCACCAAGTCAGAGATTCCACATTGTATGGAAGAGAATTAAAACTGTCTCCAAAGAAATGAAAGGAGAAACTGATAAGATCCTGCTTTAATTTTTTCAGACTTCAAAAGGAAGCTCTTGAAAATAAACCAGAGCTGCCAAGGGCAGCAAAGGATACAGTTTACCCAGCAAAGATGGTATCATGAGAAGCGAACAAAGAAATTGCTAGAGACTCTCACACTGGGAGAGGAGATCAGCTATACTGGAAACCCAAGAGGCCAGGCATGAAGGCACCCTGACCCCACACTCACCCCTACAGAACTCCTCACAGAGCTCTTTGCTCTGGGTCCCGAAGGCTGCAGCACAGGGTGACACCCACATAACACCAGGGCTACTTGGTATACCAAATGACCCACTAGAAGTCCCTTAGTCAACCACAGGAGATGCATCCAAGTCAACCCTCCTGGTATCCAGAGCAGAAGCCGTAGCACCAGACGGATCTGCTACTGCTTAGCAAGTGATTCAGTCCAGCCTGTCCCAAGAAGACTCACTTCTGTCGCCCTCTGAGGAAGAGTAGAGCCAGCCTAGAACTAAGCAGAGAGGGAGCAGGAGCTGTCCTGCAAGCCAGGCCGTCTGCTCCAGAAGTGTGCTCCCGAAGAAGAGAATGTAGGACCAGGGCAGTGGGCAATCATTCATTCATTCATTCATTCATTTGTCCATTCATTCCACTATAACAATAATTACTATGATCTTTATTTCTGTATGAGTGGAGATTGAACCCAGGGCCTATGGCAGACTAAGAAAGCACTCTACCACTGAGTGCAGTCTCCAGCTAGGATGGTTTGAATGAGAAATGTCCCCCACAGGCTCATGTATTTGAATGCTTGGTCCCCAGTTGTTGGCTATTTGGAAAGTGATGGAACCCTTAGGAGGTGAAGCTTTGCTGAGGGAATGCCGCACTGGGGTGAGCTTTGGGCTTTATAGCCTGGCTCCACTTCCTGTTCTGTCTGTTTCCTGTGTGCAGACATGTGACCCCTTTGCTTCCTGACTGTTATGTTCTAGCTACTTCACCTTCCCACCATGATGGATCATGACCCCCGCACCTGAACCTCCCCGAGTCTGGAAGCCAAAATAAACACTTTTCTCCTCCAAGCTGCTTTTTTTTGCCATAGTATTTTCCCACAGCAACCCAAAAATTAGCCAATAGGGCTGGAGAGATGGCTCAGTGGTTAAGAATACTTGCTGTTCTCCCAGAGGACCCACATTCGATTCCCATCACCCACATGGCAGCCAACAACCATCTGTAACTCCAGTTCCAGGGGATCCAATGCCCTCTTCTGGCCTCTGCAGGGCATTGCATGCATGTGGTGCACTTACCTTCATGCAGGCAATATACTTGTACACATAAAATAATAATAAATAAAATATTTTTTAAATTAACTAATACATCAGTCTTTTCTTTTTTTTTTTCCAGACAGTCTCAAGAGGTTGCCTAACCTGACCCTGAAATCCCTCCTGCCTCAGTCCCCCAAGTGGCTAGAATTACAGGCCTGTGCCACCGAGTCTAGCCATTCTTCCAACACTAACTGAGCTTTGTGTATTCCCAAAACCTTGTCACACTCAGGATGCAGCTAGGCGTGGGAGAGGTAAGGAGCCAAGTGAGGCAGACACACCCTTAGACTAAGTGTTGGACTCTAGCTGTCCCAAGTGCCCCAAGGGAAAACTACAGAGCTCACCATACAGAGAGCTTCAAAGAGCCCAAAGCCAGCCCTGCAGACAAGCAGGTGGGTGGCTGGTCACAGCATCATAGATACCGACAGAAGACATGAGCCTCTGAGATCAGAAGCAAGAGGACAGAGTACTACTCAGCCGTAGCATAGCAGAGTCTCAGCATTTTCTTTTAATTTACTGCATGGGGGGTTGCGCGCAGGCGCCATGGCCCTTGTATGGAGGTCAGAGGACAACACTCAGACATTGGTTCTGTCCTGCTACTGTGGGTTCTGGGGATCAAGCTGAGGGCATCAGGCTTGCATAGCAAGCAGTTTTACCCACTGAGCCATCTTGCCACACATACACCCCCTTTGAATCGCCAGCGGCTCTCCAAGCCCTCTTCCTGTAGGGTAGCACAAAGACAGGATGGTGATGGCCGTTATTACCGGAGAGGAGTCCTTTGCTCAGGGACTCCCAGATCTTTTTGTGTATCTGGCAAAAATATAACATCAAATTTACCCTCTCAGCTATCTCCAGTGTACCACCAGCCTCTGCAGTGCCCCGCACACGGTCGGTGCATGCTGGGCACCACATCCCAGCCTCACAGCTCAGTCTAATCAAGGATCGTCCATTGCTGCTCTCGAGACCTCTAGCACTTTTTCGTCCTGTATAAGTAACTAAAACCTCCACACAATGAATAACAACTTCCTTTGCCCCAGGCAACGACCATTCTACTTCCTGTCTGAATCTGACAGCTCTGGAACTTCATGTAGCTGGAACCATGTGCAATTTGTTCTTCCCTAGCTGCCTGGTTTTCCTTTGTGTGTATGCACCTGGATGCTTGTGTGTGTGCATGGGGGAGGGGAGCCTGTGCATGTGTGTGTGCCCGTGAGTGCATGTATGTAGAGGACAGCCTTAGCTATTGTTCTTTGAGTGCTGTCTACCTTGTTTTTATTTTGGTTGCTGTTGCTGTTGCTATTGTTGTTGTCTCGAGACAGGGTCTCCCTGTAGCCCCAGCTGGCCTGGAACTCACTATGTAGACAAGACTGGCCTCGATCTCACAGAGATCCACCTACCTCTGCCTCTCAAGTGCTGGAATTAAAGGTGGGCACCACCATGCCAGGCTAGTTTTTATTTTTTGAAGGTGGGTCTCTCTCTGGCCTAGAACTCACCAAGTAGGTCGGGCTGGCCAGGGATCTGCCAGTCTCTGCCTCACTGGTGTTAGGATTACAGTCGCTTGTGATTAGGAGCTGGAGGGATGGCTCAGCTGTTAAGAGTACTGGTTGCTCTTGCAGAGGACCAGGATGTGATTGGCAGTGTTTGTAACAGTGTAACAGTATATATGTGTAACAGTATTTGAAGTGGCCCACACCAGTGAAAGAATGCATACCAATCGCGCAGCTGTGTGGGAGGAGGAAACCCTTTTGTATTTTATTTTTGCTTTGTTTTGTCTTGAGACAAGGTCTCCCTATAGCCGCAGATGGTCTGGACCTTTCTATATAGACCAGGATGGCCTTGAGCTCTGTCTCTGCCTCCCAAGTGCTGGAATTAAAAGCCTGTGCCACTATGAGCAGCCCTTGAAACATTTTGCACCCGTGTCTGGGGTGACCTCTTTAAAGGGGAACATTCCAACTGAGACCCCAGAAAGGGGAAAAAGAGCATCCCCATTCAGGATTGGTAGAATATTCCAGTAGATGGTGCAGAGGGAGCGGGTCACTTGGTACTTAGCTCTCTGAGATACCGACGAAGAAAACTGATGTATTGTCTGGGAGCTGTCAGCTCTGCCTCTGCCCATCACCTGCTGTGCAAACTCTTACAAGTGTCTAACCCTCTCTGGGCTTCATTTCATCATCTGGTCCAACTGTGGTGACAAGGGGAAGGGCTTTGACAGGACAGTCATGAAGCACAGGTCACACGTTTCAAGGTTTTGAACCTGAAATAACAAGTGATCACAGAACAGATAGTACTCCCTGCCTCCTCCCGGGACAACACAAGGAGAGTCCAGCCAAGGGGGGTGAGAGCAGAGACTCTACAGCTCTGTCGGCCTTGCATCTGCCAAATAAAGATCTTCTGCGTCTCCCTCTGGTCTGCAGGAACAAAACAAGGTGGCAACCGCCCAGGGTGAGCGCTCCGTGTCGCTGTCGGCAGCCCTCCGCTACCGCCTCAGAAATAAATGGCCCGTCAGCTGCCTAGGAGGTGAGCTCAGGATCTCAGATGGAAATGAAACAAGAGGGAACAGAGCCCAGAAGCAATGCAGAGGAACAAGGGAACCGAAAATCTTCCACTGCAGCAGAGGGGATGCGCGGAGCTGTGCGAGAGGCACTGACCTTGGACACAGGGACAGCAGAATGAGCTGGTGCCTAGCACTGAGGGGAACTTGAGCCTCTGAGAGCCAAAGCGGCATAAAGGCATCTGGCCACGTCTGGAAGGGCTGCTGCTTCCCCCACTCCCAGCCCGTGGTCCCCTGCCTCAATGCCCGCCTGCCCGCCTCCCCATCAGCTGGCCTCTGACTTCAGCCCTGGGTGGAAGAAAGAAGGCCTTGGCCTCTGCACTGCTGGGAAGAAGGCAGCCAGTAGTCCCCAGGAAGGAGGCAAGGCAGGGAGCAGCTCCCTCTTAACTGTGGGGAGGGAGGAGACCAGGATCAGAAACAGGAATGTGTGCACAGGGCTCTAGATCCTTCTGCTCATGTTGCAGCCACAGCTTCTGGTTTTCCAGCTCTGTGACCCTGAGCAAGTTCATTTTGTGAGCCCCACTTCCCTGTCCTGAAAACAGGGAAGATAGGAAATGCCACCCTGTGGGCCTCTCAGAGATCGATGCCTTTAAAACCACAGGAGAGGACTAGTAAGATGGCTCAGCAGGCAAAGAGCTTGCTGCCAAACCTGATGACTTGCATTCAGCCCCTGGGGCCCACATGGCAGAAAGAGAAATCCAACTCTAGAAGCTGACCTCTGACTCCACCTGTGCCCTACGGCACACACTCGTGTGCACACAGATAGATAAACATAGTAGAAAATGTTTGGGTTTTTTTGAGGCAGGGTCTCACTGTAGCCCCAGCTGGCCTAGAACGCACTATGTAGACCAAGCTGGTCTCCATCTGGTAGAGATCTGCCTGCCTCTGCCTCCTAAGCACCGGGATTAAAGGCATGAGTCACCATGCCAAGACTTACAAATTGTTTGAACCTTAGGACAGGCACAGTATCTTCACCACAGTAAGTACTCTCAAAAAGTTCAGGGGAGTTGGTTTGGTGGTTTGGTTTGGTTTAGTTTGGTGTTTGGTTTGGTTTGTTGGGTTGCGTTGGGTTTGGGTTAGCTGTTTGGTGAGACAGGGTTCTACTATGTAGCCCAGGCTGACCTAGAACTTCTGGGCTCAACTGATGCTCCTGCCTCAGTCTCCTAAGCAGAGAAGACTACAGATGTGCACTGGCTTAGAACATTCTTCTTTGGTAAGCATACTGCTTTAGATTCTCATTAGTGATATCTCTAGGTACATAGGCAAACCACATAGCCACAGCCAAGGTGAAGTACCCCTGAGTTTACTGATTATCTACAGACTGGAGTCAGAGCACGTGCCCCCGCCTAGCTCTCCCTTCCTCCACTAACCCAACAATACAACACACACACACACACACACACACACACACACACACACACACATGTTTCTCACTTGTGCCCTCCCCCTGAGCAATGCTAAGCATCTGCCAGTGTGATGCACTTGAGGTTAAAATCCCAGGTGCCCTCAGGACCTGGCAGGCAAAACCAATGCTTAAAGGAAGCCCAGCATGCACACTGAGGAGTGGTAAGGACTGCAGCAAAGAGGAGAGCCCAAGGAACCTACAGGAGAAAGTCACCAGCAGCTCTAGTCAGTTTCTGCCTGGGAAGAATGCGCGCTCAGAGTCAGTACCTCTCCTAAATTTTCAAGGAAATTCAGAATTCAGGTTTTCAAGTGAAAAGTCTCTTAGATTTTTAAATATTGGCCTGTAAATTGTTACTTCTAGAAGTGGAAGTTGCAGCAAAAATACATCTGAGTTTGGTTCCATTTTCATGGCTAATAACATGATACGTGACTGGAGCAGGTTTTGAAGGAAAGAGTTTATTTTGCACAAAGTCAAAGGGCAGATTACCTTCTGGCTGGCTGCTTGCTGAGGTTGTTTCACAGCATGTGCTGGGTCCCCTACTTCGTACAGCTACCAGTGTCTAACCACTGTCACAGGCCTGTCACCTCCCAGAAGCTGTACATCTAAATCCCAGTCTGGGATCAGACACACCTTTAGTCGCAGCACTTGGGAGGCAGAGGCAGGTGGAACTCTGTGAGTCTGAGGCCAGCCTGATCTACATAGAAAGTTCCAAGTAGGCCAGGGCTACATAATGAGACCCTGTCTCAAAACTAAAATGAAAATCTATCATCTGATTAAGTTTCTTAACACCTGATAACAGGGGTCATGTTCCAACATGAGTGTTTGGAGGGGGCTACCCATAGTCAAACCATAGCAATCGGTGCACATCCTGAGTTGAAAGGCAGACTCCCCTACCTCTCATGTGTTAGCCAGGACCTCCCTGCTGGGCTGAAACATAAAGAACTCTGAGCAGATACTCCTGAATCTCCAGGGGAATATCTGTTCATAATTACGAGCTGGGGGACGGGGCGCGTTCTCAGAGGCTCAGAGCACAGGAGGAGATTTGCATGTAGGAGGTGGGCTTCCTTTGAGGCAGGGTTCCAAAAGCTGTCAGAACTAGAGAGAAACCAGGACTCCCAGAGGGACAGAGGGAAACAGAGAGCTCACACACAGCCGTGTCCTGAGAGAGCATTCCCAAACGCGACACAGCAGCACTCTCTGGAGGAGGTTTCTGTTAGGAAGGTGGCTGTGAGACCAATGGCAGCTGATGTTGCTGGAAAGGCCTGGCTGTCTGTCACACGGCTCTAGAGGCATCAGGTCTCACCTGGAAGCCTCCACTGTGAAGACTATGCCCAGCACAGGATCCACTTGATGCGGTCTGGTCCCCCTCAGTAGTGGGTCAGCACCCTCTGGGGCACAGGTTTTTGTACCCCAAGTTCTGGCTCAGGTCTTGACACAGCAAAGGTCCCAAAGGAATGTCTGCCAAATGATCCTGTGAGTGAAACTGAGGGACAAAGGCATCCTGGAACAGGGCACTCCCACACACCCCAAAGCTGAGGCTCCCAGGAGAAGGGAGTAAAGGCAGGATCGAGCCACTGCATGACACAGCATAGAGACTGTTATCTGCACAGAGTGATACCTCATGTGAGGTGCCAGGAAGAAATAGCAAGCAACGTCCTTCAGTGAATGGGGCCAGCAAGGCCCCAGGAGAGGGACCCAGCATGCCACCTGTCAGAGCTCTAGTGGGGCTCTTAGATCATTCTAGAACCAGATTCGAGAGTTAACCTTCCCTGGAAGGACGGCTTGGGGTGCCAGTGAAGCCTGTGAGTGAGGGCCCAGGCCAGGCCCAGACCTGCCCTCCTGATGCCGATCCAGGTCTCCTTTCAAAGCACGGAGGTCTGGGCTGGAGAGACTGTTCAGCGGTTAAGAGGGCTTGCTGCTCTTGCAAAGGACCCAAGTTTGGTTCCCAAGACCTATGTTGAGCAGCTTAACTCCCTATAACTCCAGCTCCATGGGATCCAACACTCTCCTCTGGCCTCTGTGGGCATCTGCAGGCACATGCACACGCAGAGACCCACATAAATAAAAATAAATCTTTAAAAGAAGAAACACCCAGGTGTGGGAGCAGGGCTGGAGCTGGGACAAAGCAGAAGCATGAAGCAAGCTTGAAGGAGTCTCCAAAGAGCTCGATAAGGAAGACCAATAACATTTTGACACAATATTTTAAAATACCAAATTAATGCAAACTAATTCATGATGAGAAAAATATCAAAATTTCAGACTGAATAAAGACATGTCCTTGAGTGCCTTGGCCTCACATACTGCATCCTACTGGGACCGGAGGTCTCAAGGTGACAAAGGACTGAGTCCCAGGTCCTGTGGAAAGCCAAGGAACAAAGGGCTCAGGTAGAGCAATAGGGCTCAGTGAAGAGACAGAGCAAGCAGAGGACAGGAACTGCTGGAGCGAGAAAGGTGCCCAGTGCCCTTCTCCCTGACCTGACTCGGAGGCTAGCCTTTCCCTGCCCAAGCTGCACCCCACACACCCAGTGAGCTCCCTGGCGGTAGAGCTGACCCGAATGATGCCCAGCCTCTTCCAGCCCCTCCAGGCTTCCCCAACTATAATTTAATCTAAGCCTTTTGATCTCAGGGGGACAGAGAAGAAGGTCAGATGCTGTGGATAGCCCTTCCCGCCTTGGAAAAACAGCCCCGGACTTTCTGACTCTCTCTCTGACAGCTGCCCAGGGATGAGAAGAGAAACATATTCTTAACCCGCTGACAGCAACTCCCTTTTAAGGCATGTCCCAGTGCAAACACATCTCCTCCTGCCCCCAATGGGAACACACTTTGGTTTTCAGTGTGAGCTTGAGCTTTAGGGTCAGACAGGCCTGGGTTCTGGTTCAGGTTTGCCATATACCATGTGACTCTAGGAGATTTGTCAAGATGACAAGTCCCCAACTCTGGCTTCTGCCCCCCTCCATGGTAATTAAGTGATACAGCGGAGGCTGGGGAACAAACCAAAGACTGAGAACAGGAGTTACCACTAAGCACTAGCTTTGTTAAGGGTGCTGGCCAGGGAGGAAGAACACCACGAGTTCAAGTTCAACATCCCAGACACATCGAGTTCAAGGCCAGCCTGGGATACATGAGACCATGTCTCAAAAAGCTAAAAAAAAAATGTTGGGCATGGTAGCACACACCTTTAATTCCAACACTTAAGAGACAGAGGCAGATGGACTACTGTGAATTCAAGGCAAGCCTGGTCTACATAACAAGTTCCAGGCCAGCTGGGGCTACAGAGAGACCCTATGTCAAAAAAAGAAATCTACTGTTTTTAAATTTAAAAACCGGTATAGTGGTGCATCTCTGTAATCCAGAACTTGGAAGGTGGAGGCAGGAGGATCAGAAGTTCAAGGTCATCCTCAGCTACATAGCAAGCTCAAGCCACCTGGGCTACAAGAGACCTACCTCAAAAATGTAAGAATTAAAATTTTTTAAAGTGCTGACCAGATCTACCAGTGTTTCAAAAGAAAAATGTCATCTGATTTTTTTAAAATGTTGGAAATCAATTTCAAAATTCTTAAAATTTAACCCACTAGGGACAAATAAAACAGGCCTGGGTGCCAAAGCCCGCCTACTGATCCAGTATCTGCCTCTGACAGCTACAGATCTTCCAGAAAGCCCATGGCCCCCATCTTTCAGAAAACCAGCACCATCAAGCCTCCACCTCCCCAGGAAAGCTTGGGCAGGGACACTTCTTAGGAGGGAAACAAAGATAGGAAAAGCTGAAAATCTGGAATGCTCGACTGGAGGGAGGAACTGCAACAAAGGAATTCCTTAAAAGGATCTGGAAGGATTTTATTGGACATGGTGGAGCACAGTGAGGGATAAGACTGGGTCATAATTTAACTCCTGAGCACAGACTGAGCGTCTGAAACTACCTGGGGGTGACAAGGGAAGGAAGAGGGCCTCGTCCCTGCTGTGCCAGGTCCCCTGTCTGCCAGTCGCTTTGGCATGTGACTCTAGTACCTGGAGTTCTGATAGGCCCCGCCCACTGGGACAGTCTCTTGAGAAGTGGCCATGACTTCCCCTGATCCTAGCATGAGGCCTGGCTTGAACCTGGCAACTCAGCTAGGAATCCTGTGAGCTCCAAAGTCAGGCCAGACACGGCCAGGACTCAAATCTCCCCTAACAATGATTCTCAAAGTGAGACCCCAGACCAAGGAACTTGCTAGAAAGAGCCCCAGACCCAATGAGTCAGAAGTTCTTGAAGTAGGGCCAACCATCTGGAAGGGTCTGCAGAAGCAGTGGGCTATTGCTCACACCCTGGTCCCATGGTCCACTGTGGAGACAACAGTTGACAGACCTCGAGAATGGGCTCTATCACAGGACTGTCCTGAATTCCTCCAACAATTACCTACGAGGTTACTCTGATGGCTGGGCAATGTGATTATCTATGAGGCTACTCTGACGGCCTTGAGAGATGCTAGCCAGAAGGAAGACAGCACAGTCCTTGCCCTGGTGGGGTGTGATGCTCAGCAGGGACCAAGTAAACAAAGATGGGAGCTCAGGTCCTTTCACAGGAGAGGATGGCAGGGGCGCCATACATCACAAGGACCACCGTAGTCTCAGGACCACCAGACACAGAAGTCCACACAGCCTTGGGGTCCTTTCCCAGCAGTCCTCGATGGCCCCCTCTCCCTGCCCCACACATTGCCTTCCCTTACAGCCCTCTGCACTGGAGGCCTTTGCTGTGTCTCCCTAGTGAGGTCTCCTTCAGCCCTTCCAAAGGCGGACTTCTCACTCCTCCCTCCTCCAGGCTCAGGGTGCTGATTCCTCCTCCCAGAGTCCCTCCATCCTTCTATCTAAAGAGCCTCTCTGTTCTCCCTAGACCTCCCACTACGCTAGTAATCCCCGACCCAGTCTCTCCTGGTGTGGACTCAACCCCAGCAGGAGATTTCTCCAAGCAGGTCTGTTTTGGCCATCTGTCTCCCGACTCCCCCCGCCCCAACCAGCAGAGTGACCCACCCACTGCTTCCCTCTCTGGGCCAATCCTAACCCTCTCCAGTGAAGCCCTGGAAGGAATAGACCCCAGAGCCCACCCTGCAGGATTTTGGTGTGTCCTCATCACTTCTCTAAAGGAGGACAACGGGAGCGCCTTCAGGAAAGAAAGGAGGTAAGGAGCCCCGGGAAGCTGGCTGCGCTAGAGGCTCCCTTCTCCTCCCAGACAGAGCCCCCAACCCAACTCTGGAGACCTGTGCAACTTCCACCAAAGGGGAGGCCTCTGGAGCCCCCCAGGCTGCCTGAGCACTGAGCACAGGACCCACGTCCCAAGTCCACCGAAGGAGAGGGGACAACTGGAGCACACATCCCTCTGGGGCACATGGGACCTGCGCTTCCACTAAGAAACTGACACCACAAAGATGGAGCGGGCCCTGGGCCGCAGTGGCAGGAGGGACTCAAGGGCACGCGTGGAGAAGACACGTGATACACTTCGTGTGGCCCCCTAGGCACAGACGCTTTGATAAATAAAGCGTAAGGCTCCCGGACTGCCACGCGTGACGGACCTTCCAGACGCGACACTTGCAAACCCTGCCGCAGTTCAGCGAGGAGCTCACGACCTCGCGTGCGCCTGGACTTGCAGAAAGAGGCAGGAGGCAGGGTGGGTGGGGAGCTCAAGATGGGCACGCGCGTCAAGGGCCCGGAGGCTCGGGTGGTGGCATGCTCAGAGCTGGGGTGGGGGTGCGCGAGAAGCCCACCGCCACTCGGGAAGCACGTGACGCGGCGCAAGACTGGAGCGGCGGCAGCGCCACGGGGCGGGGCGGCCGGGCAAGAGGAGCGCGGGGGACCTAAAGGGCTCAGCGGGCAGCGAGTGCCTGCGGGACGGGGACGAGCGCCCGGACCAGGACGCGGGCAGGACCGGATGGCGACCGCCCGCCCGGGGACGGGGAAGCGCCAGGGCCGCGCGGCCCGGCCGGCTGCAGACCCCGCCTGGGCGCGCGGTGGCATCGCGGTGACTCGGCCCCCGGAGGCTCGGCCCCCGCCGGCCTCCCCCGGCGCCCGCCCCTCTCCCCGCCCCGCGCGCAGTCCCCTCCCTCCGTCCCGCCTCCCGCCCGGCTGCCTCCCTCGGCGGCTGCCGCGCACTCGCAGCCCGGCGGGGACCAGAAAGCGGAGGCGCGACGGCCGGGGTCCGAGCGCGCAGCCCGAAGCCCCGGGGCCGAAGTTGGCCCGCGGCCCGCGGAGGCGGAGCGGGCGCCCCCCGCAGTCCGCAGACCCCTCCTGCATCCCCACCTCGGCCCCGCCGGCCCCGGGGGACCGAGCTGCGGCGGGCCAGCTCCGAGGCGGGGACGCCGCGACGGGAACTTAAGGTGGGAACTTCGCGCGCTGTGCCTGGCTGGACCCTGAGCCTGCCAAGCGGCGCTCCGGGGGCGCCGCACGTGGCCACGGCCCGGGTGCCCCTGGCGGATGCCACGGGACCCGCGGGGAGAGGCCAGGGCGACGGAGGACCGGGTGGCGGTGCCGAATGCGCCCACGCGGCTGCAGTGCGGTCCTGCTCCGTGTCCTCTCCAGGCATCCCTGGGACCTATGCGAGGGCATCTCGGGCTCTGGACCCTTGAGGGACTCCCGCAACCTGTCTGGGTGGAGGGTTCTCCCGGCTCGCCAGCCGGATCCCTGCAGGACTTTGGATGGATGGGCTGTTTCCCTGTCTGTAGGCGCTGAGCTGGGCACCCCCACCAGTGGGCCTTATTGAGCCATTTATTAAGTACGAACGTAGCAAGCGCTTATGGAGCGCCTACTGTATACGGGGTCCTAGAGAAAAGGAACAGTTCAGTGCATCTAGTAGGGAAGTTAAGCGTCTCCGTAGCGTTAGGGTACCCGTGTCAGAGGACACCCAGCCTGCTTGTTTGGAGTCTATGCGTGGAGAAAGACAGATTCATTCATCCCTGGGTTGTACAAAAATTGGCTGAGCACCTACTGTGTGCAGCTCACCATACCTAGCATTCAATATTCATTCATTCATTCATTCATTCATTCATTCAATAAACACACATTGAACAGTGAACAGGGTGGAGACAGCTTAGGTAGAAGCAGAGATTGTGACTCAGACCCTGCCTTGGGAGGTCCACAGACTGCTGGGGTGGCCAGCACAGTAGCCCATGTGTATAGACCATGTGTATGGTTCATAATGCATCTATTCTCCAGGGGGTGACTGGTTCCTGGAAAGAAAGAACTAGCTTTTGAAAACTCCTTACCGGAAGGTGATGTTGGGGGCTGAGCATGGTCACCTATGTCACAGTGAACATAACCTCCCACCAGCAGGGTTTATGAGCCAAGCTCGAGTTCAGCAGTCATTTTCTTAAGTACTTGCTGTTCAGGTGCGTTTATGGGGTACTAGGTACCAGCGCTCTCCAGGTGGGTGCTGGGCAGGAGGCAGACACAAAGTCTCTGCTTTTGCTGACACCCTGAGCTAAGTGCAGAAGAAGGCAACAGGAGGACTCGGGGACTGGTCTGATCGCAGGAGGATCTGCCTCAGTGAGTCTGGGTAGATACTCACTGGGATCTGTTTGACAGCCCCCCCACACACACACCAGTGACCATGCTCAGAACCACGGTGGGGTCTCTCACCAGTTGATACACCTCCAGGTGAAGTATGGTGCTCCTGAAAAGTGGGGCATGAGGCGGGCAGGTGGCAGGCCACGCCCTCTTTCTTGGGTGGGTTTCTATATTTATGGATCTTTAAGGTTTTTACAGCTTTGCAAAAGCACGTGCCAGGAGGGAAGGCAGGCAGGCAGAAACACAGCCCCAGGGGACTGCCATTACCAACCTGCTCTGAGCCAGCCTGTTCCAGTGGAAAGATGTCTGTCGTGGGACACACTCCAAACCCAGGAGGGGCAAGTGTGCTGGAAACAAAACACCCTGAGCCTTCCCTAAGAGCTGGAGAACAGAGGCTGTGGGGGCCCTGGAGGCTGACAGAGCAGACCTAGGAGCCACCTGGAGTTCACATGGGTGCATCAGTGGGCCCTGGCAAGAGGTGAGGACACATATGTGTCCCAGAGACAGAACAGTAACGGTGTTTCCTGAACACACAGGGTGGAGTGGCTCCCACAGGACTGAAGCCTTCTCCTGGGGATCTAGGCTACCCCTTCACATCCCCTTTCCCTAAGGCTGTCTGTCCCCTGACCTCTGCTGCTTCCCATCTCACACCTGCACCTGCCCCAGCAGGCAGCAGGCACAAGCACATGCCCCTTCCTTCAGTGCCCCATGAGCAGGACGCCCCCTCCTCTGTCCCCAGATCCCCGCTACTCCTCTGGAGGAACCTGAGTTTGAGCCCCATTCAAAAGAAGAAAAAAAAATCTGGAAATGGGGCGAGCACGGTGGCGTACACCTTTCATCCCAGCACTCAGGAGGCAGAAGCAGGTGGATCTCTGTGAGATTGAGGCCAGCCTGGTCTACATAGCGAGTTCCATGCCAGCTGGGGCTATAGGGAGACCCTATCTCAAGAGACCAAAATAAAAAACAACCAACAACAACAAAAGTGGTCATGGTAGTGTGTTCGGAGTCCCACAGCTAGGCAGGCAAAGATGGAGGATCCCTGGGGCTCAGTGGTCAGCCAGCCTAGCCTACTTGGCCAGTTCCAGACCAGTGAGAGATGCTGTATCGAAAGAGCAAGGTGGACAGTGAAAGATGGGACCCATTTGTCCTCTGGTCTCCTAACTCTTGCCTATGTACTAATGCACACACACATACACACACACACACACACACACACACACACACACACTCATGGAAAGGCCCTCCCCAGCTCTAAGCACTTCCTGGTGGGTGCTGGGTGCCAGTTTGCCAGCATCAGAGCCAGGTAGCTCAACAGAAAACCTGCCTGTTTTCTACAGGGAAGATTTACACTTTTTCTCATTTGGGTTCAGGTGAGGGAAGCCGGACTCCCAGCATGTAATCCTCTCCTGTAATCCTGGGTCCTGTGAGGATTAGACTGGGGTAGAGATGGGGAGCAGATGACTAAGAAAGATCACACACACACACACACACACACACACACACACGCACTCACATGCATGTACAGCGTTGCTGGGAGGGCCCAAGTGCAGGCTAATAGCCGGATCCGTTTTGATTAACGACTTAATTGGGGGTGAATGCGGCATGACCTGCGTCTGAGTCAACCATGCAGGAGCCCTACTGCTGACAGATGAGGCACCTGGGCAAAGAGACATAAAACACATGGGGCCAGGGTCGAGATGGAAGGGGTCCCCAAGTCCTCTACTCTGCATTAGGAAAGACAGGATCCAGAAGCAAAAACCAAGGTACCAGGAGCTCAGGAGCTCAAGAAACAAATGCTTTTCTTCTAGAAAGTTGTCCTGGGGGTTGTTAGGTGTCTGCTGTCATATGTGAGCACAAACACGGCCTTTAGAGCATCAGGCATCTGTCAACATTAGAGTCTGGGGTAGTCAGAAGACCAAAGCATGTCTCACTGGGTAAAATAAACAGCTGAGGAGACTCCATTTCTCTGCGCTCCTAGAGGCTGCCTACATTCCTTGGCTCATGGCCCGGCCTCACTCCCATCTCTGCTGCCATGATCACATCTCTGGAGGCCACAGTGGCAGCCCAGAGTTCAACAAAACCAGGGACTCTGTTGCTTTCCTGCCCTGCTCAAGTGCAAATACGAGCTAGGACAAAGCTGATTCTCAGTCTAGATAGTTGCCTGCTTCTCCTTGGTCCCCAAGGCCTTTCCCACAAGCTTGTCTGTAGAGGTGCACAGTCCCTGGCTCCCAGAAATGACACTAAATCTGGTTCCCACCAGGACATTAGAATGCAGGGGTTCAACGGGCCAGACTGGAGTCCCACAGGCCTACTTGGATCACTTACTGCAAGTCATGAGTGCTCATTTTTCTGAGTTTCAGTTTCCCCACCTGTAATGGAAGGATTCATAACACTTACCATTTAGGAAAGGGTGCAAACACTCCTGGCACCAAACCTGGCAGCCAGTGGGTCCCTGGAAGGAGGATGTGAGTGTTGCTGTTTATGACCAGGTGAGGTTCAACACTCTCTCTGCACCCAGCTTGCCATGAAAAATGATGCCAAGAGCTCCTCAAAGGCGTGAATAAGACCAGAGTGTTCCAGACCAGCGGTTTCCAGAAAGAGACCCAAGAGGTGACTTAGCAGTCAGGATTAGCACCTGACAGAACCCTTTTGTGTCCTGGCCATGGGACAGAAGATCACAGATGCCACTGAAGGCTATAGAAAGCTTGCATTCACCAGCTTTCAGGCCACTCTGCAAGGGACACTTGCTGTCATCTGATGGGGTAGGGAAAGGCTCAGAGAGACCAGTTGCTCTGTGAGTATGGACGGCTAGCTCAGGTGCAGGATCCTTCACAAGCAGTAGCCATGGCCAGCCTTACATGGCATAGACCTTGGACCTGTGCCATCGGCCCCTCCAGAATCCCGTTCTGGCCCTCACCCTTACTGAGCCTGTGGTGAGCCTGGGTACTGCTTAGAGCTCTGCATACTGTTAAGTCATCATTTATCCTTGGAAATGTGGGCTGGGCTTTGGTCACAGCTCCTGAGTGCCATTTCTCTTCTGGGAGGAAGGGCAAGAAATGGCCTCAGTAGTGCTATGGGTCTCTGGGTTCCTAGAGGAGCATGGGATGGAGACGACCCCAGGGCAGATGACTGACAGGCCGAAAGGGAGGGTCTCCATTCTGCAGGGAAGCTAGGATCCAGCCAAAGGGACTAAGCAGCTGGACTGAGGCTCCCTGCAGCCCCTTGGGGTCCCCAGGTATTTATGGAGCCCTCGCTCCCTCTTCTCTTTGAAACTTTAATGTGATGGAAATTGCTGGAGGAGCCTGACATGCCATTCCACCTCTCCCAGCCCCCAGGACATACCTTCCTAGGACATCTAGGAAGGATGCCAGGGACCTGGTGTCTTAACTGCGCACCCCAGGCAGTTCAGAAGCTGGAAGTTTGGTGACCTTGTGCTTTCCAGCGATCTGTTGTATGTAACCTAGGTAACCAAGCCGTGGGACCCACCTGTCCACCGCCTAGCATGGGTCCTCTTTGGCAAGTACCAAGCTATCTTGTGTTCCACATTGCCCTCTCCTTCCACTCCCCAGCCTTGGCCTCCTTCCCCCTTCCTCTCCAAGCACCCTTCATGTGGTTAACACAGACCCTTATATGTGTCTGAGTCGCAGTCGGCTGTGCAGTGCGCGCGTGTTCATTTGCATAGTAGCACAGTGCTGCGAGCTTCTGTTTCTTTTCCCACTTGGTCCCACGTTGTCAAGACCTAAATGTGCTGCAGAACTGCTGAACTGGCTCCTCCGCCATTGTTTCTATTCCCCAGCTGTCTGCAGCGCTCCGCAGCCTCCATCCACCACGACACTCACTAAACAAGTCCCTGGGGATAGATGCTAGCGTCTTCCCACCACTACAGCACTGGAGATGACATTCTTACGCCTTGTTCTTCTCGGAGATCAGAGGCCCAAGAAACGAACTCACCCCTGTGGTCCAGGACTGGGGTTCTGGGGTCACAGGATGACAGCATCTCTTATTTACCCCAGTCCTGCTCAGTGGGCTTCCCTGAGCACTACCAGGCTGCATTGGGCTCAGTAGCCCTACTGCTAGCTCTAGGTTCAAGGGTCAGATGGTGTTGGGTTCAAATTCTGCCAAGTTTGGTCGGAGGAAGTGATGCCCTTGGCTGGCAGTGAGAGTAGGTGATGGGTGTTCCTCAGAGCTCCTGTTAAACAGCAGGTGCCTGTTGAGCAGGCAGTGGGGCAAACACATTACTTGAGTTATTCCTTCTCCTCACATAACTGGAATGGGTAGGAGCTGTTTGCATCCCCATTTTACAGTAGGGAAAGGCAAGTCTCACAGTTAAAGCCCAAAGTCATAGAGCAGCTGGCCTATTTCAAAGCTGATGGGGTCTTCTGCTCCCTACCCCGGGTGAGCAACCAAGTCGGCCCAGCCCTATTTCAGCCATTCCTTGTGCTTCATTCTTATTCCCTCAAACTGAATGGTCTACGACAACTCACCTTAATGGTCTTCCAGTTCAAGGTTCAAAATGGGTCTGATGGCTAAGACTGGGACTGGTGATGCTGGGGCTGCTTTTTGATTGTTCAGGAAATCCATGCCTTGCCTGTTTCAGCCTCTGGTAGTTGCCCACACTTGTGGCTCCTGGCCCCTCCTCCATCTTCAGTGGTGGCCGTCTGCCCTCCCATCCACATCCATCTGACTCTCTGCCTGCCTCTTCTGTACATAAGAACCCCATGGTTACAGAGAACCCACACAGATGAGGTGATCTCAGAGTGAGCTGGTTAGCAACCTTCAGTCCTCCTTGCTATAGATTGTGATGTGTTCACAGGGTCCAGGAATTAGGATGTGTATATTTGGGGAGACTCTCCTCTGCCAGCTGTCTGCGTGCACTGACCTCGGGCCTGATGTGGTGGGAAGTCCCTAGCATCTATCCCCAGCCAAGTCTCTGGACTTCCCACAGAACCCTGTCCCCCACGGAGTAAACAGCCAGGCTTCCACAGGGCACTGGGCTACCGGTGCTGCTCACAAGTCAGGCTCCTGCTCTGCATTCTGGCCCCTGCCTGAAATGGGCTGGTTTACACTGGTCAGATCGCACACTCACCACATCTCACAGGCCTGTCAGATCACACGGATCCCTCAGCTCACACACGCTGGATACCCACACACCCACTAGATCACACACAGGTGTACTCTCAGATCAGCTCTGGTACTCTGATACCTGCCTGCGAGATGTTCCATCTGGCCCTCTCTTACACGTAGCCCAAGTCCTCCCCTGCCCATCATCCCTCAGCCTGGATGCTATGAGAAACTCCTTTCTCACTCACACTTGTCACAGCGCCCCCTACCTGACACCTCTGTAAATGGCACCATTGGAATCACTGGCTTCACCCTCTCTCCGCTCACCACAGGCCCCATCCCTCAGTAAGTCGTGCCATCTTTTCCTCCTAGGCCACCTGAAGCTGAGCCAGACCCCAGTCCCCTCCATTGGCCTGAGACTCCCCCATTCCTTCCCAGCCAAGCCTCTGGACTTCCCACAGAACCCTGTCCCTCACGAGCAAACAACCTCAGCTCCTCACTCTGACACACGAGGCTCCTCCACCTGCCCCTGTGAACCTCCAAATGCATCTTCTGCCTTCCCACTGTCTCTTCTCAGCCACTGGACCTGCCTTCTGACCTTGACCGAGCAAACCATTCTCAAACCCCACTCTCCCATCTACCTGGAGATCCTGACCTCAGATGCTCACAAGACTGCTGCTCCCCCACCACGAGGCCCCGTCCTATATCCCCTCCTCCGAGAAGCCCCCCGGGCTCCTCCAGCTCTCATTCTCACTCCACGGTCGCCTCCATATGCACTCTGCTCTTACCTACCATGGCACTCATCATAGCCTGAAGTCACTGCGGCAGCCATCTTCCCTCTGTGACCCATCATGAGGACAGAGCAGGGTCTGGTCCTGATCTCTGATGTGTCCACAGACCCAGCATAGTGTCTAACACATGGGAATGTTCAAGAAGAAATGAATGAGTAAACAAACAAAGCTTCCTCATGACTTATCTCCACTACAGCCCTTTATCCCAGCCAGCATCCTCTCTCTGAGCATCTGTAGCCCCCCAGTAACAAGACCACAAAAGCCCCTCCCTCAGCCCCTGTAACGGACAGAACTAACACGGCAGGGAAGGGGCAGACCTGACTCCTCGGGAGGGGTGGTCTGGGAAGGGGTGGCATAAGTGTCCAGGAGCTGCCTGTGGGCCTGTTTGATGGGTGAACTTAACTCTGACGTCTAGAAATGGCAAGCGTCCTCTTGTACCCATCAGATTGGATGTCAGGGGAACCAGGGCCTGGGAGAAGTGTGCTTAATTCCTTCCTCAACAAATTCCAGCTTCTGATCCTCCCGGGGGGGCTCTGACTTGGAGGGGACCAGCCCCTGCAGTGCTCATCCATCATCCTCCTGTCCAAACAGCCCTCTAGGACAGATATGGGAACCCCACTATGTGGAGGGGACCCGTGAAGATGCTAATCGGAGCCTCTGCCCAAGGTCAAGTAGGGATGGGAAGATGACTCCTGTGGAGAAGAGGGCTCACAGGAGGGTTCACAGGCAAGCTCTGGTGGCCAAGAGACAGGCTTCCTCCGCTTCTGGGCTGCTCCAGCCTAGCAGAACACTGGCTTTCCCGCTTTCCAGTTGTCTTTGGTGGCAGGATAAAACTGCAGAGCTGGGAAGCCTAGGGCTTCTGAAGCACCTTGAAAGGGATTGTTCTCACACCTCCGAGGGATTCCAGCAGGCTTAGCCTGAGGATATGGGTTCCAATTTTAGGAGAATCGAAAAGCTCACAACAGCTCTGAAACTCGTCATTTTGACATGAAACAGTTGTATCCTAGTTTCCCAAAACTGCAGCCTTCCCCAAAGATGGGAGTGGAGCCATGTGAGCCTCTGTAAAGCGACTCCTGTGAGGAAGGGCCCCTTCTAAGTGAGGTTCCACCCTGCCCTGGTTCTCTTTAGAACATCCGCTCACCCCTCTAGGGACGGGCCTTGGGGGAACCCCACTGGAACCACTTGCTTCATTCAGGAGGTAGAGAGACGACTGACTATTATGCATTGCTTTGAGATAGAGTTGTAGCCCAGGCCAGCCTATAATTTGCTAAGTCATGTCAAAGCAAAAAGACAGTTCTCGCCTCAAATAAGAGTAAGAGATCATTTATTCTGGAGCCAAATATAAGTGATAAGTAATAAGCCCAGGAACACGGATTCAGTTTTTCCCGAATAGCATGCTCTACTGTGGAAGGGGTTACATGAGATTTCTATTCCTTCCAGGACAAAGAAAGTTATAGATCAAAGTATTTACAGAATGTATTGGTGGAGGTAGGAGGGTCACAGCAAAACCAGGAGCCTCTTCAGTAGGTCTCAGACAATGCCAGGTGACATCCTAGCTTTTGGATTGGTGAAAGCCTGTGGTCTGCTAAGCATACATTACAAGGTTTTGGTAGGCACGGGAGGCTAGGTCAGACACAGGTGTGGACAATGGATGGCTTTCAAGGGAACTAAAAATAGCTCAAGATAATTTTGCCCTGGTCTGTAACATTTTAACTGCATAATCTCAAGGTTCAGTGGGTTGGCCTTATAGAATCTTTAACACTGATCCAGTCTCTCTCTCTCTCTCGCTCTCGCTCTCTCTCTCTCTCTCTCGCTCTTTCTCTCTCCTTTTTCTGGGAACTTCAGTTCACATTAGCCAGGGATGGACTTGAACTTACAATCCTCTTGCCTCCACCTTCTAAGCGCTGTGGTTACGGCATACACCACACCCAGTTTATGAGATGCTGGGGGTGGAACCCAGGGCTTCCTACAAGCTGGACAAACACTATCAGCTGAGCCCCAGCCCCAGCCCTGTTTTGTTTTATAAGACAGTGTCTCACTATGTAACCCATGCTAGTCCTGAACTTGGTGGTCCTCCTGCCTTAGCCCCCCAAGTGTTAGGATTACTGGCCTGCACCACCACGCCTAGCTATGGATGGTGATCTTCAAAAGAAAAATGTCATCCTGTATCCTCCTGTGGAGGAGCCAAAGCACGAAGTTACCGCGGGAAAACAAAGAGCGAAATAGCAGCAAGCATGCGCTCCTCCTCAGCCTGACCCAAGGGTTTGCACTGGAAGAATGAGTTGGCTAACCCACACCAGTTCTTGGGCTCAGCTTGGTTCATGAATATTTCACTTGCCTTGGACAAGTTTCTGACAATTGAGAAGTGTCATATAAAAATCTACATTCTTGGCTTGTCTTGAAAGGAAAAAAAAAGCATCTGGCAACACTGTGTTCACGTTCTAGCTGAGTGGTGGCTGTGCCTGTTAGGCGGCCGGCTCCATCCCCTGCAGTCCTCACTGCTTCCTTCTGTCTTTTCACACCCACTTACCTCACTTATATATGTTTCCTCCCTGCGCTGTAAGCACCCAAGATATGGGATTAACCAATAGAGCTAAGCTGATGCATAGAAAAGCAACAAAAGTTTAATATTTTGGCTTTCTCCTTCTGCTTCTCACTGTGTAGCACAGGTTATCCTCAGCCTTGTGAGCACTGGAATTATAGATCTGAACACAATGCCTGGATGACATTTTTCTTTTGAAGATCACCATCCATAGCTAGGTGTGGTGGTGCAGGCCAGTAATCCTAACACTTGGGGGGCTAAGACAGGAGGACCACCAAGTTCAGGACTAGCATGGGTTACATAGTGAGACACTGTCTTATGAAACAAAACAGGGCTGGGGCTGGGGCTCAGCTGATAGTGTTTGTCCAGCTTGTAGGAAGCCCTGAGTTCCACCCCAGCATGTCATAAATTGGGTGTGGTGTATGCTGGTGACCACAGCACTGAGAAGGTGGAGGCAAGAGGATTGTAAGTTCAAGTCCATCCCTGGCTAATGTGAACTGAAGTTCCCAGAAGGAAAAAAGAAAAAAAAGAGAGAGAAAGAGAGACTGCACCAGAAATCTTCTCCTCTAACCTTTGTCTTAGGACCTTTACACTCCTGAATGCGGAGAGTCAGAGAAAAGTCAGGCACGGTTTCTGGAGCAGGCAGTCCACAGGAGCCAGACTTGCACACAGGTCTTCGTAAAACTGGGGCACGACGGAGTTGGGAAGATGGCTCAGTGGGTAAAGTGTTCACTGCACAGCACGAGGACTTGAGTTCCCCAGGTAAAGAGCTAGGTGTGTCTGCGTGTGTTTATATTTTTGGCACTGGGAAGGCACAGGCAGATCCCTGGGGCTTGACCAGCCGACCAGCCAACCAAGCTTAGAAATGGCAAGTCTCACATCCTAGTAAGGGCCTCTGCCTACAAAGAAAGGGGGGGGGGGCGGGCAGTGAGATGGTTCGGTTGGAAAAGGCTCTTGCTGCCAAGCCTGATGAGTTGAGTTTGATTCCTGGAGGCCACGTGGTAGAAAGAGACAACTAACAATTCCCACAGTTGTCCTCTGACCTCCACATGTGTGCTAAACATACACACAACATAAATAAATGTAATAAAAAGTATTTTAGGGACTTGAGAGATGGCTCAACGGTTAAGAGCACCATTGGACCCGAGTTGGAATCCCACTACTCACATGGCATCCGTAACTCCGGTTCCAAGCCTCCTCCGCACACACTGTACAACATGGGTGCACTTACACATATTCAGGCATAACTTATACACATAAAATATAAATAAATAAATAAATAAAATAAAAAAAAATAATTTAAAAAATTATTTTTATTAAAAAAACAAAAAGGTAGGAGCCGGATGTGGTGACTCATGCCTTTAATCCCAACACTCAGGAGGCAGAGCAGGCAGATCTCTGTGAGTTCAAGGCCAGCCTGTCTACATAGCGAGTTCCAGGTCAGCTAGGTAGAACAAGGTAGATGACTCCTGAAGAATGACACTTAGGTTGACCTCTGGCCTCCACACGCATACTCACACAGTTGCACCCACACATAAACACACACACAAAATAGATATCTTAAAATTCATACTTTTGCAAGCATGAAGACCTGAGTTCAAATCCCTGGCACCCATGTAAAAAGCCAGGCACGGCTTCGAATGCCTGTACCCCCAACACTGGAGGACAGAGACAGACAAGTCCTGAAAGCTTGCCTGATGGCCAGTCAGTCTAGCCAAAATGGTGAGCTTCTGGCTCAGGGAGAGATCCCGTTTCAAGTAGTAAGGCAGAGAGTGCTAGGAGACACTCAACACCCTCCTCCAGCCTCTGTTTTCCTGTGCATGGGCGTGCACACACACCGTACACATGTGTGCCTCTCTCACACGCTCACACATCCTCCAGCCTCTGTTTTCCTGTGCGTGGGCGTGCACACACACCGTACACATGTGTGCCTCTCTCACACGCTCATACATCCTCCAGCCTCTGTTTTCCTGTGCGTGGGCGTGCACACGCACCGTACACATGTGTGCCTCTCTCTCTCACATGCTCACACATCCTCCAGCCTCTGTTTTCCTGTGCGTGGGCGTGCACACACACCGTACACATCTGTGCCTCTTACACGCTCACACACAAAATAACAATAATTTTTTTAAAAAAGCAAAAACCAAGCACACAAGGTTTATCTGGAAGAACCAAAGGCTCCCTGGAGCAGGAAGTGTGGCTGTGCTGTCCAGAGCTGAGTCCTCAGGTGACATTCGCTAATGTGCAAGCAGCCTGCTCCTGCACTTTTGCCCATTGCCTCTTACTTATAGCCAGTGGTATCTGTTTCCCAGTACAAGATATCCCTTTAAGATAAACACTAAGACAATAGCCAGCCATTATTGAGCACCTGCTGTGTGCCAGGCACGGGACTAAATATTCACTTTGTCACATGGTTAAACCCATTTCATAGAGAAGGAAATGAGAATACACCCTGTTTAAGTAACTTCCCCAGGCTCTCTGGCTCCAAAATCTGTTGTCCCAATACCAGGACTTTTCCACCTCAGCATTATGGATGTCTGGGGCCAGGTGACTCTCTGGTAGGGGCTGTGGTAGGCATGGTGGACAGTGGCCTCTCTCTGCCAGAAGCAAGTAGCACTCCCCAGTGTGTTGGCCAAAAACACCTCAGGCTTTGCCATGTGTCCCCCGTAGATGAAGTCAGCTCTACCCAAGAAACATTCTCCTATACTATACTTTTCTAAGCCAATTTATTTAAAAGTTAGTTGGGGAGCTGGAGAGATGGCTCAGGGGTTAAGAGCACTGGCTGCTCTTAGAGAGGGCCCATGTTCAATTCCCAACATCCACATGGCAGCTAACAACCATCTATAACTCCAGTTCCAGGGGATCCAACGCCCTCTTCGGACCTCTGTGGACATTGCACAACTCGGGTGCACTTACACACATGCAGGCAATGCACTACACATAAAATAAAAATAATAAATAATTTTTTTAAGTTAGTTGGGCCAGGGATGTGGGCTCTGACTTGCAAAAAGCCTTGGGTTCCATCCCCATTACCACATAGTTTCAGTTTGAGGTCAACCTGGGCTATATGAAACCCTGACTCAAAAAGAAAAAATATGTTCACTTGAAGTGTTTAGTCAGTAAGCATACAGGCAGTGCCTGACCATCAGGCTGTCAGTTTTGGTATTGAGGACACATCTTATTCACTGACTGTGCCCCATGGTCCCCTCTCCATGGCACAAGAAGCGGCTGTAGAAGAACTGGGAAGTCAGAGGAGCGTCCTGAGGACCACTGTAATTGAATGTCTTGAGAACAAAGCCCCACAGACTGCAGGCTTAAACCACGGCCATCTATCCCCATAGTCTGGAGGCCGGAAACCCAAGAGCCGGCTGCAGACCTCCAAGCTTCCACTGTGTCCACACAAGACAGCATTGAGTTCTGGTGTCTCTTCCCCTTAGATAAACACTAACCCAGTCCTAGGACTCCACCCTAGCCCTTGTGAACCTTAGTTACCTTCCAGAGCTCCTATTTCTGAATTCCAACACCAAGATATCAGATCTTCAGGGGTCGGCAAGACAACTCAGTGGATAAAGGTGCTTACTGTGCAAGCCTGGCTACCCAGGTTGAGAGTTCAATCCCCGGAACCCACGTAAAGGTGAATAGAGAGAAGTGGTTGCCCAAAGTGTCCTCTGACCTCCACACACATTCCCACACAAAAAAAATTGTATATGGGGGTGGGGGGTAGAGAAGGCAAAACAAGAGCTTCAACCTCTGTCCTGTGGAATACAAATCAAGGAAAGATCTGTAGAATCCACAGTCAATAAGAGGACTTGACCTAGACTTAGGTCTCCCTCCTTGTCCTTCAGGCCCAAGAGGAATGTGACATCCCAAAATGACCCTGCTACCAGGAGACAATTCTGACTACGACTACAGCGCCCTGAGTTGCGCCTCGGATGGCTCCTTTCACCCAACCTTCTTCACGCAGCGTCAGGCCATCAAGGGGGCCTTCTACCGGCGAGCCCAGCGACTGGGGCCACAGGACAATTTACATCAGGTCAGCTCACCTGGAGACCGTCGGCGACAGATCATCATCAACGTGGGTGGCATCAAGTACTCGCTGCCCTGGACCACACTGGACGAGTTCCCGCTCACTCGACTAGGCCAGCTCAAGACCTGCACCAACTTCGATGACATCCTTAGCGTGTGTGATGATTATGATGTAACTTGCAACGAGTTCTTCTTCGACCGCAACCCGGGGGCCTTCGGCACCATCCTCACATTCCTGCGGGCTGGCAAGCTGAGGCTGCTGCGGGAGATGTGTGCTCTGTCCTTCCAGGAGGAGCTGCTATACTGGGGCATCGCAGAGGACCACCTGGATGGCTGCTGTAAGCGTCGCTACCTGCAGAAGATCGAAGAGTTTGCCGAGATGGTGGAGCGGGAGGACGAGGATGAGCTGCTGGACAGCGATGACCGAGACAGCAAGGGTCCCTCGGCCAGTGAGGGCCGCCTGGGCCGCTGCATGCGGAGGCTGCGGGACATGGTAGAGAGGCCGCACTCGGGGCTGCCTGGCAAGGTGTTTGCCTGCCTGTCAGTGCTGTTTGTCACCGTCACCGCTGTCAACCTGTCTGTCAGCACCTTACCCAGCCTGCGAGAGGAAGAGGAGCAGGTAAGGCTGGCTGTATGAGGGAAGGGACTCGGAAGATTGGAGATACTGTCATCTGCTTCTGCCTGCCGTTGCCACCTCCCTCCAGGAGGTCTTCCTAGATTGCATACTAGCTAACAGCCTCCCAGGCCCTTGACCACATACTATATGGATATGTATGCCTACATCTTCTCTGCCTCCCTGCTAATGTGTGAGTGTCCCTGAGTCAGTGGCTGTGACTGTCCTGGTGTCTGTTGTGTCCACCACTCTCCCACCCTGAAGGATCTAGAACCACATCCAACATAAAGGCCATGCCAAACCTGTTCTTGGATCTCATGATCGAGTGAATGTTTGAGTGACAGGATCCATGACATGCCTGTCCCTGAGCCCAGAACATTCCAGATGCTATCAAAAGTCCATCTCACTGACCTGAGCCCTCTCTCCACCCCACATCTCCCTTGTATGATAATATCCAAAATGTATTTTCTTGGTCATGAAAACAGTTTTTATCCATAGGCCTGTGTGTATGTGCATAACTGCACAGGGTGAACGTGTCTTTGTGCTAAGAGACTGCATGTAAAACATTTACTCGCAGCCTGACACAGGCTGTGTGCTTCATTCTAAGGCTCCCACATACCCAGCAGCGGTAGGGATGGCGGGGGGGCAGCTCTGCCTCCCCTGCATTTTCCGTGCAGGTCCTCCTGTAACCCTATGGGGAAGGTGTTCTCACACCCACCTGGTAGATGAGGACACTGAGGCAGAGAAGCTTGCCAAGCCCAGGTGGATAAAATCCACAGTCTGCGTGCCCAGGACAGCTGGGGACCCCACAGGATAACCCCACAGAAGTAGGTGGATGGTCTACACAGTACTTCCCCCACATTGGCCTTGATTTAAATGCCCAGAAATAAAGTGTTCCATGTAAAAATGCACACTTGGCTTTTATGACAGATAAGAGCTGATGCTGAGTTAGATCATGAGGGTCCCCCCAATTCAGTCTCCTTAAGCATGAGTTTCCTGGGCCTTTGGATTGGGACTCCTGCCCCACACATAGGAGTTCTGGAAGCAAGCTTCCAGAAAAATTATAAATACTCAAGTATACATTATACAAGCATTAGAGAACTAGGTATGATGTCATGAACTGAACATAAATGTCATGCCATTCAGCATTTATTGAGTACCACGGTATACCCTGCATGTAGTAAGTGCCTTACTCTGTCTGACTTAATCTTAGAAGGGCCCAAAAGACAAAGGATTTTCCAACTACAGGTATTATAGAGGAAATAGCAATCGCTGCTGCAATTACAACCCAGAGAGGTCTGCTGGCATAGTTTCATATGTTGAATTTTAAAGTGATTGAGAAAACACTTGACCAACAAAATTGGCTTTTGATGAGCATAGGGACTGGGTAAGAGAGGGCAGGGCTAGCGTCAGACAGCCCAGTTTGAATCCCATTTCATGCACTCTGGCTGCATAGCTATGGGAAAGCTACTAGACTGCTGTATGCCTCAGTTTCCCCATCTGTCTGGAGACTATGTACAATGTGAGAATTCAGGGACCAGGTCTAGGTGAAGGAATCAGAATAGACCTTGGAGCATTATCTACAACAGACTTTTTAATCTCCAGCATCTTTTTTTTTTTTTTAGGCAGGGTCTCACTTTGTAGCCCAGGCTGACCAGGAACTCACAGCAATTCTCCTGCTTCAGCCTCCAGGTGCTAGGATTATAGGTGAGCACTATCACTGCCCACTAAGTCCAGCATCTTCACTCCTAATTTTATCAAGGAAACAATGGCCCAACCATTTTGATTCAACTTCTGACAGTGTTTTGTTTTGATTCTCCATGCGGTGCCAGGGCTACAGCCCTAATCACACATGCTCAGCCCGTGCTCTACCGCTGAGTACGCTTCCAGGCCTGATGCTGATTTTTAAAATGTGTATGTGTCGTCTGTTCATGTGTGTGACTGCACATGTGTGTAAATGCTCACGGAGACTTGGAGTTGATGTCAATTGTCTTCCTTAACTGATCTCCATCTTATTCACTGAAGCAAGGGAACTTGGTAATCCAGCTAGCTCACCGAAGGATTCCATCTCTGCCTCCAGAGCTCTGGGATTACAGGTGGTTGCCACATCTGCCTGGATTTTATATGGGTTCTGGGATCCAAACTCTGGTCCCCACACTTGAACAACAAGTACTTTATCCACTGAGCTATCTCCCCATCCCTCTGATTTTATTTTTTTACTTTTATTTATTTTTTTTTTTTTTGAGGAAAACAAGCCAGGTGTGGTGTTATAAGTCTGAAATCTCAGCACTTGGAAGATGGAGGCAGGAGGGTCAGAAGTTCAAGGTCAGCTTCCACTATATATCAAGTTTGAGCCAGTCTGGGATACATAAGACCTTGTCCAAAAAATCAGGGAGGCAGGAGAAGAAAATAATTTCTGACCTTCTTTTTGTCTTTCCTTTGAGACCGGATAACACTATGTAAGCCAGACTGGTCTTGAGCTCTCACAGTGCTCCCCGCCTCTGCCTTCTGAGAGCTGCGATTAAAGACATGTGCCACCATGCCCAGCCCAGAGTCTATGAAGGTGTACTTTAGTTTCACTTGAGGGTCAGTAGGATTCACCGTTCCACTTGGTCTGTATGCACACTTTTGAGTGCCTACGGTATGCAGACACTGCAGGGGAGGCAGAGTAACTAGGACCATCTTTACACTTCCAAGGGCATTGGGGTGAGCCCACCAGTGTGCCCCTCTCTCCCTTCCAGTGTGTCCTCCACACATCTCTCTCACACACCCTGTCTACACTCCAAGGTTTCCTCCTTTTGTTCCTGTAACAACCAGAAAGAGAGGAGGAGAAAAAGAGGAAGGGAGAACAGAGAACGGGAGGAGAGAGAGAGATTTCCGATCCCCCGATCTCCCAGCAGCTGAAAGAATGCGACGGCCTAAGCTAAGAAGGTGAGGGCGGGGCTGTCTGAGAAGCCAAGAGCCAGGTCGGTAGCAGGTGCAGAGGGTCTGTCCGGAGGTCAGCGTCACGATCAGGATCTTGTCTGGAGAGGAGTGGCACGGTGTTCAACCAGTCCCAGAGTGGACAGAGCAGGAAGGAGGAACAGGCCGCCTGGAGAAGCAGGGGCGCCCGCCCCGGTTGCCTTCTCGGCTGTCCGCACAGGCCGGGGCTCCCTGCTCAGTGCTGCTCTGACCCCGGGCCTGTGCTCCTCCCCAGGGCCAGTGCTCCCAGATGTGTCACAACGTCTTCATCGTGGAGTCGGTGTGCGTGGGCTGGTTCTCCCTGGAGTTCCTGCTGCGCTTCGTCCAGGCGCCCAGCAAGTTCGCCTTCCTGCGGAGCCCGCTGACGCTCATCGACCTGGTGGCCATCCTGCCCTACTACGTCACGCTGCTGGTGGACGGCGCGGCCTCCAGCCGCCGCAAGCCGGGCGCGGGCAACAGCTACCTGGACAAGGTGGGGCTGGTGCTGCGCGTGCTGCGCGCGCTGCGCATCCTCTACGTGATGCGCCTGGCGCGCCACTCGCTGGGGCTGCAGACGCTCGGGCTCACGGCCCGCCGCTGCACGCGCGAATTCGGGCTCCTGCTGCTCTTCCTGTGCGTGGCCATCGCCCTCTTCGCCCCGCTCCTCTACGTCATCGAGAACGAGATGGCAGACAGCCCCGAGTTCACCAGCATCCCTGCCTGCTACTGGTGGGCCGTCATCACCATGACGACCGTGGGCTACGGAGACATGGTGCCCAGAAGCACACCTGGCCAGGTGGTGGCTCTGAGCAGCATCCTCAGCGGGATCCTGCTCATGGCCTTTCCAGTCACCTCCATCTTCCACACTTTCTCCCGCTCCTACCTGGAGCTCAAGCAGGAGCAGGAGAGAGTGCTGATCCGCAGGGCCCAGTACCTCATCAAAGCCAAGTCGCAGCTCAGTGGCATATCCCAGGACAGTGACATCTTGTTTGGAAGTGCCTCTTCAGACACCCGGGACAACAACTGAGCTGGGAGGACGCCTGCTCTCTGCCTGCCATCTTTGGCTTCAAGCTATAGCCATCGTTAGGAAAGTGTGGAAAGGGACTTACCTGCTTCTGAGTCTAGCTCTGACCTGGGACAGACCCTAGTGAGTCTTTGCCATAGGAAGGACACACACCGCCTCACTGAGGGTCCCTGCCCTCCCTCCCAGCCACTGGGAAGCTAGCCAGTGCCCCACCTGCTCACCATGTAAATAACACACCCAGCAAAATCTGCCCGACTGGCAGCGACACACACACGTGTGGCTTTAGGGTGAGTCATTTGTGACCCAGGAAAGAGGAAGAAATTGGCTTCCTCCAGGCTCTCTTCAAAGAGGGAACTGGGTCTCCCAGCAAAGGCAGCTGAGAAAAGAAAGGACCATGTGCTGGGGTCTCTGGGCTGATGAGACCCTGGCCGGATGGGGAAAAATGGTGGGAACAGACCTTTGTGTTCTGGCCCCTGAGTGTCCACTCTGCACTCCTGCCCCTGAGGCCAGTCCTGGTTTCCCCTCCTGCTTTCCTACACCTCTGTCCTCTCTTACTCTGTAAGTCTTCTCCTCAAGCCCCTCCCTCCAACCCCAGGCACTCCCCACAGTTGAAGGACCCCACAGAGCCAGCCAGCTCCACTGACTTCAAAGGTGAAATCATTTGTGTGAGATGTAATCCTAATCCCCATTTATTTTATTATTACAGAAAAGGACTTTATCCTGCTTGCCTGGGTCTCAGGCTAAACCCACAGTGGGCTGACACTTCTGGCAGGGGTTCTGTAAGTGATCTGGGGAATACATGGAAGACTTTTCCCTGTGCCCTCAAAGGGAGCGCTCTAGAACTCAGGAAGTGTGATGTGTGCACTGAAGGGGACCCAGGCTAGCCTAGAACATTGCGCTTCAGCTCCCTGTATCAGAGCCCTGTGGACTGAGGGAACGTCACACCCTCACACGCACACACTTATCCCAGCCTGGGAGATGGCAGCTTCTTTTGCTCCTCCGTCCCACATCGCCGCTGCCTCCTCTCCATCCAGCAGCAAAAATCGCACTTTGAAACAGAACTCGTTCTGGTCCCTGTGTACAGCCCAGATCCCTGCTGGCTGACCCCACTCTGCAGCCTGTCTCCCACCTTCCACCAGTGCTCCCAGCCTCCCTTCAGACACACTCAGCCCATCTCACCTCAGGCCTTCACATCTGCAACTCCTTCTGGGGAAATGCCCTCCCTGCAGAACACTGCATGGGCAACTGGTTCCTTTCACTGCCCCGCAGCCCCCCGCACACAAACATACTCCTTACCCTGCTGGATCTTTATCATTTGGAATTGCTTCCATCACTTCTCCACTCCCGAGCTCTGGTCTGTCTCCTGCAGGACCAGCTCAGTATATACTACTGAGGGACTCAGCAACGCAGCTCCTGGCTTTCTCCCAGGGCCTCACACAGGATCAGGACCTAACGAGTGCTCAAAAAGCATTTATTTTTAAAAAAGGAAAAAAAGATAAAGGGGAACAGCAAGAGGAAGCGGGACAGGAAAAGTGTTCATCACAGTTCAGCTCTGAAAGGTCCCCATCTATCAACAGCCATACTACCCCAAATGTGCCTGGTCTCATCTAAAATGTTCCCCAAAAGCTCACAGGTCAAAGACTTGGTCCCCAGTGCCAGAGCGTTCACAGACGAGGCCTCTGGAAGGTGACTGGCTAATGCAGACTCTGACATCATCAATGAATCATCCACTGATGAATTCATAGCTTTATGGTCCATTGGGAGGTGGTGAAGACTTCAGGGCGGAACCTGGTTGGAGGAAGTAGATCACTGGGGATGTGCCCTTGAAGGGTATCTTGTTCCACTCCTTTCTTCTCATTTTCTCTCTGCTTCTGGGCTACCCCGAGGTAAGCAGCTCTGTTCCACCAAAGTGCTCCCTGCCAGGATGCTGTGCCTCGAAGTAGGCCAGAAACAATGGAGCCAAGTGCCCGTGAACCAAAACCATCAACCAAAATAAACCATTCCTCCTTCAAGCTTATTTCCTCTGGTGTTTTGTCATAAAGATGGAACACTGTCACAGTGTTTATTTTTAACATGGGAGTCTGGGTCCCCAGAGCACCTCCCTCTCCTCTGTCCCCATCCATCTCCCTCTCTTCTGGGGAGACTCAGCTCTCTCTGTACAGTGTACCCATGAGGAGGCAAAGTGGAACCATCTCCAGCTCACCAGGGCCTCATTAAAAGCGCCCCTGACACATGCTTCCTGTGACTCACACCTGCAAAGTAAGTTTTCCAGCTAATTAGTGCTCCCTTTCTGGGGCCCAGGTGTCGTAGCAGGACACTGCCAGCCATCATCATTGGGGTGACACCATAGAGTGATGGAATTGCCCTTTCCCCTCCAAGGTGGCTGTGGAAGATGGCTAACTGGACTAACAATAAGTGGGATGAGCAAGGAGCCTTCTCAAGTCGTAAAGAAATGTCACTTGAGGTGGGGGAGGGGCCCTGAGTGGGGCAGCACTGGGAGGAAGGCCTGGGGTCCCCAAACTGACAACAGAGACTGGAGTTCCTGAAGAAGATGGGGTTGCAGTGGCTAGGATATCTGTCCTGGTGACCAAGCATGTATCGGCCACCACCCAAGACCTCACTGGGGACAAGGGGCTCCAGATTCCTCCAACAGAGCAGACTGGACTCAGGACACTAGGACACCCAACAAGCAGCTCTAGAACTCAGGGAAACTTTTAGTCCAGACTCTGTGGCCTCTTAGCCAGGGACCCGACTGTCCACTGCTCCCCTACAAGGCAGCTGTGGTCAGACCCAGCCGAGAGCTGCTCTGGTCTGAGCTCATGCCTTCCCCCACCCAGCCATGCCTGCATAGTGACTCTGGTGACCTTGTGTGCTAACCTCAGTTCTAGAAGGCTCAGCACCAGACCTTCCAAATCAGTGTGGTCCTCTAAATCATGAGATCACCCCCATCTGGGACCTCTCAGACACTTCTCCACAGTCACAGTGGAAGTAGCAGCTCAGAATCCCAACTCTGAGATGTCCCGAGCTGGTCGTCTGTCCGTAGCCCTAAAGTGAAGAGTGACTAGGAGACCCGGAAACTCCAGTGCTTCATGCTTTAAAACTCAAACACTGCCAAAAACGCTCCATGAAGAGAATGTCAAGAGTTTACATAAAAACCGGATCTGACTTTGATTCCTGTCCTGTCCCAATGCCCTGGCATCCACAGGTGACACATCGCCACTGTGTGGACAGGCGTTATCTCCACATTGAGAAAAAGTACAGGTGGGAGCCAGTGGCAGCCATCACTCCTGCGTGCACAGTACCCGTTGGTATCCGGTTGGGAGGGATCAAGACAGCCTCCAGCAACAGCTCCTCTGCAGCAAGTCCCCTTCTGTTGGGGGTCCACACAGTGGGAGGAACAGAAACAGTCAATACGCAAATGGAAGAAAAAGAACTGTGATGTTGATGTTCTGGGTGGGTGACTTGGCAGATATTGACAGGATCAGAGGGGGCAATGATAGTCACTTGAGATGTGTGGGCAGGCCAAGTCTGGTGGCAAAGGCCTCTAATCACAGCTACTCCAGAGGCTGAGGCAGAAGAACCATAAGCTCAAGGCCAGACTGGGCTCCAGAGGGAGTTCAAGGCCAGCCTGCACAGCTTTGTGAGATTGTGTCTCAAAATGAAAAGACAGCTGGGCATAGTGGTGCACACCTTTAATCCCAGCACTCGGGAGGCAGAGACAGGTGGATCTCTGTGAGTTCAAGGCCAGTCTGCTCTACATAGCAAGTTCCAGGCCAGCTGGGCTACAGGGAAATGCTGTCTCAAAAAGACTAGAAAAAAAAGGGAAAGACAGCTGGTAATAAGAGTTTGGCGGCAGAGCATTCAGGAAACTCTGGGTTCCATCCTTAAAACCTCTTTTTTTTTCATTTTTTGTTATATTTTTATTTTATATGCATGAGTGTTTTGCCTGCATGTATGTAGGTGCACCACATGTGTGCAATGCACACAGAAGCCAGAAGAGGGTGTCAGATCCCATGGAACTGGAGTTACAGGTGGTTGTTAGTCACCATGTAGGTGCTGGGAACCAAACCCAGGTCCTCTTCCAGAGCAGCCAGTGCTGTTAACTGCTGAGCCATCTCTCCAGATCCTTGATGAAAAAATTATATTAAAAAAGATGTTTTTAATGTGAGTTCAGAGAAGGGCTCACCGAGGAGGTGACATTTAAGAGCAGGAGGAGGAAGCATCAATCTAAATGAGACAGTTTAGTGAGACTGTGTCTCACAATAAAGAGGAAAAAAGGGTTGGGAGCGAAGCTCCACGGTGGGACGCTTCCCTGGGTTCAATTCCCAGATCTATGAAAGATAAACAGTGAGCGGGACAGCTGATGTTCTACCCAGGAACCTGGTACTGCCAGCACTGTTCCCATAGACCCAGTGTCTGATCTCCAAAGGTACAGGGACTCCAGCATCCAAGGATGCCAGAAGGTAACCCTGAATCCCACCAGGACAGCCTAGTGCAGTGAACAGTGGTCACAGGTGTGGGTCCCAGGCAAGGCCTGGGGGCAGGGCACCAGCCACCTCCTCCCTCCTGGGGCTTTCCATCCCAGATTCCCTTATAAGCACAGCCTCAGTAATGAACCCTATCTGACCCCCTTCTTAGCCCTGCTCCCAGGAGTCAGATTGAACCCACAGGACCCAAGCTACATGGCCACATTGTGACAGGATGCCAACAGTAGTGGACCGGAAGGATGCAGAGCCTGCGTGGGCCGGAAAAACATTGCTTCTCATCCAGGAACGGCCTCCTGAAGGCCCCAAATATCTTGGGGTGTCTTCAGCAGCTACCAATGAGAGTGACCCCCCCACACCAGCATGCCTGGGACCCAGAGGGTTCCCAGGGCACTTCCTCTGCCTTCGGTTTTTCATGCTAAAACCAAAACAGTCCCAGGAAAACCAAAATGAGCAGGTCTGGTGGCCAGTGTCTCTGCTGCAGCCAGGAGCTCATAGCCCATGGGGTTCTGATCCCTTCACATCTGGGGAGATTAACAGAAGATGCGCTACTGGGTGTGTAATCTTGGGGATTTGTTTTTGGTGTTTTGTTCTTTGGTTGGTTGGTTTTTAGACGAGGTCTTGTGTAACCCAGATTTGCCTTGAACTTGCTATACTGAGGCCAGTCTTGAACTACTGATCCTCCTGCCTCTACCTCCCAGGTGCTGGGATTATAAGCATGTGCTGCTATGCCAGGCTGAATTTCTGGTTCTTAAGAGCAGACTTGGTATCTTCCCAAGTCGGGTGACATGAAGATGAAATGAGACGGAAAGGTGGCATCCTGGACAGGTGACAGAGTGCAGTCACAATAAACACTCATCAAATAGTGCTCTCATTAACAGAGCAACAGCGGGGGTCTGGTCCCCTGACAGCAGGCAGGAGGGATGGGGCTTGCTTCAGAAAAGTGTTTGTAGGACCGCAAAGCCTTCCACACATGCTCTGTCTGCCCGCACCCCAGCTGCTAATTGCCAGAGCCTGTTCACACCTCCATAACAGACTTGGCAGCAGTCTGGGAGCTGTTCATTAGCACCTGGAGGATGGGTGTGGGAGCCACTTCACCTCGTACTCAGCCTCCAGAGTATGTGCTTTCTTCCCCCATGGTGAAAGCTAGAGTCCAGGCCTGGGTCACCTTCCCAGACTGCTCCAGCCCGTGGAGAAGTGGACACCAGGCCACCTCCCCTATGTTAGGCAGAGCGTGGATGCTGGGCAACTCTGCGTCTGCCACTTGTGAGCTGGGTGGCCTTAAACTGTCTACTTAACAACTCTGAGCTTTGGTTTTCTTGTCTGGAAAATGGAGATAATTGGCCTGGGATGCGGCTCAGTTGGCAGAGCGCTTTTCTAAGATGCACGGAGCCCTGGCTTCCATCCCCTGCACGGTATACACTGGGCGTGGTGAGCCAAGCTTGTAATCTTAGCGCTCCAGAGATGCAAGCAAGAAGATTAGGGGTTCAAGGTCATCCTCAGCTACAGGGCAAGTTTGAGGCCAGCCTGGACTACAGGAGACTCTGTCACAAACAGAAAGGAAGGACAGAAAAGAGGGAGGGAGGGAAACCCAAACTGCTTTGTCGAGGAAATTCTGTGGTGGGTGGGTAGCCGGAAAAGAGGACAGTTGTTAGTTCATGTAATTGGAAAGTATAGGCATGCTAGGCTCAAGTGCGGACACACTATTCCCAAGGAGTCCTGTTCTGTTTTACAACTTCTATGTCGATCTCACTTTATGTTCCCCATACTGATTCAAGTTCAAGACTCTCCCCTCAGGGTGGCAACAACACTGAGTAGCCCCAGAATCATTCCACCCAAGTAAGTCTTGAGCTTTGCTCTAACTATAGCAACCCTAACCAGGTGCCCAGCCCTGAGCTATCAGCCAGGCAGAGAGGAGGCAACTATCTGACTTGTGTGGGGCTGTGATCTTAAAGTAAGAGAGATGAAAACCCTGCAGAGAGCACTCACTGTCTCTCTAGCGCCCTCTGCTGAGAAAGCTTGACATTGCACCCAGTGTAAAGGCCAGCAGCTTAAAGGAACTGATTCTCTAAGACAGAGGTCAAGGATAACTCTCGAGACCAGAGGCCATAAATTGATATAAGTTGGTAACTGGCACATGCCCTCTAGCCTGGCACCATAGAGACATCTGCCTGACAGGAACTGTGGTCAGAAATCATAGCTGCAGCTGGGAGGGTTAGGGTAATAAATTCCTCAGCCCCATCTCTGTATACCTCCCGGACACAGACCCAACAGAACCCACAGGCAGACTATTCAAGGAAGTTGATCCCCAAAGGTCAGTCTCCCAGGGTAGAGAATGTGCTTTGAGTCCAGCTTATCCCCCCGGGCTGATGGACTGGAAGGTTGTTCCTCAGGGTTGTGATGTTAGTGGGTCCTTTAAAAGGTGGAGCCGAGTAGACAGTGATTAAGTCTTTGGGGTCTGCTTTAGCAGGGATTAACGTAGTTCTCGTGAAGTTTCATTTATCTCCCATGAGAGTGGATTGCTGTAAAGAGCAGGCCTCCTCTCTGGCCTCCTCCCTGTCTATGTGGTCTCCCCGTTTCCCACATACAACAACCACGACAGTGTGACCTGGACCAGGGTCCCTCCCCTGAGCCCAGCCAATGAAATCCCATACTCTTAAGCCTCCAAAACTGTGAGCCAAATAAATTTCTTTTACAATAAAAGACCCAGCCTTGGAGGGGGTGGGGGCTTGCCATAGCAAAAGAAAACAGGCTAGTGCACCCAGCTCCGTGGGCACAGCTATCATCCTTAGTGTACAGAGGAAGCCCAGAGAGGTCAAGAAAGTTGCCAAGGCCACCCAGGACCCAGGTCCATGGTTGCTGTGCTGCCAAGTCCCACGGGAATTAGAGGGAGCAGGACAAGGCAACATCAGACCAAGGCTTCCACCCACAAAAGCACTCTAGAAGCTCCAGTGCTGGCTCCCTCCAGCTTTTAACAGGTCGGCCTCTGCCTGCTGGAGGGAGAGCAGGGTGTGAACCTTCCTTGAATCTTTCCTCCGGCAAGAGTTCTATCCGCCCTGCCTGTCTTTCGACTGTACTCTGACTCAGGCTGCTGGAAGTGAGAAGCGAGGATGGAAGAGGAGCTGAGGCTGCAGTCACACTGACTGACAGGAAGACTGCATTATCCACAGGCACACCAATACAACAGCACTGGCCTGGGTGCTGGCTGCGAGTGCTATGCGCAGGAAAATAAGCTGAGGCGCCTTCTCACTGCAAGCCCCAGGCCTGGGCAACCCCAGGAGAGGGACCCAAGGGCTCCATCCCATAATTTACTTACACTGAGGATCTGTCCTCAAAGTGTGTGCACCAGAAGCTGGTTGGTACTGCAGACCTCAGGGCTCAGCTCAGCCCCGCCCCAGGGATCAAGGTCTGCGGTCCAACCAGAGGCCTAGAGGCCAGTGTGTCTGTGAAGCCCTGGTTCAAACGCTTGCTACCATGCAGGCCAGGCTCAGGCTGGGTACAGAGGGGGTAGTTTCCTTTCTAGAGAACAATCGTTGCCCTGCTTTGCCCAGAGCTTACCTAGTCTTCGCCCTTAATATCTTAGGCAAACCAGGAAGGTTGATCACACCAGTTAGAGTGCTTGCCTAGCATGCACAAAGCCCTGGGTTCATCCCCAGCAGCGCAGGAATCAGATATGGCAGTGCACAGCTGACATCCCAGTTCTCTGGAGGTGGGTGGAGGCAGGAGATAAGAATTCAGATTCCTGAGCTACATGAGACCCTGTCTCAGAAAGAATAAATCTAAACAAATAAATGAATAAATACTTGGTGGACTTACATAAAAATCTAAATTTCCGGTAAGGTGTAGTGATGCATACCTTTCATCCCAGTACTCAGGAGGCAGAGGCAGGTATATCTCTGTGAGATCATGCCAACCTGATCTACTTTGCAAATTCCAGGCCAGCCAGGGCTACAGGGAGACCCTGTCTCAAAAACAAACAAAAAGTCTAGATGCCATCTAGGGTGGAACATGTCTGGATTCCCAGCATTCATGAAGCTGAAGCAGGAGAAGTTTAAGCTGCACACAGCCAGTCACAGACCGAATTAGTCTGAGCAGCTTGAGGCCAGTTCGTTTCTTGTCCTTCACCTCCACCTACTGGTAGCTTTCAGACTTACAGCCTGAGATCAGAGGGACAATCTTGTGAACAAATTGATCTGTACATTTCCATAACAGAAACAGAAATTCCTGTTTATATTCTGTTTTTGTTTTTGAGAGAGGATTTCATGTAGTGCAGGCTGGTATCAAACTCACTATGTAGCCAAGGATGACCCTCTGATCCTGCCTCCACCTCCCTGTTGCTAGAATCACAACTCAAGGAGCTTTACCTGCCTGCACATTTAGGAGACATTCTCTCCTGGGCCCTCTTTATTGCCCAAGTTCTTTTGAGTCATTCTGCATGCCAGGGGGACATCAGGCTGTTCCATCCCTCCCGCACCCCCAGAATCATTCAGGGTACATGCAGTGGTCGGTTTCCTTGGGAACAGCTTCTTGCTTTGGGACCAATCAGAAATTTGTCCCAAAGCAGGATCATGGGTGCCTGAGGCCCACAGGTCAGTGTAGGCCTCTCTACTTCTCAGTCCTAGGACATGGCTGACCATAGGTTGACTTTCACCCCCTTAAACAATGAAAGCGCCCTACTCAGGCCGCCCCTGCTTACCCGCTTGCTCTCTCCTGGCTAGGAGTGTAAACTTGTGCGTTGTTATTAAAATTTCTCTCTGGGAGAGGCAGACTAACTTAACCTGTCTCTCTCTCCCTGCTTGCAACCCAAAGGGTCCCCCTCCCCCAGGCCTCGCAACAAACACACAAATTCCTCCACTCGCAGTTAAACAGATTTTAGCTAGTTACTTGGGCTTACTAACAGAGCATTGGGTGAGGGCTTACTTACAGAACACAGGCGCCCACCCTCCCCTCCACAAGTTCCATTATTAAGTCCACGTGGCTGGGATCTTGCGACTTCCCGGTGAACAGATCCTAATGGGCCATGGCGGAGGGGAGAAAAGGGCCGGCCTCCTGGCGCCCCCAGTTTAAATACCTTTAGCCCCTCCCCTTCTCACATCCAAGGCCAATAGACCGGGTGGGTGGGGCATAGGATTTTCCCAGCTCATCCATCTGCTCAAGGTGGTCTTGGGTGATACCACTGAGAGGGGTGTTTGTCCACCTTTTCCCTCGGAGAAGCTATTCACTCCACATGCGATGTTTACACATTTTCTGCCTGTTTGCCATTGTGGGCCCCAACAGTAAGTCACCCTCACCTCCCTTTTGGTCTAATTTGAGCTTCACTGCCACACTTCAGGGTAAGTTTTGACTTCTTGACTGATGCCCTTTAACCAGGTGTGGTGGCACATGCCTGGAAGAGGCGGATCAGGAGTTCAAAGTCATCTTCAACTACATATGGATTTCAAAGCCAATCTGGGCTACATGAGACCCTGTCTCAAAAAAACAAACATAAAATGTATCTTTTTAAAAAAATAGTTTTCATTATTTTAATTTTCTGAGTATGAGCATATTGCCTGCATGTATGTAAGTACACCTGTGTGGTGCAATGCCCAAAGAAGTCTAAAGAGGGTGTCATATCCCCTGGAACTGGAATTATGGATGGTTGTTAGCTGACATGTGGGTACTGGGAATGGAACCCGGGTCCTCTGCTGTCGGGAGCCATTTGCCTGCCTTGAACTATGCCCTAGTTTTGGGTTAGGCAGAAGTCAATTTCCTGCGCAGAAGTGCTGTTGGAAGCAGGAGTTTTCATTATGCAAATGATTTACACCTGAGGAGAAGTTTACTCTACGCCCAAGACTGAGGTCACCTGAAGATCTTTGAAGGAAGCCAATCATATCTTAAGTTATTTTACCTGTGTTAGTATTGTTTTTGAACATCTGACCCATTGTTTTGCTCATTTTCATAGTATAAATAGGGGGAACTTAATAAAGGCAAGCTGCTTCAGTGTGACTGACAGCCCTCCTGAGTCTGTCCCTTTGTCCTCTCTCTCTCTCTCTCTCTCTCTCTCTCTCTCTCTCTCTCTCTCTCTCTCTCTCTCTCATCTCTCCATTTTCTCATCCTCACTCCCCGCTTCAGGTGCGGTTCGATTTCTGCTGGCAGGCTCCGGCACTCTGCAAAAGCCACTAATGCTCTTAACCACTGAGTCGTCTCTCCAATCCAATCCTGGGGTAGAATTCGTATGCAGCAGAAACAGAACCAGGCACACCTGTAACAACAAAGCTGGGAGGGAGAGAACCGAGGAGATTCAGATCCCAGACCTGAAGGAAAATGAGAGTGGAGAGGAGCATGCTTAGCTCTGAGCACAGGTGAGTGAGGTCAGAATGGCAGCATTTTAAAGATTTTATTTATTTTTTTATCTTATGTATATGATTATTGCCTGTGTACAGGTAGGTGTACCGATGTCACAGTGTCCGAGGGTGTCAGAAGAGGGCATCGGATGCCCTGCAACTGGAGTCACAGGCGGTTGTCAGCCACTATGTGGGTTCTGGGAAGTAGATCCAGGTCTTCTATAGGAGCAGATAGGGCTCTTAACCACCGAGCCATCTCTCCAGCCCCAAAATGACAGCTTGTAACCCCTGACTTCCTGCAGCTGGGGTCCAAGATAAAGTTTTCTCAAAGACCAGGGAGCTGGCTCAGTGGTTGAGAGCATTCGCTGTGTAAGCATGAGGACCCAGAGCACCAGTCTCCAACACCCATGTAAAATGCTGGGCATGGCCTCACCTGCCTGTAACCCCAGCACTGGGGGGCAGAGGTGGGTGGATCTTGAAAACTCGCTGGCCCATCGGCCAAGGCAGCTGGCAGTTATCTCTCCTTCCCTACCTGTCTTCCTCATTGCTAGGATAAAATGCCTAGCAAAGGCAACTTGGGGGAGGAAGGCTTTAGTTTGGCCGTGGTTTGGGGTTCCCCTTCATGAGGGGAAGGCATTGGTGGCAGGAGCCTGTGGCCATTGGCCACATTGCAGCCTCAATCAGGAAGCAGAGAGGGATGAACGCTGGTGTTCCACGCACTGGTTAGTCTGGGACTAAATGTGCCACCCTTACTCCGGACAGGGCTTCGCTCTTTAGTTAAGCCTTTCTAGAAACGCCCTCACCGATACACCCAGAGTGTGTTTCCTTGGTGATTCTAAATCCCATCAAGGTGACAGTGAGATGGGACCACCACGCTCTGTCACTCATTTATGTCACCCACACCACACACTGTCTCCAGTGCCTAAGCTCCCTGAATGCTTATCAAGTAACTGCACCTTAACCTCACTTTGCACACAAGGAAACTTGGAGAAGAATGGTGGCTTGCTTAAGGGGTCCCTGTCAGGAGTGTCCTGGGAGGTGAGGCCTCTGGCCCCTGCTGCACCTCATTTGGGTAAGGCAACCCCAATGAAATCATTTTCCCTTTAAGGACCAGAATCATTTCTAGTCCCCAAATTCTTCCACATCTCTCATTCTGATGACATCATTTGGTGATTTAGTCTTGGGTCGGGCTGGTGGGGTTAGTGCGGCATTGCCTTTCCCAGCTGTGACTCATCCACTGACATTTGGAAGAGTGTACACACAGAAAGGATGGAACTTTCCACTCTCAGAAGATACCCAACAGGCCACACATTCCATAACCACTGCACAAAGAGAGAGTGTGTGCAGTTCCTAATGGCATGCTGTCACTCTAACTCATTTCAATCTCGTCATTAGCAAAGCCTTCCAGAGAAGGTGACATTTGAGCAAAGCAGGGGGAGTATCTTGTGTACCTGCTATAGCTGAGGCCCAAGCAGGGGGAATATCTTGTGCACCTGCTATAGCTGAGGCCCAGCACTGAGGCACACAACCCGTATGTCAGAGAAGGGATGGGGACGGCTAGGCCTCCTCTTGCAATGTGACTTTTGTTTTAAATGAAATGTGAACACAGTTGTCATGAGGTCCCCTTGAGTGAACAGGAGGTTTACTCCTGCCTCAGGAGGTTGTGAGAGGACAGAGGCGGGTAGGAGAGGGTGGCAGAGGCCTGGGAAGACGCAATGGTGATGGTTCAGGTAGGTGACAGTGCAGAGAGTTCAAGGGAAGGAAGGGAGGAGGCGGATCACAGGATACATTGTGGCGGTATGGGAATGAAAGGGAGCGAGGGGCCACACAGGGCTCCTGGAGTTGTGGCCACCTGGAGGATGGCGGGACCACTGTCCAAAAGCAGAGGGCAGTAGCAAGAGGAGCTCTGCAATGCCGTCTTGGGGAAGACCTGATTCAAACCAGAGTTCTCTGGATTTGTGGAGATCACAATGGTCCCCAAATGAGAGATGGCTCATTCTAAGAGTCCTTCCAGGGCTGGAGAGATGACTTAAGAGCCAAGGCTGTTCTTCCAGAGGACCCAGGTTCAGTTCCCAGCACCCACATGGTAGCTAACAACTCTAGTTCCATTACTCTAGTTCCAGAGGATCCGACACCCTCCTCTGGCCTCTGTACCTGGTGTGCCCACATATGTGCAGGCAAAACATTCATACACATAAAATAAAAATAAATAAGTTTTTAAAAATTAAACCAAATAGTAAGAATTGACCAACAGAGTGGCTCAGACTAGAAGGCTTCCATACAGCAAAGGGAACAGTCAGCCTGCAGGGTGGGAAAGGATCTTTGCCAACTACACAGCCAATAGGGGGTTAGCAGCTAGAACAGAGAAGGAACTCCAAAAATTAAATACACACACACACACACACACAAATCAGCCAATCAATAAATGGACAAATGGATTGGATGGTTCTCAAAATAAACACAAATGGCCATCAAATGAAGTAATGTTCAACCTACTTAGCTATCAAGGAAAGGCAAAGGAAAACTTTGTACCAAGATTCTTTGTACCAAGATTCTGTCTCACCCTAGTTAGAATGTGGAATCATCAAGAAAACCAACAAGTGCTGGTAAAGATGTGGGGCGGGAAGAACCTAAGCTGGTGCAGTCACTGCGCAAGTCAGTATGGAGGCTCCCCAAAAGGCAAAACTAAAACCACCACATGACACAGCTGTACAACTATTGGGTGCGAACCCGAAGGGATCTAAATCAGTGTTCCGCAGAGACACTTGGGCATCCTTGTTTATTGCTGCACCACTCACGAGAGCCAAGACAAGGGATGGGTCTAGACACTCACCAACAGATGAGTGGTAGTGCAAATGTGTCTACACAACAATTTGTTCAGCTGTAAAGAAGAATGCAGCCAAGAAAAAAATAGGTGGAACTGGAGACTGATATGTTCAGATAAATATTGTATGCTTTCATATGCAGAATTTACTTTAAATATATTCATGTATATAAATGATATGTGTGTGTGTGTGTGTGTGTGTGTGTGTGTGTGTGTGAAAAGGGAGCGTGTGGGGAGGTGGAGTCTAAAAGGAAAGAGAATAAAAGAGCAAGGGGGGAAAGAACAAATACTACATTTTCTCTCATATCAGAATGTAGGCTTAACAATAGTTATTCAGTGGGACTGGCGAGGGCTCAGCAATTAAGAGCACTGGCTGCTCTTGCAGGGGACCTGGGTTCAGTTCCCAGCACCCACATGGAGGTTAACAACCATCCTTAACTCCAGTTCCAGGGGATCTGACACTCTCTTCTGACCTCCAACAGCATTGCATGACATGGGTGCACTTACACACATGCAGGCAATACATTCATACATGTAAAATAAAAATAAAATATTCTTTAAAAACCAATATTCGTGCACATATGAGAGCATTTGGGGGAAAGAAGGGGACCGGCGAGTCGGGAGCCTGAGAAGGGAATGGGGATGAACAGGAGTGAAGGACAGTGATGTAAATGTAAGAAAACGTCATCATGAGGTCATTATTTTATATGCTAACTAAAACTTTTTAATTAAAAGTAATCCAGTAGGTGGCAGAGGAAAGTGCTCACGTCGAAGTGAGCAGGGTGGACAGAAACCCGCTGGATGAAATGAGAGACAGGCAAGCTGGAGAAAGGAGGGGTGGGTACACCAGGAGCCTGCCCCACTCACCCTGAACCAGGGCTCGCCCCTCCCTTGGCACCTTCAAGCCCAGATGCTTTCTCCCCGCAGCTGGTTCCCCAGGAAGCACCTCATTAAACAGGCGTGGGGAACCCAAAGGAGGAAGTCCCTCAGACTGCCCAAAGCCACCCTGAACCTGTCAGTCTTCCCAGGCAGAAATCAGCAGCTGCTTCAGACTCTCGCCTCTCCCATTGGCCCTCCGGTGCCCCTCCTATTGCCCAGACTTTTGTGGTGCCTCCAGGTGGCTAGCCTCGTTGACCCCTGGAGAACACCCTTCCAACTGTCCCGCCTCACCTTCTGCTCCAGGCGACAGCAGGCACCATTTCTGGGCAGTTTTAAGAGGGCCTGGTGCCAGGGGACGTGTGAGCCACTGCTGCCATCGACTGCCAGCTTTCCCTGACAGTGACATGAAGTGAATAGGGGTAGCAGGTGGGGCCCCTCAGACCTAGAGACCCAGGACAAGAAGCCTGGGGGAGACCCAGCCCATTGTTAGGGGACACTCAAAATACAGGCCTGTGGGCATGAAGACAAGACAAAGAAGGTTTGTGATCTGGAAGAGTGAGCTAGAAATGGTCAGTGATTTGGGAGAAGTTGCTGCAATTCTGTTGAGAGAGTGAGACGTCTCACTCTCTTGGTTCCCTTTAGAGAACTGTGTTAATTTTGTCTCTTTATTACTGACTTTTAATTGGAAGGGGGTGTTGTTTGCATTAGAGTCCAACTACATAGCCTAGTCTGGCCTGGAGTATCCTCCTGCCTCAGCTTTTGTCCCTCCGGTGCTGGGATGACAGGTGTATACCAGCACACCAGCAATTGTGAGTTTTGTTTGTTTTTAATTTGTTTTTTGTCATTTGGTCAGTTCGGGATACAGGAAATTAAATCCAGAGCTTTGCATGTTCCAGACAAGCGCCTAACACTGGTTGCATTCCCAGTTCTTTTTGAATATTATATTTTGAGACAGTGTCTCAATAAATTGACCAGGCTGACCTTAAGTTCACTCTGGAACCCAGGCAGACTTTGAACTTGTAGTCTTCCTGCCTCAGCTTCTATTACGTATTTTAGAAAAGTTTGGTTTTGTTATTTTTAAAGTGTGTGCGCCCTCAGAGGCCAGAGGCATCGGATCCCCTGGAACTGAAGTTACAGGTGGTTGAAAGGCACCTGATGTGGGTGCTGGGAACAGAACTCTGGTCCCCAGATAACGCTCTTAGCCACTGAGCCATCTATCCAGCCCCCAGTATTATGTATTTTGAAGCTTTGACCTTTGATGTCTTGGGATTTTGCAGACCTGGCGGGGGTGGGGCGGGAATAGCCAGACTATAGAAAAAGAAATCAACTCACCAGGGGCTCACCTTTCCCATGCAAACCAGCTGGAGCCCATCCCACCCACCTCCTTTCTGGTTTTCACTGTCCTTCTTCCTAAAGTCACAATCACCTCAGGGCCACCAGGCAGCTGGGGACAGCCTCACACCTGAAAGCTCACTGAAGTTGTTCAAACTACCCAATCCTGGGCCTCCCCAGGGAAACCTTGATAAAGGCCTGGGTTTTCCATTGCTCGCTCAGCCTCCTGACCCTGCTGTTCCCCTGTGGCCTCTCCCTGCAGGGCCAACCCTTATCCTCCTGTCATTTGGAGGGAGTTTCTGCTACCATTAATAGTAGTAGGGAGCTCCTGGCCCATAGGCTGGCCCATTTCTGAGTCAGATGAATTATGGTGAATTCATAATGAATTATTTGAAATAACCTGATGAAACAACTTAAAGGAGGTGCTGGAGAGATGGCTCAGGGGTTAAGAGCACTGGCTGTTCTTGCAGAGGACCCAGGTTTGATTCCCAGCACCCACATGGTGGCTGTGGCTTTAGTTCCAGGGGATCTGGCACCTTCTTCTGGCCTCTGCTGGCATTGCATGACATGGGTACACTTAAAATAATAATAATAAAATTTTTAAAAAGAAAAAGATTAGAAAATTATGAATACAAAGTCAGAGTTCCACCAAGGACCTTGGAGCGGGTCAAGGCAGGGGAAAGACCAGAAGTTTAAGCTCCTTTGCCTGGCCATTCAGCCTCTGCCAGGACACAGCTTACAATAACAATGGAGAAGGTACTGAAAATCACTAGTAACAAATCTGGGTCCTGTTGACTGCATTATTAGGGCACAGAAAGGCCTTCCCCCAAAGGGGTGGGGTTTACATAACAAGGACTACTGACATCACTGGGGCTTCCTGCCAAGTCTGTTTCAGGAACATTGCATGGGGCCTGGCTTTTATGTCTACCAAACCCAAATTGTTGCTATCTTGGAAGCTATTTTTAATGACTTTTGGGATCAAAGGAAGAAACTTCTGGAACTCTTGGGGCTTGGTTCCTGACTCATGAGGGCATCACCTTCCACATGTCTTCTAGAAATATAGATATATATATATTTTTTGACGTGATCTCATGTGATCCAAGCTTGCCTCAAACTTGTTATACTGTCAAAAATGACCTTGAACTTCTGATCCCCCTGCCTTCATGTCCCAAGTGTTGGAATTACAGGCAAGTGTCACCTTTGCCTGGTTTACGTGGTGCTGACGATTGAACCCAGGGCCTTGTGCATGCTAGGCAAGCAGGCCTCCGGCAGAGCTACATCCCCAGCCCCTCTCTTAGATATATTAATTACATAAAGTGTGACCATGACTTTAAAGGTTGTGGCTTAGTTTACTGGCAGGTAGTAGGTTTTACTAATAAACTAATTGAAAAAGGGAACCTTGCTAGAGAAGTAACAAGTCAACTTCTCAAACAGAAGTAGAAAAGCAACTCTGAAAATGCGGCAAATTTAAAGACCGAGGAGTGGCAAAAAGAAGATTTTTGCTGACCCTTGCCTCCCACGCTGAGATGGAAATTGAGGGGTGAAGGTGGTTTGATCTACAGGAGCTTCATTCTTGCCTCCCCAGCAGGTCCCCTGGGAGACTGACGTCTATCCCAGGTTACTACTCCACAGCCCCTTGAGAATCACAGAGGTGGGCAAGTTCTGACCAACATATTCTTATATCATAAAAAGAGAAACATCAGGACTAGAAAGATGGCTCAGCAGCTAAGAGCACTGGCTGCTCTTGCAGAGGACCTGGGTTCAAGTCCCAGCATCCACATGACAACTAATAACTGTCCATAACTCCAGTTCCAGGAAATCCAATGCCCTCTTCTGACCTCCAAGGGTATTGTACAACATGGGTACACTTACCTACATGCAGGCAATATACTGATCACATAAAATAAAAATAATTTTTAGAAATTAAAAACGAGGGGCTGGAGAGATGGCTCAGTGGTTAAGAGCACTGATTGCTCTTGCGGAGGACCCAGGTTCGATTCCCAGCACTCACAGGGTGGCTAACAACCATCTATAACTCCGGAGATCTGACACCTCTTCTGACCTCTGCACTTCACAACACGGGTACATTTACATACATGCAGACAACACACTCATACACATGAAATAAAAACAATAAATAAAACATTTAAAAAGAGAGAGAGAAATAATCAAACATTTCCATCTCTGATCCTGTCCACAAGAAGCCTTCCAAGAAAAAAAGTGCCCTGGCCACACGCTGTCATAAAACCCCTTAGCTGATTTCCTCTCCGGCCTGTACTAAAGAAGGTAGAGCTGGGCATGGTCATGCATATCCAAAGTCCTAGCAGGAACAAGTTCTAGGCCAACCTGGGCTACATAACAAGACACTGACTCAAAACAGAAAAAAAGGAGCTGGAGAGATGGCACAGCGGGTAAGAGTGAATACTGCTAGGAGCAGAGGACCCAAGTTCAGTGCCCAGCACCCACATCAGTGGTTTGTAATGCCCAGCTCCAGGGGAGTCCAGCCTCTGGCCTCCAAGGGCACCTGCACTCACGTGTACCTACACACAATTTTAAAATAGAATAAAAACAGGAAAAAAACAAAATAGAATTTTCCATTTCAACACAATGAGCCTGTGGAGGCGGGACCAGTCAGATAAGGACTGCACAGTGTGTCGCTCGCATCGCCGTCCCCTTCCCCCAGCTCCGATCATCAAATTATTGCAGTGTACAGTCCATAGTGTATTCTTGGGTATCCAGACCAATTTCACATGTGTGAATGAAGTCACAGATACTGTGCACACATGAGCCTAGGGTGACTTGGCAGAATAGGAATTACTTTTTTTTTATGCAAGTTTCATTCGATTGAACCCCACACTGAATGTACAGCTTTTTATTGTGTGACAATTCATTAGTTGGCAATGAAATTCTTAAAGGGGTTTGAGCAGGGACCTTGTAACTCCTACTGCTGGTTGTAACCCTGTCCCTCAGTTTTAATCATTCTCTCCTGAGTGACCAGGTCTCTGAGAGAGCACAAAGCCTGTCCACCTTAATCACTCCTGTATCCCCAGCACCCCAACCTTCTGGTGCTGGAAAATCTTTAGAGAGAAGCTGTATGCAGGCCCTGAGGCTGTCCCCTCACTGAGGAAGAATAATGCAAGTCCTCGGTGGGGCAGCTGTGTTCATCAGCTAGCCTCCAAGGCTTCCAGAACATTCTCCCAAACTTCTCATGCATGTGGAGAGGCAGACGTAGCTGTGTGATCTGTGTACCTCCTCTGTGGCCCGTCATATGCCATGGCAGCTAGACTAAGTGGCGATCCCTGATGTCACAAAGTGCCGGTCGGGCAGGGTGAACTTCTCCCCACTCCCACAAGCTGGTTTCTGTTGGGTTGGCTCCCCATTAACCCTGGCTCATTCAGCTGCTCGCCAGTCTGCAAATCTCAGGGGCCAGGTGGCCATCTCAGAGCCTCGGGAGCCAGGGCAGCTGAGAGCAGAGGGCCCCGGGGGAAGCCACAGACATAAGCCAAGTCCTGAAGTCCTCCTGCATCTAGGTATATGTGACTTCATCTTGGAATATGCTCTCAGCAAGCCTAGCATCCACAGCCTGTGATGTTTCCGTGGGAAGGCAATGGGCTGTGGAGTGGAAATAAGGTCCTGGAGACCCCTGATAGGAAGTTCCTTGGTCTAAGAGGGAGCTAGTGACAAGTGTGCTCAATGTGTGAAAAGAACCAGATCGTGGCTTACATCTATAATCCTGGCTCCACCAGAGGCTGAAGCAGGAAGATTGCAAGTTCAAGCCCAGCCTGGGCAAGTTAGAGAAACCCTAGTTCAAAATAAAACAATTTTCAAAGGGCTCAATGGCAGAGCACTTGTCTAGATGCACAAAGCCCCAGATTCAATCCAAGGTAAAGGATGGTGTGTGTTAAAAGTGATCCCAAGACCACTGAGAACTTGCACACTTGCTCTTCTAAGGATTCTCTGATGTGATCAGATGCTTCGTGACCTGGTGGAATGGAAGTGCAGGCCGTATGAGCCAAGTCTGTCCTGTTCACGGCTGTGTTGGTACCAGTCCTTGATCATAAACACACCTTCTCCCTGGCCAGTCCTCTAAGCACTAGCACTCAAGATTCCAACCACAATGCAAACAGTCGCCTGCCACCTCTTCCTTCTTCCTCCTCCAAGTACCAGCACTCAGATTCTAATGACAGCAAACACCCCCTTCCCCTTCCTTCTTGACAGGGTCTCATATAGCTCAAAGTGGCCTCTGTGAATCAAAGTTCCCAGAAAGAAATTCAACTGAACCTTCTTCAAGACTGATTGGTACTGCAATGAGTGTGGAGTGGTTAGAATGTTGCAAGTCAAGAGTCTAATTACATTTTATCTTGGGATATATCCCTTAAGGACAATGGCATTCTGCTCATGAAGTTAACAGACTTTATATAATATATATATATATATATATATATATATATATATATTATATACACATACTCTCTCTCTCTCTCTCTCTCTCTCTCTATATATATATATATATATATATATATATATATATATATCTCCACTCCTTACTCTGTGTCTGATCTAACATCCTGTGGCTAACAGATAAAACCTTTAGGAATGCAGTAACTTAACAAAACCCTAGTTACCATCAACCAAATATATATTATATACACATTCTCTCTCTCTCTCTCTCTCTATATATATATATATATATATATATATATATATATATATATATATATCTCCACTCCTTACTCTGTGTCTGATCTAACATCCTGTGGCTAACAGATAAAACCTTTAGGAATGCAGTAACTTAACAAAACCCTAGTTACCATCAACCAAAAGGCTAACAGTGTCATCAGTTAGCACCTGAGGCCTACGCCAATGTTTCTTAGCTTTGCTGTGAAGCCTGCTTAATGGTTCCACCAATGGACTTGACAAATGTTCTATGATTTTCTTTTACTATAAAAACTTCATCAAACTGTGACCATGTCTGATGTGTTCCCAGGCCATGGTTAGTCATATTTTGTTCCAAAATAAACTCTGATTCCCTTTGAGGTGAGAGTTGTTTTAAGAATTGTATTTGGGGCTGAAGAGAAGGCTCAGCCATTAAGAGCACTGGTTGCTCTTGCAGAGGACTTAAGTTCAGTTCCCAGCATGATGGCTAACAACCACCTGTAACTTCAGTTCCAAGGGATCCCAACGCACTCTTCTGACCTCCTTGGGAGTCAGAAGGGACACAGCAGGAATGCTCTTATGTACATGCAGAAAATATTCATACACATAAAATATATTTTTTAAGTTGTATTTAAGGACACCTCTAAATCACTATGTAACTAAGGATGGTCATGAAGTTTTGATCCACTTCTGTGTGCTGGGATTCCTGCCATGCTCCATTACATCCAAGTTTATTCGGTGCTGGGGATGGAACTCAGGGCTTGACGCATGCTAGGCAGGCACTCTATCAGATAAACTACATCCTAGTTGTTTTTGTTTTTTTAAGCAGAGTCTCATGTAGCCCTGTTGGTTTCAAACTCGCTATGTAGAGCTTGTGAAATGGCTCATTGAGTTACAGGTGCTTACTTCCAAGTCTGATGACCTATGATCGATTTCCAGAACCCATGTAGAAGAGCTAATTCTTCTAAGTTGTCCTCTGACCTCTACATGTGTGCATCCGCACAAATACATACAAAAATAAATGCATGTAATTTTAAAGATGTTTAGCTCACTATATAGCCAAGCTGGCCTGGAACTGCCTGTGTAAAAAGGATGACCTTGAATTCCTGATCCTCCTGCTTCTACCTTGGGCACTGGAATTGCATGTGTGCATTACCATGCTGAGTTTGTAGATATGAAAATTAAAATTTAAATATAAGCAACAAATCTACCACCAAACGCCAAGACTTTAATAACAATGTGTAAGAACCATGTGATTGTCCTTTCTCATCTTTTCTCTCTCACCAAGATAACCATACTCAGATAACCTGCTCCTTCTTCCCTCCCTCTATAGCTGTCTACAGTGTGCAGCTTCTGATGCCAGAACTGCACAACTGTCTGGGCCTGAAAACATTGGATGAGCTGATATCACTATTGTTTGTATCTGGCTTTCAGAAATCCAAGAAGTTGGGCATAGTGGCTCATGCTTGTAACCCAGCAATTGCACAGAGGCAAGAGGCTACCCCAAGTTCCAAGTCAGCCAGAGCTATAGTAAGATCTTGTCTCAAACACAAACACACACACAATTAATTCAAATAAGAAAATCAGTTCCCTTTATAGTCTTGAAACCATGAAACTCAGGGGCAAAAAACTCAAAGATGCATGTTATACCAGATGTAGAGGCATGTGCCTATAATCCGATCACTCAGGAGACAGACACAGGTGGATCTCTGTGAGTTTGAGACCAGCCTGGTCTACATAGCAAAGCCAACCAGGCTACATAGTGAGACCTGGTCTCAGAAAAACAAAACAAAAACTATGAAGCCAGATGTGGTGGCACACGCCATTAGTCCCAGCACTCAGGAGGCAGGCAGATCTCTGTGAGATTGAGGTTAGCCTGGACTACAGAGAGAATTCCAGGCTTGCTGGGACTACAAGGCCATTTCAAAAAAGACAAAAAATATGTGCTACATATGTATTGTGTAGATACCTGTGTGTGCATGATATATTTTTTATCTTTGTTTTTTGAGATGGGGTCTTCACTGTGGGCATTGCCATCCCTGAGCAGGTGGGTCTGGGCTGTGTAAGGTATCTGATTGCACAAGATGGGTGCACTTACATACACACAGGCAATACACTCATTCACATAAATAAAAAATATATTAAAAATAATCTTTAAAAGGTATTTGAGCAATCCAGGAGAAAGCCAGCACTCCTCCATAGTCTCAGTTTCTGCCTTGAGTACCTACCTGACCCCCCTCAAAGATGGGCTGTGTCTCTGAAGTGTAAGATGAAATAAACCTTCTCCTCTCCAAGCTGCTTTTGGTCAGTGTTCTATCACAGCAGCAGAAAGCAAACTAGGACACACCCTCCTCCATCGGTAACTTTTCCTGCTGCTGTGACACATACCTGACAAGAACAATTAAAGGTCCTATTTTGGCTCACAGTTTGAGGGCACAGTCTGAAGAGCCTTAACAGCAGGATCCCAAGACAGCTGGTCTCGCTGCATCCGTCAGGAAGCAGAGAGATGGATGCTGGACCTCAGCTCTTCTTCTCCTTTCCATGCAGTCCGGGCCCCCAGATCATGGGATGGTCCCACCCACATTTACTATCCTGGTCCTTTGTACCTCAGTTAATTCAATAGAAATTCCCTCACAGGTATGCTGAGGCTTGTCTCCTAGGTGATTCTAAACTGTCAGGTTGGTAACATTCACCAATATTGCTCCGCCCACAGTCCCAGGTATTTTTAAGTGATCAAAAGGCTTGGACACACACACCCCTTCCAGGCAGATAGACAAGTGTTCCCTGTTCCCTGGCTCAGTGCTCCCTCCCCACCTCTCACTCCTGTTTACTCCTTTGTTACAAGCTCTGTGCAAACCAGACATTGTTTTGTGTCATCAGAGGATGTGATGACAAGTCCAAAAATAATCATTAAAGGGATGCCTAGATTCATACCAAATATCTTGACAGTCCCTGACACACATGGGTTCCCCATCCTCTTGTAAGACCTGAGGTCTACCGTGCCCTCGGCACTCAGTGGTACAGTTAACACTGTTTCCTAAAAAAGATAAACTCAATGGAAAGACAATGGCTAGACAAAGTGTGGTCGGGGTAGGGTGGGAAGGAGATGGATTCAAACCGTTTGATGGTAAAAAGGAGAGCCTGACATTTTAAGTCCTGCCAGGGAGGCTGGGAAGTCAGTGGCAGCCGGCCTCAGCTGCGGAGGTCAAAATTGAGCAAACTGTTCCTTTCTTCGACAGCAGCCCTGCTCCTGGCTTCCTGAGCTCTCCTGGCTCCATGACTCACTGTCAACTTCCCATCTATTTGAGGCCTCCCTCTTCCAGATGTGCTAACGGAACAGGATGCTCAGGAGTGCGGCCTGGTGGCACAGCCTATTTCCCAGCTACTGAGGGAGTTAGGCCCAGGGATCTCAAATTCAAGATCCATGTGGCCTACAGAGTGAGCTCAAGTCATCCTGGGCAATTTAGTGGCAGCCCGTCTTTTAAAGTAAAAAGGTTGGAGAGACCGCTTAGTTGCAGAGTACTTGCCTAGCATGCGGGAGGTCCTGGGTTCAAGCCCAAGGATGGATGGATGGGTAGATAGATGACTAGAAGAGTGGATGGTAGATGGGGCGCATAACATTGTCTGGTGCTATCTCCCCACGTACACTGTCTTTGAATCAAGGTTCTGTGTAGAGGGGAATTATAAGACCTAAGTCCCTTTTCTTTCCCCTCCTACCTTCAAGCAACCTGACCAACAGGGCATTGAGAGGCAGAAACAAAACACCCAGATTTTCACATTTTTTAACATAGTGAATCATTGAACTAAAGATCAGAACCCACTCAGTGTGATACACAGGACTGCATAATAAAGTCTGTGTCTGTGCATGTGCATGAGTTTGTGTGTATCCCAAATTCTAGGCCTGTTTAATTAATTTTTCTGCCACATGCCTAAATCCTCGGAAATAAAGATCAAATGTCATTCTTGCCACTTTGTGAAGCACTTTTCCATTCCTATGTGTAATAGTTTTGTAAGTTTCCTAATGCTCTAAATGAGTTTCAGAATCAGCCTGAAGCACAGGCTGCTCCACTAAGGATGAGCTGACTGTTCCTGGACAGCATCACTTTATGCTGAACACAGGCCCCTGTGAAGGAACAACCTAGACCAGCAAAGCAGTCGAGTAGTCTGGACCACATACCCAACTGCTTCTAGGTGGGGACATCTGAAGGGACACTCTGCCTGTGGAGGGAGTTCACTGAAACAAGCTAGGTGTGCATTGGGGAGGAGGGGTCTCCTCTCCATTAAGTGGTTCAAACTGGATAATTACCTGTGACATGTGTCAGAATGGATGCCAAGGGTTTAGTCTGGGGTCCTCCTTTAGAGCAGCTGCCATACCAGATTTACCAGTATGTTGCCATTTCATCAGGAACACGTGATTATCAGAAAGTAGACTGATTTACAGCGATGAAATCAGAACATGGAGTCGACTGAGTCAGTGCAGCAGAGCTTACACAGCATGCTCTTCAGTCAAGAGCGCCTGGATTCAAATCCAAGTTACACAGTAATTGCCTGCTAGACATCAGCTATCATTTTACTTAAAAGCCAAACTCGCGCACAGCGGCTCAGCCTTCAGTCTTGTTTCCCCTTGTAACTGCCCCGCTTCCCTAGTCGACCCACTTGAGGGATTTCCTCCCTACTCCAACACATCGGTTTCCTTTCCCTCCTAAACACATCCCTAATGTGCTTGATGGTCTATATCTTCTATTAAATGCCAGTTATGAAAACAGGAAATCTCTTGTTCATGTTTTTCCAGAGTTTAGAATAATCAGTACACTGAAGTTGCACAGTGTTAAGTGGTTAATCAAAAAGGAAAAACTGATCAAATTCAAATCTCATCTAGGGAGTTGGAGAGATGGCTCAGAGGTTAAGAGTACCTGCTACTCTTACAAAGTTCAGTTTCCAGCATCTACTGCTGGTGGCTCACAACCGCTCGTCACCAACACCCTCTTGTGGCCTCCAGAGGCACCTACACACACCCAGCCTAGATACATGTGCATTCCCATACACATGCACACACAATCTCATCAAGATCTAAGAACCTAACCACAATCCTTACAGAAAACATGTACCAATGCTAAAAGGCTATCTGAGTCTTTAACACAATCTCAACAGCTCATTTTTTGAACTTCTTCTACCATTAGGAGAACTCATCATTTCTGCCTTCTGCAGACATCAGAACTCAAAAGTCCCAGCACCTAGGCACATGACAAGGCCTGGCCCACCTGACACTCCTTCACAGGACAGTGTAAAGCACTCTGTCTCATGTGAGGGCTGTGGCAGAGTGCTGGAATGTTGGGAGAGCAGTGGACCAGCTGGGGCTTAGCAGGCAGCACAGCCTAACTGCTGTTGTGAGCCCTGTTCCACCATGCTTCGGGCATCACTCCTAGAATATCTTTGAGCTGGTCTCCAGATCTTCAGAACCACCTATAACTTTTCTGATGTGTCTTCTTCCTACATCATCAGTGGAGCCAGCTTCTACCACTGATAATCAGGTTTGCAGAACTGCCTGAGTGCAAGACATACTCTCTAAAATATGAACCTGTTAACCAGTTTTCAGATATGCAGCAGAATCAGCTTCCTGGCGATAGGCTGGGGGTACAAGCTAGTCCCTTGCTCTTCACTTCAGACCTAGCATCACTCTGCAGACCTGCTGGGAGTAGACATGAGACACCTGCCCCAAAGCCTTGAGGAACCACCTGTGCACAGGTTCAGTGAGTTACCGTTAATTTCATGATTTCTGCTTCTTAACAAACAAAAGCCTGGGCTGGCCAAGTGGCTAAGCAGGCAAAGACGCCTGCCAACAAGCCTAACTACCTGAATTCGATCCACGGGACTCACATGGTAGAAAGAGAAAACCAATGAACAGATGGTGCCTTCTGACCTCAACAAGCACCAACATGCACATTTTAAAAAGGAAAAAAACTAAAAAAACCTGATCACAGGTTTGCATGCAGCAGGCAGAAGGCAGCCACCATTTCTAACAATCACTATCCCAAGTTTACTTGTACATCATGGAAGCCGGGTGGACTGCCTGCCATTTCATGAAACTTTGTTGTCCTGGAAATTAAGCCTAAGCACTGTGTGTTCTGGGCAGGTGCTCTACCGTGGGGCTACATCCTAGGCTCTTTCCACTTTTGACAGGCTGGCCTTGAAGTCACCTGGTAGTCAGGCAGGCCTTAAACTCGCAATCCTCCAGTCACAGCCTCTCAAGTAGCTGGGATTATAGACTTGTACCAACAGGTACAAAACTGTAAAGATCTTACTCTGACATTAATTAAAAATATGTACTAGAATGACTACTTTTCAGATAATGAAAACACTACATACTTCTTTTCTCTGAGGGTTTAGCCCATCATTTGAAGCAGCAATAAGACCCAAAGACTAATTTTTTCTTTTTTTTTTTTTTTTTTTTTTTTTTTTTTTGGTCTTTTTGAGATAGGATCTCCCTGTAGCCCCAGCCGGCCTGGAACTTGCTATGCAGACCAGACTGGCCTCACTCTGAGATCCTCCTGCCTCTGCAGGGAGCAAAGCTGTGTGCACCAGGTCTGGCCTAAGGAATATCTTTAAAAAGGAAAAAAAAAAAAAAAGCTGAATGCAAGTATACCACCTGTGATCACTTCAGTTAGACTAATTTCGTTGAATTAAGACGGATTAAGCTGCATCTAATTCAAGTATAAAGTGGATGACCCAGAGAGCATTTTGATTGGGACAAAAGGAAAAAACGGTCCTGTCACGTTCCAGCTCACATGCTAAAGGTACCGTAAAAAGTGCTGAAAACACAAGGCCATCCTCAGAAACAGTATTATCCATTCATCAGTCAATCATCTGTTACTTTCAGAACGCTCCTTACAAAGAAGGGGTCCACATATTCGGGCACTGTAGAATCTCAGGCTCTCCCTAAATAACTGAAAAAGGTCCAAACAAATACCTCTTTAAGGTACTGGGCCACCCACGAGACTTTATTAATCACCTCAGTATTGCGGAAATGTGCCATCGATTTTGGTGGCCCAGGCCATGAGGCCCCCTACAACATCCTGAACCGTTAAGGAGTTTAACTCTTGCGCGGCTGTTAAGGACTGCAGGACCCTCACGGCTTTCTGGGAGTCGTTTCCCAGTTTGCAAATGACGTACAGGGGGAGGATGGCCCCTTCCTGCGTGTCCCGCTTCCCTTCCCGGATGGCCTCGTCTAAGAGCTTCAGACTCTCTGCATCCCTCCTCTCCAACAGCTTCAAAGGGATGTGCAGGGCATGAGGCAAACGACAGATGTCCACCTCCACTTGGGGCCTGACGTCCAGCAACAAGTGGGGCACCCCGGAATCCAGAAGCCGCTTGTAGTCGGTCACCGACACCCGCTCCTCGGGGCTCAAGAGCTTCAAGTAGCGGCACTTATCGGTGGCCGAGGAGCCACAGAAGGCCTCGTAGTCCTGCAAACCGGTCACCGAGGGCTGCTGGCCGCACACCGCACAGTCGGGTCGGCGTCGTCGCAGTCGGATGCTCCGGAAATGTCCTCGGAGGCCGTCGAAGAGCAGCAGGCTGCCGCTGTAGGAGGGACCCAGGCCCGCGGCGATCTTCAGCACCTCCAGCGCCTGCAAGCAGCCCAGGACTCCGGGGACCACGCCCAGCACGCCGCCGTCCGCGCAGCTGGTCACCGTCTCGGCCGGCGGCGGCTGCGGGAACACGCACCGGTAGCACGGCCCGCCGGCGCAGTGGTAGACCGTGAGCTGGCCCTCGAAGCGCAGGGCGCTGGCGGACACCAGCGGCCGGCCGGCCAGCACGCAGGCGTCGTTCACCAGGTAGCGGGTGGGCACGTTGTCCGAGCAGTCGGCCACCACGTCGTAGCGCCGGACCAGCTCCAGCGCCGACGCCGGGTCAAGCGCCTGTGCCAACGGCTCGTACTGCACCGCCGAGTTGAGACGGTGCAGCGCCGCGGCGGCCGAGAAGGCCTTGGCGCAGCCCGCCTGCGCCTCGCCGTGCAGCACCTGCCGGGCCAGGTTGCTCGTCTCCACCACGTCGTGGTCCACCAGGCCCAGACGGCCCACGCCGGCCGCCGCCAGGTACTGTGCCAGCGGGCAACCCAGCCCGCCGCAACCCACCACGAGCACCGAGGCCGCGGCCAGGCGGAGCTGTCCGCGCATGCCCAGCTCGGGGAGCACCAGCTGCCGGCTGTATCGCAGGATCTCGTCCCGCGACAGGGCGGCCTTGGGCGGCAGCGCATACACCGGGATCGGCCGCGCGGGCTCGGGCTGCGGCTCCGCTGCGAGAGCCGCCGTCAGCCTCCGCTTCAGGGACGCCAGCTCCTCCTCACGCCGTGCAACCTCCGCCTGTAAGGCCTGTATGTCCTCCCGGGCAGCCATGGTGTCCTCTTCCGGAAGTAGAGGGGCGGGACTTCCGCTCCCGGCGCCCGTCTCCTAGCGACTGGAATAGACTAAAAACCTTTACAGGGTTGGAGGAAATGAAACCTTCATAGAAGGCACCTTAAAATCTTCGCGGATTCTGAGGTTTCCAGTTGAATCACACAGAGACCTAGGAGAGCGAAGGCTCCCTCGAGCCGCCAACCTCCTCCCCGGCTTCCCGGACTTGGTACAGGCCTAGTCGAGTGACATAATTCCGCTTCCGGCGCCCCGCGCAGTTCCGTCATGGCTTCCGCGGAGGCGAGTCGCAGCGTTGCGGCGTCGCGGCGACAGCTGCAGGGCCGCTCGTCGCAGCAGGACAAGTACTCGGTGCTTCTGCCTACCTACAACGAGCGCGAGAACCTGCCGCTCATCGTGTGGCTGCTGGTGAAGAGCTTCTCCGAGAGGTAGCGCCGCGGGCCGGCTTGGCCGGCTCCCAGCCCGGGTCCCGCGGGGCCCCGCGAGCCGCCCGCTGCGTGTTGGCGGTTGGCCGCGCGAGGCTGCGCCGGGGATGGACCGCCAAGGCGAACAGCCTGTTGCGGCGTCCTGGCCTGGCACTCCTGCTCTGGGGTTTCGTGTGACGCTTGTTTACCTTGATTTCCAGTCAGTCTAGCCTTCCCTCCCCACCTCAGGTCCGCCTTTTTCTTTAAAAGAGCTGCCCCCCCTCCTTTATTTAAGGGTGAGGCTCAAAGCCTGCCCTCACGATCTAGGCGGTCACGATCTGCCGCCGGCGCCGGAGGTCTGAGCCAGCGCGCTCATCACCCACCGCCCGGGGCCCGAGTGCTTACGTAAGCTTGAGGTTTGCGCTGTCCGGGACCTGCGGATGGGCAGGCAAAAGCGGGAGGGGTGGGGGCAGGCGGGGACGATGTCTTCGTTGAGCACTGTCGAGTCTGATTGCCATAAACAGATTATTATTTATCTGCTGTGTTGGGGAGAAACCCAGGGCCTTGCGTAGTATTAGACAAGAGTTCTCTTGAACTGCATTTCTAGCCCCTAAGAATGGGAGTTTTGAAATTGGAAGTAATTAAAAAAAAAAAAAAAGACCACCTAAGTAAACAGTAAGTAAAATAACTCCTGATACCGGTACAGAGTCAAGTTATTTTACAGCTAGACAAATGGGATCATGCTGTGATAGTCTTGAAAGATTTTTTTTTCCCCCTGTCAACAAACACAAAACCCGATGTGGGAAACCGGGTAGCATTCCATAAGATGCAGTTGCTTTAGCTTGGTCCTGACCTGGTTCGACTGTTACTACAGTGTTTTAAACGAGAATGAGAACACTGTGCCCACGTTTCCAGTTAGGAAAGTACTGCATGCCAGGCCTGCTGGTGCGTAGAGAACCCCGCGCTAGGGATGCAGAGGCAGCAGGTTAGAAACCAGCCAGGGGTACATAGGGAAACCCTGTCTCAGGAAAAAAAAAAGGAAAGTTTTGGAATAAATAAATGTTGTAGTGAGTTCTGAAAGAGCCAGCCCAAGGAGCTTCAGCCTTGCAGCCTTGGAAATGACTGCCAGGTGGTGAGAGCCATAGATTGCTGCTGTTTTAATGGTGTTTCTTTGAACGACAAGCAGTATGCTTATGGCTGGCGGCTCACCATCTGATGCCCGTCTTTTTTCTTTAGGTTTTTGCAGCCAGTATTAGAGAAATCAACCATGTAACCAATGAGTCCTGACTTTGTAATACTCGTTTTATATTTTTCGCTCTGTTTAATTTAGGAACTCCCCACCCTCACCCCAAGCAGGGTCTCATGTAACCACGAACACTCCTTCCTCTGGCCTCAGCCTCCGCAGTGTTGCCATATCTGCATTTTGTGGTTTGGGGACCGATTATTTTTCCCCAGTGCTAGGGAATGAAACTCCCTATGAGCTGCATCTTAAGGTAGATATTTTGGAATCAAAATAAGATTTAATGTAATGCCAAATTTAAGGGAATAATCACTTTTCAGATCCAGGTTAGCTTTATAGCTTTAGCCATTTAGGATTGAGCCTCACGTGAGGGGAGAGGGGGATCATCTTGCAAACAAATGACTCCATTTCATGCAATACTCCTTTTTAGAATAACATATTTTAATAAAGTGCTTATTCCGAAGTTAAAGAAACAGTGGGAAGTGACCAGTGCACCTATACTGGGAAGGATGGGGGAGGGTGGGTAGACTGGTGTGCAGAGCATACAGAGGCCAGAAAGAACATCGGGTGCCGTTTAAAGTACTTTTTGAAATAATTGCTTTTTGAGATAGTACTTCTTGGATCCTAGGCTAGCTGTAGACTCACGATGTAGCTAATGATATCCTAAACATTCTGATCCTCTGGCCTCCACCTGCCACGTGCTGGCATTAAAAAAGTTCTGTAGGGCCTACAGAGATGGCTCGGCAGTTAAGAGCACTTGCTGCTTTGTAGAGGGCCAGTTCCCACTTGAAGCAGTGCACAACTGCCTGTAACTCCAGCTCCAGGGGATCCAGCATCCTCTGCAGGCACTATGCAGACAATTTCAAACACAGAGACATGTAAAAATAAATATTGAGCAAAAAATTTGTAGCTAACATTCAGTATTAATGTTCTACAGTGTTACTTGAAAATAGGTACATAAAATTCCTAGGCTATCACATATGACTATTTTCAACTGCAAAGTATGTTTCTTATGTCAGAATTCCTTAATATCTCGGCTTCAGTAGCGTTTTTCAGTACACACTAGAATTGGCGGGGGATGCTATATGGTTAACATTTGTTTTCATTTGATACTGAAAGCTGTTTTAGAAACTAAAAGGGCAGTCGATCTCCACCCTGTGCTGGTGAGGAATTAATAATTTAAAAACATCATCATGCAGACAGTGGTCATGGACAATGACAGGGTCTCATGTAGCCTAGACTGGCCTTGAACTCTTGATCCTCCTGCTTCCACTCCCAAGGACTGGCACTACAGGCCTGCACCCCCATGTCCAACTTACAACTTTTAAGGTATTTTAAGCTTTGAGGTGCTGTCTCTCAACATTAATGTAAATCTAAACTTTATTTTAGTGCAATCAACTATGAGATTATAATCATAGATGATGGAAGCCCAGATGGAACAAGGGAAGTCGCTGAGCAGCTGGAAAAGATCTATGGGTCAGACAGAATTGTAAGTGACAGGAACGTTTTTGTTTGTATATAGGCGAAAGACACTAAAGAAATGCCTGAGCGACTGAAAAAATAAAGGGCAGCTTATGCCCTTGTGGTGGAAGCGCTTTCTCACTGTGCTTAAAATCTTATGTATCTTTGGTTTGTTGGGCCAGTGGTAATTTTACAACAAAAGGCCGGGCCTTTGGTTGACCTCCAGTTTTATGAGTGATTCTACAGAGAAGTTTTCTTGAATGTCAAAGGTAAAATGTACACAAAATTGGTGAGGGGTAGAACAACATCAGATGGCAGTTCTTTGTGTTTCTTTCTCACTCCCTTTTTCTAGGTGCTTGGGCACTTTGTGTGGTGACTGCTGTCTGCAACACTGAGCTTGTTAGATGGGAAAGATGAGGAACAAGAGTGACCTCAGAGCCCTGGGCATTACCGTTTCTTGTGTTGGAGGAATTTGGGCAAATGCAGAGTTATTTTATAATGGCTTTGTGCATTTTATTTTTTTGAAGCAGAGTTGGAGCGTCTTAAAAAAAAATTTAATGCAGATTTAAAGCACAGGGTTAAGAGGAAGAGAGTCAGGGCTGGAGAGATGGCTGGTTTAGAGCACTTGCTGCTCCATCAGAGGACAGGAGTTCGATTTCCAGAGCTCCCATCAGGTGACTCACAGATGCCTGTAACTCCAACTCCGGGGGATCTGATGCTTCCTTCTGGCCCCTCTAGAGTACACACACACACACCACAAATGAGTTAAGTTTTTAAGAAGAAAAGAGAAGTGTTTGGATGGAAAGTGAGGCACCCTGAGAATGCTGAGGGCTTCTCCAAGAGTTATCATGAATTTTACTCGTTTAAATTTGTAGCTGTTTCAGGGTATTTATAAACCTGCTTTGGATAGCCAAAAGCACATAGTGGAGGAGAGATTTAACTACAGAACGAGTGGCATTAGCTCTTTCTTGGTCATCTGTGTTTATACTGTTTATTCCAGAGTTTCTGGCTTGGTGCTCTTGGCATTTGGCCTGGGTGACTCACTGTCGGAGCTGGCCTGTGCACTATAGATGTTAGGTAGCTGCTCTGGCCTCAACCCACAAGATACCAGTTAACAGCTCCTCTCCCTTCTTGGCAACCAGGAATGTATCTGTTACTGCCAAATGTCCCCTTGGGGACATTGTCCCCCCTCCCAGTAGAAGACCATTGTTAGAGAAACAAGTCTTTTGGACAACATCTATTGATATTTGCCTTTCAAAAAATGATAGTTAATCATCTCAAGAAAACAGTTTCCAGGTCCAGCCATTTTTTGATTACTGGGATCACTTCAGGAATGGGAATGATACCTTTCCCCTGTGGCACTGGGAAATGAACCTAGGGCCTTGCACATATAGTCAGTAGGTGCTCTGCCACTGACCTTTATCCCCAGCCCTCTGTTTACCTTTTATTTTGATACAGGGTCTTATAGTAAGTTGCTCAAGCTGGTCTTAAACTCAGTGTACTGTATAGCACAGGTAGGCCTTGAAGTTGAGATCTTCCTGCATCTAGCTGGGATTATAGGCCTGCACTATTAGGCTCAGTTTAGAAATATTTTCCACAACTGATGTTTACTAGAAACTCGAGTCTGTTGTACAGAATTTGGTTGGTGGGGAGGAGCTTAAGGGAATCTATTACATGGTAAATCCTGTACTTGGGAGTCTTGGTGTCCCTCATAGATGAGTCATAGATCTGTCACCCCTCAGATCCTCTCTGAGTCTCTGGTGTATAAAGTACAGAAAGGAGGTAGAAAGTTGACACATTTCATCCTGCAAAGACAGACTTGAATGCTGCATTCATATTTTTGACCTGTACCACTTTGAATTTTCTTAGAAGCCCTAGGCCAAGGCTACTATCTCATACTTACTGTATGTAGAACATGTTGGAGTGTGTATTAATGTTTAGTCTAGAACATCAATCAATATGACAGCATTTTTAGATAGTTTTGTCATTAAAACCGTAGCTGGAGGGTGTGATTGGTTGATTTTAGGAAATTCCTACTGAATTGATCTTTTTGAATTCCAAAATAAGGTTGGCCTTAGAGTTCCATTTTTCCTAGCGTGACAATAAAACTAAGAAAAAAATGGGGGCTGGGGAGATAGCTCAGGAGCACAATATGTCTTGCAAAAATGTTGTAAAAAACAGGACTGGAGAGCTGGCGCAGCCTAAAGACTCAGGATCACAATAAAATGTTGTAAAAATAATAAGAAAAAAAATCTCGTTTGTCATTTCTCTGCAGAACCTGACACATTTTTCATTCCATTGATTTTTGGAATAGAGTCTCACCCTGTAGCCCAGGTTGGCATGGAACTCCCTGTGATCCCCCTGTCTCAGCCTCCCAAATGCTGGAGTTATAGGTCCGAGCCACTATACTAGCTCTTAGTCGTCATTTTATGACTTTTTTTAAGTTTAAAAGAAAATCCTCATCTATAAATCTCTTCTGCCCAGAAGAAGATAACAAAGAGAGAATAGCTTACCATTTGTAAGCAGCTGGGAGGTAGGGGTGGGGGCTTCAGAGAGCAGGCAAGGAGCCCTGTAGTGCCAGGAAAGTGTGCTCAGGCTTTGGGGAGTATCAGAAAGAAAGAAGGGAGGGAAAGGAAGTTAGTTAAGAAAAGCGGGCAGACCTTAGCAGAGCTACATGGCCCATATTCTGTAAGGGACTGCTTGCTTTCTGATTTTTAAATCACTCAGACTGGAGCAAGGCACAGGGGTATGTACTTGAATTACCAGCTACTGGGGAGGTTGAGTCAAAACATCACCTGAGCCCAAGAGTTGAAGACCACTGGGCAACTCTGTGGGCATTTGTCTCAAAATCAGTGGGCCAGAGAAGTGGTTCAGCAGTTAAGAGCACTGGCTGCGATCTTCCAGCCTCCACAGGCATTACATGAATGTGGTAGTCTTATATTTGTATAGGCAGAACACTCAAGCATAACATTTTAAAATTAATTTAAAAAAATTTAAATTGGATCACACCAGCAGTAGTCCTTGTTTTTTTAAAATTACCCATTTCTTTCATGAGATTTTTTTTTTAAATCATTTTTATTTTATGTATAGGAGTGTATTGCCTACATGTAAGTGCACCCGTGCCATGCAGGTCTGGAGAAATCCTCTGGAACTGGAGTTACAGATGGTTATTAGCTGTCTTGTGGGTGCTGGGAATTGAACCTGGGTCCTCTGCAAGAGCAGCCAGTGTTCTTATCCACTCAGCCATCTCTCCATCTCCACATAAGGTATTTTAATGATGATTTCCATTTCCCAAACTACACACTAGGTGTGTACATGCCACTTTTCTTTTAAGATTTTTTGAGACAGGGTTTCCCTATAGCCCCAGATGGCCTGGAGCTCGCAGAGATCCGCCTGCCTCTGCCTCACTAGTGCTAGTATTAAAGGTGTATGCCACAATGCCCAGTTTTTTAAAGTTTTATGAATATGAGTGTTTTACCTGCAGTGGGGAGAGCTGCTCAAGCCCTTAACCGCTAAACCATCTTTCTGCACCACCCCCCTCCCCACTTACTTACTTTTAAGTAATATGGACATGTTTAGTCTAGCAAAGGGGGGAAAAAACTGACTAATGAAACCATCTTAAAATACCTTTGATACAGATGCAGCACAGATTTCCTTGTCATTTACTATGAATTGGTTGAAATTAATGTTTGAGAAAAGAAGCCCAGAGATAGATGTTTTTAACTCTCTAGGCAAAAACCAGCATGGTTCTGGAGTCCTGGCACTCAGGAGAGTGAAGTGGGATGAGTGTGCATTTGAGGCCATCCTGGGCTACATAAACCCTGTCTCAAAACAAAACCACCTGTCTTGAGTGAGGAACTGAAGCTGGAGGTTGGGCTTGTCCATAATTAACAGCTAACCAATGAAAGCTGTGGTAGGATGACTGAAAGGACTTAACACTATAATTCTTACAGGGCAGAAATCCCAGATTGTGAAGGCCTTCCGCCTGCTTCTGTTTTGTTTGGTTTATACAGTGTGTGGGATCAGATAAAGCCACCCGTACTTTGTCATTTTTCCTGTTTTACTGAGGTATAGTTGACATGATTTGGTATGTAGCTAAAGTACACAATGTGATAATGTCTGTATACATTGTGAAGTGATCGCTTTGGTCAGGACAGTACACACACTCGTTCCTCATAGAGCTTCCCTCTGTGTGCGCATGTGCATGCTTGAGACACAAGATTTGTTCTTTTGAAAGTTCCCCACTTACAGTATACCAGTAACTGCATAACCATATAGTTCATGTGATTCATCTTACGTTTCAGGTATTAGTTTATAGTCAGTGTTTGTTGTGTTTTGTTTAATGTTCTGTTAGGCTGGAGGGATGGCTCAGCAGAGAGCACCTGCTGCTCTTCCAGAAGACTCAGATTTGGTCCCCAGCACCCACATTCAGCCGCTTACAACTAGATGTAACTCCAGCTCCAGGAGTTCCAACACCTTTTTCTGGCCTGAAAAGGCATCCTCACACATGTAGACGTACATAGAGACACACGTACGTATAAATACAACCTTTTTAAAAATCTCTGGGGCTGGAGGAGATGGCTCAGCAGTTAGGAGCACTGGCTACTCTTGCAGAGAATCCAAGTTTAGTTCCCAGTATCCACATGGTGGCTAACTGCATTTTCTAGGGGATCCACTGCCTTTTTTGATTTCTGGACTTGCATCATGTGGTGCACTTAGATACAACACAGGGGTAGCACTCATACACATAAAAATAATTTTTTCTTGTTTTTGGAGACAGTCCCAGCAGACCTGGACCTCACCGTGTAGACCAGGCTGGCCTCCGTCTCAAAGAGATCCCCCTGCCTCTGCTTCCCGAGTGCTAAAATTAAAGGTATGTGCCATCATACCCATCTAAAAACTCATTTAAAAAATTTTTTTTATGTTCTGATGATGTGTGCATACTTGTTTTTAAACCATCAGACAAGTTCAAGAGAGTGAGCTTAAACTATGAAAGTTCTGAATGTGGGTGCTTGGGAACCAAATTTGAGTCTTCTGGAAGAGCAGCAAGTGTTCTCTGCTGAGTCATCCCTCCAGCCCTATCAGAACATTAAACAAAACAAAACAAAAGCACTCAGTTGAGTGGTTATCTAGCATGCACAAAGTTCTGGGTTCCATCCCAGCCTCGTATAAACCAGGTGTGGTGACATAGACCTGCGTGCCTAGTGCTCCAGTGACTGAGGCGGGAGATTAAGAAGTTCAGGTTTGCCTTGGCTGCGTGATGATCTGAGGCCAACCTGGGACACCTGAGACCCTATCACAAAACAAAAGTGTAGACTTCTGTCCATTCCTACCTAGATACTCCCCGGATTTAAACTCAATGTGTAGGTGAGCATAATGCTTAAGTCCTGATGCTCCTGCCTCTACCTTCCAAGTACTGGGATCACAGCCATGCACAAACATACCCAACTGCCCTACATGTCAGATACTACCTCCAGTAAGATCATTGCCCACCAAATAACTGATAATTCTTTTCTGTCTTTTACATGTATTTATTTGGGGGGAGGGTATATGAGTGTATGCATGCTTCAGTGCATGTGTGCACGTCAGAGAATAACTTGTGGGAGTCAGTCCTGTCCTTTCGCCATGTAGGTCTCTGGAATTGACCTCAGTTTTGTCAGGCTTTTTAGGAATCACCTTTATCCACCAAGCCTTCTCACCTTCCCAAATAACATGTAATTCGTAAGAGCTACAAATGGCTATTAGATGTAAAAGAAACAAATGAGCCTCAGTAAGAATCTTAGATTGGAGAGATAACCCAGTGGTTAAGAGCAGGTACTCCTCTTGCAGAGGACCTGAGTTCTGTCCCAACACCCATGTCAGGTAGATCCTACCCTTGTTGCCTCCCAGGGCAGCTGCTTATACCCACACACAGATGCATAATCACAACAATAAATAAACCTTTTAGAAAAATAACTGGGTAGGAGACATGGCTCAGGAGTTTGTATATTGCTCTTTCAGAGGACCCAAGTTTTCCCAGCACCCACACTGGATGATTCACAATCATCTCTACAGTTGCAGAGAATCAGACATCTTCTTCTGGCCTCCACAGCTCTGCTCTCAAATGTACAGACACGCAAACATACACATAATTAAAAAAGGCAAATCTTTTGTTGTTTTTTTTGAGACAGGGTCTTTATAGCCCAGGCTGTTCTCAAAGTCACAGCCTGCCTCTGCCTTTTGAGTGTTGTCAGGTGTGCACCACCATGCATGACAGTGTTTTATTTTTTAATTTTGTGCGTGCATGCATGTGTGTGTGTGTGTGTGCGCCTGCAGAGGCCATCAGATCCTGTGGAGCTGGAGTTACAGGTATTTGTAAGCCTCCCCACATGGTTCTGGGACCTGAAGTCTGATCTCTGCAAGAGCAGGATGCACTCTTTAACCACTGAGCCATCTCTGTGACCCCTTACCCAGTGTTTTTGAGAGTATGGTAACTAGGTACATCCAAATACAGTTGATCCTAAATAACTTCACAGTATTTCTGGCATCTAACTTGCTATGATCTCAACAAGTCTCATAAATACGGGTACCTTCAATACAGGAGATTATAAAGTGAGTTCTAAAATTGCAGCCAGGTTTGGTAGCACATGCCTTTACTCCAAGCACTTGGGAGGCAGAGGTAAACAGATTTCTGTGAGATCTACATAGCAAGTTCCAGGCCATCTGAGGCCACAGGGAGACCCTGTCTCAAAACAAAACAAATTGCATATGTAATGATATTTTTAAACAGACATGATGGTTAATGTTCTTTTCTCAAGATTTTCTATGATAAAAACTTATACAAAGTTATTTTGGGTGTCACATGAAATATTTCCTAAATAAGCATACTTATTAGAATATGTGCCTGGCACTCTTCCACGCACCTTTATATGAACTCACTGCCTATTTCTCTGCCACTCGGGTGCCAAAGGGCTCTGTTGTGCCCAAAGTCAGTTGATACATGAGCAGCATGGCCAAGATTCAGTTAATCAGTACAACCCCAAAATCCTGTTTCCTGCCATTCTGTCCTGCCTTACATACACAGGGGCCATCAGGTAGATGCTAAAAAGCAAAAAAAAAAAAAAAAAGTCTCTAGGGAGTGTGGAGAGATACAGCTGAGGGTCTGTTCTGCATATTGAGTACCGGGCCAACTGGGGCCACACGAAAACCCTGCCTCAAAAAGACCAAAAAAAAAAAAAAAAAAAGCAAGAAGTATATTCATAGTGTAAACCTTACTAGAAAGCTGAATTTGCAGTTGATGGATGTATCAGTCACTTTAAAGATGCTGATGAGGGCACTTAAGGGAGAAAGGTTTACTTGGGCTCACAGTCTGAGAAGGGGCGTAGTCTGTCATGGCAGGGAACCATGCAGCTGGAACTCAGCACCTGGTTGCATCTCCACAAAAGCAGAGACCAGACAGGAAGCAGGGCCAGGCTCTAAAACCTCAGGGCCCACCCCCTTATGGTCCACTTCCCTTCAGCTGGGCTCGTTTAATGGTTCCACAGCTTTAATGGTTTCACAGCTTCCGTAAACAGCACCACCAGCTAGGGACCAGGCGTTTAAAGCACATGAGCCTGTGGAGGACATTTCACATTAAAGCCAGTACTTTCAAATCTACTCAAAGTCCCTTCCCTTGGTAGACTTGGGTAGGTAGTTATAATATTGTCTGCATATATTTGGTACATATATCTACATGCACACTTGCATGCCTTTTATGTACATGTATATATGATTAAATTTAAAGAACTTAATTTTTTTAAAAACAGGGTCTCATTTAGCCCAGGGTAGCCGTTTTGTATAGAAGCTGCACTTCTCCAGTATTGGATGTAGACATGTATCACCACACCCAGTTTCGTGGTGCCGGGGATAGTACCCAGGACCTTGTGCACATGCACGCTAGGCAAGTGCTCTCCCAGCTAACTGTGTCCCTGACCCCTGTATCATCCACTTCCAATGTTGTTGTGGAGCTGCTTTGTCATTAGATGCCTCAGGACCTTGGAGCTGCTCCAGTCTTGGTTTTTCTTATGCAATACTATTTAAGACTGGATGTAAACCTTGGGACGTTTTGAGAATATAAATTATAAGTAATAAAGCCTTAACCTGAAACAAGATTGTGGAAAAATCTCAGGTGAGTGTTAAAAGATTTACTTTTTTTAGAGCAGATACCAGGTGGTTTCCGTATTTTGTCAGTAACTGTCATAGAATCAAACTCTAGCAATGAGCTGAGCTGACATGTCTGTTTTGGAGCTTGTAATAGACAGTACTGGAGTGTCTGTTTCTCTTCTCTGTGGCCTCTTTTTGGGCAAGAACGTATTTTATGCATCTTTGTTTCTCACCAACACCCATAGCAGCTTGCATTGTAGTTAAAAGAAATATTAATCCTTCATGCATGAATTGAACTGAAAATCTTTTGTTTAGTGATCTGGCATCAAGGCAACCAGCTCATCCATATTCAGTGCAGAAGGGGCAGGATGTGATCACTATTTTCTAGCCAACAGAAGAAGCTAAGTGATAAAGTCAAGTTCCAATAAAACAAAGTTTACAAAGACTGAGTGACAAAGCATAAGAAAAGGGAAAGAACATGACTGCTTTGTAAAAAGACATGTTTGGGCTTGTGGCTCAGGAGTTAGAGTGCTTCCACCTTTCCAGAGGACCTGAGTTCCATTCCCAACAATCATGTCAGGTGGCTCACAATCGCTTGTAACTCCAGCTCAAAGGGATCCTCTGACGCCCTCTTCTGGCCCTTGCAGGCACTTGTGCACATGTGATAGACATACAGACAAACACACATACAAATGAATACAACAAAAATATTTAAATGGAATATGTTGTTGGAGCAGTACAGAATGAGGTGTGACTGTCGGGTCCATGATCAGGTTGAGCTGGCAGAGGGAGAACAGTAGCATCAACATATTAACCAAGGGTTTGGGAAGGTAAATATGGCTCCCAAATATTCTGGACGACCATAGTAACATTAGTACAGTAGATCAGTGGCTAGAGAGATAGCTCAGTGGTTAAGAGCACTGGCTGCTCTTGCACAGGACCTGGGTTAGGTTAGATTCCCAGCACCCACATGGTGGCTAACAGCCATCCTTAACTCTAGTTCCAGGGGACCTGTTGCCCTCTTTTGGCCTCCATGGCATTGCAGGCATGGATATACTAGCATATGTGCAGTCAGAACACTCATAAGCATAAAATTAAAAGTAGTGTTTTAGGGACTTGAGAGATGACTTGGCAGTTAGGAGCATTGGCTGCTCTTGCAGAGGACTTGAACCTTTTCTCAGAAGCTTTGTTGAACTGGTTGGCCTGCTGGGTTTGTGTGTTTTTAGAAGCATATTTGTTGCCCAGGCTGGCTTCCAGCTCTGTCACTGAGGATGAGGTTCTGGTCCTGGTCCTCTTGGCTCTGCCTCCCAAATTCTGGAACTGACCAAACTTGTTTTATATGGCACTGGGGATGGAACCCATGTCTTCATGCATTCCAGCAAGCATTCTGCCAACTGAGCCGCATCCCCAGTGCTCCCCACAGCACTTGTTTTGCTCTGGGCAAAAAAATAATAATATTGTTCAGTATACTTTGCTTGAAAGTCTAATAGATGCAGCTAATGCTTTTAAAATAATGGTTTATGGAGTAAAAAAAATCAACTTTTTGTCTGTGTTAACTCTTCCTTTCTTACTCTTGCAGCTCCTGAGACCACGAGAGAAAAAGCTGGGACTGGGTAAGTGGAGTCTCCAGCCCCTTATTCCTGCTGCCTGTCCTGGACAGGTTATTCAGTGTGTGTTTTCCTGCTTTGATAAAAGGCCCGAGTACAGTCACCTTTGATGACTTTTGATACTCTTCATAATGGTTTAACTTGGGGTGCCTTTATCAGTCAGGACCCACTCAGAAAAACAAAGCACTGTTAGTCTGTCAGAATAGGGAACAGAATACAGGAACTCTTTTAAGCAAGTAGAGGAACTGTTGAGATGCCTCCCATATACTGACACTGCTGAGAGGTGAGTGCTGAGGAGTGTGAAGCAAGGGTGAAGAGGCTGGTATGTGTTTAGAGCCAGAAATTTATGACTAGTTTACTCAGAGGGAGCAGGAGTATTGGGCACCTGTGGACACTGCTTAGTCAGTGCTGAGTGGCGTATAAGAGAGGGGACATGGAGACTTCTGTTTGCCTCCTACACTTCAGCTGTACCCCCAACAGCTGTCTGACAGAACCTGGAGAATGGGTGTACTGCACTGTAGCCTAGAGTAGGGGAGGACAGAGCCTGGATTTAAGGGCAGACGTCTAGGACCAGCATATACTAATTGTTAAATTTCAAACAGTCTTTAAATTGGAAATCGAAAGGATGATTATTTCTGGGACTGGAGAATGATTCAATGGTTAAGAGTACCAGTTTCTCTTACAGAGAACCTGGGTTTGCCTCCTAGGACCCACAAGGTGTCTAACAGCCATATGAAACTCCAGTTCCAAGGGAATCTGACACTCTCTTCTAACTTCGGGCATTGTACAACATGGGTGCACTTACACACGTGCAGGCAAAACACTTATACACGTTAAAAAAAAAATTAAGAAAAAAAAAGAATGTAGGAATTCCCAGATCCTCCCAACTAGTTACTAAGCCCCTGAACTGGAGACTTGGCCATAGAGATGGCTGAATGGTTGCTAGCTGTGCCTTCAGCCACATATTTTCTGGTAAGGGGCCTAATGTACCTGGCAAAGTGCAGGTAGTCTTCGTAGACAGCTTCTGTGGAAATGGATTGGGGGTGCAGAGAGGGGAAGACTTTTTGGAAGTTATTCAGGAGTCAGAAAGTAATGTCTGCAGCAACATGAAGGTCAAGACAGAGAAGAGAATTGAGAAATGGTTGGGATATAGTCAGTACACCTCGTAAGTTGCAGTTAGGAGATCAGTGGTTATCTCGGACTTGTGGATGATAGGGTCAGGTGCCACTTTCTGAGTTGTGACCTATTACGGGAGCAGGAATTTGGGGATGATATAGGAATGTATTTGATGTAGACAAGTGGAAATAGTCACTAGGAAGCCAATATGTCAGCTTGGAGCTCTGAGATCTGACTGCTCTGTGTCTTGGGAATACACTAAAGCACCAACAAGAAGATTTTGGGGCTCTGGGGACCAATCTGAGAATATTGTAATTTTTATATAACCTATTACCTGGTAGTCTTAGCAACTGACAGAGGCTCTTCATAAGTCAGAAGTGAGCAGGGCCTGTAGAGTGAAAGAGACATTGGTATGGTATCATTTCGTTGCTAATTGGAAATGTGGGTATGATTTTTTTTTTTTCTTTTTTTTTCTCACTGTGTAGTCCCAGCCAGCCAATCTCAGGCTCTAAGGACCAGGCTGGCCTCAAGCTCACAGATCCACCTCATCTGCCTCCAGAGTGCTGGCATTAAAGATGTGCACCACCACATTCCGCAGGCATGGTCTCTTCCATTAAATTGGCTTCAAATACAGAATAGATGACCAATTACCTTTTTGATTTTGTATATAAGTGTTATGCCTACATGTATGTAAGTGTACCCATGTGGGGTGCAGAGGACAGAAGGTGTTGGACCCCTTGGAACTGGAGTTACGCACAGTTGTTAGCCATCATATTGATGCTCTCTGCAAGAGCAACCAGTGCTTTTAACTACTGAGCCATCTCTTCAGGTCCATTGATTATATTTGTAATACATGTGAACTAGACTATTGAAGTTAGAAAGTTACCAGTTTTAGAGGACTAACATTTGTTTTTAGGGTACTAAATTCTTTCTTTCTTATTCAAGTGTATACCTAAACATTTTTTTTTTTTTTTAAATAGTGGATCTAAATACTCTCCTTTTTAGGAACTGCCTATATTCATGGAATAAAACATGCCACAGGAAACTATGTCATCATTATGGACGCTGACCTCTCACACCATGTAAGTGGTATCTCTGTGTGGTTTTGGTTTGTTTGTTTTTGTTTTATGTTTTGTTTTGTTGTGAGATGATCATATTCTGTAGCCAAGGTTAGCCTGGAACTTAGTGTATAGCCTAGGCTTACCTGGAACTTATGGGGATCCCGTTGCCCTAGTTTACTGAGTACTAAGATTATACGTTTGAGTCACCACACCGAGTGCATATTCATTAGCTGTTCATGATACATGTGGCATATGTTACTGACTTGTTTATTCTTTCCAAATTTCAGCCAAAATTTATTCCTGAATTCATCAGGTTGGTGCTGTTTCTAATATTTTTGATAGTAGAAATTAAAAATTCAGATTGTTTATTAACTTAAAAATGCACATGCAGACTTGAGACATGTAAATATAGATCTGTGGCTATATGGTATGCTTTGGGGACCCTTAGGAATGGGTCAATAAATAACTCCCTTTTCTAAATTTTTTCAGAAAGGATGAAGTTCCTGTTGGTTAGAATTGGGCCTTGGATCATTAGAGTAAAAAACCACACACAAATAGGATTTGTTCCAGAATAGCTAATGTCAGGACTCATCATTTATCACTTTAACAGACAAAGCAGCCATTTGTTTAGAGATGCTGGAAGATATTTTATGTGCCTCCCTCTGCTAATGAAATCTTAAAGCTGGAACAGAAGGAAACCACTTAAGCATCTTCAAGAGGTACAGCAGGCCAGGCACCTGTACAAAATTCAGAAAGCCAGTAAAGCACAGAAGTCCATCCTAGTATGCACTCCAGAAGTGCTTATCACCATTCAGTGTGAAATATAGAGCTTGTGTTGGAGCAGCAGCAGGCAGTTCCAGTAGGATGAAGACTGGACACACTGATATGTTGCTAGGGGAACTGTCAGCTGTGGGGCCTTCTGGGGAAATAATTTTAGGAATACATTAAAATACACAAGTTCTGTTTTGGCCATTTTATTATATTCTACTTGGGGGAGTCTAAGCACCATGATGAGTATTTTCAAGAATGTTTCTTCCAGCATTACTCATTGTGAATTGTTGCTGAGGGGAGAGAGTCTTCTGTGAAAACAATGGCAGAGGTCTGCATTGAATAATCTAGACCATATTTTGGAGCTATTAAAAATAGTGGGGGTCTCAGGGGGTGGGCACTGGAGTGACTGCTCAACAGTTAAGAGCACTGAGTACTCTTGCAAAAGACCCAGGTTCAAATTCCAGCACCCACATGGCAGCTAGCAACCGTCTGTAACTCCATTTTCAGGGGATCCAGCACCCTCTTCTGTCCTCCATAGGCACTGCACACACAGTTTTACTTACATTTATGCAGGCAGTGCACTCATACACATGGCATTTTAAAATAGTAATAATGGACTGGGCATAGTGGCAGTACTTTTAATCCAAGCACTTGGAAAGCAGCTGCAGGAAAATAGCTGCATGTTCAAGGCCAGCCTGGACTACATGGTGAAACCCTGTTGCAAACATGCAGATAGGAGCCAGGCATGATGGCACATGTCTTTAATCTCAGCTCTTAGGAGGCAGAAGTGGGTGAATCCATGTGAATTTGAGGCTAATCTGGTCTACTTAAGTTCCAGGCCACCCAGAGTTAACATAGTAAGACCCTGTCTCAAGAAACAAACATATAGAAATAATGGGAGTTGGGCATTCAGGTCCAGGCTTGTAATCCCAACCCTCCAGAAGGTGAAAGCTAAGAGTTTGAGAGTACTCTGCACCACACAGCAAAACCATATTCTCTTTTTTGTTAATATCTTTTGAGACCCAGTCTTAAGAATTAGGAAGTTCTGGGGCTGAAGATTTGGGTGAGCAGTTAAGATAACTGGCTACTCTTTTGGAGGACCTGGGTTCAATTCCCAGCACCCACATGGCAGCTAACATCTGTCCATAACTTCAATTCCAGGGGATCTGAGGCCCTCTTCTGACCTCCAAAGGCATTGCATGACACAGATCCACTTACATACATGCACACAGTACATTCATAAACATAAAATTAAAAATAAATAATAAAGAATTTGGAAGGTCTATTGGCCTTTAGATGTGTTCATGATTCTGTGATGTTCATAATTCTAACTTTGCACATGTAACCAAAGACCTTAGGGAAGGGTGTCTGGTTACTCTCTGCAAGCACAGAGTGTGGTCCTTTTTAATACTGTGCATGTATGTGAGTGCACTTGTGTCATGTGATGCCCATGAAAGAAGAGGGTGTCAGATCTGCTGGAACTGAAGTTACAGAGAGTTGTTAGCTAACATGTGGGTGCAGGGATTCAAACCTGGGTCTTCTGCAAGACAGTAACTACTGAGCCATCTCTCCAGCCCCCAAAGTTTGTGACTTTACTAACAGCCTCTACAGTGGTACTATTTGGTACTTTGATTCTGTTCACTAAAAATGAATAAAGGAAAATGATATCTAGAAATTAGAGATATAAAGCTCATTGGCAGAGCAAATAAATAAAACAATGAGATGAACAGAATTAGGTTGAAAGGCTCATTTTGAACTGTCAGGTAGTCTGTTCCTATGGCTTTGTGCTTTGTCTCTGATTCCCTTAAAACTTCTGTTTGTGACACTTATGAAAATACTTGTCAAAAAGTATTTGCCCAGTAGTTGTTTCTAATTGACAGTTAATTTTTCCACAGGAAACAAAAAGAAGGCAATTTTGATATTATCTCTGGAACTCGCTACAAAGGAAATGGAGGTGTCTATGGCTGGGATTTGAAAAGAAAAATAATCAGGTACATATGTACATGTGGTATAATTTCTCTGTAGTATAGCTGTACACTATATGGAAATGTACTGAGTATTTGAATTAAATTACCATGGTACCTTTGGATTTGTAGGATCATGTTGTAACTGCCAATAAAACTTGCCAAATAGTTTCTTCACCTACAATTTACCCTTTGCTTTTATTGTTGTTGTTTGTCTTTTTGAGTCAGGGTCTCCCTGTAGCCCCAGCTGGCCTTGAACTCACAGAGATCTGCCTGCCTTTGCCTCCTGAGTGTTGGGATTAAAGGAGTGCGCCACCACGCTTGGCTTCTTAAAATATTTTATTTATTATTCTTTGTTTTTATGTGTATGTGTGTATTGCTTGCATGTAAATAGATGCACCCATGTTCAGTGCCAGTGGAGGTCAGAAGAGAGTATCAGATTCCCTGGAACTGCAGTTATGGATGGTTGTTAGATGCCATACGGTTGCTGGGAATTGAACCTGGGTCCTCTGCAAGAGCAACCTGTGCTCTTAACCTCTGAGCCATCTCTCCAGCCTCCCTTTGCTTTTATTTTGTCTAGTTTTCATTGAAGAAGAATCAGCACAAACTTTAGAACCCTTGATAGCAATGGTCTGCTTTAGTAAAGGTTTACTGTCCTTGCTAGGTGGTGGCACATGTCTTGTAAGGCAGAAACAGACAAACCTCTATGAGTTCAAGGTCAGCTTTCTCTACAACGCAAGTTTCAGGTCATCCAGGACTACATGGTAAAACCCTAACTCCAAAAAAAATAAAATTATTAGGGCTGAGAGGTGAAGTACTGCTCTTGGAAAGGAACAAGGTTTGGTTCCAGACACCTACAGGGCAACTCACAACTGCCTATTGTAACTTAGGCTTGGGGAAACAGGGGTCCCTGACACCTCTGACCTCTGTGGCACCCTGCACTCATGTGCCTTCCCTCCCTCCACACAAAATACACACCTTTAGTCTCAGTACTTGGGAGGAAGCCAGGCAGTCTGTAGGCCAGCCTGGTCTACAGAGTGGGTTCCAGGCTACCCAAGGATATATACTGAGACTGTGAATTACTTATTTCATGTAATTCAGCTTTTTAATAAGCTAAGATACTCCCCAACTGTATTTATATGTTTATTATTTTAGGTAAATAGGACACTATAATTCAGCTTTTAATTCAGTAAGACCTTGGTTTAAATTACATTTCTCATTTAATTATTTTACCTTTTCTAAGCTTTACTGTCCTCATCTTAAAACCCGAGTTTTAGTTTACTGTCACTGTCTGATGACCCATCTCCAAAGTTCAGTAAAATTCTGTAGACTGGCCCTCCACCAGCTCCACCACCAGCTTCTTTCAGCTCTCTCTGTGGTTGCTTAGCACAGGAGTAGAAGTGAAGCAATTGCTTCAGGTGACTGTGTGTGTGTGTGTGTGTGTGTGTGTGTGTTTGGCTTCCTTTCCTCAGGTGCTTTCTGCTTGCTTCCTTTTTGGAGACGTGCAAAGTAGGCTGGCTGGCCCAGGCTTTCTCGTATTTATATGCCAAGGACGTAACTGACTGAACTATCTCAGCCCCGTCACTTGGTGGCTTCTTCCAAGAACTTAAAGGCAGACATTGCAACCCCCCCAAATGAGGGCCTCTGGGGAATCCCATAAGATCAGTGTTCTTCATGGATAAGGAGTAGGGACAGTCTAGTTCTCAGTGGGAAGGCCTATGGAGAATCATGACAGTCTGTTCCATGTGTTTCTGAGTTATGGCAAGATGTGTAAGTATCATTAATGTCTTCTGTCACCCTCCTTGTTCCTATTGAAGATTTTTCTTAAATTCAGCTCAGTTCTACCTCAACTATAGGACCTAAGAACAGTCACTTAAAACATTTTGGAGCCTTAATCCTCTGAAATGAAGAAATTGGATAAATAGTACTTTTTAATTCTGATAAACACTGGAATTCCATGAAGAGAAAATCAAGTGCCCTAGCATTCCAGAGGCAGAGGCAGGCGAGTCTCTGTGAGTTCAAGGTGAGCCTGTCTACATAACCAGGCCAGCTGGGGGCTACAGGAAAACCCTGTCTCAAAAAGACCAAAAAACTTAGTTATCACACAGGCACATTCCAACAATTTAGTTTGTGTTATTTAGTTTCATGTGTTGATAGTAGTTAGTTTACACAGTATAAACCTAGGTCTCATTAGTGTGGCCCACTTTCCATATTTGAAATGTTGCAGACCCTGTGAATGAGAACCTCCAGAGGCTATAGCAGATTATTCCTGTACTGACAGGTTCGCCAAGGTTGAAAACAAGTGACTAACCCTAAAGGTGATCTAAATTTATCATTTGTTCACCGGTTGTTTAAAAGTAGGGAGTCACGAGGGCTGGAACAGTTAAAGAACATTTGCTGTTCTTGGGCTGGAGAGATGGCTCAGTAGTTAAGAGCACTGGCTGCTCTTACAGAAGACCAGGTTCAAATCCCAGCACCACATGGCGGCTAACAACAGTCTATAACTCCAGTTACAGGGGATCTGATGCCCTCTTCTGTCCTTCACAGGCATTGTACAACACTGGTTCATTTACACATGCAGGCATAACACTCATACACATAAAATGAAAATAAATTAAAAAAAAAAAAAGAATACTTAATTACTCTTGCAGAGAATAAGGATAATATCCTTATCAGGTAGCTGACAACCGCCTCTAACCCAGGTCCAGGATATCTAATGCTCTGACCTTGAACACATGCATGCATGTGGTCACATAAACTTTGGCAGGCACACATACATACATACATAATAAATATTTTAAACTTTAAATAACAGGGCCTGAAGACTTAGCTCAGTAGTTAAGAACACTGGCTGCTCAAGTAAAATATTTTTTTAAAAATTAAATAACATACCCAGGTGTGGTGGCATGCACCTTTAATCCCAGCACTCAGGAGGCAGAGGCAGGTGGATCTCTGAGTTCAAGGCAGCCTGGTCTACATAGTGAGTTCCAGGCCAGCTACAGCTACAGGGAGACCCCATCTCAAAAAAACAAAAATAATTAAAAAAAAAAAAAAACAACAACATCAAATAACAGCCAGTTATGGTGGCACATGCCTTTAATTCCATCAGACTCTGTAAATTCAAACCCAGCCTAGTCTACACAGTCAGTTGCGGGCCGGCCAGGGCTATAAACCAAGACCGTATCTTTAAGAAAAAAAAAAAGGGAGAGAGGAGGAAGAAATAAATAAATAAAAGTTGAAAGTTTCCCAGCATTCCAGAGGCAGAGGCAGGCGAGTCTCTGTGAGTTCAAGGTGAGGCTGTCTACATAGCCAGGCCAGACCCTGTCTCAAAAAGACCAAAAAAATTAGTTACCACACAGGCACATTCCAACAATTTAGTTGTGTTATTTAGTTTCATGTATTAATAGTAGTTAGTTTGCACAGTATAAACCTAGGTCTTATTAGTGTGGCCCATTCCATATTTGAAATGTTAATAAAGCAGTCACTAATAGCTTGTAGTTGATTGATAGTGGTGTTTGATAGAGAGCTTTTGTTACAGACTGAATGTGTTTCTTCAAAATTCAGATGTTAAATCAGCACACCTCCAATGTTTTGATATTGGAGTTTGGGTCTTTGGAAGGTAATTAAGTTTAGAAGTGAAGAGGATGGGCCCTTTGGATTAGTGTCTTTTTTAAAAATATTTTTTATTTTTATGTATGAGTGTATTGTCTGCATAAGCAGGTACGTGCACCCGTGCTGTGCAGTGCTTGAGGAGGTCAGAAGAGGGCATCAGATTCCCTGGAACTGGAGTTAGAGATGACTGTTAGCCACCATGTGGGTGCTGGAATTCGAACCCAGGTCCTCTGCAAGAGCAGCCAGTGCTCTTAACTGCTGAGTCATCTCTCCAGACCCAGGGATCAGTGTCAGATTTTAAGAGGTCAAATCTACCTACTCCCATTCCCTACTTGGGCTGTACCTTAATTTTGAATTTCTTCATCCTCCAAAACTGGGAGAAATAGATTTTCATAGTTTAAACCAGTATACAGTATTTTGTTATAAAAGCCAAGCAGAATGAGACTCAAGGAATGATCACCAGAAACTAAAGCCCTTTCCTATAGCTCAGGCATCTACCTCCATGGTCAGCTGATGAGGTATAAGGGATGGAGCCCCGGGTCTAGTGCGTGCTAGGTAAGCACTCTGCCAACTGAGCTACATCCTCAGCCCTTCTCAGCAAAGTTTGAAAGAACAGTTACTTTCTAGGTCTCTTCAGTTTCACTCTCAAGGGATAAAAAGTCTTATTCTTTTCTGAAAAGTACCAGGTGTCGTTTCAGTATCTAAAACTTTCTCTCTTCTAGAGAGAAATTAATACTTGTGTGAAATTAGTGGATTTATGAATGAATAGCATTGTTAGCACTCTGCTCTTGAGTCTGTTTTTTTTTCTTGTTTCTAAATATATTTAATAAGGAAACTGATTTATTTGCAGCCGTGGGGCCAATTTCATAACTCAGATTTTGCTGAGACCAGGAGCATCGGATTTAACTGGAAGTTTCAGGTACAGTGGCATTTCTACCACTTATAACTTTTTACCTAAGCAGCTATTTCTGGCCTTGTTAGAGAATGATAAAGGCAGGCTGGAATTCTTGAGATGCTGCTATTGAAGCCTTCTTAAAGAACCTTCTTAGAGGCAGCATGTTAGGCTGGAGAAGTTTAGTAGTTTTGTTCACACTAGTGCTGCCCATTTGGAGTACAATGGGCTGTTACTAATGTGCTCCGGAAAAAAAAAAAAAACAGCACATGCATGTTCCAGACCCAGCATCATCTGCAGAAAACCTTAAAATCTTGACAGTTTCCATGATGTCATCAGTTACCATGCTCTCCTGTATATAAGTATGTGTTGCCTGCTGGTTTATCCACACTTAAAAGTCTCAAGGAAGGGGCTTAGAGAGATGGCTCACTGGTTAAGAGCACTGGCTGCTCTTTCGGAGGATCTGAGTTCAATTCCCAGCACACACAAGATAGCTAAAACCATTCATAACTCCTGTTCCAGGAGATCTGACACCTCTTCTGAGCTCCTCAGGTATTGCATGACACAGATGCACCTACCTGTGTGCAGGTAATACACCATACACATAAAATAAATAAAGAAATGGCACATTGAAGAAAAAATTAAAATGTTCAACTTTATTTTTTTTTTTAAGCCTGAAGGAAATGTTGGGTCCAAGCAAGTTTCTGTGATCTTCATTTCAGAGAACTTAGTTACGCCAAATTAGCACTCAGGTCTTGAGTTCACTCCCTGGAACCCACAGTGGAAGGAGAGACCCAACTCCACAAAGTTGGTCTCTGACCTTTACACACTCTTAACACACAAATCATACACACAGTAATAATAAATAAAATTTAAATGTGTAAATAAATGAAGAAATTGCTGCTTTAAATAAGTTAAAAACTGTTCTTTTAAAAAAAAAGGCTAGGTATAGGGATACAAGTCTTTAATTCTAGCGCTCTGGAGGCAGAGACAGGCAGATCTCTGAGATGAAGGCCAGCTGGAGCTACTAGGAGACCCTGTCTCAATAAAACAAAATGATAGAAGCTCCTGGTGCTTGGAGATACTGCACAAAAGGGGTCAGGTCCCCATATGCCTTCCCGGTTTTTCATCTCACTTTATACATTTGGTGAGCTTTGTGTCTGACCTCCATAGTCCCCTGAAGTGGATTTTCCTGGTGTGTCATAGCTGGGTCCTCGGTTGTTCTAGCAGAATTCCCCAGGATGACCTGTGTCCCGTGATGCCTCGTCCCAGGCTTCGCCTAGCTCATCCACAGTCTTAGCAATTCTTCCTAAAGTGAAGAAATTGCCTGTTGGTTCCCAGGTTCATTCCAGCCACACAGTGCATGCTTGAAAGATAAATACTAAAGCAGTTTCAAAACCTAAGTAATAGGTGCTTCTGCACTAAATATATGATTCACGATATTTTCCTAGTTTCTGATAGTATAGATCTTGAGAAGATTCTAAGAATTAATTTTTAGAATTATTCTAAACTCCTTACCTGTAGTTAATGGCATTTATTGCACGAGATACATGTATCACAAACTGTGGGAACTTGTCTGTGTCTGGTGACTATTGGGAGTTTGCAGTTTTATGAATACCAGGGAGCCTTAAAGTTTTAAGATACATATAGGTAAGTGTTTTCATCTAGATAATCATAAATATTCTGATTTCTTAACAGATTATACCGAAAAGAAGTTCTACAGAAATTAATAGAAAAATGTGTTTCTAAAGGCTACGTCTTTCAGATGGAGATGATTGTCCGGGCAAGACAGTTGAATTACACTGTTGGTGAGGTGAGCAAAGGCTGTTGTGTGTGTGTGCTTCCCAAAATGAAACAGGAAGATGGAGAGGCTTTACACGTGGATTAACTTTCTTCACCACTGAGCTAGTAATATCTTAGGCTTCAGGTTGTTTGCGTTGTTTGTGCATTAAAGGGTAAAAATTCAAATGAATGTATTTGACCTACTGTGATTTATACCAAACTACTTTTCCTTTTTAAATAATTAAGTTACTGGTGTCCTCTCCATCGTAGCTCTTTCTTTTGATCAGTCAGCATCACAGTGTGAGTTCCTTAGCTGTTTTTCCTCTGAGTAATGAAATTGTCCAAGGAGTAAAGAGCAGGGGTCTAGAGACTGGATAATGAGCTGCTAGAAAAGACCCCACATTTCATATTAAACTCTTATTCACAAAAAGAAAATAGCTACTCTAGACTACCACTTCTCTTGAGAAAGATAAGGTTTTAATTTAATGCCACCATAGTGACCATTAAATATAATAAACTGAATTTCTTAAAGTATAAGATTATTCTTTTACACAGGTTCTCCCTATAGACCCAGCTGGTTGAAACTCACCATGTAGAACCAGACTGGCCTTGATCTCACAGAGATCCCCCTGACTCTTTATAGTTTTTCTTAGAAATATAGTCTGAAATTTAAATAAATTAACATAATATCCAGGGTGCTAGTACTTTTCAAACAGCTATAGATCTGGTTCAGATGACTTATTTTTAGATAATAAAGACAGTTTTTAAAAACTTTTTTATTTTATGTGTATTAGTGTTTTTCTTGCATGTACATAAGTGCACCCATGTCACACAAAGCCCACGGAGGTCAGAAAGGGGTGTCTGATCCCCTGAAAGTATAGTTATGACCATTGTTATCCATCGTGTAGGTATTAGGAACCAAACCTGGGTCCTCTGCAAGAGCAGCCAGTACTCTTAACCACTGAGCCATTTCTCCAGTCCCCACAAGGACATTTACCTAAAGAATCCCTATTCTGGTTTTGTTTTTTTTGAGATAGGGTCTCCCTGTAGCCCCAGCCGGCCTGAAATCAGTATGTAGACCAGACTGACCTCCATTTCACAGAGATCCACCTGCCTCTGTCTCCCAAGTGCTAGGATTAAAGGCATGGGCCACCACACCCAGCTGTTTTAAAATAATACTCATTCCTTCAAAAATGAACACATTTTAGAATTGTAATATACCAAAATTATAATAGAGTGAAAGAATACAAAATTTTCAGTGTTTTCAAATCCCTGTCCTGTTATTCTTTAAGATTTTTTATTTTATGTGTATGAGTGTTTTGCGTGCCAAGTATGTGTAAGTGCACCCATGCATGCAAGTGCCCATGAAGGCCAAAAGAGGGCATCAGATCCCTTGAAACTGGAGTTACAGACAGTTAGCCCTCATGTGGGTACTGGGAATTGAACCCAAGTTCTCTGCACAAGTAGCAAGTTCTCTTAACTGTTGAGTCATCTCTCTAGCCCAGAAAAATTCTTATGTAAAGAATAAGATACACTAACTTTAGGAGTAGTTAAGAACTACAATGCACAGAAATACTCAGGCAATGAAAAACATCATTTTAAATTCAGATCTTCTAGTAAGGTTACAGACCTTCATGGAGTCATAGTGGACACAGCTCATTGAAGGACTTACTTTGCATTGAACACTGACTTTAAGTTTTGTTTGTTTGTTTGTTTGTTTTAAACCAGGTTCCAATATCGTTTGTGGATCGAGTTTATGGTGAATCCAAGTTGGGAGGAAATGAAATAGTCTCTTTTCTAAAAGGATTATTGACTCTTTTTGCTACTACATAAAAGAAATTATTCATTTGTGTTTACCATGTTCATTTCAATTAAACCTAAAGAAGCCTGGTTTTCTGTTTTTTTTTTTAAATGTATTCTTAGAGCATGAACTCAAAGGTAAGGTACATTTCATATGGATCTTTTCTTTGGAGAAACTCCAGTTTATATTTCAAATTAAAACCTAAAGGTACTGGTTCATTGAGCAGTGTTCTCAATTTCCGTGTACATTTTGCTGTATTAAGGCCTATAAATAAATGTATATAGGTTTTTGCATAAAATGTTGTTGCTTTCATTAGAATGTGTAAATACAGAGTTTCTTACATAGGAAAGAATATGAAATACTCTATAAACACTAGATTTTTTAGTTCTTTATACCTAGATCTCAGATTTCTCAAGTAGATAAAACATTACATGGAAACAGACTTTGAGGCTTAGGCTTCAACTGATGAAACATTTCATCTCCTAAAAAGCCAGCCATGTAAAATGCATGCCGTGAACTGGAACATAGCCTGGCAGTGGTTGCTTATATGGCTGTCTTTTTGTTTGTGTGTTTGTTTCCTTTTGAGCCCCAACTTCTATTGGAAAGAAAAATATTTTATCTTGCTTTATCTCAGAATAGTTTTTACATTATTTCAGTATCTCAACACTTGCTACTGAGACAAAAAAATATCAAGAAAGATGTTCTGCCAGACGAATGAAAGTATGTTGCTCTGTGGAGCTAGGGCAAGTCCTCCTTTCACCTGCCTTTAACATAGATGTTTCATATGTCAGTGAGTTTCTGGCAGTAGTTTCACTTTTAGTTCATGTGGTGTCTTTTACCTTTTCAGCAGGTGCATACTTAAGATCTAAGTTAACTTCCCTTTATGAGAAACAGAAGTGTCTCTGAGCTATTTAGCATTCAGAGATGGGCTTTCATATAGACTACACTAACCTCCAACCTGCTATGTACTTGAGCCTGGTCTTGAATTTCTGGTCTTCCTGCCTCTGCTTCTCAGGTGCTAGGATTGTGGATGTACATTGCACACCTGACTGGTACACTCTTCTTTCTTCTACCCCAGCTTTCTTTGGCTGCTGAAAAAATTGAAAGTCTTCCTTTTTCATTTCCATGGCTGACTGGTCTTACCAGAAATGGACATTAGACTAAAACTTTTGGTGTCATTTCGGGCATTAAAGCCTCTGTTCTAGTCTCATTCCTGAACCCGTAATACACTTTACTAAGGTCTCTACTGTTCTGTTTCATTTTGCCAAAACCTGTTGAGCTGACCCATTAGACATCCTTAGGAAAGTGACTTCTTTCATCCTTAGTAACTAGAAAATTCATGGATATTTAATGTAAAGTTAGTTTTAAGCTGTAGTAATAGAGTTACAATAGTCTCACGTTGTTTTGGAGTACTAAAAAAATCTGTTCTCTTTAAATCCAGTGTTACGATTTCAATGTTGGGGCTGGAGAGTTGGCTCAGCGGTTAAGAGCACTGACTGCTCTTGCAGAGGACCCAGGTTCGATCAGCACCCACATGGCAGCTAAAAACTGTTGGTAACTCCAGTTCTAAGGGAATATGACACCCTCTTCTGACTTACGCAGGCATTATATGACACTCGTGTACTCAACACACATGCAGCCAATACACTCATACACGCAAAATAAAAATTTTTTAAAATAGGTTTCAGTGCAAAGTACATGGAGCAGAAATCATGTTGCCTTCTTAAAGCTCACTTGGACAGAAAGCCTCCATCCTTCTCATTTTTTAGCGCTTAACTCTCCCAACATTATGCCCATCACTATTGAGAGTTTTACTGAGCAGTGAACAATTTATTACTTAGAAGTCATTAGAAAAGAATCCTATTTATAGGTGAAGCCAATGATAAAATCCAGATGTTCTTTCTATTATCGCTGTATGAAATCCAAGGTGACTAAGAAAACTAAGATAAGCTGAGGTTGCAGGTTTCATTGTAGCGCTTGCCTACCTTCTGTGTAAAACTGCCCCACCTCCCCTTTTTTTCAAACAACTTGTTGCATCTCTTGTACTGCGATACAGATTAGACTTTTAAAGATAGATTCTAATAATTGGCAGAAATAAATGGAATAGTGTTTTGGGAAAAGGTTTGTTCGGCTTTCTATCTAAACTTTGAGACATTGAAGTCTATGTACTTTATCATAGTCAAGATAGTATGAATTGGAATTTTTAACTTGTAACTTAAAGAAACAAGTGTAGCAACCACATATGAAGAAAACAGTTTGGCCAACCCGTCACCATTTCACCCAATACTATTTAGTCGACACTCTGGGGTGGCCCGTGGACCCAAGGGTTGATGTTGACACGACGTGTTGGTTGGGCTGACCTAGAGGTCCGCTTGCTGTCTGGATTTGTGGGAGCGCCAGGACTAGAAACAGATGACCATGGATCTTGCATGGCCAGTCGGCAGCCTAACTTTTCATCCTTAGGCCTCGCCAGTCTGGTGACCTCAACACTAGTGCTCCCTCCTCTTTTTTTTTCTTTTAAGCCAAGGAGAAGTGGCCATCTGGTGACCTGGAGGAATGTCAAGTCCAGGGCAACAGCAGCCTGGTAAAGCTGGGCGGTCCATTGCCCCACCCGACTCCACCAGGAAGGGCTCAGGTGGCCTCGGCCTTGTCTCCTCTGGAGCGAATGTGTGAAGCACTCTGAATGTGTGAAGCACGAGGCCTCACACCTCACTTGGGGCAGGAGGCACCCTGCTCTACCCGGTCTTGTCCTGCCCCTTCGAGTGGCTTCCCAGCCTGTGAGAGCGCGCCCTGCAAACACGTGGAGCGCGGGGCTGCTCTGCGCACCCCTCCCGCCACATGTAGTCCTGGCCCAGCTGGGCCCGCGCAGGGATCCTGGCACAGCCACCTGACTGAGTCGGGCGTGCTGCGGCCCGCTGCTGCTGCCTCCGCCGCTGGCGCTGCGGCCAGGGGAAGGCGCCCGCCGAGAACACGGGCCCCGGGAGCGCACTGCGGCCATTATCCACGGCGCCTCCTAGTGGGGCAGTGGCAAATCCCCCAAGTTCTCGCGAGAGCTCCCCCTCAGTGGGGATTATATAATCTCCCCTAGGCGAGGCTGGGGGTGGCTGGAGGCGCCCCCCAGGGAAAAGCTGGGGTCTGCGCGGCTGGGAGCCGGAGGGGGTCCCCGGGGCGCCACCGGCAGGGGTGCAGGCCCCCACTGCCCCCCCTGCTTAGCTGGACAATGAGTCCTCTTATGCTAATGAGGCGCTTACGTCACTTCCGCTCTTTCTCGGCCGCCATTTTGGCTAGGGCAGGTTCGGGGACTCGCTCCGAGGCGCTTGTATTGTCTGCTGAGGGGAGACGCGGGATCGGCCCCCTCCCCCGCCCGCCGCCGTCGCCGCCGCCGCCGGCCCGGTCTCCCCGCCGCCGCCGCCGCCGGGACCCATGAGCTGAGCGCCCGCCCCCCGGCCGCCGCCATCTTGGCCCCCTCCCCCTCCGCGCCGCGCTCGGGGGGATTTGGCGTCTCTTCAGACACAGCTCCCTCTCTCGGTCCCCGCCGCCGCGGAGGAGCCGCGCGGCCGCCGCCGCCCGCCCGCCCGCGCCGGTGAAGCCGCGGCCCCACGCCCTCCGCCCCCCTCCGCCCCTCCTTTGTCTGCACCGCTCGCCGCCCGCGCCGCCGCCCGCCGCTCTGCTGCGCCCGCCGCGCCCCCCGGCAGCAGCCGCGGCCGCGGCGCGAGCCGGAGCCGGAGCCCGTGCGCGACGAGGCCCCGGGCGCGCCCTCGCCGCCATCGCCGTGCCGCCGCCCGCCCGCCGCCCGGCCCCCGAGCACGCCGGCCCCGCGCACGCCTCGAGGCCGAGCCAAGGTAAGCCCGCCCGCGGCCCGGCCCCGCCGGCCCTGCATTGTGCTCGCCGCCCGCGCTCCGGTCCGCCTCCCCGCAGCCCGACCCCTTGCCGCCCGGGGCTCTTGGCTGATCGCATCCTCCCGCACCCACCCCGCCCCCAGCAGAAGCCAGCTCTCCCTTTCCCGGGAAATAATCCCTCCCGCCCCCTCCCCCACGCACACCCCAAATCCCCGGAACCAGCCTTCTGCCAGGTCTGCCCACCCTGGGCTTGGCTGGGGGGGGAGGGGAGAGTGCTGGGGGGCGGGGAGCGTGCATGGCACGGAGTGAAAGTCTTTGCCTTCCCAACGACATGCCAGCTTCCCTCCCATCCTAACCACAGTCTCCACCACCGCTGCTCTCAGTCCCGCCTGCCGGGTCACTGCGGCCTCTCTAAGAGCTTTCTGATCCCTAACTTTACCGTAAGGTGCAGAAAATGGAAATCAGGAAGCTGCGAAAAGATTTTTTGAATGCAATGAATGGGGAGTAGTTCTTTGAGCGCCTCTTAGCACCTCTTCTTTCCTCTGGGCTGCCTGCCTCCCCTCCCCCCCAACCTGGATGCCTGTCTGTTGGAAAAGGCGCGATTGCTTCTCTTCCTCTTCTGGCCAAGATTGGGCTCTGAAGTCCAATACCGCGTTCAGCCTCACTCCCTGCCACACACCCCCTGAGACTTCTCAGTGTTCTTGGAATCAGCAGTTCCTCTGGACAGTTCTTGCCATAACCCCATTTCACAGACAAAGGCAGAGGAGGGAAAAAGAACCAAACAGTTTCCTGTGTTGGCCATTTTAATACTGTCCAGCCCTGCACACCCAGTTCCCACCCCTGATGCTGCTTGTGCCTGTGCCTTGAACCTTCAACATGTGAAAAGGGGAAAAAAATCTCTTAGATTGCTCTGTGCAGTTTCTTTATAAATCTGCATTGTTGCTTCTGGTTTATGGCCATGAAGAAAATACCAGCCCCCACCCAAAATGCACCGCAGCCAAGTCGGCTAAAGGCGATGAATGTTGGAGTCAGTAGGGGGCGCATTCTCTGCACTGGGTAAGGCTGCAAGAGGGGGAAGGGCCCCAGAGCTAGAACAGGATGTGCTTCACAGCGCCTTCTACAGTCCATGGGAAAATGGGTCCAGCAAGACTCACACTTGCACTCTTGGTTGGTGAGCTGACAGCAATATGGCGAAGGATTAAGTGAGTCCAGAGCAGTGATTTTATTTCTCTTAAGACAGCCCCTTCAGCATTGTGCAAGTTTTCTTTTTACTTTTTCAAAATTGTTGACCCTTAGACATTTGTTCTTGATGAATCACCTTGGCACATCCTTAGGTCATAGGTTCCCTTTCTTTAGAATTCTTTCACCTTAAGGTTTGAATATGTCAACATGTCTTTCCAAAGTCAGGTGGTAAAGGGGAGTGTTTAAAAACCTGAGAGTAACAGGTTTGAGGCATCGATGGTCAGTTCAAATCTTTACAACTCTTTGAGAGTTAAAAGTCATCTTTGAGTTTGTGTGGGCTGGTAATCTTCATAAGCATGACAGGTGGGTGTCAAGATTTGCAAAGCTTTGTTGGTGTTGGTAACCATCAAACCCATGTTGAGTTCTTCATTGTCAAACCCAAGAGTTGACTGCAAAATTTTGTTTCCTTCCAACTGAGCCTTCTAGCGATGTCAGTAGCTAACCTCCTTTGCAGGTGTGACACAGTCTTCTGTGAGCACCCACTTCCCCAGGGCGTGTGGATTTCTATAGAGTTTACTCCTCTTGTTATTTCCATAGGTGTGAGATGCACAGTGCGAAACCTAGGCCCCAGCTTTTGCACCATGATGCACAGGGTTGTACTTTTTGTACTGAACTGATAGGTGGCCTAGTGGTTATGCCCTGTACTGCCATTTTGAGGATCTGGACTCCGTTTCCTGCCTTGCTCTTTGGACTGCATTGTCAATTCACACCGGTGGGTATATTCATTTTGGAGGGTGGGAACTGCAGCATCAGGGAAGCCAGAAACAACTTGTGGAAGTTGGTGATGATACTGTAATCATTTGCATTCTGCACTGTTGTGTATAAAGTTTAAGTAGTCGGTTACTATTTGATGACCAAACTCAAGAGTTGCTAAACTTCTAAAAATCTTAATTACCTGATGAGAGGGACTGGGAGGAGTGACTTACTGGCAGAGAGCTTGTCTAGCATGTATGAGGCCCTGGGTTTGATCACCTGCACTGCCCAGAAAAGATCAGATAAGAGCGTGCCTTGCCATGTGCTTGATTTCCCTATGAAAGATTGACAGAAGGTGTTGATACTAAGTATCTTAATAGATATGCCAAGGTAAATTTATCCTGTTCCAAATGAATATACATATTTGGTCTTTAGACAGTGCTTAAAGATGAACTTTTTATTGGGTGACTGATACGAGGTAACACTTTGCTCAGTGAAAAGGAAGCACCTTAGTCTGAGTATTTCTCTTAAGAGACTATATTGGATTTGTGGGGCTTTTTTGTTTTTAGTAATTAGAAAGTCCAATATTTAATACAAGTAGTATTGTTTGTAATTTTGAAAATACTAGTCTTTATTATACGTACAGTTTTGACTTGCAGTCACATGTATATAGTTAGGTTCTTCAAGTGAGCACTTTGAAGGCAACTTCCTATTTCAATATGTATTTGAGGTGAAGTTTGTGAGAGTGCTTTTGTTCTATTTAACAAATGATAAGCTACAGTATGAACTGGTCTCTTTAGTACAAGAATGGACATATCTTGTAGTTTTAACAGTTAATCTGGTTTTGCCACTAATTGGGGGAAGGGACAGTTGGGATGATCTAAGGAGCCTCAGTTAACTGGGGTGGGAAAATGCATATTCCGTCTTGATTTGTTGGGAAAGTTCCTTAAAACTACCCTGGTAGAGCTCAGTAGGTATTGAAACTAACCAAAACTTTCATTGTGGTTCTCAAACATTTCATAGGAAATAACAGTCAGTAGGGTTGTACATTTCTGATGGACCTTGGGCCCATCAGTCTGGAAGTCATTAATTTTAAATATACTCACTATGAAGTTATTTTGTTTAAATTTCTTTTTCTTAAACCATAATTCAGGAAAAGTTCTGATAGTATATTAACTTCACAGTGTTGAACAGACTGTTTTTCAACACCACTTCAAAGTATAGCTGAGCAGGGGCTGGAGAGATGGCTCAGCAGTTAAGAGCACTGGTTACGCTTACAAAGGACCTGGGTTCACTTCCCAGCAACTTACAACTTTCTGTAACTGGTTCCAGGGGCTCTAACACCCTCTGCTGACCTTCTCAGGCATTGTATGATACAAGTGCACTTCCATACATGCAGGCAGTACACTCATGCACATAAAATGAAAATAGTAAATAAAATATTTTTTAAAAGAAAAATGTATAACTGAACAATAGGCTTGTTATTGATTACTGAAAGCCTAGGTGAAGTAGAGCACATATGAAGTTGTTGGCTTCCTCTTAACAAGTTTTGAAGATACCTATTAAAAATAGTCCAGTTGGGGAAATTTCAGCTTAAAGGGCTGTTTTATTATGAATGAAAATTGTAAATGATACAAATATTTTTCAGATCAAAAAAAGAAAATTTTTAGAATTTCAGTGGTTTGGAAGGTGGGGGCTTTTTTGCTTTGTTTTTGAGAATATTTATAAATAGGTTTTGTGTATGAGTGTGTTGCCTGTATGTGTGTAAGTGCATCTGTGTCATGCAATGTCTACAGAGGACAGAAGAGGACATTGTGGGTGCTGGGACTCAAATCTGGGTCTTCTGCGAGAACAGCCAGTGCTCTTAATCTCTGAGCGGTTGCTCCAGTCCCCACAGATATTTATGAATACATCAAATACATTTATAATAAAACAGCATAGACTGATTTGAAGCCCTGTCCTGTTGAGCCCATGTGTGTGTGTGTGTGTGTGTGTGTGTTTGTACACCTTGTAAGAGATAGTTGGGTTTTTTTAGAGTTGGGAATGATTGTCATAGTAAATGCAAATTTAAGAGTCTGAGACATTAGAAATGTAGTTTAGGGTAATAATACATTTCAATGTGGGAAAAGGATAGCAAGTTTTTTTTAAGATTTTATGTGTATGGACATTCTACCTACCTGTGCCTAAGTGTACCACATACATGCCTGTAATGCCCATGGCAGCCAGAAGAGGGCACTGGAACTGGAGTTGGGGGTGGTTGTTAGTTGCCATGTGGGTGCTGGGAACTGATCCTGGGTCCCCTACAAATGCAGCCAGTGCTCTTATCCACTGAGCCATTTCTCCAGCCTCAAAATTTTAATTTAGTTTGAGATTTTCGCAGTGGTGCCCATGACTGGGACAGTCAGCTATTTCAACCTGGACTTCCAAAGGACTTTAAAAGATTACCATGAATTCTCTTCTAAAATAATGTTTCTGGAAGAGCTGGAAGGTAAAATACTTTGAGTTTAATTTTCATTTATTTGACTGAGAGGCATGTACATTAGGAAAGAAAAGTTGTTCCCCTACATGAATAATTTTAGATAGAAGGAAAAAGTTTCACATTTCACAAAGTTTTTCCTTTGTGAGGGCTTGTGGTATTACCCCTGGAGCTAATATTATAATTTGTTGAAATGGATCACTTCTTAAGTTATTAGTGTAGAAACCTAGTATATGGAATTGGTATAACGCCCCACACCGAGTGACTAAACGGGTACTTCAGTGCAGAACTGTTTACTTGTTTCTTGATCACGGAGACACTGTAAGTAAGCCATCTGTGTATCGCTCACCTTTGTGGCTTTGAGTTTCTTCTTGATTTTTCTTGATGGCTTTCCCTGTTATACAGGTGGGAGATTGACTCTGTTCCTTCATTTCTGAGTGTCTTAGAACTTAACTACACCTGCCTTTTGTCATGACCTACCTTGCTGATAGTAATTGAATTTAGTAAGACTATATTCTGTTTCATTGGAAGGAGAAGACTTCCATGTATTAGTTGCTTCTCAGATTGAGATGTCTGCATCCAAGTTGATTGGAGGATGTGAAATGTTTGTTTGTAAAGTCACAGGTAGGGTGTGACCCAGTTACCCAAGGTAACAGGCACATGATTTTCTTTTAGTAGAAAATGCTAACTTACTACTGTTTGAGTTCTGGTTGTTTCATCTCTGTATAAGATGGCTATCCTTTGCCTTTTGGTCTTGGAGAGTATTCCCAGCTTCCTAATTGATCTCTGCCTTCCTAGATAGCCACTAGAACAATCCTGGAACTCCAGAAGAACATCAGCAGTGTTTCCAGAATAAGAGTTCAGAAGATAGGAATTGAACTAAGAAGACTGTATGTAGCTTTTGAAGCAAAGGCTGCAGGTCTTTCCAAGTCTTGGTGCTTTCTCCATAGGCCAGGGTATAGCTTTGTCATTGGCTCTCCTAGCTGTGTTGTTCATGTGTCACTTCTCATGTGACTTGGTTGGCCACCTTCAATAAAGATAGATTCTTAGGTGTGAGGACCCCTTCTTTTACAGTATTCACAGTAAGGTGGTACTCTAAGTGCTTTAGAATCCACTGAGTTCTCAGTGTTGTCCTTGTTAAGAAAAGAAATCAAGGCTCTACCCCAGTGATGAGGCGAGCCCGGGCCTCTGCTTGGTCTTTAGAGTGCTTCTATGAACTGTTTGGCTAATGAGGGCTCAGGTGAGTGTTTGCTTTCATAGTGATGTTTTGTGCTTGGAGTAAACTTACATCCGTGGTTCCGCTATGGGCTATATGGTTCAAGATACTGGTCACACACCTAGCAGGAGAGTGTGGGATGTGAGTTGAAGTAGCATGTGTCTGAAGTTAACCTGTGCTGGGCCTAAAAAGAAACCTTGCCTCCCATCCATTGCCTCTCCCGGGTTTGGTTTTTTCTGTTCTTGCTCTTACTCTCAGCTGAGCAGTAGCTTTGCCTAGGTAATTGCTGCCTGTTATACTCTTTCTGAACTCTGTGTATGCTTCATTTCAGGAGTTGCAGAACCTGTGATTTCCTTAAAAATCTGTGTTCTTTCTGGTAGGGGCTGGTGACGTAAGAGCCTTGTAATTGGTGTCAGTTAGAATGGCATTAGCTGAAGAAACTTCTATGTAGTGCTATGACAGATTTTATTGCAATTTTAATTTGGAAGGCTGCTTGTGCCAATGCATGTCTTAAATTCCAGCACCCAGAAGGCAGAGGTAGGCAGATCAGTTTGAGGCTGGTCTGGTCTACATAACAAGTTCTAGACCAGCCAGTGATACATATACATAGTGAGATGGTGTCTCAGAAGACAAAGCAAAAAAAAAAAAAGAATTGTGGGTTTTTAAAAGTTGATCAGTCCTTAACTCTCATGAAAGGTGAGCTAAGACTGTTCTGATGCAAAGACTTTCAAAAATTTTTTTGAAATACTGAAGCAAAATAAAACTTCCCTGATTGAACCAGCTAATAGCAGGACCTGCTACTTCAGATTGCTTTTAGAAAGCCACCCTTAGGGTTGGATGGGTGTAGCTCACTTAGTATCTGTAATCCCAGCACTCAGTAAGTAGGGGCAGGAGGATCAGAAGTTGACAGTTGTCCTTGGATGTAGAGAGAGTGAAGGTCAGCCTGAGATACAAAGCAACAAAACCCTGGCTTTTGTTAAACCTTGATCCTGAGTGGTAGTTTTAATATATGATTCTGTTATTTAAGAATAGCAGAGAAAACTTGTTATTCACTGCTATGGGAAAGTTGTTTGTGAGTATGAGTAGTTTTTATTATTGTTGTTGTTATTTTATATGTCTGAGTGTATTGCTTGCTTGTATGTATGTAAGTACACCGAACAATGCCCACAGAGGTCAGAAGAAAACATCAGATCTCCTAGAACTGGAGTTACAGGTGGTTGTTAGCCACCATGTGGGTGCTGGGAATCAAATGTGGGGTCCTTTACAAGAGCTGTCAATGCTCTTAACCGCTGAGACATCCCTCCAACCCCATTTCTGAGTAGTTTTAATCGATAAATTAGAAAATCAAAATAACTTTGTTGCATACTATTTAGATGCAATGATATGCTAATAATTATAACTGAACATGCCTTATACTGACAGCAAATGGCTGTAGGTCTGCCCAAAAGTGCTTAGGTCACTCTTGATGTGTTCCTGTTTGAAATGAGGTGTATTGGGAAATGCCTCTCTCTTCTGTACTCTTTAAGTCTAGTCTAGATAAGTCTGTTATGATTTGTCCTCAGTCCTTTTTTCTTTTTAAGCATTGACGCATCTTTATTTTCAAGTGCAAATTTATACAAACCCTTAAATTGACAGAGGGTTAAGTGGTCTTAACTCTGGCTTCTCAGCTTTCATCCTTTTCCTCAAATACTGTCTTCTACTCTGTACACAGCTTAAACACTTTCTCAGGAGGACAGCCTGAAGACCATAATTGGTGTGCTAATAATTCTAGTGATTCTAGGTAGGATTCTTGTCTAAAACCTCAATAATACTCAAAGTAACAGGACAAGCAGCAACATCCTAGCATTACACTAGTCTTTTAGTCTGAAAAACTATTTTTTTAAGGAGTAACCCAGCCAGGGATGGTGGTCTCATCACTCAGGAGGCTAATCATGAGTTCAAAACTATCCTGGAACTTAATTCTCAAATAAAGAAAACAAGACTGGCAAGATGGCTCAGTTATTAAAGACACTTACCACCATGCCTGAGGACCTGAGGTTCATCCCTGGGAACTGCATGGCGGAGAGAACTGACTCCTGCAAGTTCTCCTCCCTTGTGTGTACAGCCACGCTCATAGACACACAGACAAGTAAATAGAAAATAATTTCCAAAAGGAAAAAAAAAAATCAAAAAATAACAAATGTAGTGACAACATCAATCATAACATGCAAATTTTACCTAGGTATGCTAGCGTGGGCCTGTGATCCTAGCACGGGGGGTACTGAAACAAGAGGATTGCTATGTGTTTGTGGCCAACCTGGTCTGCAAAGCAGTTTGTCTGTGTAAGTCCAAGTGCACACCATAGTGGACATAGAAAGATGCTATGGCAGCCACAGCTAGCTTGGGAATAAAGTAGCCCACGCCCTTTAGAGGGCTGTTAGAATTTTCAAAGCAGTCTGTGGCTTTATACCTGCTCCAGGTGTTAGTGTACATCGTCTTAGTCTTGACATATGAGCAGTGGGATCTTGTTCTTTATTAAAAAGATTTTGTGTGTGTGTGCCCCCATGCACTTGAAGTATAAACGACCTTATGGGTGCCCTGGGAGACCAGAAGAGGGTATCTGATCCCTTGGGTGCTAGGAACTAAACTTGAGTCCTGGAAGAGCCATCTCATCTCTCAACCCCTTCATAAAACAGACCTGTAAGAAGACTAAGTAACATTTTAGGGTCACAAAGCTAGTGCTTGGCAGAGCAGCTAGTACAAGAAGACTGAGACTCCTGAAATGGGCCTGTTGCGTTCCTGTTGCTGTGGTTTCACAGACCTTTCAGGTTGAGTGGATCTGGAATGGACATAAGTACTCTTGATTCTGGCATTGACTGATTTTGGTCTGTTCTACTTAAAACCTCTCCAGACATTTCCTAATGAACACACAACTAGATTAACACTGTGATGTGCGGTTAAAGTCATACCACTTCCTGGTTCTGGGGGGAATGTAACACAGTGGTCAGGTCTCGTCCAGGTTTATTCCCTGATGCGCCCTCCCTTTCAGTGCCTGCAACATGTGCCCAGGTGTAGTCATGGTGGTAGGCCCCCAACTTGTTCTGAACCTGCTTTTCTAACTTAGCTATTGCAGGGCAGCCCTTCTACCTCAGTGCACAACAGTTGCTAGAACTTGTTTCCCTTTCTCTGACACCACCACAGGTAGTTTTGCAGAGATTCCCGTGGAGAGATGCTTCCTTTGTGGTCCCATTAGTGGCTATTTCATCCACCCATCTGCCCATATGAGCTCTCTTCCTGAAGTTTATGACTTACCTGACATATACACCTTTTGTTACAGTTGTCTGTGGGGTGTCTTATCTGTAAGTAAGCCTTTTGTAGATGGCCTTGCTCATTCAGTCTGTGTTTGTTGAGTGCCTGCTTTGTGGCAGCCACTGGTGCAGGTGCTAGAGATACACCCAGAAAAAGCCAAGCAGTGTCCTTTTGATGGATATTGCTTGTCCTGAAGGGTGAGATGGCATCTCATCTCTTTCAGGTTCTGTTAGGGCTATCAGTTAGGATCAGGAAAGTGCTCAAAAATGATACATTGTAATAATGATACAGAGACAGCCTGTCAGCTTTGTCATTGAGAGTTCAGGTCATTTTTCTAAATTTGAGGTGACTTGTGGTGAAATCTTTTGTGATGAACTAATCTTGAATTCTTGGAGCTGTTGTACCAAGAAAGCTAACACTCTAGTAAAATTATGAAAGTATTGGGGCAACCCAGGTTTCATTTACTTTATTACCCACAGAATAGCTCAAAATGGTCTGGAGGTGCAGAAATCTTGAGCATTATAGATCGCATCTGCTGGCTGGCTCTGGAGGATCTGTCCTATATCAGGGAATCCAAATGCACAATCATCATCATTTTGAACAAGACCTATCAGTGATAAACTCTCCTAATTTTGAACTCCTCACTACCTGCTGTTAAAAACTTAAAAGTACTTCTAGTTGGTCTTGGTGGTGCATGCCTTTCATGCCAGCAGTCAGGAGGCAGAGGCAGGTGGATCTCTGTAAGATCAAGGCCATCCTGGTCTACACAGCCAGTTCCAGGCCAACCAGGCTACAGGGGGACCCTGTCTCAAAAAAAAAAAAAAAAACAAAATGTAGGTACTCTTGCCAGGTGCAATCCCAGCGCTGGAGCAGGTGCAGCTCCTGAGTTCGGGGCCTACTCAGGCTACACGGGGAGATCCTGTCTTCATAGTCATTGCTGCTGGCCTTAAATTTTCCAGAAACTTTTTTTCTTTAAGATGTATTTAATTGTGGTAAATACAGCAAACTTTGTATCTTTAGCTGTTGAGTGTACCATTCTGTAGGACCGAGTGAGTTCACCATTCTACAGTCATCACTACCATAGCCATCTCAAAAAACTGTTTTTCAAAATTGAGGCTCCACACCAAAAAGCAGTGCCCCATCCTGTCCTGACCCCTGTGGTGCCCCTGCCACACACTCACTCCTTTGTCATTCTGTGAGTGGAATCATACAATATTTGGCTTTGTGAATTTTACTAGCATGACATTGTCAGGGTTCATTTCTGTTTCCAGTAGTTACATTTTAAACAGTGAAAATGATTCTGGTAACATTATTTCAACATGATAAAAGCCTAGGATACTTAAGATATACTATGAGTCTTTTTCATACTAAATCTTAGAAATCCAAAATATTTTTTATGCTTAAAAGCATATCAATTCAGGCTAGCCATGTTTCAGATGGTTAATAGCCTTTTGTGGATAGCGTCTATCTTACTGGAAAGCAGAATTTTTAAAAATAATAATGTACAGAAGTTTCAGGCTACATTGATTTTCTTGCAGGAGTGAACACTGAAATACATAGCTTATGTTTGTTTTCCTGAGATAAAGGTTTCTTGTAACCCAGGTTGGTCCTGAACTCCTGATCCTCCTGCCGTCACCTTCCAAATTCTCTGATTATAGATGTGTACTACCAAGGTCAGTCCAGATTTTGTTTGCTGTAAAAAATGAAAGATAGGACCCAGGGGTATATAGCTCTGGGATGGCCCTTGCCTAGCCTGTGCAAGGACCTGGGAAAAATCTCCAACATTACTAAGAGAAAGAACAAACTAATGTGGGTAAAACTCTAGGACACTTATGCCCTGTATTAACTGTCATCTTGGTTTTGGGTAGACTTTTAATTTGGGGTTTTGTTATTTTATGGGTAACAGTTCTTCAATTTGTGCCATATAATCAGCCATTTAAAGTATAGGATTCAGTAGTTTTTAGAATATTCGGAGATACTACTGTAACAGTTGCAGAACATATTCCTTCCCCAAAAGAAACCTAGTGCCTATTACCTCTCCCCCTCCTGCCTTCCTTCTCTCAGGCTGCCTCAGTCTCTGCACTGTACTTGTAGCTTTGTCTGTTCTGGATATTTCATGAGAACAAGACCAAATAATATATGGCCTTTTATGACAGGCTTGACTCACTAGCATGTTTAGAAGGGTTATCTATGCTAAAGGGCACATCAGTACTTGATTTGGGAAAAGGAGCCCAGTAGTAGGGGAGAACAGACTTCCCACTACCTCCTCCATCCACAAAAGGAAAAATAATAGCAAAGCTTCTACAATCCCCCAGCACCTTTCAGAAGAATGTACTTAGTAATGGGTGCTGGGACACACCTGTAATCCCAGCACTTGAGAAGTAGAGGCCGGGAGTTCAGAAGTACACGGTCATTTAGCTATATATAGTGAATTTGAGGCCAGCCATGGTTGGCTACATGAGAGCTAATCTCCCCTCTGCTCCCCCACACACACCCCCAAATACTAATCATGGTCATAGAGTAGTACAGAAAACTTTTCTTTTTAAGTTGACATATGCTTGGAGAAGGGTGGTATAGCTTAATCGTAGAGTGTCTGCCTACCATATATAAAATACCACACAGAAGAAAAGAAAAACAGTCGGATACCAGTGTTGTCCTTTTCATTTTGCAAGATAATAGCATTATGTCTTGGTTAGAGAAAATATTCTTCAGGGTCCAGGAGATGACTCAGTGGGTAAGAAGCTTGCCACCAAGCCTTGAAAACCTGAGCTTGATTTCTAGGACCAGCAAGATGTGGGAGAACAAACTGCAGTAGGTTGTCCTCTGACCTCCACGTGTATGTCACACACACACAGAGTAAATGTGTTTTTTAAAAACGGTTTAAGCAAAAGAAAACCTTCAGATGTGGTCATCTAGGGGCTATCAGCATTAGGTGATGGTGAGAGCACAAGGCTGGTGACTGGCTGGGTTCTTGTTTGGGTTAAGGGTCTTTCTGGATGACCTAAGATGTGTAGAGATTCGTAATATCTGTCACCACCTTCACTAATACAACTGAGCTTTTCTGTTGAGAGCCATTCTGACAATGGGTATTGATGTCAGGCACAACACCTTCAAGTGTATGATTGTGATGTGGTGCTGTTTCTTCAGTCACCTGAGAGCTACTGTATGTGTGTGGACATCACATAAGAATGCTTCTTAAATGTGAGGATTTGTACAGTTAGAAAGCACTGTGCTGCATTCTTGGAATGACTTCAGTGTGATCTAGACAGGTGTGCTTCAAGATCCCTGCCCCCCAGCTGATTGTCTTCTGTGTGCAGACAGGTGGTGGGATTTCCTGGTTTTGTTTTGCTTATGGTGTTGCTGCTGTTTGTGTTTCATTTTTTGAGATGCTGGGCGTCAAATCCAGGGCTTTAAGGATGCTAGACAGATGCTCTGTGGAAGAGCTATCAACCTCTGCCCCCAAGTTTTTTGTTCCGTTTTTCTCATTTTGTCTTACCTTGTTTTATTTTCTGATGACATAGTAGTAAATACTTTTCTGTTTCTAAAAATAGGACTCGGTGGTGCCATCCTGACTGGGTAGTTTGCAGCGAGACTGCGATAGACAAGCCCATCTGGTGTTCGGCGTGTGGTCAGGTCCTACAGACCTTACCTTGGACTATTAGACTGTCATTCATTATTGGGCTCTCCATCATCCTGAGCAAGAAGGACCTGAGCGCAGCCTCTGGGTGGATCGGGACTTTGGCTGTTCCCTAAGTGATTGTGATTAGTTTCTCAGTCCATGGATTCTGCTCAGTGCTGCTCAGGTACTAATGTTGGATCATCACCTTTGCCCCTGGACAGATCTGGCTCACAGGAGGATGGTTTGCTTTTTTTATCTGGAAATGAGAGAGGCTCAGACATAATGTATTATTTATGTGGCTTTACTTCATCTGTAGCTTTGGGGCCTGGATGAATCTCAAGTTTTTATTCCAGTCTCCTGGCTCTTCTTTCTAATAAAATACCTGAGTAGGATTTGGCCTGAGTTAGTTAAACTGAGAAAAGGTGGGACCGATTCATTCAAAATGAATTTTAAGTCATTCTCAGAAGTTGATTGTGTAAGTCCAGTTACATGCCCACCCACAAAAAGCTAGTTCATTTTGACCATAAATAAAATACTTGTTGCGCTTTCCCCAAAATTATTTTAGAATTTTGAACGACTCATTCCACATAGTAATTTAGTTTTAAGTTGCAGCCAAAAGTTATAGAATTATAGAATAACTGCATCTTCTGGCAAACTCTAATGGCTCCTTTCTTAAGTAGTTACTTTTGATAGAAACCATTTTCAAACCTTTGACTCCTTTCTCTCTGTCCCTCTGCCCATTGAGTCTACCAAGACTTCTGGTTGCCACAAAGCTTAAGCACAAATAGAAATTGGTTTTTCTCCATCTGAAAAGGGTAGAAGTGGCTGCAGTGAGGAGAGTGCTGTCACAGGCATCTTCCCTCCTCTGCTTTTTGCCTGTGGTGGCCAGTCTCCAGCATCTCTGTCTGACAGCCATGTTTGGGGCACATGTCCAAGTTTGAATTCATTGTCTACAGACATGAAACACTTTAACTGCTCATCCTGAATCCTAACTGACAGCACATCACTTGTGGCGGGGGGAGTTTCCAAAGGAGGCTCAACAGAAAAGCATATGTGTCTAAAGCATCTGCCTACTGTGTTGAGTCATAAGGAAGTGATCATCACTCAGGTCCCAGCACCATAACTGGCAAAGTTTAGGTTCCCTGGAAGTGATTGATGAAACAAGGTTACAGTTTCATTGCATTGGATATTTTTCCTTTTTATGTCATGCCTTGAAAGGTTTGCAGTTTGCTGAAAGGAGATTCTGCTTGGGATTGAGAAGATAATGCTACTTTGTTAAAGACAGCCAACACCATAACCCAGGAAGGCTAAGAAGTCTTTAGTGACCCCAGGGGTGCATTGGGGAATAGTTGTGTCCCTCCCCTACACTGCTGAACCATCTCTAAGGCAGCTTTTGGCCTTAAGTGTAAGGTACTCCTTCCCCATACTTTATTTAGCTCTGTTTTCAACATTGCTTTAAGTTATGGTCTCCTTGTTTGGGTTTCTGATGGCAAAGGTAGTTTGAACCTTGGGTGATTTCATTTTGCTTTGGTTTTTTAGACAGGGTCTCACTACGTAGTGCTGATTTGCCTACAACTCGATATGTAGACTAGACCAGGCTGGTTTGGAACTCAGAAATCCACTTGCCTCTGCCTCTCAAATGCTGAGATTAAAGGCTTGTCTTGTGCCCTCTGTCCGGCAGAAACTTGAACTAATTTTTTTTTTTTTAACTTAAGTGAAATCAGAGGCCTAACATAAATGGAGCTGATTACTGATTTGAGCTTATATTTTTTGTATGTAGGACTTACTTCATTTAGGGTATATAAGTGCTGGGATTACAGGTGTATACCACCATGCTCAGCCTGAATTTAAGTATTTGACAACAGTTAGTAGGGCCTTTGGGTGTGTTTTCTTATGTGTAGTTACTCTAACAGGAACTGGGGGAGAGGCAGGGCCACTACAGCCACTGCCTCATAGTTGCAGGAGCTCATCTGGAGAATATGGTGGGGAAATGGCTTTCAGGAAATGCTTTGGGGCTTCATCATCAACTATTTTGAGAGTCACGATTTTAGGTAACCATTGGGTTAGTTGACCAGCAGTTTACAAAGGTAATGATGCTATAGAGCAACAGCCCTCTGTTTATTAGAAGACCTGTTTTTCGTAGATTAAATCTAGATTCCTGGTGCTTTGACATTTGTTTTTTCTGGGTTTGGTCTTAGAGGTACTTTACTCTACAAAATTACTTTGAATTGAGATTATTAAAGCAATTAAGGTCATTAGAATAGAAGCCTTATAAATTCTTAACCACCCAAATTAGTTTGTTGATCAACACAAGTACCTTTGTTTTTCAAGAACTTGGAAAAATGAATCTAAATCACTGACTTAGTATATTAGAAAAGATCAACTTTTTGATTCCCTTAGACGTACATGGGCATTCTGTTTTTCAAAAGAATTCCCTAAAACCTGCAGCGGCCACCGTGTGTTCTGATGCCAAGAGCCTAGGTTTCCCCATCCAAGTGTTCATTCTGTGACCTATGTGAGTGCCTTTGCCCTGATGTGTTGCCACCTAAGGAACAAGTCACACCACCATTGGGGACTTGGGCTTGAGAAGTAGTAGATGAGCTATTACTGAGCGTAGCATTGCTTCTGCGAGTGCCATAGCAGTGATCAGGGGAGTCGCACACAAATGAACCCTCTCCTTGGCACCTGTAGCTGTGTGGTGAGCATTTTCCTAAGTTTATAGATTCAATAACACATGGAGAAAGACGGGCACACTTGACTTAAAATAGCTGGTTGGTGTTGTTTCCCTCATTCTCGGCTTGGAGTTCATTACTAGAATGGTTTTAAAAGCCTCATGAGAATTGTGTGCTTCGACTCACATACTGCTGATAAATAGAAAAGACCAGCAAGCCTTTGCCTTGCCTGTCTCCTTTAAGTATTCAGAATATTCTAGAGAACATCTCACCTATTTTCACGGAGCCAGGGTTTGGGATCCTGTCATCAGTGGAATTAGTAAATATTACACGTTGTACATGTTTTGACTTTGACTTAAATTTTTTTTTCCAATAGAAACTATGTTCCAACTTCCTGTCAACAATCTTGGCAGTTTAAGAAAAGCCCGGAAAACTGTGAAAAAAATACTTAGTGACATTGGGTTGGAATACTGTAAAGAACACATAGAAGTAAGTAGCATGCCGTTTTTTTAATTTTGATGCGACTCAGCTTCTGATCCATTGCTTTGGTCAGTGGTCAGGATAGTCAGTAGTTAGGTAGGATTCTGAATTTTAACTACACTTTTAGCTTCACTAGGCCTCTCTCGATTAGTGTAGCTTATTCCCTTCTCCCTACAGTGTATTCTTTAATCTTTGCATCCTGAGACAAAAACAGTTGTATCATGGAGAACTGAAAACATAGTTTACTAGGTGCTTTTAAGTTGTCTATAAATTTAGTCCTTAAAGTAACCTTCAGAAGGGAGCATGGGAGTTCTTGTCTCCAGTTTACAGAGGGGCTCAGGAAGCAGCTCCAGCCTCACAGAGTAGGAAGGGGCAGTGGGGACTGGCAAGCCTCTTCTCATCCTGATAGGCCTCACTGTTGACATGGTTGTTGGGTGCTTGTCATCTCTTTCCTTAGGGTTTGAGCGAGCGTTTGTCAGCTCTTTTGACCCATCAAGAGATTTGCCTTTCCCCTTGTATAACAGTTTGGCCGTTACTGACTTTTCCTAGCCCGTTTATTCTGTTAGCTTTTCAAGCCCCATCAGATAGCCGGTGCAGGTATCTCCTCCTTGTTCAGCTCTCCTTGCTCCAGATCTTAATAGTTGCACAAAATCTACTGAATCATTTAAAGCTGCTTCCCCCACTAACTTTTAGGTTCCAGCTGGCCAAGGCAAAGCTGCCTTGTTTGCCGTTTATCCCCACCATGTAGCACAGTGCTTGACGTATAATAAATGTTCAGGAGTGTCTGGAGAATTCATTCATAGAACAGACTTTCTTTTCCTGAGTCACATTTACAATGTTCCAGGGCTATGTCATGGAAAGGTATAGTTGTGGAAACTGAAGCTTCTCTAGTTGGTTTGTCCCTGTATAGAAGGAGTCTGCTCCTCTGCAACCCCTCAGATTCAGCTAGATTTGCCCAGATGAAACAATCCATTCATCTGCGTGGAGATAGGACCTGGTTATCTTTACCAAAATAAATAATCCAAATATTAAGGTATCTTCTCTGTTCTGCATTTGGTTTGTTTCTCCCACTAGACCCAATAAGGACTCTTGAAGTTTGCGTATGTTTAACTTTCCACGTGGAGCTGAGGACCACTTAGTAAAGGGGGGAATTTACTCTTAAGACTCTTTAACTCTCATCTTCAGGGCGGGACATTGAATTTTCACATCAGAGTATAAATTGATTGATATATCGCATGTTTGCTTTCTACGTTTAAAAGTCCCAAATTTTCATCCAGCTGCACACCTCCCATTTCCCATCCCCCCACTGAACCACAACTGTAAGCCTGAAGGGGACTATTAGCAAGCATGGTTCTTCTCCCAGTGCTGTAACTGATGAGCTGCAGTGCTTTGATGGCTTATGTGACTGGAGTTTTCACATCTGAACTTCCAGCAGTCTCATTGGAAACCTAGCCATGCCCCTGCGTGTGTGTTCCCTGATAGCCTTAGCCCTCATTAGTTCTCAGTGGGGTCTTCTGTACCCTCCACACCAGTAAAGAGGGAGAATTGATGTGACAGGTCAGGCTCAGCTTGCTATCACTGTTTGTGTAAATTTCTTTCACTATTTTGTAGGATTTTAAACAGTTTGAACCTAACGACTTTTATTTGAAAAACACTACCTGGGAGGATGTAGGACTGTGGGACCCTTCGCTTACAAAAAATCAGGTAAGTTGTATAGATGTCCGCAACACCCAGCTCAAACCTTGCGTAGTGGTACAGTGATCTAGTTTGGAAGATGCGCATGATCGCATATCTCGTTTTCCTGAGTGGTGGGGAAATCTGAGATCTTCGTAGTGCTGTTACTGGACTGAAATTTCAAGAAAAACAGTAAAAGGAAATTTTACTCCTTAAGAAAATGTGGATCATTTGATGGCATGCTCGCGTAGCATTCATGAAGTCCTGGGTTTGATCTCCAGCAACACAACCCAGGCTTGGTGGCACACACCTGTGATCCCAACACTGGGAGATGGGGCAGGATCAGACATCCTCAGCTGTGTGGCAAGTTTGAGGTAGGACCGGGCACATAGGTCCTGCCTTAAAATACCAAAAATACTGTGGAATGTCCCCTCTGTTGCCCTCAGCTCTAAAGCACTCACTCCGGCATACTGTGTTGTGTGCGCCCAGAGCACGCTGTCTTCCTGTCTTTGTTGGCTCCCTTGTTTTCTAAAGAGCCAAGCTCATCACTCTATTTAAGGGTTCTTTTTTTCTCTATACTGATGGCACTAAGTCTTTTAGGGGAGGGTATGGTAAGTGACTGTAGGAGAGCATTCAGAACGATAGTCACCGATGCCCATGTGTGTTGACAGATGAAGATGTAAAAGTGAAATCACAGGTGGCACTTCTCTCCATAGGGAGAAATGAGTGTCAGCTCACATTCCAATTCTCACATACTGGGCAGAAGATTTGTAGGAAGACGTGTTGACCAGCAATCTCAATGGGAAAGCTTTCTTAGAGAAGGACCTTTGAGGAAAAGCAGAGTATTGAATTTTGGTTCAGAACAGGGAGAGATGTATATATTTACCTGGTTTAGGTCATAATTCTAGTCTTTGATGTCAAGAGCAGCTGGTTCTGCAGTGCATTGTGGCTTTTTTGCCCCGGGCCTCTTTTGTCTAGGGGCATTTCTAGGTGGCCATACTTGAATCAGTAGCAATCACATCACTGGCCTTTTTGAAGCTGCCCTTGCCTCAGAGAGGTCAGGAAAGTGCACAGCGGGAAGCTGGCTTTTATCTGCACTGAAATCTGACTACATCAAGTGCCCTTTAGAGGAGGAAATGTGATGGGGTTTTCCTTTTTCCATAACTAAGAGAAAAAGGTATGTCTTTGCCTCTGTAAGCTTCTGTACAATGAAACATTCTAGACTTTGAAGCCTCTAGCTGCCTGATCCACAAATAAGAAGGATTTTACATAGTTTGTTTTTGGCTGTTTCCAGCTGGAAAACGTTTTTCCTGAGGCCATTTTTGCCTTTGACTTGTCTCTGAAACCAGTCAGCAAATAAGAAGTTGGCCCTCTCTAAACATTTAGAGAAAAGTTAAGAGTAGGTTTTAATGGACACAGAGGAACTTAAAAATACTTGCTTCACAATGCATGAGAGTTCATGGAGTTTCTCTTTTGTTAATTTTTCTTCAAGAGGAAATCTACAGAAATCAGTGCAATGCAGAGTTTTAGTTCTAAAAATAACATTCTGAGAATGCCTGGGGGGAGGTGCCTGGAACCTGTAACTGCCTGCCTCGAGTGGCCTTCTCATTCTAGTGTCTGCTTTCTTTAGGACTATCGGACAAAACCTTTTTGCTGCAGCGCTTGTCCATTTTCCTCAAAATTCTTCTCTGCCTACAAAAGTCATTTCCGGAATGTCCACAGTGAAGACTTTGAAAATAGAATTCTCCTTAATTGCCCCTACTGTACCTTCAATGCAGACAAAAAGACTTTGGAAACACACATTAAGATATTTCACGCTCCAAACTCCAACGCACCAAGTAGCAGCCTCAGCACTTTCAAAGATAAAAACAAAAACGATGGCCTTAAACCTAAGCAGGCTGACAGTGTAGAGCAGGCTGTTTATTACTGTAAGAAGTGCACTTACCGAGATCCTCTTTACGAAATAGTTAGGAAGCACATTTACAGGGAACATTTTCAGCACGTGGCAGCACCTTACATTGCAAAGGCTGGAGAAAAATCACTTAATGGTGCAGTCCCTCTGGGCTCAAATGCCCGTGAAGAGTGTAATATTCACTGCAAGCGATGCCTTTTCATGCCAAAGTCCTATGAAGCTTTGGTACAGCATGTCATCGAAGACCACGAACGGATAGGCTATCAGGTCACTGCCATGATCGGACACACAAATGTCGTGGTTCCCCGATCCAAACCCTTGATGCTGATTGCTCCCAAACCCCAAGAGAAAAAGGGCGTGGGACTCCCACCAAGAATTGGCTCCCTTGCTTCTGGAAATGTCCGGTCTTTGCCATCACAGCAGATGGTGAATCGACTGTCAATACCAAAGCCTAACTTAAATTCCTCGGGAGTCAACATGATGTCCAATGTTCACCTGCAGCAGAACAACTATGGAGTCAAATCTGTGGGTCAGGGCTATGGTGTTGGACAGTCAGTGAGGCTGGGCCTGGGTGGCAATGCACCAGTTTCCATCCCTCAGCAGTCTCAGTCTGTGAAGCAGTTGCTTCCAAGTGGAAATGGAAGGTCTTATGGGCTTGGGGCAGAGCAGAGGTCTCCAGCCCCAGCCAGGTACTCTCTGCAGACTGCTAATGCCTCTTCCCTCCCGTCAGGTCAGTTAAAGTCTCCTTCCATCTCCCAGTCACAGGCATCTAGAGTATTGAGTCAGTCCAGTTCCAAGGCTCCAGTACTTGCTGCAACCCCTCCCCCAAGCAACCATTGTGCAACTCAGAAGTGGAAAATATGTACAATCTGTAATGAGCTTTTTCCTGAAAATGTCTATAGTGTGCACTTCGAAAAGGAACATAAAGCTGAGAAAGTCCCAGCGGTAGCCAACTACATTATGAAAATACACAATTTTACTAGCAAATGCCTCTACTGTAATCGCTATCTGCCCACAGATACCTTGCTCAATCATATGTTAATTCATGGCCTGTCGTGTCCATACTGCCGTTCAACCTTCAATGATGTGGAAAAGATGGCTGCACACATGAGAATGGTTCACGTTGATGAAGAGATGGGACCTAAAACGGATTCTACTTTGAGCTTTGATTTGACCTTGCAGCAGGGCAGCCACACCAACATCCATCTCCTGGTAACCACATACAACCTGAGGGATGCCCCAGCCGAATCAGTTGCTTACCATGCCCAAAATAATGCTCCAGTTCCTCCAAAGCCACAGCCAAAAGTTCAGGAAAAGTCAGATGTCCCTGTTAAAAGTTCGCCTCAAGCTGCAGTGCCCTATAAGAAAGATGTTGGGAAAACCCTTTGCCCTCTTTGCTTTTCCATCCTAAAAGGACCCATATCTGATGCACTTGCACATCACTTGCGAGAGAGGCATCAAGTTATTCAGACAGTTCATCCAGTTGAGAAAAAGCTCACCTATAAATGTATCCACTGCCTTGGTGTGTATACCAGCAACATGACCGCCTCAACCATCACCCTGCATCTAGTCCACTGTAGGGGCGTCGGAAAGACCCAGAATGGCCAGGACAAGACAAACGCACCTTCTCGGCTTAATCAGTCTCCAGGCCTGGCACCTGTGAAGCGTACCTATGAGCAGATGGAGTTTCCCTTGCTGAAAAAGCGGAAGCTAGATGACGACAGTGATTCCCCCAGTTTCTTTGAAGAGAAGCCTGAAGAGCCCGTGGTTTTAGCTTTAGACCCCAAGGGTCACGAAGATGATTCTTATGAAGCCAGGAAAAGCTTTCTGACAAAGTACTTCAACAAGCAGCCCTATCCCACCCGGAGAGAGATTGAGAAGTTGGCAGCCAGCCTATGGTTGTGGAAGAGTGACATTGCTTCTCACTTCAGTAACAAGAGGAAGAAATGTGTACGAGACTGTGAGAAGTACAAGCCTGGTGTGTTACTGGGCTTCAACATGAAAGAGCTGAACAAAGTCAAGCATGAGATGGACTTTGATGCTGAGTGGCTGTTTGAAAATCATGACGAGAAGGACTCAAGAGTCAATGCCAGTAAGACTGCAGACAAAAAGCTCCCCCTTGGGAAGGAAGACGATAGCTCCTCAGACAGTTTTGAAAATTTGGAGGAAGAATCCAATGGAAGTGGAAGCCCTTTTGACCCTGTTTTCGAAGTTGAGCCTAAAATTCCTAGTGATAACCCAGATGAACATGTGCCCAAGGTAGCTCCTGAGGACACTTTAGAATCTGAGGAAAGGCTAGACCAAAAAGAGGAGGATGGTTCGAAATACGAAACTATCCATTTGACTGAGGAACAAACCAAACTAATGCATGATGCCTCTGACAGTGAGGTAGACCAGGATGATGTCGTTGAGTGGAAAGATGGTGCTTCGCCGTCTGAGAGTGGGCCTGGTTCCCAGCAAATGTCAGACTTTGAGGATAACGCATGTGAAATGAAACCAGGAACTTGGTCTGATGAATCTTCCCAAAGCGAAGATGCCAGGAGCAGTAAGCCGGCTGCCAAAAAAAAGGCTTCCATGCAAGGTGACACGGAGCAATTGAAATGGAAGAATAGTTCCTATGGAAAAGTTGAAGGGTTTTGGTCCAAGGACCAGTCACAGTGGGAGAATGCATCTGAGAATGCTGAGCGCTTATCGAACCCCCAGATTGAGTGGCAGAATAGCACAATTGACAGTGAGGATGGGGAACAATTTGACAACATGACTGATGGAGTAGCTGAGCCCATGCATGGCAGCCTAACCGGAGTTAAACTGAGCAGCCAGCAGGCCTGAGGGCTTGTCTCCATGACATAGAACGCGCCGCAGCCTGGACCTCGACTGTCTTTCCAGTCTTGACTGCAAAGCTGCCTTCTAACTGGTACTGCCTTGCAAGGAGTAGTCAGTCCGAAGGCTGTGGGGACACGTTGCCACTACAGACCCAGTGGTTATTTCTAAGTCTATGACATATGATTGGTTGATCTAGCTTCAGACCCTTCTCTGGTAGACACGGTGAAATATGAAAAGCCAGTAAGCTGGTGGCTCACGATGCGCACAGGGAAAAGCAGAAGTTTATTTTATCTGCCTTTACAACATTTCTTTCCCTCTGTAAAATGTTTGGTTGAATGTCCTTGGAAAATGTTACCCAGATTCACATGGTAGTATAGGGCCAACATACAAGCTACCATTCTAATGTGTATAGTAGGCTTCGGGGAAATCGACCTTTTTTCATGTACTCATTCTGAATAGTTGACATGTATATTTGTACAGTCTTTTAGACCTACTCAAGTGATGCTTATGATACTGTTACTGTGTGCCCATCACAGATTTGTTTTGTTTTGTTTTTTTTTTTTTTTTCTTTCTCTTTTTTTTTTTTTTTTTTTTTTTTTTTTTTAGTGTTGCCCTTGCTGTGTAATAAATGCTATATCTAGTTTACCTAGCAGAAGCTTGACCCTGCGCTAGTATGGACCTTTGGACAGACTTAGTTTTTGCACATAACCTTGTACAATCTTGCAGCAGAGGCCAGCAACGTAAGATATATATCTGGACTCTCTTGTATTATAGGATTTTTTTTCTTGTTCTGAGTATCCTTGACATTACAACTGTCAAAAACAAACTGGTTTTTCAGATCTGTTTCTGAAGCCTTTTAAAGCTAAAATCACATGCAAGAATTGACTTTACAGCTACTAATTTTGACACCTTTTAGATCTGTAAGAGTGTGTTGTGTTGGAGCAGCAGGCACAGTTAGTGCTGCATTTGGGATATTTAGTTTTCTCTTGAGTTGAGCACCATGTGGTGTGTTCATTTTTACCATCTAATAATACATGACCCACTGCTGTAGTATGTATAATTTTGTGCTCTTTATTTCCCTTTGTATTCATTTTAAGCATCTAAATAAATTGCTGTATTGTGCTTAATGTAAATATTTGCCTCATTACACATGACAGACCTTCTGAGTCTGTTAACATCTTGTGCTAACTGATGCCGCAGCATTCTGAGCAGAGATTGAGACCACAGTCACCAAGGAAACTTGTGGAAAGACCAAGATCTACCATTTGCATAAAGCATGCCCTTTTCTCCAAGCACCGAGTGCGGATTGTTTTCCTTTGTGTATGTGCTTCCTTTTCACCACATAAGTACATCCTGGAGTTTTCCAGGTCCCATTTTGATAAGGAACAGGGCCTGGGTATATCTTGTAAATGAAAAAGTTGGATTGATTTGCAAGCAGAATCTTCATATGCCCTAGTGTAGTCTGTCTTCTCTCCGAACTGATAGTTTTCACTTACCATAGGTGGAGTTGTGCTGAACAGGCAGCGATCCTGCCTTTGTTGGAGGTCCTTTGGCCGTTTTGCTGTGGAGAGCATGCATTTTAAATGGGTGCAGTTGGCCCTGAAGGAGCTGTGTATTTTCTGTATTTAGTTTTACCAAGAACAACTCAAGATAGAGGCAGAATGCTCTAAAGAGACAATTAGTGCAACACTTCAGGTTAGACTGGATCAGCCACCTCTGAGGGACGAGGGCTTGAGAAGTTGAAAGTGGTTAGTTTCTGTGACTTGTAAGCCTTTTCCAAGAAAAGACCTGTTATCTGACATGGTCCATTTCTGATTTGAAAACAGTATAGGAAAAAGTACAATCCCAGCATAAACTAGAATTTCTAGGGTCCTTAGGGCTGGCTTAGGAACTTCTCTGAATCAGTTTTGCTAAGATCTAAACTGTGCACCAACCAACATTTAGGATAGGATTATCTCCAAATTAACATGCACATCAGAAACACCTGTTGATGAAAGCCACCTCGCCTTTGTGAACCCTAACAGGAAGAATTTGGCCTGAGTTCTTCATGGAGGACTGAAGCTGCTGCAGATGGTGGTGTTGTCAAGGTTGGTGCCCACAGTTACAGCTGCCATCTGATCAGAGATAGGGCACTGGCTTGCCAACTGGAACTAGTGGAGAAGCTCTAGTAGTGTCTTAATGCCATTTTGAAAGAACTTTGTTACTTCCATTTGCCCTTGGATTGATCTGGAGGCCATTCAACTGAAAAACCATGCAGCTTGCTACTTACGCATTAGAGAATGTCTGGAATTCTGGGTTGAATGCTTGAATACATTTTTCCAAGAAAACTAATCCAAGAGGGTCCTTCCAAGTCAACACTGACTTGGACAGTGGTTACCCGTTCAGCACATAAAATATCTCATGGCATTTTTTACATCATAAGTGGTGCAAGGAAGGGATTGGTCCAGCAGGTTTCTTCTAAAATCCAAGTAGGAAGTGTCAGTCTTCTCACCTACCTGTTGGTTGGTGTGTGTCTGTTTGAACCTAGCACCTGACATTTACAAAGATTCCCATTTGAGAAGCGAGCCAAGTACGTACCCAGTAGTTGTTTAAAACCAAAGTTGGGCACTCCCCCTCTGAAACACTTCTGGAAGCGATTGTACCTCCTGCTTGCCAAGTGAACTGCTTTGGTACAAAGGAGCCCTTCTCTACCTCTGACCTTGACAGCAGTAGGCAATGGTTTGTTGTACCCACTGTGACTCTCATTTCTAACCCTACTGCTCAGAGTCAGTACCAACTGGAAGTCTGATTCGTCTACGCATTGGTGTGAAAGATTTGAAAAGTCCTCAAAGGTGAACTAAAGAAGACTCCCGCCATTCTGAAAACAACAGCATTTCCTTACTGATTAATTGGTCACCAGGAAGTAATCTAGGAAAAGATCATGCCTGCTGAGCAGGTTCATCAGAAGCCAACCCGAGATTGCAAAGGGGTCTCCTCAAGGCCGCTGGGAAGCTGGCCGTTCGGTCAGTCTGCATGTGACTCCTTGCCATCTTTTAGCCCCAATTAGAACTTGAACTCCCACTAAACTTGACGGTAGTGTAGTTGGAGCATGGATGGGGTTTTATTAAAAGCCTAGGTACAAGATACTGTCAGAAAATCCCTTCCCCCTGGAAATCCTCAAGTCAAAGTATCCAAGAGGGAGACACTACTAGCTCGATGGAGTGAAGGACAGAGTCCAGCCACTGTTGAGGCATGTTTGCGCGCTTTGTTTCTGAGAACATGGTGTTAACCTGAATGAAGCCTTTCCCCCTCTCTAGTGCACCCTCTGGCCTTCGGGTGGGAGACTGTAACCCATGCTTAGAATTAGCAAATCTTGCTGTACCTGTCTTAGAGTAAAGAAAACGTCCCTCCTAACAGACTGGATACCTCTTGGAAACTGCTAAAGCCACCGAAAATAATAGGGCTTTTCCAATGTACTGACTGCCATCTAAGCTAGAGCTGACTTTGACAGCTGTGTCCCTGAGACAGCCATCTGGGAGTCTAAAATTCAAAGTAAGACCCTGCCTCGGAGCTGGAGCAAGAAACTGGCATCTTTGAAGACTTGCCTGCTGCTCTGGGTTGCACATGCAGCAGGCTGGCATCAATCAGAATGCCCAGAGAAGCTTCACTTTGGCCTCCAGGACAGGGCCTTCAGTAAGCCTGCCAGGGCAGCAGGATTACCAAACAAGCTTGGTGCACCTCTACTGGAACTCACTGCACAAGTGAAGGGTGCTGAGGCCCATCCTGAGAGTGCTCAAAGCAGTCCCTCTGCACTCCCTACAAGCCTCTCGCCAAAGGGGAAAAGAAATCTCTCACAGGGAGTATCCACTCCAGGTCCCAAGTGCTGACCCAACATCTCAGAGACCTGTGATTCCAGCTGGCAAAGGGAACAGGCAGGCCCTGACCCAGGGTCTGAGTCCACAGCTCATTCTCGGCCACACCCTGCAGCTGTGGCCTTGGGTGAGGACTGCCACTTAGGACAGTCTGGGACTGGAAAGCTGTGAGCCCTTCTCTACACATTTGAATAACCCTGGCTCATATTTGAGATCATTTTTTTTCTAGTAGTAGGGATCAAACTAGGATTTGTTACATGCTAGGTAAGCTGTGCCTGGAGCTCTCGCTCTCCCCAACCCTCCTCCCCCCGTTTCTCAGTCGGTCTTCTATTCCAGGTTGGCCTCTATGTAGCAGAGGATGACCTTGAGTTTCAAAACCTCCTGCCTCTTTCCAAGCCCAGGAATTACAGGCATACACCTCCATGCCTGGTTTTTGCAGTGCTGGGGATAGAACCCAGGGCTGCTTAATGCCAGGCAGGCGCCTAGCAGCTACATCCCCAGCCCATGTTGCCACTAGCTGTTACTCTGCTAAGGGCGGGAAGCCCGAGGCTTGCGTTGTTAATAGGGAAAACCAGAGTGGAATCCAGGGCACACTAGCACCAGATGAGATTTTTCTTCCTGACTCCAGAAGGTTGAAAGGAGCCAGACGGACTGGACTCCTATTACATCGCTGGCAGGTGACACTGACCTGTGAGTGGAGTTGAGCTCCTGGCCCAGCTGGGCTCTAGCTCCAAGCGCATGCCAAGGAAGTGTTTTCTTTAGCAGTAGTGACCCAGACTGCATCACCCAGCCTTGGATTCCTCCCTCTTCAGAATTGTGTGCAGATGCGTGTGCGTGCCGTGGTGCTTGAGGTGGGAGGACAGCTATGTGGAGTTGGTTCTCTCCAGGGGTCCAGCTCAGGTCACCAGGCTTGCTCAGCAAGTGTCCTTACCTGCTGAGCCATCTCATCTCACTGGTCTCTAGGTCCCTTTTATGATAGCCAGGATCCTCCCTGCAGGTCTCAGGACCACTCACTCAGACCATGCCAGGGGGACTGCTCAGTGTGCCATCAACAACAGCTTGGGGTCTTCAGCCGAGCACCTCCAGGGTCACCATCTGAGGTACACACCCTGTCTGTGAGCTGCCTCTCATTCATTCCCCTAAGAGGGGGCTCCCCTTCAGTATTGAGCAAAATGCCTGAATTGAGCCAGGGTCTGGGCTTGATGAGTTAGGTTAACCTGGAGCTACTGCCAGCATGGTAGACAGGACATCGACTGACACCTGTCAGGTCCTTTCTTTGGAGCTCAAGTGGAATCTGTTGGGCCCAAATAAACCAGGTTGAACTGATTTCATGTGACTAGGAAGATTCAGGGACACTTCTCACAGGGACCAGAGAGCCATGGTTCCTCTGAGGAGACATGTCCTCCCTCACCTCTTGCCCACTGGGTGATCCAGTCTCTCAACCAGTATACACCGAAGCCTCCAAAACAGCCAGAGTCACTCTGGGTCCCTCATCCTGTAGGATTGGCTAGGATGGGACTAGTGCTCCACAGGACACCCTAGCCCTGTAACTGCTCGGGTTGTGCAAGACCCAGACCCCACTTAAGCAGACAGTGTCTCCACACTCAGAGACCACCAGTATTTGGGAAGAGCACATCCTCCCTTCCCTGCATCCCTCTGCATATAACCAGGATTCCGTGCTGCTCTCCCCCGCGTCATGCTAAGACCCTGTCGGGGTCCTGGGTGCCCAAGGAAAAAGGCAACAACTGGCTCTTGGGGCTGCGCCTTTTACCTCTGCCTCCCACACCTCAGGCCTGGTACTTCACAGCATAGCATCTAAGAGACCCAATGGAGGGCACTCGGAACCTCTGGCCAATAGGCTTGAGGGGTTTACTTCATTCAACCAAATTTGCGGGTCCTGTGATTCTAACGCCTCTCCTTTCGGGGCCACCACGCACCCTATCAGAGAAGCCACCGCCCTGCACCCAGTTGCCTAGCTGAGTCTCCATGCTTTCAAGTCCACAGTGAGACCCTGGCCTCACTGCAGGGTCTGTGTAAGCAGCTGGCTGTGAGGCCTGTGCCCCATCAAGCCAAAGGGAGATTCCACAGCAAGACTCGGATTCCTGCACTGAAGATTTACGTGAGTCTTATCCTCCATAAACCTGGTATGATCTATTGATGGATTTTCAGGTGGAAAGCCCACTGTGCCTTCCTAGAAGTCCTCTTGACAGTGGATCGGCATGTGTCTCCGTGGCTGGACAGGGGCTCACATTTGTGTGCTTTGCATCCACTTTCAAGAAGGATGGTGAGTCTGAAGTTTTCTCATGATGTGCCATGGGGTACCAATAGCCCCTCAAGAGCCTCAGCAGCACATGGCCCGCTGCATCCCCAGGGAATACTGAATAGGGCAGACAGGTGCCGTCCCCACCCGAGTCTCTGCCCAGGTGTCTCTTCATCGTTCTTAGTGTAAATTCCCTGGTCTGGGGCTAAGGATGTTAAAATCCAGTGCTCTTGGGGTCTGGCCGCTGGAGGATTCTACAGAGATCTGAACAGCTGTCACTTCCTCTAAAGGTCCTTTGCTGTCACATCAGCTCACAATTGTCCGAAACTTTAAAAAAAAAAAAAAAATAGGTATGTGTAACCAGGCATGGTAGATCTTTGATCCCAGCACTTAGGAGGCAGAGGCAGGTGAATCTCTGTGAAATCGATGCCAGCCTGATCTACAGCTGGGACTACCCTGTCTCAAAAAGACCAAAAAAATGTGTGTGTACCACATGTGTGAGTGCCCACAGGCACCAGAAAAGGGTGTGAATTCTCTGGAGCTGGAGCTATAGGCAGTTGTGAACTGCCCAGCAGTGCTGGGAACTGAAATAGGATCCTCCTCAAGGGCAGTAAGCACTTTTAACCACTGACCATAAATAGTCCATTTTTTAAATACAAACTTCTGATTTTTTTTGTTGTTGGCAACTGGTTTTCAAGTGAGATTTTTGGATGAGGAAACGCCAAACTACCAAGAAGAAGGGAAGGAAGAAAAGGCAGCAGAAAGACCTCTTCCAGAGCACACCTAGCTCTCCTGAGCGTCTCCTCTGCAGTGTGCCCTGTGCTCGGCATGCCCTTTTCAGACTTAGGAAATAAGCTGCTCATGAAGAGCGAGTCCTCCTCCAGCCGGCAAGTGTCCTATCCTGTGCACCAGCTGGCATAGCAATCTTCTCTCAAGGACACTGGGCCTAGGGATGTGGCTTGCTTGAGCTGCCTAGCATGCACCCTGACCTCAGTCCCCAGCAAATAAATTAGATGTGATCACACACACCTGTGATCCCAACTACAACAAGGTGGAGACAGGAAGATCAAGAGTTTAGTCATCTTTGGCTATATAGAGTTAGAAGCCAGCTTGGACTACATATGACCCTATCTAGAATTGGGGAGGGAGTATGAATAACTTCTGGATTTGTTACTTAGGTACTGAGGCTGAACCCATGGCCTTGAACATGCTAGGCAAATGTACTTCCACTACCTTTGTTTTTTCTGAGACAAGGTCTCTCTGTGTAGCCTAGGCTGCTCTTTGTTGCAGTTGTTTTAGATAGGGTCTTACTCTACAGCCAAGGCTGGCCTGAAATTCACAATGTAGCTGTCCTTGAAATCACTCTGTAGCCCAGGCTGGCTTTGAACTGATAATCTACTGCCTCAGCCTCCCAGGTGGCTGGGACCAGGAGGGAGCCACTACACTGATTCCCTTGTCACATCTGTAAACTAGGTTTTCAGAGGTCAGGTCACTGGGTGAGAAGGCACATGTGTTACTGCAGGCACTGCCAGTTGCCCATGTGAATGGGGCCTGTCATCAGAGAAGAGGAGTCTGAACGCCCAGAATTTCATCAACAGTCTCATCGCACTGCTTAGCCATTTCTGCTGAGATGCCGGCTAAGAGCAAATTACAGAAACGCTTCTATCCTTCCTTTTTCAGTGCCAAGGCCTTGTGCATGACAGGCAAGCACTCTACTGAGGAACCACATTCCTGGCCCCATCAGGGGTGTCAGTGATCTTTCACACTAATCGGCATGATGGAGCACACCTGTAACCTCAGCAACTGGGAGGCTGAGCCAGGAGAAACAAGTCAAAGGCCAGCAAAACTGTCTGGGAAGATTAAAGCGGAGGAGGAGGGCTGAGCTGTCCAGTGGGGAAAGTACTTGCCATTCAGGTGTGAAGACCCGAGTTCAGATGCCCAAGAACCTGAGTAAAGTCAGGTGCGGTAGCACATGTGCAGTCCCGGCACTCTGACAGTTCAGTGGGAGGTTTGAGCAGGAGACTCCCTGCAGTTCGTAGCCAGCTCGTCAGGAACACACAGTGTCAAACAAGAGAGACCTTGTCTCAAACGGTGGAAGGTGAGGACTGACACAAGGTTGTCCTCTGACTGTGCACACCCACATACTCCTCCCCGTCTCCCCCACAAATGCACACATTGATCATTCCCAGCACCCACATGGCAACTAACAACCATCCATAATTCCAGTTCCAGGGGATTTGACGCCTTCTGACCTTTGAGGGCATTCCACAACACAAGTGTGCATATACATACGCAGACAATACACTCATACACATAAAGATAATTATTTTAAAAATTTCAGTCAGGTGCTATGATAGATCCCATTAGTCCCAGCATCAGAGAGGCAAAAGCAGGCAGATTTCTATGAGGTTGAGGTTAGCCTGGTCTACATACTTAGTTCCAGGCCAGCTGGGACTACTTGGAGACTGTCTCAACAAAACAAAACAAAAAACTCTAATAGCTATTGGTATCTACTGAGTTTAAGTCTCATAAGTACCTTCTGCATTTGTGTGTATGTGTGTGTGTAAGAGAGAGAGAAATGCCTCATCATATCCTTTGTTCACTTCCCTAATTTTTATTTGTAGATGCTATTTACATATTATCGTAACATTTGCAATTTTTCCTACTTTGACATTTGTCTTGAATTTGCTTAAGATTTTGTTGTTGGGACCAGAGAGATGGCTCAAATGGTAAAGATGCTTGCTGTGAAACCTGAGGATCTGAGTTCAGTCCCTAGCACCCACATGGTGAACTAACTCCCACAAATTGTCCTCTGACCTCCATATACACATAGGCACGCACATATGCACATAATATTTAAAATGTAAAAAAAATTAAACTTTTTAATTATGTGTATGTGGAGGGTGGGGGTAGGGTGTGCATGTGTGTACAGGTGCCTGTGAAGGCCAGAAGATTGCTCTATCCTCTGGAACTAGAATTACAAGCAGTCATAAGCAGCCTGATGAGTGTTAGGAATTGAACTTGGGTCCTCTGTAAGAGTAGTACATGCCCTTAACTGCTGAGCCTTTCTTCCAATCTGTTTTAGGAAAACTAGCTATTTGTTGTTGTTGAGAAAAGGTCTTACCATGCATCCCTGGCTGGTCTGGAACTTACTATGTAGACCAGGCTGGTCTCAAGCTTACAGATATCCACTTGCCTCTGCCTCCTGGGGTTAAATGGTTAGTAAAGATTTTGTTTTGTTTTGGAATTTAGGGAATCTTCTGTTTTATTACAGAGACATTTCAGATTTTCGTTGTTGTTAATGTCTGCTTGTTTTTGAGACAGGGCCTCCCATACCCCCAGGTGGCCTGGATCTCGCTATGTAGACCAGGCTGGCCTCAGTCTCACAGAGATCCTCCTGTCTCTGCCCCACACCCTAATGCCGGGATCAAAGGCATGCACTACCAGTGGCTCGTCTCAGATTCGTCTTCCTGGAGTCTCTCGTCTCTCGTCTCTCGTCTCTCGTCTCTCGTCTCTTATCTCTCGTCTCTCGTCTCTCGTCTCTTATCTCTCTGCTGTTTTTGCCTCTTCAGTAACTACATTTTTTGATACAATTAAGACCTTAATCCATTTGGAGCTCTGCCACCTTGCCAGGGCGCAGAGGGAGGTGTGGGCTCCCTTTATTTTCCCAGATGCCTGTCCAGTGGGCTGAACACAGATCTTTTCAAATTTCAGACAGCCAACCACACTATTGGGGAGGGGTGGTTTGGTGGTGGTAGGTTGCTTAACAAATTTGAAATTTTGTAATTACATTTATTTATTTGGGGTGAGGTCCTGCACATACTACAACATACATGTAGAATGCTCAGAAGACAACTTGCGGGCATCGGTTCTTTCCTTTAACAGTGTGTCAGGAATCAAACTCAGATCTTCAGGCTTGGCAGCAGGAGCCTTTCCCTGCCATCTCACTGGCCCTCAAAAACAACTTTGAAAGAGCGAAAGGGCACGTGGCACATGCGGGAGCCGATGCGAAGGATTCCTAACTGCCAAAGCCAGAGCAAGTTCCACAGAGGAAGGTTTACTACTTTAAAGAGTATGATTTAAACAAAATGACAGTCCTGAGGCTCAGGAAGCATCTTGGAAGAGTAACAGAAAGGATGTTAGGTCAGTGGATGGCGAGGAGAGCTGTGAAACGCTGCCCTCTGGACACGACATGGTCATGGCACTCATGAACTCACAGCAGCTGGGGTTACTGCACAGGAGACTGAATAATGACTGTTAAGCCTTCTGCACAGTGTTTGGCATAGAGGGACATACAGGTGTGTAAGAATCGTGAGCAGCACTCCATCCAGCACTGCACGGAGCAGATCAGTCTTTGGGATGTGGATGGATATATGGAGTTCAGGTGTAGTGACGCTCAAGTTGCATTAGGAAGGCAACTTTTAGTCACATTTGAAAAGATGCCATGGGGAAGGTTGGAAGTCTGCAACTTCTTTTTAAATTATTATTGGGTATGAGCATATTACATGTATGTAAGTGCACCTGTGTCATGCAATGCCCACAAAGGTCAGAACTGGAGTTATGAGCGGTTGTTAGCTGCCATGTGGTTGCTGGGAACTGAACCCAGGTCCTCTGTAAGAGCAGCCGGTGCTCTTTAACTCCTGAGCCAGCTCTCCAGCCCCAGCAATGGAATTTCTTGATGGGATGTCTTATGAATCTGGTGGGGGTCTCCTGGACTAGGGCACTCAAAAATCTTCCAGTCCCGAGCTGCCATCAGCCAATGCACAGCCCTCTTCCACCACTACACGGCTGCCCAGCAAAGGCTAGCTGTAGCTCAGAGCTGACAGCCCTGTTTGGTTTTGGTGTTGTGGTTTGTTTTGTGTTTTATTTGTTGCTTTGTTTTGTTTGAGACAGGGTCTCCTTGTAGCCCCAGCTGGCCTGGAACTTACTATGCAGACCAGGCTGGCCTCGAACTCAGAGATTCGCCTGCTTCTGCTTCTGCTTCCTGAGGGCTGGGACTAAAAGGCATGTGTCACCATCAGTCTTGTTTTGTTTGTTTTTAGACAGGGTCAAACTGTGTTGTCTTGGTTAGTCTAGAATCCACTGCATAGACCAGCAGGCTGGCATCAAACTCACAGCAGTCTGCCTTCTTCCCAAGTGCTGAGATTAAAGGTGTGCACTACCACATTTGGCCTTGTTTTGAGACAGGTTCTCACTATGTAGCCCAGGCTGGCCTGTACCTGTGGCAAGCTTCCTGCTCATGCTTCTCCAGTACTGAGATTACAGGCAGGTGCCACCATGCCCAGCTCCCAGCCCTACACGACTGTTAACCAGATTCAGCCCTGGGCTACATCGTAAGATCAACTGCTTCACTGAGTATGAAGCCCTCACCCTGGGAACAGAGGGCAGAAGAGCCTTGCTCCTGTGGAAGTGTGCAGTGACCTTCCTAGCAGCACAAAGCAAGTCAGTCCCGGGCCACAGTCTCACTCACTGGAGGCACTAGACAAGCCAGGCCCCTGGTTGAAAGAGGGGACCCCTTGGTAGGAATTTTTAAAAAGGAGAAAAATAATAATAGAGAATAAAAGGTTGGAGGGGGGCTGGAAAGATGGCTCAGCAGTTAAGATCACTGGCTGCTCTTGAAGAGAACCTGGGTTCAATTTCCAGCATCCCATACCATGGCTAAAAATAATTTTTTTTTAAGTTAGGGGAGGGAGGAGGCCAGGTGTTGTGGTGCACACCTTTAAGCTCAGCACTCAAGAGTCAGAGGCAGGCAGGTCTCTGTGAGATCCAGGCCAGCCGAGTCTATATAGTGAGTTCCAGCCAGCTGGGGCTACAGGGAGACCCTGTCTCAAAAAGACAAAAAAAGTTTGTATAGTAAAATGACGATAGAGGGGGGTCTGAATATGATCAAAATACTTTGTATGGAATTCTCAAATCAATAAAATACATTTTAAAAATCTAAAGTGGAGAGTGCTTGAAGAAAAATACTTAAGGTTATCCTTTGACGCCCATACACAGACCCACGTATGTGCACACATACACAAAAACTATTCTATTTTTGTTTTATGTGTATGAGCATTGCCTGCATGTGTGTGAGTGCACTTGTGTCATGCAGTGCCCTAGGAGGTCAGGAAAGGGCTTCAGATCCCCTGGAACTGGAGTTATGGGTGGTTGTTGGCCATGTGGGTGCTGAGAACCAAACCCGGGCTCCTGTAGCCAGTGCTCCTAACTACTGAGCCATCTCTCCAGCCCACAAAAAAAAAATTTGTAAGTTCATCGTTTGCCATTGCAACACCCATGTCCTCCTCACCAACCAAAACTGGGGGCAAGTACCTCACAGAATCCAGGTCTGTGGACCAGGGCAGGCTGAGTGACCTTTAGCGGTTCCCATTCCTCTGTGACTATCCTGTGACATTTAAGGATTGCCCCAGAGTCACTCACTGGTGAAGGTCTCACATGCTCTGGTCCACCGGGAAGCATCATCCTTTCCCATCCAGCCCAGTCACCATAACATTTGTCACCAAGTACCCCTTGGCACACCCTGGGCCAAGCACAGCTCATGTCATCCCCACAACCCAGCAAGCAGGTGCCATCACATATGAGGCTAGGCTTCCAGAGAGTAAGTGACAAGGCCAGGGTCATACAGCAGAGCTGTGCAGGCAGTGAGGGTGGTACCCAGGCAGGCTAACTTCAGGCTGCCTGCTCCTAGGCCACAGCCAGGCACATCTATCTTGAAACAATTGTGCTGCTAGGGCCTAATCACGTGGACACACACACACACACTCACCTCCCTCTGTTCAGTGATCAAAGATACTCCTGGAGATGGAGTGGTTCAGTGTGCATACTGCTACACAGTGTGGGGGACAGCCTTCAGCCTAGTCCAGCCTCTGTCTGCAAACAGCCTGGGACCCAGGAAGGGCAATCATCTTGTTGGGTGTGGATGTTAACAGAACCGGGGACCAGGGGACTTCTGGGCACCCACACTGTCGGTGCATTACACAGATGTGTTCAGTTTGTGAAAATACAGTGAGCCACACATCCAGGTGCCCCTTTTAATAATGTCAGTTACACCTCCATAAAAGTGCAAAACTGGTCTCAATTCAACTCCTCCTGAAACCTGAGCTCCACCTGCCTGTTTGTTTGTGATGGTCTTACTCTGTAGTCCTGGCTGGCTTGGTAGAACTTGCTATGTAGCTCAGGCTACAACTTGGAGAGTTCCTCCACAGTGCAGTGGTAGGATTAAAGGTGTGGGCCATCCTGCCCAGTTCAACTCACCTCCAAGTTTGAATTCCAGAGTTTCCCCAAACGAACACATTCCACTTCTCCCTTGCTGAAAACTGCTGCCGCGCCAGGTACGTTGTTTTAGACTGCTCTGAAGTTTTAATCCTGCAGTTTATTTGCGCGCACTTGTGTGTGTATGTGTATGTGCGCCTTCCTGTGCATTCTTAACTCTAAGAAGAATTCCAGGTATCTCCAGCCCAGGCGGAAGCTGCTGGCAGATTCTGATGGGCAGGGATGACAGCAGGAAGCTAGTCTGCAGGTGGGAGGAAGGCCAGAGCACCTGGAGACAGGGACCTCTGGCCTCTGTATTCCAGCTGGACGGTGACCAGGCTTGCCCTCTCCCCTTAGGCACAGGAGGACCAGATCTGCTATGGCCAGGCAAGGTGACCTGAGAAAACATTTACACAGGAGAAAAGGAGCCCGCTGTCCCCACAGTCCTCACATCCTGGCCACAAGGGAGGCCTTGACACCGTTATTGGGGTGATCCACAGGACGGCTCAGGGTCTGCAGGCAACATCCCTCACTGTAGCCTGTGCCCTGGAGACAGGCAGAAAATGCCTTGTGGCTGATGTCATGCACTGTCCCTTCGTGGTCCCCACTGCTGCTCCACACCCCACAGAGAAAATGCAAAGCTGTGAGGAAGAGCAACGCGAGCAGCTCCTGTGTCTTCGATCCACACTGCAAGGTGGTTGCCGTTAGGGGACTTCACGCTTCGCTTCCTGAGTGTCCATGGGAAAACAGTCCTCTGTCCTGTACAGCATGGGCAGCTCATAGGGCTGGGGTGCTGGTGCCACAGACTTCTGGAATGACAAAAAGCCAAGACGCCTGGTCACAATGGGAAGCCACTCTCTCTGTGACCCACAGTCCCAGCACCAAGAGTGACCCTGCAGGAGAGCCACCACGTGAACAAGGTTCCTGAGTTTTGCAGTCAGCCCTACCTGGAAGGGACTGAGGAACTAACACAGGGGCCGCCATAGCAGAGTGCTCTGCAGGTGCTGGCCAGAGCCAATGGAACCCCATAGTCCAATGGAGATAGAGCTAGACAGAGGATGCGTGCACCACACTACTGCTTGTGACCCACGTATACTTTGGTCTTCATGTGTATCTATGTGTACATGCTTGCACAAGTGTATATATACATAGCAGACATCTCTGCAGAGCCAATGCTAGGCACGTTGGTGTCTCTGGCTTCTCTTCCCTGAGCCCCAACCCATGTTCCTTAAGTCTGTGCCAAACCTGCATACATGTTCCTTTTTCACAGCATGAGCTCTTTAGGAAGTACTCCCCAGTTTCTGGTATGTTTGTGCTGAGTGAAGGTAGCAAGGGGTTTCCCACTGGACAACTCTTTCTTGTTGAGTGATGGACTCTAGGCAGATTACGGGTTCATCTCCTCATAGGACCACCTCCAACAGCAATTTTGCCAGTCATAAGAATCTCCTGGGAGCTTTAAGAAATACTTAGGGGGTGGTTCAGAGATGGTTCAGCAGTTAAGAGCACCTCTAATAGTTGATCCAGGTTCAGTTCCCAGCACCCACAAAAGTGGCTCACAATCACCTGTAATTCCAGCTCAAGGGGATATGATACTCTGACCTCTTTGGGCACCTGCACATAAGTGGTACACATAAATGCGTGCAGGCACACATATATACATGTAATAAATAATTAACTTTTAAAATTTATTTTATGTTTATGAGTATTGCCTGTATGTATGAAAGTGCACCTGTGTCTGTGTTGTGCAATGCTCACAGAGGTCAGAAAAGGGCACTTGATTCTCCTGGAACTGGAGTTACAGGTGGCTACTAGTTGCCATGTGGGTGCTGGGAATCATACCTGGGTCCTCTGTAAGAGCAGCCAGTGCTTTTAACTTCTGAGCCAACTCTCCAGCTCATAAATAACCAACTTACAACAACAATAAAATCTTACACTTGGGCTAAATGCCATAGTATGCACTCACTGGCCTGAGGTAGGACTTAGGCATCCAAGACTCAAGGCTGTTGGTGGTTCTTGAGTGTAAACAAGGCTGACCACAATGGAGATGGCTTGCTAGGGACCAGGCCTGGCTAGAATTAATGTCTCAGCAGAGGAGACCTCTGCAGGCTACACCCTTATCCTAGTTTGCTTCTCACTGCTATGACAACACACTCGACCAACACCAATTTGGGGAGGATAGGGTTTATTTTGCTCACATCTCCTGGGTCACAGTTCATCACTGAGGAGCCCAAGGTAGGAACTCAGGGTAGGAACCTGGAGCACAGGCAATGGAGGAACGCTGCTTACTGGCTTGCTCCCCTGGCCCATGCTCAGCCTGCTTTCTTACACAATACAGAAAAACCTGCCCAGGGATGGCACCGCCCACAGGGGCCTCCCAGAGCAGTCAATCAAGAAAATATCCCACAGACATGGCCACAGGCAAGTCCAATGGAGGCAATTCACAACTGAGGCTCCCAACACAGGTATGTCAGGTTGACACTAAAGCTGTCCAGCACAACACTGTTCACTCTGAGGATTAAAACAGGGTCTTACAGTGGCCCAGGCTGGCTTTGGAATCCTGATCCTCCTGCCTCCTGTTGGAATTATGGTGAGTGCCAGCACACAAGGCCCCCCTGCTCTTTCTTGAAATGGTTCTACCAACAGGAAGACAGACTTCCCCAGGAAGAGGAAAGTGGGCCTGCCTGTGCTGGAACCCAGGGGAAGGGCAGACCCTGGCAGTTTCACCAGGGTCCAGCTCCAGGCCCTGGGAGAGCTGGTGTGGATGGCCGGCAGCAAGGCTGCTTACTCCTGACGGCAGAAGGAAATACCACTAACACCTTGGGAAGTCAGGGCAAGAGGGATGCAGAAGAGGAGACCTCTGGTCCAAGCAGCCGCCACCTGGAATGCTACAGTGCAGCGTGTGTGAAATTAGGACCCGCATCACTGGGAACCTGAGGGGCTCCCGGGACCAGGCTCCTCCAAACAAGCTAGCTTCCTTTCCCAAGAGGAGCCTGGTACATCCCCATCCCACCCTGGGCATCATCTTGGGGGTCACACTGGTGTGACACCCACATTAAGTGCTTTGGAGACCCCCAGAACAGCAGTGGAGCAGCCGGAGGGGCCTACCACGTCCTCTTCAGCTCCCTCCTGGAGAGGGTGCGGGCTGAGGGCTGTACAGCCGTTCACTTCCGCTTCCGGGATGGCACCCTGATTTCTCCCAGCAATAGCAGTCTTGCTCAACACCCTACCAGCTGCAGCTCCGCCCCTTGTCGCCAGCTCGAGCCAGGCCTGGCATGTGACCCACGCTGCACCAATGAGAAGCCACCTTGGAATCCTCGAGGCTGTGACTGGTTTCTCTCGGCCCTAAGGGCACAGGGAGGTGGGGTGGAGAGTGACCTCCAGAGCCTGGAGTGCCACCTCCCTGGGCCTCCCCGGGGACGCAGCAACCGACCGGGAAGCGAGACGACCTGGGGAGACGGAGCCAGACACCGGCGTTGCGGGAGCACGGGATCCGCTGCCGCCCGACGCTGAAGTTTCCCTGCGCCGGAGCCTCAAAATGTGCTTGTTTGGTTAAGCCGTATTGACCAGGGTCTGCTGCCAGTGTGCCTGGATCGAAAGGCAATCCATCTGGATGCGAGCATGTGCTCAGAAACCAGCTTGGCAGGAGGGGGCGGGTCCAGGACCCGGGCAAACAACCCCAGGTCTGGCGGTCCAACCTCAGCCAAGGGATCATAACCGTGGATCGTCCATCCTATCCCTGTCTATCACCTCTCAGGCTCCTTGGAGACCCAGCAGCACCTTAGTCTCACCCTGTGTTAGCACCCCTAAGAGCAGCAGAGGGACTTCAGGTGCTGGGCTTGGGCAACCCCACCCCCATTCCAAACTCCCACAGGAATGCTCCCTCCCCGATCTGGGGTGGGCTAGGTCGAGGCTGGAAAGCTGACACCATCTACCGGCAGCCTGCCTGCTGTCTTGGTTAGAAGGGCTCAGGCCTGGTATACCTTACCTTTTACATACAAGTTCGCAGCCTTGCAGCCCTCAGACCAGGAGCTTGCTTCCCTTCCTGGCTGCATTAAAATGCAATTGCAAATGTATAAAAACCAATTTCCATGGTGGCTCAAGCCTTTAATCCCAGCACACAGGAGGCAGGGGCCGGTGGATCAGATTGAGGCCAGCCTGGTCTACATAGTGAGTTCTAGGCCAGCTGGGGCTATAGGAAGACCTGGTCTCAAGAAAGAACAAAACAAAAGCTGAATTCTGAAGAAAAACCCAACTGCCATTTGGTTTGTCTTAGAAAAGCTGATGGTTTGGCATTGCTGGGCCCAAAGCCCCCACTTTGAGAGAGCCGCCCTGAGGTGGTGGCTTCTGTTACCTGCTGCTTCTGGCTGAGGCTGAGAGGTCCCCATGCCCTGAGCCTGCATTAGCACCTGTCTTTTCTCACAAAGGCCCCAAATGATTGTCCCAGCCCATGGCAACCAGAGTCTGATACTGCTGTGGCCCAGAGGCTTTGGAATCCCCCTTGTAGAAGTCCGTCTACATTGAGCCAAGCCCCTGACCACAGGGCCTTTGTTACCTCTGCCACCACCCACCCCAGCCTCCAGAAATCTTCCCTAACACCCCACCCCAACCAGGTCATAGCCTATTTCTATATCACCGTCTTGAGAAGCCTTGCCCACGTTCTTGATCCAGGCTTTCTGTCCAGACTTGAGCTAACAGCTGTCTGCGTAGGGCCAGACAGTATGTTAGGCCTTGTGGGCCATGTGGTTGCTCTCCCAACCACTGAACTCTGCCTCCTAACCCCAAAGCTGTCTTAGTCAATCTATAAACAAAGACACAGTTGGAGCTGGGCATGACAGCACACGCCCACTGGTAATGGGGGCCAGAGGAATACAAATTTGAGGCCAACCTATACTACGAAGTAAGGCCATGTCTCCAAAAGACAGGACTGTTTTTTAATAAAACTTTATTTACAAAAACAGTATCGGGCCAGGCTTGGCTCCAGAGTGTGTCTCCAAATGAACCCTGTTCTTTAAAATCGATCCCCACACCCTCCCATGGCTTCCACCTAAGAGGACACTGAGTGAGGATTGGGTCACAACTACCACTGTCATAAGGAGGCCAGGCTGCCTACTGAATTGGTCTCAGGTCTGAATATCATCTCTTCAGAGGCTCTTGGGTAACCACTACAGTTAGTGCCACCTGTCCTGGCTCCCTGAGACTGGGTGGGAAGCTCAGGTCAATGGACTGCTGACCCCAGCATCCTCTGCCCCGCAAAGAGGCAGGCCACCTGCAGCCCTCTGATAGGCCTGGCTCTGAGGTCTCCAGAGTCAGCCCCAACCTCTGGCAATCCACCTGCAGCCCCCTGAGACCTTAGGCTGACCACCTGCAGGAGCTAGAATGCCTAATGCCAGGGTCCCACGCTCAATCCCTCCCAGCCCCCTGATCACCAAGCCACTGGTATCCAGGAATGAGGGAGCTTGGAAGAGGCCCATCCCACTAGGAAACAATAACTCTGCTAACTCCATTCTGATATACTATCCTCTTCTCCGGAGCCCTCCCAAGGTACGGGTTTGACTTCCTGTCACAGAAGTGAAAAACAAAACATACCTAGCTGAAGTACTGAGCCGGGTTTCTGTGATGCAGTTTGACATCCTGACTACTACACTATGATCACCCTCCTCGACCCACATCATAATGAGTCACCAAGGACACACAAACGGGCACAGCAGGGACTTAATCTGGATATGGGAAGATCTCCAGTATAAGAGCCCTTCAGGCTGGAAAGATGGCTCAGAGGGCAAAGCGCTTGCCGTACAAGCATGTTGACCTGTGTTTGATCCCCAGGAGTCACGTAAAGATGGAAGGAGAGAACCAACTCCACTGTGTTGTCCTCTGACCTCCGCACGTACCATGGCACACATGAGCACATACATAATAATGAATAAATAAATCTCAAAACCCAAAAAACCTAAGAACTGTCTAGCACGGGGAGGGGGGGACGGGTGAACAGAAGCAGGAGGATCAAGAGTTCAAAGCCATTCTGAGCTACACAGAGACCCTGTTCTCCAAAACCAAAGACTGGGAATGTGGCTTAGTAGCAGAGGCCTGCAGAGATAAGGACATTTTAAAGAGAGGCTAGCCTCTCAATCTGACCATCAGAGGACTGAAATAATGGAGCCCTCAGAAACGGGAATTCCCAGGAATCTCAAGCTACGAGGGAAAAGGAGGAGCTTGTCTCCAGAAAGAGACGCCACGCAGTTTGAAGACCCTGTCAGGCCGCCTTCCAGGTTAGAACCGAATCCCCAACAAGGATGGGTCAGTGGTGGGCGGGACAGGGCCACACCTTGCCCAGGACTGCTTAGGCACAGGTAACCCTGGCCTTCTATTTAAATTTTAATCCCTGGATGTGGTGGGGCCTGCCTTTGATCCCAGAGGCCTGCCTATCACCTAGTTTGAGGCTAACCTGGTCAACATAGCAAGTTCCAGGCCAGTCAGGGCTACATAGTGAATCCCCGTCTCAAACAAAAACAAAACCCAACCAAATAAACTTTAATCTCAAGTCAGGACCCAGAAGGCCAATTTGGGGGCATTCCCGGATCTCTCCGTCTCACCAATGTGGCCACAGCAGATAAATCTCCCTCTCCTGCCTCCTACTGTTAACTTGGTTTTGTTTTCTTGTTTGTTTGTTTGTTTAGGAGGGTCTCCCTGTAGCCCCAGATGGCCTGGAATTCACTGTATAGACCAGGTTGGCCTCGATTTCATAGAGATCCGCCTGCTTCTGCCTCCCAAGTGCTTTTTATCAATCTGAGCACAAATAGCCTAACCTGCCTTGGGGCACAGCCTGTGACTCCCAAAGCTAGAGCTTAAAGAAGGCACTGGGTTCTGCCTCTAAAACAAAACAAAGTGAAACACTCAAGTTCAGGACCAGAAGCTGGAAAGGGGTATAGCCTGTCAAGCTGTGCCCTGGCCTCGTGGGTAACAAGCCTATCAAGCTCACCCTTTACTGAGCTGGGCTCAAGGGCACATTTCTCTTCAGACTTCCCTCAAATCCAGATCAATGAGGAAAAGGTCCAATAAATGCTAAGGGAGGGCATTACACAGAATCTCCAACCAGTTCTCCTCCGAACCGTCAAGGTCACCACTGAAGTTCAGAGATGCATCAGAGGCCAGAGGAAGAGGAGACCTGTTTTGTTTCTAATATAATTAAGTCTCCGGAATGACGGACAGTAACATGGTGTCCTGGAGCAGGGCGGCCGCTGGGGACTTCAGGGTGTCGCCTTGCTCAGCACCCACTGCAGCATGTTAACGGGATAGGTGGTGACAGCATACAGGGCACTCCGCACGGCCACAGCAAGGAGCTACAATACTAAACATCGACTTCAAAACAATTATTTGAGTGTAGTGCACATGCCTGTAACCCCGGGACTTGGGAGACAAAGGAGTACAAGGTCATCTTTGTTTCATAGCCAGTTTGAGGCCAGCCTCGACTACAAGAGATCCTGACTCAAAAGAAAAGAAAAGAAAAGGCAGGAGGGCTGAGAGCACTTAGAGAGCACTGGCTGCTCTTGCAGAGGACCCGGGTTTGGATCCCAGGACCTACATTGCAGCTAATAACTGTCTGTGACTCCAGTTCCCAAGGCTCCCCCGCCTTCTTCTGGCCTCTGAGGGCACTGCACAACACCCAATACACTTGCATACATGCAGGCAAAATAGTCATGCCCATAAAAAAGCCAGGAAGACTGGGCATGGTGGTGCATGCCCTTAGTCCCAGCACTGGGAAGGCAGCGGCAGATGGATCTCTGTGAGTTCAAGGCCAGCCTGGTCTACATAGTGAGTTCCAGGACAGCTGTATCTACAGGGAGGCCCTATCTCAAAAGAAAAAAAAAAGCCAAGCCAAGATTGGTGGCATATACCTTTAACCTTAACACTAGAGGTGGAGGTCGGGGGTAGAGAGAGGCAGAACCACTATGTAGACCAGGCTGGCCAGATCCACCTGCCTCTGATGGGATTAAAGACATAAGCCACACCAACCCAGCCAAAAATAAATTAATTTTTAAAAAGGGAGAGATGGTGGGGATGTGGCTCAGCGGGTAAAGGCACCGATCGCCAAACTTGATGAACTGACTTAGTTCCTGGCTCCATATAATAGAAGGACAGAACTGACTTCTGCAAGCATTCCTCTGACCTCTGTACCTTTTCGAGCACACACACAGACACAGACACAGACACACACACACACACACACACACACACACACACACACATGACCGAACAAAAATGTAAAATAGAAATTATTTTTAAGGGAAGAGGCCAGGGACATCTCAGTTGGTAGAGTGCTAACTTAGGTTCCATCCCCAGCATCACATAAACCAGGCATGGCAGTGGTGTGTACAGCCATAGTCCCAGCATTTGGGAAGTGGGAGCAGGGACGATCAGGAGTTCAAAGCCATCCACAGCTACATAATGAGTTTGAGGCTAGCCTAGGCTACATAAAACTGTGTTTAAAAATAAAACAGCTAGGCATGGTGGTATATACCTTTAATCCTCGTACCAGGGAGGCAGAAATAGGTAGATTTCTGTGAAACTGATACCAGCCTGGTCTACACGGTAAGGTCCAGGCCAGCTGGGGCTATAGGGAGAGCCTGTCTCAGAAACACAAAAAAATTAAAAACCCCAAATCAAGAGAGAAAGATCAAAACAAAACCAGAGTTTGGAGACTGGAGAGATGGCTCAGTGGTTAAGAGCACTGACTGCTCTTGCAGAGAACCTGGGTTTGATTCCCAGCACACCCAGCTAACAACCATCTGTAACTCCAGTTCCAGGCAGTTCAACACCCGCTTCTGACCTCCACAGTCATTGCACGACATGGGTGCACCTACATACATGCAAGCAATACACTCATACCCACAAAATAATAATAATAATAATAATAATAAACCCAGAGTTTGTTCCCAACTGTGAAGAACTGGTCTATTCTAGCCACACTCCAGGACAGTCTCTCTTCAAAAGTTCAAGTAAAGCAGACATGCTACCACTACCACATGCCTGCAATCCCAACGCTTGGGAAGCTGAAGCAGGAGGATTACAAGTTTGAAACCAGCATGGGCAGGCTGCATAGTAAGTTCAAAGCCAGCCTAGGCTACACAGGGAGACTCCTGTCTCATAAAACAAACAATAAAAAGCTGAGCCACACCAAGCTCCTGTGGGGTGCAGTGAGCATCTGTCCAGCAGGCCTTGATCCTCGCCTCGCATGACTGATTTTGGCTGGTTTGCCAGGAGGCCCTAGGGAGCCCTGTGGGCACGGAGGTGACATTGGCCCCAGGCTCACAAAGCTCAGACAAGGTTCCTTGAGGCTGTTCAGGCTGCTGGCTGGAGTCTTGGGCTCCCAGCACCTGCCCTGCACCTCACAGGTGTGGGAGTGCAACCTGGGGTCATCGTCAAGCTGAGCGACTGCTGTCATCTGTCCCATGGTGTCCGCTAGGGTGCTCAGAGCCAGGACATGATGACAGACAGTGGCTGGGCCGGGGATGGCAGGGTAGGGAGGATCCAAACTGGGCTCTTCTGAGAGACGGCTGGTTCCCCGGCTGTCTGGGATGTTGTCAGCTGCCCCCCACCCCAGTCTTTCTAAATGCCCTGACAGCTCTAGGCAGGCCCCTCCCTTCCTGTTCTCTGTGAGAAACCCAGGAGGCTGGGCTGGCCCGTCTCACAGAGCCATCTTTCCACCACTAGCCTGTCCAATGCAGCCTCTCCTGGCACGACAGCCAGAGGAGCAGGTAGGCATGGAAGGCCACTGGGGATCCCTAAGCAGTGGCCCCAGCAGGCTGCACGAGCGAGTGCAATCTTGGATCTTTTCAGACCATTCTGGAAGGTTCTTAGATGCCTGACAGCTCCGCATTCAGCTAGAGAAATGTTGACATGGAAACCAGCAGAGGTACCATGGATGGTCCACCAGGACACCGGCCACAGCGGCTCCGTGGATGGTCCACCAGGACACTGGCCACAGCGGCTCCGTGGATGGTCCACCAGGACACCGGCCACGGCACGCAGGTGCACCCGGACACCGGCCACGGCACGCAGGTCCACCAGGACACCGGCCACAGCGGCCCGTGGATGGGCCACCAGGACACCGGCCACAGCACGCAGGTGCACACAGGGCTGGCCAGGCAGCTGGAGCTGTGCCCAGTGGCAGAGGGTGAGGCTGGCAGACACAAGGCCCTGAGTTCCCTTCCCAGCACATAAACACCTGGAGGCAAGCCCTGGGCCTCAGCAAGATGCAAGAATAGAAAGTGCCATAGAAAGGATCCTGGGGGTGCTGCCCAGGCCTACTTGACTCTCCAGGCATCAGCCTCTCCCACTGCAGGCTCCACCTGTCAGTGTCTCACCCATAATGCTTTGCCCCTTCTCCACCCTGAGCTCATTGCGACCAGGCGACCTGTGTGTCTTGCCGGGGTGGGGGGGTGGGGGGGTTGTTCCCTACAAGTGTCCAGACTGGATTCACACAGGGGTTTGGATGGATCTCCAGGGAGTTCCACTGTGAGACAAAAAGCCACTCCCAATAGACTTCAGGCTGCATGGTTCCATTTATAGAACATTTTGAAATGACAACGTTTGAAAAATGGAGGGCAGATGGGTAGTCGCCAGGGGTGGAGGGAAGGTGACACGGAGAAAGTTGGGGGATGTCAGAGGATAGCACAGGGTCTTCTTCTTAAGTACCTTGCCTGGGTGACAGAAAGGAGGAGAGCCAAGCAAAACTGCATAAAAACTGTCATAACTATTGCTTAAACGACTGTGATCTCACCACTGTGGAGGCAGAGGCAGAAGGATCAGTTCAAGATCATTTAAGGCCAGCCTGGGCTACATGAGACTCTGTCTCAAAAAACAGAAAACTTGGTACAACAGCAAGGATTCCACAGGTGCAGAGTGGAGGTCAGGAGCAGAGGTGTCCACCAAGAAAACAAAACTGGAGCCAGGGAGAACAGCAGGCTCAATCAATGGCAGTCTAAGGCAGAGTCTAAGCTGGTTAGACTCCCGCTGTCAACCGACTGGGGAGATCGGGCTGCTGTGCAGGGGAGCTTTCTGTTAGTCCTGGTTCTTTTTAAAAATTGTTTATTTTTAAATATTTTATTGTTGTTCATTTTATGTGTATGAGTGTATTGTCCGCATGTGCATAAGTGCAGCTATGTCATGAAGTGCCCTCAGAGGTCAGAAGAGGGCATTAGATTCCCTGGAACTGGAGCTATGGATGCTTGTTAGCTACTATGTGGGTGCTGGGAATCAAACCCGGGTCCTCTGTAAGAGCAGCCGGTGCTCTTCAGGGCTGAGCCATCTCTCCAGCCCCTGTTTTGGTTTTTGGAAACAAGGTCTTGCTACATTGTCCTGGTTAACCTAGAACTCACTATGTAGCCCAGACTGGCCTTCAAATCATGCTGCTCTTCTTGCCTCAGCCTGCCAAATCCGGATTCAGGCATGAGTCAGTATATTCAGGTTTCCTGTATTATTTCCTGGAATTATATGAAAATCTGTAATTGTGTCAGTTTAAAGTATTGACAAAACGTGTACATACACATCCAGGGTCATCCACATCTGTGTCCAGGCCACCAGCGTGTCCTGGCCCACCTAAGAGCTCTAGCCTTCTTTTTTTGTTGTTGCTTTTTGAGACAGGGTCTCCCTGTCGCCCCATCTGGCCTGGATCTCACTCTGTAGACCAGGCCGGCCTCTATCTCACAGAGATCCGCCTGCCTCCGCCTCCTGAGTGTTGGCACTAAAGGCGGCCCCACGCTCAGCTCCTGGCTCCGGCCCATTTAACCTTGCACACTCGGTGTCTGCCCTCCGTGTGCAGCTGCAGTCATCTGTTAAGACCTGGGCAGAGCCAGGGCCTCCCATGCTTCTTTGTTACCTGGGGCCCTGTTCCTTTCTCACCTCCCCTGGAGCTCCAGTCTTCCCAGGACACTCTCAGACACTGCCGTGCAGATACACCTTTGTCCTCCAGGTCCCTCCCACCCCAGCACAAAGCACATCGCCCTGGGCCATCGGCTGCCCACCAGTGCCGCAAGGCCCCCAAGCCTCTGTTCATCATGCCAGTGGTTCAAGGGTATTAACTTGAATGGATGGATGGATGGATGGATGGATGACTGGGGATCTGGGAGCAAAAGAGTTAAACCTGGCCCAGGGACTGGGAAAGGCAGGGGAAGGGGCCTGGTCTAACCAGCTGCAGCTCTGGGAGCAGCCAGGAGGAATTAAAGAAGAATGTAGGGGGAGGGGTGGGCAGGGCAGTCCTGCCGAGAGGGTTCTTCAGTCTTGCCCCCGCCACGGTCTTTCTCACTAAAACCCAAAGTGGGGGACTAAAGGACCAAGACTCAGGGAGCTCCGACCATGTGGGTGTGTGAGTGGAGGCTCCGGTCACGGAGGCTCTCCGATCTGCCCTTGACAAATCTGCCCACAGAGCAGCCAGGGCTGAGAGCGGAGACCTCCAGGAGGCTGGGGTCTGGTCTGTCTTCTTTCCGTTCTTTCTCCCTCCCACCTTCCTTCTGCGTGTCTGTCTGTCTGTCTGTCTGTGAGCATTCGAATGCCAAAGCATTCATGTGGAAGTCAGGGGACAATCTGGAGAATCAGTTCTCTCCTTCTACCACATGGCTCTGTGGGGACTTAACTCAGGACCTTTACCCACAGAGCCATTTCACTGGCCCAGCGGTTCCCTTTCTAGCTGTGTGATTTTGGCCACGCTACTGACCTCTCTGTGCCTCTATTTGTCCCACCTGCAAGTCAGGGCTGTGGATAGGTAGTGCCTACACCATTGGGTATAATGGCTACTTAACTGCAAGGTGCTTAGAAAGCAGCACTCAGTGAATACTGACTAATTTCATTACTGTTACAGCCCCTAAGTTCAGATTCCATTTAAATGCTGTCATTAGCTTGTGAACAGGCCAGGTGTGCAGTTTTATGACATTACACTCTTAGAATTAAAATGAACACGAACACTTAAACTAAATCACAGTTGCATGAGTTGGTTCAAGCTTTAATTTACAAGGTGCCCCCAGAGGAAATGCTCTAGGACATCTCTTGGCTGCTAAGAGGTATATCTCATCTCAGAGAGTCTGGCTCATAGTAGGTGCTCAATAAATGCCACAAAGAGTGACGGCCACCGGGGTACAGTCACACCCACAGCCTCTAGCCCAGTGCTCTTTTTCTCCTGAGCTCTGTGATCACAGTTTCTCCTATTTATCCCCAACACACACCCCAAGGTGTGCTGCCCAAGTCTTCTGGAGCCAGGAGTAGCCAGACATGGGCAGAGATGGGGGACACAGGCTGGGGCACTGAGATGCTCAGATCAGGTGTCTGTGGGCAGCTCAGAGCCAGAACAGCTTCTCAGTCCGCACAGCCATCACCTCCCTGCAGGCTCCCAGACTAGCTGCTAGGAAATCCCAAGCAACGGGAACTTTGGCCTTGACTCTGGGCCTGGCGACAGGACCAGGTGCATGCCAGAACAGGCACCAGGGACTCACTGCTAAGGAGGTGTGGCTTCTTTCCCCAGCAGGTTGTGCATGAACAGAAGGAACTTCAAGTGCACTTGGGCACCAAAGGCGCTTTCTCCAGACACCCCTTCTCCCTCCCCCCCCTCCCCCGCTATCAGCATCCTATGGGTCTCTGTGCCAACATCAGACACCCCTGAGTGTCTGTGGGGGGCTGCCTTGGCCATCAGCATGGACCCACCATCTGTCTACCTGGCTGGGCCTTGCCTGTAAACACTTGTACCCCAGCAGCCTTTCCGAGCTGTGAGGCTTAAGCCTTGGGTAGGCCACGGCCTCTCCTAGGCCTCTTCTTCACGACCGCCTCACCCCATTTCTCCCCTTTACTGCTAGGCACAGAAGTCAGAAGCAGGCAGCCCACCTTGTAAATATCTCCTAATGCAACAGTCTTTGCCCTTTATGGGTTCAGACTGTGTATGGTGTGGGGTGTGTGTGTGTGTGCATGTGCGTGCTTGGAACTCAACAAGTAGGCTGGCTGGCTGCCTAGCAAGCCCCAGGGATCCACCCGTCTCTGTCTCCTCCAGTGCATATCTGGCTTTTTTATGAATTCTGGGAACTGAACTCAGCCCGATCGAGCTATCTCCCCAGCCTCTTTCATCTCTTCAACGTCCCCCTAAAATTTCTGTGTGGAGGGCTCGGATTTCAAAGCAACAGTGTCAGAGATCCAGGGCATCTGGAAGCCAACTGAATCTGCAGAGCTCTGATCCCATCTATGCATCGACCCATTGATGGAGTCATAGTTTGGGAAGTGGTAGAAACTTAGGAGGTGGGCCCCAGTTGGAGGAATCACCACGGGGCCAGTACTTGAAGAGGATGTCTTGTCCAGTCCCGTCTCTCTTCTTCCTAGAACTATGAAGGAACAGCTCTTCTCTGATACACACTTCTGTCATGATTGATACCTTACTATAGGTCGAAAGTAAGCAGGCCAAGGGACCATGGGAAAAATAAGTCCTTTCTCTTTTTAAAAAATATCTTATTTATTATTTTTATTTTATATGTATGAGTGTATTGCCAGCATGTATGTAAGCGCATCACATGCATGCAATACCAGGGAGGTCAGAAGAGGACATAGGATCTCCTAGATCTGAGTTTTGGATGGTTGTTAACCATTAGGTAGGTGCTAAGAACTAAACCTACATCTTCTACAAGAATAGCCATCAATCCAGCCCCTGTTTGTTTTGAGACAGGGTCTTGTGTACCTCAGGCTAGCTTTGAACTCACTATGTAACTGAAGATGACCTTCAGTTCCTGATCCTTCTGCCTCCCTTTTCCAAGTGCTGTGACTCAAGTGCCCGCCACATCTAGTTTCATGAAGCACTGGGGAAGGGACCGAGGACTCCGTGCTGTGAAGGCCGGGGGGGCGGGGGGACGCGCAGGGGCATGCGAGGCATGCTCCCGAATCCCAGTCCTCCAACTGGAGAAAACCTTTGGATATCTGCTACAGACGCTGCAATTGGGTTCAACACATTTGGAAGGGCAGAGTGGCTAGAGAGGAGGGGAGAGATGGGCGAGGCTGGTCAGCTAGCACTGTTCCACAGGAACAAGAAGCCTCCATGTGCCAGAACACAGCAGGGTGACCAGAGACAGCATCTGCTTTGTATATCTCAAAAAGTCTCATTTGGGGCTGCCACTCGCGTGCTGAACAAACCTCCCACTTCATTCCTTACGGCTCCCATGTACCAAATGCTCGGCGCCACGGGGCCCTCCGAGGGTGCACTTAACTCCCTGACAAGGAAGCCAGGGCTCAGGAAGGGGCAGTGGGTGCCACATGCCATCCACACTAAGGATGGCAGAGCAGCTTTTAGACCTGTGCCTCCGCCCACCACGGTAGAGGGCGGCCCTCTACCGCATCTCCCTGTCAGCGTCGGGAGGGACAGAGCCTAGGGGAGCTTGAGAGATGCAGGATTCGGGGGACAAAGCTGGGGTTTGTGACTGTGTGTGTGTCACAGGAGGGACGGGGGCGCAGAAAGCAGGGAGGCAGGGAGAGATGAATGAGAGACGTGGGTCCTGGCAGAGACGGTGAGAGACATGGAGACTCACAGAGATGCAGAAACACACAACTGAGACGGAGCCAGGGCCTCTCCTCCAGCAGCCGTGGACGAGAGGAAGACGTGGGACCTAGGGCCCCAGTACCAGCCCCCACCCTGTGTGTGTGTCTAGAGAGCTGTGGCTAGCCTGCTCCCTCCCAGTACCACCTGGGACCTGTGGCCAGTCGGGGCCTCTGCTGAGGAGCCCAGGTCCTGAGCGGCCATCTCAGCCAGGCCGCCATGGTCCTGGTGGGCAGCAGGCAAGGTCAGTGTGGTGGACAGAGGCTCTGGGGAGAATGAGTCTGTGCACATGGGGTGGCAGAGTGGTCTGTACACATGGTACCTGGGGTCAGGTGGCAGCTGAACAAGGGTATCTTATGGGGGTGGAGGTGACTGTCAGCCTCTCACACAGAAACTACTCACAAGAAAGCTAGCACCCAGTCCTCGCCTATGGCACCAGCCCCCGGCCAAGCACCTGAGTCCCAGGCAGTAGTGTGGAGCCTTTGGCATGCGGACAGCTTGCTTCCTCCTCTGTCCTCCACCAACTGACTAGGAACAAGAGGCTCCGCTTTTCACAGCCTCAGCTGCTCTCCAGGCCAGAGACTGCAGCACACCTGCTCAGGAGCTGCACCGGGCCTTAGAGAGCCGTGGCCTCTTCTCAGCACCCAGCACAGTGCCGTGCAGAGCAGGCGTCTACAGGTTTTCCAAAGAGAATCAAACATTTAAGGTCCAGTCCTAAGCCGATCCTAGCAAGCTAGAGGGCTACTGACCCTCAGAGTTACCCCTGCTCCGAGGTCACAATGCAGCAAGCCTTTCAGTCAAGACATGCCCAGGACAGCTCCAGAACCCATGCTGTGTTGTGTGTACGTACAGGCACATGTGCACGTGTCCATGTTTATGTATGTGCAGACCAGAGTTCAACCGCAGGACTCAGTCCTCAGGCGCTGTCCAAACGCTTGTTTTTTTTTGAGACAGGACTTTACTATGCAGCCCTGGTTGGTCTAGAACTCACTATGTAGACTTGAACTCACAGAGATCTGCCTGCACATGCCTCCTCGCTGAGATTAAAGATGCACCCCACCACACCTGGAGACTTTTTTCATCACGGATTTCATGTAGTTCAGGATGACCCTGAACTTTCTGTTTGGTGGAAGCTGGCCTTGAACTCCTGCTCCTCTTGCCTCTATTCCAAACCTTAGTGCTACTATAGCTGGACACCTTGTCTTAAGAGACAGGGTCTCCCATTGGCCTGGAACTCAATAAGTAGGCTAGGCTGGCTGGGACTGCAAGAGTGTCCCACTACCAGCTCTTTGCCAGACAGTCTCCTATGTTCCAGGCTGGTCTAGCACTTGCTATGCAGCTGAGGAGGACTTTGGAGTCCCATCCTCCCGCCTGTGCCGATGCTGGATTACAGACAGGCACCACCAAGCCTGGTTGCACTTCCTGCTTTTTGAATATGCGCTCTGGGGATCGAACTCGGGTCCTCAACTTTCAAGGCAAGCTCTAAACCTACAGAGCTAAACTTCATTCTGGAGACCCCATGTCCACAGAAAGCACAAAGCTTGGAGGGAGCAGTGGTGAGTCCCCGTGATCTACTAACCACAGCTGTCATTCATCTGGGCCTCGGACCCACGGGAGGCAGCCAGCTGTGTCTGGGCGCCTTTCTGGCTGTCACCCCTGGGATGGGTGCTCCTGCCATCTCAGGAGTTAAGGAAGAACACTCTAATCTGAAAGATCTGGCTACAGACATGGAGGTAGCAGGTGCTGGAGAAGGGCGGTACTAAGTCCTGCCAAAGGGGAGAGTCGGGGCACTTCCCACTGTCAGCAGGGACCTTCAGCGCATCCTCTCACAACCTCAACAAGGACGGAAACGTATAAAAACGCATTTGAGGGTTGGTGAGTTAGCTCAGTGGGTGAAGGTGCTTGCTGCTGAGTTCATTCCCCAGGACCCACCAAATCCCACAAATTGTTCTCTGAGCTGGGCCCAGTAGCAATGTCTTTAATGCAAGCCATCTGGAGGCAGAGGCAGGCCTATCTCTGTGAATTCCAGGCTAGCCTGGTCTACACAAGCAGAGTTCCAGCCAGTTAGGGCTACAGAGTAAGACCCTGTCTCAAAACCCACAGAACAAAAGCAAATTGTACTGTGACCTCACACACTAACACAAAAAAATAAATGCACTTTAAAAAGTATTTGAAGCACCTTGGGTTCCAAGGCAGCCTGGGAAATAGGAGACGCAGGACTGAACGCTCCCCTGTCGCTAACACTGGCCCTCTGGCATGCTGCATTTTTACCACAAGGGCTGCCAGGGGCAGGAGGAGAAAGCAGCCAGTTCTCAGGGGCACCAGCAGGCGCCTCGGGCTGCTTTGTGTGGTGCAGGAGCCCAGCTCCAGTCCAGCCTGGCTCCTCCCAGACATGACCCTCCAGGGGGCCCTGCTGCGGGAGGAGGCCCTGCAACCTCTCTCCTGCTGACTGGGGGTGGGGAAGGGAGGGACTCCAAGCCTGGCACTCCTACAGGCCTGCGGGACAGGACAGCTCTGCCCGCGGCCTCCGTGGCTTTCCTGCCACCTGAGACGTGTTCAGAAAGGGTTGGGAGGCCAGCAAGAACCACAGACGGCTAACACCCACTGCCAGGTGTTTATTGAACACCTACTGTGTGCACAGCCTGAGTGACAATGCACATACCCTCAGCACATGCTGGAGGTGTCAATGAGCCAGCCGGTGCCTCTGGTGGGATGGGACCCAGGGACCCACCAGATGCAAAAGTCCAGAGCATAGATTTCTACAGAGGTTTATCTTCTCAAATGCTGGCAGTTCATTCAAATGAAAGAAATCCACTTATGAAGCTGGCCAAAGAACACATGTGGGTGGGTGGATTCAGCCTGAAGGCCTCCCCTTTATCACCGAGGGCAGAGTAGAGGCTGTGGTCAGCCCCAGGGCAGAACACTGGTGGGAGCCAAGGTCAAAGCTGTGTGGAATCCACACTTTGTTACTTTCCATGATCCTGTGCAAATGAACAGACTCTCAGAACCTGGTCCTTTCCTTGTAAATTGGAATCACTAGCCTCAGGTTGCTACTGGAGTCCAGGTCAGGCACCTACCTAGCTCAATAAAACCACTGGCTATGAGTTAGACAGCTGCTGAGTGCAGGAAGGTTCCAGCTTGGTCTGTACAAAGTAGAGTCCAGATATCCCACCCACCAAGCTCCAAGTCTCAGAGGAAATACCAGGAGAGTGTTGGGGAGGAGCCTCTGAGGCAAAATGTTAGTTGCTAAATTAAGGCTGGGTGTGTAGCACAGTATACCTTTAATCCTAGCAGATTTGTCTCTGGTTCAGACCAGGGGCAGAGGCAGGCAAATCTCTGTGAGTTCAAGGCCAGCCTGGCCTGGTAGGGAGTACCAGACCAACTGAGGCTATGAAACCCTGTCTTCCAAAAAGAAAAAAAAAAAACAAACAGTTGCTAGCCCAGTGGGCATGGTGGTGCTACCTACAATCCTGGCACTTCAGAGGTGAAGTCAGAAGGATCATGAGTTCTAGACCATTCCCCGCTACCTGAGGATTACGAGGCCAGTCTGGGCTACTCAAGGCCTGGTCTCAAAACAAAAATGAGTTGCTAACATTTAGACACCGGAAGGTGACTTAGAGGCCAGTCCAGCCTCCATCCAGACGACCTTGAGCTTTTCACCCTCCTGCCTCCACCTCGCGCATGCTGGGGTTACAGGAGTGTGCCACCACGCCTGGTTTATGCCATACTGGGGAGCGAACACTCAAGGGCAGCTCCTGTCCTCTCATTCTATAAAACCTTCAGTGTTGAGCCTTCTCCCCCTAATGGGAACATCTGGCTCTACTCGTCCATACTAGACGGGCGTCCGGCGATTCCTGCCTTTCCACGAGGCCCAGGCTCTGCGACCAACAGGCCACACTTGCTCCAGCACGCAGACCACACACTGTGGGACCCGTGGGGACCCCGGCTATCTAGGCTCCCTTTAACCCTCATGCTGCCTGCTGCAGCCAGCTTGCCCTCTCTCTCCTCAGTGCCTCTGGCTGCTTCCCTTCTGGTCAGCTTGGGGCCCCCCTAACCTCTCAGCCCCCTCTTGCCCTGCTGGACTGGGGTGAAAGTCCAGGCCCAGCCAAGGCTGTATGGGAGGCAGGTACTGGCCCAGCTAGCTTTGCTCTTAACCCAAGAGACCTCCCTGGAAAGCATATCTCATCAAGAAAATTAATCAAAGTGGCGCCGTCAACAGGATGATTTGGCTCTGCAGAAAACAAACTGGTTTACAGCAAATTAACGAGGTTGCTTCGAGCCTCTGGGGGGCCAAGGGAAGGGCCAGGCTGGCTGTGGATGTGGCCGAGGGACACCTGCTTTGGTCTTTGGTTCAGACCTGAGCCTGTACAGTCCCAGCCCCGCACTCCCTTCGCGGAGACTGGGACCTGCTCCAGACCAGAGGCCCTTCATGTGCGGCTAAGTTCTGGCCTCCTCCCTGGGGCCTGTGTTCAGAAGCCCTGAGCCACATCCTGGATTATTTTCTCTCCTCTGACTGGACAAGGGTCCAAGACCCCTGAAGTGGGGGTTCAGGGTGCTCAGGTCCCAGCATGAGATGTGTCTAAACTCCAGACAGCACAGTCCTACCTCTTAGAGAGCATCCAGGGACCCTGCTCAACTCTCAAGTAAAAGTCTCCACAAGATGCCACTGGCCCAGAATGCCACTACAGCCCAGGGGTTTATAGGCAAGCCACGCTCCTGCTACAAGGCCTTCTGTGGCTCCCATCACCCTTGGAGCAGTGAACTCCACATGGCCTTGAGATCCTGTGGTCTGGTTCTGCCTTCTCATGCCCTCACCAATCGGCCCCTGGTCATTGCTCAGTTGCACCACTGAGCCTTTGCGAAGACGAGGGTCCCTCTGCCAAAAACGCCCTTCCTCTGACTCCAGACAACTCTCACTTATCGCCCATCTCTCAGTTTCCCCACCCCTTCCCAGAGGCCATCCCTGAGGCCCTCAGACAAGGTTGGACCCCTTTAGACACAGCTGTTACTGAATCTTTTTAGGATCTTATCATTGTCCCTATCCTCCCAGCAGACACAGTTCCCAAGGAGCCATGGACCAAGAACATGGTTCATATCCCACTGCCCAGCTGTGTGACCTTAGGGGAGTTTCTGAACCTCTCTGTGCCTCCATTTCTTCCCATGTAAAATGGGGACAGAGGAACGGGGCTTGTGAGACGGCGCAGGGCGTAATGGTGGGTGCTGCCAAGTCTGACAACCTGACAAAGTCCGATTTCTGGAACTCACGTGGTGGAAGGTGAGAACTGATTCCTGCAAACTGTCCTCCGACCTCCACATATCTGCTGTGGTACACATACACACATCAATCAATCAATCAATCAATATTGGGAGGCAGAGGCACGCGTGGATTTCTGTGAGATTAAGGCCAGCCTGGTCTACATAGCTAGACATGGAGACCCTGTCTTAAAGAAACAAAAATAGGGGACTGGGGAGATGGCTCAGTGGTTAAGAGCATTGATTGCTCTTACGGAGAACCTGAGTTTGATTCCCAGCACCCACATAGTAGCTAACAACCATGTGTGACTCCACTTCCAGAGGATCTGATGTTCTCTTCTGATGGCCGCAAACATTGCGCAACACAAGTGCACTTACACACATGCAGGCAATACACTCAAACACACACACACACAATACAAATAAATAAACCCCAAAATAAACAAACAAAGGTAAATTAGCTGTTCGAACATCCTGTCTGCCTGGCCCTGGGGCAGGAGGAAACCAGTGTGTCTGTCTCAAAGGTCTCATTCCACCCTGAATGCTCTGGCCTGTCCCTAAGAACAGTGTCCACCCACAGCAGGTGGATACTGGCTTGAGTCTTCATGGTAGTTTGGTTGTGAGGGGATCTGGGGAAGACACAGAGTCATCCCAGAGTCTCTAAGTACCTCACTTCCCCAGGGTAGGTCGAGGGCTCAGAACACCTAGCAGAAGCAGTCAGCCACAGCCAGTAGATCCAGGTTCAAACCCAGTTCCACTGCCGCCTGGTAAGTGAGTCACTGAATCTCTCAGTGTCTTGGTCCCTTCATTTGGAAAAGGCTCCCGTGACAGGGTGGCTCTGAGGGGTCTGCAACTAGTACCCTGGACCCAGCAACAGCCTGGCAACCTGGGGTCTGAATGTGCCCACCTGTACTGCCTCCCCCAAGACAAACCCTCAAGACCAGGGCACACCAGGGTTCTTGTGACTCAGCTCCCTGGCAGAGCTTGCTTCCTGAGACAGGTCACCGCAGGCAGGCTGGGGCCTCTCCGGGCATGTGGGAGTCTGGGAGTGTGTGGTGGGGTGAGGGATGCAGGTCCATGCATGTCTCAGCCCCTGAGGATCCTGCGAGGGACTGGAGGGGGTCAGGCAGCCTTGGCCCTGCCCCACACTGACCTCTCTCCAAAGCTCAGGCTCTGTTTCTGTGCCTGGGAACCCAGGGGTCCACAGATGACAGTTTGTGAATACAGGGGCCAGGGGCCCAGCCTGACTGTGGTCAGGACACCTGCAAGCTGTGAGCCACTTCCAGGTCAGCTGCCTTTCTCCTAATATGCCTTTAGAGTCACCAGAGGTCACTAAGGACTGGACCAGAACTTGGGAGGAAGTCGGAGCCCCCCATGACGGCCCTGTCACTGCAGGCAGAAGGGCCATCCCAGAGGGTTTTCATGGGAAGGACATTAGCTTGGGCTCTGAGGGATCAATAGGAGTTCCTAGGCCTTGAATCAAGGCCTGATCTGGGAAGGTAAATGAAAGTCAGAGTCTCAGTTTAAATGTACCCACCCGTTGGCCAAACACTGCTCACAGGTCAGATTCTGCAGCACTGGGAAGGTGGAGGCTTGCAAGGTTTGAAGCCAGTCTAGACTACATGAAACTCTGTCTCAAAAAATGGTGGGGGAGGGGTGACATTAGGTAACAGTGCCTGTGGTCAAGTCCGGTACCCTGAGATCCACGTAAAGGTGGAAACAGAGAACGGATTCCCCTTTGACCTCTACATGCACACATCATGCCTGCACACACATGCAAAATTAATAAATAAAGTAATTAATCATTGTAAGCGGGTAGGCGAGTACTCAGTGTCCACAGTGGCTAGGAAGGTGGACCGTCACAGAGAAATGGGCGTGGGGGCAAACAGGAACAGAGGGGATCAGGTGGGGCCCAACAAGCAAGGTGCGTAAGACCCTCTGGAGGCCAGGTCAGCGTGGCTGGCGGTTCATGCCTGTCCCATTAAGAGCGAGGCCAGGGATCCTTCCTGCCCGCCATTCCTAGCCTAGGCAGGTCCCTGTCCTCCCTGAGCCATGGTCTCCTGGTATAAAATGGGTGACAAAAAAAGCGGCAATCAGGTGCCAAAGACAGCAACGTCTGCGGTGGGTTCGACAGACTCAGCAGAACCCTGGCCAAAGTGTGACAGACGGACAGCTACATGGTGCTGACGTGGGCTGGAGACATCTCTGCCTCGGTGACACATCTACTGCCCGTGTTCGCGAGAATCCAGGGACCCTCCCTCAGTGCCGAGTCCCAAGATGCTATGATCAAAACATCTCCAAACGTGGTGGCAGGTGCCACAGGCTTCGGGGCAGAGGCTGGTGAGGGGACGGGCGGCATCCTACAGAGCACAGGTCTCCGTGGCGCCCCGCCTGGCCTCAGCTACTCCTTAGTAAATGGACACAGTGCTCTCCTGCAGGGCTGTGGGGAGACCCCAGGACCCCGGAGTTGAAGGAAAGGTTTTGAAGGCCTGACACCTGTTTACCTTCCCTGGCTCCTGTCAACAGGAGGTTGACTCGTTCTCAGGAAAGAGCGCTGGACTCCATTCTGCACGTGGCCCTTGTCACTGTCCTTAGGCGACACAGACAGGGCAGGACAGCTGTGCTTCTACTCGCCACGGTAACCCTGATAAGCCACAGTATCTGGCAAACAGTAGGTGCTTAATAAACGGTGCAGAGCCAGCAAGACCGCTCAGTGGGTAGAGGGGTTTGTCACCAAGGCTGATGACCTGAATCTGATCCCTGGAAGCCCACACGGTAGGAGGAATTGACTGACTGCTGGTTGTCCTCTGACCTCCAGAGATATGCTGAGGTGTGTATGCGCCCTCCCAATAAGTAAGGAAATACACAAATAAATGGTGGAGGCCTTTTGAGTAGTCAGTCCCACAGATTGAAGCTCAAGATATGGAGACATGTGCAAAGGGAGAGGGGCAAGGCTCTAAGTCACGAGAGGCGGGGCCGGCCCTGCCGCCGAGCAGAGCCAAGGTGCCCTTTCATCCTACCACTTGTTTCCAGAACTTTCTCCTCTGTCCGGTCTGGGAGGTGAGGCTGGCCCCCGCACTGTACTCACATTTCCATTTCCGAAGGAGGGGAGCCCCGCAGAGCCCAGCCACCTCCACAGGGCCTGCGGGAAGGTGCCGTGGTCCCGCTCCGCCCTCAGTACCTGGGCTTCCAGGAAAGTGGTGTGGTGACCGACCATCTTGATGAAGGCCTAGCGGGGATAGAAGGTGATGTCATATCCACCAGCTCTGAGCACACGTCTGTGAGTCTTTAATTACTCTCACTGAGCTCCCTTCCCCCAGCCCCACCCCCACCTGTTGTCACAGCCAATAGTTTCCTCTGGCCACCTACATGGTCCATGCTATGGACCCATCTGCTCCCAGAGTGAACCTATCCTCAGCCTCCCTTTTACAGAGGGCAATCAAGGCTCAGAGAGGTTGGGTCACCAGCACAAGGTCACACAGCTGATAGTGGTACACTTATCAGCCGTCAAAGCCTTCTTCGTTGAAAACGGAACTTTTAGAAACAGCTCTAAAGATATAGAGTGGAATTCAAGAAGCTACCAGAATCTGAACAGGGAGCATGCAGGGAGGAACTGCCAGGTCCAGGTCCACAGGGGCTACCCAGCTCTGGACCTTAAGTACACAGCGTCCAACTCAGTACAAAACTCTGCAGTCAGGCTCTGGGTTCAAATCTAGGCCCTGTGCCCACTGGCCCTGTACCTTCGGCAAGTTACCTCATTTTAATTAACCTCTTGCGCTTAGGGGCTGGGGATGGAACCCCAGGCCCTTCCACATGCCAGGCAAGTACTCTACCACTGAGCCACACTCCAGTTCTTGGCTTCTTGAGACAGAGTCTCACACTGTAGTCAAGGCTGGCCCCAAACTTTTAGTTATTCCACCTCAGTCTTCCCAAGTGTTGGAGTACAGATGTGGGCCCTCTTACCAGCTAGCTTTGAGTGTGTGCATGCGTATACGTGTGTGTGTGTATAAGTCCATGTGTAGAGACAGGAAGTCGACATCACCATCAGATCATGTGTGGTCTCTTTTATGTCTCTTATTATCTCCCTTTACACTCAGCTTGTGTGCGTGTGTGTGTGTGTGTGTGTGTGTGAAGACACAGCCTCCCCAGGCCTTCCCCACCTGCTCCAGATATACAAAGACTCACATACCAGCCTTCCCTCACTGCATCGAACAGGTCCTCCCGTGCCCACAAGGCCACTGCCCTCTAGCCTGCTGCTCCCCTCTTGACCCCACAGTTCTCAGAAGTGGGCAGCCCCCTTCCCTACATAGACCCTGTCCTCCTGATCTGGCCCCCAGGCCCTCCTCTCTGGTCTTTCAGGCCTCAAAGGAGCCACACCCTCCTCCGAGGCCTTCCCTGACCTCTGATAACCTGGAGTTGTTGTGCAGTCCTGGTTCTTCCTGCCTGCATGTTCTCAGCCAGTGAGTTCTGTAAGGGAAGGGGCCAGTCAGTGAGGCTCAGAGGCCCAGGTCTGTAGGCTGAATGGCTACGTCAGCCTATTGTGTATGAGCGTGTGTGTGTTTCTAAGAGGGAGGATGATTTGTATGTATGCGTGTATGTATGAGACTGGGTATATGTCACTGTGTGTTTCTGTTTGTGTGTGTTTACTGGTATGTGAGCACTTGTATGTCAATGTATGGGAGGGTGGTCATGGACCACAACCAGAAAGCACCTTCTGACAGGTCTCTACCCTGAAGCTGGGGCCTCTCCACATCTGGCTGAGACCTGACTGCAGACCATTCCAATTTTACACTGCCTGCTACAGCGGACTGGAGGGATCTAGAGGGAACGGAGGCCGTGAGACATGCATTCCCAGGAGGAGCAGGACCCAGCAGTCCCAGTCAGGGCCACTGCTTCTGCTGGTCCACCTAAGCCCTGGGCCAGACCTGCAAGTCAGTGACATGTCCATGCACAGCACAGGGACAGTGAACCTTGCCTCTTGATGACCAGGGGACGAGGTGCTAGTCTCTGTGAACTCTTTACAGAAAACATGCCACTCTGCTGTCCACTGGACTGGAAAGGGAGGACATTCTGGAATACATCTGCAGTGGACCCAGTTTCACAGAAGGACCCTGTCCAGAAGGGGCCCTGACACCCAGCACTGTGCCACCCTGGATGAATCACTCTTGTGTCCCCACTGCTCTGTGACAAGAGTCACACGCCCGGGTTGCTGGGGGTTAAAGAGAGGTCTACACATGAAACCCTTACAGCTCTGGCTCAGAGTCACCCCTCAACAGAAGGCCCACCTGCTGGCCTAGGGATCACCTCAGAGTTTCCCAGTCCTGACTGACGAGCCACACTGATTCTGAGGGCAGGGTGGTCATGAGCTCTGTGATAAGCAGGAACACTACAGTGACCTGGGCCCCTGGCCAACAGGGCAGAATAGTGCCATCAGCCCAGATCAGGTCTGCCTTTATTGGCCTGTGACAAACACAAGTGTCTTTGGGGTGTGCATCTGGTGCAGTAGGTAGAGTGCTTATCCAGCACGCACAAAGCTCTGGGTTCAATATCCAGCACTGAACGAACCAGGCAAAGAGGCACACATCTGTAATTCCAATGTGTGGGAGGTGGGGATGGGAGAATCAAGAGTTCAAGGCCAGCCTCAATCACAGTGATTTTGAGACTAGCCTAGGCTATATGAGACTGTCTCAGAAACAAACAAGAAGCTGAAGAGACAACTCAGTGGTGAAAAGCACTGGCTGCTCTTGCTGAGGATCTGGGTTTGGTTCCCAGCATCCACACGATGGCTCACAACCATCCCTGACTCCAGTGCCAGGAGGTCAGACACCTTCTTCCAACCCCTGAGGGCACTGCATACATGGGTATACTATATACACACCTCAAGCTCATGATCTTCCCACTTCCGGCATCCCAGTGTGGGGACTGCAGGTGTGTGCCACTTCACCCGGCTGGGAACAAAGTTCTAACATACGCTATGGTATGTACGAACCTTGAAAATGCTGCTACACGACAGGAACCAGACACAAAGGCCACTCAGGGTGCGAGTTCATTCTATGAAATGTCCAGAACAGGTAGAATCACAGACAGAGAATGGGTGTCCAGGGGCTGGGAAGGACTGCTCACGGTTACAGAGTGTCTTCTTTCCCCAGGACACAGGAGGGAGCCCGAGCCCCCTGGGCAGCCAGCCTAGCCAAACCAGCAAGCTCCAGGCAAGACAGACCCCGTCTAAAGAAGGAAATAAAAGGCCAAGGGTGGCCACACATGCTTTTAGTACCAGGACTCCTTCTGTATGGAGGGGCCGTGCCTGTGGGATATGCAGCAGAGTCTAGAGATGTATTTGGTGGCTGTGTCCGGGGAGCAGGGAGGGAGAGGTACTGACAATCTTATGGGTGGGCTCGAGGTGCTGCTAACTAACTACCCTAGATGCACGAGGACAGGCCACAGGACTTTTCTAGCCCACAGGCAGTGCCAGGAGGCCTACATGTCTAACCACTAGGCTGTACCATCTTTACAGTGGCTCCTACTGGGATAGATGACACAGGATAGCCTTAGGGTGGAAGGCCCAGACAGCCCCTCCTGTAGCCAGCTCCCACAGCCCTGCTTGAGGTCCCCATGACCCCAGCTTCTGCCCCTTGTCGTCCTTCCAATGTCCCCACCTTAGCCCTGTCTGACACATGTCCCCCCACCCCGACCCTCCTGTCCCCTGCCTACATCTATCCCCAAACCTAGTTCCCTCCACAGACCCCATCTAGCAGAACGTGTCCTGATGTGTGGTCTGCAGATGACGGTTCTCAAGGTGCTCAAGTCTGTTTTTTGTCTTTGCTTTTGTTTTGAGACAGGGCCTAGAACTCACTATGGTGACTGGCCTGGAACACTCTATGTAGACCAGGCTGGATTCCAATTCACAGAGATCCACCTGCCTCTGCCACCCAAGTACCGGGATTATAGATGTACACTACTACAAAGAGCCAGCACTCTACCCAGTGAGCCACATCCCCAGTTCACGGGTGGCACACTGCTTGAAGACACTAAGTCTGTTACTATGGCAACAGAAAATCAGCATAGCAAAGCTTAACTGAGTGTCTCTGGGCAGGATGGAGGTGGCAGGCTGTCCTTCTCACTGTGACAGCCCCATAGTGGCGCATAGTAGGTCCTCAGTCCATGTTTATGAACACTAGAAGTCTAAGGCTTGGCAGCCAGGCTGACCCCAGGGCTTTGAGACCGCAATGCAGATCTTCCCTTCCTTCTTTCCAATGTGTGCAATAAAATCCAAATGAATCGGTTATTCCAAGGTCAAAGTTTTAATTATATTCTTGTTCACTCTCTGCTGTAGAGAATGTCAATTCTCTGTGAAGTCAGTTTCAAGCATCACGTTCACTTCCTGTGTGCTCAGGGGAGCCGAGTCCCATCTGGGCAGTGAGGGCTTCTATGGGGTGACTCAGAGTCCCGCCTCCTGGGGTTACCAGGAGACTGCTCTCTCAAACCTCAGCTCCTTCTCTAGGGACAGGGTTGGGGAGGGGACCGGCTGGGCACGTGGGAAGGGGAATGGCATGCTCTGAGTCCAGACTTGGATACAAGGGTAAGTCAAGTCAGTGGTGGGACAAGATGACAAGGTAGGGACTGGGGAACACAGGACAGCTGGGCAGCCATTGCTGTTCTCTCTGTCCTTGAATGAGGCCACGGCCTAGGAGGACAGCCCTCCCCTGACACCTCCCCCAGGTGTGGTTCATGGGAAAATACTTACTATGCACTTATACCCTGAAAGATAAACAATATCTAAGTACTGAAAAAAAAAATGGGCTCAGGCTGGGGAGATGGTTCATTGGGTAAGAGTCCCCGCAGTAAGAGCAAGAGGACTGGAGTTCAAATCCCTAGCACCCACATAAAAGCTGGGCATGGCTACTCATGGCCTAGAACCCGAGACGGGACTACTGCGGCTTGCCGGCCATCAGCCAAGATCCATGTTAAAGTCTTCGTGGCCATTCAACAGGTGTTCTTACCCACTGAGAACCTCCCCAGCCCTGAATTTCCAAAGGTTGCTTTAGCAGGGCAGCACTCGAGATGCAGGGCAGGTGGATCTCCGTACGTTCAAGGCCAGCCTGGTCTACATAGTGAGTTCCAGGTCAACTAGGGCTGCAGGGAGATCCTGTCTCGAAACAAACGAACAAGAGAAGATGTTTCAGAGTTTATTTTGATATAGAGGAGCTCGATCTTTCTTTCTTTCTTTCTTTCTTTCTTTCTTTCTTTTTTTTTTTTTCCTGAGACAGGGTCTCATTCTCTATCCTGACTGGCCTGGAACTTACAATGTAGCCCAGGCTGGCCTCAAACTTGCAGCAATCCTCCTGTCTGCCTTGGTGTTACACATCCATGTAATAATAAATGTATTAAGTCTGGGGAAAAAAAAGCCAGACCTGGTAGCACACATCTGTAACTCCAGCACTCAGAGAATAGTGCATTGTGGGAGGATAAGAAGTTCAAGATCATCCTTGACTATGTAGAGAATTTAATGTCAGCTTGCACTACCAGAAATCCTGTCTGAAAAAAAAAAAAAAGAAAAAGGTGGTGGCACTTGCCTTTAATCCCAGCCCTCCGGAGGCAGAGATAGGAGGACCTCTCTGAGTTCAAGGCCAGCCTGGTCTACATAGGGAGTCAGCTGTTGCTACAAGGGGACCATGCCCAAGACTCTGACCTCCATCCTCAATACCACAAATACAATGAGTAATAGAAAGAAGAACTTTGAATTTTTAAAAAATTATTGTCAAGAAAGAAACAAATTCTTATTTGTCAAAATACACACACACATACACAAACAAAAACAAAAAAAGCACCACCTGGCTGGCTGACCAGATGGCTCAGTAGGCAAAGGTACTCACCATTCAAACCTGAAAAGTTCCATCCCAGAACCCAAGTGAGGTGGAAGGAGAGAACTGAATCTGCTGAATTGTACTGAGGACCACACACACTCCCACACAGACCCTGTCCCCAGGCTCAGCGTCTTTCCAGGCGGCCTCAGCATTTTAGGAGCAAGGGCAAAGGCAGACAGGCTCCGAGCTCCCGGAAGCCTCGGTGTCCTGCACCTGCACCCACCTCCAGCCGGTCCACCTGGGCGTAGATGCTCCGCACCTCTGTCACTTTGGCCTTAAGCAATGGGATGTTTTCCTCCAACATCTGTGAAGTGTCGCTTCTGATCTGCAAAGCACAGCAAAGCTTGAGGTTTCCACAGGGCAATGTCCCCTCACCTCACCCACCCTAAGTAGATCCAAGCACCTAGCTCAGCAAAGGGACAAGCCAGAGTCCCAGTGAACCAGACTCCTTCCCTCCAGGGACCCAGTCCCGCCCAGCGATGATTAATGAACCAAGAATTAATCCTTGTCCCAAAGCCCTGGCAAGAGGTGCCTCAAAGAAAGGACCTTCATTTTGTAAGCCACTGAACATCAATCAGCCAACAGAAACACACCAAATCCCTTATCTAAACCAAAGGTGAAGGAAGCTGAGTTTTCACCGCACTGGAATATTAATGAGTTCATAATTATGTTTAATATTCACTAATAATGCCAACGAGATCACATGTTATCAGAGTGCTTCCTACATGAAGCACCTGAAGTATTTAAAGAAATGTGGGCCCAGGATTATTAACACCTCTCAGTTCTCAAAAGAAACTTCAAGTCCCCATTTTTATATAAAGAAGACTGAGTTTTAAAAGTTAGAAGCCAATTTCTGGTGTCAGGTATGGTGGCACACGTCTGTGGTCCCAGGACACTGGAGACAGGCAGGAGTTGAGTGACTGCCCGGCCTACAGTAAGATCCTTTCTCGGAAAAAAAAAGCTGATAGCTGGGTGTGGACAGCTGAGTGTGGTGGCGCACGCCTTTAGTGCCAGCACTGGGGAGGCAGAGGCAGGCAGATCTCTGAGACGGAGGACGGCCCAGTCTACATGGCGAGTTCTAGACCAGCTGGGGTTGCACAGGGACCCTGTCTTAAAAAGATTTCACCCCCAAAAAATCTGGGAGCAAAGGCAGAGCCTCATACCTGTAATCTTCCAGGGGGCTGTCAGAGGCTGACTCCCAGCATCTCAAACCCCCAGTCCAGTTCCACTTATTTGGGAATCTGCTTTGTGTCTGTTGGTGTGTGTGGGGCTGTGATGCACATGGAGTCCAGAGGCCAACCTCAGGTGCTGCTCCTCAGGCACCATTCACCTTTTTGTTTCTGAGAGAGGCTTCTCACTGGCTTGGAACTCACCATGAGGCTCGGCTGGCTGCCCAGGGAGCCCCAGGGACCCGCCTTCCCCGGCACCGGGACGGTAAGCGCGCACCAGCATGACCAGTTTTTTGTTAACATGGGTTCTCGGGATCAAACTCAGGTCCCTGTGTCAGCACTTTACCACTTGAGCCATCTCCCCAGCCTAGGATCTGTACTTCTAACTAAGGCTCCAAGGTGACTGGACTGGGACTTGTTGATTTTGTCTGGCTTTCCCCCTCTCCCTGTCTTAACCATTAGTATAGCATGGATGGCTCTTTCCTGTGGCCTTCTGGACCGATTTGCTAATCTCTTCAGTCACAAAGATTCCTTCCAGTACCTTCCATAGAGTCAGCTAGGTGGTCAAATTCCTTTAGTCTATTTTTATCATACAACATTTTTATTTTTTCTTCAATTATGACAGCTTTGCTGGGTATAGTAATGCAGATTGGCAGTTGTGTTTTGAAACTTAAAATACATCATTCTAAGCCCTTCTGGCTTTAAAGTTTTTGCTGAGTAATCTGGTGTTATTCTGATGGGCCTGCCTTTTTACATGGCTTGGTATTTCTCACTTCTGAGGCAGGCATAGGAGAGAGAGAGAGAGAGAGAGAGAGAGAGAGAGAGAGAGAGAGAGAGAGAGAGACAGAGACACACAGAGACAGAGAGAGACAGACACAGAGACACACAGAGACAGACAGAGAGACAGAGAGAAAGACAGAGAGGGACTGTGAGACGTGGCTGACAAGCACTGTACAGAATGCCTTCCAGGAAACTAGGTACAGAACAAAGTCCCGGTGCTTCACTGGGAGTGAAGAGGCCAAGGCACAGCCACAGAGACATAGTTGCTGCAGTGGTCAAATGCTAAAAAGCAAAAAATTAAAAGCTACTTAATGAGTGAGTGGCTGGTACAGCTGTCAGCTGCGCTGGCCTGAGAGGTGAAATTCTTGACTCTCTCTGGCTCCAACAGACTCTACATGGTACTGTCTTTATTTAAAACAGGGTCTCAGGGTCTAACTGTGTAGCCCTGGCTGACCTGGGACTTACTCATGTAGACCAGGCTGGCCTGGAACTCAGAGATTCATCTGCCTCTGCCTCCTGAGTTCTGGGATTAAAGGTGTGCACCACCATACCCAGCTTTTATTTTTTATTTTCTTCTATTTTTCTCTTCATGGTGTGTGTGTGTGTGTGTGTGTGTGTGTGTGTGTGTGTGTGTATGCACTCAAGTGTGCATGTGGAGGCCAGAGGTTAACACCACGTGTCCTCCTCCATTGCTCTCCAACATAGTTTTTGAGACAGGGTCTCACTGAACCTGGGGCTCAGCCAGGCTAGCTGGCCGGCCAGCCCCCGCAATCTTCCAGTCTCCTCCTCCCAGCATTTGAATTATGGACATTGATATGCCAGCTTTTATGTGGGTGCTGGGGATTTGAGTCCTCACGTCTGCATGGCAAGCACTGCATCCACGGAACCATCCCCCCACCCCTACTCTTTGAGACAGGGTCTTGCTAGGTGGCTCAAGCTAGCCTTGAACTTGTGACCCTCCTGCCTCAACCTCCTGAGTAACTGGGATGACAGGCCTGTACCAGCACATACTATCTTTTCATCCGCTTTTTGCATTATGCGACTCTGTCTCTGTCAACAGAATGACACCTGGCCCACCCTTGCCCTCAGCCCTCACTTGGCCGGCTTTCCTGTGATGCTCACCCATTGCCCTGTACCTCACCAAGCTCCTAAGTCGATCTCCATGCCCGCCTAGTCCTCATTCCCAGTCACGGCACCACCATCTCCTGCTCACCTGTCTCCACAGGGACACTCCCTTGTGCCCTGGTCCCAAGAGAATACAGATTGGCCCTTCCAGGGTGGCACCTGGCCTTGTGTACCTGCCTCCACTCCACTAGGACCCCAGGCTAGTCCTAGGCTTCCCTGTGGTTCTGCATTCTCAGCTGTGAAATGGGGCAAATGTCAGTGCTAAGAAAGAATGAACCAAGACCAGCAGGGCCTGAATGTGCTAGTAGGACCTCGTCCAGCCCACATAGGTTCAGGAGTGGTTCTTTGTTTCCAACTTTAAATTCAAGATTAGTTTTTCCAAGAAACAGCTGTATCTTGGACCAGGGCAGGACCAGGGGACAGTCAGGAGACAGCTAGGGGAGCCTGGGGTATCTTTGTAGCACCAGAAAGAGAGGAAGGAGCTGGAGAGGTGCTCAGTGGTTAAAAGCACTGGCTCCTCTTGGAGAGATCTGGTTTGGTTCCCAGCACCCACACGGTGCTGACCACCCTCTGTAGCTCCAGCTCCAGCGCCCTGCTCTGACCTTGGGCACCTGCACTCGCATGCACAGACCCACACATCACTTAGAAACAAAATACATGATGCCAAGTGTGGAGATGCACGTCTTTAATCCCAGCTTTCCAGCACTCCGGAGGCAGAGGCAGGCAGATCTCCGTGAGTTCAAGGCCAGTCTGGTCTACATCGTGAGTTCCAGGCTGATTGGAACTACAAGGAGACCCTGTCTCCAAAAGTCCAAAATAAATAAAACGAAAGTAAAATCTAATTTTTAAAAAATGTATGGTATGTGTGTGAATGCTTTGCCTGCATGTAAGTGTACCATGTGTGTGCAATGTCCTCAGAAGCCAGAAGAGGATATCAGGTTCCCTGGGTCTGTAGGTATAGAGATTGTTAGCCACCATATAGGTGCTGGGAACTGAACCTGGGTCCTCTGCAAGAGCAGTCAGTGCTCTTAACCACAGAGTCATCTCTCCAGCCCCCTAAAAATAAATTGAATCTTAAAAAAAAAAGATAGCCAAGTACAGGGCAACCTGAACAAGAAAATGATGTCACCATGGGTTATGAGCTGAGATACAGACCTAGACAGGCCCTGTAGACCCACAGTACATTGCAAGATGAGCCACGTGTGGGCAGGTGAGATGGTCCAGCAGGTGAGTGTGCGAGTTCGGTCCTTGGAACCCATATGGTGAAAGGAGAGAGCCACCTCCTCCGGTTGTCCCGTGACCTCCACACGCATGCTGTGGCATGTGCGCACACACACAGAGTAAAATACGACAAACAAAAAAGGTGTGGGGCCTGTGAGTCACAAACATTTGGGAACAGCAGGGTGGGACAGCCCTGCAATCCTTCTCAGGAAGTGAGGAGTGAGGCCTGTGAGTTCCCGGCCAGCCTGGTCAGCAGCCTGGTCATTCACAGCCAGGGCTGGACACAGCAGTGTACAACTTTAATCTTAGCACTCAGGAGGCTGAAGCAGGCGGATCTCTACTTGTTAGAGACTAGCCTGGTTTACATAGTGAGTTTCAGGTCAGCTGGAACTAAATTGTGAGACCCTGCCTCAAAATAATAAAATAAAATAAAAAGTCAGAGAGAGAGAGAGAAGAGGGGGGGGGGGAGAAAAAAAAGGAAGAAAATCCCATTCTGGTTTTCTAGTTTTTTGGAAACAAGGTCTCTTGTAGTCCAGGCTACCCTTGAACTATCTATGAAGCCAGGGCTAGCTCTGACTCCTGATCCTCCCATCTCTATGCCTGACTGATGAGATTACATGTGCCACCACACCTGATTTCTGTTTTGTTTTTGTTTTATGGGACAGAGTCTTGCTATGTAGTCCTGTCTGGCCTCCAACTCATGACAATCCGCCTGTCTCAGCCTTCTGAATATTGGAATTACCGGAATGAGCCATGACATCCAGCTTCAATCTGGTTTTAAGAGTAAGAAATCCAAGACTCAGAAAGACAAGTGACATGGTTCAAGGTCATGGAGCTACAAAGTAGGTGACAGAAGATTCCCGTCAGGATTGGTCGGAGCCCATTGTAACACCAGAGTTCTACAGGCCTGAGCTACGTGTAAACCCAGTCAGACCTAAAAGACCAAAGGCATAAAGGTGACCAGGATCTCAAGTTCAGGATACCACACTGTGAAGCCCAGGTTTCTAGATTGTTGCACTCAGCGAACATCAGCTGACCCTGGAGTCATATGCTCCTTTGGTCAACCATAGTCCCCACCGCTCCCCACAGTCTCCCCAACATGGCGTCCTTGTCTACCCTGAGCACTTCCTTATCTTAGAGGAGTTAGGAAAAAGAAAGAGCTGGAAGAGCTGAGAGCTGGAGGGCCCACTTAACAGGAGACCCCGCCCTAGCCTCTCCTCCCACCTCCCTGGAGCCCAGATGTCTGAGTGGGGAGGGCACTGAGGTCATCAAAGAAGGCTGGCTATCCAAGATGACCGGGACCCAGGGAAGAAGAGCCAAACTCAGGATACACACCAGTGCCAAATGCAGCACTGGGTCAAGGCCAACAGGAAGTGTTCTTCATTTATGTAGCCTCGGAGGTGGTTGCTTCTGGCAGAAGGTGGGCCTGAGGCCACTGGGGCTCCAAAGTGCCCACTGAGCTGGAGGCCCTGCAGACCCAGCCACTGTGCACAGCATCTTGGGTGTGGCTGTCCTCTGTCACATTGGTGACCAAGACAACAGCATTACTGGTCAGCATTTACTGATGGCTGACAAGTGCCATACCCACTGAGCCACATCATCCACCCCAGACTGTTTCTGAGACACAGCCTCGTGTAGACCAGGCTGGACTCAGACTCATGACATAGCAGAGAATGGTCTCCACCTCCCAAGTGCTGGGATTATAAACTTAGGCCGCCACACGGGACTTACATGTTGCTCAGGGCTGAACCCAGGGCTCCTTGTACACTTGGCAAGCACTCTACCAACTGAGCCACATCCGAAGGCTGGATGATGGTCTTCAGTCGTGGAAGGCACCCAAGGCTAGGCGGGACTTCCTTGGTCATGAATCTATGTCATCTTGTAATTCTGCCTTCCTGCAGGCTGGCATTCCTCATGCAGCTGCCCTCAGAGATCACTCCCCAGCTCTGTGCCCTGGGCAGGAAGGAACACCTCTGCTCTGGGGACCCTCTGTGACTTACATACATTCACATCAAACTTCAGCTCCAAGTGCTGTTCCCATATCAGCTCTCCACGCATCTGGTCTCCTAGTGGACAGATGTGTGATTGGTGACCAAGTCTGTTACCAATTTTTCCATAGACAGCATTGGGCCTAAATGGATTTCTGATCCCATGAAGACAAGGATGGACCAGAATCCGTCCAACCCTCAAGCTCAGTTCTTGGCCTGCTGAGCCCAAAGGTTATCCAGGCTGTCAGAATCCTTCTGGAAGAGCTGAATCCAGATCCACCTCTGAGCTGAAAGTTGACTGTTTAACAGTAACATCTTCACAGGGGCCTCTTGGGACACTCCTGTCTCCTCAGAGACTGAGGAAGGACACTTGAAGTGTCTGTTGTAGGCATGGGGACAACATGGTGCTTGGCATAAAGTAGGTACTCAATAAATACCAGAGCCTGTGCGGCTGTTACTCTTCAGGGGCTGAACCTCCGCTCCTCACCCAGGCTGGAAAGGCATCCTGTGCTCTGGAGACAGGCCCAACCTGGTCATAATTTAGAGCTCTACCCTTTGGGCCTTGAGATAAAAGCCTCACAGCTGTCTTTGTGAGTTTGTCTTTCACAAGCGTGGAATCTTCTAGAAAATTCTATCGTTGCTTTTAGGGATTCCACACCTGACTGGCCACCATCTGGGGGTACATGAGCTCCAAGAGATTTCTAGATAATTTGAACTTGTCTTCCCAGCTTCCTCACCCCGCTTGAGAATTTGATCCAGCAAACTAGTATAGTCAGCAAGGGGTTTGGAAAAGGAACTCGATGCCAACTAGGCCGCCATTTTCCACCAGGGCGAGAAGCCTCTCTGGGGCCTCCCAGGCCTGAAGCCATTTCCTGGCGGCCTCCATGTTTGCAGGGCCAGCTGCAAGGAGCTGAGGAGAGTTAAATATAGTCTCAGGATCCCGCTGCTCAGCTGCGGGCATGGGTGCCTAAGAGTGCCACCTTGTGGCCGGCGCCAGGCTCCTCTGTGCAATGGAAACCAGCTCAGCCATCTCAGAGGGAAGGAGATCAGGATGACCGTCCAGGAAGTACTTGGGAGAGAGAGTGGGAGGAAGGGGGGAGGTAGGAGGGCCAGCCACGTGGCTCTCCCCTCCCCGCTGGCCGCTGGCCCATTTCTTCTGACTGCTAAGTCATCACCAACATGGCTTCTCCAGAAAACTCCAGAAAAGGCCCAGAGTGGGTGGGGCAGTGAACCTAGGCCTCTCGGGTGGACTCTTACCATGTCAGCCAGGCTGCAGAACTCTTCCAGTGCCAGGAGAATCCTGTCCACGGCCACCTCCACCTCCCTCGCCTGCAAAGACAGAGTCCTGCGATTAGCAATGGTTTCCAGGGAGACAAACCCCCTTCATTTTCTTTCTTTCTTTCTTTTTTTTTTTTTTTTTAAAGCAAAGAATTAGACTGAGATGTCCAGTTCCTTCTAGACCCTCTTCCCTTTTCCAGTGCTCTGTAACCTTGTTTAAAACAGTGGGAACTGGCAGCAAGCTTGACCTCCATCCACAGAGGGCTGGTTAAACCACCTCAGATCACTCCTCCAGCCCTTTCTACAGAAGCCTGAAATAATGGCTAGTAGGAAATAACAATGTCACCTTCATCTTCTACAGTAGACAGAGGTTGACCTGGAGGTTCAGAGAGGTGAGGTAACCCTGCCCAGGGTCACACGGCTAAGGTGCAGGGCAGAGTTCCAAGGTAGGTCGGAGTCCACAGCCTTCAAGCCTGTGCTTATAAACAGAACATGGTGACCTGTCCATCCCAAGCAACCATGGAGAAGAAAGCCAGACACAGGAATTAGAGCAGGCAACCTTTTTTGGGGGGCTGGGGAGATGGCTCAGTGGGTACTACTGCACAAGTGTAGGGACCTGAGTTTGGATCCCCAGCACCCACATAAAAAGTCAGGCATGGTGCTGCATTCCTGTAACCACAGTGCTGGGAGGGGAATGGGGGGTGTGGATAAGAGCCAGTCAACCTACTCAAAGCAACAGAGCTCCAGGTTCAGTGACAGACCCTGTTTCAAAAAGTAAGGTGAGCTGGGCCTGGTGGCATATGTCTTTAGTTCCAGCCCTTGAGGAAGAAGTAGGGAGCCTCTGAGTTCAAGGCCGGCCTGGTACATAGTGAGTTCCAGGCCAGCCAAGGCTATACATATAGTGAGACACTACCTCAAAACCAAAAATAAAACCCAAAAGTAAGGTGGAGAATGACTAAGACCCCAGTGTTGACTCTGGCCTCCATAGGAGCCCACAGCGCAGAGCACGCCCACATACACATCACACACACTAATTTATTTAATTAGTTTCTCAAAAGGGCTGACAAGATGACTAGAGGATAATGGTACTTGCAGCCAAGCCTAATGACCTGAGTTCAATCCCTAGGACCCACACATATAAGTAAACACAATTCTTAGAGAAGTATTTTAAAAAACAAAACTCTTTGTAACCAAGCACAAAGATGACCACAGTCCAATGGAGAAGGGCTTCCTATGATCCCATCCTAACAGGTTAGAGCCAGAAATTGTGCTTATACTAAGGTTACTTGGCGACCAATAGAAAGTCAAAAGTAAGTGGGCATTGTAGTTTATCAGCAAACGCTCTGGAACAGGAGCTGGCTTGGGGTGGGGGTGGGGTGACTGAATGTCCCTCCTGACTGGAAGGTTCCGGAGCTCTGCAGAGACACAGGTAGAAGTCCCCAGAGACGGGTGTGGCTTCCTGGTACAGTACAGGTTTAGGTTAGCATGTAAGGGGCCCCGAGTTTCACCCCAGTTCCAAAAACAAAACAAAAATAAGAAGACAGAGCCAGAAATTCTAATTTTATGGGAAACATCCCAATTTCTAAAGGTTTGCATATATTTTTTTAAAGAAATTTTTTAAAGGTCTGGAGAGATGGCTCCGTGGTTAAAATCACTGGCTGTTCTTACAGAGAACCAGGGCGCAGTTCCCAGCAGCTATATGGTGGCTAACTACTGTCCAGAACTCCAGTCCCAGGGGATCTGAACTGAACCCCCCCCACTTCTGGCCTCCTCAAGCACCTGCACGCCATGGTGCACTCACACTCTGGCATACACATATACACATAAAACAAAATAAATTTAATTAAAATGATAAGCTTTGACAAGATACAGGCCAGCCAAACCAAACAGGACCCTGCTTGAGAGGCCCTGCTGGCACAGGCCCTGAGTGGTGGCCAGATTTTACTCACTTATGGGAAAATCAGTCCAGGCCTTCCCAGCACCTCTTTGCTGACCATAAAACCCCAGCACAGGCTGGTCCAATTACCAGGTAGAGAGGCCCAGTCTTATCCTGCACACAAGCCCCTCTCTCCAGCTGACCCCGCCTCTGTGGCCAGCCGAGGGCTCCGAGCCAGTCACCTGTCCCCTCCAGCAGGTCTGTACTGCAGCCTGAGCCCCAGCACAGACCATACTGCAGGTGTCTCCAGCTGGAGAACTGGGGCGGGCTGTGACTCTAGACTCTGGAGCCCTCAGCACAGCCAGACTACTTCTGGGTTGCCCCAGACGGATGCCACAGGAAAAGGGCCTCGGTGACAGTCAGCAGGGCGTGTGCTGGAAGGTCCAGACAGAGCAAAAGACACTGCAGGGGCGGAACCAGAGGCCACTGAGTGGAGAGAAGCCAGCACTCCTCTGTCCAAAGGAGGGCAGGAGAGAGTGGATGAGCAGGGTTAGGGACCCCAGGGGGTGAGGAGCTGTTAACCCTAGTCCTGCCCCTGCCAAGGCCACTGGAGCCTGGCTCCAGCTGACCCGGAGCAGTCTACCCTGATGCCCAGAACACTCTTGTCTATGAGGCCCATCTCAACCACTGGACAGCTCAGGAGGGACTTGCATGGAAGCTGGGGTGGACTCTGGGGAGGGAGGGACGGAGGGAGGGATGGAGGCAGGCCGTTACACATTCAGCTCTGTCCTGAGTTCAAATCCTGCCACACAGTGTTAGGTGAATGGCTTAGTATCTGGACTTCTATGGATGCACTGACAGGAGCCATCACTCTCTCGTGTTAGAATGGTTGGGCAGTCCACCCTGACCCAGTGAGCCCTGAGGCAGAGCTCTGGCTCATCATACACACAGAGTGGGTCATTTCACCTCATTCTCATAAGAACCTTCTGTCAGGTGTTACTATTGCTCCTCTGTGTTATCTGAAGAATGGGACAAGAGGCGTTGTATCATTTGCTTCAGGTTACACAGCAAGTAAACACTGAAGCTAGAATTTGACTCAGCATTCTAGCCCCCAGCTGACATCTGTCCCTTAAAAAACATTTTCATTTTATGAGTGTACTGCCTGCATGTATGTAAGTGCACTCGTGCATACAATGCCCACAGAGGCCAGAAAAGGGCATCAGATTCCCTGGAACTGGAGCTTCAGATAGTTTTAAGTCACCCTATGGATGCTGGGAACTGAACCTGGATCCTCTGCAAGAGCAGCCAGTGTTCTTAACCACTGAGCCATCTCTCCAGCCCCAGAACTGTGTCCTTTGATTGCATCAGCTACGGTCTCTCCCTTGTCCACTTCCTGGGATCTAGGGTGGTGCCCGGAAACAGGAAAGCATAAAGACAGGTTACCGACGGGCCCACTTAATGGAGGAACACCAAAATATTCCCAATCCACAGGAAGGCACTCAGGTTCCGCCACCAGGTCCTCAAAGCATTTCCAGGACAGTTCTCTCCAGATAATCCCACAAGTGGCCTCAGGAAGGATCTCTCGGGCTGCAGCCCACTCGCCTTTACACCGGCCCCTCTGTCTTCGCCCTGGGTATAACTCGTTCCACTCTGTGGGGAAGGAGGCAGGCAGGTTCACTTAAGCAACAGGCAGGACAAAGGAGTGGAGCGACAGGCATGAATCACGGCTCTCTCTCTTCCACTCACCCCTTCTGCCAAGGTGCCACTGTGAGCTTTCCAGCTGGACGGGCCCTGGAGGGTCTGGCCTTGCCCCAGGGCAAAGGAATTGACTACACCTGGGTCAAATGCAAATACAGCCTTCCAGTTCTCAGACAGAAGACTTCAGTTTCCCAGACTCTTCTTTGTTTTCCTTTCATTTCCCAACCATCCAGCCTGGCAGGTAGTCCTTGGTTCTTCTTTAGAACGCTGGCCAAGGGTCCTGGAAGTCCTCCACCTCCATCTGCCCGTGGCACTGTCATCTCCTGCTGGGACTTCTGCAGCAGCCTGCTCTCCGCTTTCCTCTTTCAGTCCACTCAGCTGTTAGACCAAAGACCTCTGGAGTTCAGAAGCCTCTGCTGGACCCCAACACAACCCCTGGAACAAGCCCCGAGGGAGTGTGCACACAGAGCAACCCACCTGATCCCTCTCAAGGGCCAGTACGAATGAAAAACTATCTGTTGCTTTGGAAACTAGCTCCTCAGGAGGGTTAGGGAGGACCCCATGACCAAGCAATCCACCCAGAATTAGAAAGGCGTGTGCTCACAAACCTACGTGTTATTCATAACAGTCAAAAGGTAGACTGGCTGGTAATGTAGTGTGGCTCAGTCAGTAGAGCTCCAGCCTAGCACACAGGAAACCCTGAGTTTGATCCCTGGCACCCCATAAATCCAGTATGGTAGATTGCCACACTCGCAATCCCAGCACTCAGAAAATGGAGGCAAGAGATCCTAAGTTTTAGGTCCATCCTCAGCCATCTAGCAATTTGAGGTTTGAGGCCAGCCTGGGCTGCAAGAGACCCCACTTAAATTTAAAAAAAAAAAAAAAAAAAAAGGAAAATGAGCCAGCCATATGGTGCAGGCGCACCAGGAGGGCAGGACCACAGTTTGGACTGCATAGCAGAGATGGTATCACAATAAAACAGGGCCCTGGAGATAGCTCATCAATAAAGACACTTGCAGAAAAATTTCAGGACACCAGAACACACAGAGGACAGAACTGAGTCCACCACAGCTGACCTCTGACCTTCACGAGGCACTCACAATCACCATAATAAAATTTTAAAAATTAAAAAGCCAAGCCAGGTGTGGTGGCTCATGTGTTTAATCCAAGCACTCGGGAAGTAGAGGCAGGAAGGTCTCAATGAGATTGAGGCCAGCCTGGTCTACACAGTGAATTCCAAGTCAGCTGGGGCTACAGGGAAACCCTGTCTCAAAAATCAAACAAAAACCAAACAACAAAGAAAACAAATTTTTTTTAAAATTTTATGTGTAAGAGTGTTTTGCCTGCATGTGTGTATGTGCACCCATGTCATGCCCTGCCAGTGGAGGTCAGAAGAGGGTGCTGGATCCCCTGGAACTGGAATTACTGACAGTTGTTAGCCACCATGTAGGTGCTGGGAACTGAACCCAGGTCCTCTTCAAGAGTAGTCAGTGCTCTTAACCACTGAGCCAATGACAGTGAACTAATAAACGGACAAGAAATGTGGTCCACACACACAATGGAACGCTAACATTCCAACCACTGAAAACAGATAAAGGGCCAGCAAGGTGGCTCAGAGAGTAAGGTCGCTTCCTCCAAGCCCAACAACTTGAGTTCAAGCCTCAGAATCTACCTAGTGGAAGGAGACAATCAACTCTCACAAGCTGTCCTCTGACCTGCCGTGGCACATATCCACCCACCCAAATACATACAATGATAAATAAAGGCAAACAAAAGGACATATAAAGTCTAGTTGATGGTGATAAATTCTTGAGAGAAAGGTGCATCAGAGCAGGAGTGGGAAGGAGAGCTGCAGGACCCAGGGCACTTCACCCAGAAACTGGTGGAACAGGGCTGGAGAGATGGCTCAGCAGTTAAGAGCACCGGCTGCTCTTGCAGAGGACCCAGGTTCGATTCCCGGCACCCACATGGTGGCTAACAACCATCCTAACTCCAGTTCCAGAGAATCTGACACCCTCTTCTGACCTCTGCAGGCACTGCATGACATGGATGTATCACATATGTGCATGCATACACATAAAGTAAAAAAATAACAAAAATAAAATAATATAAATATAAATAAATAAAAATAATAAATGGCTGGGCAAAAACTGGAGCAAGTGAGGGCTGAGCTTTACCAGTGAAGGGGCAGTGGTTCTGGAGTGAAGAAGAGAGAGCAGGTTCCATCCCGGGGCATGAGCCTCCGGCACGGAGGGCAGGGAGGCGGGAGGGCCCACGTGGTCTAGGGTTGGGGAGCTTCTGTTAGGTGCCTTCTGAGTGTGCTAGAAAAAGGGGAGAGATTGTTTTTGTTTTGAGTCAGTATCTCACTATATGGTGCCCTGGCTGCTCTGGAACTCATTATGTAGACCAGGCTGGCCTTAAACTCAGAGATTTACAGGCCTCTGCCTGTTGGGATTAAAGACGTGCACCACCATGCTTGGTCATGAGGAGGAGTTTTTTAAAAACAAGATATAACTCACGTAACTTCAAACATCTGATCTTTCTACCATCACCGCCTTAGTGCTGGGATTACAGGCTACCACGCAGTGCAGGAGTGGAATCCAGGGCTTCCCTGCAGTAGACCAGCACTCTACTGAGTCCCATCCCTGACCCGTGTGGTATATTTTTCTTATTCGTACCACCATTCATCAGAACGAAACACCAGTGGTCTCAGGCTTCAGTAGCTTAGGTTCCAGCTCCCTCCCCACCCATGGTCCCTTGGGTCACATGACTGGCACTGGGCCACCTAGAGGGGATCCACTCCTCCCCACCCCTGCGCCCAGCTAGTGTCTGACATGACTTGGTCGGGAGCCTGTGATGGAAATAACTGTTGTGGTTTGAATATGTTCCTCGAATAGTTCTCGAGTGGGAAACTTTGTCCCCATGGCAACGGTGTTGAGGGGTGAAGCTTCTCAGAAGTTCTGCCTGGATTAATGTCAGCATCTCAGGAGTAGATCTGCTGCCTCAATATCCAGTCAGCCCTCGCCTGCTCCCTCCTGAAATCTTGCCTCCATTTCAAACTTCCCAGCCTCCAGAACCATGAGCCAGATCGATTGTACTCTCTAAGAATAACCTAGTCCAGGTATCTGTTACAGTAGCTCAAGATGGGTGGAGTGCAGGGTGTCTGTGACTTCCTGGTCCAGGCCTTCACCATAGCTGACTCACCCTCCTGTAAGCCCCGGCTGCAAAACAGCCTGGGCCATTCTGCTGAGAGGGAACAGAGGTGGGAAGGCCACGTGGAATCAGAGCTCAGCTGACACTGTGGACAGGTGTATGGACAAAGCCTCACTGGACCTGCTGGAGCGGACCACCCGGGCCCGTGCAGCTCTGGGACCCAGGGGCTCCATTCACATCCTGACCTCACGGAGTGGCTGTTTTGAGAAGCTCCTTACCCAAGAACTGGTAATCAATGCAGGGCTCAAGGAAGATTCATTACAGGAAAAGAGGGAGGGAGGGAGAGAATAACGAGGGAGGGAGAGAGGGAGGGAGGGAGGGAGGGAGAGGGGGAAGGAGGGAGGGAAGGCTCCAGCCTGAGAAGGGCAGTGTAGACCCCTCTTGTCCCAGCTCACATTTCACACTGTGCGTCCTTCACGCCATCTCTGTGCTTCAACCTCCCCATCTGAAGGTGACGGAGACTGGAAATCCTGCTCCAAGTCCCTACCTTGGGGTGGACGAGACAAGTCAACTCCCAGAAGCCCACTCCCTATACCATGTGACCGTAACCTGACTCTTTAGGGTTTCTACAGACAGGACAGCAGCCAGGCAGGTGGGGATGCAAAGAAGCAGGCCAGGCCCAAGGGTGTCCCTGAAGAGCCCTGATGACAGGAGAAGGAAGCTTCCCCCAGAGAAAACTGCAGTGCACAGGAGAGGATGAGAGACCCTCCCAGTCTAAGTTTAAAGGGACAACGGGGAGGGCGAGCAGGACCTGGTGCCCCATCTCAAGGGGCAGAGGCTACGTGTGCCAGGCAGAATATGCCATGCTGCTCTGTCAAGAGGAGTGGTGCTCCAGACATGATGCCAATCCTCTCAATTTGAGCAATTTACACGATAAATCAGAAAACACTGGGTATTCTCAGATCAGCCTATCCAGAGGATGCATGAGGCCTCCAAGCGTCTGACCAATCTGAGTGCAAAGAAGTACGAAGCATCCAGAACCCAAGCTGTACAGGAAGGGGTGGTAAAGGAGGTATAGGGTTTGGGGTGTAACAATAGTCGTAATGATTGACAGCTACAGTGTTGGGAATATACTAAAAGTCATTAAACTGTGCATTTCTTTGTTGTTTTTGAGACAGGGTTTCATGTAGCCCAGGCTGGTCTGGAACCAAGACTATGTAGCCCAGAATGGAATGACCATGAGCCTTGATCCTCCCGCCTTCACTTGGGACTCCAGGAGCATGCACAGTGCCAGCTCTGACTCACATATGTGTGCATTTGTGTGCACATCTGTGCATGGGCAGAGGCCAGGTGCTGGGTGTCTGGCTCTATCACACGCCACTTTATTCCCTTGAACAGGATCTCGCAGTGAACCTGGAGGACCGGCGGCCCCATCGATCTTCCTCTCTGCCTCCCACAGCACTGGGGTTACAGGCACAAGTGTCATCATGCCTGGCTTTTTACATGCGTTCTGGGGATTTGAACTTGGACTTCATGCTTGTGCAGCAAGTGCTTTGAACTTCGGGGCCAAATCCCCAGCCCCTCACTCACAGGTCTCTAATTCAACACCTAAAACTCCAATGTTGGACCTGAAGAGGACTCAGCAGTTAAGAATGTGTGCTGCTCTTACACAGGACCCGAGTTCCATTCCCAGCACCAGACTGGACAGTCTACAACCACCTGTAGCTCCAGCTCCAAAGAATCCAATGCCTCTGGCCTCCAAGGGAACCTGCACTCAGTCTCAAGCGTGTGCATAGACACACACACACACACACATATACACATTTTAAAATAACAAAAATAAGGGCTGGAGAGAAGGCTCAGCAGTTAAGAATGTGCAGAGGACCAGTTCAATTCCTAGCACCCACATGGTGGCTAACATGTAACTCCAGCTCTGGGAGAGCCAATGCCTTCGTGTGACATCTGCAGGCTCCTACATACATGTGGTGCATTTATATACAGGCAAGCAAAACATACATACATATAAAATTTTTTAAAAAATCTTTAATGAATTATTTTAGTTGGATCGCAGTGGTACATGCCTTTGATCCCAGTACTCAGGAGGCAGAGACAGGCAGATGCCTGGTCTACAGAGTGAATTCCAAGTCAGTTGGGGCTACAGGGAGACCCTGTCTCAAAAAAGACCAAAAAATTTTTTTGATTATTTATTTATGTGTGTGATTCCAGCACTTGGGAGGTAAAGGTAGGCGGATCAGGAGTTCAAGGGTCATTTTCAGTTACAAAGTGAGTTTGAAGCCAGCCTGGGCTATATGAGACCATGTCTTAAAAACAAACAAAAGAATTTCGAGAACTCTGAAACCGGACATGGCGGCAGACACCTTTATTTTTATTTATTTTTACTGTGTGTGCATGCCCGTCGTGCCTGCATGTATATGAGGGCACCAGGGTAGTGGCTCACACCTTTAATCCTAGCACTTGGAAGGCTGAGGCAGGAGGATTGCCCAGAGTTTGAGGCCAGCCTGGTCTGTACAGTGAGTTCCAGGCTAACCAAGGGCTATACAGTGAGATCCTGTTTCAACAAAACCAAAACCAAACCAAAATGCATAGCAAACTGATCCGAGCCCAGCACTGAGCTATGTGTCCAGGAGACCTCATCCCAGGGCCAGGGTTCCTCCACTCATTCCAGCAAAGACCCTGGCATGGGAATGGGCTGGGTCCTTCATTTCCTCACTTCTGGACTGTTCCTTCTCTGGGAGATATAAGTAATGTCTACTCTGTCCTCCTAAGATCCTAACAACAAAGCAAAGTACAGATCCCCAAAGTTCACTCTAGGGAACCAGTGAGTTGACTGGGGGAGGGGTTACTGGAGGGCTCTGGGTGACCCCAAAGCAGCCACACTGATGTCTCACCCCAACACAGAGGGCACTCTGCCCCAGCCACACAGACAGAGCCCCTCTCCAGTTAACCTCCCCAGCCTATGGACTTTAAGCTCCTCCCAAGACTACAGACCAAGTACAATGGCAGCACAGCACTGGCCCCGAGGAGGAAGGTCAACTCAGCCAGCCAGCCAGCGATGGACTCTTCAAACAGGGACAGCTGATCTGATGAAGCAGCAGCTGTGACTCTGACACAGGCCCATCTCATCCGGCCAAGTCTCATTGCACCTGGACCACTGGGCGTGTTTGCTCAGTCTCGGAGCCCTCGCACCCAGCCCTCCCCGTCGAGCATGAGCACTTCCTCTGAACTGTCCCCAGAAGAGGAAGTGAGAGAGCGAGAGAGAGAGAAACTGGAAGTATCGAGCCACAGCAGATGCCTCATGGTTCCTTCCTGGCGGGTAAGGCAGTACCAGGTGCCTGCACAGCTCCGCCCTCCCGGCCAGCCTCAGCTCCCTCCCTTGGCACCCCACCAGCAGCTCTTCTCCCCATCCCTAAGAACACTCTGCTTCTGACCCACACAGAAGAACCAGTCCCGGGAGACCGGGGGCCTGGGTGTGTTAGATGGAGTCTTGCTATGGTCCTGGCTGATCTGAAATTTTCTATCAGGCCTTCTACTTACAACAATCCTACCACAGCCTCCCAAGGGCTGGTTTGGGACTAGGGAGGTTTTCCTGCTGGTGTTGGCCAACTCAGATCTTTTCTGCTTCAGGACTTAACCTACTATGGCGATGCCTACTCAACTGGCTCACTCTCAAGTGCTTACCCCTCAGATTCGTTTTCTTTGAGAGCCCCTACTCTAAGACACACAGTCATGCCGTGACACATCCCCCCAGGGTGTCACTGAGGTATTCATGACAAGTTAGAGGTCTTATCTATCATGTGCTGGCTATTGGACTGTCACCTGTGGACAGGTCCCCCACACAGCAGGGACTCCTGGTACTGAAAGAAGCAGGCCACAGCAGGAGGCCCGGCACACACCTAGGGCCGGACTGAACTGCTCTACTGCTCTATTTATTTATTTATTTAAAATTTTTTAGATTTATTTTTATTACTTAAAAAATTTTTATTATTTTTATTTTATGCATATGAGTGTATTGCCTATGTGTGTAAGTGCACCCGTGTCATGCATTGCCAGCATAGGTCAGAAGAGGCATCGAATTCCCTGGAACTGGAGTTACAGGTTGTTGTTAGCCACCGTATGGGTGCTGGGAACTGAACCTAGGTCCTCCCCAAGAGCAGGCAATGGTCTTAACCACTGAGTCATCTCTCCAGCCCAGATTTATTTATTTTTAAAAAATATTTTATTTTATGTGTATGAGTGTATAACCTACATGTATAAGATGTGTAAGTGCACCCGTGTTGTGCAATACCCAGGGAGGTCAGAAGAGGCTCGGATCCCCTGGAACTGGAGTTGTGGTCAGTTATAAATGTCATGTGGGTGCTGGGAACTGAACCCAGGTCCTCTGCAAGAGCAGCCAGTTCTCTTAACTGCTGAGCCATCTCTCTAGTCCTTCCTGCTCCATTTAAAAGTCAAAAGTGGGAGCTAGGCTCTGGCCTAGCATTCAGGAGACACTGGGTTTGATCCCTAACATTGCATAAGCCCCATGTACTGGCCCATTTCCGTGTGGCTGTAGATAGCCATCACCTTGGAAAGGTGACCTCCCTGATCCTGTGAGAGGATGCTCCAGGTAGGCCGAAGTTTGAAATACTGGCTCCACAGTGAAGTCCTTGGAAAACACTACTACTGGGCCGGCGACATGGCTCAGTGGGTAAGGGTATTGCTGCATACACTTGGCAACCTAAGTTCAATCTCTGGATCCCACATAGAGGTAGAAAGAACCGACTTCCTCAAGTTGTCTTCTGACCCCCACATAAACACTGGGGAGTGCTTGTCCCCCCACCACACAATAATAGGAAAATTTAAAAAAGAAACACTATTATTTTCAATAGGGTGAAATTAATTTCACTTTCTTCTTTTTTTTTTTTTTTTTTTTCATGTGGCTCCTACACCACTTAAAATGACACAGGTAGACCAGGTGTGGTGGCGCATGACTGCAACTCCAACACTTGAGAGGCTGACGGAGGAAGATTGCCAAGAGATTGAGGCCAGCGTGGGTTAAGACCTAGCCTCACAAGACAAAAAATCAGCAGTTTGGTGGATGCGCCTTGAGTCCCAGGGCTTGGGAGCCAGAGACAGGCGGATGTCTGTGAGTTTGAGCCCAGCCTGGTCTGCAAAGTGAGTTCCAGGCTAGGGGGTTATACGGAGATTCTGTCACAACAAAGCAAAGCAAAACAAAACAAAAACCCCCAACCCCCAAACAAAGCAATAGGTGAAAGCAGACAAGAGGATCAGAAGTTCAAGGTCATTCTCAGCTATACAGCAAGTTCAAGACCAGCCAAGGCTACATAAGACTGCCTCAAAAACAATAAAAGTCCAAACAAAATTCCATAGATGGCTCATATTTGTGGCTTGAATTATATTTCTTATGATGCTGGAGATAGAAACTGGAATCCAGGGCCTGGGGTTGGCTTGGCAGGCGCTTTACCACCATGCTCCCGGCCCTTCAAATTAATTGCTGTTTCTACTGGACTTTTGTGAGTGCGCGTGCATGCGCACAAGTGTGTGTGTGTATGTGTGTGTGTGTGCATCCTATCCTGGTGTCCACAGAGGCAGAAGAGGTGGTCCGATCCCCTGCAGCTGAGTTACAGGTGGTTGTCAGCCACCATGTGGGTGCTGGGAAACAAACTCAGGTCCTCTGCAAAAGTAGCTGTTCAGCCCACTGACATGGTCTTACTAGGCAAGCCTGGCTGACCTGAATTCAGGGAGCCTGCCTCTCTGCCTGCCAAGTGCAGGGACTAAAAGCAGAAGCAAGCCACAGCCTAATTAATTAATTAATTACTAATTAACTGTTTGTTTATTGTGTGTGATGGTGCTGAAAATGGTACCCAGGCCCATGTGCACACTAGATAAGAGGTCTACCACTGAGCTACATCCCCAGCCTTCATGGTTTTGAGATAGGATCTTCCTATATAGCCCAGGCCTGTATCACCACACCTGGTTTGTGTGGGGCTGGGGATTTAACCCAACATCAGCAACTCTCTCAGCTGAGCCACATCCCCAACCATCACCGTTTCTTTTAAATACTTCTGTACTGCTCTGAGGATCTGAAAAGTGAGTGGGTGGTATTTCTAGGTAGAGAACTTAGGAAACTTTCTCACAGCACCGTCAACAGACCGCCTGCAGCTGGAAGGAATCTAGTTTTAGATCTACTTTGTATTTCTGTTTTTAAAATAGAAAGCGCCGACAGGGACCTGGTGTTTTCCCCTTAGCAACAGGAGCGGCCTGCGGCCTCCGGGCTTCCTGGCGCCCACTCGGCTCTCCAGGCCCCTGGCCAAGCTCCGAGGAGAGTTGAAGGGGCTTCACAGAGGCTGGACCTGGACAACGCCCTCGGGGCCACTCCTGACCTAAGATCGCCCCAAACACATTCAGCCCGCGTCCCCCCAACGCCCCCACCCCCGCCAAAACCGGGTGGATGCTGGTCCCCAGGGACCAGGTGGAACGGGCCCTGAATGTGGGTAAGCCACTTCCCAGGTGGGGAAGGAAGATGGTGTGGATGGGACCCGGGAGGGGATGGGACCCGGAGGGAATGGGACCCGAAGGGGATGTGTCCCGGGAGGGGATGGGACCCAGAGGGGATGGGACCCGGAGGGGATGGGACCCAGAGGGGATGGGACCCAGAGGGGATGGGACCCGGAGGGGATGTGTTCCGGGAGGGGATGGGACCCAGAGGGGATGGGACCCGAAGGGGCTGAGCCGGGGTCTGCGGCAGCACGGGGCAGGCGCGACCTGCGGCGCATATCCGGGTGACCCCGGGCAGCCAGGGCTGCAGAAAGGTGACACCCGCCGCACCCCGCAGGGAGAGGCTGGGGAAGCGGAGGTCGCGATCCAGGTCCAGGGCGCCCGAGCTGGGCACCGCGCTCCCCGCACACCCGCGGCCCTTACCTCTGCCCCCAGCTCCGGGGTCAGGAAGAGCGCGAGCTCGCTCGCTCCGCTGCGCACCGGCTCCGGCCGCTCGGCGTCCGGGAGCAGCGTCCGGAGGACCGTGGGTCGGCGGCTGGAGGCTGTCCCGAGCTGGCCGCGGCTCCCGGCCTGGGGCCCCGCCCCCTAGCTGCACGCCCGGAGGCCCGCCTGGCGGAGGCGGGACAGGTGCGCAGCGCGCGGCGGCGGGATTGGCGCGGGCCGGGAGCGCAGCGGCACCCAGTGGCCGGGGCGCGCACTGCAGTCGCCGCCGCCGCGCGGGAGAAGCGGTCGCAGACTCGCGCTCTGCCTGGACATCCTTAGGCTGTTAAGTTCAGGGGATCTTCAGAGACACGCTTGGACAAGGTTTGTAACCCTGTACGTTAAAACCGCACGGGAAACTTTTATGTTTTGTTCTGTTTTTTTTTTTTTGAGACAGGGCCTCACTATGTAGCACTGGCCTGGAACTCGCTGTGTAGACCAGACTGGACTTGATTGAACTCAGAGATCTGCCTGACTCTTCCTCCCAAGTGCTGGGAGTCTGTACTACTACACCCGGCTTCACAGGGAGCTTTTAAATGTCCCAACCACACCAGGCATGAGGCTCAGAGCTGTGATACAGCACTGTAGAGGTAGAGACAGGAAGACCAAGAGTTGAGGTCATCCTGGGCTATATAGGGAGTTTGAGGCCAGCCTGGGCTACATGAGACTGTCTCTAAAGTCCCTCCCCCCCAATAAAAGACCTTCACCTTACCCCAGGTTAAGTTAAAATACTCGGCTTTGGGGCTGGAAATTGAATTCAGGCCTCACTGCATGGTAAGAGCTACATGCCCAGCCCAAATCAGTGAGTTCCCTACTAGTGCCTGTGAATCCTGGCAGCAGAACTCAGGTCATCAGGCTCTGCAGCAAGCACCTTCAGTGCCGAGGAAAGCCCTAAAAGGCTGGAAGTGGCAGATAGGAGTCTAGAGTTTTGATTTTTCAGATGACAGCTTTAAAGGTATTAAGTTCATTTTAAAATGGGGTAGCCTTAGGCTTGCAAGTAAATATCCTGACCCTTCTCCTTTCTGTATGTGAATTTATGTGGTTTTGGCAACCCTAGGGAGGGTCTAAAACATACCTCATCTGACTTTTGTGTCTCCACCGCTGTTCAGCTCCCACTTCAGATGTGCTCACCCAGGATTTCCCAACATCCATCCAAACAGTCTAGTCTTCAGGACAGCAGCATTTTCTGGAAACTTCTTAGCAAAGCCTTGGATTCCAGGTGCTTAAGATAAGGGGTTTTCCTGTGGCCACATTTAGCTATGTCTGTTATGGTTATGATGTTCCTAGTGTCCAGAGCTGGTCACATGTCACCCACCCTCTAGCAAGCACCCCCTTGCCCTCGTGCTGGCCAGGGACAGCTAGAAGAGGCCAGACTGGCCTTGGCTGGCCAACAGACCTGAGTGGTCCAAGCTACAGATGGATGGCCAACAGAAATTCTGGAAGGGAGTGTCTGAGGCTCAATGGGGGCCTGTGGTCACTATGACCTGCTTCAGCACAAGTATTGTGCATGGATTTAGACCTGACATGACCAGGTGACCGTGGGAAGCTGGGCACCAGAATGAGTTCCCACACGCAACAAGGTGTTAACTTGGGAGGGAAGAAGTTTGGGAGGAGTGTGGCAGGGTCTGAATATTTCTATGGGTTTTATTTCCTTTTCATTTTCTATATATGAGTCTTTGGCTTGCACAGATGTAAGTGTACCATGTGTGAGCAGTGCCTATGGAGGTCAGAAGAGATCATCAGATCACTGGAACTGGAGTTATGAATGGTTGTTAGCTGCCATGTGGGTGCTGGGAACCAAACCTGGCTCCTCTGCAAGAGCAGTTAGTGCTCTTAACCACTGAGCATCTCTCCAGCCTCAGTATTTGTATATTTGTAAGGTTCTGTTTCTTCATTTGATGTGGGTTATGATTAGCCTTTTAGAATCCACCCCTCTTCCCCGTGTGTGTGTGTGTATGCAGGCCTATAATCCCAGTGCTTGGGAGGTGGAGGCAGAGGTCTTCCTCTTCTACTCAATGAGACCAGTCAGGTCTACATGAGATCCTGAGTCAAAAGCTACCTGGAATATTAGTTTAAAATGCAGGGCATTGTTGCACACTCCTTTAATCCCAGCACTCTGGAGGCAGAGGTAGATCTCTATGAGATCGAGGCCAGCCTGGTCTACATAGTGAGTTCTAGGCCAGCTGGGGCTACAGGGAGACCCTGTCTCAAAAAACAAACAACACGGGTAGCATGAAGACGAGCCCCCCCGCCCCCCATCAGCACCCAGAGCGGCACCCCAGGTCGAACTGGGGAGCCAGTGCTCATCTTTCTGGATGACAGGCTCAGGGGAGAGGGGAGGCGCCTTCATACTTCTACCAGCCGGGCCACTGGCTTTGACGCACACAAAGCCTTTGGGGTCACCCCTATTCAGAACTTCACCAGAAACCTGCATTTGCAAGGGACCCTGCCCAAGGCCCCAGGAAGGACTTTAAACAAAGCGTTGAATGTGCGCAGGGTCTACTGGCCAGCGGCAGGTGACTGCTACTCCAAGGTCCATGTGCCAGTGGTCAAGCCCTGGCTTCCTAGTCCTGAAAGAGGCCTAAGGCCTGCGGAGAGCTGAGGCATGGAATGCAGACTGCGGAGGCCGCACCCTGCTCAAACCAGTTTGAACCAGCTGTGGGAAGGAGCCAGGCAAGTCCCCTCGAGCTCCCTCTGGCGCCCAAGCCAGGGTAGGAGCGGCAGTCTGCTCCAGAGGCCTCTGCAGTGCAGGCCCAGCCCTAGTCTGGCGGGATGGGTCGGCGTGTGAGGTGGGGGTGGGGATGTCTGTTCTTTGTCCAGACTTCCCCAGGCCTCCACCTGGGCCTCACTCACCTGTCCACTTAGGTACCATCTGGCTTCACCTCTAGTGACAAAATGGCTACCAGTCTGTGCTTTTCAAAGTTCTCCCAGACCTCAGACACGGGTCTGAGCCCTTGGGGGTGCACGCTTGCAATCCCACACTTGAGATGGAGGCAGGAGAATCAGGAATTCAAGGTCATCCTTGGCTACATATCAAGTTCAAGGCCAGCCAGGGCTACATAAAATCTGTCTCAAAAAAAAGCAAAACAAAAAACAAGTTCTTAGCAAGTCATAGTTTGATCCCAAGTTTGGTGGCACACTGGAAAATTCTTTTTTTTTTTTACATGTATTTTAATCTTTTATTACATTTATGGGGGGGCGCCTTCAAGCCTCTCTGTGGGGAGTTAGAGGACAATTTGCCAGGAGTTGATTCTTTCTTGCTACCATTGGATCCCGGGGATCGAGTCTGGGTCGTCAGGCTTGGCCACAAGCATCTGTGGAGCCATCTTAGTGGCCCAGAAACTTCCAGAAAACACTGGTGTGCAGCTGGCATCCCTGAGTTTACTGGTCTGGGGTGCGGCAGCACCCTCAGTGGACCCAGGAGCTGTTCCCCTGCTCCGGGTTCCCGGCTCTCCTCAGTTCTGGCACCTACAGGTTTGCGTCCATCACCACGACAGTGGCCTGACCATTACCAAGTACCCAACACTGTTCTTGGCCCTGGATCCCCTTCATACCTGTGAGAATGTTGGCCCTGCTGTGACCCCGTTGTACAGATGAAGAAACTAAGGCTTGGAGAGGTTGAGCCATGTGTCCATCATCTTAATGAATCAGTCAGAGACCAGGGCCAACTTGGAACAGCGAGACTCCAAAACAGAAGTTCCTGGAGCCACAGTCACCACGGTCTTCACCATCCACAGAGGACCCTCAAAATGGGGCCTGTTAACAGACCATTACAATGCAAACACATCCACCTCTGGTGAGCTCAGTGAGGCCTTAGAAAAGCTAAATCAGGGCAGTGAGATGGCTAATTAGGTAAGGGCATTTGCCCCCAAGCCTGAGGAGCTGAGTTGGATCCCCAAGACCCATCCTGTGGTAGAAGGGGTGAACTTACTTCTGAAAGTTTTTCAACCTCTGCATGTGTGCTGTGCATGGCCACACACACACACACATACACACACACACACACACTTAAGAAGTACATTTTTTTTTTTAAAGAACTGAAATCAAATGTCTTCAGGCTTCGGGATAGCCCTGTTTGGATACAGCAGGTAGCTTTGGGAGAAACCATTTACAGTGTCTACTGCACAGGCAACAGACTCAACCTATCCAACTATCTGGTTGCACACCATACTGTGTGTTCTTGCTAGAGTTACTTAACCTCTCTGTGCTTTGTGTTTTTCATTAGCTAATGCCATTCGACTCACCAGGTTGCTAAGGGGAACTGTAAGCTCAACCAAGTTAACAGTGCCCAAAAGCGTCTGGCCAAGAGGATGCCTCAGTCAATTGTACATTGGAAGTGGAATCTGACAAACTAGAGTGTTTCCAAGGGAGGGCAAAGATGGCCATGTATTAAGGTAACAGGTGAGAACGCCAGGCAGGGCCTTTGTCAGCAAAGATGCATGCAGTGTGTCTTCTGAGACCCTGGGGTACACAGGCCACAAGGAGCTGTGGGGTGCCCTGGCCAGGGTGCAGGAGCTGCTGCTGGGGCCGGAAAAACTGGCATTCCCTGGAGGGGAAACGTTCATGGGGAACGGTTGGGGGTCTCTGCGGAGGAACTCCAAGTGAACCCAAGACGCAACGCCCCTGACACAACATCCGCGTTGGGCTGTGGCAGGCTGGGCCTGGAGGATGCTGAACAGACCTCTGGTGTCAGGGAGGAAAGATGGCGAATTCTAACTTGGCCCTGGGATTCCTGGCCCCTGGTGGACATGTCTGGTATGACGCCCTCTGCGGACCCGGGGCCTGGGCTGAGTTGCTCCTCTCATCAAAGGGGATATAGCCTGGACTCCGCTGACGCAGAGGAGGGTGAGAGATCCGGATGCAGGAAGGCGTAGTTGGAAGATAGAGATGCTCGCGCCAGCGGGCCGGGAAGGAAGCAGGCAGCCTCACTGTGACCTGCCAGGCCAGTGCCCGGGACAAGCAGGGTTCCACAGCAGAACTGCAGCTGTGGCCCCTAAGCTGTCCCTGTAGGAGGCCTGAGCCCTGCCCGGTCACACCGCCTCCCTCCTTCCCTCCCTCCCTCCCTATTTTCCCTGATCACGGATGCCCTGGACATCTGACAAGGGAGACTGGGGCACACCTCAAATGAATGACATTCCTGAGCCATAACTGACGGGACCTGCAATTCGCTTGTTTCAAGTACACAGTTCAAGCCAGGCATGGTGACACATACCTTTGATCCCCGTGCTTGGGAAATAGGCAGGTGGATCTCTAGGAGTCTGAGCACAGCCTGGTCTACATAGCAAATTCCAGGCCCACCAGGGCTACATAGTGAGACCATATCTCAAATAAATAAATAAGTATAGACAAAGATGAATGCTACATTTAGGATAGTTGCTGAGTTACACAGTCACCAACGTAATCGATTTTAGAACATTTTGCTGACAAGAAACACACCTTAGCTGCCAGTCCATGACACCTCCAGCCCATCCACAGGGCCAGACCCCATCTCCTCTTCCCAATATGTGGTATAACCACCCACTTTAGGACTGACTTCTGTCGCATGGCTGTTTTCAAGTTCATCCACATTGTAACCTGTACTAGTACTTTTATAGATGGCCAGCTAATATCTACCTATCTATCATCTATCTCATCTCTCTATTGTGTGTGTGTGTGTGTGTGTGTGTGTGTGTGTGCGCACGCAAGCACACAGCAAACGTGGAGATCAGAGGGAACTTTTCTTTTTTGCTACAGGATCTCACTGGCTGTCCTGGAACTCCCTAATACGTCAAATTCGCAGACCCGCCTGCTGCTCCTTGAGCTTCCTGGCAATTCTGCAGTCTGGGAGACTCTCTCTGGAGCAGGAGTGCTGGGGTCACAGAGTGGACACAGCATCTGGCTTTTCACATGGTCCTATGGGTCCGGCTAGGCTTGTCAGGCTTGTTAGTGCTTTCACCCTCTTGCAGACCACCCCATTTGAATGACTGTATCACATTTTCTCTTCCTCCACTGATATGTGCTTAGTTGCTTATGATTTTTAAATTTTTATCATTTATTTTTATTTTATGTTTATGAGTGTTTTGCTTGCAAGTGTGTAAGTGTACCATGTGTGTGCAATGCCTGAAGAGGCCAGAAGAGGGCACTGGATCTCCTGAAACTAATGGCTGTTAGCCTTCATGTGGATATTTGGAACTGAACCTGGATCTCTGCCAAGAGCAGCCTGTGCTCTTAACCACTGAGCTGTCTCTCCAGTCCCATTAAAATTAAAACATAAAAAAAAATTATACAGGGTCTAATGTAGGCCAGGCTGGTCTTGAACTCCTGATCCTTCCAATTCAGCCTGCTGAGTGCTGGGATTACAGACAGTTGCCCAGATATGGTTTGAGACAGGGTCTCACTGTGCAGCCCAGACTGGACTGGAGCTCACTGTATGGCCCAGGCTGCCTCCACCTCCAATTCTTAGATTACAGGTGTGTGTATCAGGACACTAACAGGATCTTTTAATAATTTTTTTTAATTCTTATCTTTTTAATTAAAAACTTGTCCTTATTTATTTTTATCTGATGTGTATGAGTGTATTGCCTGCATGAATGTAAGTGCATCCATGTCATGCAATGCCCACAGAGGGCAGGGGAGGTGTTGGATCCCCTGAAACTGGAGTTATGGGACAGTTGTTAGTTGCTATGTGGGTACTAGGATTTGAACCTGGGTCTTCTGCAAGAGCAGTCAGTGCTCTTAACTGCAGAGCCGTCTCTCCAACTCAATTTATTGTTATTGATCCCACAGACATGTTTCTGCTCTGCCCCTTGAGTGCTGGGATTAAAGGCAGGTGCTGCCATGCCTAACTATGAGATCGAGGCCAGCCTAGTCTACATAGTGAGTTCCAGGCCAGCTGGGGCTGCAGGGAGACTCTGTCTCGAAACACCAAAAGGCAAAACAAAACTGATAAGGAGAAGTTATATTCTCATAATCAAATTATATTCTTATACAATGTCCTTAAGCCTGAGTTCCAACACTGTCGAGGCACACACAGGACAAAAGTTGTGGCAGTTTGAATGAGAAATGTCGCTGATAGGCTCGAGTGCTTGAACACTTTGGCTTCAGCTGGTGGTGATATTTGGCGAGGTCATGGAATGCCTAGATGGTGCAGTCTTGTTGGAGGAAGCTCGTCACTGGGGGTGGGCTTTGAGAGTGCATAGCCTCGGCCCACTTCTAGTTTGCTCTGTCTGATTCATGTTTGTGGTTGAAGATGTGAGCTCTCGGCTTCCTGCTCCAGCCGCCACGCCTGCTGCCACGATGGACTCTCATCTCTCTGGAACCATAAACCAAACAACTCTTCCTCCTATAAGTTTCAGTGGTCATGGTGCTTTATCATCAACAGAAAAGCAAGTAATACAGAAGTACCAGAGAGTGGGCTGTTGAAAGGAAACTGACATGTTGGGGATTGTTTGTTGTTGTTGTTTTGAGGACTATAGAAAACTTTGGACTAGAAAAGTGGTTGATGCTGTAAGCAGAGCTTGGTGGTCTGTTTTGTGGAGCCTGGAAGACAGTTGTGCTGAGAGTAAGGTGGACTGTAGAGGTCTGATTCTGTCTCAGGAGGGTTCAGAGGGAAACACGACTTTAACAGCAATTGGGCCAGGGGCCATTCATGTGACATTTTGGCAAAAAAAATCTGTATGCCTTCTGCCCCTGTCCTAAGAACTCAGCTAAATTAAAAACTAATGGATTAATTTCTTTGGCAGAGGAGATCTGAAGATAACATAACATTGAACCTGTTAGTTGCTTATTATTGGTAATGCTAATGAGGGTCTACGATGAAGAAAGTATGTGGAACAGAAAAAATACAAAAATGTACAGTTTGGAGAGAGAGTTTTAGGAAGCTTTATGTTGCAGCCAAGACCCGTGTTAAAGAGAGCCTGCAAGGGTCAAGGAGATTGGTGTCACTAAGGAAAAGCCTGCTGCTCTGCACTGGGACAAAGGGAAGTATGCCCTCAGGGTGAGACCCCCTCCCAGCTCAGCTTCCAACATGTGGAAGAGAGCCCAGGGGTTTTCTGCTCCTAGGAAGAAATTGCTTCAGCAGAGAAAGCTACTGCTCCTGTGGCTAGAAGGGGCCGGAGTCCCTCTCAAACTGGCAGAGTTGTCCATGTGGTGCTGGCTTTAGAGGCACGAAAGATGCAAGAGTAGGAGAGGCCTGTAGCCTTCCTCTGCAGTTTCAGAGAGTCACTATGAGAAGCCGGGGAGGCTTTGAGGCACCATTGTCTGAAACTGTGAAGGCGAAGCTTGAGTGGAATGAAGTCTCCAGAATACTGGAGAAGCCAGATCCATGAGACATGTGCCAGGGCCAGCTGCATGCAGGAAGTGCAATCAGCCCAGGAGAGAGGTAGATGCAAAGCGGCAGGAGTAAAGCCACCTGAGCCCCTTGGGACTCAAGTCTCGGACATTGGGTGCGGAGCAGCAAGGTTTGGTCTCTGTCCTGCTGGCTCTCTGTTTTCCCTTGACTCAGCATTTCCTTGCTGGGTCCCCATTCCTCCCTTTTGGAATGGGAATGTGTATTCTGTGCCATTGTTTACTGGAAATATGTAATTTGATTTTTGATTTAACATGGGGGTCACAGTTATGAGATTGCCTTGAGTCTCAGAAGAGACTTGGGGCTTTGCCTTTTGAACAGTGTTGAGACTGATAAAGACTATGGGGTCTGGACAGATGGCTCAGCAGTTAAGAGCACTGGCTGCTCTTGCAGAGGACCAGGGTTAGATTCCAAGCACCCACATGGGGGCTAACAACTGTCTGTAACTCCAGTTCCTGGGAAATCCAATGTCCTCTTCTGACCTCCATGGGCATTGCACGACACAGGCGCACTTACACACATGCAGGCGATACACTCACACACACAACATAAAGATAAATACAAAACTTTTTAAAGTTACTAATAGATAAGTGCTGAAAAACTCGGGTCAATAATTTCTACTTTTGTTGGTTAGTTTGGTGGTTTTGTTTTGTTGTGTGTGTGTCTGTTTTGTTTTGTGACAGGGTCTCACTGTGTAGCTCTTGCTGACCTAGAACTCGCTATGTAGACCAGCCTGGCCTTGAACTCACAGAGATCTGGCTGCCTCTGCCTCCCGAGTGCTGAAACTAAAGGCCTGTGCCACCACGCCCAGCTAGTTTAGTTGTTTTGTTTTGTTTGAGATAGGATCTCATTTATGTAGCCCAGACTGGCCTTCAACTTGTAATCATTTTCCAGCTTCAGCCTCCCCAACCGCTGTGATTACAAGGGTGAGCCACAGTCTGGAAGTGACTGGTTGTCTGTGCATTATGATTTTTTAAAATTAACTTGTTTATTTATTTTGTATGATGCCTATGCATGAACTCACATGTACCACGGTGCATGTGAGGAGGTCAGAACAATCTGCAGGAGCTGGGTCTCCTGAGGACCATAATCAGGTTGTCAGGCTTGGCATAAAGGCCTTTACCTGCTGAACCATCTTGCCAGCTTGAGTGTGATTTTTCAGGGATGACTTTTGTTGGAGATAGGTTCTTGCTGTGTAGCTGTCTCTGGCTGACCTCAAACTTTCAATCCTCCAGCCTCAGCTTCCCGAGAGTAGGAATTATAGATATGTACCACTGTTCTAGCTCGCTTTCCATTGCTGTGACAAAACACTCTGACCAAAACCACCTTGGGGAGGAAAGGGTTTAGTTTAACTCAGGTCTCCAGGATCACAGTTCATCACTGAGGAGCCCAAGGTAGGAACTCAGGGCAGGAACCTGGAGGCAGGAGCTGGAGCACAGGCCATGGAGGAACGCTGCTTACTGGCTTGCTCCCCTGGCCCATGCTCTGCCTGCTTTCTTATACAATACAGAACCACCTGCCCAGGATGGCTCCGCCCACAGTGGGCTGAACCCTCCCACATCACTCAACAATCAGGAAAATGCCCCACAGACATGACCACAGACCAGTCCAAGGAGGCAATTCCCCAGTTGAGGCTCCCTCAGTCCAGTGTGTCAAGTTGACAACTAAAGCTCTCCAGCACAGCCGCCAAGCTTTCAAACCTCTCCCACAAAAAAGAGAAATCTCCTGAAATCACATATTAGATGTGAAGTGGTGGCTCATGCCTGATCCCAGCACTCCAGAGGCAGAGGCAGCGGATCTGGTCCGACAGTTTTGTCACGGCGATTGAAAGCAAGCTAGAACAGAGGTGTATATCTATAATCCCTACTCTCTGGAAGCTGAGCTGGGAGGATTGAAAGTTTGAGGCCAGGCAGAGACAGCTGCACAGAAAGGCCAACCTGGACTACATAGTGAGTTTTAGGCTAGCCAGGGTTACATAGGGAGACCCTATTTCAAAACAAAACAAAACAAAAATCACACATTGTATGATTTGGTTTCCTTCGTTGGTTTTCTTCCTCCCTCCCTCCCTTCCTCCCTCCCTCCCTCCCTTTCTGCCTCCCTCCCTCCCTTCCTTCCTCATTCCTGACAGTTTCATACAGCCCTGGGGATTGAACTACGTAGCCAGGGATGACCTTGAACTCCTGACTGATCCTCCTGCTTCCACCTGCTGACTGCTGGGATTACACCACTCTTGGCTAGTGTAGTTTTCATAAGCAACATTTATATATAAGTACCTTGGGAAGGAAGTTGGGGGATGTACCTCAGTTGGTAGAGTGCTCTCCTCCCATACGTGAGACCCTGGGTTCTGTCCCCTGCACGGCACGGATTGGGCAGGCAGGGTAGGCTCTGAGTTGTAGACTGGAAGATGAGAAATTCAAGGACATCCTCAACTTTATATTGAGGTTGAGGCCAATCTCAAGAAAGAGATTTTTTTTTTAACTTTATTTATTTTAGAAGGGTCTCACTATGTACCCCTGGTTGGCTGGAACTCCCTGTGTAGACCAGGCTGGCCTGGAACTCACAGAGATCCGACTGGCTGTGCCTCCCAAGGACTGTGATTAAAGGTGCACCCCCCAGGCCTGGCTGTTTATTTCAAATGTGTATGTGTAGGTGTGAATGTGGGTGTACGTGTGCCATGGTATGTATATAGAGATCAGAGACAACGTGCAGGAATCTATTCTCTTCCTCCACCCCGTGAATCATGGGATCCAGCTCCAGTCATCCGGCTTGGCAGCAAACACCTTCCCCCACTGAGCCAACACACTGGCCCCAAGGAATATCTTTCCAGGTCTATCTTTGAAGTTTAGAATAAATCTAAGGCCCAGACACGAACACAAAATATACACTGGGGGTCAACGAGATGACTTAGGAGATAGGAGCACTTGCTGCCAAGCCAGACAATCTGGGTTCGAGCCCCAGAATCTACAGTGGAAAGAGAGAATTATCTTCTAAAAGTTGACCTCTGATCTCCACACCCAGTCCATGGCACACACACACACAATAAATAAATAAATAAATAAGAAACAAAATTAGGGACCAGAGAGATGGCTCACTAAGAGTAAGCACTGCTCTTGCAGAGGACCAGAGTTCCGTCCCAGCATCTGTAATGAGTGACTCACAACCACCTGTAACTTTTAATTCCTCAGGAATGTGACACCCTTTTCTGGCCTCTGAGGGCACTTCCCTCAAACTCTTTTTTTTAATTCAAAACTTTTATTTTGGGGCCTGGAGAGATGCTCAGCAGTTAAGAGCAGTGGCTGCTCTTGCAGAGGACCCAGGTTCTGTTCCCAGCACCCCCATGGCCGCTCACAACCATCTGTCACTCCAATCCCAGGGGCTGTGACGAACAACATGGGTGCACATACATACACGCAGGCAACACACTCATACACATAATTTTTTTTAATAATACAAAAAAATATTTTTTAGAAATAAAAAGAGAGGCATGAAGGGGGAGGGGTGGCGGGATGGGGTGGTGCTTGGTACTAAGCCCAAGGTTAGAGCCCCAGCATGAGAAAAGATAATAATAACTAATTATGAGCACACCAAACAAGAAAAATATAAAACAATTAACGTTGGGAAGAAAAGTCAAGGTAGGCAGAATTCAAGGAGACAAGGCAGGTCCGTGTCTTGGAACCCCTGACTGAGGCCAAACCACTGGACCGGCAAGAAGCAAGGACTCTGGCATTAATTATGCATGTCTGCTATTAAATATTTCATCCAGCTTCAACCATGGCTTGTCTTCCCATAGTTAAATGAGGACAGAGAGAACATCCTTGCAAGTCGGATTGGTTCGGAAGTGAGGGGCTGCAAGCAGAGAGTGACTGTGACCGTCACACCCACCCGGGAGGGCCAGGCAGAGTGTCTTCACCTCCCGCTTCCAGCCCGTCACCCTTCAAGATCATGACCATTTTCTTCTGTCGACCATGCAGGTTTCAAGACTGCGCACAGGGTTCTCTGACCGCTGTCGGGACATGTTTTACTGCTGATTTTCTGGTGCCTCCTTGGCTCTGTGCACACAGCTGTTGGAGGCACATGCCAGCCCTACTGGGCACGAGTGCCAGGGACACGAGCCAGTGCCTCCTGGCTTGCAACCACATTGCACGAGCTTCTGCGACTGCCTTCCACAAGGGCTGAAAGTTCATCACGGTTGAGGCCACTGTGGGAGAGAGTTGCCTGGCACTGCCCGTGTGTGCCTGTGCCAGAAGAATAATTTCACATCCAAGTACCTCAAGTCGGGGTGTCAGCTGGTGAGACGGCTCAGTACATAAAGGCAACTGCCACCAGACAAACTGGGACACAATCCCAGTTTGATCCTTGGGACCCACCTCGTGCAAAGAGAAGATGGGCAAGTTGTCCTCTGATCTCCACACAGGGACTGTAGCACATGCACTGTGGCATGTACACACACGGACACACACACACAAAATAAAATAAATAATAAAATGTAACAAAACAGTTTTTACGTTGGGTCAAGGAGATGGCTCAGTGTCAAAAAGCCCTGGCAGCCTCTGTTTGATCCTTAGAACGTACATAAAGGGGAAAGAGAACACCACCTCACAACGTTGTCTTCTGATGTCCACACATGTACATGGCATGTACTCCAAACCCCAATCCAAAAAAAAAAAGAAGAAACCAAAAACGGTGGCTGGAGAGATAGCTCAGTGGTTAAGAGCACTGGCTGCTCTTGTAGAGGACCGGGGTTCTAATTCTACCGCCTACATGGCAGCTAACAATGTCCATAACTCCAGTTCCAGAGAAATTTGATGCCCTCTTCTGACCTCTGTAGGCACTGTGACACAGGTACACGTATATACATGCAGGCAAAACACTCATACACATAAATTAAAAAGATTAAGGAAAAGAATCCAGGGGCTGGAGAGATGGCTCAGTGGTTATGAGCACTGGCTGTCACAGAAGACGGGTTTGAATCCCAGCACCCACATGGTGGCTAACAACATGCGTAACTCCAGGTCTAGGGGCTCTGAAATGGGTACACTTGTACACTTGCAGGTGTAACTCATACACATAAAATAAAAATAAAAAAATTTCAAAAGAAGCCAAAATAAATGAATAAGAAAAAGTTGTGTATCTTATTTTCCTTGTGACTCTCAATAGATCCCAAGCCAGTCTCAAAAGCTTTACTTTTATTATTTTTTAATTTTAGTGATTCAAGAATTCCATACAATGCATTTCGATCATACTCGGACCCCGTCCTGTGTCTCCACTCCATCCCGCCACCCCTTCCCCTTCATGCCTCTCTTTTTATTTCTAAAAAATATTTTTTGTATTATTAAAAAAATTTATGTGTATGAGTGTGTTGCCTGCGTGTATGTATGTGCACCCATGTTGTTCGTCACAGCCCCTGGGATTGGAGTGACAGATGGTTGTGAGCGGCCATGGGGGTGCTGGGAACAGAACCTGGGTCCTCTGCAAGAGCAGCCACTGCTCTTAACTGCTGAGCATCTCTCCAGCCCCCAAAATAAAAGTTTTGAATTAAAAAAAAGAGTTTGAGGGAAGTGCCCTCAGAGGCCAGAAAAGGGTGTCACATTCCTGAGGAATTAAAGTTACAGGTGGTTGTGAGTCACTCATTACAGATGCTGGGACGGAACTCTGGTCCTCTGCAAGAGCAGTGCTTACTCTTAACCAGTGAGCCATCTCTCTGGTCCCTAATTTTGTTTCTTATTTATTTATTCATTTATTTTGTGTGTGTGTGTGTGTGTGTGCACATGTTGTAGGGGTCGAGTGTGTGCCATGGACTGCGTGTGGAGATCAGAGGTCAACTTTCAGAAGACAATTCTCTCTTTCCACTATGTAGATTCTGGGGCTCAAACCCAGACTGTCTGGTTTGGCGGCAAGTGCTCCTATCTCCGAAGCCAGCTCATTGACCCTCAGTGTATGTTTTGAAACCAAAGAGCCTTACCTTCCCCATGACTCGCCCAAAGAAACCATCATTCTTCACGGCTGAGCTATAGACTCCTCTGCTTCTGGGTGACTGGAGGACGGTCACTTCCCTGAGGGCTGTGCTGCTGTCCTCCTTTGCCCGCTGTCCCTGATGTCCTCAGAAGGCCTGTGCTCTTTGCTCGTCTTCCAGCCATTTTTTGCTCATGTGGCAGATATCTGCCAAGTTAATGATTTCGTCTGTGAGTCACTAAGCACACACATTTCAGAGTCAGTCGGGGCCCATACCTGACACAGCATCTGAGGAATGGATAAAACCTGATTTTGTGGTTTGCTCCCTACCAGGAATCAAAGGCTAGCCTGGCTGTCAAGGAAGGAAGTCGGGGAACAAAACATGTTCCAGGAGTACACTGGCCACACTACATGCTTAATTTGAGAGCAACGTGCTCTGGGCCTTGGAGGTGAAGGTATGCACACTGTTAGAGCGCCCTCAGAGTCTGGAGGAAAATGCTGTGCCGATAGGCATCTGGTGGTGTGCTGAGTCCAGTTCCAGCCTTTCTTGTCCTTTCTCCTGGCTGATAACAAGCACAGAGCAGCCCAGGATTTCTCAAGGCCCCTCTGCTGCGTGCCTTGGGTGATTGCTGCATGCATCTACGTGTGGGGAGCTGCTGGAGCCCATCCAAGCTGCATGTCTGGAGGGCCATCTTCCTGCACCAGGCTGCTCCTCTGCAGGATGGGACTGCTCCAAACAGATTTGAGTCACCGCAGCTGAATGTCAGCCAGGCGGGGTGGGCTTTCCCATTCACCCCTGGACATCAGCATTAGCAGACCAGGGGCCAGCCTCCTCTACAGTGCTAGCCAATGGCACCCTGGAAATTTGAATAGCATATCTGGGGTCAACACCCCCCTAAACAGATGCAGCTTTGGAGCTAACTGCTGTGAGAGATGAAGCCCTCTGGAGCATATGAAAACTAAGAACCATCCAGAGCCCAGGCAGTGGGTCAGGGTAGAACGCTTGAGTTTGTGGTTCAGGTTCAATCCCCAGCACCGCAGGGGAAAAAGCCAGACATTCGGCTCATGTTCTTCTAATTCTATCCTAGTACCTGGGAGGCAGAGGCAGGAGGATCAAGAGTCCAAGTCATCTTGGGACGCATAGCCTGAACTACATGAGACCCTGTCTTAAAAACAAACAAAAAAACCAAGGCATGGTGGCTTAAACTGCTATTCCAGCACTCAAGCTGGAGGCCAGTCTGATCTACACCATCAGTTTCAGGCCAGCCAGAGCTACATCGTAAGACCCTGTCTCAAAACAAAAACTGATTAATTAGGTAGGTGAGATGATCCTCGGGGACGGGGCGGTGGGATCTGCTGTGACAGGTGACCTGCGCAGTGCAAAGAGAGCTGTCTGCCAACCTTCATGAGCATACTGTGAGATGCACATGTGGGCATACACCCTACAGTAATCAATCAATATTCAAATGAGAACAAAATATAACATGTTTGAAAATGCCACAATGAAACCCATTGCTTTGTATGCTAGCATAAAAAACTAAGGAAAGAAAAAAAAAAAAGGGCTAGTCGTGGTGGTGACAGCCACACAATCCCAGCACACACAAGGCAGGGTGTAAGGGTTCAAGCAAATCTATAGACGTTCCAGGCTTCATAGGAAAACCCCATTTCAAGAACAAAAAAATGTTAAGTATGGAGTTGGGGTTTCTTTGTTTTACCAATGGCATTTCTTTTTTCTAATACTTTATAATTTTTATTTTATGTATATGAGTGCATTGCCTGCATGTGTGTAAGTGCACCTGTGCAATGCCTGAGGCGGTCAGAAGAGGGCGTTGCATTCTCCTGGAACTGGAGTTTCAGGTGGTTGTTAGCTGCCATGTGGGTGATGGGAATCAAACCCGACGGTCCTCTGCAAAAGCCGTCAGTGCCCTTAACTGCTGAGCCATCTCTCCAGCCCCTATCAGTGATATTTCTTTGGCAAGAATACTTAACACAAATATTTTATTTAAGGAGCACATGGAAATAGGCTCTTACTTGAATTCTTGGTTTTGGGTGGGTTTTTTTTTTTTTATTATTATTCATTATGTAACTCTAACTGGTCTGCAACCTGCACTGAAGGACAGTCTAGCCTCAAACTCACAAAGATCCTTTTGCCTGTGCCTCCTGAGTGCTGGGATGAAAGGCCTGTGCCACTATGCCCCACAGTATTGTTTTTGTTATTTAAAAAGAGTATTTATTATCATCATTATTATTATTATTGTTGTTATTATTGTGTTTCTGTGTGCCACGGAGCTTATGTGGAGGTCAGAAGTCAACTTTGTGGAGTCTGTTCTCTCCTTTCACCTTCGTCCAGGGATGGAACTCAGGTTGTCAGGCTTGTGCAGCAAGCGCCTTTACTCACCGAACCATCTTGCTGGCCCTTGGTATTGACAGTTGAGCCAGTAAGAAAGGATTTTTGTTCTAGGTTTTGTTGTTTTATCAAGTTCAGCTTGCCGTTGTAGAGATTCACACAGAGACTCCTGTAGTTCCGCTCCATTAGACGCTGCTAAATGAGCAAATGGGGCGCTCCGCACACTGCCGAGGACTGAGGCTCACTTTAACCAAGGCTTTTGAAATATCTGTGAACTGGAGAGGAAGCAGTGCCTTAGAGCAGCTCTGCCAGGAACTAACGAACAGGGCAGGCGGAGCTGGGTCAAAGGCAGTGTGGGCCTGCAGCGGACGCTGGGGCCTGCAGATCCGGGCTGAGACGCTGGGTCTCCAGGATGGAAGACACATCCCCACACACCACTTGGACCCCACCATCTCTCTGAAAATAAGCGGAGTGGCTGATCTTCAGAGACAGCTTCTGACTCAGGCAGTCCGAGACCCGCTTCTGATCTGCCCCCTACTCGGGGAACAGAGCCTCAGCAGCCCCGGGTCCCTTAGTGTGCCGGTGAGGCCAATCTGGCAGCAACAGCTTTGGCCACAGTGCCATGGACAAGGGGAAATGGCACACGTCTTAGAAGCTTGGGCAGCAGATGTTAGTGCTGTATGTCATGCTGGACCACAGCAGAAGCAGCGAGGGCTAAGGGGCTGGAGCAGATTTGCAAGGATAAGAAATACTGGTTAGAGGGGCAGGGTTAGGGTGGAGTCCTCCAAAGGTGCGCAGATGGTCATTCAGAAGTCTCAGCAGAAGTCAGAGCTCTGGCCTGCAGTCAAGTCCGGCCTCAAGAACTGGATGGGCCCAGACTTGGACAAACGATCAGCAGTCTCCACCGGAGCAGGGGACCCAGGCTCCTCTAGGCCCGGTCGGACTGCTTTCCTCTTGGCCCCCAGCCCCGTCCTGCCCTCCCATTGAGACATTTACCCCTGGCCTTTGGGTAGCCTAGGACTAACCCTCCCCCTTACCTGCCCCCAGGGCCGTGTGTTTGGGGCCTGTCACTCAGCCACAGAGAATGGGAACGTGATAGCCTCTGCCCCAACTCTAGGCCTTCCCATCCCCAACACTCCGCTGCCGTGCTGGCTCTTTCCTGGGCCCCTTCCTCCCCTAAGGGGCCCAGGCAGCCCCATTCTCGGTCCACCCACATCATTCAGGTCATTCTTCAGGGTTAATTTAGGTTATTTAAAAAAATTTTTAATCCATTTTTCCCCCCTCTTGGTCTTTTTGAGACAGGGTCCACCTGCCTCTGCCTCCTGAGTGCAGGGATTAAAGGCATGGGCTACTAATCAGGCTTGACTCCACTCATTGTTTACTTGAGCCCATGCCCTCTAGGAGAGGGAAGGGAGGAGGGGAGGGAAGAAGAGGGTGGGTGATACAAGCCTTGGATCCTAGCAGAGGCAGGCCAGCCAGGGCTGCAAAGTGAGACCTTGCCTCAGAATAAATTTTTAAAAAAAATCAGAAGCTGGGCATGGTGGCATACACTTGTAATTCTAGCACTCCAGAATAGAGGCAGAAGAACCAGGAATTCAAGGTCATCCTCGGCTATATAGTGAGTTCAAGGCTAGCCTGGGCTACATAAGATTCTGTCTCAAAAACAAATACCAAAACCACCACAAAAATCCTTAAAAAGTTAGGCTGCTGAAACCAGGCATGGTGGTGCATGCCTGCAGTCCTAGAGATGTCTAGAGGATCAGGAGTTCAAGGCCAGCCTCAGCAGCATAGTGAGTTCTGGCTAACCAAGATACCTGAAACCCTGTCTCAAAAAAACAAAATGCTTCTCTTATGAACCTGTGGTTTTCTGGGATCTTCAGACAAGTCAGAAGAGCCTTTGTGAAGGAGGCTAGGGAGGTTAAGATGTGTTTGCTGGAGAAGTTCCAGGTGCTGACAGCCTTGGGCCCACACACCCAATGTGAGACTTGAAGAGCACAGTCTTCTCTGGGGTGGGCGGGCCCTGCCCGACTCCAGCCTCAGCATTTGAACTGAAACCTGTCGCTCACAGGCCCCGGCTTCTCTCCTTTCTGAGTCAAAACCCTACACTCTGATCTTCTGAGATGAGGCCTCTCACTGAACCTGGAATCCCACCAGGGTCTTCCTGTCTCCCCAGCACTGGAATCACAGGCCCCTGCCGCCACATCAGCCCTCTGTGGGTGTTAGAGATCTCCACTCAGATCCTCATGCTTGTCTGTGGACCATTTCCTAGCCCCCTTTGTGTTTTGTGGTACTGGGGATTGAACCTACAACTTCATGCATGCTAGAGTAAGCTCTCTACACCAACATCTCAGGGCTCTTTTTACTTGAGACAGAGTCTAAGATGTCCAAACTAGACTTGAACTCTGGAACACAAGTTGTCCCTGAACTTGCAGTCCTCCTGCCTCAGCATCCTAAAAATGTGGAAAGACAGGCCTGTGGCACCAGGCTGGTGAGCCACTTAAACTTTAAGTGCAGTAACATAAAAGCTCAGTTCTCAGATGCACTGGCTTCATATTAACCATGCAGCTGCCATAACCAGCTAGAGCTGTGCTCCAACATGGAGGTTCCAGACACCAGTGTTGGGAATCCTATCCCTGGCAATCGTGAGATGCTCTACCACCAAGCCTGAGGCCCCTGGGTCAGTCCCGGGAAAGAATCAACCTCTGAAAGTTGTCCTCTGACCTCCACAAGAACCCACACATACACAATGAGAGTAATACTTGGTGACAGGGTCTCATTATATAAGCCCTGGATGGCCTGAAACTCCTTTTGTAGACCAGGCTAGCCCTGAGCTTTCAGAGATACATCTGCCTCTTGCTTCCTGAGTGCTGGGATTAAAGGAATGCATTGCCATACCCAGCTAAGATTTTTAAAAAGAAAAAATAACTAGGGGGTTGGCACAGTGACACATACCTGTAATCCCCGGATACAGCTCAGGGGTCTTGCATGTGTGTGAGGCCCCGAGTTCCAACCCCACTACCAAGAAAAGTCAATGAAACAAGTCACCTGTGGCTTAGCAGTTCCCTAACCCTACGTAACACTCGATGCTCGGTAAGTCGTCACTGGAGGACTTTCCATATAATTTCAAACAAGAAAGTAGACTTTATACATACAAGTCTATCTTTATTTGTAAAAAATAATATATAACTAAGGCTAATTTGATTTTAAGAATCAAGGTTCATTTAGTGATAATGTACATTGTATAATAAAATTGTAGTAAAATACTGACATTTGATAGTTTAAACAAAGTATCATTCATGTAAAAATCATGTTATAGCATGTAAAATTTAATTAGAAAATTCATGGTTCACAACAGCACACATTTCTGGTGGACAGCTTGAGAACATTATCATAAATTTACTGGAGACAGAACAGAGTTCACAGTGAGGCTTGACGGTACTACAGTTTCCAATGGTTCTGAGACTTGTTAACAAGGTGCTTTGGAAATAACTGACCTTGACTACCAATGAGCTGGTATTTCACCGAATAACCAAGATCTGTTGGTTTTACAGCTTGTCTAAGAGTCAGTTATTTCACCGATAAATGACAGAGACCTCTCAGGAAACACCAGTGCTGAGTTCTTAACAGGAAGCGCTAGCAGCCGGGATCTCCACTGTCATGGACAGAAGACAAGTCTGTAATTTACAGTTAAATTTGTACAAAAGTCAAGCCCTGAAGTTATTTTTTTTTTCCCAAGAGAAAAGTTCTGTTAAAACTTTATTAAAAAAAAAAAAAAAACAGAGAGAGGTAGCATGTAAAAGTATTTTTACCGAGAAGGTTGAGCCCCGCACCACTTAGATTATAAATGAAATTACCATCTACATCTAACGTCATCTTCCATCCCAGAGTCAAATTTGACTCTTGTGTCAAAGCTGGAATGCTGTTAGTAAGCGGTGGCTTGAGAGAAGAACTCGGGGAGTCCCACAAGTCACTGTCACAGTCTCCCTGGCTAGTCCGTTCTGCAGGTGACATTCAGAGTGGCCATGGGGTGGCATGCTGCAGCTGAGCCAGAGAGAGCTCTCGTTTGATCAAGACTTCACTTCTTCACGGATCTTATCATAGAGAGAAAACATCCTTCAACTCGGAGTCATTGGAATCTTGTTTGAATAACACACAACTGTTACCCTACCACAGATTAATAAATAACTGTCAGCCTGGGACACGGGGTCTGGGTGCCAGTCTGAGTCCACATGTGCAGATCACAGTGCCTGTGCTTGTGATTCGAGGGGATCAGGCAAGGAAGGAAAGCAGTAATAAATAGACCCATAAAATGAATGCCACCTGTCGGCTGTGTGACAGCACACACCTTTCCTTCAGTGTAAGCGGGGTTCTGAGATGTCCCCACGAAGGAAAACCCAATCTTCTGTATAAAAAGCACATATCTGTCCTGTGTGTAAAAGTCTCTTAACCAAGATGATTCACACCACTTGGATATATAGAAATAAAAGCACGCTGACCACACACACACACACACACACACACACACACACACACACACACACGAGGATCTTGGGATGGACTGGGAATAAAGACAACAGGCTAAAGGACAGCAGAGGGATTGCAATGCCAGTAACTGTGAAGCTCTGGGGAGGGAACACGTGTCACAGTGTCCCAATTCACAAATCAGGGTGCTCCAGGACCGGGTAATGGGAAACAACTCCTGAACACAGCCAGCCGGTATAATTTCAGAGAAATTGGGAAAACCAAAAACTAAAAATTATTTGAGAAAATAATTTGTCAGAATTAACAGAAAAATATTTTTAAAAATCAAAATAAATCAGTGTTGGGACGTTGAGCCAAGGTCATCAGTGGACCAAGAGACAGAGTTGTACTTCTCAATTAAAAGACAAACAGCCTCTGGGGAAGTGAGTGGCCATGCACTGCAGGTTAATGAGACCTGTTTCTAGCCGGTATCAGAGTGGTGAGTTCTGGGAAGGCTCCACACCCACGTGACAGAGGCAAACAGCAGCAGCAGTCCAGGCCCCCCCGGCAGCGGGCGTGCGACACTCCTGCCCAGCACGTCACCTCACGCAGGCCCACCCCAGCTTTCGGTCCACAGCTCCACTCAGGAGCCGCACTCATGAGCCCCCATGCACACTCACGAGACACTCGCACAGGCTCACAATGTGATGATTGTCCCATCTTCCTCTAGAAGTTTCTGGTCAGGAGCGTGGGTCTCAAACTCGGTGCTGGGGCCAGCTGGCGCTGGGCTAGTGTCATGTGCAGGGACAAAGCCATTGTGTCCAGGCTCAAAGCTGAGCTCTATCTGTGTTAGGGACTCCAGACTCTGGGCATCGGTGGCCCTGGGGATCTGCTGGGGCTCCCCACTGTCTTCAATGATGATGTCATCCTCGTCGCTGTCCTGGTCCTCTGGCTCGAAGCTGGCCTCCACCTGCTGCGGATAGCCCAGCAGACTGTTGTCGGTGGACTGGCCAGAGCTGCCAGAAGTCCGACTGTTCCTGACCACGTTGTTCCTCTGGTTGGCTGGCCGAACGGTGATGATGAGGTTGCGGCTGTTGGCTATCATCATGTCGGTCACCTGGTCCAGACTTTTCCCTGACACCTCTATGCCATTCACCTCCAGCACCTCGTCATTTACAGCCAGCAGTCCCGTGCTCTGTGCTAGGCCTCCGGGGACCAGCCTGGAGATGAAGATTCCAGGGACCTTCTCCAGGCCGTGTGGAGTCACCCGCACACTTGAGCCATCTCGGATGTAGAAGCCCAGGGGCTTCTCGGTGCCATACTTGTAGAGACGGACCCTGCGGTGCGTCTCGGGGAGGATGTCCACATCAATGATGGAGGACACGGGCCTAAAGTCCTGGGGCATGCTGATGACAAGGTGCGGCTTCTTCCTATGGTTGTCAGGGCGCAGCACGTTGCTTAGCACGTTCTTCCTCCTGATCAGGGTATCTGTGCCAAAGGCGCTGTAGTCTGCTTCCTCTGTGCAAACCAAACAAGAGCGTTACAGAGGCCAGCTCCAAGGCACACACACACACAGCCATCAAAACACAGGCCCAACAGTGACCTGACATGCCAGAAGCCACCACTAGAGGGCTCTCTCAAACACATCTCAAAGTCATCAGCTGTGAAAGTTCATTTGATAGTGTTCATTAACTATTAAACAATATTAACCGGCAAGTGAAATTTTGATACAGCCAGGTATGGTGGCACATACCTGTCACTCAAACACTCAGGAGGCTAAGGCAGAAGGATCTCAAATTCAAGGCTAACTTGGGCTATATATATAACCAGTTGGAGGCCAACCTGGACTATACACAGTAAGACCCTATCTCAAAATCTGAAAAACAAAAAATAAAACAGTAACAAAAGAAGCTCCGGCAAGTCTTACAGGCCCCTTCCTTCCCCTTCCTTCTCTCCTTCTCTCTCTTCTCAGGCAGAGTCTCAAGCAGCCAGGGGGGCTCAGCGTTCTCATCTCCTTGCACCCCAGTCTCTCAAGAGCTTGAGACATGAGACTGTAGGTGCAGGTATGTTTTACATGCCTGGCTACAACTTTTTTTTTTAAAACTCAAGGCAATCCTCCCGCCTCAGCCTCTTGAGAGATAGGATTTCAGGTTTGCACCACTATGCTCAGCTTACAAACTTACTCTTTTTCTTAAAATTTGATCTATTTTTATTGTTTATATGGACGTATGTGTTTGAGAGTGTATATGCATGTGGAAGCCAGAGGCATCCAATTCACCCTGGAGCTGGAGTTATAAGAGGCTGTGAGTCACCTGATGTGGGTGCTGGGAAGGAAATTTAGTTCCTCTGCAAGAGCAGCAAGGGCTCTTAGCCACGGAGCCAGCCCCAGCCCAGATTTATTTTTATGTACATGACAGTTTTGCCTGTATATACATGTACCTGTTTGTGCAATGCCCATGGGGGTCAGAAAAACGTATTGGATCCCTGGGGACTGGAATTAGGGACAGTTATTAGCTGCCATGTGAGTGCTGGGAACTGAACTAGCCAGTACTCTTAACCACCAAACCTTATCTTCAGCCTCAAAGTTCATTCATGAAAATCATCTTGGGCTGGAGAGAGCTCAGTAGTAAAAGTGCTTGCTGCCAAGCCTGATGACCCAAGTCTTAGTCCCTGAAATCCATTGGTAGAAGGAGAAAAATCAATCTGTGACTTCCACATACATATTGTGGCACAGGTACACACGTATATAAGTGTAAAAAAAATCATATTGAGCCAGGCATGACAGCTTATGCCTGTCTACAATCCCAGTTCTTGGGAGGTAAAAGCAGGATCAGGAGTTCAAGACCATCCTCAACCACATTGTTAGGCTTTTGTTTCGTTTTGTGTTTTTACAACAGCTTCTTCTTTTTCTTTGAGACAGGGTCTCACTACATAGGCCTGGCTGGTCTGGAACTTGATAAACAGATCACACTGGCCCCAACTCACAAACATCTGCCTGCCTTTGCCAATCTTAACACTGGGATTAAAGGCATGTGTCACCATGCCCAGCACAGCAACTTCTTTAAAAAAACTTTTTTTTCATGAGATAGGGTCTCACTCTCTAGACACACTGGCCTCAAACTTAAGAGCATCTCCCCTGCCTCCGTCCCCACTGGGGTCTTTTGTTTGAAACACCTCTAGTCTGCATATTTATCATATATAACTCAAGAACATGCGAGGAGACACTGGATCCCCAAGGTAAATCAAGAAAGCAAGGCAGCTGCTAACTCCTTGGGCTTAGTCCCAGCACCACATCTAGGGAGGGAAGGCTTGGTTCATGGACCAGCAATAAATGAAGCTGGTTACATTGCAAATATGCCAAGATTCCACTGCTCTGCAACTCCCTCTCCCTATGGGTTTTCAACTTTTCCTCTTCCCACTGTGGACAGAGGCAGATGTGGGATTTTTTAATGCTTCCTGTCACCTGTAAAAGACAAAGTGCACATGTGTCTGTGCTGTGAGGGACAAGAGCGGGTGATGGGTGATAAGGTGCAGCAAACCCAGAACTCCGCCTGTTTAAAGTCACCAGTGTTCCTCTGTCCTAGGGAGATTTTTCTCATGATAGAAAGCCCTGTTTCCAGGCAAAAACTTCTTTTAAAAATGATGGTACCTGAGTATGTGAGATGGCTCAGTGGGTAAAGCCACCTGCCGCCAAGTCCACCAACCTGAGTTCAATCCTCCTCAGGACCCACACGATGAAGGACAGAACCTACTCCTGTAAACTGTACTCTAACTCCACATGTGCATCAACACACACACACACAAACACACACCACACCCACACACAAAAGAAAGGAAGAAAAAGAAAGAAGGGAAGAAAGAAGCTGATACTTAACCAAACAGCAAGAAAACTTGCTTGTGCCTAGTTGTACACCTGCAGATGAAGTCACTTTTAAAGCTAATCTACTGTCTAATAGAAGTTAAAACTGGACAATGGCTCCCAGACCCTGCTGTTGTGTGGCTGAAGGAAGAACACACAAATGAAACATCAGTAAGTGAATGAAAGGCCAAAGGAAAAGGAACTTGCCAAGATGGCTACCCCAGGGCCAGGTGTGGTGTGCAGGCCTCTATGGTCCCAGGACTCAGAAAGCTCAGGCAGGACCATTCTGAGTTGGAAGCCAGGTAGTGCTGCACAGAGAGACCTTGTCTCAAAAGAAAGCAAACCAACCAAGCAAAAAACCAAATCAAAATAAACTGGGATAAGCATAAACTAAAACATTCAATATCCAAGAATAGAAAATACTTCCATAGTATACCCCAGCACTTGGGAGTTGGAGGCAGGAGAATCAGGAGTTCAAGGCCACCTTTAGTTACTGTGAGTTGGAGGCCCGCCCTGTCTTGGGAAACCAGACTCCTTATGTGCCCCTCTCCCTCAAAACCCTGGCTGGAAGTCCTGTCCCTGGAGGCTAGGGACACTTGGGTCTGCACAGAGTTCTGGGCCTTCTCACACTGGACCAGTCCCGCCCCCAGGAGTTCACAAGCCAGGGATTTAGAGTACAGAGTAATCCCTGTAGACAGGATGAATCCAGCTTTCCTTACTGGGTCAGGCTCCTAGGATGATGGTCAGTTATGGGCATTAGAGCAAAGGAGTGCTTAGATTCTCCTGATGCTGCATGGCCACTTGGAAACCTGGACAAGACGAGAGATATCCTGTTTCTGGCATTCTCTACCCTTGGAGACTCACCTCCATTTATAAAGAATTCACACTGAGTTCTTAGATGCCTATAGTTTGGTTTGAGAAATAAATCCTTCAATGCACAAGTTTTTGGCAAAATCTTGCTTAAAGTGTGTTAGAATTAGTCTTGTACTGAACTGTTTTATTTCTAAGCAACCAATAGTGGAAGCCAACGTAACAGTCTAGGGAAATTCCAGACCACATAAGCTGAGAGTGCCACCAAGCTGCCTACATGTTCACTCATGGGAAACCTGACCAAGAAAACCCAAATCTGCATAATTTGGCATGCCCGAGACTCCCTCTGAATGCTCTTCTCTAAATTCTCAGAAGCGGTGTGCCAGGCACAAAGGCACCTCTGTTCTCCCATCTAGCTAATCAGTTTCCAGCCACTGGGAAAGAAATATGTTGGCAACAGGCCAGGGTGCAGGCTGAGTGTAAAGTGTAAAGGTGACCATCCAGAAGGTCCAAGCTGGCTCTCTACCAGGTGCCAAGGTCGGGAACAGAGGCCATGGGAGTAGAGTCATGCAGGGCAGACCTGACCCAGGACGTACAGCGACACCCTGGATCACGGCTGTCCCTCTGCCCTTAACAAGGGGCCATCCAGAAACCTCAGAAGCCAGCCTGGACATCTTCCTTCTTCACACACACAGACTCCAGGCTTTACTTACAGAGTCTTGCAGGGCTTCCCTGAATTGAGCTATCTTTAAACAATAGGTTTGGAAGCTAGTTCCCTCATCCTGAGCTCACTGAGGGCCCCAAGCCACATACTTGGGAGTAGATGAGCTGGGGCCCATTGTGAGCGGTGGGCACAGACAGAAGAAACAAAAAGCCTCTGGTGAATAAAAAGCAAACCTAGTAAGTAAAACGCTCAGAACTGTACCAAGCACTCCCATCCAGGAAACCCAGGAGAGACACATGGGAGAGTCAGGAGGCTCAAGACCGTGCCCCATTTCAAGTTTGAGAAAGACAGGGAAGAGTGAAATTAACTGTCAAAGTTAAAACCTGTTCCTGCAGAGTAAGATAGGGCAGTTGGGCTGGGCGCACAGGCCTGTGACCCTAGCTATTTGGAAGCTGACGCACTGCCCGGCACGCACACCTACAATTCTGGCCTGGGCTATAGGCAGGAGGTCAGGAGCTCAAAGCCAGCCTGTTACAAAGTAAGGTCAAGGCCTGAACCATATGAGTCCCTGTCTCAAAAACAAAGAAGCGGGGGGCAGGGAACACAGAGTTCATAGCTCAATGGTAGAGTGCTAGCCTAGCATGCATGAAGTTGTGGGTCCAGTCCCCAGTAATGAGAGGAAAAAGGGAAAAGAGAGTGCGCCAGTGTGGTGGTGCTCACCTGTCACCCACACCCAAGAGCCCCGCAGAATGACTGCTGTGATTTCAAGACAGTCTGGGTGACACAGCAAGACCTTGTCTGGGAAGTGCTAGAAGGCCCATGTTCTGGGCATTGCAGGACACTTGGTATCTCTTGTAAAACCAGCCACAGGCGATACATAAAAGGGTAAGCGATGTGTTTCAAGAAAACTTCACAGAAAACACCAGGCCTTAGTTTCCCTTTCCCTTCTAATCCAAAATATGGTAACGAGGTGGATCTGGCAACTTTAAAATTCACTTTAGCCAGCACTCAAGTTACACAGGCCACTTCACTCGCCCATTCAGAACACACAATTCCCAACCACATTACACACCGTGCCGGACACTATGGTCTGCAGAGCAATCCCGGAACAAAACCGAGCCAAAAGCACACTCCATGTGCCAGTCAACCATGAGCAGTTGGAGAGGGGACCCCGTCTGGCTGGCAGGGTGAGGCAGGACTTCTCTAGGGAAGTGATGTGACAGGAAGTGATTAGGTAGAACGGAAGAGAGTGGATGGGGTAGGTAAAGAAATCTGATTCAGGAGGGAAGGGAGGAGGCAGTCAAGAGCCAGGCTGGACCAGCAGCCAGGCCTCTTGGAAGTGATGTGGTTTACTGACTTGAGCCTTGGGGCCCCAGGAAGAAATCAGGGCTGTGAAGCGAGAGACGGTAATCTCATCTGGTTTTTCCACAAAGCTCCCAGCTGCTGACTGGAGCAGGATTTGAGGAACAGGCGGCTCTATAGGCAGTGAGGATGGCGCCAGGCTTGAGGCACAAGCAGCAGAGATGGGACATGTGGAAAGTAAATCACAGCAGTTTGGACCTGTCTGAAAAACAGGCATCCTTAGGAATGGGACTAGGGCATCCGTCCTGAGCAGCTGTGCCGTTTTCGGAAATGTGACTCTACCACTGAATATTTCCACAGCGACACCTTTTTTTGTTTCTGTCTTGAGACAGGGTCTTGCTGTGAAGCCTAGACTGGACTTGAACTCACCCTCCTTCCCGCTGGGGTTATGGATGTGGAGTACTACTCTTGGCCTCCAAAGTGTATCCTTTGGATCATTTTAAAATTAAACTCTTATTCATTAAAATGTAACCTTAAAGCACAGCTACAAAGTCATGCTGAGTCCAGGTCAAGGTCTAAGAGCTGACTGGTGTTCAGTTATGGGGTGAGCCATAGAAACCAGGTCCTAAGGGAGACCCAGTTCAGCACAAGGCCCTGCCAGAGCTGCTAACAAACCCCGGGATGCACATGTGTCTGACACACAAGAACAGTGACACAGCACGATGGATGAGTGGAACCACATCAGGTTTATGCATCACTGGAGAAAGAACCGGGGCCTCCTGCATCAGGCCGGGTAGCACTTTACCAACCAGGCTTCGTTGTTTTTTTCAGACAAGATTTGCTAAGTGGTCTAGGCTGCCCTTGAACTCATAGAAATCCTGTTGTCTCAATCTATGAAGTGCTAAGACTCAAGATATGGCCGTCATGTAGCTGACCTGGGCTTCTTTCTTGTTTTCTTTTTATTATTATTATTATTTATTTTATGTGTTTGAATGTTACGCCTGCAAGTGTGTAAGTGCACCTGTGTCGTGCAATGCTTGAAGAAGACAGAAGAGGGTGTGGGATCCCCTTGAACTGGAGTTATGGATGGTTGTTAGCTGCCATATGGGTGCTGGGATTGGAACCCAGGTCCTCTGTAAGAAAAACTAGTGTTCTTAGCCACTGAGCCATCTCTCCAGCTCCTTTTTCTTTCTTTTTGAGACCAGGCCTTGCTATGTAGTCATGGAGGGCCTGGTATTCGCTATATAGACAAAGCTGGCCTTGAACTGGGAGATCTGCTTGGCTCTGCCTCCAACTACTGGGACATGTGCATTCTAGGAATCAAATGCAGGCTATCAGGTTTGGCAATATGCGGCAAGTACCTTTACCAGATAAGCCATTTTGTTGGCCCTGATATGGATATATTTTTAAAATATCTTATTATTATTATTTTATGTGCATGTAAGTACATCTGTGTCGTATGCAATACCCACGGAGGTCAGAAGAGGGCATTGGAGGCTGGGAATTGGAGTTACAGGGGGTTGTTAGCAGCCATGTGGGTGCTGGAAATTGAACTTGGGTCCTTTGCAAGAGCAGTCTGTGTTCTTAATAGCTGAGCCATCAATCCAGCCCTCGATCTGGGGATCTTATTAAAGGCAAATTGACTATTTCCCAAAACTTCTGAGTGCACAGCTCTGCCCTAAACAACAAAAGGAAGGGGTTCTTCTGTACCTTATACCTCTCAAATATAGTAGGATAAACCCTAATCCTCCAGCAGAGAGCTGGCAAACGAGCTCAGAGTTCCCTTTGTGAAAATAACTTTCAAGATATCAGGTTTTTGTTTTGTTTTGGCTTCCATGATAAGAGCCCAAGAAATCGAGTATGGGACTTTTCTTCTAACAATAAATTGTTATACAACAGAACTTTTCAAGATATGTCAACACTGCTGTCTCAGAGTCCAGACTGTAAGGCAGTTCACACAACCACCAGCTCTCACCTCAAAGAAACTTTATTTAATACTATATCAGATTTTAAAAGATCACACGGTTTTTAAAATTTAAAATGGCTTTGAAATGTTTTTAAAAAATGACTTGATGGACGAGTTCACAGCTCAATGGTAGGTGCTTACCTAGATGCATGAAGAGCTGGTTTCAGAAGTTAGGACCACCAAAAACAAAAACAAAAAAAGTTACTTGATACCAGAGAATGTAACTGCTGCTATGAAAACCGAGTGCTTGTGACTGAGCAGTAAATGTAGCCACTCTTAACCTGCACTTTCTGTTTCACTCAGGGTTACTTATGTAACAAACTTCCTACTTAAGCATCTGTTCATCTTTGTTTAAACAAAGTCTCAATACCAAGCAGAGTCACTGTGTCCTGTGTAACTCTGTTTCCAACTTTGGTACTAGAACCTGGTGGACAATAGACATATGTAACCCAGTCAGCCTATGCCTAAGCAAGGTACTTCCAGATATCAGGGGGATCTTATCAAGGTGAGTGGGCAGTGAGAAGAGACCTCCTGGCAGAGACAGGCAGCAACATCGAAAAGGAAAGGCAAGTGTGAAGTAGGGGACAGAGGGAGGCACAAAAGTAGGCTGGGATGTGGAGTGCGGGGTGCAGGAGGTCAGGCTGTGCAGCCCAAACCAGGACTCTACTGGCTGCAGTGGAAGTCACCACAGGGTGTGTCAGAAGAGAGTGGCTAGGCCAGCCTCCTTTTCTGTTGAAGTTATGTTTGTATTCAAAGTACATATGCATATAGTCCATAAATTCACTTTGTGTTTCAAGAATTAAAATTGGGGAGGGGGAGGAGCTCGAGCAAAGCCTACAGAGGCCAGAAGAGGGAGTTGGGTATTCCAGGAACTGGAATTGTGGATAGATGGAAGCTGCCATGGAAGTATTAGGAACTCTACTCTGGTTCTCTGCAAGGGCAGCCAGTGCTCTTAATCATGCTGAGCCACCTCTCCAGCCCCTTCTTCTAAGCATTTTACATTTTTCTATTTACTCATCTGTGTATGTGCGTGCATGACAGCACACATGTGGGTCAGAGGACAACCTGTGAGAGTTGGTTCTTTTTACCATATGGGTCTTAGGGATTTAATCCTGGGACCCACACTTGGTTGCAAGCACCTTTATCCACCAGCCAGCTTGTTGGCTAACCCTCTACATCAAATCCGAAGGGCATTAATTTTATTTACCTCTGCAACCTAGAAAACACTTCCTCACATACAAATATAATTCTAAAGTTCAATGCCTACTAACTTGGTTGTGGTGATAAATTCCTATAATTCGAGTACTCAGGAGGATGAATCAGGAGGACTACTCCAAGTCTGAGGACATCCAGGGCTATTCAGTGAATAAATTCTAGGTCAGTAAGGGATACATACCAAATCCCTATCTCAAAACAAATGAAAACAAAAACCCAGGTAAAAAGAAAACAACAAAGGGCCTGGGAAATAGACGGGTCAGCAGGTAAGGTTTGTTGTGAAGCCTGATGACCTGAGTCAAATCCTTGGAACCCACATGATGTAGAGAGAACAGACCCCCAAGCTGTCCTTTTTTAAAATTTCTTCTTCCTTCTTCTTTTCCTCTCTCCCTCCCCCTCCCCTCCCCCTCCTCCATCATCTTCTGTTATTTTGAGGGGCTGGAGAGATGGCTCAGCAGTTAAGAGCACTGGCTGCTCTTCTAAAGACCTGCGTTTGATTCCCAATGTATGGTGGCTAATAACCATCTGTAACTCCAGGTCTACTGGACCTGACTCCCGCTTCTGACCTCCAAGGGCACTGCACAGCACAGGGGCACTTTCATACATGCAGGCAAAATACTCATATACATAAAATAAAAACTTAAAAAGATTTATTTTCACTTTATGTGTATGAGTGAGTACCTGTATATATGTATATGCACATGTAGGCTTGTTGTTCACAGAGGCCAGAAGATGGCATGGGACCCTCTGTAACTGCTGTTATATATAGGCAGTTGTAACCCACCTGTGTGGGTGCTAGGAACTGACCCAGGTCCTCTGCATGAGCAGCAATGCTCTTAACCACTGAGCCATCTCTCCGGCCTCCCAAGTTGTCGTTGTCCTCCTAACCTCTAAATGTATGCTGTGGTATTTCTGACCCTCTCCCAACACTAAGTAAATCCATGTAAAGTAAATACAGTTGCTAATAAGGGTTATTATTCAAACAAAACACAGTCTGCTTAAAAACGATGCGCTCCATCCAGTCTTGCTCTTCCTTCCCGACCGGCCAGTCACCTTTCCACCACATCCAGACACCATTCTCAGGTGCTGCCCAGCTCTGCCGTGCTGTGAGCACTCACAGCCTTTTACTACTGCTTTGCTTGTTTTATCTGAGGCAGGGTCTTGTATGGAACCTAGTCTACTTTTAACTTGTGGTAATCTTTCTGCCCCTCCTGTGTGCTGAGATTACAGGTCTGAGCCACCATGTCCAGCCTGGGTCTTTTATCTACTCCCCAGGCCTCAGCTATCATGTTTCTAGTGTGCCAATCTCTAGATTTCCACCCTAAACTCCAACCTGCTGGTCTAGTCTCTTGCATGGTGTGTTCAATTCTGCAGTCTGGAAAGATCATTTGTCAGGCCCGGGACCAAACCCATCTCTGCTGGATTCTGACGCTGCACTGATAGCAAGCTCAAAACCACAACTGTGCTCTGCTGTGACCCCCACCCTCCCTCCATCAACCAACTCCGAGTACGATGGCTGCTTCCCTCCTCTCGTCTCTGTGCCGCTTCTGGGGTGGTTCACTGTCCTACCAGCTGTTCTTGGAGCTCTACACACCAGTTCATTCCAAGCATCCAACCGGGCCTCCTGCAATCAGCCACCGACCACAGCCCATCAGTTATGGAGTCTGCCATCCGTCTACCGGTACTTTGGCAGTGTTTGCATGTGTGTGGAAGCACTAACTCACTCAGGAGACACAGGCTGCAGTCACCCCCAGGAGATGGGGTTGTGGACTTCAGCTTCTCCAAACCCAGAATATCAAAGAAACCCGATCAGTGGGCTGTCAACCTCTGGGAGTGAGTGTTCTGGCATCCACCATCCTTTTTTCAGGCTGCTCTCTAGGTTGGGTTGCTGACACTCTAAGATCGTGATAAACCCAACACTGGCTCAATGCTCCAAGTGGGTTTCTCAAACCTCATTTACTCAGGAGAAAGGGGTAGCACCCTTGACAGTGTATGCTTATGTTTAACCCCCCAAATCTAAAGGGTTAAAATCAACGGTTAATTCCCCAGATTTCCGAAGCACATTCAGTGCAGGGTTCAGACATTAAGCCAACAATACCACAATGCTTTAGCTACCTAGCCCTTCCTACAGCCAGATTCACACAAGATGCTCATCCACTGAGCTGCACATACCACGGGGAACATGCGACTTCTAGAACAGCTGCAAGCTGCACCACACTCACCCTTCTTCTGTATAAAAATCCGGAGCAGTGGGTTGGCCGTGGAGACTGCCTTGTGATAATTGTCGTCATTGTTTATGGGCAGTAGGTCCCCATGGATGTCTGCATAGCCCACCAGCACATCAACATTGGGGATTTTGTGTACATGCTGCAGTAATCCATAGAACTCCTCGAATTTTCCAGGTTTTGATCTTTCTAGTGAAAACCGACGAAACTCTGCTCCAAACTACAAATACAACAAACATATTGAAATGTTAGCCAGGCAGTACACATCTTAAGCCCATCACTCTGGAGGCAGAGACGGATGGATCTCTGTGAGTTTGGGGCCAGCCTGGATTACAGAGTGAGTTCCAGGCCAGCTGGGAGTACACAATGAGACCCTGTTTTGAAAAGAAAAAGTGACTAAAAGCCCACTATGAAAAGGTGCCACAGAACGTGCACAATGCAGCAAAGAGCCACTGTCAGGAGCCTCTTTCTGTGCCAGAAGCCAGAGGCAGAGGGCACAGAGCATGCCTGCTTTGGATGGGTCGCTAGGGCACTCCCAGGAGCGCTGCTGCCTCCATCCTTAGTACTCAGGCCTCATGGGGACAACCCTGAAGCCATCTTCCAGCCCTGTCTGGCGCCTACCAATAGCCATGCTCTTACCTAGTATGCCCCAGGGTGCCAGAGGCCTATGCAAGCCTGGTTTCTCACTACTGGCAGAAGTGCCTGCACCCCTCCCATGAAAAGAACAACCTCCGCATGGCTGTGGCAGGAGTCAGTGTCTAAGAACAGCAGAAGAACTCTGAGCCTCTTGGCATAAAATAAGTGATAGTATCATATAAGAAGTCTAAAGATGTCAATTATCTTCCCCGATTAGTATAAAACATAAGCTTTATTAATAAATCAAATAGAAATCCTACCATAGCCAATTAAGAATTGTTTATGTGTTTGGTCCAGTGCTAGGCCTCAGGGGCTAACTAGGTGGCTCAGCAGTCAGTGTATGAGCAGAGTGATCCTTCAGGGAGGCCCGTCAAGATGGGCAGAAAGCAGCCTCTGTCAGTCCAGCATTTACCATTTAGGTTTACAGCCCCACACCCTTGCTCCCCCACAGCCAGGTATTAGGGTGCTTCCTAACTCACCATGGCACTCTCTTACACACAAAAAGACTCATCAGCCTCCTTCAAAAGTGTCCCAGTCATAAAACTTTAATCCCCCTCCAAGGAGCCACTGGGCAGACAGCATAGTGCACATTCAGTTCCATGGCAGGGGCTCTGGGACAATGGGAGCATGCTCGAGGTCCTGGGTTCCATCCTAGAACCTGTGGGAGGTAGTTAAGTCCTTTACATTCATTTCCCTCCATTTTAGCCGAGAGTTATGGTTCAGTAGGAGGGCATGAATTCAGCATGTGCAAGGCCCTGGGTCCAGAACTACACACACAAAAAAAAACCTTAAACAAATGTTTGCCAAACACGTCTGACCACCAAACTCGTTTTCCTTCTAGATTCCTAGGATGAACTACAGGAACAGCCTTCCAAGCCATGCAGAGAATGGCCCTCATCCAGTTTCCCCAGGGCCCCCGGGGGAATCTGGCCACCCCCAGCTTTTGCTCTATCTATGGCTGGAAAATCCACTGACCACCTCTTACCCCCAACAAAATCAAAGTTGCCAAAACACATTCCTGAGATATAAACACTAACATTTGTCAAGAAAATCAGGTGACTCATATCTAAAGCTCTCAAAGTCAGTCACACCTTCATGTTTCAGAGTGCTGAAACCCCAGGGCACACCCTTCCTATCACTCAGTCGTAGGAGGTTATCAAAGTCACAGTTTCTCCTCCACTTTCTTGAATCTGGCACGAACACAGTCACAGTCCACAGTACAGCCCAACCCACCCCAGGGTCACCACTTGCCCGAGTCTGAATGGGAATGACATTAATGATTTAACGGCTTTTGCATGGAAGTCCTCTGCTCAACCTTTTTCCCTGTCGCCTAAATGTTCACATGAAAACAATGCTTCCTGCAGAGTTCCAGGCAGATGTCCCCTTCTGCAAATGTTGGGGAAGGGTGGGAACCATTTTACTTCTAGCAGGAAATCAGGATTAGAAGAACTTTTTAGGACATGAAGAAAAAGATAGAGGTCAAATTAACTCCAATAGATAATTCATTTTGTGAACTGTTTACATCTGTTTTGTCCAAAATGTATGTGGACTCCTTGCCCCCAGCATCTGCTGTATATTCTAGAATATTTACTTATTTGGGTAGGCAGCTTTGGATGGCCTAGAAGTTTCAGGATCCTTCTGCCTCTGCCTCTGCCTCTGCCTCTGCTTCTGCCTCCTGAGTGCTGGGATGACAGGCAGGCACCAGCACACTGGGCTTCTAGAAATACTGTTAATGTTTCATTTGCCCACAAGTAACAATTAGGAAGTTTTATGGCTCAAAGACTATTCTACAGTTTTGTTTGGGGCAGGTCCTTTGGTGATAATGGAGGTGGAACCCAGGGGCTGTGTAAGCTCTACCACAGGAGCTACATTCCCAGCCCTTGGAACCCAGGTTACTTGAGGACATCACCATCATCACAAAGAACGTTTCCAATTCTAAAGAAACAATGAGGAAGACAAATCAGTTACCAAAGAAGTCACAAGACTACTAGTATCACACTTTAGACTTACATTTACGCTGTCCATTATTTTTATTATGGGTACCATTTTTCCCATTCCAGAGCAAAGATAACAAACTTGACATCCCAAATCATGATCTGCATGCTACTTTGTTTTGCTTAAAACCTTTCAAATAAAGACACTAGCTGCCAATCTTGACACCTAAGTTCAACCCCCACAATGGAGAGAATCAAATCCTCCCAGTCCCCTGAGCCCCACAGCCTATGGCATGTGAGTACACACACATGCATACACAAAGTAAATGAATATAAATGTAAATCAAATAAACAAAAATCAAAACCATTCATAGCATATAAAGAAATTACTGTTAAAAAACCTAGACTGAGGACCAGGTGTGGTGGGGCACACCTTTAATTCCAGCACTCAGGAGGTAGAGGCAGGTGGCTCTATGTGAGAGGCCAGTCTGGTCTACACAGTGAGTTCTAGGCTAGCTGAGACTGCAGGGAGACCTTGCCTCAAAAAGAGGGGGGAAAAAAACAAAAACAAACCCCTGGACTGAACCTGGAGGGGCAGCCCATATCTTTAATCCCAGTACTTGGGAGGCAGAGGCAGGTGGATCTCTGTAAGATCAAGGCCAGCCAGATCTATATAGCAAGTTCTAAGCCAGTGAGGGCTACAGTGCTTGTCTCAAAGAAATAAATAAATCTGGGTAAGGGGAAAGGCTCAGTGGCAGAGAATATATATGAGACCTTGGAGTTTGAGTTGCAGTGCTGGGGGAAAAAACTACAAGTAATCATTAAATATTTAAAATGATAAATGTTGCCAGGCAGTGGTGCATGCTTATAATGCACGGACTCATGAGGCTGAGGCAGGACTGCGACAAGCTCAAGGAGACTAGGTCTATCTCCAAAAAACAGGTTAAAAGATTAAAAGAATAATAAAGTTATCCACAATACATTTTCATACTTTAAAGAGCACAGACATGAGCTCTGAGGCCCTAAACTTTGCACTCACCCACAGCTAGATCTGTGGTGTGTGGCCATGTTTCAGTCAATGTTCGGATGGCCTCACTTCTGCGTCAGAGATGTGGTCTCCAAAAGTGCATGCCAGATGGCAGGTGAAGGCGACACTAAGAACTTCAGACAGAACTATGTCAAACATTCAAAAATCAGGAGATAAAAAAGAAAAACAAAAAGCCTGAAATTCCAGTCCCCAAGAGCTCCGCTCCCTGCCACCAGCGCGGAGTTCCAACTCGACACATGTGTCAGTGCACCCTGAATCTCTACTCATTTTCTCCTATGATAAAAAATTAAAGACTCACTAACAAGATCAGAACCATAAAAATGACTTTTAGCTTTATGCCACAGTGCACAAGTGCTTTTCTTTTCTAACCTCAACTCCCACAAGCTCAAACTACAACAGAAATGCCAGGAGAAAGTTCAAGCACTGGGCCTGAACCTGTGGCCACTGCATGTCTGCAGGAAAATTGCTCCATTTTCTGAGTCACTGTTCCCTCTCCCTTCAGATAAGTCCCTACAGTTTGCTATGTTATGTGCCATGGGGAACTCAGGAAGAGTGGACTCCTTAAACTACCATAACAGTCCTATTTTTTTTATGATTTATCACTTTTGATTTGTGTGTACATTTGAGTGAGGGTACCCAGGATGCCAGAGGCATCGGATTCCCTGAAGCTGGAGTTTCAAGTAGTTGCGATCCATCCGACAAGGGTGCTAAGAACCAAACTCCCAGTCCTCTGGAAGACAAGTATATTCTCTTAAATGCTGAGCCATCTCTCCACTCTTATTAAACTACTGCCTATTCTAGTATACAAATCCTTCCTTTTTTGAACTTGAGACTGGATCGATGTAGCTCAGGCTGGACTGGAACTCACAATCCTCCAGTCTCAGCCTCCACGTGCTGAGATTACAGGTGTGCACCACCAGGTCCATCTTGTGATACAGGAATTCATAAATCATAAATATTTTTCAATGACATAAAAACCATGTGTGGTGGCACATGCCTACAACCCCAGCACCTGAGGGCAGGAGGTGTGTGGAATTCCAGGTCAGTCTGGCTACACAGTGAGTTCCAGTTCAGTCTGAGCCAGGGGAGATTTAAGAAAAAAGGGAGATTTCTGATTTTTCAGTTACAGAAGCTTACAGAACATGCTCTCAACCTACACAACACTCTCCCATACGCATAGGCTCCAGGCAGCTTCCTGACTGCACTCAAAACACTCCTGGGACCCACATTCCCCCAGTGGTCTCTTAACAACCACGGTACATTACGCTGTGGGTACGCTCTCCACCTCCCTTTTTGTGTCTCTGGCCTTCCTCAATTCTATCTTAAACATTCTCAGGTCCAGCAACAGCCTCTGATTCCTGTTCTATAAAATCTAAAAGCTGTTCTGCAAAAAGTCATCCGGCTTTGTCCGAGAGAGAGATGGGGGAAAGCCACAACCTTTCTGAGCCAGTCTCAGAGCCAGACTAGATTATTCCAGCTCCATCTGGCCCTTCAAGTCCTGAAAAGCTTGCTGACTTGTTTCTTTGGCTCCAGACCACCTTCAAACTGGAGCTGAAAACCCCCTTTGGGAAGAAAGCATTTCCTAACCAATCCCTACAAACTAGTCTGCTACCCGCCCAGGCGGCCCAGGCGGCCCTAGCAACTGAGGAATTCCTCGGACATCAAAGTCATTATCTGCCGACTGGCAGACCCGCAAGGGGAAAGGGCTCCGTGTCTAAAGGTTTCAAGGTGGGATGACAAGAGCATCTCCTCCACGGTCAAGTGCTGCTCTAGCGTGTTGCTAGATGGTGCTAATTTCACAGATTAACTGCATACCAAAGTTAGAGATGGGAAAAGCCTCGCAGGAAGCTCAGCCAACTTTAAAGTACATTTTCCTCCACTCCATGTACGCCTGAATACCAGGAACGGGTAACAGTGAGGTGCTCCGACAACTTTGGGGTGTAATTCCCCCAGAGCTATAGCACTGCGGTGCATTCGAGTGGTCCCCATCCCTTCGAGTAAGGAGGGAGGATTAAAGATTGAGACCGGGTGCTGTGAGGCGCGGAAGACAAGCGCCCAAGACTACCGCTGTGGGCAAGTTTCTAGCTAAGGGCCCTGGATCCCGTAGGTAGCCCGCATCCTCCCGGGCAGCCCGGGCTCGGAATCCCGCAGGTCATCCTCGTCCGCCCGGACTGCCCGGGCTCGGGGTCCCGCAGGTTGCCCTCGTCTTCGTCCTCCCGGGCAGCTCGGACTTGGGGTCCCGCAGGTCGCCCTCGTCCTCCCGGGCAGCCCTGGCTCCGGATCCTGCAGGTCGCCCGCGTCCTCCCCGCAGCCCGGCCGGGCCCTGGTCCCGCCCTCCCAGCCCGCGCACCTTGCTCTTCACCTCCATGGTGCCCAGACAGCCACTGCTCGCCCCGTGCCGGTGGCCACGGTTCATGCTGAGCGCCGGGCCCGCGGCAGCCGGACGAGGCCGGGCCGGCCCTAGGGAGCGCGGGCAGCGGGGCCGCGGAGCGCGGGCTCGGGGCTCGGAGCACGGCCCGGCGCGTCGTCAGGGCACCTGCCGAGGGGCGTCCGCGCTGGGCAGAGTCGGCTGCTCCTCGGCGGCCGCTGGGTCGGACTGGTGGCGCGGCGGGCGGGGACGCGGCTCCCTCCCTCCGGGCCTCGGGGGCGGCGGCGGCCGCGGCGGTGAGGAGAGGGCGGAGCGCAGGCCACAGGCCGCAGCCTCGCTCTCAGCCGCCTCCCCCGCCAGCCCGCGCGCGCGCCCGAGCCGGGGGCCGGAGCCGCGGCGCGTGCGCGCGCTCACCTGCGCTGCGGCCTGGGAGCAGCTCCGGCCGCTCGCGCCCCGCCCACGCCCAATAGGAATCGCGCACCTGCGCCCGCGGCGCCAACCAATCAGCACACGGCTCCCGCGGCGCATGGGCGGGTCTCTCCGGGCAAAGCCCCGCCCGCCACCTCGCGATTGGTCCTGCGCTGAGAGGGCGGGGTGAGATCACCTGAAGCTGGGGGGAGAACCTCCCGGAATGGAGCGGGAGAGCCACATAGCGCATGCGCTGACTGTGGAGTTTCCGCCCCCGGAAGGCCATTGGGGGAAGGATGGCCGGAAGCGCGACCGCACCTGGACAGCGGCTCCGGAGGGTGTACCTTATGCGCATGCGCGGGTGCGCGCCTGCTTATGGACCGTGTCTTGAGTTCTTGGTGCTTGGCGCGCGGGTCACAGACCGTGCTTTGGGATGGAACGCGCGCGTGGGTCGGTGGTCCGAGCTGCTGGGCTTCCGCGCCCCTCTTCGGCTTCTACCAACGTGCCTCGGGGTGTAGGGCGCCCACTCCAGCTCTTGGTTGCAGGATTCAGGTTTTCCCGCCTCTGCAGCAGTCACTAGGGGAAAACCCTGGGCTCTCTCTTGCTTTCATGCAAGAACACTGGACCTTTCTCTAAGTCTTTCCTGTCCCGAGGGTCCTCTGGGCACCGGGAGGGGACCATAGAGCTGCAGCCTGAGATCCTCCACGAAGGTCCTGGCTCCCTGCTAGTCCTTGCATCGACCCTCTCGCGGCTGAAATCTTCTCTCCTGGAGCCATTTCTTGGCTGTTTGATGTTTCCCTGGGCTGTGTTGTGTTTCCCCAGTGACCGGGCTGTGTCCCCGGGTAACAGAACACCAAATCCTCTCTGAGCGCCCCGTACCGGGGCTCCCGCATCGCCCCTGTTTTGTTTCCCATCATCATTGGTTAGGCCAGGAGAAGAAGGCTGGAAGAAACACACGGGATTTCCCACGGTGGAGGGGGGAGGTTACCGTGGCCCTGGGTAGAAACCTGGGGACTAGGACAGGGGCGGGGGGCCTGTGCCTCCCGTTCCTAGCTGTGATGAAACCCAATTTTCCCATAGTCCCTTGTGCATGTGAGTTTTGAGCCCTCTTCCACCCAGAATGAAAGCTTTCTGAAGGCGTAAACCCCTGCCTTGCTCACAGAGCTTGGAGCGCAGAGTGGGCTCCTGGTCCGCTCTCAAGTTTGTCTGGAGATAGAATTGCTGAAATACGGGAGCTGAATGTAGCTTACAGGCCATCTTTCCGCTGGACAAACCAGTTCACCAATGTTTGTGGATGATTTGGAAAGTGGAAGAGATCCTATATAGCCCAAGCCGAATCGCAAGGCAGCCTTCCGGCCCGGGTGATTAGAATTCTCCAGGAAAGGAGATTGTGGGTTGTGATGGGTCAGCAGTGGGTCTGGAATTCTTTTTTCTTTTTTAAAAGTTATGTGTGTGAGTGTATTGCCTGCCTGTGTGTAAGTGCACCCATGTCGTGCAGTGCCTGCTGAGGTCAGAAAAAGGCATCAGGGGCAGTTATAAGTCGCCACATGGATGCTGGGAATCAAACCTGAGTCCTGTGCCAGAGTAGTCAGTGCTCCGGTAACCTCTGAGCCATCTCTCCAGTTCCTGGGCCTGGAATTCTTAACTGCATTAGCAAGCAGGTCTCAGCTATTTGTTTCTTGAGAAATCCTTGACACTGAAAATGGGGGGCAGACCTCAAAAGTGTTTTATGTGTTCTGTCAGTATTTATTATATTGGAATTAAGACTTGAGGCTCTAAAATATTACACAATCTACATTCCCAGTAGGCCTCACCTGTCATGTGGCTTTGGGGAAACTCCATTGCGTTCTCATGACACAGGAGGGTGAGAAGTGACACCTTGGAATCCTGAGAACAGTTTGGCTTTGGGAATGCCCTATCAAGGTTTCCGGTTCCAGTGGATCAGTGGGCCACACTTAAAACTGCTGGGCTCAGAAAACATGTCACCAACTTTGGGGACCTCCGGCCTCAGCTCTGACCTACACGGGGCCACTCCCTGGGAACTGGGGCCCCCGGCTCTGTGTGGATGATGGCTGGGTGGCTGTGCTCTATTACTGTTATCTGGACTGATTTATCAGCTGCTGTGAGAAGGACACTCAGGGGTGCCAACACACCTGCGTGGGCCCTGCATTCCTGGGGGTGTCGTCACATCCGTCCTCCCCTCCCCCTGGGTGTGGCATCCCTCTCTACTTTGGACTTTCCTTTCTAGAAGGGAGGGCCAGGTCAGAGCTTCCTGGATCTCCCAGGCAGATCTGCTGTGAGCCTGCGTCACCCTGAGCCTGGGTTGTGTAAGGAAGGAGTGGGGGAAATAGTTTGGGTTTGATAAAGGTGCTGTGGAGGAGGGGAACCTCCTTCCTGGAGCTGTTTCAGCTGGTCACCGTGTTTGTTCACCAGGCCTGGATTTCAGTTTCTCCTAAGAAGCCTGCAGACCTGAGAAACAGGGAGGATTAAATTGCAACTCCTGCTCTTCAGCTCAGAGGCTGAGCCTAACCTCATTTCTCTCCCTCCTCCCTCCCTGTCCCCAAATCCTCAAGCCAGAGTTAATCAAGGCCTACACGGAGAAGGACGAGTTGGGAGAATGAGTACTCAGTTGGTTGACAGATAAGAAAGGTGACTATCTGACCTGACTCCATAAATTACAGGCTCCTCAGATCCTTTGTCTGGGGTGGCTTCCTAGAGTAGGGCACCCACACAAGGGGTGTGGGCTCCTCTCCGTCCCATGAGAGGAGCTGGGAAGGGTTATAGTTTGGCTTCATCCTCTTTCCAGCACTTTAAGTTCTAAACAGTCAACTGAGCCTGGTGTCTCAGCACCTGTTATCCCAGCTCTCAGAGACTGAGGCAGGTGAATTGCCTCAAGTTCAAGGCCAGCCTAGTCTACAGAGTGAGACTGTCTCAAAAATATAAGCTCTGGCAGGAAAGTGCTTGTAGCCAAGTCTGACAACTTGAATTGGATCCTTGGAGCCCAAATGGCAGAAGGAGAAACCCGACTCCCACTCCCACGAGATGTCCTTAGATCTCCGCACACCCTCAGGCATTTGTACCCGTGTACACACCCACAAAAATCAATGTTAGAAAGTTTGTAAAGGAAACAAAAAGCAGGCTGAGGATGGCTGAGCACTTGCTGTGCGGCCCCAGGACTGAGCTCCAGCCCTGCACTTGTAGGAAAACGCAGAGCGTGGAGTTGATGTGCAATCCCAGCACTGGGGAGATCGAGACTTAGAGCCCCGAGCCTAGCCTATTTGACAAGTTAGAAGCTAGTGAGAGACCCTGCTTCAAAAAGCGAGGTGGACCCTGGAGGCTGTCGTGTAGCACCAGCACACGCGCACGCACACACACACACACACAGAGCAGGTTTTCTTGCACACTCACAGACCTGCACCCATACAAAACACAGTTCTACAAGCACTGTTCTTTTGCCATCTACCCTGTGAGACAGAAGTTGTGAATTTCTACAGTTTTTTAAAATTCAGATTTTACATAATGATCTTTCCTTCTTCCTCCAACTCTTAGAGGAAGGGGGGAAAATAAGTAAAAAAAACCAGGTGGCACAAAGTCATACACAATCAGGTAAAATGAATGTCTCCCACCAGCTCTGCTTCTCCTTGACTGCTCAAGTCCCAGTCTTGATGAAGTTGGTTAATAATTCTTTGAAAAAGAGCTGAAGTGTGTACTTGTGAATCTCAGGCTACTCACTGAAGCATTTTAAGCCCTTTAGCCGAGGTGGAATTCAGTCACATGATCTGTTTTCTGGTTGATAGCTTATAATGGTTTGCTGGAGGGTTGAGAGGGGGCTCGTGACTAGAGAATCAGTCAATGCATTATTTCCGGTAACCTTAAGAAGCAATTATCCCTTAGGTAAGAAACCCACTTTCAAAGGAGACAGGCCAGGCCCCTGGTTTGGACCTGCCCTGGATTTGCTTTCTCACCTTTCCCCTCTCTGGGACCCAGTTTCTCCATCTGTAAACTAAGGCCAGGGATGAGGTCATCTCTTCTGTCCCTCCTAGCTCTTAACACTATGGCTCTCTAGGGATGGTGGAGAGTGATCATTATTTCAACATTTCAAGGGCGGACTGGACTAGAGAGAGTAATCTGGTCATTGGGGTCCAAAGCCAGGTTGCAGACAGGGGCCAAAACACTCCCCAGAAAGAACTGATGAAGACGTGTGTGTGTGTGTGTGTGTGTGTTAACGTTTATAAGAAACCTAGCTGGGGCTGGGGCCCAGGCCAGGGCTAAGTGTTTCTCCATGGCTTAACTAATTTTCTTTCCTCCTCTTCCTCTTCTTCTTCTTCCTCCTCCTCCTCCTCCTCCTTTTTCTTCTTTAGTCTTTCTTCTTTTTTGAGACAGGATTTCCCTGTAGCTCCAGCTGGCCTGGAACTCCCTATGTAAACCAGGCTAGCCTTGAACTCTCAGAGATCCACCTGCTTTTGCCTCCCTAGTGCTGGGATTAAAGGCATGCATCACCACACCCAGCTGGATTAACTACTTTCATTTTAAATTGCATGAAAGATGGTTGTATCTTCAGGCAGTTACTGGAGGGTCTTATTTGTTTTCTAGGCTGAGAGATGTCCTCCGTGTCCTCCTTGCTGGCCTGGTGACCTTGACACTGCTTTCTTAAACTCTCAGAGCTCTGGTCTCTTCTGAGAAAGAGGATAGTGGCAATGCAGACTCTGTCAGATTGTCACAGTGAGATGAGGGACTGCTCTGCAGAACACTGTGTGGGGCAGACAAATGTGGTTCATACCAAAATAAAATGGGAATTCCCTCTTTCATACAGGGAAACTGTGTGTGTGTGTCAGGTGCATGAGACTGAGCCCATAGAGTAGGCCTCGAACTTCTTCCTCTGTATCTGTGTATAGGCAACTTTAAAAGGGGGGGGGGGCTATTTTAAAATTTTTTTATATGTATGTGTGTTCTATCTGGATGTTTTTAAGTGTACCATATGTGTGCAAATGCCCTCAGAAGCTGGAAGAGGGTGTCAAATTCCCTGGAACTGGAGTTACAGACAGCTCTTAGTTACCATGTAGGTGCTTAGGAACAGTATCCAGGTCCTTTGCAGGAGCAGCCAATGCTCTTAACCACTGAGACATCTGTCAGTCCCATCACCTTATCCTTTTAGGCAAGGTATCTCATTGAATCTGGAGCTCATTGCTCAGTTAGGCTGTCTGGCCAGTGAGCTCCAGAGATCCTCCTGTGTCTGTCACTCTGGAGTTACAGGTGTGTGCTAATGTGCTAGCTTCTTAATGAAGGTGCTGAGAGTCTGAACTCAGGATCTCCTGCTTTACCGACTGGCTCCCCAGCCCTCATGAAGATCCAAGAATGTGATTTAGGGGCAGGTTGACAGTTCACTGGTAGAGTGTTTGCCAACATGTGCGAGGTCCTAGGTTTGAGTCCCAGTACCATCAAAATCTGTTTTTAAAGGATTTTTAAAATAAAAGAGCAGTCAGGTTTGGTGGCTCATGCTTGTAATTCTAGCACTTGAGAAGCTGAGACAGGAGGCTCCTGAGTCGGTTTGGGCTTCATAGTGTGATCCACAGGCCAACCTAGGCTGCAGAATGAGATTGTTAAAAATCAATCCACGAAGTAAAAAGAGCAATATGCAGGCCATAGAGCCACAGTGCTGCGGGTGTCCGCTGCACTTCCCGCTTGCGGCCTTGGTTCTAGGTCTTAGACTCTTTGAGCCTCCATTAATTCATTTGTAAAGTGAGGATAATGAGAACTAATTGTCTGATTGTTGTAAGTTACATGCAGAGCACTTAGACTTGGGCCAGGAGCAAGGATCCACCTTTTCTCATCATTCCTGCCATCCTAATTATTTTTATCACCTACTGTCTTAATAGGGTTCATTAGTTAGCAAATATCATTGTGTCCCACATGTACATGACACACTGGCATACATAGAAGACAACAACAAAGAAATGAATGACTTCAGCCTGAAGTAGGGAACCCCTATAATCCCAGCATTGGGGAGGCAGAGGCAGGAGGATGGCTGCAAGTTCCAGACCAGCCAGGGCCACACAGTGAGATCCTGTCTTAAAACAAAACAAAATGGACAATTTCTATATCAAGACTTTTGTCAATACTTTCAGACAGACTGGCTGGCAGACATTCCATAAATACTCAAGGATTAGACCAGGGAATCGAGGAGGACCAGGACAGAGTTCCCGTCCCATCATGCCTGGCAGAGGTGACCAGGAACTGCCCATTGAAGGCAGTAGTCCAGGATCAAGAGAAGAGTGAACCACTGGAGTTTACATCAGTCAGCTACAGAACCCTAGACAAGACTTAACCTTTCCCCTTAGGGGAAAAGCAGAGGCAGGAATATCTGCCCTCTCTTCTGTAATGTCTGTCCAGTGTCCATTATGGGTCCAGTAATTAAGAAAAACACCACAAAAATCTCTGCCCTAGTGTTGGCAGGATTCCTGGGGGAGACAGAACACAAATTACGTAATTATGAGCAGTGAGGTGGCTCAGTGGATAAAGACGCTTTGAGTCCGAGCCTGATAACCTGAGTTTCATCCTTGGGATTCAGCTGGTGGAAGGGAAGAACTGTCTTCTGTAAGCTGTCCTCAGACCTCCACACAAGCACTGTAGTATGTGCACACACATATTTTAAAAAAGAAAAAGAAACAAAGCTGTGTATGGTTGTGCTTCCTTTAAATCCCAATTACTAAAGAGGCTGAGGCAGGAGAATCACTTGAGCCTAGGATTTGGGGGCCACCTTGGGGAGATCCTGTGGATTAATTAATTGAATAGAGTTGCGGGGCTGGTCTCGGGAGCGCGCGGTTTGTGTGTGGTTGGGGGCAGGGAAGCTTATCCAGGCCTAATGAAGCAGATAAAGCACTCCTTCGGTGCCTGGCACATGCGGGGGCCGCTGGGGAGACACCAGCTGCTATTTTGAGCAATTACTCAGAGCTCAGGCCAGGGTGCGAGAGGAGATGTGGAAGAGAGAATGACTAAGTCAGCTGGGAGGTGGAATGTTCCTGTGTGAAGTGGCCAGCGCAGGAATGGGTAGAGGCCGGGGGCGGGGGCATTCCAGGGACAGGAAGCTGGGAAGGGGGGCAGGGAGCAGGCAGCTAGGGGCCTGGGCAGGGGCTGGAGTGGACATCTATGAAAAGTAGGTGGGCAGCAGATGGGGAGGGCCTCAGAGGCCCCTAAAATGCTTCAGCCCGGGGGTGGGAAGAATTGGATTTGTGTTTCAGTAAGATCTACTGAGGAGGCAGGCACCAAGGGCAGCAAATTAATGAGACTTGCAGGCTGTGTGATTAAATGGCCAGATGAGTGGGGTGGCCTGTGGGAGGAGGAAGGGTATTACTTCATCCAGCTATTTGTGTGTGTGTGTGTGTGTGTGTGTGTGTGTGTGTGGTGTGCACTTGCTTACTGAGGTATGACTTTGAGCCAGACACAGGCCACATGCTAGGATGGTTTGGGGATTAAAACTTCACACAAGGGGGACAGGCAAGGTTAGGGATGCAGCTCAGAGGAAGAATGCTTGCCTAGCATGTTCAAGACCCTGTTCGAGACCCTGAGTATCCAAAAAGAGATGCGGGGGGGCAAGGTAGACAGAGGATGAACAAGTGACCTGAGCTTAGGACAGCAGGAAGAGAATGCTACCAACCAAGGTGTTGCCGGTCCAACCTCTTCATTACGGGGGTGGCTGTTGGTGCTGCCGTGGACAGGAGCTCCAGTGGCGGTGGATGGTCACCTTATGCCCTGTGACAGTGGGCTGTGAGGCTGCAGAGGACAGCCTTTGGGATGGACACATATTTGTGAATCAGGAAACCAAGATTAGAATGAATACTCTGTGTATGTGCTTGTACATATGTATATGTATGTGTGCCCATGTATGAGCACGTATGTTCGTGCATGTCTGTACATGCATGCACGTGCTGGATTGCATGCATGAGCATGCACGTTCACATATTTGTATGTATGCACATGTGTGTGCATGTGTGCATGTGATATGTGTGCAGTGTGGGGACATGTACGAGATGCATGTGTATGTGTTTGGGTACCTGTGTGCATGCATGCATGTGTGTAATATGTTTATATGTGTGTGTATATGTGATGTGTATGCATGTGTAATGTGTGTATGTGTGGTGTGTGGTGTGTGTATGTGTGATGTATATGTGTGTGTGTGTGTATATATATATATATATGTGCATGTGTGTTCTACCTGACAAGCCACAGAGAAGCTCTGCAGAGGTCACTATGGCCATCGAGTTGCTGAGGTCTGGAGTGGACATTTTGGCAAGAACCTGGTCAAGGACCAAGGCAAGAAAAATCTGGCCGAGGAAGCAGTGAAAGCCCACGGCTGAGGCATCGTGTGGGGAAAGTGCCTGCCTAGCGCCTACGAAGTGCTGGCCCTAGCCCTGCGCAAGCTAGATATGGCGGTGCACACCTGCAGTGCCAGCATTCGGTGGGAAGACAGGAGCACCTCTGGGGCTCATCTAGCTGCAGGTTCAGTGAGAGGCCCTGTCTCAAAAAATGGGACAGACAGGGCGGGTGAGATGACTCTGGTTAAGAGCACTGGCTGCTCTTGCATAGGTTTGGATCCCCGCACCTACATGGGTAGCAGCTGTCTGTAACTCCAGTTCCAGAGGATTCAATGCCATCTTCTGACTCTTACAGTACGGGGCCTACATGTACTTACCTACATGCAGGCAAAATAATCATACACGTAAAATAAAATAAACTTGGTTGTGAAAAGCAAAATGGCCAGCAAGATGGCTCAGTGGGTAAAGGGCCTTGCTGTCAAGCCTGACAATCTGAGTTCTGTCCCTGGATGGAGCTCACATGGTGGAAGAGGAGGACCAGCTCCACAAGGCTGTCCTCTGACCTCCATGTGCACACACCCACACATGCAAAATTAAATTACAAATTTTTTAATTAAAAAAAAAAAGTTGGGGCTGGAATGATGGCTCAGCAGCTGAGAGCACTGGCTTCTGTTGCATAGGGCCTGAGTCCAATCCTAACCTCATGATTGGTGGCTCGAGGCCACCTGTGACTCCAGCTCAAGGGTCTCTGGAGCCTTCTTTAGGCTTCCATGGGCACCCACACTCACACGTGGCAGATACACACAGAGATACATACACATCAATCCATAAAAAGAAATCTTAAAGAATCATGTTTTTAAAAAATCTTAAATTGGTACAATACTGAACAAACCCACTTGCCAACACCCTGCCAGCCCTGAGAGCACTGTAGAGTGCCGTGGCTCACCCCCGGACCAGGACTCACTGGGCACTGCTGCCGCCCGGCGTCTTGAAGGGCTGCTTTCCCTGGTGTTGTTCGCCTTACAAAAGAGCAAGTTCAAAATTCAAAGTGTGCTGTGCGTTGCCGGCTCCCTAACTCACTCAGGGACCACTTGCTTTATGAGGCAGACATTTAACCAACAGCCATTTGGGATCTCAGACCCTGGAAGCGGGAAGTCTTAGATCAACGTGTGAGCAGCGTTGGTCCCTTCGGGAGGCTCTGAGGGACAGACTGTTCTAGGCTTGTCCCCCAGCCTCTGGTGGCTGCCAGTAATGACTAGGACTCCTGGGCTTCTAGCTGAGTCACTCCAGTCTCCCCACCTTCACCTTCCAGTGGGGCTGTGAACCTCCTGTTTGAATATGAGAGGCAGTGATTAGATTTAGGAACTGCGGAATAGCCTTATCGTAACACGACTGTGTATATAAAGTCCCAGGGTTCCTTTCCCAGGCCTCCTCCACCTTTCTCCTTCTCCTCACCTTTCTCCTTCTCTCCCTCTCGTTCCCTCCCTTCTGTTTCTCATGCCAATCTCCCTCTCGCCCTTCCTTCCCAGGGCCAGCAGTCTACCATTGAGCTACATTTCCAGCCCTTTCTGTATTTTTTTAAAAATATATTTCCTTTTTTAATGTGTATGAGTGTATTGCCTGCATGTATGTAAGTACACCTTTGTAAGTGCAATGCCCATGGAGGTCAGAAGGAGGTGTCGGTATCGGATCCCCTAGAACTTGAGTTATGGGCGGATCTCATACAGTATGAGATCCTGTCTCAAGCAAGCAAACAAAAACCCCACAAAACCTTTCCCTTGTGAAGCTGGTAGAAGGTGGCCAGCTGGGCCAGGGGACTCCAGGCTCCAGGCTACTCGGCCCCGCCCTCAAATTCTCCTCTGTGGTTCCAGACGCATGGCATCCTGGGTGCCACCTTTGGCTGGCTTTGTTGTCCCCAAGCCTCTGTCACCATTGGTTTAATCTTACAAGAACTTGGCATTCTTTGAAATTAAAAAAAAAAAGAATCACTTCTTAAATATCTCCTAGGGTGAAAAAAGGTTTCTCTAATCCCTTCCTTCATGTCAACCTGTCTTAGACCTCTGCCAGCAAGGTGGGTTGTTTGTTGATTGATGTTCATCTTGGAAGCTCTTCTCCATGGCTAACCCTCTCTCCCTTCTGCTCAGATGTTCGACTGAGAAGCAGAGCCCAGAGGGAGTGTCAGGTTCCTAGAAAGCTCTAGAAGACAGCAAGCTTTGCAACTTGACTCTTCCTTCACCGTTCACCTGGGGTTGTCTCAGAGCAGGGAGAAAGACTCAGGTGTGTTCTCTACTCTCAAACAGAAGGATGCATTTCATAAGCTTCAAGCCAACCATGGTCTGCCTGGCCCTACAAAGGAGAAGGGTGGGGGCTGTGTGGTCCAACAGGCAGAACCAGTGACTTAATTTCTCCATGTTAGGGTTAAGTGAAGTCGGACATGGTGGCCCAGGCCTGTAATTCCACCACTTGGGAGGCAAGAGGTTCAGGAGTTCAAGGTCAGCCTGAACTATATGAGACTGTCTCCTAAATAAACAGGGCTGGGGACATAGCTCAGTTAGTAAAGTGCTTGCTTAGTGTACATGAAGCCCTGGGTTTGATCCCAAGCACTGCATGAACCCAGTATTGTGGCACATGGTGACTATAATCCTAGCACTTGGGAGATAGAGGCAGGAGGATCAGAAGGTCAAAGTCACCCTCAGCTAGAAAGAGTTTGACACTGGCCTGGACCACTTTGCCACAAACAAGTACAAGCCCTCATATTTCCAAACTGAGGGTAACAGTACCTGTTTTCAGATGCTTTTAAGAAGCTGATGTGGGGTTTACCGTGTGGTTCCCAGGTTCTCAGGACAAAAATAGGAAGGTCGAAGGGGACTCTGTAAGAGGTGAAGGCCTGAGGGGAAGAATGGTGGGAATGCTCACATACCTGTGCGAACCACACCTGCGTTTTGATGCAGCAGCTTCTTGTGCTGACCTGTTTGCCAACACTGCCTGCTGCCTGTCCTCACACTCAGCTTTCGGTGGCCTAGGAGGCGCCCTTCCGTCCTGTTCCATTTCTTTCGGGACAAGCATGAAGACAATTGGTTAGATACCAGACGGAGGTTCAGAAAATCCTGCAGCTCTTTCTTCCTTTACATCATCTACAACTCTCAAACAATATGACATTTAAAGATTAAAATGGAGAAGCAAGAAAAAGAAAATGAAGCACCTGTAATCCCAGCACTCAGGAGGCCGAGACAGGAGGGTCCTGAGTTCCAGACCAGCTTGGGTGACAGGATGAGGCTATGTCTCACAGACAAACGACAAAAGAAGACCTACCTGGGTTACAAAAAGAAGAAAAAAAAGAGAAAGAAGGGAGAAGGCAGAGGGGGAGAGGGCCTTATTCCCCTGGGTTTATTTCCAAGATGAGGTCTTGAATATTTAGCAACTCCTCTATCTTTTTAACATGTTTATTATTTTATTACATATATGTACTTGTGTGTGTATGTCTGGCCTGCATGTATGCCAGAGCATGCATGTGGAGGTCAAAGGACAACTTGGAGTCAGTTCTCTCTTTCCACTATGTTGGGTTCTGGGAATTGAACTCAGATCATCAGGCTTAGCAGCAAGTGCCTTTACCCACTGAGCCCTCTCATTGGCCCCTGTCTCTTAATAATTGAACACTATGGATTATAGTGACGATTCGATTGTCAGTGCTGCGATCAAACGCAGGTCTACACAGGAACTAGACAAGCCCTCTACCGCTTAGGCACATCCTCAAGTCAGAGACACTTTTTTTTGAAAGTTTGCTGTCTACCAGCAACTGTGTCAAACACTTTGCCAGTATCTCATCAGTCACAGGTACACCTGACGAGGAGTCCATAGTCACCCTCTCTTTATGAATAAGGAAGCTGAGCTAGTCTTCAGAATACTGGGGAAGAAAGACCACCAGTCCAGGCTACACAGTAAGACCCTGTCTCAGCAGACGGACAACAGACAGACAGACCCACCCCGGCAAAAGCTAAAAGAACCCAAGTCAGGGAGGCCAGTTTGTTCCCTGCTAGTGACAGAGCAAGGACTAGAATCCAAGTGTGACTCCTGAGCCCCTGCTGCAAGCTTTCCACGGCCTCCCTCCTCTCCGTCCTCCGGCCTCCTCTCCGTCCTCCGGCCTCCTCTCCGTCCTCCTGTCTCCTCTCCATTCTTCTCCTCCCCAACCTGCACTTTCCAAGGTTCTGCCCGGTAGCGGACATGTGACCTTGAGCTGGATGCCTCACTCTTCAAACCTTAGCTGGCTCCCGTAAGGAGCAGGAGTATTTAGTGAGTTAACACCAGATAGCTGTGAGGATGGAAGACCTCCCAAAGTCAGCTGCCGCTGCCATCATCATTGTCACCATCATCATCATCACCTTCACTATTTGCAGTTGTGATGAGAAGCCACAATTACATTGGTGCCTAAACAAAGACAGCCCGGCCTTTAGCATCACTAAATTTCTCAGAGTGAGCCCAGTCAGTCTAAGAACTTGTTTCTTCTGATTTCTCTCAGAACTGGTGTTTGAATAGAGGACTTGCCTGCTCTCTGTTTATGGAAACACCATGTCCAGTGTGACAAGGGAAAGGAAAGTGGAATTTGTTTTATCAGAGAATTTTCCCTTTCTGACACCTTCTGACCCAAAACAGCACACTTGACCACAAGCAGATGTTATCAGTCTAATCCTGGCTGTTGTTTGCAATACCAAGGAGATAATTCATCTCTTCCAACATATTCACTGCTTTCAACACTTCATATTTTCACAACACACACACACACACACACACACACACACACACACACACACACACATTAGTCTGGGTCAGGGGCAAGGAAGGGTCATAGGTGATTAGAGCTACATGTTTAAGTTACAAGAAGAGCCCAAGGGCTAACGAGCTTATTTACATTGTAAAAAAGCTGAGATGGTGTTGCAGAAGTCTTTCCTGGAGGTGTTCTGCCAGAATGATCCTGTTGTAGATTGGATTATGCTCCTAAAGGATGTGTTGAAGTCTTGCCCCCAAGGCCTGTGACTGTAGCTTATTTGGAAATAGGGCTCTTAACCAGGCCTGGTTGATGCAGGCCAATACTATCAGTCACAGGAGAGGTTGAAGCAGGAACATCTTAGTTTAAAGTCTGCCAGGGCCTCAGAGTGAGTTCAAGGCAGGCCTGAGCAACTTAGTGAGACTTATCTCAAAACTGAAAAATAGAGAAAGGGGCATGGAGATATGGCACTGTGGTTAGAAGCACTGGCTGTTCTCTAAGAGAACACAGGTTCGGTTCCCAGCCTCGAATCTGGAATCCTACCTCAGCATCCTGAATGCTGGGATTGTTAGTATATATCCCCACTTTTCTAGTTCCAGACCTAATTACTTCTAGAGCACGCTGCAGATATGCCTGGCAGTCTCCTTAACTGGGGAGTTTTTTTCTCCGTTCAGAAATACACTTTAAGTTGTGGGTGTGATCTACCGGGCCCAAGGACTTCAAGGCAGGCCTCAAAACCCGTGTTCTAAAGCTGAATCCTGTTCACCCCATTTCATCTAGAGCCTTCTAGAAATATGACAATTATACAATATTGGAAAGCTGCCACTGATGGTGGGCTTTAAAGCAAGGCTCCGTGCGTGAGGCCTGGGTGCCCTGCTAGAGGCCCGGGAGGCTAAGGAGAAAGTTTGCCTCACATGTGGTCTCATTTGCTGGGTGAGTCTTCAACAGCCAGTGGCTCTTTCATTACCACGTGGCCTTTCCCTGGTACGTTTTCTTTATTGGTCAGTTCCATGACTTGGGGAAAATCTTTTCCAGTACCATGTTCAAAGTTAAGAAAACAAGGGCTGGAGACTGCTCAGTGGTTAAGAGCACTGGCTATTCTTGCAGAGGACCTGGATTTGGTGTCCAGCCTCCAGATAGTGGCTAACAACTACCTGTGGCTCCAGGTCCAGAGGATCTGGTGCCCTTTTCTGACCACTGTGGGCACTGCACACATGGGGGCACTTATACATATGTGGGCAAAACATCCATACACATAAAATGAAAAATAAATAAATATGTAGTTTTTAAATTTTCACATTGGGGGACTGGAGAGATGGCTCCGCGGTCGAGAGCGCTTGCTGTTCTTGCAAGAGGACTTGAGTTTGATTCCCAAATCCACATCAGGAGGCTCACAACTTCCTGTAATTCTAGTTCCCACAGAACTGAGGGCCTCTGACCTCCTCAGAGACCTGTACTCACATGTACATATCCACACACAGACATACATACAGAGAATTAAAAAAAAAAGCTCACACTGGGCTGGGGATGGCAGAGTACCCACCTAGCTTGCACAGAGTCCTGGGCTCTCACCTCAGCCCCACGGAAAACAGGCGCGGTGACTGTGCTGGACGGTGTGAGGTGTCAGCTTGACCCACCTGGGCAGGGAGAACCAGAGAGCCTCAACTGGGGACTTGCCACTATTGAACTGGTCAGTGGCCATTTTTTTGATTGTTGAGTGATGTGGGAGGTCCAGCCCACTGTGGGTGGTGCCACTCTTGGGAAGGTGGTCCTGGCTTGTATAAGAAAGCAGTCTGAGCACAGGCCAGAGGAGCAAGCCGGTCAGCCGTGTTCCTCCATGGTCTGTGCTTCAGATCCTGCCTCCAGGGTCCTGCCCTGAGTTCCGACCTGACTTCCGTGATGACCTCTAAGTTATAAGGTGAAATAAACTGTTCTCCCCTATATGCTGTTGGTCAGGGTTTTATCAAACAGTAGGGAAAACTACCTGTAATCCCGGTGGAGGCATGAGAATCTGGAGTTCAACGTCCTCTTGGTTACATAGTGAGTTTGAGGCCAGTCTGGGCTACAATGATACCCAGTCTCAAACAATTCCTCAAAACTCAAACTACTCAGATGAGATCTATATGGATTTATTTTGCAGATGAAATGTTTTAATTTTGACTCTACAAGTAAATTCCTCTGTAGGGGACGTCTCCTGCACCCTTCTGTCCCACCTTCCATTACACACATACCATGCATAACTTTTGACAAACCATGCTGCTTCCTCTCTGCAATGTATCATGGAGGTGCTTCCTCTTACAAGCCTTCCTCATTCTTTTTCCTGGCTGTCTAGCTCTCCAAGGCATAGGCACATCATAATTTACTTAGGCAGTCCCTAAGTAAATTAGGGGGACATCAAAGTCACAATGACTCATAGCATTAAGGTGAACATCCTGTGTGCATGTCCTGTGCACTGACGTGTGTGTTTCTTTAGGGCAGACCCCAAGAGGTCAGAGGGTATGTACATTTTAAATTCTGTAATTCTGAAGACGATGTGCTGATAGGACCTACCTACTGTCACCAGTTTAGAGGCAGATCGCTACTGAATTCTCCTTCTCCCATCTGTGGATCAAGAGATTAAAAGGCAAAGGACCTATTAAGTCTCCAACTGAAAAGACTGAGTCAAGAACACTGACTCTTCTTGCAGAGGACCTAGGTTTGAATCCCAGTACACACACAGTGACCACCTATTACTCCAATTCCAGGGGGTCCAACACCCTCTTCTGGCTCCTGAGGGCACTGCATGCATGTAGTGTAATTGTTTACATGCAGGCAAAACACTCGGACACATAAAATAAAAATAAATAAATCTAAAAAAAATTTTTTTTAAAGATTGTATTTTAAGGGGATGGAGAGATGGCTCAGTGATTAAGAGCACTGGCTGCTCTTGCAGAGGACCCAGGTTTAATTCCCAGCACCCACATGGCGACTAACAACCATCCATAACTCCAATTCCACGGGAATCTGACATCCTCTTCTGATCTCCACAGGCATTGTATGATAGGAGTGCACATACATACATACATACATACAGGCAATACACTCATATACGTAAAAAATAAATAAAAATATTTTTAAAAAGCACTGGCTGCTCTTTCAGTAGTCTTGGGTTCAATTCCCAGCACCCACATGGTGGCTAACAACTGCTCATAACTCCAGTTGTAGGGACTCCGACACCCTCTTCTGACCTCCCAAGGCATTATACAACACAGGTACACTTAGATGCATGCAGTCAATAGCTCCCATACATAAAAGAAAAATAATAAAATATTAAGAAAAAAAGGTTGTGTTTACATGAAAGGTGAGTGTCTCAGGAGTCCCCACCCCTCGATGAGGAGCTGTGGACCTTTGATGGCTTCTGGGAGAAAGAGTCAGTTTTTCCTTAAGGGTGTGGTCCCTGGTAGGTCAACCATGCTCCAGTGGACCACTCACTCCCAGGAGACTAAGAGCAGTGCAGACTGGACTTGGTGGGTTTTAAAATAACAACCAAAAGAGGACCGGAAGTTGGGAGGAGGATGGGGGTGCGGAGTGGATCTTGAGGCGTTGAGGGGGAATAGGTGAAATCTGATCTGATCAAAATTTGTCGTATGCATGTCATGAGATTTTTCAAGGAATTAATAAAAACATATTTTTTAAAACCCATGTCTTCAGTCCTCCCCACCCCACCATGATTGTCATCTCCAGGCCAAGGTGAGGTCTGAGTTTTGGAGAGAGCTTACTTGAGCTCCAGTCTCAACTTGGAAGTGACTTTGAGATTTGACCTTGGCGATCAGCCTCTCTGTGCCTCAGTTTCCCCATCACAGAGCAGCCATGTAGGTCAAGTGAGAATGGTATACTTGGAGAGAGTTCCAGTCTTCTTTTTGTCCTTGTGGCTCTAGGAGGGCGGGAACTGGGATAAGAGATCTGGACCTAACAGCAGACTCCTGTCAGAGACGTCAGTAGGTGTCGGAGCACTGGGGGAGGAGTCTGAACCCAGGGCCTGGAGCATGTTAGGCAAGTACTTACCATTAAGCTACATTCTCAGCCTTTTGCAAAATTTCATTTTGAGACAAGGTCTCAGTCTGTTGCCCAGGATGGTCTTGAACTTGCCAGCCTCCTGCCTCAGACCCTTGAGTCGTTGGGATGACAGCCCTGTGCCACTAAGGCTGGCTGCAGTTTGTCTTTGGGAACATGAAAACATAACATTTCAGTGTCAAGAGGTTATTTAAGGACAAGATATGGCCGCATACCGAAGTTTCCCTAGCTCCCCCACACTTTCTCTCTCTCTCTGTTGTGTGCCATAGCATACATGTGTAGGTCGAAGGACAGGTTGCAGGAATTTTTCTCCTCTTCCACCATGTGGGTCCCAGGAATTGAACTTGGGTCCCTCAGACTTGGTGGCAAGTGTCCCTATCTGCTGAGCGCTCTAGCCAGCCCCCATCCACACTTTGAACTCTTAAATGCTAAAGATCCTGATTTATCTCCTGTGTCATCCGTTTCTATGCTGGGCATCACGATCTCTCTGGTCTCCCAGGACTGAGAGGGTTTTTTTTTGTTGTTTGTTTGTTTGTTTGTTTTTCTGCTTCTCTCTCTCTGTCTCATCATAGACCCACATAGATTTGAAAAGTTTGATAATGCGGGGAAGGGGACTTCCCTGGTTCAGTCCATCCCCAGGCTGCACCTACCCCTACCACAGCCGAAACCTATGTCCAGAGGCCCCGCTCCATAGCAAATCAGCCAATGCTCTCTTTGTCTCTGGCTGCCCTGAGCCCTCAGGGATGACAGCCCTCCCACTACCTCAGGGCTGCTAGGTGCTCCAGGGCCTGTGCCTAGCTCTCCAACTTTGGTTCCCATAATAGTGGCTGTTACTCAGGGAAGCTACTGTGTGCACCTTGAGGTATGATGTCACTCTTCTCCCACGCCCTAGAAGACAGGAGCTATTATTACACCCTATTTAAGGATGAGGAAGCCAAAGTCTGCCAGGGTGAGTGACTGGCTGAAGGCCATTCAGTCAGGAAGTGGTGACTCAGGGACCTGGAGTCCTGTGAGTCCCAACACTGGTCTTCAAGTCTCCTAAGGTCATATCGTGAGCTGAGCATTGATGTGCAAACCTGTAATCCTAGCACTCAAGAGGTGAAGGCAAGAGTAGCAGGGGCTCAATGCTAGCCTTGGCTACATAGTACATTTGAGCCAGCCTAGGTTATATGAGACCTTGTTTGAAAAGAGCACCCTATAAGGCATCAAACATAGCAATGGCTTCTCCCTCCCTCTTCCGTTCCTCCCTCCATCCCTCCCTCCCTCCCTTCTTTTATGGGACAGGCTCTCAGGTAGCCCAAGCTGATCTTGAACTCACCATATACGTAAGGATAACTTTGAACTCGTCTTTCTACCTCTACCTACTAAGTGATAGGATTATAGTCATGCATTGCCACATCCAATTTTGTGCAGGGCTGGGGATCTAGCTCCTGGCTTCCTGTAGACTAGGCAAGTGCTTTACCCGCCGCCGCGCCTCTCCCCCCGCCCCCAAGCCACATCCCTAGCCCGTCCTATCTCAATTTCTCGCAGAAGGATTGGCAGAGTCAGGCATGGAGCACACATCTGTAATTGCAAGCACTGATGCAGAGGCAGGATTACCCACAGTAGAAAACCAGCCTGGGCTACACAGCAAGACTCTGTCTCAAAAAAATGGAGCTGGGGTTGGGAGTGGTTGGGGAGGAGGGCCTGGTGAGGTGGTTCAGCAGTTAAGAGAACACACCGCTTTTCTAGACCATTCCCCACACTCATATTGGGTGGCTCACAGCAGCTTGTAACTCCAGCTGCCGGCAATCTGACACCCTCTTCTGGCCTCTGAGGGCATTGCACTCTCATGGCATACATACACACAGAAATAAAAACAAAATTTAAAAAGGAAAACAACAAGCCAGGCGTGGTGGTACACATCTTTGAGCCTAGCACTTGGGAGGCAGAGGCAGGCGGATCTCTGTGAGACTGAGGACAGCCTGGTCTCCATAGCACGTTCCAGGCCAGCTGGGGCTCCAGGAAGACCTTGTCTCAAAAAGACCAAAACCAACAAAAATCAAAGAAGCAGATTGGAGAGATGGTTCGGAGGTTAACAGCCTATTCTGATCTTGCAGAGGACCTGAGTACAGTTCCCAGCACCCAAGTTAAGTGACTCATAATTGCTTGTAACTCCAGCTCCAGAGGATCTAATGTGTTCTTCTGGCCTCCTTGGGCACCCATACATACACGGCAAATAGATATGCATAAAAATACGAATAAATCTTAAAAATAAATCTTTTAAAACCCAAAGAAGGGCTGGAGAGATGGCTCGGCAGTTAAGAGCACTGGGTGTTCTTGCAGAGGACCCAGGTTTGAATCCCAGCACCCACATGGTGGCTAACAACCTTCTGTAACTCCAGCCTATTCTGTTCTCCAAGGGCACTGCATATACATGCAGGCACAACACATATATCAATTATAAAATTAATTTTAAAAAGCCCATGAAACCAATTTACAAATTATAAAGTTTAAAAAAATACTTTGTTATTTTTATTTTATGTGTATGAGTGTATTGCCTACATGTGCATAAGTGCACCAACATGCAATGACTGAGGAGATCAGTAGATGGTGTTGGACCCTCTGGAACTGGGGTGACAGATGGTTGTTAGCTGCCATGTGGGTGCTAGGAATGGAACACAAGTCCTCTTTGAGCAACCAGTGCTCTTAACCACTGAGTTATCTCTCCAGCCCCCCCAGAAATTATTAAGTTTTAAAAACACAATATGCAAGGATTCACCTCTCCCTCTCTCACTCTGTCTCTCTCTCTTTCTTGTATTTTGAGACAGGCCGACCTGGAACTCATGTCGATCTTCCTGCCTCAGCCTCCTGCAGGCGGGCATGAAAAGAACATCATAACACCCAGCCGCGCCATACAGAAGGCGCTTCCCTCAGCAGACAGCAGCGCAGCCCTCCAAGTTATGTCTTGCATAGGGCTGCGCAGGATTCTGCTCTGTTCCTCTGTTTCTCCCTCACCAACCTCCAGTCTCATCAGCTCAATCTCCACTGGGTCTCCAGATTCCAGCCACTTCTCACTGCCATCATCACCCTCTAGGACACACTCTAGCTCTTCTCTAGCTCCTCTATAGTCCCTTTCTCTCAAGAAGCCAGGATTCTCTAAAACCCAAGTTAGCGGTCTTCCTCCTTGGTTAAAGCTACTTATCTCAGAGTGAATTCCAAACCCTAAGGGTGGCCTGAGATTGACAACCTTTAACCATCCCTCCTTAACTCACCTTATCTCCCCCCACCCATTCCCCTCTGACACTCCCCCACCCCCACCCCGCCTCTAGCTCCCTGCTCCTAGCGGGAACTGTCAGACTCTGGAAGAGCTGCAGCCTCGAAGTTTTCTAGCTTACTGGCTTTATCTGCTTATCAGGAGCATAAACTCAGGGAAGGTAGGGATTAGACTTTCCTACTTTATCTTCATCCTTAGAAGGAGGAGGCTAGAGTTCAAGGCCAGCCTGGGCTACGAGCCCACGTGATCCTGGCTCAAGAAAACAAAAAAAGCAAGGCCTGTATTTTCAGCATTATGACCAGTTCTGGCACGTAGTCTGGGCTAATAAGGGAGTGAGGACTGTCAATCAAATCTATATGCTGTCTGGGAGGTGTCAGCTAGCATACCCCGTGAACGTTAGAGCTGAGCAGAGCCGAAAACTTCCTCTCCCCCAGTGATGAGGTCACGGTGACTCCTAGCAGAAGAAGTTAGTCACTCCCGTGCTTGTGTGGATGTTGGTGCACGGCCCCACGTTGCCTAGGGTTAAACATGGCACTGGTAATTACCCGGAGTGCTGACACTTGACCGTGGTAATGAACCACAGCGCTCCTTGTTTGCGTGGTCCCAGTGCTGTGTTCTCCTTATGATCCCAGGGTGCGCACCTACTTAGAAAACCAAGTGGCTGGCAGCTGAGTAGCTTTGGCAGTGGCTCACCCACCTGTATGTGTGTGTCATTTCTCCTCAGGCTTGATTTAGTCTCCTATTGTTTTGTTCCAAATGGCTCTGGAGTCACTGGCCCAACTGTCAATAGACCCCGAGCCCAGTAGGGCTGAGGCTGTTCCATCTCGGCCCACTCTGAGCACCCTCTTCCGTGATCATGAAACAGCACCAGGTCTGGATGCCTTTCTCAGAGCTCAGCACTGTAGTTTTAGGAGGTTGATCCTCCTGGGCCTCCTGGGATATAAACTCTGTTTACCTGGGGAAGGCCAGGCTGGGTAAACATCAGGGTGGTTATTTTCTTGTTACTATGTATGTATGTATGTATGTATGTATGTATGTATATTCGAATTTATTTATTTATTTATTTGAGACAGGGTCTCCCTGTAGCCTCAGCTGTCCTGGAACTCACTATGTAGACCAGTCTGACCTCCATCTCACAAAGATATCCATGTACCTCCCAAGTGCTGGGACTAGAGGCTATGCCACCACGCCCAGTTATTATTTATTTATTTATTTATTTATTTATTTTTAGGCAGGGTGTCCAGTAGCCCAGGCTGGCCTTGAATTCCTGATCCTTCTGCCCTCACCTCCTCAGTTCTGGGATTACATATATAATATATGTATATACATGTATCTCTGGTCTGTGCAGTACTGGGCATCAACCCAGGGCTCTGTCCATTCTAGACAAGCACATTACGAGCTAAGCTGATCCTCAATGTGACCCTCCCCTCAGGACATTTGCTTTAAAAAAAAAACTTATTATTATTATTGTTTGTTTTTGTTTCCAGTTTTTTCCTATAGCTCCAGCTACCATGAAACTTGCTATGTAGACCAGGCTGGCCTCAATCTCACAAACATCTGCCTGTCTTCTAAGGGCTGGATTAAAGACGTGACTATCTTATTATATTTAATTCTATGTATGTGTGTATGTCTGTGTATGGTTATGTTCAAATGTGTGCAGGTGCCTTGGAGGCCAGAGCATAGAGTCCTCTGCAGCTGGAGTTACATCAGCTGTCAGACATCCATGCTGGAGGCTGCAGTAAGGCCTCTGTAAGAAAAGCAAGTGCCCTTCTCCACAGAGCCATCTCTCTAGCCCAAGATTTTTCCTTTATATTAAAAAAAAGTTTTATTATTTTTATTTTGTATGTATGAGTGTATTACATGCATGTAGGTAGGTGCATCTGCATCATGAATTGCCTGTGGAGGTAGAAGAGGCCATCGGATCCCCTGGAACTGGAGTTACAGACGGTTGTTAGCAGCCATCTGGGTGCTGGGAATCCAACCCAGGTCCTTTGCAGTCAGTGTTCTTAACCGTTCAGCCGTCTCTCCAGCCCCCAGACTTTTTCTTTTTAAGATAAGGTCTTGCTATATAGCTCAAACTGGCTCAGACTTACAGTGCAGCCCAGACTGGCCTTAAATTCCCTTTTTGTTTTGTTTGTTTTGAGACAGGGTCTTGCTCTGTAACCCAGAGTAGCCTAGAGCTCACTCTATAACCCTGCTGGCTTTAAACTCTTGGCAGTCCTCCAGTCTCAGCCTGAACAACAGACATGAACCAATATACTTCACCTGCAGGCTTTTGTTTATGTATGTAATTTTTATTCATTTTGTTTGCTTTTTAAGTTCTTTTTCCGTACTGAGGGCTGAACCAGGGCCTCATGCCTGGCAAATGTTGTACCACTGAGCCATGTTCCCAGCTCTTTTTTTTTGGCTTTCGATGCAGGACTTTACGTTCAGGCTGGTGTTGAATTCCTGTTTCTCCTGTCTCCATTTCCTGAATGCTGGGATTGAAGGTTTATAACACATTTGGCAATTTAATTTAATTTACTTTTTGCTACGTAGCCCAGGTTGGCCTAGAGCTTCCTGAGTGCCTGAGTCACAACTGCATATCGCCTCACCCAGCTTCAAACACATTTTATTTCAGTTATTTACTTCAAAAAACTGATGGGAGGGATGCTGGGTATGGTGATTCAAGCCTTTAATACCAGGAGGCAGAGGTAGGAGGTCTCTGTAAGACTGAGGCCAACCTGGTTCACATCGGGAGTTCCAGGTGGGCTGGGACTAGGGAGACCCTGTCCAAAAAAAGCATGGCGGGGGGTGGGATCTGGAGAGATGACTTAGCTGTTAAGAGCACTAACTGCTCTCCCAGGGGACCCAGGTTCCATTCCCAGCACCCATATGGCAGTAACAACCATCCATAACTCTAGTTCCAGGGGACCAGCACCCTCTTCTGGTCTCTGCAGGAACTGCACAGCAGGGGCGCACTTACATTCATAACGGGCAAAACAGGAGTGCATTCCCTTTCTTTACATTTAATTAATTTATTTTTATTTTATGGTAAAACAGTGTTTTGCCTGCATGTATGTTAAGTGGCCCATATGCATGCAATGCCCGTGGAGGCTGGATGAGGGTATCAGGTTCCCTGGAACTAGAGTTATAGATGGTTGTTAGCTGCCATCTGGGTGCTGGGAATCAAACCTGGCCAGCATTCTTAACTGCTGAGCCATCTCTCCAGCCTCCTATTTGATTTTTAATTAATTAATTAACTAAGACAGGGTCTCACTATGTAGACCTGGACTTGTCTGGGAATTCGCTTTGTAGACTCGGCTGGCCTGGAACTCACGGAGATCCGCCTGCTCCTGCCTTCCTAGCAACAGTGGTGGGATTCAGTGTGTCTGTCTCTAAACTCAGCCCTGATTTATTTTATTTGATCTTATTGTATTTTGAAGCCTGAGGACAATTTTATTAGAATTTAAAGGAAAGACAACAGGTCAGGAGAGCTACAAATCTCAACAGCTGCCAGGCAGGACGATGGAGAAAAGGGAGGCTGGAAGCGATGGAGAGCCCGCGCACGGCCTGCGGCAGAAGCGACCGGAGAGAGAACGAGAAAATCCACGGTGTCAGACACGCGTGGGATTCGGGGCCAGGATGGAAGGGGAGTAGAAAGAAGAAAAAGAAAAAGGGAAAGTTAAGTTTTTCCAAGTCAGAAATGGAGGCAGGCACTGCAGGTGCCTGACGGAAGGTCCATGGGCCTCTGCCTCCACTGCATTTAAAAATGTGCATTATGAGGGCTGGAGAGATGGCTCAGTGGTTAAGGGCACTGGCTGCTCTTACAGAGGACCTGGGTTCAATTCCCAGCACCTGCACGGAGGCCAGCAGCTGCCTGCGACTCTAGTTCCAGGGAATCCAACACCTCCTTCTGGCCTTTGTGGGTGCTGCACGCACGTGGTACACTTATGTAAATACATGTGGGCAAAACACTCATAAAATGGAAATAAATTTTTAAAATGCTTTACGTAACAAATGGAACTGAAACAGAAAGAGAGGAACATTCAACCCACAGTATATGGTTCTGGTATTTATTGTACCACCCAAGGGTGGGGCTCAGGTGGCCAGAGGAGCCCAGGTCTCTGATCTTTGGGAGTCCTGCTTTGCACGTCTCCACCACAGAGGGTTCTAGTTCCCAATCAGTGAGCAGGATCACTTGCTCAAGGAAGCTGGTAGCAAGAGGCTGAGGGATGCAGAAGTGTGGCAGGAGCTAGACCCTCGAAGACCACACTTTCTGGCTCCAGAAGAGAATGATATTGACTATAAAATAAAGTCCACATGGGGCTGGGATGGAGCTCAGTGGGTAGTGTGTTTACCTAGTATGTAAGAAGCCTTGGGTTCCATCCCCAGCACCACATAAACCTAGCACGGGCTAGTAATCTCAGCTCTTAGAAGTAGAAACAGGAGGGTCAGGAGTTCAAAGTCATCTTCAGCCACATGCTAAGTTCTAGGCTGATCTGGGTCACATGAGACCCCGTGTAAAGGAAAGAGCCAGCGTGCTGCCAGTTCCCAAGTGTTGTTTTGTCTATCTTGTCAAACAGTTCTGAGACTGGGAACCAGTACGCCCCCGTTGCTGTGTGGTCTTGGGTACAAGATACCCAGACCTTTTCAGGTTTACATGAAAAGTGTTCACAGCCTCCCAGGAGGCTGTTGGGAATGGGAGGACAGGATTTGCTAGCCACACCCCTGTTGCTAGAACTTCTGCTTGTTACCCAGCCAGATGCATCTGACCAGCACTGGGCACCTTCAGGCTCCGTCCCTTTGTGTCCACCCTACTAGAGGACCATGAGCCACCCTGTGCCCTGAGTCTACTCGAGGGAGTTCTGTTCACGAGCAGCCTCTTCCAGGGTCTTGTCAGAGGGTTCATTTCTGGAGCTGTCTCTCTGTAGATGGAAGCTCCGTGACAGTCATCATCAGTCGCACTCTCATCCCCTCTACCCCACACCCCTCCCTGCTGGGAACTGAGCTCCCAGCCTCCGTGGGAGCAGCAAGCACTCCTAACAGCTGAGTCCTCTCTCCAGCCCGTTTCTCTGTGTTCTGAGGCAGCCTCTTGTGTTATGTTTTCTGAAAAGCCTCCATGTCCCTTTGTAGCCTAGGAAGGACTCTAATTCGAAGTGATCCTTCTGCCCAGTCTATAAGTCCTGGGATTACAGGTGAGTCAACACTGGAGGAGCTGGTGTTGAGCTGACAGCTGGCTGGAGGATACCTGGTGCTTTCCCTGCAGGACAGACAATGACTGAAGTTTCTAAGCAAAGGTAGAAAAGGCTCCTCTTGATTTATGTTCCAGGAAATGCAAAGTCCAGGTCCTTGCATTCCAGGAAAATGTGTTGTCTATGCAGATCATGCCCCTGTGTCTGTTATCTGCATGTGTTTGTTTGTGTGTATGTGTGTCTACACCCGAGTGTGTGGAGGCCAGAAGTTAATGTTGAGTGTCTTCCTTAAGCTCTCTCCAGACTCCCAGTAGTCCCAGCTGGCCTGGAACTCACTATATAGATCAGGCTATCTTTGACCTTACAGAGATCTGTTTATTTCTGTTTCCTGAGATCTGGGTTTAAGGAGTGTACCACAACACTTAACTTCCAACTTTTAAAAAAGATATTAAAAAAAAATTTTATGTGTATGAGTATATTGTATACATGCATGCAAGTGCACCTGGGTCATATATCTATATCTATATCTATATCTATATATAGATAGATATATATAGATATAGATATATATAGATATATATAATGCCCAAGGAGGTCAGAAGAGGGTGTCGAATCCCTTGGAACTAGAGTTACAAATGGTTACAAATAGCTGCCATGTGAATGCTGGGAATGGAACCTGGGTTCTCTGCAAGCACAACCAGTGCTCTTAACTGCTGAGCTATTTCTCAGCCCCTCCACCTTATTTTTTGAGACAGGGTCTCTCACTGAATTTGGAGCTCACTGATTCAGCGAGGCGAGCTGGCCGTGGAGCCCCAGGGATCCACTGTGTCCCCTTCCTTCGCAGATGCTACGGTTACAGATATGTGCCTAGCTTTTCTAATGTGCATGCTAGGGATCCAAATTCAGGTCTTCGTGACTATGTGGCAAGCATTTTGTGAGCTGAGCAATCTCCGCAGCTCCCTCTGTTTCTGCGTGAAGAGGAGCTGGCTCCAGGTGAACCTAGCTCTTGCTGAGAACCCGGGGGCAGGCTCTTCCCTCACCTGTATGTTCTTTCCCCTCCTCTTCGCTCTTTCCCCTCCTCTTCCGTGAGTTGGGTCACGTCAACACCCTCCAGCCAGAAGTGTTTGCAGGGTACCAGGGGATCTTCTTCACAGCCTTCAACCCAGGAACAATTTCACATTTTCTTCCCAGGATGTCCTGAAAGTCCTTGACCCTCCCAAGACCCTACAGGGTCTAGATCCGCGACATTCCTGACATTTTGCTCCTGGCCCTTAGCACAGTGCCAGGAACACAAATATTTCTTGAATGATCATATGACAGTTTAGGGTTTTTAAGGAGAAGACGATGGCTATGCTGAATGAACGAATGCATGAATGAATGCATGAATGCATGGACAGCAGAATGCTCATTGGGCTTCCAGTATTCTAGAGAGGGAGCTAAGGGCATGCTAGATACACTTAGTGAATCCTCTGGAAATGGTGGCACTGGGGACGGATCATGCTGGGTCATTTTCATGGCTGTGATTTCAGTATTGATCACTTGCTGGGCATAGTGTCACAGGCCTTTAGAGCCAGCTCAAGAGGCAGAGGCAGGAGGATCACTGCAAATTCAAGGCCAGCCTTGTCTATATAGTGAGTCCCAGGCAAGCAGGGCTACATAACAAGACCCAGTGTCAAAGACACAAACAAAAACCAATAAAAACCAACCAGGCATGGAGGCTCAAGCCAGCTATCCCAGACTTGGGAGTCTGAGGCAGAAGGATTGCTGCAAGTTTAAGGGCAGTTTTAGTGGCATAGAGAGAGACCCTGATTTAAAAAAAAAAAAAAAAAAAAGAGGAAGGAGGGAGGGATGGAGGGAGAGGGAGGGAGGAAGGGAGGGCTGGCAGAAAGGGAAGGGACGGAAAGGGATCAGTAATGATTGCTTTGTTTTGTTTGATACAGAGCCTCACCAAGCTGGCCACAGCCTTCGAGGTGCTGGGATCGCTGGTGCGGACCACCACACTTGGCCATGCCTGGTTTCAATAAAGAATTCTCATTTGGGATCCAGGGTGGTAGCAAGTGTTTACAGCTCAGCACTAGGAAAGCTGAGGCAGAAGGATCCTAAGTTCCAGGCCAGCCTGAGCTACAAAGTCAGACTCTGTCTCAAGGAAACCAAACAGGGCTGGGGATGTAGCTTAATGGACAGTCCCTTGCCCAGAATGTACAAGGCACTGAGTTTGCTCTCTAACACAATATACAAATGACACACCCTGAATACCCAAGTTCTATCAGCTACACACTGTGGAACCGGGGTAGACTTTTCAACACCTGTACCTCAGTCTACTCCTCTCTTTAATGGGGCTGCTCCTGCCTAGAGGGGCAGAGAGGCAGGGAATGCAAGCCACTTAGAGTGTCACCTGCACATGACAGACTGCACACTGACCAGACTCCTTGAGGGGACATTTGGGACAGCTAGCTGAGGGCACTGGACTAGAGGTCAGGTGTACAGCGTGACTACCCGCATGGGCACGTGTGGGTGAGAAGGTGGCTTAACTAAAAGCAGTTTGGGGTCTCAGTTCAACCACAGACTAGTAATGCCAGCCCATAATGGGCTGCTCGTGGCTGGGTCTCATTTCTAGCCCTATTACGAGGTATTTGTGCTTTGGATATAAATTATAAATCTAAACACATGCAGGGTTTGTTCCAAACCCAAAAGCAGATTCCGAGCAGCCTGAACCCAGCCAACCCAAACAAACCTTGCACTGAAGTCTATTGTTTCCAGCAGCGTGTAAACCATTGGGCTTTGAAGAGGACTTTGAGAACGCCTGCCCTCAGGGTTCAATTTGGGCCGTACATATTTGAACATTTTACTAGAAATCTGTGTCAAAGACAGACACGCATGGTGGTGGAACGACAGAAGGGTCTTATCAAATCATGCCAGATGCATCTGGATCTTGTCACGAAGCCCAGACAGCTTGCAGAAGTCCCGAACTCCAGAGGCCCCAAGAATTCCTCAGCTGGGCCAGACATCTTGGGAATGCGCAGCTCACTTGCTCTCTCTGGTATGTTTGTAAAGAAGTGACAGTTACCACGTGGAGAACCACTGGAGAGAGGCCCTGTGGGTACTCACGTGTGCAAATTGTTTACTTAACTGGAGTTGGTTTCTGGAAAGATCTGAATCTGGCAAATCCTGGGGGAGGGTGGCGGCCTTCTGGGGTTTTCCTTAGGCTCAGGTCTCGACCTCTGCTAATCCCGGGACTGATAAGCCTTCCAGACTCCAGAGCTGCTTCATTCCTGCCTGAACTGAGGTTTCTGGGCCAGGCCAGAGGTGGACCTTGTCCATCAAAGGCTTTCTCTTCTCTACGGAGCCTGGAGGATGGGGGTTGGGGTGTCAGTTTGTCGTGGGGTGGGGACTGTCCGAGGGTCTGGGGTGAGGCTCCAGAGGGGTCCAATGAGAGCACACTGATGCCGGGTGTGTGTGTGTGTGTGTGTGTGTGTGTGTGTGTGTGTGTGTGTGTGACAGATGGGGGTGTTATCTCCAGGAGGGATCAGCAGCAGGACCTGGGAAGGGGGGGGGGAGTCGGGGAGTGGCTGGGGTTGGTAAAGGGGAGGGCTTTCCTCTGGCTCCCAGTCCCCAGCCCCTCCCAGAGTGTGAGGCGCTTTCACCATCCCAGCGGTCTGTCTTTGGTAGGAAAGGCATGAGGAAAAAGGCAATAGTGAGGGATGGCAATGACGACACCCACAATGTGTGTCAACCAACCAAGTCATTCATTTATTTATTAGTTTTGGATTTTTGAAACAGGATCTCATGTAGCTGAGGCTGGCCTCAAACTTGCTGTGTTGTAGAGGATAACCTTGAACTTCTGATCCTCCCACCTCCACCTCCACCTCCACCTCCTGAGTGCTGGGATTATAGGAATGCACTCACACCCTAATCCAACTTTTATTTTGACAAATTTGCAACCTGCAAGAAAATGGAAAGGAAACACTCCAAACACCCGTGGGCCACGACACCTTCTGTCTCCAGTTCGTTCTCTAGAGACTACTCCCCGACCCCGCCAGGTAGTCCCAACTGTCCTAGAACTCACTGTGTAGACCAGGCTGGCCTCAATCTCTCAGAGACCCTCCTGTCTCTGCCTCCAGTGTGCTGGGGTTAATGCCCTGCACCACCATGCCCAACTCCATATGCAGTTTTTAATGGACATTTCCTTCCCCACTGTACGATTCATTAAAATATTTAAATAATGCCAGGGGCGTGGCCCTGTGCCACATATTTGTGTAGCATGTGCAAGGCCCTGGGTCCATCCCCAGCATTGCAAAATAAGCCCACATTTTAAGAATTGCCGGCTCAGACAGGGTGGCACATGTCCATAATTCCAGCATTTGAAGCAGGAGGCAGGAGGCGCTCCATGCATTTGAAGTCAGCCTAGGTTACACAGTGAATTCAAGGCCAACAATGGGTTACATATCAACACTACATCTCATAAAAACCAGAACCAAAAAAGGTCCAAGATTTAAATGACTGTTTGTTTTGTTCTAATTTTGTTTTTCATTTGTTTGTTTGAGACAGAGTCTTCCTACAGAATCCTGGTTGTCCTGGAACTCATGATGTAGACAGGCTAGCCTGGAACTTAGAGATCCACTGCGTCTGCCTCCTGAGGATTGTGATTAAGGTGTGTGTGCACCAGGCTGGGCTCATGTTGTATTTTATTTTGTTTTGTTTGACTCAGACTCTCACGTAGGCCAGACTGGCTTGGAACTCACAGTATAGCCAGGATGACCTTGAATTCACTCCTGCCTTCACTTTCCAAGTGCTGTGGGCAACCATGTCCAGTAAGCGTTTTGTTTTTATTACAGGACAGCTGCTGTGTGCAGAAGGCTCTGCATGAAATCCTGTTTCCCTCCATGGTCCACATCCATCTAAGTGTTTCATTTGTGCACGATTAAAAAATCAAAGCCGTGCACGGTGGTACACACCTTGCGTCCCAGCACTCGGGGGGCAGAAGGAGGCCGATCTCTGTGAGTTCAAGGCCAGCCTGGTTTACATAGTGAGTTCCAGGCCAGCTAGGGCTATGGGGAGACCCTGTCTCAAAAAGACCAAAAACAAACAAACAAAAAACAACTAAAAAACTCAGCACACAGTATAAACTCTGTGCTTCCTCAGGACTTGGGTAGTTTTCTCTTATCCGATGAACCTGTTTCTTAAACTTGAAATAAAAATAAGGACCAGCAAGATAGCTCAGAGGATACAGGTGCTTGTCACCAAGACTGATGACCTTAGTTCCATATAGTTCCCACATCCTGGAAGGAGAGAACCAGCTCTTGTAAGATGTCCTTTGACCTCCACACATATGCAGTGGGTACACACACACACACACACACACACACACAGAGTCCCTGACCCACTTCAGTTTTTCCTAGATGATGTGAGTGAGTCCTGCAGTCACCTTCTCTTTGTTGGGGAAAGTAGTCAACCTCTAGGAGGTGTGAAAGGCAGGGGCGGTCCAAAGGGGGACTGGCTCCCAGGCCCGCGCATTGGACTGAAAGATATTCCCCAGCAGGGAAAGCACCTTTGTTACTAGGAGACTGAGTGCTACTTAGCACCCAGTCTGCTCCAAACCTCCATGCCACCCGACATGCCACCCCTGAGCCTGACCCCCTGGGAAACACCCTGGCAGGGGAACCCGGAGTCCTCGCTCTGCTCTGGAGGATTGGCTAGGGGCTGGTGCTGGGGAGCCCGCCGTTTGTTTCTATGGGGACGGCCTGCAGGGCTCCGCTCCATCTGCAGCCTTTTGCCCATCGAAAATCAAGACAGTGCCCCCTGGAGGACTTTCTGGGCAGCACAGAGCGAGCCCAGCCAGGGTCAGAACCCCGGGTCGGAGGGAGAGGGAAGAGCTCACGACTCTGAAACAGGCTGTCTCCAGTTCCTGCGTGACCTGCGAACTCGACGGCACTCACCCCTTCAAAATGCTCCCACACGTTTTTTCCACAGTTTCTGAGCTCAGCTAGGTGATGCTGCTTGTGAATCCAAGTCTGTGCTGCCAGCACAGAAACCTCTGAGTGTGGGATGTTCTTTCCAAGGAGGCTCAACGGCTCCAGGTGAACAGTGTTGCTATGGGATAACTCACTGTCCCTCAGGTTCCTGAACATTCACTCAGAGGTGATTCAAATTTGTGTTTGCAGAATTTCAAGTTCAACTTTATGCCTAAGGCTTGCCCTGACCTATTTAAAACATTTTATTTATTTTTGATTTATGTGTCTTAGTGGTTTGCTCTCATATAAGCGCACCTGTGTGTACAGTGCCTGCAGAAGCCAGAAGAGGGCGTCGGATACCCTGGAACTGGAGTTGTGGACAGTTATTGGCTGTCATGTGAGTGCTGGGAACCAAACCCAGGTTCTTTTCTGCAGAGCCATCTCTCCAGCCACAGTCATCTTCTTTCTCAAAGATGCTTGTGTGTATGCCACGTGTGTATTATGAACATGTGTGTGCATGTGCGTGTGTACCTATGTGTGCATGCCTGAGTAGGCTCGAGGATGACCCCAGGAATCTTCCTTGACTGAGTTTCCTTCTTATCCATTGAGCTAAGGTCTCTCAGTCAAATTCACTGTTCATCCATAAGGCCCTGGGATCCCATCTCAGCCTCTGAGGCTGGATTTGCAGGCCATCGTGCTTCCGCAGCATTCACATGGTCCTAGGGGTCCTAACTCTATCCCTCCTGATGGTTGAGCAAGGGCTTCAACCATTGAGCCATTGTCCAGGGCTGTTGTTCTCTCTCTCCTTCCTTCCTTCCTTCCTTCCTTCCTTCCTTCCTTCCTTCCTTCCTTCCTTCCTTCCTTCCTTCCTTCCTTCCTTCCTTCCTCCTCCTCCTCCTCCTCCTCCTCCTCCTCCTCCTCCTCCTCCTCCTCCTTTTACTTTTTGGAGACAGGTACTCCCTGCAGCCCCAACTGGCCTGGAACTTGCTATATAGCCCAGGCTGACCTTGATCTCACAGAGATTTGCCTGCCTCTGCCTCTGCAGTGTCGAGGTTTGAAGGTGTGTATTACCATGCCTGGCTGTTTCTGTTTTCTTGACACAGGCTTTGCAGTGTAGCCTAGGCTAGCCTTGAACTTGCAGCAATCCTCCTGCCTCAGCCTCCTGAGTGCTGGGATGATGACTCATCACAGCTGGCCTCTTTTTTTTTTTTTTTAAATAACCCAGGCTGCCCTTGAATTCACAGCAATCCTCCTGCCTCAGCTTCCTTAGGTTTTGTTTCAGCCTTGGGTGTTGACTCGAGTGCCTCACACACACACTAGGCAAGCTCTCTGTCACTGAGCTGCTGCCTCTCCAGAGCCCATGTTCAGTTTCAGTCATGAAAATTATCACAGGTGAGAGCAGCACCTCCAAGAGGCGGCATCTCAGCTCTGTGGCTTTTTAGAGCCTCTTGGGATTTAGATGTAGGTTTAAAAGATATTTCATCTCTGTGGCTGGAGAGATGGCTCCGCGGTTCAGAGCACTGGCTGCTCTTGCGAAGGACCTGGGTTCCATTCCCAGCACCCACATTGATAGCTAAGAACTTTCCTTAAGTCCAGTTCCAGGGGATCTGATGCCCTCATGACTTGTGCTCATTGAATGATACGGGTGCACTTACATACATGCAGGCTCTACACTCATACATAAGATGAAATAAAAATAATAAAATATTTCATTTCATTAGTAAGTGGGGGGGTACTACACAGTCAAGATCATACTGGTTGGGCACACGGCATCATATAATGTAGTCCTGCTTCCTGGGGGACTCGCTTGAGTCCAGAGTTCAAGATCAGCCTGGCAATATAGCAAGACCTTTTATTTTTTCTTTCCTTCTTTCCTTCTTTCTGTCTTTTATTTGTTCATCATGTAACTGAAGATGTCTGGAACTCCTGGTCATCCTGCTTCTACATCCCAAGTGCTGAGACTTCCCGACCACAACTGGCTTTTTTTTGCTTTGTTTTTGTTTGATTGTCTTTTGAGTCCAGACTGGCTTTGAATTCCTGGTCTTCCTGCCCCAGCTTCTCAAGTGCAGGATTAGGTGTGTGCATACGGTACCTGGCTTGATGGGATCGTTCTGCATCCCCGACGCTTGCTGCTCAGGCCAAGGCAGGAGGATTGAAAGTTCAATGCCTGCCTGAATTGCAGAGTGAGTTCAAGGCTACTCTGGCAACTTAGTGAGACCCTCGTCCTGTCTCACAATAAAGGTAAAAATCACTGGAGAGATGACTTAGTGGTTGAGTGCTTGCTGTTCTTTCAGAGGACCAGAATTTTGTTTTTAGCACCCATGTAGGGCTTCAGGTGTTTCTACACCCTTTTCTGGCCTCCATGGACACATGTGCACACCCCTACACACAGATACACACATACTTATACATATAAATAAATAAAGTCTTTAAAAAAGAAAAAAAGGTCTGGGGCACATCCCAGCGGTACAACACCTGCCTAGCATGTGTGAGGCCCTCCCTGCATGTGTGAGGCCCTCGCTGCATGTGTGAGGCCCTCCCTGCATGTGTGAGGCCCTCGCTGCATGTGTGAGGCCCTCGCTGCATGTGTGAGGCCCTCGCTGCATGTGTGAGGCCCTCCCTGCATGTGTGAGGCCCTCGCTGCATGTGTGAGGCCCTCGCTGCATGTGTGAGGCCCTCGCTGCATGTGTGAGGCCCTCCCTGCATGTGTGAGGCCCTCGCTGCATGTGTGAGGCCCTCCCTGGGTTCATCCCTAGCACTGCAAAAAAAAAAAATTAAATAACTCAAAAACATTGATTATACCAAACCACCACACCGTTCCTTTTGCATGTATGTATCCATTCACTCGTGTGCCTTCATATCTGCATGCATGTGTGTATGTGTGTGCCTGGGTATGGAGGACAGAGGACAATCTTAAGTGTCCTCAGGCCCCTTCCATATTTTTCTTTTTCTTTTTGAGACGGACTCTCTCATTGGCCTGGAACTTGCCGCATAGGCTAGGCTGACTGGCCAGCTCCTGGGGTCTGCCTGTTTCTGCATCCCCAGTACAGGAGTTACAAACATCAAGCCTGGCTTTTATATGTGAGTTCTGGGGATTGAACTCAGTCCTCACGCCTGCAAGGCACTGAGCCATTTTCTCTGTTCCTTTTTATACTTAAAAACACCCCTAGCTGTTGCTGCGTAAGATAAATTTTCTTTTTCTTTCTTTTTTTTTGAGACCGGGTTTCCCGGTACCACCAGCTGGCCTGGAACTCACTTTGTAGGCCAGGCTGGCCTCAATCTCACAGAGACACTCCCCGCTCCCCCGACCCCTCTTCAGGCACGGTGGTGCTCGCCTTTAATCCCAGCACTTGGGAGGCAGAGGCAGGTGGATCTCTGTAGTTCAAGGCCAGCCTGATCTACATAGCGAATTCCAGGACAGCTGGGGCTGCCTCAAGAAGAGAAAAGAGAGACAGAGTGATCCCCCTGCCTCTGCCTCCCACGTGCTGGAACTAAAGGTGTGCATCATCATCTGTGGTCCAGATAACTCTTTTATTAAATAAAAAGATTTCTAAAAGTACTTTACTACTTTATGTATATGAGTGTATTGCCTGCAGGTACCAGGTGGTGTGCTGGTGTTGTGCAGTACCCACGGAGGTCAGAAGAGGGCGTCAGATCCCCTGGAACTGTAGTTATGGATGGTTGTTAGCCTCCATGTGGGTGCTGGGAATTGAATCTGGGTTCTCTGCAAGAGCAGTCAGTGCTCCCAACTACTGAGCCATCTCTCTAACCCCTTAATTTAAAATAATTTTGCTGGGCATAGTGGCCCACACTTTTAATCCCATCACTCGGGAAGTAGAGGGAGCTGGATCTCTGTGTTCAAGGCCAGCCTGGTCTACAGCATGAGTTCTAGGCCACCTGGGGCTACAGGGAGATCCTGTCAAAAACATAAACAAAAGATTTTTAAAAAATTTATTTTTACTTAATATGTGTGGATGTTTTGCATGCATGCAAGTGCATTTGGTGCCTGTGGAGGCTAGAAGAGGGCGTGGAATCCCCTGGAACTGGAGTTAAGAATGACTGTTGGGAACTGAACCAGGGTCCTTTGGAGGAGCTGAGCCATCTCTCCAGCCCTCAGATACAGCTTTTTTTGGTGGTTGTTGCTGTGTAGCCCAGGCTAGCATTCAACTTACTGTCCCCTTGCTCCAGTCTCCCGAGTGCTGGGATTGCAAGTATGGGCTGTGACACCCGGCCAAATATAGATCTTTGAAAGCTGCTGCTTATGAAGCTGCCCAGTAGTCCAACTCTCTTGTGTTTTAGTTAACTGACTGTTATTTAGTGAAAATTAAGTAACTCCCTGTTTCCTGTGATAAGCAGTTCTTGTGTGTGTGCATGTGTGTGTGTGTGTGTGTGTGTTTTTTTTTTTTTTTTGTGTGTGTGTGTGTGTGTGTGTGTTCTGGCTGCTTAGAGAGGCTCATTCCTGCTGTTCAAAATTCCTGACAAGTTAGGAATGGTGGCTCATGTCTGTAATCCAGCGCTAGGGAGGCTGAGGCAGGAGAATGACCACGAGTTCAAGGCCAATAAGAACAAACAGAATAGGACCTTGTCTCAAAGCTCTTGAAAAAGTAGGAGATCCTTCTGGATGACTCCCCAGCTCATGGTGTGTGCGTGGTAGTGGGTGCTCCTTTCTGCTCCCTTTTGGTCTCCAGTGGCTGCTTAATCCAGCACCTGTCTGTACTGGTTGCATTGGGCGGGATCCCAAGGGGAAGGAGAGAAATCACCTTAGGTGTCCTAGCCACTGATCCAGCTGTAAAGGGTCTTTCCGTCCCTGGGCAGGATCCAAGATACCAGTTGACACAAGGAACCTCACCCCCTCACCCCCTCGCCAAGTCCCATCCTGGGGTGAGAATCTGTAACTGTTCTAAGGATTGTGCAAACACACAAAAGTAACAGAGGCCCAGGCAGGCCAGCTCCAACCCTGAGATAACTAGGTTTATTTTTAAGGGCCAGCAAGATGGCCAGAGGGTAAAGTACTTGCTGTGCAAGCTTGGCGACTTGAGTTCAATCTTTGGAAGCCGTGTAAAGCTGGAAGGAGAGAACCAACTCCACAGAGGTGTCCTCTGGTCTTCACCTGGGCACTGTGACATGTACATACAATAATAAAGGGAATGGTGCCACAGGCTTGTAATCCTAGCAGTTATCGGGAGGATCAGGAGTTCAAACTCATCCTCACCCATATAGTGAGGCAAGGCAAGCCTGGGCTACATGATACCCTGCCTCAAAACAAAACAGAACAGGACATGAGGGCAAAGCCTGTAATCCCAGCACTCTGGATACTGAGGCAGGAGCATTCCTTGGAGTTTGACGCTAGCCTAGGCTACTGAGGAAGACTGTCTCACAAGCAAACCAAAACCATTAAAAAAAAAGATGTGGATGGTGGGAAAGCACTGTACTTCCAACACTTAGAAGGTGGAGTGGTGGGAGGATCCGGAGTTTAAGGTCATCCTCATCTTACACAGTGAGTTCGAGGAGGCCAGCCTGGGCTCAAGAAACCTTGTCTCACCCCAAACAAAACAAAATAATATTAACCAAACAAAACAAATACGGGCTCATCAGATAGAGTGATTGCTGCCAGGCCTGAAGTCGTGAGTTCAAATCCTGGGATCTACATAGCAGAAGGCCAGAACTGATGCTCCCAAGTTGTCCTCTGACTGCCACACGTGTGTCCTGGCACACGCACCACTCCCCACTAAGTAAATAAGGAAACCAGAAAGCAGCAAGGAAACCCCCCACCCCCCAATGACAAGGCTGAGGAAGGGTGCGACCCCTCCCTCTGGGATCTGCACCCCTGCAGAGTGGAGGAGCAGGGGGCATGCTCTGCCGGGAACCTGGGACAGTGCAGGGGTGTGCAGTCAGCGGCAGGCAGGGGGTGGGGTGGGACCGAGAGGAGGAGGAGGGCCGGGAAGGTGGGAGGTGAGGCAGAAGCCGGAGGGAGGAAGCCGCGTCCCCGCCCGCCCGTGAGCGGTTAGCAGCAGCCCAGGCGCAGAGCTCGGTGTGCAGAAACTTCCAGGCGTCGGGTCCACGCTCGAGCCGGGCGGCGTCGGGTCCACGCTCGAGCCGGGCGGCGTCGGGTCCACGCTCGAGCCGGGCGGCGTCGGGTCCACGCTCGAGCCGGGCGGCGTCGGGTCCACGCTCGAGCCGGGCGGCGTCGGATGCTGAGTGCGGGATCCGGGGACTCGGACGCCGCCGGGAGCACGGCCGGGAGCACGGCGGGGCCGGTCGGCAGCGAGGGGAGCGGGGGCCCGGCCCGCGCGGACGCGGCTGCAGGCTGTCCACGCAGCGCGGTGACCCCCCGGGCCAGCGCGGCATCCGGGGGCGCAGGGCCGGGCGGGAGGCTTCCTGCACCCCGGCCGCGCGGCCACTGCACCCTGACACCGGCCAGATAAGCACTATCGGAGTGGCCAGAGCCGGGACACCGGACACGGGGGCCACCCAGGGCGTTGCAGGACGCGGAGGACCCGCCGTGGCCGATGGGGGCTGAGGCCGGCTCGCAGAGACGCTCGGGCGGCTGAGGACAGACGCAGAGTCGGGGTGAGTCTCCGTGGGGTCCCCGCTGGCTGTGCAGGTGCTGGAAGGGGCATTCCCTCACACCCCACGTGGGGCACGGGGCAGGGGAGGGGACTGGCTCGGGGCTGAGGCAGCACAGCTGTGTAGCCTTGGCGATTTCTTTTCCCTCTCTGGGCCTCGGAGTGCTCAACTTTAATGATCTTTAAAGGGCTCTTATGAGACACTTGCCCGGTCAGGCACTGGGGACATTTTTGAAGCTTTCTCTTGGGGAATCCTTAGGGTTTGTCCCCTCTTCTGGGTAGAGGTTATTATTCTTGTACAAACGTTCAGAAACATGGAGTGATTTGCCTGAGGCCCCACAGCCCAGGCAGAGACCAGCAAACAGACCCGCTTGGCTAAACATACCTATCCATCCCGGATGGTCTGTAGGGTCTGTAGTCTGTGGCCGTGCACCTAACCCAGGCAGCAGGATATCCCTCACCTTGGGGAGGGGCAGCTGGCCCCAGTCCTGCAAGCTGCTGACAGATGTCTGGAAGGAGCTGATTGTCCCAGGCTGGACTAGGGGCTCCTGGCTAGGAGGATGTCTACTGCCTAGCCTTGTCCAGCGTCACTGCCTAGCCTCACTGCCTAGGGATATCCCGGGTTTGAGAGAAAGAGGGTTCGTGTCAGGGGTGGGAGAGAGCTGGGGGCAGGGAGTGTGGCTTGTGCCTTGACTGGGTTGTTCCAGTTTTATTTTGCCATTTCAAAAATCTGTTTTAAATCATCCTGGGCCCGGCGCAGCTTCTCTGGACAAAACAGAATTGTGAAACTCATCAGCCTTTCCCCCACGCCTCCCCTGGGGGGAATCATGTATTAATACCACGGCAGGCTATTTGCATACACATCCCCGCGGCTGTGGCAGCAGCGGGCAGGGCGAGGTACAGACAGAGTCAGCCCTGGCCTCCTGGCACTGGGAAGTGGACTCAGTTGCAGCTCAGGGCCAGTTGCATGCTCAGCACATGGTGGCAGGTGGGAGGCCCCTAGGACGCAGGCTCCCAGCCAGAGGTGAAGGTCCTAATACCCAGATGTGGCCTCTTGGTTTCCCTTGGAAAATTCCATTGGGCAGCAGCACTGAGATGGACCTAGACCTCCTTTCCTTTCCAGGGTGGGATCAGAATCCCATGCCTTGAACGGGAGTGAGTGGATCTGTGAACTGTGGCCCCAGGAGTCTCCTTAATCCTCAGGAACCAGGGTAGTCAGTCACTCTCCTGGGTGTGTCCTCCTGGACATTTTATGAGACCTTGAGCAAGCTGCTTCCCCCTCTCAGCCCCAGTTTCCCTATCTGTAAGACAATGGGTTTAGGAGGTGTCTGTGGAGGTGTGTGGGCACAGCAGAGCTCCTTCTCTAGGGCTGTGGGGAGATAGAGGCTGGAATGCAGACGGGCTTGGGACATGGTTGCTGGCTCGTCAGGAGCACTGCCGGCAAGGGGGAGGGTCTGAGGACAGGGCTGAGCTTCCCAGGGGGTAGGTAGAATGGTAAGTCTTGCTTCTGTTGAGTGATTTCGCCAGTAGATGGGTGCAGGTCTTAGAGCCTCTGCCTATGAGTTGAGACCCCCTAGCACACTGGCCAGCGCCTCTGGTTCTTTCTGGGGAGTCCCCACATGGGGCCCTACCTGTGCTCACAGGCCCGTTCCTCACCCTGTTCATTCCTTCCCCAAGCTGGCTCACTGTCCATCCAGAGCACCCCACTCCTGGGCTCTGGAAACACCTCAAGCTTCCTGTGCTTCCTGTTGGAGCTACAGTGGTGCTGAGATGTGCAGACAACAGCTTACTCTCAGCTAGGGGACACTCTTAAACAGACATATTATCATTGTGTGTGTGTGCAGGTGAGTGTGTGTGTGGTGTGCACGCCACATGCACATAAGGAGATCCGAGGACAACTTTGTGACATCAGTTATCTCTCCCTTCCTCCTTTTTGATTTTTTGAGACAGGGTCTCCCTGAAGCCCCAATTAGCCTGGAACTCTCTATGTAGATCAGGCTGGCCTCGATCTCACAGAGGTCCTCCTGCCTCTGCCTTCTGAATGCTGCCATTAATGGTGTGTGTCCCCATGCCAGGCTCCCCTTTCACTTTTACCTGGGTTCCAGGCATTGAAGTAGGGTCTCCAGGCTTGTGTGGTATGTGCCTTTACCCACCGAGTCACCTTGCTGGCCTACTGGCAGATTGTTTGCCATGTGGTCTTTGCACAGGGTGGTTGGAGCCAGCCTGCACAGGCTGAGAAAGCCCACTGTCTGATTCTCTGGAATTAGTGAACCAGTTGATACACTCAGTCATTGTGGAGATTTATAATAAATTCTATTTAGACTTGGTAACGAGGGCTCAGTGTTTGTCTCTTCTTTTTTTGACTTGTGGTGCTGGGATTGAACTCAGAGCCTTGTACATGCTAAGCAAGCACTCCATTGCTGAGCATATCCCCAGCTCTTGGTGTTTTGAGTCTTGTCTAGCCCAGACTGACCTCAAACTCACAATTCTCCTGTCTCCATCTCCTGAGTGCTGGGATTATAGGCATGTACTCTGACCCATTTTACGTGGTATTGGAGACAGAACCCAGGGCCTCGTGCATACTAGGCAAGCAGTCTACCAACTGAGCCACATCCCTACCCCCTGTGTTTTGAAACTACCTTTTCTTTCTTTCTTTCTTTTCTTTCTTTCTTTCTTTCTTTCTTTCTTTCTTTCTTTCTTTCTTTCTTTCTTTTTTTTTTTTCTGACTTTTTGAGACAGGGTCTTCCTGTAGCCCCAGCTGACCTGGAACTTGCTATGTAGATCAGGCTGGTCTTGAACTCACAGAGATCTGCCTGCCTCTGCCTCCTGAGTGCTGGGACTAAAGGTGTGCGCCACCACGCCTGGCAAAAATACTTTAAAGAATGTTTTTTTATTACTTTTATGTTATGTGTATGTATTTCGTTGCCTCCCTGTAGTTAGCAGGGCCCATGTCGTGCAGGGCTTACAGAGGTCAGAAGGTGTCGGGTCCTCTGGAACTGGCGTTATGCATGATTGTTAGCTGCTGTGGGGTGCAGGGACTTGAACCTGGGTCATCTGCAAGCCATCTCTCCAACTCCCCCCCTTTATTTAAAAGCCGGGGCCAAACCCAGGGCCTCAAGCATGTTAAGTGTGTGCTCTGTCACTGAGCCACACACTAGGCTCACTTCAGTCTCACAGTTTTCTAAGCTCCTGAGCTATGTGGTGTCACACTCGCACAGAGAAATGTCCCACGGCGGGAGATGTCCCACGGCGGGAGATGTCCCACGGTGGGAGGTCACTGCACAATTCTTCCAAACTCCGTGTTCAGTGACTTCAACGTGGAAGCGCTTGAGTCTGGAGCACCAATGCGGACTGTACAGAAACTGGGCCGTCGTTCACTCTGCAGGCGAGCGCACGAATTCACGCACACTCTGTCGTTTGGCTCTGTCTTACTCCCTTAGGTAAAGGACTCATCTGTCGTAGTCCCACAAACCACACTTCTTCACCCACTATAGCCACAGGGTGACATCAGACATAAGAATTGGGACTGAAAATAGCCAAAAATGCTTCATGCAAATGAACTAATCCTACGAAATCTTCAGAAAAGAGCACTCTGATCCCCCTGCCTCAGCTTCCCGAGTCCTGGGACAGAGGTGTGGACCACCACACTTGATCATGAAGTTTTTTTTATTATGTACAGTACACGCTATGGACCCTTCGTAGCCACACGTTGCAAGGTGTACAGGTGGATGTGGGAACACAGAGCCCTGGAAGCTGGTTAAGCCTTTACCAGCACATGCCAGCTCTTTGCTTATGTACTAGTGCCCAGAGTCTCGGACATCCCGCGACGGACAGTCCTTGGCCTTCCTAGATCTTCAAACCCCCCACACAGGGCCAAGGACATCCATCCCTCTGCTTCCTTCTTTCTCTTAAGGAGGGCCAGCAGCTAGACCTGACCTCTGGCTCCAGCCCTGAGTTGAGTTTGGAGCTGAGTGGGCCGAGAACTGTTCCCAGCGCACCCGGGCCCGGCTCAGCCAGGAACACCAGTGTTGGGACACATTGTGAGTTGCAACCATAGTCTCAGCATCATGGTTTCTGCACCTACATCTCTTGTCAGTGGTCCTGGCATTCTGAGTCCCTGAAGGCTCAGTCTGGTATCCAGTCCTGTATCCACACTCCCTGCATCCTCAGTCCCTGCATCCACCATCTCAGCTTCCTGGAGCACTTTGTAGGTCCCTTCGTGGTAACTCCCTGTTAATTCCATCCGTCTTGGGGCTTGCTCCTGTCGTCCTCTATTTCCCACGCAGAGAATGATGCCTAATAGTAGCGTGTCTTCTAACAAGTCAAAGGAACAGCTAAGCCCACCCTGCAGGGGAGTTAGGACGTGTTCTATTTTTAGAACCCCAGCAGTCAGGTGGGCCCTTACCAGCTGTCTTGGAGCCAGCAAACTCTAGAGGAAAATCTTCCTTACTCCCAAGTCCCGCCTCTCCTCCCGTGCAGGCCAAAGAGGAGGCCCAGGTGGGGGCGACAGCTAAATGAGTCTGGCTGTGGTACAGGAAGGGGCTGTGGCTGCAGCAAGTTTAAAAAGAATGAGAACGCGCTTGCTTTATTTGTCGTGGTGGATGTGCGACACAGGGGCCGAGTGACCTCCCGCACCAGGGGACAGCCCAAGTGTCTACTGATTCTCTTCAGTCTTGAGTTTCAACCTTGGGCTCCTGGGCTCAGCCAGGGAAGTCAGCCTGGGTGGCCCATGTGAAAAGGGAGTCTCCCCTCCCCCTTCCTCCCTCCTCCCACCCTATCCCTCTTCTCTTCTCCCTTCTCCCTTCTCTCTCCCTATTACCCCCACCCCCCTTTACTTTTGGAACTTTACAAAGGGAGATTGCGCTGGAGACACAGCACAGGGTGAGCCTGTGGCAGCTCTGGATTTCATTCCCAGAACCACATGTTCGTCTGGGTGCATGAGCACACCTGAGATGGCTCCACTCATTTTGTTCTGCAAGACTTCCTTTTGCTTGATTGAATATACTGGGTATTTTTCATATCAAGATTTGAACATTCTGGGGCTAGAGAGATGGCTCAGTGGATCAAAGCGCTTGCTGCCAAACCCACAGATCTGTGTTCAATTCCCAGGCCCCACATGGTGGAAGCAGAAAACCTATTCCCCAAAGATGTCCTTGACTGCCACACACCCCACTGTGGCATAGGAGTGTCTGTGTGTAGTATGTGTGTGTGTGTGAGAGAGAGAGGAGAGAGAGAGAGAGAGAGAGAGAGAGAGAGAGAGAGAGAGAACAGGCACCTGTGCAGTCCAGAAGATGGTGTCAGATCCCCTGGAGCTGGAGTCATAGATGGTTGTGAGCCACCCGACATTGGGTGTTGGCGACAGAACTCAGGCCCTCTGGAAGAGGAAGAAGTGCTCTTAACTGCTGAGCCATCTCTTCAGACCCTAAACATAATTTTAAGAAAATATTTATTTTTATTTAATTTTTGTATATTTCATGTCCAACATCTTAATCATCTTCATACCTCCTTCCCCACTGGCACCTTCCCATAGCCCCGCCCCGCGCTGCTGGGTTTCATGCATTCTGTCATCTGTGTTAAGGCCTATTGAGTCAAGTTAGTGTCCTCTGACATCCCTCAGTGCAAGTTCATCCACTGGGATCTAGTCAGCCTCTCTAGAGTTCCTCCCTTAAAGATCAGCTCTTCCTCACCCAGCAGTAACCAGCTGCCCAGTAGTTCTTCCGCTAAGATTGGGGTCTGCTGCCCATTTCCACAGTCCCGTGCTGGGTTTTTTTTGTCTGCTTGAGTTTTCGTGGGTCTTGTGCATGCCAACACCATTGCTGGAGGTTCATGTGAGCGGGGTCCCAGGAGCCCACGGGACTCTGTTTCCATTTGGTCATGCACTTCTAATGTAATATATATTTTTTAATTAAAATATTTTTTGATTTATTTATTTTTATCTCATGTGTATGAGTGTTATGTCTGCATGTATGTAAGTGTACTTGTGTCATGAAATGTCCATGGAGGGGAGAAGAGGGCATCGGATCCTCTGGAACTGGAGATAATGGACGGCTGTGAGCTTCCACGTGGGTGCTGGGATTCAAACCTGGTTCCTCTACAAGAGCAGCCAGTGCTCTTAACTGCTGAGCCATCTCTCCAGGCCCCAATATATTATTTTTTAACAAAAGATTTGATCCAGATGTAGGGCATATGCTTTTAATCTCAACACTCAGAGGCAGAGGCAGGCAGATCCCTGTGAATTAGAGGCTAGCCTGGTATATATCTAGTGAGACTCTGTCTTAAAAAGAAAAGAAAAGATTGAACACTTTTAAAATGCTTGTATGGTAGATGTGCTAAATTCCTCTAGTGAGGGATCAGTTTGGGCGTTTCAGAGTGTGTGTGTGTGTGTGTGTGTGCACCCAGGTGTCAGTGCAGACCAGCCTGTGCAGGGCAGAGGAGGATATCAGATAACTTTCTCTATCGCTCTCCACCTTATTGGCTGACAGATCCTGGGATCTGCCTGTTTTCACCTCTCAAGCTGGGGTTACAGGCACAGGCCTGGCTTTTACTCAGATGCTGGGGATTTGAACTCAGACCCTCTTGCTTTCACTCCACGCACTCTTAGCCTCTGAGACATCTGTCCAGCCCCAGGATGTCAGTTTTGACAGCCATGTCTCTTCTTTCTCCCAGGTCCCAGATCCCTTAACCCTTACACATTTGTGCAGGGCTCAGCTGTTCCCACTCTTCAGAAAAAAAGAAACTGCAGTGCCCTCAGCGGCCATGGGCTTCTTGCCTCTACCACAGATCTGGCCCAGGGAAGCCATCATCTCTCTAGACCATCGCATTTGTTCTGCAATGCATTTGCTTTGCCTCCTACCACTCTGACAGTCTCTTTCCTCCCTCTATGCAGCTAGCAGTCTCCTGGAAGCAAAACCATATCCTCTGTTCTAGGGTTCTCCCTCTCCAGCTCAGTTCCCCATTACTTGGAGCTCAAGGTGTCTGCGGGATCCGAACCTCTCTGTCTCTGCCTGGTCCTCCACCTCTGTACTTGCTTCTCTCAACTGGGCCAGGCCCAGCCCTGCCCCAGGACCTTTGCACGGCCTCTTCTTGTACCTGGGAGATCTGTGTCACTCCCTCTCACCCACTCCAGGTCCTTGCACAAATGCTATCTTCATGGACTGGATTTGCTTGGGACATAGGAGGCCTTGGGATTCATCTCCAGCAAAATCAACTAGCAACACCCTTTACTCCAGATAAGCCTGGGGCAGATAGAGTGTTGCTGTGTTCTCTCTACCCCACCCCCAGTGGCCCTCAATGCTGCTGACTACAGGTCCTGAGTCTTGGTGCCGCAGTCCTTCCTGGAGTGACAGCTAAGCTGCAGGCACCAGGCAGGAGAGGGGCTCAGCACCCGAAGCCCCAGACTTGCCTCTGCCTGTCTCTGTGGAGTCTGGTTCTGGCCCTCTGTGGGACAGATCGGGGATGGAACTTGCTTTTCCTCCTGGCTGGGACTGGTCCACACACCTCACGCGTGCTTGTTCATTCCCTCCTCGGATCCTGAAGTCGGAAGTATTCTTACGAGCCTGTGCGGCTGGAGAGGGAGGCGCAGAGAGTAACAGTCACCCGGCTGTAAGTAGCAGAGCTGGTGTGGGCCCAGCCCTTCCGGTTCACGTGGTAGCGGTTTAGCGTTGCCGAGTCCTTAGCCGCACAGATGGGAAGCTAAATCCCGAGTCCCGTGTCCCAGTGCGGTGTCTCTGGGCAGGCCGCTTTCTTCTGCTTTAAAAATTTTTATAAATTCTATTATTATTGTTATTATTATTATTATGTGGCAGAATGTGTCTAGGAACACATGCATGCAATGGTGTGTGTGTGCATGTGTGTGCGTGTGTGTGTGTGTGTGTGTGTGTGTGTGGCGGGGTGATCAGAAGTCGACCCTGTGGAATCGGTTTTCTTCTCTTACCTTTATGTGGGTTCTGGGGATTGAACTTACATCGTCAGGCTTGTGTGCTGGTGTCTCTACCCACTGAGACATCTCGTGCAATGTGATTGCTTCCTGTCTCTGAATCTCAATGGATCTTCATGAAAGGGGCCTTCTTCCAGGATTCTCATTACATTTTTTGTTTATTTGTTTGGGACAGGATCTTTCTGTATAGGTTATCAAGCTGGACTGAAACTTTTTTGTTTCTTTGAGACAAAGTCTTACTATGTAGCCCCGGATGGCTTAGAATTTACCATATGTACCAGGGTGGCCACAAACTCACAGAGATTCACTAGCCTCTGCCTCCTGAGTGCTGGGATTAAAGGTGCATGCGTGCGTGCGTGCGTGCGTGCGTGTGCGTGTGTGTGTGTGTGTGTGTGTGTGTGTGCTGCTAGGGATGGAACCCTGTGCACATGAGGTAAGTACTCTTTCACTGAGTTACATCTTCAAACTCCCGTGTCAGCCTTCTGTGTGCCTGGATTAAGCCTTTTGGGGTATATTCCTGGAGCCAAGACAGATCCATTCCACTCAAACCCATGTGGGCAGGTTGGGCCCTGTCTCATACCCTTCTCACACGCTGTAACTAAAGGAGAAGTCTGACATCTTGCAGTAGGAAGCCTCCACTGGAAGAAGGTTCCGCTGCAGGTTGCTGACCTTTGTGACCATCTTACTGTGAAAGAGGCCGCCCTGGTTGAGTCTTAACTACCGCAGACCACCTGTGGCCCCACCTGGGTGACTGCAGGCCTCGTGCGACCTTATGGAATGAATGCCTGTGACGGAGGCTAATTCTCTGTGTAGTTCATGTTTATGCGTATGTGGGGTTTGTGGGTATCCAGTTCTGCTGCTGGTACATTCCACTGGACAATAGTGCTGGCCACCTGATCCTGGGTTCTACTGAGTAGCTCAAACCAGGAAAATGTGAGTTTAGAGGAGGTAGAGAGCTCGCCTAGCATTGGAAACCTGGGATCCATCTCCAGCTCGGAGTAAACCAGGTATGATGGTGCCTGCAGCCTCAGCACTTAGAGGGTGGGAGCAGGACGACCAGAAGTTCAAGGTCATCCTCTGCTCCGTGAGACCATGTCTCAAAAAGACAGCGAGTTTAACCTTTCTTTCTGCAGTCCCAGGTGTGAAGCCAGCTGCTGGAATGCCAAGGCCTTCGGATTGTTTGGTTTTCCTTGCTGGGATTCCAGAAAGCTAGAGAAGCACTCGTGGCATGGCCCACTCGTGGGACCTGTGGAGGGCACGCGTGGTCCCAGTCCCCTAGGTGGAGGTCCTGGCTGCCTTTACGAATGTACCCGCTCCCTCGACCGGCTAATTGCAGGGTGAAGATGTTGAAGTTTCCATCCAGGCTCCAGAGAGTTCCTGGCAGAAGAGACAGGGCCTTGGCAACACAGAGGGGCTGGGTCTGAGTGGGGTGAGCCTTTAGTACCCATGCTGTTAGCTAGGGGCTTGTACAAGGGACTTGGTCACTTGGTGCCCCAGTTTCCCGTAAGGGTCCCCTGGCCCGGGCAATGTAAGAATTGAGTTATCCATGGAAGGGGCCCTGACAGTGGGCAGAGACCTTCATAAATGCCAGCTTTGGGCATTTATCTGTGATCCTCCTCCTTCCCTTTCACTAGAGTCACAGGTGGGTGTGCTGTGCAGTTTAGCCCTGGCCTCTCTGGTGGGCGAGAAGCCAGTTCAGATCTTTCTTAATTGCAAACAATGCTGGAGTTGAATGCCAGTGGCTTTGTGTGCCCGGTTCAGGTATGTGAACCGTGCTGTAACCTTGGCCCTGGACCTGTAGGACAAGGAGCCACGGGAATGTGGTCAGCCCTGCCCGGCATGCAGACAGGCCTGTGGGGTGGGGCAGGAGGCCTACAGGAAAGATTCCTCCAGAGTTCCTGAGCGAGTGAGATGTGCCACATGGGGGTTTCAGACTCTCGGCATCCTGGCAGGTGTCACCGTGCAGTCTGGACAGAGGAAGCCTATGCCCCAAGCCTCTGCTGACCCTCCCCAGCCTCCTCCCCGCTTGCCCCAGCATCTTCTGCTGTATGAGCTCAGCTTAGACTCTCATATCTGGCTTCCTTCTAAAAATGAGTAGAGCTTAAGACCCCAATACATGGAGTCAGAAAAGCTACTTTCAGTCCTGACATGCTGGTACTTGAATCCCCAAAGCCCCCAGCCTCTTTGCCCTTATTCAAAGAGCAGGGAAATATTAATGACACAGGGGACGACTCTCAGAGACATGACACATGGAAGCATCAGGCCCTGTGATATCTGTACCACTGGAATCCACAGGCAGTAGAAGACTTGGTGGCTCTGTGACCATGGCTGCTGCTGTCCTCCCTGTGAGCGTCCTTCCTTCCTTCCTTCCTTCCTTCCTTCCTTCCTTCCTTCCTTCCTTCCTTCCTTCCTCCCTCCCTCCCTCCCTCCCTCCCTCCCTCCCTTCCTTCCTTCCTTCCTTTATGTCTGTGACTGTATCACCTTTGGGGATGTAAGTGCACCTGTGTTGTGAAATACCCACAGAGGACAAAAGAAGGCATTGGATCCCCTGGAACTGGAGTTTTGGATGGTAGTTAGCCGCCAAGTGGGTGCTGGGATTTGAACCTGGGCCTTCTTCAAGAGCAGCCAATGCTCTTAACTGCTGAGCCACCTCTCCAGCCTGAGCTGAGCTTTCTTGAAGACGAGGCTGCTGGTGACACAGAGCACGCGGGCTAGCGAGAGAATGAAATGAGGTAAAGTACAGGCTGCTTTGGTCCTGGCAAGTCTCAATAAATAGTGGCTTCTTGGTGCATGGAGTAGGAGTGCTCACCGTTTCTAGCAACCTTTGGGGGATTGGCCCCAGGGCACGCATGCAGTTGCCACCCAGTGAATACAAAGGGATGGAAGGGTACATCCTGTACACCTGGGGGCCCCTGATGGACTACTTCCCGTGTTGTTCACCCTTATTTTAAGTGTTTATTGTAGTTCTTCCGTGTATACTTGGGTTGTCTGCCACAGTGTAGTGTGCGTGGAGGTCAGAGGACAGCTCTGTGGAGTCCGCTCTCTTCTTCCATCTTCGTGTGCATTCTGGGGATTGAACTCAGGTGTCCAGGCTGGTACAGCAAGTGTCTTTATTTGCTGAGCCATCTCAGTGACCCTCCCACTCCCTCCATTTTTTTTTTTAAAGATAGGGCCTTGATATGTAGCAGGATTTGCCTAGTCCTCACTCTGTAGCCCAGGCTAGCCTGGACCTCATGGCCATCCTCAGTCTCAGCCTCCAGAGTGTTGGGATTACAGACATGAGGTACTGCATCTGACTTGCCATTGGACCTTAGGAGAATAAAGGGGGGTGCCTGGGTGAACGGGTGGCTTGTGGCCTGTGAGACGACTGGGGCATGACCACTCCATTCCAATAAGGGAGCCACAGCCCAGGAATGGGACTTCACCCCACCCCCCACCCAGAAGAAGACTGTGATGAACCGAAGCCAGACCCATTCCCCCACTCGGTCCCTGACCCTCCACCCCGTGCAGGAAGTGGACAGGGTGAGATAGTGTTCCTCTGTGACAGAGCCCTTGTACATTTCTTACATTTTTGTATCTTGGGACAAAGGGTGAAGAAATGCAGATGAACTGTGCAGCTTCCCGGTGGAAAAACACTCCAACTCCGGTGGGGAATCTTCCAGGCGGTGAGGCTCCCTCTGTTGCTCTTCTGTCCCTGCTTCTCAGCTGCGGCAGTGACAGAAAACTCAGGGTTGTGGAGGTTCAGATGACACATCTCAGGGACTCTCTTTTCAGGAGGGATTGCAGTGGTTCATCAGAAGTCCTAGAACGAGTGATCAGTCACCACACAGCGAGTCCTTCTGGGCACTCTGCTACAGTCCCTGCCCGGATCCCAGAGCCACTCACTGGACACCTACTGGGGGGCTGCCCAGGGTGGCCTGGCATTGGCCTTGGAGTCAGACAGATCTGACTCTCAGTCCCTGAGACTCCTGACCTTAGACACGCTCTGCTCACTCTTCTGTGAGTTTTTTGACTTGAGAACTTGTCACCGTGAGATCTGGACAAGGAAGTGCCCGGTGCCCAGAGCCTCCGGTATGTGTGAGCTCTGAACAGATGGTCCAAATCCGAATCTGGATCCATCGGAGTTCCGTAGCTTCCCTGGCTTCCGTCACTCCGTCTGCAAACAGAGCAATAGTAATTACAGTGATTATCCTCTGCTTTATTTATGTTTTATTGGCACATATTAAGTAGACATAATGAGTTTCATTAGGACATTTTCATACTTGTAAATATAATGTACTTTTTTCTTCTTTATGTTTTATTTATTTATTTTGAGATGGGGTCTCCCTGTAGCTCCAGCAGGCCTAGAACTCACTATGTAGACCTGGCTGGCCTCCATTTTACAGAGGTCTGCCTGCCTCTACCTCCTGAGTGTTAGGATTAAGGGCACACACCACCATGCCCGGCTTCGTGCTGTATATAATCTGTCTGTGTCATCTTCTCCCGTCTCTCCCCTTCTCTAGTCCCATCATTCCCTCTGACCCTTTGCTTCTTTCCAGCTCATTCCCTCCACACTTTCATGTTTGTTTTCTGGTGACCCAATGACTTTCATTAGGGTTACTAATACGAGCAGGGTGAGGAATTATTTACAGGAACATGGCAGACTTCCGGTGGCTACACCACTGAAGAAAATGTCTCTCCCTCCCTCAGCAACTGTTAGCTGCCAGTAGGTCCTCCGGGAGGGGTGGAGTCTTGTCAGCCGCTCCTCATGGTTTTGATACAGGGTGTCTTGTACCCAAGGCTTTGTAGCTGAGGGTGACCTTGAACCTTTGTTCCTCCTACCTCTACCTCCTCAGTGCTGGGATGGCTGGGATGTGTGTGAGGCATTCTGGGAGCACCTGGTCATGCAACCACCTGTATCCATTCCCAGAGACTCGGGAACGTAGTCCCATAAACTGTGTGGCTAAAGCCACTGGCATTGGTGCTTTCAAAGTTCTGGATGGCAATGGAAGCACCTATCAGGATGTCCACAGGACCACATTCCCTGCCCACAGGGCCACATTCCCTGTCCACAGGGCCACATTCCCTGTCCACAGGGTCACATTCTCTGTCCACAGGGCCACAGTCCTTGTCCACAGGGCCACAGTTGCTGTCCACAGGGCCACATTCTCTGTCCACAGTGCCACAGTCTCTGTCCATAGGACCACATTCCTGTGGAGCACTCAAGGGGGACTGTCTGGCCTCCTGGTCTCAGGAGGTGGTGGAAACCCTGTTGTTCCTTGGCTTGTGGTCCCAGTACTCCATACTCCACTTTGACTTTAAGATTTTCTTTCCCTTGGTAGGAACTGAACCCAGGACCTGCACATGCTAGGCAAGCACCCTACCCCTGACCTACATCCTTAGCCTCAGCCTCCACCTTGGAAGTCATGTGGCTCTCCTGTGGGTCCTGTCCTAGTATGGGGAGCACTGGTCACTGAACTCAGGCCAACCCCAAGCCAGGATGGTCCCCTCTTCACCACTTAACTATAAAAACCTGTTTCCAAATACGGTCATGTCTTGCATCTCTGGGTAGGTCTGTTTGGGGGACTCATCTCACCGTCTAATAACTTTTCACTGTGGCCAATAGCACAACCAGCACTGGGCCAAGCTCCTTCCATCCCGTCTTCCCTTCCTGTTGTCCATGAGCTTATGAAGTGAGGTCTCCGATTGCCTGTGTTTGAGGACCAGAGAGGTGAACTGCCTTATCCTAGGTCACACAGCCAACATTAGTCAAATCTGTGAGGAAGATTCCTTTCTCCCTCTGAAGCTGCCTGGGGTTTTGAGACCCTCCCATTCCTCCCAGGAACTAGGACCCGTGTGTGAGTTATACTCCTTCCTGGCTGGCACATCCTCCAGTCACACCTTCCCGAGAAGGTGTCTGTATGGTGACTCAAAGACGTGTTCCTGCCTGCTCTCCTGCAAGTAGAAAGCCATGGTGGGGGTCTAGAGATGGTGTAGGGACGAGAGTGCTTGATGCTGTTACAGAGGACCAGACTTTGGTTCTCAGCACCCATGTAGGGCAGCTTATAACTGCCTTTGATTCCAGCTCCAGGAGGTTCAACACCCTCTTCTGGCTTCGATGGGTACCTGTACACCCATGACGTGTACGTGTGTACACAGACACAGCATTTAAAATACATGGATATCTTCAGTTTTTAGTGTTTTGAGACTTTCATACACGAGTACATCATATTTGCACCATTAACCCCTGGCCTCTTCCCTCCTGAACTCCTCCAGTGGCCTCCCGCCCCCTTTTGAATTCACGACCTCTTGTTCTGTAATTATTTGTCTTATGTTTGTAACCTACTGAGTTCAGTTAGTGTTGCCTGTATGTGCATGTGTTTCGGGCTCACCACTTAGGATTAGGTAACCTATCAAGGGGTTTGTCCCTGGAAAAAATGGATTCTCCCTCAGTAGCCATTGATTGCCTGTTGCTCATATAGGGATGGGACCTTGTGACGTGCTCCCCATGCACGTTGGCAAGTCGACTGGTGTCATTGCTCAGGTCTTGTGCATGTTGCTGAGGGCTTCATGGGTGTGACTTCTCTGTCATGTCTAGAAAACACTGTCTTACAGCAGGCTAAAATAAGTCTTAAAAAAGAAAGAAAGGAAGAAAGCTGTGTGGAACCGGGCTTGTAGGGTGTGCCAGGGACGTGCGTCACACTCCCGACATCTGGTAACATTTGAGAAGCCGCAGTGTTGGGGCTACAAACTGCACAGTAAATCTATTGCCACTTGCTCGTTCTGAGGACGATGCTGTCAAGACACTTTCCTCTGCCAGGTCAGTCAGCCAGGCCAGAACCTCTGGGGTCAGGTCTGGAGACGGTCCTGGAAGGACGTGACTGCTGATTGGATATGGAGGAGAATGCCGAGGCCAGATGGGGCCTGAGAGAGACAAATGTCTGCAGCACCCGCTGACGTGCGTGGTTAACGTTTCCTCCTGCCAGGGTCTTCGTCTTGGAAATAGCGTGCCTGGGATGACGGAGGCCTGGTCATTTGGAGCTGGTGGAGCAGGGAGGCGGTGAGGGTCAACCCAGGCTTCTAACTTCCAGCAGCTGGGGCTCTGTCAGCGAGGAGAGCTGTGGGTAGGATGGAGGCCCTTGAGGAGACAGAGCTCCCCAGGGACAAGGCCAGGCTGCTGTCTTTGCAGGGAGAAGCTGGTGAGTGTGTCAGGAACCCATCTTATCCCAGATAGCCCAATGCTGGGTTACATCCAGGCAATGGGGCCTTTGGGGTGACCCATCTGCTGCAGGTGAATTACCCTGGGGTGCCAACTAGTCTCCACAGCTGTAGACTCAGGGCTTGCATCAGGGCAAGTCACAGCCATCAGATACTCAGACCCCTGGTCACCATGAGGTGGGAGACAGGCAGGACCTCAGAGGGTTGTCACAGGTACGCAGCTTGATGGTTCCAGCCCAGGTTTGAGGATCACATAACCTTTGTTTCTGGCTCCCCCGGGACTTAATACTGAGGGAGCCTCAGCTGGGCTGAGGGACCCAGGCCTACCTGCTGTGACTCTTCCTCAAGGGTAAGTTGCTGGCTATTCAGTGCTGTTGGTTTGTCTCCACAGTGCCAAGTCCAACTAGGCCACAGCTGGACCAAGGCCACATAATATACGTAGAAGGGAGGGCAGAGCCCAGAAAGGCGTGGCCGAGAGTGCCTGGCAGGGTCCCTTCCACGCCCTCCTGCCAGTCCCTGAGGCTTCAGGCCTCAGACAGGTCCGAGCACTGGTCCTAGGAAACCCCAAGATCTGGCTGATTGAAGTGAGACTAGAGGGTTTCCTCGGAGAGGAACTCTCCCTGCGGGACCTTAGACATGTGGTAGCTGCTTAGTGAGGGTCACATGTGACCCACCGCTGGGTGTCATCCTCTTAGGGCTCCAGCCAGAGGCTCCACTCATTCATTCATTCATTCACTCTTTACCCATTCGTTTATTCACCGAGGTAACTATTTTTTCTCTGTGTGTAGGGGGTATATTTTCATGATGTGCAGGTGCCTGTGCATATGTGTGTACAAGTTCATGGAGGCCAGAGGACAGTCTCAGGTGTTCTTCAGCTGCTGTCCACCTTGTTTTCTGAGACAGGGTTTCTCTCTGGCCTGGGGCTCTCCAATTAGACTAGGCAATTAGACAGTGAGCCCCAGGGATCTTCTGTCTCTGCCTTGCAGAGCCCTGGAATGACAAGTGCATATTGCACACCTACGTTTTGCTTGGTTTCTGAGAATCAAACTCAGGACCTCTTGATTCCACAATAAATACTTTACCAAGGGAGCATGTCCCCAACCCCTCTTGTTTTGTTTTGTTTTGGTTTGGGGTCACTTTGAGACAGGGTCTCCTTGTAGTCCCAACTGACCTGGAATTTGCTATGTAGACTAGGCTAGCCTTGATCTCACAGAGATCTGCCTGCCTCTGCCTCCCAAATGCTGGGATTAAAGGCATTTTCCACCATGTCTGGTTCTGTTTTTATTTTTGAGTCAAGGTCTTACTATGAATCCTAGACTCACAATCCTCCTGCCTCAGCCTCCTGAGTGCTGGGGTGACAGATGTGCTCTACCATACCATTAAATGCTTTTTAATATCCACTAAAATAACAGAGGGACCTAGAAAATGCTTGGTCCTCACAGTGAGCCCACAGATGGAAGGTGCTTGCATTATGCCTGGTTTCATTCTTGTTTTGTGGGGTGGAAATGAGGCCCAGGGCTTTGAGCATGCTCGGCCTACTTGCTGCCGCTAAGCTAAGTCCAAACCCATGTTTAAGGAGATACCAAATAGAAATCAGGTAACTGGTCCAGGAGTCCAGAGGTCAGGAATGACTGTGAGTTGTCTCCTGATGCACACTAAATGGTCCTGCAAGGCGATGCCTCGAAACACACATCTATTACCCCATGGTTTCTATGGGGTAGGGACCCAGCCTGGCTGCCCTGGGTCCATCCTTGCATCCAGGGATCCACACAGGCAGTTCCCCAGCTCTCTTGAGAGTGATGGGTATGTTAGTTACTCTTCCTGTTGCTGTGATAAAATACTGGATGAAAGCGGCTTAAGGAGGGACAGGCTTATTTTGGCTCACAGTTTGAGGATGAGGTCCATTACAGCGGGAAAGGCTCAGCGGCAAAAACCCGAGCAGCTGGCCACAATCAGTCCACAGTCAGGAAGCAGAAAGTGGTGAAGGCTGGCGCTCAGTTCTTCTCCCTTGAAAAGATTTATTTTTATTTATATTTATGTATGCTTACGTGTGATTATGTGATTGAACGCCGTGTGTGCAGGCATCCACAGAGGTCAGAAGAGCGTGTCAGATCTCGTGGAGTTACAGACTGTTGTGAGTTGCCCAGTGTGGGTGCTGGGAATTGAACTCAGGTCCCCTGGAAGAGCAACAAGTGCTCTTAACCACTAAGCCATCTCTGTAGCCCCCTTCTCCCCTTTGTATTCAGCCTGGGACTCCAGCTCGTGGAATGGTGATGTCTGCATTTAGGGTGTGTCTTTCCCCCCTCAGCTAACCAAGATAATGCCACATGGGCATGCCTAGAAACTTGTCTCCGGGGTGATTCTAAGTCCTGTCCAGTGACAATACTAACCCTCACACAGGGCTCAGCTTTCTGTGGGCTGCTGGATGCAGATTACTTGACGCTTTGCCTGTGGGTATCTTATGCCCATGGCAGAGGCTAGCCCTGCTGGTACTTCACAGCAGGAGGCAGCTGGGAGAGTGGATGTGCTAGCCCAGATGCCGGCGAGCTTTTCCAGCTTGGCTAATACGCTGGTCATCACCTCTATTGTTTCTGAGCCTCTGCCTGTCCAGCCACCACCAGGCCTACTGTAGTCACTTTTGCCCTCACAAGGTGTCCCCTACCTGGTGGGAATATACTGAATTCCATCCTGGCCTTTACGGACCAGTGAAGCCAGGGAAAACAGAACACAGGCTTCTTGCTCTCAACCCACAGTGTGCTCAGGTCCTGTCCCTTGCTGCCGGGGAAGTTTCAGGGCTCAGGCACAAGGAGTGGCTGAGAGCCTTTGTTCATTCCTTTTGCAAACCTTTCCCAGGCACTTGTGAGTGTTCACACACGCATACATGGACATGCATGCATTCACATGTTCGCATGTGGGTGTTCACCTTTGTACATGGTTGCAGGCAGTGTGTACAGCTTCATCAGCTTCCTGAAGAGAAGGGGGATTCACTGATGGGAGGAGCGGCCGGCAGGACAGCCTTGAGGGAGCACCCGCTATGACGTGCCTGGGGACTCACAAATGGAGGTGCGCAGGAGGAGGCCACCAGGGGTTGGAGGTGACTCGCTGGGGGTCTGGGCTAGAGGTGGGAGGGTCCTCACCTCCCGTTTACAACATCCTTCCCTCTATCCTGTTGGCTTCAGGGCTGAGGGCCAGGATGGTGTGACCAGGAGCCTCTGTCAACAGATTCTGGGAACTGGGCAGAAGCCCAGCCTCAGTTTCCCCGTCCTGCATTCGGGAGAAGGAGCACTGTGGGTACAGAGAGGTTAAGGGGTTTGTTGATGGTCACACAGTAAGGATGTGGCAGGCTAGGCTTTGCCCCAGGTCCACCTGACTCCTCTCTGTCCCGACCTCCTCGGAAAGTTTCCCTAGAAAAACTTGCAGAGCTGGATGTCAGGAATGGGAAGCCGTTTGCTAGGTATCATATCTGTGTCTGCCTCTTACTTTATCGGAGTAGCTCTAAGGCTGTGAGGAACTCAGTACAGAAAGGCAGAAGTCGCCTCTGGGGAGAGTGGTTGAGGTCCAGGGCCATTCCCTGCAGGGACAGGTGGGAGGGGGGTCTTTCGCTACGCCAGCTGAAGGTCAGTGCTGCCTTCCCAATGGGCTTCCAGTCCACGTGGGGTTCCACCTCCTGGAAGCCAAGGGAAAAGTATTCGTGGAAATATCGCTTCAGGGGAGGTGGGAGACCTAGAGCCTTCCAGAAACTTTGGTTTTTTTTTTGGACTCCTGGAGTATGTTTGTGAGGTATCGTTTGTATGACGGTGACTTTCAGGGACTAACAGGGAGGCAGAGGCCGGACAGTGGGAAGTTTAAAGCCTACCTGGCCTACATTCCGAGACCATGTTTCAAAAAAAGACCCTAGACATTCCAAATGCTCTCCAACGTGCATGGTAGGCCTCAGCTTGACTGGGTTGGAGGGAAACCCACAAAGTCCCACATGATGTCATTGTTCGATTAGCTAAGCCCTCACTCAGTCTCTGCCCTGGGGCTGGGGTTGGCATTATAAAATATGAAATCCTGATTCAGACTGGCTTAAGCAAACAAAAAGAACTTAGTGGCTCATAAAGTTCAGAAGTCTAGGGTTGGACTGGCCTCGGGTATGGCTGGATCGAGCCAAGCACGTGGAGATTGGGGGATGAGCTGGTTTTCCTTGTCATGACTTGGAGCAGATTTCTTTGGCCAAGTCTGTGTTGGCTGTAATGACTGGGCAAAGTGGGTTCTTGTATTGCAAGGAAGCCTGTGGAGATGTTAGAAGAAAGGAGTTCAAGCCAGGCATAGTAACTCATGCCTACATTGCCAGCACTTGGGAGGCGAAGGCAGGAGGATTGCCATGAGTTCCTGGCCAGTCTAGGCTAAAGATAGAGACTCTGTCTTAGAACAAACAAACAGCTGGGCCTGGTGGTGCATGCATTTAATCCCAGCACTTGGGAGACAGAGTCGTGCGGTGAGTTCAAGGCTAGCCATGTCCGTGTAGTTCCTGGCCAGTTGAAACTCCAGGGAGACCCTGTCTCAAAAGGACAAAACAAGCATACAAAACAGTGATTCACATGGCCTCATGAGGGCCAACAGTTTCAGTGTCCAGAGGCCTGTCCCTCTCTCCAGAGAGGTGGAATCACAGACTTGAGGTCACAGTAAGCCAGGGCTCAGTGGTCACCGGCCTTACAGATCAGAGCACCGTCTACACGGCACCACAGAACCAACCATCAGACTCCCGGCCCCCATGGAGGACTGGGGCCACATTGATGCCCCCTCTCTCACTGTCAGGAACATGAGTAGGCTGCCCTGGGAGACCTGCATGCTCAGGCAGAATGATACGCAGCCGTCCCTTTTGAGAGGAGTCTGTTTTCCTAGAGGAGGAATAAATGGCTGGTGGTCACATGGCCCCTGTTCTCCTGCTCAGCCTCCCCCATCCACAGGGAGAAAGTGGGGTTCTGGAGGGGATTCCCCCGGAAAGCATCCTAGGGTGACATATATGCTGGGATAGTCAGTCACCTAGGACGGCTGGTGCTGGACTTACAGTGGATCCTTCACAGGACCAAGAGCTTCAATAGTGACCAGTGGGTGTCCACAGCAGAACCCTGTGAAGAGAGAAGTGGGTCCCCTGTGGACAGCTGCAGACCGCAGGCCTGGGGAGCCGGGTCTGGTTACCTGGCCCTGCTCCTCAGCCCACGCGGCTACTGTGGGAGACAGAGCCACTAGAGATTCAGAATGCCTGGCTGGCATCTCTGTGTAAGGTGCTGGGGGTGAGGTCAGGGCAAGTGGGTCATCCCCAGAAAGGATGGGACACGTGTGGGAAATGGAGATTGTAGAGGCCAAAACATACGGAAACCCCTGGCATGACTCGGCTGAAAGAGCTCACTGCAGTGGGCGAGACGCCTCTGCATTGTGTGGGTAACAACCTCAAGGCTCAGAGAGGAGAATTCATATACTCCAGTCACGTAAGCAGGGGTCCTGTGCCCCTGAGGGACACTGTGGCGCATGGGAGATGGACTTGGGGTGGGTCTAGAGGGGCCTGGGTGGGTAGAGATACCGCCAACAGAAAGTTGGAGATAATATAAGGTAGTGGGTGGGCCTTGATGATGGCGACAGTGTGCCCCAGGGGCGGGACAGGCTTATAGCCCAGGGGTAACTGTATGAGCAAGCCCCTCCCTGGACCTTGGCATACCCCTCTGAGCCCTGCAGCAAGCTCCAGTGGAAGTCAAACCCAGCCTGGTAGTGAGCACGTAGACTAATTTCTCTGATGTAGCCTGTGGTTGCTGTTACTGATTTTATGTGGAAATTAACTTTCGTTCATTTTGTGGGGCTGGGGACAGAAGCTGAGGCCCCACAGAGCCCAGTGTGCCCTCTGCCACAAAGCTGCGCCCCTGATCCAGGAAGTTTAACATCAAATCTTTTTTTTACTTTTTCTGAGAGAGCTTTGTCTTTGGGCATCTGGCCTGTCTGGTGACCAAGGCAGCTGCTTGCACATATCTGGGACATGCCCACGCCTCCCTGGGTCTAGAAGAGGCAGAAGAATCAAGTTTGTAGCTGATCTTTTCCCACTGCCTCTGCAGTCAGCTCCCAGAGCCTCCAGACCAGGAGGGACATTGCAGGGGCTGCAGCTGGCAGAAGCATCTGGAAGGGAAGGCTTCTCGGGGGGCCCGGTAGGCGGCATGTGGGGAAAGAGGTGCTGGGCCAACAGACCTGGGTACAAATTCCAGTGCCAGAGTTCGTCACTGAGCCCCTGAACACCAGTAAGACTCACAGTAAGACTCAGTTTACCCTGGCTGGAGCAGGCTCACTTCACTGCCTGTCAGTCCAGGGCACTGTTAGGACATCTCTCACCTTGCTGTGGACCATAGCTGTGCTGGGTAAGCCCCGGTGAAGGAGGACACATCTCTTCCTGGGCCCTGCCTCCCTCTTTTCTCCCAGTTGTTCCCCCCAAACGCCGTCTCCCCTCCCCAGCTGCCCCAAGTGTGACCTCAGGGCTCCCCAGCCTCACCCTTTGTCCAGGATTTTCAGACTCCGATAACCACAGTTCTGAGGCAGGGAGGTTGACTGAGGACAGCGCGTTCCTGTGGTGCAGTCTTTGTCTCTTCTCCAAGTGCCATCACCGGGAAGGAGATCCGGTCACTTGGGAAATGCAAGGACACTGCTTTTGGCCTCGAGTCTCCCACTGAGCTTCTCGCAGTGAAGTCTGCTTGTGCTCTGTGAATAAGAAATCCACTCAGGTTCTGATTAGTGCTAGTCATGGTGGTGCCCGCCTGGCGTCCCAGCACTGGGGAGGTAAAGGCAGGAGGGTCCGGAGCGCAAGGCTAGCCTGGGCTATGTGAGAACTTGTCTTAAAATACCAAAAACAAACAATAACAACAGATCCAAAAACCAAAAACTGAAGGCTTCCAGGTCTGGTGGCACACGCCTTTAATCCCAGCACTCAGGAGCCAGAGGCCGACGGATCTCTGTGAGATTGAAGCCAGCCTGGTCTGCATAGTGAGTTCCAGTCTAGCTCGGGCTACAGGGAGACCCTGTCTCAAAGCAAACAACCACCAGAGACTGGAGAGCTGGCTCAGCATTTAAAGCTGCTCTTGCAGGGGACCCAGTTCCATTTCCTACCATTCACATTGTGTGCTTACAACTGTCGATAACTCCAACTCTAGAGGATCCATCACCCTCTTCTGGCCTCCAAGGGCACTTGACTCAGGTGCACAAACCCTGTGTATATGCACAGACACATGCATATACACATGATTTTAAAATGTGTTTTAAAGGAGGGTACTAGACAGCACTCAGGAGGCAAAGGCAGGCAGATCTCTGCGAATTCATGGCCAGCCTGGTCTACATAGTGAATTCCAGGCCAGCTGGGGCTGCAGGGAGACCCTCAAAAAGACCAAAATAAATAAATATAATAAAATAAAACTTAAAAAAAATATATCAAAAAGCAAAGCCAAGTTCAAGCCAAGAGGGACTACATTGCAAAGTTCTATAGTTGTTTCTTTGGGATCCAGAAAATATTTAAAGCACGGGAATCCCAATGAGGTTAACTTGAAGTCATTCTTCAAATCTGTTGATTATGTAACTGAAAAGTCTGGGGTAAAGTGGGAATGCTGGTCAGGTTGACACAACTCAGAGCCACGTAGGAAGACAGAGTCTTCGTGAGTTCTCTAGGTCAGGTTGGCCTGTGGGAGAGTGTCTTGATGGCTAAATGATGCAAAAAGACTCAGCCCCTGGACGGGGCTGAGAAGAGCAAGCACGCAAGGGTTCGTGTCTTTAATTTCTCTCTGCTCTTGACTGTGGGTGTGATATCTTGATTTCCTGCCTTGGCTTCCCTGTAGTAAAGGGCTTGGAATTGTGAGCCAAACAAACCCTTTCCCCAAAGTTCTTTTAATCAGCATACTTGTCATGGACACAGAAATAAAACTAGAAGCGTGGGTTTCAGGGGAGGCTGGATCCAGCTGCTTGCAGCTCACTGGGACTCGGAGTCCCAGAGCACTTTCTCCTCTCCCACCCACATGTGTGCCCCAGGGTGGCCACCCGACCCTGAACCTCAGCCTTTATCTCAGGCTTGAATGCCCTTCTGTCTCTCCAGATTCAGATCCCTAGGGAAGAAAGCTGTTTCCATGTTCAACCTTTTGAACCAAGTTACCCAATACTATGTTTATGACCAGTAAGTGGAAGGTTCCTCCTGGGTCAGTAACCAAGGGTCATTCAGTTGCTGGTGACCAAGGGGGTGGGCCACATGCCACTCCAAATCAGTAGTGGGTCATGAGCAGGAACTCTGGGCAAGTCAGTCCCCAGGACTCAGCTGGTAGGTCCCCAGAGACCCTGTGATGCCTGTCTGGCCTGGTCCACAAGAAGAGGCTCATCTATATTTATAGGAAAAAAATCTAAGCCTGGTTCCGGTCAGAGCCTTGATGCCTGGATGTCATTTCTGTTTCTTGTGTCCAGACAGTATTTCACTATATAGGTTAAGCTGGCCTCAAATTCACCATGCCACCTGGACTAACCTGGAACTTGTGGCAATCCTTCTGCCTCAGTCTCCCAGGTTTTGGGATTACAGGTGTGAGCCACTATGCCTGACTCTCAAGGGTTCATTTCTGGCTCACTCACACGTGCTGTTTTACTTTGGCTGAGGAAGTGTTTCTAAGCACTGTCCTGAGAACTTGTCGGTCAGTAACCACATGTCCACATCAGGAGCGACGTTGAGTCTGTCAGATGGCGGTCTTCTGCAAACAGCCGCATTCTATTGGTACTTGCATATCAGGAAAAAGAGTCGATCCTCTCAACAATGCACCGACGTCATCCACTGGGCCAGGAGAACTTGTTTGGCCAAATTTAGAACCCACAAGAAGGTCAGAGTGGATAAATTAAGAACTGAACTCTGAGCCTCCAAGGCCGACAGTTCCGCTTGGCCGGCCTCCTGCCACCTCCCAACTTGGTGGATTTCCCCTCCAGCTGCCAGATCCCCAGAATCCTTGAGAACAGTGTGGACTTGAAGAGTAAAACCTGACATCTAAACCCTTCACCATCCGGTGCCTGCTGTGTGACACTTCCTGGTGAGCTTAAGCCCTCTGAACCTTAGTTACATTGTCTTTCAAGGAAGGGGAGGGTAATGAACTTCTACCTGCAGGGTGCTGCGAGATTGACTTTACTAGTTTATTTACAGTGTGGCACGTGCGTGCATGCATGCACACGTGCAGAGATCAGAAGACAAATGCGGGACTCAGTTCTCTTCTTCCGAAACTCTGAGTTCTGGGGCTCAAACTCAGGCATCAGCCTTGGCAGCAAGAACATTTTCCTGATGAGCCATCTTACTGGCCCCAGTTTGTTTTCATGTGAGACAGGGTCTCCATATATAGCCCAGGCTGCCTAGAGCTCCCCATCCGCCTGCCTCAGCCTCCTGAGTGCTAGATTCTAAGCGTGAGCCTGTCCTGGTTTTTATTTTCCTCCTCGTGGGCGTCTTGTTTCCTCAGACGGGAGAGCGGAGGCAGTCACCGGCTCTCTCCGCCCGCTTCTTTGAGGACAGCACAGCAGAGCTGAGGCTCGGCTGCACAGTCGGTTGCTGGTTACAGGGCAGAGTGATCTGACAGCGATTTTCGGCTGATTGCTTAAGAGCGGGAGTGTATGCTGCAAATGGACACACACACACACACACATACACGCACACACACATACACGCACGCCACAGACGGAGACAGGAAGGAGACTAAGCTCTGCTAGATCGATGCAGCCACAGCTTCCAAAACCCAGAACTCGATGAAAAAAAAATGCTTTTCCTGTGAGAAGAGACTGAAGCAGCAGTCTTTACCCAGTTCATTCCAGACACACTCACTCCCAGTGGCTGGCATCGAGGCACCCACCTTCCCGTACTTAGAGACAGCTGGTGACTACAGCATACAAGATCTGCCCTCTTTTTCTCCTGGCCAATGGCCAGGCGGGCCACATGGGAAAAGGAGGATTTGTTCCTGCTTAAAGGAGCACCCCCATGCCCTTTAATCATCACATTTTGGGGTCCTCTTCCTAGTAAGTCCCCACTATTTTTCTCTTTTCAAGATAGGGTTTCATGTAGCCCAGGCTAGCCTCCCACTTTTCCATTCAGCCAAAGATGACCTTGAACTCCGGATCCTGCCTCTGCTTCCTGGGCGCTGGGATTCCACGTGTATGCCCAGTCTATGCAATGCTGAGGTGGAGCCCAGAGCATCGTGCCTGACCGGCAAGCACTCTGCTGACTGAGTGACATCCTCAGCCCACCCTTACTGTTTAAAATGAAAGCATGGGTCAGTGAGCTGGCTCAGTGGGTAAAGTACCTGCTGTCAACACTGATGCCCTGAGTCCAACCCCAGGCCAACATGGTAGAAAGAAAGAACTGACTTGTGAAAGCTATCCTCTGACCTCCATGCATGCTGGGGAGCATGCACCATCGTCCTCTCCCCCCAGTAAATACATCAATGCAATAAAAAATTTAAACTGGAAGCCTGCAAGTCTAATATCTTCTTGGCAAAAGACTCAGTTCTAGGAGAGAATTTGCTGAAAGGATTTAGAGTTGAGACTTTAGAGTCTGTGCAGGGAAGAGGCTGGAGCTCCTGAGCGTTGGCGCCTTGTTCACCGGGCAAAACCCACTGATTGATGCATTTACCCTGTCCCCGAGCAGATGTTGATGGAGCTGCTTCACAAGGAACATTTTGTGCAAAGCTAGTGTGATGTGATGCCAAGTCACTGGCGATTCGGATACATTCATCTGTCTGTCCTTGTCTTAATTAATTAATTAACTCATTCATTTATTCATTCATTCGCTCGGTGGATATTTGCTGAGTAGCTCCTAAGCATCAAGAACTTTCCTTGGGGATTTTTGGGTGAGCCACACCAACAACTTCCGTCTCAGTGAGCTGGCATTCTAGTTCAGGGACGGACAACAGACCAGGAAGACGTTCTGACTCTTGTGTCCACTGGGATTCAATACTACACAGAAATTAGAAATAGAAAACTGGGCGTGGTGCATGCCTATAATCACAGCACTCAGGAGGCTGAAGCAGGAGGATTACCATGAGTTTGAAGCCAGCCAGGGCTACATAGTGATATATGTCTCAAAAAAACAAACAGAATAGAAAATTAGGGAGAGGGAGAGGGAGATGAGATGGGGCGGGGCGGGGGTGGGGCGGGAGATGAGATGGGGAGGGGTGGGGCTGGGGTGGGGACAGGGAGGGGGCAGTTTTAGATAAGGGGTAGGGGAGGCCTGTGGAAGGTGATATTTAAGTCACAACCTTCAAGAGAGGTGAGGAGGGTGTTAATTATCAGCGACTCACCGTCCTGTAAGTCTCCTTTAGAACATAGCTACATATTGAAAAGCTGATTGATTGAAAGAGCAGTATTAAATGGTGACAGAGGACAGGCAATGCTAAATATGGGGCATTTGTGAAGGTCAAGGGTTCAAATGTGAGGGAGAGAAATGACCTGGCCTTGAGTCTGGGTTGGGGGCCTGAGGAAGGTCAACCCAGCAAACCCAGCAGAGGAGCAGGACAAGGCAGACCCTCAAGCCCATCCACATTCATCCAGCCCGTGGTGCATCCTGACATGGTTTCTTTTTTTAAACGCCCCTCAACTGAGGAATGGATAATGAAAATGTGATGCATTTACGCAATGGAGTTCTACTCCGCAGTAAAGAAAGACAAAATCATGAAATTTGCAAAAATTTTAAAAAATGTGTATGAGGGGACTGGAGAGATGGCTCAGAGGTTAAGAGCACTGGCTGTTGTTGCAGAAGACCCGGGTTTGAATCCCAGCCCTCACGTGGTGGCCAACAACCATTTGTAACTCCAGTTCCAGGGCATCTGATGCCCTCTTCTGCCCTCCATGGCATGACATGGTACACTTTCACACGTGTAGGCACAACAGTCCTGCACATGAAAGTAAAAATATGTAAATAAAAGGTGTATGAGTGTTTTACCTGCATGTATGTGAGTGAACCATATGCATTCCATACCGGAAGAGGCCAGAAGCAGGTGATGGACCCCTGGAACTGGAGTTAAGGATGGTTTTTAGCCACCATAGGAGTGCTGGGTCCTGTGCAAGCGCAGCTAGCGCTCTTAACCACTGAGGCACCGCTCCAGCTCCTGACACCGCTGGGGTGAGCGCCTGCTGCATGTCCCGCTCTTCCTCCGTCCCTCCCTTTCTTTCTTGTGGCACTAGGCGTGGACCCCACAGCTTTGTGTACGTTCGGCACGAGCCACGTCTCTAGCCCCCTGCATTTTCTTAGGGAATCTCAGCAAGCCTGAAAAGTTGGAATCCTTTTTTAACATGGGAATTGTTCTTGCGAGGCAGAGAGGCAGGAGGATCAGGAGTTCAAGATCATCCTTGGCTAACAATGAATGGATTTGGAGGCCAGTGTGGGCCACATCAGACCTTGTCTCAATCCTGCCACCCCCCACCCCCCCCAAAACACCCACAAAAACACAACCATGCAGGATTTGAGCTCAATCAGGCCAAGTCACTTGTTCAAGGGGGTGAGTTAGTGTAGAGCATAGGCTGGAGGAGCAGAAATTTGAGGTCAACCTTCACTACACATCATGTTGGAGGCTAGCCTGGGCTATATGAGACTCTGTCTCAAAAACAAAAAGACCCCACACCCGGTAGGGGAGTGGAAGTTTTAATTTATGTGCTGTGACCTTTATCCTTTTACAATCCATGCACGTCAGTGTTCAGTTAACTCACAAAACTGAACCATCGTCACTGCCGTCTCGTTCTATAATGTTCTAGAATCTCGCTCATCATCTGGCACATACCTGCTGCAGTCACGCTCCTCCCTTCTTCCTCGTTCCCTGGTCACGGCTTGCCCTCTCTCTGGGTCCCTGGATTTGCCTGCTGAGGACTGTCCCACAGATGCTGTTGTGTGTCCTGTGGCCTTATGTGTTTGCTTCGTTTCCTCATGGTCTTACAAGCTCCAACCACTGTTTTGACTTGGGTCCAAATTGTCCCCCACTGAGTCACAGGTTTGAACCCTAGTCACCAGGTGGAGGGGTTGTTCAGGACAGTGTGGAACCTTGGATACGCAGGGCTTGGCTGCAGAAGTAGCTTACGAGGAGCAAGGCTTGAGGACTACAGCCCTCCCATGCTTTAGGTCTGGCTGTCTGCTTCCTGAGCTGTCAAGGTGTGCACAAGGCCCACACTGCAAGCTGCCGCCACCATGAACCTATACCTCGGCCATCATGGCGGACCACACCGTCCATGCCAGGAGCAATCAGGAATCCTTCCTCCCATAAGCTGCTATTGCCAGACCATTGTGGATGGTGTGTGTGTGTGTGTGTGTGTGTGTGTGTGTGTGTGTGTGTGTGTGTGTGTGTGTGTCTGTGTCTGTGTGTCTGTGTGTCTGTGTGTGTCTGTGTGTGTGTGTGAACCTGCACATGAAGGCCGGGGGTTGACATTCAGCATTGGTTCCGGTTGCTTCTCCACATTATTTTTTGAGCTAGGATCTCTCCCTGAACCTGGAACTCACTGATTCAACTAAGCTCACTCCAGAGATTCTTCTGCTTCTGGGTCCTTACTGCTGAGTTTAGAAGTGCAGGTACCTGTGCCAACTTTTTACATGGCGCTGGGGCTCGGAACTCAGCCCGCACATGGTATACCAAGCACTGAGCTGACTGAGCCATTACCCAGTCCTGTCAGTGCTGAGCAAAGTCACTAGCCAGCTCCTGCCAGTTCTGTTACTTTGCACAGCTGAATCGTGCCCTGGCGTGTGGACAGCCTGCCGGCTCGTCCGTCCAGCAGCGGGGCCACACCCTTGGGCCTTTTTCTTCTTAGTTGCCGTGGATGGTGCTGCTGTGAAATCCGTGCTCAGGGTTTGTGTGGACATGGTTTTCGCTTCTCTTAGGTGTATTCCTAGCACTGGAATCGCTGGTCTGGATTGTCGCTCTGGGTTTAACTTTAAAGAGCTGCCAGCCCGGGCTCCGCAGCAGTCCTCACAGCTGCACACGCGTGCCAGCACTCTTTTTATTCCATCTTTTTAAACACGGCCAGGGTGTAGGAAGGGGGAGCCCCGCCTGGGTTTGGTTTCACACCCCTGCGGTCAGGACTTCGAGCTGGGGCTATGCACGGGGGTGGACGGAGGGAACAGGCAGTTGCTTCCACAGAGGAGAAAGAGAAGAGGGGTCAGGAGGGCCTTGGAGTGTGCGGCCTGGGAGAATCTGGGGGTGAGGACGGCCCGGGGGGGTCACACGCTGGAACAGAGCCGGAGACTGCACCCCACTTCACGTGTCCCAGGGTCAGGTTTTCCCTCATGGGGCCTCAACTTTAGCAGTCTAAGGAGGCTCGGCCACAGGATCCTTTAAAACCTTGTCTTTCCCGGGGAAGCCAGCACTACAGGGCCTAGAGGTGGATGCTGGGCCTGGACTGTGCTGGGCCCCAAGCAGTGGTCAGGATGCTAAGGGCTGGTCTGTGTCCCGCATGCCCACTCAGAACTCTGTGTGCGCAGAAGGAGATTTCTTGGATTCCACTTCCTTGTCTGTAGCTCCCTCTGTGGCAGCAGCTAAAGGTCTGGGTGCATCTGGGTTGGTGACGAGCTGCTATTGATGAGGTTCGCGTTGCTGGAGCACCGGCCGTGGTCCCTCCGCCCATGCCCTGCATGGCCTGTATTTCTCACCATACCCACTTTACAGATGAGAAGACTGGGGTTCTGAGGTGGTGGTGGGGGTTCAGACAGTATCTCATGACCACTGGGTGGGCCACCAGAGTCTGTGCCATCTCTGCTTCCAGAGAGCCTCTCCTCTGTGCCAGCTGAACTACGGAGGAGCCCGACCATCCCAGCCTCTCATGCAAATGCTGTGAATTCCCCTTGTCGGGACATAACGTAAACCTTTAGCTGAAGCCAATGCCACAAACAGCTTGCCATGCTGTGGCCCAGAAGCCTGGCACCGTGTGCTGGTGTCTCTGCTCAGGATGCCGCAGGCTACATTTCCTAATGTCCAGGGACAGATCGTCCAGGATTATTCTTGGTATAATTTGAGTCCATGTAACCATAGGACTGGGCCCCTGTGATGGCTGGATCTTAACTCTCAGCTTGATACAACCTAGAAACCTCTGGCAGGCATCTTCACCGAAGGCCTGTCTGCATTGAGCTGGCCTGTGGCAGTGTCTGGGAATCACTGTCTTCGTCATGTTATTTGGTGTGGGAAGACCCAGCCCCCCATGGGCAGTCCCATCCCTAGGGAGTCCTGAATTTATGAGCAGGGAAATTGAGCAGAGCACAAGCATGTAAATGTGCGTGTGCACACTCATTTCTCTCTGGGCTGCGCTGTGGATGTGCTGTGACCTGCTGCTTCAGGGTTCTGCCTTGGCTTTCCCAAGATAGTTCCTGGACTATCACCTGGAACTGTGAGCTAAATAAATCTTTCTTCTCTCGGTTGCTTTTGACCAGAGTATTTTATCACAGCAACAGGAACTATTTCTTTGCTAGCAGATGGCAGCGGCCGGAGGTCCTTGTGTTCCTCTCCCGGTGGCCCTTGGGTCTCCAAAGCCATCAAGGAAAGTCTCCCTCCCACAGAGTCTCCTTCATCTTTGGAACCACTTCTTCCCGGCTTGCTCTTGCTGTGTAGAGTGGTCCCTGGAGTCTAAATCTCAGTCACCAGGGAGAGGAGTGGAGAGTGGGCTGTGGGAGTTGCTTTCGAGTCCTGCGTAGTAGGCGTCTTGGGAAGGGCAGGGCTAAGAAGGACAGTGTGGCCCTGGAGCTTCTTTAATTTGCTCAGAGATAGGCTCTACATTTATCTTCCTGGTGACATGTTATGACCTGAATATGTTGCTCTGAAGTTCAAGTTCATATGCTGACATCTTCACCCCCCTTCCCCCCCCGCAGCATGATGGTATTTATTAGGATAGGGGCCTAGGAGGTGACTAGGGCTGGCCTGGGTGGGGGTAGAGTGGAAGCACTCCCAGTCAAAAGAGATCTCAGAGACTTCCCACCCCCCGCTTTTTTTGAACCCAAATTTCATGTAGCCCAGGCTGGCCTTGGACTCATTCTGTACCGGAGGATGACCTTGAACTTCTGATCCTCCTACCTCCACCTCCCGAGTGCTGGGATTACAGGCATAGGTCCCAGTTTCCGTGTGTGCGTGTCTGTGTGTGTGTGTGTGTGTATGTGTGTGCGCATGCACATGTGTGTGAGGATAGAGGCCAACATTAGGTGTTCCTCAGGTGCATCCCCCTTATTTATTGAGACTGAATCTCTTGTTAGCCTGGAGCTCACTGATCAGACTAGGTTGACTGGCCAGAGAGCCCCAGTGAACACGCCTCTGACCACTGTCACCACGCCTGACTTTTTTTTTTTTTCATGTGGGTTCTGGGGATCTAACTCAGTTCCACAGAATTGAGTGACAAACCCTTTACACTGAGTCCCCAAGCCTTCTTCTCCCCAACTTTATTTTTTAAAAGACAAGGTTTTCCTGTGTAGCCCTGGCCAGCTTCAGACTCACAGCAATCCTTCTGCTTCAGCTTGGGAGTGCTGCGATTACATGCATGTGCCACCACCACGTGGGCTCCCCTAGAGAATCGACCCGATGAACATGGGGCTGAATGTCACCCTCCCTCACAGAACGCACCACAGCACCCTAGCACCAGGTACTGGGTGCGCCGCTGAGACCTACAGAAGGAAGAATCATTTGCCCAAAAGTCACCCAGCATGGAGCCTTCCAGGGAGCGAGGCTGCCTGGCTGGGCCGCTTCTGTCCTACCTCACCCTCCATGGGCTCGGCTCCTCCGACAGACAGCAGCGTAAGTGGCTAGGGCCCAGAGCCGCAGGCCGCCGGCCAGGGTTCTTGGCACCCGCAGCAGCCCTGCCTCCCATTAGAAGCCTGGGCCTCATTACTGTCCCTGGAAGGGGAGGATCAGCCTTCTGCCAGCCTGGCCAGAGCATCCCTGGAAACTTATCCCATGGGGCCGCCAGGCTCCAGCTCAGCATTTACAGGAACCGTCACTGCTGAGCAGATCCACCTCATTAGGCAGGGAAAGCAGTAAGTTCCAGGGCACAGGATCAAAACGGCACATGGAAGAGCTCCAGTGGAGGGATGTGGGGTGCAGGCTTGGCTGAGGCTGAGCGGGGCAGGGAGGCTGACCCAGAGAGGAGCAGCAGAGGCCGCTTGGGGATCCCACATGTGTGTGTGCCGTGTGCCAGCCCCCTGGGTACCACATCTTCCAGATTTCTTGCTGACCCACCTCTTGTTGAGGTCTGAGTCATGGTCCCAGCTTTAGCAAAAATTCAGGACCTCCCCTACACCAACTCTGCCCTGGATTATTTCATTTCTTCTAGGAATCCTTGTGCCTGCTTGTTATTTGATTTTTTTTTTTCTTTTGCAGCATTTTTAAATGTGTATTGGAGCCAGGCTGGCCTTGAACTCCTGATCCTTCTGCCTCTATTTCCCAAGTGCTGGAATTACAGGTGTGTGTTGCCATGCCTGGCTGGGGCACAGGGTCTTTCTAAATTTCACAAGCTAGCCTTGAACTTGGGATCCTTCTGCCTCAGTCTCCTGAATTACCAGACCTACCTTGGCTTGTTAATTCATTGTTTTGCTGTTGTTTTATTGAAACAAAGTCTCACCTTATAGTTCAGATTGATCTCAAACTCACAGAAATCCTCCTGCCTCAGCCTCCCAAGTTCTGGGATTATAAGAATGAGCTCTCACACCTGTGACATGATTTATTAATTTTAAAATTTATTTTTTTGCCAGATGCTCTGGTGCATGCCTTTAATGCCAGCCAGCACTCAGGAGGCAGAGGCGGGCAGATCTCTGCAAGATCAAGTCTAGCTTGGACTACATAGTTCCAGGCCAGCTGGGGCTAGAGGGAGATTCTATCTCAAAAAACAAAGCAAAAGAAAACAAAAAAAACCCCACAAATTTTTAAAATGATTATTAGTATGTGTATGGTGTGTGTGTGTGTGTGTGTGTGTGTGTGTGTGTATGAGTGTGTATGTGTGTACGAGTGTGGCCTCCTGCCTTTGTGCTCATGTGGAGGTCAGAGGACAACTTTTGGGAGTCAGTTTCATCTTTCAACTTTCAGTTCCAAGGATCAAACTCAGGTCAGGCTTGTGCTTTACCATGGAGTCATCTCACCAGCTCTGATTTATTAATTTTTAAAAACTCCACTCTCAGCCCGATGTGGTGGCACATGCCTTTAATCCCAGCACTTGAGGGACACAGAGGTAGGCAGATCTCTATGAGTTCAAGGCCAGCCTGGTCTACTCTATGAGTTTCAGGCCAGCTGGGGCCACAGGAAACCTTGTCTGAAAAAGACCAAAAAAGAAAACAAAACAACACCCCCCTCCCCCAAAACCAACAAAAAAACCCTCCTTGCTCTTGGGGGCTGGAAGATGGCTCAGCAGTTAAGAGCACTGGCTGCTCTTGCAGAGGACCTGGGTTCCATTCCCAGCACCCAAAGGTCCGCTAACAACCATCTGTAACTCCAGTTCCAGGGGATCTGATGCCCTCTTCTGACCTCCACAGGCATTGCGTGACATGGGATTCACGTACACACATGCAAGCAATACACTCATACACATAAAATAAAAGTAATAAAATATTAAAGAAAAACTCTCCCCAAATTGCCCCTGCCCCCACCACTCCAGGTCTTTCTTTTCCTAAAGCCTTGCTGACCCAGGCTGTGGGGAGAGCAGCCCTGGGTGGACCCGCCGGGAGTTGGGGTGAGCCATGGTGCTGCTCTGAACCCAGGGATTCCTGGAAGCCCTGGCTGGGTTAGGGAAGCTCACTGACGTGCCTGGTCTGAAGAATCAGATCCGAAAACGGGCTGGAACCAAAGGCCAAGGATCTTGAATGGGGCTCGCGGAGACCTCCCCGTTCCGCACTGTCACCAGCAGGACTGACCAAACAGTGCTCGCCATGTGCCTGACCCTTGGTCCTGAGATCCTTTCTCAGGGGGCAGTGACCCTTAGGCTGGCCTGACTCTTATCTCTCCCCTTGGGCAGAACTGTCTCCAACAGAGCTGAGTGTCCTCGAGAAGAGTGGAGCCAGGCTGGTGGTGTGCGGCTGTGATCCGGCACTTGGGAGGCAGGGGGATCATGAGTCTGAGGCTCTGCAGGGAGACCATGTCTCAAAACAAAAACAAAGACCAAAACAGAGACAAGGCCTTCAGAGCTTGGGAGGAGTGGGAACTCTGGGGGTGTACTTGTAGCTTTTCAAGTAATATTTATCTTTATTATTTTTAATGACGTGTGTGTCAGTGTGAGGATATGTGCACATGAGTGCGATGCATCAGCTCTCCCAGGAACTGGAGTTACAGGCAATTGTGAGCTGCCAGATGTGGGTGCTGGGAATCAAACTCAGGTTCTCTGGAAGAGCAGTATGTACTCTTAAACCCTGCAGGAGTGCACACCGCAGTCTACAATGTAGGTTCTGCATCCCAACTTTTTCCTGCCCTGGCAGTTTCAGGCATTGTTCTACGCCTCCCCCTCTGGACTCATCCTGCGTGGGAACATTTCTGTTTTCTTATGCAGGACAGTGCAGATCTCTCCAGTGCAAAACAACTTGTTAATTGCTTTGCATATCCAAAAAGTTATTAAACTTCTGGAGATAAACAGTTTACTGTCTCTTATGACTTGAATTGTGCTTCTCATAAAGATACCCTCAACAAGTCTCAGTTTTTGTGACCTGTGAATGTGGTCTTATTTGGAAACAGGGTCTTTGTAGATGTAATGGTATTGGGATGAAGCCCTCCGGTGGCTTTTACATCAGGACAGGGTCCATATAGGAAGAAGAAGGTGCAGCTGGGGAGATGGCTCAGGTTCTGAGTTCAGATCCCCAGCCCCCATGTGAAAAGCTGGGTTTGCTGGTGTGTGTTTGAAATCCCAGGCCTGGGGAGGTGGAGACAGGCAGATCTCTGGGCCTCAGGTGCTGGCCAGCCTAGCCAATCAGTGAGCTTCAGGTTCAACGAGAGATTCTGTCTCAAAAGAAAAAAAAGGTAGAAGGTGCATGTGGAATGTCATCCAAGAATGACCTTTGGCCTCCACATGCACATGCACATATACACACACATACACATGAACATGTACACACACACACAAAAAGAAGAATAAGGAGCTTTTGAAAACAGACACAAGGACCATGTCACACAGAGTCTAGAGCAATGTGGTCACCAGGCCAGGGATAGCAAGGATTGAAGCCATCACCCGGCAAGGAGCAAAGGCAGGGCCTCTTCCAGAGTCTTCCAAGGGAGCATCACCCTGCCAACACGCCGACTCCGGACCTCTGATCTCCACTGGGAGGCAGCACGCTCCTGTTGTCCCCACTCTGCAGTTCTTTGTCTCTGCTCTCTAATCTGAGCAGCACAGAGTTGCAAACTGTGTTTTCCCTCTACTGAGGATGACAGAGCAAGTCTTCAAACCCGAAAAGTCCCCCCAAGATCAGCCCTGGGGCTTTTGTGGGGAAACTGGAGGTTAAGTGACTTGCCAAAGGTCACTCAGCTGGAATGAGGCAAAGTCCAGGCTTGACCTTGGGTTCTCGGACTCTGAAGTCTCTTCTCCGTCATTCCTGTGAGTCTGTGCATCTGCCTCGTAAGTTACCAGTAGCCTGAAAAGAGCCCCAATTCTTGTTCCCAGATGTGATTTTTTTTTCATACGCACTCTCAGATTTAGTAGCAAGGCTAAGAAGACGTACCAGTGGGTAGAGCCTTTTCCACGTAAATGTGAGAACGTGAGTTCGGATCCCCAGGACCCAGGTAAAGCCAGATATGGCAGCACAGGCTGTAATCCCAGCACTCCTACAGTAAGATAGGAGGAAGACATAGAATTCTACACGCTCATGAGCGGGCTAGCCTGAGGACAGCGGCGATGAGACCCTATCACAAACAAGGTGGGAGGTGAAGTCTGACATGAGGCTGCCCTCTGCCCACACATGAACACATTCATATGAACACACACATGCACACACAGTTCAGTACTACCTGTGTCCTTCCAATGACCCCCCTTCCGCCCTCGCTCCCAGTGGCTCCTCTCTGAGCAGCCTTCTTCTGTTGACTATCATTACTACGCTCATATGCATTCCCACTCAAATGGTGTCCCAGGAGACCTAAGAATGTTTGGCAAAGAAGAAATTAATTGATGAATGTCTTGTAATCTACATTCTAGTGTCAGCCTAGAATGTTCTGGAACACTTTAAGAAATTCCAGGACTATGATCTCAGCCCAGGCTGCTAAGCCGTGTACATTTCTCCCATGCTTAGGACCCACCAGCTTCATAGGAATAGATAGATCCCTGTTTGCAACAGCTGGTACAGTGTGACTGCAATATCTGAGCTGACCAGTAGGGGGCCCCCTAACGAAATGGACATAATGCTGCAGATTGCCACCAGAATCTTGGAGTTCTAAGGGATGGCGGGGTGCTCAGTTGCCCCACACATGTAAGGATCTGGGTTCCATCTCTAGCATTAAAATATCCCCCCAAAACCTAGGACACCCCACACACATCAGAACACTGGGTTCTAGAAAATAGTCTGTCCTTTTGGGAGGAAGTCTGCTGTTTGGGAGCTGGACTGACCATCTGGCATAGTGTCAAAGAAAGGAACAGGAGAAAAAGGAAAACCCATCTGTCCGTGCACGAATGTGTTCCTGGCCCAGGGCGGCGCTAGAGCCTGAGCCTGCGGCCTGGACCTGCCTCTCACCCGAAGGAACCAGGAGAAGGAAGCATCTCGCCTTGGATTGGAAACTTGAGCGGTGAGCTGGCTCGAGTTCTCTGTAAATTGTTTACTATGGGAGGACCAGATGGCTCATGTCTGATTGAGCCCTTGACCACTTCCTGGCTTGTGGACAGCTTTGGCCAGGAGTCAGGTAGGCTGGTGGGGCAGCCCCTGGCTCTGGAGCCTGGGAAGGCAGGACAGTGGGGCTGGCAAGTCAGGCAGTGGCTGAGGAAGTGTGAGGACTGCCAGTGGCCTGGAACTGCCAGGCCCTGTGCCTTCCTGTCCATCCTGGGCCCCTTGCACTGGACCCTGGGATGGCCCACACCTCTCCTGGCTGGGTGGGGTGGCAGGTGTCCGTGGGATGAGTCCTCTAATTGGCTTCACACTGGGCAATGTCTGCAGAAGAGGTTGGCCTGTGTCATCCTTTGCTTTTCTGGGACAGAATCTGGTGGTGACTGTGTGTGTGAGTCAGTTCAGGCACACATATGCCATGGCACATGAATGGAGGTCAGAGGACCCTTCCAAGTGTTGGTTCTCACTCTCAACCTCACTTGAGACGGGGTCTTTGTGTTTGCTGCTGTGTAGCCCAGGCTAGGGGGCCTGGAAACTTCCGGAGAATCTTGTCTCTGCCTCCCATCTCGTTGTAAGAGTGCTGGGATTATAGTTGCTTCGTGTCCAGATTCATGTGGTCTCTGGAGTTCAACTCAGGGCCTCACACTTGCACAGAAAGCGCTTTATGCACTGAGCCATCTCCGCAGGCCCGGTGACTTGTTTTTGAGAAGAAGGGACACAGGTGCCCTTGCCTGCCTGGTGGGCAGCCATCCCTGGGCTCTCCCTGTCCTGGTCCTCTGTTAAGTCACTGTAGAACCTGTCCTTTCCAGGGACAGCTGCCAGCATTGATTTTACAAGCTTTATTTTTTTTTTCCTCTGTCTTTTCTTTTTTTCTTGTTTGTGTGGCTCTCTGAGACAAGGTTTCATGTAGCCCAGGTTGGTCTCAAATTTGCTTTGCAGCCGAGGATGACCTTGAACTTCTGATTCTCCTGATATTACAATTGCTAGGATTATAGACAGATACCATCACACCTGGCTTGCAAAATTCTTATAATAAGAAATACCCAATCAGTAAACCTGACAATAAAAATCATTGCATGTATATATTAAAGCAATTAATCTCCCCATGAACAATCTGAACATAGAGTATGCTGTCCTTACGTCTCCTGCCTGGATAAAGCCAAGAGGAGTTATTTGTTTATTTCCTTGCATAGGAGAAGACTAGAATGATTGTATTTTTTAAAAACAGATGTAAACTATCACATTCCTAGTGTCAAAAATGGCCCTTGGGAATCGAAGAGGAGGATCTTAGTCTGCTTTCTCAAATATAGCCATGTGCCACTTGCACTGGGATACCTCAAGTATAGGGGTTATTTATTTATTTATTTATTTGTGATTTGTGTGTGTGTGTGTGTGTTTGTGTGGGTGTGCTTACATGAGTGAGGGTCAGAGGGAGGTCAGTCAGTGAGGGGTTAGTTCTCACCTTCCACCTTTACGTGGGTTCTGGGGACAGAACTCCAGTCACCAGCTTGCTCAGCAAGTATCTTTACCACCTGCGCCTTCTTGCCAGGCCAAGTCTAGGGGTTTTGTTTATCCTTTGTCTGTTATTTGTTGGGGTCCTGGGGATGGAACCCAGAACCTTGTTGATGCCAGGCAAGCACCCTGAGCTGCGCCCCCAGCCCTGTTTTTGTTTCTTTTGTAGCCAGTCGCACTTCTGCCTGTGGCCCAACACTCCCAGGGTGCGAAGCGGAAAGCCTGTCTCTCTGCCGCCCTGGTGCGCCCTCTGGAGACACTGCCAGGGTTTATACCACAGGTGTCCTGTCACCTTGTGTCTGGTGCCCTGCAGGAAACTTTTCAAAACAATGATGGAATTTACAAACAGCCCATCACAATCTGGGTGGTGCCGTCCAGACGGTAGCAAGTGTGTGGCAGCCCTGTACAGCTCCGGCTCAGGGGCTGGTGGGGGACCTCACTTGGGGCTGCAGCCCTTTCTTTCTGGGAGTGCCAGGAAGCCCCTTGCCTGGGTGGAGAATGGCAAGCTTGACGGGTGTCCTGGTTTGTTTTCTCTTGCAAAAACAACCTGGGGAGGAGTTAATTTCAGCTTCTACTTCCAGATCACAATCTATCATGGAGGAAAGCCAGGGAAGACACCGGAAGCAGGAAGCAGGGAGGATACTGCTTCCTGCCTCCCTCACTGGCTCAAGCTTAAGTAGATTTCTTATTCAGCCCAGACCCACCTACCTAGGGATGGTGCAGCCCATAGTGAGCTAGGCTCTCCCACATTAATCATCAGTCAAGACCATCCCCCACAGATACGCCCACAGGCCACTCTGCTGGAGGATATTCTGTGAGGTTCTGTCTTCCCGGGTGACGCTGGTTGTGTCAAACTGACAAAAACTAACCTCCAGTGGATGTTTTATTTGTATTTATTCTTCATCTTATTTAATGTTTTATTTGACTTTATCTTCTTATTTTTTGTGGTGCTAGGGCTGGATTCCAGGGCCTTATGCATGCTAGGCAAATGCGCTTCCATGGAGCCGCATCACTAGCCAATGCAGAAGTCTCCCTGGCTGCCGCGTGATGCAGGGTGAGGCGGCAGCTGGACGGCTGAGGTGGGGTGGGAGGAAGGGGGCGACTCTGGTGTTTCTGAGAAGGGAAGGGCCCTCGGGTTCTCTGACTGTGGTCTCCTGTAAGGAACCTGGGCGGGGGAGGGATGCCTTCTGAACCCACAGCTGCAGGGGAGACATAGACTTCACCCAAGCCTTCAGCCTGGGTCTACAGCTGAGTGACTCCGTCTACCCAGGGAACAAAGTCCACTCTGAAATGCAGGAGAGAACAAGGGCTGCTCGATCACAGGTGTCTTTTTTTGCACATGTATATGCATATTCACATGAATATGTTTGTATTTGGAGGGGTGCAAGTCCATATGTGTGCATGTGAGTGCAGGCCAGAGGCTGATGTCAGAAGTCTTTCTTAGTCAATGTTCACTTTATCCATTGAGGCAGGGTCTCACACTTGAGCCCAGAGTTCTCCAATAAAGCAAGTCCTCCTGGCCAGCTTGTTCTGGGATCCCTTGCTCTCTCACAGGACAGGGCCTCCATGCCTGCCTGGGATTTACATGGGTATTGGGAGTTGGAATTCTGGTCCTCAGACTTGTATGACAAGTGATTTATCTATTGAGCCATCTCCCCAGTCCACTCTTTTCACTGAAAAAAAAAAAGAAAAAGAAAAGCTTTCTTATGGTATGAGGATGGCTCCAGGACCACGTGCGTGCAAGGCAAGCACTTTCCCCTGAGCTACAGCCCAGACCATCTCCACCTGTTATTTCTGAACCCTGCCTTGCAGCGTCAGCCATCTCTCAAAGTCATATCCTTTTAAAAAAGATTATGTATTTTTATTTGATTTTGTATGTGCAAGTGTTTTGCTTACCTGGATGGATGTACACATGTATGTTTGTGTGGAGGTGTCTGCAGAGGTCAGAAAAGAGTGCTGGATTCCTTGGAACTGAAGTTGCAAGCAGTCATGCACCATATTATAGGTGATGGGAACTGAACCCAGGTCCTCTGCACGAGTAGCCAGTGCTCTTGTCCGGCTGGGTCACCTCTCCAGCCCCTCAAAGCTCTACTCCAAGAGCCCTGTAGAGCTAAACATGGGTTAGCCGTTCCTTCTTTCCCTTGTGCTTGGCCATGAGAGACTGTGCTTATCTCTGTGATGTGGGCAAGCTGCTGTGAGGGCCAGTGAAGGGGCCACACTGTGGGTCCTTAGTGAGTCCGTGGGCTTTGAGAGTCAAGGGTTGGGCGTATGCTAAGCAGGGTCGGGAGGCCTCAGTGGATTGTGCTGGGCAGAGGTGGGACCTCCTGGATCCCCTGATCCTTCCACCCGTACCAGCCATCCCAGAGGGCATCAGGGTCAGGGACAGTGCCAGGACAGGAGCTGCAGGCTCTGCTCTAACTGAAGCCCTGTATTTAAACACACTAGTTAGAAATAAACACATAAGTAGACAGTCTGCTCTAAGTAGAGGCTTCCTTAAAAGAATTCAACACTGGGTGTGGTGGTCCAAGCCTGCTGTCCCTGTGCTTAGGAGCCAGAGACAGGAGGATGGTGAGTTCGAAGCCAGTCAGGGCTACATAGCAAGACCCTGTCTCAAAACAAAACCACTGCCACCACCATGAATTCAATAAGATAAAACCACAGGGTTAGACCAGGCTTTCCCTCTGTGAGCCCTCTGCATGATTCCAGCTGCATGGGAACAGGAAGAGCCTTCATTGGCTCAATCTTGGCTTGGGGGCGAGGGAGAGAAACAAAAGAGGCTAGTGTTGGGGGGGTGACTCAGTGGGTAAAGTACTTGCTGTGCAAACATGAGGACCTGAGTTTGATCCCAGAAACTAGGTGTGTCAGCAGTCCCAGCGCTTAGGAAGCAGGGACAGGAGGATTCCTGGGCTCAAAGGCAGATAGTCTAGCCTCATTACAAGCCCCAGGCCAGAGAGAGAGCCTGTAAGGTGGATAGTGCCTCATCAATGGCAACTGAGGCTGACCTCTGGCTTCCACACACTCACATATGCACACGCATACACAAATGCATGCATATTTGCACACATGTACACACATATACAAATGCATGCAAACCACGTGAGCAAAGTAATGGCTTTCTCACCCAGCACCTTGGTCTTTAGCTTGTCCTCACAGCCTGGAGCACGCTGCACATGAGGACTGGGCTTTGCACAACCCACCCACTATTCAGACGAGGAAAGTGAGGCTCAGAGGGAGGGAACTCAGAGCCTGGCCTGCCTGGCAGGGCGAGCCTGGCTGTGGAGCCCTCCCCCTACCCCCAGCTCCTTTCTTGAAGAAAGAATCCGCTGGAGAGGACATGGGCCCAGGCTGGACTCCCACTGCTCTGGGCTTTCTTGCCTCAGGTTTGGGAGGCAGTATGTGGTGACTGGGGCTTGTGAGTAGGCACTGGAGGGGGGTCTGCAAGGGCCGGTGCAGAGGGCAGACACCCGGGGGAGCTGGCTGTGGCAGAGGCACCCATGACCCCAGTGTGACCCTCCCTGAGCCAGCCTGAGAGACATGACCTTGGCCGAAAGCAGAAGCAATGGCTCCCTGTCCCCGAGGTGTGTGTGTGTGTGCGTACGTGTGTGGTGTGTGTATGTGGTGGGGGTGTCTGGGCTAGTTATTGAGACATGCCATTCTAGTCTGAGTGATGGGTGAGTGAGCTCAGCAGAGTGCTGGTCCCCAACTGCAGAGGACACGGAGGCCTGCTTCTCCCTGGGTACGGAGCGCAGACCCTCCCTCAGGGCCTCTTGCCAGCTCACCTGTAGGGCTTCCCGCCCACCTACCAGAGCAGGGCTTTGAAAAAGAATATTGTATTTATTATTTTTATGTTATGTGTGTGAGTGTATTACCTGCATGTGTGTAAGTGCACCTGTGTCAGGCAATGCCCATGGAGGTCAGAAGAGGGCTTTGGATTTCCCTGGAACTGGAGCTATGGATGATTGTTAGCTGCCGTGTAGGTGCTGGGAACCAAACCCAGGTCCTCTTCAAGAGCAGCCAGTGTTCTTAACTGCTGAGCCATTTCTCCAGTCCCACAAACAACAATTTTAAAAATCAAATATTTTAACACAATATAGTCCAAAGATACATTAATTTGATGGCAAGAGAACATTAAAATCCTTGTTTTCTGTAATTAAACCATTTTTATAGGGGTAAAAACCTTTGTAAGTACAGTGAAGACACTGCATTCCCACCAGGTGGAGTCAGGAGTCTGAGCCGAGGTCTTTGAGGCAATGTTCGTTGGTGTGGTGTGGCGGTGTGTACACTGCAGAGTGCACATGTGTGTTAAGAGCCAAGGCTATAGTCAAGCCATGTGACTCACACTGGTGATCTCTACCAGAGACACCTCAGATTTTACACACTTGATTCGAGTTCATTTTCGACCTTTGCACATACAGGAACGTTGTGCTGGTGTTAGATGTTATGACCCCCACGTTAGTTACGGGAGATCGTCTGGGTTAGTGAAGGGGCCACCCTCGCAACCCCAGCCTGTGTCACGGGCCGGAGAGGTGGCTCAGCAGTTCAGAGCACTGGTCCAGTTCCCACAGGGCAGTTGATCCACATGGCAGCTTATGACCACCTGTAACTTCAGTTCCAGGGGATCTGGCGCCCTGTTCTGGCTCTGTGTATGGTGCATTTACAAGCAAGCAAAGCTTTCATAAAATAAAGGGGTTTTATTTTTTTGTTTTTTTCAACAGAAGCTTTTCGTTGTTGTTGTCTAGGGCTGAAGAGATGGCTCAGTCGCTAAAATACTCACCTCATAAGGATGAAGTTCTAGTCCAGGGAGGTGGGTCTTGGGTAAAGGCTTTTGCTACTGAGCTGATCCCTGGACCCCATGCTGAGGGAGAGCATCACCTCCTGCAGACCACGGACCTCACTTGAGTGCCATGGTACATGCATACTCATACACACATAGATAAATAAAATGTAATTCAAAAGTCTTTAAACAAATTAAGAATGAGTTCAGGGATGGTGGTCATACCTTTGACCCCAGCACTAGGGAAGCCGATCTCTGTGACTACCAGCCCAGTCTGGTCTACACAGTGACTTCCAGGCTAGCTGGGGTTACAGTGAGACCCTGTCTCAAAAACAAACAAAAAATTGACCAAACAAACCAGCAAGATGTATAGTACCTGAGGAACGGCACCCCGTATTGACCTTTGGCCTCCATACACACGTATACACATGTATATGTGTGCGCATACATGCACACACGTGCACACACAAAGAAGCTGGACTCTTGACAGCCGGAAGTCTACATTTTTTTCTGTTGATCCAGTCTTTCTCAACTCCGGGCCTCTGCACACGACATTCCCTACTCCTGGCCTGCTCTTCCGCGATGTCTTCTGCTAGGCCAAGCCCTCCTTTCTCTCTAGATAGCTGCAAGAGGTGTTCCTCCAGGGCTATCTGCAGTTACCTGCTCTGCCGGCCCTGACTTGGGCTGCTTGCTCTCTCCCCCAGTGGCCTTGTTCCCACCGTGGAACAGTCTCGTGATCCTGTGTTCTCATAATCTGATTACCTATCTGTCTCCTACTGGTCCAGTGACAACAGTATGCGGGCCTGCATGTGGTAGGTACTGAGTACATGCTCACTGAATGGGTAGAAGGAAGGGGAACCCTCAGACATCCTACCATCAGGCTGTCAGTCACTATACACCACGCCCACAGCTGTGCACTAGATAGAAACAGTCCCCACTGGAGTGGAGATTCATTTTATTTTATGTGTAGGAGTGTTTTTCCTGCATGTATGTAGGTGTACCCGTGTCATGCAGTGCCCACAGAGGCCTGAAGACAACATTGGATCCCCTGGAACTGGAGTTTGGACAGTTATGAGCCACCATGTGGATGTTGGGAACAGAACTCAGGTCCTCTGCGAGAGCAGCCAGTGCTCTTAAATGCTGAGCCATCTCTCCAGTCCCAGAGCAGAGATTAGTTGTTATTGTTGTTTGAAACAGGGATTCCCTGAAGCTCCAGCTGGCCTGGAACTCGCTATATAGTCCAGACTGGCCTCGACCTCACAGAGATCCACCTGCCTCTGCTGGGATTAAAGGACTGTAGCATCATGCCCAGCAAAGAGAGGTGATTCTTATGACGGTTGTAATGACCCACAAACTGTAAAGAGCTAGTTGGCAAGTCCTCAGAGGGGACCCTGGCAGAATGAGAGGTGATGAGCTTGCTTCAGTCAGGGCTCCTTCAAGGATAGCCTCTCCCAGGAGGTGACCTTGGCCTTGAGGCCTGAAAACTGAGAGGAGACAGTGAGCGAAGACACCCTCAGCCCCGCCCGACCCCACAGAAGAGTGAGCAGACAAAAAGGCAGAGCGGTGCAGCAAGGGTCCTGGGGCCACCCCCAGAAGGGCTCCGGATGGGCAGATAGGCTCGGCAGGGGAGTTGGATTCTTCTGGCTCTTCCAAGCTAGTCATGTGAGCACGTGGTAAAATGAGAGGTTGGCTGCCTCGGGCCCTCTCAGGATAGACAGTCTGGTTCCAGGGCCATCTGCCGGGCTGTCCACCCCTCCTGGACATGCTTGTTCCCATCCGGGTCTGTTTGCCAGCTGTCTTCATGCTCACCAAGGGAGTTATTTCGGAAACTCCTAAAAAGCAAATTAAGCCCTGGCCAGCATTTAGGGAAGAAAAAAGAGCCCTAAGTGAGGGACTTGGGCAGAAGAGCCACCCAATCCCGAAGCCTGCGATGCTAAATTTAGCCACTTCACCTCGAAATGAGGTAAAATTGCAGGTTCCTGGCGGGCAGCGGCACAGGGAGGCCGTGGCCGGCTGGAGCGCGGTGGGTGCTGCTTCCTCCGGCCGCACCTGGGGCCAGAGGCCCAGCGCAGTCCCCAGGGTCCCCAGAGTCGGGGAAGCAACTCTGCGTGAAGCCACTGTGGGCTGGCCCGCTGGGTGGGCCGCCAGAGCCGGGCTTCCAGGGGCACCCGAGAGGAGAGGCGCCCGTCCTGCCTGCCACTACAGGTTTGGGAACTTCGCATCTGCTGTCCTTGCCCCTCTGCCTGGGCGCTCAGTGGGTCCTGGTTGGGAACCCTGATTCCTACAGACAGCAGGCTGCTCGAGGTGGCTCTGAGTCGCCTTAGAAATTCTAACCAGGTCCTCTGCAAGCGCAGCCGGTGCTCTTAAACGGGGAGCCGTCTCTCCAGCCCCAGAGCAGAGATTAGTTGTTATTGTTGCTTGAAACAGGGTCTCCCTGTAGCCACCTGAGGGACCCCTAGACCTGCTCCCAACCAGCAACTTCAGGCTTAATGACAGCCACTGCAGGAGCCGCAGTCAGACGGGCAGGGAGAGGTCTCCAAGGGTCCCAGTGGCCTGACTCGCTTTCCAGTGCCCAGTGCCCTGTGTGAACACCAGGAAAGCCGGAGCTTTCCCCAGACGTGCCAGGAGCGCCATGAATCCCGATTTCATTCTTCTTAGTGCAGCTAGCCCAGGCCGGTCCTTCCTTTCTTCCCATAGGAAGCCTTGCTGGGTCAACTGCTGGGGACAGCCCTACCCGGGTCAGACAGGAGAGGGCGCTGCTGGCCTCGAACAGCACAGCTGCTGGTGAGTCAGGGGCTGGTGGCCACTGCCTGGGCAGGTTCCGTCCCAAACCGGCCTCTCTCCCGGCTCCTTCCCACCTCGCTGACGCTTGGGTAGAAGTCTCTTCAGTTCATCTGGGGAGGCACATGTGGCCCAGCTCTGAGTGCCAGGTGTAGGGCCCAGCTCAAGCCCGGTTCTGAGTTTCCTATCTCATGACCTTGGAGGCCCATCCTCCCTCCCAGCTGTTTGAGACAGCGTCTCACTCATTTTGTAGATTTGGCTTGCCTGGAACTCACAACAGTTCTCCTGCCTCAGCCTCCCCAGCGCTGGGATGATATTCTTGTGCCACTGTTCCTGGAAGCCTCAGCTTCTTTGTCTGAGCACGTCCCTGAGTTGATTGGGGTAATGGACCACGGTGGGCCAGGGCCTTCAGGCAGGGTGCTGGAAGGCGGGTGACGCATGGGGGCCTTGGGGTATCTGCAGTGGGACTGAGGATTGTCGTCCAGTAGCCACTGCTTCCGTGATAAACAGTCACTGGGGACTGTGAATGCAGCTCAGTGGGTTGGGCACTTGCCTAGCATGCATAAGGCCCTGGGTTTGACTCCCAGCACTGCGGGATGAAGAGGCACACACCTGTCATCCCAGTATCATGGAGATGTGGAATGAGGTTAGAAGCTCAATGTCATCCTCAGCTACATAGTGAGTTCCAGCCCAATCTGGGTTATATAAGACTCAGTTAAATAAAGCAATACAGTGTCCTGGGCACAGCCACACCCTTTGGTTTCCATGTTCTTTAAGCTTCAGCTCCAAAGTGGCTGCACTGAGTGGTGGTGACAAACCTGTGTAGCCTACAAAGGTAGCTGTTGTACCTGGGCTTCTGCCCGGCCTTTGCCTATTCCGCCTGACGGTCATTGTCTGAGGGGCTGCTGGGGGTGACTGGGAAGTGGGGCTCCATTCTGGGTACCCATTCTGAGTCTTTTGGGTACCCTGAGCTTACCTGGCTGCAGGGAGCCTCATCTCCCAGGAGGATGACCCCTCACAGTCCATCTGTGATGACTGCAGGAGCCGGGGTTGTGGGGACCTGAGTGGGAATTGTCTGCGGCAGGGGGAGGTGGGGGACAGGGCTTGGACGACTTGGGTCAGAAGGCACCACTGGACAGGAAGCCAGGGCATGGGCCAACTGCAGAGTCCTGTGTAGAGCTCCGAGCTCTGTCTGCCTCGGTCTATACCTGTGTAGGTGGTGGGGTGCCGGAAGTCCGGGGCCCCCTGTCTCTTGCGCTTGGGGGACAGTGGTGGTCAGTGTTGGAGCATCTCTCCTTTCCTTGACCTGCATAAGGGCTCTGGGGACCCCAGGAGGGCTCTGCTTCCTGCTTCTCTGACCCAGCTCAGGAAAAGGAGCTGGTCACGCTGTCTAGGCTGGAGGTAGATGTCCTGGTTGGCTGGTGGCACCCAGCAGGACGGACAGCCCCATTTGTGGCATTCACAGTTCCACCATGGCTGACTCACACAATGGAGTGACTGTCAGCAGTTCATAGAACTTCTGGGGCTCAAAGTACCTTTGACCTGGCACAAGGTTCTCCCTGGGTGTCTGTGTCCCCAGAGCCAAGATGCCCGACACCAGGTGGCCTCAGACTCACCTGTGCCCTCGGGGGCTCTACCACTTCAGCACCCGGGTCCTGGGGGTGACATTGCCACCTCTCTGACTCTGTGTCCTTGTCTGAAGTTCCAGCTCCTCAGGAGGGAGTGAAATGAAATTTACCTAACAGCCTTTAGTACAGGGCTTCACAGGTCAAACAGCCTTGTCCTTCCCTGCTATGCAAAGGAGACAACGGCCCTGGGTGGCCAGCAGGGGGTCAGCAGACACTGACTGTTGAGGAATTGCTCCTCAACTCCCACCAGGGCCAAGGTCCCCTCAGCTGGCTTCACAGGGACCTGGTTCCTCACACCACTGTCCCTTGCACACTAGGGATTCCCAGCAATCCTGGCCCTGGTCTGTCTGACATCCTCTGAGCACCCATTTGACAGAGGTAACCACTGAGGCCTGGACCCAGTCAGGAGCACAGCTTTGACTGGAACCCGACTTTGGTCTTGGTGATTTCTTGCGTACCTTGCTGTGGGTGACCTGGGTCTGGGGAGGGGGGATGGGAGGCAGACAAAGAAGGCTATGGGGCTGCACCAGTGTGCAGTGTGGGGCTGGCTGGGACCAACTCTAAATCAAAACTAGGCAGCCACAGGGACTCCAGACCAAGGCCCCAACATGGGCTGAGGGGTGGAGGTGGAGGAGGTGTTGGAGGGTCCCGACCATGTCTCGGTAGGGAGCAGCTGCTTGTGGGTTGCTCTGGGCAGCAGGGTCCCTGGGGTCCTTCGATTGGCACCACCTTGAGTAAGGAGCCAAGTGTGAAACTGTAGCAGCAGAGATTTAGGTTAGATACGAAGGAGAACTTTCCGCCTGTTCGTGCTTGGAGATGCCAGCTAGAAGGGCCGCGTTCCCAAGGGACACAGGGGCATTTTTTCCAACCTGGAGATGGTTTGGAAAAGAGAGAAGGAAGCCAGGGCTCTGGGCTGGCTGTGTTACAGCCCAGGTCAGAGATGGGCGATGGGTCCGGGGTGGTGGCAGCCCTTGATGAGGGAAGTCTTTGTTGCTCCCTGCTGGTGCTGCCACGTGAAAGGCCGAAGTCCGCCCTGGGGGCCACCACCCTCCGGGGACTTGTGTTCGGCCACCCTTTAACTCCACAGGAAGCACAGCTCCGCTCTGTTTCCGAGTGGCATCCGGTCCTCTTGAACCATGGGACCTCTGCCCAGGCTGTTGCTGCCCTGCCTGGTGTACTGAGTGTGTCTATACAGTGTTTGTATACAGCCGGTGCTTAGGGCCAGCTTGGGGTGCGGTCACGGAGGGGAGAGGAGGTGGCAGTCGGATAGCCACAGTGCCCCCACTTCCAGCTGCTCTGGGCTGACCCCACCCCAAGCCTCAGCGAGCAGCGGCCTCTGCCTGCGCTGACCACCCTGCCTTCTCCTCCAGGTGACACTATGTCTGTGCGGGTTCGCTTCCTGTCCTCTGCGGACCCTGGGGCCGTGGGGGCCGTGGGCCGCAGTGCCTCCTTCGCAGGCTTCAGCAGTGCGCAAAGCCGGAGGATCTCGTAAGTGCCATGGGGACTGGGGCACAAGGTGGATTGGACGTTGAGACTGTGTGGGAGATGCGTGTGTGTACACATGACTCCAGGTGCCTGAGAACCTGTTGTTTTCTGGAGGCCTGAACCATAGAGTGAGTCACAAATGCTTCTAAAATCGATCTGCTAAGTCCATCAAGTGTGGCAAATCAGAGAGGTGATTCCACTAACCCAAGGTCACGCAGCAAGGTGTCTCCTTGGTGAGCAGGGTAGGAGGGAGTGCTCTTCCCGTTTGGTGGCCTTGGCAGTGGAATCACTGTCCTGGCTCTGTGACCTGAGGCAAGTGACTTCATCTCTCTGAGCCCCGGTTTCCTCATCTGAACTCGGAAGGACAGTCATTCCCCATGAGATCGTCCTGAAAGAGAGATGACACACAGCAGGGTACTGGCTCACACTGCCACACAGGGGTGCAGGGTGGTTCTCAGAGCAACGGGAGGCCCTGGCGGGGCCAGGCCACATGGTCTGGGCCCTGCCTGCCTCTCGCCCCATGGCTCTGCCAGCACATTGAGCTCCTTCTGCCTCTGGGTCCATAGCCTGATGAGACCAGATCCACCACCCAGTTCCCAGCATCTCACACCAGGCACTGTGCGAGCCCCAGAGAATCTCCTCCAGCTGGTGGTCTGGGAATGAAGTGGCTTTTCAGGTAGCTGAGGCCCCAAACCTGTGTGCCTGAGTAGAGTAAGCAGGTCCCCAGCCAGAGTGAGTACAAAGCTTGGCTGGTCAGTGAGTCGATCAACATCCATTTCCCGCGATGCCACGTCCATGATTGGAGCCCTCAGCAGCTTCCTCCCACTGAGGGGGCCATTGGGCCAGCCTGGCCAGCTCCTTTCTGCCCCGGCATGCGGCATCTGTCTCCTAGGCTTTCCACATGCTCGTCCCAGTTGTGTGCCCTGGCCAGTCCCTGCTGTCCCACTGCCCTGGGGAGAATCCAGGCCCAGCCCAGCCAGGTCCCGTCCGCCGATGCCTCCCAGAGCCTCTGTGAGGCTCCTCACAGGTCAAGGTCGCCCTCCCGCTAGGCCTGGAGGACAGGGTAGTGCAGCACCTCCACTAAGCTTTGAGTCTCAGCGGGAGGGGTGCAGGGATCCCTCCTTCTTCAGCAGACCCTGCCCCGCAGGACTCTCCATCTGGAGACCAAAAAGCAAACAAAATCAAGACGGTACCTAGAGCCGGGCGTGGAGAGCGGTGGGGACTCCCTAGAGCCTGAGGGCAGGGATCCATTCAGCAGGTGGTGGGCGGTGGTGAAGGGGAGACAGACGGCAAGTACAAAGGTCCTGAGGGTAGGGTGGGCACTGAGCAGCAAGTAGGTGCAGAGGAAGCCTGTGGGGGGCTGTGTTCTAAGTGCCAGGGAAAAGTTAAACGGAGGTCCCAGAGAGGAGGAAGTTTGACCAAAGACCCAGAGTGGTTGGCTCAGTCCCTGACTCTAAGCCTTGGAGAGGACTGAGGGTACTACCATAAGGAAGGCACACAGTAGGCACTGCATAAATGCTGCTGCAAGAGTGTGTGTAAATCAGCGGGGACCAATGCCATGTCTCAGCCTGGCCATCGCCTACTACTTGCTCTGGGGTCTGTGTGCAGGGCTGGACAAGGTCACACAGCTGTGACCCCCTGCAAGCCGATCCACGGAGGGTCCTGTGCAGTCCTGTGGGAGAGGAGGGTCTTCAGCCCCTGGCGAGGCTGCTGCATGGGTCCTGTGCTTGGATGTGGTGTCCCTTGTACGCACCTGGAGTCTCATTCGCTGCGTTTCCGTCCTGCGTGGGGCTCGCAGATGTGACAGCTGGTCCTCCACACCCTGCTGCAGGCCTCTGGGGGCCTCAGAGCATTCCACGTTCACAGGACGTGGTCCCTCGAGCCCCATCGGGTCCTCCGTCCCGAAGTCCCCAGGCAGCCCCGGCTCGGGCGGCTCCCCTCCCCTCCCCTGTGGCCCCCGTGGCGCCCGAGTTCATGACCATCAGTGTGTTCTTATGTGTCCGTGTGTGGTCTAGGGGAGGCGGCCTTGATTCTGCTGAACCTGGGTTCCCTGGGGTCCCTGGGCGCTAGTCCCCAGGGTCTGATTGGCCACCATGAGCCTCAGCCTGGGCGGTCCCTATCTAAGGTGGGGAAGACGTTGCCTGTGGTGGCAGGGAAACTGTTAACTTCTTGCCTCTGTCTCTCTGTCCTGCCTGGATCCCTGACACCATCTGGCCTGGATGGGGTTTCAGGCCTCACCCCTGCTCTTGTTTTCCAGACCATCCACTGAGGAGACATAGCGGAGGGGTGTGGTGTGGGGCAGGCAAAGTGGCAGGGCTCACCACACTTAGGTGGACTTCTGTTCCGTCCCTCCCTGCCTTACCCCACTGGCTAGACAGGGCTTTCTATCCTATAGATACAGAATTCACTTGAGCAAAGTTATCTGATGGAATTTTGTACTAAGGTGTGAATGGTTGCTATAATAAGACCATCTCCTTTTCCCATGCCCCGTGGGTGGGGGAAGCACCAGATGCTGACAGTGACAGGCCCAGTAATTAAGAGGCATCTCTGCAGCCAGGGCTCTCTCCTCCCCCAGGTTGTCAGGCATTTGCAGCTGGAGCCAGAAGTGGGGGGTGGGTCACCAAGTATGGGTTCTGAACTGTGCCTGCGGGCAGGCTCACAGACCCACAGGGTGGTGGGGTTCATGTACATGAAGCATACAGAGTGGACCTTCAGCCCTGAAAAGCTGTCACTGCCAGTCAGCATGGTGCAGTGACCGGCATGGGGGCGGGGTCAGGAGCCTGTGTGGCTAGTCTGGGGAATGTTCTGCCTGAGACTGGGGCCCATGCAGGATGCCAACTGGCTCCATCTAGCTCCAGACCGTGTCCAGGTACGGCCAGAGCAAGGCTGAGGACAGTCGAGACGGGAAGAGGTCGCCCGCTGGCACGTGAGTGCAGGATGCCAGGCCGCACGTGCCTGTCTGGCAGGCCTGGGGCTGTTTAATATTTACTGAGTCCTCTGTGAGCCTGTGACACATCCGCCCCCAGAGGCTGCTCCCAGCCCCGCGTGTGTCACCGGTGAGCCTTGCAGCATGTGGCCTGATTTCACCATCGGGCTGCGCTGTGCCCAGCCCTCAGAGCTGCCTCAGAACGTCAGAGGACGGCAGCAGACCTGCAGCCTCCCAGGTCCCCAGGGAGAGGGAAGGGGTGGATCTTGAGGCACGTCCTTGGGGACTGTGGATCCCAAGGGGAGCCTGCAGCTCCACACAGAGCTGCTGCCCACCTCACCTGACCCTCTGCTGCCAAGACCCTCACCTGTTGGAAACGCACCTGTCCCGGTGTGGCCCATGGGCCTGAGATGGCGACCTTGTGGAGGGCCCGATCCAAGAGGTGGGTGATGAGCCTGGCGGGGGGCGTGGGGCAGGGGCCTTAGAAAGTGCTCCACACACTGTCTGTGTGAAAGCTGGCAACTGCAGGGATTGAGTGCCAGTGGTATACCCTCTCCCCAGCCACTGGTGGGAGGAGCTGTCTGTCCCCACCTGTCCCCGCCCTCCCACTTCAATTTTCTCACCGGCAGGCTCCATCTTACAGGCTTGTTCCAAGCTTATCTCTTCAGCCTCTACACACGTATGGCACCTGCTCTGGCTAGATTCTGCTCAGAGTCCTTTCTTTTTAACTCACGGAGCCCTCCTAGCATCCCCAGCCTGGACCCCATTTCACAGAGAGGAAACTAAATCCAGAGAGGTTCCATTACTTACCCAGGGCCACACAGCATTGTGGTGGGAGACCCAGATGTAGAGCCTGTCGCCACTTCCCATGGTCATGCCTAGCTGGCCTGTCATCTCTCAGGGTAGGTGTTTTATCTGTCTTAGTCACTGGCCTCCTAGCCCAGGGAACGGTGACTGACACACAGTAGGGCAAGTCAGGGTATGGGTGTGTTGTTATCCCCATTTTACAGATGAGAAAACTGAGACCCAGTTAAGTGTCCAGAGCTGCTGGTGCTACAGTTTGAAAATGGGAGCCGAGTGGAATCTGAGTCCCTCATCAGCAGAGTCAGGGAGGATCAGGGAGAGTCAGTGTAGTACTGGGCTGTCAGCTGTAGGGACCTGGGGTGTGGGCTGGTCCCAGGCAGCGGGGTGACAGGCATCCCCTGCTTGAGTAAGTTGCGTGTTTTGTTGTGTCTTCTGTCTGTGGAATGCTCAGCATCTCGCCCAGCAAGAACCAGCCTGGCCGCCGCCCACTGGGCTGCTGGGGCCTGGGCGGGGCAGACCTAGTGGGTTGGCTCAGGACTGAGAAGGAGAGGAGCCATGTCCCCGTCCCCTGCCTGGCTCTTTAGTCCCCAGTCCTCTGCCTCCCAGTGCAGACTGTGGGCTCTCAGTATGCTGCCCCGTCAGCTCCCATCTGAAGGGACAAGTCCCCGACACCTGGTGGCCGACAGTGCAGTGCTGGGCGTGATGGCTCCTGCTTGTAATTCCAGCACTTGGAAGGCTGAGGCAGGAGGATGGCTGTGATTTCAAGTCCAGCCTGGGAGACAGAGTGAGATCTTACCTAACGAAGAAGAGGAAGAAGAAAAGAAGAAGAAATGAAAAGGAAATATTTCAGAGGTCTGAGAAAGTGCTTTGAAGGCTGGGAGCCGGCGTACAGTGTGAGGGAGCCCCCAGGAGGCCAGAGCCAGGGAGCCCCAGAGCCAGGGAGACCCAGAGCCAGGGAGACCCAGAGCCAAGGCCATATGACTTTGCTTATTTAATAAATAAACCTATCATTGCTGAAACAGGCTATCATGTACCCCAGGCTGGACTTAAACTTTCATGAAGTCAAGGATGTCCTGAAACGTCTCATCCTCCTTTTCCACCTGCCAAGTGCTGGGATTATAGTTTGCATCACCATGCCTGCCTTTTAAAAAATTATTATTTTGTATTTATTTATTTATTTACTTATTTTCTGTGCTTGAATGTTTTCTCTGCATGTATATAAGTCTACCCCATGCTTGCAAATTCTGCAAAGGTCAGAGAAAGGCATTAGATCCCCTGGAACTAGAGTTAAGGACTTATAATAGCTGCCATGTGGATGTTGAGAACTGAACCTGGATCCTCTGCAAGAGCAGCCAGTGCTCTTAACCCCTGAGCCATCTCTCCAGCCATTTTTATGTTTTTGAGACAGGATCTCACTATGTAGCTCTGGCTGGCCTGGAGCTTGCTATGTAGACCAGGCTAGCCTCAGTTTCACAGAGATCTGCCTGCCTCTGTCTCTGCCTTTTAGTGCTAGGACTGAAGACTAGTGCCACCACACCTGGTCCTGGTTGTTTGTTTATTTAATTTTTATTTTTAAAATTAATTTATTTTTATTTTTTAATTTTTACTTATTTTCATTTTCTGTGTATGAGTGTTTTGCCTGCAGGTATGTAAGTGCACCACATGTGTACAGTGCTCACAGAGGCCAGAAGAGAGCACTGGTTCCCTGGAACTGTAGTTAAGGATGGTTGTTAGCTCATATGTGGGTGCTGGGAATCAAACCTGGGTTCTCTGCAAGAGCAGCCAGTGCTGCTAACCACTGAGCATCTCTCCAGTCCCCACTGGCTGTTTATTTTTTAAGGCAGCGTCTCACTATGCTGCCTAGGCTGGGTTTGAATTTTGGGTTCCGGCATCTGCATCAGCTGCCCAGTAGCTGGGGCCACAGGTGAGCAGGCAGGGGTCTGGGGATCGGCAGCAAAGCCAGGCCTGGGATGGGGTAGAAATACAGCCTCAGCTCCTGAAACGCTAAGTCCACCCGGGCGGGGAGGGGGTCACGATCTGACTGACCAGCCTTGGACGAGCGACAGCCCCTGAACCCCGTGCCTGGCACCCTCACCTTACGATCTGTTGGGTCCTCGGGCTCCAGAGGAGGCTGTGTGTTGAGGGTTTGAATCTCGATGCTCCCACTCAGATGTCCATCCTCCAGCCCCTGCGGCCCCTGCCTTCCATCTCAGCGTGGCTCAGTGCTAGCTGAGCATCTATAATCCCAGCTACCGTCGAGGGGCAGATGTGGTGTGCAGCTCTTTCTCATTAGCCCATGTGCACAAAGCATCTGCCTCCTCGTGTCAAACTCAGAGCTGGTGTCCCAGCCTCCCATTTTACAAAACTGAAGTCAAAGTGTGTGTGCATGTGCCAGGGGAAGTTGCTTCCATGAACGAATACCCCAGAGACAGACGCCTAAATAAGCTGCTACCTGCCCAGGGTTCAGAAACCCAGGGCCATGGGTGAGAGGCCTCAGGCAGGGGCAGGTCTACCCTCCAGGCTGCCCAGGGCCATCCTCTTCAGCCCTTGCCCCTAGCATGAGTCCCCACCCAGGAAGGGGGAGGAGCTGGAAAACCTAGCAACTTTTCTTTAAGAACCAACCACAGCACCCAGGGGCAGAGGCAGGAGGATCCCTGTGGGATCAAGGCCAGCCTGGTCTACACAGTGAGTTCCAGACCAGCTGAGGCTACAGGAGACAAACAATAAAACCCCCACAAGAAACAGATATACAGAGAACCAAGCAGAAGTTGGTTCGCTACACATTTACACACATGTTTTGTGAAAACTCAGTCCTGAAACCGTTACTGAAGGGTGTCAGGACCCGTCTGAGGAGGGCCAAAGTGGAGTCACTGTGTCCGTGGACCTCCAGCCTCTGAAGGGTGTCCTGACAGCAGCTGCCCTGAGATCTGACATCTTGGACATTGCCAAAGGGCAGAGGGACCTGGCTGTTACTGTGGGAGATGCCAGCTCTTGGGAACATCCACGTATGACACACTGCTATCTCCCATTGGCTTGAACTGGAAGGACAACTGACTGGTCCGTATTTTTGCGAAGTCCATGGGAAGGTCCAGCTTCAGGCGTAGCTGGATCCAGACACTCACTGTTCTATGGATTTGGCCTGACTCCAGCTGCCTCTCTGTGGCTGGGAGTCCAGGCTATCTTCTGACGCCCTGGGCTGGAAAGAGTCCCTTTCTCTTCTGTGATGCCAAAAGCAAACTCCAGAGCTGCAGTCTAGACTTGGAGCATGTCCTCTGCCTGGGCCAGGGAGGGAGATTTGTCAACTAATACATGCCTAGGGGTGAGTTTGCTGCAAAGTGTGTGTGTGTGTGTGTGTGTGTGGTGTATATGTGTGTGTGTCAATGTGGGTATATATGTATGTATGCATGTGTGTGTGTATGTGTGTGTGTGGTGTGTATGTGTGTGTCAATGTGGGTATATATGTATGTATGCATGTGTGTGTGTGTCAATGTGGGTATATATGTATGTATGCATGTGTGTGTGTGTCAATGTGGGTATATATGTATGTATGCATGTGTGTGTGTGTGAATGTGGGTATATATGTATGTATGCATGTGTGTGTGTGTGGTGTATATGTGTGTGTCAATGTGGGTATATATGTATGTATGCATGTGTGTGTGTGTGTGTGGTGTATATGTGTGTGTGTCAATGTGGGTATATATGTATGTATGCATGTGTGTGGTGTATATGTGTGTGTCAATGTGGGTATATATGTATGTATGCATGTGTGTGTGTGCATGCTCATGTACATATGTGTGAACATAGAAACTTCTAGGCTCCTGTCCTTGTTTCAATTCTGTTACTGTGATAAAATACCGTGACAAAAGGAGGAGAAAGGGTTTATTGGAGTTCACAATTCCAGGTCGCAGACCATCAGTATGGGGAAGTCGAGGCAGGAGCTTGAAGCAGCTGGTGACATCACATCCAGTCAGGAGCAGAGATGAATGCATGCATACCTAGGGCCTGGCTGTGTTCTGTTACACAGTCCAGGGTCCAAGGCCAGGGAACGGTGCTGTCAGACTGGGTCTTCCCACATCAACTAACAATCAAGACAGTCCCCACGGACACCCCCAGAGCCAACCTTGTCTAGACAACCCCTCAGGAGACCATGCTCCCCGGTGATTCTAGGTTGTGTTCGGCTGACAGTTAAACTACCTGGCACAGCCACTGTCTCTAAAAACAAGTACAAAGCCCGCGGGGGAGAGAGATGAAGTGGAGTAGGCGCCTTGCTCGGCAGGAATCCCAGGGCTATAATTTGGCCCCAAGTGCTGCTTTGTCTGCACAGAGCATGCCCCTCAGGCCCTGCTTCAAGCTGCTTCTCTGCACCTCACAGTAGCTTATTTCTATACCAAGGTCTCCTAACTCTTCATCTTCAAACCCAGGCCTCCTGTTTCCCATAGGAGGAAACTGAGGCCCTGAGCGCCTCAGCTTCCTGAAGACCGCAGGGCTCGGAGGCCATGGAGGTGGGGCCCAGCCGGCTCCCCTGACTTCTGATTCCAAAGTGCCTGCCCTGGAGCAGGCCCTGACCTCTCTTCACCTCTGTTCTCTTCGCCAGAAAATCCATCAACAGAAACTCTGTGCGGTCTAGGCTGCCAGCCAAGTCCCCCAGGGCCTATGGCACACTGACCAAGGGCACTCTCTGCCTGGACCCCAGGCCACAGCAGGTAAAGAAGATCTTCGAAGCACTGAAGAGAGGCCTCAGGTGAGCAGGTCACGGCTCCTCCACGCACGCGCTCCCTCCCGACCTCGTCCTGGGGGTGGGGGTTGTCTGAGGGCGACAGAGGACCTCTGGCAGCTGCTTTGAGTACCAGGCAGGCCCAGGCAGCAGCCACCACCTGGGCCCCTGTAGGAGGGCAGTTTCTGGTCCCGGGGTGGGAGGCAGTCACACAGGCAGGTCTCTGGCGCTGGTGAGGATGTAAGTCTGAGCTGTGACACCATGCCCGCGTCGGGGGATGGGCAGCCTGCACAGAGGAGATAGCGTGTACAGATACAGAAGCCGGGGGTGGGAGTCTGTGCTCTGAGCTGGCACTGTGGCATGGTGCCAGGCTGGCTGGGTGCTCGGCAGAGATGCTTGGCCAGAAACGGATGATTGGCTGACCTGAGGCCGAGAAAGACGTTTAATTCTTGGGAGTTTAGGAAGTGCCAGAGCAGGGTGCAAGGGTGAGCCAAGCAGAGAGAAAGTCCTTCTGTGAGGAGCTGCCTATGGCGAGGGATGGACAGACAGACAGCGGTGCGTCAGGTGGTGTAGTGCTATGGAGGAAACGGGACCTGGCGGGAAGGCAGAGAGGGCTTGGTTTTAAATGGCTGCCGGGCAGCTTCACCAGGGCCATTAGTGACACAGCAGAGCCACGGGGAAGACCAGCCCGGGGTACGAGGGGACAGCAGGGGACCCCAGGGCCTCGTGGGCTGCAGGAAGCCTTTGGGGTTCAGCTTGCTGGGGGAGAGGCCGGGAGCCATGGAGGGCTCTGAGGAGAGGAAGTAGGCAAGTGTGGCACAGCTTCTAGAAGACCCTCCCGTAGGGAGGGCATGGATCCTGGGACTGGGCCGAGGTGGGAGGGTGGCCAGAAGGTGATCAAGGTGGACCAGGAGAGGGCAGAGGTGAACTCACCGGGTGTGGAGGGGTGTGACAGGTAGACACGACCGGTTGGGGGTACACTGGGAAGGATGCGGGTGCAGGAGAGAGAGAGAGGAGGGAGGTGGCTGCTTGGGAGACCATGGCAAGAAAGATCTGGTTCATTCTGAGCACAGTGAGATGTCACACACACACCCCTCCAGCTCGGTGAGAGCCGAGTGCGGCCGGCAGGGGGCGCTGGCATCCCAGATGGGAAAGCGCAGTTCCTCTAGGTAGTCACTAAAGGGAAAAGAACTAACTCACTTGGTTCCTCCTCCAGGGGGCAGCTCGTGTCACTGTCACTCATTAAACTGATCTGAGAAGATGAACCCCATGGTAAACGGAAAAGAGAGAGACAGAGACAAAGACAGAGAGGAGAGAAGACAAAGAAACAGAGGCAGAAAGAAGACAGAAAGACAGAGCCAGAGAGCAAGAGAAAGAGAGAAAGAGAGAGAGAAAGCAGGAGAGGCCATTGCAAGAGGGACTGTGGTCACCACTCTCTTGTGGCGTTTTCCGTATACTGTGGCACCTAAGTCCTCAAATGTCAGAGTGGAGAGGTGTGTCCCTTCCTTCACCCCTAATAGAGACGTGTCCTAGCCCAAGTGGACGAGGCACCTGGAATGGAGGTTTTCCAAAACTTCTATTCTAACTCAGATGGTAGATAAGGGACTTGTAGCAGGAGATAGGGTAAGGTGCAGAGAAAGTGCTGGAAGGCACAGCTCTGGCTGTGAGCCCCGTTGAGACAGGAGGTGTATTCAGCCTCGAGGCTGTGGGGAGAGAAGGACCTGTGGATCAGCCAGCCTGGCCTCGAAAGTCTGGCTTCCTGCTTCCTTGTGACCCAAGTAGACCACTCTATGCCCCTAGAGCCACCTGGTCTACCCTCTCTCCTCAGGATTCAAGGTTGCGGGGGATTCCCCTCTTATATGGAGCAGAGGTGTGGGGCAGATCCCAGCCCACACAGTCAGCCCTGATCACCCTCAGCTCTGAAAAAACAGCCCTCCCCCCTCCCAGCCAGGTCCTCGTGGAGAATGTCCCCAAGGCTGGTCTTTGTCTCCTCCCAGCCAGGGCCTCACCAGCCCTCCCACTGATAGAGGGTGGAATGCCAGCTTATCACTGCTCCCACCTGAGCGGACCCCAAGACTGTGTTGTCCCTCAGAGGAGCTTCTCCTTCTGCCTGTGCCTCTTCCCTCTTCTCGGCTGCAGGTTGGGGCTCTGCCAGTGAGCACTTCCCTGCGAGCCTCTCCTCCTTCCTGCCCGTGGGCCTGCTGTGTCCTCTTCAGCAGCAGCCTCCTTCCTACCCGCCCACCCCCGCCCGGCCTCCACCGCTTTCCGTCTTCTGCCACCATCTCCGCTTCAGCTCAGGTCTTTCCTATGGCTTCCTACTTTCCTGGGGAGATGGACCTCAGCTTCTCCTAGCCTTTTTGACCCCTCTTCTCCCTGGTAGCTTTAGTGGCAAGGCATACTTGGGGACACCATCCTCCTCTCTGTCTGTGACCGGGCTCAGCTCAGCAGCTCTGGCTGGTGCCCAGCCAGGGAGGTCAGGGGTCCTGGGTTCTCTAGCTCGGTATGTAGCATTTGAACGCTGACCTTCCTGAGTCGCCCTCCCTGCCCTCCACCTCTGTGCACCTGTCCACACCCCACTCAGTACCAATAGCAACAAAAGTATAGGTAACTGCACGCTTGGTGTCTGTACAGCTGTCCTTGAATGCCCACTCCAGGGACACCACTTACCTTCTTCCCCAACCCAAATGGCCCTCACTTCTGTGCCCTCACTCTGGCATGGCCAGAGAGGGAACCCAGGAAGCATGACCAGTGAGGCCTGCCCCGAGGGGTGTACTGCTCAGGACAGCTCCTGGTGTCCCCTAGGAACCTTGTCTGAGGGTTAATGTGACCCCCTTCTTCCTGGGGAGTCGATCCCCAAATGCACAGTGGTCTAGCAGGAGTGCCCATCTTGTGCTTGAGGCAGAGTAAGCAGGATTCAGGAGGATGATCCCCGAGTCCTGAGTGGGCATGATGGCAGTCTCGGCCTGCGTTGACTCCTCCTGTGGCGTCTCCAGCCTCTGTTGTCCTCCTCCTGTACTTCAGGTGGTAGGATAGACATCATCATCTGTGGGGTCAGCCATGCTGACTCCCAAGGGCTGGACCCCCACCTGAGAGTGGGCAGTAAGGGTCAGAGGACTGGGCCACAAGGGGTCTCAGGCCTGGGTCCAGCCTTTCCCTGGTCGGTCACTTGCTACCTGCCAAGGTCAGAGTGGCCATCTTCATAATGTGCCTACGGACAGGTAGGCTGATGGGTGGGGGTGCTGTGAGTAGCCAGAAACCTCACAAGCCCTCTTTTTCGGTGCCTGATGACAGCGGCTAGCTGACCTCATGTAGGGAGGGGACCAGGTCAGTGGCCCCGAATCTCTTCTCCATTCAGACCCCTCCTTGTCCACCACAGGGAGCACCTGTGTGAGCAGCAGGCTGAACTGGACTACTTGTGTGGGCGCCACGCAGATGCCCGGCGGAGCTCCAGGCTGGTGAGTGGGCGAGGGGAAGCGGCCGCGTTGGGTGAGACTCTCGCTGCTACCCAGAAACTGGGATTTAGAATGAATTAATCTCATCGAGGCTCATGAATGGGCACTCGGGGCCAGGCAGGGCCACCTTGCCTTCCTCTCTGGATTCTAGGAACTGCCAGGCAGGTGGCTGAACAGAGGCGAATGCGCCTTTAACGGGCCTGTTTCATAGCCGCTGGCCATCAGCACTCTGGCGTCAGGGCGGTTTTTATGATTCAGGAGAGGAGAGATTTTTCTACATGCTATAGGCCCAAACACTGCCTGAGGTCAAGCCTGTGTGACCCAGTGTCCAGGGTGACAGTCTTCTGCCAGCACCAGGGTGTGGTCTGAGGCTGGTCCCTCTGGCCTGGCCAACCTAGGGATGACTGGCTCTGAGTTGTTGCTACCTTTGGTAGAGCCGGTGTTAGCCAAAGCCAAAATCAAACCAACAAGAAGACAGGACACCCAGTTAAATTAGATTTTTCAGACAAGAAAAGCATCTCTTACTCTAATTGTGTCCTGGGTGTGGGCCCAGGTGAGCTGGAAGGTGAAGTTCCAGCGAGCACTTTGTGCTTGATCTGGGGGCACTGCCAGGGCTGCCTTGCTTGGGGACCTCTGCACTTCAGCAGGGGATCCCCTTGTCGCAGTCTGGGCGGTGCCTCCGGTCTCTTCTCCCGGGAAGCCAGCACCCTGCTCCTGCTCCTCATCTCCAACGGTGGCCCAGTGTCCCTCCTCCAAAGCTGGGCCAGGCAGAGGGCCCCCAGCACCGGCTAGGAGAACCTGGAGGGCACAGTGGATCATCTATCAGGGATCACCGAGCCTGCTGCGTCCTGGCTCCAGCTCAGGAAACTCGGGGTGGGTGGTAGAAGGCTCTGGCCGCATGTCAGTGCCAGTCACTCAGAGAAGAAAGGACTTGGCGAGCTCTGAGCCTCGCCCTCAGTGGATGGCTGGGTGGCAACCAGTGCAGAAGGTGGGCAGGGGTGCTACCAAGAGCCCACCCATTTGCAGCACCCACCTCCCTTAGCAAGCATGGCAGTTCCCACACCAGGCGCCCACTCTCTGGGGTCTAGAAGTCGCCCTCAGTTCATGGTATTGTAAAGAGCTCTCTCAGTTGTTCCCAGTGCCTCATGCTCTGGAAGCACCAATGCCAGGGAAGGATGACAGCCCAGGACCCCACAGCAAGGACAGATTTTCCTAGGCCACAGTGAGGATTTTTCCAGTTCAAATTTCAGCATGACATGGTTTTCCATGTCAGACCACCTCTTTTCGAAACCTCAGACCTTCCCCAGTTCATTTCATTTTTTAAAAACTTTTAAAAAAACCTTTGGGGCTGGGGGCTGGAGGCATAGCTCACTGGCTGCTCTTGCAGAGGACCCAGGTTCAATTCCTAGACCCACATGGTAGTCATAGCTCTAGTTCCAGGGGACCCGATGTCCTCCTTTGTCCTCCGTGGGCATTGTATGACATGGGTACACATGTAGGCAATACACTCAGACCTTTGGGGATAAAGAGATGGCTCCGTGGTTAAAAGCACTGGCTGCTCTTGCAGAGAACCTGGGTTTGAATCCCAGTACCCACATGCAGCTAACAACCATCTGTAACTCCAGTTCCAGGGGATCTGATGCCCTCTTCTGATCTCTGTGGGCACTGCACAACACAGATGTACTTACACACAGGCATAGCACTCATATGCATAAAATAAAAATAAATAATTTTTTAAAGAGTAAATATTGTAGAAGAAAAACCTGATTTTTTAATACACTTACCTCCATTTACCTAGTCCCCCTTCCTAGTCACACATCTCTCAGTTAAACAAACACAAGCTCACAGAGGCTGTCCCAGTGGCTGGCTTGTAAAACTGAGATCTCAATGAATATCCTTTTTCCTCCAGCTCCACGAACCCCCAGAGGGACTCTCAGCTGTGCAGGCCTAGAGCCCGTTATGCAAATGAACTGTGTGGCCACACCTCCTCCTTTACATACGGGCTGTGGCTTCCTAAGGGCAGAGGCAGGGCATCCTAACACTGGCTGGCCTGCCCATGACCACTGGCCATGCCGAGGTCCCTGCTGGAAGAATGGAGGAGTGGGTCATACCGGAGCAACCCAGCTGCCTGCCCAAGTCCCCAGCTTTCTAGGTCTCTAGCCTCGAGTGGCACAGTCTCTTGAACACTGAGAGCAGAACGCCTGCTCCGTCTTTTGCCTTTCGGAGCTACTTAGGAGACTGTTGCTTTTCTCCTTGCTGTGACAAAACACCGGACAAGAGCATCTTCAGGAAGGAAAGGTTTATTTGGGCTCAAGGCACAGCACCAGGAGCCTGAGGTAGCTGGTGACGTTGCATTGCGTCAGGAAGCTGAGGGATGAGGTGTGTGCTCAGCACACTAACTGCTCTTTCATTCAGGGAGTGATGCCGCCCACATTTAGGGTGGGTCTTCCTACCTTGGTTAACCCAGTCTAGAAACTTCCTCCCTGGCATGATTAGAGGTCTGTCTCCAAGGTGGCCTTGGAGACTGTCACGTTGACGGTCAGTGTTAACCACCACAGTGGAGGAAAGGGAGGCTCAGAGAGGCTGAGTAACTTGGCTGGGACGCACAGCTGGAAATAATGCCTGATCTAGAACTGGCTCACTCACAGCAGGTGTGTTTAAATCATTCTTCCTGGGGCTGTCAGAAGCCAGCACTCATGCTGCAGGCACTAGCTTTTGTCTTTGGGGCTCAGGTGCCCCTGGGCTGAAGCCTCTGACGCCCTCTCCCTCCTCTTCGCTCCCCAGGCTTTCTACTATGATTTGGACAAGGTGAGCACACTTCTGGCTTGCTACGTGGGCTGAGGCTGGCCTGGGTGGGCAAGGCTGTCAGGTGGCCTTCCATGCTGGCTGCCCTTGGGTAGAACACCCGGGATTCCTCCCATGTTACAAATGGGGAAACTGAGGCTCAAGGTAAGACCCCTGCTAGGTCTGGTGGGGGTCTACCTGGCTCTGAGCCCAGCTCTGTGACAGAGTGGAGGGGCTGGTGGGACTGGTGGGAGGCCTAGGTCTCTTTTAAAACATCCTTTCTTTTTCTGGGGAAAGCAAACTCGCTCCATGGAGAGGCACATCCGGAAGATGGAGTTCCACATCAGCAAAGTAGGTGACTGTGAGCATCACAGGGGTGCCCCGAGGGTGTCGTGGGGAGGCAGCAGCACCCTCAGGCACGGCAGGACAGCTGGACACAGAGGCAAGGAGCAAGGCAGGTGTGGTGGTGGCTACAGTGACTCTTGGCCAGAACTCGGCGGAAGGATGATGGGAGCTGAGCCCTAGGGTGGGAACGAGGGGTGTGGGGGCCCCCCAGAACTGCGGGCTTTTGTCCTTGGTTGACACAGAGAGACCTGCTGTTCAGTCTTAGAGGGCCTCCGTGGGGAAGCCAGAGGCTCGGGGCATAGGTTTGCCCTCAGTCCCGTAGGCTGCCTTTCTGCCCGGGCTCAGGGAGTGGACACTGGTAACAGCCCACCTTCCATATCACAGTTGGCAGGGGGGATGTGGCATAGTCACTCCTCTTTACTTTGCTTGGGGAGTCTAGGAGTGACTTCTCGGTGCTGGGTGCCAGGCGGGTGGCCCCATTCAGTGGAGACAGAGTGAGAGCTAGAGAGCCGCGAGGTGAGGCTAGGCGGGGCTGGGAGACAGACAGTTCCCCGTGCAGTAGATGCAGGCAGGCTAGCGCTGGCCCTCAGGGGCGGCCCATAGCCTGTGTGCCTGCCACAGGTGGACGAGCTCTATGAAGGTTACTGCATCCAGTGGCGCCTTCGTGACGGTGCCTCGAACATGCAGCGTGCCTTTAGCAGTGGTCCACAGAGCCGAGCATCCCGAGAGAGCCTGCAGGAGCTGGGCCGCAGCCTGCACGAGTGCACAGAGGTGGGCCGAGGTCACCCGGGCTCTGTCTGTCCCTGCTCTTCTCTCTGTCCCCTCTCTGGGCTCCCGGGCAGGGCTGGGTCTGGTGGGGAGTGACTGAGCTGCCTGTGGACCTTGCAGGACATGTGTCTCATTGAAGGGGCCCTGGAAGTTCACCTGGGCGAATTCCACGTCAAGATGAAAGGTGAGGGCCGGGATAAGCGGGGTGCCAGCTCTTCCTGGGGGCCCTGAGAGCCTGCTGAGGGTGAGGGTGTGGGCCAGAGTCCCAGGGTCTAGGCCGAGCTCTGACTGTTGGCCCTCAGGACAGGAGGTGGGCTCTCTCAGGCTTGCTGCGATGGCCCCTAGTGCTTAGCAATAGCGACCTCGTGTCCTCCGCATTCTGCCAGGCACACACTGCACCACCTGGTCCCTGTGGTCCCTTGGCAGGGGCAGAGAAGAGACCAACCTATTTCTGTGTTCCAGGCTTAGTCGGCTATGCACGCCTCTGTCCAGGAGACCAGTATGAGGTATGACCGGGGACCATCCCTAGGAAGGAGGACCCCCGGTAGGAGTGAGGGGTCCTCTAGAGCTCCCTCTGCACCCATTTCTGGGCCTCACCTGCAGGTGCTCCTGCGACTGGGCCGTCAACGGTGGCGGCTAAAGGGCCGGATTGAGCCAGATGACAGCCAGACCTGGGACGAGGAGGAGAAAGTCTTTGTGCCCACCCTGCACGAGAACCTGGAGATCAAGGTAGGGAGGGGCCTAAGGTGGGACCTGGGTGCGGCCTGGCACTCTGGGTGCTGGACTCAGATGCCACATCCCGTCCCCAGGTGACCGAGCTTCGGGGCCTGAGCTCAATGGTGGTGGGCTCTGTGATGTGTGATGTCGCCGACTTCTTCACGGCGCGGCCACAGGTCGTGGTGGTGGACGTCACAGAGCTGGGCACCATCAAGCTGCAGCTGGAGGTGCTGTGGAAGTGAGTGGCCACTGAGCCAGTGCTGCCCTCCCCAGGGCCACCTCAGCCCCCAGGCAGGGGCCTGGCACACCCCAGGCCGGCGCCTCCACAACCATCTGTGTCTTTGTCTTTCTTCACTGCCTGTCATCTCCTGTCCACAGCCAGGTGGGCCTGACCCTTGCTGCGGCCCTAACCCTTCACCCCCCGTCCCTGTGACCTTGAATTCTGACCTTGAATTCTCTCACTTTTCGATACACTGGCCGTGAGAGCCCCGGACGAGCCGGGACACATTCCAGGGCCTCCTCACTTGGTTCTGCAGAGGAGCTTCCCTCTGCCATGATGGCCTCCCGTTGTTAACTGTCCCCCCTGCCACGATGGCCTCCCGTTGTTAACTGTCCCCCCTGCCACGATGGCCTCCCGTTGTTAACTGTCCCCTCTGCCACAATGGCCTCCCGTTGTTAACTGTCCCCGGTTCCCTCCGGTTCAGAGCTGAGTTGTTACCTTGAGTCCCTCTGGGCCCCAGAGTTCAGGAGGAGAAGCGCCTGTGCTGGGGTCGGTACTCTATCCTGTGCCACCTTCAGGGACCTAGAACTTTGTTGTTGGCAGCAGAGCTGTCCCCATGCTGTCCCCAGAGCAGGTGCAGAAGGGGGAAGAGTCAGTTTATGTCAGTCACCTGGGACCCCCTCAAGGGTTAGTGTGGTGGGTGCTAGGCCAGCGACTCCCAGGACCCAGAGTCCTACTGGCTGCAGGTGCCCTCGGGAAGAGGTGCTGTAGATCCCCTGTCTCCAGACCCTTGTGGTGGAACTGGTTTTGGTGTGCCCCGAAGGTGCCGCCTCCTGGCCTCCTCAGCCTCCGTTCCCTTCACTGGGACTATGGGTATTGTTCGGTCTGTTTATGGGAGGTCACAGTGGCTCAGGTGCATTCCATATCTTGGAGCCTTCATTTCCTCCCGTTTTAATAGTGTGACCACAGAATTGTCAGCCGTCAACAGAAGGTTTGTGGGAAGGACACAGCGAGACCTCACACACAGAAGTCAGCTGCCTGTGAGTGCAGAAGATCTAGTCCCGCCTGAGCCCCTGATGGCCTTTGTTCTCCCCTCCAGCCCCCTGGACTCTGAGAGCCTGCTGCTGTCGCCCAGCCCCGTGGGCAGGTTTTCTGTGAGCAGTCGGAAGGGGTCCCTGGGTACCTGGACGCCGCCGAGCACCCCCACCTTCCGGGAAAGATACTACCTGGTGAGCACGCCTGTTCCTGGGAGACAGTGCAGGGTGTGGTCTGTTCAGTCCGGCCTGTTGGGCCTGTTGCGGCTGCAGGGCAGCCTCCGGTGGCTTGCGTCTGCACTGGGGTCTCGGTACTGGCTTGTCTCTGTCGGTGCTCTGCAGACCTGGAGCCATGCTGTGTGAGGGTGACCCGCCCCCATCCATGTCCTTGGCCTTCATCTCTCTGTTAGGACTTAAGGCTTCCAGGAGTGTGATCTGGAGCCTTGCATAGGAAAGCAGCCTGCTCCCTGTGACCTCAGGGACCAGGGTCTCCTCAGTCTCCTCAGCGTCAAGGCCACCCCCTCCTACCTCTCCGGGGGACACTGCCAGCTGTGTGCGTCGGCGCCTTCAGCCTTCCTGGGCGTTGTCCTCAGTACAGTCCCTCACTCACAGGGACCTTTTATTTTAGTGTATGAGTGTATTGCCTGCGTGTATGTAAGTGCATTCGTGTTATGCAATACTGTGGAGGCCAGAAGAGAGCTTAGATCCCCTGGAATTGGAGTTGTAGAGTTAGCTGCCATGTGGGTGCTGGGAATGGAACCCAGGTCCTCTGTGAGAGTAGCCATCTTAACCACTGAGCCATCTCTCTAGCCCCACAGGGACCTTTCTTAACCTGCTCCACCTGCAGTCGCCTGCTTATCTAATAGGCACAGAGGTATTTTTGGGGGTGTGCTATGGCTAGCCGTGGACTGTAAACAGCTCCAGTGGGCACATCTCTCCCAAGCTTGTGTCCCAGGCAGGGTCCCAGGTCGCAGAGCTTGTCTCCCCTTCGGTGTGGACATCAGCACATTCAGGCACCACAGAGGTCGAGACACCCTTCCCAACATAGAGCCTTGAGAGCAGGGACCAGAGCCAGATGAGCCGCCCAGCCGAGCGTGAGAGCTGGGCTCCAGGGTAGGGAGGGGCATCCAGGTGAGCCACTTGTGGAGGGAGAGGGAACTTTCTTTTTAATCAGCCCCCCGCTGTGTGTCTATGTGTGTGTGTGTGTGTGTGTGTGTGTGAGAGAGAGAGAGAGAGAGAGTGTGTGTTTTTTTCTTTTCCTTTTTGAAACAAGGTGTCACTATTAGCCCTGGCTGGTCTGGAAATCACTATGTAGACCAGGCCACCCTCAGGCAGATCCACCTGCCTCTGCATCCCGAGTACTGGGATTAAAGGCATGTGCCTCCATGCTTAGTTATCAGTGGTAATCTTTCTGTTGCAGTATTTGCAATGTTCCGGAGGGATTTGGATGTTGTAACATTGAGTGTTTAGTTCAGAAAATACCTCCTCAGCCAGCCCAGGGGCTCTGGGAGCCTGGAGGAAGCTCTTCACTATTTCAGAGTGGGTAGTAATCGGGAGAGCAGACCTCGTGGCAGCGTAATGCTACTGGGAATGTTCTCACCTGGCGGCTGGGGCCCAGAGTACTGACTGAGAACCGTCTGTGAGCTGTGTGTGTGCACACCTGTAATCCTAGCACTCGGGAGGCTGAGGCATAGCTGCTTCATAGTAAGTTCTATGTCAACCTGGAGCCTCAGGGCAAGATTTTGTCCCAGACAACAAGAAGCTATTGATGGCCAAGAGCCTTGACTCTGCAGCAAGCTGGCTCCTAATTCTACTGTCTGTGCCCCTCTCTGCCGCTGTTTGACCTGAGGCAGGTCACTTAGCCTCTCTGGGCTTCAGTTCCTGTCTCAGAGTAATGAGATCAGCAGCATGGTATGGTGTGGTGAGGTTAAATGAATTACTAACTGCTAAGCATTTAGAGACGTCTGATGAGGACAAGGTGGGCCTACAGCCAGTCACAGGATGCCTTTGCCAAGGGGCAGGAATGTAGGTCTGCTTCTGGGAACTGACTGGTTAGACAGTACCACCCTTATGGGTGTGCTGCAGTACACTGAGCTGACAGGAGGCCCTGCTGCAGCTCAGGAAACACAAAGTGAGGCTGAACACAGGGTCAGGGCTCTCACTTGTTCACTCTGCCGGACTCTGCTCTAGGTCAGATGAGGAGTGGCCCAGTTGATACTGTCCAGGTGGGAAAACTCCAGAGATGCCCTGAAGGATGGGAAGACTCTGGGACAACAAAGTAGACTGGGAGGTGACTGCTAGGCACTAGGGGGCATCCAGGGATAGGTTCCCAGGATGGTGTTGATGAGGGCATGTGTGCGGGAAGGTTTTAGGCAGAGAACACGGTCAGTGCAAAGATCCTGGGGCATGATGGTGAAACAGTGGGGATGAGGCTTCATGGTGTGAGTTAGAGGGGTGACAGGATGTTTTCAGCACCTCTGAGATGCCAGTCTACTTGGCAGCTTTCTCTCATGCAGGAGGCTGAAAAGAGAGCCTCTGTAGGGGTCTTGGCACAGTGTCTGGGGCGGCAGCTGACTGGCTCCTGTGTCCCCCTTCCAGTCTGTCCTACAGCAGCCAGTACGGCAGGCTTTGCTACTGGGTGAGCCCAGGGCCACCTCCATCCTCAGCTACCTGACCAACAGTGAGCTGCGGGGCCCCAGTCTGCGTAGCCGGAGCCAGGAGCTGCTGGAGATGGACTCCTTCAGCTCTGAGGACCCTCGAGACACTGAGACCAGCACATCTGCCTCCACCTCAGATGTGGGGTTCCTGCCCATGCCTCCTGGCCCCACAGCCTGCACAGAAGGGGAGACTCAGGAGGAGCCCCCACCCCTGGGCCTGCTGCCAGGCCTGGCTCACCCTGCAGAGGGCACGCTTGTGGAGCGGCCTGGCTGGAGAGACTTGGGAGCGGAGAGCCTGGCTCCACTGCCAGTCACCCCCGTCCACAGCTGTGTGGTGCAACCAAGCCGGAGGGGCCAGGAGGAAGGAGCTGTGGGGGACCGAGTGGAGGGGGCCCTGCAGGAGGTGCTGGAGGTGCTGAGGTCTGCAGACCCCTCTCAGCCCCAGCTCCGGGAGCTGGAGTACCAGGTCCTCAGCCTCAGGGACCGGCTGAAGGTATGCCCACCCCACACCGGACAGCATCCCCGCTCTGCTGATGGGAACAGGCACGGGGCCCACCCAGCCCACACCAGCATCCCCGCCTCGCCGCTGTGTGACCTGGGTGGGCAGAGTCTCTCTCGGCCTCAGTTTCCTCACTTGTCCAGGCTGGGGAGAAAAGTATCAAGGGCAGGCCGGGGCTCACAGAGAGTAACTTGCTCTATGTCCAGCCAGAGTCTGGCTCCATCGAGAATCTTCTGACATGGGTGGATGACAGATGTTGAAGCTTTGGATTAAGAATTTGGGGCCAGAGCCGGCCAGCCTCATCTACACACCCACCCAGAACCTTCTCCTTCCCGGAGCTGCTGACCTGAACAGAGCGTTCTTTTCTGTTTACATTTTTGAATACATAAAATAAAATGTAGAATCCTGCTGAAGACCCCCCTATTTTGTGTAAGACACACTTTTGCTCTGAACTCTGAACCTCTTCAGATCCCCTTTAAATATTATATTTTTGTCTTACTCTAACCTTGACCTCACGGTCCACGTCAACACAGGTGACATTCCCATGTTTCATCTCGTATCTAGTGTCTTGAGAAAGCCCTCACTGCTTCTTAGCCGACAAAGGCCCTGCCTGAACATTTCAAGAAAAAGAATCTGAGGAAGACTGTCACCTTGTTGTACCTTTTCAGTGTTTACACGTGGAAGCGCAGACACACACTTCTGTCACTTTTCTATATTGAAAAATCATATCCACGTTGCCTAAACATCCTTTGATGATGCAGTAATTTAAAACATCAACAGAAACCTCTCTGTCAGCAGTGTAACCAAGAACAATAAAAACAACCACACGTCCTGTTTTCGGTTTGACTTTATAAAGAGAAGTCATTCATAGACCCTTTTATATACTGTGGGTGCTTTTTAAGGAAGGGTTTCAATCTCACTAAGAGGCCCAGGATGGCTTTGAACTTGAGATCTCCCTATCTCAGCCTTACAAGGCTGATATTTCACAGATGTGCCACCTTGCCTGGATCATTTGCACACAAAGATTTTTGTTATTTATTTTTATTTATGTATATCTATGTGTCTACATGTATGTATGTATGTGCATGTGTGTTCAAGTGTCCAAGAGGTCAGAAGAGGGCACTGGGTCCTCTGGAGCAGTGGTGGACTGTCCCCCGTGGTGCTGGGAACCAAATTTGAGTCCTCTGCAAGAACAGCAAGCACTCTTAAGTGCTGAGCCATCGCTCCAGGCTCTTATACACAGATACACAGACACACATGACAACCCAGACACCCACACACAGAGACACACACAGGCACATACATAGACATATACAGAGTCACAGACACACACCAGCACACACATAGACACATATAGACATACACAGGCACATACACAGACATACACACACAAGAAGTCTTCTCCTTCACACATCTCTTTAGTTTGTTTGTTTGTTTGGAACAGGGTCTCCCTATAGTACTAGCTGACCTAGAACTCACTGTGTAGATCAGGCTAGCCCTGATCTCACAGAGCTCCATCTGCCTCTGCCTCTGGAGTGCTGGGATTAAGGGCATTTGATCACACATCTTTTTTGGAATTCATCTCCTTGCTGAGTTATGTGGACTGGGATCAGCACACAGGCTCTTTGGCTGTTCTTTTGGGGGCTATACAATGGCAGAAAACAAAACTAAGTTGTCCAGCATGCACCTTCTAGGATGAAGTGGAACGACATAGGTGATGCCTCCTTGCCTTGATGTGGCAAAAAGTGTGACGGAAAAAGTCCGTGTTAGGCAGGAGCCCAAGGGGTAACACATCAATATTTACGAAATAAACTGTCTCCAGGGGAGACGGCTCAGCCAGTAATGTGCTTGCCACACAAGTACAGGGTCTTGAGTTCAATCCCTAGAACCCTCATAAAAAGCCAGGCATGGTGGTATGCGTTTGTGACCCCAGCATTGGGGAGCTGTAGACAGGAGCATCCCCGGGGCTCGCTGGCCAGCCAGCCCAGCCTAACTGGTAAGAACCCTGTCTAAAAAGCGGAACAAAAAATCTAAGGTGATGGCTCCTAAGGAATGGCCCCTAAGGTTGTCCTCCGGCCACACCCGTACATGTGCACCCCTCCATGTGGACACACACGCAACACACACCCACACATGTGCACCCCTCCACATAGACACACATGCAACACACACCCATACATGTGCACCCCTCCACATGGACACACACGCAACACACACCCACACATGTGCACCCCTCCACGTGGACACACACGCAAAGAAAAGCTTGGCATCTTTAAATGCACACACAGGTTTGTACTGATTGGCTGATGAAAGAGCCAGTGCAGAGCCCAGGAGTTCAAGAGAACCTGACCCAAGGTTACCCCCTAGGCACCATGGGTCAGCCTTTGCTAATTTCATGTTTTTGCTGGCACAACTACCTTAAATAACAAGAACCATCTGTGTCCAGTGTACATGTGTGCACATGAGGACTTGCAGAGTTTTGTTTCATGGAAGTGAAGTCTTTACGGTCAAGCCTTTTCTTTTTTTGTCATTCACGATTTCTGTCTGTAGGCTCACATTTTCCTGGCACCTCTGGGGGGCTGAGCTTGAGGGGTGGTCAGTGTGGCGCAGGCATGGTGTGCTCCGTACGGGAGGGAGCCAAGCCCTGCAGTCAGCCTGGGGTTGGAGGCAGGATAACAAGGGTCTCTAGGAGCCAGACTGCACGGGAGGCTCCAGTGACTGGAGCAGTGGCAGGAGGTGGCTCTTGTAGGCAGCTCTCCTATGGCTTCTGAGCCCCTGAGGGTGTTTGACCATGCCCGAAGGTGGAACACAGGTTTCTAGATTTGCTTAGAAATGAAATTTTGAGCCGCTGGGCAGCGAGACTGGTCTCCGGTACCCACAGGGCAGGTGCCATCCGCACAGGGTGGTGTCTCCTTGTGGGGAGCCCGTGTGCCTGACACTCCTGGGTGTCTCTTCCTGCTTGCCCCATGGGTGTTGGGGACCCAGATGAGTCTTTCAGATCCAGTTCCCTTGTGATCGTCACTGTGTCTTAGGCACTTGGGTGAGAACCAGAAATGGCATGTCGCAGGCATGTCCCACCGGGACTTGAGCCATCACTGGCTCATGCTAGGGTTGTATGTGGGGCTGTGACCTGAATGGCGTTAGGCTACCCTGAGCCCCAGCACCCTGGTTGGGAGCTGGGTGGCAGAGCCTTCACTCTGGTGTTTGTTCACAGCCCCGTGGGGCACAGCGGGAGCCTGTGTCTGCACAGAGCCTGATGGACTGCATCCTGGAGAGCTTCGCCTTCCTGAATGCTGACCTTGCCAGTGATGAACTGTCCCTGTTTGAAGGTTCTCAGGCTCCTGGGTGAGTGCATCCCCAGTGGGGACCCCTCTGGGCTGCCATAACTCTTGGCCCCATCACATGTAGATTTATTATTCCTGGTGCCTGTCCATGTCACATCTCCTCAGAGCAGGCCTTCGTAGCTATTGAGGGAATGAGAAAGTACACCCAACCCCTAGCCTCCCATTGCACTAAATGGTCTTTCAAAATCTCATGAGGAGAGATGGCTTAGCCATTAAAGGTTCCCAAACTGAACATCAAGAAACCTCTGACAGTAACGGAGGCCACCCAATAAGCCCCTGGCCTTGACCTCATTTTTTCCACACTGACCAACCTCCCTAAAACCACCTTCTCCTCTCTGTCCTGCCCTGGTCACACTGTCTCCACACCTCCTGCCTTGGTCAGGCTGGGGCTCAGGGCCCTTCCTGCTGCCAGACCGCAGCATCCAGAAGGGCACAGCTTCCACCACTTCCTCCCGCCCAGTGGTCCCACAGGGCAGGCACCAAGTCTAAGCCAGGGTTCCACTCTCCGTGAACTTTGGAGAGTGGTTGGACTTGTTGGGGCCCAGCTCTGCCCTTGTTGGCTGGATACCAGGCATCTTGCTCACTCAGACATCCCCACCCTGAGCCAGGGCTTCCTGTCCACTTTATAGAAGAGCAAATCAAGGCTCCAGGGGCAACATGCCCAGAATCACAGAACAGGGTTGGTTAGAACCTCTGGTCACTCTGGGAAGCTCCACCCTCTGCACCTGTTTGACCGTCAACCTGTTTCCTTCTTCCGGGATCGCACCCACTCCGTGCCCCTGGGACCTGAAACTGGCTTCTCTGATCTGGAGCTCTCTTGGGAGGAGGAGGTCCCTCTGCTGACGCCAAAGGTCATCTACTTCTTCTCTGTCCCCTCAGGAAGGACAGTCCTCCACCCCCTCGGCCATCATTGAAGGTGTCACCCAACGAGCTCACAGCTGGAGCCCCCGAGCTGGACTTGCTGCTTACAGTTCACCTCAAAGTCTGCAAGGCCTTGCTGCAGGTGGCTGGGCTCAGCTGGGCCTGCAGACTGGGTTGAAGGTGTGGGAAAGCCTGTGGTGGGGTAGGAAGTCCACATCCTGCAGGAGGTGGAGAGACGCTAACCCTCCAGGCAGTCAAGCCCCAGACTGAGGCTGTGTCATCGTTCTATAGCTGCTAGAGTGCCCCCACTCCCACCCCGTCCCAACCAGCACAGCCGTAGTCAAATGCTTTAAACTGAGTACTGTCATGGTGGGCTTCAGGCTGAACTGCTCAGGGGTTCTGATGCTATCACGCCTAGCCCTCTGTCCACTACTCTATGATGGTAACTGACTGAATTTTCCAGCAGACTGGCCTCTTCTAGGGGCAAAGGTGGCCCCTGGGGATTCAGTTTAGTGGAGGGGAAGTCCCCAGGTCACCTCTGGGACAATGTGGCTGTGGGCAGCTGGGAACTGCAGCACGAGGGCTAACCTCAGAGGGCAGGCCAGGCTAACCCGAACATCTCAAACTTCTAGAAACTGGCCTCCCCTAATCTGTCAAGGATGGTCGAGGATTGCCTCCTGGAGGAAGTCATACAGCAAAAGCAGACCCTAGAGGTGCTGTCTGACCTTGACTTAGAGAAGGTCAGCAAGGCAACGTCCATTGATGAGAGTAAGTCACACCGGCCACAGCCCACCAGGCACTACATGAGGCAACTGGTATAGGCCCCCAGGGCCCGCCCTCCTTCCTGGCCCTCCTTCCCCACCCTCCTTCCCCATCCTCCACTGATGGACAGGTTCCACATGAGCTTGCACTTGTGCCCTGAAGTCTGCAGATGGGACCAGGGAAGGCGCTGAGATAGGGCCACTCCTTCTGGGTCATTTTGACTTGGGCCTGAGGGAGGGTCCCCAAGTTGGGTCACCTGCCCTGACTTCAACCTTGGGTCCCGGTGGAGGAAGGTCTATGGTGCCTGTGGCTGCTCCTGGTCAGGGTGCTCAGCCACGGCCACCTCTCAGTCATTCCCCAGGCTTCTCGAAAGAAGGGCGGGCTAGCGCTGTGGAGAAGCTGTACACAGCCCGGTGGGGTCCTGGCCTGCCCTGCCAGCACTCTCCTGAGCCAGCTCAAGAAGATGTTCCTGTATCGAGTCCGCGGGAAGTACCCAGGCCAGCTGGAAATAGGTAGTGTCCTCCCCGTTGTGAGCACCCTGGACATCTCTGTGAGTGTCGCAGGGTCTTCCTCCCTTGGAGGAGTGGGCTGAGTGAGTGTTGACGATTGTCTGGGGACACGTACTGTGTCCTCTTGGAGTGCTTTAACAGGGTCAAAGACCATTGTTAGAAGGGTGTGCAGGCAAGATGTGATCCAGGCCTCCTCAGACTCTGGGCTGGACTCTGTGTTGGCAGTTGGTGGTTTTGCTGTTAAATGAGGATGGCAGTTGCATCCAGCTGGCAACTTTTGAGGGTTGAAGTGTCTTTCACTCTCCAGGCTGCTTGTTGCAAGTGATTTCCGGGCTCCGGGATCTGAGAGGCGGAGTTCATTGTGGTACTGCCTAGCCGGTGGGTTCTTTCCGTCAATTAAGGAATTAAAAGACAGGAAACCATTTCACAAAGTGAAAGTGAAATTTATTGGCAACACTTACAGACTTCTTAGGTAGACAGGGCCTAAGAACTGGTGACTCTGTGGGGGCCTCACTGAGATGCGCCATGGCTGGACTCTCTTCCCCATAATCACTCTTACTTGACACAGTCCTGTTCATTGAGAGGCCAGCTGAGGCCTCTCATAGCTTTTTCCTCTGCCAGTGTGTCGCAGGCTCCTGGAGCAGGTGGTCAGCTATGGTGGTCTGCTGCCCACAGCTGGGCTCCCAGAAGAGCAGACAGTCACCTGGTTCCAGTTCCACAGCTACCTGCAGCGGCAGAGTGTCACCGACCTGGAGAAGCACCTGGCCCAGCTCACCAAGGAAGGTAGCTGCAGGGCTGGTTGATCGTCACAGCAGTCCTGGGGACCCCTTTGTCCCCTCTGGCCCTCGGGTCACAATTCTGAGCCACAGCAACTCTCCCTTTGACTGTTAGAAGAACTAGGAGGGAAGAGACTCCAGTCAGCTAACCGGGCAATCAGCAGGCGGGGCAAAGCCCAGCCCAGAGCCGCAGAGATGGGCAGGGACAGGCCCGGCTGGCCAGGTGCCCTGGAGGTCTGGGCTTGGTTTTTCTGTTATTTTTAGAATCAGGGTCTCAGCACAGAGCCCAGGCTGACCTTGAACTTACTATCCTCCTGCCTCAGCCTCCCAAGTGCTGGATCACAGGTGCACACGTCCCGGCTGAGCTGTGGTTCTGTTAATTTTCAGGGTGTGTCTGGTCGCATTGCAGAAGTGTCTGAGTCCTTTGAGGGTGTTTGGGGGGCCTTGGTTCTAGCTCCTGCCCGGAGCTGCTTTTGAACCTCACAGGGCTGTCTTTCCCTGTCTCTCAGTTACGCTCATTGAGGAGCTGCACTGTGCAAGCCCAGTCAAGGCCGTGAGGAAGCTGCATGGGAAGCGTTTGGGCCAGCTCCAGCCCCTGCCCCAGACACTGCGAGCCTGGGCACTCCTGCAGCTAGACGGGCCCCCCAGGCTGTGCAGAGCAGCCAGTGCACGCCTGGCCAGTGCAGCCAAGGATAGACGCTTCCGGGAGAAGGTATGGTACGTGTGTCAGAGAGAGAGAGAGAGAGAGAGAGAGAGAGAGAGAGAGAATGAGAGAGAGAGAGACCATGTGTGTACCCATGCCTCCTGGCTGGGTATACTCCTGTGCAAAAATGTGACAGGGACTATGTTCACTGTAAGGTTTGGGGTCTGCATACTCCAAGGAGTCTGGGCACGGCCTGGGGTCACGAGGTTAATGTGAGGGGCTCACAGCCTTGCTCATGGGGTAGTCTCTGAGTCTATGCAGTGTTGTTCTTGTTAACATCTAATTAATTATCGTGTGTATGTATGTGTGCACTTACATACAGATCAAGCAGCAGTCGGTTTCTCCCTTCACAACGTGGGCTCTGGGGATTGAACTAAGGGTGTGAGGCTTGGCCCCAGGGACCTTTACCCACTGGAACCATCTTGCTGGTCCTTCCTTGCCCTCTTTTTCTTTCAATTGACACTTGTGTTAGCTGAACATGTCACGTTTGATCCATTTGGAAACCCAGAGACGCCATTCTCTGGATCTGTTAACTGTCACCTATTTTAGGCAAACACTGGGACTTTCTGGTGCCCGAGTTTCTTGTAATCAAAGCTTCCCCTCCTTCCCTGAGGAGATTCATCTCTTAAGGAGTTTGTTCCATATCATCTAGACTTTGCTAAGCACGTGGTAAGGGGTGACGTGTCTGTCTTCTGGGGTTTGGAACGCTCATTTGCTGGCGGGCTTCCCTGGGCACAGGCGGTGTGTGATTCTTTGTTCCTGTAGTGAACATCTCCAGCTTGTGGCATGGGAGGCCCTGGGAAGGGTGGGTGCTCCCTTTTGGGTTAGAAATAGGTGAACACACAATGTCCCCACACTGCTGTGTCCCGGGATTCCCGTGCCCCACAGCTCAGCACTTTGAACCGTCTTCCTGAGACGTGGCTGATTGTTTTATGAAGTGCTGGGCTTGGCACATCCTAATGCCATGCTCCACTACAAAGATAACTATGCACTCTTACAATGCCCAATTAGCATTCTTTCACCAGCACTGGGCACAGGTCCCTTGGTGGCAACTCTGTGCCTAGGCCATCCATCCTCATCGTTGCAGTTAGGGGTGGCGTGACCACCGGCCCTAGTCAGCTCTCCCTGACAGTGACAATACAAGGCTCCCCTGCGGGGAGGGCCGCCACTTCATGAAGCCAGCTCCAGATCCGGTGTCACTGGGCTGTTAGCTCCAGAGAGGTGCTGGGACTTGGTTGTGGGACCTGGGTGTAACTGAGGAGCTGTGTGCAGACCTGAGGGTGGAATGGGCCTGGGAGCAGCCCGACCACCTCCACCCCATGAGCATGGCCTGTGCTCTGCTACCCTTCTGGGCTGGCCATGTGATTTACTGAGCGAGATGTTTAGAAGCATAGCTGAAGAATGCTATTCAGAGTCTTGGGGGCTAAGTTCATCCTGATGATCTACCTGACCCGATGACTGACAGGTCTTCCCCCTCTCCTTAAGAGAAGGGTGAGCTAAGCTGGGCTCATTGGAGCACCTAATGGGTGGGTGGCCTTGCCTGTCCTGACCCATCTGTCTAATCACGGTCCCTCCCCCCAGGCTCTGCTGTTCTACACCAACGCCTTGAACGACAGCGACGCCAGACTCCAGCAGGCAGCGTGCACGGCACTGCAGCAGCTTGGGGTGAGTCTGCCGCATCTTCTCTAGTGACTGACAGGAGGCCACCCGTGGAAGGCTGAAGTAGCAGCTTCAAAATGCTCCCACTGGAGTGGGGGGTCACCCCCGGCAGAAGGACCCCAGGAGATTTAGAGGAGCAAGCTAGACCCCCACAAGTCCAACAGCAGTCGCCACGCCAAGGAACTCCCAGATGAGAAAAACAACCATAAATGTAAACATAAAAGTTGCCTGTCACCCTGGCCTTTAGCAGAAGTGACCACATCACCCTGGCCTTTAGTAGAAGTGCCCACAACCTTCTGTATATTTTCTTTTTGCTTGTGGGTAGGTGTGTTCTTTGAAAACTGATATTAAATGTGGCTTAAAAAGTTGGGGCTGGAGAGATGGCTCAGTGGCTAAGAGCACTGGCTGTTCTTGCAGAGGACCTGGGTTCGGTTCCCAGCACCCACATGACAGCTAACAACCATCTATTAACTCCAGTTCCATGGGCTCTGATGCCCTCTTCTGACCGCCACAGGCATCACATGACATAGGTGCACTTACATTCTTGCAGGCAATAAATTCATACATAAAAGTAACAAAATAAATATTTTAAAAAGTGAACCAAGGGGTTGAAGAGATGGCTCAGCAGGACCCATTTGGTTCCCAGCACACATGACAGCTAACAACCGTCTGTAACTCCAGTCACAGAGGAGCTGATGCCCTCTTCTGGCCTCTGCTGGCACTAGGCATGGCACATGCAGGCAAAACACAGAAAATACAAATAATTCTTTGTTTTTGAGACAGGGTCTCCTTATAGCCACATCTGGCCTAGAACCTACTTCACAGGCCAGCCTCTGCCTCCTAAGTACTGGGATTAAAGACACACACCCCAATGCTAGGCATATAAAATAAACCTTTAAAAAACAAAGTCAGTGCTGCTTGCCTGCAAGCACGAGACCTGAGTTCATTCCCTAAACGCATATAAAAATTCTGGGTGTGACAGTGCACATGTGTAACCCCTGTGCTGGAGAGGCAGCAATAGGTGGGTCCTGGGGCCAGTCAGCCAGCCCAGCCCAACGGATGAGCTCCAGGCCACCGAGAGATCCTGACTCAAAACACCAGGTGGATGGTTTCCCTGAAGGTGACCCAGTTCCTCTAGCTTCCACATGCATGGGAACATACATGCAGCTATACACATACGCACCTGTACATACATGCACACGTGCCAAAAAAAATGAACAACATAAGAATTAGACTAAGAACATGCTGAGTTCTTTATGAAGGGTCTAGTAAGTGTGTACCTTGATTTAACCTCCTCATCCTCTGCCATAGAAGATAGTTCATCCATTAAAAAAAAAAAAAAGGCCAGGTGTGATGGCACATACCCAAGATCCCAGTGCATGGGGAGCTGAGGCAGGAGGAGCTGGGGTTCTAGGTCATAAATAACTAATGCCACTGAGCTTTTCTGTGCACAAGCCTTTTTTAAAAGGCCGCATGGGTTTCTACCATCTCCTTGGGCTGGACAACTCAGGCATTACTTTAGGGCTAAGGAATGTGAATGTCTTTGAACGTCCTCACTTCCACTCCGTGGATGTGATGGGACATATCACCCAACTCTGGCTGGGAATCCTCATGGTAACGACCTCACTGCCCACTTGTTAGATGGGAGTTGGCCCAGTGCAGATAAAGTGTCCTGGTCCTACTGTTCTGAGATGACCCAAGAGGGCCTCCTGGAGGTACGCCTGCTGTAGCTTGGGAGGAGTACTGTCTGCAGCTGTGTGGTTCTCTTGAGAGTCCGGAGGGGAAGGGAGATGAGCCAGGAGGTAGCCAGGCCCAGAAGCAGGGCTTGTTGCTAGGTGTCCATATACAAGCTCATTTAGCAGCCACCTTGATTGCTGACCTACATCAGGGCTTGAGGGACACATCGGGAGCCAGGAGGCCTCCGGAAAAGGCAGGGCCAGGCCCTGGTGGCCATTCTGGAGAAGACACTCTCTGCTGCCTAACAGAACCTTATTCTCCTGGCCTCAAATAGGGGATCGAGAGCATTGACCAGATCGCCAGCCTGTGCCAGTCTGACCTGGAAGTTGTGCGGGCGGCAGCTCGGGAAGCCACACTGTCATTTGGTAAAGTGCGGTCATGTGCGGTACTGTGGCCCCAGGGTTCTAGTGGAGACGGATGAGGGGAGGCCACCCTTGGGGACCTCCTAGAGGGACCACTAGAGACCCTTCCACAAGTCACCGCCATGCTTAGCAGCCTCTGCCCAGGGTAGCCTTTCTTCACAGCAGGCTGGCAACAAGGGTTTTATTTTCTACTTACGCTTCAGTTTATGGCCCTTGGGGGGAGGCAGGCACAGCGGGGCCATGCCAACACACATCACAGCTGTGGGCAGGCGTAATCCATCCAGTCGCCAGCAGGGGGCTCCCCCAACACTCCTGCCCTGTCCCTCTGCAGTCACCCAGAACCATGTGCTAAGGGCACCTGGCGAGATGGGGCTCGGAGGTGGTGACAGCCAGTGACAACCCTCTCTGTATTTCAGGTGAGAGGGGACGCCTAGCTTTTGAGAAGATGGGCAAACTTCACTCAGAACAAAGAGAAGTCTTCCTTCACGAGGCAGATGTTGAAATCACAGTATTTTAAAAAGCTGCGGCCGAGGGGCTCCAATCTGGCATTTGTCTTCTGTGCCGCCCAGCTCCACGGTGCCTTAGTTCTGGCCAGGGAACACCAGGCGCTCCCTCACAAGTGTGAGTTGGCCAAGGCGGCTGCCTGCGGCTTGGGTCACAGACTCGGCCAAGGGGCACAGTCAGGGATTCACAGAGCAGGTGGAAGTAGCGTGTGGCACCCGGAGACTGTGGCCTCCACGAGCTGTTTCTGCCTCGAGCCTGGCTGGCCTACCCTGGCACAGAGCCAGGGCAGCTGGTGCTGTCCACATAGAAAGGGGCCCAGGCCAGGGAGCTGAGGCAGTGCACACAGGCGCCGAGATAGTGTGTGAGAAGTGTGAGCTCCTCACACGCTCTGGGACAGAGCTCCTCATCCACTAACTCACGCAGCCCGCTGACTGGAAGGCCAGCTAGCTGCGGTGAATGGAAGGCTGCCATGGCTCCGGTCACTTCAATACCAGCTAGCTGCCAAGTCAGGGACAGGCGGAGGCTTGAAGTCAAGGCTTCCACAACCCTGATTCTTAGCCCAACTGTGGCTCAAGCACCAGCTTGGCCTGACAGCAGCCGGCCAAGGGCCTTCCGTTCCGAGTTCAGAAGCGCAGGAAAGATGACCGGCTGAGGAATCCTGAGCCTTCCAAGCAGGAACATCACTTGCTCTGGCCCTGCAAACTCAATGGGATCCAACCTGCGATGCACATCAACCTCAAGAAGTCAAATGAGCTGCTTCAGAAGCCAGAACTAGTGTGAAGGATTTCACTGAGGCTGCTGTGCAGAAACATGAGCTTCCAGTTTAAATACATTGAAATCAAACCCAAACCAGCAAAGCCCAGCATCCCGAGCCTATGAAGCTGAGGCTCCAAATGGCAGTGACAGACCCTCCCTTTAGCCTTCCTGTGGATGGTGTGCTCTGTGCTTTAATTTGTATTTATTGGCCTTATTCATATGTCCATTTTCTGAAATCTCAATGAAAACACACTTAAGGCATGTTTTACTTTTGTCCCCAAAGCAGACAATGCTGTGTCCACCAAGCCACTGCCCTCTGCACTCTCCCATCCCGGGCACAGTGTGGCATGGCGGGGGGTGGCCCAGGACACTGGTCTCTGCAGGATGCCCCAGGGATCCTCCCCATACTCGATTCCCAAGGTCCATGGCTGCTGCCTCCCTGGACAGCTTGGGGACATCCCAGGCTCTCTCAAGCCTTTCACCCCACTGGATTTCAGCCTCAAAGTGATAAACTTAGTCACCTTGTCATGTGGGTGCTCTGCCTCTTGAAAGCTTCAGACACCATTTTCATACCTGAAGTTTTTGACTGGGACAGTGGCAGGATGTCATGATCGTTCTATGGTGTGGACTGTTGGCGCCAAGGGCAGCTGTGAATCCCTGAGGACGTGAAGCAGTGTCACTGTGCAAGCCTAATGTCACCCTTTTAATGGGTGTACTGCTTGCATGTATGTAAGTGCACGAGTGTCATGCAGTGCCCGTGGAGGTCAGAAGAGGGTGTCGGATCCCCTGGAACTGGAGTTATGGATGGTTTTTAGCCACTTACGGGTGCTGGGAATTGAACCCGGGTGCTCTGCAAGAATAGCCAGTGCTTTTAACCACTGAACCATCCCTCCAGCCCCTGGTGTAACTTCTGACAGGAAGTCAGTTACCTGGGGGCTCTCTGTGTTCATTTTGTACACAAAAGGAAGGTTATACTATTTTTATGTGTTTCATTTTCTCTAAAACAAATGCACACGAGATGTGACTTTAAGGCTGTCCTCAGCCCTGGTGACCACGGTGTCTGACATCAGCTGGCTAAGGGGTGGTTTGCAGGCTGAAACAGGAATTTCAATGCCTGAGTCTTGTTAAGGCACAGAAGGTCCCAGACATTCAAAGGATGGGTTCTTTTTTAAAAAAGAGTTACTTTTATTATTTTGTGGGCTGGAATGATGGCTCAGTGGTTAAGAACTCTGGCTCTTCTTACAGAAGACCAAGGTTCGAATCCCAGCACCCACATGGCAGCTAACTGTCCATAACTCCAGTTTTAGGAGATCCGACATCCACTTCTGACCTCTACAGACATTGCGTGACACAAGTGCGCTTACATATGTGCAGGCAACATATACATAAATTATAATTTTTAAAAGTTACTATTATTTTTAATTATGAGCATATGTATGTCTGTGTTTGCGTGAGTGCAGGGCCCTCAGAGGCCACAACAGGATGTCGGATCGCCTGGAGCTGGAGTTACAGGCACAGTTGCCTGACATCTGGAAGAACAGGAAGCTTCCTTAACTGCTGAGTCATCTCTCCAGTTCCCAAAGGTGGGTTCTTGAAGGAATGGTGCAGAGGCCCTAAGTGTCCCACAAACTCTGCAGCAAAGAAAGGCCAGCCAGCCACTGGCATACATACCCAGAGCCCTCTAGCCCACACAACAGATATCTGCTTCACATCCGTGGAAACAGACGGTGCCTCTCCTGCTTCAGGTCTGTTGGTCAAGAAATGGGAAGCACCTCACATCCACATTCTTTAGAAAAAAAAACAATTTATTGTTGCAACTGAAATGCAAACCCATTGCAGATATGGAAAGTTGGAACACGGTGCAGCCTGACAGTTCTGTGAGGTCACACAGAAGACCCTGAGATGCCCCCACCTGGGCACGCACTCACGCACCCACACCTGGAAGATATTGTACTGAAACACCTCATTTTTTGTTGTTGTTCATTTTTATTGTAAAAATGGTTTATTATTCCATGGCCATTGTAAAAAAATTGACCTGCTGAGTAAATATTGGCTTAAGGCATGCAGCAGAGCGGCTAGCTACCTCTTCAACAGGTGACGGGGCCCAGAGCCATCTGTTCCCGAAGACACGGGGCTACTAGGACATCTGTCTAGAAGGCTACTGTACACTTCCACTATTACAGACACAAGCCAACTGCTCCTAGCCTGGACCCCGGCCACGCCATGCCTCCCTGGGTCTCTGCCACAGTCCCTGCCAGAGTGGCTCTGCGCTGGCTTCTCTGGGTGAAAGGCAAAATGTGAAATGCTGGCAAGAGGCAGCTTGGAGCTCCAGCTGCCTTCACTTCTTATTTAAACAGCCACTTGATGTGGAGGCCTTAAGTTCCCTTGCAGGAAGTCATGAGCACCATCAGTCCCATGGGGCTCAAGAGTGGCACACCTCTGGGCAAGGTGACCTGGGACAGCGATGGCAGCAGGTTGACCGAGTGAGGACTGTCACCCCGGTGGTGTCCAGGAGGGTGCTTCCCACAGCTGCCCAACCCTCACCTGCTCCAGGAGCGTGGACTGGGAAGGGAGAAGGCTGATCCCAGGGGAACCCTGCTTGTCTAATGTCCAGGGCGTGAGGTGTGCAGCTGTCCATACCCCTGGAATGTCTGATACAGCGGGGCCTGGCTGCACCAGGCCAGGCCAGAAAGTTACAGGAGTGTCCCACCAGGAAAGAGGCCAGGATCTGTCACTGGAAGGCAACACTGTTCTGGCGAGGAGTGGCGGTCACTGCAGCAACGGCCACGTCTGGTCAGATGATGCAGAGGCAGCTGGACAGGGGCCATCAGTGAATGGGCATCTAAGTTTCTCACATCAAACACATGGCACTAAGCCCAGACAGGAGACCTCCAATGTTTTCTAACTCACAGGAAAAGCAGGTGCTGAGAGCAGGTTCTAGCACGTCATGGGAGAGGCTGGGTCCCGGTCGTTATACACCACCAGGCTTCGTAAACAGCCATGGTCCCTTACACACTACCACTCCATGTTGCAGATCACGTCCAATACCTGAAGCTCCTGCTCCCAGCCCCAGGCCAAGGAGTCCTGTGCTTCCAGCTCAGCCCAAGAATTGATTTGTTATCGTACTTGATGGAGCCTTGGGTGCCAGGCTGACATCAAAACAGCTTACATATCAATTTAAGGAAATGCTCGCGCAGTGTGGTGCCTCGGGGGGAAACAGAGAGAATAAATAGAGTGGATGGAGGGGCGTGCCGGGCCACCGCTGGGATGCGCAGGTGGTGGGGGGCACACCTGCGTGGGCCACTGTTCTGCCTGTTTTCCTTTGCTCTCCTCAGAATGGAGGTGGACTTGGACTTGGTACCAGAGGGAAGGGAGCAGAAGGATGAAGCAGGAGAACGTGTCCTTCCAGCTTGCGTCCCCATCGCCTCTCTACCCTGCTGGTAAAGCAGCTCTGTGGGCAGACAGGGGCTGGAGGTCAGGCTGTATGCTGCTGCTTGAACAGGAACCAGACTGAAAGCAAATGGTTCCAGTAAGCCTAGAGCTACCTAGTGATACAACCCTGGGCACACCAGCTGTGAGGGAGCCACAGGCCAAGTGCTCTTAAAAATCACCACTAAAGAAAAATCTGATGCATGAGAGACAGTCACCTGAACAGGACGCGATGTGTGAAAGGTGGTGAAACACTGACAGGCCGTCCCCCTGGCGCCACGGTCCCCCTGATCACCTGCACACTTGACCTTCGGGGTTTGGGCTTGACTGCTGTGGCACTTACTTTCCAAATGAAGTGGAAACTGCTGTGAGGAATGCTGGCGGCCACCTGGTCGTGACTTGACCACCTGACCCTGAGGCAGGGCCCTCGAGGAAACCCATTCAGAGACGCGATGACGAGGGCCATGCCTGAGAAGGTGGCCAACACAGGAGGCCAGTGGAGATGCTTGCTGAAAAGCAGGAGGGACAGCCTGAGCAAGCAGAGCCAGCCTGTGCTGTTTCTCTCCTCACAACAGGGTAGCTCCTGGGCACTGCCAGGCTCATGGCTGGCATCCAGACTCGGGATGCACGGGGCGAGGGCTGCCAAACCAGCAAGAGCCATTTACATTCGTGACAGTTTGGGAATTGTTCCCTGGGAAATCAACGTAAACTGTGAGTCAGATTGCAGCACGGAGGGTGTAAGAACACTCCCTGAGTGCCCAGCATCTTTGTTTTCTTTTCCTTTTTCCAGAAATAACAAAAACCTGCTTTTATAAAGGTTAAAAACAACAATGTGTTGTAATTCTATTTTTTTCAAAAACAAACGAACCAGAGAAAGAGAGGGAGAGAGGTGAGAGTGAGCACATGACGTATTTGGCATTTTCTCTACTTCTCCTGAACAGTTAAGGCCCTGAGATTAGACGCCTGTATTCTTGGGACCACAGGGCTCCTTCAAACCCCAGCGGATGCTGCGTCCTCTGGTCAGCCCTTCAGTTCCACTGTGGGCTGGCAAGCTGCTCCTCCAAGGCGGCCTCAGACGCTCCGCAGACCAAATCCTAATGCAGAGCGAACAGTAACACGGTGGCAAAAAGTGCCTCCTGCGCGCCTCGCCAACATGTCCGTCAGTGAAAACATACCCGGTAGCAGAGGTACGCGCCAGTGGCCAGCACCGTGGCCATGCACACGTTGACCAGGAGGGGCTTCCAGTGAGCCGGTGGGTGTGCCTTCTCCTCCATGGGTGGGGATGACCCTCCCTCGGTGGGGACAGCCGCCTGGGTGCCTCGTAGACCTCCACGCACCATTCGTTTCCGAACTTCAGTGTCTTGACTCGTGCTGTGGAGAGAGACAGAGGAGAGTTGCTCTCCTTGGGAAGAGATAACAAGGGTGCTCTGACGAAGGAGTTCCGGTGAAAAGCAAGCCCGACTGCTGCGGGGAGGCCAGGGTGCACAGCAGCCTGTCCAGCTCCCAGGGCCTCAGGCAGCATTCCAAGCCAGAGCTGGGTTTAATGTGAGGATTAATTCAGCCTGTGGCCCCCTAGTGTGCGTGGTCCAGTGCAGAGGCAAGTGCTCAGCTCCCACCACGGGGCACCAGATCCACACCCAGTGCAGGGAAACATGGCTGCCCCAGTGCCAGTAAACTGCCTGCTGTGCCTTCTCAGGAGCACAGGGAGGCTACAGTGGACACAGCGAGGCCACTCCTCTGCACTCTGTGAGCACTTCCAGAAAGGGGGCAGCTGCTTCCAGCACCTCAGGGGCAGGCTTACTCCTAGTCAGGCTTCAAACGTCCACATGGTGCTGGCCCCTGCTGGCCGGCCCTCTAACATGCCAGCTCCAGCACACAATGCTGTGAGCTCACCCTTCTCTGAAAGGATGTTCTGCAGCACAGAACACATTCCAGTATTACCTTACCGCCTCCCAGGAGTGGGCAGGTATTCAACAATTCCTACATCAGTGCAGGCAAACAAAACGCAACGGGGCCTGCAGACGGGCACGGGCACGGGCACGGGCAGTGGCAGGCAGGGAAGCCCCTGCCCAGCCCAGGAGCCAGCTCTGATGAGCACCACAAGGAGGCGCTAGAAACCCACGGCAGTGGGTGAGCAATGGGCACCTTCAGCCAGGAGAGGCAGGTCTTAGTTGGAGGCCCCATTTCCCAAGCATGTACAAACAGCTCCTGCCAAGACAAGGCTGGAGCCCCAGGTTGCACACCTCCGTGTGTTTCTGGAGAGATCACTTCCACCCCAACGGGCCAGGCACCTCCATTACCTGTCCACATTGCAGGACGCACTTAACGGGGCTCTGCTTCCTTCTCTGGCCAGGCTGTCGTCATCCTCACAGGTCTCCTCCCTTACCCATTGGTGGTTGGAGAAGAACTCCTTGCATTTCCCATTGTGAGGCTCCAGGATACGTTTGGGTGGCCGGGGAGGTGGGGGCACGTGCTCGGGTGGGGGCTCCAGGTCTTCGTGGGAAAGCTCCTTCCACTGATCCTGAAAGAGAAGCGCAAGAAGTCAGTCAGCTGCTTCTGACCCCTGTGAGGTCACAGCCAGCAGTGGCTCTTGGCTTTTGTGGCTCCAGCCCAACACCTGAAGGTAAACTTATTTTCTTTTTGAGGCTCAGTCTCATGTAGCCAAGACAGACCTTGAACTCCTCCTGGTCCAACTGCCTCCATCTCCATAGAGTTGGGATTACAGATACCTACTATGGCGAGTGAGATCTTTAGAAAATCAAGACTATTCTTCCCATCAACCCTCTCCCTCTTGAAGAGATCACTTCAAAGGCAGAACTGAAACATAGCAAACATTTAACAACTTTCTCCCTACTTAAACACAACAGCTAGCTATTTCCTCTGATCCCTGACATTGTTTTGACCTTTCACACTGGAGTCTCCTGCAAAGACAAGAACAAAGGCTTGGATGCAGCTCAGAGGCACAGTGGGTCCTGTCTTCAGCATTAAGAACCAAGCCTGAAAACAGGCTTGCATGAGCTAAGCAGAGCAAGGCGGACCTGCACGGAGGAGTCACCCATGATGAACTTGGCGCCTTCAATCACAGCCAGGTAGGAGAAGCGCAGCTGGTCAGCGGTCTGGATCAGTCCCATTCGGAACTTGCGCATCTCCAGCAGCACTTTCTTGATATCCACGGAAGAAGGGTCTTTTCTCTTGTCCATCTGCAAGCCAAAGAGGAGACCCCAGTTAGCCAGCACCCGCTGTAGTGCCAAGTTGTGTTCTGTGTTCAGGGTAGTTTCTATCTAGGAAAGCCACACATGGGTCAGTGAGGGCCTCTAGAAAAACACAGCAAACCTGGGACCCTTTGGGCCTGGGTTGGAAGAGGTCAGAATGGCGACAAGGGGATTCTAGGGCTCCCTGGTGCCCATGACACCGGAAGCACCCTGAAAACAAAGCCATACAGGGCCAAGTTACTGTCTGGGAGCTAAAGACAAAGGACTACAGCGTGGTGTTGCCTAAAGGAGCCTTTGGCAGTGACGCGTCTGTGGCTGGCAGGGTGGGGTTCAGTTATGTTCCCTCTCTTCCCAGGCTTGCGAAGCCCTCCTCACCAGTAAGAGGCAGGTGTCAGCCAGACAGAAGGTCCCCGACCTGCCGATGCCCGCACTGCAGTGCACCACGATGGGGCCATGCTCCGGGCTGAGTGAGCCTGACTCTCGGACTTTGAAAAGGAAGTTCAGGAACGAGGCTGGTGATTCAGGGACTCCAAAGTCAGGCCATGTAGTATAGTGGAAATGCAGGATCTCCCGGGTTTCCCGAGTCTGAAGAGAATACAATTTGTGGTGATGCTGAACAGACCATGTGGACAGAAAGCACAGAGCAAGTGTACACCAAGCCGCTTCTCACCGCTGGGCTGAGAGCGGAGTGACCCAGCTTCGCCTTCCCCTCCACTGCCTTAGCCTCTGGCAGGGAACAATCCCTCCTTCTTTTCTCCTAGTTTCTTCTACTTCTGCTGTGTAAGTGGCCAAAACCATGTCAGCTCCCAAATCACAGTGACACTACACTGCCATTCTCAAGAACCTCAGAAAGAGTGAGGCCTCCTGTGAGCCCATGTTCAGGGCAGGCACAGCTCAGGAGGCCAGGAGGACCACTGGGGTGTTTGAGGAGACAGTCACTTCAGAAGAAAATGCAACTGACTCACTCAGTCTCCAAAGACGGGGCTGCGGCAGAGGGGGTTGCTGTTCACAATCATCCGTCATCACTCCAATCAATGGCTGTCCTGCCTGTCAGTTCCCTGACCTTCCTCAACCGGGCAGGGTCATATGTATTTTATGCATTTCCAGGAACTGTCATCTCACAGTACCCTGTACATGGAGCAGAAAGAATGGCCATGGGCACTGTGCCTAGCTCTAATCTTTCTTACCCAGGTGGTCCTGTTCCTTTAAACATGTATTTAGTGTGGAGGGATACATGTGCATGTGTGGAGGTCAGAGGACAACTTGTGGCAGTTGGTTCTCTCCTTCCCATGTGTGTTCTGGAGATTAAACTTGGGTCATTAGGAGTAGTGGCAAGTGCCTTTAAGCACTGAGCTATCTCACTAGCCTTGTGGTCCAATACCTTTACAGGAGGGATTAGAGATCCAGAATCCCTGCAGGCACGTGGGGAGCAAGATGCCAAGAGGACCCCAGGGTTGCATCTCCCAAAACATGGGCCCAGGGAGAGGCCACAGAGGACCAGCACCAGCCTCCATGGTCTCCTGCCACATGTGGAGGTACTCAGGACACAGCCTGGGCACCTGGAGAGCAAATGACGGCAAATGGTTCCAGCCAAAGGTCAGCTTAGGGACAACACCATTCTTTATCAGGTCAACCATATGTCAGCCACCATGCCAGATATGATGATACAGAGGCACTACCAACCCTTGCAAACTCACAGCAAGGCCCCTGCTGCAGTGAGAATACACATGCATCACACACCTTCCAACACCCCATACCTGCTACCTCCAGCACCCCGGGATCCTCTGGCACCCTTCCAACAGCATTCCTGCCAAGCCTCGGCGGCTCCTCCCTCCATCAGCTTGCTCCTGGTTCCTCTGTGAGGCTGTGGTAGAGGCCTCACCCTACTTCTGGCAGCCCAGGCTGCTTCAGAGCTGGCTTCACGTGAGCACGGAATCACGAGGAGCCCGAGGGTATGCAACTGTCTCTCCGCTGCAGGTCCAGCCCGTTCCTGTGGCCGGGCAAGCTCCACTGCAGTGGTCTGCTATTACCCCATCTCCCCTCTGCTCTCAGGATCCCATGTGCCGACTGACCTCCAACATGTGACTTTCTGGAGCTCCTCTAAGCCCTAGTCTGAAACATGAGTAAGTGGAGACATGAGGACCTGTGCCCTGGCTCCAACCCAGAAGTCATGCGGAGTAGGCTGAGACCAGCCGACAGTGGCATTACCGTGCTTAACATGACCGGTGCTGCTATGAGCCCCTTTCAATGAGCCTGGGACTGGCATGGCTTCCTCCACCACAGCTGCAGTGACCCCTCTGTGCCGTGGCTAGAACCCTCCACTGCTCCTTAGCACAGGGCCTTGCCGGGATCTTCTCATAGTGATAGCATGCGACTGGTGTGATAACTTTTCCTACAGCAAAGTAACCCAAGGCTTGGCCTAGAAAACCTTCACCGGACAGGAAACCAGGGGCAAGAGGGGAGCCCTCCTTCTTAGATGAAGACTGTGGCAGAGGCGGCAGCTATGAGGACAGTGACAGCTGCCACTTCAGCACCACAGCCTCACAGGCAGGGCAGGTCACTTTTAGGTAAGAACCATGTTTTCCTTCCAAACTGTGTTAATGGGTGTTAAAGGCAAAAAAGTGCTGCAGGAAGGAGGCATTCGTGCCCGGCCCCTTCACTGACTGGTTAGCACGCCACAAGCCCCATTCCACCATGGTGCAAAGCCACACCGGGCACAGGGCTCACAACTGGTGGTTGGTACTAGTCAAGTGTAAGGACTGAGGCAGCTGACACACCCAGGAAGGACTTAGGTGCACACCACACTTACAGCCAGGTTCTCCAACTCCAACTGTCGAACTGTGTAATACGACTTGATGTCTTCTGAGATCAATGTCAATTTCAAATTTGTGTCATCAAAGATCATCTCTTTTTCTTCTTTCTGGGGCCAATACTGGGCACATTTTAACTAGAGGAGGAAAATATTGGATTACTCTGTGCAGCAGGTAGGTATGTGAGATAGGAGCAGGCTTGCAGGCCTGGAGCTTCCCAGCCAGCACAGCTCCTGCCCTGGGAGAACTAGGGTTGGAGTGCTGATCCAGCAGTGCAGAGGAAGGGCTCAAACTTCCCACCCAGCAGCAGCAGGAGCAAGGCAAAGCACTTGGGTCCTGGCCGTGAAGTGAATCTACATCAACCACAGAGGCTGTGATCCTCACAGACACCTTCTGCAGCAACCCATCACTATAGAGCCTGTGAGGGAACCCCAGAGGTTTAGGACAGAGGGCTGGAGCCCTGGAAGGCTGAGGGCCACAGTCAGACCAGCCAGCTGCGAACGGGAGAAGAGAGGCTCGGACTGCAGCTCGCCCTTTCCTTCAGATTTGGTCTGGTTCAGAAAAATACTTTTCTCATGCTCTACTTTGATAACTTCAGAAAGCATGATCTTGATTCAAATGCTGATCATCATAGTTTTCTTTAAAACAGGTAAACTCAAATGAGTTGGTCTGAAGTTAAGAAAATAAGTCTGGCTCAAATTTAGTTGCATATTCTTGAACTAAGTTTCTGTGCCATGTACCCAGATCTTCCTGCTTATAGGCAACTGTTCTGGGCAAAAATGACTGCTGGGCCTGAGGCAGGTCTGACAGGGTGCCTGGACAGTGGAGACCTTGATCTCCCCGATGAAGCACAGGAGCTGGGTGTTTGGTCTAGGGCACTGGGAGCTCACATACACTCTCCACTCCAGCACCAGCCCTGTCTGCCAGGAGAGATGCTCCATCCCCGGTGGAGCTGTGAACATGTCATGGGCACTCAGAGGAGGGAGATACTCAGCTAGCCAGGGAAAGAACAGAGTCAGGAGGCTTCCTGGAGGAGGCTCTGAAGGGTGAGAGGCTCATCAGAGAGTAGGAGACAGGGCAAGGGGGTGGGCAGAGCACACCAGGCCCCAGCAGCCCGGGAGTTGAGGCATCCTTGGGGCTATGAGGAGCCAAGGATGAGGAGCAAACCACAGAGACCTTCCGATCTTGCTTTTCTGGGGCTCAAAGCCGCCCCGACAAAACCAACACAAAGAGTAAAGAAATCAGCAGGAGCAGTAAGTGGTGCCAGCACAGCATGGAACTTTCCAGGACAGAAGCCAAGAGGGTTTTCTCCGGAGCCCAACACAAGCCTGTTTCAAAGGTCTGGTCTGCTGAACCCAGATACTTCCCAACTTCGATGACCAGCTGGCAAAGACAGGCCCTTCAGTGGGGCCACTCTGTCAGGCTGCAGGCAGTTTTGCCTATCAGGACTCCGGCACTACTCTATGTGAGACCCTGGGGAACCTGCATGGGTGACTGGGAAGACCTCACAAGGACTCAAAAAATGCACTTATTCCCACTGTCAGACCCCAGAGGCAGTGTGGCCTAGTGGTCTCAGGGACCCTGTTCGAGGGCAGGTGCTCACTATGAGCAGAGAGAGTACCAAGTGGCTGCCAGTCCAGAACAGAAGACGAGGGTCCTCACCTCAGAGGCAAGGACGGGCAGGCTCTGAACTTCGCCTTCCAGTCACAAGCACAGACCAAATCTGTGAGATCTCAAATCCGGGCAAAATCCATGATCCCAAAGGCATTCTGGCACATAGCCAAGTGTCCATCAACCAATATTTAATTAGGCATCTACAGGAACCCGCGCTCTGCTCTGTCATTTCCCGTAAAACTTTCTGTTTTAAACACAAAACAAAAAAGCACATGCAATCCTCACTTCCAGTTAGCCAACGGCATCAACTCGACGCCTTGAACAGAAGCCTGACTTACTGGAAAGTAAGTGGGCCATCACTGGGTGTGATCAACAAGAGTCACTCTGAGTCCCCTTGGCCAGCCTAACAGGAAGGTGGTATGCAGCGTGCTGATACCCCGAGTTGAACGTGTGTTCCCATCATGAAGGCTGATGCTGGAGAGTCCTTAGAACCAGGTAGTCTAGGGAGAACCCGTTCTGAGACAGATGACTTGTCTCCACCCCAAAGGATGGTGACTACAGATCAAGTGAACAGTTCAGAGCCACATGGAACCTAAGGAGCTGGACGACAATCAACCTGACCCCAACTCTGACTCTCACAGAGGTTTTAGGAGAGACATGGGCTGTGCTCTGGAACGGCAAATTAAACTTCCCTAGCCGACTTCCACCATGTAAACAACAGTCCCACTCTCACACAGCGCACACCATGTTGACAAGCCTAAGGTCAGCTCCAAATTGAACCAATGAGAACTCTGGCCCCTCTACTGACCCCAGTCCAACGTACACAGTCATCAGCATAACTGGCTTCCAGGAAGCACCAGGTCCCAAGGGTATATCTGCCAAAGGCAAGAGGGCAGCACCCACCTATGTGTCTCAGAGGAAGAAGGGCAGAGGGCGTGTGTGCAGAGCACGGGTCTCTGTGGGGCGCTCCGCAGAGCTGGGGCACAGCTGGCACTAGGTGAGTGGAGCCAGCAACCCACCCGTTCCTGCACTCTCCTCACCCCACCGGGGTTCCGATGTGCACAGTGCTTTCCACACAGCTGCACAAGCTGGAGCGGAAAAGAACAATTACAGAGGGAAGGAGGGCGGGCCACTACCACACTGTCACAGGAAGCGGCAGCTAAGCTTCTGATGGTCATCGGCAACCTCGGGAAAGGGGGTCCCAGTGGCTCTAGGCTCTATCTATGTTGGCCCAGGGTGCTGAGAGCAAGGCCTGGGGACAGGCAAGTGATTATAGAGTAGATACTGCTCCCTGTAATGCAGCAACAGCTGCTAGAGCAAAATGTGCTAACTGAAAGGAGCCACCAGAACTTCTAGCAACGTATACACACACATACATACGTAACATACATACTGTGTACCTACAATGCACACATGGCAACTCCTACCATGTCTGATGATTTCTGGATAAGAAAGCTTCTTTAAAATTCTACAGTTTAGAGCTGGAAGTGTGACTCTGCCTCTGAGGGCACCGAACAGAGAAGAACAGGGCCAGGTGCTAACAGTGCTAACTAAGGCTTGGAAGCCTGGAGAAAGCTCCTGATCACTTTCCTGTGGAACCTAGTTCCGTCTCCTCATTCACAGCTGCTGAGAGAGTGATGTGGATGGGGTCTCGCCCACAGCTGCTCTTCCGTGTTACTACGTGATCAGGAGCAGGGACAACCTCGAAGAAGCCATTTTCACCGAACAAGTCTTTTCCAGCACCGTGACCTCGACAACAGCCCAGGGGTTGGTTCCTGGTCTGCTGCATCCACATCTACAAAAGCAAGGCACACGCCCCGTCTGCCGACACCCCAGCTGCTGGGGCCTCTAGTTTCTCCACACTTGGTTCTTACACTTAGGGTGTGACCACTGTCTCTCGGGATGAGGTACCACTTCTCTGGCACCCTCATGTGCTTGCCAGCTTGAGGAGGCCAGGACAACTGTGGAGTAGTATTACAGGTGAGCCCCAGACAGCACAGTACCAGTGCCTGGCAGGGCAGTGAAGATACCCTGTTATCTGTTCCTGGCTTCTATTTGTCAGTTCCAGCAATTCTTAGCTCATATTTTCCAGGAGCCTCAACCTCTGGAAGGGGAACCCTCAAGGACTGGCTGAACCCACCGAGTATGGGGAAGGAAAGTAGGGCTGGCTCCAGGGTGACACCCGGACGTGGGGTGTGATGGTACCGTGATAGACCTTTGGCCCAAAGGATATGGCAGGAAACAAACAGTAAAGGAGTTTGGGAAATGGACAAGATGATGGTCCAGGTAACCAGGGCCAGCCAAAAGGTTCTGTAGACTGTGTCAGTGAATTCCCAGTGAATACCCTGAGAGGTGAGTGGTGTGGTGAGACATGAGTAACAGAACATTCTGGAAGCATGGGGCAGAAGGGACTGAAGGCAGCAGATGAGAAGCAGAGCAGCTAAAGGGACATAGGCTGAGGGATGGTGTTTAAGAATTGTTAAGAACTTGGAGAGCCATAGACCCTGAGCATAGGCACTAGTCCTTGTCAGTGAAGCCAGTGCTGGCAGAGGTGCCAGTGGTAACATTTGGAAGCCAGGGTCTCTCATGATTCTGCCAATACCTCTGATGTCAACAGGAGACACACTGACCATCGACAGGACAGGCTTAGTGAAGATGCACTAAAAAGTTGCTTGTAGGACCAACTATGTTTAGCCAACTGCACAGGCACAGGCAGGGCCAAGGAAGCGCAGACAGCAGGTCGTCTGCCTCAGGCTCCAGAGGGGCCCGACCCTGCAGCTTTTCTCTGGTTTTATGCACTTGATTTGCTGTAACAAATGTGTATCTATGTATGACTTCATTTTCTTTAAGAAAAAGGTGTCATGTAAAGGAAACAGAAAGCACAGATACTCGCGGGGATGGAGCTTTGTGAGCTGTCATGCGCACAAACAGCAGCATTAACAAGGAGTGGACCAAACTTACCGACCCCTTCTCCATGACTCGGTTGAGCATGACCACGCCCCTGCTCTTCTGCTCCCACACCATCTCCCAGAAGTGCCCACACGTGTTAGGCAAGGGGCCCTGCAAACACACGTTACATACCACATGACTCTGAAATTGCAAATGCACTGTGCTGAGGGCTCACCCCAGCCAGTCATCCAGAGACAGGGTTCACAGGCTCAGGCAGAAGAGTGGCAACTGAGGCTGGGACAGGACCTGCCCCTCCCTGCCCAGGTGAGTCACCTAGCCCCACATTCTAGCAGGAGGTAAAAGGCTGTTTCAGAGCTTAGTGCGGATCATTTCCCCTGACCAGGGCTGGCTGTGGGGATGCAGCAGATCCATGCCTAAGGGTGGGTGGAACTTGGGACAAACTACTGGTGAAGGTGAGAGGCGGTACAGGCAGGACCACCATGATTCTCTGGCAGTTCAAGTCCCATCTCTGAACATTTATGACTTCAGCCTAGGCACTTCAGTTCTCTATGCCTCAGTTTCCCCATTCATCCCACTTGATTAAAAATAGTACCTGTTCACAGTTGTATAAATTAACAATAGTGCTGCCGGTAAAGAGCTCAGCAAAGTACCTGGAATGGAGCAATGCTCAGTAAAGAGCAAGCCTCTCTCCTTACTTCTAGTATTGGTGAGTCTGAGCATGGAATTTCGAGACTGAGCATGAGACTTCGAATTTGAGAGGCATGGGCACACAAATGTTCACACAGGTGGTCCTGAACATGACAGCTGCCTGCTAAGCAGTGAGCCCACCTAGTAATGGGTGGATGGTGATGGATGAACATCAAGATCAAAGGCTTGGCGTTCACCTCGGCTACTGGTCTCGTGGAACACGCAGGACAGTATCACCGGTGTCTTCTGTACCAAACCTGGTCACTCTTTGGCTCAGAACTTTTTCTAGAACAGTCTCCATTTTCACCTACTTCCATCCAAGCCTTTGCCTATAAGTCTTGTCACTTTTTTTCTCTGTGCTGGCCCATGGCATCCTCTCATTCACTGATCACTTAATGTGCTACCTGGCCCTTACCTGTCTGAATGTGTGAGCACGTATCTGACAAGCTCCATAGCATGTGACTCTTTTCCCTCAGATAACAAACAGACAGCTCAAGGTCTGCAGATCTGCAGGGCACCTGGTGGCTACCCAGGTCTCGCATCCTCTGCCCTACAGGAGCCCTCCATGGCTGCAGCTCTCTGAATCCTGCAGCTCACCTGCCATGGTCCCTACCCCCAGGTCTCAGGATCTGAAGGGTCTACCCCAGGCCCGGCGGGTCCTCTATGGTGGAGGTGAAGGATGGAGACTGCAGACAATGTGAAGCCTACACACCCTGCTCTCTCCAACCTCCAACTTTCACAGGAAGACTTGTGCAGTTTAGTTTTTATCAACTTGACACAAACTAGTCAGCTGGCAGAAGGAACCTCAACTGAAGAATTTCCAAGATCAGACTGGCCTGTGGCCGTGTCTGTAAGGCATTTGGGGACCCTCTAATTAATGTGGGAGGGCCCAGCCAGTGTGGGCAGCGCCATCCCAAGGCCGGGTGGGCCTGGGATATATAAAAAGCAGACTGAGCCAGCCAGCATGCAGTGCTCCATGTTCCTCTCTACTCCGGTTCCTGACTTGAGCTCCTGCCCTGGTTGCCCTTGACGATGAACTGTGACCAGTAAACCAAAGAACCCTTTTCCTCTCCACATTGGTTTTGGTCAGTGCTTTATCACTACACAAAAAAAGCAAACTAAGGCAAGACTGCTGCGTCTGCACAGCACCAAAACGGACGGGAAACGTTCTTGGTTTTATGTCTTAGAAAATGCTTCCATCAGCCTATCAGAAACACCACTGTTTTGATGGTCCCACCTTACAGGACAGACAGGGTGGCACAGGTCCCATGTAATTACAAGCAGAATGCAAGTCTCTGTAGTCCAAGCTGGCCTTGAACTCAGAAATTCTCCTGTCTCAGCTTCTGAAGTGCTGGGATCAAAGATATGAGCCATCATATCTGACTTTAACAAGTGCTTTTTTTGGTGGTATTGGTAGTAGGTTTTTTGTTTTTGGCAGTACCGGAACCTGAACCAAGGGCCTTGTATGCTAGGTAAATGCTCTACAATTCTGCTCCATCCCCGGCTCACCATGGCAATTCCTTTTCTTTTTCTTTTTTTTTTCAATTTCTTTTTATTTTATGTGTATGAGTGTTTTGCCTGCATGTAAGTATACTGATACATGCAGTGCCCACAGAGGTCAGAAGAGGGCATCGGATCTTTTGGGACTAGAGTTAGGGATGCTTGTGAGCCACCATGTTGGAAACGGAACCCAAGTCCTCTGTAAGAGCAGCCAGTGATTTTAACCACTGAGCCACCTCTCCAGCCCCCCATAGAAATTTCTTAATGCTAACTCAGCTCTAGCATCACATACCGTACAATGAGTTGACACCCACTCGAAGGGTTTCCTTACCTCCACTAAAGATGAATGAATGACTGAAGCCAGGAGGAAATCTGACCTCTAGCAGCGCCTTAGAAGTTACCTGTGCCTCAGCTTCTCACCATCAGGCACCACCCTCCTTAAGAAGCCCGGCAGCAGCCCAAAGACACAGAGGGGTTTGGAGGATGTGCGCCCAGACCTAGGGAGGGCTGGCTCTGTACCCACACAGTGAGAACTTAGTACCCCACAGGACTGAAAGCCTGCTGATATACCCCCACAATAGGGGAGCATCTTCTGCTTCTGGACTGGCAAGTTGGTTTGGGACAGAAAGGGAGAAGGGCCATGACCGACGAGCCTTAGCTCAGTCCCTGCCAGAGCTTCCAGTCTCACTAGGGTTTAACTTCCGAGCTCATGCTGAACTGTTATACTGAGATTCACTCTACAGCCTAAGATATGTTACTCTGGAATGACAAATGGAAATCAGGATAAAAAAACCACTTAAGTCTATTTAAACCAACCTGCGGGTAACAGGTTAAGACTGGAGAAAAACCATTAGAAAGACACCTCTCTCTTGTTTCCAGACCCTCATGGTCATATACCATGAAGGATGCCCAGAGCTGTAGGAACCTTAAGTGATGTTATGCTTGCTTGGATTCTCTAATGTTTTCTATTAGGTCAAAGAATGAGCCTGTGGCTCTTGGAATACAGGTTCCTGGATGACTGCTTGCCCTCTTAAGGACTGATGTCCATCTGTCTGTGGTCAAAGGTCTAGGCCTTTCCCCTGCCTGACTCTCTTGCCCATCATAAGACCACCAGGACTCAGCACTGCTCTCTTGACAAGTGTGTTCCCCCTCACCATCCCAGGGAAAACTGCTGCAGTGCCCACCCAGAGTCTGAGGGTCAGCTCCCTTTCCTGTGGCTTTGGTTTCTGAGAAGCCTGGACTTCTAAAGGGCATGGAATTCTTATCTGAGTCATATACAGCAGCACCCTCAAACTCTTCAGGGGCCGACAGCCTCTTACCTGGGTGAGAATGTAGCTTCTTTGGGCTTCCTCCATCTTTATCAAACTGGCGTTGATGTAGTCGTTGTCTTCCTGGTGCAGTTTAATCCGACTGTGGTCAACTGAAAGGCAAAAATGTAGTCAAGTTAATTTCAGGATCCCAGAGGCTGCACTCCACAGGAAAAGCAAAGAGATGGACAATGTCCTCCAGAGCACACACTGGTGGGAGCCTTGCTGTTCAGGTGATGCTTGTCAGTTATGAGATGACTGGCACTCTCAGAGCAGCTCTGCTAGACACATACCCCTTTAGTTCTAGCACTTAGGAGGTGCAAGCAGGTCTCTCTGTGAGTTTGAGGCGAGCCTGGTCTACATATTGAGTTCCAAGCCAGCTAGTGCTATACAGGGAGACCCTGTCTATATAAAATAAAATAAAACAAAACCAGAAGGATAGTTCTGAGTACCAGCAACGTCACACTAAATAGCAACAACAATAAATGGCACTAAATTCCAGACCAGACCCTCCTTGAGTCCCCAAGGGCCTCTGTCCTTACCCTAAGGCTGCCACAGGTGGGACCTGTTCTTTCCAGGATGGCACATGGGGCTAAAGTCAGGTGACCAACCACAGTATCTTCCCCCGTGCCCAGAGTAAAAAGGAGACTGTATTGGGGCTAGAGGCCTCGGCTGTAAACACTCTGAGGAGTGGTTTCTGAAAACCAGCTGCATCTCACTGAGGATAGTCAATAAAGACTGACATGACTGGGTCACTTTTAAGCAGATCACAGAGTTTAAAAGACCTCAAAACCCCTCCAAAAACAAAACCCAAATTATTTTAACTACCAGGCATGGTGGCACTCACCTGTAATCCCACAACTTGAGAGCTGACATCAGAAGGATTAGGAGCTCAAGGCCAGTCTTCGCTATATAATGAGTACAGGGTCAGCCTGGGCTACACAGCTTAATCTTTCAGTCAACAAACAACCATACAACCCTTGTGTGACTGGCACTGTGAGCCAAAAGGGTTCAAACAGCATTACTTGGCTTTGGACAAGCAAGGCAACAAGAGGGCTGTGGGAAGTATCTGGACTACAAAGCCCAGTTCTGCAGCTCAACAAATGAGGTTAGTGCCACACGGACACCATCAGGCCATGAGCTGGGTAGCAGGTCTTCTTTGACCCTGAACTATCTTTCCCTTCTCCCATAACTGACAGAAAATCACATTTTCTACTGGATGTAGGGGAGAAAAATAAAGACAAGAATAAGACTGCGGTGAAAACACAGGAAACTGATCCTCAGGAAGAACACCTTCAAAGCTATGATGCGGGTTCTAGGACGAGAACAATCCCAAACCCTTGAAGGAGCTCTGCGGTTGCTGGTCCCCAACTACCACAGCCAGACAGGAGCCAGCAGCGGCATCCTAGCAGCAGTCGGGGTACTGTGAAAGCATTCAAGCTATCGTTGCTGTGCTAAGTTCCAGCCAGGACTACTTGAGAGAATGACCAAGGGTTTGTTTGCTGCCTTTGAAGCAATTTCTTATTTTATTTTATGTGTACATACTGCCTACATGCATCTAAGTGTATCATCTGAGTGCAATGCCCATGGAGGCCAGAAGAGGGCATCGAATCCCCTGGAACTGGAGTTATGGATAGTTGTTAGCTGCCATGTGGGTGCTGGGAATCAAATCTGGGTCCTCTGTGAGAGCAGCCAGTGCTCTTAACCACTGAGCCACCTCTCCAGTCCCTGTCTCTCAGATGTACCTCAGTCTAGACATGCTAAGTTTGAAGCAGCAGGTATTGGGGTGCAGCTGGTTATCCTTACTTGAGGGACTACAAGTGCACTTCAGATGGCCTGGTGACAACTGTCCCCATCTTGGCCCATGTTTATTGGGCTTAGTGGCTCATGCTCTTCACCTCTGCATACTCCTATGAGGTGTGACTCCCAAGTTACTGATGACCAGAGAGATAACAATTTGCCCAAAGTCACCTAGTTCTAAATGGCAGAGCTGAGACGTAGAGGGCACCAAGGCAACAGACCAAATTCTAGGCTCATCCTTTTTTTTTCCGATATATATTTTTATGGAATTTCTGTGCATCTCCTGTAATATATCTTAATCATATTTAGACTCCTCCCCTATCTGCACCCACACCCATAGCCTGCCCACAGGATTTCATGCATTCCGTCATACATATAGCCTATCGAGTCAAATTTGTGTCCTCAGATGGCCCACGGTGTGAGTTCATCCATTGGCGCATCACTCCCTTAAAGAGGACCAACTGTCCTTTACCCAGTACTCATCAGCTGTGTAGGTCCATCTTAACATCGCCCCAGGAACCTGAGCAGCAGCCCTCAGCAATCATAACACTTGTTAAGGGACAGTGTCTATAAACTCAAGGGGAACTAACTGAAAAGGCCAGTGTGGCCCACAGCAGATCCAAGACCTGAGCCTAGTTCCAGGCTTTCTTGCTTTATATACTAACACAATCAGTTATTTACTTTGAAGACGCTGGAAGATTAAAGGTCAGTCAGTCAGAAAGCATAGGGGTCCAAGGCCAGTGGGTCCCGCCAATTGTAAGGCGTGAGAGCTAACATCAGCTAGAGCAGGCTGTGCCCAAGGTACCTGCACGTTTGCCTGTGTGCATCACTGTGGCACATCACCCAGCTGGGGACACTTAGCACTGCTGCTAAATCACCCAAAAGAGGCTGTCCTGAGCCTGATGTACACCATGCCAGGGGAGGAACATGACTCACTATGAAATGAGCTAAAAAGAAGTATTTTCAACTTTGCTGAATTTTCTAGAAACTGAAGTCTTAGCCCTCCTGCAACAGTAGAAAATGAGCCTTTCCTGAGTCTCCAGTGATCATGATAGGAGATAATCAGTCCTAACCTCCACCAAGCCCAGCTATGGGCAGCCTACATCTGGGTGCCAGACAACTGGGGAAACATGTGGTACTTACAGGGACTGACGTCTCGGTACCTGTTTCTGTTTTTGTTCTTAGGAAGCTTTGCCACTCTGCATGGGAAGTCACTAGCTTCATGTCGAATGTCCTACAAAGAAGAAAAAGCACGGTCGTTTAGAATCTCTGATGAGCCAGAGCAAATGTCAAAGAGCCCTGGGCAGTGTGGGCAGGATGAGATGGTCATTCACAGGCAAATATAAGGTCAGAGGAGGAAAACAAGGCATGAGGCCAGGCCTGGCTGAAAGGCAGAGGCACAAGTGGTGCATCACTCAGGAATGTCTGAAAACAGAGGCAGGGGCCATGCGGGGCTTGACTAGAACAGAGTGGGCAACAGGGAGAACAACAGATGGCTGGAGGACATGGTGGGCAGGCTATCTATCGTATCTTGAAGCGCTACAATGCCAGCCTTCTGGAAAGAAGCACTCTAACAAACCAACCAGTTGCTCCCCTGGGAGGCAAGTGGCCCCACTCCCTGGCCCTACAGGAACAGAAGCAGGCTACCAAAGAGACACACTACACATGTCCACTGCGTTCTCACTTGCAGGAGCCCCGCTGCCCCAGAGAGCAGTCCAGGGTCATCTGCTTCACCAGGAGCGAGTGAGAGGCACAAGCATGCCGTGGAGGCTCTGCCCCCGCTGCCCCTGTCTACAAATGGCTAAAGCACAAGACTTCAGAGTTGTAGACATTACCAAAACGGAAATGGGAATTGGTGGCTGGAGAGATGGCTCGGAGATTAAGAAAGAGCTGCGGCTGCTCTTGCAGAGGACCAGGGTTGAGCTCCCATCACCCACTTGGTGGCCAACAAACGGTCTATAACTCCAGTTCCAGGGGACCTAACGCCCTCTCCTGTCTTCTTCAGGCATTGCATGACATGAGTGTACTCAAATACATGCAGGTGTAATACTCATACACATAAAAAGAAAAGTTGAAAACAAAAAAGAAAAACGGGTCTAGAGGGGCTCTGGAGAGGGGCCCAGTGGAAATCAAAATCTCCTGCAGTCTAGGAGCAGGAAGCAGTCTGGCATAGCTGCCACCCTGGAGAGAGGGGAGGGACTCCCTGAAGGGTGGGCCAGGCTCCTCTGACCAGAGCTAGATGCCATCCCACCTGCCTTCCTGAGCTGCAATGCCAACTCTCATTTCTTCAGAAATCCGAGGCAGACTTTCCGGTGAGGTGACTCTCTGGATGAGCTAACCTGGCACAGTGTGAGTGCTCCATTCATAACGGCTTCTGCGACCTGACAAGCCCGACCCCTAGGCCTGAATTCTTTCAGACCTCAAAGGGCAGCAGTCCCACTTCCCTTTCAGGTGGGAGGCCAAGTGTTCCCCAGACAGCAGTAAAGATCAAAGGATGCCAACAGCAGGGTGTACCCCTTAACCTGCCTGGCATCCCATCCACCTGGGAGCATCTGATGATAAGATGCACCCAGAGTCTCTCAGAGAAAAACAAGAACCAGGGACAGAACCCCGTGGAGGAGGACACAAACTACAAAGACCAGAAAAACTTAAGATATTACTAACACTCTCAGAGGATAAGATCATGTATCTACTAATTAGGAACAGGATGCTATCACAAAATAAACAAAAATGTCTTTGTAATTAAAAAAAAAAAAGGTAGCAAGAATGACAAGGTGCACATGACTTTAATCTCAGCACTCAGGAGGCAGAAGCAGGTGAATCACTGTGGGATCAAGGCCAGCCTGGTTTACAGAGTGAGTGTTAGGCCAGCTGGGACTACAAGGAGACTCTGACCCAAAATATGAAACAAAATGGAATGAGAAGGTCAGCTGAAAAGATGAAAGAACCCATCTCCCAAAGTAAAGCCCAAACAATAGATAAAATAGACAAGCCAAAACCAAAACACAGGGAAAGCATAAAAAACATTCCCAGCACCTCAAACCATCAAGCTCATGAAAACAATGGAAACAGACCCATTCTAAGGACCATGCAGCTCCAGAGCCTGTGAAAAAGACAACAGTCTGTTTGGAGAAGCAGTAGGTCTGTGTGGAAGGGCAGCTGACCAGAAAAGCCTCAGTAAGTTGGAGAGCCAGTGAGCAAGCCTTTGTCATTCTGAAAAACACAGCCTTCCAGCCTAGAACTCAACACCCAACCCATCAGTCAAGTGAGAATGGCCAATAAAAGCAATCCCTGCCCCCACGCAGAACCTTCCACCACACCATTTCTTGTAGGGCCGTTGTCTTCACCATCCACACAGGCTCACACCTCACCACCATGCTCCCCTTTGGCCAGAGCGTTTTCACATCCCAATGAGGAATAAATAAAGAAAGAAGAAGAAACAAGAGGAATAGTCCTTATGAAAATGAAGCAAAGAAAATACCCAATGGAAATACCCATGGAAATACCCATGGAAGCCAACAGATTCCTGCCAACACGACCAAGAAAGCAGTGTCCCAGCTCACTTCTTCCACTGTGCTAACCGTGCTGCAGCAGATCACCCAAGGAAACCAGACCTGAAAGTTGGGCAACCGGAGATTTCAATGGAGATGAAAGAGAAGGAAGTTTTTAGGGTCTAAACAACAGCCATGAACACATGGCCGACTGCAGACTTACATGAGGAATGGAGGCCTCCAGTTGGCGGTCTCCATGAAAACCTGAAACTGAGAGTGCGCAGCAGCCAAGAGCATCAAAGCACTTCTACAGCCAGGAAACGCACTGGATTTTGAAGGCATGACAGTGTGAGATTGTCTTCTCGGTTTTAAATACTTATATTGGTAGAAGCTACAACAGGGGCGAAGGGTAAAGTGAAAATGCACTCATCCTGTCTGCTTCTTTTCCTCCTTTCTGTGGCTACTAGGCCAAGTCAAATCAGACACGTGACCTGTATGGCCTTGTGGAAAACTGTTCTGGGAAGCTGCTAGAAGGTACGGGAAGAATCAGCAGCAGACCCACAGAAATTCCATGAAGAGAAAGGGCTATTATGACTGATGAAGAAGGGTTCTAGAAGCAGGCCGGCACGTCATCTGGTCTCATAAGCAAGTAAGGCAGACAATGAAGATGGATTAAACATTTAAATTCATGAATTAAAAGATAATCGTAGGCCGGGAGTGGTGGGGCACTGGGGAGGCAGAGGCAGTCTGGTCTACACAGAGCTCCAGGCCAGCTACAACTACACAATGAGACCCTATCTTTATTAAAAAAAGAAAAAAAGAAAAAACAGTTTGCTAAAATATGGAATCTGCAACTCAAAGGATTGTAAACAATGTCCATGAGGAAAGACTGGGAAACAATCCAAGACAGGACAGCAAGACTGCTAGATTCTACTATCTCGAATTATGGTACTACTGAAGACTTCTTTTGTTGCTTGTTTGGTTTTTTTGAAACAGCTTTCATGTGGCCCAGGCAAACTCAAGGTAATCCTCTGGCCTCAGCCTCCTGAGTTCAGAAATTATAGGCATGCGCCACTACACCTGGTTTTTCTTAGATCTTTAGGCAACTGAGTTGTTTGTGACATCTGCTGTTGGACGTTGGACTTCCTTCTCTGCTAGTTTACCGTCTGTACCTTCTGGTTCTGCCTGGATCTGATTTTCCCCCCAGCTATGAGCAGTACTGTTCTGCCTTTTCACACCTGATAATTCTCTACTGATATTTACTTCTACTGAGTGAATGTATGTTGTTAGCAGGTCATCCCCCTTCTGGCTGGTGTGAACCGAATTCGATGCTGGTTGCTGAACTCTTTACCTAGCTTTGCAGTGTTTTACCCTGTGAAGTGGGCTGTGTTCAGACCAAGGTTCAGAGTCTGCTGAGGATTTCCAAGCCTTCTGGCACACTGTCTGGCCATCAGTCATCTGCCTAGCTTGTTTTAGTAATTTCTGCTGCCTTCGGTTCCAATGTCTCCTAAATTTAGAGACGCCAGACAGAAAGTCAGGGAGACAGAAGACTCACCTTCGGGGTCCTTCCTAGACTCATCAGGTAAGTTAGTGTATGGGTCTTAGTATAGAATTAGTCACCAACAGGAGTTAAGAGTTCAGACTGGCAATGTCTACTCCACAAATACAAAGGGTGGTTTCAGTTCTGGATTTTGAGCAAAGAATGAAAAATAGAAGCCCCTTCTTCCATAGAGTTTAGATTCTATAAAGGAAAGAGAAACAAACATATCTAATATCAGCTAAATTACAAAATAAAGCAGAGGAAGAATTGAGTGATTGTTTCACTGGGATGGTTACACACTAAGTGCCAGGGATCTCATGGAGGTAGGGAGGAGCCATGGAGATGTGTAAGGATGACATTTGAGCAGGAAGTACGGAGGTTATGGAGACGGAGCCAGGAGTGCCAGTGCTGCTGTGGGCGCACTGAGAGGGTGCACTGGGCCCGGAAGCGGTTCGGCATCTGGCTGGCACTCACTAACAGGGGAGGCGTGGCGGGTGGCAGGGCCCTCTCAGCACTGCACCTGGAGAGGATTTCAAGGGAGGAAGGAGATGGCAACACAGAGAAGATGCAGTCAGGAAGCTAATGAGGGAAGCCAGGAGCGAAGGGAGCAAGGCTGAACCCACTGGCAGTACCAGACAGAAAGAGCACTGGGAGCATTCATCGTCTTCTTTGGAAAACCACCTCGTGTCCCTGTACTTGAGAACGAACGGCAGAGAAGGAATGCACACATGCTCTGAGGTCAGGTGTGTCTATGTCACCAAGGAAGGCAGAGTGCCTGGCTGAGAGAGCTGAAGGTACAGCTCAGAGGTGGGGGACATGCTCAAGACCCCAGGTTTTCATCACCAGCACCAAAAGTTAAAGATTAAGTGATAAATGCCTCAACAGCTAAAGGTGACTACTCTCAGCATGTGGGGCTAGCAGACCCTTCATTACCTTACAGAGTCAGAGAAGAAGATTCTAGATCCAGAACCACACTAACTTTCCAAAAGCTACAGAAAAAGCAGATTCCTAGATGCTAAACAAGTTTAACTAGACTTTCTCAATACTACCATAAAATATTCCAGATCTTTCATTATGTTAATCAAAGATCAAATACTTCTAATCTACAAAATACAGGCCCTTAAACTGGATAATGAGGACTGGGAGAGATGGCTCTGTCTGTGGATAATGCTGCCAAGCCTGACAACCCACGTTGGATACCTAGAGGTATCCACATGGTAGAAGGAGAGAACTTCCTCTGAAAGTGACCCTCCCCATGTCCACCTCAGATAACTGTGCAAAACAGTGGGAGTGGTGGTGTCAGAACCAGAATCTGAGGTCACAGCTGGATGTGGTGGTGCTGGAATGTATACACCACTCCTTGTTCATTGGTGTTAGGGATAGAACTCAAGGTCTTGGGCTAGTCAAACACTTTACCACCTGAGCTATCATCCCAGTCCTATTTCATTCTTTCTGCACAGAAGTTAATATCATTTGCTACAAAAACTTTAGAAAGGATTGGGGGTGCAGCTCAATGGCAGATCACCTGCCTGGTATACACAGGCCCTGGGTGTGATTCCTAGTGCCACAGACACAGAAAGTAAGATATTTCAACTTTATCTAAGTGCAGGGAGGCAGATAACATACTTAATGGTGTTATATTTTAATATAAGCTACCATTCTTCAATAATAAAGAAAACTAAAAAATTACCTAATCAGTACCAAGACTGTTTTGAACTTAAATTTTAAAATGACTATATATATTGAATAAATCTAGATCCTATAAGGAAAACCTAGCCCCTAAGACTCCTGTGGCACTGAGAGGAGGGGCAGATGCCACGGGGCAGGTGGAAGTCATGGGCCTCCAGTATGCCCCAGACCAGGGTAAGAAGATGAAGCTGTGGAAAGTACATGGGGAGAATGTTCAAGTTGCTCTGAGAGTCCCCACAAATCACGAGCAAGGGGTGTGCAATGCATCCACTAACCAGGAGGGCTCTCTGCTGGGGACGGTGGGACAACTTCATGTTCTGACAAACACTCTCTGATCTGAACATAAAGTGCCAGTCAATTAGATTTAAAGAAACTACAAGGGCAATCTAGGCTCAAAAACCAGAATGAGGACCAATAAAAATGGAAGCCCTGGCTGCCCACTGAACTGAGCTGCACAGGATGCTAACCAAGCCCTGGAGGACCACAGGCTCTAGCAAAGACAAGCAAGGCAGCTAGAACGAAAATCCATTCATTATGAGGCTCCTTACACAGCCTGTGAAGGGCCTTATGGACAGATGTAGAAAGAACAGAAACAAGGGTAAAAAAGAAGTCAGAAATGAATAGTCATAGAAATTTCTGAAAAAGCCTCAATAGACAGCATAACCTCTAAACTGAACAGTCATAGAACTAGGAAGCTGAAAGCGACTGCAAGGCCAGGTGCAGACTGCAGAGGGAGAAAGGCAAGCCTGAGGAGAGAAAGTCAATAGCCAAGGCGGGAGGTGGTACAGAAAGGGGGAAGGGGAGAGGACTGAACTTGAGTCCTCGGGAAGAGCAACAAGTACTCTTAATGGCTGAGCCACCCGAGCCATCTCTCCATCCCTGCACTAGCACTCAGAAACATCATTCTAAGTTCAACTATCGCAGGTCATGGGAGCCATCATTCATAGGATCTATTCAGATAACCAGGAGAGTCCTTATCTTCATTTGTATGCTCTATAGAGATAATCAGGAGAGAGCCGTTAACAGACTGAAGAGTTCCTGACTTTGAATCTTATTTTTATAGTTCTTCACATAAGCATCTTTTCAAATCACTTAAGTTTTCTGTTAAATGTCATGAATTTCACCTTGGGCAGAAATCAATAGGCAGAAAATGAATCAGACTTACAGTAATTGATGTCAATGAAACCTATTGGAACCAGTATCTTTTTAAATGTTGAGAACCACAAAACTATTCCCGTAAGAGATGAGTCTGAAAACAATCGACTTTCGCTTCTGTTTTGCTAACCTCCTCCTTTCTATCAGGCCAGAGAAGGAACTTTAGCCATGGCTCTTGGCTCCTAGCTTGAGAACAGTGGGACGGGGCAAGGGACTAGGGATATCGGCAAGAACAAGGCCCACAGCTTTCCTGGCAGGAACTGGGCTGCCCACATTTCCTCCCTCTGAGGACTAAGGGAGTGAGGCAGGACAGGACTGAGAAATCCCTGCTCTGAAATGACAGTCATTTACACACAATGAAAGAACACTGCCAAGCACTTAGGAGTATGACGGGAGGAAAACTGAACTAAAATGAATGGCTCTGGTAAAGGTCTGCCTGAGTACTGGAAAGCAGAGGAGGGAGAGCAGGTGGACTACCAGCACTGACCATAGAAGTTTACGGCACACTTTCTAGACGCCCTGTACTTTTCTACGCACCATCTGAGGGGACTGTGGATGAACAGAGAACAAAGCAACATATGACCAAGCCTCCAAGGCACTGAACTGACAGGTCTGGGAAGTCACAGAAAATCAAACCACAAGCGGGGCAGAGGGGGACAGACAACACGCTCTCCCATGTATGCGGCTCTCGGAGGAACTCAGTGAACATGGGTGGAGGAAGCAGAGTGCAGCTCAGTACATGAGTCCCTTCGACTGTCCGGACACTGCCTGGCACAGTGCCCAACAGGGGCAGAATCTTGCGTTGTCAGTTGGCCAGCCCTGCATGGAGATTTGGAACAGACCTTCCACTGTGAGGTAGAACGTAGTACAGAGCTACAGGGCCAGGCAAGGTGCCTCGCCTGTACTCAATAACACCAGAGGAAGAGGCGAGGACATTCCAAGCTCAAGGTCAACCTGAGCTACAGTGAGCAACCCCCCCTCCCCCAAACACACACAAAAGATGGTATAGGTTAAATTCCTTCTCTGCAACCACTTAGCAACCAAAAGTTAAAGAACAGGGAGATAAAATGCAAGAAATTTTAAAGACCCCAAATAGTACTGCTACCCTTGAAGTGAACAGTTCCCCTACTTCATCCAGGAGGGAAGAGCAGGCAGGATGGCTCTGGTACAAATATTTCCCTAAGTTTATCTGAATTGCATTAATTCATGTATAAATTTGTAGTAAAATCTAAGAAGATCTTTAAAATATTAAATTGTTCCAATTCATGTTTAGTAAGCAGATAATGAAGAGGGCGGGGATGGCGAGAGAGGTGGTTCAAGGGTAAGAACACTTGCTATGCAAGCATAAGGACCCGAGTTCAGATTCCAGCACCCATGGAAAAAGTTGTGGGTGGCCGTACACGACCTCAGCATCCTGGGCTACCAGCCCAGCTCAAGTTCAGCGGCAGACTTTGTCTCAAGGGAATAAGGTGGAGAGTGATACACCACAGCTGTATAGTGGTAATCTGCCATGGTCCCTGTCCTCAGTGAGGTCCCTCAAGGAGAAAGATCACCTTTGGCCACAAGCTCAAAGTGCTGCCGGGGCCTCCTCTGTTGCAGCGGCCCAGGTGGCCCCTGTCCTCACACACTGAGGCTGGCATCAGTACGAAGAAACCAACTACATGCTGTGTTCTAGCTGCTTCCACAGTCTGCCCCACCTGTTGCTCAACACACAGCCTCAAGCCAGGAGGAACAGGGGCCACTCCTCCGTCTCTGGGCCCCTGCCACATGACAGTGCCTACATATGCAGCTGCTAGCTTCTCACATCTGCTGTCCAGCTTGAGGTCACACCCAGAGGAGCAGCTGCTCCAGCATTCTTTTGCACAGCCCTGAGCCTGGCCAGCAGTGAGGACTATTAAGGAACATGGGAGGTCTACGAGGAGAGAGAGCCCGGAGAGCTGCAGACCGAGGTGCATGAGGGTGAGGGGACAGCCAGACCCACTGACAGCAATTTCCCGCTCTGACATGTAGGAAGCAGCAGAGGATGAGGGGCAATTCTCGGAAGAGTGCTCCTCTGCCAGGGTTTCTAGGGCAGCCGCCTCTGCCAGGGCACATTCCTGGGGTAGGCTATATGGCATCTGACCAGAATCTAGGCTCTCCACAGCCTCGCCACAGAACAAGTGGGTCCCTGGAGGTGATACCAAGATTTGCACAGAAGCCTGAGGCACCCTGACAGATACCAGCAGGGCACATAGCACAGGTAAGGCTGAGTCAAATTCTCCCAAGCCCTGCAGCCAGGACTGCTCCTCAGCTCCAGAGCTGGCTGCATAGCGCTCACCTGGCAGGGTCACTCCGGAGACACCTGCTTCTGGGGCACTGGGCCCAGGTTTGGGTGGTTGCATCTTCTCATTCCTCCTAGAGGCCAAACTAGAGGTGGTAATGGCCCCTTTGATCCCTGAACATTGATGGTTTTCCTTCTGGAGAAAAATGTTATTTAGGATGATGCTAGGTCTGGCGAGTGGAGGCTGATGAGATGGGCAGTGAGCTGCAAGAACTGACAGTGAGATGCATACTTGACTTTACAACACAAACCTCTCTGCACATTTGCAGGTTTTTGTTTGTTTTATGAAGTAGAATCTTTTTAAAAGACTCTGAAGGAGGTAAGGGAAACCAAGTATTTGGAATCTCAGCACCTGGAAGGTGAAGGCAGGAAGATCATAAGTTCAAGGCCAGTCTCAGCTGGATTAGCCAGGGTTACATCAGACCTTGTTTCAAAAAATTTTTAATTAAAATTAAATAAAAAGCAGGGAGAGTAATCTAGTCAAATACGTTTTGTGAGGTCACTGGCTAGGTGACACTGGGAAGGTATAGAAGCAGTGGCAGGCGTCGTGCCTTCCCCAAGGTTGGATCAATCTAGGCCTGCTGCCCTATGGGACTCAGAGCAGCATCTAAAATGTGCTCGGAGGAAGCCCTGCCCAAGGAGAGACTTTTGGAAGTAGAACAGGCCAAGGAGTATCCAGACAAAAGCGATAAAGCACAGTGGAAAGTGGGATGTGATGGGAGGAAGAGCAGGGCAGGTGGGTCTTAGGAAGGTCAAGGTCATTTTCCGAATTCCCTCATAAAGGCACAAAAACAGAGTTGGGGCACCCTGAGGTAGAAAAATCCATCCAGACCCACCCCTTCCTTCCTAAACCACCCAGGAAACTGTTCCCTTAAAAGTGGGCAGCTGAGGGCGGGGGGCGGGGGGAGTGTTCCTATGAAGAGCTGGGGGCCAGGGAAAAATAGCACCTCACAGAAAACAGACAGCCAGAGATGCCCATGGATGAAAACTGCTCAGAAGTTACCGAAGAACAAGTTCAGCAAGAAATGACTAAACAAAGCAACTGGGAAAAGGTCTAAAACAGAGAAAACAATCAGAAGACACTAAAATAAGAGAAGCAATTACTTCCAGAAACAGGGACCAGACAGTGAGGAGGGCGAAAAGAAAACACACAAGGCATCTGACGCCTGCAGAGAAAGAGAGAAAGGAGGATTTTAAAAGGTAAAACTAAATCAGCTCTTTGTATTACTTTCACAATTTTCTCGAAAGCCTAAAGTTATGTGAAAAATGTTTAAATAAAGATTTAAAAAGCTGAGAGCAGGGCTGGAGAGGTGAAGAACACTGATTGTTCTTGCAGAGGACCCGGGTTCAATTCCCAGCACCCATGTGGCAGCTAACAACCATCTATAACTTCAGTTCCAGAGGACTCAATACTCTGTACCTCCACAAGCATTGCACACATGCAGTACACTTACATACATGTAGGCAATACACTCATACACATAAAATAAAAATAGTAAGATGTTTAAAAAAGAAAGTTAAGAGAAAGCAAAGCAACAGGCACAGGTCAGGCATGGCTGGAGGAGATGCTGAGAAAGATCTGGTGACAACAGAAATGCTGAGGTACGAGCAGTACAAGTCTTTCCTGAAGTTCCAGTGATGAAAAGATGTGGAACTACACTTTACAGGCGCCCAAATGGCCAATACAAAGACAGACTTTAAGTTGAAAAAAGTCAAGTCACTCCATGAGGAAAGATAATCAGGTTGTCAAACACACTAACATGCTCCGCAAGGCCACAGGCAACTGACTGCCCTGCTCCTGGAGGAGCTGTTACATCAGTTGATTTGCTGAGGGAGTGGAACAGATACTATGCTTGATCTTAGCCAAAAGGCTGAGAAGTGATGACCTATTTAAATTACTTAGAAGGCTGCAAACCGTTGTGAGCCTGGGTGGTCAACCACAGACACTATCTCCATAAACCCTTCCTGGGGAATCTGACAGAAGGGGCTTTGGCTGACCAATATGGCCAGGACAGAGAGAGGAACTCACAGAGGAACTATCTTCACTAAGTCTAAGAGAAGGGGACAGTTCTACAGAGGATACTTCATACCATGGCTACAGAGCCTGGCCACACAGTGCAAATATTGGGGGAAGGATGTAGGAAGTGTTTTTTAAAATTTTTATTTATTTATTTTAATTGTGTGTATTGTGTGCATTTGAGTGCAGCTGCCCATAGAAGCCAAAGGTGTTGGATCCCCCAGGAGCTGGAGTTGCAGGCCTGCCAGGCATGGTTGCTGGGGATTGACATCAGGTGCTTTGAAAGAGCAGTACATGCTCTGAACCACTGAACCATCTCTCCAGCACAGGAGAAAAGAGTTTTTGAAATAATCTTGCTGACCGCTTACAAAGACATCAACTGAGAATATTTCAGGTCAGCTTCTGGAGGAGGGCAGCGAGAAGGAATTAAACTCAAGATCACTCACAGGTTGTGAGTGGTAGTGTTTGCCATTAATCCCAGAACCGGGGAGGCAAAGGCAGGTGGATCTCTGTGAGATAGTGGTCTACATAGTAAGTTCCAGGCCGGTTCTGGCTACTGAGAGACTCTGTCTCAAAGGGACTGGAAAAAAAAAAATTATTCAGTGGGGCTGAGGAGCCAGCTCAGTAGGTAAAGACCTTGTCATGTAAACTTGATGACCTGAGTTCAATCCCTGGAGCCCACATAAAAGAAGACTAACACCACAAAGTTGTCCTCTGACCTTCCTCCACACAAGCACCATAATGTACATACGCAAGGAGGCAAGCACATACTCCCCATATATGTCACACTCACACACAACTGTAGGAATGACTTATAAAATGAACAGAATATGGCCTAATGACTTTTAACCTAGCAACCAAAAAACTACAAAGTCACTGAACCACATGCTCTTGAGACCTGGCACCTGACCTGATTCCTGAGAACTCTAATTTGTTACTCTACCCTAAGATAATGAAGGGATATGGGTGGACTTAAGAGTTAACATATCAAAGCACTGAAAAAAAAACAAGAACTGGAGACATTGTGTGTGAGATATTTAAGAACTAGGGATGGAAGAGCATGATAGCGTGGATTCAAGCTTGTACTTCCCTAGCTGATATTGGAGAAACAGTCTTGAATAAAATTAGGGTGAAGTCTGACTCAGGATACAGTTCCAGAACACTGTTCCAACAGACATCTGAGGGAACAGGTATCCTCCAAATTGAGTTCACTCTTAAAAACTAAGTTAAGGGCCAGACTGTTTTTATTCAGGTAATTGTAATGTGGCATGGTAATGCCACAACAAATAATAATACTTTAAAAAAATTTAAAAAGATCGCTCACTGAAGGGAACGCCCTCAGGAGCCTGAGTGGGAACTGGGGACACAAATAAGGGTATGTACAGAAGTATTGATTAGGAAACTAACATTCTTCATATCAAAAGATTTACTCATTTATAAAAGTCCTTCTCAAGGATTATAAAAAATAACCAGTGCAGTATATCCAACAAAAACATGCAAAAACTTAATCATCAGCAGTAGTCTACAAGTCTGGTCTTCTAAATGCCCAAGCGCCTGCAGATGTAGCTGAGTCCTTGTTTTCACATAGATTACACAGTGCCTATCAGTGTGATACAGTCTGTCACAGCCTCTAACCCACCTTCATTTACTTGTGCAGTTTTCTAACTGAGCTTTTTAAGAGTGCCAATCACACTGGGAAACACAGTAATTTTGTCTCTCCCAACAGCTTACCAATAATGTCATTTTCTTTCCACATTATTTTAATTAGAACACCCAAAACCATGTTCAATAAAAGCCAAGTTAATAGAAATGATCACAGTATTTTCAGGGCCAGCCTTGATAAGCAGGTTCACCTCTGTTCCTGGTAGCAAGATTGAGCTTGGAAGAGCCGATGAGGAAGCTCAGCCATCTTCCCTGGGGAGTGCTCCAGTCCAGGGCACGGTCCAGGTATGTATTCTCTTCCTCCTCAGCCAGGTTAGCCACACCATTGGCCAGCTAGGTTTTCTCCTGGGACCCTCTCCCTCTGCTTGGATAGACACCCGGCAGTTCCCCAGCACACTGTTTGGTTGAGGTGCTCTGGATGACCCTGGGCAGCCTGACACCCTACCTCTCTGGCCATGCTGCTTGCTGAGCCTCAGTTCCTTTTTACTGCTCATGTCCTTAGTGTCTTTCCTTCTTACTTTCTAACTTAAAACTGGGGTGTCCTTTGATTACAAGGTCATATATTTTCCATTAGAAAATTCCAGTAGCACTGAAACAGGAAGTACAAACCAACTGTCAGTACAGCATCATTTTGGCTATCTGACCTAGAAGGGGAGGACATCAGGGATGGTACCCACTCAGGGTTCCAAGAAGAACCTTAGCTCCTCTGTTCACACTGTGTTCCCGCGTCTTTCACTTCTGCCTAGTTACAGACAACTCAACGTTTCTACCACTGTCGGCTCTTCGCAGGCAACTGCTGACCCTCTAGACCATTCTCCACAAAACAATGGTTCTCTTGGTTAGACATCAGTCCCAGTACCTTTGCAGAAGCCAGGAGAGAACTGGCTAAACTGAATACAGCCAACAGGCTGAAAAGAACATCTAAGCGGCCAATCTGTCTCATCCATTTCTCCTCACACAGGTAGCTACTTTTATGAAGTTTAGAGATAAAAAAACCCCACTAGACTTAAATCACACTAAAAACAGTGTTACTAGGCTGGGTGCGGTAGCATAGGCCTGTAATCCCTGCACCTGGGAGGAAGGCTGAAGAGGATAGTAAGTTACAAGCCCAACCTGGGCTACACGGTGAGACCCTCATCTCAAATACACATATAAATCTCATTACCACTAAGACTCTGGAGTTTATTAAAAACAAACACTACACATTACATACAAATGTACATACTGTATGATGTCAATACCTGTGACAGTTCACTACAGTTCCACAAACATGGAGAGAGGGAGTGTTTAAGGAGTCTGTGTTATCTCATAGCTGCACAGGAATCTGCAATTACCTCATTCAGATTTCAACAAAACGCCAGGGACAGAATCCAGACCAAAATGTCTCTGGTGACAGGAATAAAGAGACTCTGCAGTCTTTGTTTTCCACAGGAAACACAAAGTTCAGCATAAAATTCTTAACAAGAATTCCTAGCAAGAGTAAAAGCTTGGAGCGTGTGAATGTGTGGACACATGTAAAGCACATCCTCAGTCCTACAATGGGAAAAGCCATTAACAATGTAAAAAATCTGGATCAACGATGTGGGCAGGTCCACATCTCCAGAGTGCTATGTCAGAAGGCAACACACTCGGACAACCACTCTCAAGTCACGTGCCTCCTCTGTCCTGGACTCTACTGGAAGCCACTTCTAAAGTAAAGACACCAAATTATCTCCAGCCCCACTAAAGTGCCGACAGGCACCTCGGAGCGGCCCAGGACCGAAACACCACAAGAGCCTAACTCACTCCAGAGCAGAGCACACTCCAGAGCCCCATCACTCCCCAGCCTCTTACTTTTCCTTCCCAGCACATCTACCATTTGCATGGCCACTGCACCTCAGTCTCCACCTGTGACTGTGAAGGACATTGGGCGCAGGGTCCTGGTTAGCACACTGCACACCACATCAGCAGTTTGCGAATTTAGAGGACACTGGAAATGCGGGGTGGGGGGCAGCTCTGGTTCAAAGATAACTCAGAAGTACCAAGCCCTCAACACTATCCCTCTCCAGAGCTAAGGGCTCCAGATTCCCATCTACATGCAATGCACTTATAGTGGGCCAGACAGACCACATTGCAGGCAATTAAAATGATTTGGGGAGGAACGTCTGTCTGTAAACTGCCAGCCTCTAGGCCTTTGGGCCCATAATCTCTTCAAGAAGAACTGCTCTGTCACAGTCTCCTTTCCTCACGGGGGTGGGTGGGGGAGACACATGACGACAATGGACTGACACAGGACACGACATCAAGCTGTGGTCTGACAATGGCAAATAGGTCATTAAAGGACTTTCTTTTTTTTTTTTTTTTGGAAAAGAGTGCAGTGAGCAGAGCTAAAGTAGGAAGGCTAACTATGGTGACTGTGCGGACAAGTCCACAGGGGACCCTGGGCCAGGCATCAGGGCCAACAGGCACTGAGGACATAAAGATGAAAAAGGAAGCCTCATATTCCTGTAGTGCTCTAATTCTGGCTAAGAAGAAAGCAGTAAAAGAAAAGATTAGCTCATATAAAAAGTCAGAAAGTGTCCAAAAGGAACAGCACACAGAAGACTCATCTACCCGTGGAAAGCTGGGCCTGTGCTTTCTGTCACTAAAACCCTAGCACTCCACAGGAAGATGCTTCCTTGGGAGACCTGGGCAAAGTTAAAAGAACTCTGGAGGAAGAGACAGCTCAGGGAAGGGTGAGGCGGGGCCGTGATCAGACAGGCAGCTGTGGACGAGGGCACAGAGGCAGATCATGTAGCACAGGTCTGGAAGGCACAGGTGGAAGGTGGGTGGGAAGCTGATGTCTACCCAGGCAGGCCTCAGGCACCTGTCAGGCTGGCCAAGACTCAGATGCCAGGGCCCTGAGTGTTGGACATGACAGAGCACAGCTGTAACAACAGGACAAAAGCCAGCACCAGATGAGGTGACTGAAGGCTGGAGATGAGGGAGCTCCATCCAGGAGAGGTGAGGGTCAGAGACCGGGGTGTCCATTTTCCTTTTGGGAGAGTATTGAAACAGGTCTCACTCTGTAACCTGAGCTGGCCTCACTCAAACTCATGGCAACCCTCCTGCCTCAGTCTCCCAAGTGCTAGGATTGCCCCAGCCCAGTTTTGCGATGTTCATTTCAAGAAGAAAGCTAGAAGACCTGGCAGTGAGAGCACAGGGAAGAGGGAGCAAGTTCTGACCAATGCCAGACAGAAATGTCAACTTGAAAGCACAGGCATCCACTGAGTTTCAGATCACTGAAGCGTTCTCAATGCAGGAAAAATACTATGTGAGAAGAACAAGAATCAAGGCAACAAGACCAATAAAGGCAGCCTTCCCCCTTACAAAACACACCGCCAAATCAAAGTGTCAAAACACTACAAAATCTATTCAATCTTATGGACTTCTGATGCATTTTAAAGGAATGTGGCATATTATACAGGTGAGGAAAAAAAAAAGCCTAAATACCTAAGTAATTTTTAGGTCCAAAGAGATATTCCGCAGAAGAGCTCACAGTAAGTTAGAGAACCCTGGTGTCTCTGGAGAGTCAGCTGAAAGCACAACACGTTTAATATCTCAGCATCTATGGCTAGACAAGCCAGCCCCTTTTGACATCATCTATTAGGTGAGGAAAAAAGCCCCAGGACCTTCCATTACACTGTTCCAGACACACTTAGGGCATGAAGCCAGGTCCACCTCTAGCCCCAGCAGTCGCCTTTCTCAGAGCAGCACTTCCAGGCAGGGCCCTTCAGAGTGGTCCGTCAAAGCACCCCCTGGGTGGATGTCTGTCCCCTTCTGTGCATAGGTGAAGCTTCAGTGTCAAGTGAGGGATCAAAAACCTGTGAACAACTGAGGAGCCTCTGGCTCCCCACTACTCCATGAGCATGTTTGAAGGAGCAGCTTTTCCCAGATGCCTGGGGTGACCATAGTCATCAGCAAGAACTTCAGGGTCTAGCACCTTGGCAGTGTTTTGGGGACAAAGTGGGGTGCAGGCTTTCTATGGGTGTGGGAAGGGGGGAGATGAAAACTGCAGAAACAAATCAAATTGTTTTAACACTGCCAGGGCCAAGTCTGGCTCTGCCCCTCTCCTAGGTCCTGCTGCTGTGACTATCACAGGCCACCAGTTCTCACCCTATGTGCCTGAAGTCTTGTATAGCCAATGCCACAGGCTTGTGTCCTTATGGGGAAGCAGCCCGAAGGTCCCTCATATTTGTAACTGCTGCTCACTGAAGTGGCAATGGAATGGGGGCAAAAAGGACAAAAAGCACGACTGGGGCAGAGCAGCAGGAGCACACAGGACAGCACGGACCAGCCAGGCTGGAAACTGAGGCTTCCGACCGGTGACAGCCTGTCCTAGAAGCTTCAGTTCTTTGTTCTGGTCTGTTCCACCTCTGCCTTCAACCCTGCCAAAGGCGCCCATGTTCTCAAACGCTGCCTTCAAACAGCACCGAGGACCCAGAGGTCTGCTCCTGTCTAACTCAGCTACCCTGAAGATAGCCCAGACAGCACAGCAGAGGATGCCGGGAAGACTCGCTTCCGGCCCGGACACTACTATGCCAAACTGCAGTTCCGACACAGACAAATGTCAGCTCGAAGACAGAGAACTAGATCGAGCTTCCTGAGAGGCGGACCCAACTAGCTCCTCACAAGGACGACCTGCAGCTCGGCCCCACCTCCAGAGGCAGGGGCTCCAGGGATTTTAGTCGTCCCCCTTCTCCTGAATCACACCTCTCCTCAGGTTCCAGAAGATGAAGAGCAGTCCAGAACCACACGTCACGGAAGGAGCTCCAGGGCTGGACCAAGCACAACACTGGAAGAAAAATGCTTGATTTCAAATGCAAGTAAGTGCCTCACCTACCCAGGGTCTCTGCCGGCACTTTCTGGCAAGATCAAAATCTCAGGAAATACCAAACAAGTGAAACTTGCAGAGGCCACTTGGGAAAATGACCTGGCAGCTGAGGACACACTCTCCCTGCTCGCCAGCTCCACGTTCTGAGCCACCGCCACCACAATCGAATGCTGAGGGAGCCCGGCTTCCTGCGGGCAGCGCTGACCCCCACTTCCCGTCAGCTCCGCTCGGCAGGCTCCGCCCGCTCTCCTCCCGAGGCCTGCGCCCCGCCTGGGCGAGAGGACCACGCTCCGCTCTCCTGGCCCGCGCCCCGCACAGCAGAGGAGGCCTCCTGGGTGGAGGCCTCGCGGGACCAGCGCGGCGGCTCGAAGGAGTCACGCAGGCGCTCGTCCCGCGGAAAGGCCGGGCCGCCACACCGAGGCGGGGCAGGGCGGCTCCCGCCGGCGAGGCCGCTCATCCGGAACCACCTGCCCGGCACCCAGCGGAGGGCCGACCTGGAGACGGCGACGTGGGCCCACTGCCGCTGTGAAAGGGAAAGCGAGGGCAGCCGACGGCGGGGAGGAGAGGGCAGGCCCTGGAGAGACGCCTCAGGTGTGACCGAGGGGAGAAGAGAAGGAGCCGGGTGTAAGGTGCAGGTGGCGGCGCTGACCCAGGAAAGCTGCCTCGGAACGGCCCTGCCGGCTGCCCGCCGGCCTCGGCCGCCTGCTGGGCAGTGAAGCCTCCCTACCGACGGCCGGGTGCCGGGGCCTTGGCAGCGCAGCGCTGGAGGAGCTCCCGGGTGAAGAGCGGACTGCCGCTCAGGGACCCAGGACCCGCCAGGCAGCAGAGGAAAAGGCGAGGAGGAGCCAGGGAAAAAAGTGCTGGGGAGGTGGCTGGGTGAGAGAGGCCTGCTAGCATCATGACAGCCTGGGTTCAATTCCCAGCACAACCGAAGAAAGGAAGAAAACACAGTGAGAGTGGCCAAGAAGTAAACAGAGGTCACCTGTGCCAAGTGGTGCTCACACCAGGATGCTGGGTCCACCGGCCCAGCAAAAAAGAGCTCCCCACTAGGCATGATGTCAGCGGCTTGGGAACACTGCCCAGCTCTCCTGTGCCAAGGAGGAATCAGGTGAATGGGCATGAGGCTGATTCACTGCAAAATTTCTGCCACAGGACTCAAGAAGGCCTGAGTTCAAGGCCAGCATATAAGTGTGAGGACAGTTTGGGCTGTTACATAGCAAGATCCAGTTTCAAAAAGTAAAACTGGCTGACCACGATCTGAGGGAGAAACAGCTAGAAATCTGGATGAGGGAGAAAACCAGAAGAGGCTCTGGAAACCGGGCAGTAAGTAGAGCCAAGGCCTGGACTAAGGGGATATCAGCGACTGCAAGATCTCAAACATCAGGGGCAGGTGGGGCAGGTGTGGTAGAAGATAAGGGAACAGGAAGTTCCCATGGGATGAGGCAGGATGCTGAGTGGACTGACCACATGGCTGCTGACATCACAGCCCAGGAAACAGCAGCTTCGAGAAAGCCAGACAGGGCCAAGCCAGGTAAATCGAGAGAACAGCGAGCAATGTGAGGGGCACGCTTCAAACAAAGCTAGCACAGAGCAAGGTCAGGCGCTCATCAACTCACCAGCATGGCAGCTAAAGAGAGTCCCAAGGTGCAGAGGTATGCACATACACGACAGTTTGGACTTCTGTAAATTCACACTTCATCACTCTTCTAAAAGCACTAGTCTCCCCTAGCAGGGTCAGTCACGGACCGCCGTCTCTCTCGGTGGCCCTATCAAGAAGCTTAGACCACAGTCCTCTGCCCTGCACCTACTGCTGCCACATATACTCTATGGTACCTACCTAGGGACACAGTAAAACCAGGAGAGACCAGCCCCTTCCTAAGTCTTCCCTTTGCCATTACAACACGCCAGGCACCACTTACTCCATTTGGAAGGAAAACCCTTCCCTCTGAGATCTTCAAGGGATTGGTAATCAGCTATTTGTTTCTCTGTTTTGAAACAAGGTCTTGCTGTATAATCCATGCTGGCCTCAAACTCACAATCCTCCTGCCTCAGCATCCTAAGTGTTAGGACTACAGTCGTGTGTCATTGTGCCCAGCTCAAGAATTATTTTTCAAACCTACTTGTACTGGCTGAGGATGTAGCTCAGTGGTAGAGCACTGATCTAGCACAGGGAGGCTCTGGGTTCAGTTCTCAGTATTGCATGCAGGGGCGCACATGGGCACGCATGGGCACACAATACAATGTGCTGTGGTCTGTGCTCTGGGGCTTATCCTACACATAAACTTCAGAACCAAAATTAAAAGAAGGACAGAAGGTCTGGGGACGGGGCTCAGTAGCAGAGCACTAGTCTAACACAGGAGAGGGGGCTGTGTTTCTGCAGATAACTATTTTGACTACTGACCAGAGATTTGGTAAATGGAACTGGAAAACAGCAAGCAGAAAACCATTCACGACTAACTACTCAAGATAATTTTTGTTTTTAAGTTTAGGTAACCACAAATGTCTCACACTCTTCAATCCTTCTGAAGGGTTAAATGCCTAACAATTACAGATTTGACTCACTCATTTAAAATAAGAAAACTGGCAGGCATGGAGTACATTCGAATCCAAGAACTCACAAGGCTGAAGCAGGAGGATCATGAAGATTATTTATGAGACTGTCTCAAAAATACAAAAGTGAGGGCTGGCGAGACGGCTCAGAACATAAAAGTACTGACCGTCAAGGCTGACAACCTCAATTTGATCCTTGGGACCCACATGGTAGAAGGAGAGAACAGACTTCTGTGAGTTATCCTGACCTCTACCCCCACAGTGTGGCACATGAACACACACACACAGAGTCAATACTAAGTAGAAAAAAGACTGGGGCTATAGTTTGGGTAGAGTATTTGCCTAGCATATGTGAAGCTCGAGGTTCAATCTTGAAAACTATAAAGAATTACTACGAATAATATAATAAAGCAGAAAGGTAATTAACAGTGATCTTAAATTCTTTTACAAGGGACTGGACTTGAAAGAGTCATAGAGAAAAGCATATGGGTAATGAGAATGTCTAATAAATAGATCACATACAGAGATAAGCCAACATTATTAAAAATATGCCCTAAAATTCTCAGATAAATGAGACCTTAATTTTCAATGTCAGCTGCAGATCAGGGATTGACCACGTAGTTTCAATTTATTCTTGGTAAGGAACACTAACAGCTCAAGACTATTTATTTGTTTTGAGACAGAACCTTACATATCCCAGGCTGGCCCTAACTCCCTGTGCAGCTGATGATCCCTGACCATCGGGTCCTCCTGCCTCTTCCTCCCAAGTGCTGGGTAACAAGTGTGCCACTGTGCCCACTTAGGCAGCACTGGCGATTAAGCACAGGACTTCATGTGTGGCAAGCAAACTATACTCCTGGGCCCTGATGATTTCTTTTAGAAATCTTTATTTTACATAATAAAACACACTTCTACTTTTGGCACAAGAGTTGCTACTCTATCACGATGAACACTAGTGCTCCTGCCTGGTAAGCGCAGCACACTGTGGTTATGCTCTGGGATGTAAAACAAAGTGACCCACTTCACTGTTGATCATCTTCACACGCAGACACCACCGTGTCACTCTGACAGAGGGAACATACAAAGTGTGTGCGTGTGTACGCACAAATGCTCAGAGACAGATAGACATCCTCTACCTTGGGTCACTGGCTTCCAGTCCCACCTAATACCCTCTCCCAAGTGTCCCTAGAGCGTCTGGGGAAGAGAGTTCATATCACTGTGACCTAGGATTCTTTGCCACTTAGACTACAAGTCCCTAAGGACAGGGACCAAGTTTGTTGTGCCCCCCACACATACACCCACTGTCTACTAGAGTCTGGCAGCCAGTGGGCACAGAGCACTTGATAAATGACTAGATGTGTGGGCTCTGCCTGTGGGCACTGCTGTCGCTAGCAGGGGCAGCACTCTAACAGTACACACTCCTTGCAAGTTACCTCCATGGCTCTTGCTGACTTCATTCCTTGACAGAGGGGCCAAGTAGAGAAACCATTTAACCAGGAGCCCAGACACAAAACAAATGGCATCTTCCCTAACCAAGTCATACAGTGCACATTAAAACATCACTTCTTGTTTTCCTCAGTACAAGAAAACTTGGGCAAATTACTATTTTCATCAATTTCCATGAAGCTCATCAAATTTAACTCCCAACCTGGTTACTGAACCCAATTCTTAGAAGTCAAGCATGGTAGCAGGTGCACACACACACACACACACACACACACACACAGATCACACACAAGTTCTTGGAAAGAGTTGAACACAGGACAAAAATATAATCACACTCAGTTGTCTGAGGTGGAAACATGGTTATGATGGCTTCTAAGTCCCTCAAAGTAGCAGGAGGGGGTTGAGGACGGAGGAAAGTAAGTGGGGAGGCAGCCTGGGTCTTAGCCTGAATTCCATGGTCAAGGACACTCTAGGCCATCTGCCTGCACTCTCTGCTCGGATTATATCTCATGGCAGCACATGGACAAAGCTCCACATCATGTCAGTTTCAGCACGGACTGAGCTTTCTGAAACCCAGCAAGCAGTGTGGGGCAAGCTTAGCAAGGACCGGCACCGCGCAGCACCAAGGATATTGTGGAGGACTGGGGCAAAGAAAAGAATACAGACATGCTCATCCATGACAACTTTGACCCTGGGCTACAGGACCAGTGCCAAGATGGGTTCACAGAGCAAGACTCAAATCTAAGAGTATAAGTGTGGTGTGTACGAGCTGCCTCCTGATCTATCAATAATCACATCAAAAAACAACCACTAAACTTCTTCAAAAACAGTGTACAGATCAAGCAAAATGAGCGTGGGTAGTCAATTTGTGGCATCTAGGTATGAAGTTAGAAAGCAGGGCAAAGGTCAACAATGCAATGCCTTCTGTGCTAAATAACCCTGAGGACCCTTTGCACAGTCCCTGTCCTTCACGGCTGTGCACTCAAAGATGAAGCAGCAACCATCAGTCAACTGGAAGCTGGATTGGGGGTCACTAGAGACCTGTGACCCAACTGTTGTCCTAAAACACTTCCTGCTACTACAGACCAACTGTTGGGACATCACCCACAGCACCACACATGTAAAGCACTGCACAGGACCTGGACTCAAACAGAATTCGAGGGATCTGCTGAACAAGGCAGAACAAGAGAAGACTGCACGCTTCCCAAAGGACAGGAGGCCAGAGTCTGATGACAGAACCCAGCAATCCCCTGTAGACATAAGCACCTCAAAGGCAACTGTGTTCACCCCACTGGCATTCAGTAATCTATAATACAGTCTGCTTTATACCTCCAAAGGACATTTTCTTATGACTAAGAATGTAACAGAAGGTTCTTAGAGTTTTAACAGGAGTAATATGCAGTTTTAAAGTTTTGTCCCACTTTAACCCATGCCCTTGAAGACAAGGAATGACAAAGTAGCCAGACAGCATGAGGACAGGAAGTCTGCATTCTTCCAGAGAGGCCAGCCCATCCAACTCTTCAGATGGTCATGGAGCTGGGTCAGATGTGGACTGTGCTGTCAATCTAGCTGCTCTCGCTCGTAGGCTTGTAGTAGGTCTCACCCTAGGTGATGCCAGCAGTCAGACAGGCAGAACCTCACTCTGGCTTCCCAATTCTCCTTTTCCAGAACCTCCCAGGTTGTTGGGAATGTATATGTCCAGAGGAGCTGGTTAAAAACAACAGGCAGCTTGGGACTAAAGTTTTGACATACAAGAGTCCTGTGTAAGAGTAACCAGCACACAGGTCCTGGCCAGGAGAATGGGACAGGCTGAGGGTAACCTGCCAGCCAGTTAGCAGAGCTACCCTGCATGCTGGCCTTTGAAACCCTGGGCAACAGTTGCACACCTCAAAGAAATAGCTGAGCTACTTGCTGAGGGAAATAGGGAGTCAGTGGTAGAAAACAATTTCCCATGTTTCAATGGCCAGTGCTTCATAGGACCAAGAAGACATTTTCTGAAATGGAGCCAAGTGTAGAATATAGACTGTGTCCTACATTCAAAATGTGCCTTTCTAGAAAGCGTGTTTTAAAGGCAAAGGATATAAAATAAGCTGTGAACAGGAGACTAAAATTAGCTTAAACCACAAATAACCTAACACACTTATCACTTCCTTTATGATCAACCTACAAAACATATATATATATGAAAGGCACCTGCAAACTGAAGGTACAAAGAAGTCCACCAGGTCCTGGAAGCTCAGTTCTCTCCTCTCCTCCCTCAGCAGGGGGGGCTTGCTTACGTGAGTGGGAGGGGCACAAGGAAAACCATCAGAGCCAGTGTGCCTTCTGAGTAAAGCAGCATACTCCTGCAGTTCTTTGGTGGTTAGAAGAGCAACCACCTCTTCAAACTGAAGATGGGAAGTTGTCAAAGATGGCCCACACCCATCTCCAGCTGCTGTAGCACCGGCTGCTAAGGAAATGCCTCGCTCTTCAGACCCTCACTGGACCTCCATCTCCCAAAGCCAGGCATTTTACTCTCTAAAGCAACATGCTAACAAAATTGGCAGGAGAAGCCACTGCTGTCACCATCAAGGAGTGGAACAAGTGGCCAAAGGAGGCTAACAAACCTACACTTGAAAAGGTGCTAAGGATCTGGAGAGATAGATAGTTCAGCAGTTAAGAGCACTGGTTGCCTTACAGAGGACCCAGGTTCAGTTCCCAGCACTGACATGATGGCTCATAAATGCCTATAACTCCAGTTCAAGGATATATATGTTTTTTTTTCTTCCATAAAAACGTGCTAAGTTTTAAACCCATGGTTCTCTGACTGTCCTGAAATGTTTTGATCAACTTTGTGATTTGGAGGGCCAGAGGTGGGGGGGAGGTTGGTGATTCAAGTTCACATAGGATAAAGTGGATAAAGTGAGTAGCTAAGGATGAGAACAGAGCCTGTCGTCTGTCCCTGTTCAGCTTCAATACTCTCACTCAAGCTGGCAAAGCACCCTTGGTGGCAGACGGGCAGACAGCCCTGGCAGTTCTTTGTGCTGTGGAGACAGCACAGCACTGCTAGTGGCTCTGACACTCCAGGGTCTCCCTAGGAAAAACAGCCAGGAGGACACAAAGCAATGTCCTGAAAGGCCTAGAACTGGTCCTGATGGGGACATGGAACCCTCTGAAGAGAGGTGGGCTCTCAGGTTCAACAGAGATGTGGACCAACACCCTTAGGTGTGGCTAAAACAGCTGGTAAACTGGGCCTGTCCAGAGACAAGGCCTTGTGCTGTTTGACCTGGTGGATAGACAATGATTTCCTGGTCTCCATGCCACTCAGCAAGGAGGATCCTGCCCACGGGAGGCAGAGCCCATGCTGGAGGGGCGACTCACCACAGGGCTTTCGCTCAAAAGTACTGCTAACACAATCAAATCAGGGCAGAAGCACAAAGAAAATATCCTCTTCACAAACACACCACTGTTGGGAGCTGGAGATCTCAGCAGCTAAGAGACCCGCTGCTCTTGCAGAGCACCGGAGTTCAGTTCCCAAGTTCTTAGCATTCATGTCAGGGTGGCCTATGATCCCAGTGCCAAGGGACCTGATGCTCCTCTGGCCTCTGTAGGAACTCCCTCACCCCCCACGCACACACACAATCAATCTTAAACAAACACCATCACCGGCTACCCTCATACAGACCCTCCCTTCTTTACGTGCAAAGCAGTCACACAGAGGCTTAGAACTCAGGGAGGGCCTGTTTTGACTTTACCCTTCCAGAAGCTAACTAGAACTGGATGGAGTACTGGGATACTGGGATAGTGCAGAATGGTCTACAAAGATAATATAACAGCGACAATCACTCAGCTCACAGAGGACTTAAGCTGATTTACAGTACTGTGCTCATAGCAGTCTGCTTACTTGTTTGACTGAGTGAAGCTCAGAAGTGACTTCATCAGAGACACTTTTAAATAGCCCACATTCTAGAGAGAACTCCAGCCATTTGGAATAATTACTTGATGTTTGCTTTCCTGTAAGCAATTCCGCAATAGTGTGTGATCTTCTGAGCAGTCAGTCTAGTCAGAATGAGAAATAGAAAACTGCCTGATGGAACTTGGGAATGTTCAAGTAAGCTTCCTCCATAGGAAGAGGTATGCTGGGCCAGTAAGATGCCTCATCCGGGAAAGGTGCTTGCTGCCAAGGTTGACAAGCTAAGTTCAGTGCCCTGAGAGAACTGACTCTCACAGACTGTCCAGACCACCACATGCATGCTATGACAGATGTGTGTGTACACACACACGTGATAAATAAAGAAACATAATAAATTTTTTAAAAGGGAGGTGTACCAGTAAGATCCATTAAGAAAGAAAAACTAGGACACAGGAAAACTGTTGCTAATAGGGAGCTGGAGAAGCATGTCCCTTCTCTGATCACTAACCAGGGCCCTTTATGGGTATAATTCTGGAAGCCTAGTTTTGCTGTGTTCATCCTCTCTGAGTGCTGCCACTCACCCACAAAAGCCACAGACATAGCCCAGGCTTTTCCTTTATGTATAGAAGAAAAAGAGATCTCAGCAGGAAGAGAGCAGCCAGGGACACAAGGCCACCCAAAGCCCCTTCAACTGTGGCCAGGCCCTGATAAGAAGTTTCCCAGGCACTTTCCTGGATGGGACGCAGAGAACATATGCCTTTCCCAGAGAAATGGGGACCAGCCCTTTTGATAACAAGCTCCTAGTCTGCACCCCAGAGCCCAGGTCCTGAAAACCCATTCTACCTGCTGACCATTGGTGTTCAGTATGTTGATCACTGACTGACTTGGAGGCATCCTGGGCATTTGGACTAGACATGTCACACACAAGGTTTCAAATGTCTCACTCACCAGAGTACTATTCTATCTGCAGTGTAAGTCCAAGGCTCATTAGATGTGGGGCAACTTTGGCTATTCAGAGGGAGCATGAAATCCTCTATGGGAAACAACTGTTTCCAGTTTTCAGACATTCAAAATCTACAAAATGTAGATTCAAAAAGGGCTTGGGGTAAGTTATGCAGGGTGGTGCATGTCTGTAACCTCAACAACTGGAAGAACAAGATAGGAAATTTGTGATTTCCTAGCTAGCCTGAGCTACATAGTGAAAACTTGTCTCGAAAAGGGGAGGGGACAGGAAAGTGGCACATACCTTTAATCTCAGCACTTGGGAGACAGAGGCTGGAGGATCTCTGTGCAACTGAGGTCAGCCTTTATATAGTGAGTTCCAGGCCAGCTGTAGCTATAGGAAAACTCTGTCTCCCCAAAAAAACAAACAAAAAAGGCGGGGAGAAGAAGAGGTGTGGGGTTGGAGATGCAGCCCAGTTGACAGAGTCCTCCCCTAGCATGAATGAGACGCTGTAGACCCCATAAACTCAGCAAGGTTGGTACACACATGTAATCCCAGGACCCAGTAGGTGGAGGCAGGAGGGCAGGAGGATAACTCAAGATCATCCTTGATACCTAGCAAGTTCCAGTTGGGCTATATAAGATCCTGTCTTTAAAAAAAAAAAAAAAAAAAAAAATGCTGAGGATTCTATGACGTGGTGCTGGTGGTGGCTGTGGGGACACCACACAAAGTGGGTGACTGTCCAGCTGGAGACTTAGGTACTTTCTCCTCAAGCCCAGCAGATGGGCAAGCCATCATCTTATTCAAATGAAGCTGAGAGCAGATGAGGGTTTCTTTCTAAAATTACAACATAAAGAGCAGCTGCGCCTCACACATCCAGCTTTGTAAATTCTCAAGAGTCAGTTCCTCTATCTTTACAGGAAAACCACCCCAGTGCTAGTATGGGGAGGCGCCAGACTGTGGCAGGCTACTCACTTCCCACATGGCTTACCCAAATAAGCCCTACTCAGTGAAAACCTTGACTGTCCGAGAAAAGAGTGCAACCATACCTAGTTGTGCAGCCCTCACAAAATCAGGGACCTCTGCAATTACAAGAGTACTTCAGGAACATAAAGGGCTTCTACTGCTGGATGAACTTTATGGTCAGTTACTCCAGGATCGTTTTTACAAAAGAAGCAAAAGGAGAAGGGAGGGAAGCATGGAGTGGGGCGTGGAGAGGACAGGACTCGGTGATGCTGCTGGTGAGACAGCTGAGGCTGTAACACACGGTACTCAGGTAGTTTAATCAAAGGCAAAAACTGCTTGCTTTTACTGGCTAGAGCTTAAAAACATGAGACTTTGTTCTGGTGCTGCTTTATGGGAACTGTATTTTTTTTCCCACAATTAAAAATATTTTGTGAATCAACTACACACAAACCCTCTCCAGCAGGCTTGTGAGAACCTGTCAAGAGCAGTCACCAAAGTAATTCAATAGTGCTCAAACGGGAAGTCAGAGTACCGCCCGCTGCCTACTGAGCCTCTCACAGGATGCCAAGGCTCTGTCATACCTCAAGCTTCTGTGAGATTCTACATGCAAGATATACAGCCTCACTGAATTGTCTCATTGAATCAGGGCTCAAAAGGGTGTTTCTACACTAGGATCCTCTATTCTGGGGGCACCTGCCATGGGTGTATCTACCTCACTTCAGCATTTCCCAGGACAAACGGACGTGGGTACCAGGACTCACACACCTTTAGGCAGTCAGATTAGTAAAGTGCAGACAACCAAGTCACCCCAATGCAGGTAAGCACTGACTCTGTGCTAGGTTCAGGGGAGAGGTGGCATAGGTCAGTGACCTAGGGACATGTGGGCTGCAGGGGAGATAGACCAGGACACAAAGAGGCAGCTCTAATGAACATGGAACTTCTCAGGTTGCCCACACAAGGCACAGGACCCAGAGCAGAACCCTATGCGAGAAGGTGAAAGTTGGGGCTGGAAGGTGTAAGCCAGGCAAGTGTGAGGGGCACTGCAGGAGTAAGGCCTATTGAGCAGCTGGGGTAGAGCTATGGCATGGGAGGGTGGTGCCCTGGCTGCCACGTCAGAGTCTGGACCATAACAGGTGTTAGCATTAAAAGCATAGGGATGGAGAGGTGGCTCAGGTGTTAAAAGCACTGGCTGCTCTTGCAGAGAACCAGGGTTTGATTCCCAGCACCTACATGGAGGCTAAGAATGGTCCTTAACTCATGTTCCAGGGGAAGCCCTCTTCTGACTTCCACAGGCATTGTACAGCACAGGTGCACTCACACACATGCAGACAATATACTCATACACATAGAATAAAAATAAATAAAACTTTTTTAATGGAGTTATACAGAAGCAATAGGCTCAGAATGCTTTTAAACAAGTGCAACAGGGAGGAGCCAGAGTCCACACAGTGTGGAGAGGAAAATCAGGGTGGGATGTAGACAGCCTACTGCGTGGCCAGGTTAAGAAGTAAGCGGCACGTGCTAGGGAGACGGCTTGGTGGGTAAGGTGCTTGATGTGCAAGGACATGAGTTCTGATCCCCAGAACCCACATAAAACCAGGCACAGAAGCACCTGTCTGCAATCCCATGCTCCTCCAGTGACGTCAAGACAGGAGAATTTCAGCAAGCTATGAGCAGCAAGCCTGGCATAAATAGCAGCAAACAAGAGACCTAATCCAAACAAGGCAGAAGGCAAGGACTGACATCTGAGGTTATCCTGGGACCTCATGTGCATCATGGCATACACACATAAACAGTGTCATGCATGCACACCAAGGACACACACAATAAAAATAAAATGAAAATAAAGGTAACTAGTTTGTTATGTCTGCAGTGGGGACGATAGGCGGGTTCAAGCTTATGGACACTCTGAGTACTGGGGTGGATGCTGTGTGACCAACCAGTGGTAGGTGGGACAGGGCTCTCGGCTGCTCCAAGGTCCCTGGCACTCCTCCCTACTCAAAACACACCTAGGGCACTGTGGGCGTCAGGTGAGATGTCATCATCCCAGAAGCAGGAACCCAGGTAGGCAGCATGGAGAACATGCCCTACCTCCTCCTCAGTACCTGCTGTCACTGAGACCGAATCAGCAGCACTGGAGGAAGAAAGTCAAGCTGTGCACAGCACACACAGCACAGGTAGGCCTCAACGTATCTGCATTTAAATGCCCAACATAGAACAAACATTGCCCAAAGGATTCTGACACCAAAAATTTGAAGGGAAAAAGAAAGTAAGCACTGACCACGGTAGCTCAGGTCTGTAAGGGAGGCCACCTTGGCCACACAGCAAGACTAACACCCAGGACTAGGGGTACAGTGCTTGTGTGGCATGTACAAGGCCCTAGGTTTATCCCAGTACCAACAGAAAAAAAAAAAGAGGGAGGAGGAGGAGGAGGAGGAGGAGGAGGAGGAGGAGGAGGAGGAGGAAGAAAAAATAAAAAGGGAGAAAAGGCGATTCTCTCAGTTGGTCCTGATCTAAAAGCCTCCACAGGAGACTTACTCATTTCAATCAAGAAACTCAGTATACTCCCAGTTAATTACATTATTCAATACTAGGTCATGTGAGAAGTTTTGAGGATACATTCACACTGAAATGTAAGAATTTGCAGGCAGGTCAGGATGCTAGAAAGGTAGGCATCCAGCATCCAGAAGCTAAACTCCCAGCATACACCCAGCTGACCACCAGAGCAGCTACGTAGCTATGCTGGGGACAGCAAACAAAGGCCTCCAGGTTAATTTCCTACTAGTCCAAAGATTACAAAGGTCTTCACACCCCTGCAAAGTGGTGATCAGATGCCTAAATTTAGTTCATACAAACCAGGGCCCAGCAAGAACATTTAGATCACATGGGTCACTCAAGATGACTACAACTCCCCATTCTCTCCACATTTCCGTTTGTCTCTCTTTTTTTAAGTAAAATGAGTCATGGTGTGTACAGATCTTTAGCCTCTGCACAAAATACAGTTTTCTCCCCCTTAAGCTAATAGTGTTTAAATAAACATTATTGGGAAGCTCGATATTCATCGTGGAACACACCATCAGCTGTCTATGCCAGGAAGGAATTTCAGAGCATTACTATTATAACCGAACTTTAACCCAGTCCAGCACTAGATGGTATTTCAGAATGAAGGTGGCTATAAAAATAAACATCAGTTGGAGGGGTGGCCCATCTCCCAAAGCCCACTTCTGTGCAGAAGCAAAGTCTTCCTTTCATATCACAAGCTACTGGGGGTACTCTCCTTTACCTGGAACATTTGCACTGAAAAGAAGACTGTGACAGAATCAAAGAATTGAGGGGTGAGAAAAATAGCAGCTACCCGTCTGCCCTGCACCCTCTTCCAGGCCTCTGCAGCCACAGGAGGAGGGTGGCACCCCCCAGCTCTTTCCATTAGGCCTGCCCTCCCTGGGCTTGCTAAGCCAACCTTCTTTCTCTCCTGGGCTCTGATCTGGGCTTGCTCAGTACTGCTTACCCCTTTGTAAACCAGCTGACTCTAAATCATCTAAATGACAGAGGACAATCTTTAAAGCCATCCCTTACGCAAGCAAACCTGACTTTCTACAGACCTGAATACTTGTTACCTGAATGTTCAGCTGGCTGCAGCTTGCCTAGAAGGGGTGTCTCCTAAGTGGCCACCTTCCCAGCACTTGGAAGTCCACGTCACCCTGGGTTCTTTGCCTTTGTTTTGGAGTTTGTGTATCTTTTGGTTCTAATTAGAACAGAAGTTAGGGTACAGAGGGATGACGGCAGTGCCTTGTTCACAGAGCTTTAAGCAGAAACTGCATATTGCTTTCCTATTCACAGGACCAAACATAACACTGGCTAAAACTGCATACTGCTTCCTGTTCACAAGGTCAAATACGACACTGGTTAGAGCTGCCCTCATTCTGATATGCTATCAAATACTCATTTTTTTAAACTTCCATTTTCTACCAACTGTAAACACCTTTCTTTAAATTCAAAAATGATGGTTTGGATAAACTGGCATTCACCTTGGAAAATGAGCCACTCTAGATCCACTCGAGGCCATTTAAATTCTGTGCTGTTGTTTTAAATGGCTCAGATACAAGATAAAGAGCCACTTAAAAAAATTTTTTTTTAGAAAGAAGTACTTATGATTTCCATTTTAGAAAATAAAAATATTTGCACCTCTAGAGGTGAGAAATGCCTGAGGGGCAACAGTTCTTTAAGACAGAAAGAAAGAAACTACCTCCAGGAATGTAGCAAGTCATGAACAAGTCGGGGAAATCCTGCCATCCTGAGTAACTTGTGGGCTTTAACTGTGGTGGAGAAATTTAAGAACAAAGAGGAAAATTAATTCAAAAGCCAGCTCACTGCATGCCAGCTGCATTCTGAACACAAGTTTTAACAAGGCTGAGATGTCAGGTCAGGCCACCCTGACTTAAAAGTATAAGAAACCACATTTACCATAACTTATTTATAATACGAATTCATTACTAAATCAGTCCCTTTTAGTATAAAAGACCTCCTGCCCCACTGCCTCCACTTGGCAAGGTCTATTTCATCAACAATCCCCACATTTTAGAGCAACCGACAATTCTCATGCAGAGCTAGCTACCCTGGGCTTGACTCTATTCAGTTTGATGCAGAAAATTTGCCCACATATTCGGACTCACTGGTGGAATTCATCCAACTAATTCACAGAGACTAGACCGGGAATACAAATGTTACCTATTGATCGCTCGTACTTACACAGATTACACTGGCTATAAATATCTGTCTAGGAGAGCTAACGTACATTACAGCCCAAGTAAAAGGAATCCTGTCAAGGAATCTTGAAATCAAGGCCACCCAAAAAGGCTTTTGTCAGGAGTGCCCCAAAGAGCACCCTAAGACTCTTTATTTTTCCAAGCAAAGCTCAAAATAGATTTCAATTCTCCAGTTGATGGATCTAACGGGCTGTCTTTTGAACCTGGAAGTTGAAAGAAGAATGAACAGCCTGCTCCCTTTATGCAAGGTACAGAATCTATTTTGCACACGCTTACTTAAGATGCCGGTCGGTCGAGTGTGGTTTTGGTTAATCCTCACAGCCCACGCACTGACATTTAATCGAGAGTACTTATTTTCTTTAGAGGACTTAGCTGCTTGTGAAAGACCTCTGCGTGTTTTCAATTTGCTCTTTCATACATAGAGAAATCCTACTTTCCTAATGTTTTATTTATGAACCACCAGAACCCCCTACAAGTATATGGGGTCTCAGAAGCCAATATCATCTCAATCATAAAGAATGAGATGCTCGGCGAAGAAAAATGCCATTTCCCTGCCTAGAAGGGAGGTATTTTGGCTCATGAAGCAATAGGCCCTGGAGACCCCCAGAAAGCTAGTCTGCCAACCTCACGGGTTGTTCAAAGGGCAAGCTTCTAACAGCCCTGCCCAGGTGCCCCTCTCTAAGACAGCAGTCACTCCCCACCTCCTGTCTCTTTTTCTTCACCACACTCGTCACCAGCTACAATTATCTGTATCTGATTGCCTATGTGACGCCAAATCTCACTGGAGCCAGGGTCTAACCGACAGGTCCAACACACACCATCTCCAGTGCCTTGCATGAAACACTTTTCAGGTCACGCCAACAAATGAATGAACAGGAAGGGAGGAAGGGGACTGTCATCCTGGGGCCTCGACGGCAGCACACCGAGACGAGAGGAAAGGAAACGTTTAAGGGGAGGCGAGCCTCTCCCTGGGGGAGACAAAGGAAGAGGGCCCAGGGTGGTCCGGTCCAGAAAAGGAAGTAGCGGGGGTGAGGATCGACCCCGGGGACAAAGGGTGGCCAGGCCAGGGCCCCGGGAAAGGACACGGACCCCAGAGAGGTCACCCAAGCCGGGACAGGAGAGGCCGGTGGGGGGTCGGAGGGGACGCAAGGCCCGGGCGGGGACAAGGCCGGCAGCGCCGACGTGGGTCGCAGGCTCCACCGCGGGGCCTAAGCGGCCCGCAGGGGCTCCGCACCTGGTAAATGGCCGCCCAGTTCCCGGCCTTGTCGATCTGTTCGAACTCCTTCTCCATCTCCATGGCGGGCCGGCCGGTTGCCCGCGTCCCCTCGGCCGTCCGCCGCGCTAGGTCGCCTCGCTCAGCACCCGGAGGCCCGCCGCCCCAGCCGCCACCGCCGCCCCAGCCGCCCCGGCCGCCGCTTCTGCATGTCAAGCCGGCAACCGGAAGTACGCACCCCGCCTCGCCGATGGCCCCGTCCCTAAACGGGAGGGCCAATCATCGAGCGCGGAGTCCCGCCGGTACTTCCGCGGGGCGGGGAGGGGGCGGGGCCTAGAGGAAGCTGCTTGGGCCGGCAGACTCACAGTGGTGCGCGGCTCCGGGAGCTCGCTCTGGGTCTGTGTGCCGTTGGGGTCCGCGCTCTGTGGTTCCGCGCTCACGGGGTTCCGCGCTCCGGGGTTCCGTGCTCCCGGAGTTCCGGGGTTCCGCGCTCCCAGGTTCCAGGGTTCGGTGCACGGGTTTAGTGAGCTCCGGGTGCCCAGATGAGCCTCACGGCCAGCGTGTGCTTAACCTGGCCTGGAGGATCTTGCGTTCAAGCCTCACCTCAGCCGGTAGAGTCCCGGGCCTGCCCCTACTCTCTGACTCTGAGCTCAGGCCAGAGATCCACCCTTTTAAAAAAAAATTCTTATTTCAGGGTCTTATGGAGCCCAGAGTGGCTCGAACTTGGTTGTGACCCAAGGGTGACCTGAACTCTGATCTTCTTGCCTCCACCTCCCAAGTGCTGGGATTGCAGTCATGTGCCACGCCTGTTTATACAGTGCTGGGGATGGAGCCTAGGGCTTGATGCATGCTAGGCAAGCACTCGACTGAACATCCGCAGCTCCTTGTTTACTTCAGACAGTGTCTCACTCCACTCCGGTCTCTCCTGGAATTAAGCTTGTAGCCCAAGCTGGTCTCCAATTTGAGATCCTCCTGCCTCAGTCGTCCCTAGTGTGGGGATTGCAAGCACATGACACCACACTGGGCTGTCCATCCCTTTTCATGAAACTTAGGAAGAGTTTCATGATTCTCTAGGTCCTGGGAGAAGCTCTCTAAGGACATGTCTCTCCTAATCGCAAGATTTCTGCTTAGGTGGAAGGAAAGGATAGATCTAGACTAGTTTTCACTATTCCAGGAGTACCCTGAATTCAGCACAGTGCAAATTCTGTTTTCCCATCATCCAGGAAGAGTCCTGAATGATGTGGGTCCTTGGGTCCACCTCCAAAGGGCTCGGACAGCATCGGCTTGGTGGTGTGGCCCCATAATCTGCACCCCACCCAAGTCAGATGTGTGGGGTTCTTGAAGAGTACCTAAAAGCACTGGTGAGGCTACCCGGCCTCTGGAAAACTTGACTGGTGCTTGGAGCTGTGACCACCCACCCTGGACCCAGCACATGATTGATAGGAAGACTGCGTTGGAATCAGTGCTCTGTGCCCCTCACCTGGTGTGGTAGGTCGGATTCCAGCTCTCTCTTGGGCTGCTGTGGTGAACACTGCCCGATATTCAGTTCTCACTTGTTTTCTCACCATCACTACCCTCTCAAAGAGGCACTGTGGTTCCTGTCTTCAGGCCGACAAGAGTGAGGCACAGAGGTAAACCCCTACTCCAAGGCAGCATCGTGGAGCTGGGCTAGCAGCTGCCCAGTGCCGGGGAGGCTGAGGCAGGAGGATCATCACAAATTCAAGGCTAGCTTGTGCTGTCTACATAGTGAGTTCCAGGCCATCCTGGATACAGAATGATAACCTTGTCTCAGAAAGCCACAATCAAAACCCAGCATTGCAGAGAGCAGCCTGACCTCCCGATGCCCACCTTGGAGCTAGGCGGCAAGGACGATTCTGGTTCTAAGTACCCATGGTGCAGCCATGGTGTTTCACATTTCTCCTTCGTGAAAAGGGAGTTGATAAGAATGTCCAGCTCATAAGGGGGTGTGAAGATAGAACAAGTTCATCTAATGCTCTTACTACAGTGAGGGACTCGGTCACTTTCAAATAGCAGCATGTGTATCCACATACACATGTGGAGGTCAGAGGACAGCTTACCGGAGTTGATTCTCTCCACCATGTGGGATCCAAGAATCAAACTTAATCAGGCTTGGTGGCTAGTGCCTTTACCCACAGAGCCATCTCAAGGACCCATTTAATTCTTCCTTTATAAATACTATTGATTTGATGCACAGTGTCCTTAGAACGAGAGTACTCTGTGGAGACAGAATTAAGCTGACCATTTGGATGAGACCAAATGGTCTATATGGGACTCCATACTCAGAGGCTACCTAATTGAAGTCGTCACTCATTTAAGCAGCTCTGGTCGCTCCACCTTCTGACTACACGTTTGAGTACTAGTTCTGTAGAGCAAAGGTGGTTATCCCTTCTGCATGCCGAGCCAAGTAGATGGATGAATCCAGTGTCCATCTGGAGCCCAAATGGTACTCAGGCTTATGGGGGTGTCACACAGCGAGAGCTCTGCCCTGCCCCTCCCCCCCTTTTTTTCCCAGTGATACAATGGGTCTCAGGGCCTCCTGCATGCTAGGCGGGAATTCTAATACTGAGCTACATCTCCAGCCCTGCTTTTGTTTCTGCAGTCTCACTGAGGTGTCCTGGACACTTTTGATCTTCTTGCCTTAGCCTCCTGAGTAGCTGGGGTAATAAGTCTATGCCACTGGATCTGGAAAGTACTGGCCTAGCAGAACACCCTCTGATCCCTGAGGACCCTTCCCTGATTCTTACAGTTCTGGAAGGCCTGTTGTTCCTTGGCTTGTGACTGCATCCTGCACGCCCCCATCTTTATGTTCTGTGTGGCTCCTGCTGTTGGCCACCCTCCCTGTCTTGTTCTATAAGGACACCTGTCATTGTGTTCCAGACTAATAAGGCACGTCCAAGTGATCCAGGTTTCCTTCTGAGGTTCCCAAGTCAGATACAAAGGCAGGTACAAAGATCCTTTCCCGAATAAAGTCACATTTATGACATGTTGTTTTTTTTTTTAAGGGGCCCCCACTTGGCCCATTGCAGTGCAGTCAGGAAAAATACTGCAAGAAATATTAACCGTGAAGGAGGCCTATGTGTTCCCCCTGAAGCCTTCCCATCTGCTGTGCTTATTGGATGGCTTGTCTCCTGGCAGTCCTGTTCTACTAGGGCAGGACCTCAACTTGTCTGTGTCCCAAGCACCTAACATTTGGTTGGGAGGCGGGACCTCATCGACCCTGAGACTTGGCTTTCCAGAAGCCCTTTGGACAGAGCCAGTTCTGCCTGAGGGCTCCCCAAGACTGGTGATGAGGGTGTCTGGGAATCACTGAGTGATAGCTGATTAGAAAGTAAACAAGGTAGCCATGTGTGGTGAAGGCTAAAACCTGTCCTAGGTAATGGAGCGGTGGAATGTTCTCTGGTCTCATAAATCCTGCTCATGGGAAAAATCAACCTTACAAAACAGAGAACATCCAACTGTTTAATCATCGCAGGAATTGTGACTGGAACACAGGGTCTCTGACCTAGGAGATAGCATAGCTTAGAGCTTAGGACCAAGCTTCATCTGGGAGACCCCTACTCCTCTCCCAATAAACAGCTACTACACACACACCTCTTTATCGCATCATGTGTCACTACATGTTTGTTTGATGTGTTTATCCTCTCTTGGCCGCTAATTGTAAACTTCATGAGTCAAGTGGACTGAGTTACTTTGGTCCAATGCTGTCCTTCCTTGAGCTGCAAGTTACTCTCTAAAGAATGCTCTCTAGTCCTTGGAAGATTCTAGAAGTCAGGATGACAGGGCTTCTTTGCATCTCATAGACTGAGAGTTACTTGGGAGGACCCAGCTCAACCACCCAGTGTTGGGAGCCCACAGGCAAGAGGGGTGTGGCCCTGCTCTCTGAGTCACTCTTCCTAACAGAGTTGGGCACCTGGAATGATTGACTGATGAGTCTCTGGGATGGAGTTACCAGTGGACAAAGCCAATGTGCTAGGAACCAGAGGCTTCAGCCTGCAGCCATCCGGGCCTTCAGTTAAAGTCCAACTTTCTTTTAAGCCCTTTGAACCGTCCTCCTTTCTCAGAGGAAAAGATTGCTGTTGAGAATGAATGAAGATGTACAGTCAGTGGGCATCCCAGCACCAGAGCTGTCCTGGACAGGAGACAGAGCACTGTAACCGTCAAGTTTCCTGGCCCTAAGTCTGCCTCTAACAGCAGCATCCAAACCTGGGCCAAATGACTTAACCTCTTGGTGTTGGCCCAATTTCCTGTGAGAAAACCCAACTGAAAGTAGCCTTTGCAAAATGGGACATTTATTAGCTCATGAAAATGAGAAGTCCAAAGGCTTCCTGCTTCAGGCACAGTGTGATCCAGGGGCTCAAGCAATGTCATCATGACTGTGTTCCCCAAGTCCACTTTCCCTGCTCTGTGCTGGCTTCAGTCCCCGGCAGATAACCAGGATGACCCAGCAGCCCGCTCTCCCAGCACATTCTGTCATGGAGTCCTGTAAGTCCCACAAAAGGACATGTGTCATCTCTAATCCAGTTTCTAGGGATTCCAGGGAGAACTTAGCAAACAAAGACACTAAGGTTCACAGAAGTCAATTACTCAGCCAAGGCTATGTGGCTAGTGAGGAGCAGAGCAGGATTTGAACACAGCATCTGAACTCAGCATCTGTGCCCTCCTCCATGATCCTGTATGATCGCTCCAGGAACTCTCAGTAGCTCTAAAAATAGCATGAAATACGTCAAGGACAATGCCACTCACCGTGACATTTATGAGTAAAAACCAGGCGTGGTGGTACATGCCTGTAATTCTAGCAGTAGGAGATCTAGAAGTTCAAGGTCATCCTTGAGCATATATAAAGTTCACGGCCAGCCTGGACTACATTAGACCCTGCAGCACAGAGAGATTAAGCAGTTTGCCCATAGTTACACAGAACTTGAACTTAACTCCACATGCTGTTAGGGTTCTGAAGTTCTGTTAAGGTATGCGAATTCTGCAATCTCAGGAGGGGAAGCAGCCCCACCCACCCACCCACCCAAAGCTCCTTCACGCCGCTCCACTGGGCTCTTCCTAAGCCTTGCAAAGACTCCCCCACGTTTCTGCCCCCGGAAGACATTTCAGACTTGATTCCAAGCCATTAAAAATAAATACTCAAATATAATCCCAAGCTGGCTGTCTCGTAAGAAGAGACGGAGGAGAAGGAGGAGGCTCTTAGGGGAACTGGGGGCGTCACGTGTGTGCTGGGAAAGGCTGAGCAGCATGGGGGTGGTTCAAGGAGGGAAGTGGAAGCTAGTGGTGGAACGAGGCCTGACCCTGTGCATTCGGGAGGTTTCCAGAGGTCAAGGCACTTCCTCACACTCTGGTCTACGGGGTCAGGGACAGTGTCGCAAACACAGTTGTTCTGGGTGCAGAACCTGGCTGACTTGGGCAAGTACCTTGCTCTCAAACCCTTCGTTTTCTGACTTAGGTAAGGCAGAGATGCAGTAGTTTAATGAGCCAGCCAGTCAAGTACTCTGCAGAGTCTAGTTAGCATAGATTAGTAAATCTGAGTCTTGTGATTACAAGTGTGTAGGTGGTGGAGTGGAGAAAACAGGCTACAGTGTAGGTCCAGATGTGTTTCCTATGCAGGCTGTAGCTTGCTTTTTCGCATCTCTGGGGTTTCAGCCTGCTGCAGGAGGGGAGCCTGGTGGGTGTGTGCACAGGCAGTGCCTTCGCACGGTCGTGTGTGCTTTCATTGTCTTGAAATTTGAAGTAATTTTTTAGTTCTTGTTTTTTTCTCTACAGTGCTGGGGAATTGAACCCAGGCCTTGTGCATATTAGGCAAGTCTCTACCCCTGCGCTATATTCTCAGCCCTCTTCAAACAGCCCTGCTTGTTCATTTTGCACTGAGTACCCCAAATTCCGTAGCTGGTCTTGGAGGGGAGGTGTAAATACTCATGTTCTTGAAGGGGGTTCTCTTAGGGACTTTTCTCCTCTCTGTGGCAAAAGGCCTGACAGGTAAGTTCAGGGAGGAAAGGGTTATTGTGGAGCATTTTAGGGTATGCAATACAATACAGTCTGTCATGGCAGGGAGGTGTGGCACAACAGTTGGTCCTGGGTGGCAGGAGCTTGCAGCCACAGCTTCTTGCATCTTAGTAGGTCAGGAAGTAGAGTCAGGACCTGAAATGGGGCTGGGCTATAACCCGTAAGGCCCACCCCTAGCAGCAACCTGATGCCCGTCAGCTAGGCCCTTCTTCCCAAAGGCTCACAGCCTCCCAAAACAGTATCACCAGCCAGGGTCCCAGTGTCTCAACATACGAGGCTCTAGGCGACATTTTATTAAAATCCAAACACAACACTGTCAAAGCAGTTTCTGCCTATGAAAATTGAAATAGTCCTGCCCTGTTACTCTGAAAGAAACCAAGGATGTCTGGAAACAGTGGTGACATACAGATGGGTCCCTGTATTAAGCTGTTCAAGAAAGGGAATTTTACATTATATTTACTTATTATGTGTGTGCTTATGTGCCATGGTGCACGTGTAGGGGTCAGAGGACAACTTGTAGGAGTTGGTTCTTCTACCATGTGTGATCCAGGAATCAAACTCAGGTCATCACATTTGGCAGCAAGCACCTTTAACCCACTGAGCCATCTCATTGTCCCAATAAAAGGAATTATTGACAGAACAGCTACATTCACTGGGTAGACTGCAGACCTACTTTTGCTAAGTAAGCTTTCCTGTAGACCTCTGTAGAGACCTGATGGGAGGAAACTGAGGCCTGCAGTGGCCACGTGAAGTGTGATGTCCTCTCTTGCGCAATAGCATAGGTCGGGTAGATCTGTGGCAGGACTGGACCCTTGTATGGTAAAATGATCCATGTCTAAGCTTACAATAGAGCTGCAAGTGCTTCTAAATCCTTGGGGAGCTGTCTTTTATAATCAAGTTGGATTTCAGTTTTGATTATTTTTGTATAAGTGTACATGTGTGGTGTGTATGTGTTGTAGGTATGTGCACATATGTATAGAGGCCAGAGGACAGCTTCAATTGTCATTTTTTGGGCACTGTTTACTTTGCTGTTGCAAAGCCTGCTGAGGCTGGAAGAGGGTTTGGATTCCCTGGAGTTGGAGTTATTAAGAACGGTTGTTACAGCTATTTGTAACTCCAATTCCAAGGATCTGATGCCCTCTTCTGGCCCCCGTGGGCACCAGGTACAAGCACGGTGCACATACACACATGAAGGTAAACACCCGTACACGTAAAAAATAAATTTTGCTTAGGCCTCACACAGTGGGAAACCTGGGCCACAGCAACTGGACTGTATTATTCTTCCACTCCAGTCACGTGTGAGGGAAAGGGCTGGTACACTTCCAGGTCCAACGGCGCCAGGAACAGGAGCACCATCCTGGTCAGGCAGTGAAGAGATGGGTGACAAGGGCGTGGGGACCTTAGGAGCAATGGTATATGGTAGTTCCCAAGCAACCACAGGACGGTCCAACCTCCCTGCCCCCAGAGATTCTGAGTAGCATCCTGTGTACAAAGAACTTAAATGAAGCTGAGTCTTAGAGCCACAGTGCCCTGGGGTCAGATATTAAAGGAGAAACTGGAAGTTTAGGGGGCAGTTGGGTTGGGAGCAGGGAACTCTCCTCAGGCTACAGTCGGCTGCACACTTACAATACCCCGCTTCTGGGTGCCCATGGCAGCATCCTAGCAGAGGCTGGAGGGGAAAGTGGCCCCTTTCCCGGGCTCCTGACAGCAGGGCCTGGCTGTGTTAGGCAATGCTGGAACAGGGGCCGGAGGCACAGACTGCTCAGGGCTTTCGGGGAAGGTTTGCTCTCTTGGAAAAGAGATTTGGGACAAATGCCTTCACCAGCTGGGATGGAAGCGCAGGGAGGAGGAGCTCCTGCAAGCTTCACCACACCCACTGCCAAGTTCGAAACCACCAGTTCTGTCTTATTTGCAGAGCACGTGACCTGCCCCCCACCCCTAGTGCTGTCTACAGCACGAAGTCTGCTCCCCTTTTTGCTTTTTCTTTCCTTCTTTCTTTTTTGGGGACGGGGGTTGGGGGTGGGACAGTGGACTCTCATGTAAATCAGGCTAAGCCTCAAACTGAATAAGCTGAACTTCTGATCCCCTTGTCTCAACTACTCAACTGCCCCGACTTTTTAGTAATACTTTCAGGGAGGGAGGACTTGGTTTCCAGCTGCATCCTACGATGGCTTTAGGACTGTGTGGCTTGGTTGGTAAGACCGACCCCCCTGAAGTCTGGAAACTTGGTAGCATCAGTGTCTGATGTGCCACCACACCTGGTTTATGTGGTGCTGGGAATCAAGGGCTCTTTGCGTGCTAGGCAAGCACTCTACCACACGTGACACCTCAGCCCCTGCCCCACCCGACTACTGTCTTCCCTCTCTTCCTCCCTCCAGCCTTGGGCCTAAGAGTGTTGTCATGCCCACGTCCCCACCCCCCATGGCTCTAGAAGTCAAGCGCTCTCATTTGGACGTGTGGATGTCAATGTGCCCCCCGCCCCCCACCTTTCTCAGTCATGATCGCCCGGGTCAATCCTGACTTCTTCATTTCCATAGAGAGATCTGGGTGGGTGGCTCTAAAGCAGAGCTCTCAGCCTTCGTGGGACTCTCCTTTCTCGATGGGTTCTCCCCTCTGAGGCGAACCTCGGCCTATGTCTGTTCAAGTTCCTGAGCCCCTGGGCACAGATCTCAGAGTATCCCTCAGCGTTGATCCAGGGCCTCAGGCAGGGTCTGGATGATAGGAGGTGCTTCCTGAGTGCTTGTTGAGTGAATACATGAAATGACTCATCTGAACCCATTTTTACGACCTCCCTGAACACAGCCAGTCTCCCTCCCACAGCCCTCCTGTGTTATTCAGGACAAGATAGTTCTTGCAAGGAATGAGCCAGCAGGAAGGAGGCCAAGCCAGTTCCAAGTTCCCAAAGCCCACATCCCTGGCCTTTCTAACTCCCTGTCCCCTCTCGTAGCTGGGCGTCTCAGGAAGAGGAAGCGGCGGGAAGGAAGAGGTGTGCTTAGCCATCGCGGATGAGTCTCCAGCCGCCAGGCAGGCATCTTTCATTTTCTTACTTGTTTCCTCACACCACTCTGAGACATACCGGAAGACATCTTGAAGAGATCTTGGAGCAATGTGATGTGCTTTGGGGTCCTGCCACGGCCAGCAGTCCCCATTAACAGTTTGCTGAGCATATTTTGATTCAGGGTCTCACTATGCAGCCCAGAGTGGCTCAAATTTGAAGCCATCCTCCTGCCTCAGATTCCCAAATGCTGAAAGGACACATATGTGTACCCCCATCCAACTTGTTCACCATTTGGTTGGGCACCTGTCATCCTTCTCTCTGGTCATGCGACTGTCCTTTGGGTCTCTCTCTGTCTCTGTCTCTGTCTCTGTCAAACAGATGCTACCAAGTTTTCAGACTTCAGGGGGTCAGTCTTTACCAACTAAGCCACGTGGTCCTAGAGCCATCTTTGGGCTCAGCTGGGAACCAAGTCTCCTTTTCCCACAGGTGTTCCTGAGAAGTCAGGACAGTTGTCCCTAAGCTCTGTTTGTCATGTATCTGTCCTTGCTCTGAGCTGGGGCTCTAACACACTCCTCAGCTTCCCTCTGCCCTTCTCAGGACTGTTCTTGGGACCAGGAATGTGACTTAGTTGGCACAGCTCTTGCCTAACGTGTAGGAAATCCTGAGTTTAATCTCCAGCAGCCCGTAAACCACACATGATAGTCCTGGCCTGTGACTCCTCCCTCACTCAGGAGTCAGGAAGATCAGAAGTTCAAGGTCATCCTCAGCTACATATTGAGTCTGAGGCCATCCTAGGCTACATGAATCCCTGTCTTTAATAATAACAATAATAAAGAAATATTTTCAGCTACACTGGCTTAACCCTAGTTTGTACGTCTGAGAACTTACCTTCCCCGAAGGACAGTGAAGAGCCAGGTGAGCACTGACCCCACCACTGACCTACCATACCTCCTCGACCCTCAGCGATCTTCCTGAAGCTCAGTGACTGGGCGTCTATTTGCTCAGGCCCCTGAGTGGACTGGGCCCCTCCACCGCAGCAGAGCCCTGCTAGAAGAGTGGACTCAGCCTTGAGGAGTATCCCACAGTGCTGATGGCGTGGGAGGGGAGTTGAGGACAGTCTCCCAGGAGCCCTAGACAGACTGAGCCCCATTCAACAAATGACAGGTGGCTCATGATGCCCTTCCTGCCTCAGTTCCCCAGGAGTCCCTCTCATACACGGCAGTGGAATCCAGTCCTTACTGCCCCCCGAGTTGACTTCTGAGGAGAGAAAAGACTGCTGATGCACATTCGTTTAATCTGGTCTTAAAATGGAAGTATCTTCTTTTTTAAATATTTTATTTATTTTTATTTTATGTGCATGAATGTATTGCCTGCATGTATATGAGCGTACCCATGTTGTGCAATGCCAGCAGAGGTCAGAAGAGGGCATTGGATCCCCTGGAACTGGAGTTACGAATGGTTATTAGCTGCCATGTGGGTGCTGAGAACTAACCTCGCCCTCTGCAAGAGCAGTCAGCGCTCTTACCTGCAGAGCCATCTGTCCAGCCCAGAAGTGTCTTCCTTTGAACTCTGAGCCCAGACACTCCTGGCACCTTGAAATTAATCACTCAGTCCATCTTCTAGTCCTGGAGCTGACAGAGGTTTGGGGTTCCCATCCCAGGCCCTCATTCTGCCTGCTTCGTGCCAGACTTTACATTGCAGTAAGCCGATGTTAGGGGTTCCTGGAGTCCCCCAGCCTAAGTTTAAAAGGTCACTGGGGCCAACCACATCCCTGAAGGGCCCAGGGTGAAGTCATTTACCAGAACAGCAGTCTCCGCTCCTGAGGCCCCGAGAAGTGAGGAGACCAAGCCCCATCCCAACTCCACCAGTCCAGCCCCACCTGGGGGAGCAACCAGCAGGATGCATGTGAGCTCTGAATCAAGTCTAAGACCCAAGTTCTTTTCAAGGAAATTAAAAAATTATCATGGTGTACAGCGGCTTTATTTTCTCCCTTGACACAGGGGTCTTGTCCTGGAGCCGAGGCAGGTTCTGACTTCCTGTGCAGCCCAGGCTGGCCTCAAACTCAAAATCCTCCTGCCTCAGCCTCCTGAGTATGATTGTAGGTGTGTATACACCATGTTCAGCTTCAAGGACAGATTTCCTTTTGTGTAAGTGTACATATGTGCATGAGTGTATGCATGTGTGTGCATGTGTGTGAGTGTATATATGTATGACTATGCATCTGTGTGCATGTGTATATGTATGTATGATAGTGTTGTGAGAATATGCATGTGTGTATGCATGCGTACATGAAAGCATATACGTATGCATGTGCATGAGTGTTCATGTATGTGTGTATATATGCATGTATATGTATGTGTATTATAAGTGTATGTATGTGTATAAGTGTGTGTGTATGTATGTGCTCATGCATTTATGTGCATGGTTATATACGTGAATGCATGTATGTGTATGTGTGTTCACGTGTAAGTATATGCGTGTCTGTGTGAGTGTGTGAGTGTGTGTACCTGTTCCTGTGAGTGTAAGTGGCACACTCTTGGCAGTCAAAGGACAATCGAGGGTGTCTGTCCTTGCCATTCTACCTTGTCTGAGACCTTGCGTTTGAGTTTGCCACTGCGTGCACAGGCTAGTTGACCCACAGGCTTCTGCAGACTGTCCTGTTCCTGCCTGCCATCTCCTCCGGCAGACTGAGATTACAGACACTTGTATCTGGTTCCTGTGGGCCCTGACTTCCTGGCTTATAAGTGGGTTCTGGGAATCTGAACTCTAGTAATCAGGCTTGCACAGGGCAGATGTTTTTACACACTGGGCCATCTCCCCAGCCCCTGAAATTCTTAGATTAAAGAACACACGAGAAAAATATACATATGTATTAATGGAAAAGTACTGGGCCTTAATGAACATACCGTGTAAGGGAGTGCCACAAAAAGAGCATGCTTGTGTAACTGGCACCCAGATCAGCATACAGACCTCTGCGCCCCAGAAAGCCGCGCTGTGCCTGCCCCCTCTAGTCACAAGTCAACAACTCCCTCCCACCCGACAGCGGATCAGGCTTGCCTGGCTTCACAGTGTGTCCTTGAGATCCAGCAGTGTGCGCCTCCCAGGTCTTACTTCTCTTGCTTGGCACTGGACCTGCAGTTCCCCTGTGCCCCTCTGTGCCATGTGGGCCACGTGATGAGGCTGACATTTTAAGAGGGCTTGTCAAGGTGGTTCAGTGAGCGGAGGTGCTTGTGCTGCAAGCCTGACAATGTGAGTTTGGTTCCTGGAATCCATGCGAAGGTGGAAGGAGAGAACAGGCTCCACAAAGTTGTCCTCTGACCTCCACAGGCATGCTGGGGATGTGCGTGAGTGCACACACACACACGCACACACACACACACATTTTTTAAAGGCTTATTTTTAGGGTTTGTGTGTGTGTGTGTGTGTGTGTGTCCATGGAAGTCAGAAGAGGAAGTCTCACCCTCCAACTGAAGTTACAGGCAGTTGTGAGCTCCCGATGTGTGTGCTGAGAATGGAACTCAAGTCTTCTGCAAGAGCAGGAGACTCTCTTAACCACTGAGCCATCTCTCTAGAGCCTAACAAAACCAATTTTTTTTTAAACCTGAGGCAATTGGAGGTGGAAGAACGGAAATGAACTTAGCTTGGTGGTTGGCGGAGCCTGAGGGAGGTGGACGGAAGCTCATTCCTTCAAGACTGCCTGTCTTGGGGAGCATTCTAGAACTCCTGGGCTCAGGTCTGTGATCAGGTAAATGTTGAGTCTTTTCTTCTGCAATTAGTGGGTCCAAAGTTCTAGCTTCTACGACGGGCTGTGTGAGAGCTGGCTGTCCCTTCCTCTTGCCTCTGAGACCCAGACGCCCATTATAATGTTTTTCCTTCTGCCCAGAGGGAAAGAGGAGGTTTCAGCAGACTATTGAGTGGCAATTACTATAAAAATAAAATGATCTCCCAGGTACACCTCAATGAGTTGAAACACATCGCTGAACTGGTTAGACATGTGTCATCGTGGCTCAAGTTCACGTCCACCCTGTGAAGTTAATATTTGAAATTCATTTGACTGACAAGGCAGCTGAAGCTCAGAGGGAGAAAAAGCTCCTCACGGGCAGGGGCTTGGTGACCCTGGCAACATTGGGTTACTTTTTGTTCTTTTGCCTGATTCTCATCTCCTAATGGGTCTCCTGGTCCTCAAGGAGATGGGGGTATCCTGTGAGGGTGCCTATCACACAGTTCCTTTGTGGTACTGCCTTCAAAGTCTGCTGAATCTGGGGCCAGCCATGTGGCTCGGTCAGTAGCGTGCCTCCTTGGCATGCACAAAGCCCTGGTTCCACCGCAGCACCACACGAGCCAACGTGAAGGTGCACATCTCTGATCTCAGAACTCAAGAGGCCTGAAGATCAGAAGTTCAAAGTCATGCTTGGCTACATAGCCAGCCTGGGATACATGCGACCCTGTCTCTCTCACACACACACACACACACACACACACACACCAACTTGGCGTATTTTCTATTGATGAGTTTTGGTCTTTCCTGTGGGTCTTGGGAACTGCACTTTGTCAGATTCATGTGAGGTGGTCAGACTCAGCAAACAAGTTTCGAGAAATGGAGATGAACTTGGTCATTGTCTCCACCCCGCTGGACCCCACTCCCCCATCCAAGGAGGAGGTATCCAGGAGTGGGGTGGAGGGACGGGAAGGTAAGCTGCAGATCTGCTTTACCTCAAAGGTGGCTGGCACCCTCCCTTCTTCCCTGCACGAGGGGGCTGGGGGGTAGGGTGTGCCATACCCTCTGGAGAAGAGTCTGTTCCAACCTCCATTCAGACTGACCTTGACCTTGGCTTTATTCTGACAAACAGAACGCAGTGGTGATGATGTGGGGTCAGTTCGGAGCCCTCGGTCACAGCCCTGAGCTTCCATGGAAGGTCCTTGGCCACTGCACCAGGAGGCCACTGAGAGTTGACCACACTCCTCCAACAGGTCACAATAATGCAAACTCCAGTGACCATTTGCTTAAGACCTGCCCAGGTGTCCCCAAATCTGAGTCCCTCAGCAGACTCCAGGTGACCCACAGAACTGGAGGTGGTCCCAATAATCTTTTTTCTTTTCAGAGACAGGGTCTCTCTATGTTACCAGGCTGGTCTTGAACTCCTGGACTCTTGAACTCCTTCTCAGTCTTCTGAGTGCTAGGACCTCAGGCTTGTAACTCCACTACCACTGCTAAGTTGTATTAAGTCATATATTCAGACTCAGTGTGCCATGCGGAAACTCAGCCAGAACAATATATTGATATAATTAAGACCGTTCCACACTCACATTAACTTCTGTTTCTTTTTTGAAATGTTTGTGTGTTTTATCTTCAGGTGTGAATGCAGGCATTTATGTGTCATAGTGTATGCCACTTGGAGGTATCTGATACCCTCAGATGTCAGTCCTCAAATTCCATTTGGCTTGAGACAGGGTTTCAGCTTGCTGTATACCCCAAGCTAGCCCGCCTGAGAGCTTCTGGAGACTCCTGCCTCTGCCTCCCAGAATCTCACCATAGGAACTTTAGGGTTACAGGCATGCATGACGGGGTCTGGCTTTACATGGGTTCTGGGGATCCAAACTCAGGTCCTCACTCTTGCACAGTAAATACTTTACCCACTGAGACATCTCCTTAGCCCCTTGAGTTTTAATTTAAAATAATATACAAGCATTATGGGGCTGGAGAATGGCTCAGCAGTTAAGAGCACTGATTGCTCTTGCAGAGGACCCAGGTTCGATTCCCAGCACCCACATGGGCAGCTAACAATTGTCTATAACTCTAGTTCCAGGGTATCCAACACCCTCTATTGACTCCTCGGCATTGCACATATGCAGGCAATACACTCATACACATAAAAAAATAAGTAAAATAAAAGAAAAGCATTATTTAAAAAAAGGAAAGAAGAAACCATTACCACTCTGGTGACAGGGATTTAACCACAATCACCATTAGCCTTAAGTTGACTCTTCCAATGGTTTTTCCAATGTCTGCATTTGTTTATCTTACACTTACACTTTTAATTATTTAGTTAGTATTTCTGAGTTGTTCAGGCTGGTCTGGAACCCAGGATCCTCCTGCCTCTGCTTCAGCACCAGGATGACAGGTAGGTGTGCCACACCCAGGTTTTGGAAGCTTCTAACACAACAGTTTCTGCACATCTTTACCCCCCTTAGGCATCCTGATTGTTCTCCACAGCTTGGAGTTCGCAACCTGCAGACTGCAACCTTACCATCCCTCCCAGTCACCTGCAGCAAAGCATCATGGCGCTTCCTGGACCTGCCTGTGGCCTCTGGCCTGGAATCTACGACTCTGGTGCATGACCAGTGAGATTGTGCAGTTGGTAACTCCCTTAGGGAGCTGGAGTTGGGAAAGCATTTCACCTATCCAAGCCCAGTGTAATCTCAAAGGGTCCTTTCAAAAACCAGGTGGTGGGGCTGGAGATGTGGCTCAGTAGTTAGGAGTACAGGCTGCATATGCAGAGAACCCAGGTCAGATTCAGTGGCTAACAACCGTCCATAACTCCAGTTCCAGGGGATCCAACACCCTCTTCTGACCTCCACAGGCATTGCATGACACAGGTCCTCATTCTTACACAGTAAGAATTTAATTTTAATTTTAGCTAATTAAAAGTCAGGTGAAGGTCAAGGTCAGAGAGGGCAATTTGAGAAGGAAGCAGAGTCAAAGAGAGACTGGAGGATGCTGAACTTTGCTTTGAAGGTGAAGACAGTCACGAGTATGGGAACGCAGGTGCCTATGACGCAGGGCCGAGGACAGAAGGCAGCTCTGTCATCCCTTGCTGGCAGCTCCCTGAGACCCAGCTTTGGACTTGCCACCCCCCAAATGGGAGACCATGTGGTGTGGCTTTAAGCCACTGTTCCAGCAGCAACGGGCGACTCATGGCATCTGTTGCCTCGATGGCAGCCCAGGAGCCACCTCCACAATAGAAGGTGTGGAACCAGCAAGCTGGCACTCAGAGAGGACACCTAGAGCCACATGCTGGCCTGCCTGCCGCACATCGCCTTACTGGAAAACACCACAGAACTCCTGGAAACACAGGCGCAGACACAGTCCCCCGTCGGAAACACATGACATAGGCCCTGCCTGTCCTCACGACCCACTTTCTTTAATTGTTTTTCCTAGTATTAACATTGGAACTTCTGTGGAAGTCCCCACAGTCACAAGAAAAAAACCGCAGTGTTGAAATCCCAGGGTCACTGACTCCTCGGCCACTCTTTGCTGTTAGTTCTACCAAAGGGTGTCTGTGTCCAGACAGGAAATCCAGCACTCCAGGGGGCTGGGAGGGCCAGGGCCTTTGAAGGTCTGCCTGGACTCTAGCTGTTAGGGGCACCTGCTTTTGTCATGTATGACATGAACTAGAGAACCAGAAGCTTTTGATCAAGTCAGGATTGAATGCAGCCACCAGACAGGGGACCAAGAGTGGAAACAAGGAGGCACGTCCACCTGGGGTGGGCTGTCTGTGGATGGAGCTCTTGAAAGTCTGTGTGAGGCCCAGAGGTTGCCCAGAAGGTTTTGGCCTTGACTCATTTGGAACAGTCCTTGTATGTTGCACTGGAAAGCAGTGTGTCCACTCCTGTGTCGAGACCGTACCGCAGCAGCATTCCTCAGCAGCTCCCTGATGGGCGTGGCCCCATGGCTGTGTTTGACGATACCAGGCTCTCCAGCCCCTGACCCCCCAAGTCCACCACTGGGGTTAGCATTTGCCTTGTAGTTCTCCCCCAACTTGACCCCCGACAGCGGCAGCTGATAGACTAACTACAGAATTTGTTTTTGAGATAGGATCTTCCTATGTAGCCCAGGCTGCCTCACACTCTTGTTCTTCCTGCCTCCGCCTCCCAAGAACTGGGATTATACGCCCACACTGCCAGGCCTGACTGTTTACTGTAGAGTCTTATTCTGAAATAATCTCTCTTTCTCTCTCTCTCTCTCTCTCTGTCAATCTAGGATGACGTCCTCCATAAACTTCCACTTATTTTTACATTTATCTATGTGTGTGTGCGTGTGTGACTGTACATGTGATGGCACAAGTGTGTGGGTCAGAGGACAACTTGCAGGAGTTGGTTCTCTCCTCTACCATGTGTGCCTTAGGGAATGAACTCGGGTCCTCAGGATTGGCAGCAAGCACCTACTGAGTCATCTTGCTAGTCCTTTCAAGCTTATTATTTGAGACAGGGTATCTCACTGAACCCGGAGCTCACTAATCCAGCTAGCCCCAGAGATCCGCCTGCCTCCCAACTTGTACACGGCCTCTGAAGACCTGAATTCAGGTCCTCCTGCAGCTGCTTTACCGGCTAAGCCATCTCCCCAGCTCCACTCTCTTCTATTAAGGCAGAATTTACCTGTAGTAAAATTTTCCCTATTTAGTAGATGGTGTTGTGAGTTTTGATAAATATGCCCAGACATGTGGCCCTCACAGTAATCATACAGAACCCTGGAAATTCCCTGTGGAGACTTTATAGCTAACTCTTGTGCCCACTTCCAGCTCCTGGCAACCACTTATTTTTGTTTCTCTGGTCTTCCTTTTTCCATAAGTCATAAAGTAGACTTGTGGGCACGTAGCTTTTCAGCCTGGCTTCTCCGGTGCCTCATGCTGCTTTAAGATTCATCAGTGTTATCATTGGTATGCAGAGGCCTTCCTTTTCATGGCTAAGTGATATTCCACTTTGTTAGTGTCCTAAGGTTTGCCTGTCACGCCTCAGTGGACAGGGCATTTATATTGCTTCCAATTTTTCCTTTGCACAGTCTTGTACAGGGTTTTACAAGAATAGAAGTTTGACTTCATTTGGGTGTTTGTAGAAATAGGACTATTGGGTTGTATAATAATTGTATGTTTAACTCCATGAAAAAGCAAAAAGAGCTGGGAATGGTGGAGAGGCAGAGGCAGGAGGATCACAAATATGAAGCCACTCCAGGCTCTGCTGCAAGACCCTCTCAGAAAATCGACAGCAGCTTGCCACACCGCCTTCTGAAGAAGCCATGCTGTCTTAGCACTGTGCCCCTGACCGAAGTTTCTTAATGGAGAAAGGGTTGATGCGGCTCACAATTCAAGGCCGTCACGCCTGGAAGTCAGAGGAGGGCCTCGAAGCTGCCGGTCACATCGCGTCCACAGTCAAGAGCAGAGACTTGGAGAACGAATATGCGCCTGGGCTCAGCTGGGTTTCTCCTTTTTAACCCAAGCCAGGACCCCAAGCCCAGGGCGCGGTGCCAGCCACAGTGGGAGGGGCCTTTCACATCAATGACCATCAAGACACTCCCCCACAGACATGCCATGGTCCAGCCTGATCGAGACAGCCCCTCATGGAGACACTCTTCCCAGGCAGTTCTAGATGAGGCTAAGTTGACAATTCAAACCAATCGTCACATGTGAACTCTGTCATCCTCCAGCACTGTCTGGAAGTCAAGGTGCTCGGGAGCTTTATCAGGTTCAATGGTACTTGTTTTAATTTAGCTTATTAATTTTATTTTAGTCATCCCTAAAAATATAAATCAAATAAAAGCTACCATGGTTAAGTCTAAAATCCACAACTTGGACTCTATGTCCTGTGTAATGGGGCCTATTCTCTGGCCACAATCATTGTTTGGATCCTGCCACAGGGCCTTTGCACATGCTATCTGGGCTCAATTCTGTTCCTTCTTGCTGCATGCTGACATCACAGGGCTTCATCCTCAGGACCGTTGTCCAGGAATCTGGCCAGGGTTTCTATCCCCCGCTCTACCTTTCTCACTTAGTTCTTACAGCAGTTCTTTTCAACTGGGAAAGCTGTTCCTTCCAGAGGACTTTTAGCGGTGTCTAAAAGACAATTGTGTTTATCATGGTTGGGGTGTGGTGCTGGCATCCAAGTGAGTAATGACCACAGACTCTGCTAACTGTCCTACTGCACATAGGCTGTTTTCTGCCACAAAGAAACATCTAGGCCAAAAATGTCAGCAGGGCTGAGCTGGGAATCCCATGAGGAACCTGCAATCCGCCATCTGCCTCTGCCTGGCTCCTCCTGATGCTCGTTGTTTCCTGTCACTCTTCTGCCTTGGTGTGAAGCCGGAGAGCAGAGTGTAGGTGCAGCCTGGTGGACAGAGGAGTCACAGGAAGCCCAGACCACACAGCCAGGCCCTGCCTTAAATAACAACAGTAGCAACCAACACCAAAAGGTTCTCCCCTGAATTTCAAAGCAGCATTTGGGAAAAAAATATGTAGCAGAAGAGACAGAGGAGGGAGAGGAGGAGGAGGAAGGGAAGAAGAGGAGGAGGGAAGGGAGGAGGGGGAGGAAGACGAGGAGAAGCCCTGAGCTGAAATCTCAGCAGGCCCCTCCCCTCTCTAAGCTCCCAGTTCCTCATCTGTAAAATGGGAATTAAACAATGAAACTGGCTGCGCAGTGCCAGGCACCCTGCGTCTCTCTCCCTCCCTGGCCAGCAGCAGCACCTCGCACAGCCTCAGTCCCCAGCACTGCCTGCAGTCGGGGACTATCATGGAGCCCCTCAGGCGGAAGGCTAAGACGCGGCCACCACACAACCTCACCCATGCCTGTTCCACAGCCACACGTGCCGCCTCCCCTGGATGGCTTCACTTTTCCTCTGATGCTTTCTCTGTGGCCTTCAAAGGACCTGTTGGCATGGGGAAAATCTCACTGAGCTCCGCAGCGTGCAGTCAGGAGATTCTGAACCAGCCTGTCGTTGGCTAGATGAACCTCAGAAAGGCTTTGTGGGTCTCACTCTGCAGCTGGCTTTGAACTCATGACCGTCCCCAGGTTTGGGATTCTAAGCGCGTGCCACCTCACCCTGCCATGAAGAGTTTTGCTCTAAGTGTCTCGAAGAGAATAGCATGAAGGTTGGGGAGACAGCCCAGCGCAGCGTGTGCCCTGCGAGCAGGAGGACCCAGGTGCTGGGGAGGCTCAAACAGGAGGCTCCCAGGGGCCTGCTGGCCAGCCAGCCCAGCCAGATTGGTAAGCTCCAGGTTTAGCACGAGACCCTGTCTCAAAAAATAAGGTGAAGGGGCTGAGAGATGGCTCAGCGGTTAAGAGCACTGACTGCTCTTGCAGAGGATCCAAGGTTGGCTCTCAGCACCGATATGGAGGCTGATAACTTTGTGTAACTCCAGTTCCAGAGCATCAGATGCCTTCTGCAGGCATTGCACACATGTGGTGCACTTAACATACATGGAAGCAAAACATTCATACACATAAAGAAATAATAAGGCAGAGAGTGATTGAGGAAGACACTGGACATTGTTCTGGCCTCCACATGCATGCACACACACAAACATGAACAGGCACGTGCGCGCGCACACACACAGATTAGCCTGCTTCCCTTCTGAGGTTCCTATAGCCTTTACCAACTATGCCCACCCTTAGGGTGCATGGGCTCCTTTGTTGGATTTCACAGAAAGTGACTCACTGGAACACAGACGCCACCCACTTGTTGGTGGCCCTTAGGACGTCCTCCGAGTCTCTAGCCAGAGGCGCCTCTCACTCCTGATCAGAGAAGTTCTGGGAAAAGTTACTCGTGTTAAATGCTGGCAGGAAGAATCAACTTTGTTCCACATTTTCTTTTGTCAAACGCTGGGAAGCTATTCAGTGGGGAAAGCACTTGCTGTGGGAGTGCGGGCCCGAGTTCAGACCCCAGCACGCAGACATGAGAGTTGGATACCAAAGGCTCCTAGGAGCACATGGGCCTGGTAGTCTGGTGTACATAGGAACAAACGGACCTCAAGCAAGATGGAAGGCGAGGGCAGACACTAGAGGTTGTCCTCTGACCTCCACATATGTGTTGTGGTACATACGCTCACACACATGCATACATGCGTCACACAAGCACACACAAAGACAAACTTTTTTCCCCCTTAAAGTTTTTCCTTAATTAAAATTCTCTCCCTCTCTGAGAACATAGGATGTTTGCTGGCTTATGCCCCTGAATATATCTTCTCCAACTCCTGTTAGAACCTTTGTTTTGAGACGGTCTCCCTATAGTCCCAGACAAGGTGGAACTATGTAGATCAGGCTGGCCTTGAACTCACAGAGATCAGCCTGCCTCTGCCTCCCGAGTGCTGGGATTAAAGGTGTGGAACACCACACACAAGAACAGAGTACCCATTCCAGAATGTCTCTTAAAGTCCCTGTGAGCCTCTATCCAACAAAGAGCATGCAACTTATATCACCCAATCAGAGGGGTCAAGGTACAGTCATTACAGTGATTGGCTTGGGGTGGTCATGTGTTATAAATTGGTCCAACCAGAGCTTACCTCAGGCTCTCCTGGTCACTAGGTGTCTCCAGGTGGGCTTGGTTTATGAGAATCTCTATTTCAAAGGAATCGTAGATGTTGCCCCTCCAAACACCCAAGCTGCCTGCTCCGTGCAAAGCCTGTACCTTTCCAGTCCCTTCTGCCTTTGTTCAGATCTCAGCCTGGGGGCTGTAGAGATGGCTCAGTGGGTAAAGCGTCTGCCACGCAAGCACGGGGACCTGGGTTCAGATCCCTAGAACTCATGTAAAGTGGGAAGCTTGCTGGAATCCCACTGCTCCTAGGGCAAGACGGGAGGCGAGACGGAAGAGTCCCCGGAAGCTCTCAAACCAGGCGGCCTGACATACACAGAAGCAAACAAGAGACTAAGAAAGAAGGAGAGAAACCCCTGAGGTTGCCCTCTGAGCTCTACACAAGTGCTGTGGCACACATGTGCCAGCGGGTGCACATGTGACACACACACACACACACACACACACACACACACACAAGATTTTTAAAGATTTTTAACAATCTCATCCTGAACTAATTCCAAAGTCTGAGTAAAAAGCTACATTAACTCTTGTGAGGACACTAGTTTAGCTACTGTAGTGAAAAGCAGAGTTCCTGGCATGAACGAAATACACTTTTTATCCTCTCTCAGGAAACAATCCTAAGGGAGTGCTCCTGTGGGCCATGGGGTGGTTCCATGAGTCTGGGGTTCAGATTAGTCAACCTTGTTGCTCAGTACTCTGAACACTGGCCCACAGTCCAAGGTGGCTGCCTCAGCTCCAGCCATCGGGTCTCTATTCCATGGGGAAGAGGAGATGATCCCTTTCTAGTAATGATGCAGCCCAGAAGCTGACTGCAGCGATGGAGGAACGCAAGTCCAGATGCCCAGCCTTGTGCTGAAGGTGTCCGCAGGCTCTCCTGCCCTCTGGCTTCTGACTTAGTTTGACTAGCATGAGACAGTGAATGAGTCTCCCGGGCATTCCTTCCCTCGGCTCTGACAGGGTCAGGGTGGGCAGCCGTGTCCCTCTCATAGGATCTCCGTTTTAGATTTGACCCCTCCCTCATCCAGCTCCCCAGACCCAGGATGTTAACCCTACGCTGGTACGAGAGACCCCTACTTCCTAGTCCTAGGGTGTGGCCCGTGTTCCAGGTTTCTATATTCTGAGTTCTACTCAGAGACTGCTGGTTCTTGACACTCCTACCAATCCTCTGGGGGCCCTGAGGGGGTCTGGGCGGGGGGCTCTGGGTGCACTCTGGCCCCTGCCTTATTTATAAGAACATAAATATTCTCAGGATAGAGATGGTCTGTGAACTGGTTTAGTCAACCCCAAATTACAGCAATCTCTCAAACTCGACATTATCATAAAACTTCAGGCTTTTTCAAGCCGTGAGCCAGAGAGTGGTGGTTGTGCTCTGTGAGGCAAAGGTCCACAGCAGAAGCCACGGGGCTGTGGTGTCTTAGAAATAGAGGCTGAGAGGAATCAAGCAGGGCCACCAACCAGACTGGGCTTTTGTTTTCTCAAACAAATCTGTTTTCTCTGGCAGATGTGGTGGCACAAGCCTGAAATCCTGGGACTCAGGAGTCTGAGGCAGGAAGATTGCTGTGAGTTTAAGGTCAGCCAGAGTGACATAGTGAGTTTGAGGCTAGTCTAAGCTACATAGTGAATTTGAGGTTAGCCTGAGCTACAGAGTGAGACCCTGACTTAAAAACTGCAGCAACGACAATAAATAAACAAAATGAAGAAACCTAGGATGTGTGGCAACTGGGGCTGGCTCAGCAGGTGCGGCCTGCCTAACTTTCTGGAAAAGTCCTCTAGATCATTTGTGTAAGCACCAAGTGCTGGAATCCAGTGGAGTGGCACGTGCCTTTGGTCCCAGTCCTCTGGAGGCAGAGGCAGGCAGACCTTTGTGTCTTCAAAGGCCGGGTTAGTCTACCTAGGGAGTTTTGGGCTAGCCAATGCTACATAGTAAGACCCTGTCTCAAGACCAAGCAAACAGACAGGAAGCAAAAGAACTGGCCCAACAGTTGTGACCAGCTGGCAGCAGCGAGACCCAAGGCTGAGCCCAGAAGGTTGCCAGCCAGCACAGCTGCTGGTGAAGCTCTGTAGCTCACCTCGCTGGACGCCTCCGAGGGCGCAGCCATCCTTCCCGGCCACCTGGCAGGCCCTTCTAGCCACACTTAACGCTGTTTCTTGTTGCTAGGCTAGAGAAGAGTGTTGAAGTCAAAATCATCAGCCCAGGCGGGATGCGGCTCGGTGGTGGAGCAATTACTCGAGGCTCCAGGTTCAACCCCAGGCACTTGAACCAAACAGAAGCGAGAGCCTTTAAAAGCCAAACCACAGGGCTGGGGAACAGCTCGGTGGCAGAACGCTGATCTTGCAAGCATGAGGCGCGTGCGAGAAATCAGGGCATGGTGGTGAGTGCTTGGAACCCCAGCACTGGGGAGAGGGAGCTGGGGGACCCCTGGGATTCACCGGTCATCCGCCTACCCAATCAGTGAGCTCTAGGCCAGTGGGAGACCATGTCTCAAAACAGAAATAAAAAGATGAATGGTTCCTAAGGTCCTTAAACCTACACACACAGACACACACACGCATCACATATGTACCCCTGCATACACACAATTTGGATCATAAGTCCAGAGTCAAGGACAAGACTTTTTCGCCCCAATTCTAAATTAGAAGGTGGTGTCCACTCATTCAAAGGTCTCCCTCCATCTTGGGACCATGAGTGCTGAACCCAACATCCCAGCTGGGCGGGTGGGGCTCGGGGTCAAGGCCAGGCTGCGTTCTTTAGGTTGGTTCTGGGTGGAGATGCCCGAACATGCCCAGGCTCCCGAAGGCCCCACCCAGAACACTCCCAAAATACCCAGGGCACAAATGTTATTTTTGAGGTTCAGTGTCAAGACTGCCCCCTGCTCCATCTGCTTTCTTTCCCAGCTAGCTGGTTTCTGGAGAGATCCCTCCCGACCTTCTGTGCACCCAGAAAACCTAGTTTCTACAGAAAACTGAGAAGATGGGAATTTGCCCCATGTCTGGCCTTGTCAGAGAATCAAGCTATCTGGATGTTAACCTTCTGAAAATCCTGTGCTATTTAATCCGGATTCTTTAGTATGCAGGGCAGGCGGAGTGCAGCTCAGCAGCCGAGCACGTTCCCAGCATGTGCAAGCCTCGGTCACGGGTATGAGCGTGAGGACCTGAGTTTGGATCTCCAGCACCGTGTAAAGTTGGGGGCCGTGTGAGCCTCCGGGAGGCTCCCTCGTGGGAGACAGAGGAAGGAGGATCCCTGACTCACTGGCCAACTGGACTAGCAGGTTCAGTGAGAGACCCAGAAAATAAGGTGGGGGCTCGAGAGAGGCTCAGCAGTTAGGAGCACTGGCTGCTCTTGTCAAGGACCCAGGTTCAGTTCCCAGCATTCACCTGACGGTTAACAACTGTCTGCAACTCCAGTTCCAGAGGCTCTGATACCTTCTTCTGGCCTCTGAGGGGTTTTCATGACATAGGGTGCACTTATACACAAGCAGACAAAGCACACACATAAACTATAAATAAATCATTGACAAAAATAAGGCAGAGAGGGCAGAGGGAGCTCTGTCTCCTGGGCCGTGGGCCACCCAGTGTTGCTTCCACCTAGTCTTGTCACACTTCTGTTGTTTTGAAACAGGGTCTCTTTTAGCACAGGTTGGCCCTGAGTTTGTGTTGAGCTGAGGATGACCTTGAACTTCTACTTCTCTGTCTGCATGTCTCGTGCTGAGATGGTAGTCCAGCCCCATGATCTGATTCCATGTCCTTGAGACCAGAGCCCACGTCTTGTTCAGTTTGCCAAGACAGTACTTTGAAATAGATTGAATGAGACCTTGAGAAAATGACCTCATCCCTCTGAGTTTTACTTTTCTCTTTGACATGGGATGAGCGATAGCAGTTGTGTATGTGTGTGCTTGCACATGTATGTGGGTGTGTGGAGGCAGTAAGACATCCTCAGGTACCATCCTCGGGAGTGCCGTCTCCTCTTTTGAGACAGGGTCCCTCATTGGCCTAGAGCTCTGGGCGAAGCTGGGCTGGAGGGTCAGAGTCCAAGGATTCTCCTGTCCCCGCCTCCCCAGTGCTGGGGATACAGGTCTGCATCCCGACACCCGGCCCGCATCCCGACACCTGGCACTTTCACCTGTGGACACATTTTACACTGTGCACCCCGCATTTTACATGATACACCGCACATTTTTACATGGTGCAGCCAGCACTTTTCCTTGGGGGATCCAGTGCAGGTCTTCATGCTTGCAAGGCAAGCACTTTATCTACTGGGCCATCCCAGTTCCACGGTAGTAGTTACATATTATAATACAGCTACATTATAATGATATTTGTATTATAATCCCATTACATATCACATTTACCAGTACCCGGAACGGTGGCCTCCAATACCCATTTCCTCTTAACAAGCTCGGACTTGTCCTGGGCGGTAGTATGCTTCCAGGCAGTTAGGCATGAGGCGCACAGCGGGCAGAAGTTGAGGATAGGACAGAGAGCCATCCCGCCCCTCCTCACTCTCTCCTTCTTCCCACCAGGGACATGCATTTGATGGCTGGCACTCTGGAAGCTATTTTGATCTGTGAGGCCATCTTGAGACAGGAAGTTAAAAGTCTAAGACCCTGACAAACACTCAGCACTTCAGGCCTGGACATCACACAGTCATGCTTGTTAACGTGTATGTGACGAATGCGTGACAGTGAGTGTTGCTGGAGACGGGACCCAGGGCCTCACACATGTCCGGTGGGTGCTCTACACAGAGCTGCAGTCCCAGCTCTAAATTTTTATTTTTGTTTTATTTTTAAGTGCCACACCATGGCAGAGTGTCTAAAGTGCTCTGCACGAATACTCACACCCAGATAACCAGGCCCAGATCCATAGACTGTTTCCAACCCTGAAAAACATTCCCCCTGGGGGCTGGAGAAATGGCTCAGGGGTTAAGAGCACTGGCTGCGCTTGCAGAGGACCTGGGTCTGATTCCTAGCACCCACATAGGGCTAACAACATCCGTAACTCCAGTTTCAGGGTATCCGACGCCCTCTTCTGGCCTCTGCGGGCACTGCACAACATGGCCGCACTTACACATGCAGACAAAGCATTCCTGCCTGGGCGTTGTACTCACGTCTGTTTCAGGGTTTGCAGGGACTGTAGCTGGGACACTGCACCGTTTGTCCTGGTTGAGTGGCAGAAGCCAGTTTTATTAGTTCCCTGCCTTCTCTGGGCCCAGCTGCCACAGGGAAGGAGTGGCACCTACTGATGCCAGCCTTGGGTTGCTGGCCTGAGCATGACTGAAACCTGGGCTCCTTTTCCAGATCTTAGAGGCCACAGCCCAGTGAGTATGTTCTGAGGCATGTTGTACTGGTGCTGAGCAGCTTGCACCGCACCCTCCTGATTCCCTCCCTGGCAGGATCTTAGGGCCAAGTCCTCCTGCTGGTCTCCCACAGAGTCACCCAGCTGGGCCTCTCCTCTGCCTCCTGCCAGGAGTTTCTCCAAATGGCAACAAGATGCTCTTTGCAATGAGAGTCAGTCTGTTCATGTGAATGCCTTCCAAGACACTTGGCCCAGAGACCAGGCTCCCCCGTGGTGGTCTGCAAGGCTCTGTCCCATCTGGTTGCCACCTGCTCCATCATCGCTCCCAGGCTCCCTCTGAGGTCCTGAAACACAGTGTCCTTCAGTTACCTCAGGACCCTTGCACATGCAGTTCCCTCTGGCCCTAATGAATCCCCTCCTTTCCCTTCTGCACAGACATGCAGAGCTGAATATGTATCTTGCTCCCTGACTAGTACCCAAGGGCCTGCCAGCAAACCTGCTGGGCATGGCTCTGCACCTGATTCTGCTGCTTCTGGAGCCCTGGCATTATACAGGTCTCCTGATCAGTTCCCACAGCATTTTCCTTTACACTGCTTAGTACTATCCCACTGCACAGTGGGGCTGTCATTAGCCATCCAGTCCTCTATCCAGTCATCTATAGGGGTTCCTGTTTCTATGAGTTTGCTGCTAAAAATGACATGAGGGCAAGTGAGATGGCTCAGCCAGAAAAGGTGCTTGCCACCAAACCTAATGAGTTTGAGCTCCAGAATCCATGTGGTAGAAGGAGATAACTGAGTCTTACAAGTTGTCCCATGACCTCCACAAGTGTTCTGTGGTTGGTGTGCCCACATATACACAGATAAACAAATAAATGAATGTGATTAATAATAAAACAGTGTGACAAATGAACAGCTTCAGATCTATCACTTAACACACACGAGAAAACACTCAGGGGGAGTTCCTAGAAACAGAACCTCGGGGGTGGCGGCTGAGGACTGCTTCAGTTTAACGACTGTCACCCAGATCCTCCTCCTAGAGGGCTCTTCCGCACGTGTGCCCGGGAGCACCTGTCATTGGACCCTCGGGGTTGTCCAGTGGGATTTGTAGATCCATACTGTGTGTTGGGGCGTGGCATCCCGTTTTTGTTTGGTTGGTTTGGTTTTTGTGTTTTTGAGACAGGGCCTCCCTGTAGCTCCAGCTGGCCTGGAAGTCACTATGTAGACCAGGATGGCCTCGATTCCACAGAGATCTACCTGCCTCTGCCTCCTGAGTGTTGGGATTAAAGGCTTGTGCCGCCACGCCTGGGTGGATCTCCTTTTATAACGCCTGAATTAAGTGTCTCTAACAGTATTTCTCATTTGGGGGGCGGTGAGGGTAGTTGTTTTGGTTTCGAATCCTGTCTTGTCACGGCACTGTTCTGGGGAGAGGTGAACAAATATCTGTTCACCCCAATACGGCACCAACAACGGACCCAACTACAATTCCGCCCACGTCCAACTTGGGAACTGGCGTTTGCTGAGCTTGCTTACAGAGCATAGGCGAGGGGTTCTTACAGGAGTTTGGGGGACTCCAAAGAGTTGTATCACCACAAAGCAGCCCCATCATGAAGGCAGCTTCATGGAGCTGCATTATGGAGCCCCTCATTAGTTGACCTTCCCCATCCTGTATGCTCTAGCATCTTCCGAGAGCACTTCCAACGTGTGTGTGTGTGTGTGTGTGTAGGGGCACACGTGAGGGTCCTGTGGCCCTGCTGCTGTGGAGATGTGGCGTCTCACCAGTCAAAATGGATGGGGTGGCCATGTTATATCCAAAGGAAAAAGCCACAGGACCACAAGCCTGACCTCACCATAGCCCATGCTGACCTGGAACTTGTAGCAATCCTCCTGTCTCAGCCTCTTCAGTGCCGGGGTTACGAGCATAGCCTCCATCCCTGACTCTCTTAATAAACCATGTACTGAACTCGTCCCTCAGTCCCTGGTGGTGATGTTTTTGCAGATGTAATATGCTTCTAAAATTGGTTTCTGTGCTGGAGAGCTTGGGTTGACACACCTGGGTTGAGGGAGCCTCAGTTAGGGAATTGCCTCCGTTGGACTGGCCTGTAGCCATGTCTGTGGCATATTCTCTTCATTGCTGAGTGATGTGGGAGGGCCCAGCCCACTGTGGGTCGTACCACCCCTTGGTAAGTGATTTTGTATTATGTAAGAAAGCAGGCTGATCATGATCCAGGGGAGCAAGCCAGTAAGCAGCATTCCTCCATGGCCTGTGCTCCAGCTCCTTCCTCCGGGTTCCTGCCCTGAGTTCCCACCTTGGGCTCCTCAGTGATGAACTGTGACCCGGGAGATGTGTCACAGTTTGCTTTTCTCCCCAAGCTGGTGTTGGTCACAGTGTTTTGTCACAGCGATTAGAAGCTAACTGGGATAATTTCAATTAAAATAACATATATTAGCCAGCTATGGTGGTGCACACCTTTGATCCCAGCACTTGGGAGGCAGAGGCAGGCAAATCTCTGTGAGTTCAAGGCCAGCCTGGTCTCCTGGTCAATACAAAGCAAGTCCAGGCCAGCTGGGGCTACAGGGAGACCCTGCCTCAAAAATACCAAAAATAAACAAACAAAAACATATGTTAGAGGTGGTTTGGTTTCACACACACTGGAGTTGAACCTTGGGCCTCACACATGCTAGGCAAGAGCTTTACCGTTGAACCGTAGCCACAGCTCTTTTTTTTTAAACTTCTGTTTTTGAGACATGGGCTCACTAAGTTGTCCCAGCTGGCCTCAAACTTGTCATCCTCCTGCCTCAGTCTCCTGAATAGCTAGGATTATAGACTGACGGCACTGGATCTGGCAAGCCTGGCATTTTAAAATATAAGAAATATAAAGACAAATAGAATGGGCCAAATAGCTATTGAATTGTGTGTGTGTGTGTGTGTGTGTGTGTGTGTGTGGTATGTGTGTGGTGTGTGTGTACAGTGTGTGTGCATCTCTGGGGTTGGACCCAGATCTTTGAGCGTACTAGGTAAGTACTCTACCATAAACTGCACCCTCAGCCATTTCTTATCAACAAAAAAAGTACTAACTTTGGGCTGGAAAGATGGCTCAGGGGTTAACACCACATGCTGCTTAGTGCTGAGGACCTGAGTTCGGTTCCCAGGCCCTACATTGGGTCACTAACTTGTAAATCCAGTTCTAGGGGATCTGATCCCCTCTTCTGGTCTCCTGAGGCACTACACTCATACGCATGCACATACAAATGAAAGTAAAAATAAATATAAACCTTAAGGGCTGGAGAGATGGCTCAGCGGTTAAGAGCACTGGCTGCTCTTCCAAACCAACAGGGTTCAATTCCCAGCACCCAGATGGCAGCTAACTATGGTCCGTAACTCCTGTTCCAGGGGCTCCACTGCCCTCTTCTGGCCTCAGTAGGCTGTGCATGACACGGATGCACTTACAGGCAAACACTCATATGCAAAAATTTTTATTTTTAAATCTTTAAAAAATATAAGTAATAACCATGCATGGTTAGAACAATGAAACCATTCAGAGAGACTTTTTTAAAAGTGTGTAGCTGGGTGTGGTGAACACACCTGTAATTCCATCACTCAAGAACAGGAAGATCAGAAGTTCAAGACCATCCTCAGCGTCACAGTGAGTTGGAGGCCAACCTAGGCTGCATGAGATCCTGTCTCAAAAAGCCAAAACAAAGCCTCTCCTCCAACCTCCCCCACAATGAAACAAAAACAGCAGTCAGATGGAACCGACCACCTCATGTTCAAAAGATTAAAACAGCTTTTCAAAAAGTTCACAGACCATAAAATGGCACCCAGTCAGCAGTTTCGTGCAGTTTCCTTTAGAAAAAGGTTGCGTATATAGAATCTTTATGCGAACTAAAATACTGTTTCTCCTTTACTCACCCAGCTGCCAATGGCATTGTGCATTCTGTCACTTTATCTTATCAGTCAGGGCAGCCCCGGGCAGTGCCTGGGGAGGGGGGTGGACCGGGCTGGCTCAGCTCTCTCTGTAATAGACAAACACCAGTTACAGCTCGCAGAGAGAGCCTTCCTACCAATCAGGTGGGTGACTATCCAGATGCCAGGTAGCATAGTACTGTTGAGACAGTGAGCACATGAGGTTTCTGCGCCCACTAGTGCCCACTTGCGGTGGGAGAAAGGGGGCACAGTTCCACGACAGGCACTCTGCCGCCCCCTCCCCCGCCCCCATCAGAGTGACAAATGCGTCCATGACAACCTCCAGACATTCTTGTTGGATACAAAGTGACAAGTGCCGGGGTCCTGTTTAGACTAGGGGTTTACTGTCTATTTCCCCCGGGGGAGGCAGGGACCTTCCTGGTCTTGTTCCTTCCATGGCCCCACAGGCAGGAACAGCCCTTAGAACATACTAGTGTTTACAAAGACAAGAATTTGTGTGTGTGTGTGTGTGTGTGTGTGTGTGTGTGTGTGTGTGTGTGATATGCCATGTGAATGTGTACATGCATTGTGTATGTACATGTGTGCAGGCATGTGCATGTGTATGTATATGCATGTGGAGACCAGAGATCAACATCAGGTGTCTTCCCTAATTGCTCTCTTCCTAATTTTTCATTTTTCTTTTTCTTTCTTTTTTTCTAATTTTTATTTATTATTTATTTTTATTTTATGTGTGTAAGGGGTTTGCCTGCACGTATGTAAGTGCACTTGTATCATATGCTCACAGAGGTAAGAAGAGGACGTCAGAGCTCCTGGAACTGGAGTTATAAGCTTGGGTCCTCTGCACGAGCAGCCAGGGCTCCTGACCACTGAGCCATCTCTCTCCAGCCCTTTCTTTCCTTCCTTCCTTTCCCTTTTTTGAGACAGGGTCTCCCTGTGGCCCCAGCTGACCTGGAACTTGCTGTTTAGAGCAGGCTGGCCTCCATCTCACAGAGATCCATGTTCCTCTGCTCACCCCCCGCCCAAGTGCTGGTTTTAAAAGCATGTGCCGTCACGCCCAGCTTCCCCCTTGGTTTCCGAGGTCTCTCACTGAATTTAGAGCTCATCACATCAGCTGGTCAGTGAGGCCCGGGGGCCCTCTGTCTCCACCTGCCCTGAGCTGGGGTTAGAGACTTGTGCTGCTGCAGTTGGCTTTACATGAGTGCTGGGGACTCAAACCCAGACCCTCAATGCATTCTCAGCATGCCCTTCACTCACTGAGCCATCTCCCCAGCCTGGGACAAAGCCTTTCGCTTTCAGGGCTTCCTTGTAATCAGAGCCGGCGCACCTCGTCCCGCCCCGTGCTTGTGCAAGGTAGTACCGACTCCTTCTGGACCAGCCTTGGGATCATGCATCCAGCCTTCAGGACTTTCCTTGTTTATTCGTCTCCAAACACCTCGGGCACTCCCAAGGGCACAGCCGCCAGGTGGAGAGGGGCTCTGGTTAGTTAGTGCTGTCCACTTGACACAACCTGGGAGGGGCTGTCTACACCGGCTGGACTGTGGGCAGGTCTATGGGGGATTGTCTTAATTAAGTTAATGGGAAGACCCAGCTCACTGTGGGTGGCCCCCTAGGCAGGGCCACTGAACTGTGTGTGGAGAAGTAGCCGAACACAAACAGGTAAGCACGCCTGCATTCACCCTGTCCGCCCTTGACCGTGGTGGGACCGGTCGCTTCAAACTTCAAGCTCCTGGTACAAAGTTGGAGTCAAAGTTGAAAAAACCCTTCTCCCCTAAGTGGCTTTATCACGGCAACAGAAATGGAACTAGAGCAGGAACAGCAGGTGCATCCTCCCAGGCGAAACACACCTATGTTGTGCAGTTCTCCTTCTGGGCTGTTACTGAGGTCGTGGTTACTACAGCCTGCCTGAAGCACAGCCTCTCCATCACCCTCGTTGGGAAGCATGCACTGAGTGGGGGCACGGTGGCACATGCCTTTAATTCCAGCGCACTGGAGGCAGAGGCAGGTCTGCCTGAAGCACAGCCTCTCCATCACCCTCGTTGGGAAGCATGCACTGAGTGGGGGCACGGTGGCACATGCCTTTAATTCCAGCGCACTGGAGGCAGAGGCAGGTCTGCCTGAAGCACAGCCTCTCCATCACCCTCGTTGGGAAGCATGCACTGAGTGGGGGCACGGTGGCACATGCCTTTAATTCCAGCGCACTGGAGGCAGAGGCAGGTCTGCCTGAAGCACAGCCTCTCCATCACCCTCGTTGGGAAGCATTCACTGAGTGGGGGCACGGTGGCACATGCCTTTAATTCCAGCGCACTGGAGGCAGAGGCAGGTCTGCCTGAAGCACAGCCTCTCCATCACCCTCGTTGGGAAGCATGCACTGAGTGGGGGCACGGTGGCACATGCCTTTAATTCCAGCGCACTGGAGGCAGAGGCAGGTGGATCTCTGTGAGATCAAAGCTAGCCTGGGCTACACAGCAAGTTCCAGACCAGCTGGCGCTATAGGGGGCCCTGTCTTAATCAACAAAAGAACCCTCATCAGTGAGCGTGCTAAACATCCAGTCCCAGTACTGCACACTGTGCCCGGGCCCTCGGTGCTGGCCCCTGGGAGATCACATCAACTTCTACCTGGTAACAGGGAGAGTGGTCATCCTGCTGGCACATGGGAAGTAAACTAGGCTGACTTACAGGACAGGCGCTGTGACTGTTCCCTTTTCCTGAGCACTGAGAAGTTAGGCAACTTGCGCCGAGTTGCACAGGGGCCCAAAGGGTTAACTGTCTCAGAGACAGCACAGACACCAGGACACCCTGGATGGTGGTTTCCTCGAGATTGCTGGGACAATGCACAGAACAGGAATAAACTGATAGAAGGGAACCAAACCTGAGGACTACTTCCAGCTAGAAAAAGGAGAGGAGGGTTTCCTGGGCGTACGTTCTGGAATTTTCCAAGCCACAAGATTATTTAAGAGAGAATTTCATCTGTGGACTCCAGAGGCACATGACACTGAAATTTGGTAGGCGCCTTTCCCATGAATGTCTGAGAAGGGTGGTGGGATGATGGCTGTGCACCAGGAAAGGGTCAGAGGCTGGGGCCACCGACCTGTCATTCCATCACCCACGTGCTCCTCCCAAGGCCTAAACAGATCATGTGACCACTCCTTGCTGCAAGGGCTGATGGGAAATGCAGTCTTTCTGCTGACCAGCAGAGGGCTTCCAGGATGGTCTGGTCACTGGAGACAGAGACAGAGATATACTATTGTGCAGGTATGTTGCAGGTGTGCTTGTGTGTTCGTGTGTGTATGTGTGGTCAACCTGGGCGTGGTTCCTCAGGAGCTGTCTGTCAAGTTTAAATTCTTTTTTATTTGTTACTGTGTGTGCTCAAGCACTCCGTGTGTGTGCACACATGCCACAGTGCACAAGGGAGGCAGAGGACAGCTGTGTTTTCCCCCTGTATGCGGGTTCCAGATGTTGAGCTCAGGTAACCAGGCTTGAATGGTGAGCGCTTTTGCCCACCAGGTCATCTTTTGTAAAACTATATATCTATTTTATTTATTATTTTTAAATTTTATGTGCATGTATGGAAGTGCACCAGTGTTGTGCAATGCCCTCAGAGGTCAGAAGAGGGTCTTCAACCCCCTGGAACTGGGGTTACAGACAGCTCTTAGCCACAATGTGGGTGCTGGGAATGAACCTGAGTCCTCTGCAAGAGCAGCCGGTGCTCTCCCGTTGAGCATCTCTCCAGCCCCACCAGCACTGCCAGTTCCTCATCTTTTGACATGCCTCCAAGCCCAAAATTGTTTTTATTTTTTGAGGCGGAGTCTTACTATGTAGCCCTGGCTAGCCTGGCAGTCTGTATGTAGCCCAGACTGGCCTGGCAGTCGGTATGTAGACCAGGCTGGCCGGGAATTCACAGAAATCTGCCTACCTCTGCCTCCTCAGTGCTGGGACTAAACCAGGCCCAGTTCTACCTCGTTGGTTTGTTGGTTTATTTATTTAGCCTTTTTGAGATTGGGTCTCTCTGTAGCCCCAGCTGGTCTGGAACTTGCTGTGTAGACCAGGCTGGACTCACACTCACAGAGAGTCAGTTACCTGCCTCCCAAGTGCTGGGATCAAAGGTGTGCAACACCACGTCTGACCACCTTGTTTTTAGGAACAGGCCTGGAGCTCACTGACTCTGCTCTGCTAGGCTTTCTGGCCAGTGAGTCCGAGGGATCTGACTGTCTTCCCCTCTCCAGCCCTGGGAATGTAAGAGCATGCCACCTTGTCTGGCTTTTACGTGGGTGTTGGGGACCTAAAGCAGGTCCTTATGCCTGCATGGCAGGCACCTTCTAACTGAGCCATTTTCCTCATCCCCAGCCCAGGCATTACTGTAGAGCGCAGAGTTTAGACCCCGGACACAGTGAATTCCTCACCCCCAGGAGCAGCTACATGCCATATGGTTTCAGAATCTATCTGACCATGACTGCCAAATTCAGGAGGCCCCACTTGGCTGGTCTCAGGGCCTGGGCTCTGCCGTATGGTTGTATAACGCAGTAAGTCCATGTGGGCCCTCCCACTAATCAACAGTAATAGATTACAGCCAACAACACTTATTTTTAAACTTCTTCTCAGGGGTGTTGTCATCGGGGTCAGGACAGACATTAATTAATATTTTGCTGATTATGTAAGAAGCCATGTGTGGGAGCGCAGATTGCTTTTGGCTCTAGACTCTTAACTCTCAGCAATGTTTGGACCAGATGAGGGTTACCAGGCCAAGGTGAAGAGGACAGACTCATGAGAGGTGGGGGAGGAACCCGAGCAGTATTTTCTAACAGACTAATACACAGTGACAGGAAGATGGGGGGCTTGTTGTGTGACTTGGACAGGGGTTAGGGGATTCTGACATGGGCCACGTCAACCTGAAGTGGCCATTGTCACATTTAAAATTCTGGACCAGCCAGAGTTGGTGGTATATGCCTTTAATTCCAGACATGGGAGGCAGAGGCAGGAGGATTTCTATGAGTTCAAGACTAGCCTGGTCTACATAGCAAGTTCCAGGCCAGCCAGGGCTACAGGGAGACCCTGTCTCAAAAAGACCAAAAACATTTTAAAAATTATTTTTATTTTATGTGTATGAGTGTATTGCCTGTGTGTAGGTAAGTGCATCCGTGTCATGCAACACCCACAGAGGTCCAAAGAGGGTGCTGAATTCCTTGGAACTGGAGTCAGGAACAGTTGTTAGGTGCCATGTGGGTACTAGGAAGAGAACCCAGGTCCTCTGCAAGAGCAACCAGTACTCTTAACCACTGAGTGGTCCTTCCAGTACCCTGAACTTAATTTTTAAAGGAATCTTTCTACCTCTAATGCATGTCACCTCAGGCTACGAACAGCTCCAGAATCTCAGCAGCTTACTGGCAGCAAAGTAACCCTCTCCCACCTCTCTCTCCAGGGTCTCATGTAGTCCAGGTTGGACTTGAATTCCCGATCCTCTTACCTCAGCCTCTGGAATGCTCGGATTACGGAGGGCCGCCACGCCCGACTTGTTGGTCCTGGGCTGGCTACATCTGTGGATGGTGTGTTACCTGTGCTTAGATGCAGGCTGAGGGTGTAGCCCAACCCTCGCAGGCCACTGCAGAGAGAAAGGAGTCCCCAGCTGGCTCCAAGTTTCTGCTTGCATTCTACTGGGGAAGGAAGTCGTAGGACCAGGGCTGACTGATGTCCGGAGGAAGGTGGTGCGGGTGGCCGTGAGACGGCTTGTGTCGTCTACCACAGGGACTGTGATGGGCGTTGGGCGTCTTCCTACTGTTGTTCAGTGCTGTCCTCGGAGCAGAACATTGGTCACTGGTCCTCAGATCAGCCTGGCCTGCTTGCCAGAGTCCATCGGGATCTGGGGCCCTGAGCTCAGCCACTCCTCCCAGCCATCTCTCCGTACCTGATCCTATCCTAATTGCACAGGGCCCTAGTCTCAGCTGGAGTATGCAGGTTTGGGAGGTTAACTGAATGAGGCTTATCTAATTAGCCACAGGGGACTTATCAGCCCTGCCGACTCAGACTCAGACCTTACAGTGCCTGGCTCCCTCTAAGTGAGCCTAGCCACGTTCCCCACTGGCTCCCCATGGTGGCCTCTGCTAGACTGGAACTTTGGTTTGCCATTGGGGCCTTAGGAGGAGGGATAGCCATTGTTTATATTCTCCAGGGAAGGAAGGAATTCTCTCAACAGCTCCAGGAAGGGTGACCTGGAAATGTAAATGAGAAAACAAGGCTGTGACGTGACCACTCTTTCCTGCCTCAGTGGGATAGGCAAGGGTGGCTGTGCTCAGAGGTGCTGTGGGCACATGGGGACTGCTGCCCAGTGCTAGGGGTTAGCAGAGGCGGCTCAATGTCCTCGCCCACCCCCGGCCCCCAGCAGGTGCTGGGGGGACCCTGCTTCAAGCATCAGGTGGGCGTTTGGGGAGGGGCACAGCCTCCTGAATCAGCCGCGGAGAGGGGTTTCCAAAGCCCACCTCACCTGACAGCAGCTTTGCCTCTGCCGCTCCCTGCTCGCCTGAGAACCAAGGCGGAGGTCTGGCACTAAGTGACGGTCACTGAGGCCCTGTAACACAAGCACGACACCCAGGAACAGTTCGAGGCGTGGCCACAGGGTGTCGCTGTCTCCCAGCGGTAGGGAGGCGATGGGGTGGCCGGACTGGTCGGCCGCACACCCCGCTGCCTCCCGCGGACCGACCACCGGTATCTTGCTATTTGACCATCCCTCTCTCTCCTGCAGACCTCAGGGAGCAAACCGCCCCCAGGGCCCGGCCACTGCCAGCATTTCTACACAGCCTTGCATCACAGGGAATCCGAGGCTGAGAGAGTTGGGGCGCTTTAGGGTGCCCAGCTACCATGGCGAGGGAGTCATGATTCCATCCTACAGAGTGAGGAGACCCAGCAAGCGCATGCTGGGGGTTTGTGTCAATTCTGTGGTGTTGTTTGTGAGACAGAGTTTCACTATGTAGACCAGGCTGGCCTGGAACTTACAGAGATTTGCCTGCCTCTGCTTCTCCAGAGCTGGGACTAAAGGCCTGGGCCACCACACTGGGCTCAGTATATAGTAACTGAGCTCAGACAGTTGGCAATGAAAATAATCCTAGCATGTGGAGAAGTGTGTGGGCTTTTTGTTTACTCATTAATTCATTGCTTTTGTTGTTTGTCTTTGGAAACAGAGTCTTGTTATGTAGTCCAGGCTGGCCTTGAACTAAAAAATCTTCCAGGTTCTGCCACCTGAGTGTGGAGATGACAGGCATGAGCCACCATACTGGGCCACTAGTTTTATTTATTTATTTGATGTAGAAGTTAATTTTGCTCTGACAGAAAACACTGATGTTTTACTTTTAAAAAATTTTGTAAATCACACATATGCACTTTGATAATTAGTTAAAAAATTTTTTTTTAATTTTACTTTTTTGTTTTTGGAGACAGGGTTTCCCTGCGGCACCAGCTGGCCTGGAACTCACTGAGTAGACTAGGCTGGCCTCAGTCACATGGAGTTCTATTAGCCTCTGTCTCCCAAGTGCTGTGTGTCACCATGCCTGACTTGATAGTTTTTTTCTCTTTATCTGTTTATTATTTTTATTTTATGTGTATGAGTATATTGCCTGCATGTATGTAAGTACACACATGTCATGAAATACCCTCAGAAGAAGAGGGCATTGGATTCCCCTGGAACTGGAGTTACGGAATATTTGTTAGTCGCCATGTGGGTGCTGGGAATCAAACCGGGGTCCTCTGGAAGAGCAGATAGTGCTCTTAATTGCTGAGCCATTTCTCCAGCCCCCAATAATTATTTTTAAAAACTAGAAAACCTCTGGGAGGCTGAACAGAAGGATGGAGTTCAAGGCCAGCCCAGACTTCCTCAGACCCTGGTTCAGAAAAGGAGGTGGACAAAGATGAGAAAATCAGCCACCCACAGAGGAGCACTGTGCTCTGAGCTGGTCCCTCTGTACAATTTTCTTGTTCTCATTTATCAAAGCATGGAATCTTCATGGACTGGCGAGATGGCTCAGCAGGTGCTTGCTGCCGAGGCTAAGGACCTTAGTTTGATTCCCTAGGACCCACATGGTGGAGAGAACCGACTCCTACAAGTTGTCCTCTGACCTTCACATGCATGCTGTAGCAACATACACACACATACACACACACACCCTACAAGTAAATATATATAATAATTAAAAACTCACTGAGGAATGAATCAATGTGAATGGAATTTCTTATAGACGGGAAACTGAGGTAGAGCAATTTGGGGTGGGTGCCTTGTTGGTACCCAGCTAGTGAGTGGCAGAGTTAGAATCCCCCCGAAATGAGTTAGAAGCTTAAGACTCAGATACCAAAGAGGCATCGCCATGGGCTCTGCCCCTCGGCCACTGCCGGACTGCAGGACCCCACGTTCCCTCTCCCAGAGCCGTCTTGGTCAGTGTTTGCAGGAATGGTTGCAGAGAGCCAGGAGGTCCGAGTGCACACATGAGTGAATTCCTGTCCTCGGGTCGCTGATAGGCGCTCCTCCACACCCTGTTCCACACAGCTTGTTTTGCCGTCTCTCTCTTAGCCGAGTGCCCTGGTGATCCCTCCAGCACAGCACCAGGAGAACATTCTTCACACATTCCATGGGCTGTCTATAACTACGGACCTTGCTGGGGCCCTGGCCGGAGCTGGACGTGTTTCTAGGTTTTGGAGGTAACAAACAATCCTGCAGAGTTAACACCCCGTGCTCAAGGCGCTGGTCTCGGATGCATTCCTAGCGATTCAACTGCCTGGTCAGAGGGCGGGGACCTTTGAGATTTCCACACTGATTGTCTAAAGGCTTTCCAAGGTTGAACTTACTCTGTGATGTTGAGATCTGCAACCCAGGTAAACTCCTGCCTGGAGCCCAGGCTACCACTATCAGACTTCATCTCTGCCTGCCCAATGCAGGACACAGCTGTCCCCATGGTCTAACCTACAACACTCATTCTCTGTATGTTAGGGTTGGGATTTAAAAATGCATGTCTAGCATGAGTGCATGTACATACATGGAGGCAATATGCTCATACACATAAAATAAAAATAATAAGGTTTTTAAAAAATGCATGTCTGGTGTGGGCTATATCATTCAGTGAGCTTACCACCAAGCCTGATGGTTTGAGTTCAATTTCTGGGACCCACACAGTGGAAGGAGAGATTGGACTCCCACAGGTTGTCCTTTGAACTCTACACCATGACATGGATGTTCACACACAGACACACACAGACACAGACACAGACACAGACACAGACACACACACACACACACACACACACACAAATGCAAAAACTTTGGCTTTAAAAAAGTTCATCTGCAGGCTATTTGCCTGTTTTCTTTTTTTTTTCTTTTTCAGATAGGGTCTCCCTGTAGCCGGGTAGACTCCCTATGTAGACCAGGCTGGCCTCAAACTTACAGAGATCTGCTTATCTCTGCCTCCCCAAGACATGCGCTACCACGCCCAGCTTATTTTCTGCTGTCAGAGAAGTTGTGTTCTCTGCCTATTTTTCTAGTGAGCCACCATCTTTCTTACTACTTTGCAGTAATTCTTCATAAAAGTTCATTTTGATCCAGGCATGGTGGCACATGCCTTTAATCCCAGTACTCTGGAGGTAGAGGCAGGCGGATCTCTGTGAGTTCGAGGCTAGCCTGGTCTACATAGCAAATTCCAGGCCAGTCAGAGCTACATAGTGAGACCTCTGCAGGGTCTGGGTATGTAGCCCTGTAGCCCAGGCTGGCCTAGAACTCTTGATTCTCCTGCCTCAGCCTGCCAAGGGCTGAGATGACAGGCGTGCACAGCCATGCTGAGTTTTGAGTTCTTTAGACACTAAGGAACCCCAGTCTCTGCTGTTACTGATGTATATGTTTTTAAAATGTAGACCTATCAAACAAAGATGAGACCCCTGTGCGGGACATTTCCAACACCAGTGGTTTGATGACTTCCGGTAGAAACCTTCCCGCCTCGGAAGGACTTGCGTTTGCAACAAAATTATTTATTGATGTCTGTTAAAAGATTTCTAGTCTAGGGCTAGGGATGTGACGCAGTTGGCAGCACACTTACTTAGCACGCATGAAACCCTGGGTTTTATCTCCAGTACCACATAAACTGACCCAGGTGGCTCCTGTATATAATCCCAGTACTTGAGCGTGGTGGCGGGAGAGAGTACCAGAAGTTCAAGGTTATCCTTAGTCACATATCAAGACCAAGCATTAATAGCTGTGGCTCTGATGAACTCAGCAAAAGCCTCAGAGCGGAGGACCACATAGCACCTGATCTATAGCACCAACCTCATGTTCCTAACGTGAGCCATTGGACAGCACAGTGAACCAACGCCATCCCCATTTTATAGATGTACATACCGAGGCCCAAAGGAGTCAGGATTCCCTCAAGGTCTCCTGGCTGTGAGTGGCAGAACTGGGATCTGCTATACTTTAATACAACTTCTCCACATCCCCATCGCCCTTCGTGACCTCAAGTTTCCACATTCCCTGGTGGGTGTCTGCACGGTCAGCCCTGGTGGAGTCCTGTCCTCTGACCCTCCACTCCAACCTGTAGTTTAGGGTCCAGACCACTAGGAGGCGCTGGAGACACGTTCCTTGCCTGGTGTGTGGGGCTGTGAACAGGCTGCATGAAAGCATCTTAGGATGGAGTAGTTCCTGGGGCCCGATGCTCTTGGGGCTCCAGTGGCTCAGGGGCAGAAGGGCTCTCTCCTGCCACGCCTGGGGCAGCATTTTCCCTCCCCGTCCCTGCCTTCAGGGCCTCGGAGGGCTGGAGGCCACAATCCCAATGGCTCCTCACCATTATCCCTCGCTGAGCAGGCAGAGCTGTCCTGTGCTCCATGGGGGCTTTAACAACAGGGGCTAGGGCTGCCTTCGGAATCCTCACTACCCAAGCCGACTCTAGACTTTTCCACCTGTCCCCAGGAGAGTACCACATTCAGCCATGGTCGGCAATCACTATCCAGCACCCCAAGAGAGCAGGCGGGTCACGTAGGCAACAACAAATGAATAGAGCTGTTCACACATAGGAACTCCCTGGTGTCCTATGAGATGAGAACCAGCTCTTTACAGCTGAGCCCAGAGAGGTTCAGCGATGTGTGCAAGGCCACACAGCCTGCCACCTAGCAGATCTGGGGCTTGAACCTGGCCACCTGACTTCAGTGTCTGTTCCTTGACCATTGATCTCTCGGGAAAGGGCATCATATATGACACTGACCACCAAAGCGTTCTTTATTTGCACATAAAAACACTTTACTTTTGTTGGCTTTTTTTAAATTAAATAATGTACATATATTTATTTAGTGTGTGTGAGTACACGTGTGCACGTGCACCTTCCACAGTGCCCCTGTAGAGGTCAGAGGTCAACCTTGTGGTGAGCGTTCTCTCCTTCTGCTCTGTGGTTCTGGTAATCGAATTCAGGCTGTCAGGCTTGACAACAAGCACTTTTACCCCATCATGTCCTACTTTCTCTTTCACTTTATGGCTTGGGGTTTTGGTTGCTTGAGGCAGCATCTCATGTATAGCCCAGGCTACCCTCAAACTCACAATCCTCCTGGTCTCAGCCTCCTGATTGCTAAGACCTCAGACATGAACCACATGCCTTGACTTGATTGTCTCACTTTAAAAAATATTTTATTCACTATTTTATGTGTATGCATGTATGTAAGTACACCAGTGTCATGCAGTACCTGCTGAGGACAGAAGAGGGTGTCAGATCCCCTGGAACTCAAGTTAAGGACAGTTGTTAGCTGCCATGTGGGTACTGGGATTTGATCTCAGGTCCTCTGCAAGAACAGCCAGCGATCTTAAACATTGAGTCATCTCCCCTGCTCAGTTTTCTCACTTTTGATGAAGAGTCAGGTAGAAAGGATTTCTGTTTTCCTTATGATCCTACTCTGAGGAAACACTAGGGCCAAGAGCCCTGGGAAGTGTGTGTGCAGTGAGTGTGTGTAGGTGTGTGTGTGTTAGGGGCTCAGCCTGACGGTTCAGACTCTGTGTGTGTGTAGGGGTGTGTGTGTGTGTGTGTGTGTGTGTGTGTGTGTGTGGTGTGAGTGTGTGTTGGGGGCTCTGCCTGATGGCCCAGGTTCACTATGTGTGTGTGTGTGTGTGTGTGTGTGTGTGTGTGTGTGTTGTGGACTCACCCTGATGGCCCAGGCTCATTGTTTTGGACTCAGTTTTGCAAGAAAATTTAGAAATGTATTTTAATGTGAAATTTCCTAATGTTTAATGAGAAATCATTAAAAAATTAAAATCCTGAGAAGACAAAACAGGCCTGGAGCCTGATGTGGCCGGGCGCTGCGGCCTCCAGTGCTGCTGGGGCCAGCGTGCTCCCCCCCGCTCCCCTCAGTTATTTTCCTTTTTTATGTCACACTCATCCCACCTTCTGCTGTCCATGGTGCCTACTCTCCTGTCCTTCCATCTCTCTATCGGCCATCCACTCACCAAAGTACCCATTGATCTACCCACCACTCACTCATCCGTCCACCCATCTTTCCATCCATCCGCCCACCCGTCCACCCGTCCACCTACTCACCCATCCTCCTACTCACCCATCCACCTACTCACCCATCCACCCATCCACTCACCCGCCCACCGGTCTACCCATCCACCCATCCATTGGCCCATCAACCCACAAGCCGACCTCCTCACCCATCTATCTACCCATCGCCCACATATCATTTTGTCTTTGGCACCATCAGCATGAGTGCCCGCTGTCTGCCAACCCCAAAACCAAGCCCTGGGGACACTGTGAAATCTGCCGCCCAGTTCCTGTCCTCCAGGAACTCATCATGAAGACTAGTGGAAATAAGAAAACCAGAGACGAAGCTGAGACAGAAACATGTTAAATTCAGACTCTGTCAGCCACCATGAACAAAATCTTACACCTCTTGAGCCTCGGTTTCCCATCTGTGAAATGGGCTGTGTTAATTTGCTTTCCATTGCTGCAACAAAATGCTCAAGACCTGGTACTTAACAGATAAGGCCCATAGCTCTGTGGGCTGGAAAGTCTGGTCAGAAGAGACCTGCAGCTGCTCCAGGGTGTGGTGTGGAGTCACAAGGACAGTAATGAATAACAGGGAACTGGGTAGAGACAGAGGCCGGCTCCACACCGCAGCCTATCAGCTTTGACACCAGAAAGGCCTGAAGGCCCCACTCAGCTCCCTCAAAACCTGCTTTCCTCTTGATAACTCATTGGTGACTGGTGACCTTATAGGGCCCTCAGCACCATCACAAGGACAGCCAGCAGGAGGCCTGGGAACAAAGCCCATCCAGGCCTCGCAAAGGTACTAACGGGGCAGTTAGTGGGGATTGGGCGGTTGGGGTGATGGGGAGCAGGCAGGTGCAGCCCAGGCCCTGGATATCGGGGGTCTCTATAGGCTTTCGGGGATGGTGGTGTCTAAAACACCCCAGGCCCTGAGTGAGGGGGGCAGTGCCATGTGACTGTCCAGCACCACCTTCCCTGGCAGGGCCCTATCCGACACTGGCCTCTTTCTTGCTTCAGTCTGAACACAGTCTACCACGGTCCAGTGTGGGGACAGCCACAGAGCGAAAGGCTGTGGCCTTCTGCAAGACATCTGCTATGGCTATGTTCCATTTCAATGGAACCGTGCTTATTAAAGGAGATTGGGAAAAACACATCAAACATGAAAGAAGAAAGATGATTTCTTGTTCTGTCTTTCCAATGCAACCACAGTAAACATGTTTTCTTTCCCCTAAGTCAGTGTGTGTGTGTGTGTGTGTGTGTGGTTGCTGGGGTGTTTTTTGTTGATGTCCTTGGGTTTTCCATCTTCGGATAGTTTCTCTACTACCCCATGCTCCCCTCCTCTGGTCATCTTCATGAACATGTCTGAAGCTCGTTTTGGTTTGTCCAGGAGCTATCACGTGCGCCCCTGCCGTATTTGGCAGGAGGGCGAGGCGGGGTCAGAATAACAGGCTGATTGGGTGTGGACACCTGGTGTTGCACTAAGCGCTTGAAAAACTTCCTCACAGACCCCTGTGGCCTAGGACTGTCACCCCTCACTTGCCAGACGGAGAAACTGAGGCTCCCGGCTGCATGGCTGAGGCGGGCTGGATTCCAGTGGGTTGGCCACAGACTGGACTCTGACTGTGCTGGGTCATACGCAAACAAGTGGCTGGAGCTCGGACGGGCAGGGCTGCCGACGACACCATCTCTAAAGAAGGAGCAGCGTGGAAGGCTTCCTGGGACAGGTGACATGGGTGGGGAGAGAGTGTCGGGCAGAGGGAGCAACGTCTGGGACCCCGGTGCGGAGGGAGGCAAGGCTGGGGGTGATCTTGGCAGTCCCCAACATCCTGGGTTCAAGCTGGCCGTGACATGGCTGGGGAGGCCTTCTTGTGTCCTACGCTGGGCTGGACCCTGCTCTGGCCCTGCGTCTGTCTGTCTTTCCCCACTGCTTATCCAGATCCAAGCATTGATATTTTTTGTTTGTGTGTTTGTTTGTTTGTTTATTTTTTTGAAACAGGGATCTCATGTAGCCCAGGCTGGCCTGGAACTCACTATGTAGCCAAGGATAACCTTAACTTCCCGTCTTCCTGCCTCCACCATTACTGAGATTACAGGCTTGACCCGTGCCCGGCTTGTACAGTGCTGGGAATGGAGCCCAGGCCGCCTGTGTGCTAGGCCAGTCCTCTTCCCACTGAGCAGCGTCCCCAGCCTGGCCCTGGAGGATCTAATGTTTGTCTTGTGCTGGATGCTTCGGCTGCCGACACACCTGGGTAGGGGAACGTCTGCTGGGGACCTGTGTCCAGCATGGGCCCCTGGGCGTATCTGTAAGGCGCTTTCTTGATTGCTGAGTGATGTGAGAGTGCTCAGCCACTGTGGGAGGTGCCCCCCGCCCCGAACTGGTGGCCCTGTGTTGTCTAAAAAGCAGGCCGAGGCCGGAGAGAGGACTCAGCAGTTAAGAGCACTGACTGGCTGCTCTTGCAGAGGACCCAAGTTGAGTTCCCATTACCTACATGGCGGCTAACAACCGTCCCTAACTACAGGTCCAGGGAATCCAACTGCCTCTTCTGACCTCTGCAGGCCTTGTATGACACAGGTGCACTTGCATACATGCAGGAGATACATTCATATACATAAAATAAAAATAATAAAGTATTTTTTAAAAGAAAGCAGGCTGAACACAGGCCAGAGGAGCAAGCCAGTAAGCAGTTCTTCTGTCGGTCTCTGCTTCAGTTTCCATCTCCAGGTTCCTGCCCTGTGTCCCCTTGGTGATGACCGTGCCTTGGAAGTGAAAGACGAAATACACCTCTCCTTTCCCAAGTGGGTTTGGTAGGTGCTTTAGCACAGCAACAGACAGGAGACTAGAACCCTGCTTCTCTGCCTTCCAGAGGGGTTCATTCATCCCATGCTGCGGCCCAGATCACCGTCTGACCAGCGGACTTTGCACTGAGATGGCCATGGACTGTGGGAGTGGTTGAGATGGAAACATGTGGCCTGCCATGCTGTGGAGAAGCATTCGGCTGCCTGCAGGCTCCAAGGCCTTTTCAGGCTGTCTGCAGGCCTGTGAGCGTTTGCTCTGACTTGCCCACGGGGTCTTGTGTGGCTTGGCAGACCAGGAAAACAGTCACACATCTAGCTGTCCTTGAAGGTCAGTACGGACTAGTGGGCAGACGACGTGCGGCCTGGGACCCACCACGATGGATCCACTGTCAGTCACTGGGAGCTCCGTGTCTGTCTGTGGAGGCTGACAGGGCCTCTCCTCCCAGCTGGGCTCCCTGCCTCCACTGAGCTTCTCAGCTCAAACACTTCAGAGTTCAAGCCGAGAAGCCAAAGTCAATTTGAAGAAACACGGCCGCCAGGAAGGGTGGGGGCTCCGAGAACAGAGGAGGCAGGAAGGGTGAGCTCACCTGGGTACCCGGCCAGCTCAGAGTCCTAGCTGTACCTCTGTGTGCGGCAGCCAAGATGAGAGCCACACCGAGTGTCACGAGTCCACACATAGGGGACGAATATATACAAAGCAAAGTCTGCAGACAGAACAGCACTTAACATGGGATAGGGAGCGGGCCCCGTGGCAGTGGTCAAGTGGAAGAAAAAGCGTGGGTCACCTGATCCTTTTTGTGTAAACAGTAAAGACCAGGACTACATCCCCATGAACCTGCATAGAAGCTTCTAGAAACCCTTATCAGGTACCTGGAGCTAGCTGGAGACAGGAGTTAAGAGGGACACACACTTTTCCTTAAACACTCTCTGTGCCTTTTGAACTGCTTAAAACCATGCTGACGTCATCTTCTAGGAACAAACCAATGTGAACACGAGGGACTTCACCCCAGCGGGCAGCCAATAACACAGAGGTGGAGGAATGGCGATGTGAACACAGTCGCAGGGAGAAGGAAGGGATCGTTGAAGGTCTATCTTAAAGGGAATTCAAGGCCCAGCTAGTGTCTTCTGAACACGGTTAACCACATTCAAACATACCTTTCCAAGTTCCCTTGAGTTTATAAACCTTGCTGCTTAAAGCAAGATATGTGTGTGTGTGTGTGTGTGTGTGCGCGCACGCGTGTGTATGTCCACTATGTGTGTAATGCTCATGGAGATCAGAAGAGGGCATCAGATCCCATGGAGACCAATCTGTGAGCTGTATTTGGCTGCTGGGAACAAAACCTGAGGCCTCGGCAAGAGCAGCTGATGCTCTTAACCCCTGAGCCAGCTCTCCAGCCCTCACTTTGGTTTATTTATTTATTCTTTAAAAATTTTTTTATTAACATTACTTTCTTTAAGAAATGAAAAACTTTGTGTAGGTTGGAGAATTTGGTTTATCTTTATTTTATGTGTATGAGTGTTATGCCTGCATGTATGCAAGTGCACTATGTCGTGCAGTGCCTGTGGAGGTCAGAAGAGGGTGTCGGTTCCTCTGGAACTGGAGTTACGGTGTTAGCCCTCATGTGGGTGCCGGGACTCCAATCTGGGTCCTCTGCAGCCAGTGCTCTTAACCACCTAGCCATCTCTCAGCCCTGTTTCTTCTTCTTTTGAGGTTAGGTCTCTCACTGGCTTGGAGAGCACTGCCCTAGGCAGGCTGGCTGGCCAGTGAGCCCAGGGTCCACCCCGGCTCTGCCGCTCTGGCACTGGGATTATGAACCATGTCCAGCATTTGTTCTGTTTGTTTTTGTGGTGGGGTCTTACCATGTAAGGCTAGCCTTGAACTCACAGAGATCCCCCTGCCTCTACCTTCCAAGTGCTGGGATTAAAGGTGTGGCACTCCACCCAGCTCCATCCAGCTTTTTTATTTTATGTGGATGCTGGGGATCAAACTCGGGTCCCTGTGCGTGCACAGCAAGTGTTTTACTGACTGAGCCATCTCCCAAAAGTGCACTTTCAGAAACATCAACTCATGGAACCTTCTGAGGAGTCTGTGCAGTAGCATCAGGTCGCTGTGTAGACTGACTCAATTCTTCATGCATTCACTTGACAGACATTCACTCAACAAGCATGCATTGTCTAGGGTGATGGAGATGAGGAGCCCCAAGCAAAAGACCAGTAAACAAAGTAAGAAGCAATGGTGACCTGTGACACCCTCAGGTGGTGAGAGGAGAGCTAAGGGAGGTGGGTGTGGCCAGTGCGGCTCTCTGGGAGGTGACCTGAAGTGAGCTGTGAATGGGGAGGAGGAACCAGTCACAAGAGGCTGTTCAGACTTCCGGGAACAGCAGGGACAGAGAGTGCAAAGGTCCTGAGGCTTTGCCAAGCTTTGCCAGGACACACACACACACACACACACACACACACACACACACACACACACACACAGAGGACAGAGTGGTGCCCAGTGTGGCTGGAGCTTGGAGAGGGACTAGAAGCCAGATGGAGACCTGGCAGGGGAAGACCCAGATAAGGACACCGAGGCTCAGAGAGAGGAAACTTGTCTGAGGTCTCACATTAATCGGTGGCCAAGCTGTGCGCCAGATCCAGCACAACTGTGCTCAAGAACAACACACAGAAAATGTTCACACGCATCCTACATACAGGATCCAATGCATTCTCACCAAGAGGACATGCTCACGTGACCCACCCCCTAGAGGAAGTAGAACATTCTAGAAGTCACCCCCACCCTCAGTTTGCTCCCCAGGAAGTCCTCGCTGCTCACTGCTCTGAACTCTGAGATTACTTGGGCTGACCTTGGCATAAATGGAGGCCACAGTGGTGGCTGCCGTGATGGGCTCCTGGTGCCAAGTCTGTGGTGGTGATGTGCGTGGAGTTCGGCGGTGGTGACAGTGACGCAGGCCAGAAAAGGTAGGACGTGGGCTTTGAGAGTGCTCAGGGCGGCACCCCAGGGTAGCCGGAAACCCAGGGTAGCCGGCACCCTCATGCACGATGGGACTTTAAAAGGGGTACCACTGGGAAAACTGCCTGGCAGCTCCTCACAGTGTTACACACCACTCAGGCCCAGCTATGTCGGAGGCTGAGGCAGGAGGATCACAAGGTGAAGGCCTGCCTGGGTTTCAGAGTTCGTTCAAGACCCACCCGGGAAACGTAATGAGATTTTTGTCTCAAACTGAAAAGTAAAAAGAAAGGTCGGAGAGATGACTTGGTGATCAAGAGCACCCAGCAGTTAAGGACCCACACGGCGGCTAACAACCATCTGGAACTCCAGTTTAAGGGGATCCGACGCCCTCGTCTGGCCTCTGTGGACATTGCACAGCGGAGTGCACTTCTATACATGCAGGCAGGATACTCAGACACATAAAATAAAAATGTGAGTGTAGCTCAGTGGTAGAGTGCTTGCCTAGCATGCACACAACACACACACACACACACACACACACACACAAACCCTTGACATTGTATGATTGCATTCCTTGGTACTTATAGTCAAGGACTCTGAAAATACATGTCAAGATAAAAACAAAAACAAACATCCATCAGTTGATAGACGGAGAACTAAATTTGGTACATCCCTACAAGGGAGGCCTGCACAGCCACAAAGGCATGAGGTACGGCACAGCCTGAGCGACCTTCAGAGACACGCCGTGGGTGGTGAAATGCGTTTACACGAAGAGGCAGGCAGCAGAGCTGACAGCGTGGAGGGGCAGCCCCTACAAGCTCCTGGCTTCTTCGGGAGTGACCACAGCCTTCCAGTGTGGTGATCATTGTGTAGCTTTGTGACTGTGGGAAGACACTTTAAAAGAGTGGATTTGCTGGACGTAATGGCCCACACCTTTAGTCACAGGAGGCAGAGAGAAGGGGATGTCGCGAGACTGAGGCCAGCCTGGTCTACACAGTGAATTCCAGATGAGGCTACAGAGAGACCCTGCCTCAAAAAAACAGAGAGAGAGAGAGAGAGAGAGAGAGAGAGAGAGAGAGAGAGAGAGAGACAGACAGAGAGAGGGATTTATGTTCTTTGAATTTTATATCAATAGTGCTAGTTTTTTTAACATTTTTATTTATTATTACAGCAGGGAGCATTTGGGCCATGGTGTGTGTGTGTGTGTGTGTGTTTATCAATGGACAACTTTGCAGAGTTGATTCTTTCCTTTCACCTTTATGTGGGTTCTGGGAACTCACCTCAGGTAACTAAGCTCGCACAGCAAGCACCTCCACCCGCTGAGCCATCTTGCTTGCCCCAGGGTTTGTTACTTTTTAAAAGCAAGGGTAATGAGGAGAGAGATGCTGTGTGTGGGGAGATCTTCAGTAACAAGCATGTATCCCGTTCTCTGCCTGTGGGGACCACCCTCTTCCAACCACCACTTACTCAGTTCTTTCTTCTTTCTTCGATACAGTCTCACTTGGCAGCCCTGGCCAGCCTGGAACTCATGGCCGTCCCCCTGCCCCACCTTCCTGCACACTCGAGCCCCAGCTCCCCTTCCCACTTGAGACCACGTTAGTGACACATGAAGGCTTTGCCAGCTGAGCCTCCCTGGATGCTCAGGGCCCTTTGCTGTGGCCTGGGGGGACAATCCTGGAGGATGATTCGGTCAGGTCCGTTTCCTGAGGAGACACCCTGGAAAGAAGGGTGCAGACAGTCTCCCCGTACACGCAGTGGGGCTGTCGTTGCACCCCTCTCTCGTGCAGTGTTTTGAGGTGTGTGCACATGTGTGTTCATGTAGACTGGCATCACATGTGGCTCTCAGCCTTATTTTTCTAAGATGGTCTCTCACTGAGCCTGGATTATGCGAGCTTGGTTGGCCTGTGAGCTTAAAAATGCCCCGTCTACGTCCCTTAGCACACTACTGTTCCCACTTAGAAAATCTTTTCAATTATTTTTATTTTATGTGTGTGAGTGTACTGCCTACATGTGTGAAAATAATGCACCTGTGCCGTGCCATGCCCGTGAGGTCAGAAGAAAGCATCAGATCCCCTGGAACTGGAGTTACAGATACTTGTTAGCCACCATACGGGTGCTGGGAATTGAACCCGGGTCCTCTGCAAGAATAGCCAGTACTCTTAACCACAGAGCTGTCTCTCCAACCCTGCTCCCACTTTTTATATGGGTGCTGGGCACTAGCTCAGGTTCTCATGCTTATGAGCCCTCCCCAAGCTCCCCAGCCCTCTCTTCTGCTTTCTAAGAATCCTCCTGAGTTCTAGACTCTGGGAACAGTGGTAAGCAAGACAGACACCATGCTTCCCTTCCATAAGGGACAGACACATAGACAGTGAGGAGCCTGGGTCTGCCAGGAGTGTGTGTGTGCAGACTCAGCTGGGAGCCTGTTCTTCAGCGGACCTTGGGATGGTGCTGAGGTGATCGGGGCCCCACTTTCAGGAACAGATGCATGCTGGTCTGGGGTCCAGCATCTTCAGCTGTGGGTTGTGACCCTGTATGGGGTCATGTAACAATGTAGGGGGGTCAAAATATTTGGCAACTGTAAAAAGGTTGTAGATACATAAAGACCCAAACTTGATTAACAAGTCAAGAGTTTCAAGCAGTGATTGCCCACAGCGTTCACGCATGTCACATTAGCAACTTCCCTGTGGCCTGAGTTCTGTGCCTCACACAGGCTATCATGTCACACGACAACCGAATGGGATCAGAACACCTTGGCTCAGACCTTTGACCATCAGGGGTTTTCTGTCCCAGTTTTCACTCTATGTGCCAAGTTTCTTGCTCATATAGAAGTAATGATTTAAGGGACTGGAGAGATGGTTTAGGGGTTAAGAGCGCTGGCTGTTCTTACAGAGGACTTGGGTTCGATTCACAGCATCCACATGGCAGCTAACAGCATCTGTAACTCCAGTTCCCGGGAAATCCGATGCCTTCTTCTGACCTCTATGGGTATTGCACAGCATGAGTCCACTTACACATATGCAGGCAATACACTCATACACATAAAATAAAAATAATAAATAAAACACTTGAAAATAATGATTTAAGTAAAACAAAGATTTTTAATACTTTCCAACCATCATTCTTCAGCATGTATCAAATCAGTGTAGCTTTGGACTGTATCATGTTAGATGTCTGATTTTAAAAATTGCTGTCTGAGAATTGATGAAACGACCCAGTGCGTGAAGGAGCGTCTCACCCCCAGAGCTCAATTCCCAGGACCCACGTGGTGGAAGGAGAGAACTGAACCTGTAACTGTTCTCTGATATACACACAGGCACACACACTCATACACACATGCACGTGCCTACATACACATACACAAACATGCACACACACGTGCACACATACACGCTATGGCATGAGCACGCCTCCACCTCCAATAAACAAATAAATGTCTCCCAAATAATTTTAAATTGCTGAGTTGCTGGCTGCTTTTCATTTTAAAAAGTGGGGACAAGCCAGGCATGGTGGTTGGTCCATGCCTTTAATTCCAACATTTGGGAGACAGAGGAAGGTGGATCTCTGGAAGACTGAGGCCAGCCTTGTTTATGTAACGAGTTCCGGGCCAGCTGAGGTGACAGGGAGACCCTGTCTCAAACAAAACAAAAACATGGCGTGGGGCTGTGGAGATGGCTTAGAGGTTAAGAGCACACAGCACTCTTGCAGAGGACCTGAGTTTGATTCCCAGCACCCATGTCTGTCAGCTCACAACTGCCTGTAACTCCAGCCCAGTGTACTCACAGACATATACACATCCACCTACACACACATATGTAAATTAAAAATAATAAAAAATAAATATAAAAAGGAAAGTAATGCCTGATGTTGGCAGCTCCAGAAGTCTCTCGAGTTCTTTTAGAGATATAAACAAATCCACCTGTCATGCACCCCGGTATCCACGCATTGGGCCCCACACACCATGACTCTCTAGAGTTCCAGTTCCTCTGTTACTTTGTGTTTTGACACAGGGTCTCACAAAGCCCAGGTTGGCCTTGAACTCACTATGCAACCGAGGATGATCTTCAACTTCTGATCCTCCTGTCTCCATTTCCCAAGTGCTGTGCTTCAGGTGGTGCCGTACCTAGTTTTATGCAGCACTGGAGACGGAACTGAAGACCTTATGCAGGCTATGCAGACATTCTACCAAATGAACTACATCCCTAGCTCTTTTTTATTATTTGGAGGGGCGGTGAGGTCTCATGTAGCCCTGCCTGGCCTTGAACTTGTTATGAGACCAGGCTGGTCTCAGACTCACAGAGAGCTGCCTGCTTCTGCCTCCCGACGGCTAGGGTTCAAGGTGTGCACTACCATGCTGGCCAGCCAGGCTCACACGGGCATCCCAAGGCCCACTGAGGGACCTTGACTCGTAAGGTCACAGTGGGAGGCATCTGAGAGACAGCCCTAGTCACAGTCGACGTCCGACTTCCACACATGTACACACACACACAGGAAGAGAGAGAGGGAGAGAGAGAGAGACATACCCTGCCCACCACCAGGTGCCCATGATAAACATTAGAAAGTGCTGGAATGTGGACATTGGGACTGGCCTGTCAGCTGCTGCCCCTCCCTTCCCGCCAGCTGATTCATCCTGACTTCCTTCAGCTGGACATGATCCCAGCTCTTGGGAAGAATCCATGCTCAGTTTAAGCCAGCCATGGCCAGCCCACCTTCCTAGACCTGGGATTGGTCCAGGCATGGTCTCATGATCCATTTCTGGCCAAAGACAGACTGCTGGAGACTTCTGGGAAAGCGCTTCCTTTCTGATAAGAGCAGGGCAGATGAGGAGAGACCTGGTGGCCCCTTCTCTCCAGTTCCGGCTTTGAGTGTGGTTGGATGGAGAGGTGATGAGTGAGCTGTGGCAGCCATCTGTGTCATGAGGACAAGTTGCTGGTGATGGAGGGAGAGTGTAAAGATCCCGGGTCCCATACAGAAACCTCGAGGCGCCAAATACATCCTCAGTCTTCAAACTCCAAATGGCTCTTAAACAGAAGTCACAGCAGTCCCTATGCTGTAGCGGAGCCTGGGGAAGCACCTTAGTAAGCAGCCTACTAGCTTTACACCTTAGAACCAGACCCTTGGGGTCGACTCCCTGATCTTCCTGCTCAGCTACCCCATTCCAAGCCTCAGGTTCTTTTGTTTGTTTTTGAGACAGGATCTCACGTAGCCCAAGCTGACCTCAAACTCACGAGTAGTTGAGGATGACCTTGAACTCCTGGTTCTCCTGCCTCCACCTCCCAAGTGCTTGAATTACAGGCATAATCCACCATGCCCCATCTTATGTGGTGCTTGAAACCCTGGGCTTCGAGCAAATACTCTTCTAATTGAGCTATAGCCGCAGCCCAAGGTCTTAGTTTTCCTGTTCATAAAATGGAAAGTTTTAAAGAAAAAAGAATCCATTTAAAGTGTTCAGAACACAGTAAGTGTGTTACCGCCATTCCAGTCCGCTGTATCTTTAGTTGCTCATATAACATGTTGAAAGTGGGGGTGGGAACACGATATGGACAATGTGGATGGAGACAGGAAATTAACCACACCTCGTTAAAGGCCACCAGCTGGGCACAAGAGGAGCAGAAAGGATCTGAGTGTCAGAGCTGACCCCAAGTTGATGAGTCAGGGACTTGATTCCTTGTAAGTCCTCCCCCTCGGGGGGCCGCTGAACACAGCAGGGAGATAGGAGGCTCTGGCAATGACCCCTGCTCTGCGAAGGAGTCACTCCTCCCCAGAAGCTCCAGACACATTCTGTCATCTTCTTCAGAGGATGTGGGGAGCCATTCTGGGTCCCAAAGCTTGGACAGTGGCCTTGGGCTATCCTCACAGAAACAGCGGCAGAGGCTCCGCCTCCACGGGAAGTGTCTGACTTATAGAGCAGTTGTTGACCAAGCGGGAGGAAAAGACCAAGAGGAAGGAGCCCTGGGTGAGTCTGGGGCCAGGCCGTGTGACCCCAGGAGCAAGTCCCTGTACCCAGACCTCAGTGTGTCCCTGTGTATAGCAGGGTCCAGGCAAGCGGTGTGTCTAAGGACAGGCTGAAGGCGTTTGACTGCACTGATTAGGGGTCCAGTGGACAGTAGCATGGTCAGCCAGGGGTCGCCACCTGACATGCAGCAGGGGCAGAGGTCAGCTTTGACTCAGCTCAGAAGGTCACAGCTCTCTGGGGTCCGAGGAGCCCTGGGGGGTCCTCCTCCTCCTCAAGTCCTCCTCTTTATCTTTTCTACCCCTGCCCCTCCTCCTCCTCTCTCCTCCTCCCTCCCCCTCTTCCCCTTCCTTCCCCTCCCCCTCCTCCCTCTCTTCTTCCTCCTTCTCCCCCTCCTCCTCCTCTCCCTCCTCCAGCCATGACATTCTCCGGCATCTGCCTACCTGTCCCGTTTTCTTCTCTTCCGTCTGGAGAACCCCGCACGCTTTCCCCTGAACTCTGGGCCTCCTCTGTCTTTCTCTCAATCTCCCCTCCCTGCCACATGGCTACTTGACCCCCATGTGGACATTTTTAAATTTTTTCAGACATATCTCACTATGCAGCCTTAGCTGGCCTGGAACTCACAACATAGACCAGGCTGGTCTCCATCTCACAGAGATCTGCCTGCCTCTGTCTCCTGAGTGCGGTGATCAAAGGTATGCAGCTTATCCCTATCCTCTCTCCCTCTTAAACTCCTGTCTATGAATCTATAATAAACTCTAAAAGTCACCTAAGAGTCCCAAAGCCACTGACTCAGGGTGGCTTTCGTAGTCACTGACTGTCCAGGACCCCGGATCCCCAAGGACGACTCCGTCATTCTCAAAGACACTCCAATATTTCTGTATCAGTCTTACCTGGGGCCCTTCAACTGCCCAGAACTCTGGTCTGCCGACTGTCCTCCGTCCCCAGCCTCTCGCCCTTCACGTGAGCACTCTCTCTCGCCACATCAGTCTTCTGATTTCTTTTTCTTGTGAATTCATGGCCTCGGGTCAGCACCCACTCAGGAGAATATTCAGTCCAGATATAGTCTGGATTTTTGTTTGTTTGTTTGTTTGTTTGTTTAATTCTAAGTGCTGGGGCTGGAACCAGGGCCTTGTCATGCTACCACTGAGTCAAATATCAGCCCTTGGTTTGTTGAAACAGGGCCTCACTATGTAGCCCAGGCTGGAAATCCTCCTGCTTCAGCCTCCCGAATGCTAGGATCAGTGGTATGTGCCTTCCCCAACCTCATTCAGTGTCTGATTCTGAGGCCTGATGTCTGGGCATGCTCAGAAGAATTCTGAGATGGCAGTATGCACAAGCCAATATGCAAATATTGTTCTCAGAACTAGAAGCTGGACCTGGAGGCAGATCAGTGGGGAAAGACGCTGCCACACAAGCATGAGGACCTGGGTTTGACCCCGAGCCCAGCACCCCTGAACCCAGCACCCCCGAACCCAGCACCCACGTAAGATGTGGTGCTATATGTCTGAATTCTGAAGACACCAAGATGGGCCTGTAAGACGGTTCGGTAGGTAAAGGCACTTGCTGTCGAACCCGATGGCCTGTGTTCGATCCCCAGGACCTACATGGGAGGGAGAGAGAGTTGTCCTCTTTCCTGAAAGCTGTTCTTTGACTTTCACATGAGTGCCATGGCGTGCATGTGCTCACACACATACATGTGGACACACATGTACACACACAAATAAATACGATAAAAAAATTAAAAGCTTAGGCCAGGTGTAGTGGCACGGACCTTTAATCTCAGCATTTGGGAGGCAGAAGCAGGTGGATCTCTGTGAGATGGAGGCCAGCCTGGTCTACACAGTGAGTTCCAGGTCAGCTGTGACGACAAGGAGACCCTGTCTCAAAACTAAAAAAAGTAAAAAAATTACACCTGAGACTTAAAACACCTCTGGTCTCCACATGTATGTGCACCTCCCCCCCACACACACATACACGCACACACACGCACACACACACACGGAAACTAAAAGTCAGTAACAACATCGAAAATCCCCAGAAAAGCACAGGCTGGTGGGATGGAGCTGTGCAGAGCAAGGCTGGGCGCTGCGGGCCCACGCGAAGGGACTCACTTCTCTGATCCCCCGCCCTGCACAGAGTGTGAACCACCCACATAAGGCTGATGCTGACCCAGGAGAGGAGCCGGGCCCGTGAGGACCAACCTGCTCTGCCATGTGCTTGCTATGTGATGTCGGGAGAGTAACTGAACCTTTTCCTGCCATGGTCTGGGGTTGGAGCCTTGTTGGGTCTGGACTGGGCAATGTCCAGCTGTCCCTAAGTCTGGAAGTCCTTATCTGGAAGATAGTGACAACATCCAGATATGGTAAAGACTGCCAGAGAGAAGTGAGATCATTTCTTCCGGCGCCATGTGCTTTACTGACTTCTAGAACAGCGATCATCCATTTCAAAGAAGAGAAACTGAGACTCAGAGAGGCCTAGTCCCTCACTCAGGCTCACCCAGCTAGCAGTGGCTGGGGACACCAGCAACAAGGAACACTACAGCGGGGCTGGGCGTGGTGGCACCTGTGAGCTAGGTGCCGGGAGGTGGGGGTGGGAGGATCTGAAGTTCTGAGCCAGCCTGGGCTACCTAGTAACTAGAAAGAAGGAAGAAAGGAGGGAAGGGAGGGAGGTGTGGAGATCAGAAGCAGCACATCGTCCTGGAGCCTGCACTAACATCCCTCTCCTGCTCCCCTCCCCATGGACACCCCGAAACTCCACAAGGAGCAGAGACAGGTCAGTTCCCACAGGCCTGTGAGTGTGGGCAGGAGTGGAGTTCCTGGGGTTCGTGGCTGGTTCCCAGAGGGGTGCTCTGTGACCAGAGCCTCACCCCACTCGCCTTTTATCCTTGATTTCAAAGCTCTCCGAGATCACGCTAATTAGAGCAGGCACCTTCGAGGGCATCGGGCATTGAGGCGGGCACCTTAATTAACCGCCTCCAGCCGCAGGAAGGTTGCAAACACAGCTAATTCTAGGCTGCCCACTCCCAGGATGTGGTCCAGGCTGCCTTGACCCTGACCACAACCTCCTCGGGTCCTGAGTCCTACCTGATCCACAGTCCCTCTCTGTAGATCTCGGCTCCATTCCTGCAAGGTGCTAGTTAGTCATGTGTGTGTTTAAGTGTTTATTTGTATATTAACCTGAAATAACAGCAGTTACAGTCACTGGGCTGGACATGCACTTGGGGTGTCTGAGCCTCTTGAAGCCCAGAGAGGTTAAGAAACTTCCTCGGAACCACACTGGTGCTTATTTATTTGTTTGTGCATCTGTGTGGTTAGAATCTGTCTCACCCATACTATTTGTCTCGGAAGGAGCCACAGGTCACCTCTTGGTCTTAAAGGTGTAGAACTGCGCCAGGCACATAGTAGGTGCTCTGTAAGTACTTACATTGAACGAATTTGGGGTCTCATGTCCAGCTTGTGTGATGGCTGTTTGTATGTACTCTGTTCCTTTGTCCTGTGGTTGGCTCAGGGCTCAATTAACCATAGCTGTAGCCTGGGGCCCACCTGTGGATGTGGCCCATCTTCTAGGTTTGTAAATAAAGTTTTATTGAGACACAGCCATGTGCATTTAGCATTTAGGTTTCATTAGTTGTGATCGCCTTTGGCAGATCTGCCACAGCTGCAAGAGACCCAGAAACCAAACCATCCAGAACCCGCCTGGTAGAGGAGGCAAGCTCATAGCTGGCTTCCCAGCTGGGGCTAAGAGCCCTACAGTGTGCTCCTATAGTCACGTGCCTCCCTTCACAGGGCTTCTCACTCCCAGAAACCTTTAGAATTTTCTCTTGCCACAAGTTTCCTTTTGACAGTTAAGATTGGATGTATCTAGGACATTAATCTCAGGTTTGGAAGCACCTCTGAGTTATGAGGACTCGAGAATGCTGGTCCACAAACAGCCATGCAGTCTGTGCACCAGGCAACACCCACAGCCACTACACGCCCATAGTCTGCTGGCCCTGTTGAGGAGGTGTATTAAGGTAATGGCTACCATATTACCTTCATTCAGCACTTATCAAGCTCCTACTGTATGCGGACTGTGTTCTAGGCATAGAGGGCACACGATGAAGATGTTCATGCGCAGAGTCTGAGCAGCTTGGAGACATGGCCTTGGCTAGTTCCTTTTCAGTAGCAACTATTTCCCTGAGGCCAGAACATCATAGGTGCTTGATGGCTTGACAGTTTGTTACCATGTGTGGCTGTGGAGGCTCACGTGATCAGGACGAGTCAGTGTGCACTGAGAGACAGGGACTGTTGGATTGACAGTGTGTTTGAGAGATTTTCAGTGTGCTTGCTGGCTGTTGGTTGTCCAGCGAGTCAATAAATGTTTGTGTGTGCTGGATTATTCTTCACAGTGTTGAAAGATAACGTGTGCACACGAAGTAAACTGGTTGCACCCTTTGGAAACTGGGAGACTTCATGTTAAACTGCTGCAGCCCCTGGAACAGAGAGACTCTCTGGCAGTCCCAGGCCCACAGCCCTCTTTGGCCAGAGCCAGTACACCACTCTCCATCCCTGTCAGCCCCGTGACCTGTCCTTGCCCCAGACCCTCCACTCACCAGCACTTCCTGCCTGGCCCTGAAGCCACCCACGGGGTGTCATGGTAGGTCACCATCAGGAGTGGGAGGGAACCTCTGTAGCAGACCCCAGCGCAGAGACCCTCAGAGACGGGATCCGCCCTCCTGGATCCCTGTTTCCTCTTGGGTCAGGGAGCAGGTGTTTCCCCTGTCCCCGCGGGGTCCCCCGCCTTGGCAGAGCCCTGGACCCTCCTTTCTCCAACCCTCCCCATCAGCTGGCTTGTGGGCTTTGCAGCCACTGCCTCCCTGTCCCTTGTCCCCTCTGTCCCTGCAGGGCAAAGCCTCCATCGCACCTCCTAAGGTGGGACTGAGAATGGGAGCCGGGCGGGGGCTTCTCTCCGGAGCCAGGAGGACTGTGGGAGCCTCCTGGCTCGGTGGGGCAGGAAGAAGAGGCCCCTGTGGAGGTGCTGATGACAGGCTTGGATGGGACAGGGACAGGCAGTGGGACAACTGCAGAGACAGCCAGGGTAGGGAGGCTGGGATGTTTTCCTGACCGCTGGAGGTGGGGTAGACAGACCTGAGGCCTGGGAAACAGAGAGAGAAGCTGGCACTGTCCCGCGCTGCCCGGGCTTTCACAGAGCCCGCCTAGCCCTCATGCCTGCCGGACGCCCCACCCACCAGGCTGTGCCTCTGGCCAGAGCAGGTGGGAGAACCCGCAGGACTTGTCCACTCACGTGGCAGTGCCTGCGCTTGCTTCCGGGAGGCTGCCATGCTGCCTGCGTGGACGGTGACCCCAGTGTGGGCGGTGACCGACAACCGCAGAAGAGGAGCTGATGATTTTGTTTTTAGAGACAGGGTCTGACTGTGCAGCCCAAGCTGGCCTCAAACTCCTCACACTCCTGCCTCAGCTCCAGAGTGCTGTGATTACACATCTGGCCCCTTTCTGCCTACTTTAGTAAGCCATTCAGGGAATGCTTCATCTCCTAAGTGCATGCATGTGTTTGTGTCTCTGTGTGCATGCGTGTGTATACACGTGCATGTGTTTGTGAGTATAAACGTGTGCAGATATGTAGTGTGTGTATGCATGCATATGTATAGTGTGCATGTGTATTCATGTGTGTACACATTCACCATGTGCATATATGTATGTACATGTGCACACATTCATGCACCCATCATACACACACGTGTGTTTGATGTGTCTCCATAAATGTATCTCCACACAGTTCTCCCTCAGTCTTGGGAATATAGGTGTCTGCCCTTCCGGGAGGCGGAGGCTGTGCTGATGTAACTATCTTTGGGTAGAAGTATCTGTCCCTGTCTGTTTAGCACCTGTCCCCCTTTTGGCTGGGAGCTCCAGGGGGTAGCAAGCTGCCTGATTTGCCCCCATGTTCCTGTGAGCCGAGCACACAGTAGGTCCAAAAGAGGAGGAGAGCCTTAGGGCAGTTGCCTTGCTCCCGTGAACTGGCAGTTATGTCCCCTGGGAGCCCTTCTGGGTGTTGGCACACGCTATTCCCTCTGCCTGGTGGGCTCTTCCCGCTCCTGTCCATGCTTGGCCCCGGCATTCCCTCCTCAGGGAAGCCCTCCCTGACTGTTCAGACGTGGCCAGGTCCAGTGAGACATCCTGACATCAGTACTCTGCTCACGTTTTCTTCCCGTTCTTAGCCAGCTCACTGCTTTTCCAGTAAACCCCGTAGAAACCAACTCTCTTCTAGGTTTTGTTCTGGCGTAGGGGACACAGCCCCCACCCCCAACCTTGTATCATTCAACAACAGATGAGCAAACCAGGTGACTTCAGACAGGTTTGTAGCCCGGAGTGGTGACACATGCCTTTAATCCCAGCATTCAGGAGGCAGAGGCAGATGGATCTCTGTGAATCCAATTCAGTGCCAGCCTGATCAACATAGTAACTTTCAGGCCAGCCAGGGCTACATAGTGAGTCCCTGTCTGACAACAGGCTGTGACAGCGGGTTGTGCACATGACGGCAGCAATGTGAGAGAATTTGGGGACAGGGTGATGCCCCAAGGAGGTGATATCTGACACACGGAGCATCTGGGGACCAGATTCAGGGGGAAGAAATGGCAGCACAAAGGCCCTGGGGCTGGGCCCAATAGCGGAAGTGGAGTCTGGAGAGGCAAGCTCAGGGGCAGATCTGCAGTGCCTTGAGTACTCTGACCTGGGAGCAGAGGGCAGCGTAGAGCTTTAACATGGGGCCTGGTCTCTCTGATGATGTTTGTGATGTCAGCCTTCCACTTCCCAGGAGCTCCCAGAGGAACAGCCAAGTCTATCCTCATTCACAAGTACCCGTGGGTCTCAGACTGAGGCCTCTGAGACAAGGGTCTTGATCACCCTCAGGAAGTAAGACAGGCAGGAGGAGGTGGCCCCACAGGGCATCCTGAGCAAGTGATTTCTGGGTAATGGCTTAGTCCCACAGAGAACTTGTGGGCTCTTTGTAGAACACTCAACAGGCCTTGAGGTTATTCCCACCTGGGAGGGCAGCTGTGGGGATGCAGACTCTCGGGGACACAGGCTCTCAGGCACTTTCCTAGTGTCCTCTGTGGCCCTGTGGCATGGGATGGCTACAGCAAGTGCCCCACAAAGAGACAGAGGTGCTGATGGTTGGAAGCTGTTGGGTCCTGGAGCAAGGCAGATGGGTGAAGGGACTGGGCTGTCACGATGGCAGGTGTGGTCACCCCTAGGTCAACACACACACATTCCACAGGAGAAGGGCGCAAAGAGACAGAACCTCGGCATGGCCAGCGGAGCCCACGTGAATTCTTAGCATCTCTCAGAATTCCTCAGCTGGACAGCTTTTACTGAAGTCTTGATGTCTGTGTGCCTGGAATGGGAGACTCTGGAAGCTTGCCCTACTGACCCAGGAATCTGGGGCTTGCCACATCCTGGGAACACTGGGGAGGGGGGAGGTGTGGGCGTTCCTCTAGGAAGCGGCTTCTGCAGTGGTCAGCAGTCCTTTATCAGCGCCAGGCCCTGTCCACAGCCTGGCGTGGGCCCCACATTCCAGGAGAGAGTCCCGGCGCTCCTCCAGCCGGAAACCAGCCCTGGGGGCGGATGGTACTCTGCTCTGTGCCCACCACCAGGAAATGGGCCTGGCTGGGGGACAGGAGGAGCAGAAGAGGGTGGTGCTGTAGGAATGTGCCCCTGCCACATCAGGAGTAGAGGGGGTGTGCTTCAGAGGTGGGTGGAGGTGAAGGGTCTCTTACTAAAAGTCAAGTCAGTGAAACCACTTCCACTAGAGCCCGGCTGACCTCGTTTCCCCTGGACAGAGGCACCACCGGGCACCTGCCCAGTGGACCAACTTCCGCGACCCCAGCCCTGTCAGTAGCAGGGCCAGCGTTTTCACTGCTCTCCTAGTCACAGAGGATGCTCGGACATCCCTGGTCATGCATGCCGGAGCGGGACAGTTAGAGTACTCTGCAATTGTCAAGTATCCCCCAGGTATCCCATGGCATTGGACCCAAGGTAGATGGCTTAATTCCTTCCCCTCAGTCACAGACATGGGTGTCATTCCCCACCAGGTCTGTTAGCATAGGGAGTTAAATTCATGTGAAAACTGGAGCTTTCTCTCCCAGGGGCTGCTTTGGAAGAAGACAGCTATGGGCAGTAATGACTGACCCTGGTGACACAGCCCCAGCTTGAACCTTGCAGGTGGACCCCTGGACCTTCACAGCAAGCTGGCCCAAGTGGCCAGGCTGTGAACCTGCTGCGTCCTTGCCTTGGCCTCATGTTTAGGAACCCTCCCTTCCGCCCACATCCAGTCCTGGGAAAGGAACGGCCAGGCACATTTCCTTCAAACTAGAAGTTGGTCACATAGCTTAGGATACACCTCGTGGGTTATAACTTGGTCACATGCTAACATACAATTGAAAGGGATTCTGGGAAACATATATTGTATTTTTGTGTGTGTACAAGTGTGGTTGTGTGTGTGGAGTACACAGCGTGTGCATGGGGGTGCACGTGTGTAAGCCAGAGGAGGACATCAGGTGTCCTGCTCTGTAATGCTCCGCCTTATTCCCTTGACAGTCTTTCTCTGAACACGAGTTAGTCCTGCAGCCAGCAACCCCTAACGACCGTCCTGCCTCTGCCGCCCCGGCCCACGCAGCCGTGCCCGGCTTTGTACGTGGGGTCTGGAATCCCAGCCCAGGTCTTCACACTTCCACAGTAATCACTCTCACTCCTGAAGTCCTCTCGAACTCCGGGGCCAGGGATGGTTCATGGGGGCTCTGCGCTTGGTACTGAGCTGTGCTGAAAGGGACGGGGCGGAGGCAGTCGGCAGTCGGCAGTCCCAGTTCCGTCCCACTCCCCAGGAGGAGAGGAGGAAGCCACACAGAGCGGGAAGAGCCGCTTCCACTGAGGCAGCGAGAGCAGAGATAAAACGAGAGGCCCAGAGCGTTGGACATCTTGTGCAGATGTGGAACTCCACATTCCCCCCAAGGCCGTTTCTGACTATCTGGGTCCTCTGTCCACAGGCCTTCCCAAACTCTTGGGTTCCTTGATGCTGAAGCAGGGCACATGTCTCTGGTCTCTGGAGAGCCTCGTTGGCCCTTCTCGGATGTTCATGGTGAATGAGAGTAAAGGTGTGCATTCTGGGACCCTGTATGTCCCAGCGGCTCCACATCTGCTCCTGACCAGGCCCTGGACCGCTCACAGGCGGCACCTCCCTGAGTTGAACCTCACCAGGGAAGGACCGGGGGCCAGTGACCGTGTAAGCGTAAGGACTAGGACAGCTGGCCAGGAAGGGCTGTCCTACCAATCTACCAGGTCTTCACGACAGCCCCGTGCAGCAGATAGAACCATCCCCTCCACAGAGCTACACGTGGCATGGCCAGAATGTGACACGGCCAGAATGTGACACCAGGAGCCTGACTCCAGAGGCCGGACACGGAGCTGCCACACCAGAGTCCATTACCTATGTTGAGGCCCCCGATGTGGCACATGCTCAGCCTGAACGCTCTGGCCCTCTCCTTCCTCACAGCACTCCAGCGTCGCACTTTCATTGTGTAAGATGGTGACTTTTCTCATGACGCGTCCTGGCAGAAATGAAGGGTGGAGACAGTCCCACCAGGTGCTGTCTCTTGGAGCCCGAGGCCCAGCTAACTTCTTGCCCTCCATTGGCTAGGACCGGGTTACATGCTTACCATGTGCCAATAGCTGGCAGCGCCATGGATGACAGGGACAGTTTGGTGAGAACAAATCGGGATTGGTTATCAAAGCGGGATAATTGGTGTGCTCCTTTCCCAAAGCTCACACACATACACATGCATATACACAGATACACACACAGATACACATATGCTTAGCACAGACACACACACATAGACATGCATATGCACAAAGACTCACATGCACACACATACACATGCACAAGAAACACACACATACATACATACACACACACATATACATACACACACACACACACATACACACACACAGCCAGGCTGGTCAGAGCTTTCCCCGACCTACCCTCAAGTCCCAGCTCTGGTTCTCACGATCTAAGACAATCGGAGAAGACAGATGACTAACTCCGGATCACCCAGCAGCAGAGGAGACTTGGATCCAACATCAGGCCCAGGGGAACTCTTAGCACACTAGATGGGGCCACGAGGCATACGACTGCATGCCCCGTGCGCCCCCGACCCCATCCAATCGTGTCAGATCCCCAGAGGAAGCAGGATGAGAGGGCCCCAGGTGTTGGTTGGGCGCGCTTAGACTGAAGAAGTCATTTGTTGTTGAGCTGATTTAAATCCAGCTGCATCCTGTTTCCCTTCCCTCCCTTCTGTGCTAGAGATTGAACCCAGGGCCTTGTTCCTGTTAGACAAACGCTCTGCCACTAAGCTATGTCTTCTGCTCTTGTAATTTTTAAAAATAGTTTATTTATTATGTTTACTTTGTGTGTATTGTCTGCATGTGTGTAAGTGCGTTCATGTTGTGCAGTGCCCTCAGAGGTCAGAAGAGCACGTCGGATCCCCTGGAACTAGAGTTACAGATGGTTCTTAGCTGCCATGTAGGTGCTGGGAACTGAACCCTTGTCCTCTGCGAGAGGACTGCTGAGCCATCTCCAGCCTGTCTTCAGTCCTTTTAACCTTTAATTTTCTTTTGAGTTAAGGTCTCACTAAGTTGCTAAGGCTGGCCTTGTTGAACTTGCTTTGTACCCTAAACAGGCCTTGAATTTTTAACCCTTTGCCTCAGTCTCTCAGATTCTTCTGTATTTTCATGTTGACAGTTCTGGAGTTTCAGGGCAGGGCCCTGAGTGTAGCTTGGAGTATGGCATACTGTGCATAGTAAGAGCCGAGAAAACTAGTGCACAAAGAAAGAGGAGCTCTCCCATTTTTCAGGGATGATTCTGTGGGTTTGTGTGTGTGTGTGTGTGTGTGTGTGTGTGTGTGTGTGTGTGTGCAGGTGCATGTGTGACTGTGGAGATCTGAGAGGGCGGTGTTCTGATTGCTACTCTGGGTGCCCTCCTGGGAGTCAGGGTCTTTGGGGGGCGCATGTTAGGACAGAGGGCCTGTCACAGTGTGGTGGATTTTCAACTCACGGGAAAGCGGATGTTACCTGTGAGCTATAAACCGGACCGTGAGCAGCGTTCCTCCTTATCCTGGATCCACTCCACCTCCATCCAGGGATTGGGGTTTAAAACCCTTCATAAATCTCCCACCCCAGGACCCAGCCTCCTAGCCTCAGCCTGACCCGGATTGTCCTCAGATCTTCTGTCCCTGATTTCACAGCCCCATGCCGGCTCCATGGCCTGCAGGTCTCTGCAAGGACCATTCCCTCTGTCGGGAAGGACTATTCCCTCATCTGGAATGCTGGTTCCTCAGAGGCCCCAGGGCAGCTTCCTGGTACTTCCTTATCACTCACGCGGGAGGTGACGTCACCCCCTTCTCCAGACCTCCCCAGCTCTGGCTGACATGACACCTTCCACTGACCCTCAGACTCCTCAACCAGCTGTGAGCCTACCTCCAGTTGGCCCCCGTGACTCCTCTTTCCCTGTGTGGGACCATCTGGGTACAGAACAGGCACAGTGTGTGCTTATTATGGGATGAGTGAGTGGAGGGGTCGATGGAGCTTGCAGAAAGAAGAACTCAGTGCCCCTCAATCTGTGCCACCTCGTGGGCCTGGTGGCAGGCAGCCTCCACATCTGACATCTCTCTTCACTTGGGGAGGATCCCAAACTCTTCTGTGGCCTCGGGGGTCCCCCAGACCTTTAACTCATTTCCTGTGGACTGGGCTCACCTGCTTCTCACTCCGGCCACATGGGCTTCCCTTGCTTCCTGCCTGCACAGGCCTCTATGCAGCTCGCTCTCTGTTCCTGTGCCTGGTGGTCAAGCTAGTCCACGCGGGGTTTGTGGGTTTTGAGTGGCTGATGGCATACATGGTATTCCTGTTGTGTGTTCAGGACCGAGGCTGGTGAAGAAACAGCTTGGATGTAGAATTAATTTTTGGTCATTATGTGTTCAGAAATTTTCACAACCCTCACAATCATTTACGTGGTACCTGGTGGGCTCAGAACCCATAGTTTAAGAAGCTGGTGTCTGGTGGGCACTCCCACTTCTGAGATCTCAGGATCTCAGCTGGAGCCATCAGAAGACCAGGGAGGGCAGCAAGTTTCCTGAGACTGCACAGCACGGGGAAGCAGCAAAGTTTCAGTTAGAAGCCAGGGGCCCATCCTCGCCCTATGCTCGCTCCCCAGCGTGCCGGCAGCTTCTGCTCCTTCAGCCTGGGCTCCTTCTGCGTCCTCAGTGGCCAGAGCATGCTGGGAGCTGAGGGAACCAGCTGCAACTGGCTGCTGGGCAACTTGGGGAAGACCCCAACCTCTCCACACCTTTGTTTCCCCATCTAGTGAGAGTTCTGGGCAGCTCACAGGGTCGCAGGCTCCGTGAGGCATGTCAAATGTGTGGCCCCACATGGGGGGTGAGCTCTGCTCTCAGGGGAGGCAGCTCTGCAGAAGCAGCCAGCATTACCCATGCCAGGTGCCAGCTGTGGAGTTGGTTCTGGGTTCAAATCCTGGACCCACAGTTGACGACTGTGTGCTCAACAAGCAAGTCACTTCCTTTGTGTCATTCCTATCACTTCTCATTTGTTTAGCAAACAGTCAGTGGGCTCCAATTCCCAGCAGGCTGTTTCTAGGGGTCTAGAGACTCACAGCAAACAAGATGGGCAAGGTTTATCCTCTCCTGGGGTCAGATAAGCAGGTGTGTAGCTGGTGTGAGATGGCTCAGTTGGTAAAATGCTCGCTGATGCCCAGATCACTGAGTGCAAGGCAAGGAGGTGACGTAAGAAGAAGCTGGAACTCGAAGGTCAGCCAGACTTGTCTAGTTCCAGACCACAGAGAGACAAGGTTGACAGTGCCCGAGGAACACACCCGAGGTTGACGTCTGGGCTTCATGTACCCATACGCACAGACAGACACACACAGATACACACATGCACGTACACAAAGAAATGGGTGCAGCGTGTGAGCAACAGTACATCACATAGCACTCACTGGAACTCATCACCTGCCTTCTCCCTACTGTCTCTGTACATTGCAGGGGTCACCTCAGGGAGGTCCTCCCTTCTGGGGTGACGGCCTCTCTTGGGACCTGTGCCCCTTGCCACAGTCATATTCAGTCCTGTGTGGTACAGCTCCGATAGTAGGCTCTGGTGGCCTGGTTTGGCATCCAGCAGAGTCTGCTCTGTCCATCCTGCTGCTGGGTCTCCAGCACTGAAGACAGAGCCTGGCACATAGTAGGTGCTCAGAAAACACTTGTTCATAGTAGGTGCTCGGAAAACACTTGTTTGTAGTGGGTATTCAGAAAACATTTGCTCGAGGAATTCCTGTGTGGTCAATTCTGAATATTCTTTGGCACTGCTGGGAATGCAGCCATATGCTCTTGGTTCCCAATCTGACTCACCTTAGTCCCTGTGGAAGCCTGGCGACCCTGACTGACAGGTGGCAAGGTGCCTATACTCCTGGCAGGCAAGCGCTCCCAGGCTGCAGAACTCGGCAGCGTTCTTGCTGTAGACTGGGCAGTGGGGTCTTAAGGTGAAGAGCGGGGACAGAGTGGGCCTTTGGGCGAGTGGCACCCTGTCCCACTGCCTCTGTTTCTACCTCTGTGAGGACATCTTAACAGAACGCACGTTCCAGTGGAACTCTGTGCACTGTGGGGTGCTGGGTGTGCCTGCGTCCACATCTCCACAGCAGAGACGAACCAAACTGTCCACGGAGGTGGCCAAATGTGCCAGGGGACAAAATGGGCCCTGCTGATACCGCAGCCGCATGGGAACATCTGGTGGTTGAAGGAGGTGATCTGTGGCATGTGGTGGAACACATCTGGCACCCAGGTTGCTTGGGCAATAGAGATGTTGTCTGGACACAAGGAATGGGCCCTGATGCCCTTGGCCAGTGACTGCCACTCTCTGGGCCTCCACTGCTCCACCTGTGAAAGAGCAGATGCTGAGCTCTGGGCTGTTGAACACTGCGTTCAATAATTGGGCGTTCTGAGGATGAGGATGGTCCGGGCGAAGGTTTCTGGGACAACATGGAAGAGGGGAAGGGACGCGCGCAGCTTCTCCTCCACAGGTGCCCGGGACCTCACAGCCTCAGACCACGTGCAGGCTGGGCTGCCAGGCCCAGGAGGAGTGGCTCAGCCCCTCAGTCCTGCTGGGTTTAATAATTAAGCTGGATAAGAGGTGACGCGGCTGGAAGGCCAGAAGTGACCAGACCTGGCCTTGCTTGGCTTTGGTGACGTAATGGCCCTGGGATTGTGGCCTTCCTGAGCCCATAGGCAGGGTCTGGGCCCAAGACAGGCCAGCAGGGCCAAGGTCTGTGCAGTGGCCTCATGTTGGAGCTGCACGGTTGGGAGGAGGCTCCCCAGTACAGGGGAGAGGGTACAGTGTGAGCCCTGCTCTCAAGGAACCCCTGCCGCGCCCCTTCCCTCCCCAGCCCGTATTTATTGAGCACCTGCTGAATGCAGGACTCTGCCAAAGCCCTTCTCATAGAGAGCCTTCTCCATCATGAGAGAGGCTCTGCGCCGGAGAGTGCGAGATCATCCCCGACGCCTGGGCAAGGCTGAGGTCACAGGGACACAGCTAGATCGTGTGCCAGGCCTGGAGTCTCCCGAGCGTCACTCTTGGCCCGACCCCCGGGGGCTCTCTCCGCTCTCCCTGCTGTCTTCCTGGTGGTCTCTGTGTGACTCTCTTGCTGTTTGTTTCTATTTTTCTGCTCCCTACCCGCTCGCCATCCGCACCCCACTCTGGCCCCCTGGCCTCCTCCATTTCCCTCTCGTCTGGCTCTTCCTCTGCTCCACCCCCCCCCCCCCCCCCGCTGGCTCCCGGGATGGCCCCACCTCGCCTCTGCACTCAGTCTTTGTCTTCTGGCCAGCACATTATGTCCCTGGTCAGAGCCTGACGTCAGGCAGAGCCTGGCAGGCAGCCACAGACACTGCCGGGCAGGCGGAGGAGCTCAGCTTCCCGGTCCCCCAGCAGTGGCTGGCTGCCGGGGCCTCGCGCAGCGCAGAGCAGGGTTCCGCTCTTCCAGCCTGACCCCAGCCACCCCTGTCGGGGACAGAGCTTGGTGTCTGCCTTGCCTGTGAGTAGGAGCTGCAGGGCCACAGGCCTTTCATCTCTCTTCATTAGACCTCCCAGCCACAAAATCAGCTCCGGCCTCTGCCAGGCCCGGAGAACGGGCAGCACAGCATTGAGTCCTGGCTGTGTGGTGCTGGGCACATGGCACAGCCTCTCAGAGCCTCAGATCTTTATAAAATAAGGCTGTCAAGACGAAGACGCTTGCAGGCCAAGTCCATTCACCAAGCAGCCTGCAGAGTGTCTAAAGGGCTGGTCAGCTTAGAGCCACAAAGTCTCAAAGAGGGGGTGGCCAGCTGAACTAGGGGTGGCTGTTGTCACAGTGAGCTCAAAAGCTGCCACATGTGACATGCCTCAAAAGCTCAGGCAGAAGGAAGGCCCCTTCTAAACCTCAAATAGCCCGCAGCTGTGTGAGAAACCTCCCCAGTCCAGCTTCTGGTCTCAGTCCCACCAGACACTAAACACGTCTTTAAAGATTTATTTTTATTTTTAAATTACGTGTATGTGTGTGTGTTTTGGGGGGTGTATGTGTAACTGTGAGTTAGGGTGCCCGAGGAATACAGAAGATAGTGTTGGATTCCCTGAATTTGGAGTTACAGGTGGTTGTGAGCTGCCCAACACAGGTGCTGGGAACAGAACTTGGGTCCTGTGAAAGAATAGGAAACTCTTTTAACCACTGAGTTATCTCTCCAGCTCCCAAAGAAGCGGTTTTAAAATGCAATATTTTTTGCTTGGTTTGTTAGTTTCCCCCTTGATTTTCCCAGTCAACTGCAGTCTTGTTGGAAAACATTTGAGGACACACAAGAGCTTTCTAATGTAGAAGAAAGCTTTACCCCCAGCCTCAGTCTCCCTGCCTGTCAGGAGGGCATGACAAGGGAGTGAGCTACTGGAGGACGCAGCGGAGCCATGCTTGCCGAAGCTGTGGTGACAGGTCTCCACACCTCCACATTTTCCTCCCGTTCGAAGTAAGAGCAAGAGAAAAGCCCAAAGGGGAGAGACCCAGTTACCAGAGAGATGCACTAAGGTTTTCATGGAGATTAGGCTCAGCTAACGTGTGTGTGTGTGTCTGTGTGTCTTTGTGTCTGTGTAATGCACACATGTGTGTCTAGGCACACAGGAAAGGAGGCCAGAGGAGGACCTCACACATCCTTCTCTATCCATCTCCAGCCTACAGGATCTCTCACTGAATCTAGAACATGACAGGAACCAGCAAGCCCGAACCCTCCTCCTGGGCCAAGGTTAGAAGCAGGTGCACAGCCCTGCCTGATGTTCTGATGCAGGCTCCAGGGCTCTGAACTCGGGTCCTCATGCTCGTGCTGCGGAGCCGTCTCCCTAGCCCTTTGTGGACGTGACTCTATGGATCCTCTTGTGCCCCGCATTCACATCTTTCCTGAAAATAAAACCCAATCTGCAGTTTCGTCTTCATGTGCTTTATTTGCTATTATTTGAGCCACTCGAGGTGTCTGAAGGCTGCCCTGTGAGCATCGAGACTTCCTCCCACCCCAGAGTCCACATCTCCTTGCCAGTGAGTAGTCACCAGTTTCTTCCCTAGTTCTGAATCGCCTTCAGACACACGGTCTCTGAGCCAACTCCACCCCCTCGTCCTAATGTCGTTGTTTTTTACTCAGTTATAAAGGAGGAAATTTTAAAGAGTTAGCAGCAGCGATCAACAAGAAGGGGAACATTAAGAGTGTGGACTCAGCCGAATTCTTTCTCCTCCGTCCACAGGCTGGAGCACATCCCTGTACACCTTTCCTCCCACTGGATGCAGAAGTCCACTCTTACAGAGTCAAAGTCTGTGCGGCTGTGCGGCTCAAGGCTGTGAGGCTCGAGGCTGTGAGGCTCGAGGCTGTGAGGTCGTGAGGCTGCGAGGCCATGCTTGTGTGGTGAGGAGCCCTCACTCTGTGCACAGTAACAGGATAACAACAGCTAGTCCCCATTCCCCACAGACACGTAGTAGGTCTGTATTGAATATGTTCTGAAGGAAAGAACAGATGAGTAAGTTTTCAAAAGGGACCCCTAATCGGCACCCAGTGACTAGGGTCCTCACTTCTGGCCTGGATGTATCCTTCTGTCCTTTGTCCTTCCCCACAGCTGCCCAGGGAGCCTCTGCTTCACCCTCTGCCAGGGGACACAACAAGCATCTCTTTGAAGTCAGCCAGTAGCTCTTCTGTCCCCTCTGGGAAGCTTTTCCAAACACAGATTATTAACAAATCCCACATGCCCACTGCGCCCCAGCCCTCTGGACAGTTCACTCCCAGCCCGCAGTCCCTGGTTCCAGAGGCCCATTGTTTCCCAGGACAAATTAAGATTTACTGTCAGCCTTGACATCATTCTTTTCCAGAGAAGTTTGAGAGTGAAAAAAAACAAAACAAAAAAAAAACCGCTACATACCGGTTTCTACTGGCTACGGTTTCTACAGATCCACTAGAGCTGGATTCTGGAGATTCACGGAACCTCTGTGTCACCCTCGCCTCCTGACTACCTGGATGGTGTGTGTGTGTGAAGCTCATTCCTACCCCAGGGCCTTTGCACTGGCTGCTCCTTCTGCTGGAATTGGATTCCCTGGGAGAAATCCACTGGATTCTCACATTCACCTGCTTTGGATGTCTGTTCAGATGCCATCATCTGAGAGGACTTTTCAACCAGTGTTCCAAATGGACATCTCCTCGTCTCTGAGCGATCTTCGTTATTTCGTGGATATTTGTCCCTGTCTGCTCTTACAGTGTGGGGCTTTCTTCTATGTTGTGCCCTGTCCCCATGAGGGCCTGGTGACTGACCTGGTGTCCCTCTATGGAATCCCTAGCAGATAAACCGGGACCTGGAGCTTCGTGGAGACACGTCTACCTCCAGGCCTCCAGTTCTTCTTGAAGGCAGGAATAAAGTGCCACCCGCTCCTGAGCACGCCCTGCAGGCCAGGGCCTGTCCATCGCAGAGTGCTCCCAGTGACAGGCTGGCTGTCCTCAGGTGAGGACACCCCACAGAGGTGACAGATGCCTAGGTCTGCGGACTTGGGTCCTGGCTCTCACTTAGCTCTCACAGCCATGGGACGACACAAAGGTTCCCCTTTTCTCTGTGCTGGTCTCTGGCCACAGTGGGAGAGGAAATCGTGGCGGTTCACCCAGGTATAGGAAGGTACTGGAACCTTCTTGCATTCCTCTACGGGCCCAGCCAGGCCTTGGCCTGGAAAGCTGACCTTTACCCCACTTCCTGGCCTCCGCACCTGGCCAACATTAAGGGAGTTTCCCCTGCCCTGAGAGATGCCAGAAAACTCGCTTTCCCAGCTTCCCTTGCTGCGTGGGCGCGGGAACTGAACGTCTTTGCCAGCCAGGCATTCCTGCGGGAGGAGTCCAACTAGGGGAGGAGGCAGGGGGTCCAGGGGAGGCCACGGGGTCGAGGGATCACTGGGTGACATCGTTACGGGCGTTGTCAAGGTCAGAGTCTGAATCCTGCAGATCTAAGATGCCAAGCTCAGCCACCTGCCCTAGGTGGCAACTATCGAGTCAATGAAGAGAAAAGGTTTACTCAACAATTGAAGATGATCAGATAAAGCAGCCCAGTGCCCCTCCCCTCCCGTCCATCTTTGGGGTCCTGGCATGAAGTTCAGGTTCAACTGAAGTCACGAGTCATCCACAGCTAAGCAGTCTTGGTTCAGGTGTCGTCTGACCCATCGTGGTTTTTTTTTTTTTTTTTTTTTTCATTTGTTGCTGTTTTAAAGACAGGATGTCATGAAGCCCAGGCTGGCCTCAAACTCTCTGTAGCCAAGGATGACCTTGAACTTCTGACGGTCCTGCCTCTGCCTCTCAGGTGTTGGGATGACAGGAGCGCCTTATGCAGGGCTGAGGATCGAATCCAGGGCCTTGTGCATACAAGCTAGGCAGGCACTCTGCCAGCTGAACCACGGTGCCATCCCCGAAGCTCTGTCGTCTGTTTCCCGGAGACAGATGTCCTTCTGACTGGCACCAAGCTTTTTCCTTCTCCCAGCGGGGTCCCCGGGGAAATTCCAGCACCTCTGGGACTGGTCCCTCATTAAAGGAGGGAGGGGACAGCGTGGGCTTTACGTGTCTTTGTTCCTGCCAGGACAGTTACCAGACCACAAGAGCAGGCCCTGGTGTGGCTGGAGGTGCTCACAGGGAGGCTCCTCTGAACCCCCGTCTGGCTATTGGCTGTGTGGCCTCGATTCCTAGGGTTCCAGGAGCCAACGGCAACCTTTCCAGCACCTCTCTCCGTGTACTAACTAGGGTGGTGGTGCTTGTTACTTTTGAGGCCCCAACTGACAGCAGATGGTGGGTAGACAGCAGTCCATCAGCAGACACCAGGCCATCGATGAACACCAGGCCATGGGCAGATACCAGGCCATCAACAGACACCAGGCCATCATGGTCAGTGAGTCCCATTGCAGACTCTTTATTCAGGAACCATAGAGAAACCAATGACTGTGACCAGCTCACTTTGGCCCTGGAAAGAACAAATTTGAATTGGAATCTTTGCCCTGGTTCTAAAAATAGGTCCTTACACTGTCTATGCTGGGGGGCACAGGTGTCAGGTGAGGCACTGTGGACATGGTGGGGGACAGGCATGGACAGTGTCAAGAGTTCGTGTTCTCTGGCCCCCAGGTCCTTTATCTGGGGCTCCATACAGAGGAAAGAATCTCTAGCAACAATGCTGAAGACACAGCAGAACTGTCAGAGGCACTGTATGACTAAGCACAGGGACAGCAGTTAATTCAGCCCATTAGCACATCACGTAGGGTTAGGGTCACCTTTCAGTGTCAGAAAAAGAGGAAGGGGGCTGGAGAGATGTTCAGAGGTTAAGAACACTGGCTGCTCTTACAGAGGACCCGGGTTCAATTCCCAGCACCCACATGGTGGTCTGTAACTCCAGCTCCAGTGGACCCAGCGCCCTCTTCTGACATCCGAGGGCATTGAATGACATCGGTATACTTGCATTCATGCAGGCAATACACTCATACACGTAAAACAAAAATAATGAATAAAATATTAAGAAAAGAAAAGAAAAACCAAAGTAACCAAGAGTCAGGTGAAGCAGAGGATCCTTCCTCTCTCACATAAAGGGAGAGAAAAATGGTGTGGCGGCAGGCTTCACACAGTCATCAGGCACTGACGGCTCTTTTCTCTGTTGCTCCTCCTTGGCCCAGGATAGCCACACAGATTCTGGCCATCACATCTGCATTCCAGCCATCCAGAAGGAGCTTACTTACTCATAGTCCATTGGCCAGAACTTAGTCACACAGACACACCTAGCAAGGGAGTTCGGGAAGTGTAGGGTTTTTTTCTGGGCGGTCACAGCTTGAAATTTTATGAAGAAGAGAACCTGAGAGAAGCAACAATTAAAATAGCAGCCACGAAGAGTCTGTGGCCACGGGACAGCACCATGCAGTGTGGGGACTGCCGGGACTAGGGCTAGTCAGATAAAACTCCAACCTGGAGGAGTGACTTGGGAAAAAAAAAAAAAAAACTGCTAATAATGTGCCTCTATGGGTGATTCAGTAAGAATTTTTTTTCTTTCTATTCTTTTATAAATTTTCTTTTTAAAATGTATTTATTGAGGCACACAGATCTCTGTGAGATCAAGGATAACCTGGTCTACATAGCGAGTTTCAGGTCAGTTGGAACAATAGGGAGACCCTGTCTCAAAAAGACAATACACAAATAAATACATAATAAATAATAAATAAATAAATTTTTTAAAATTAAAAAAATATCCAGGCCATGGTGGTGCATGCTTTTAATCCTAGCACTTGGGATGCAGAGACAGGCAGATCTCCGTGAGTTCATGACCAGCCTGCTCTACATAGCGAGTTCCAGGCCAGCTGGGGCTACAGGGAAGATGTTGTCCACCCAAGAGACCCCCCAACATTTTATTTATCCCTGATAATTTCATATATTTTTGCAGATTTTAAGATTCTTTTTATTTTATATGTATGAATGTTTTGCCTGCATGTATCTAAGTATACCCATGTCATGCAATGCCTGAGGAGGCCAGAAGAGGGTGTCAGATCCCCTGGAACTGGAGATGGTTGTTTGCTGCCATGAGATGCTGGGAACTGAACTAGGTCCTCTGCAAGAGCAGCCAGTGCTCTTAACCACTGAGCCGTCTCTCCAGCCCCTATTTTACAGGTTTTAATAATTAAGCAAACTTAATTTCCCTGTTTCAGAAAGAAGGGATCAGGGAGAGGGTGAAGGGTGGATGGAAGGAAGGGAGGGAGGGCGAGAGAAGAGAGAGACGCTGTGCTGTGACACACCCACAGTTCAGACACAGCGTCCTGTCTTACAGTGAGGTGGAAAGGAAGACCCAGAATGTTCTTTGTGACAGACACCATGACTGTGAATGGGCAGAAGGCTGCAGAAGGTGTGTGAGCTGTGGACACTAAAGCTCCAAGCAGTTCGTCACTCTGCAAACCATTGACTAACAGGGTAGCCCAGGCCAGGTACAGAATCTGTACACTGTATTGAGGGAGCTTTAAATCCCAGGGGATCAGCCTGGGCCACTTTGTCTCCAGAGGATACAGCAATGTCCGGAGGCTGCTCTGGGTTAGCCAAAGAAGCTACGGATCTACAGTGCGTACAGTCCTTTGGATCAGGACCCCGCAGGTCCTGAGCTCCTTGGGCACTCTAGCTCACTGTCCTCACTGTCATGATGGTGTGGGGGCTCCATATCTGAGATCATGTTGGGCATTTCTGCAGGGTTACAGTCCTGTCCTACGCACTAGAGTTCAGATCTTGGCTTGGGCTCCACCCTTCTTGGGGGCTATAGGTCCCGCTGTGCCAAGTCACTGTGCCAGGAGGCAAGGAGGGTGTCCGTCTGCACCCAGGGTGGAAGAAACCTGACCACATGGTAGGTGCTGTGCTGAGTCTCCTTCGTGGGGCCATACCTGGTGACAGGGCCACTCTCATCCCAGAGTCAGGGGTGAAGGAACAGGCTTGAGAGCAGGAGCAAGGTCAGATGGTCCCAGCGGCCACCCTAGACCCTGTCACACCGAGCAGGTGTTCCCAGGTTCCTAACTAGCCTGGGGGTCAGAATCCCAGGGGAGCCAGGCTCCCTGAGACTCAAGAGCTCAGAGAGGGATGCTGGGTTCTGGACTGACACAGTGCAGTGTGACTTAGGCTGGGTGACTTTACCTCCCTGAGCTCTGTAAAAGGATGGTGGACTTGGTTCCTCCCTCACAGGATGGCTCCGAATCACACACAAGCCTGGGTGCTCACTATGTCTGAGTTTTATTTGGGCTCCTTAACTGATTCCAATCCCACAGAAGCACAATCCAGGACACAGCTACAGTTGGGGTGAATTGTGGCCGCAGAGGTGGCTAGGTGACCAAGGAAACGTCTAGAGGAGCTGGGCCCTGCCTGAGCGAGTGATAGCAGGCCTACTATGTGCCTCTCCCAGCCCCTCCCTGCCCCGGATGTCTCTGGTCTCTCTCTACCACTGCAGACCAGGAAGGTCAGGTGCAAGACTGGGCAGCAACAGCCACCACCACCACCCCCGCCAGCCGCCAGCCTGGGGACGAGGGGGTGGGGTGGCTAGGACCTGAACCCCATTTCAGGGCAAGGCTGGGGAAGCTGCCCGGCAGCCTTGGAGACTGTCCCACCATGACCAAGGTCCACTGGTGACATTGAGGAGGTTGTTTGTGCGAATGTATTCCATTTGTCTCACACACGAAAACAACTCTGACATGACTTATGACTTATGACTTATGACCGCGTCTGAGGACAGCGGGGCCGGCAGGGGCCCGGGAGGGGACTTGAAGGGCAGTGGGAGCACTTGAACCTCAGGTGGATGGGTGACTCAGGACCTGTGGAAGGTCGGGGAGAGCTGTGCCCATCCGCTCCTCCATTTATTCACGTCCGTACTTGTTCATTCACTCTTTCATTGAACCAATGTTTCAGTGCCTGCTCTGGGCCAGGCTATTTTCCAGACACTGGGGGTGGGGGAGCAAGGACACAGGCTGCCTTCCTGGAACTCGAAGGGACACAGACCCTATGTCACACAGTCACCTGATCCCAGAATGCTTATCGCCCTAAGTGCTATTAGGGAAGGGCTTTTCCAAGTCATGATCCGTGGGCAGCCAGTTCAAACCTTCATCCATCCAGCAGTTACTGAGGGCCTACCGTGTAGCAGGCAGGGTGCTGGGCGAGCACAGCGGTCTGGTGTCTGCCTCTAAGGTGCAGATGGCCAGTGGAGGAGCCAGAGCCAGGGGCAAACGGCAGCTCTCAGAGGGGAGCATGGCGCCAGTGGGCCGAGGGCCAAGCAAGCAGGGAGGACTCCCAGGAGGAGGAGAGATGAGCAGGAGCTGCTGGTGGAGGTGAGGACAGAGGCAAGTGGATGTTGAGAGGAGAGACTGAAGCTTAGTAGAAAGTCCAGTCCATCCATCCCCCAAACACTCAGCTCGAGGCGCAGGGCTATGGTGGGGCTTGCTGCTTTCCACCTCTCTCTCTGTCTCTCTCTGGAAGTGTCTACCGCTCTCTCCTCTGATCTTTCATTCTCGTTTCCTGCTCATCTCCTTCGCAAGATGTCAGCACGAGATAAGGTACCGGGAAAAACCCGGCACAGCGGCCAGGAAGCGAGATCGGGACACAAGGGCAGCTGAGCCCAGGGCCGGGAGCCCAGGGACGGGCGGTGACTGAATGTTCTGTTTTGGAAAGACAGCATTGGTCAGGGGCGAAGGTGGCTGACCACGAAACCTGATACCCTGGCAGGGCTCTGCCCAGCCGCTGCTCTGGCAGGAGGCCTGAGCCTGGCGTGGCTCCGTCTTTGAATCTTCCCAGGAGGCGAGGGGGCCACGGTGGGAAGAAGTGGGGGAGTGGGTCTCCCAGGACAGCACGGTGTGGCCGGAACAGGAAACCTGCTTATCTCCACCGGTTTCTTCACGCTCTCACCAACCAGTAAGTAAGTACTTACTGTATGCATGGCAGAGTGTTTTTTAAGACTAAGGCTGGGGTCCTGTTGTTGAAGACCAATGACTCTGTGACTCTATCCACAGTCTCCCCTCTTTTTGTGTGTGGGAGGGAAACAGATCCTCTTGCCCTCATCTGAGCAAAGCTGAAGAGTGTTTAATGTCTGAATCATTCGCAGCACACAGGAAGTGCTCAATAAAACACTTCTGGCTTCGGCAGAAGAGCAAGGAGGTGGAGGCTCCATCCCTCCAGGCTATACAACTTTGGTCAGGTCTGGCTGTCTGTCTGGGCACCTCTTTTCTTACCTATTTGAAGGTGATCTTGGACTGGAAGCAAGTTGTGCGGAGACAGTATGAGTCCCTCTGATGACAGTTGTCTTGGAAGGGAAACTGAGGCCCAGGGAGGTGAGAGGGCTCTCTAGGACATCAGGACCTCACAGCCCTGCTCCTCTAAGCTGATCTCGACCTAGCCCTGGTGACAGCCCACCACTTCCTGTGACGGAGGAGCTGACTGCGCTTGGCCTTTCCTGTGCTTTTGGCCGGGTCTCCTGCCTTGGTTCTCCCCTGCCCTTGACTGGCCCAGCGTTGGCTGGAGACAGACTCTCCAGGTCCCAGCACTGGAACCCGTAGCCGGCTGAACCCAGGGGCCTCGCCCTGGCCTCTCTCTTGCCATGGGCCAGATGCCTGGGAAAAAGTGTTACATGGCTCTTGCCTCAAGCATACCCCACATGGTAGCTGATGCCTTCAATCATCCATCCATTGACCCATCTTTCAGAACAGAAATGGCCACAACTCAGGAGTCATGAGGAGGACCTGCAGCAGGGTCCAAAGCCCCAGAGTCAGAGTCTCTGCCTGACTGCGTAACACTGGACGTAAACTCTCCCCCTCTGAGCCTTGGTTTCACACAAGCCCGCAGAGGTGCAGGGGTGGAAATGACCACCCCAGAAGGTGCATGCAGAGAACATACACAAAGTCAGGGATGGACAGGAGCTCAGAAACTGGAGGGGTTGCTATCGGAAGAAGGAACCACAGATAACCCCTCTTACATAAGACCCTCAGGCTCCGCAGGGTTACCGGGGGCTCCTCCCAGGTCATTGTGAGGCTAAGAGCTTGAGGGTCAAACTTCTGCCACCTTCTGGCTGTGTGATTCCAGACAGGTGACTAGACCTCTCCGGACCTTCATTCCTCTACGTGATGCAGACATGAACACTGTTTCTGTGGCCTCTGGCAATCACATGATTCTATGGATGTCAAGGGCCATGACCTGGAAGGTACCACACTGAGTACCACACTGGCCCGAGCATAGGCTGGTTGCCCATGGAAACTCAGAGAAGGGGTTTTAGTTCTATTAGAAACAGACACAAACAAGAAGCAGACCGGAAACCTAGGGGACTGTCAGGGTGTGCGGCCCACAGGGCAACAATGTTCCTATAGGCCCTGCTGGTAGGAAAGGGCTGCTGGGCACCTTCACCCTCAGCAGCCCCGGCAGAGCGCCCAACTGAGCGGCTTGTCAAGATGGAGTCTCCCAGGCTGGCAATGGCAAGCCTGACAACCTGAGTTCGACCCCTTGAAGCCACATGGTAGGAGAGAACCAACTCTTCACAGTTACCCTCTGACCTACAGACACACACACACACACACACACACACACACGCACACACAGCCCCAGCCATGCTGGCTTCTTTGTGGCCATTGCCATCTTCATGTAGTCTGTATACAACTAGCCCCAGGGCCTTTGCACTTGCAGGTTCCTAACCTGGAATATCCTTCCTCCAGAACGCCCCCTTTGTTCGATCTCCTCATTGCTCTCACATCTCAAATGCTGCTCACAAGGCTCTTCACACCCTGTTCCTCTTGCCCCTGGGTTAGCCTTGTGCCTTTCACACTGCCCAGCCCTTCTCTTGGACCACGGTCCCGTTAGCAGATGTTGCTGACGTGAACTGGAGGGGCCTGGTTTGCCTGCTGCTGTGCCTTTACGCTTTCCCGTTCTGCCCGCCCAGCCCTGGAGTGCCGGCTTCATCTTGCTCCCCTCTCTGTCACTGCTGACAGGTAAATATGCTGCACTGATGTTCCCACGGGTGTGGCTGGGATCTAGATACTGGAAAGAGGCAGCAACTTTGCTCCCGAGCCTCAGTTTCCCACCTGGGATGGCTCCCCTCCCCCACGGCCATTGCCAGGTTTCATGAGCTCACGCCTCTGAGGCGCAGGGCACCCAGCAAGTCCAGCCCAGGCTTGCTGCCCCCTGTGGTTATTTTTAACTGCAGCTCTGGTGGGCTGGGCCAGCTCTGTCTCTGGAGGCCACAGGGAGGCTGGGCCACGGTGTCCTCAGTGCCCCGTGCCCGGAGACTCGGTCTGGAGACTGCAGGAAGGCTACCCTGAACCCAAGTTAAACCACGTCACCACTCCTGACAGACACTACGCACTGATCGACTGGCCACTCCTCACCCAGCCCAGACCAGCTAGTAGCCCTTGTTCCGTGGAGCTGGGCTCGGTACTGGCCTGCCTGGGCCCCCGAGTGTCTGCCTCCCAGACCTCGAGGTATTTTTAAACCCTGGTCTTTGCTGGCCTTCTTACCACATTCCATTCAGGACAACAATTACCATGGCCAGGGACCCGGCCTGGTGACCAGTAGGCATCTAATGGGATTCTATGACCTGAGGGCCTACTGTGTGCTGGCCTTCTCATGGGATAAATAACCCAGGGCATTCACTGTCTGTCAGGGACAGTGTTCAGCCTGGAGACAGAGGCTGAAAGGACAATTCAACTCAAGTATCTGCAGGGCCCCTGGCTTCTGTGAGTGAGGAGGCCCTCTTGGATTCCAGGGAGAGGCAGGGACTGTGGCTGACAGGCGATGGCTCTGTGGTCAGAGAATCTACACACCTAGACATACGTACAGGGTTTTTGCTTATCGCTATTTTCTGACTTTGAGGCAGTGTCTTACTAAGTCTCCCGGTCAGCCTAGAGCCTGTCATCCTCCTGCTTCAGCCTTCCAGCAGCTGGAACTCCAGGTGTGAACTTGTGCATGAGTTTATGTGAGGGTTTGGGGTGGGGGAGCTCTCTTGACTTTTAAATGCTGGTCACAGTTGTTTAAATGTTTAAAACAGGGCCTAGAGAGATGGCTCAGCTGTTGGGAACACTAGCTGCTCTTGCAGAAGACCCAGGTTCAATTCCCAGCACCCACATGGCAGCTAAGAACTGTTCATAACTTCAGTTCTGGGGAATCCAACAACCTTTCTCTGGCTTCTGTGAAGCCAGACACTGGTGAACTCATGCAGGCAATACACTCATACACATAAAAAAGAAATAAATACATTTCTTAAATGCCACAAGTAGGCACTTTCATACCATAGCTCGGTGGAAGAGGAAGACATGAAGACTTCAGAGTCTGACTCTGGGCTCCAGTTAGGGACTGCCTCCCCCACCTCAAAGTTCCGGTGACACTCTTGGCTTTCCAACACCTGAGGCTCACCGGAGCCCCTGGGACCAGTGTTTCTGCCTCAGCCACCAAAGCCTGCGTCTCCGGCCTCTGAGATGTTCTAATTGTGCCGTGTTGGTGACCCAAAGACTTGCTCTGCCCAGGACTGCCCTGGGCCAGCATCCCAGAGTCCCCCAAGAGCTCTGAGTTGTGACACTTTTGGAGCTAGAACGGCCCCCAGCTCTATCCTGCTGCTGAGAGCTCAAGCTTGTTTCGTGTAACCCGCATGTGGCAATTGGTCAGTCTCACGGTCTTTCACCCAGTTAAAGTCGTTAATCGCGAACTGACAAAGTGACTCCAACTTCTAATAAATAAAACAAAAGGTTAAAGTCGTTCTTTAAATTCTTTTAAAGCTTTGTTATTATGGTGTGAGTGCGTGTGGTGGGGCCGCTACTGCGGTGAGTGTGCGGCAGTCGGTTGTGGAGTTGGTCCTCTTCTTCACCTTTCTGCGGGGTCTGGGGATCAAATTCAGGTTGCCAGGCTTGTGTGTCAGGAACCTATATCTGCTGAGCCATCTAGCTAGCCTTACTCTCCATGTCTTTCCCCTCTGTCTCTCCCCGTCTGTGTCCATATCTGTCTCTGTGTCCCTATGTCTCTTGCTCTCTGTCTCTGTCTCCCTGGGTCTCATGTAGCCCAGGCTGGCTTTAAACTTGCTGTGAGACTGAGGATGACCTTGAACTCTGGATCGTCCTGCCTGCACCTCTCAAGTGTGGGTACTACCACGCCCAGTTTTTGCGGTGCTGAGGGTGGAAACACAGGCTTCTGTGCTAGGCAAGTGCTCTGCTCACTGAACCACACTCCCAGTCCTTAACACTCAAAACATTCTGAGAGTCAAGTAAGACTCAGTGCAGAGAGGGCTCACCCCATCCCCCTTCCCCAAGGCTCATCCCATCCCCCCCCACTCCCCCACTCCACCGCCGACTCTGGGAGCTCCTTCCACTGCCCTGGCCCACAAGAAACACAAAAAACATGGGTAGGAACTACAGGCAGGGCCTCAGATCCAGGGGCTCCTGGGCCCACTGTCCTGGCCCGCAGGGCTGTAAGCTGGTTGCCAGGCACAGTCCTCGGCAAGCATAACATCAAACACATCACAGCTGAAAACACGAGCAACAGTTCAAAAGGATTGACTTCTTACTGCTCTTTAAAGTCAGGAGCTTGCTATGTAGCCCAGGCTGGCCTTGAACCCACTATCCTCTTGCCTCAGTATCCTGAGTGCTATGATTACAGGTGTGTGGTCTCTCTTCTTTAAATGGTCTTTCTTGGTTTTTCCTCACCCTCCCTCCCTCCCTCCCTTCTTTTGTCAATCTTCTGTCCTTATGTTATGCCTCTCTTCTGACTTAATGCCTAGCTATGTGTCTGGAGTGTGGACACTGGAAACCAAGGACTCCTTCCTCCCTCCCTTCCTTCCTCCCTCCCTCCCTCCCTCCCTCCCTCCCTCCCTCCCTTCCTTCCTTCCTTCCCTTCCCTTTCTTTTCCTTTGTTTGGTGATTGTACCATGTTCTGATCTACCCTTTCCTATGCTTGCGAGGTAATTAGCATTCCACTAGTTCATTTTCATCACAGGAATCAGTAAATGCAAAGTCCAGGCACTGCTTTTGCCAAGAACCACTTGTTAAATGTTTAGCCTCAAACCAGACAGAAATGAATGCATAGAGAGACCCACCATGTGCTGCCAGCGGCAACTGCGGTAGAGCAGAATCGTGGGGAGCACCAGAGATGGGCAGGTCCTGGAAGGCCTCTCTCAGGAGGTGATGTGTGAGCTCAGACTCCAGAGAGAGGAACAAGGCAAAGTCCAGGCAAAGGGAGGCTCAGACAAAAGACAAGGGTTTGTGTGGCGGCAAAAGGTGGTTCAGGAACCTGGGGTGAAGCTTGCGGGCAAAGGCCAGATTGCATAAGGTCATGCAGGCCGCGGTGAGGAGCGGGGATTTTATTGAAGAGGGATGGGGCTCTTGGAGGGTTTTGAGCCAGGAGTTAGATGGCTTCATCTGTCTTAAATTTTGTTTTGTTTTGTTTATTTTTATTTTGTGCATATGAGTATTTTGTCTGCATGTATGTAAATGCACCACATGCATGCAATGTCCATGGAAGCCAGAAGAGGGAGTTCAATCCCCTAGAACTGGTCTTAAGGATGGTTAGCTATCATGTGGGTGCTAGGGACTGAACCCAGGTCCTCTGCAAGAACAGCCAGCTCTAACCACTAAGCTGTCTCTCTAGCCCTTGATTTGTCTTTTAAAACAAGTGGGCACAGTGAGCATAACTGGAAGCCAGGATGCTGGGCATGAAGCCGACAGCCACAGTCCAGGCAGGTGAGGGGCCTGAGGTCCTGTGGGGGCCATGAAAGGTTCAGATTCTAGTTGTGTCATCCTCAGTCTCCAGGTGGGTTCCACGGTCCCTGTGGATATCAAAGTCTTTAGATGCCCAAGTCCTCATGGGAAGCAAAACAATGCAGTTTGCACACAGCACCCTTCCTCCACACACCTTAAGTCCTCTCTAGATACTTTCAGTCCCAGCTACAATGTAAACGGGAACAAACAGTTGTTACATTGTATCCCTTACCAAATAACCTGCGGGAAAGTCTGCATGTGTTCCCCACAGATCACACCCTTTCATGAATATTTCCATCTGATGCTGGCTGAATCCATGGATAAGGAGAAGGAACGTAGCGGGGCAATGGGGGGGGGCGTGGCACTCCCACCCACTGTGCCCCAGCGCTGTTAGGGCGGACCTTGGGAGGCAGATGGAGGGAGGAAGCGGGAAGGGCTGGGTGACACCTGTGCAGGGTCTGGGTGACAGTGGTGGAGGCCGCAGCTCGCCAGCTTGACAGGCATGCACTGCGGGCTGCGGCACAAGGCAGTCTAGAAGCCGATGTTTATCTGTTGCTGTGGCAACGGGGGGTGCTGCTGGAAGGGGGTGCAGTGGGAGGGAGTGGTAAAGTACACGGAAAAGCATCTGAAGGAGGAACCCTCAGGACAAAGGCCAGGAAGTCAGGGCTGGGAGGAGGGGCGGGACAGAGTCTTTTAAAGATTTCTTTGGACTGTGCTCAGGACAGAACCCAAGGCCTGCTAAGGACGGCCTTTTCTACAGTGGACTTTTGGAGCAGTCTCTGCATAGGAAAGAAGGTTAGGAAAAGTGGGGGGATGGTCACAATAGGCTGCTTCCTTCAATTAAGGAGGCCGAAGCATATCCTTGGCACTGGGTGACCTGAGCAGGTGCAGGCCACAAAGAGCAGTTTAGCGAAGAAAGTCTATGTGGACCTCTGATCTTGTGGCCGGCAGGAAAGAGCCCTGGCTCACCCCACCTGCAGAGCCCCAGGACTCCATCTAGGTAATACAGCTCTGACCAACCCTGGGTGAGCCAGGGAAAGAAAGCAAGCTGGGGAAGATCCCTTGCAACACTGGTTATGATCTGGATTTCTGTCCTTGGGGCTGCCTGTCTGTCCAAGAGTCACTTCTTGGGACCCAAGGGTGACCGGTGATCATAGTGGCATGAACTGCAGTATTTATGGGGCGTACAAGCAGGAGACATCGGGGCAAAGCTTCGTGGCCTGGCCCGAGATGAAGGCCCACCCTGTCCCCTCTGAGCCTGAGTTCAAAGGCAGCTCCCTCATCCCGTGCCTGTCTTATGATCAGGTCAAGCCTTTTTCTCATTTGTGTGTGTGTGTGTGTGTGTGTGTGTGTGTGTGTGTGAGAGAGAGAGAGAGAGAGAGAGAGAGAGAGAGAGAGAGAGTCGGTTCTCCCTTCTACCAGGTGGGTTCTGGGGATCCAACTCAGGTCATCAGGCTTGGTGGCAAGCATCTTTACCCACAAGCCATTGCCTCAAACTCACTATTCAGCCAAGCATGACCTTGATCTTCTTGCCTCCACCTCCCAAGTACTGAGATAACAGGCATTTGCCACCACCTGGCTGACATGGTGCCAGGGATGGAATGCCAGGCGGCTGCATGCTAGGTGAGCACTCTATCGACTGAACCGCATCGCTACTCTGAGCCTTGAATTTTCTCACTCTGAAAGGGGTAGAAAGGAGGCCTGTGAGAGAGCCCTCCCCCTCCTCCAAGATGGCTGCCGATGGGGTGGGCGAGGGGGTTGAGCTGGTGAGGCTTGTGCTAAGCCGTCAGTCCCTGCCAACTGCCAATCAGAGTTTGCAAAGCGATGCTCATGCTTGCTGCATGCCAAGCTCTGCTCTCCACGTGCTAATTCAAGCCTCCACCTTCCCTATATGAGTGAAGGTTGTTCCCAACCCTTTTCACTAACAGGGAAACTGAGACTCTGGGAGTTGACGCAGTTTGCCCAGGGTGAATTGCTAGGAGGGGACACAGCAGCTGACTTGGAAAACCATTCTCTCTTGTCCTTAGTCCTGCTGGCTGGCTGTTGGGTCAAGCACCAGAGTTTTGGAGTACAGGTCCCTGTGAACCCCAGCATCCTTACACACCAGGGGATCCCTGTCTATCCCGGAGCGCTTAGCTCAAGCTTCACCCCGGAGTGGGGTACAGATGGGGCACACACGGTGGCTCTTCCAGGGAACAAAGGCCATGGAGACATAGCGGGCCCAGGCCAACCCAGAGCCCTCTTGATTCGAGAGCCCAGCTGGGCACAATGTCCCATCCATAAACGTGCTCAAAATAGCTCCCTAGGCCCCGCCAGGGAAGAAGCCCAGGACGTCCTGTTCCCATCAGCCCTGGCCAGAGTGACCGTGTACTTGGCCTTTGTGGCCCAGGCTTCTGGAAAGGAGGGCAGAGCTCACGACGCCCAGGCCTGGCGGGAAGGAACCAGACACTAGCCACCCCAACCTCCACGCATGCTGCTGGCAGGGCACATGACCATGGGCAGATCCAGCCGTGTCCCAGGGCTCTGGAGTCAGGTGGGTGTGGGTTTGAATCCTAGCATGGATATTTCCCAGCTGTGTGACTTTAGGAAAGTCCCTCTCCCTCTCTGAGCCTTCAAGTTCTCCAATGAAAAATGTGGATAAACAGTTCAGAAGTTGGTGTCTGAGTGAGTAACTACATGTTCAAGGGACAGTTTGCAGGTTTTGTGGGGTTCTGATCCTCTTCTTCTAACTTCTGAAATGTGAGCTGCCATAGCAGCTGGAGACACTCACCTGCTGTTTACAGATGGATTCTAAAGCCCAAGGGACCTTAGAGATGTTTACTGGGATGCACCCAGTAAAGGAAAGCCTGACCTGAAACTCCAGGCTGCCGACAACACTCATGTGAATGAGACTCACACGTGGTGTCGGTCAAGATGGGGCAGAAGTTCAAGCAGGGCCAGGGAGACGGACACGTACCAGACACGAGGGAGAGAGGAAGGCCACAGAGAGCCGACGCTGGGCACCACAGCACCGTGTGGAGTCAAGAAGCGTGGGACAGTAGTGAGGAAAAAGGCCCGTGGTGTGGCATGTGGTAGCAAGCCCTCTCTGGACCCCTCTGAGCTGTGCTGGGAACTCCTGGGGGCTCCTGGAACCATGCGTCCTCAGAACCCAGGGGAAAGTAACTGCCAGCACCCCCAGTCATATGAGCAAACTGAGGCCCAAAGAGGTTGTGGCTGTGGTTCAAGGTCACACAGTAGGAGGCAGAGCCTGGATCCCCCAGCTGACTTCTCTTATATAGTTCAGAAAGGCAGAGTCGAGAGGGACCCTCTGCTCAGCCCTCCTCCCAGCGTGGGCCCCATGTACCCTGCGTGCTCCCGGCCTCCCAGGACCCTCCCTGGCTGTCCCCACCAGGAGCAACTCACCCTGTCTTGCCCAGTAACCATCCCCTGCTTATCCCGCTGGAATGGCCCTTCCTCAAGCAGCCTCTGTGCCTTCCCCAGACATTTCAACTACCTCTCGTTGGTTGTGACAGTCTGCTCTCGTTGTCACCATGATCTTGGGGACAGGAGGGGGTTCTGGCCTTGAAGACTTGGGGCACGTGAGGCAAAGCCTGCTCCTGCCTCCAGTGGACAAGGCCAGGCTTAGAAACAGAGGTGGATGAAGCTTCCTGAGACTCCACAGTGGCCACCCCTGTGCCATCCCATTTCATGTCCCTCCTCCAGCCCACTGTGACCTCAAACTCTGTGCACCTGAGGATGATTTTTAACTTCTGATTCCCCCGCCTCCACCTCCCTGAGGTAACAGGTGTGTATCACTGCACCTGGTTTATGGAGTGCTGGGGGTGGAACCCAGGACTTCGCTCACGCCAGTCACACTCTCAGGCAACTGAGCCACATCCTTAGCCCAAGCTGCTCCAATTATGGCCCCATTTTACATGTGGGAAAACTGAGGTTGGAAAAAAAGCTTATATAATTCAGAAGGGCAGAGTTGAGAGGAACCCTCTGCTCAGAGATTCCCTCCCCTATCCCCTTGCTCTTAGTGACTCCCGGGGGAGCAGAACACTCAGTTGAGTGCCCCCCGGCCCCCCAGGAGTGACACGGAAGACGTGCTTTCTGGTCCAGCTGAACTCTGGCCTGAACAGAGCCCTGGGCGCCCTCAGCGAGCGCACGTCGATTCACCTGCCTCTTCCTCAGCTCCAGGCCCAGGCATGTCCCGCCGTCCTCCACAGGCCACCCTGGGGCTACCGGGGCTATCAAGGAAGCATGGGGACACCTACTGCGCACCAGGTACTCACTAGGCAAAGGCCTCGATGGACAGCCTTATGGGGAGAAGCCAGGGCAGATAGGAAAGTGAGGCTTGTCCTCTCACAGGGCCGGGGGGGAGGGTGTCCAGAGCCGGGCTGCCCCGATCCTGCCGGGTGGGGGTACACTGACCTCCATCCCAGACCCCACCTCCTGCAAAACCCACTGCCAAGGTGAGTTCCAGAGGGGTTTACCTTCCCAGAAGTACCCACTCAGAGGGCCTCTTTGTAGGGCCAAGTGGCTGGACCCTCCTGTCCTCAGAGCCCCCTTCCAAGGTCTCTTTGCACGGGTTCCCCTGTGGGGACGCTCCCCCTCCTCATCCTGCCTCGGCCTTTCATGGCAGGAAAAGAAAAGACGAGAAAGAACTCCATGGCTCAGTTCAGAGATCCTGGGTTCTAAATAAGAGGAAGCCAGGCTCGGGGGTGGATCCAGGTGGCTCTTAGCAGAGTCGCTGGGAGGCAGGCAGGCGGTGAGGTCAGAGGAGGACGGACAGGCTGTGGGTGCCCTTTCCCCGCTCTGACCAAAGCAGGTCAAAGGCACAGCAGCTGGAGGCTCTGCACACCTCCCTGTTCTTCTTTCTCTTTTTCTCTGCTCACTAGGAAGCTCAGCCTGAAGCTCTGAGTGACAAGAGAAGGTTTCCTATCGCAGATGTGGCTGGCAGCGGGATCCATCCAGCTGCCTAGTTCAGAGTCCCTCTAAAATATCCAGCTCCCAGCTGGGCTAGAGTGGGCTCAGGGTCTACCAGGGCCAGAGACGGCAGTCTCAGGGGAGCTGGAGGTGTCAGGGAAGACTGAGGATGGGGCAGACCAGCCTGTACACCCCTTGACAGGCCTTAGCCTTGGCCACTGCTGCAAAACAAAGGCCTCCTGTTACCAGGACTTAGGGTCAAGCTAGAGCACCAGATGTTGCGTGTACAATCTCAGTATGTTTTGGGTTGGTTTCTGAGACAAGGTCCAGTGTAGCCCAGGCTGGACTCCAGCTCAATATATAGCCAAGGATGACCTTGAACTATTGTTGCTCTTATGTCCACCTCCTGAATATGGGGACCACAGATGTGCCCAACCATCCCTGGCAGGGATTTCTAAACCGACACCAACAGAGGGTTCTCTCTATTTTTGCTGACCGTGCTGTGCAGGCCTCCTCCATCAACCATCCCACTCTCCCAGCAAATTTAAGTGCTACCCCTCCCCCAGCCCGCCCCCAGCCCGCCCCCAGCCCGTCCCCAGGCCTCTCCCATTACCCTCCCTCATTCTTTCCTCTGAGATTATTTTAACCAATTACAAAAAAATCTGGTGGGTTGTGATTCAAACGTACTCCATTTATACACCATGACGGAGCTCTCAGTCTAGGGAAAGAACTTCTTTCTGTCCTTTCATTTTTATTTTATTTTGTGTACTTTGGGATAATTTAAAAATATTCTTCTGGGGAGTGGAGAGACGGCTCAGTGATTCAGAGAACCGGCTGCTCTTATAGAAGACCTGGGTTTGATTCCCAACACTCACATGGTGGCTAACAACCATCTGGAATTACAGCTCTGGGGAATCCAACACTTCTTCTGGCCTCCGAGGGGAATGCATGACACAGGTGCACTTACATACATGCAGGCGAAAATACTTGTACACATCAAATAAACATAATAAAGTTTTAAAAATATTCTTCTAAAATCTCTAGATTCTTTTTTAAGTGATAGGAAAATCCTAAGCTGTTGGACCACAGAGGATGGATAGCCTACACATATGGGCTGTGTTTGGCTGGGGCTTCCTAGGGCTTCCCAGGATTGGGCTGGCCTCCCCGTCCAAGGAGCCTGTTACTCAAAGATAACGTGTCCCAGGCAGGGAGATCTCCAGAGCCAGAAACCACAGGGCGGGCTGAGAACCAGGAAGGTTCCAGGCTTGACCACGCTGTGGGCAGTAGGTGCCCACTTCCCTCACAGCGGGCCAGATAAGGCAGGATGGCCTTCCTGCAGGGGCCCTGGCCAGCTTGCTCTTGGCAGTTAACCATTCAAAGCCGCCTGATGGACTGGCTTTCTGAAAAGCAAAGCAGACTTCAAAAGGAAGAAAACAGAACAACCACATGGTCAGGGACCTGCTCGAGCTGGCCTGCTTCAGAGCGGAGGGCAGGCCGGGGCCCCAGCGCTGTGGATCTCGAGCTCAGGGTGAACACAGTGACAGGTCCAGACGCAGAATTTATAAGGTGAATCCAGATGACATCGGTGTGGCGAGGATGGAAGGTGAGGAGTGAGGGGCTGGAGGGCTGGTCGTGTGGTTCAGCTGGTGGAGCACTTGCCTAGGTTACACGACGCCCCAGGTTCCCTCCCAGCGCCACATAAGCTGGGTGTGGTGGCACACGACTGCAACCCCGGCACTTCGGAAATGGAGGCAGAAGCAGTTCAGAGTCATCCTTGGCTACATAGTGAGTTGGAGGCTAACCTGGGCTATGTGGGACCCTCAAAGAATAAAAGATGGGCTGGAGGACCCAGGCAGGGCTTGGAGAGCTGGGGCCCCTCCACACAGGTCAGCCTCGGGCCTTACGGCCTCTTTCCCCTCTCTGTAACGCTGTCTGTTCTGGTGAACATCTCTCTTAGCTGATGGTTCGCAGTTTTGGGGAACAGTTGGTTCGGGTGGAGTCATGGGGGTGGGAAAGGGACACACAGTTGTTTCCACACAGTGGAGAGTGTCCGGGTTTGTTCACAGTTGGCGACATCCTTGTCCTCACCTGCTGTGGACAGGCACTCTGAGTGCTCGTACCTGCACAGCCCCTTCTCAGACAGTGGGCCATGGGCGCCAAGTGGGGCAGCCCCACCAGCGCCCCCGTGACAACCTGTGATGCTGCAGGGAGGCGACAGACGGGAACTTGGGGCAGGACACATCTGGAACCTTCTGCCGCTGGCTAACCTGAAAATCCTGTTGGTTTTTCCTACGCTTTTTGAGAATGCCATTCAACCTTGAATTGGCTCTGTGACGTGAGTGTCGTGCGAGAGGCTGCCAACCCCACTTCCTGCCCTGGTCTTCACACACACTCTATTATCCACACACAGCCAGAGGGATCCTGCGGGAACCTGTCGGAGCACATCCCTCCAGCTCAAAATCCCCACTCATGGTGCAAGCCACACCCCACCATGACCTCTTCCATCTCTCACACAAATCATACAGGTCTTTCCGAGCTCTCTCTGCCTCAGGGCCTTTGTGCTTGCCACTGTGGTATTTTATAACAATAGCTTCTTTTTTATTTTGTATCTTTATGTTGTGTGTACATGATGTATGTTTTGTGTATGTTTGTAGGGATGTATGCCACAGTGTGTGTGTGTGTGTGTGTGTGTGTGTGTGTGTGTGTGTGTATACACATGTGTAGAGGTCAGAAGACAGTCTTAGGTGTGGGTCCCCCCTTCCAGTTTGTTTGAGGCAGGTCTTTTGTGGTTTACCTCTGTGACTGCCAGGCTGGTTAGCTCATGGGCTTCTTCGGATACTCCCATCTCGCTGTGGGAGTGCTAGGATTATGGGCTTTACCTGGCTTCTGAGGAGTTGAACACAGGTCCCCGTGCTCATGTGGTAAGTATTTCACTCATCTTCCTAGCCCTGAGCCATCATCTCTCCAGACTGAGCCATTTCCCCAGCCCACAATACCTTCTTACTAGAAACTGGCCCCGGGTCCCACCCTAACAGCACATGGCTTTCCTCTAGGCGGTTCGTCCTGCTTTATTTCTCTTCTCCACACTTTATTACATTGCACATTTCGTGTCTGTCTGTCACCTTTGGATCCAAGTCCCTATGTCCCTGTGTGCTTGCTGGCACGTAGCATGCAGGCAATCGTGTCTTGTCATCTGGGGTGAATGGAGCCCCATGGCACTGTCTTCTTTGGAGCTCAAGGTTCAGCTCTGGCCTCGAGAGCAACCAGGATCGTGACGGATCATGAGGGCTGAGGACATCAGTCAATTTAGGAGGGGTCACTGTGCATCCTGTGAGAGGCTGCACACTGGACACAGGGAGGTGGGGGTTCAGGAAGTAGATCCATAATACTCCAGTGGACTGGGCCACAGGCCTGGCCAAGGTCATTACCAGCATCCATAGAAGTGTGCAGGACCGTAGAGATGAGGTTGTGGTGGCATCTGGTGTCAGGACCCGGCAGCCCCGTAGACAAAGTGCTCGTCACTGGAACACGGGAAAAGGCTGCGGTAATGCTGAGCTGAGAGTGGGTGGCCAGAGCCAGAGAAAGATGTGGGTTTCTGTGGAGCATCCAGGTGGCACATCAGGTTGCACTGGCCTCAGCGAGGGTGGGGCTTGCAGACAGACCTGAGGCCTGGTAGAGCTGTGGTAGCTGAATGCTGGAGGGAGAGGAGGTAGCGGAGAACACATGATGAGAAAATCGGGCCAGGACAGACCTCAGGGACCCCAGTGACTGAGAGTACAAGGAGGGAGTGCAGGTGTGTGGCTGGAGAGAAGCCAGGGACAGAAGATGTCACCAAGGCCAAGGTCCCTCCACTGAAGGGGACAGTGGTGTCACATGGTCACGCGTGACCAAGTGTCAGCCTAACACCAGGCTTTGGGAGAGCTGTTTCTTCTCAGTTCTGCCTCTGCCTCACAGCAGACAACAGGGTCCCAGGAGACAGATGAGAGGCGTGTGGGGCACAGGCAGCCCTTGGCCTCGGACCGAGCAGGAAGCGGATGAACACGCTGAGGTCACCGTCGAGCCCACGCTGCCTGCTTAGGGCCACATCTTGCAGTCAGAGGTGAAACACACACACGGGAAAAATGGAGTCGGCATGGTGTGTGTTTGCTGGGGGAGGGGAGGCAGAGTCCATCCCACGTGGCATGCCCTGCGGTGGCCCAGCTGCAGCCTGCTTAGCACTGTGCCTGGAAGGGGACAGCCTCTCCTGTTGAGGAACATGCACTCCCGGTTTAAGGATCGGGCAGTCAAGTGTCAGGATAAACTCACAGGAGGGGGTGGGGAAGAAAGAAAAAGTCTTCCAGGCCTGCTTTGAGCAGCTCTTCTGACAGCCCTTGGGCCACTTGGTCCTCCTACTCAGGCCCCCTTGGCACCTGCCCTCCGGAGGTCTTTGATTTGAACGGCTGAGAGCCACAAGAGGCTCTCGAGCTCCTGCTCTCACAGTTGTTGATGGCTGTGGTCCAGGGGGACCTGGGAAGGCTTCCCGACAGGAAGAGAGTGTGGGAAGCTAAGTCCTCCTCCTGCCTAGGAGCAGGGGCTGAGAGGTGGGCCAATGGCTGAGGTGCCACCCGGACCGTCCCTGAGAAGAGTGCGATGGCTGAGCCAAAGCGTGACAGACAGAGCCGCTGGCGTATCCCACTTACCCGTCCACCTGTGTCCTGTCTCGGGACAGTAGCACCCATGCTGGCACCCAGTGTCTGTGTCCCTCACAGTCCTCCAAGCTTGGCGGGTCAGACACATGGCTCCTTCATGACAAAGCCACTTAGAGCTGGGTTTTCCCACTCCCGGACTTGAAGGCCTCCAAGAGCAGTGGAGAGTTCTGTGGTGAGCTGGCTTCAGAGAAACTGAGTCACAGCCACGCCCAGGCTTGAGGGGTCTGGAGAAGGTTCCGCTCCCACTGCTGCCGCTCTGCTGAGTGTCGTCCGCCAGAACACGGGGTCCTGGCCTAAATGGGTGGACCTGGCTCTACTCCTGCTTCCTGTGAGGGGTCCTGACTCTTCTACACGCTTGTCTTTCTGGAAGGTTCAGGGAGGAAGAAGCAGGACTCAAAGCACACACAGAACTGGACTCGAACCCAGGGCTGCTCAGCTCTGAGATGAGTTTGTCTTTCTGTTCTGAGCCTGTTCCCTCATCCGTGGAGTGATGAGATTACCCAAGATCATAGCTTTTCAAAAATTCCATCTCAAAGTAGGCCAAGCCTGTCCTGGCTGAGACATCACCCCGCATCTACAGAAGAGACAGGCAGAGTGGCTCTTAGGGTTTCAGGGGAGCACCAACAGCTGTCTCAAGGCCATTTGAAACTCAGAGTCCGGGGAGGACATCACCTGCCTTCCAGACATCGTGTGCACAGACTGCTGTGCACAGGCTGAGCAAGGAGCCAGCACCCACACAGCGTGTGGGCACAAAGAAAGCTCTGTAGCTGCCTCTGCCGGTTCTGCCCACCCTGAGGCCCCAAAGCTCACTGCCAGGCCAGGGAACTCTGGGCATCACCAGAGGCAGTTTCCCCCAAGAAGCATCAATATTTGCACACACACACACGCACACACACAGCATCTAGCCTCTGTGTTTGCAGCCTGGCTTTCTCAGTCAATACTACATCTTGCGGATGCTGAATCAGCACAGACTGGCCTCTTCGTCCCCAAAAGGACGGAAGCACCATTTTGCTTAGACTATGGGGAAAGCCCTGTTCTCTACTCTTTGCCCATGACCGGGGTTTTGCTGTGTCAAAGCGAGCAGGTGACAGCCCTTGGAGGACAGGAGACACACCTAGCTGTCCACATGGCCATTATGCTCGCCCCCCACCCCACTCTGCCTTCCTCTCTTCTCCCATCTTTCCCGGGCCCCCCCTTGCTTTTACCGTCTTTCTAAACAATTTTTTGCTGCTTTGCATTTTTCAAATCTTTCCTCTGTGAGCACGTTCTGTTTGTGTCATTCCCGAGTATGTTTGCAGGCCCAGTGCTCAGCCCCAGCCAAGTTAGATAAACAGCCTCACGCATAACAGAATCAGAACTTCCGCCTCCACCACCCAGGCCTGTTTGCCAGGAGGCTTCGTTTCTGGGCAGTGATGGGCCAAGGCCCAGCCCCTGGCAGCACAGATCCCGCTCGATCTGGTCAGAAGTTGGATTATTCCCCCTTCTCAAGGAAGAGGCGGGGAGCCTCCTCTACCTCGTTGTTCCCCAGCTCTCTGTCCACAACTTCTGCCGCAGGGCCTTGCCCAGGCACCCAACCGCTTAGACGCCTTTGCTTCCAAAGGCCCAGGACTAGTCTGAGCAGCTGAGGTGTCTGGCTGAAAAGTAAGAGGACGCCTCTCTTGGTGCCAGCCTGTCCTGGAAGAAGCCGAGAGCCAGTGTCCCCCACTTCCTGTCCGTCGGTGGCCTCCAGTGCTGACCGTGACCCTGGTTCTCTGTGTCAGCATGTGGGGCTTGCTCCTCCCAGGAGGCTTGGAGGTTCGCAGCCATGGGGTGGGCTTTCCTCACTGACCTCCCTTCAGGGTCTCTGGGGCATTTCCACCTTTGCTCCCAGATTCCTAGGAGGTGGGGACTGACTCTACGGCCGCCTTAGGCAGATCAGCACCCAGCACCGGGCCAGCATTCAGAGGAAGGCAGTGGGATGAGGGACGAAGGAAGGAACGAACAAAGAAGTCGTCAGAGGCAGAGGCAGGATTCGAACCCGGGTCCCCTTCTCAAGGCAGTCTTCGTATCCACTAGTAAGAAAGGAAAGTTCTGGGTCCGCTGACTGGTGTCAAGGCCTGTCTCTGTAGGAAGCCTTCATCCCTGGGACAGGACAGGACAGGTGTCCGGAGGAAGACTCCACGCAGGGAGGGCCTGGCCACCCTCCCCCCACCAGGGCTGCTCACTCCAGCTTTGGATTTTCTGTGGGGCCCCGGAGAGCTCCCCCTTCTCAGTCTAGTTTTTATTTTTAGCGTGGAGCTGGGCAGAGCCTTCTCCCTAGGAAAAGCCCTAAGGCCGAGAAAGGCGTTTTGAAACCGAGTGGGAAACTAGGTCAGGCCGGCAGCTGGCCAGGCTCCAGACGATAAGGCCGGGAAGTTTAATAACGTGAGCGGCCGATCCATGACATAACTGAGAGGAAATGGCAATTAAGGGGCCGTTGTGCAAGCAGACAAGAGCCTCCTTCGCAGCTCATAAAGAGGAGGAGGAGGTGGCCGGTCTCGGGGCTGCTGGGGCCGCTTTGAGAGTTAGCCATCTCTTCGCCGCTGTGGCACCCATCTCTCCCCCGTCCCTCCAGACTCGGGGGACCTGGAGGGACCCCAAAGGCAGGGTGAACTCCTCGAGCCAGCCTGGCTCCGTGTGGACTGCTTTGAGGGTTGGGAGCCTTCCTGGCGGGTGGCTGGGAACTGCTGGGCTGGTGACAGTGCCCTTGTCAAAATAGAAAGTGGCTTTGCTTGGCAGGTGAACTGAATGACAAACATGCTGGCTTTCTGTCTACCTCCCATACTCGAGTTCTTGTGGATTTTCAGCTTCTCCTTTTTTTTTTTTTATGTCTCTGCTGTTTGATCTTTTCACATCGTTTGTTCTATAATCCATGGTTTGATTTGTTTTTTTTTTTAACTATTAAATCTGCATTGACCTTGTCTCCTCCTTGAACTACCAGGCCTGGGTTCACCACAGGACCTTTGCACTTGCTATGCCCCTGGCTGGAATGCTCTTCCCTTAGTATCCAAGTGGTGATCCTACCGCCTTCCACTCAGGTGTCATTTTCCCATTAAAACCTTGACTAGTCACAGTGGCCCTGATTTTCTCAACCCACTTCTCCAGATTTGTTTTGATCTGCACCACATTCCCAAACTCCCAGGCTTCACTGTGGCCCCGCTAGCACCTGCGTCCTGGCAGAGGGATTTCTGTCCATCTCGTTCTAGGCTGCAGCCCTGGCACCAGGAACTTTGAGGTAAGTACCGGTGAGTGAGTGCATGAATGAAGGAGCAAACGAGGGAAGGAATGAATGAACGTGTGTTAGCAGTGAGTAAATGGACTAGTGAGTGAGCGAGGGACAGAGCAGCCCACGCGCCAGTAGACGGTCACCGGCACCATTGACCGAATCAAGAGCAGGCCTAGCTGGTCTCATCCGGAATGGCTCAGCTACCCTGGGGTCGAGCCCTCTTAGAAGCTGCTGGCTTGGCAGAACGGGGGTCTCTGGGATATGGGCAGCCCACCGGTCACCTGATCTGCCTGTCTCCGGTCTGTGCGCTGCTCTGCGATTGGCTCCTCCCGCTGCGCAGGCCTGTCCGGTGCTCCTGGGATCCTCGCCTGCGGGTGCTGTGCTGTCTGGCTCTGGCCTTCCGGGCAGGATCGAGCTCCGCAGAACCGCTGACGGTGGGTGCACGTACAGACCCCAGACCCCTGTTCTCACGGGGAACTCCAAACTCTGACACACACACGCACACGACATTAAACAAACACACCCAGTTTGTCACAAACACGTCTAGACATACAAGAGCTCATGCCTAGACATGTCAGCACACTCAGCCATCCACATCACCCTACCTGACACGCACGGCACACAAGCTCACGCACCTCCGCCTCCTCCCACGTGCGGCACAGTCCGGAGGCACAGAGCCCCCACCCCCACCCCGGCCGTGCCCCTGGGATGCTGCCGACCCGCTACAGGTCACTGCCCACGAGCAGTCCTGGGCAGGGGGACACGACCCACGCTAACTCTTCTGTGCCCTCGACCTGACCTGCGCAGTCAGCCCGGCTCACCAGCGGCAGCTGGGTGCCCACATCAGCCCTGACTGGGCTGCCTCGGGCCGTGTCTGCTGGCCCTGCCGTGGTACCCACTTCCTTCCATCGTGGGCGGCCGCCCTGCTCACATCAGCCCATTTAGGCTGCCCGGCACCTCAGAGGAAGAAAGTTCTCTGTCCCCCATGGGCCCCAGGCATTGTGAGCCAATCCCCTTGCCCACCCTCGGGTGCACAGCTGAGAAGGGACCGGCTATTGGAAAGGTCAGCAGGGGAGCCTGGGCCTGGTGCTCTTTTGAATGTGCCAGGGACTGTCACCTCCATCCTCAGACAGTCAGGCTGGGGAGCCCCAGACAGACTGCGCCCTTGCCCCAGATGCCTGCCCTCATGGTGGTTGGTGGGGTTGTCTTGCCTCTGGAAGCCCCGATATCCAGGCCCTCTATGCTCTCCACTTCTGTCAGGTTGTGCCATCAGCCCCACTGGACAGCAAGAAGACTGAGACAAGAGCTGGGGTAGCCAAGCAAGAGCTACAGCCTGCACTTATTAGGCACCTACTAAGTTCCTGGGACTTCCCACAAACTGAGAGTTCAGGCCTCAGCATCCCATGTCATCTCCTTCCACTACTGGGGAAACAGAGGAACGTGGAGGGCAAGCCCGACCTCAGGGCCACATGGCTAGAGAGGAGAATGTCCAGTCTGGCTAGTAGTCTACAGTGACACCTTCCCCACACCACTGCGTCTCCTGGGCATCCCACTTCCTCCTGGGAGCCCCACACTGGTCCGGTCAGTAGAGCATCTAGAGCCAGCAGCAGGGTGCAGGGAGCTGAGACAAAGGACAGGGGTCCACAGGGTCGGCACTCAGGCTCAGGTCCATGTGTCGGTGAGTCCACACTGGGAATGTTCAGACTAGTCTCCTTTTTGTGGTTTTCACACAATATAATTTGATGGTGGTTTAGATCCCTCATCTAATAAATTTAATGTAATATATATATATATATATATGTATGTATGTATGTATGTATACAGCCTATAGGGTCTAATTTGTGTCCGCAAATGTCCCTCAGCACGGGTCCATCCACTGGAGCCTGGTCAGCCTACCAAGAGTCCCATCCATCTCCTCCCAGCAGCCGTCAGCTGCTAAAAGTCCCTTAGGTTTGTTGGGATTTCTTACCCACGTCCCCATGTCTGTGCTGGGATTTTGTCTGATTCGAGCTCGCACAGTGTGAGCTCATATGTGCGACTGGCCAGCTGTCTGGACAACTCTGTGTCCTTGTGGTCGCCCACCCCCTCTGGCTCTTACGATCGTTCCTCCTCGTCCACAGTGCTCCCTGAGCCCTGGGAGGCAGAGGTCTGAAACAGGACTCTCATTTATGGATAAGTACTCTGAGGCATCTTGTTCTCCCACATTGATCGATTGTGGGTTTCGATGTTAACCAGCGTCTGCTGCATAAGGAAGCTCCTCTGGGGAGAGCTCAGAGATGCATCCAGTCTATGTGTAGAGGCCGCATTGAAGACGTGTCACTTCGGGTTAAGTGTCTCACGGACACTGTCTGACCAGCTGTGGAACACTGTATTCATCTCTATCTGTTGCAAAAAGAAGCTGCTTTGTTGAGTGGGGAGAGGCGCACTTGTCCAGCTAGTCAGGTGTTCTCCAGGAGCCTCAGCAGGAAGCCAGGCGGGTCATTTAAGCACTCCAAGAGTCCTGTTTTTCACCTGTACAGAGGGTGGCAATGATCACGAGGCCGGGTTGCCATCTGATGTTTATTGTACTTTGTCACCTGCCAGGGCTGCTGAGCTTCACACAACCTCAGGACCTTTGCACAGGCCGATCCCTCTACCTAGACCCTTTCCAGAAGTAACCATCACCCTTGCTGGTCTCGGCCCATTGCAACTGCAGCCAGGGGCTTCCTGGAGCCCCCTTCACAGTTCTGCGGCCCTCCTCGTGGGTGCTGCTCCACATCACCCGATCACCTCACGTGGGCAGGCAGCCTCTTATCCATGCCAGATCTCAGCATGGCTCCCTACCACACCCCTAGGGCAGGGCGGTTGCAGGCGCCCCATTGCGGCCTGCACGGTGGCCTGCACCTGATCACTATGAGCAGAATGGGCACAAGGAAGGGTCCCGGCCACCCCGGGTCACCCGGGAGAATGACAGAGCCGGGCTCTGACTCCAGGGCCTGTCCTTCACCCGCTGTGGTCTGGGTGCACCTGCAGAATAATGGGTGTCATAGTCCATCTTCACACCAAGAGTCCCCTCCCCTCCCCGCCCTCCGAGAGGCAGTGGTCCTGCAGCAGGAGGTGACTCATCGGCCTGTGGTAACAGGTGACATTCCTCCCTCTCCTCCCCAGGACTTTAGCCGGAGATAAACGGTGGAGATAAACTCTGCTCCTGGGAAGAGGACACACAGGAAGGACAGGGTCAGGCCACCACTCTGGGGGTGGGGCGTTGCATGTTGGGACTGGAGGGCAGGGACTGGAGGACAGGGACTAACTGCCCACGAGGCCGACTGTACTGACACAGCCTCTCTTCCCGGCTGGTGCGTCCCTCTGAAGCCAGCAGCCCGGCTCACCCTCAGTTGCTCAGATATCCTCACGATGCCCTTGGCATGTGAGCCTGGGTCGGAAGGGACAAAGGCCAGTTGGGAGGGACATCCAGAAAGTCGCGTCCAGCAGGGAGCTGGACTGGCGTGGATTTCAACTTAACTGTGGGACCTGGAGAAATGGCTCAGTGGTGAAGGTGCTTTCCCAGAGGACCCAGGTTCAGTTCTCAGCACCCACGTGGCAGCTGACAACCATCTGTAACTCCAGCTCCAGGGGCTCTGAGACCCTCTGCTGGCCCCTGTGAGCACCTGCACCCTGTGGTGTCCATAAGCTCACACAGGCGTACGTGCATGTGTGTGCGCACACACACAATTTTTTAAAATAAAGAAATCTGTTTTAAAAGATTTTTTATGTGTATGAGTATGTTACCTGCCTATGTGTATGAGAACCACATGCATGTAAGGCCCTCAGAGCCCAGCGGAAGGTGTCAGATCCCCTGGAACTGGAGTTACGGGTGCTTGTTAGCTGCGATGTGGGTGCTGGGAACCAAACCTGTGTCCTCCGCAAGGGTAGTCAGTATCCTTTACTGCTAAACCATCTAGCCCCCCAAATAAATCTTTAAAGCCAGGTGTGGCAGCACATGCCTTTAATACTAAACTTGGGAGGCAGAAGCAGGCAGATCTCCATGAGTTCAAGGCCAGCCTGGTCTTCATAGTGAGTTCCAGGCTAGTTGGGGCTATAAGAAGACCCTGTCTCAAAAAGACCAAAAAAATAAACAAATAAGTAAATCCTTAAAAATCTTTTTTACGAAATCTTTAGCTGTATACCTCACTTATACGGGGTTCTGCCTGGAGGGCCCGCGACACAGACGTAGGTGTCTGTGATGTGGTTAAGGACAGCATTGGGCTGTAAGGAAAAAACAACAGGCACCAGTGGCTTATGCAGACACTCACGACTCTCTGGTCTAAAGAGGTCTGTTGGGGGGGACATTCTCGGGGTGTCACCAGTGACCAGCTTCCCCGTCTGGTGTGTGCGCACAGGGCTGCGGTGAGAGCGACCACCTCAAGTATCATGTGGCTTCCTCAGAGCCCTAAAATGTTTCCACTCTGCCCTCCCAACAGCCACTGGAGTCACTCTCGTGGCTGGGGAGGCGATGGTTTCAAAATGGGGGTCTCACGCTGGGAGAGGTAGCTACCTGGGGCTTGCCACCCGGCTCTGCAGCTGGCTTCTGGGTCACCCGATGGCATGAATCTGGAGCTGGACTACATCACTAGTTCAAGCCACCTTGCAGGGGTCTCCAGGCATGGTCCCTGGAAAGTCAGATTTTTCTTCCCACCAAAATCTCTCTGTTGAAATCTCACCCCGAGGACCCCTTCCATATGGGCCCAGCGCCTTTCTACACACCAGTGGCCCTGTCCCATCATGAGATCGCAGTGGACCCTGTTATGACATTTCCCTAGCCGCTCTTGACTCTCTGGCCACTGTGTTCTCTCATCATTTGTTTCATTTTCTGGCTTTATTGGCCCTTTTCTGTTTGCAATAAAAACCGCTTTCAAACCTCAGCTCCACTGAAGTCTAACTTCACCATATCCAAGGCAGCCTTTGAAACTTTGTCCTACGGCCATCCCCATCCAGCTCCTTGCTGTGAGGGTCTGTGGGTTCCCCACGGTCTCCACCAACTAGATGCCAGGAGCAGTCCCCTTGCCCATCACAAGACCCACTGACATCTGTGAACATCACTGAGCATGTCCCGGGAAGCAGAGTCACTGAGCTGAGGGGCTGTGAGTGACAGATGTGACACACAGGACATCAAGGACAAGTTCAAAATTCTTTTCCTTGAAGTCTGGTATTCCTTCTGGTCTGAGATCTGACCTCGAACCCAAGCCCCACTCGTGAGTCTCATTGTGCGCTCAGAGTGGCTTCATTTCTTTGAGCCTCAGTTTTGCTCAGCTGTAAAATGGCGGCGGGGGGGTGATGGTTCTAACTAGGCAGGGTCATCAGCAGACACACCGAAAGAATTCCTCACTGTGACCCAGTCCCTCTGTGTCCAGTGTTCAGAGTCAGTCGGTCCAGCCAAGCACCCTTGGTGCCGCAATCAGGGTCTTTCTGGGCTCCAGAACCAGTGACGACAGAGCCAGACAGGCCGCTCACCTCACAGCAGCATAGGGTAAAGAACCCGGAAGGAGTGGACAGCAGTGACCGACGTCCTGCCACCCATCCCCGGCAGACCGGCTGAGATCACCCGGAACCAGGAGATACCTGGGTGGGCTGTGGATGTCTGGATTGCTTGGAGAACAGACTGGTGCTGCCGGGCAGGGGACCTGGCTGGGCACCCGGCACGGGGACGGCAGTGTGGCCAAGAGGCGGAGTGGGACCCGCGCGGAGCCCTCGGCAGGGCAGGAGCGCCTCGCTCAGGGCCAGCCGGGCACCGCCAGGCCGGGCGGGAAGTACGTGGGCCCTCTGAGGCCGACTCCCTCTGCCCAAGGACTCTGCCCCATCGCCAGCTGCTGTGGCTCTGCAGTGTCAGGGTGCTGCTGGTGGCTGAGCCTGGTTGCCCCTGGCCACCTGCACCAGACTGCGAGTGTAAGGTGTTCACAGGCACCAGAAAATACATGTGGAGGCTACTCGGAACCTGCCTCAGCTCCCCTGCCCTGGACTTCTGTAAATAGAAGCGATCACTGTTTCTCTTCCTCCTGGCTGGGATGAAGGTGAGATGGAGGAGCCACAGCAGCCATGCTGAACCTGAGGGGGCTATGGGCTGAGGATAGCACAAAAAATAGTTTCCGGAACTCTTTTGATAGCTGCGAGGCACACAGCTGAGGCCAGGGACAAAGAGAGCACAGGGCTTTTGGGGTGCCTAAAGGAGCTGAGGGGGGCTGCATGTCGGGAGTCAGGGCAAGTGAGCTGGGCTGGGAGAGGTGCCATCACCACCAGCTGCCTGGAAAAGCACTAAAGCCCTTGGACTTTTCCTTGGGGGAAAAGAAGTCCATGGAGACCAGGCTGGAGGGTGTGCAGTTGGGTTTACCTCTTGGAAAGATTGTTCACCCTACAGGGTGGCAGCTGATCCGTCTATTTCCTTCCTTCCTTCCTTCCTTCCTTCCTTCCTTCCTTCCTTCCTTCCTTCCTTCCTTTCTTTTTTGAGGCAATGTCTCATGTAGCCCAGGCTGGCCCCCAAACTGTCTGTGAAGTCAAGGATGATCTTGAACTTCTGATTCTCCTGGGGTGACACACACCACCACATCTGGTTGATGCAGTGCTGAGGATCAAACCCAGGACTTCCTGAATGCTCAACAGGCACTCTACCAACCCATCCCCAGCCTGCTTCTAGTCATTATTTCAGAAAGACAAAAAGACTGACTCCTTCCCTCTGTCCCCGACCCCAGCACCCGGGTCAGCACCACCCAGGCTGACCCTGGCGGAGTCTGCAGCTTGGTGAGCAGAGCTGTGTGTTCACACAGACCAGAGCAACCGAGAGAGGCGACGAGGCCATGAGTGGCTGCGGGGTCTGAAGCAAACGGAGGCAGTGGAGCTTCCCTGAGGCCGGCAGAGGGACCGCCGGGCAGAGGGACCGCCGGGCAGCCCTGGCCATGGGAGGCCGGAACAGCAGAGGTCTCCTGCTGCAGCCCCAGGTACTGTTATGTGACACCCAGGTGGGGAGGGCGTCTGGGAGGGCATGAGGCCGGGCGGGCTGGGCCGGGCTGGAGCCTGGTGCACAGAGGGGCTCTCTGGCCCTTGGCAGACGTCCCCCATGTGGAGCATTACCCACCCGCGGTGGCGGGAGTGCACAGCACAGCCTGCAGGCAGCTGGACAGGCTGCAGAGTCCCTTTGGGCAACTCAGCCCTGGACTGTCTCAGGAGTCCTTAGGGGCTTGTCTGAGCTCGGGCAGGGAGGGGCCTCGTGAGCTGGTGGGTCTCAGGGACTTCCTGAAGCCTTTGAGTTGTTTACTTCCTGAACTTAAGGAACTCTTCAGTGCGGACTGTTTGACCTCTGTTTAAGAGATCCTGAATCTTAAGGAGTTCTCCTCGAAAATCCAATGTTTTATCTTGCAGGAATCCATTAAACAGGTTCCTAAAGTCTGCCCGGGGCTGTGCCCCTCCCAGCCCACCCCATGTCTGTTTTCCCTGCGGTGCAGGAAAGCAGGCTCCTCACTCCCAAACCAATGGCTGTGGGTATAACTTGTTGAAGACATCTCTCTTCCCATTGGTGACCGGTTGGAAATCAGCCCGTGATTTTAGCCAAAGGGAAGCAGAGTGTGAGGCCCATCAAAGGAGACTCATGCGAGGAAATGCCCACCCTCATCTTTGCTGGGCGTTCTTTGTGATGCCTAGAGCTACAACAGCCGTCTTGAAACCATAAGGACAAACATCCAGAACAAGTCAAGTCGGAGAGCAGGGAAGACGGGAAGAACGGGAGACCTTGGTGATGTCATCACACCCCAGAACTGAAGGCTCCTGTCAGGTGAAATTACAAACACCAGTCCTTCAGAGAGAGCACTTCCAGTCGGGGACTCTGTCCTGAACACTCTGTGAACCTGAAAGGTCAAGACCCTGAACGGTGGTAGGATTTTCCCAAGGTCAGTGGGGTGGGGACCTAGGGTTTCAGGACGGTGAGGTTGAAGGCACAGCCTCTTTTTAAAAGTCTTAACACATTTTTAGCACGAGGCCATAACCCTGTTTTTATTTTTCCCTGGAAAACTGTCATTACGGCTGGTGGGAAACGCGGAGTGGGCTGGAGGCTTTGTGTGCAGTTAATGGCTTTGATTACATGTTCGGGCTCCTCTGTTCTGAGAAGGGCCGCCATTGGCCGCACAGTATAATCAAATCATTTCTTATGTAAACAGTGCCCGGCCCAGAGCCAGCCAAAAGGTGAAAATGAAACTCCCAGCTGGGAAGGCATCTACCGTCAGCGGGAAGAGAGGGTTACTGACCCAGGGTGGGCAGAGGCTGGGTGCACACCGGGCAGGAACGGGGTGACGCTAAACAGCCTGTGACCACAGCCATTTTCTGGATGCACGGGAAATGCTCCAGGGGACTTTGGAAACTCAGGAACAAAAGGAAGGAAGAAAGAAAGGGAGGAAGGAAGGAAGGAAGAGAGAGAGAGAGAAGGGACCAAAGAGAGAGAAATTAGTGACTATGGAACTGTCAGAAAGGGTTCACATTCTTAATATAGAAAGAGTTCTTGCAAAACAATAACAGAAGCTAAACAGAAAATCAGCTAGTCACCAAGGAAAAGCTGCCAACATCTGTGGACAAGTTTTGCCCTGACAGTAATCAAAGAAATGCAAATAAAAGCTAATGATGTCATTTTCCACCTATCAGATTGCCACACTTTCGTACACACCCACAGGCACACAGGCATGCTCCAAACTGGGAAGATGAAGAATTTCTAAGCACCCTGGAAATTCTGGGGGCGTTTGGAAGAAAGCAACTTTGGTGTAAGATCCAACATACAACAGGCCACAGATCCTCTCAGGACAAGAGTGCTCAATGCAGCCTCATTCATAAAACTAAAGCATCGAGGGGTCTGAAATTCTCAGTTATGGGGTGTCATTATGTAAACAATGGTGTATAAAGATGCGAAGCTGGTGCTAACCCAGAAGGCAGTGGTGCTAAACAGCTTTAATCCTGCACTGGAAAGGCTGAGGCAGGAGGACGTCCCTTAGTGTGGACGGTGGCCTGGACGTGGAAGTCAAATAAAGGAGAAGTCTTTCCTTCCCTAATTTGATTCTAGTCCAAGTGTTTTATCTGGGATGGCACTTGGGTCATCAGGCTTGCATGGCAAGTCCCTCCACCCACTGAGCCCCCCACTGGCGCCCCAGTGTGATCCTGACATTTCTTTTTGTTGTTGTGTTCTGTTTGTTTGTTTGTGTTGGCCCTGTAGCCCTAACTGACCTAGAACTTACAACGTAGACCAGGCTGGCCTCCATCTCACAGAGATCCACCTGCCTCTGCCTCCTGAGTACGGAATTAAAGGTGTGTGCTCACACTCCTGGCTCTTTTTTGTTTCGATGTAGGGTACTGAAGTATTTTGGAGGCTGGCCTGGAAGTCTTGGCAATCCATCTGCCTCAGCTTCTGGGATGAGAGGCAGATACCATGGTGCCTGGCAGGTGTTCACAGATCTGTAGGTCTAGTGTTTCGGCTCCAGGGAATCTGGGGTCAGTTGGGTCACTTTCAGCCTTGGGAAATGTTCCGAGCCCGGAAGGGTGGTTGAGGCCAAGTCTCTACCCGCCAGATGCCAGGGGCACCCCGCCCCCGGCATAACCCCAAATGTCCCAGACACCGCCGTGCGCTCCATGGGATAGGAGCCGCTGTTTTAAATGCTTCTCTGCATTATTGGAATACTTTCACAACAAATGTGTATTGTTACCATAATCAGAAAAACAAACACTTTTAGGGAAATATTTGGCAAAGTTATGTGTGGCTTAGAATCCCTGGGGGAGATCTGTGGCCATCCTGCCTTCAACTAGATGTTCTAGAAAGACCTCAGGCTTTGACCAATGTCCCCTGGGCTGCCTTTGCTCAGATAACACCCCTCCCCCTGGACTCTGATGCTGCGAACCCTGGAGCCCGTGCTTTGAGCACCTCGCCTCTTGGTGACTACGCACCCCGGCTCCCACAGCCGCTGCCATCCTGGCCTCACAGCTAAGCTGCTTTTCTAACTCTCCCCCTCTGGCTGCAGCTGACAGTTGGACAGACAGAAGCCAGTTCTGTCCATGCATGCGGACAGAGGAGCTGTGGGCTTTGGAACGTGCCTTTGAGTTCCTACCAACCATTCACTGCTCTCTGTAGTCTGAATGGTGAGAGGCCTGGCATCACCACGCTCAGTTTAACACCACGATGAAAGCCGGTTGAGGAAAAGTCCAGCCGAGAGCAGCAAGCAGAGCCAGGGAACCGGAAGACCCTGAATCAAGCAGAGCCAGAGCTCACCCAGGGCCGGGCTTCTGTGCAGGAAGCCAGTAAACCCCTTCATATTTTAAGTTACTTTGAACTGAGTTTCTTTTCTTTGTCCACCCTGGAGATGGAACCCAGGCCTTGTGTGTGCGGGGCAGGCACTCTGCCACCAGTCAGAGCCTAACACTTGTAAACTGCTAATAGGTGTGAGTGCTTTGGAAAGATCAAGGGAGGCTTCCTGGAGGAGGCAGCACTGGCTGTGAGAACAGAGCTGATGAGCTCCCCAGGGAGTACAAATGCCTATACAAAGGCCCTGGGGCCCAGAGGTATGCAACCTGATAGAAAGGAGCCCAAGCCACAAATCTGCAGTTCAGCTTTATTATTCCCGTGTTACAGTCAGGAAATGAGACCCAGAGATACCTAGTGACCCCTTCAAAAACACACAGCCAGAGATATTTTTTTAAAGTGGGGCAGGGCAGGGGAACTGGAGAGATGGCTCAGGGGTTAAGAGTACTGACTGCTCTTGCAGAGGACCTGGGTTCAATTTCCAGCACCCACATGGAAGCTAACAACCATCCATGACTCCAGTTCCAAGGGATCAGACGCCCTCTTCTGTCCTCCACAAGTACTGCACAACATGTGCATACATACACGCAGGTATAATGTTCATACACATAAAATAAGCATAAACAATTTTTTTAAAGAAAACCACACAGCCAGTCTGCAGCAGGTGGTACTTGATCTGACATGCCCGCCACGCCCCAACCAGCCCCTCACAGTCCAGCAGTAGCTCTGTCAAGGGGACATTTTTCTGCTAGGCTAGGTGACAGTTTCTATTGTTGAGATGTGGTGATGAGATACGGCCCAGCAGCAGGGCGATGACCAAGGACTTGGCGACCCGCATAGAGGCTCAGGCTGGAGCAGCGGTCAGGAGGCCACAGGACGGAGACTATGCATCTTCCGTCGCCTGTAGCCCAGGATGCCTGGAGGTCAGAAGAGGACAGAGCCACAAACATCTTGAGACCCTCCAGCCCAGTCCAGCAGCTCCATGCTGGGCTCCTGCACAGGGCACCAAAGCAATGTGTCCTTCACAGAAACGGGAGAACGGGCCTGCAGAAGGACGCAGACTTTTGGCTTTCCAGTCACCAGCAAACACTGCTGCTTCAGGTGGGTTCAAACGTCACAGCCATACTTGAATGTTCCTACACCCAGCTCCCAGGGGCTGGCTGCACGCAGGTCCCACACACTGCCAGCCAGAGACACATGGCCATCTTCGGCTTTGGCAGGGAGGACGGGGCCTCCGGCTAAAGTCAGTGATTTGTCCATCCTGGCACATCCAGAGACGAGGCCCTCAGAGCCTCACCCTGCCATTCCACGGAATGGGCACTCTCATAGGCACTAAAACATTGGATGGCTCACCCCACTGCACGCAGGGACAGCACCCTGACCTGAGGTCCAGCACCCCCTTGGCAGAACCCAGGGCTGCGCTGAGCTAGGAAGGGATCACAGTTCCCTACAGACTCTACACAGACTGCTTCTGCTCTGCAGGTGAGGGCACAGAGGCCGGAGCCAGACAAGGAGCTGAGGCCTGGCCAGGCCCACTGCCCTCTGGTCAAGAAGCGCTCCGAGGCCAGTGCTCCCCAGGCCCACGCCATCCCAAGCCAGCAAAGGGGCTGATGACAGCAGCTACACGGGTGTCTGTTGCATAATTAAGTGAGGATGAAAAACACTGTTTGTCATTAAACCCCGGGAAGCAGGACAGCCCTGGCCCAACGACAGCTGGGAAAGCTCAGGGAGGCGATGCTGGCCTGTGTTGGTTCCGGCTGGGGGAGCGAGGGGCGTCTGCCGAGGTCGTGGCCCAAGTTCTTCCTCACACACCCCCAGCTCCAGTGGGGACCTGACCTACGCTCTCAGAGCCCCCATTTCCCAGGAGATTAAGAGCTCTATCTCACCACGGTCAGTCGCACCTGACCACAGGACCTTTGAACCAGTGGCTTCTCCCAGCCTGGACCACACATCCCACACTCAGGTCTCCCTGCTGTCTTCCCACCCTGCCACGTCTCTCTGGGCAGTCACAGCCCAGATGTTCCTTGTCCCCTGGCACTATCCTGTCACTTCTCTGGTCTCTCCACAGCATGACCTTGTCCACTTGTGAGCACTCAGCTGTTACAGCACTGGAAGGAGAGGGCCCAGAAGTCAGGAGTCTCTGCACACGGAAGGCTCACAGCGCACACCTGATACAGTCTCTAAGTGACTGTCTCTTTGTAAAATTATTTTTATTTCACGTGTATGATGCTTTGCCTGTGGGTTTATAAGTACACCGTGTATGTATAATGCCCGAGGAGGCCAGAAGATTCCCCTGGAACTGGACTTACAGACAGTTGTTAGCTGCCATGTGCTGGAAGCCAAACCCAGGTCCTCTGCAAGGGCAGTTGATGCTCTTAACTGCTGAACCATCTCTCCAGCCACCCCTCCCCCAAATACATATACACACACGTAAGCCAGGGAGCAGTCGAGAAAGGCACCTCTTGTCATTCTACACACACACACACACACACACACACACACACACACACACAAATACATATACATACACACAAAAATTTAATAGAAATAATTTTTTAAGACACAAAGCAAAGAAGTGAGTTCTTATTTTACAGTGGGGAAACTGAGGCATGGGAAATGATACTACTGAAAAAGGAATCGAGCCTAGATCTGTCCAGCCCCGGAAGCCTGTCTTCTGTGAAGGAACCCTGAGGACGGCGCAGGCCTTGGTCTCCGGGTGGTGGCAGGCAGCCTGCGGCCTGAGCACAGGTATGGTGGGGAATGCATAGCTTCCCTCTGTCTTCGGGGCTCGGGGATCATTGCTGTTCCAGCAGTGATGGCAGCTGCTACCTCAGAAAATCACAGTTCCCACCGATAGATCTGCTCAGTGCCTAGGTCATCTCAGCCTTTCAGAAAGACGAGGCAACCAGACACCCGGATCTGGTTGTACCTGAAGCAAGATGTCCCTGATGTGTTTCTCTTTTATATGTATTTGCTTTGATTTTATGTATGTGAATGCTTGTCTGCATATGTGTATGTGTACCACGTGCATACAGTGCCTGAGGAGGCCAGAAAAGGGCTCCATGTGCGCTGGGAATCGAACCCAGGTCCTCTGCAAGAACAGCCAGTGCTCTTAACCGCCAAGCCGTCTCCCCAGGCTCCCCCCTGGAATGTTTCATAGTCTGAACCAAGAGATGCTCCTTTGCTTAAACTGGTCTGAGTTGGGGTTCAGTCCCCTTTGAGCGGGAGAGCGCCAGCTAACCCACAGTTTTCTAGACTACCTAGGTTTCCCTACTGCCATCTTCCCAGAGCTGAGCGACACACCCATCAACTTCCCATTTCCTCAGTGACTCACAGGTTCCCCTGAAATCCCGGCTCTTCCTTCCCACACACCCTGCGCAGGGCTGAGGGCATGCAGGCGTGCATGCACGCCCTTGTTCCGGGAAGGTGCCCATGGGCTTTGCTTGGCCCCAGCTCAGACCTCATTACTAGCTCGATGACAGCTAATACCAGCTCCAGAGCCCGGGAATGGCTTTGTGCCATTGAATCCAGATGCCCTGAAGTTCAAGTCAGATCACCATGTTTCCTGACACAGGCATTGGGTCTAGGTGCAGAGTAATGTGAGCGAGTGTGTGTGTGTGTGTGTGTGTGTGTGTATGTGTGTGTGTGTGTGAGAGAGAGAGAGAGAGAGAGAGAGAGAGAGAGAGAGTGTTTATGTGCACCTGTGTGGAAGATTATGTGTACGCATGTGTATGTAAGTGCGTGTGTCTGTGTTTCATGTTGAGTCCAAATGTATAGACAGAGTACATCCATGTAGGCATCCTGTGGTCAGCCCACATGTCTGTAGAATGAGTATGTGGTGCCTTGCACCATCCATGTGCACAGATTCTGGGAATGTACATGGAGAATACACCTGTGGGATCTACACAAATGGACGGTGTATATCATACACAGGTTTTCTACAGTGTGTGTGGGAGTCCCAGCGAGCAGTATTTCTGACCCAGTGGGTCTCCGGGGTGATGAGGACAGAGTCCACCTCCACAAGCCTCGGTTTCCACCACCCTCGGCCCCGCCCCGGGCCCCCGGTCACTGCTGTGGTTCTGCCAGGTTTTCCTGCTCTACTCTGTATCTCAGAACCTCATAGCATGGAACGCTGAGGTCCCCTGAGACCCTGGATTGGGACAGGGCCTCCTCTGTCCAGAGCTCTACATGGCTCCCATCTCACTCAGATAAAGCAGAGGTCCTTGGGCAGTTCATGAGGTGCTACCTGGTCTGGAACCTTCTCAAGGTACACACACACACACACACACACACACACACACACACACACACCCCACCCTTCTCTTCCCCTGTTACTGCACACAAGATTCCAGAACCTTCTCAGGTGGGCGTTGGGAGTATGGTGAGAAACGGCACTGACCTGGACCACAGGCTCCCACTCTGTCTCCTTCCCACTTGTGGCTAGAAGGTACTGACCAAGCCACCCTGACTTGCAATTCATCGTTTATTTTTTTTTTAAAAGAGCTAAAACGGGAAGTGTCAGGTGACACCCTCCTCTATCCCAGGAGTTCCTGTCACAGCTGGGCGCGGGAGAGGTCACCTCTGGGACAGTCCCAGTGGTCAATGGAATCATACCATCACTGTGGGCACACAGTGGTGTGCCCGTTGTCAGTGTCCTAGCCCATCAATGGGAACCTCAGACCTGTCCACTACCACTTGCCCACCCTCGGCCAGGCCCTGGTTTCCCCAGCCTGTTCCCTGGGCATCTCCTACAGATGGCATCTCTGCAGACCTGGTCTTTTGTGGCCGGCTCCGCTCGCTCTGCACAGCATCTCAAGACTCGTCCTTGTCACGTTCCGGCCTCTCCCTCCTCTCTGTCTGAGAGCCGCACCTCCAAGGCTGAGGGCTGCTTCTAGTTCTCTGGGGTGTCCATCCATGAACAGAATGGCAGGTCATGCTGGGCGGGGACCTCTGGAGACAGGACGAGCTGTTTCCAAAGCGGTCGCACTGTGAGGTTCCCGCTGCTTCATCCTCATCAGCTCTTACTGTTGCCTCAAATCCTAGCCTGGGAAGAAGCCAACGCTTTTCTCTTGAGCCTCTATATCCCGTCCCAGTGTGTGTGGGATAAACCCAGTGTGGTGGCACAGGCCTGTCACCCCAGCACTACGCCAAAGATAGAGGAAGAAGGTCAGAAGTTCAAGGTCATTCTTGACTCCATAGTGTTCAAGGCCATTCTGGGCTACATGAGATTCTGTTAAGAATTTGGAAGCATCGAAACAGGAGAATTTAAATCAAAGTCTTCGTCTCTGACTTCTCTAGAGACAAATGGCTTTATGAGGTAGCCAGGAGCCTGTGAAGGTTCTAAGTGATTTCCCTCCAGGTTACCCCAGTTATCTGGCTACCTTTCTGGGTGAAGGGACCTTGGACTGTGTACCAGTGAGATCTGTAATCCTGGCTGAAGGTTGCAAAGCCTCGAGTTATCTCCGACATTCTAGAAGTACCTTCCCTGGGGCACATGAGCGGAGGATATCTTTACACACATCACAAACGACAGGCAGTCCCTTCGCTGTGCCCCTGGGGTGGGTTCTTAATCCCAGTCTCAGATGGGGGAGTGGAGCTTCCAGAAGAGATGCCATGGTCTGACATGCTGCTGAGAGCCAGGCCTGAGATTTGGGGCCAGCACGGACCCCCACAGTCCTGTATACCCTGGGACGCAATGCCCAACCCCACATGCCCAGGCCAAGGAAGGCCCCAAGTTCTCTTTCTTTGCTTGTTTTATTTGAAATAAGGTCTCACTCTACAGCCCAGCAAGGCCTGGAACTCACATGCCCCGGCTTCTGCCTGGCAGTGATGGGATGGCAGGCAGGCTCCATCACACCCAGCAGGTAAATGGGCTCTTTCTTAACTCACTGGATTTGGGCTGCAAAGCCCAGAAGGCTGCAGCCTGCCCACCTGAGCCTCAAGATGTCCTGATCACCTTTGACTGACAATGGCTATTGGTGAACCCTGATAGGTGCTGTTCACTGAGCAGTGAGTTCTGCTGAGTCAGACCTTCCTGTTTGATTGTATCTAGTCCCTGGTAAAAACACTTGTCATGCACACAGCACACAGGGTCTGACACAGAAGTATTTAACAGATGAGCTGGGTAACTGAATGAAGACAGAATTCTGAGCTGGTTGTGGTGGCACACATCTTTAATCTCAGCACTCAGGAGGCAGAGGCAGGCAGATCTCTGTGAGTTCAAGATTAGCCTGGTCTACATAGAGAGTTCCAGGCCAGCCAGGGCTATTGGTTGGCTGAATGGTGAGTAACTGTCTCAAAACAAACAAAGACAGAAGAATTCTGGGCTGGGGATGTGGCTCAGCTGGTAGCATGCTTTCCTCGCATGCGGGAGGCCTTGATTCCATCCTCAGCACCTCACATTGGACCAACATGGTGATATTGCCTGTAATCTCAGCACTCAGGAGCTGAGGCAGAAAGATGAGAAGTTCAAGGCCAGCCTTGGCTGTGTAGAATTTCTAGTTTCCTTAATCTTTCTCTCCAAAGGTGCTCAGTGCCTAACTGAGGAAGACTGAATCTCTACACCCACCTGCTGGGGGCTCCATTGCTTCCCCAGAAAGTTCCCCAGGGCTGATGTCCCCGTGGGGACCCGGCCCAGGGTGGGACCTGAAAGGACTCAGGCCACTGCCTTTGCTGTGGTTTCTTCCCATCCAAAGATGAGGCAGAAGCCTGGGGACCAAGGTGAGAGGAGGTGCCAGCTCATAGTGACTCAGGGGCCACGCATCACGGAGAGTTCGCAAGGGTCACGGTGTCCCTTGAGGAATGACAAGGATCAGTTAACATGAGGGGAAGTGAAGGACAGTGGTTAGAACGAGCTGGAAATGCACGCATGGCAGAGTTGCCCAATCTATCTGGTGTGGCAAGGGCCCAGGCCACCCTGGGGGCCACGTAGCTGCCTGGGGCCTGAGTGCGGGTGTGAGGCTGAGCTCCAGGTTGTCGTGTCCTCAAGACACTTTGGAGCGTTGGGAAGGATGTGAGAGTCCTGAACTCGGCTGGGCTCAGCCTCCTGAAGGGTCTGGACCCCAGTGCTGCCCACAGTCAGGGGCAGGGCTGTTCTAGAAGCAGCTGTGTTGTCTTTATTCCCACTGGTCTCACTTGAGTCCATCAGTCTCCTTCCACCCTGGCCACCCACTGCAGCCTGTGACTGTACCTTCCCTGGACCCCAGAGATGTCAACAGAACAGTCACAGCTCACGCTTGTGAGCCTGTCCTGATACCTGCTGCCTTCTCAAAATACCACACACAGTCCTCACAACATGCCAGCTCGCAGCTGGGGAAACTGAGGCCCAGAACAGCAGCCTGAACTTGGAGGAGGACCTGGCAGGTGGCCTCCTCAGGAGAATGGAACTTCAGCCCATCCCCAGCCTGGGGGTGTTCCTGGGGCCAGGTGAGGAACCAGACCCTGAGACTGGCTTTCCTCATGGCCCAGAAGGGCTGCTGCTGCCCCACACTTCACAGCCCCGCAGCATCGTGGGTCTCCTGCCTGCTTCTCCCATCTCCGAAGCGCCGAAGTTGCCTGTGCACTCCAGTTATCCCTTTCTCCCATCTCAGCCCAAGCTGGCTCACTTGGAAACACCAAGTTCCTGAACGTTCGTCCTGCCATCCCCAAATGACCACTATGGACATTTACTGAGCACATGCGGTGTGTGAGATCTTGTCAACTCGGCCAGGGCTGCCTCTACCCAAGGGAACATCTGGGGACATTGAAGGCTGTCACAGTGCAGAGGGTCCAGCAGGGAGAGGTCGGGGATGCTAAAGAACCCATCTTGTACGAGGGCCAGGGACAGCCAGGAGTTAGTGGGCCCCAGATACCCAGGTCTAGAGGCTGAGGAGGCTCCCCGTGCATTCCGGAGGAGGCCGTACGATTCCCAGAGTGGAGACCCTTCTGACACCATCCCACAGAGAACAGTCAATGAGTCTGCAGGAGGAGCTGAGCAGCAGGCTGGGCTGGGTCCGGTGTTTAAAGGAGCTGGGGCAGCAGTCTTCCCTCATGTTGCCCTGAGTGAGCAGAGCCACCAGCGTAGCAGAGGACAGGCCTCAGGGGACAGTTCTCAGAGCAGCTCACAGGAGGGAATGCCTCACGGGCCTCGGTTTGGGAGAACAGAGAGAAGGCAAGAACTGTGTCAGATCTGGTGTTTGTCAGAAATTCTGCAAGAGATGGAAACCCAACCCAAGGAGAAGTTTTTATAAGCCAAAGTCTCCCTGTAGCTCCAGCTAGCCTGGAACTCACTATGTAGACCAGGCTGGTCTTGAACTCAACTCAACTTGTCTCTCCCTCGTGGCAAGGTAAGTTTTGAAAAGAGAGTGGGAGGCTGGAAGATGGGAGACATCTCAGTAAGCAATGAAGACCTGAGCCCAGTTTCCAGAACTCATGTTAAAAAAAAAAAGAAAAAAGCCAGCCTTGGTGGCACACGCTTGTAACCACGACACTTGGGAAGTAGAAACACGGATCCCAGGGTTCACAGGCTAGCCAAATCAGAGAGCTCCAGGCTAGCCAAATCAGAGAGCTCCAGGCTAGCCAAATCAGAGAGCTCAGGTTCAGTGAGAGATCCTGTCTCAAAAAGCAAGGTGGACCGCATTTGAAAAACACACTAGACGTTGACCTCTGGTCTGAACATACCTGTATGCACAACTTCATACACATGTCTACACACATGAACAATGAAATTAATTAATTAATTAAGAGAGACTGAGAAAGAAAATGCACTGGTTTGTGTTTCTGAGTTCAGACCACCTCTGCTTCAGGCACAGCTGGATCCAGGAGCTGCTGGCTTGGCTTTGAGGGGTGTGGCAGCTTTCCCACATTAGGGGTGATGTCAGACATCTGTCCTCTCTCAAGGGCTCTGAGAGCCACACTGACGTCATCAAGCTTACAGCCCCTGGGCAGCCCCTGGTCTCCTGCCCAGAGCCCCAGGACTGAGGGTTTGGGCCCTGACTGCATTCTGTGTGCAGCTCTGCACGCAGGCCATGGCCTGGGGTGCTCTCACAGGCCAGGCCTGTGTTCTGAGTCTACTCACTTGGTCCATATGTGCTGATGGGTGGTGTCACTCCGGGGAGCAACCGGAGAGCCACAAGAAAGGGACTGGGCACTGGGTGGGTAGAGACAGGCCTGTTGGAGCCCTGTCAGCCGCTCACTGATGGATTCCAGAAGGGCCTGCCGCTGAGCCCAGACATGAACCTGGCACATGTCTGGCCTCTGGAGGGAGGGGAGAGGATAAATAATCATCATGGGGTTTGTCCTGTTGGGAAGCACAGAAGGGAGGTCTTCATGACCCAGCTGGCCTGAGAGACTTGAAAGGGGGGCGAGAGACAAGTGCATTTCGGGAAACGAGGGCTGCCAGTTGGCCACATGGGGATGAGCTGCAAAGGATAAGCAAAATGGATCTCAAAGGGCAGGCCTGACACAGCCACGGCCTTTGGCCTTGACCAGGTAGTAGTGAGGAGCCATAGAGGGCTTCAGAGTACAGCACAGGCAGGATCCAAGATTGAGCTCACTGAGGATGAGGGTGAGAGGTCGGGGAGGGGAAGGACTGGCCCGGGGAGGGGCCGGCAGGACACACAGTGGCCCTGGTGGGAGTTAGGTGTTAGACCCAGGACAGAGGTCACTGGAGGTGTCAGACGTCATCTCTCCTAGTCCACCTGTGTCCACACACCTCAGCCGAGCACCCGGCGCTGAGTGCAGAGGCTGTCCTCCCACCGCACCCACTGCACTGCATCTCTACCAAAGGGAAGTCCTGCTAGCCTGCCCAAGCATTCGCCAACCCTTCCCCGTCTCAGCCATGGGGAGATCCTATGACCCTGACTGTCAGAACACACCTGAACCCCACATCTCATCCCTCGGGCCCCTCACTGCCTCAGTTTCCACCACAGCACGCCCCCAGGCCACCCCACACCCCTTGGGCAGGCACACCCACCCCTTGGAAGGAGTTGAAAAGACAGAGCCTGGGCTGGAGAGGTGGCTCAGTGGTTAAGGGCACTGGCTGCTCTTGCAGAGGGTCCAGGTTCAGTTCCCAGCACTCACATGGCAGCTAACAACCTGTAAACGCCAGTTCCAGGAGATCTGATGCCCTCTTCTGGTCTCTACGGATATTGCACATGTGCCGTACATAAATGCAGGCATAACACTCATACATATAAAAATAGATAAATAAAAATTTAAATCTGCTTAGTTCTGCCCTTCTTCCTTTTGTAAAAAGGAAACCAGGCATGGTAGCACATGCCTTTAATTCCAGCACCGAACAGGCAGAAGCAGGCATAGCTCTGTGAGATCAAGGCCAGGCTGGTCTACACAGTGAGTTCCAGACCAGCTAGGGCTATGGGGAGACCCTGTCTCAGACCTGACACACACCCCCGAAAAAAAGGAAAAGAGAAAAAGAAACGGCCAATCCCTCACGCGGCTGTCCGGCTCCAGAAGATCCAATTCCAGGCCTTCAGCCTGGAGTCTGTGAGGTCTGACCCTGACCAGGCCGGGCTTGCTCTCCCCTCAACGTCCCCCATGGTGGGCCCTGTGTCATCTGCAAGTCAGGCTACTGGAGACCTTTGCATTGACCCTGAGGCTGGGCATTAGTAGGTCAGTGACTACTGAAAAGTCCAAGGCACTGAGACACCACGATGCAGTCTCTGTAGGGTTGCTGAGCCAGCCCCGCATCTCAGTAGATCAAGAGACGTGAACCTGCCGCCTCATCAGCCCTGCTACGGTCCCCTGAGCCACCCACAGTGCCCAGGCACGGGACAGCCACAAACATCAAAAAGCCGGGAGGGAGGAGGTGAGGGAGCAGTGGGCTGGACCACGGGTGTCCCTCAGAAAACAGACATCAGGTGAGGGGGGAACCCCGAAACAAGGGGCAGAAGGTAGGGGGACACTGTGACACTGGGAAGCCATTGAGGAACCTGTACCCAGCGTGGTCTGCTTTCACTGGCCGTTGGACCAAGGCCCCAGTAGCTCACAGTGTCCCTAAATCAGACACTATGGAGGTCTCTGGTGAGCGTGGGAAAACTGAGTCATGTGTCCCTCACAGGGGCATGGGGCATCAGAGTGCCTGCCTGCGCCAACCTCATGGTCTAGGAGCATCTGGCCCATCCAGAAGGGGACAGAGAAACCAACTAGTCCCAGTCGAGTGCTCAGGACAGCTGTACCCTGGGCTGTGCGCTGGTAACTCGCCTGATGTGCACCTGCCTCACTCAGCCTCATTGGCTGGGCACTGCTCACCACACTGATGGGGACTCAACTCCAAGTTAGTCCCAGGGCCACGGTGAGGAAGGAAAGTCATGGCAAGGCCTAGACTGGGGGTTTGGAGAACATCAACCGGGCTTGGCAGTGAGCAGGCACTTTGGAGAGGTAGAGATGTTATTCCAATGTGGGTCACACAGCCATTCGGCAGATGATCTGGACCAGACCCTGGGGCTCCCAAGTGCTCGGTCCTGTTATTGGCAGAGGCCCCAAGGGCACCTGGGCACAAGAAGAAACTGGGGAAGGCAGCTAAGTGGGCATGTGGGCTAGCTCCTGCCATCAGCTCAGAAGGCTTGGCCCCCTCCAGATTAGTTGTGACCCTGGCGTGGGGCACCTAGTGACTTGCTGTGGATAGCCCGGCCCGGCAACCCGTCGTCCTCCCTCCTGGCCCTGCAGCCCTTCCCCCTGACGCTGACAGTTGCACGCAGCTCAGGGAGCCAGCCTTCTGTGGCCGCATCTCCCTCGGGTCTCCGGCTGCCCGGTGGCCCTGATATCTCCTTGTCCGGCCCATGGTGGCAGCTCTGCGGACAGGCACAGCAGCCGGCAGGGCAGCTCAGGAGCATCGCGCTGCGCCACGCACAGCTCCAGACACGCCCGTCACAGGCTCAGACACAAAAGAGGCCCTGAGCCGCGGGCCTGCTCAGACACACCGGCCACAGGTGTGTGAGACGTGCGTGGGCACACAGGGACGGCTGCACACGGGAGCCACAGGCCAGACCCCTGCCCCCACATGCCACCCTCGGGCCACGGAACCGCTCCTTGCCAAAGGACTTGGGAAGGGGCCACCACAGGCAGCCCTTCCAGAGGACAACGCCTCTCAGCCACCAAGGTGCACACAGGAGCCATTGTCAGCCTGGCGGGAAGCCACCTCCTCACAGACTCTGGGCCCCGAGTAGGGGACGGGGTTAGAGGGAGCTGGCCGCCCTCCTGCCCACCCAGGATGCTCCTCTTCCAGAGCCTCCCACCTTATCACGGGACTCTCGGAGGCCTGTGCTTCCCCTGACACATACTCCTTGGCGCTGACTGACCCTCTCCTTGGGGATCAGTGGGGCTGATGAGGGACAGACTGCAGGGTTAAATGTATGCAGTTTCAGGGGCTGGAGAGATGGCTCAGCTGTTCTCGCAGAAGACCTGGGTTCGAATCACAGCACTTACATGGCAGTTAACAACCGTTTGTAACTCCAACTCCAGGAAGCCGACGCCCTCTTCTGTCCTCTGTGGGCATCACATGAGATGGGTGCACTCACACACATGTAGGCATAACACATATACACATTAAATAAAATAAATAAATAAAATGCACAGCTTCCACTCAGACTCATGCTGTGTGGCCTCAGGCTAGTAGCTTCCCCTCTCTGAGCTGGCAACTACCTCACAGACAGTCAGAGCACAGGAAGTGGAAAGGTACAGGCCTCACACAGTCACATCCCCGAAGGGCCTCAGAAGTAAAGTAGGCAATGCTCCTACTTCCCAGAGTTCACTCGCATGCTGACATACGACAGGCACTCAATTCATGCTGACTATGACCATGATCTTGATGGGTGGAGGCTCTTTCACTCACTTTTGTCCCTTTGCCCACTCTAGTCTGAGCCCCTACTGTGTGCCACGCAACAGGGGCCAAGCAGTTGGCCCTGAAGCTGCTCCATCCAGCAGGTCCATGGTGGCATGCTGGTAAGATGTTTGTTGACTGAATGGCAGATGGCAATTCAGTCAAAGACCATCTCCAGTGGTCCTAGTTAGCCCAGAGTGGCCAGTAGTGTGGAGTTAGCCACTTGGGGACTGTGACATCCCACCAGGACTGTCTGCGCAGTATAAACAGAAGGGTCTGTGCTTCCAAACAGGCCATGAGATGGGGCAGGACAGGGGTCACGAGCACCCCACAGGCAGGAGAGCCCTCTAGGGGTTCCTCCGACTCAGCCAGCAGCACCCACTGTCGTGACAGTGTCGTATCCTGTGCTCCACCCTCGGCTTTGGTTTCTTTCAGGATTTCCCAGCAGCACAGCAGCATAGACGCATGGACTACTGTGAATTTTCACAGATGGGTCTCACCTGCCGTGCTTGTCTGTGTAGCAAGCTCCTAGTCAAACGTCAAGATCCGAGGGGGGAATTTAGACAAGGAAAGTGGGCCAAATGGGAACTGGGCAACCAGGAGCCACGGCTAGAAAGTGATGACAAGGCCCCCCCCCAGGATCCCACTGGGACCCCAAACTGCGCTGAGACCTCGTGTAGCCCTCCCCAGCCAGAGGGAGTGAAGGTCTTCTGGCTGGGTCTTTTTTCTCAAGAGAAGCCAGATAACTGGATTTTACGTGGCGACTCCATGTATTTTGCATGCTGACCACTGATTCACTCCCCGCAGGCCCCTGCTTCGGTCTTTTTGGGACAGGGTCTCCCTGTAGCCCCAGAGCTGGCCTGGAACTTTCCAGGTGGACCAGGCTGACCTTGATCTCACAGAGATCCACCTGCCTCTGCCTCCCGAGTGCTGGGATTAAAGGCATGCACCACTGTGCCTGACTCTGATCCACATTTTAAAAATATACTTCAGGGGCCAAATCCAAGGTAACTCTGGACGCGGCCGCTGCTCAACAAGTCTGTCCTTGGGGTCTAATGGGTGAATGGGTGTGCTGACACCCGCACAGGAGGTGTGGGGGGGCAGTCCTTCCTGGCATCTCACCTGCATCCCTCGAGTTACAAAGGCCTGGGAACTGTCCTCCTGCAGCTCAGATAATGTTGGCAGGGCAGGGAGGGCAGAGGCCACGCCCACGACCGCCAGCCCACCCCAGACAGGCTCCTCTCCCAGTGCAGATGCAGCTGCCGGTGCAAAGGCCCTGAGGTAGAACTTTCCTTTGTCCATTGGCGCCCAGTGTGGTTTGAGGAGAGGAAACAAGACTCGATAAGAGGAAACAAAACTGAAAGAGGAGAAGGAGCCAGGACTGCCTAGGGAGGGCCTGGACAGCTATGAGAAAACCCTGGCTTTCTGCCAGGGAAGATGGGAGCCACGGAAGGCTCTCGAACAGAGAAGGGCCACTATCTGACTTCTCCCATTACTAACCTCATCTTTTTTTTTTTTTCTTTTTATGTGTATGAGTGTATTGCCTGCATGTATATAAGTGCATCTTGCAATGCCCCTGGAGGTCAGAAGAGGGCATTGAATCCCCTAGAACTGGAGTTACAGACAGTTGTTAGTTGCCATGTAGTATTAGGAATCAAACCCAGGTCCTCTGCAAGAATAGTCAGTGCTCTTACCTGATGGTCCATCTCTCTAGCCCTTCTAGCCTCATCTTAAAGGTGAGGAAAGAGAGGCTCAGAGAGGTGAAGCCACTCACTCAAGGTCACACAGACAAAACATGGCAGAGGTGGGAGTTGAACTCAGATCCCTGAGACTCTGAAAACCAAATTCATCAACTACCTGTGGGTCTGGCATAGGTCAGGAGGCCAGGCTGGGGCATCAGGGAGTTTCTGAGTTTCTCTCTGTGGTCTCCTGGCCCCTCCTGGTACCCCACCCCAGGCCGTCTCCCACACCTTGGTTAAGCAACAACTGGGAGCCTAGAGGCCCCTCCCCCAGATGTCCCACCCTGTGACCATGGGTTTTGGCAGTGGACTCGAACCATTGCTCAAAGGCTAACATGGAGGGGTGTCAGGCAGGGACTTGGAGCCCTGGCCCACCTCTGACTTGGACCTCGAGGCTCCTAGCTTGCAGGCACATCACTTTCTTTTTCTTGTAAAAGGAAGAGGAATTGTCAGTGAGGTTTCATTCTGAACCAGCCTCTCTTTCCAGTAACTGAGGACAGGGACAGGGCCCGGCCCCCCAGGCCACCTTGGGTCTGTGGTTAGTGACACCTGGGCCCCTGCTCCTTCCTCTGCTCCCTGTAAGAGCCGTGGTATTTGGTTTCCTCTCAACACCAAATAGAAACCAGCCATGAGGCTCCCCAGGCTGCGGTGGGTAAAGCTGTCTTAAGGCGCCTGGCTTGGCCGTGAACTTGTGGTGCCCTGAGGAGAACTGCTTTTCAGTAAATGCCATCACCCCAGAGGAAGTCACAGCCACCGCGAGCCCACTGTGGCTGTCTCAGGCCGGGGAAGGACCTGGGCCTGTGGCTCCCCATGGCCTGCCCCAGGGCCCTGGGGACCACAGACAGTAGAACACAGACTGAGGTGCCCAGGCCTGCCCAGCCTCCTACCTGGGGCTCTAGTGTTTGCTGATTCAGCATTTAGAGGCTTTCCCTGACTCCCTCCAAATCCCTGGGTCGTGGGGTCTCAGCAGGTGGGGCCGCAGCTAGGAGGGGACGGTTCCCACCAGTCACGTCAAGGAGAGCCAGGGCTCTCCCTGCCAGCTTAGTCACCCTGTCGCAGCTTCTCTTGAGCGGGCAGGGGGTCATGCCTCCACGTGGATCTCTGGGAACACAGGACGGAGGGTGCTAAGGCTGTTACCCTCAGCGGGGATCTGGGTTGATTCATTTACTTATATTTTTGCATATGTGTGTTTGCACATGGGGATGCATGTGCACGCCTGTGCATGTACACGTGGAGGCCCAAGATTGAGCCAGGTGTCTTCCTCAATCATGCTCCGCTTTATTTACTGAGGCAAGGTCTTGCTGAACCCAGAGCTGGCAGATTCAACTGGGCTAGTCAGCCAGCCAGTTTGCCCAGGGGAACCTCTGGTCTCCCCGCTCCCCCAGTGCTAGGGCCACTCCTGTCCAGCTTTTATGTGGGTGCTGGGGTTCCAGACTCCAGTCTTCACATATGCACAGTGAGCACTTTCCCGCTGAACCATCTTGCAGCCTTGCAAAACTGGGTGGGATCAGAGAAGCAGGGCCTGGCTCGGGCTCTACGCTGGCTGAGTACGTGACCAGGACAAGGCCTCTCAGTTCTTCGAGGCTTCAGTTCCTCTGGATCAAGCAGGGCAGTGGTATGCCCGCTGCTGACGTGGCCCTCAGTGGCCCTAGAGGGGATGGGCCCCACTGAGAATCCTCAAGGGCTCAGGCCACTGAGAAGTCTCCTGCAGTGTGCACACTAAGGTGCGGAGAGCAGAGCGGGGCTAGGGAGGAGGGGCGAACCTGCCCAGCGGCCCTGCCCTGGAGGAAGGAGCCATGGATCCTCCAAGACCCCGGGCCGGGGGCCTGATACAGGACACGGGGCCTAAATCTCCAGAGGCCCCTGAGGCACCTTGCAGTCAGGGCCCCATAGTCACAGGCCAGTCTATATTCCAGAGGAGCCCACCAGTGTTCTCTGCGTGGGGATTACTGTACTCTCCAGATTTCTATAACAACCCCTTAAGACGGGGGGTTAAAAACTGAGGTCTGAGGGGAACAGGAAGGGTGAGGCAGGTGGCTCTGTCACACCCAGCACAGCACTCCAGTTCCCAAGGTATCTCCAAGTCACAGGTTACAGGACACTTAGCAGATCCTGGGCAAAAACTGTCTTTACAAAATGCTGTCTCCCAAGATGTACAAACATTTGCACACAGGTCCCTCAGCAATGACATCTGCTGGACCTGCAGTCCCAGGCCCCCAGCCGTGACCCTGAGACCCAGAACATTCCACCCCACAGGGAGCTCCGTGCCTCCCTTTCCCTAACCAAACCCACTTCCCACCCCCTCCCTGACCCTGACCCTGACAACCACTAATCTGTTCTCCATTTCTATAATTGTGTGGTTTCTAGAATGTTCTATAAATGGCATCACATAGTGTATAACCTCTGGTTTTGGCATGTTGAACTCAGCATAATCCTGAAAGCTGGTGTTTTGTGAGCCTGGTTCCCTTGCATGCTCAGCGATACCTCTGCTACCCCTGACCACCGGACCAGGGGCTGTCCTGGTCCTACCAATTACAAGGGTACAGTGAGCCCTGCACAGTTTGGGGTGAACGTAAACTTACCTCTCTGTATCCGGGGGTCCCAGAGGTGCCTCCAAGCCACTCTGATAGTACTGTTTTTGTTTGTTTTCTCCTAGAACATCAAACCATGTTACTGGCCCTCCAGGAACAGGCAGGTGATCCGGGGTCTCCAGTCTCCACCTGGGTTTCAGGTTGCTCTTTATTCTTTAGTCAGTCTAATACGAGGCTGTAATTTCGTGGTGTTTCCTGGCCACGGGTTCAGACCTTCCTCTGTCCTTTTCCCAGCTCTCGGCCATCTCCTATCTGGATTTGTCTGTTTGATTTTTTGTTTGAGACAGAGTCTCACTATGTAGCTCACGCTGTTCTAGAACTTACTGTGTAGCCCAGGCTAGCTTGGACTCACTATCTTCTGCCTCTGTCTCCTGAGCCACTGGGATGACAGGCCTGCCCACCATGCCAAGCTTTCTGCTTGGTTTCATAAAGCCCAGGTTGGCCTCATGTAGCCCAGACTGATCTCAATCAAATTCACTACAGAGCTGAGAATGACCTTGAACTCCCGATCCACCTGCCTCCACTTCAGAGCGCTAGGATCACAGTCTCAGACCACCACACCCAGTTGGCTTCGTTTGTGTTTCATTTTAATGAGTTTGGAGAATTGCTTATTTATTTTTGTCTTCTTATGCTCTACAGGGGATGAAATGCAGGGTCTTAGCATAGCAGGCAGGTGCTCCGCCTGAGCCATAACCTCATCCCTTTTCATCTTCTTATGAAATTTCTCAAATTTTTCTTTGGTGTGCTGGGGATAGAAACCAGGGCCTTATGTATGAGTGAGAGCTCGCTCTGCCGTGGAGCTGGTTCACCTGACCCCTTTTCTTCATAGGAAGGGTGCCAAACCTTTGCACCTTGATGAGACTGTTTATCAATTTTGCCCGTGCACATGTATGCACTTGTGTGTGTGTGTGTGTGTTGCATGCAGAGGCCACAGGATTTCAGGCATCTTCTAGTATGCTCAATGATGGTTTTTTTTGAGACAGCATCTCTCGTTGAACAGTAAGCCACCCTCAGGCCTGGGCCAGCTGATCTTCCAACTCGCAGTGTCTGCTTGTCGACCCCGTCCCCATGCTGCAGTTATAGGCACGCACAGCCATGCCACCTTCCTGCGTGGTTGCTGGGATCTGAATTCGGATCCTGTGTCTGCGCAGCCGGCGCTCTTCCTGCTGAGCTATCCCCTCGGCCCCTCACTGTCCCTTTTCTAGGCCACCCTGGACACACGGGTCTACCCACCCTAGCCTCAGTTCCGGAGGTTGATTCTGTCTTGCTTTATTTCTAAACATGTTTAATGTTTTTTTGTTAGCGATTCATTTCTTCCACTGGTTTTCGTAGCATGTGCATGTGTAGATGTGTACACGCGTATACACAAAATAAATACAAATGTAATTTTAAAGAAAGGAGAGAGGGAGGGAGGAGAGGAGCAAGAACAGGTTCAAACTGTCTCTGCAGAGGACAGAGTTGCTGTGGCTAAGCAGCTGCCCGGTCAGGAACTACAATTCCCAGGTGCCTTTGCACCTGGTGGGGCCATGTGACCAGCTCTGGCCAATGGACTGTATAGGGGAAGTGACACGTGTGTTCTGCTGGTTGGGATGGTTGTGCATGACATCCCTCCATCTCTTCCCTGTTGGCTGTGGGATGGATGTTGACCCCAGGATGACCTCGGGGTAACCTGGGGAAAATGGCTGAGTGCAGGTCCATCAAGCTGATTCTCTGTGACAAGAGTTCGTCCTCCCTGGGACCATCCCTACCTGGATTTTGACCTTGCAACAGTGTTAACGCTTTAAAGTTTCCAATTAAAAATACAATTTAGAAAACGACCACCCAGGGGGCTTCTTAAAACCTTCCACATCACCCCACACTCTCGGTCAGGCTGTGGATACGGGGCCCACATATCTACAACCAGAAGAACAAGCTCAGAGAGGAAATGGGTTTGTCCAAGGTCACACAGCAATTCCACTAGTTAATATAACTGATTTCCACAAACCTTTGATCCCTCCACTTGAAGTAGAGGCAAGTCAGAGCCCGTCAGCCCACATCCAAATGGACAATTAGGGCACGAATCATAATTAATAATTCTGTGCAAGACAACTCAAAGTTTCCGGGGCTGGGCGGCGCCAGATTTGGGGAGAAGTAATTTTAAGACTTCCCACCTTTTGTGGGACTGGAGGAACAGTTTAAAATAAGCCCCAATAAACGCCTGGGATGGCCATGACCTTTGCAATGAACTCAGGACTCCAAAAGCCATTCAGCCTTTAAGATGTGGAATTTGTCTGAGTTGAGACTTAAAAAAAGAGACCTGGAGGAATTTATGGAAATGACAGCTCCTTGGGGTACAGGACTGAGTGGGTCAAAGGGCATCAGAGGGAAGGAGACAGAAGGGAGGCCCTGAAGGACTCCCGGGTCATACAAGCCTGTGGTCCCTGCAGAGCTGGGAGACCTCAGGCACGGTCTTTGCCACAGTGCCTCTGTTTCCCCAGGTCCTCATTCACACTGGACCCAATAATGCGCTTACAGGGTGAATGGACTCGGGATAAAAGTCTTCGGCCCAGGCTCCAGACAGTAAGTGGCCTTGGGATGGCTGGGCCTTGTCTGCTCAAAGATTCCTAGATGCCCATGGTCGATGTCATAGGTCTCCTGTGGGTGTAGGGTCCTTAGGCTACCCTTTGACATCAGGACTCCGTCCCGCTCCCTCTGCCTGTCCGCCTCCACCACCGTCTCCCCTGTCCTGTCTTCCAGACTCTGACCCTGGTGGCCTATGCGTCCTGCTCTTTCATTCTAACCTATGCCTACCCCGTGTTTCTTTTGACCTCTCGCCGCACGCTCCAGGTTGCCTGTCCATCTTCCCTGGTGGGCACTATGTCCACCTCCGCCCATCATGCACCGGGGCTGATGTTCCTACACCAGGGACGGCTGACTGGCTCCATCCCTGCACGGGAGCCCTGCAGTGGACCTTCGTGTTTTCAGTTCTGTCCAGATGGGATGGAACAAGGGCAGCTTAACCCGGTCCCCCTGGGAACTTCAGGGGAAAAAGGAGATGGCAGCGGTCAGGAATGTCACCCAGTCCCTCTACCTGGACATGTCTAGAGGCCAGGCCCAGGGACACAGATGGGATGAGCAGGATTAGTTCAGGGAGGGCTCAGGACGTCACCAGCCTCTGACCCTGGAATGTCGCCGCTGTGCTTTCGTGTCCACTCCAGGGCGTAAACAGAACTGCTGTCCGTGGAGACTGAAACAAACACTTCAAGTTCCTGTGGGGAGCAGGTGGCAGGCGCTGACTGGCCAGCTCGGAAGGGTCCAGAAGCTTCCCTGTGAGACTGACCTCTGTGCTGGGTTCCGAGGAGGGAGTAGGAGTCTGCAGGCATGTGTCGGCCGCGAGGGCCCACCCCGTTCCTCACTCCTGCCCACTACAGATGGGAGGTGTCTGTGCCTGAGAGCTTAGGCAGCTGGGGCCTGAAGTTCCAGAAGTCTTCCACTGCTGACCCAACCCAAGTTCCCTAGCAGCCCAGAGGGTGAGTGGTTTGGTAGCTAGCTCATTCATCTGTGTACTTTTCAGTCTTGGTTCCCCAAGGTCTGCTCCTGGGGCCTCCTGGGGTCACTTCCCAGCACACTCCCTGTGTGGCTCTGATTCCAGGACAGTGTCCTCCCTGGAGCAGCCAGTGGCAGTGAGACTTGCCCCAGGGCCTTTGCACTTGCTGAACTGGCCTCTGGAGCACTCTTCATGAGCCTTGTCCTATGGGGCTCAGCTCAGATGCCAGCACAGAGAGGTTTTCCCAGTGCCCAGAGCAGCAGACTTGTGTCCCGGTCTGCTCCCTGCCTCTGCACACATTCCTCCTTAGTCCAGAATCTCCCTAACGCATTCCCTGAAGTCAAATCTGTCTCTGTTTACTTCTCTGTTGTCTGTCTCCACCATGACCTCACATGACCTCACAGCCTCTCACCCCTCCCCAAGTCCCCACCAATGAGCACAAAGCCTCCACTCTGCAGATCCACTGGGTGAATAATAAAGACTTCATGACTCCTTTGTTTTTCTTTGAAACATTTTCCACTAAAATTAATTTTAATTAAACAGCTCATTTTTATATTTTTTTTTAAATCTCTTTTTTTAAAAACTGGGGTTGGAGAGATGTCTCAGTGGTTAAGAATTTTTACTGTTCTTCTGGAGGACCTGAGTCTGGTTCCCAGCGCCCACGTCAGGTGGCTCACAACCACCTGTAACTCCTACTCCAGAGGGATCCGACGCCTTCTTCCGGCTTCTACACTCACATGTACAGAGACACAGACACATACACACACACATATATTAAAAATGAAATAAATGTGTTGAGTTTTTAAAATCTTCTTTGCTCATCCGGTTTTAATTAACGTTGGCTTCTTTGAGCACTCTAGAAAACACTCAGACTCTTCAGCTGACTGGATGAGGTGACTGTATTACTGAGGGTGACCAGAACTCCTGTTGGGCTCCTCTCTCTCTCTCTCTCTCTCTCTCTCTCTCCTTCAATTCTTTCTTTCGTTTCTGTTTTCAAGTCAACGTCTCTGTGACCTGTTTTTACCTTCTGGATTAATGTTCGTGCTCTAATGTAGAGATGCCTAATAATGCTGATGTGTGTGTGTAAAGAATGGGGTGGACTGGGCTCCAAGTTGACATAAATAACCCTGGGAAGGAGGGAGGTAGGGAGGGAGGGAGAAGTTACCTTCAGTTGTGGAGCAAGCCTTATCTATCAAACTAGGGTTTCCCATAGAAGAATTTCTCCTCTAGACTGTAACACAGGAAGCTTGCCAGTGTCCAACCAGCCAATTGGCCCCCGAAGCTAGGAAACTGCATGAGCCCATCTACTGAAAAACACACATGGGGGCGGATGAGCTGGCTCAGCACCTGAAGACGCCCAGAGCCCTAGTGACCCAAGACCCATCCCCAGAACTCACGCTACCGTGGAGGGAGAGGAGCCACTGCATAGCTGTCCTCTGACCTCCACGTGTCCCCACTGTGGCATGTCCTCCCCACACGAATCGTCCACGAAATAATAACAAAACACATGCAGAGTTATATATCTCCTGGTTTTGTTTTTCTGCAGTTCCCCGACAGAGGAGGCAACTGACCAGAAAAGCACTCTTGAAGGAAAGGGAGTAGGCGGGTCAATCAGCGCAAAGGCAGGGGCCCTACCAGGTGTTTTATAACAGGGCAAACCCAAAGTCCATCCACGGCATAAAGGGCTTCATAGCCTGGGTCGTCGGGGAAATCAGTTAGAAGACTGTGAGGGGCCCCAAATGTACCCATAAAGGGCCAAGGTGAAGACAGCCCTCAGCCCAAGAGGACGGTGACGTGGCACATCTGTAAAGAGCCACATGCTCTGTCAGGTGTGGGGACCGGTGCAAGCACTGTGAAAACCCAGGCAGCTCTGTCCAGGGGACTGGGATACCCTCAGCCGGAGTGCAGGTGTCTGCCGGGAGACAGACACAGACACTCCCAGCAGCCTCCACTGTAACCAGCCCTCAAGGAGAAAGCACCCACAGCTAAACGCTGTGCTGAAAGGGAGTGTGCTCACGTTCTGGACCCTGACCAGGGTTGAGGAAAAACGATCTTTTTACAGGCAAGTGCGCTACAAGACACTAATGGAAGACAAGGGACACCTGCTACCTCATTCTACCCAGGTTGTGCAGGGGACAGTCACAACTCCCCACGGAGAACCTCAGCAAAGTTGTTCCTGGATGGAGCACCAGGAGAGACTCTAGGAACCTGGACTGTGTCTCCTGACAGGATGCCTGTCACACAAGCATGCTTACCTGTGAGGATTCTTCAACCAATTACCTGTGACCTGGGTGTTCTGGTATATGTGCTGTAGTTCAGTTCAAGCTTGACATAAAATAAGACACCAGACAGCCTGGGGTGGCTGGAGAGGTAGGTTTAAGGTCAGCTGTTTCAGTTTCATCAAACTGCTTGGTCCGTGAGCTATCTCAACTCCCACTAAACCATCCCCGCCCCAAGCTGGGTAGGCACACCTGCCTGGTAGAGACCTAGCTGCAAGAGATGCCTGCAAGTGCGAGAATCCATCATGTTCATCATCAGCAATGGAGGTGGGCAGGCTCTGTCTCAAAAGATGGGGAGCCCAGGACACTGATAAGCATTTAGCCCCTCCCTGGCTGGGGAAGATTTTGGTTCAGTCTGATAACCATCTTGTCCCAAATGGCTTGTGCCTGTTTGTGAACATCTCTCTAAAGGCGATCAATGAGAAGAGACTTGCTAAGTTACAGAAAATCTTTGCTTTTTCGTTTTCCTAAGTGTTATAAGACTGTCTTCCCAAAAGACCACTTTACACGATGGACTTCTGTCTGCATCGACCTGAGGAATGGCGACTGTCCGTTGCTGTTTGGATTTGTACTCCCCTGCTTACAGGAGGACACACATCCTACAAGTGTCTCATTATCCATGAATTGCTCCTTCATCTCCACTGTTTGTTACTCTATTTGAGTGGGCGTTTCATTTCTTTTGTTCTACAAGACCTCTTTACATATTGTGGAAATAAATCTTCCATCTATACTCATGTTTTGGATATTTTCACTCTGACTTTCACTTGTCTTTTTTAATTAATCAATAGATGTATTGACTGATGATTGATGAGGGTGCACACACATGCCTCGGCACATGTTCGGAGGTCCGAGGACACTTGCAGGTGTCAGTTCTCTCCTTTCATGTGGGTCCTAGGTACAGAACTCAGGTCTGATGACCCTGGCAGCAAGTACGTATACCTGCTCAGCTCTCTTGCTGGCCTCTCGCTGGTCTTTTAACTTCAGAGAGGCTGCCTGCTACCCCAGCAGGCCACAGGTTTTCTGAGCTGGGGAGTGAGTGCTGGGGGGAAGGAGGAGGGGCTCCAGGAGAGGAGATCTCTCTAGCCTACCCGTTTCATATGCGCCAGCCCTGAGGAGGTTTTGTAACACTCCACTGTGTCACCCTTTCATTTCCTTGTTCTCCAGTTCCAGCCACAGAACCTGCAACGTTCACCCCGCCAGTCACTCTTAGCTCCAAGTGAACAGATTTGGTTGGATGTGAAGAAAAATCCACGGCTGTGTGGAGTTCCCTGGGTTTCCCGGTGTTCCCTGACCAGAAGCAACTTCCCGGAAGAGCAGGGTGCTTTGTCTCACAGTTTAAGGGGACGCAGCCCACCCTGGCAGAAAAAGCAGCAAGCTGTGGTGGCCAGAGCAGGTGGCAGCTGCTCCATGGAGGGGACCAGGAGCGGGGAAGCCCCTGCTTTACTCACCTGAGTTCCTTCTACTCGGCCCAGGTCCTGCCGTGGGGGTAGATGGTACCGCTCACATTCAGATGGACCTTTCCCCTCAGTTAGTCCTCTTCAGAAGCTTCCTCACAGACAAGCCTGGCGTCCAGCTTCACTAATGCCCTTGATACTCTTAATCAGCTGAGACGGAAGCCAAGACTAACCCATGCACTCAGGGAATTTGAATTTACCAACTATGGGCACATGGTGTGGCGTCTCAGAGGCTTGGAGAGCAGATGGCTTGAATAAAGCCACCAAGTCTCAAAAGTTATTCTCTGACCTCCACACACATGTGGCTGTGTGGAGACACACATAGAGACAATGAAGAAATAAGTGTGATTTAAAATATCTTTATAAAGTATTTAATACTTCACGGCTTGGCACATAGTGTTAGAGTGCAGATCTGAGCGAGCCCAGGGCTTTGTTGAAGTCTCCAGGCTCCTGTGGTCCACAGCAAACAACTAGATCAGGGACTCAAAGCGCCACACCATAAGCGCCATGATCCTTTTCAGAACATTCACACAACACCCACCTTTCCAGCTGTATGTACAAGGCGGGCTTTTCTTGAAAGCTCTACTCCTGACATGAAGAGAGCGCTCTCTCTCTCTCTCTCTCTCCTCTCTCTCTCTCTCTCTCTCTCTCCCCTTACTCTCCTGTCAGCTTGATGTGTGCGGCCCAAAGTCCGGGAGCAACAGTCTCCAGCCCTGAGACCCAGAGGACCATCACTTCTTATAAATAAAGTTTTATTGGCACACATCAGGACTCTTCACTTCCTTTCCGTCGGTGGGGATTTTCTCCTGACCCCTGCAGAGTCCCTACACCATTTCCTGTGTGATTCCTTAGAGAGGATTTTCTAACCTCTACATGAGTTGGAAGAAGGGTCAACTTATAATTTTTATAGAACTTTTAGAAATGTTCAAAAGGGAATAATGTTTTAAAGCTCTTGGCCAGCCTCATGCGATCAAATGGTCTCAGGTTAGTGACACAGAATGTGCATCTTGCTGAGTAACACAGTGAGAACAAGACTTTGGGTCCAAACATTTAACTTTTATAAAGCTCTGCTTCTCGCTAGCTGGAGCCTCCCTGTGGCGGTGTGGTGACGATGACGGAGCTCACCCCACTGTGCACAGAAGCTCCCAGAGAAGTGGCTGGTGCACTGTGAGCCTGTGTGATCATTTCTGTCTGCCCTGTTCTTACAGACAGATTAACTTGAGTGGCAGTTGGGCTCCATCCCAGACACCCAGCCTGAGCCCCAGCTCCCTCCTCCCTCTCCAGTGCCTGCATGGAGATGTTCCCAAGCCCAGCATCTGACCAACAGGCACCAGGCATGCACGGGGTGGGGGTGGAGGGTCAGGGGGTGGGGACAGTCACTGTCACTATCTGTTATCCTGAATCCCCTTCTGACCCGTCCTGCTGCCCTCTGAAAGGCACCCTGGCTGCTCCTGCTGCGCACCCAAACAGACTGTGGTTGTTTATTTAACTGTCCCCTTAAGTAACTCTCCACCATCAAAGCTCTGTTTACCAACCTCACAATTAGCCTTCTTGGAACAACAAATAAATAGAAGCCTAATTAGGTGTGTATTTTCTGGCTCCCAGCATAGTCATCTCAGGGAAGCTCAGCAGCAGCCTAAAGACACAGTGGGTGAATGAGAGTGTGTGTGTGGATGAGAAGGATGGATGGATGAGCGTGAAAGGATGGTTGAGAGGATGGATGGATATATGGTATGTGCATAAACAGATACGCGAATGAGTGGACAGAGTGAGGAAAGGTGAGTGGATGGGTGGATGGATGAGTGGACAGGTGGATGGAGGTGTGGTATGGAGGGATGGTTGAATGTTGCTCTACTTTGTTGTTGTGATAAATACCAACGAAACTTAAAGAGCATAGGGTTTATTTGACTTATACTTCCAGTTCACAATCTATCATTGAAGTCAGAGCAGGAACCCAGGCAGAAACCACGGAGGAACACTGCTCGCTGGCTTATTCCCTCACTCAGCTTTGTTATACAGCCCAGGCCCTCTTGCCTAGGGATGGCGCGCCACTGTGGACTGCGCTCCTCCACATCAGTCACCAATCAAGACAGTCCCTCACAGATGAGAGGCCAGTCTGATCTGGACACTTCTTTAGTTGAGGCTCTCGCTTCCCAGGTAACTGTGGATTGTGTCCAGTTGGCAATTAGAACTAATCAGAACAGATGTGTGGATGAGTGGGTGGATGGCTGGGTGGAAGTGCAAACGGATGTGTGGATGGGCGGGTGGATGGAAGGATGGAGATGGATGGATGAGTGGGCGGATGGATGGACGGTGGATGGTGAATGGATGAGTGAGTAGATGGCAGATGGATGGATGGTGGATGGGTGGATGTGTAGATCAGTGAGTGGGTGAGAGTGGAAGAAAAGACGGTGGATGGCATACAACATTTGCATCAATAGGCAGCTGAATGTCTGGCAGAAAGAGTAGACAAGAAGACAGGTGTTCTAGTTTGCTTTCTGTTGCTCTGACAAACACCAGGACAGAAAGCCACTTGGGGGAAGGAAAGGGTTAATTTCAGCCTCCCGGTCACATCGGTCAAGGAGGGCAGTGAGGCAGGAGCTGGAGGCAGAACGCATGGTGGCCTGGCCGAGGGCCGGCGGTCCAGGCTCTGCTTGGTTTTCTTTCTATACACAGAGAACGGCTCCGCAGGCGCGGGAACCTCCGGGGTCGGGTCACGGCACAGGCAGTCCCCGCCGAGGCGCGTTTTTCAGGCGGCTCTGGGCTGTGTCGCGGTGCCAGTGGAAGCTGAGAATGACAGCAGGTAAGAGCGGCCGAGGAGGCGGGACCGGTGAGCGGACAGATGTGCCGCACCGAGGGGCGGCGAGTGGGGAGGGCGTTCACGGGCAGACCCGGGTGCTCCGCGAGGCGGAGGGGCAGCGGGGGACGCACACGGAGAACAGCGTGGACGGGCGGGAAGTCCAGGCTGGCGGCAGGAAGTGCGGTTCCAGCCTGCGGCGGGCGGGCCCAGCGCCCGGCACCGTCCGGGGCCAGAACAGTGCGGGACGTCGGTCCGGCCCGCAGCCTGGAACCAGATTCGAGCCACCCCACGCCCCCGTCGCATCTGCTCAGATGTCAACCGCTCCGCCCCGGCCACGGGCTCCGGCCACGGGCCCCGCCGGCCACGGGCTCCACCACGGCCCCGCGCCACAGGCGTGCAGCCCCTTCCCACATCAGGGGATGCTTTTCCTGAACAGGGAGACCAGGACACTGGTTCCACCAACCCCCTGCTTCCAGCCTCAGGTGCTGGATTCAGACCTCCTCTCCTACTTGCTGGTCATGGCCTTGGCCTGCTGCTCACCTACTGTGCCCGAGAAAGGCGTCTCCTACCCAAGGACCACATGGGCGACTGTGTGCCAGGTATTAGCCCCGCGCGGGCTGGAAAGGGCCCTCACCTGGGCCTGGCTGGAGCACCGAGCCTCTGGAGGCTGCAGGGGGGAGGTGTTCCCTGGAGCGCAGGGCTGAGCACGCTAGCCGGAGGGTGCCGGCCAGCAGCAGAGGCTGGGCATTGAGAGTCAGCGTGTGATCCAAACAGGCCTTGGTTTCCCATGCAAGGCAGGGGTGAGGGGCTGAGAGTCAGTGAAGTCAGGTAACCCCAGAGAAGTAGGGCCTTCCCACCTGCACCCCAGAAACCTGTGCGAGCCAAGCATGGCTTCCTCCCACGGCAATGTGCAGGCTGAGGCCTCTGTGCCAGGTACTGCCGGGCACCACCTGCCCCAGAGGCTCACAGCCTTGAATCCAGAAAAGGTTTGGGAGAGTGTCTGGATCCTGAGTCATGGGGCTGGGCCCAGGACCCCAGCCAAGAGCTACAGGAAGGAGAGAGCCCCAGAGTCCCACAGTCACTCAAAGACCCAGGGAAGCTTCTGGAACAAGTAGTATTTGAACAGAAACCTGGAGAGAGGAGGAAGTCTCATAGGGTGGTACAGAATCCAAGAACAGCAAGTGCAAAGGCCCTGGGGTGAGGCTGGGTGCCACAGCAGGAAGAGGGTCCTGTGGGACGGGGCTGAGAGGGAACAGGGAAAATTGTACCGGGCCTTGAGGGCCATGGAGGCTCCAACTTTCACTCTGGAAGACAGAAACCCTGGAAGCTTTTGAGAAAGAAGGACAGAAACTGACGGGTTCAGTCGGATCCCTTGTTTTTGGCTGTGTAGGGGCATTCATGGGGGATGGGAGAGGAACAGAAGTCAGACCAAGGAGCTGAGCTATGCAGGGTGGGGGTGGGCAGGGAGAGAGAAGAGTCCCTGGGAGTCACTCAAAGTCAGTCAATACACCCTTCCCACATCCACTGTGGGTAAGCTTAGGAAACTGTGCAGAACCCAGAGAGGCCAAGCCCTCACTTTCGGTCAGGATATAGAAGGCAAGAATAACAGCAGCTGCCTGTGGCTTCCTGTGCAGGCCTTCAACCTGTGAGATGAGTGGGGCATTCCAGCACCTGAAGGGCTGAGGCAGGAGGATTGTCTCAAGTTTGAAGCCAGTCTGAGCTACATAGAGACACTCCCACTCTGTTTCAAAAACAAAACAAAAACATGTAGCTTGGATGAGTCGAGGCTCAGCCACAGAGCTCCTGCTAGCACACATGGCCCTGGGTTCCTCCCCCCAGTGCTGTGACAGTCAAAGAACGACACCAGCCCCATTTTCCAGATGGAGAAGCTGAGGCTCACATAGGGAAGTTGAGCTTTATATCCAAAGCAGAGAGGCCCCTTCCCTCAGGTGCTGAGCAGGCTGGACTCACCTGCCATCCTGCAATCAACGATGCCCCACCATCACACCCGCCACGCAGGCAAGGCTGTGGCAAGGCTCAGGACACCCCAGGCCCTGAGTCTGGAGCTGAGAATTTCTCCCACCAGCCAGTTTCCTGAGAATCACTTCAAAGTGGCCTTGAAAGCCTTTCAGACGTTTTCTTAGAAAATTGTTTTGTTGTCTTGGGTTGGTTTTTAAAGAATGATTTACTGGGGTGAACGCCACATGGCGCCCATAACCACGTTTTCATGAGCAGTTTGGGGAAAGGGGGGGCCTCCTTGTGCAGCCACCGCCTCAAACCGGTTGCAAAATCTTTTCATTCCCCCAAAAGGATAGAACCCCAAAGCGCTCCGGCTGAGCAGCAGCCTCACCCCAGCCCTAGGCAGCCAGCCACGTCCTCCTCTCTGCGGATGGAAACTTCAGAGAGATGGAGTCACAGCTTGGTGCGGCCTGGGCCTGTCGTCCCCACCCGGGGAGGCCGGAGGATCGGAGCTCAAGGCCAGCCTGGGGTGTGGGAGACCCGGAGGGAGAGACGGCGAGAAAGGGAGGGAGGAAGGAAGCTGTGGCCTTCCGTGACTGGCCTCTACTTAGCATGACGTTTTCATGGCACCACTGTTTTGGGGGGGTCTTTTCTGAGACAGAGTCTCCTGCAGCTCTAGCTGGCCTCAATCTCACAGAGATCCACCTGCCTCTGCCTCCAGAGGGCTAGGATTAAAGGCCTGCGCCACCTCGCCCTGCCAGTTCTACCTTTAGGTAATATTTTTCAAAAAACTATTCTAAAGGAAAACAAGCATTCATGTCTATAAATGGAAAATACCCTTAAAAACAAGGACCATGAGGGTTGTCGATGATGGCTCTGCTGGTAAAGGCACTTGCCACCAAACCTGAAGACCTAAGTTCAATTCCTGGGATTCACATGGTGGAAGGAAAGAGCCAAGTACTGCAGGTTATCCTCTGACTCTACACACTGTCCCCTCCAAAATAAATATATGTAAAAAAATCTTTAAAACCATGGGCATGCTGGAGAGCTGGCTCAGCAATAATAAGCACTGGCTGCTGTTGCAGAGGACTGGGGTTCGGTTCTCAGCCAGCAACTATCTGTAACTTCAGTTCCAGGTGATCAGACACTTCTTCTGAGTTTCGTGAGTATTACAGGTATGGGTGCACTCACATTCATGCAGACAAAACACTTGTACTCATAAAATAAAACACAAGGACCACAAAGTCAGGCATGATGTGTACTCCTTCAATACCAGGATCAGGAAGTGGAGACAGAGGGATACCTTTGAGTGTGAGGTCAGCCAGGCTAAGGAAGCCAGCCTGTCTCAAAAAGAAAAGCAGCTGCCGAGACAGCTCTGTGGGTAAAGTGCTTGCAAGTAAGCATAAGGACCTGAGTTCAATCCCCGGAACCCACATAAAAGCTAGACATGAATGTCTACAATCCCAGCAGCCTCCTGGAGACAGGAGAGTCCCAGGAAGCTGGCAGCCAGCTGGCCTGGTGTGCACAGAGATGAATGAGAGACCCTGCCTCAAACAAGACCACACTGGTGTTATTCCCTAAGCACACCCCACTCCCCACACTGCTCCCTAATGCACGAACGCACACAATTAAAAACCAAGACAGAAAGCCTGGCATGGTGGTGCAGGCCTTTAATCCCAGCACTCAGGAAGCAGAGGCAGGCAGAGCTCTGTGACATTGAGGCCAGCCTGGTCTACATACCACGTTTCAGGGCAGCTTGGGTTATAGGGAGACCCTGTCTCTAAAGAAAAGAAAACGGAAGGAAGGAAGGAAGGAAGGAAGGAAGGAAGGAAGGAAGGAAGGAAGGAAGGAAGGAAGAGTCTTTTGTGTAAAAGACCATAGCCTCAGTCTCATTGAGCTGGGACCTGGCAGAGGAAGCGGCCGACTCCTTTGGGCAGAGCTGCTGGGCTTGAGTAAAGGGATGCAGGAGACAGGGTCAAGGAGGGCTTCCAGGGCGGACAGAAGGGGAGCCCACAGGCATGAGCTGCTTCAGCTCCCTCCCCAGCCCACACCCAACATCTCCTCCCCGAAAGCTTTATCCATCCTCTGGGAGGTGGCCCATGCCAATAGGTTAACTTCTGAGTTCCCCTCGGTCCCCGGAGGTTTCTGCTGCGCCAGCAGCTTGCTTTCCGGATCTTTCTCAGCATTCTCATGCTTGGTGAAGGCTCACTGTCCGTCCTCAGCTGCATGGCGATGGTTCTGTGTCTCAGGAAGGATGGCAATAGACGGGAAGGCTGGGGGGACAGCGGGTCGGGCAGCAGGGTGGACAGATGGACCCTCAGGGGCAGCTGGGGAACGTGCCCGTCCCCACACAGCCTGGTGTGGTCCCATTCCCTGGGCTCTGGGAATGATCCCGACAGGCCGGCTCAGAGCACGGAAAGTCCTTTGACCGGCAGCTAGACCCAGAGCACTGGGAGGACCACGGGGCCAGAGAGTCAGGAAGATGCCTGGCCCTGAGTTAAAGGGTCCCCGGGGCAACCGCCCAACTCGTGGGCCACGGGGTGTGTGGGAAGGAGTGGTTGGCGCCTCACCCATCGTCCCCCCTCAATCATTCATTCATCCCCCATTCATTCATTCAACAAATGTTTATCGAGTGCCTAACCCTGCTGGGTGCTGTGTCAGGCACCGGGGAGCAGAGGAGGAAAGGGACATAGCGAGGGATGAGGATATTGTGGTGCTGAGGCAGGGGGATTTCGACTCCCAGGCAAACCTGGGCTGCAGACTGGAACCCTGTCTGAGAAAAACAAAAAGTAAGGACTGAGATATGGCTCAGTTGGTACAGTGTTTGGCTGAGGCAGAAGGATTGCCTTGAGTTCAAGACACTCTGGGCTACAAAGAGAGATTCTATCCCTAAGTAAACAAATAAACCAACCGGGAGAATAACAGGTGCCAGGTGGGAAGAAACGAGGGACAGCAAGCGGAGGGCCGGGAATTTTTTTCTCTTGGTGGGAGAGGAGGCCAAGGGTTTCTTAGAAACTTTGGCTGAAATGGAGGTGCAAAGGCCCAGAGTGGCCCTGTTGATGACAACCGATCATATCAACCCATGGTCTTCACCGCCTAGCATCTGCCTGTGCCCGGTGAGTGCCCAGTGAGTGCCCGGGGGGCAGGGTCTTCGCAGCCTTGTCAGCATATGCCCAGCCCAGGAAGATGCACAGGAATAGAAAGTTGCTCCGGGGCATGACGTGTGCTAGGGAATGTCTGGACAGAGGAGGAGTCATCTGAACTGGGTTTTGGAGGGTGAAGAAGAGCTCACTGTGGAAAAGACATCAGCAAAAATAACAGACATAACGTTGTTGGTTGCTACGTTCCCAGCGCCTAGCACTCAGTCTGGCCCATGGTGTGTGCTGGGTCACTATTTAGAGCACACTGGGGCCGCCCACACTTGGGGTCTTCAAAACACTGCGTTTGTGACTTTTGGGCCGTCGGCTCCTCCAGCTATCACTACTTAACATTTTTCAAGTTGCTGTTACTTTTTTTTTACTTAAATTTATTTTCAAAGGAAACATTTGGTGTCACCACAGAATTAAAAAAGAAACACAGAAACACATGTTACCCATCAAAGCTAACCAGGAAAATGATTACAAAGAAAACAAGAATGTTATTAAAGTCTACCTGGTAAGAAAAACAAGAAGCCGCATGCTGGGGGACACTTTTAAGTCACAGATTTGACAAACGACTGACCTGTAAGAGATTAAGAACCCCGTCAGCAATGAGCAAACCATCCATTTACTTCACGTTTCGTTCATTACCGGGGCCTGGGTGTGCACGCTATGATGTGAGCGTGGAGGTCAGAGGACAACTCTGTGGGGTCGGTCTTCTCGCCACACATCAAACTCAGGTCGTCAGACTTGGCAAGTGCCTTCACTGCTGCGTCATCTCGCCGGCCCAAGAGCATGATTTTTCAAAATGACCAAAAGTGTTTGGGGAACCAAAAGATGTTCATCATCCATTAGAGATATGTGAATTGAAACATTATGGACCGTTAAGCTGGAGAGAGGCTCAGCGGTCAAGCTGAGTTCGGTCCTCAGCACCCAAATGATGGCTAACACCCATCTGTAAGTCTAGTTACAGAGCACCTGACGCCCTATTCTGGCCTCTATGGATGCTGCATACACGTGGTACACTTACATACATGCAGGCTAAGCAATCATGCACATAAAAAAATAAAAATAAATGAATAAAAATGTGTTTTAATAGTTGAAAAGCAAAACCCTGGCACTACAGTATTGGTAAAGATGGAAAGTAACTGGCGTTGCCTCACAACGCTGGTGGGAATTCAAAGCAGTACAGACTATGGGAAACATGTCACTGACCCAAGATAGAGAAACTGTGTGTTCACACAAAAACTCGTTAGCACAGGCTTCGGGATCGCTAAGAAACTGGAGCTGAGTTCTACCCAGGTAGAATACTATGCAGCAATTAAAAGGAACATAGCAAAACCTTCAATTCTCTCTCTCTCTCTCTTTCTCTCTCTCTCTCTCTCTGTAGCATCCTGCGGAGGAAGGAACAAACTCAGAGGGGATAAAAGTTCAAATGCATGTGAAGTGATAGTGGTGGGTGACAGAAACTGGGACATGCTACACTGGGGAGACAGGCAGTCTTCTCTCTCTCTGCTGCATGCTGATGGCGGGCTGCGGACGTCCCAAGTTGTGTGAATCTTCAACGTAAGCTGCATCCTGTTACGACACTGTACAAAGCATGCGCCATCGGCTGGAGCCCAGTAATGCCTTCTCATTCACAGTGGGGCTGGAAAAGTGCTTGGCATCTGAGATGTGTGAGACTGTTTCTCTTGGGGGCCGAGGAAGGCCAGGCCAGGCCAGGCCTCCCCACCTGACTCTGCACTCATGGAGCACCCTAAGGATCGTCTTGTGTGGACCCCCGGCTCCCATCACAGTCAGATGGTGCTGGCAGGGCTCGTTGGGGTACACACTGGAGCCTGGCAGAGGTGGGCAGGCAGGGAGTGGACAGTCCATCAGTGCCTCCTCTCCTACGACATCGGCCCTGGGGACCAGCCTGGCACACAGCTTCTGATTCTCTGGTCACCCCTCCAGACTATTCTGTGAGCACCCCACTCACCTAATACACTCTCTCTCTCTCTCTCTCTCCCTTGTAACTCCCCGGGGAATACTGCCTGGGGAGCCTGTCACACACATTCCTTCCTGGTTCTGCGCACGCTGATCCCTCTGCCTCGAATGTCTTCCTTTCCTCCAACCAGTCAGTCGGAACCTTCTGTGTGCCACAGACACAAAACCAGGCCCAAAGTGGGCAAGCCTGTGGCTTATGGAACAAGAGTATCCCAGAACCACAACTTCAGGTATGACTGGATCCCGGAGCTCAGGCACCGTCCGCCGAGTTGGTTTCTGGGGCAGGTTCTGTTGCCCTGGCCTTTCACTTCAACACTTTGGAGCTGAAGGAAATTGCATATCCTCCAACGACTCCCAGCATGGAGAGACACTGGACAGGTTCAGTCACAGGACCACCCTGGACTACTCATTCCGCAGTTCCTGGTCCTCATGCATGCTTGAAGCTGGGGGCTCTGGAGCACCCCAAGCTCACATGTGGGCCTCATGCGAGATAGTGGAACAGGAGCTTTCCCAGGAGGAAAGTGGCCTGCCGTTCATTTAAACTGAGACAGACACCGCTAGGGACCCTAGCTCACACCACCACACCCTGCAAACTCAGACCACCCTCCCCTTCCAACCTTGAGTGCCCCCTCTGAAGAGTGGGCAGGAGGAACTCAGAATCCCAACATTCCAGAGTTCCGGGACAGCTGCCAGACCTGGAGGCTGCTCCCGAATCCCAGGAACGTTCCGGAACTTCTGGGGACGGAAGTGGGGTGTCAGCCAGAGCCTGGGCGGCCCCCAGCCTGGGAACACGCTTCGAAGATGACAATTGGGTCCCTTCGGCCGAATTCCACTCCATGGGGGCCATGCCAAGGAAAACAAGCTGAGGAGCGGGCAACGAAGGCAAGGGTGCTTGAGGTGGTGTGAGGTGACATTGTTTACACAGGTGTAGACGAAGCCCCTCGCACCCTGCTTACTTTTCTCTTTCTTCCTACCAAGTTCTTTCCCCTGAGGGTGCTGACAGACGTGCCAAGGGAGCGGGTGTCTGGTGGTGGGTGTCTGCCTGGGGTGAGCCGAAGGCGGGGCAGAGGGGAGGACACACCGGCTGCGCCCGGAGCGGCCAGTGTCCCCCAGCACCCACTGCTCCCCGACGACCTGAGGACATCAAGGGCCTGTGGTCCTAGAGTCACAGAGCTGCTGACAGAGATATCAGAGCTCGGTCCATGCTTGTTCCCCAAAGGGAGGTGCCAGGGACCAGAGACAGACAGAGTGGCCCCCAGCTGGCTTCGGAACCAGCTGCTGTTTCCTTAGCACCTACTGTGTCGGACGGAGCACTGAACCAGACACAAGCCCCCATATTTATGAGCTGAAAAAAATCACAAGGAACATAAGCCATGGGAAGCCCCCGCACCCCAGTGCCTCAAGAAGAACAAAGAAGGCCAAGGGTGGGGGCCCCGTGCGCTCTAGATTGGGGGGAGGGCCCTAAGGTGGAGCTGCATGGGACCCATGTGGGGAGACTAGAAGGGAGGACATTCAGGCAGATGGCACCGTGTATGCAAAGGCCCTGAGGTAGGCAGCTCGGTGTGTTCAGAGGACAGCGAAGAGGACGTGGTAGGAGTGAGGAGGACAGCAGTCGTCTCCAGGTGAGACAAGTGATGCTATTCCCACATCCTAATGAAACTGAGGTCCAAAGAAGGGTCACAGGGCAGGGCCAGATTCATCAGCTGGGAACCCCTGTGCACTTCGAGAAGGGTCCTGGGTCCTCCCAGGGCCCACTGCAGCCCTGGCCTGGGCTGAGGGGCACCTGGTCACTGCTGCCTACAATCAGAAACAGAAGAACAGACAACATGCGAGCTGCTGAGTCACAGGGAACGCCAGGCTCCCAGGCTGCAGAGGGCTCTGCCTCAGTTTACCTAGCCGTAAAAAATGGGTTTAATAACATGTCTACCTCCAGAGCCTGCTTCACAGGGGTGCTGGCAGGGTTAATTGCCGCCTGCAGCCCAGGAACCTGGATAAAAGGGTCAGGGAGTGGCGGCTGTCCCCCAGTAGGGAATGATCTGGGCTGGAGGGAGCTGTCGGGCTCTCACCTGAGCTGCCGCAGGCTCTGGCTCAACCCCAGGCCAGTTCCAGCTGCCCCCAGACTCCAGCACCAGACAGAAGCCCTGTCGGCCGGGCTGGAGACCCAGCTGTGTAACGCTGGCCAGGAGACCTTGCTTTTAGCAGGCTCTGTCCGCTTGTCTGGCCTGCTGTCTGTTTGTGCCCTGGACGCTGTGACCCACCCGCCTCTCCCCACAGCTCCACAGCTGGGACGTCAGCTCGGACTTCAGGGTAGGGAACCCCGCGTGTGGACACAGCTGGGGGCACGTGCAGAATTTCAGGTGGGGATAAGTAAATGCTTCCAGGAGGGTGAGGAGATATCCCAGTCAATAAAGCGCTCCCAGTGTGAGCAGCAGATCCTGAGTACGATCCTGGCGCCGTGTGGAAACCAGGCACGGTGGTGCATGTCTGTAACCCCAGCACTGGGAGGTGAAGACGGGGCGTCCCTGAGGCTCTCTGTCCCGCCAGCCTGGTCTGCTTAGTGAGCTCCAGGCCAGTAAGGAAGCCAGTCTCCAAAAACCAAGGCAGAGGGCCAGGCATGGTGGCACATACCTTTAATCCCAACACTGGGAAGCAAAGGCCTCCACAGACGTCTTCACACACGTGTGCCACAGGCATGTGCACACCCACATGCAAACATGCACTTCCCACACACAGAGGAACTGGTGGGATGGTTTAGCAGGTAAAAAGTACTCACTGCAGTCTGTCAGCCTGAGTTTGATCTCTGGGATTCACATGGTGGAAACAGAGGATTGACTTCAGCAACCTGTTCTCTGACGTCCACATGTACACCAAGGGCGCCCCAACACACTTACACGTGTGTGCGCACACACACCACACACACGGGTGTGCACATACACCACACACTCACACACGCGCGCACACACTCACACACGTGTGTACACACCACACACGCGTGCACACACTCACACGTGCACGCGCACACACCACACACGGGTGAGCGCACTCACACGCTCACACACACGCGTGTGCACACACTCGCACACGCGTGTGCAAACACTCACACTCACACATGTGTGCACACACACCACACACGTGTGCACACACTCTCACACTCACACACATGTGTGCATACTCAGACACGCGTGGGTGCACACACTCGCACACGTGTGTGCACGCACACACACACTCACACACACCACACTTTTTAAACAAATTGTTTTAATGGTGTCTTTTTTCACTAACCTCTATGTGTCCAGAACCCAGTCACATGCCTGGAACACAGTGGTACTCAATAAGTGTGCAGTGACAGAATGAAGATGCTTTAACAGATAAGGGTGGCTCATTTCCTGGGGTCCAGTTGTCCTGGAGATGGTACCCCCAGGCAGGACTCCCTCTCCAGGGTCCTTGAGTCATCTGACCTCATGACAATAATATTTACTGGCACTTCCTGTGCTCCATAGTGCACATGGATTGTCGGCCCAGTTTCTGCAGTGACCCTAGGACAACGGTCCTGTGATCATCCCTCTCCCAGATAAGAACACTTCAGCTTAGAGTGACAGCTCCAGGCCACCAACAATCTGGCTGCTGGCCATGACTGAGCCCATGGCCACTAGGACCCCATGGCCAGCGGGCCCCGTAGACAGCCCCTTGGATTCAGGGAGCCCAGAGAGGCTGTAAGCCCAGTCCACACCCCTAGCGGGTCCACAGCCCCCGGGGGAAGATCCCGGCCACGCTGTGTCTGTCAAGGGTAGGCTTGGCGGCCAGCCTGTCCCGGGACGCCAGGCAGCCGGGAGTTTCTCCCCGTGGACTTACTGTATGTGATTCAGCGCCAGCACGGGTTGTGAAATCTGGGAATCTTGCGGGTCAGACCAGCGGGGGGTGGCCGTCTGGGAAAGGGAGGCTGGGAAGGGGTTAAGGGGTGGGGGGCCCGCAGCACCCCGCCAACAGGCACACGGGGTACCAGCGGCCAAGGTTGGCAGCTGCCTGTGGCCGGCTCTGACATCACAGCTGCGTCAGCAGCCAACCCAGCCCCCACTTCCTCCCGCTTTGTGGGCCGATCCCTAGCTCCCCAGTCCTCCCTTAGGAAGCAGAGTCCCTGCTGGGAGGGAGGGAGGGAAGGAGAGAGAAAGAAGTGGGTGAGTATGACTTTGCATACAGGCGGCACTTAATAAATAACAGCAGGGGTAGCCCAAGAGCGGTGCTGTGTTGCTCAGGCTGATAAAAAGTCAGAAGCCGGAAGAAGAGACAGAGGGTCCCAGAAGAGAAAGGCCGACCCAAGTGTCCAAGTTCACCCTGCAGCAACAATCACCGGACTGTCTGGTCTCCCCGATTCCCAGGCCCATTAATTTGTTAAATAGGATTAAACCCCGTGATGAGAGGGACTACGGAATTTCACCGGGCACTGTTCACAGACCAGGCAGGACTCTGATCTCCAGTCGATTCTGCACTTTAAATCTCAAGAAAAAAATAAAAAGCATGGCCAGTGGGTTCTTCCTCGGGCTGGTTGATAAGCTTGGATGATGTAATTCTTTCTTCAGATTGCTAAGACAGCCAAGCCATCTCTCAGATGAGAAACCCCGCCACAGGCAGGCACGCGACAACAGGCCGCACAGCGGGTCCGCAGCAGCCACTGCTCACGAATGCTGCTCACTCAGCACACCAAGTGAAGTTTACAAGGTACTCTGAGGGGCAGGTACATGGCCCTCTGCCTGTCACAGAGACGGGGCCCAGCGTGGTTGAATAACTGACCTAGATTGCACATTAAGCTAAAGGCAAAGGTGTGAGAGCTGAGACAAGTAACTCCAGGGACTGAAGTGTCAAGGTCCAGGGCCACTAGCCTGACAGCATCAGCTCAGAGCTTCCTCCAGCCTGATACAACTGTGCATATTGAAGCCCAGTCACACCTTTCCCAAGACACCATCACCCAATGAACAGAACCGGGAGCACAGAGGAGCCAGGGCCCAGGGAGGGCAGGTCGCTAGCTCGAGGCCCCATGGCAGCTGAGTGGATGCCAGCCCCCCGTGCAGTGCAGAACGTTCCCTGGAGTCGGAGGCCCAGGCTGCAGATCGGCCCGCACTTGATTCTCTAATTCCTATAAGGGGAGGACGGGAACCAGGGACGCAGGGTTCGTGGGCGGAGGGAGTACAGGGAGCCACGGGGGAGGACTTCCGGTAAAGCTGAGGAGAGGATGAGGATCTGGGGCAATAACAGGGACCGCAGCTCAGGTTCGTCCAGGGTGCTGGGGGCCATGAGCTTATAGAAGAGGAACCGGCCTCTCCTCCGTCCGTCCATCATCCGTCCGTCGTCCGTCCGTCGTCCGTCCATCCTGCTTGCTGCTGTCTTGCCTCCTGGAGCCTTTCTGGACTTGCAGCCAGAGCCATCTCCTGAACCCAAAGCTGACTGTTGGTGAGTTCCAGACCATAAGAGAGAGAGAGTCTCCCAAAAACACTAGCTGAGGTTAGCCTGTGGCCTCCACATGCCCGTGCACACGCATGAACACCACCATGCCTACATGCAGTAAACAGCATGTGACTGTGACCGTCCTATTTTCTGCTTGCTGACTCCACGGCGCATGAGCCCAGTGGAGACAGAGGCCTCCTACCTGCTGGTGCTAGAGTTCTGCATGTCTGGCACCTGACCCACAGGAAGTGCTCCATAAACACTTCCTCCATGAATGGACACGTTCCCCCTCAGAATAATTTGGCAAGAGCTTAGGGAGGACCAAGCTTATTGTGACTGTACTTCCGGAATCCCACAGAGAAATGACTTGCCCAGAGTTACCCAGCTCATCAGAGGTAGGTGGGCAGGCCCTAGAGTCTCAGATGTTTATCCCCGCCTGCGATGGATGCGGGAGGCTGGGGTGGGGGCCTTGAGCTGGAGCTTAGAGAGGTGGAGTGACTGGCCTGAGGTCACATAGCATCAGGGGATAGGAGTAAGAACTGAGATCCTCCTTGGTGTCCCCGTCACCTTCTCCTGCCTCTCAGCCTCCCCTTCACTCCTTTCAGATAGCTAGGGGTCACCTATGGGATGTGGAACCCCAAAACTCCACAGCCAGGCTGTTCCACCCCCACCCCGGTGCCTCACAGCATCTCTACAGCTACACGCCTCAGGGATGAGCCTGGGCCGTGTGACCAGCCGGCTGACACGTCGTCGCTAGCAGATGTGGACCAAGCCTTAAGGCCCTGGTCAAAGTCTCAGCCTATCACCGTCCCCCTAGGCGCAGCCCTGGGCCTTGTGGGACAGAGAAAGGAGCAAGGCCGGAGGGGCAGGGAGCCTAGTGGGCAGAGACACACGCTCAGGCCCTGCTGGGGACCGACATGAGGCCGCTCAGGGGTCTGAACCTGGCTTCAGACACAGCTAGGCTGTGAGTGACTGACAGCCACAGTGGAGAGATGAGGGGCTGGTGGGGACTGGGGCCTGTCTCAAACACACTTTGCTGCAACCAAGTGTGGACCCCTGGGAACGCAGCCCAGAACTGGCTGTCCCGACTCTCCAAGAGGAGCCGGAAGTTGACGTAATATCGGCAGGTTTTTGGATCTTAACTCCGTTCATGAAAGACTTTTGAAAACATGGATATGACCGCAGAAAGCTCACGAAGGCCAGGCTGGGCCCAGACCTCTTCTCTGCACCGAAGGCCCATCCTGGGTTAGGACCCAGGACTGGCTCAGAGATGGCTGATGCCATCTGGTCCCCTCCTACGGCCCAGGGCCACCCCCCTCCCGACTCCAGCTGGCAGGGGTGGGAGGAGCCTGGGTGGAGACTGAGGTGGCCTTCTTCACATGGGGCACCACTGTGTGAGTGGCTGGCGGCTTCCCTGCATCTCCACAGCATGAGAGGAAAGAGGTGACGACTCTTACCAACCCGGGCGTCCCTTGCACCTGTCCTCGCCTCCAAGCCCAGGCTTTCTGGTGCCACTTTGAATCTGTCCTGTGTGTCGTATGACCAGAGGACCCTGGGTCTTGAGGAAATGAGGGACCCCAGGGCATCAAAGTGGACTTCACATAGGCACCTGCAGGATTCCATCCACCCTCAAAGTTTTCCCGTGGCGTCCATCCAGGCACCAGAATTTCAGACCTGACAGGTGAGCTCCACCTCAGGATGTCCTATGGACAGACCCGTCATTCAGTCCCTGGAGATCCATGGCCCTGCCCCAGGGTTGTGTCCACAGTGCTGTCCCAGCCACTGATCTCAGATCTGCCCAGACCTCCTCCTCCTGCAGGCTCCCAGGAACCCTGCAGAGCAGCACCTCAAAGTGAACTCAGCACCAAAGCACTGCCTCAGTTTCCCTCTCATGAAAGACATACAAACCTTCCCACTGACCAAAGCCAAAAGCTAGAAACTAGTCCCTTCATATTCCCCTGAAATACCACCCATCTACGTAGTTGCCAGAGCCTGGGAATCTCGTCCTCCGTGTCCCTCCAGTCCATCTACCTCTCGGCTCCGTTATGGCTGCCATTGCAGCTCAGTCTCATCATCTCCCCCTGTGGGACTGCAGTTGCCTTTTGCTGTCTTGGGATTCCCCTGTCCCCAAAGCCAGCCTTGACAGCAGCCCAGGTGATGCTGACTACAGCTCAGCCCTCAGCTCCTCTTCCGGTCCCAAGGACAGTCTGACTCTCCTGGCCTCAGAGTGAGAGGTCAGAGTCCAGCCAGTCTGACCCCCAAGCTCTGGCTCAGGAGCAGCACAGGCAGCTCAGCCTCCAGTTCTGATGTCTCTGCCCTTCGTGTGAAGAGCCACAGTTTTCATAAACCTCTGAGTGGGCTCTGGGGACCTCCCGAGACCCTCAGTTCCTTCCAGCACCAAGTGCTAGAAACAGAAAATGAAGTATGTCCTCCGGTTCACACTGGCCACTAGACGGGGGCTTCCCTGCACAGGGTCTCCCAGGCCTGCAGATGAGGAGAGAAATGCTGAGGGAGGACCAACTAAATGCACACATGGGAGACGCCGCCCACCAGCCACCTAGGTCCTGAGCCCATGGGCCAGGTCCTTCCTGCCACACTGGCCTCAGTGCAGCCCTCTGACACTGCAGTAATCACTCACGCACCTGTCTACCATTTGTCTGTCCTCCTGCCCTTCCATCCGCCCATCTCCCACCACCTGCCCATCATGCTTCACCTCCATCCACCATCCATCTATCCATCCATCATCGATCTATCCCTGTCACTATTTACCCACCCATCACCCCCATCCACCCATCATCCATCCATCATCTATCCACTATCCATCCATCATCCATCATCCATCTGCCCATCATCCATCCATCATCTACCCATCATCCATCATCCATCAGCCCTTCATTCACCATCCATCCACCCAGCATCCCTCATTCATCCATCTGTCCGCCTATCCTCCATCTATCCATCCACCATCCATCCGTCTACTCATTCACTCACCATCCACCACCCATGGACCCATCAATGCACCTACCCGCCCACCCACACATCTGTTCATCCACGGGACACCACTCTCGTTATGTTACTCCCTCCCTCCATGCTGTCTGTCCGTCCATCCACCCGCTGATCTGCAGTGCTCAGACCTGGCACATCCTCTCATCCCCACACGATCACATTCGATGGTGACGACGCTCCTTCATTCGTCCCCGGTCCACCTGCCTCTCGCCCCGCAACCACTTGTTTCCATGATCTCATATCCGCTTCTTTCGCTCACCCTCCGCCCCTCTGGTTCTTCCTCCATTCTTCCATCCATAAACAGTTCCCTCATCCACCCGCCCACTCACCCAGCCGTAATCACCCATGGGACCTTGCGCCTGTCCGTCATCACTCCTCCCGCGGCATCTGAGTCCTCCATCCCTGCCGCGTTCCCTGCACCCAGACCAAGAGATGAGTCACGGCCTCGCCCTGGAGAGGCCGCAGCACTGGGGCCAGAGCAGGGAGTTCCAGGCCAGGTGGGAAACGGCGAGGTCAAGGGCACCCCGGGCAGGTGACCCTCGGCAAGGGGCTCGCAGAAACTGGCCTCACAGAGGCGGGCAGGTGAGGTGCTTCTGCAGAGGACCCTCTACAGAGGTGCAGAGCCCTCTGCGACTCTGAGGACTGAGCCCCACACAAGAGGAGCTGTGAGCCTCAGCCTCCCAGAGTTCTGTCACTCAGATCCCCAAACAAAACAAACTCCCAAGCCAGGCCTTGTCCCCAGAGTTGATCCTAGGGTGGCATGGTAGGCGATCAGTAATGCTTGTCGATGTGTGTGGCTCTCCCTGAAAGAGCCAGGCTCCACAGTGGCCTGCCTGCTCCGGGGAGACCCCTGTGTGACCTTGGCCAACCCCCAAGTCCCAGCTGGCCTCAGCTTTTCCATCTGGGAAATGGGCCATAGGGCCCCAGGGAGGGGGCATTTTGGAGCGTGGCTGGCTTACTTGACCGGGGTGAAGCCGGAGGCCTGGGGGCACAGAATCTCAAGCTGGCCAGTACCTGGAAGCCTGAACAGCACTGCCCGCTCCTGCCCGGCCTGATGGGGCACGAACTGGAATTTCCCGATAATTCGGGCTAATTAACCAGTGCTGCCTCCCCTCCCCTGCTTGCTCTTGGCTCCTTACTCAGCTCCCAGAGCCTCAGGGACCTCGCGAGGAGTTGGACTGGTTCTGGAGGCCCCGCTGCCACCCCCGCCCACCTGCCCGCTGTTCAGCTGTACGCTGTACCTGCTAGAACCCACAGCCGGGGCCCACAGGGTGAGGGCCGGGAGACGAGGCTCCTCAGCCCTCCTGCGCACTGCCCAGCCCGAAGTGTCAGGACACTGGGCTCCGGAGGACGTCCCTCCCGACCTCCACAGCGATCAGGGTGACCTTGCTCAGACCCTCCCTGAATTCGCTCTGCCCGGCTGAGGCTGCACCACCCACAGCGCACGGCCCTTCCTCCTTCCGGACAGCATTTATTAGGCACTTCCTGTGTGCCCAGCCCTGCACCAGGTAGTGGGACACAGACACATGAGATCAAATCCTGGACCCCAGTTCACAGCTTGATGCAGGCGAGGAGTCCATGAATAAAAGATCAATGTCTTAACCCATGGGTGAAGTATAGTCACTGTGCCACCAACAAGCATAGTCCACTGTGACCCCCTGTAGAAGATGCTAGAGAAAGCAAGTCCATCCACAGCAACACTGAGTGGTTGCCTGGCGACGAGGGTGGGAAGGTAGAGCAAGAAGGACGAATCACAAAAGGACACAGTCTTTGGGGTGGAGAATATATCCGAGAACTTGGTGACCTCACAACTCATCGACAGATAGCCTGGATCATGTTCAATCGTCTATCTGATACATGTTAATAAAGCAGATAAAGAGAAAGGGGTCGTGTGGCCACACAGCAGAGGGAACACAGGCAGTCAGTCAGAGGGGACTTCCTGGAGGAGGCAACTGTAGAGAATTGTTTGGAGGATGAAAGTGAGCCACAAAGGAAAGAAGAAAAGATCGTGCTGGTGAGGTCCTGAGTTCAAATCTTGACTCTACTGACTCATACAAAGCTGTGCAGCTTTGGGCAAAAGTCTTGCTCTCTCTGAGTCTCAGTTTCCTTGTCTGTGAAATGGATCTTGGGTAGCTATTTAACCTCAGAGGGAGATTTAAACCGCAGGATGCAGGGGACCTGGCAGTGGTCAGAGTCCACACAGGCCCCCAGGCAGAAGGGATGGAGGCTGTGATCTCAGCAGAGAGAGGGACAGCATTGGGACACCCAGGGGGCTGAGGTGTGAGGGTCTGGAATGCCGCAGGGGAGCCCTGAGCACAGGGAACCAAGGGAAGGCAGGAAATGGGGATGTCATGGTGAAGGCCGTTCTCTGAATGCGTCCACTGTGCTTTTAAAAGCTACAGCTCAGTCAGGCTCGTTGCCGTGGCGCACACCTTTGATCCCAGGACTCAGGAGGCAGAGGCGGGTGGATCTCGTGAGACTGAGGCTAGCCTGGTCTACATAGTGAGTTTCAGACCAGCTGGGGCTACAGGGAGACCCTGTCTCAAAAAAAAACAACCAACCAACCAAAAACAAACAAACAAAAACCCCCAAAAGTTACAGCTGGGGAGCCTTTAAGGCTTGAACAGAGGGTGGGAACCGACCTGGAGAGTCGTGTCTCAGCCCCCCACGGAAGGCCTGTTACCTGAGCTTGCACCCCTCCAGTGACAGGGGACTCGGGACGTCACTGCAGTGCTGTCCTGCCTGCCCGGCCCAGGAACGCCAGCCTCGCACACTGGGCCCAGCTCACCCCTCTGGCCCGGCACACACCAGTGGCACACTGTCTGGCCTCACCCTGGAAAGAGCCAGCTGGGGTCCCCGGGGAGTGGGAAGGTCTGACTGAGGCTGCTGCCTGGGGACCTGGATCCTTCCTCGTGCCCCTCCTCCAGCTCCTTGGAAGCACCTTGGGCCTTTGAGGTGCCTGGCAGAGCTGGAGCAGGCCTGGGGTGCCCCGTCCCACCCATCCACTCCCATCTGGGGGGCCAAGGTCGACCTGGGGGCAGGCGGGCCAGGCCCTGTCTGGGGATAAAGGCAGGCGCCCCAGGGTGCAGCCGGCTTAATAACAGGCTCCAGATCCAGGGGGTTTGAACTCAGGCAAATGGGCTCAAACCCAAATTGAACAGCCCACGTTCCGTCTGCACCTCCACAGCCAACTGTTCCCACACCCGGCGTCCCCCTCCCCCATCCTCCACCCACCATCACCGATGGGGCCCCCTTGATGTGCCCACCACGGCCGGGCTACCTGCAAGGTGGCGGGGAACAAGAACACACTCCCAATCCAGCCTGCGCTCCTCCCCCTCTGGCTCCTCAAACAGCCAAGCTGGGGCCTCAGGGCCTTTGCACTGGCTATGCCTTCTGCTAGAACTCTCAGCCCCATACCTGTTCCCAACACTCAGCGTCCAGGCCAGGGTCCCTTCACTGAGGCCCTTGGCCTACCCTGGGCTCCCTTCCACCACCCAGTTCATTCTCTCCATCAACGCTCAGGTGACAGTGAGCTGGTCTCCACAGTTTGCATCTGCAGCTCTTTTTAAATGCATTTTAAGATTTTTACTGAACTCATGTATACTCACAAAGTATAATGGTGATATTGTCACACGAGGTCAGCAGCCATCGTGGCTAGTTAAATATCACGAGCAGATCCGAGGAAGGCACCTGAGTGTGGCCCCGGGCGTCACCACGGTGACCTCTCACCCCCACATCCCGGCCCTGACTCCTTGTCCCCTGCACACCTGGCCTCCTGCCCCTCCTCACCAGGCCTCAACACCCAAACTCTCAACTTTCCCTCCTTTTGCGGGGCGCCAGCTGGCCCGGCGCCAGCCCCGCTCCCCTGCCTGCCGAGCCCTGGGCACGGGCCCACAAAGGATGAGGAAGGGCCCGAGGTGGCTGGCCGGGCGCCATGAGAACTCAGCCCCTGGGGCGCTGTCTCCCCACCGTGCTGCCAGGCACCTGTGTAATGAGTGCCATCGCGGGGACCCAGTGGGCAGGCCCCGACTCGCCCCCACCACCCAGGCTGCCAGGGAGATGAGGGGCACAGAGCGCCTTCGGGGTGCAGGAAGCACCGAGGGCTCGGGCGGGGGAGGGGGCGGGAGCCTCCAAGCTCAGCCTGTGTTTCAGGATCAGCTGAGCCAACTTTCCGTCTTCCACAGACTCCAAGCCTCAGGCTTCACCGACCCAGCTAAATGAGGACAGCAAGGAGGAAAGTGCACTTATTGAGCACTTACTGTATGCCCATCTGATCTTAAGAGCTAGGTCCTGTCTCTTCCAGTGATGGTATCCTCACCTGTCTCCTGTTGGCCAATCCTTGGTCTCTCTCCATTTGATTACGGGTGAGCACTTACTGTGTACCAGGCTCTGTGCTGAGCACATTTCCTACGTGAACTCATTTAACGTTAGCAAAACCCTGTACAGATAATGTAATTAGTCCATTTTACAGAGAAGGCACAGAGAGGTGAAAAAACTGGCCCAAAGGCACAGAGCTGACCGATGGTGAGCACTGGCCTGGGCCCTCTGGCTGCAGAATCCACGTTCCCGTCCACTGGCTATTCACATCATGTCCCCCGTCAGCCCATATGGGTAAGGTGTTCATCACAGGTATGTCCCCACGCCCCTGCCTAGTGCCTAGTGCCTAGTGCCAGGCACATAGTAAGTGCTCAAAAAACACTGACTGAGGGCTTGTGAGATGGCTCAGAGGGTAAGGCGTTTGCCACCAAGCTTGACAACCCGAGTTAGACTCCTGGAACCTCATGGTGAAAGTTGTCCTCAAAGCTGTCCTCTGACTTGCCCACGTGTCCGGTGGAATACACACATTAATTCATTAGTTAGCTAATTAATTAATTAAAACACTGAGTGAAGGATGAATGACTGGAGGAGAGAGTGGATGCACTCACTGAGGAAGAACCACAGCTCAGAGAGGTGACGTGATCTGCCCGAGTCACACAGCACAGACGTCACAGATCGGAGACAAGGGGCCCTGTGAGGCTCCTGTCCCCACGTCCCTGACCATTCTCCCAGCCTGATGTGACTTTACGTTCCCCATGAGGGAAAACAGGTGCGTGTCTCAGTCTCTGCAGTGGGGAGGGGAGACCCAGGGCTCCAGCCTGGCCTGCAGTTGAGCCTCCTGCCCTGTGGAGCCCAGACCCGGCTGTCCTCCGTCTCCTCTCTGCTGACTCCTGAGCGGTGACAGACTCTCCCACGTCCCCTCACAGCCTATCTGTGCTCCACTCCCTGGCACCCAGCCTGGGTAGGGGAGCCCCTTGGGGGTAGCTATCTGCACTGCCCATGGCCACAGCTCTCGGCTACAGAGAACCGGCCCGTTCTGCACCTGAGCAGGGATGCCCCACTTGGCTTCTCCTCACCTACCTTCAGGGTGATGACATCCTGAGCCTGGAGGATAGAGAATATGAAGTTGTCACAGGTGGGTCCTGCTGACCGCAGGGGCTGGACCACCTACTCGTGGTCGCTACTCACTGCCCACTGGGTTGTGCAAACTGTCACTATCCCTCACGACACCCCCCAGCCTCCTCTCTTGTGCCTCTACCCCAGGGCCTTTGCACAGGCTGTGTGTACTGCCTCTGCTGGGAAACTGCCCTAAGCAGGGCCTGGTCCTTCTGTGCCCCATCACGTCATCTAACGAGTCCTTCCCACTGCCAGGAGTACCCCTCTTCAGTGTTCCTCATGGCCTTGTCCCTTTCAAATCATGTACTTGCACCCTCCCCCAATGGCCCTGTCTTTAAGATGAGCATAGGGCTTGCTCACTGCTGGGCCCTGTATACAGTAGGTGCACAAGCAATGGCTGTGGAATAAAAGGAAGAGGATCAAAGCACGGCCCCACCCCCGCGCACCGGGGCCTCTCAGGAGCTGGGAACTAAGAGGCCAGCTCTGAGCAGCAGGCATCCCTCAGTGTCCCATGCCCGTCTGGTTCCCAGCCCCATAAAAACCGCCCGCCCCCACCTTGCCCTGGGGCGGCCCCCAGGTGTCGGTGGGAGTGGGGCCCAGGCTGACCCCACCCCAGCTTGGCTTCAGAGACCTGGCCAGAGGCGGCTGGCGATCAGCGGGGTGCCTTTGGCTAGACTCTTCTCCTGTCCTGACTCTCTGGGTCAGGAGGCCACAGACACCTCCACAGGGGATACTGAGGCAAGCGCACGCAGCCACATCTCCCCACCCCCACCCTCACCCACCCCACCCCCACGCGGCCTGCAGAAGACCAGCCTGCCCCGTCGTGGGCTTGCCAGGTGCTAGTTGCCAGTTTGGAGATGGGTCCTTAAGCAGGTTCCCCAGCACGTCATGCCTCAGTTTCCCATGTGGTGAAATGGACCACAGGCTGTGAAAAGAAGACAACTGAGATGGACCCAGCCCTGTCCCACACATGGAAGAGTTTATCTCCTGCCAGCCTCAGTTTACCTGACTGCCACATTGGGTCACATAGGCCCCCAACTGACTTGCTGCAAGGCTAAGATGCACTGTCCGCCCCGACCCAGTCCCAGAGAGTAACTCCGGTCACCCATGGCCTCTGCTGGCCACTAGGACAAAGGTCCAGGGGTCCTGGGTGGCCCTGGTCTGGTGGGACGTGCAGGCTGGGAGGACGTGAGTGGCCAGGATGGGCAGCTGCAGGCCTGGGTGACTCACCCTCTGGCCAGGATGGGGGCTGGGCCGCGGTCCCCACGCGCCCCTCTGGGCTCTGCCTTGCGCCCAAAATGCTGTGTCATGCTCCGTCATGTGGCTCTGGGTCATTAATACCCGAGTTCTGGGAAGCTTGGGCCGCGTTCCCGGAAGGGGTCAGCCGGTTCAGTAAACAGATTGGCTGTCTCCTCGTCAGAGCCTGCAGCTCGGGAGGCTGGAGGTGGGGCCTGGCAGCCCGGGGGACACGGCAACAGCCCCTGGCCCTGTTTGAAGCTGGCAACTCCCAGGATTGTCTGATCTAAGCTTGGCAGATGAGAAGGAAAACTAAGGCTCAGAGAGGGCAAGGTGCTAACCAGGGGTCACACAGCAGCTCTGAGGATTCAGGTCCTTCATCCCTCCCCCGCCCATTCCTAACCCACACCCTTGGCAGTTTGTTGGATGCAGGCGGTTTGGGAAGTTTGGGACAGTGCTTGGCTGTGCCTCCTGGAAGATTCTGCAACAGTAGCCGCAGCCTAAGTACCTACTGCGCACCTCTGTGAACACGTGCCTTTCACATGCAGCCGCCCTCCACACAGCTGCCCTTTTAAGAGACCTACTAAGTGCTCAGCACTGAATTCATGACTGAGTGCCCCATTGGAGGTCACTGCCCCCACAACAGGAAGCCATCTTCCAGTTCCTATCTGGGGACAAAGCTGAAGGGACCTGACTTTCAAAGCAGCAGGACCAGCCCCTGCCTGCTGTGCGACCCCACAGCAATGACTCCGCCTCTCCCAGCCTGTCTCTCACGTCACAGGGTCCTAGCTTGGGTGAAGGAGAGAACCAACTCCTGCAGGTTGTCCTCTGACCTCCGTGTGAGTGCTGTGGCACACACACACACACACACACACACACACGCACACACGCACACGCTCAAATAGAAGTTTAAAATGTATGTACCGGAGAGATGATTCAGTGGTTGGGGTGACGCATTCTGCCCTTGCAGAAGTCCTAGTTTGGCTCCCAGCACCCACATCAGGCAGCTCACAACTGCCTGTAACTCCAGCTCAGAAAAGATCCATCTGATGCCGTGGTGCACAGAAGTTCACGTAGGCACGGGCACATATACATACACATAATAAATAAATCCCTTTTCATTTTGTTTAATAAAAAAAGAATCAATTGGTTTGGACCTGGGATCGTAGCTCTGCCGCTGGAGCACTTACCCGGCACGCACAAAGTCCTGGGTTCGATCCCCAGCAGCGCATGCGTGGAGGTGTACACTTGTCATTCCAGCACTGAGAGGAAGAGGCAGGAAGATCAGGAGTTCAAGGTCATCCTCAACAGCGTGGTGAGTTTGCGGGTCAGTCCGGGCTACATGAAATAGAAAGCGGGAGACGGAGGAGGGGGCGGACGGAGGCAGAGCCAGGACTCTTTCCAGCATCTGGAGTCAGGACAGGTTCTTTGCACTGGAAACCCATGGTTCCTTCCACCCTAAGTGAACCGTCCTTGGTCCCAGGCCCCCAGGATCTGAAGGACCCAGTGCTTTGTCTCGCCTGGCGTGCCAACCCAAGAGGTCCCGTGCGGAGAGCAGAGAGCAGGAGGTCGAGACCCAGCTTGGCAGGGGAGGGAGGGGGCAGAGAGTCTCCACAGGGTCCTGGAGCTGAAGCACTGGAGTTGGGTCACACCACCTCTTGGCCACCACCGTGGAGGACAGCGCAGTCCACGCATGCCACACCTCACAGAAGGACAAGTGTGCCTGCAGGATGAGGATGGTTCCAGGAACTCAGCTCAGAAAAGAGGTGGACAGAGGCCAGGCATGGTGGTGCACACGGAGATCCCAGCACTTTTGAGGCTGAGATGGGAGGACCTGTATTTTAAGCCAGCCTGGGCTACATGGTGAGACCTGGTGTGGAGGAAGGAAGTGGGGGAAGGACAGGGAAGGGAGAGACGGGAAGAAGAGTCAAGAAAGGACAGTTTGGTCCAGAAGAAAGACGCATACAGTGACTAGTTCCTGGGAACCAGAGCCAAAACTTGGGTACAGTAAGGAGTGACCTTAAAAAAATAAATAAATAGAAAGAAGGAAAGAAAGAAAGGAAGGAAGGAAGGAAGGAAAGAAAGAAGAAAGAAAGAAAGAAAGAAAGAAAGAAAGAAAGAAAGAAAGAAAGAAAGAAAGAAAGCAGCAATGGCCTTAGAAAATTAGACTGTGACATTGTTTTTGCAAAACAAGGTCTGAAAAATGTGAGAATAAAGTGGTTTTCCCTTTGACCTGCCACACGTCCTACCTGCTGGCCGCCCGTGGATTCTTAGGACACACAGTGCAGCAGGCTGGAGATGTTTAAACAGTTAAAGGGACGGCGGGTGGCACAACGTCACACGCCTCTACTTGCATCCAGCCCTCCTGACATCATTACCAACAGTCAACTACTGGAATATTCTGTCCGCTCGGTGGCACCTCTGGGTGCTGGGTCCTGGCAAGAAAGCCGCCTCTGACGCAGGAGGATCCCGCCTGGGCTCCTGAGTACACTCCCCACATTTTCTATTTCTGATTCATAAATCTGGCAAGGAGGCTCAGGATTGGCCGACCCAGATCCCATGATGTGACTGCACCCCAGCATTCAGAAGCCGCCTTCAGGGCCCCTTCTACTCTGTGATCCTCCTCTCTGACCACAGGGTTCTTTCACCTTGTCCCCACTCCAGGAGGGGCTAGCCTCAAATCTTTGGTTTGTAAAATGACTGAAAGATCACCACTTCCGTTTTAGAAATGAAAAATCCATCAGGCAAAAAAAAATAGATATCCCACTTTGCAGTAATGAACAATCTAATTGATCTATTATAAAAAGGTCTCAACAGTCAAAGCAGATGCACCATGAAAGAGGTAATGTGAACACAAGAGAGAAGCAGACAGCCAGGAGCTGGGCAAGGTGGTCAAGGCTGCTGTCACCCCAGGGTCCGAGTCTGTGGCAGGTGACCCCTCAGTGTGGTACCAGGGACGTGGGGGGGCGACAGGGACAGGAGACATCCTGATGCTCAGAGGTGGTGAATGTGACTAAGAAGGGAAAACAGTGACCAGCTGGTGAGGGGACAAGGTCAGCTCTTCTAGAACCTTCTAAACCAGAGGTGGCCAAAGAGGCCTTGTGGATCAGCACAGGGGCGTCTTGTTCCTTTGTTTCTAATTTGATTTGTTGGCCCACATTGAAAAGTTGGGCCTTCAAACACACTACCTCAGACTTCTGGTTTCTTTTAATGCTTGGAAAAATCCGGACAGCCAGCGGGAGCCGGCTCAGGACCCACCCCGGAGGGTCTGTCCCTGTGCCCACCTCGGCGAGGCGACTCCTCCTGGGCCAGAGGCATCTGTGCGCGCCCTCCAGTCTGAGCCTCGCAGCGGAGGCTCTGGGAAGGGAGAGAGCCCCAGCGGCATCCCCGGAGTGGAGGTGACATGCAGGACCGCCCCCAGGAGCCAGCGGGGCCAGGAGCTGCTGACCCCAGCCCAAGCCCCCGAAGCTGGGAGGCTGGGTCAGGGGAGGCCAGTCCTGTTTAGGTTTTGTGGTCTCGAGAGTAACAGAGTGGAAAAAAACAAGCTTGAAAAGATATAACAATTACAACGAAATTAAATCAAATCAGGCCCGTGACTCATTTATGGAGCCGTAAAAAACAGAAAACAAAAACAAGCTGGCTCTGGTGAAGCGCGGGGCAGGGGAGGCCGGAGGCAGGTCTGCCTGGAAGCCACCGGGGCAGGAGCGCGGGGTGGGGCCACTCGGGGCCTCCAGGACACCAGACCAGGCCACCGCGCAGCCAGGGGGCCTGAGGGTGCCACCGGGCTCTGAAGAGCCAACGCCAAAGTCCGGCTACCTCAGGAACAGGGAGCGGGCTCCCCGAAGCTGGAGCGGGCTCTTCGGGGCCCTGGAGGCCAGGCCTGAGACAAGGCGCCTCTGCTCAGGAGGCCCGGCAGTCCCCCACCTGACAGTGATGAGAAGGGCCCGGGGTGGCCTGGGAGCCAGGCACCCAGCTGGGAGGGTCAGCCTGGAGGGGAGGGCTCGAAGCTTGGGAGGGTCACCCGGCTAAGCACCCTTCATTCAGGCCCTCATTCGGGCCCTGGCTCTTCCTGGTGACTTTCTTGATCTAGGTACATGGAGGAGGACAGAAGAGAGACCACAGGTTGGGGATGGACAGACAAGCAGACCGGATAGACAAGCAGACCACTATGCCTGCGCTAATGGGAAGTCTGGGAGACAAAGGGAACAGGGAAAGGAATGTGGGCTGGGAGGGAGCAGAGGCCATCTCAGGAAAGATTAGTTCAGACAAAGGGAACAGTAGTGCAAAGGCCCTGTGGTAGGATGTGCCTGTACTTCTGAAGAGCAAGAGGTAGAAAAGAGCTCCTGGCTCCTCCCAGTAGCCAGCGGGGCATCTCCTGTTACCTCCACTTTCAAAAGAGGAACTTGGGGTTCAGAGAAGGGAAGTAACTTGCCCAGAGTCACACAGCCAGGAAATGTCAGTTCAGGGAGCGGAGCTCCAGTAAGGCTGGGCAGGGGTGTGTCTGTGCTGACGGGGCCCTGTGTGTGTAACCAGCCTGCATGGTCCAAGGGTGGCTCCCAGAGAGTGTGTGTCACCCGCCTGGGTCACAGCCGTGGGTGGCATGATTGTGCAATCCTGAGCCCCGGAGGGAACCAGGCCAGGGCAAAGGCTGAGCTGGGACACAGCCCGGCCCCACCCTAGGCTCTGCCTTGCCTTCTCCTTGCCTGCCAGGCCCCATGAGGTCCAGAAGTCACCAAGTCGCCAGGTGACCAAGAGTCTGGAAAGCTCATTCGGACCGAGGGGTGAGAGACTGTTAGTGCCCCCGGCACAGAAGCAACTTTGCAGCCTCAAGTCTCCCCATCTGTCTGATAATGGGTCCACTTAGGCGGCCTCTGACAGCAGCTGTGGACTCTTGGGTCTGGAGAGATGCCGCTTTCTGGAGTCACTTAGCCCAGGGGCCCCGGCCGGCCTGACAGGGCTGGACCCTAGACCCGGGCTCACCACATCCATACCCAGCTCCTGCACACTTTGAGCCTTTGAACATCTAATCCACTCTCTGCCTTTCCCTGAGCCGGCCTCTCGCCCTCAAAGAACAACGGGGCTTAGGGACACTGTAAGAGGTGGAGACAGTGCTCAGGGACAAGGACAGAACTGAGGCCTCAAGAAGAGGAAGAAGAGGGAGGAGGAGGGAGGAGGGAGGAGGAGAGAGGAGGGAGGGTCTAGGAACACAGAGAGGACAGGACATGGGCTCCAGGCAAAGGGGACCACACATGCAAAGGCCCTGAGACAAAAGGATCCTCAGCTCGTGCAGAACAACCGTGGGACGGTAGAAGTGACCTGGGGCTGCGTGCCGATGGCCAGGCAGGGATGTGAGCGTGGAGGACACAGACAAGTTCTGGCTTGGTCTGCAGGTTCTGGGGTGACCGTCATATGTGCAACCAGGGAGAACGAGGCATCAAAGGCCATTCCAAGGCCATTGGCAGCTGCCTCAAGGCCACCACCAGTCACCCCAGCACTGGGAAAAGGTTCCGACTTGAGCCTGCGCTGAGGGGACGTGGTGGAAGGACGTGGCTGGAATGGATCTGAGATGGACAGGAACTGCACATGTAACCTCTGTCCGCCCTTCCACCCGGCACTGTCCACACTACTATGTCATGCCCATGGCATTCCTGGGGAGGGTACCACTGTCCTCTTCTATAGGAACTGGTCCCCCTAGGGCACTCAGAAGCGGAACACATTGGGAAAGCTCAGGGTTCTTTGCAGCCCAGACAGCGCCTGGCATGCGTATGCCCGAGACCCCAGGCCTCAGCACCTCCTCCTCCAGGCAGCAGCAGGGATTGCTCCTGAGGCCACTGGGAAAGGAACAGTCACCATAAAGGAAGTCAGGAATCAGGTGGAAAGAGAGGAACAATCAAAGCCAAGTGGGTGATCCAGAGCCACTCTTGGAAGGCACTAGGCAGGGCTTGGATGGGGTCAGCTGGGCCAAGGGCCAAGTGGAAGGCCTGGCAAGATCCAGAACCTCAGTACAGGTCCCTGAGCCCAGACAGAGTGGCCACCACACCCAGGCTCAGCACCGGTCACGCCGCCTGCTGGAACAGTCAGTTCTCAGACCAGAGACTCAAAATAGAACAAAGCCACCTGGGGGTGCCGTGTCCTGTGAAGGCCAAGCTGAGCCTGGGTCCTGACTACTGGGGCTGTGGGCTGGAGAGTCTGGGGGCCACCTGGGTCAGAGCTGGGTCTTCTAATAGGGCTCTTGGGGTGTCAGCTCCTCCCCCTACTTAATCTCAGACAGCTGTGTGGCCTCGGGGGTCCCCTGCTATCCCAGGGGACCCACAGTGTCCTTATCTGCTGTCTACTCATGAAGTCCTTCATTCAGTCATTTGACAAACATTCACTGAGTACTTTCTATGTACCAGAATTCATCAAAAACAAAGCAGACCTAAATCCCTCTCCTGGCAAACCTTCCAAGTGTCCAGGGTACTGAGCACCCGGGGACTGTCCATCAGAGAAGACAGAATCCAGGGCAGGAATTAACTTAAAAGGGGATTCAGGGAGACCCAAGACATAGGAAAGGGTGTTCCAATGGCAAGGACAATCAGGGCAGAGGTCCTGGGGCAGCACACAATGGTTTGTTTCAAGTAGGAGGCCTGCATGGCTGAAGCATGCAAAGAAGGGACAGGGTAAAGATGGAGTGGGCAGTAGCCACGAAGACACAGACAGGTGTGTGGAGTGGGCAGCAGCCACGAAGACACAGACAGGTGTGTGGAGTGGGCAGCAGCCACGAAGACACAGACAGGTGTGTGGAGTGGGCAGCAGCCACGAAGACACAGACAGGTGTGTGGAGTGGGCAGCAGCCACGAAGACACAGACAGGTGTGTGGAGTGGGCAGTAGCCACGAAGACACAGACAAGTATGAGGTCTATCCTCAGAGCTGTGGGACAGTAGGCGTCCCAGGGCGTGTGGAAGGGATGGCAGCAGGGGGCAGAGGGAGGGTCTAGAGTCTGCTCCATGCAGAGGTTATAGGGAGTTGGCCGAGCCCCTTCCTGCCTTCGGCTTCCGGGAGCTCAATGTCAACTGGGATATCAGTTCAGCCTGAGTCCTATGACCCCCCCCGACCCAGGCAGGCCGGGAGACCACTCAGAGTGTAAACTATCGGGCCCGGATAGACAGCACCAGAGGGCTCTGGGCCAGGCAGACAGCAGGCCACGGCCCGCCCACACGTGGGACTTCTTGGTCCATTGACCAGGGTAAGTGGTAATCCCAATCCCGAGTGGAGGGCATACGGCCGACAGCCCCTCTACAGAGTGGCCTCCCCACGGACACCACAGAGCCCTGTTCCACGGCGCATACCAGCCACGCCGGCAGGTGGGGGTGAGGTGCGCCCTCGCTGCCCAGGCAGAGAGCGGTGGGCAGAGTGTGCAGGCCTGGCAGGACCGGCATCTGAGAGACGTGCGTCCCCTCGTTCCCACTGAGCAGCGGGGCCTGTGCTGGGCGGTGGGGAGGTGCACAGAGCGAGACAGCCGGAGTCCCCACCTGGGCCGCAGTCATTGTCCAGAGAAAGGAGACAGAGAAGCCAGATAAACAACAGAATAGTTTTTAGGACCCGTGATAAGTTCTAGGTAGGGCTTCTCCACGCTGAGGCCGGGAACACAGAAGCATATGGACAGAGCTGGCGGACACGCATGTGCGCAAAGGCCCTGGGGCAGTGGCGTGGCGGTATTGTGCAGGGGTGAGGCTGATGCCAGCAGAGAAGTAAGAGGGTGATGTCAGAGGCCTGGAGCACAGGCCCGCAGCCTCTGAAGAAGACTTTGTTTCTTTCCGAGGGAGGCGGGAGCCGTGGAGGGTGCTATGAAAGTCCTCTGGCCTAGGAGGTCAAGAGCAGAAACAGGAGGGCCAGCTGGAGGCCGCGGTGCTGGCCGGGATGTGCCAGGACACCTGCATGAGCTGAATGGTGGACCAGCCCGGTGTGGGGCTCCCGGTGACCCCGCAGAGAGCTGAGGTATGGGGTCAGGGAGAGCACTCCCCGGAGAAAGCGGTTGCCTGGTCCTCGCTGCCCTGCCGCACACACAAGGCAACAAAGTGGCCCAGCCACTGTGACCTGAAGAGGTAACATGTGTCTATCTCTGTCTACCTGTGAGCCACACACTCTGTCCCTCTGACCGTTCGGCTCACCTTCAGGAGCCAACCGACATCTATCGCTTGTCCCATCCAGTGCCCCAGGCTCAGTGGAAGAAACAATTGTGTGCCTTCAAACTGCTCTGTCTCAAACTCTGCCATGCTGCACCCTGCCCTGACAGCTATGCCCCTGGCCCTGCCCGGCCTGCGTTCCCGCCCTCCCGCCCTCCCGCCCTCCAAGAAAGCTTCAGTAGGCCTCTTCCTTCCCCTTGCTCTCTGGTCACCTGGTCTCTGGTTGTGAATTCCCTGTTCACAGACAGAAGAACTGAGGCCCACGACAAGAGCCCTGGTCTCAGCCTGGTCTAACACCAAAGTTCTGACCACCCCCCACCCACCCTAGGCTTCAATTTGTGCCCAGCTAGCCCCAGACAGGACTGTGGGTGATGAGCCACTGGGCAGCAGCAAGGCGGTGACCCAGGGAAAGGTTGGGCGGAACCCTCCGCGTGACCTCGGTCAGCAGGTCTTGGTGCTGTGTACCCCAAGCTGAGGGAGTAGGTCTCGCCCTGCACCGCACCTCAGCTGCTGGCAATTCCTTGCTCACCCATGTCCTGGAGGCCAAGGAGCCCTTGGGTAGTGGAACAGCAACAGGGTGTCAGTGGGTGCCCCACCATCCCTGGCTCCTTGGTGGCCGAGTGGTCTCTGTCACTCCAAACCACCTTCTGACCCAGAAACAGATACTGTAGCTAGAGATGGAAGAAATGGGAAACTGAGGCCTTGAGGGGGTGTTTTATGCCCAAGATGCGCAAGGATGTCTCTCAGAGAGTATCACCACCTGCAGCTCCCAACCTCCAGGCCTCTCGTCAGGTTTCACCTAGGGACACCCTAGTAAGCTCAGGAACACAGCACACCACGCACTGGAGGCGCTCCACCTCGGCACCTCGGTTTCCTCCTCTGAGAAGGGTCATTTGAAAGGCCACCTCCCCAGGCATTTGCAAAGATCTGATGGGACACGAAGGGGTCTGCGGTGAGGTAGGGTGGGGCCTGGCGCATGGGAGCCGTTCACACACAGCTGTGTCGGAAGAGGCCCCCTGACTTCCTGGGACCCCACCATCTTGCTCAAGGCTGCCTGAGCTTCGGGGTCACGGAGAAGAAGGAAGGGGTGGGGGCCAAGGCCCGGCCTGTGAGCAGTAACCACAGGCAGTGACTGTCCGCCCCTCTGCCGGGACCACTGCCTGTTTCACGCAGGGAATGCCACGTCTTGCACAACACAGGAAGTGGCGCCTGGACCCCGTGTCCACCCGGCTGCAGACAGGACAGGCGAGGGAGGCCCCAGTCAGGCTTCCTGTGTGCTCAGCACACTGGACAGAAAGCAGAAGTGAGGATCGAGGTCACAGGGCACCTTTCCCTCCCTGGCCAACTGTTCCACCTCCTTGTCCTGACTCAGGGGTCCTGGGTTCAAGTCCCAGCTCTCTCAAGGATCAAGGCCAGCCTGGTCTATATAATGAGTACCAGGCCAGCTGGGGCTACAGGGAGACCCTGTTTCAAAGACTCCCCCAATTAATTAATTTAATCCCTTTATAATTTGTGCCTGGCCAGGTGTGGTGGCACATGCCTGGAATCCCAGCACTGGAGAGATTAAGGCAGGAGGATCAGGAATTTGTGGCCAGCTTGGGCTATGTAAGACAATTGCAAATGACCAAAAGAAAGGCTCAGTGCATGAAAGAGCCAGCTGCCGAACCTGATGACCTGTTTGGCCCTTGCCCCACCCCAAGTAAACAAGCAAATAAATAAATACATACCAATTAAAAAGACTAAAACAAACAAAATCTTCTGTTCCTTCCCCCACAGATGACACAGTATTTCGATTATTCACCTGACTTCTCCGAGTGCTGTGAGTCCCCAGAGGGGGCTCGGGGAATAAAGGGACTGTGTGGTTTCTAAACAAGCATGGCACCGTCCGGCACCTGAGCACCACGCTATCTCCAAGGTGGTCCACGTCCCCATCGGATCCTGTGGCCAATGGTAAGGAGATAATTTCAGACACGCTCCACCTGTGAGACATGGCAGAGGGTGTGGGGGCGTGACAGGGGAGCATCGGTTAGTGGCCCTTCCTGCGTCAACATGCCTTGCTGCAGGCACCAGCGAGGGCTCAGTGGACAGGATCCGTGTAAAGGCCAGAGGGCAGCCGGCGCTCGGGAGGTTGGGGAGTGTGTGGGAGGACCCGGTGGGGATGCTGAGGCCAGGTTGGTCTGTGGGATTGTACCTTCTCAGAGGGGACAGTCACGAGTCACATGCTTCTCCCTCTGACCAGTGTGTCTGGGCAAAGGAAAGCAGATGACTAGCTGGGGATGACCACAGATGTCCAGGCAAGTGATGACGGTGGCTTGGACGGCCAGCAACACGAGGCTGGTGGCCAGGTTGGCAGGGAGCCAGGCTCTGCCTTCCTTTTGCATGACCAGCCTCGGGCTGTGGGTCAATGGACCTTCCCCATAGCCAAGGTGCCACAGACTCTCTTGTGTCAGCCTAGACCCCCTCCCTGGAGCGAGCTGAGCTCAAAGCAGCTGCTGCCGCCCCACCCCGATCCTGGCTGTCACTGGGCGGCCCTGCACCAGGGCCGTGGCCCTGAGTGTCCTGGTCATAGACACATAGCGTGGTAGGAAGGGCCCCTGTGCACAGTAGGACCCTGGACAGCCTGCCATCATCAGCCTCTGACAGCCCAGTGTCCCCGATCCACTTTGTCACCTTTGAAGAAAACAGACACTCTCTCATGCAGACACCGGCTGTCCCCCTTAGCAAGATTCTGGGCCTGCATCTGCACTCCGAGAAAGCTGAATCCTCATTGACTAGTAATGCCTGCTGTGGGCTTGAAAGGGAGGACTGCATTTCAATGACCTCCACTTCATGTGTCTTCATCCAGTAGGGCCTCAGCCTATGCTTTCCTGAGATGCTGCAGAGAAGACAAGAGCCATGGGTCAGTGTGTCTGACCCCCAGCAGAGCTGGACATGGGCCAAAGTTGCCAGACTCAGAATCATGCCTGGCTTTTACTTTTTCATTTTTTTGAGACAGGGTCTCACGTAGCTCAGGCTGGCCCAGAAGTTGCTGTGTAGCCAAGGATGACCTTGGATTTTTGATCCTCCTGCCCCCCGCTTCAGTGCTGGGATTACAGGTGTACACCACCATGCCTGGTTTCTGGGGTGCTGGGGATAGAACCCAGGGCTTCACGAACTTTAGACAAGCTCTCATCTACTGGAGCCACATCTGTAGACCCAGATACATCTTACAAACAAACATCTTCTATCCACGCATGGCCTCAGATCAGACTTGGAAGGGACAGAGGGCAGACAGTAGGCCACTTCTGTCCACCTCCACGCTGTCACTGCTGTCGTCCCCTACCTGGCACACAGTAGGCACGCAATAGAAATTTGGGGGGGAAAGGACTGAGAGAGAGCAGCCTAAACACATAGGACCTTCCAAGTCCCCTTGCATCCCTCCCTAGAGCTGGGCCAGTCTCCATGGGAACAACGATTAATTGATGATGTCTCCCTTAGCCCAGGTGAGACAGGTGACTAGAGGTGTTTTGCTCTGGCTCATGTAGCACTATCTGCACAGCACTAAGACAATGCCTGGAACACAGTAAGCGTTCAATAAATGCTTGTTGAAGGTCGAATGAGTGTACTCAGATGTCTTCTCTTTTCTGTCAACTCCTGCCAGCAAGTCTCAAGGAGAACTCACCCAGCTACTGCTGAGCACACATCACACTCGGGAGAGGTTCCGGCTCTCCACCAAGAGATGGGGAAGCTGGGGCCCTGACAGGTCTCAATCGAGGTCATTAACTGGGTTCAGCAAACCCCGAAGTCTCCCATAAACCTAGTCTCACAGCCTCCCTCGGGGCCCGTCTTCCAGTCTGGGCATCCCCAGGCCCTCCCTGGGGTACAGGACGTGAGGAGAGCAGACCTCTGCTTCCCTTTGGGGCCAGTCCCAGGGCTGTGGTTAAACAGAAGCAGGGCCTGAACCCATCCCAAGCCCAGACTCTTCCCGCTGACCACTGCCTCGTTCCTCTTTTCTCTGGGTGGTATGAGGGGTGAGGGGATGAGGAGGGATGGGTGAGGCCCTGGGAAGGTCCCAGACTCAGTGTCCTCATCTGATAACTGGGCTCAAGCCAGGCACCTGCAGCAGGGAGGCTAGAGGTCGGACTGGGGGCAGGACAGGTGGCCAGCACGCAGAACTTGGCCGAGGGGGCGCTATCTAAGCCTCTCACTGGAGCTGGTGTCCCTTCCGTTCTCCTCCGCTTTGCCTCTGCTCACCCCTCTGTTTGCAGCTGAGCTTTTTAAGCTAGCCTCCCGGCCCCGCCCTTCCCCACCCCCTCTGTGTAATTTTCATGGGAATCGAAGCCTCTGAGGATGGCTGGCTGGGCTTTGTGGGGGGGAATCACCAGCTCGTCAGACTCGGTATTCCATGAGCCTTGAATGAATGAATGAATGAATGAATGAGGAAGAATAACGATGGAACCAGTAACACACCCCTCCTCCCACAACCTGCTCTGGTCTTAAGCTCTATCCATTACCCCAGCAGGCACCCTACATGACCACCCCTGCCACCCACTCATGGTTCCAGACCCACCTAGATGGGGACTCAAGACAGGCCCCAACTAGGACCTTTGAAACCTCCTCCCTGAGCCTCCATCTAGGAACAGGCCAGGGTCACCCTAGGAAGAAGGTCAAGGCTGGGACCCTCCACAAATCAGCCCTGTGGGGCCCCCTCCTACTCAGGGTGTCACAAAGGCACAGTGACATGAGCTGCCCTCGCTCAGCATAGGTAAAGCGCTGAGGTGCAGCGGGCAGAAGCCAGCTGTATGTCCATGTGGGCACAGGGAAATGGGATGATCTCCAGGCAGCTTGGTGGGACCCAATGCTCCATCAAAGCCTGTCCCTGCAGATGGTCCCAGCGGCCCCACAGCAGGCCCTGACAACTGATGGAAGGAAGGAAGGAAGGAAGGAAGGAAGGAAGGAAGGAAGGAAGGAAGGAAGGAAGGAAGGAAGGAAGGTTGTGTCTGCCACTGAAGGAAGAGGCCTGCTTCTTCCTGTAGAATCCACAAAGGGAACTAACGCCGGGCAACTTTCACCCCATGGGACACCCAGGCCCAGACTCCACACTGAGGGACTTGGGATGCTGCTGCAGCAGAGGCTGGAAAAGGTTTCTTCCAGGGCACAGACAGAATGGGCAGAAAGTCAGCCCACTCCTCCTGCTGGTCCCTTTGGACCCCTGAAGGCTCTGTGAGCATCGGGAAGACTCTGGGCCCCATAGTCCTTTAGCTTCAGAATTCCCTCTGGTGTGGTGTGGCAGAGGTTAACACCTTCTTTTTTTGAGACAGGGCCTCCCTGTGGCCCCAGCTGACCTAGAACTCGTTGTGTAGACCGGACTGTCCTTGAACTTACAGAGATCCACCAGCCTCTGCCTCCGCAGTGCCGGGACTGAAGGTGTGCTCCACAACGCCTGCCTGCAGGTGCGCACCTTAATCCCAGCAGTCAGGAGGCAGAGGCAGGTGTATCTCTGAGATCAAGGCCAGTCTGGTCTATATAATGAGTTCCGGGCCAGCAGGGGCCACAGGGTGGCACCTTGTCTCAAAAACAAACAGGCAACAATAATAAGAAACACCAGGGGCTGGAGAGATGGCTCAGTGGTTAAGAGCACTGGCTGCTCTTAGAGAACCTGGGTCTGGTTCCCAGCACGGACGTGGCAGCTAACAGCTGTCCATAATCCCAGCTGGAGGGAATCGACGCCCTCTTCTGACCTCCTCAGGCATCATATGACATGGGTACACTTACATACATGCAGGTAATACACTCAAACACATAAAAACTTTTTAAATAATAATAAAATATTTTTTTTAAAAAACAGAACTCCCCCTCTTCCCCTCCTCCCTGCCTGGAGTGCACACCCTCCCCAGACAGTCCCCGTCCTACGACTGCGGACCAGCTCCCTGGAGGAGGGGAGGACAACAGCTCTGAAGGACAGGATGCTCAGACCCTCAGGCAACCTCTTTCAACCCCACATACTACGCTGATGAGCCAGGCCTATGTGACAGGCTGTGTAGAACCTACTGGATGGGTTTTTTTTTAATTGTTGATGATGGTGCTGTTGTCTTTTTGGTTGTTTTTGAGACAGGGTCTTGCTATGTAGCCTCAAAGTCATGACGATCCTCCTGCCTCAGCTTCCCAAGTGCTAGGATTGTAGGCCTACACCACCGTATCCTGCACTGTTGGCCTGCTGGCCTTGCCAGATGAATTCCAATGTATGACGAGAAAAGCATCAGCTGTTATCTGCACAGGGACCACTTTGTCCCCACAGCACTGTCCTGCAATTGGCTGAAGCCGAGGACATGGTCTGGGCTGAGCAAGGACCACTGCACACAGACTGGGCCGGTGCTCACACCGATCGGGACAGGGACGGCGGCTCTAGGAGCTGCTTCAGGGGTGTCATGGGAGGCTTCTGGAGGACAGCCCGTGTGAGGGTCACGGAGGGATTCAGAAAATGTGTTCTAGGCAGACACAACAGAGGCAAGGGCCAAGAGGTAGTACAGAGGAGGCTGTGAGCCTGGGGGTGGGCGGGGTAGGGCACAAGGCCGTCCCTGGGCCAGCTTCGCCACCCCCACCGGAGGTGGGAGACACAGCAGGCTCGCAGTAGGTGGTAAATGAGCCAACCAGGTCCTATGGAGACCTGGGGCTGTGTACAGTGGGGAGGCCAGTGGAGGAGGAGGCCTGGGAGGGGTGAGCCACGAGGAACAACCAGGTGGGGCCGTGGCGGGAGAGCCCTGGGGATTCCCGGCACCACGGGAAGACAGAGCCAGCTGGATTTGTGGGCACAGTGGGGTGTGGTGCTGGGAGGAGGGTGGCCAGGACAGAGAAGGAGCAGGGGCGGGGCCTTGGCAGCCTGAGTGCTGTTCCCCAAACCAAAGGAAACAAGCCACCTCGGCCCTGCCTGGGTTAAGGGACTGTCCTCCGACCCAGTGGACAGTCCTCCTTACAAGGACTCAGAGACCCCGTAGCTGGAGCTTACTGATTGGTCAGTCAAAGCAGGAAGCTGACTGGGAGGTCTGAGGACAATTGTAGATGAGAGAGGACCAGAGAGGTGCCCAGAGGCCAGGAGACAGCCCGGAGGGGATCTGCTGGGCAGGCGGACCAGGAAGGCGGGCAGCTGGGGGCACACTCGAGCCCACCAGGACATGCTGGCTGGAAGGCAGTGCCACCATGTCTGCTGGCAGACTCAACGTGCCTGCCAAGGCCGTGTTCTCCTGGCGGCAGCAGGGGCCGAGTCCCACCTGAAGAATCAGCACAGGTGATTCTTCCCTGGTTTTCAGGTGGATGTGATTCCCCATCCGTGACGCCCTGCAGAGCGATGTCCTGCTAAGACATGTAAGAGATAACGTCTCGACAAGAAAAATGACACACAGACACAGACACACACACACAGAGACACACAGACACACACAGACACACACACACAGAGACACACACACACACAGAGACACACACAGAGACACACAGACACACACACACAGACACAGACACACACACACAGAGACACACAGACACAGACACACACACAGAGACACAGACACACACACACAGAGACACACAGAGAGACACACACACACACACACAGACACACACACACAGAGACACACAGAGACACACACACAGAGACACACACACACACACAGAGACACACACAGAGACACACAGACACACACACAGACACACACACAGACAGACACACACACACAGAGACACACAGACACAGACACAGACACACACACAGAGACACAGACACACACACGCACAGAGACACACAGACACACACACACACACACACACACAGAGACACACAGACACAGACACACACACAGAGACACAGACACACACACACACAGAGACACACAGATACACACACAGACACACACACAGACACAAACAAACACACACATACACACAAACAGATGCAGACACAATTACACAAATGCATATGCATACACACACACGTATACATAAACACAGATGCAGACATATATGTACATCATACACACAGACAGACACACAGACACAGACAAGACAAGCACAAACACAGACACAGACACACTTATACACAGACAGATGCACAGATACACAAATACACATGCATATAGATGCATACACACAGAGATACACATATACTTACACAAATATACACACATGCATTCATACATATATATACACACAGACATACAGACACATACATATATACATGCATACATACACAGACACACAGATACACAAGACACAGATCTACAGAGACACAGACACACACATACACACAAATACACTGAGACACATACACACAAACACACAGATATACACATATATAGAGACAAATAGATACACATAAACACAGACACACAGACACATGCATTCATACACAGACACACAGATAGATACACATAGATACACACGTACACATGCATTCATATACATACACACACACACACACACACACACTTCCCTTAATGGTTAGGATGCACTGAGGAAGACGATGTCTGGTGCCACAGCAACCATTGGGACCCATAGCGAAAAGAGATGAAGTGATGTCGTGCTTGAATGCTTTGATTGTCAGCCTGACACGTTTGGGAAGAGGGAACCCAACTGGGGAATTACCTCTGCGGAGTGACCTGTGGACACGTCTGTGAAGCATGTTCTTAACTGTTGAACGACATGAGAGGGCCGAGCCCACTGTGGGAGGGGCCGCCCCCAGGCAGATGGTCCTGGGTTGTATGAAAAATCGAGCTGAACATGGGCACGAGTTCTTGCCAGTAAGCAGCGTTCTTCCACGGCCTGAGCTTCAGCTCCCGCCCTGACTCTCCTCAGTGATGAGCTGCGATCAGGACATGTAAGCCAAATAAACCCTTTCTGCCCAAGTTGGTTTCAGTCAGTGTTGTATCAAGGCCATAGAGAAAACAAACCCGGACAGATGTCAACCAAGGCCACCATCCAGAAGACCTACATCAGATGTCTCCCCATAAGATCTGACTACGTGACTCTGCTATTCTAGATGAGATGAGACTTGGGGACAAAGGAAGAAGGTTGACACACAGAAAATGGAGAGAGGGGAGACAGGAGGCCAAAAGGGGCCAAGGCCTCTGGGCTTAGGGTTCGCCCCTCGGCCGAAGCTGGAAGCTCACACTGCTGTTTCCCTACGCGGGGGTCTCAGGTTCGCAGAGGGCCTACGCTAAGCCAGGCACACTGCTAGGACAGGCCCACCCACCCCAGCTCCACACAGTGAGGTACAGACTGAAAGGCCAGAGACCCCTCAGAGTCAATCCACCCACTCAAGCAAGCACCACGTTCCCATGCACGCCGTGGGCCCAAGTTCCGTCCTCTCTGCGTGTGTCTGGGAAGCAGCAGCTCACTCACTACCTGAAGGCTCCATTTCCAGAGCTCCCCATCTCTGTGGGACCCTGGGCCGCCCCCTCCCATTCCCACACCCCACAAAGGGCACGGCTTCCTGGGCACCTTTGGGAGCCAGAGGAGGCCCGGGCACTGAGCCTGGCCCGTCGCTGTGGCCCTACGCTCAAGCCCCACTGGCTGGCCCTGTCCGCTGCTGGAGCCATGGCTTGCCAGCTGGGAGTAGAGCAGCCTGGAGCCCAGTGTGAAGCCCTCCCTTGTGGCCCCAGCTCTCCTCTCTGGGGCCCCACCCAGGCCACCACCATCTCAGAGGCTTATTGTTCCTGCCTGGCCCAGCTCCAGGGTCTGGCCCCGCCCTGGCTCCCACTTCCCTCTGGGATCCCCCAGCACCCTGCCTGGGCCTCCCAGGGGCCTATTGTGCCAGCTGAGGCAGCCCGGGCACGAGGTCACTTTACCTCCCCCAGCCTCTGTTTCCCTGTTGGTTAGATGGTGGCAGGACCTCAGGGTGGTATCAAGGATGTTGGGTGCTTAGTAGATGGCCAAGTGCAAGCTGAGCCCTTCCCAAGTCCTTTGCCCTCTACAGACACAAAGGACCAAGCCAGGGGCAGTGAAGGCCTCACATATACCCATGAGCGACGCTGTGTGGTTGAGGGCAGGCTAAGGGTGTCTCTGGGCCTTGGTGGAGGGAAGATAGCTGCTGGATCCTCCCCTCATCAGGAAGTGCAGGGAAGGGCGGAGCCAAGTTTTCCTTTCATTTTTTTATTTCTAGCACACAAGGCTTGAATGAAAACCAGCTGTAGACAGAGGATCCTATTGTGAAGGCCTGAGACTCGGGCAGGCGGAAGGGCAGCGTCCGGGGTGTTGGGCTGGGTAAACAGAGGCTGGGGCATGGGCCAGAGACTCCCACAGACTGCAGGCAGCTGGGGGTCTCCCATGCCTCCTGCAGCCAGCCCTGGGAACTTCTCCAGGCCTGATCTTGTGCCCAGGTGGGGGAGGCCTTTGTAGCTCTGGGAGCCTTGGTTTCCCTATGTGACGTGTGCAGGGTGCATTCCTGCCAAGGAGGGACATGGCAGGGCTTCCAGGCAGCTTAACCCTGGTCCTGCCACTTGCTGTGTGGCTTAGAGGAAGCCTTTGGGCCTCTCTGGGCCTACATCTCCCATGTGTCCAGTGGAAAGCATCCTGGTGACAGTCCTTCCAGAAGATGAACCGAGGACAGGCTGAGGCTTGTGTCCCAGGGAGAGACAACTATGCTGTCACAGCCCCTGGTCTACTGTCCCCGTTTCCTGGCTCATCCTTGCTTCTGGATCTTCCTCCCTGGGCATGCGTTCAGCCCAGCAGCTGAACCACACAATTCTCAAACACCTACTGTGTGCAGGTCTCGTGAGGTTGAAACTCTGGGTGGAAACCGGACGCGCTAACGACCTGCATGTGCAGGAGAGGTGCCAGGGATGAGCGCCCGACACCCGGCACTGCGGCTGCTCCTCCGCCACAGCTGACCACGCTGGCCTCCTGCAGCCTTCCTGAGGGGTCCCAGGTGGAGGGCAGGAGACAGGGAGCCTGGGACTGGTGAGGTGGCCTCTCCAGCCTTTAGGAGCTCTGGTGGAAGACTGGAAGCCAGGGAAAGAAAAGTCACCTCTGCTGAGCAAGTGGCCTCACCTCGCTCCTGACAAAGGTCTGTGCTCAGAGACACCCATGGACTGTGCGCTGTCACACAGCAGTAATGGCAAGGCAGAAATCCAGACTCTGGAGTCTAACTGCGCTCGATAGTGCCATCCTGCCAGGCAGAAGCAGTCTCCTCTGGAGCTTTCTGGGACCCCCACTACAGCCCCAGAGGCCTCGACCCTCCCGAAGAAAGGGCTGATGGGAATAGGCGCCCTGGGCCTGGCGTCACTCCTGAAGCTTGACTCTACCCTCACAACCCGAAGGCAGCCACATAACCTCCCAGAGGGCAAAGTGAGGTGAAGGAGAACACCTGATTTGTGCTGGACCTTTCCCAGGGAGCAGCCTGGGCAGGCTGGGAAATGCCACCAAGCCTCAGTTTACCCTCTGTGACCAGGGGCTGTCCTACAGGCCGTGTGGAGCTCTGGTCCCGTGGCGGTTTTCTGTTAGTCCTGCCCTCACTCTTGACGGCTCGTTACTGTTGCTACTAAAAGCCCAATGCTTCTTCCCGTCATGAAAACATCAGGCCAGGCCTCTGCCAGACTTGGTCGTTCTCCTAATTATAATCCTTGGGGAAGGAACCACCCCCAGGAGCCACCAGGGTAACCCAACGCCACTCACGGAGGGCCCAGCTTCTCCAGGCTGCTCTAGCGCTGTTTGTCCAACCTGACCAGGCCTGGCAGGAGCTCAATGCTCACTTTGTCTGGGTCTGGGCCCCCCAAGCCTCATCCTTCCTCCGGCTGGGGATCTGGCCTAGCTAGGGAGGCAGTCAGGGGGAAATCAGAAACCCTGTGAGGCATGAGCAGGATGGCCAGGCTACCTCCCGTGGTCCCACTGATCACCTGTCACTCTACAGTGCTTCACCCCGAGAGAGGCCCACACTGCGCTCATTTTCCTGACTAGAAGAGCAAGGCCCAGAGGGTCAAATCACAGCTCATGCTCACATAGGCCAAAGTGGTGGAACCTGAGTTAGAGTGACCCTTCCCTGGAGAGAGCAGAGCAGGGCCTAGAGGCCTCTGGGAACAGAGGTGGAACAAACCATGTGATGGGGCACCTAGCCAAGGCTCATGCCACAAGTTCAAGGCCAGCGATGCGCCTGCCTCACACAAACACCGCTTTCTCCCTGAACTAGGCTCTCGACAGCAGTGGCTGTTGACCTCCCGTCTGCACACCTAGGTATGCTTAAGAGGAGAAAGTGCTAAGCCACAGGGACTCAAAAGTCAAAGCTTGCAGATGGCACAGGCTACGGCAGCTACGGGGTCAGATCTGAGCCAGGCATGTCACCCCATCTGAGGGGTGACAACTAAAAAGGGAGCTCGGGGGTGGGCAGGGAGATGGCTCAGTCAGTCAAGTCATTTGCGGTGCAAGGAGCTAAATTCAATCCCCATCACCCATGTGAAAATCCTGATGTTTATATCCCAGAGCTTGGAGAACAGAGCCAGGTGGATCCCTGGGCTCCCTGACTAGCCGGTTTAGCCCATGGTGAGTTCCAGGCCAGTGAGAGAATCTGTCTCAAAAAACAAAGTGGACAGTGCCTGAGGAATGGCACACACATGTCATGAACACACACACACACACACGAAACACACACGCACGCACGCACGCACGCACACAGGGAGGGGGGGAAGTTTTTTAAATGCTAGCCAGGTGTGGTAACAAACATCTTAAACTCCAGCCCTTGGAGACAGAGGCAGGCAGATCTCTCTAGAATTGAAGTCAGCCTGATCTACGTAGCAAATTCTGGGCCAGATGGGGCTACAGGAAGACTGTCTCAAAAAAAGAAATAAAGAAAGGAAGGAAGGAAGTTAGTTTAAAACAGCCATATAAGCCAGGCATGGTGGCTCACGCCTTTAATCCCAGCACTCAGGAGGCAGAGGTGGGCGGATCGCTGAGATCGAGGCCAGCCTGGTCTACATAGTGACTTCCAAGCGGACTGAGGCTAGGAAGACCCTGTCAAAAAACAAAACAAAACAAACCTGGCATAGTATGAGCCGCTGTCCGCGCTGCAGGGGCCACAACTGCACAAGAGGTGACCTGCCGTGGCCTCCTCTCCTGCCCCCGCCAGCTAGCACCATCCTACAGGGCTGAGCGAGGGGCCGTTCCCAGCTCTCGGGTCCTGTCTGAGCCACTCGTGTTGTGCACACCAGCTCCACGCCTCCATGCCAGCCCATCTGGCCCCACTCTGGCCCTTTGTGCCACCCTTTGTGAACCCCGCTCACAGCTTCAGGAGGCATGCTGACTGACATCTGTCTTCTGTAGCCCCAGCTGGCTGCTGTCCACCTAAAACCCTGAAAAAATAAAACGAAATGACAACTTTGACCAGCCAGGTGACAGAGGCCTGGAGACCCTTCACATACCCCACTGTGATCCTCTGTGACTGGAACGGTCCCCGGGACAGCAAGGGGCAGCTCAGCGATGGGAAAGCACCGGGAGCTCCACCCCATGTTAAACACCCACTCTCCCCGGAGTCCTTCACTCTGCCAGGACCCCCAGGCGGCCCCTGACTCAGCATCCCCATGCCCACGTGGCTGAATGGGACTGGAGTCAGAGGACCCAGGCATCGCTCCTCAGCTTCCTGTAAACTCCTGGGACCTGTTGTTCAGGTCGGTTGGCAGAGGGGGACGCTCTTTGAAGACTTCCTCTCTCCTAGGAAGTCCCTCTTCTCTTCAAACCTCACTTCTCATCTGACCTCTCTGACCCCACCCCTGTGCAGAAAGTATTTCAATGACCTATTTTGTTGTTTTTTTATTCTTGTCTACACACACATCTGCTCAGTCTTCACCGGCCCTACAAGGAGCCACCACATGTGTGCATGCATGCTTTTCTAGTTCCTCATACAGCTTTCTTCACAGCTTTTCCTTTCCTTTAAAAGCCTTCCTTCTCCACACAGACCCCTGAGAAAGCATTAAGAATTAAGAAGAATGCTTAAAGAAGCATTTTCCCATTCCCCTGAAAATCCCACACAGACTGTCCACAGGCGCAAAGCAGGAGTTGGGATCATAGCCTGCACCCAATCCTGTGTCCTGCATTTCAAGAACACCCACACAGACATAGTGTGCACACACAGTGTTCGAGGCCCGACCTTGCTGGCCATTATCAGTCAAAGAAAAGACTGGCAGTATCAGCCTGGGTGGACACAGAGACAAGATGTGGTTTAGCCACAAGACAGAATATTACTTGGTCAGAAAAAGGACTGATACCTGCTACAGTGTGGGAGAGCCTCAAAAGCATTATGCTGATTGAAGGCCACCAGAGGTCACATATAGTATAACCCCATTTACGAGCTTTATGTGGTTTAGAAAACCTTTCTCCTTAGGCAGGTGGGGCTGCCAGGGGAAAAGGGAAGGGTGGCATAGCTCCCAAGGATGAAAATGTTTGGAACTGGAGAGCCTGGGGGTTTGCCTAGCAGCCAATTAAAAAGCTACTTTTTCGTTACTTAATGGTTCCTTGAGTGGTTACTTTCTTGTTTTTCCAGATGAGGTCTGATGTAGCTTAGGCAGGCCACCAATCTGCCGGCAGCACAACCCTTACCTCTCCATCCTCCTGTTTAGCTCTCCATCCTCCGGCCCCCACCACTCAAGTGTTGAGGTTACAGGCTTGTGCTGGCTCCTGGCTGAAGACAGTTGATTTTGTGATGTGTAGCTTTTATCTAAATTTAAACATAAAGCATATAAATATCTAATCCCGGTTCTTCTTAAAACAAAGGTAGAAAGAAAAAAAAAACAGGTTAAGAGCACTGGCTGCTCTTGGAGAAGACCCAGGTTTGACTCCCAGCACCACATGGCAGCTACCAGCTGTCCATAACTCCAGTTCCAGGGAATCCAACGCCCTCTTCTGACCACTACAAGCATTGCATGACATGGGTGCACTTACACACATGCAGGCAATACACTCATACACATAAAGCAAAAATAATAATCTTTAAAAATTGCTGAGAAAAAGCAACTAGTGGAATAAAGAAGACTTTAAAACAAACAAGAGGGGGCCAGCAACCAATCCTCTTAACAACTGTGTAATATTCCTGCCATGACTAAGCAGCACAGGGCCTACCCTCACCCCAGAATAAGGGACCCCGCCTCCACTCAGGCCTCGCACCATCCCCATCCATCTTTCCCTTGCCTTTCAGATGAGAATATTAAGGCTCACAGAGGGGAAAGTCAGGGAATGACTAACCCAGAACTGGAACCCAGGCCTGGCCTCACTTTGCTGAGGATACACAGCAAAGCTACAGAGGGCCCACGGCAAGGGAGACAGATGCAAAGTGAGGTGAGTCAGATGGGCCTGTTCCCAGCTGCCCAGGTTGCTCCCAGATGTCTGGGTCTCAGGAGAGACGGGGGAGGAGCGGCAATGACAGGACGAAGGAGGATTCATCAGGGGTGGTGAAGAAAGGCCCAAAAGGATGAGGGAGTGAGCTCTGTGCTTCCACCCATCTGGAGTGGTGCTCCAAGCAGAGGGAAGAGTGTATACAAAGCCCTAGAGGCGGGGTTGCAGGGGCCGTGGCAGCTCTGGAGGTCTTCAGGACATTGTGGGTGCTGATGGGACATTGTGGGACCTTCAGGGAGCCAAGAAGGGCTGCAAGGAGCTGGGAGTTGCTGGAGCAAGGTTGGGAGAGGTCAGGCCGCCACGAGTCATGAGCTGTGTAAGGTTGATTCTGGGAGTCACCGGGAGCCACCGGAAGGCTTTGGAGCAAGGATGAGACACGGCTCTACCTAAGGTCCTCTGGGGAGCACGCGGTTCCGTGTTGAGGAGAGGAGTAGCCTGTGCTAGACTACTGTGGGTGGGGAAGAGGGTTGCCCACCAGCCCACCACCGCTAACATGGGATGACCTGGGCCTCCTCCTGAGGAAGCCTGTCAGAGAAAGTGCCCAGAGGGGAAATGGACACTGCTGACTCACTGGCCTGGGTCAGCCACTTCCCTCCCAGGAGCCTCCAGTCCAAAGCCTTACTAGAACAGAGAGAGAACAAGGGAGGGCAACCATCCTGTAAGTGATAGCAAAATGCTCTCAGGGCCACTGGCTTTAGGTGGACATCACCTGGAAGAGGTGATATTTGAGCCCAGATTAGTAGAATATATGTAGATGGAAGAGTATGCTGCAGGAGGAATAGCATGTGCAAAGGGCCTGTGCCTAGAGGCAGCCAGATGCATTTATGATTGCCAGCAAGGCCTGGAGAACAGAAGGCCCCCTGAGTGTGGCACCAACCTACAGCACCATGGCCAACCCAGCAAGCACACTCACCAGGCCCAGTACAGGGCTGGCTGCCTGCTGGTGCAGGGAGGGCTAGAGGGGGCACCGATAAACCTCCTCCGTGAACCCCTCTGACCTTGTCAGGAAACAATCTCATTCAGAATAGAAATCAAAGGCGGCCCAGAGGTTGTTGGGTTGCCTGAGAGTCAAGAGAACTAGAAGCTGTGGAAGGTTCCAGAGAACTTTGCGCTGTCTGGCCCTCTGCTTCTTGGGGACTGCAAGGCTGGCCACATGTGAGATTTGTTACAGCTGGGCGGGCCATCCGAGGGCTACGGAGGCTGGAGCGGTGGGAAAGCACTCTTGTGGGGGCAGAGAAAAGGGATTTACAGAGGTCAGAGATGGGAGAGGGAGAAATGAGGGAAGAGAGAGAGAGAGAGAGAGAGAGAGAGAGAGAGAGAGAGAGAGAGAGAGAAGGAGGGGAGGAAGACAGAGAGACAGGAGGACACCCAGAACCTGTAGGGCAGTGGGGAGGGTCCCCTGCCTTGGGAGGGGTTGCCCCATCTGTCCCCACGTCTCCAGCCCAGACCCTGAGAACCCGACAGAGGTCCCATGCTCTCATCACCAAGCACATGTCGAGTGCCTAACTGCATACGGCACACCAATGTTTGTGCAGGCACCGGGCTCATGGTCCTGAGGCAGGCTGTGTTCTGAGGGACAGGCACAGTGGTCCAGTGAGTGGTTCCTCGACTGTGTGTAGAGATCTGGTAGTTTTGCCAAGGGTCCCACTCTTGAAGGCCAGGCTGGGAGAGAGAGCTTGGGAAAGCCAAACCCAAGGCCCAGCCTCTGATCTTCCACAAGGAGACTGCGGCCAGGGCCCCAACACTCCTGAGACTGGGTAGACCTTCCAGGCAGGAAGGGAAGTGTACCTTTGGGAGGCCTCTGTGGCTGTGAGGTGGGGGAGCTGGCCTTCTGGGACCTAGGCACCACAGGGGTCCTCAGTGAAGGCAAGATGGATGGTGGAAGCGTGGGGCCCTGTGCAGAGCCTGGGAGCAAGGCCCTGTTTCTAGATGGCCTTTGTCGGCCCTCTTCATGACGCCGTGAACCATACCTCTGGCTCCAGAGACCTGTCCTGGAACCCCCACATTGAAGGGTTTGCAGATGGACTGGAGAGGAGGCAGGCAGGAGGGAGAGGGGAGGAGGGAGAGGAGGAGGAGGAAGGGGGTAAGAGGAGGGAGCAGGGAGGAGGGAGGGGGTAAGAGGAGGACGCGGGGAGGAGGGAGGGGGAGGAGGGAGAGGAGGAGGAGGGAGGGGGAAGGAGGAGGAGGGAGGCCCCCACCCCCGTACACTCACCTTCCAGAAACTCCCAGAATGCGGGGCGGAGGGAGGCACCTCGGAGAAAAGGGCCCATTACCTCTTTTGGAAACGTTAGACACAGTGATTCATTCCACCAGGAGTAAACGGGGAAACATCAGGGGCAGCGAACATGCCCCTGAGTGCCAGCGTCTCCACCTTCTAGGTGCCACTTCTGTTGTTAGAGATTGTCATTGTACATTTGGGTTACAGAATTAAGAAACCCTCTAGAAAAAAAAGAACGAAAAAGAGGGAGAGAGAGAGAGAGAGAGGAAGAAAGGGAGGAAGGGTGGAGGAGAAGAATTCTAGCATTAAGGAAACAACTCACCCCTCAGGTCATGAGCTGCTCACTGTCCCAGACACTCCAGCCTCTGTGCCTCAGGGCCTTTGCACTGCTGTTCAACCTCATGGACTGTTCCTCCCCCTCCCCAGACCCCAAGTAGCAAGCTTCCAAACCTCACCTGCAACTTCTGCAGTGGCTTCCTGCCCGTCTGCTCCCTGTGGAGCGTGGTCTCAAGGTGATGTGGAGCTCTGTCTTTAGCTCGTCCCTGCCCGTCCCTCACATACAATAGGTGCTTTGGAAGAGTCTGTGTGGAACAAGTGACTCAATGAGATGCCCCTTACCTCAGCTGCGCAGAGAGCCAGGCCTCTGCCGCACACCAGGGATTTGTGAAATGGACAGACTGATAGACATACAGACTGTGCACGGAGGGGCGGGGCCACTGGAAGCCGGGGGGTGGCACACATCTATAATCCCAGTACTTAGGAGGCTGAGACAGGAAGATTGCCACAAGTTCTCAAGGCCAGCCAGGATACAGAATGAGACCCAGTCTAAAACACACCCACACAAGGCCTAGAGGGATGGCTCAGTGGTTAAGAGTGCTTACTGCTCTTGTAGAGGACCCAAGTTCAGTTCCCAGCATCCACATGGCGGCTGTCAATCATCCAGAACCCCAGTTCCAGGGGATCCAACACCTTCTTCTGACCTCCTTGGGTATCGTACAACATGGTTGCACCTACATACATGCAGGCAATGCACTCATATACATAAAATAAAATATTTTTTAAAAAATAAGCCAGACACAGTGGCTCATACCTATCATCAAGGTGATGGGGGAGAAACAGGAGGATCAGGACTTCAAAGTCATCTTTTGCTGCATAGTGAGTCCCAGGCCAGCCTGGGCTAAATGAGACTGTCTCAAACAAAAACAGAAAGGACAGGCGATATCACTGGCCAGTTCCTGAGGAAGGGCCTCCTGTCCCCAGCGGAGGGCTGCCCCTGCTGTCTTCCGAGGGCCCCGCTGTCCTCCCCTGTGGGGGGGGTGAGCAGCGCTCTTCAGGAAGTTTCACCCTAAGCTCATTCCTCCATCCCTGGACACCAGGCCACCACGCTCACAAGCTGGTGAGGGAGGGAAGTGGGGTCTGCACATTTTCACGTGGAACCTCCTGCTAGTCAGAGATGGCAGTTGAGCAAAGGTTCTAGAAAATACTGAAGGCCGCTGAAAGCGCATCCTCTGACTGGAGCCCCGCTGCTCAGACCTGGCATCTGGGGTGGGGATGGGAGGCACACAGGGGTGGGGTGGGAAGGAAGGCTTCCTGGAGGGAGAGGTCAGGTCTAGAGTGCACACAAGTAGAAGAAACTGTGAGTTTGGTAGCCCTTGGGGCCACACCGGGGGCCACAGCAGACTCAGTCCAAGAAAAAGAAGCCCATCAGGTCAGACAGGATTTCCCCATGAGCCTCTGAGGGTCTGAGCACACAAAGGGCACCCTCTCCCCCCACCCAGAGGGGCCTTCTGCAATCAGGAGCCTGGCTGTTTTCCCCTAAGGACTCATGTCCCTCCCAGCGTCTGTCTGCAGAGGGGGATGCAAGGCCGTCTGGGGCTGGCGCACTCCTCAAGTCTAGTCTTTAGGACAACACAGCCCCAAGCTGTACACGGCTGAGAATCAGGACCCTAGTCTCTGGCCTCAAGGTACAGCATGACACTGGAACAGGACATTTGGGATCCGGTACTAACCAGCCCACTGCAGGAGACAGTGACTCTAACTGTGCACGAACTCTGAGTGACATGGGAAGTATATATGGTGATGGCAGACAGGACAGAGTGGGAGTTCAACTCCCGCTCCAAGGCAAAGACCTCATATGCCTGAACCCTCTGCCTCCCTTTGTCTGTGAAATGGGTCGAGGCACTAAGGGTGTCCTAGAAAGCAGATGGTTCAGAGCCAGCACAGGATAAGGCTACTAAGATGCTCAAGACATGACATACTTCAATGCCATATAAGCTGTCATCTGAGCACTCTGGCAGGAGAATGGAACGCTCCAGGCCAGCCTGGGCTATATAGCAAGACCCTGTGCCAAATAAATAAACAAATAAATAAATAAGAAAGCATGTGGCCCACAGCTATCATCTCACTACTTGGTAGGTAAAAGTAGGAAGATCAGGCATTCAGGGCCAGCCTTGGCTACACAGTGAGTTGGGGGCATCCTGGGCTACATGAGACTCTCAAAAAAAAAAAAAAAAATAGAGGTTGGAGAAACGGCTCAGTGGTTAAAAGCACTGGCTGCTCTTACAGAGGACCTGAGTTCAATTCCCAGCACCCACGTGGAGATTAACAACCACACGTAACTCGAGTTCCAGAGGAATCTGACACCCTCTACTGACCTCCGTGGGCACAGCATGACACTGGTGTACTTACATACATGCAGACAATACACTCACACACAAAAATTTTAAAAATATTCTAAAAATAAATAAAATATTGTTTAAAAGCCAAAAAGGAGGGAGGGAGGGAAGGAGGGAAGGAAGGAGGGAAGCAGGGAGGGAAGCAGGGAGGGAGGGAGGAAGGGAGGGAGGGAGGGAGGGAGGGAGAGAGGGAGGAAGACTGACATGTCTGCATCTTTTCATAGTCCACTGAAAAACACTCAAAGAATTTCAGCCAAGGAGCGGGGCACCCAGGCTACCAGTCGAACCCCCCTCTCACTAGAGGGACCTGGCTCACAGCAGCGGGCTGGACTATAGGAAGTTGTTCTGAGGACCTCAAGATACCCAGAGCCCTAGAAAGAAAGGACAGGCCCCAAGGGGCCACATCAACGGCATCTGTCACAGGGCCTAGGAGCCAACGGCGCAGCTCACAAGGACAGAAGAGAGACCGCATGAGTCACAAAATAAGTGAGGTGAGACTGGAGAGACAGCTCAGTGGCTAAGAGTGTGCACTGCACTCCAGAGGACCTGAGTTCAGTTCCCAGCACCCACATCAGTGGCTAACAACCATCTGCTGTTCCAGGGGATCTGTCGCCCTCTTCTGGCCTCTGTGGGCATTGCACACACCTGGTGCACTTACATACATGTAGACAAAACACACACAAAATAAAAAATAACCCCAAATTTTTTTTAAAAGAATAAATTTTTTTAAGTGAGGTGGACAACAAGGCATGTAGCACATGCTTTTAATCCCAGCACTTGGGAGGCACAGGCAGGTGAATCTCTATGAGTTCTAGGCCAGCCAAGGGTAGAAAGTGAGACCCTGTCTCAAAAACATCAACAAGCCTGGCATGGTGGTACACAACTTTAATCCCAGACTCCAGAGGTAGAGGCAAGCAGATCTCTGTGAGTTCAAGGCGAGCCTGGTCTACATAGCGAGTTCAAGGCCAGCTGGGGCTACAGGGAGACCCTGTCTCAAAAAGACCAAAATTTTAAAAATCAACGAAAATGTAAGATGGTAATGGAGTTTGGGAGAGGTGGTCAGGGCTCCAGTTACCATGGAGCGCTACAAAGTCAAAGAAAATAGAGAAGTAACTTTGGATTGCAACAATGTAGTCTATGTGTCTATGCACAGCAATAAGAGATTGGATAGATAAAGATAGATCGATGGCAGATAGATAGATAGATAGATAGATAGATAAGATAAATGATAGATGATAGACAGATAGATAGATGATAGATAAATACAGAGAGAGAAGTGATAGATGATAGGTAGATAGATAGAAATGATACATGATGGATAGATGTAAATAAAGATAGATGATAGATATATAGAGAGATAAATGATAGATGATAGATAGATCAGTAGATAGATAGATAACAGATAGGAATATAGGTGAGAGATAGATGATAGATAGACAATAGATAATGATAGAGATAGATAAGTGATAGACAATAGATAGATGGATAGATTATAGATGGTAGATGATAGATTAATAGATGATAGATGATAAATATGATGATAGATGCTTGATGGGAGATAGATAAATCATAGGCAGATAGATGATTGATAGATAAAAGATGATGATGGACAACAGATTGACTGACAATAAATAGATAGGAGATGACAGAGAGATAGAAGATAGATAGATAGACAGATAGATAGATGATGGGTGATAACTAGATAAATAATATTTGATACATAGATAATTGATAAAAGATAGGTGATATATAAATAGATGATAATAGGTAAGCATAGACAAGCCTTTCTGGCTCTCCACAGGGAGGCACTGAGGACCCAGTGTGCCTGTTAGTCCAGAGGGGTGCAGGAGGCGGGGCCAGACGCCGAACTCAGCCCCATGGCTGCCTCTCCTGCTCGTGTTCACACCCCTGACACTTCGAGGTTTCCTCCCCAAATAAAACCCTGCAGAACCAGATAGAGACATCCAACAGATCCCCAAAGCCCCACAGATGTTACTGAACTCCCCAGAACTAGCAAGGTCATAGAAAACAGAGGAAGTCTGCAAAGCGCCACACACCCCAACAGCCTGAGGAGACCTGGTAACTGACTGTGTGTGGGGTGGGCTCTGGACTGGGATGGACCATTACATAAAACCAGGGGAGCCGGAGCCAGCTATGGGCTTCGGTGTGTGTGGATGCCTCGTGTCAGCAGTCAGGGGAAGCCGCTGTCAGATGCAGCGTGCTAACGTGGGGTCAGCGGTAGGAGTGTGACATACTATCTTTGGGAAGCTGGAGAGACGGCTCAGCAGTTAAGAACACTGACTGCTCTTGCAGAGGACCCGGACTCCAATCCCAGCACCCACATGGCAGCCACAACCATCCGTAACTCCAGTTCCAGGGGATCCAATGCCCTGCCTTCTCTGTTCCACACAGGCACTGCAGGACATGGTGCACGTACAGAGAGGCCGGCCATACACGTATACACATAAAACAAAAACAAATAATTCCAATTTTCTGGTTTGGGCCCTCCCAGGTGGCTCCCCACACCAGCACTGAGGACTGCTGTCGTTGGAGGTGCACCCCACATGTTCCCCCGCCCGCCGCAGGACAGCAGACACCGTGAGAGAGGAGCAAAGAGGGGCGTGCAGCTGCTTGCCCATCTCCCAGAAAATCTGAGTTAGGAGTCGGGGGCCCTGGGTTCCAGTCCCGCACGCTGTGGTTCAGTATCACCTTTGACCTCGCATCTCCACATCCCCTGCCCCTCAGCTCCCTCCGAGTCCGCGGCAGAAGCAGCTGAAGGCCTGAGCCTGCCCCTGACACAGTTGACCCTGCCCGGAGCCGGGCCCTTCCCAGCCCAGCTCACACCTCAGCCAGTCCTGGGGTCGAGACCACGTTGACACTCCGGTTCTCATGTCTCTTTGCTGACGAGGATGCTGAAGGGGGCCTCAGGGGTCTTCTGAGGGCTCCCCATCCAAGGTGCCAAGTGCTGGGCTCTCATGAACCACAGTGACTTTGCACATGCTGCAGCCGTTCATAACTTTTGTCTCTAAAATGAGATTCAAATCCCTCCCCATCCCCTGGAGGATCTACAGGACCAAGTCCCTCCACCCAGCTGCTCCCTCTTGCTGCCCACCTCACGGGTCCTTGAACCTCTACCTTCCTCCTGCCCCAGGGCCTTTGTCCCTGATGCACCCTCTGCCCTTGCCTTCCACAGCCCTCTCTCAGCCCTGATGCTTCTCTGCTCTCTGTCCCAGTGCTGTCTCTCACACACCACATCCCCCAGCTGCATGCCAGCAGGGGTCTCCTCCGATTTTTTTCCTTTTTTTTTTTTTTTTGGTGACGTGATCCCAAAGTCTGAGTCATGGGAAAGGTCAGTCAGTGACAGAATCATGCACGGCCCAGAGTCAGAGCCTCTCGTGCAGGCCTGGGAGGGTACCAGCACATTCTCTCTGCCACACCCAGCTGTCAGCTCCCCTGGATGACAGTCCTTGCGTGGCCTTCCCTCTCTGGTGTGTATGAGTGTTCTCCAGGGCTAGCTCCCCAGAGCAGCCAGGGACTCCAGCGTGGGCCCCTTCTACCCCACAGGGAGACAAGGACTGGAGTCGAGCCCAGCTCCCTGTTCTGATATACATGGGTACCACTGTCCCCAGCACGCCGAACCTTCTGGGCACCTCCTCGCCGTGACACCTGGAGGAATCCAAGGCTGACATAGGGGCCACCTGAGGGGCCCTGGCCTTGTGCCAGTCGGGGACAAAAGCCAGGGTCAAGAGCAGGGCCCAGACAGAGGGGTGTAAGGTAGTTGCTGGTCCCATATGAGTTCCTGGTACCCCAGCAGGCTGGACCCCCTCTTAAGTCCTCCAAGATGGGCCCCAAGGCCCCACAGAAGAGCAGCTACAGAGGCTGCACCAGGCCTCGCCTGGCCATTGTCACCCCACGTTCCAGGTCTGAATACTGAGGACGAGGTGGGGCAATGTCTACAAGGCTGAGAGGCAGGAGGTGGGTCTGACCCACGAAGCCACATGGGGAGCGCCATCCACATTTTGTCCATGTGGGCGGGCTCCTGTGGGAACCCAGCCTCTGCTCATAAAGACTCAGAGCCTGCTGCCTCTGAGCCTGTGTTCCTGAGCATGGAGCATTCCCATTCCTACCCCCACGTCTCGGGCTTTCCTGATCCATGTGTCCCATCTCCTCTGAGGCCCAAAGGTCGGCCCCAGTGTCTGCTGAGAGCAGAAGTCTAGGCCCCTCAGTTCTACCAGCAGCAGCACAAGTGATAGACAAGACCCATCGCCAGGGCCAGGAACAGTGGGCAGGAGCAGGCACAGGGTCCCAACAGGTCCAGAGCTTGGGGACCCTATTCCCTGGGGATGAGGCTAGTCCTGGGGATTCCAGCCTAGCTTCTCGACTCACTCCACAGCTTTTCTTAGCATCAGGACCTGTATTCAGCCTCCTCCACCCTCATGAGCAGGGGTGGTAGGAAGCTAAACCAGTAAGTCCTGAGCAAGATCACTCACTGTGTGTCCCCAGGCAAGTCTCTCAACCTCTCTGGGCCTTCATCTCTCTCCAGGGAGGTAACTGCACCTCCTACTCAGGGATGGTGAGAACCCAGCCTAGTGCCTGGCATCTGACAATGTGGCCAAGTCAAGTAGATACCTCCCATACGTGAGGTCAGCTATGGGAGCCTGCAGGAGAAAAAGTCAGGGAAGACAGTGTCCCCAGGGCCAGGGAAGCCCCAGTTTCCTGCCCACCCACAGAGGAGGGCTTGCCCAACCAGACCTGGACTGGGGTGGGACGTGGCGGAGGACACAGCCTAGGGAAGTGACAGGCCTGTCTACAGTCTCCTCAAGTCACAGTCCAGGGACGCCCTCAGAGAGACCCAGCTTGCTCACCTCAGACCTTCGTCTGACTCCCATCCCAGCGTCCACTTCCTCAACCCAGGACTATGTGACAAGCCTCCAGGCTCGTTCCTTAAATTTACCTCTGCTGCCAAGTCCCTGGGGGGGCCACAAACAGTGTCCATCCTGTTCTGTGTCCCCAGATGCCAGTACGGTGCCTGGCACCAAGCCAGACGCTCCAAACACCCTGGGCCTACTTCTGCCTCTCCGTGCCTCGGTTTCCCTATCTGTGAAAAATACCACATGACAACATCCACAACCCAGCACTGCTGCAAGAGCTCAGAGTTAATGTTTGTGAGGCCCCAGAGTCAGGTCACCGGCTCGTGGCGGGCGTGTAAATAGGAAACAATGAAGAAGGACGATGTGGAGCCGGATCTCCACCAGCCAGACACGGTGGAGTGGGTTGCACAAGACGCCAGCCGCGCTGATGTCTCTGTGCCGTTTCGCCTTTTGCTTTTTCCCAACATTCCGTCCTGACAAAGTGTAAACCCAGAGGAAGTCAACAGAAAGCACTTGCACCCCTGGGCTGGAAGCTGAGTGCCTAGCTCGCTCACTCTCCCTTACTGGGGAGGAGAAAGACTCTATTTTAAAGTCAAAAGACTTTGATTTTCCTTTTATTTTCTGAGCCACGTGGAAGCCACCATGGAAATTTGTCCCTGAAACTCCAGCTGCAATGATTTATGTTTTAAAATCTGACTCAGTGGAGACAGAATTCTCTGGAACTAGTGTGTGTGATCAAAGGGTGTAAGTCCCGGATTTCTACCTTGTTTGAAATAGGGTCCCTTGATAGATGCCACCGCATACCGCAGGCTAGCAGACCCACGCTCTTCCGGGATCCCACTGTCTCCACCAGCCCATCTCCCTCTAGGATACTGGGATTACAGCACACTGCACATCTGGCTTTAGAGTGGGTTCTAGGGATTTGGAATCCAGATCCTCACACCTGCAGAGCTGGCATTTCGTCCACTAAGCCGTATCCCAAGCCCCAGGAGGCTGGATCTCTACCTCACATATCCGTACATCCCTGGAGCTACCGGAGATCTGGCTTGAGACATCCAAGGCCTCTGCCTGTTGGGCTACTTGCCTTTTGGGTTCTAGCTTTCAGACACTGGGGTTCCCAGCGCTGTGCCCCAGGCTCAGCAAACCCTCAAAGCCTGTGTCTGCAGCCCTCCAGGTCCAGGCACTGCCACCTACCAGTCAGACCTCTGAGTCCTCCTTCCCAGCAGCTGATGGCTGGGACTGAGAAAGGGGAAAACCCTGCCGGTCGGCATTCCCATCAACACCGAGCCTGGCAGGTGTAAAGCGGCTAAAGCCTAGGGGCACAGTGCTCTGGAGTGACGCCACAACTGGCCATTCGTGGGGTGTCCAGGCCCATCTCGGGCCAGAGGGTGAGGGGCAGATCCTGGGCTCCCGCCCCCGCCCTGCCCATGGAGCAATCTAGTGAGTCACCCCCACCTCATGACCCGCCTGCCCGCCACATGGAGACCTGTAATTACCGCAGCCGCCTCCTCCCAGGCGGGGTCTTATCAGACCATCAGCGGCAGGTAGGAGGGCGCCCGGAGGTGCCCAGCCAGCCCTGCTCCTGGCCTCCCTGGCACGCGAGGGGGACAGGCCTCAGCCCAGGTCCAGTCAGCTCCAGCTGGATTCGGAACCCCTCAGAGCCCCACCTTCCACTCAAACTGAATCCTACCATTTCTCGTCATTCCTAAGCTGCTTTTCCATGAACTTCCCCAGGGCCCAGCTAGGGCACCACAGGGTCCCTCGAGGCCAGAGCAGCCCACCTGGGTGAGGCTGTCCATCAGACCGGGCAATGGATGTAAAGAACTAGCCACAGAAAGTTCTAGAAGGAAGGAGGGAAGTCTGTGGCCACCACCTCTGGCCCTGAAGGAAGGAACTCTGACCCCGTTCCTCAGATGAAGGCAGAAGTTTAGAGCAGCTGTGAGCCCTGGCCGGGTGGCAGGTCGTGCCCTGCTGGAGGAATGGCAGGCTTTCCCAGCTCAGAGGTCCCAGGGGCCCTAGCAAAATAGGATGGCACACTCACCCCTTGGGTGAGTCCTAACCTCAGCCTGATCCCGACCCCTCTGTGCCTCAGTTTCTCCATCTGGAGGCAGAGCTGTGCTAGCCTGATGGGCCCTGGAGGACTCAGTGGAGCAGGACAAAGGCTCTTTGCTTCCTCCTCCCAGCACTGGCGTTGGTGGGAGGCCGGGCGTGTCCATTACCTCCCCTCCACACACAGGCCTTTGGGAAGCTGCAGCTGGTCCCCAGGCTGACGTACCCTGGGCAGGGTCCTTAGGATGAGCAGCCCCCAGCCTCCAAAGACGGCCCAGCTCAATACCTGGGCGCTGAGCAATTAATAATAATTTCCTCCCTCAGAGTCTTCCCTCCCCCAGACCTGCTCGACCAGTCTCCCGAAGGTGCGCGGAGAGGCCTGACACTTGAACCAACTATTATTTTATTATTCTCTCCCTCGGGAGGCAAGGCCAGAACGTGGCCTGTGTCTGGAGCAGTGGGGAAACCACAGGGGCCCACAGGGGCCCTTTCCATCCCCAGCTCCAGCTCTGGGCCAAAGACTCTTTGCCCTGAAACTGGCCGGGGGCAGGGAGCGGGGGTTAAATCAGGGCAGGACTGTAGAGTGGTTATGCGTCAAACTCACTTTCTGTGTGGCTTTCCACAAGTCGCTTTGCCACTCTGAACTTCCATTTTCCCATCTGCCGGGTGGAATGATGAATTACACACTTGAAGTCAATAGGATTTAAAATTCTAGGCTGAGGCCCAGCAGTGACATCGGGGACCAGTTCTCTGGGGCCAGGACTGCTGATATTCTTCACCTTCGGGAGTCCAGTGGGCTGGACCCGAGTGCTAGCTACAGAGCCACACCAGAGACCCAGCTCCGAGGTCTCAAGACCTCCTGCTGCCGGACACCAAACCAGCAGCGGCAAGGCCGGGACCCGCCCGCCACTTACTCCTTCGTCCACGTTCACTCTCCGCGGCTCCCTAGAAGTTAGGGGCCCTGTGCACCCAGCCTGCTTTCTTGATCCAAGAAGGCCCAGGCTGGCTCTGCTCCCTCTCTCACTAGAACCCTGGGACCACGAAGACCACAGAAGCCTCAGAGCAAAGCCACAGAGCCATCCACACTGGGAAGCTCAGAAGGTCAAGTTCTAGTGCTCAGGAGCTCATTGGCCATCTTCTCACCCTGTAGAATATTAGAATGCCAAGCCTCAGCTACTTGGGCTCAGATTCAAGCTCCAGCACTTGGTGCTACATGGTCATGTGTGAGTTACTGTGTCTCTGCACCTTGCTTTACCTATCTATAAAATGAGGCTGGAGGACAATAGTCACAAGTGCTATTAAATGCAGCAATACCTTGTAAAGCAATTGGAACAGTACTTGGTATACAGTAGGTGCTCAGTAACTGCATGCTGGTGATCCTTTGTGCTTCCACCAGGTAATTTTGCTCTTCATGTTACTGCTTCTAACTGACAGGCGTACAACTTCTCAGATAAACTCCTATGCATCCCTTAAAGCCCTGCTCAAATAGTCCCTCTGAGAAACATCCTAACCTAGTCATCCCTTCTGGGCTCCCTGACACTATATGAAGTCACCTCCTCTTGTAGCCTGCTGATGCTGGTAGTTGAGTAGATGTGGGGTAAAGCATCTTTCTCTCGTTCACTCTCATGTTTTAATTTCAACCCAAACCAGAAATCCCCCAGACATGGTGAATTTTGAAGATCGTCTCAGACCACCATTGGAGCAAAGGACAGCTTGGATCTCAAAGAGCTGAGCTTGGAGCTGACTGACCCTTCAGTGAAATACGTGTATATATTTTACGTGTAGGAGAGTATTGCCTGCATGTGTGTAAGTGCAGTGCCTACAGAGGTCAGAAGGTATCAGATTCCCCTAGAGTTACGGGCGATTGTTGGCTGCCATGTGGATACAGGGAATGGAACCCAGGTCCTCTGCAAGAGCAGCCAGTACTTTTAACTGCTGAGCCATCTCTCCGGCCTCCTGACAACTGTTTTTAAGAGGGACGTTTTGGGGCTGAGTGCGGCAGGCAGCTCTTTGGGTACTGACTAGGAACAGTCGAGACAAGCTATCCAGAAACTGTGAATGAAGCTGGCCAGGGCCCCTCTGCTGCCTACCCCGTCCCCAAACCCCCCAGCCACAGGTGAATTTGTATATGTCTGGGAAGAAGGCAGCGGGCGGAAAGGCCATCAGGGCTACTTGTATGGATGTTCAGAATCTCTGGGCTGCACAGGAGCTGGAGTCTGAGGTCAGAAGCCAGGACAGGCAAGGCTGGGACCCACTTGCTACTTTTTCTACTTGTATTGTTTATAGCCTGCCTTACTGGAGCTCTTTAAAATAAGCCAAGGAAGCCCAGACTGGTACCCTTCCAGTCTTCTGGAGGTAGAGGCAGGAAAATCAGGAGTTCAAGGACAGCCTCAACTACATAGCAAGCTCCAGACCAGCTTGGGATATGTGAGATGGTCTCAAAAATAAGAAGGAGGAGAACGAGGAGGAGGAGGAGAGGCCAATGAATCTAAGGTTTAAGATACGCCAGGCTCCAGGCCCTACCAGATGCATGAGTCCCCTCCAAACTCTGCCCAGGAGGCTATCCCCACTCGGAGTCCCGGTGATGAGAGACCCTAGCTAATCTTTGCTGAGAGGACAAGTTTGGGCTCAGTGAGAGGACACAGACAGGTGCCTCTGGGGACACGCACATGCCTCTCGCTCTTGGAGTAGATTCGAGCTCCTAAAGCGATCTGAGTAGTCCTGGACCAGGATGACAGATGGGTGACCGGGTGTGTCCGTGGCACAGGTCCCATTGGTGATGAGGGCACAGCCAGCTTCCCAGGACACAGAGCTGTGACTCAGGGCCAAACAGAGGAGCAAGCCCAGGTGGCAGCTGGCAGGCCACCAGCACACTACGCCCTCCCGGGACTCGAACCCCAGCAGGGCTTCTGTGGCCAGCCCATCAAAGACGTTTAGCGATTCAGGTTCTGTTGTGAGTTGGCCTGAGTTCAGATCCTGCCTCTGACACTCAACAACTGATGAGCCAGACAGTGAAAGCCTCAGTTTCCCCATCAGTACCAGGACATAGGCAGCTTGCCCACCCCAAGCCCCGCCAACACACACACAGAGTAGATAACAAAGGTGCTAGTTCACCTCAGTGAGGCATCTGTGCAGAACCTGGCACGGAGTAGACTCTGTAATGGCCACTAGTCAGAACAGCAATGCCCAGTCAGACTGGAGAATCTCAGCTCCCAAAGCCTCAAGGGGAAGTCCAGGGGCCTCAGCATCATGCTGAGGGTCTAGAGAGACTCCATATCCCCTCAGGAGCCTCAGAGTATCCTTGCATCTGGTCCCTGGACTGCACAGGGAAGCACACAGTCAGGTCCTGTGGCACAGGATGTCGCACATGGTCCAGTCGGAGCTGGACCTGCTTAATACCAATACGGCACCATCTTGCAGCCTTGTTTTTAACCGGGAGCTTCATGTTTCACTTTGTGTGGGGCCCTTGAAATTCTGTAGCTGTTCTTGGGAATCAATACCTGCTACGTGATGACGGATGGATGGATGGATGGATGGATGGATGGATGGATGGATGGTTAAATGGGAAGATGGATGGATGGATGCGAGGATGGGTGGATGGACGGATGGACGGATGGATGGATGGATGGGAGGATAGGAGGATGGACGGATGGATGGATGGATGGATGGATGGGAGGATGGGTGGATGGGCGGATGGACGGATGGATGGATGGATGGGAGGATAGGAGGATGGACGGATGGATGGATGGATGGATGCGAGGATGGGTGGATGGACGGATGGACGGATGGATGGATGGATGGGAGGATAGGAGGATGGACGGATGGATGGATGGATGGATGGGAGGATGGGTGGATAGATGACTTGGATGGATGGATGATTGGTGGGGTGATGGATGGAAAGATGGACGACTGCCATCCTATGGAGCACGTTTTACTCCAAGGGCTCCTAAATTACATTTATAATGGGGAAACTGAAGTTTGTGTATAAACAGACTCTCAAACCATTCAAGCAGGTACTCAGACCAGGCCTGTGGAGCCCAAAGCCATCCCAGGGCTTCCTGAGCCTGTTGGGTGGCTTGTCTGCTCTGGGGTTCCAGGACCCAGGCCAACAGCAAGCTCCACCCTCCTTGCCCCAGCCATCTCTCCTGCCATTTTCTCAGCTAGGGGAAACTGAGGCCTGGAGCAGGCTGGGGGCTGGTCCATCTTGGCAAGGGTGCCTGCCTGGGAGGTGACCTGGCCTGGTGCCTGGCAGGGGGTGGGGCTCTGTGAATCGCTCCTCAGTCCTGCCACCAACCACAAGTGGGTTGGGTGAAAGGTGGCTGGCTGCTCCCCACCCGCTTCCCCGCCAACGTGGGCCCAAACAATGGGCCTTTGTGCCCTGCGTGGGTGTGTTGTCAAGGTGCACGGCCCTGGCCCCGAGCCCCCGCCTCAGCCTCCTCGTGGGCACAATGAGGGGCGGGGGGAAGGCCTGGGGGGCCGGGACAGCCAGCAGACAGGGATCCAGTCTCCCGGAGCCTCTTACAGAGAAGAAGCCTAGGCAGAAGGTGTACTACAGACACGCAGGCCACACAGCATGTGGGTGCCAGGGCAGCTTGGCAACCTAGGGTTCCAGGTTCCCTCAGCACGGTGGCTGAGAGTCCCCGGCGCCCATACGGCTGAAATCTGCCAGGGTTTCGGCAGAGCTAGAACACTCTGTCTTCTGAACCTACAACCCCCTTTCAGGGGACTCAGCCCAAAGCCCACACTCTGGGCGGCCCTTCCCCAGACTCTACTGTCCTCACCTGCTAGATGTTGCCCCCTACAGGGCCTCAGATGACCAACTCCAAAGCACTCTCCCCCGAGAGTCCTGTGTCCTTCCGGGGCGGCCACCTGGAAAGGAGGCCCAGCCACTAGCCTGTGGTCCTGGAAGAAGCAGAGGCTCTTGGGAGCAGGGTGGGTTCCCCAAGGTCCCCCGTTGACTGCAACACGGTCCTGTGGCCAGCTCCAAAGATGTATGATGGCCCAACTCTGACCCATGTGAGTGCTGGAGAGAGAGACAGGGCAAGACACAGGGGTCTTTCTGCCCCTCCCACACACAGAGACCGAAAACCTCAGGCCTGGACAACAGGGCCACGCAGCCTGGGCCACACATCCTGGGCCACACTGCCTGGGTCACACAGCCTGGGCCACACCGCCTGGGCCACGCAGCCTGGGCCACACCGCCTAGGCCACACAGTGGGGGTCTGGGAACAGGATTCAAACCTGAGCTTCTGGCTTCAAATCCATCTGTTTCCTTCGCTCACACATCATGCAGACAGACCCACGGCTCCCCCCACCCCCACCCCACCGTATCCCAGCTATACTAGCCAGCACCTAGCCGGTGCTCAGGAGAGGCTGGGGAGGAAGCCGGGTGAGGAGAAGGTTGTCGTGATTTTCCCAGGATGGCAGCCACAGTGACCCTGACTCTGCAGGACAGCGGCAGTGACCTTAAACGGGGTAAGCAGCCTACTAGCAGACCACAAAAGTCATGTATACAACCCAGCACCCAACCAAAGCAGTACCTTAACCCCTCAGAGTGCACCTGTGTGTGCCTGTGTCTAAAAAGATAAAGATGGGGTCTAGCTACCTTGGAAACTACAATATGACAGGCACCTCCCCCTCCATCTAAGGATGTCACTCCTTGGTGTATACTAAGAGAAAAGCTTTCCTCAGTCTGCAAGGAGAGATGTAATAGAATATTCTAGAAGCATTCATCAGAAAAGTAGAAACCCTACAGACAGGAGGGTGACTCAACACACTGTGATCTGTTTAGTCAGTGGAATACTACACAACAGTGAAAAGAGACAGGACCCATGGGTAGGTCTAACAGGATAATTTAAGCATACATACTAGGTACAAAAGAACACATCTGGGGTTTCACTCCAAGAGCCACTTTTGGGAGCTAGAAATGTTCTGTGTCCCTAGCTGCTAGAGTTTCTATAGAAACCAAACTATATAATTAAGATCTGTGCATTTTCCGGTGTAAAGAACACCTCCATCAAGCAAATGGAAGATGAGTCTAGGGTTCAGAAACACCAAGCCAGGGACTCTAGAAACCACCCTGGGCAGGGGATAATACAGGAAGTGGGTCACCTGTCTTGGGGTGTTTGAGTTGAGTGATGGTTCATGGAAACTTGTTTTATAATACCTCAACTTTTTGGAATATCTGGAACCTTTCATCAAAAACAAAACCAGAAAAAAGAGCCATTTGCAGCCCACCCCACCCCCGCGCTGCAGATCAGGACGGCTCCCTAGGCCTCCCCACGAAGGCTCGCCCTCCCCACGGAGGCCCGCCCTCCCCCAGCCCTGTCAGGGCCCCATCCCTGCCGCAGCCTGTCTTTCCTGCTCCTCTCTGCCCTCCCCACCAGCCAGGCTGGTCTCCTCTTCCCGAACACACACGCCTGGAACATTCCCGAGTCCGCACCTTCCCTCCCACCTGGATGCCCTCCCTCCCTCCTCTTCCTGTCCTCCTCCATGCCAGGCGCTCTGCCCAGAGCTGCAGGCTGTTAACTCCTGCAACCAGGGGTTCACCACAGGGAAACGAGGACACTGCTCTCCACCTAGAAGCTACCGCCAAACCCTAAGTACGGAGAATGACACGCTGTTCTTAGGATTCCACACCCCAGCTGTGTCCTCTCCATGCCCCAAGCCCCTTCAGCCTAGATGTCTCAGCCCGGCCCTGGACCTTAACCTCCACGTATCTCTTAAGAATGGTCTGTATCTTTCCCCTTTTACATGGGTTGAGGGAACCAAGGCTCAGAAAAGGCAAGTGACTGGCTAGAGGCACCCAGTACAAACTGTATGGCTCCCAAGATCCTTCCCTCTCTGACAGCTTCCAGTCAGGGCAGCCTCCAGCTCTGTCCTGCCCCAGGGCCTTTGCACTTGCTGGTCCCAGCTACATGTTCCCCCAGGTACTCTCAGGCCCAGTTCCTTCCTATCACTCTGGTTTCTGAATTCAGGTCAGCGTATTCCCTTAGACCCACCCTCTACCCCTTGAGCCCCATCTCTCTCTACCACAGATCTATATCTTAGACTATTGACAGAGCTTGGTTCATCGTTCGGCACGGCTCCTGGTTTGCTTCTGCCATGCACACCCCTCAGGTGGGAATTCTGTCTCTTCTCTGGTTGAGCTGGCATCACGGGTGCTCTGGCCAGCTAGATGGAGGAACGCGGATGATGAAGATGTCACACTGGCCTGGACAACGGGGTCCCAGTTGAAAAGGAGCCTATGATAGACAGCAGGTAGATCTCTGCTGAGTCACTCTGCTCTGGCTAGGTCAGAGGCTGGGCTGGGCTCAAAGACATGGAAACAGAAAGACAATGAGAGAAGCCACAGAACCATCTCCCACCCACCAAGTAAAAAAGGTTCGAGTCCAGCCCAGAAACAGCAGTGTTTTACAGTTAGCATCTTCACGTTCACAGCACAGCTGTTCTCCCAGGGCTGCAAGTCCTTTTTGGCCTGTGTATTTAGGGCCGAGTTTCTACACTCAGCAACTGACTTCAGAAAGCTCCAACGGGCTCACAGCATCAAGATAAAAACAGAGTAAATCTTGGGGTTGGAGAGATGGCTCAGAGGTTAAAAACACTGGCTGCTCTTGTAGAGGGCCCAGACTCATTTCCCAGCACTCACATGGCGGCTAACAACTGTTCTTAACTCTAGTTACAGGACTCTTCTGACCTCATGGGCATTGCATGATGTGTGTGCATGGACATAAAATAAAAATAACAAAAAAAAATTTTAAAAAAACAGAGCAAGTCAGAGAAAGACACTGAGCTAAGGGGAAGGATGAACACAGAGGGATTCTGGGAGAGAGCGGAGGGAGACATGGACACGGAGAGCCGAACGGGACTGGGAAGGGACAGAGAGATTGACAACAGTGACAAGAGGAGACGCCCAAACGGATCTGTGTCCAGCGAGTACCGCGTAACCATGACGAGGTCACTGAGGGATCTCTCCCCACTCAGAGTCCTCACGGTCCCCACGAAAGCAAGAGCACCTCTCAGCTCCGGCACAGAGAGGCCAGCCAGCCCAGCCCAACACACAGCCCCCAGCGGCAAGGCAGATTCAGACTCCAGAGTGAACTGTTATCCAGCAAGGCGAAGGGAACATGGGGCATGAAGACTTGCTTAAAATGTGGGTTCTGGGTTGCTGAGGCGTCTCCGTGGATGAAGGTGCTTCCCACCAGGCCTGATGACCTGAGTTCGAGCCTCGGAACCTCCATAGCGGAAGGAGAGAACCAAGTCCCAGAAGTTGTCCTCTGACCTCCACAGGTATGGTACTCATGTGCATAAATAAATAAATATTTTTTGAAAAATAAAAGAAAATATAAAGCAGGTCCTGAATCCATGAGGCTTTCACAGTAACCCCCAGGCAGGGAGGTTCTGAAGGTGACTGCGTCTCTCGGGGGCCAATAAGCTGTCTAAGGAGTGGAGACCACCTGTAGCCCCACTGCCTGACCTGGTGGCCCCACCAGTCCAGCTTCCTCTCTTCACTGTTCCCGGGGGATGCTGGGAAGTCCCCATAAGCTGACTCTTGCTCCCAAAGCCAACCATACAAAGGTGTCCATTGTGGTTCTGTGGATAGGAAAGACTAGAGGGTACCACCAGAGTACCCACAGTAGGAACTGGAAAATGGGGTCCAGGCATGGCTCCCGAAGGCCAAGACACATTTGACATTTGACCCAGCAAGGCGGCTTCTAGGAATGCCGTGTGATATGCTCAGGGCACAGGGCACAGGGCACAGGACTGTGATGCAAGAGGGAGCATCATACCGCCCCCGACAGGAGGAGAAGCCACAGGGAGCACCCTGTGGTGCTCATCACACTCAGTCTCCTGACAGCACCAGAAACCCCAAAAAAGGAACATGCCTATAAGCCAGAGTGCCGTTCCAGAGAGTCTCAGGGTATGGGACACACAAAGGGCCAGACACCTCCAGCTGGTGAAGTCCAAACTCTTTGGTGATCTGTGGGTACACGCTGCATTTGTGGGTGTGGAAAAATGGAGCGAGAAGGCTGCTCTGTCTATAACTGTCTCCTGCGCACCATCCAGCCATGCAGGGAGACAGAGTCTGCGGTGGCTGTCACCAAAGTGTGAAGGACCCAAGTGGCCGATACCGGTCACTCCATCATAGCAGTGGCCAGGGTGCAGCAACTAACATCACCCCCGTTTTACAGATGGGAAACTGAGGCCTTGCAGGTGAAGTCACCCTTCCTGGGTCCTGCGGCCAATGGGTGCAAGCTGGTGTCTGCGGTTGAGGCTCTCAGCATTGTTGAAGCCAGATCCTCTCGTTCTCCTGTGTCCCACTGTCGCTCCCTCTCCTCCTCTGTCTTCCCTGCCCCCACCCTTTCCTTCCTTTTAAACAGAACTTTTCAAAACAGTCCTTCAGGGTGCACCTTGCCCCGGTCCGCAGCCTCTGCCTTGGCGCCCCCATTCTCCTAGGGTCCCCTTGCCACTCCTGGTTTAGGAAACTCTGAGTATAGTTTTAAAAGTGTTTTCTGTGGTCCAGCAAAAACAGAATGTTCCAGAATAAAAGACATCAAGGGACACTTTGGCCACCCAGTTAAGGACCTGACTCAGATAGCACTCAGAACGAGAATTAAAATAAATAAACGAATGAATGAATGAATGAATAATAAACAGAAAGCTGTTTTTAAAGACATTTGAGCAATTCCAGACATTTGAACGCGTCCTGACTGTGGGCCACATTGAGCCAACATCGTGAAGTAGATTCAGAGGCTTCTGGGCAGAGGTTAGAAATATCTGCAAATGGTTCAGTCACGCAGACAGACAGATAGGCAGACACACACGCACACACACACACACACACACGCAACCTGCAGGTGGGTATGTGTCATCTCTGGTGAGGGGGAACAGCTCTGGTCTCTGGTAAGTTCTCACTTGCCTGTGAGTTTGAACTTTCTCAAACTGAAAGTCAGAAAAGGGACAGCGGAGGACTGGAGACAGGCTGAGGCACCACGAGCCCCAGGAGCCTCCTGGGATGATGGGAAGATTCTTTCTCTTGGTGGAGGTGGCTGTTACACAACTCTAAGTGTGTCAAGCGTCACAGAACTGCACACCAAACACATAAATGCCATGGTGTGTTGGCTGAGACTCCATCAACATGAACTGGGAAAAAGATGTTGGGCTGACAAAGAACAAGCAGGTCCCACAGGGGCAGGTGCTCTGGAGACACAGGGCCACCCTGAGCCAGCTTTGCCCCTGCCTGTCCCCCAGGGTCAGCCACCCCTGGCCTCTCGGCCCTAAGACACACAGCTGGCCCTGGATGCTTCTTCCACAGCCTCCCTGGCCTGAGTCCCGGGCCTCGAAGTTTCCCCAGGGCCAAGAGGGCGGCCTGAGTGCTTCCTTGGTGAGCCAGGAAGCAGGTGCGGGGCCTCATGAGCACTGACAGACTCTGTAGGGACAGGGTCCAGAGGCGCCATTCACCATCCCGGGGTTCCCACCACTGTGCATGCCAGCTAGAGCTACAGGAGCTGGGGGAACGAAGTCACCTGCCCAAGGTAAGTGGGCCAGGTCGCTCAGAAACTAAAGCTTCAAGGTCAAGACAAGCTCACGCAGCTGTCCCCATTCCTCAGATGAGAAGACAGAGGCCCCACGTGTGTCCAGGTACAGAGTACAACCCACCCAGCACCCAGGCTCAGTGCTGTGGTACAAGGTGTGGTTCCCATGCTGGGAGTGGGGCATGGATGGCAGGAGGTAAGCCTCCTCTCCCCACCATGTCTTCTGTTGGCCCCCTGTCCCACCCAGCATCCTTTCTTCAGGCCCATTAATAGTGCAGGGAACTGGGCACGGGGCAGGCTTGGGTCCTAGCAGCCCCCCAAGTCCCCCGGGAAGCATGCATGGCACAGGGCCACAACCCTGCCCGGCCCACGAAACTCACCTCACCCAGAACCTGTCTCAACTCCTCCAGCTCCCTTTGGCAGTGTGGAGCCTCATTAGCCCAACCACAGCCGCCCACGCTGCACCCGAGGAGAGGGGCACCCACAGCAGAGGCACCCTGCCTGCCCCCAGAGCCCCACGCCCCACCAAGGGACCCTGGGCCCCCCAGATGGTCACACAGAGACCTGCACAGGCCAGGCTCAGCTAGGGCCCCATGGTGAGAACAGCCAGGCCGTGTCCCCTCCAGCGCAGGTTATCACAGACCCTGTCGAATTGTCTAACCTCCTTAATTAACCGGCAGTGAATGAGGCCCCCGTGGAAGGCCCCCAGGGCTCTGAAGAGGGCTGGGGGCCCAAAACTGGAGGTAGGGCCCCTTGGTCACACAAAACACTCTACCTCACCCCCAGCCCACAGCAGAAGGCTCAGAGCCAACAAACAGCCCATCTTCCCACACCAGCTGCGCAGCTCCTGAAAGGGGCCCTGCCTCTGTGCCTCAGTTTCCACCACAAGGGAGGGAAGAGGACAGGGCGGCGATGAGGCATGAATAATGACTGTGAGCAGTAACATCTCAGAGATGCTGCTGATAACCCGCCTGGCTGTTTTGCTGGGCCATGGTGGAGTGTCTGAGCCAGCCACGGAGGGGATCAAAACACAGGCAGGTGCTCTCGTCCAGCCCTGCCCACTGCCCTCCAGCCCAGCCCGGGCCCTTCCTGGGGGGCAGAGGCCTGGCACCCACCTGAACCTGAGCCTTCTGTCTCTTCTGTCACCTCAGTTATTAAACTGCCCATCCACTCCTCTCCTCACTGACCCATTCACTGCACAAATGTATTGAGCACCTGCTGTATGCCTGATCATGAGAAGCAAGAGGACAAGACGAGAGTCCTGCCCACAGCTCACTCCCCTGGGGGAAATCCAGCCAGCACACAGACTACTGCAGAACAAACACAGGCTATGTGACAGGAAGAACTGGGGGGCTTTAGCTCAGTTGCTCAGAGAGGACCACCTGAAGAGGAGAAGGTATTAAATCTGGAAACTGAGGATGGAGAGAGCCTTCCAGGCAGAGGGAACTGTGCATGCAAAGGGCCTGGAGTGGGAAACTATAGGTTAAAGGAGAGTACAGCAGAGGAAAGAGGAAGGGACTGGTGGGAGGGGAAGGTGGTGAGGTGGGGGTGGGGGGACAAGTCAGACAGGGCCTTTGTGCTGCAATAAGGACCATGGATTGCATGTTCCAGACCAAGGGCATCCTGGGAGAATCCTGTGCAAGGGAGGGACAGAGGTGGAACCCACTCACAGCAGGCACTTACTGAATTCCAATTCCCGTGGCCAGAGTGGAGCACAGCTCCATCGAGCACTTTCCTAACATCTGCAAGACCTGGGTTCCAGCCTCAAAATCACAAAAACTAAACAAAATGCAATTCCAGTGGCCCTGCCTGAGCAAGACTCTCTCCCTTGAGGTTCAAATCGCCACCCTGGCACCACTCGAGCCTCCATCTCCTGTGGCAAGCCAGTGGTAAAAGATTCTGCCACCAGGGGACCCAGCCCTGGCTCAGAGGTGTGGACATCCCAGTCCCATAGAACTACAAGGAAAACTCTCCTGAGAACTTGCTGTGCGTAAGGGGTGGTGTTGAGGACAGGAGGTATCTGCTAGGAGGATTAAAATCATCCCCTGCCCCAAGGCTCCAGTGACTCTCTGCCTGAGTTCAAACCCCAGCTCTGGTCTTCCAGAGCTGTGGGCCTTGACAAACACCTTGGCCTCTCTGGGCCTTGGTTTCCTTCTCTACAAAACAAAGGTCGGTAATGATCCCTCACCTTCTAAGGTGAGTATGAAGGTTAAATTAGTCACTGAGTGTTGGGCCAGTAAACAGGCCCTGGTCTGCCATGAGCGCCCAGCCCTGGTCATTTTCGATGTTGATTTGCTAGGCTCTCCCCTGTCTGTCCTAGGGAGGGTATTTCAACCACACTCCTCCTCAGCACTGTCCCAGGATGCCAACCTCACGAGGGTTTGAGCATGTGCTCCTACCACCGCCCCCCACGGAGTGTGTCTCCGCCTGAGGTGGATCCCAGCCTCTGAGTTTTATGATGATGCCTCCACCCCTTTGCACATGCTGTTCCCTCTGCCAGAAACACCCTTCCTCCCATGTTGTGCCTGCACCAGTTCTTCCTTGTATGGGAGTCAATCTGGGGCTCCCGGGGGATGTTGAACTCTGCTGAACTCATCCTGAACCTGTGGTTCCCACATCCCAGCTACACGGAACCCAAAGATCAGATTGGAAGCCCCTATCTTTTTAAACCTTCTCATAGTACACGTATGGTGTGTGTGTAAGTGCCCGTGCGCATCAGGGCCACAGCGTGCACGTGTGGCCAGAGGACAGCTTGTGGGAACTGGTTCTCTCCTTTCACGAGGTGGGCCCTGGGGATAGAACTCAAGTCATCAGGCTTGGCAGTAAGCGCCTCAAACCATCTCACCAGCCCAGAGGACCCTCTAAGAAAACAACATGGGGCTGCAGAGATGGTTCGGAAGTTAAGAGCACTGGCTGCTCTTGCAGAGGATCTGGGTTCAACTCCCAGCACCCACATGGTAGCTAACAACCATCCATAACTCCAGTTCCAGGGGCTCCGACACCCTCTTCTGGCCTCCGCGTGCTGTGCATAACGTGAGTGCACTTATAGACATACAGGCAAAACACTCATACACATAAGTAAAATAAATAAATAAATAAATTTAAGAACAATATGTGTGCGTAAGTGCGTGCATATGTGCGTGTACATGTGTGCATAGACATTCATGGGCATGTGTGCAGATGTGTGGGTACACCCTTAGGTGTCTTTCCTCTGTCCACCATGGTTTAGGGTCAGGGTCTCCCATTGGCCTGGAGCTCACAGTTCCAAAGCTAGACTAACCAGCTGGAGAGCGCCAGCAAACTCCAGCCCCCCAGGCTGGGTTCACAAACTCATGCAACTCCACAGGCTTCTTTATATAAAATCTGGTCCTTGCACAGTAAATCGAGCTGCTTTTCCAGCCCCTTCTGCAAGGCCTGGCGGGTGTCTGGGAGGAGGTGGCAGTGAGTGAGGTAGGTGATCAGAGCTGTTGGAAGTTAGGCTGGGCTCAGATGAGCCAGGCCACGGGGTGGAGCCGGTAAACTATCCCTGGATGAGAGAGTGGCCTGAGGGCCTGAGCGGAGGTGAGCTGAGTAGAAGCTGCCCCCCCACCTTCCCACCCCCGCACTCAGCTACAGAAGTGTGTGAAGGGTGAGGGTCTATCAGTGAAGCGAGGCTTCCGGGCTACTCCACCTTGTCCAGAAGCCCAGAGATCCAGGGAGCGATCTTAGCAGCATGGCCTAGCTGCTAAGTTTTGTTGAGTTGAACTGAGTTAAATCAAACCAAATTAAAATGAGGTTTTGTTGGGGGGGGAGCATTAATTGCTTGTTCTGGTACTAGGAAAGAACCTAGGACTACACACACACTAGGCAAGCACTCTCCCAGTGAGCTATCCAGTCCTTTTTCACTTTTAATTGTACACAGGTCCTATTAGGTAGTCCAGGCTAGCCTTGAACTTCTGTAGACCAGATTGGCCTGGAACTTGTGATCTTCCTGCCTTAGCCTCCAGAGTACCTCTGATTCCAGGCCTCTCTCAGGCCTGCTTAAGGTGAGTTTTAAGCTGAGTCAAACTGGATCAAGTGAAATCATTTCTTGGTGGGGCTGAGGCTGGGACTGGGGCTCAGAACTAAGGCCCAGCATGCACAAAGCCCTGGGTTCCAAATCCAACAGCACAAAAATAAAACAAAACCCCTTCCTTGCCTTCTGGTCCACAGCATCTTCAGATGTCTCTTCCTCAGCTGCCCCATGACCTGCTAGAGCCTGGGACAGACTGCATATCCTATCCTGCATGCCTCCCACCCCTGCCCCAGCTCCACATCATGGAAACAACAGAAAAGACCCGCACACAGCCCAGAAGCGGGCGTGCCCTGTGGTACAGAGTTTAGCAGAGGGGAAACGGAGGGGTTGGAAAAGGAGGTGAGAGCTGCTAGGGCACCTAGGAGGAGTGTGGGCTTTATCCCAAGGGCAGCAAGGAGTCATGGGCCTATTCTCGGCTGGGGAGTCCCATGGCCTGCCTTCATAGCGGGAGGCCTCTGATGGAACCAAAATGGATGCATCTGATTGGCCAAATCAAGTCATATGTACATACTCCAGCTCCAAGGGAGGCCAATTCGCCCCTCCATGTGCTCAAGCCTCCTCAGCATCTTCTTACTGAACCATCACCAGGCCGGGAAAAGCAGTGCAGCACTTCCTCCACAGGAGGAAACTGAGGCACAGAAAGTGGCAGAACTGAGATGAAGCCCCGTGAGCCGGCCCCAAAACCCAGGCTTCCTTCCCTTCAGCAACACCCTCCTCCAGGCTCGCTCCCTCCACCAAGCCTGCTTGGTGTCTGGTCCTTCCACCACAGCCTTAGCACAGAGTCCGCTTGCTGCGTGTCCTGCCACGTGCTCACCTGCACGGTTTCTTACTGTGTGTCCTCAGAGCCCACCCCTCAGTGTGCCTCTCCTTTCCTAGGGAAGCTCTCCCAGTGAAGTTCAATAGTGTGCTTTATATCACCTAATTCATGTCCCCCAGCACACCCCACTCTAGAGCATCCCCTTCGCCTCCAGGTGGGCCAGCCCACATTTTGTGTTCGTCTTGTTCTGTGAGTGCCAGCTTTCCCAGAAATCTTCCTCTAACTTGTCCTGAGCCATCCAGCGGCCTAGACCCCTCCACATGGGAAGACTGAGCGGAGCCTGGCTCCCCCATGATGATTAAGTCATCCCTCGTGTCCCCAGCCTTTGGGCTCATGCCTGGTGACCTCAACCCTCATGAGGAGGGTAGGCGGACAGGGAAGCTGGGGAGACAGTTCTGGGGATGACAGGGCCCCCCCCAATTGTTCCCTGACAGGGGCTTTGGCAATCAGGGAAGACAGTGGTTTTACCAAGAAAAAGGAGGAAGAAAACACAAGTCGAAGACGCTCACGGCCTGACTGCATCAACAGGGAGTGGGGGTTGGGGGGCTGGAGGATAGGCTCCAAGGAGTGCTGACCGGAGGGGTTAGTGACCAGCCAGCAGGAGCCGGTGGCAGAACACCTGGACAGGGCCTAGACCAAGAAGGAAGGCTGTATGTATTTGGAGCCCCTGTGCCAGCTCAGACCCCCCCCCACCCGACTCTACCCAGCAGCTCTAGAAGCAAGTAAACCCATAAGGATCAAAACACTGGGGCTCAGAGAGGTAGAGCAACTTGCCCCAGGTCACATGGCACCTGTGTGACCAAACCAGCATCAGAACCAAACTGTGCCTCAAAGAAGGTATTAAAGGCAGACATCAGACTGAAACCTGGATTCCAGTTCTGGCTGCCCACCTGTAACCAGGCAGCCTTTGACCATGTCATTGTCCCTGGGCCTCGTTTCTCTGAGCAATAGTCCTAACGGCCTTCCAGCCATACAGGTCATTGCTGGGTGGGGTCTGCAAGCCAGCAAAGAGACTGTCTCAAGTCAGAGGGTGCTGTGGTGGGCTTCTAGGGTGGTCTCTACTTTAGATGCTCCCATTGCTGAGAAATTCAGACCCTTACAGAATAGATTTTCTAGCCACAAAACTTTTCCTTGCTTTGAACGTAATAAAACCTGTATCTCCAGGGGACCACGCCATATCAGGCCTCTGGAGACTGCTCTGCCTATAAACAGAACAAAGCCACTGGCCTCCAGCAAGGTGACAAACACATGCTAAGATCCTACTGTGTGCCCTGTGATGGCCTAGAACCTGAAAACACAGAAGAAAACAAGACTGACAAGGTCCTCGGTGTTCTGAAGGGGAGAGCCAGACATTAGGAGTCCCCAGGAAATGTAGTTCTAGGGGGTTCATTCTCCCAAGAACCTTAACGAACAGCTGTCAGCAAGGACATTCAGAGCACGCCAGTCCTCCTTTTTCAAATGGCGTCATTGTGTGATCAAGTGATGCTCCTCCAGCTCAAACCTTCACCATGACTTCCCCGTCCCCAGAATTAAGTGTGAGATGACATGACCACCACAACTCTAGGGGGCCTGTGTCTTGGGCAGGCCTTGTCCTTTCACTCCAGCCTCTCGGGCCTCTTGCTGTCCTTTGGACATACCAAGACTGTCCAGGGGCACCTCTGCCTGAAGGCTGTCCGGTCCCCCCACAGCTGGCTGAGGCTTCCTAACACTGTCCTGTCTCGGCCCTGCCCCGCCTACCAGCTTTGCTTTCTTGGCCTCCGTCCCCCAGTCCCTACGAAAGTCCACGCAAAACGGAAAGAAAAAATTGCCAGGAAAAAAACATGAATCATTTGTTTACAGGCGCTAATTAATTACTAAGCTCAAAAACTTGATTTCCACTCTTTCTTTTTTTCCCCCTCTCTGCCCTTTGAGAATGTTTGGAATCCACATTGTTTCCCAATGTAAAAGTATGTCAAGTTTATTTTTAGCAAAAGCACATGATGGCTGAGACTGTTATTCATGCTTGGTAGGGAGATGGATACTCTTCAGATGTGGTTCCGGGAAGGCTAGCTGGTCCACACTGGCCAGCTGGGGTCAGAGTGACCCCACACAGGGTCCATGGCTGAGGGCCTACAGGAGATTCTAGGGTGCAATGCCTTCTCCAAGCCAAGAGAGGTGCTGTGGAGCTGGGAGGTCGGAGATGGAGCCTCAACTCTCAGTTGGCTGAAGCAAAGTCTTCCTCCTTGACTAACAAAAAGGCAGCTTGGGCTTTTCATCATCTGGACCCAGGAGGAACCTCACTGGATTCCCTCTGTGAGGCATATGACACTGAGCCTCTTCCACTGATCTCTCACCATCACCATCCACTGACCACCACCTTCTTCCTTTCCAGACTGAGGTTGAATATTGAGGTCTTCCTTGCCATGAGATCAGTGAGCTTCCTCCCAAGATGGCGGCTTCCAATCTCTTGACCTTTTCAAACCCCTTCTCCACCCTAGGTGCTACCTCGAGGAACCAGAAAGGACCTGTGGCTAACAAATACCGTCACACTGCACAGATGCCGGTCTGACTTGTGCCTGCTGAGTCCCCTCTGGCCCCATGGGTGTGAGATAAAGATGTGTGGAAGGATTGCGACTTGAGTCCCCAGCTCCCTATGCAAGTCAGTCAAGCCACTGGCCTCCTCCGGCTGGTCTTGAAAATGGATCTCTTTTCTCTCCAGCCCAGAGCAGGGCCTACAACCTCAGTACCTATAAGGCTCCAGGCAGGCAAGGTCAAACAAACTGACAGCAGGTGACTGTGACCCTGATCTGCCTAAGTGGAGACACCAGCCCAGAGTCCCCCATCTTCCCACTGTTCCCAGGAAGCCGGGCTCTGGCAAGACTTTCCACGTGGACAAGGTGTATAAACTCTGAGCAAAAGTCACACACCCCAGACCCAACTCATCTCCAGACCAGCTTGGCCCAGGGCTGCCTACTGGAGTCCTGGGTGGGCGGTGTGCTTTACTCCACAGGCCTTGGAGCCTGGGACAGGCTGGGCTGAGGCAGGGACTTGTGGCCTCACCCGCTGGTGGTGTGGGGTAGCTATTATCCTGGCTTAGGGAGGGCTGGCCAGGCAGGACTCTCTGAAGCTGGGCTGTGGGCCGCCCTTCTCTGGGCGCTTAATTAAGGAAGCTGATAATGATCTTGGTGGAGCGTGTGGATAGGTGCGGAGAGACTTAGCTAACTGGGCTCTGATTGTATCTATTGTAAAAAGCACACGCGGAATATCAGATTAGGGCGATTTGTGAGCCCATTATAACACCGTGTCATTAGGGGTGATGGCCCTACAGCTTCTTCCTTCTCCCCCTGACCCTGACTTTGAAGGTCTGGGCAGAGCACCTCACGGGAACTGGTCTGCTCATGGAGTGTCCATGCAGGTTTGTCAGCGATCACTAACTGCTGCCCCCCCCGACACACACACAATGTGTCAGGCCCTGTGCTGGACCCAGGGAGCCTAGGCTGGTCCTCAGCTCAAGGTCTGGTGAAGGGAGGAGTCAGTGAATAGAGCCAGGGTGAGGGATGTGAGGGGAGAAACAGTTCAGGCGAGGGCACCGCAGGGAAGCTGTGAAGTGACCGACTGCACTGAGAACGGGTGACGGCTGTCTCGGACCCACTCCCAAGCCATCAGTCAGAGGGGGTGCGATGGGGTGGCTAACAGCCTCCCTACTGCACCCCCACACCCTGCCCGCACTGTCTCCGATCCCACCGATGTCTACAACCCTGTGGAGCGCTGTGAACAAAATAGAGTGGTCTTTCCAGTAGGGAGCAGACGTTAAAAATCCAAAAATGATGCTGACTACAGCAGAAGATGGAAGGACAGGTGATGGTGGAGGTAACATTGGGGCAGGGAGCCAGAGCAGGCTTCCTGGAGGAGGGACCATCGAGATGAGACTGCAGAGAATAGCTGGCCAGCTGTGTGGACCAGCTGGGGCACGGCATTCCAGGCAGTGGGAGCAGCAAGTGTAAAGGCCCTGAGGTTCCATCAGCCCATTGTATTGGAGAAGCATGAAGCCAGGGCGGATGGAGCAAGAGGGAGAACAGTGAAGAAGTCAGAAGCCCAGCGGGGTTGGGGCAGACAGGCAAGGGTCCTGTGGGCCTTAAAAAGGCTTTGGGTCTTGCTCTGGAGGTGGGAGGAAAGACCCTTTGACTGCGTGTGGAAAGAGGCAAGGAAGTAGAGACAGACCTCTGGAGGCTGCTACACTGGATGGGAGAAAAGACGGAGACCTGAGTCCACAGGGAGCAGGGCGAAGCTTGGTTGGGCTTGGGATAAATTTAAAGGTTAACGTGACAGTTTCCCGCCCAATAACCAGATGCAAAGCAAGAGCTGACTCCAGGGCACCTGAGTCCAGTCTGGACACCTGAGCCACCCTTTCCCAAGGGTGGTGGGTGGTGGAAGACAGGCACCTGGCCTGGCCTGTTTCATTCCCCCAAAGCCCCCTGCAGACCCAGCTAGCCTCCTGGAGGGAGAGTAAGGAACTGGCCCCACCCAGGTCTCTGGCAGAAAACGGCAGCAGCTGGGCAGCAGGGTGACACACACTTCATGGTTTCCCCCAGGCTCTTGCAACAGCTCCTTCATCCACAGGAGAGCAAGGGGGGTCACAACTAGCCCAGTGAGTGATCATAGGCCATGCCAGGCCAGAGGGGTGTCAAACCAAGTCATGGATATCTATCATCCCATGGAAACTAAAGTTCTGAGCAGGCATCCAGGGCAGAGCCATCGTGGGTGACATCCGGCCTTCAAATCTCAGCCTCTGCTCTTGGCCAGTGACCTTTAGCAAGCCACCTCCTCTCTAGCCCTCAGTCCCTTCTGGGACAAAAGGGAGTGATTAACGGAGTCATTTATAAGTTATTAGAGGACCAGTGTCCCAGAAGGGCAGCACTTAAAAGCATTTGCCACTCTTCCAGAGAACCTGAGTTTGGTTCCCAGCACCCATGTTGGGGACCCACAGCTGCCTCTAACTCCAGCCCCAGGGGGTCCAGACCCCCTCTTCTGATCTCTACAGGCACTTGAACACACCTAGCACACATATTAAAATTAAAAACAAAAACAAAAAACAACAGAGCTGGGCATGGTAGCACACACCTTTAGTCCAAGCACTCAGGAAGCATAAACAGGTAGATCTCTGTGAGTTCCAGGACAGCCTGGTCTACATAGTGAGCTCCAGGACAGCTAGGGCTACACAAGAAAAATCTGTCTGAAAAACAACAAACAAACAAAGGGACTCAAGCAAGCCAGAGACCTGGGAAAAAGGTATAAATGCCCAAGTCACCTGGCCTGCGGGTCCCACCCCAGGCCTGCTCGGCTCCTAGGAGACCACTGAGGTCTCAAAGGCTGTGTCCACCTCTGTAAAGTAGAGATGAAGATGGAAGTCAAGTGACTGTCCTCCATGGGGTCAGGTCCTCCACATCTGGGAAGCACAGAGGCCCAGCAGCCGCGGCACTGAGCAGGGCGGCCCTTGGGGCACCCAGAGCTGCGGTCAGCCTTCTAGGCTCCCCCTAAGAGCTGCTGTTCCTTAGGTCACAGTCCCGACCCATCCCCCACTGTACAAGGTCACATGCAAGTAGTTCTAGATGTCACAGGACCCATGGTCACTCCCCATGAAGGGCTGGAGAGGGACAGCAGCCCGGGGACAGGGCGGCCGGGTAGGGTCTCTGCCCGATCTCTGCTTCTCTCCAGCTCTGCCCCCACGTGACTGGCTCTCTCTCTATCTCTGTCTCTCCCTCATGTCTCTCTGGGCCCTGCACGCCTCCTCTTTGGGCCGCCTCTTCTCCATTCCTAGCTCTCTAAATATTTACCAAGCGAAGGAGTCTGGCCAGGAATCCGCTTGACACCCTTGTCCCTTCCCACACGACACCAAGGGCTCCGCAGGAATAGACAGGCAAGGACTCCTCAGCCCTAGGGACACGGGGAACAACCTGGTCAGGGGTCTAAGCCAGGGGGCCAACTAGATCCCTCAGTGGATGACTGTGGACACCCATGCTGACTGACCCTCTCACCACCTTTCGGTGATAAGTTAAGGCTGGACATTGGAGTGCATTGGTGGCCAGTGAGGTGGACAATCCTTCCAGGAGGTCAAGGGTTTCTTCGTTCCCAAGTGGACATGTGAGATTATTTTCCTGCCTTGGTCTTGGCTGTGTATAGAAAGGATGGCAGGAGGTCTGTCAGCCATCATGGCAGCACAAGGAGCTGCTGAGTATAGATGACAGACCCACGAGATGGGAAGGACCAGTGACCTTGCTGATGCCCAGCCCCCAACTCCCAATTCGCCCAACTGTTTATTTATTCAGCCATTCAACAAACATTTATTGAACATGCGCTGTGTGCCAAGCCCTGCGCCAAACACCGGGAACACGCCAGGAACGCAGTCAACAGGATCCCTGCCTTGCATTCTGGGGTGGGGGACAAAGTTCAACCAAGTAATCTTCTGAGCCAGTGGGGAAAAAGGACCATAAAGAGGCCGCAGGGGCGGGTGGAATTAGCGGAGAATGGAGAAAGGCTCCCGTGGGCACCAGCAGCAGAGCCTGAGACAGGGCTGGGGGAAGGGTGAGCACAGTCCACCGAGGGTCGGCTTCCCATGGAAGCCGGGAGAGATGGCAGGGAGGGGCCTCAGCTGCTGCCGAGACCGGGCCTGGGAGATCCCAAGCTCTGCCATGGGAGTGGTTGGTCCCATCTGGAGGGAAGAGGGCAGGCAAGAGCCCGGCCTCTCATTTCCTCACTGCTGGGCTGTGTTCTCCACGGTGAGGTGGCTCCTGTTCACAGAGACAGGTCTGCAGTGTGGACTCCACCTGGACTCATAGCAACCACCCTAGGCAGCAGCTGGGAGATGAACCAGGACCCAGAGAAAGCAGTGTGGTAGGACCACTTACAGGAGGGTCTCCTGGTCTGAGACCACAGCTAGATGAAAGAGAAAAAAGAAAGCACCGCTATAGAGGCAGTAGATGCAAAGGTCCTGAGGCAAGCAGGAGTCGGGCAGCTGGAAAAACCAAGACGCAGCTGGAGGAGGAGAGTAAGGGTAAGGGGAGGGGAGGGGGGGAAGCAGGGGGAAGGGGAGAATAGACAGGAGGGAGGGGGTCACCCTCATCATGATCTGCAGACTGCAAGGTTACTCTTACTCTGAGGGCTGAAGGAGCCATGGAGGTTCTGGAGCAGAGGGTAATGATCTAGCTCATGTTTGTCAGGCTGTCAGGAGCACAGGGAACACAGGCCAAGGGCTGGGGTGGGAGCAAGGGGATGGAGGCTGGAGGACTCATCTGGTGATTCATTCCGTCCTGCTCTGTGCTGTGGCAGGCACGGGGTGGAGACTGGGCGAGGCAGGAGCTCAGCTGAGGAGGCTTGAGATGGCTGCCTGTGAGCCTGGGGGATGTTCCACCTAGCATGACCCTGAGAAATAGGAACTTGGTGTTGTTGTTGTTGTTGTTTTTTTTTTGAGACAGGGTCTCATGAAGCCCAGGCTTCATGTAACCAAGGATGACCTTGAACACCCGATTCTCCGGCCTCCACCTACTGCTGGAATCACTGGCATGAACCACCACACCTGGTTTATGCAGTGCCTGGTGCACACTAGGCCAGCATTCTACCAACCGAGCCCCAGCCCTGCTTGAGGTGGATTCACAAGGAGGGAATGGAGGCATGATGGATCCAAAAGGCCCAGACCCCCCTCACCCCTGCTCCAGTGAACCCCTGATCATTTGTAAAGCTCAGGAAATAGCCAAGATCGGTGGTAGACAATTCTAATCCTAGCTAGCCAGGAGGCTGAGGCAGGAAGAGGTTCAAGTGCAACCTGGGTTATACGACCCCCTGTCCCAAATAATGAAAAAATAAAATGAATAAAAAGACAAAATAAAACACAATGGAAAAAGGCTGGCAGCTGGGGGTGGTGGTGCCCACCTCTGATCCCAGCACTGGAGAGATGACTATGGGAAGAGCAGGAATTCAAGGTCATCCTTGGGTACACAGTGAGATCAAGGCCAGCCTGGGCTACACAAGACCTAGTCGAAACACAAAAGCAACAAAAACTGGTAATGGCGCAAAAAGAGCAGGCGCTGAGAAACTTGGAGCGAGGGGGCATGGCTGGCCGGAAGAGCCAGGGCCTCTCCACGTCCCTGCCGAGGGGCTGAGCTGAGGCTGGGGGATGGGCGCGAGACTCAGAAGTGGGCCTGTGCGAAGGCGCCGCAGCGGGTCAAGTGTGGACCGCGGGCCGGGTCAGGTGCGGTGGTACAGGCCTGCGGGGGCACACAGGAGACGGCCATGAAGCCAAGGCTGGCCGGTGAGTACAAGGCCAGACGCAGCTGCATAGAGAGGACAAAGCAAGAGTGACAAGCCCCAGAGAGGACAGAAGGGGAGCCAGAGCAGGAGGCGGCACAGGCAGAGGCGGGCGGCTTGGGCTTGAGTGTGAGGCCACGGGGAGCCACAGAAGGCGTCAGGAAGGGGGCATGCCCTGCCCTGGTACTCAGGGTCTGGGAGTCCATGGCCTCGCGGGCCCATCCACCTCACCTGGACTTCCTAGGGAACATTCCAGACTGTGATTATCTCAGTGCTGAGCCCTAATTAGCTCAGTTTCACTTCAGGCCTTCCCGGCTCCTCTCCAGAGGGACCTCCTGGGGAGGCAGCCACATCCCAAGGAGGCCCGAAGGGGCAGGAAGGGAGTGGTGGGTGCGGACGGCCCGCTGGTGACATAGCCTCCCTGCTGCGCACCCACCTTGGGGCGCCCCATCCCACCCTCACCACGCACGCCCGGACGTCTCTCCAGCTCCTATCTGCAGCCCGACTCATTCAGTCTGTCTTTCTCCCGTCCCTCTGTCTCCATCACCCAGTCCCCTTGGTCTCTTGTCTCAGGAGATGTCTTCTGGCTAACCCCCGGGGCACAAAGTGGGGACAAATGTCCTCTACCGGCATCTATGTATAAGGATGAGCCTGAGCAGCCTCTTCTAGCTCAGCTCTGGCCACTCATCCAGGACACACCACCCTGGGCTTACAGAACTGCAGGATGTAAGGCTCCACCCAGGGCCTCCTGAGGTCCCAAGATGGAGCAGGAGTGGCCAGCCTGGGTCGCCTCAGAGGACCCCATTTACACAGGGCTTGAAAGGGAAGCTCAGAGACAGCAAGTGACTGGCTGAGGACCTCACAGCTCACTGCAGGCAGGATTTGACCCCAGGCCTCAGGCAGAACTTCAGAGAGGCCCCCATCCGGCTCCAGCCCCCAGCTTCCTTCCTCAAAGGCTACTGGGCCTCCTGTCCTGGGAGTTCTTCCAGAACCATCCACGCATCGCCTGCTTTTCACAGGTAGAGAAACAAGCCACTCTTCTGCACTTACGCAGGCTCTTTGTGACCCTAGAGAGCTGGTCTGGCCAGAAGCTGCTGTCTTCGGACAGCCTGCCGGCCCCAGAGGCTCTCCTCCCTGCAGTAACCCTACCGATGACAGGCTTCTCTAAAGCAGAAAGTGTCAGCTTCTTCATGTGCACACACTGCCTACACACACGTACACATATAGTAACGCATGTGTGCACATGCATACACATGTGTGCCTGTGTGCACTCGTGTGTGTGTGCAGTGTATGCGTGCATGTGTGTGCATGTATGCACACATCCATGTACGTGAATACACGTGTGTATACACATGCACATATGTGCACACATGCATGCACATCCCCATACCCCAAGGCTACTGAACTGTATGTAGGACTGAGGATTCCTGGGAGGAGGCATCAAGTCTTCACCAGGGACAGCTCAGACACACAGGTGACCTTGGTGATTTCTGGGCCTGCTCCAGAAAGTTCTGTTCCTGAACTTCTGGAGCCCAGCAGTGGGAGAAGAGGGGCGGTTGTGGGAGGTGGGTCTCAGGCTAGGTGTCCAGCTGGCAGGATTCCTTGGGGTGTAGGTGCCCAGCACCCCAGGTATCCCGAAGCTTCCTTGCCTTTCTTCATGTGCTGAGGTTCTTGGAAAGTGGGGGGAAAGTGGGAATCAACAAAAGCAGCAACACATCTGGAGAACAGCTGGGAATCAAAGGGCCAGGACAGAAGCCCTAACAACGGTACCACCCGACCAGGAATCAGCTCCCAGGGTCCGGGGTGAAGGGTACTGGGAGCCCCCACGAGGTCTGCTCCACCTATTGCTCCTTCCAGGAGACCAGCCAGGACCTGCCTCCCACTGGAACTGTCTCCCTGGCCCCCTGCCTGCTCCATCCCACTCACCAGCCCATCATGCAGGAGGAACATCTCCCTGCCCGGCTCACCTGGGCACAGAGCCCTCATTCAGGGAGTCCAGGCCTCCCCCACCCACTGCCACAGACCCTCTGCCTTCGGAGTAACTGCTGGGGACCAAGATCTTCCCTTTGCGTCCTCCTCCCTCTGGACCACACTGCCCACCCTGTGATACCCGGAGGAAGCCATCAGGAGCACACCCTATGCCCCCCACACGCACACCCACCTCTCCTCTCCCATCAGCGACAGTCATCTCCCACACTCCTCCTTACTGTTCCGGGAACTGAGAGGACACAGCTGTGAGGCTGGTATGTGACTCTGCTGGTACAGCATTTGCCTAGCATGCACCAAACCCTGGGATCCAACCCCAGCTCAAAACAGAGCATGATAGCACATCCCTGCAATTCCAGCACTCACGGGACCGAAAGCAGGGGGATTTCCAGTCTGAGGCCAGCCAGACTACATAGTGGATTTCAGGTCCTCCAGGGATACAGAGTGGAAGGAGAGAGAGAGAGAGAGAGAGAGAGAGAGAGAGAGAGAGAGAGAGAGAGAGAGAGAGAGAGAGAAGAATGAATTCCAGCTGATCAAAGCCTACCTCTCTCTGTGGGCCCACAGTGAACCAGAACTAAGTCAGATTTGGAGGGACAAATGTTTGGGGCGTGCTTTGCCCTTTTATTTGCTTTAGTTCACTCACCAGCCAGCTGCTCACTGACTCCCTGCATGTCACATCCTGGGGTTCCCCACTCACATGCAGGATACCCTGACATCAAGGAATCCGGGAATGCATTACGGCGACATGGCTTGCCGGACACCACCAAGGCGTTAAGAAGGCACCTTGGGAAACATGAACGTCTCAGCAACACACAGCTGAGAGAGCACTTGGGGTCTCTTGGGCCAAGCAGGCCAACTGGTGGGATCCCTTGTGCCTGTCCATAGCAATGTAACACTATAAGAACCATGCCTGGTCAAGTTGCCCAGGTACAACCTACGGACGACAGAGCTGATGCCCATGAAAGGCACGTGAGAATTTGAAAATGTGTGCAGCAGTCCAACAACCAAACCCTGGGCATGACCCAGTGTCCACTGACAGCCAGCTGGACCGATGGCTTCATGTGAGGGACCATGGTGCTCTAGGAAAAGACGTCCCAAGCACCACCAACGAACCCCAAAATGTTGCCAAGTCAAAGATGCTCAGCATAAGAACAAGTCCGTCAGTCAGTGACCCACAGGCCAGCTGCCCACCATAAGTCAGGGAGTGGTTGTCGATACAGGGGCTGCACTCCGCTGTGACAATGTGCCTAGCTCCTCCACACTAAGAGATCATGTGCTCAAAAGACTAGCAGAGGAAAAACACACACACACACACACACACACACACACACACACACACACGGCCTCAGCCTCTCAGGAAACGACTTTGAGAGCATTCATGTGTGATGCTAAAATCAGTCTCATTTGTGATTAAGAAGTAAAATGCAGAAAGGCTGAGGCAGGAGGATTGCTGTGAGTCAAGGCCAGCCTGGACAGCAGAATGAGACCTTCTCAATTTAAGAAAACAAACGAATAAGTAAGTCAAATTAGGAAGGAGGGCTGGGCTTGATGGCATAGGCCTGGGACCCGAGCTGCTCAGGAGGCTGAGATGGGAGGACTGCAAGTTCAAGGCTAGCCTTGGCTACAAAGCAAGGTCAAAACCAGCCGCTCAAACTTAGTGAGACACTGTCCCCCCCAAAACGTTAAAAGAATCCAGTCATGGTGGCTGAGAGGACCAAGGTGGGCTTCCTGAGGGTAATACCCTGTGGTAGTGACCTGGGCTGGGAATCCATGCACTTGGGAAGCAGAGACAGGAGGATCATAAGTTCCAGGTGAGACTGGGCTATAGAGTACTGGGTGTGATAGCACATACCTTTAATCTCTGCACTAGGCAGGCAGAACCAGGCAGGTCTCTGTGAATTGGAGGCCAGCCTGATCTAAATGAGAGTTCCAGGCCAGCTGGGGCTACAGGGAGACCCTGTCTAATTAAAAGTAAAAAATGGGCTTGGAATTCAGCTAACTGGTGAGCCTTTGCCTAGCATGTGCAAGTACTTAGGTTCAGTCCCCAGAACTACAAATAATAATAGTAATAATAATAAAAATAATGAGGAGGCTGGGGAGAGGGCTTGGTTGGTAAAGTACTTACCACGTAAGCACAAGGGCCTAAATTCAACTCTCAAAACCCATGTGAAAAAGCTGGGCATGGTGGCATACACTTGTAATCCCATCACTGGGGAGCCTACATGGCAAGTTCCAGACCAATAAGAGAGACCCTGTCTCAGAAAAAAAAAAAAGGTGGATGGTACCTGAGAAAGGACACCCAATGCTGTTCACTGGTTACACACACACACATAATGATGATAATAATAATAATAATAAACAGGTGCACAGGCAGGCCAGGCTGGAGTCGGAGCTTTGTATAGAGAGCCTGCCACACTCTCAACAGCCAACCTTGCCAGTTTCTCTTTGTCCAAGTTTTTCATTGAGAGCAGCGTTAACCCCTGTCCCCTAGTGAACTTCCCAGGGGAGGACACAGGTCAGCAAAGGTGAGTGACAGGGACAACTGCTCTCAACATGTCCCTGAACCTCACAGGAGATGACTCAGGTGAGGGGTAGGTGACCTGACAGACCACAGCCCCGTGCAGGCCAGCCACGTGGGAAGCAGAGCCTCCTGCTAGAACAACTAAGAATGTCAAGATGGTGGCCACTCACCACATGGCCAACCTCTCCTGTTTTAGGTGTTTTATTATTGTTGTTCTTTAGTTTCTTAATTGCAGTTATTGGTTTATTGTGAATGTGTGTGTTCGTGTATTCACAGGTGCCACCACACATGTGGTATATCAGAAGATAACTTTCAGAAGTTGGCTCTCTCCTTCCACTACGTGGGTCCCAGGAATTGAACTCAAGTCAAGGCAGTTGGTGGCAAGCGCCTTTACCTGCTGAGTCATCTGCAGGTTGTTTTGGGTTTAGGTTTGGTTTGGTTTTTTGAGACAGGGTCTCCCTGTAGTCCCAACTAGCCTGGAACTCACTATGTAGACCAGGCTGGCCTTGACCTCACAGAGATTCGCTGCCTCTGCCTCCTGAGTACTCAGACTAAAGTTAAGTTGTGTGCCACCATGCCCGGCTCCTGTTTTGTCTTTGAGCTAGAGTCTGATTCTGTAGCCCAGTCTCACCTTGAACTTGTGACCTGCTGCCTCTGCCTCCCGAGTGTTGGGATTCTGGACCTGTGCTATCACCCCAGGCAGTTGAACCCCATAGAATTCAGAGCATACCCCTTCATGTACAATTCCGTGTTCAGTGAGAGTCCTCTGTGGCCCCAGGCAATCAGGAGACTCTTCTTCCAGAGCTTCTCATTCTGTCCTGCTATTCTGGCAAGTTGGGGTCGGAGGCCCCCTTCCCACTGTAGCAATCACTGGAGTGAGCCCCACTTTCATCTGACTCCCCCACGCTGCCAGCTCAAGGCTAATAAATCAAGATCTGGGACTGGAAACCAGACCCAGGGCCCAGGGTGCCCAGCCAGCCAGATGGGACTGGATTTGTACCCAAACCCTGGGGCTCCAGAGCCCACGCTCAGGTCCAGGAAGGAAGGCAAAGGCAGCAAGGGCAGGTAGAGGCTAGCTCCACCCCAGGCCCCGAGGGCTGCTCAACCAGGGGCCTGTGCCCACTGACCCCACCCCCAACTTGGACTGGAACTTCTTTGCCAAGATCTACTTTCGCCATCCCCACTGGGCGCTGGGGAGCTCCCAGAATGCAATGAGGCTACCCAAGCTGGTAAGGCCAGGCCAGAGCAACAGGGAGGGAGCACAAGCTGGTGTCCTCAAACCTGGGTTCAAATCAGGTCCTGCCACCCACCAGCTGTGTGACCTCAAGCTATGTACACCACCTCTCTGAACCCCTGGACAGTATTCAGTTTTCTCTGAGTCTTGGGTTTCTAGGGCACCCAAATTTACCTGGAACCCTGACTACACGCACAGACCCCTCTATTTTTTTTCTTTATCCCCTTTAACGCATTCCTGCCTCTCTACCCAGTCTCCTCTGTTCTACCTGCACCTTCTGTTCTTACCTTAATGTTTAACCCATGCAGCACACACAATGGGTCCCAAGCACATGGCTCAATGACACTTAACGTATGTTTTCTCTTTGACTTTTCTGTTGCTTTGTTTTCCATGTAGCCCAGGCTTGCCTCAAACTCACTGTGTCTTCAACTTCTGATTGTCCTGCTTCCTTCCCTGAGTGCTGGATTACAGGCGTGCAGTCCTGTATGTAGTGCTAAGGATGGAATGGGGCTCAGGGCATCGCGTCTCCTAGGCAAACATGATCAGCTGAGCCATGTCCCTAAGGCCCTACGTATATTTGTACACGTAGACTTTGATATACCAGAGGACCACTTTCTGGGGTAAGAACTAGAAATTTCTCAGAAGTCTAGAAGGTTTTTTGGTGCCTCTGTCTGGGTAGTAACTCCACTGCCAACGGAGAAACTGCAGAGTGACTGTCAGTCCTCCCACGTGCCTGCCCTTGAACTTTGTATGGAGGACTCACAGAGTGGCCTTTGAGTCTGACTCCCTTCGTTCAGCAAAACACCTTCGAGATTCACCAGCCGCCTATGCGGAGCAGCCGCTGGGCCGTGGTCTCACCGGGGAACATTTCACCGGGGACGGCCAGCAGCTGGCTGCGCACCCTGGCTCCGGGTTTTCTTTGGCTGTCATGGGTGTAGCTGCACCGAATAAGCTCTGGCGCGCTACAATCTTCTCACCTCTGTTTCTCTTTGCTTTGTTGATGTTGTTTGTCTGTCTGTTTTGTTTTGTATTAGCCCAGACCGGTCTGGGACTCTCTGTCCTCCAGCCCGGGATTCCAGGCCAGTGCCACCAGACCCAGCTTATCACTTCCATTTTACATTTTATTTTTCTTTTGACTGAACTATTTGAGAGTGAGTTGTAAATATGACATCACTCTACCCCTGAGCTCACCATCCTGTATCTCCTGACCTTCGTCACACATGTGTGGGCACACACACAGAGTACTAACATCGAGTTCAAGTCAACATCAGTTTTCAGTCTTTGTGCCTGAAGGGGGACATCAGACCCTCTAATTTTGCTTGAGGTTTGTTCCTCGGGTCCCTAACTCATGTGCCCTTGGCATATGGGAGGATGCCAGGCCAGCGGTTTCATAGTATGTTCTTTGCTTTGAGTTTCCTCACATTCCCTGGGGCTCAGAACCAAGGTCCTTGCCTCTGCATGGCCATGGCGGGAGCAACACTGGGTTCTCTGTGTCCTGTCAGGTGGCACACACCTGTGACTTGTCCCTGACTGGAAAATGAGGGCAATGAAGCATCCCACCCCACAGAGCGATTTCAAGGATTAAATAGGACAGCCTAAGGCCTGCTTTTGCAATATTCTCTCCCTGCAACGTGGGGCTGCCTCAGCCCAGACCTGCCTCCCATGCCCGGCCCTCAGCCTGCATCCCAGAACCTCACCCAGGTCAGAGAGCAACACCAATTCAAGGAGCTGGAATTCTCATTCCACCAAGGTGCTGGCAGGCCAGGGCTGGCTCAGTCTCACCTCCCAACCGAATGACAGGGACGGAGGCCAGTGAAGGTGGACACCTCCTAGGTACCACCAAGGAACACTCAACTTCCCTCCACACCAGAGAGAAGCCGTTTGGCCTCCAAAGAAGAGTCAGTGGCATTGGGGGCGATCTAGTTGTCACGGCTTTGACAATGGCCTGGTGTGCTGGTGCATGCCTGTAATCCCAGCATTTGAGTGGAAGATGATAAGACAGGCTAACCTGGGATACACGCAGAGAACCTGTCTCAGAACAACAAAAATGCTGAGCACTCAGGAGGCTGAGGCAGGAGGATCACTGGGTATCCAAGACCCCACAAGAGGGAGAGGGGTAGTGGAGTCCAGCGGATGGAGACATGGCACTACACACTCTCTGATGCATAGAACAGCCCAGGACAGAGGTGACCCTGTCCCAAATGCCTTTAGTGCCGAGGCAGCAGGGTCCGGACCCACACCAATTCAAGGCAGCTAGCAGTGGCAGGGCCTGTGTATCTGGGTCTCCTGTTTTCTACCCACTGGCCGCAGAAAAGCCAGTTCTGACTTCCCAGTGTGTCTAGGACTTGAGGAAGGGCCTTCATGTTATGCAGGTTGAGGTGTGGACCCAAAACTATTGGTTCCTGAGCTCTCAAAGGCTTGATAAGGATCTGAAAAGCCACAACCGCTGCATAGCTGAGTGGGAGGGACTCACAGGGAGAGGCATGGGGTCTAGAATTCAGGACAATTTTAGCATGTAAATGAGGAGGAAGAAGAAGAAAGAGAAGGAGGAGGAGGAGGAGGGAGGAGGAGGAGAAGAGAGGAGGAGGAGATGATGATGTTCCCCCCAATAACACAGAAACAAGAACTCTAAGGCGAAAAAATAAAAATAAGTGAGGATCAGGGGATATGGCTCAGAGGGTGGAGTGCCAGACAAACATGAGACCCTGAGTTCAGCGCCCATGGAAAAGCCAGGAGTGCCTGTAATTCCAGTGCTAGGGAGGTAGAGCCAGGACGGTCCCTGGGGCTCCAAGCTAGCCTAGCCCACACTGACAACGCCAGGTTCAATGAGAGACCCGGCCTCAAAAAGTAAGACGGAGCCAGGCATGGTGGCGCATGTCTTTAATCCCAGCTCTAAGGAGGCAGAGGCAAGTGGATCTCTGTGAGATCGAGGCCAGCCTACATAGCAACTTCCAGACCAGCCAGGGCTGCATAGTGAGATGCTGCCTCTTTAAAAACTAAGAATAGTAAATAAATAGGTGAAGAGCAATTGAGGATGACACTTTATGTAGACCTCCAGTCAGGTGCACGCACACATACAACAGAAGTAAGTAAAGAATAAAAAGTAAGTGTACAGGCAAACAGCTTAGTGGGTGAAGCACTTACCACCAAGCCTGTTCCCAGTCCCACCGCTCCACATGGTAAAAAGAGAAAACCAGCTCCCACAAGTTATTTTCTCACACACACAAATGAATAAATTGCTTTAAAAAAAAAAAAAAAAAAAAAAACAAGTAAACGCGAGCTGGAAGCCATCCAAGATACCTACACTGCTTCGAAGTCCCTCCCCTCAAATACTACTAAAAGGAAAAAAGTTTGTAAAAAGTTACAAAAAGGGAAAGACACATCACAGATGTGACTCGGTCTCGGGAGCCCAGATGGTGACTGCCGTGTTCCCATAGCTGGGAAGGCAGAAACAGGAAGGTCCCTACAGTTTGAGGCCAGCCTGGGCTACACAGCCAGGGCTACGCAGCCAGACCTTTCTCAAAGACCCAAAACCAAAACTGAAAGTGAAGCCTTGATTGCATGCCCTGAACGGGTGACCTGCGTGTGACATCACAGGACAGAGAGAGGGGCCATGAGAAGACGCAGGGCCTGAGTCACACGGAATGACACCATAGGGACATGCTGCGAGCTGGCTGTCTGGAATCTTTCCTCGTGCCAAGGTGGAGAAAATCAGGTGAGAGAGAGAGTGGTGGCCTGGCTTGAGGGACAGTGAAGAACCACAGCACGTGGTTCCAAGGGTGGCCGTGAACCTGGATGGGTCCCCAAAGATGAAAGCAGCATTTTCTGGAATTTTTGATGGTTATATTGTAGTTGCAAAGGCTCCTGTAGAAATTACATGACAGAACCTTAAGGGTTAAGCCAGGTAGTGATGATATATCTGGAATTACCAAGGATCCCAGGTCTGAGCCCAGCCTGGGCTACACAGAGAGACCCTAACCAAAAAAAAAAAAAAAAACTGATATAGTGGCTCACACATGTGCAACTCCAGCCCTGGGGAGGTGGAGGCAGAGTACAGGCGTTTAAGGTCCTCCTCAGCTACAGAGTAAGTTCAGGCCAGCCTAAGCCACAAGACCCTGCTTCAAAAAAAAAAACAAAACAATACAGGGCATGGTGGCACACACCTTCAGTCGCCAGAGGCAGAGGCAGGCAGATTTCTGGGAGATCAGGTCAGCCTGGTCTACACAGTGAGTTCTAGGCCAGCGAGGACTACACAGCGAAACCCTGACTCAAAAATAAATAAAAGGAAAAGGAAAAAAATCAAGAGCTGACGATAGCAAAGAGATTTAGTCTCAGTTCAGAGGGATGTTTGGAGTCTGACACTTTTCTGTCAATCTTAGATCTTTTCCAAAATGAAAAGTGTTTTTGTAAAACAGTACAAAAAGAAAGGAAGGGATGGAGGGACAGAGGCAGGGAGGGAGGGAGGGAGGGAGGGAGGGAGGGAGGGAGGGAGGGAGGGAGGGAGGGAGGGAAAGGAAAAACACAAGGAGATGGGGAGTTGTTGTTACCATGAGCAGGAATTCAAGTAAATCCAACATTTCCTAAGATTCTCAAGGATCTCCCCGCAAGACTACAACCCCCAAATCCACACTTGGGCCCACTGAGGGGCCTGTCCCTACAGGCTCCACCTCAGCCACGTCCAAAGAGCCAAGAACAGGAACTCACATGTCCCCAAGCTATGAAATGAGTGACCTGTCGCCTACCCTGCCACTCCATGTAAAAAAGCACAAGCAAGCTGCAGGAACAAAGGTGAACATATCAAGGAGCGGGCACAGGTCTATCCCGTGTGGTTCTGTCAGGACCATCCACAGGAACAGAGGAGCCAGGGCCAGCTGCCCAGAGTCAGGTTGCTGCAGATGGAAGCCCAGTACTAGCACCCAGTGGCTAGAGTACTCTCACCTAGAAGATACAAAGCCCTAGGTTCGATCCCCAGCACCGCACAAATCAGGCATACTGCACACCTATAATCCCATCACTCTACAGGAGGTGAGAAGATCAAAAGTTCAAGGCCACCCTGCGGACCATGAAACACATCTCAACAACAAAGTCCAGGCACTGATAGCCTAGGTGTGGATGGATGGGCTTTTAGGTGTTAAACATTTCGACCTGGAAATCTAGATGTGGTCCTTCATGGGTGTAGACCTTACACTAAAAGCCACACAGCAGGGGATGGTCACATGGTTCAGGCAAGGTGACCTCAGAGAGGGAATAAGGGGATCCAGACATACTGCAATTCTTGGGAAACTGGATGACAACAGGGTGTTATACCCCTGGGTTTGGGGATGAACCCAGGAAGTGTTGGCCCCATCCATGTCTTCTGTCCCCCTGAGGCAGGAGCCATCCATGTTCGGGTGGCCCTGACCCACCCCAGTGCTCTCCCCGCACAGCCCCTGCTCTGGCCACCAGGCTTCTGAGGAGTCTTCCTCTTCCTCCACTAGCCACCTCTGTCCCTTGCCAGAACTGCAGGGCTGGGCCAGAGATCTGGTGACAGCTATAAAAATAAAAGCTCACTCGGCCAGTTCCCTTGCCTCCCAACTCGCCTCTCAGCAATCTCAGCAGAGCTGGCGCTGGCTGCTGGCAAAAGCACCTTCCAGCTCTGGCAGGCTGGCGTCTCCAGGGAGCAGGTGCTGGCGGCCGGGGCGTGGGGCAGGGAGGTCATTCAGGGTAGAGTCTGGTCCCCACACGGCTGCCAGCATGCCTTTTACCACAACAGGGCCTGGGCCTCTCTCTTTGACACTCAGGGGCCTTTCCTGGACTAGAGTGGGAGAGCAGCCTTTAGAGCCCAGCACAGCCCGCTAAGATGTTTCTGTCAATTCTAGCAGCCTGGATCAAGCCTGACCTGGAGCACACGAGATCCAGGCAGCTGGAGACACCAGAAGGCAGGCAAGTGTTTCACAGCCAGATGCCTTTGCACATGAGTTCTATAATCAAAACAAATGAACAAAACCCTTCCACTCCATCTAACAGATATTCTTTTTCCTGTACAGAGCTATAGTGTCAGTTGAACATCCCAACAAGGAAGCTCTGGGCCACCACTAAGAAACACGGGTGACAAAGAGACCCAGTCAACCTGACTCAATTTTGGCAAATGTATTAGAAATACATTCAGCTGCCAGTAACAGGAAACCAGATGACAAAGATCTCAATGAACAGAGATTTCTTCTCCATGTAAACAAGTAACAGTAAGGCCAGCAAGGGCCCGTGTAGCTGCCATGCTGTGATCAGGACTCAAATGCCTTTTGTCTTCTGGGTTCACCACCATGCATGTGGCTTCTACATTTCCATGGTTACCTCTGGGTTCAAGATGGCTACTGCAGCTCTAGCCATCAAGACTGAATTCCAGGCAGAACGTAGAAAGAAACGAAGGCTTCAGTGCAGCAGAAAAGGAAAGCAGGAGAAACGCCTCACAGCCAAGTCAAGAACTGCAAAGGATCTCCCTGAAGCCCCTCCTCCAACTTCCATTTACAGCTCACGAGTCACTCCTAGCTGCAAGAGATGCGGGTGGTGGGTGGGGATGGTGGGGTTGGGGGATGTTTAAATGAATCCTTGTAGGCAGCTGTCCCTAACAACAGAGAGCCCCCTCTGCTAGAGGAGGAAGGGGCTGTGAATATAATTGGAAACATTAGCCACAATGAGGGTGGGAGAAGATTCCATGAAAGAAAATTCTAGAAGTTAAGAAATGCCAGATCCAGAGGCCTATGCGTGAACTAACCTGTCAGATCTTCACAGAACACTCTAAGGAATGCTATCTTCTTGTTATAGCCAGAGAAAAGGAGGCCAGGGAAGAGGTGTGTTCACTTGCCCAAACCACATGGCCAGGAAACAGTGAGTTTAGCCTCACTGGACCGTCAAGAGGCTGAACCCACTGAATGTCTGGGTGGATTCAGCCTCACTGTATAGTCTGAGGCTAAATCCACAGAATAGTTGCTGAGGACGGTGGCTAACAAGTGTCTCATGCCAAGACGATTCTACATACATGTGTGAACTAACTCATTATATCCTTAAAAGGCCAGTTCTGTGATTAACCTCCTTAATCAAGGAACGGGAGGCACAGAGAAGTGAAATCACATACCTCGGCCACACAACAGGAGTTAACAGGTTTATTTCTGGGTGTTAGAATCAGATGCTTTTTAATTTATTGATAGTCCACACTGTCTCAACATCAAATAAAATGAAAACACCCCTTGGAGGTCCAGCCTCCTACCTGTCCCCCAATCCTGAGGCCACAGGAAGCCTGGCCTCCCTCTGTGGCCTTGCCTATCTCCCCACAAGGTGACTGCCCTCTGCCCTGCTGTCATGGCTCCCCAGAGAACTCTGGCTCTCTTGGCTCCCAGCCTGCGCTCCTCCAGCCCCTGCTGGCGCGCCCAGCCCCTCTTCCTGCCTGGCACATGGACTGCATGGCTCCGGGCCCTGGGTCACAAGCTCGAATCCCTCAGCTTGCCTCCACCAGGCAAGCAGCCTTTCTTCTCTTTCACCCACTGCACTTTGCCCCATCTCCACAGCCGAGGGGCCTGTTTCGTTCGTCAACAGACTTATCAAGGACTTTCTGGATGCCAGGCCCTGGCAGGGACATCCACTCAGTCATCCTCAGAACAACCTCTGTTGGCCTCACCCTGGCCTTAGAGGCCCTACAAAAAGGACCCATCGCCCTCTGTCCCCCTCTGCCAGATCCAGCCCTCACTGCCTCCCCCTCCAGCCTGCCTAGGGCCTTTGCACATGCTAACCCTTCTGCCTGGGACACCCCCACCAGGCCCTTCTCCACACACCTTCGACCATGTCGCTTTACTTTCACCTGTTTTTTAGCTGTCTGAGTATACCAAATTGCTGTTGCTGAGGTGGGGGGTGGGGGGCAGGGAGGCATGGCTGGGTCTTGTGGAGCCCAAGCTAGCTTGGAACTCACTATATAGGCAAAGATGACTTTGAACTCCTGATTCTCCCGCCTACGCCTCCCCAGTGCTGGGATGATGGGCTGTTTTACCGCATATTTTGTCAGTTGCCATCTCGCACCCGCAAGGTGCCAGTTTAATGCCGGTTGTATGGACAGGCTATTCATAGGAGAAAGCCAGGCCCAGAGAGGCCTTGCCTTTTACAGAGATCCCTGGCCAGCAAGGGGCAAAGCTCAGAGTCACCTGGGATGCAGCCCCGACCACATCCTACTCCTCGGAGGGTCTAGAGCTACGAGCTCCCCCGGTGAGGCCAGGCGAGGGGGGGCTTGCTGCTGAACTTGAGCACAGATGGACCTGGGTTCAAACCCAGCTCCATCAACACTGACGTGCTGGTGCGGGCTCTTGCAGGTGTCCCCCCGGCTAACAGACACTTGCCATCCACCTCTCCTCAGAGGGTCCCTCCACTCACCACTGCTTCCAGCTCGGTGTCCATGCTGCTCGAGTCCTGTGTCTTTAAATTACTCCCGTAATACCGGATTTTTTAAAATATAGAAGCCTGAGTGCTGAGAGCCTGGGGTCCACGCACACTGTCAGGCAGCCCGAGCGCTAGCTCAGAGGACTTGGGCTTAGTCACCAGCTCCCACCCGCCTTGTTTTGCCCAGCCCAGGGTCCACCACCGCACAGAACGTGCCCACAGCCAGTGCCATCATCCATTTATCAATTTCCCATGGGGGGGGAGCGGAACACCCCCGGGGTCCTTACAGGTCAGCAGGCCCCAGAGAGATCTGGAACGGGATAGGGCTGGTGAGCAGCACCAAGGAGAGATGGGAGGTGGACCTCGGGAAGCAGATGAAGAGCCTTTGGGTTCCACCAAGGCCAAAAGTCAAATCTCTCCTTAGCTGCTTAGCAGCTCGAGACACTGACCTGGCCATGCTGTCCCCACGGGGAGAGGACGAGACCGACACCCAGCTCTCTAGGGTCTGAGGACAAATGGAGGAAGCCTACAGCTCAGAGACTAGTGTCCCAAGCTCCCCACTCAGCCTCAGCTGGCCCAAAGGCCCTTAGAGACATCCCTGCCCCTCCCTACCTCATTTTTTTTTTCTGTCAGGGTCCTTGTGCCCACCTGTCCTTATCCTGTCCCGGTGGCTAAAGAGTTAAGTGTCTGCCTCACTTTGTAAACTGTCACCTCCACCTTGGTCACTACTAACACTAGTAAAAGAGCTGGTACACAGCTGGTGCTCAATAACTGCTTGTCACATAATTGAAAAGTAACTGGGCAAATAAACGTCAAAGAGATAAAGACCAAACAAGTCTGAACAGGATGTCTGTGCATAGGGGGGACGGTCCTTAGGTGTTGGAAGGCATAGTCGCCCCCTTCCTGTGCCAACTCCTGCCCTCCTTAGCGGTGTGATCTTAGACAAGTCATTTCCTTCTCTGAGCTTCTTTGCTAAGTAGAAAATATCCAGTAACTGAAGCTGCCGCCTCCAGTAGGCTGGTGAGCAGACGACAGCAGCGAGCAGTCTCCACGCAGGCCCAGCACCCACGGCCTCCAGCCTCCCATCTGACTCCTTTTCCTCCTAGGGAAAGTCAGCAGGTTGTCAGGGGTGGCTGCATTGGACAATGAAACAGGAGCACATTTTGTCAACTCTCCCATCCCGATCAGGCAAGCACAGGCAAGCTCTGGGCTCCCAACTTCCCAGTGAGCCTCAATGGTGAAATCCACAGAATGGGGTGTGGGAAACGTGGCCAGCCTTCCCTGGCAGGTAGGGGGATCTAGCAGCCCACTGGAGAGAGTCTTCAGGGTTACCCTTCCAGCTCCCTGCCCCAGCAACAGGCTTTGACCCACCTGCTCTCTCCTCCCTCCCAGCTGAGCCCCGACAGCCTGTAGATCTGCAGCATGGAGCGGGTGTCACCCCATCCACAGTGCTGAGCCACACAAAGTCTTCCACGAAGCCCACTGCCTTTCCCAGCCCGAGTCATCAGACAGGCCTAAGTCTAGGCCCCTTTCCATCTGCTTCCAAACTGTGTGAGTCATTCTACTCTGGGGTTAGGGGCCTGAACCTGGGGTCAAGATAGGCGCTCTCTGTGAGAAACCAAGGATTTGGGAAGGGGGCAGGGACTACAAATCAATGTCAGAGCCTCAAACCCCACAAAGGTTCAGAAAGCAGGAAGAGCTCCATTCCACCTTGAGTAGCACTGGCCCTGAGTAACTTATGCTGAGAAACGGGTATGAGGCTGGCCCACCTGCACAGGTATATTAAGACTGGCCGTCCCTGGAAATATGTAGCCTCCCTACCTCCAGGTCCTGCCCAGGCTTGGCTGGAGTGGTTAATTCTGGCAGTGGAGCTGACCTGGTGTCAACAGAGGATACTGAGACACTGGGCCTGGGGCTGGATGGACCTGAGCTCCAGGCCCCACCTGGCCAGGTGTCTGTCCATCTGCTCAGGTCTTGAGGAGATGTGACCTGAGGACATAGGTCTGAGAATCTGCACAGGCCACCTGCCACCTTAGCATTAAGGGGGTGGAACAAGCCTCAGTCCCCGGACGGTGGGAGACCACAGGTCACCATCTCTACCAACCCGCCAGGTTTCTACAGGAAAAAGAGGGAAAGCACCCTACTCTCCACAGTGCTACCAGCTACTCCCAAGACCCCAGGTTCCCCTAGGCCCTTGGCAAGCTGCTCTATGCTACTCAATACCCAAAATTCCTCAGGGCAGAGTGACCATCAGGGTGACCATGGGGACCTGATGGACACAAGCTGCCCACGGCAACAAAGCCCACATCACAGCAGTGCCTACCTTCCGTGAGGTTTAAAGAAGATGTGGCAGGCCCAGGGCTTGCCAGACGCTAGTCCCAGGCAGGCCTTCCACACACTCATACAGCCAAAATGCCTCGAGCTCCCATCAAAAATAATAACAAGAACAAGCACTTTATATAACACCTCTGGCCTGCCAGACACCAAAGGACACGGCAGTATCCACTACTCTGTGGACGCCCTCAACTTTCACTACGAGGGAAGGGGGTGCGGGGGGCGGGGGGGGAGGTAGCGGTGGTGGTCCTGAGTTCAAGTCTGGCCACAGCCACTCTGAGCCAGCAGGTGAGGCTGGGCCTCCGTGCCCCATTGGGGCAGAGAGAGCAGTGGCTAGAGAGGAGGCAGGGCCCTTCCCCACCGCTCTCCACCTGGCCTTTCTCTCTTCCAACTACACAAGGACACACAAACAGACGCACCCACACACCCACGCAGGCTCCCCTCTGTAGACTGAACATAAAGTACTTTCTACAAGGCACTTACCAAAGGAATCTATCCTGACTGGGGCTGGGAGGACCAAGACTCACAGCCCCTCCTCGGAAATCACAGCCGGCCGGGTCCCCAAACATAGACTTCCGGCTCCTCCAAACACAAGTCTGACACTTGAGACCAATCCCGAGAGGCCGGCGCCCTCTCAAACAGGGTTTCTAACCCAATCCCCCAGCACCCACGGGTGCTGAGTCACCCCGAAAGCCTGACCCAGCACTCTGCTCCTGGGAGTGGGGGGCGCCGGCGCCCCATCTGCCACGGGAGAAGCAGGGGAGAGAAATCGCAGCTGCGACACCCCACCCACCACCACACACAACCCCAAAATAACAGCAGCCCCCCTACACACCAGAAACACACGAAAAAAACAAAATCTCAGCAATCCAATCAGGAGGGAAGAAGGAGAAAAAAAAAAAATCAAAAGCCAACTACCGCCCCCAAAAGGCTTTTAAACATTCTCCAAAAAAAGTTTATTAAAAGTGTCTTCACTTTAATACTTGAAACGGAAAAGGTTCCCAAAATATACATACGCCTCTTTTCTCATAGAAATAGATTTTTTTTTATATAATACAAAAAAATAATAAGACAAAAAAAAAAAAAAAAAAAAAAACGAAAAACCAAAAACATCAACATCTCGAAGCGGTGACTCGGCGGCCCGGCTGACAGTTCAGTTGCACGCGTGTTGCGTCAGTCCCCGCGTCCACTCAGGCCTGCGTTGCATCAACCCGGCGGCGGCCGGGCCGGTGCAGGAGATTCAGGCGACGCATCCCGGTAGAGAGCCCGACGAGGGGGCTCAGGCGGCGCATCCCAGCGCACGCGGCCCGGTGCAGGGGTGCAGACATCCCGGTGCAGGGCGCTCCGGGGGTGCAGCCCGCCCGGCGCAGCCCCCCGGCCCCCGCCGCCGCCCCCGCGCTAGCAGTGTCCGGCCGAGGCCAGCAGCGGCTCGGGCAGCTGCTTGAACAAGTTCCGCAGCGTGCTGAGCTCGCGCGACAGCTGCTCCACCTTCTTCTGCAGCCGCTCGTTCTCCGCCGTGAGCTCCAGCACCTTGTGCTGCGTCTCCAGGTTGCGCATCTTGGCCTTGTCGCGGCTCTTGCGCACCGCGATGTTGTTGCGCTCGCGCCGGATCTTGTACTCGTCGCTGTGCTTGTCCACCGCCTTCTTGGCCTTGGGCTTGGCGGGCGCCGCGGCCGCGGGCCCCGGGAAGCAGGCGGCGGGCGGCGGCTTGGCGTCGGCCGGGCTCGGCGTGCCGGGCGGGCTGGACGACGACGACGTGGACAGGCTGCCGCTGCTGCCGCTCGGCGCCGCCTGGTAGCCCAGGTAGGCGCGCAGCGCGAACGGGAAGCCGGCCGCCATGGCGGGCGCGTCGTCCTTGCGCTTGCAGTCCGCGGGTTCGAACCCCGGCTCGGCCTTGAGCTCCGCGGGCGGCGGCGGCGGCGGCGGCGGCGGCGGGAAGCAGGCGGGGGCCGGCGCGGCCTTGGCGGCGCCGGGCCGGCCGAGGCTCACGTAGCCGTAGTCGGCCGCCGCCTTCTTGCCGGCCTTGGCGCCGTAGTCGTCGGAGAAGAGGTCGGAGAGGAAGTCGTGGTGCGCGGCGGGGGCGGGCGCGGCGGCGGCGAAGGCGTCGGGCGGCGGCGGCTCCAGGTAGGGGCTGAAGTCGATGGCGCGCTCGTGCTCGCCGATGGAGCCCGGCTCGGCGTGGGGCGCGCGCGGCGCGGCGCGGGCCGCCTTGGCCCCGTAGGCGGCCAGGCAGTCGGGCTCGTAGTAGAAGTTGGCCACTTCCATGGGTTTAAAGGCGGCGGGCGGCGGCGGGAGGCATGCTGCGTCCCAGGCCACCAGGCGGTGCATGAACGCGGGCCCCGGCGGGCTCCGGGCGGCGGCGGCAGGCACGCGCGGGGGGCTCGGGCGGCTGCAGCTGCGGGCCGCGGGCCCCGTCCCGGTCCCGTGCGCGGTCGGACTCGCTGGAGCGGCTCCCGAGCCCGGTGATTTATAAGGCGGCGCCTGGCAACGGCTGCGTCACTCCGGAGCCGCCCCGGCCCCTCCCAGCCGAGCGGCGGGCCGGCGGGGCCCCCCGGGAGGCCGAGAGGGCGCGGCGGGGTGCGGGGCGCGGCGGCGCGGGGCGGCGGGGCGCGCGGGCGGCGGCCGAGGGGGTCCGTCCCCGGGGGCCCGCGCGCCTGCCCGCCGCGGCCGGCCCCGCGCCCCGCCGCCCCGCGATCGCGGCCGACGCGGCAGGCGCCGGCCCGCCCCCTCCCCGCCCCTCGGGGCCGCGGCCGGAGCGCGGCGGCCGCCCGCCCCCTGCTGGAGGCCGCGGTGGTCCCGGAGGCGGCCGGGTGCGAAGCCGGGCGCTCCGCGAGAGGGGACCCCTCCACGCCCCCGGAAGCCAGGCGTCCCGGAGTCCTCCCCGGGCCCGCCCGATGCACCTGCCGCCGGGGGGTGTCCCCAGGCCGCTGCGACCGCGCCGGTGGAGGGGGGTGGGGTGCTCTGCCACGCCGTGTGGCCGTGGGTGACTCATTTGCTTCTCTGAGCTTCCTGCGCGGAGGGTGTCTGTACTGTGAGTACTGGTGCTGGCCCCAGAACAGACACCGAGACCCAAAGCCAGCGTTAGAGAGACTCCGATCCCCACAGGAAGTACCAGTGGAGAGGGACCCTGCAGATGGGGATAAGTGGCCTGCAGACCCGGACACCCGGTGGCCTGCAGACCCGGGACACATGCCTCAGCCCCCCGACATTGCAGACCCGGACACCCCGTGGCCTGCAGACCCGGGACACATGCCTGCAGCCCCCCGCCCCGACATTGCAAACCCGGACACCCGGTGGCCTGCAGACCCGGGACACATGCCTCAGCCCCCCGACATTGCAGACCCGGACACCCCGTGGCCTGCAGACCCGGGACACATGCCTGCAGCCCCCAGCCCCGACATTGCAAACCCAGACACCCCGTGGCCTGCAGCCCCCTGAGAGCTGTGCTTCAGCCCTGGCCCTAGAGGCTGCAGGTTTCCCAGGTGCCTGGGGTGAAATCCAGCCAGACCCCATGAGGACCGGTTTTTACCAAACCCCACTCCGGCCTTAGGGCGGGCCTGCAGGCCTCTCAACATCGCTCTACTCTACACGCGGGGAAAACAGCCCCCGCTGGACTTGAACAGAACCACTAACCTCCTGGCTTGGGGGTGGTGGGCATCCGTCAGAGACCTTGGGGCAGCTCCTGGAGCCCACCCTTCTGCGCTTCCCAGCCAGGCCACCCAAGCAGGAGCTCCCAGGCTGCCTGAGGCTGACCCCCGACCCACTGACCCCAGCCCTGGCCCCAGCGGGCTGGCGGGGCAGTTGCCCAACCTTCATGTTATCTGCTAAGCTGGGGTGACCTCCGCCCCCAAGAGCTGTAGAAATGACATCTCCCGGTGCCCTTGGGGGTGGGGGGTAGGGAGGGAAGGGTAAGAGGCTTGCTTGCCCTGCCCGCCTGCGGCTTTCTGGCCTTCCCAGCAGCCTCTGGGACGGGAAGGAATCATGGCCCAGAGAGGCGTGGTGACATCCCAAGGGCCACCCAGCCAGGCCTGACTGTGAAGTGGGACACGGGCTCAGCTGTTAGGCCCTCCTTATCCACCGCTGCTCCTGAACTTCTTCTAGCCTTCAAGCCACATTAGCCGGATCTGCTTATCTCCCTCAGTTTCCCTCAGACTCTGGGCTCCAGGAGGGCCCTGACCGAATGCAAGTCCTGGGTCCAGTGGCCAGTGGATGACCACACTTCCTGTTCTCCCTGGACAGGAACACTGCCCTTCAGCACTGCTCCAGGCAGCTCCTTGGATCTCAGCCCAGCTCACCCCCTCCAGGAAGCCCTCCAGGACTTCCTATCACCAGTCCCAAGCTCCCAGACACTCTTGTTCCACATCTCGGTTCTCTTGACTGGCAGACCCATGGCTGGTTGGCTGGCCCTGCTGCCCTTCCTTGTCGGCCCCTTCAGACAGGGACTTTTCCCTCCTTCCTTCCTTTGTTTTTATTAATTTATTTTTTGACAGTAATCCTGGCTGGTCTCAAACTCAACACATAGACCAAGCTGTCTGTGAACTTACAGAGATCTGCCTGCCTCGACTCCTCGACTCCCAAGTACTGAGATTATAGATAAAGACAATACCCAGCTTTTTTTATTTATTTTATTTATTTGGTTATTTATTGTTCAGGAGTTCAATTCCCCTGGACCCACATAGTTGAAGGAGAAGTAGCCTCAGGTAACCCGGCTCTCGCCTCTGAGCCTCTCCCAACAATTTGGCATTGTAGGGAGATGCGGTAAGGTAGGGTGGGGGGTGCGAGTAGTGACAGCAGCTGCTGTGTGCCTTTAGCCAGTCCTCACCCTTTCTGAGCCACATTTTATGTTCATGTCATCCTGGTAATTTGTAGACTGTCTTATTACCTCTGTTATCTGTACTTTACAAAGGAGGAAACTGAGGCTCAGTGTTGTTGGCTCAAGGTCACAGTAAACAGAGGCCAAGGGATAAAGTCTTCCCATGGGGGTGGTCATAAGTTCTAATAGTGTGAGCCCCATTTTCTGGATGGAAAAGTTCAGGTCTAGAGAGCGGGACTTAGGGTGATACATGGACTCAGAGAGTGACTTGGGCCTTGGGGGCCAGACTGGGCCCCCACAGAGCTGGCCTTTCTGCTGGGGCTCGCCCACTCCAGGCTCACCCACCCAGGACTCACTGTCTCAGGGCTCACGCAGGTGTCCTGTCAGGAGGCGGGCACCCTGATTCTTCTAGACTCTTTGTTCAACAGGCCCTGCCTGCTCCCTTGCCAGCCCTGCCCCAGGCCCCGAGGCCCCAGAAGGCCTTGTCCATTCAGGGCCGACTCCTCCCCTCTCCGAGTTCTGCCAGCCCTCTCTGGTGTTTGGAGGAACCTGGCCTGGATAGGTCTCATTCTTGCAGGCTGTGGCCAGATCAGCACACAGATAGGTTAGCATGACACCATCATGGTGTGCTTGGGTTTGGGTCATTTCGTTTTATATTTTGTTTTATTTTTACAGCGTGGAGTTGGAAGCTAGGCCCTGCACATGCTAGGCTCGAGCTTTCCTGACGTACATCCTCAGCCCTGTGATTACTTTTTGAGACAGGGTCTTGATAAATTTTCCGGGCTGGCCTCAAACTGGTGCTCCCTACCTCAGCCTCCAGAGGATAGAGGAGGACAGGCCTGGCTAGTGCTTTCATTTAAGTGAATCCATTACTCCCATGTAAAAACCAGAGACTTCCCACTAGAACTCAGATTTCCAGCTTCTCTTTTAAAACCTGGATCTCTGGGCCCAGCCACTCTGGCCACACTCAGTAGCAGTGTGTGGGTCGCATGCTTCCTGAGGGAACAGGCATTTCTGCTGTTCAGTTTCCTCTGAGGAGGAAACTGAGGCTGAGGTCCCCCAGAGCCTGTGGGCCACTGCTGTGACAGGCAGAGGTGGCCCAACACGGGCCGTTGAGGGGGGCAGGGGCCGCTTCTGTTCCTGCGGGGACGCTCCTTGCTGTGGTTCTATGACCATTTCCATGGCCCTCCAGCCTCCGTCCCTGTATATGGCTTGGGATATGGAGACCCCCTATGCCCACCCCTAAATATCTTGTCCTTTCATGTGACTCACCCCCCTGCAGCCCCACATGAAAACCCTACAACAGCAGGCCAGTGGGGAAACTGAGGCTACAGTGGGTCAGGGCTTCCCCCGCAGTCACCGTGAACTGGTGAAGGCTAGAGCCCCTTGCAGGGGAAGTCCTCAAGCCCCACGCTTGCCAGGTCCTGGGTTCAGAAGCAACAGAGAAGAAAACCATCCCACGCTTCCTCTCTGAGGCCTCAGTTTCTCCACGTGCCAGATCACTGAGGATGGGGCAGTCTGCAGTCCCAGGTTTGGAGTCCACCATGGGGATGGCCTGAAATTTGCCTGGGTGTCTGCTGCCCCCACGTGGCAGAGTCCGGGACTGCAGAAGTGACTTAGAGGTTTCAGTTCCGTAGAAAACTAACCCCAGGCCTTGATCTGATGAGAGGCCAGTGCTGAGGGTATAAGCCACTAAGAGAAACAAACATTTGTGGAGACATGGTAGTCATTCATCAAACAGTTTGAAGCTATGGTTCAGACTCGTAGACGCACATTCGTCCTGAGGAAGTACAATTCCTGTTGGGAGTTGCTGTTCTGGTGAAACACAAACAGGATACTTGGGTCGAGTCTACACTGTCCAATCCTGGTAAACAGGGTGGGGGAGCATTGCAGAGGACCGGGAGCAGGAGTGTTGGGAGATTTTAATTCAGTAGGCTGTAGAGGTCCAGGAAAGCCCTGTACTGCTGATGTGTGCATGGTAACCTGCGAGTCAGCCCAACAGAACATGTCAGCCACATGTGGGTCCTGAGACCTGCCTGGGGCCAGTGAAGAAATTAGTTTACTGAATATTTGTTCAGTTGGTTTGGTTCTTTTGAGACGGTAGTATGTAGTCCAGGCTGGCCTTCAATCCCCACCTCCAATCTCTTGAGTGCTGAGTTGATACATTGTGTACAACCATACCCGGCTTGAACTTTAAGCCCTCTCCTGTGACTGGTGACCACTGTACTGAACAGTACACATCTATCATGATCCCTAATATCTATCATTACTTGGAAAAAAGCCAAACCTAGCGTGGTGTGTGAATCTGCTGTGCCCTCATGGGAAGGGAGGGACAGTGGAAGTCAGAAACCTGGGGCTCAGTGGTTAAGAGCGCTCTTGCAGAGAATTCAAGTTCAGTGCTCATCACCCTCATGGCAGCTCACAACTCTCTGTAACTCGAGTTCCAGGGGATTTAACGCCCTCTTCTGGCCTCCACAGGCACTAAGCACAGGCGTGGTGGACTTACATGCTTGCAAGCAAACACTCATACACATAAAATAAGTCTTTAAAAGAAGAAGCCGCTGCCACACATCCTAGGACCAGGCAGCTCTGGACGTTACATAATAGCACAATCCTAAATCTGTTGGCTTAAGAACCTCTGTTTTAGCCTGGCTCATGTCAAAAAGCCCAGGACTCGGGAGGCTGAAGCAAAAGGGAGCTAGCTTAAGCTACGTCGTGAGCTCGAGGCCAGCCCAGGACATAGAGGAAGTTCCAGGCTGAAAAACAAAGAAAGAAAAAACCCATGCCAGGTGTGGACACCTCTAATCCCAGCCTTCTGGAGACAGAGGCAGGTGAAGCTTGTGAGCTCGAGGCCAGCCTGGTCTACATAGCAAGTTCCAGAACAGTCAGGGATACATGGTGAGACCCTGTTCCAGAACAACAAATGCAGGGGCTGACGAGTTGGTTCAGTGGTTAAGAGCACTGGCTGCTCTTGCAGAGGACTTGGGTTCGATTCCCAGCACCCACATGGAGGCTAACAACCATCTGTAACTCCAGTTCCAGGGGATCTGACGCCCTCTTCTGACCTCCGTGGGCACTGCACGACACAGGTGCATTTACACACAAGCAGGCAATACACTGATACACACAAAATGAAAATAAAAATATTTTGACAAAACAACCTGTCATCTTGCTTTCTCAAGTTTCTCTAGGTCAGGAATGTGCACTGGCTGCTGGGACCTCTGTGAGGTAAATTCTTGGCCTCCAAATGTATCTCTCAGCTAATGCGGCTCCTGTGGCTTATAGCTGGTTGGGTGGCAGGTCTGTGACCAGAGCAGCTGTCTGTCCCCCGGTTGACCTTCAGGTAGCTTCTTCCTCCCCACATGATCTCTCCATGTGGCCTTTGCATGGGGTCCATGTTGCTGTCCTCCCGGGCTCCCTGTGTCTCTCCAAACTATGTCCTCATGGCCTCCCTTCGTGGCCACTCCACAGACCCTCCTAGCACAAACTTCTGACATAGCAGACAGCTTCCTGCATAGCCGGTAAGTACAGGCCACTGGATCTTCTTAGGCTTAAATCCAAGAGGGACATCAGGCCCTCCCATGACAGGCTGCATCCAGGGACGAATGACAACAGCTGGTACCCAAGACTGAGGGAGGCCTCCACTGCTTGTGACCTCAGAAATCGTCATCAAGCAGTTCCTCATTATAACCTCACCTGAGAGAAACACTTAACAAGAAGAGGCGTTGACTCTGCAGGTAAAAGCGCGTGCCCCAGCCTGACCACTACGGTTCAATCTCTGGATCCCAGGGTTGAAGGAGAGAACTGACTCCGAGGTGGCAAGCCCTAGGGAGGTGAAGGCAATCAAGAATTCAAGGTCAGCCTTTGCTACATGAGGCCATCCTGAGCTACATGAGACAGGTGCACTTATATACTTTAAAAAATTACATTTATTTGTGTGGGTGAAGGTGTGCCACAGTGCCCATGTGGAGGTCAGAGGACAAGTTGGATTTGGTTCTCTTTCCACCATGTGGGTTCTGGGGATTGAACTCAGGTCTTCAGGCGTGGCAGGCGAGTGCCTAAACCTGGTGTGCCATCTCACCGACCCTAACTTTTTGAGACACCACCCCACTGAGTTACCCAAGTTGTCCTTGAATGTTTGCTCCTCCTGCCTCAGCATATTTTGCTTGAAAATTTTGCAGCTGCTTTTCCTGAGGTTAGACCCAAGCTCTGTGCCTTAGTCAGGACCCAAAGAAGTAAGATTCCTGTGCCCAGTGCTACTGTAATAAGGTGATGTCTGCCAGGGTTCACATGAAAGTTCCCGGTTTTCTTCTTGCATGCACTAGGTGTGGTGGTCCAGGCCTTTAATCCCAGCACTCCGGAGGCAGAGGCAGGTGGACGGATCTCTGTGGCTTGGTGGTCAGCCTGGTCTACATAGTGCGTTCCAGACCAGCTGGGGCTACAGGGAGGCCTTGTTTCAAACAACCCAAAAAAAAAGAAAAAGGAAGTGACCAAACACCTTGAGCTAGCCGTACTGTTTCTGTTTTGGCCAAGGATACAGCTCAGTGGTACAGCACTTGCCTGGCACAGTCCAAGTCCCTGGGTTTGATCCCTAGAACATAAAAATATAACCTGGTTTACTCCTGACCTCCACTTCCATTTAGGATGCTTGTCTCAATCGTTCAGTCCATTGCTGTGTAACAAATGAGCCAGAAACTTAGCTGCATTGCAGAACAGCAGTTCGTTTCATTGATTCCTCGCCATCCCTGTGAGCCCCATCCTCAGGAGTTGCTTTGCTCACAGTGACAGTCGCCACATACAGCCCAGGCCACGGGTATCTGAAAGCTCTGCTGGGCCTGGAGTCGCTTGTTCCATAGAAATTTAACGTGGGCTGTAGTGCACACTGCCATTCAATTTGGTATTTCCTCCCCCCGAGCAGCCCGAAGCAGTTAAGGGGGGCTGGGGGGCTGGAGTCGGGGACCATCTCATCAGGGGTGTATGCACTGGTAAGGTGCCCAGGCTCCTGTCAGTAACCCTCATGCAAGTCATCAGTTTCTCTCTCTCTCTCTCTCTCTCTCTCTCTCTCTCTCTCTCTCTCTCTCACACACACACACACACACACACTCACCTCACAAAAGTAAAAGGGAGCAGTTGAGAAGGGATCGGTGGAAGGGATGAGAGAAGGTAATGGGAAAATATACTCAAAAATATATTATGTACGTTATATGCGTGGAGGGACGCGCCATAATGGAGCCCGCTGTGTACAGCTAAGAGGGACTAAGAACAAGTTTACATTTCTTCTTGGCCACATGTCTAAAATATTTTATTTTTATTTTATGTATATGAGTGTTTTGTCTGCATGTAAGTGCACCCATGTTGTGCAATGCTGGTGAAAGCCATAAGAGGGTGACAGATCCCCTGGAACAAGTTACAGATGGTTGTTAGCTGCCTTGTGGGTGCTGGGAACCGAACCTGAGTCCTCTTCAAGAGCAGCCAGTGCTCCTAACCTAAGCCATCTTTCCAACCCACAATAACCACGTTGTTTAACGTTTAAAAAACAAAGCTTATGTTTTGATAACCTATTTTATCAACAATATATCGAAACTTTTCTGGCACTTAGTATCAAGGATATTCATCAGGTTTTTTGTTTGTTTGATTGGTCAGTTTTGTTTTTTTGAGACAGGGTCTCACACTGTAGCACAGGCTGGTCTAGAACTCAGGCAGTCCTCCTACCTCAGATTCCTAAGGGCCCAGCTCATGAGCCATCTGTTGATTTTTGGGTGTGTTTGTTTTTGTCCTGCTGTCGTCGAAGGCCAGGGTGTGTTACATCTCTGTGGCTGTTCCACGGTTAGTGCTGCAGCTTCTACGCTCAAAGCCAGGTCTGGAGGGCCAGAACCACAGGGCTGCTGCCACTGAGGGCTATGGCTCCGCCCTCACACGGCCTCTCCCTGGGCTGGGCTGCCAGTGTGTCTTGATGACATAGAAACTGTTGTCCCCAGAGAAGGCAAACAGAGACGGCAAGGAGGAAGCACAGTGCTTTCTAAGACTGTGAGAGCCGCCGTCTTCCACTGTGTTCTACTCTTTGGAGCATCAAGAAGAGTCAAAGAATTTGTCTTTTGATGTAGCTCAGGCTAACCTGGAACTGAGAGAGATTGGGGTCGGGGGAGAATATCCTTAGTGGCTCTTTTTTTTTTTTTTTTTTTTCTTAATTTGTCTTTTGAGACAGGGTCTCACTGCAGCCCCAGCTGTCCTGGAACTTGCTGTGTAGACCAGGCTAGCCCTGAACTCACAAAGATTCACTTTCCTCTGCCTCCGCAGTGCTGGCGTGAAAGGCATGTGCCACCACACCCGGCCCCACACTACTTTTTGAGACAGGGTATCTCACCGAGCCTGGAGCTCGATGGTTCAGCTAGACTGGCTAGCCAGAGTGCCCAGGACCCACCTGCCTCTACCTCCCCAGAACTAGGGTTGCAGGCACACAGCACCACACCCAGCCTTTTCCATGAGTGCTGGGGTCGTAACTCAGATCCTCACGCTTGCACAGCCTTTCACCCACTGAGTCATCTCTCCGTCCCTTCTTTTGGTTTTTCTTGGAGACAGAATCTCGTATAGCCTAGGCTGGCCTCCAACTCGAACTCACACACACTCTTTCTGCCATAGCCTCCTGCGTATTATGACTACAGACACGTCCTGCTTTTAAAAAACATTTTTTACAATGATAATTATTTAATGAAAGAAAGTATAACTTGTTTCTGTTGACCTCACACAGGGGACAAGGGGGACAGCAGCAGGAGTTTGGAAGAGTCTGGGGACAAGAAGTCAGTCCACGGGAGACAGACCTGCTTCTGGCACAGCTGGGTTTGTAAGCAGGGTACCATGGTGACCAGGGGTCATCACAGGAGTTAAGGGATTTGTTACTTTTTGTGGTTAATATTTTATTGTGTATAAGTGTATTACTTACATGTATGTAAGTGCACCCACAGTGTGCAATGCCCACGGAGGTCAAAAGAGGACGTCAGATTCCCCTGGAACTAAAGTTAAGGTAGGTTGTTAGCCACCATGTGGGATCTAGGAATCGAATCCAGGTCCTCTCCAAGAGCAGTCGGTGCCTTTAACCACTGAGCCATCCCTCCAGCCTCCATACCCCCAGACTGCTGGGCTGTCAGACAAGCAGCATCACCCCCAGCTCCCATTGCATTCTGGGTACATTCTTCACACATAGTTGGGCAACGCATCCTCAGAGACCCTGTCCCCCAGGACCCTGTCATACCAGCACCTGTCTTAGATTTGTTTCTGGCTCACAGTGCAGGGTATAGTCCATCAGTGCAAGGACGTCAAGTAAGGACCTTGAAGCAACCAGTCACATACATCCGCAGTTGGGAGCAGAAAGCAGTGAATGCATCCATGTGTGCATGCCTGATACTGCTCAGACCCTGCTCAGTACGCACACAGCCCAGCTGAGGGAATGGTACCGCCCACAGTGGGCGGATCTCCCTACATCAACCAGTGTGATCAAGCCACATGCTCAAGTGATTCACACCATCCCCACTCACAAAAGCTCTGGCTCGAGGGACTCTGTAGTATAACCCACCTGCAATGATCTCCTGAGCAGTTACTGGTTTATTCCAACACACACACACTCCAATCTGGAGGGATTGAAGCAGGACCCATGTCTATCTTGAGCACCTTGGTGAGATACTCCAATCCTAGGCTCACATTATTGCTTCAATAAATTATCAAATGAATGAATTCTTCCCTGCAGCCTGAGAAGACCCCTGTAAAAGGAGTGGGGGTTCTGGGGAACCTCAGTTCCTGGGAAACAGAGAAAGCCCCAAACCCACTCCCACCCAGCTTGCAGGTGGTAAAGCTGGAATCCCATTCTGATTCCAGGTTTTAATCTCCGCTCCTGTAGCAGTACCGATTGTGGCCAGCAGATGTCGCGTGGGCTTCCTGGTGACCACAGCTGTCCACAGCGCCAGGGAACTACGCCCTTGGTTTTTTAATTAGCCTTCCGGGCCATTTGCAAGGTTTTGCACCTCAAGGGAAGCAGCAGCTGCATCTTTGCACCGGGTGCACAGGAGAGAAGTGGGGCTGCGAGAATAAAAGCTGTCTTTGAGCTGCTTAGACTGCATTAAGTTGCTCAGCCTGCTTAAGACCTCAGGAAAACCAGGGACCCAAAAGCATACCCAGGGAGCCCAGGACACCGAGCAAACTAGGGGCCTTGAGAACACCTTCCTCTGGCCATGGATTCCTGCTGCACCCAGGCCTTGCTTCCTGGGAAGCTGCGGTCTATACAGCAGTCCAGTCTTTTTGGGGGGGCGGGGAATCCTTCATTCTTCAGATAAAATTCATGGGTGAACTACAGACTGAAAGGCGGTACGAAAGGCTCAAGTAACTGCTCCTTTATCAAGAAAACAGTTGATTCTCCATCCTCATAGCAAGGTGAAAGGAAGCGATCTAGAGCAGATGGTAGCTTTTTAATTTCAGGGAATCAGCCTCTTTCTATCTTGTGGCTCCTCTATCCGCAACTGGCAATTTCCATATGATGGTCCAAAGTAGCTGCAGTAGCACCGACCATCACAACTATATTCCTCTCTGTGGGATGCAGCGGAAAAGTCAGCCTCATTAAGAGTACGTGCCTGTCTTAGTTTCTTTCTGTTGCTGTGATAAAAAACACCAAAAACAACTTGGGAAAGAAAGGGTTTATTTTATCTCACATCTCCTGGGTCACAGTTCATCACTGAGGGAAGCCAGGCCAGGAATCTGGAGGCAGGAGCTGAAGCACAGACCATGGAGGAATGTGTTTACTGGCTTGCTCCTCTGGCCCATGCTCAGCCTGCTTTCTTACACAAGACCACCTGCCCAGGGGTGGCACCATCCACGGTGGGCTGGAGGGCCCTCCCACATCACTCAACAATCAAGAAAATGTCCCACAGACATGGCCACAGGCTAATCCAATGGAAGAAATTACCCAATTGAGGCTCCCTCAACCCAGGTGTGTCAAGTTGACAAAGCACGCCAGCATAATATCCGTGTGTGTATCAACACTATTTTATTCTGTGGTCAAAAGTGGGAACAAGTTGAATCTGGGCATGACAGTCACTGGCTGACAGAGCCAGGCAGTCTGTCTAGGGTGTGCCTTCACCAACAAAGATGGCATCAATTCTGCACCATGCACGTGCCTCAGGGATGGTCTCGCCGTGGTGTAGCACACCGGGGACAGTGCAGGACAGGTCCGGGTTGAGTCCTGTGTCTGCCTTTCCCAAGCTGTGTGTCAGAATCCTCTCTGGGCCTCACTTTCCTCATAATACACACACACAAAAATCCCAAAGTTCATATGGAATCTCTCAGGACACCACACAGCCTGCCCAGCCTTGAAAAAGAAGAGAAAAGCTTGGCCGGGTGTGTGGCTCATACCTGCAATCCCAGCACTGGGACGCTGAGCATGACGAGCACTGCAAGCTTCAGGCCAGCCTGGTCTACAAAGAAATATCTAGGTCAGCCAGGGATACAGAGTGAGAACCTGTCTCGAAAGGAGGTAGGAGAGGGAGATGAGAAAAGAGAGAAGGAAGGAGAGGAGGAGGGAGAGAAGGGAGAGGAAGAGGAGGAGGGAGAGGAAGAGGAGGGAGAGGAAGAGGAGGAGGGAGAGGAGGAGGAGCAAAGCTGGAGAACTCAGGCTTCCTGGTTTCAAAACTCACAACAAAAGCCAGGTGTGATGTGGCCTGTTACCCCATCACTCAGGAAGAGGAGGGGAGGATCAAGCAGTCAAGGTCATCCTCCATCACAAGTTTGAGGTCACCCTTGGCTACATGAGACCCTGACTCAGAAAAAAACAGCTCAGCAGTTAAGAGGCCTGGCTGCTCTTGCAGAGGACCCAGGGTTGGTTCCCAGCACCTACATGGCAGGAAACAATTGTCCTTAACTTGGTTCCAGGGACCCTGATACCTCTTCTGGTCTCAGGGATTGCACAAATGTGGAGCACTTACACGCATTCAGGCAAAACATTCATACACATAACATAAAGAAAATAGGGGCTGGCCAGATGGCTCAGCGGTTAAGAGCACTTGCTCTTGCAGAGGACCCAGATTCGATTCCCAGCGCCCTCATGGCGGCTAACAACCATCCGTAACTCCAATTCCAGATCTGACACCCTCTTCTGACCTCTGAGGACACTGTACAACACTGGTATACTTACATGCAGGCAATATACTCATACACATAAAAGTTTTGTTTCAAACAGAGCCCTTGGCCTCCCTGTTATCAGTGCAAGTGTAGCCTGGCCCCTGAGAGAGAAGCAGTGTAGGGTTCTTCAAACTTAAACCCAGTGCCACTCTATGACTCAGGATTTCCCCTTCGGGTCCCCAGAGGGCTTGAAAACAGGGCCTCCGGGATGACACGCACACATTCACAGCAGTGGGATTCCCACCTGTGGAAGGCCAGCGACCTCCTCCGACCAGTGGACTACAGCAAAGAATGGCGACCTGCACACGATCCTCTGCCCTCAAGTGGCAGAACATTGACCAAACTGCAGTGGGAAGGTGGCAGGACTGAGAGCGTGAGAACATAGGGGGCCAGGAGCACAAAGACCAGGACTAGGACTCCCGAAGAGCCAGGATGGGGCATAGTCACTGTTTCATGAGGCCCCTGTTTCCATTTTGCAAGGTTTAAAGAGTCTGGAACCTGGCTTGGGGTGCACAGCATTCGGAGGATTATGAGTTCAAGGCCAGCCTGAGTTACAAGGCAGCCCCTGAAAAATAAATCCTGGAGATGGACACTAAGGCCCAATATTTAAAGTCTTTGAATGCAGACTTTTACTGGTTAAGGGCTAGAATGGGAGGGGGGTGACTCAACTGACAGAGAGCTCACTCAGTTTATGGGCTGCCCTGGGTTCAGTCCCCAGCACAGGATAAAATGGCATGATGGTACACATCCGCAATGCCAGCACTCAGCAGGCGGAGGCAGAAGGATCAGAAGTTCGTCATCCTCAGCAACATAGGGGTTCCAAAGCCAGGTTATGTGAGACTCTGTCTCTGAAAAAAAATGGTTAAGATGGTAAGTTTTCCAGGCCAGGCCTGGTGGAGTGGCGCATGCCTTTAATCCCAGTACTCGGGGGACAGATGCAGGCAGATCTCTGGGAGATCAAGGCCAACATGGTCTAAGTAGAGAATTCCAGGCCACCTAAGGCTGCAGGGAAACCCTGTCTCAAAACCCAACACACCAAACACAAAGTAACTTTTCTGTGTATTTTATTACAAAACTATTGTTGTTGATAATAGAATCACATTTTGCCCAGGCTGGCCTCAAACTCGCTACATAGCCAAGGATGACCCTGAACTTCTGATCCTCCTGCCTCTCCAGTGCTGGAATGACGTGAGTGCACCACCATGTCCAGTCTTTGCTGGGGATTGACCCCAGGGTCTGGTGCGTGCTGAGCCATAACTCTATCCACTTAGCCCCAGCCCCAGCCCAATTTTACCACAATTTAAAATCCAGAGGGAAAAAGAAATGGCAGAAGTTTTCACAGGAGCAGCCCCAGATTGGGCTCCCAGGAGTGACTCAGCAGAGGCCCCACCCTCCCCTGGAACGGGGGCATTCTGAGGCAGCTAGCCTGATAAATGTGGGTGCCGCCCTCAGGAGTATTTGTCACCAGACTGTAACCAGGCCGACGTGCTAGGCTCCAATGACAGGCCTCCTACTTAGGCAATTCCAGCTCTGTCCTCTGCTGCTCCGGGCTCCCAGGGTCCCCTTCCCCAGCCTCTGTGGCCATGTCGGCAGGATAGGTTTTAGTTTTCAAATCCTTTTTTAGTTTTGGGGCGGGGTACATCAGGAGTGTCACCCACACTCCACGATTACACCTGGTCTTCAAATAGGAAATTTAATCTTGGCACCACGTTCAGTCCCTGATGTTCATATTCCAATTGTTTGATTATCACAATGGTATCAGAAGGCCTTATTCTTTTCAGTGTATTTATGTGTGTCCTAGTTTTCTTTCTGTTGCTATTATAAAACACTGATCAAAATCCACTTTGGCTGACAGATCACAGTTCATCATCAAAGGAAGCCAGGACAGGAACTCAGGGCAGGAACCTGGAGGCAGGAGCTGGAGCACAGACCATGGCCCTGTGCCTGTGCTCTGCCTGTGCTCAGCCTGCTTTCTTATACAACCCAGGACCACTTGCTCAGGGGTGCCACCCGCAGTGGGCTGGCAGTCCTCCTATATCACTCAGCAGTTAAGAAAAATGCCTCGCAGACCTGGCCACAGGCCGGTCTGATGGAGTTTCCCTAGTGAGGGTCCCTTTTCCCAGGTGACACGAGTTTGTGTCAGGTTGACAAAAACCCTCCAGTACAGTGTGTGGAAGTCAGCGGACAGCCTGCTAGAGTCTGTTCTCTCCTTCCACACTGCGTTCTGGGAACTGAACTCAGATAGTCAGCGCTGTGAAACAAGCACCTTGACTGGCCAAGCTGTCTCTCAGCCTTGGAAGCCCCGAATTCCCCTGGTGACTGCCCGCTTGGCAGAGCAGCTCTAAGGACGGAATGCACCAGCAATGGGAAGAAAAGCCCTAACCCAGAAGCGGTCTGGTCTGAACCCTGCAGCTCACTGTCCAGAGTCAGGGCAAAGCTGTTCCACAGGCTGATTTCTATTCGGGGGGGGGTGGCGTTTGTGGTCCTCACAAACGGGGTGAGGACTTTCCACCAGCATCCAGTGCATACGCTGAGGCCAGTGCGACTGTAAACAACCCTGAGAACCCAGGGTGACAGTCCCCAGCCTACATGCTAACAGGGTCCAGGTTGGGGCCAGCTAGGTGTGGCGGCACACAGCTGGAACCCAGCACTGGGCAGGAGCAGGAGAGTTGCTGCAAGTTGGGGGGAGGGAGGAGAGAAGGAAGAAGAAAGAAGGGAGGGAAGGAGAAAAAAAGGGAGGGGAGAGGGGGAGGAGGGCTGACAGTTCATGAACCAGTGGTCACACTGGCCCCCAGGATTCCAGCATCCAGCCCCTCCCCCAGGAGCCCAGAACCTCTGGGTGAGACTGTCCATCGCCAGCTCTTGGAGGGCCTGTGGGTCAAAGGATAAACTCATCTACAATGCCCGTGGCCAAGGAGAAATGAGGGGCAGTTACTGGAAGGGAGGCTGCTGTTTGAGTTGCCCGGGTCAATAAACTGGAGGAAATGACTGTGTGATATAGAAGGCAGGCTCTCGGAGGCTGCCCAGGAACAGCAGGTACAGAGGCGATTCCAACCTGCTGCAAAACCAGAGGCCAGATACAGCTCAGGACCAGCTAAGAAAGGGAATTCCAGCTGTCTGAACCCCACTGAGGCCTCTTGGATCTGTCCTCGAAGCAAGCCGCATAAACTTCCAGAACAAGCCCACGTGAGACCAATAGAGGGCCGCCAGCTGACACCCAGAAATGGCAGTAATAAACCAGTGTTTACAGACCACTTGGGCACATCTGGAGAGGTGAAGGCAAGAGGGTCAGTCCAAGGACATCCTGATCCTCCCTCCCCCATCCCCACCCAAGTGCAGGGATTACAGGTCTGCACCACCCCACCTGGTCTCTGATGTGAGGAATGCAACCCAGGGCTTAAAGCATGCTGCTCACTGAACTCCGTCCACAGCCAAGAACTAGCAGGTTCCAGGAGCAGCCTCCACCTTCACCTGTCAAGATCCTGAAGTTCACAGTGATTGGACTATGTCAGGTCACGTGCTCATCTTTGACCCAGTCCCTGTGTCCCGGGATACTTATATTGCTTAGCTTATACTAAAATCACTAATCTAGCAGCCTGGAAGGTCAGGAGGGATTCCTCCCAAACTTTAGGGAGTCACTAGGAAGGCAGGTGGTAGCCAGGGGCTGGGAACAATAGGACATTTAGAAGGGATCATTGGGAAACAGGATGTTGCCAAAGCCCGGCCAAGCAGCATCCTCACAGGCCCTTCGTGGCCTGTGTAGACCCAACAGGCCTTCAACTCGGTTCTGCTGCCTCTGCCTCCCAGTGCTGGGATTATAGGTGCAAGCCGCCACACCCGGTCTCAAGACCACCACACCAACCCACTTCAAGAAGCCCGTGCATTAGGTCAGGTCACTAAACTGCACTCCCCACAGAGGAGTTTGGGAGTAGTAAAGCCACCGTGGTGAGTCCCTCACTGTGAGGGTTAATTTTGATTTTCAGTTTGTTTGGATCCGGAGTCAACTAAGAGATCACACCCATGCCAGGTCTGTGGGGACATTTCCAGAGAGGATTCCTTTAGAGAAGACTATCCTCCTGAGCAAGGGGTCACCTGCTGACTGCTGCCCAGATAGAAAGAGGCTCCCGGAAAAGCAGGGCCCCTGCAGCCTTTGCTGCTTGCTGTTGTGTGGGTCTGTGCTGCTGTGGCCAATATCCTTCCTCACATCAGACAATGGCCACCCTCAGCATACCCAGTACGATTTGGTGGTTAGGTGAACAGAATGTTCAGTGAAACAATGGGGTGGATCTGGGTCAAACCATTGGAGCTCAGTCCCTCAACACTGGCAGGCACTCCTTGGGTCGGCTTGGCAGTTCGAGGGTTGGAGCTGGAAGGGGCTGGAAAGATCTGGAAAACAGAGTCCTGAGGAAGAGAATCAGCAGGTGCCTTTGGAAAGACAAGGACCTAAGAATCCAGCCCACGAGGGGCCTCAGCCAGCAAAAGTGGGAGGGATGTTGGGGCTGGTGAGATGGTTCAGCAGGTAAAAGGGCTTGCTGCCACCCAACAACCCAGGTTATGGAACTCACACTCCAGAAATCCTGGAGCTTCACGTCTAGGTCATGACTGACTCCATTAAGTAAAGCTACTCCTCAATGCAGTGGTCTTCAAGTGAACCCTATTTATACCTGCAGAGGCCTGGCAGCGGGTACAAAAAATACGATTTATTTATGTGCATGCGCATGCTGCAGAGCACCGATGGAATTCAGAGGACTGATTCGGGAGTCTGATTTCTCCTGCCTTAAAACTAAGAGAGAAAAAAACAAAGTCAAAGAGACAGCAACAACAAGAGATAAAATGTTTACTGTTTTCTTTTTCTTTGTTTGAGTTTGAGGCAAGATATCACCATGCCACCTACGCTGGGTCCAATTCACAGCAGGCCTCATGCCTGCCTCCCAAGGCACTTAATGCTGAACTTGGCAACCTGAGTTTAATCCATGAGACCCACATGGTAGGAGAGAATCAACTCCCAAAAGTTGTCCTCTGACACTCTGAGCATACACACAATAAACAAATGTAGTTTAAAATTTTCTTTTTTAAAAACAGGTTCTCACTATATAGCTCTGGCTGGCCTGGAACTCACTATATAGATCAGATTGTCCTTGATCTCTCAGAGATCTGCCTGCCTCTGCCTCCCAAGTGCTGGGATTAAAGGCGTGTTGCCACCAAACCTGGTCAATTTAAGCAAGTATCAAGGACACTATAATCCCTTTGGGCGTGCTCCCCCCCCCCCACTATTGTCTCATAAGCCTGCTTGTTGTTTCTAGAACATTCAGATTGTTCTTGCTCTGGGTCCTTTCTCCTGGGCTTGTCTCCAGGGATTGGTGACAGCTGGCTCCCCTCCTGACCCTTAGGCTCACACTCTGCCTTCTTGAACTGTTCACTCCTGGCCTCAACCCTGCTTCCCAGGATTCAGGGACTCTGCCCTGATCCCGCTGTTTCCAGAGCCTGTTACAGGGCCAGGCCGGGGCTTGGTGTGTTGAGAGGGTTGTCACCTCAGGCTGTCTGTCTGAAAGTCATTTACTGCTGCCTACTGAGGGAGCTTGCTTGCAGGATACTGGAAACCTGGGAGCTCGAGATGGGGCCCCCATCAGAGCAAGTCACCCAAACCTCTGACACCACAAATCTGTGCAGCTAGTAAGGTGTCAGGCTGCCAGCCTCACTAACATTCAAAGGAACTTGGGCCGCAGGCTGTCATTGCGTTGGATGGTGGCTCTGAAAGGGGACAGGGAAGGAACCCGCCTGACTAGAGACAGTGGGACCCAGGGCAGAAAATAGCCCTCGGGTGTCTGGCACCTGAGACAGGGATCCGAGGAGGCTTGTAACCTCAGAGAGGAGCAAAGATGGAGCCCTGGAGAGAAATTTCAGCTTTTACCTCCCTGCTAGTTCCTTCTAGCCTGTCCTATCCAGTCTTGCGGGAAGGGGAGAGGTGGGGAGGGGGCTCCTGTCTATCACACTCAGGACCTTGTAGAAACCTGTCTCTTATACCCATGGGTAAAGACCACAGGCTGGGGCTGAATTCACTCATCAAGCCTTGTCTCTGCTCTCGTCTCCTTCGCTTCCTCTCCCTCCCCACATCTCTTCTCTTTTCTTTTTTCGTGGTTAGCTTCTAACACCTGACAGCTGTGGGCCAAGCAGAGCAAATCCCTGCTCTCGGGAGCCCCTCTGAGGGAGGGCAGACGAGAACTGCAAGCTCATTGCCCACGACAAGCGCTGACAAGCGTCAGGGTGATGTCACAGTGACTGAAGGCGGGGGGTGGGGTGGAGGTTTGCTTGGGCAGGAGGTCAGAGCCGCCTCTGAGGAAATGTCACCAATTAACTTCGGAGTTTTTGAAACAGGATCTCGCTTTACGGCCTGCGCTGGCCTCGAACTGGAGCTCCTCCAGCTTTGGATTGGCCTTCGTATTCGCTCTTATGAATGACCGTGGCCCGTGCAGCCTGCACAGCCCGGCCCTGTGCGCACCGCGCTCCGGCCTCGGCCCATTGCCGGAGCACCGACACCGAGGCCCGGGGCACGGCGCAGGCTAGAGAGGGGCAGGGGACGCGCACCGCTCCGGAACGCGCGCCGCCGGGGCTTCCGCGCCCAGCTGAGCCCAGCTGCGGCCCCGCCCCCTGCGCCGCGATTGGCTGCGGCCCGGCGGCCTCCGATTGGCCGGGCGCGTTGGGACGCGCGCCGTGATTGGCTGTGACGTGCGGCCCGCCGCGGCCCCGCCCCCTCCGCCGCGCCCCGCGCCGGCCGGTCATTGGGCGGCGTGATCTCGCCGCGATTCCGCGGCCGCCGCCGCCGCCAGCACATCGCAGCGGGCGGGCCGGGCGACGAGCCATGGCGGGCGGCGAGGACGCGCCGGGCCGGACGCCGGGACTGGACGGCGACGAGGCGGCGGATGGCCGGCGCTGGGGCGCGCAGCACGCCGGTGCCCGCGAGCTGGCGGCGCTCTACTCGCCAGGTAGGATGGGGCCTGCAGGCGGACCGGGGGGCCCAGCCTTATCCGAATCCCCAGGATCCGAACCTCAGGGCCGTTCGAACCCCACAAGATTCGAATTCCCCCCGATCCGAACCTCAGCCTCCGACCGAGCCCCACCCCATCTGAACCTCAGCCCCCACCCAGAGCAGACTTCCCGGGCTTCAAACTTGCATGCAGCGGACGCCTCCTCCGAGGTCCGGGAACCCCATCCCCGCACTCCTTTCCAGCCCAAGCCACAACCCGAGCTCCGAGGCTTTCCGGTGGCGGAGACGCTCCCCGACCGAGGAACTGCCCGGAGTCCTAGCCTCAGGTCACGTTCGGCGACTTAAGAACCCCACCCTTGGCCACTCACTGACCTGCGCTGTGCACCCCTAAACACGGTCCAAGGCGTCCAAGTCTCGGGCAGCCTTCCCTCAGCCATCTGAAGTCACACCCTATCTTGGGTCCTCCCTCATCGGACACCCCGGTATTGCCTGTGCATCTTGGCCAGAGCCCTGAGTTGCAGACTGACCCACCCCCAATCTGGGAGTGTCAACCTTCCAGCTGGGAGACCCCTAACTCGGAACTCCCAGTTGCAGAGTTTGCTAGTCGCCCCTCCTCCAAGTTCCATCCTAGTCCTGCTTCAGTGGCAGTGGACCATGAACTTCTCCCCTCCCCCTTCCACGGGGACAGGCAGCCTTCGCCCCTCATTGGTGGACTCTGGGCAGCGCCTCCAGCAGAGCCAGGCTCAGGCCCCGAGCCTCTCCAGTGAACAGTTTTTAGCCTCTCCATTAGAATCGCACCCCGGAGATCCGGAGATCCGCTTTCCGGCGCTGCAGCTCTCCCCAAGGTCAAGCTGCCTCCCTCTCCCCTTTGTGCCTTGCTGCCTCTCGTCCCAGCAGGCACCAGTTCCATCTTGTTCTCCAGTTCCAGGGAGCCCCAGCCCTGTCAGCACCTGACTGGGAGTCCCCAGGGTTTGAGGAAATGCCTCTACACTCTGCAGAGTCAGGTGATGAACCTGAGGCGTCCCAGCCAGAGTGTCAGCATCCAGTCTGCTTTGTTCTCCAGCCCTCTGTGCTTGTGCCTTTCACTGGCCACAGTGGGCAGACCTGGGCGGGGCGAGGCAGCTACCCTCTTGGCGCTCTGCCCTAGTTTGCGTGGGTTTGATGCCATCTCAACCCTACATGGCATGTAATCTAGAGCCACTTGCTTTTTTCCTTGGGTCCTAGATCACCAGGGACTGCCCTGGCCTTGTGTTTCCAAGCTCTGTGTCTTGGGTGCCTGGTCTGTTGGGTTGGGTCCTGAGGCCACACCCAAACAGCCAGCCTCAGGATCTCCTGCTCTCCTTGGCAGGTGGCATCCAAACTGGGATGACCCAGGCCAAACCCCTACCCTCCCTCCCTTTAGTTTTCTTGCCTCTTCCACAGGCACAGAGTGAAATTTCTTTGCCCCTTGTTGATGCTGTTAAGTTCACCCCACTGCATGGCACGAGGCCTTGTGTGCAGAAGGCAGTCCCCCTAATTCACCCTCCAGGAGGCCCTTCTCTGTGAGCCCAGAGCAGACTTTGCTTCTCTCATCCTTAGGTTCTTGGCCTGAGGCCTAGGAACTGAAGGTTAAGGATTCAGAGTAAATGACCATCTGTCCCCTGACTCCTTCCAGTTGGCCCTAATTGTTCCTCATGTTCTGAGCTTCCTAGAGACCTCTCTCCCCCTCCTTCCTGATCCCATATCTGTCCATATCCATCCCTGGCTTTCAAGCATTTTTCTTTGAAGAATAGAATACCTTGAGGCTTCAGGGCTGTCTCCTGGGATGCCAAACCCTCACTCTAGTCCTTCTCTACTGACCTGGAGGGAAGGAAAGACTGGCCAAACTGGTTTCTCCATTCCTCTCCCCAGGCCCCCTCTGGCTGCCTCTGTCCACTGGGCTGTGTGGCCTTGGCTGTCTGAATCAGACTTGAAAATGAGAGCGCAGGCTGGATGTATATTGAACTTTTTTTCCCCCGTTCCAAGCCCTACAAGCAGAGAAGCATACAGAACCAGAACTGGCATTGGGGGTAGGGGGCAGGCAGTGAACCCTCAAGTGCTGTGAAGTAAATAAATACAGGGCAGAAAAAATATTAGGGACGAGTGTGCTGTTTAGAGAGCCCACAGCCTCCACCTCCCTGAGCTGGAAGCATTTGAACTCAGACCTGAAGGTAGGCAGGGCCGGAGGAAAGGGACCTTGAGAGTATCTGAGGAAGGGTTGGTACAGGCCAGGCCAGAACAGCAAATGCAAAGGTTCTGAGGTGGGAGTGTGCCTGGACACTGAGGAGTCTGTGGACAAGAGTAGGAAAAGCCCTGGATAATGACTCTTGAGTTCTTGGGATTCCTTCAGCTGGAGGCTGGATGGCATTTGTTGGGCACTGACTGTCGAGCTCTTCCTTACCCACAGACTTCTTTCAGTTTCCTTGTGGCCATGAGAGAAAGGCCTGGAACTGACTGCATTCTCCAGCAGAGGAAGCAGAAACACTAGCCCTCTCCCCGCCCGCCATGCCCGCCATTCCTTGAACACCAGTCCTGGTTGGGTTAGGCCAGCCAGCATAAGAGCCAGGCCTTGCATCTTTGGCATCTGGCCTTGGGGAGGCCCTGGCACCCTGGGAGCACCCTGCCAGCTTCTGTGGGGATAATTTTCATGAGACTTAGCAGAGAGCATTGGCGTTCCCCTGTCATACCAGACTGAAATGAAGCGGACGTGTTTTAGTATGAGTTTCCACCTTGGCTGTGGAAGTTAGCGGGTAGGATGGGGAAGAACTCCAGGACAGCTGCGCCGCGTGTGGCCTGGTGTGTGCAGGAGCTCTGAGCACTGCGTCCAGCACGGGTAGAATGAGGGGCGGTCAAGGGTGAGGCAGTGTAGACCCCCCCAGTCCGTTCCTGAGGGCTCAGAACTGGACTTAGTCCTTCAGGACCTGGGAAGAGTCTATGCAGCACTAGTCTGGGTTTGAGCTTCGCGACAGTGAGCCATGGGCACTGAATGCCAGGGGCTGAGAGAAGCCTGTGAGACCCTTCTTCCCACCTGCTCGGACACAGTGACAGCCTCCAGAGGTACCAGCTGACGCCCGCCTTGTAAGCTACTTTCCAAGTGCCCCAGCTGCACCAATGACTGCATGGAGATTGCTGGGCTGGACTGTCCACCGGCCTGGACAGCTGTGGCTGCCCTCCCTGGAGATGTCGGAACCACAGGGCAGTAGCCTGTCCTGTAGGCTGGAGCTGGACCTGGCCTTCACTCCAAAATAAGCCTGGCTGAAGCCAGGGGACTGGGGCCTCTGGAGCCTGGCCCGGCCCGGCCCCACTGCACTGGGCTGAGCTCTTCTGTCCCATTGGCTTGTTGTCCTGATTGTGCCTCTCATTCCTCTTATTCCCCGGTGTCTTGTCTCTCTCTCTCTCTGTGCCTCCTGTCCCCTGTCTCTGAAGTCCAGGGTCTCCTGGTGGAAGTGTAGGTTATTTGGGGCAGAAAGTGGCAAGCTGATGGCCACCTTGGCTGTAAGTAGATGAGCTTCCCTCCCTCTCAACCTCCCCACGACATCGCACAGGAGCACCCAGACCAGCAGGTGGTTTCTGCTGCAGCTCTGCCCAGATCATCTGCAGCTGGGAGCAGTAGAGTCCAGGACCACCTGAGTCCTGAGTAGGGCCTTCCCTTGCCCAGCCTCAGCACACCTGTTTGCAGGGCTAGTCTGCTTAGGCTGCTGGCCTCTCAGGCCTTCCTGGCTAATGACCTGGGCCATGGCTTTTAGTGACTTTGAAGATTCATCTGGTCTCTCTGGGAAGGAGAGCATGGGATGGTTCCTGCTCCCTAGGGTAGTTCCGGGTATAGACAGTGTGTTACACATGCTTTCTGTGGGTCAGAACTCAAGTCTTTGGTCTGAAGCCAGACTCAGATCCAAAGAGAAATGAGTTTGAGCAGAAAATACTCAGATTCTGTCTGGTGTGGTGAAGGCTGGCCATCTTGAGAATTGGGACAGCCCAGACCTCCAGTTCTCAGCCTAGGACGCACCTCCCACTGTGTACCTCAGTTTCCTTGGCTGAGTAGTAGCAGACTATAGTCACCCCTTCTCACACTCCAAAACTCAGCTGGCCACCCAGGACATGTGGAGGAGTGGACCTGGTGGACCTGGAACTCGTGCCCCGTCGACTAGTGGCTGCCCGTCCCAGAGCCCTGTGTTCTCCACACAAACAGAGAACTAGGAATGTGTATGATTTTCAGATCTGGGGGGTTTTATTTTCTGTTTTTTGTGTTTTGAGATGGCGTTTCACCATGTAGCTCTGACTGGCCTGGAACTCACTGTATAAACCAGGCTGGCCTCAAACTTTCAGAGATCCCCCAGCCTATCTCCCGAGTGCTGGCATTAAAGACACGTACCACTACTCCCTGCTAGATCTTACTGCTGTGCTGAGAAGACCTGTCAGAGGGATCCTGTCCCCACATGCCAGGCACCAGCATGTCACCTCATGGTGGCTTTCATTTCTCCTTGCTGTGGTTCTGCCCACCTCCTGTCTCTCAGTCTCCTCATCCCTTAACTCCTCCTGTGTCCCCCCCCCACCCCCAGGGCTTCCTGCTTCTTGAGCCCTGGGCCTGCCCGTGAACAGGAACCGGAAAGAGGCAGGCCAGCCCTGCTGCCTGATCACCATGACACTGGGACCAAGAAGCAATGGAACTAAGAAGCCAGGCCTCGAAACCTCAGGCTCTAGTCTGGTCCTGTGACCCCTGGGGCTTTGGTGTCCTGTATACTGGCCAAGGCATGTGACCCAAGTGCCACCTCAGTCTCAGCCTTTGCATGGGGCAGCTGACTGCTTCACTGTTTAGACCAGGGCCCTTTCTCACATCTATCCTCCACAGACCAGGCTGGCCTTGAACTCCCAGAGATCTACCTGCCTCAGCCTACCTCATGCTGGGCTTAAAGATGTGTGCCACCATGTCCAGCTACCATCTGTCTGTGTGTGCCAAGGTGCATAAATAGAGATCAGAGGATAACTTACAGGAAATGGCTCTCGCCTTTCCCCCATGTGGGTCCAGGGGATTGAATTCGAGTCACCGGGCCTGGCAGCTTTACCTACTGGGCCATTTGCTGGCTCCTTTATTTTTTTGTGATACTAGGGATAAACCTACGGCCTCAGCACGCTGGTGAGTGCTCTGCTCTGAGCTACACGCCATCCCTCACTTTTTCTTTTAAATATCTGTATGCACTTTTATTTTGTGTGTGCATGCATACACACGCCATCGCACATATATGGAGGTCAGAGGACAATCTGGGGGCATTGGTTCTCTGCTTCCACCACGTAGGTCCAGGGGAGTGATTGCAAGTCGTCAGGCTTGTGGGTAGCTCCTTTCCCTGCTGAGTCATCGTTGATCTCATGACTACTTGGAGCTCTTCAGTACCTCCTTACACCTGATGTGACCGAGTACCTGTGTATACCCATGTGCAGAAGGCCTCCCAGGCTTTCTTCTAGCTACAGAGAGGACTCTGGGGTGACTGACTGGTCACCAGGTGATGGACACTTGGGTATGTCCATAGTTTTTAATGTCTACCAAAGCCACAAGGAGTGACTGTCTGAACTTGCATGTCGATAAATTGGCAACATTTAGAGTGTCCACACCTAAGGCCTGAGGTCTGGATCCTTGTCTGTCCTGCTGCAGCCTGCTGGAGGCCACACTGCTGTCTAGCTCAAGCAGCTAGGTAGCCAACCCTAGAAGTTTCTTTGACTCCTTGCCTGTGCCCTACCACATGGAGCTTGGGCAGCCTTCAGCCTCCTTTGCCTTGAGGGATTAGAGACCATCTGTGGCCTCTGACCTCAGATGATCATCTCTTGGGGGGTGTATAGAGCAGAAATCTAGATCAAACAGGTCGTTCACACTCGCTCAGGAGCCCCTAGAGAGCCTGAGGAGAGAGTGGCATTAGGTCCTGTCTGTCAGAGACTCGGCACTCACAGATCCGCCCTCTCGGACGTGCATCCAGTCTTGCTTCGCCAGGGCCTATTCTCTGTTCCTCAGTGGTGCGGTCTATGAAATGGGTGGGCAGGTATACTTGGCACAACACACTTCTGGACCGCCGAGAGTTCCCATGACCTACACTCGGCTCTCCTCGTCCCACAGGCAAGCGCCTCCAGGAGTGGTGTTCTGTGGTCCTGTGCTTCGGCCTCATCGCCCACAACTTGGTCCATCTCCTGCTGCTGGCCCGCTGGGAGCACATGCCTCTTGTCATCCTGGGTGTCGGTGAGTGCTGGCATGGGACCCTCAGGCACTTGCATTGACACGAAGTGGAGGCCCCGCCCGCCATCTTGGCGGCATGTGCTGTCTCTTGGGGCCGGCACTGTGGTGTCATTTCTACTTCCTGTGTGTTGGGTTCTGTCCTCAGCGTTCTTTGAGAACGCTTCTGGCATCCGGCCTCCCCTCGCTCACCTCCCCCCTTCCATTCCGGGGGTCCTGTTAGCGCCTCTTTTGGGCTGGCCACTGCCTGCGCATGGTGCTGGCGTGATGGCAGCTCCACTTGCCTCGCCCTCCACCCCGGCAGCCTGTCTGTTCCTGTCTTTCTGAGATGGCCCCTCACTTCATATACTCCCACCTCAGGATCGATGGCAAGAGTTGTTTGCTGGGCTTAGAGCCCTGTGACACCACACAGTTGATCCCCAAATCAACTGAGGCCATCTGCTTAGGTAGCCCTCTTCAATGGCCCCTCAAAAAAATCCCTGTTCGTCCCAGCCCTTAGGAAGAGGAGGCAGGTGGATCTCTGAATTCAAGGTCAAGCTGGATGTGCATATCAAGTTCCAGGCCAGCCAGAGCTACATACTGTCTCAAAAAAGGGGGGCTGGACAGATGGCTCAGCAGTTAAGAGCACTTGCTCTTGTAGAAGACTTGTGTTCAACTCCTGGCACGCAGGTTGGACTCTAGTTCCAGGGTATACACAGATACATAAAAACAAAGTTTGGGGAGAGATGGTCTGCCTGTAGCCCTAGGCAGCCTGGGTCTTGCAGAGATCTGCCTGCCTCTGCCTCCCAAGTGCTGGGACTGAAGGTGTGTGCTAGCTCACCTGGCTCAAATACATCTTAATTAAAAAAAAAAAAAAAAAACAGAAAAGCCCTGTCCCACTGTTCCTCCCGCTCCCCAGTTTCCCTCACCTCAGTTCAGATTTTTATGCTTCTTCCACTGCTGTGTTCCCCGGCCCCACGCACAAGGCTCGGTGTGTGGCAAGTCTCCTGTATTAGTGAGTTGGGATGGGACATGCAATGATGTGCTGTTCATTAGTGACTTCTGGATGTTTGCTCCTAGAGGCCCCCAGCCACAGCCTGGGGTGGAGCATGTGTTAGCTGCGACCGTCACCCCTCCAGTTGAGGGACCTGAGGTTCCAGGAGGGACCAGCAGAGTATCCTGTTTAGCCAAAAGCGCGGTGTGGGCAGTGGTGCCTGACTGCACTTTAGGCTGTAGTGGTCTCCTTTTCAGGCCTCTGCTCTCTGGCGCAGGTGTTTAACTCCTGTCCTAGACTCCTGAGCAGGCCAGAGGGCGATGGTGCCTTTGGTCCTCCCCGAGCCTCCCTATGGGTTTCAATCCTGCAGTTTCATTAAAAGCATTCTGGCCCCTAAGCCAATAGCATGCAGGGAGGGGCATTGTGGAGCAGGGCCAGGGCCAGGCAGAGGTTAAGAGGGGGCCATGCTGGGGAGCCACCAGTCCCCCTCAATCCCTCAGATTGCCACAGAGTTGGGAGGCAAGCTGAGCACTAGAACCTTGACCAGGGTGGTTTCAGCAAGTGGTAGGTGCTGTGAGCCTTGTCCCACACACTTAACAGTCAAGGTGGCAGTGTGGGCTCCAGAACTGTGGTGAAACCAGACTTTGTGCTGAGTGCTAAGAGGACCCGTGACTAGAAGGAGCAGGGGAGGGAACACTGGCCAAGGCTGCACCTCAGCCCTTGCTCGAGTTAACAGTGCTCTGTTGTGAGCACCTGCTGGGGGCCTGTCCCAAGCTAGCCACTGACCCTCACAAGTGCCAGCCTCGGCTCTGCAGCCAATGCCGTCCTGGCCTGGGATGGATCCCGCGCAGCGGGCCCAGCTGTGTGCTGAACACAGGTCACCATCTCCCTCCTTGATCTCCAAGCTCAGTTCTCACAGTCTTCACAGCCCAACATGGCCTGGCCAGCTTCACCAGCTCCTGGGCTGATAAGGGCAGGCAATCCCCTGATAGTGGTGTTTGCACAATCCCCAATCGATTTAAATAGCCGCCCTGATTTGTCTGTTAACACGCAGACCAGCACCGAGGGCACAGGGCACAGTGCCAGCTCGTCCCTATCTCCTCAGAGGCTCCTAGTGCCCCAGGCGGCCCCGGAAATCAGATGCATCCAGTGGTAAAGCCAGGCTTGTGTGATTCAGTGATGGAGCGCATACCCAGATAAAGCCACATTGCTGCAGCCTGGAGGCGAGGGGAGGTGCGCGTCTGGGGCTCCTGCTCAGTAGAAGAGCCTCGCAAAGGTCCCGGGCCTTGATCGGAGCCGTTCTAACTAGAGAGTAGAAAGAAAAGTGCTTGGTGGCGGTTCACTGAGGCCGTGTGGGTATGTGGCACAGGGCTCTCTCCAGCCATGACCTGGGCTGCAGGTTTATCCTGAGGGCCTTGGGGAGCCATTGGTGAATTTCCCACTGGAAATGACTTCCCATGCTAAGGAGAGGAGGTGCTGACTGAATTTTCCAAATTCAGGTAAGCTAGGTGGTGCTCCACATGCGATCAGGCTGCTGTGGGTGGGCTGCTGCTGGATCAACCTAAGCCGTGGCGGGATGGCAGAGGGGGGAGAGAGGCGGGGCCCAAGGAGACTGCCTGGAAACCCAGATACCCCGCGTGGGCACTCGGGTGGGAAAGCAGCAACGGCCCAGAGCAGGCTGTCGGCAGGTTCAGACAGCCACCAACGTGGTTCAGCAAAGGGACCTGGCCCCGAAGGTCGCCAGCAGCTGTGCCAAGGGCAGTTTGTGGTGACTGCTGAGCCAGGCGGCAGTGGGTGCCCAGACTGTTTTGAGGAGAGCACAGCATGCTCCTTGAAGAGGGTGGGTGAGGGGGAGGGTCCCTGGAGATGAAGAAAGGGAGGCTGTCCTAGAAGCCAGCACAGGAAGTGCATGGGTTGGCAGTGAGGGCGGGGGAGGTCATGCTGTGTAGAGCATCCAGAGCGTATACACACTCATGACCTGTGTCCACCTGTGTCTGTCATCTCTCCCCATTCCTACCCCAGCCTTCAGGGTGTCGTGGGAAAGCTAGAAGAGGCCTGGATAGAAGCATTCCTGTCCCCTTGTTGTCGTCCCAGTCTGCAGGAAAGGGTGGTGACCAGGGTGAGCCAGCTGCCAGCCGCCACCAGGGTCAGACAAAGAAGCTTTGTGTGCCGTGTCTGCCACCCTGCTCCCACTAAAGGGGCCTCAAAAGCAGCCGGGTGGCCTGGAACGGGCGCTCTAGAAAGTTACCTGGCCTCAGGGTTTGCAGGGTCATTTCTTCCTGTGAGGAGGAGAGGAGAGGTCCTTCCTACCCAGGACATCAGTCCCCACCCTGCTCAGCAGCCTAAGAGGTCAGGTGCTGGCCATCTGACAGACAGGAAGACTGAGGCTCACAGAGGGATCCAAGGCTCAGACTAGGGGAACTGCCCTGCCCACCCAAACGTCTGCCTACTTTTCCCCTGTTTGATTACCCTCTGCTGAGTGACCTCTGTGACTTCCATTCCCCAGACCTGAATGTGGACTATTATGAGTGACCCTAGCAATGCCTTCTGGCAGATCAGGTACGCTGGGCCCCTGATCTGCACGTGAAGGGGGCTTACACTGGTGTGGTAGATTTTTAAAATTTTTTTAAATTTTATGTGCTTTACCTGCATGTTTGTAAGTGCACCCATGTTGTACAATGCCTGAGGAGGCCAGAGGAGGCTGTCAGATCCCCCTGAAACTGGAGTTTTGAATGGTGTTAGCCATCACGTGGGTGCTTGGAATTGAACCCAGATCCTCTGCATGAGCAGCCAGTGCCCTTAAGCACAGAGCCCTCTCTCCAGCCTCTGTTTTGTTCTGTTTTTTAAATATTGTACTTACTTTTAAACTTTTTATGTATATGACTGTATTGCCTGCATGTATGCACGTGTACCTGTATTGTGCAATGCCCGAGGAGGTCCGAAGACAGCGTCAAATTCTCCTGGAACTGAAGTTACAGCCGATTGTTAGCTGCCAGATGGGTGCTGGGAACCGAACCTGGGTCCTCTGCATACCAGCTAGTGCTCTTAACCGCGAAGTCATCTCTCCACTGCTTAACCGCTGAGATGGTGACAACTTTCCATCTCTCTTAACCACTGAGCCATCTCTCCGTCTGCTTAACCTCTGAGATGGTGACATCTCTCTGCCTCTTTTAACTGCTGAGCCATCTCTCCGTCTGCTCTGCTTTGGCGTAGGGTCTCGTGCACCCCAAGCTGACCTTGAACTTCTGGTTCTTCTGCCTCTACTTCCCATGTGCTAGGATGACAGATGTTTGTTCCACCACCCCCTGGTGCTCCGGGTGGAAGCCAGGGCTTGGTATGTGCTGGGCAAGTGCTCTGTCAATCTAGCCCCAGCCCAGCAGACTTCCTTGGGGCAGTTTAGGATTTACAGGAGCCACTTCATGTGTCTGAGTCCTGCACAGGTTCCTGTACTGGACAGTGGTCAGGGTCGCTGTTTTGCACCTGAGCTCCACACTCGGTCTTCACCAACGTTCTGCTGACCCATCTAGCATAACACAGTGTGGTCACTTGTCCCAGCCCTAATTTAGGATCAGTGAGCTGCTAGCCTTGAACTCAGAGAGATCTACCGAGTTGTGCCTGTGTCTGTCTCCTGAAGCTGGCCTGAAAGACATACACGAGCACACAGGCTCTTATTTTTCTAAGTAAGGATCTCAGGTAGCTCAGCCTGTCCTTGAATTCTTGATCTCCACCAGCCTCAGGCTCCTCAGTGCTGGGATTACAGAGGTGCACAGCTGAGTCTGGCCTACGTTTTACTGTGTTTTGGGCGATGCTGGGGATGGAACTCAGCCCCGTACATGCTAGGCAAGAGCTCTACCTTCCCCTGAGCTCTATGCCAGGGACCTTGGCCAATTTTCAGAACACTGGTTGGAAGTCCCAAAGGTACCTCTTGAATTTTTGTCTGGTGTTTTTTCTTTACCATAACTAGCCTTCTGGGGCAGCGGCTCCTCAGAGGGTTTGTGGTATTGTCAGGGGCAGAGGTTAGCACGGGCTTGCACGGTGAGGTCACTTTGCCCTGGTCGTTTCTCCGGTGTTCCTCTTCTACTTTGGAGGGAGTGGCTCAGCCCATACTTCTGTTCGAGTAAGGACACCCTCACCCACACCCTGCCCCGTGCGCACATTCCTAATGCCCTTGACAGCACTACGTATCCAAGAAGAGCAGTAGCTCTCAGCCCATCCTATGCTGCCTTGCTAAGCCAGAACGGCTCTTAATCACGTTCCAATCGCTCTGGATTAACTGCCAAGGACCGTTAAGCAGATAAGGAACTTAGCCACACAGACCTGGCCTTGGTACACAAGGATTAAAGGAGGCAGAACAGCAGAGGGTCTGGTACAGGGCTGGCAGGCTGAAGTGTGCTGGGTACGGTCTGGTTAAAAGCAAAAGTGTTATCCATAGAAGAGAAAGAAAGGGGGAGAAAAAAAAGGTTTTTTTCTAAGTGTCAGCAGGCGACTAGAAAGAAGGCTTCGTGGACAAAGCACCGTACTCAAGCTCGGGGACCAGAGTTTGAATCCCCTGCACCCATCCAAAAAGCCAGGTGGATATGTCAGCCTGCCTATAGTCCCAGCACTTGAGTAGTGGAGGCAGGGGATTACCACAGCAAGCTGGCAAGTTAGAATAGCTAAATCAGCAAGCTCTGGGTTCAGCTAGAGACCCTGCTTCAGTAAACAGCAGTAGAGGAAGGCACCCAGAGGAGCCTCTGGCCCGCTGTGGAGGGCACTTCTATCATCCCAGTACTCGGGAGACTGAGGCAGATGGATTAGGAGTTCAAGACCAGCCTGGGCTACATGAGATTCTGTTTTAAAAACCCAAACGTCTCTGCCATCTTTACTCAGAGTTTGAAGGTATCCATGAGTATACAGGCTTCTCTGGGAATGAGCACTGTAGCTGGAGTCCAACAGTAGCTGAATGGAGTACACATGCCTCTATCAGACATGGAATACTACTCAGTAGCAAAAAGGAAAGGACCCTCATACATGACACATGTGACTCCAGATGAACTGTCCCAGTGAAGTAAAGCCAGACAAAGAGCACATGCCATGAACTAACTAACATATGTGAAGTTCTAGAACGGGCTGGGAAAAGACTAGATGTCAAAGAGAAGCAGATTTGTGGGTATCTGGAATGAGGGCCTGTCAGCGGCTGGGAGTGTACTGGACCTGAGAACCAAAACTAGTAGCAAAGCAGTATGGGGCCCCCACCCCCGTGTGCCGACGTGGTGTGCCGTGATGACCACAGCGTTGAGACACAGTCACAGAGACCAGCGGCTTTCATGCCTCTCAGATCCTGCGTGGCCCACTGGTCACAGGCATAGTCTCACATTAAGTGAGCTGGAGCTGTGCGGCCCGCACCATCCCTGGCTGCAAGTTAAGCACAGTTGTCACCTGATGTGAGCCAGGACCTCGGAAGGGAAGCCCTAGAACTGGCAGCCTCCAAGGCCCCACCTGGCTGTGCCACAGGTAACATCTTCCCCTGTCACTGTTCGTCATGAGGCGGTGTAAAGCTGCCATCCACTAATGGCATCGGGATAGGCCTCTGGAGACACCTCGGCCACCCTCATGCAAATGAAGATGTAGTGGCTCAGGTGGCAGGAGGCCCACCGCAGTCACATGTGGACGCTCAGGCTTGCCTGTGGTCACATGGCTTTGTCTTGTGGCAGACAGGCAATGTATGCACACCATCCATAATATATACAGTAGATGCTCTAATGATGCCTAGGCCTGCTGTGTGCAGGGGAGTAGCAAGTCCTCTGCCTACAACCCTGGCCTCACTGAGCAGTACAACTGCCCAGCCACCGGGCACTAGCACCCCTCTACCCTTTGGCTTTTGTGTGCCAGTAGGCACCGCTGCTCCGTGTCTCCTGCTGGCCTCCCACCCACTCTTAGCACTGGGAACGTGCACGTGCCTGCGTGAAGCTGTCACTACCTGCCCACTGTCCCTCCTGTGCTCAGCCTCTAGAATGGGTACATGAATAGGTGGATAGATGGTATGGTGGATAGGTGGGTGGGCAGATAGATGGGTGTGTAGCTAGGTGGATGGACCACTGTCCCCGCTTCTAAAGGCCTGCCCTCGGCATCTGCCCTAACGCAGGTGCAGACTTAGAGTTGCGTTCCCACATTGGCTCTCTTACTTCTCCCCTAGGTCACCAGCCCTACCCGACTCCAGGGAGGTATCCAGGGGTCGCCTGCAGCCCTCACACTACCTTGGGTTCTGGTCCCCTGTCATCAAAGGGCTGGTCTCAGTGCAGCTCCGAGACATGCACCTTGGATACCCACTTTACAAAGAAGCAGTGAGGAGCCACGTGCCTGCTCCGGTCATTCCTGGCCCCTGTCTGTAAGCTCGGGTCAGTGTGTCTGACCTTTGAGCTTGGGTTCTCACAGACCGTGGCTTGATTGGCTGAATTACACTATGTGCTGAGAGCCTACTGTGTGCCAAGCACAATACTTAGTCCTCCATTTAGCCTCCAGATGTGCCAGAGCATGGGGTCTAATTCTAAATAAAAGAGCCTGCAGGGATGCTGGCGTCTCGACTTTCTCTGCTGGATCATGGTACATACTACCAAGCTGAATTTGGATCTCGAGACAAGTTAGGAGCCCAGCTGTGCCACTTGCCATGTGTGACCTGGACCTAGTTCCTTCTTCCTGAGCCTCTGGTTCTTTCTTCATAAAGTGAATGTGTGAAAATGCTACTGACAGATAGAAAGAATTCTGACCTTGCAGGAAGAGCACCCAAATGTTGAGTGAGATAGCACTTGATAAACAGTCACCACTGCATTCTGTATGCTCATCATCACACCTGTCTTATAAGATGACACTGGGACACAGAGAGGTTAAGTAACATGTTTGCTGTCACACAGCACATGAGTGATGCAGCTCAGATTACAGCCCAGGTCTAACATCCAGTGTCTGCTCCCCCGACCCCCAAGTGAATAGGAGGTATTGGAGTCTCTGGGGTACCCCAACCTAGTTCCGAACAGATTGAGAACAAAGAAAGGGAAGGGGCAGATGATCATCATCCAAATTTGTGTTTGTGTATGATGCTTGGACTGCGTGTCTGTAAGGCACCGTGTTTGTACATGCTGTGAAGGACGGGGTGGTGTTGGAATCCCTGGAACTAAAGTAAGGAATGATTGTCAGCCAGTGTTCTAGCTGCCTCCAGTGCCTGTGACAAAACACTGACAGGACCCACGGGGCCAGGAAAGGCTTTCTTCAGCTTGCATCTCCCAAGTCACACAGTTTATCAGGGAGCCCAAGGTGGGAACTCAGGATAGGAGCCTGGAGGCAGGAGCTGGAGCACAGGCCATGGAGGAACACTGCTTACTGGCTTGCTCCCCTGGCCCATGCTCAGCCTGCTTTCTTACACAATACAGAACAACCTGCCCAGGGGTGGCAGCCCACAGTGGGCAGTGCTGGGTCCTCCCATATCACTCAGCAATCAAGAAAATACCCCACAGGCATGGCCACAGGCTGGTCCAATAGAGACAATTCCCCAGATGAGGTCCCCTCAACCCTGTGTGTCAAGTTGATACTAGGCTGTCCAGCACAACCACCATGTGAATCTGGGAACTGAACTCAAGTGCAAGAACTTCTGCTGAGCCATCTCTCCAGCTCTGATCTTGTCCGTTACTGATGAAAGCTGGGGGTTGGGAGGTGGCTAGTTTGCAGAGAAACACTGCTGTTGTTTGTTTGTGAGGACAGTTTCACTGTATAGCCCAGGCTATCCTCAAGCTCTGGGTCTTCCTACCTCAGTCTCCTAAGTGCTGGGATTTCAGGCAGGAGCCGCCACACCAGCTCAGGAGAGGTCCTTTTGAAACTCAGTCTAGAAGAACATTTCTCCAGCCACCACAGCACAGTAAACTTCCTGTGTGGGCTTCTGTGGGGTAGAGAGAAGGGGATCACCACCCTGGAGAAGGCTTCTGTGCTGAGCATGGCCCCTGCACACTCTAGACTCTCAAAATTGGTGAGTCCTGGCCTCCGCATCAGGCAGAGCACGTACAGGTCAGACCGAGACTTGGAACACAAGGCCCAGCTCTGTCCACAGGGAAGAAGAGAGAGGCAGGCGGGGATGTCCCTGTATGTCTCTCGCTCAGCTCACACGCTTGTTGTCCACAGTCACAGGAGCCCTCATTGCTGACTTCCTGTCTGGCCTGGTACACTGGGGTGCTGACACATGGGGCTCTGTGGATCTGCCTGTGGTGGGAAAGGTACGTATGCAGACTGTGTGATCCCAAGTGAGCTCCCTCCCCTGTCAGGGCTTCAGTATCCCTGCCTGAGATGGGGCCTGACCCAGAATCCGTCTCACACTGTTCTGAGACTGGACCAGAAATCCCCTGGATTCCAGAGCCCCACAGACATCAAGTGGGGTGTGGGCAGGTCAGAGAGCCTCATGGAGCCTACTCTTGAATCTGAGTCTGGCTTAGTCTTTCCCGCTTGGCCTTCCTGTGACTTGGTTTTATCCTTTCTTGCTTATGCTTTCTGGTTGTGGCAGAAAACTGAAGCCAAACTGGTTTCATCAGGGAGTACTCACATCTTGCTGGCGCCAAGTTAAGGCCTGGCTGAGGTGGAGAGACCGCTCTCTGCCTTCCTTGCCTAGTGCAGGCTGACCCCTGCCTCCCTAGAGTTCTTTCCCTGTGGTAGCTAAACCCCCAGCACATGTTCCCATTGGCCCAGCAGGAATCACACCGCCCATCCTGTGGCCAGTCACTGCCCGGGGGGTGGATGCTCTCTAGTGACAGCCCCTGGCTCAGCCATCAGCAAACTGACCTGCCACCAGCAGATGGTAGGGGTCCAGGAAGACAGGGTCCCCTCTGCTGGTGCAGGGCCCTCCCCTGCTGCAGGGAGCACTCCTCAGCACCGACAGGGAGTGCGAGGCTCCGAGAATTGGGGGGAGCCACTGCCAGCGCTTCTGCCCATCGTGGACTGCAGCCCACCAGACCTTGACCTGGGCAGTCTGTGTTAGTGGTAGGGTCCGGGCTGTGGGGAGCTGCAGTAATCAAAGAGCGCAGGTGGTGTGTTGGGTGTCCAGAGAGCATGGGCTGCCTCGGGCTGACCGCCAGGCTATGCCCACACCCCACCTACCTCAGGCTTTCATCCGGCCGTTCCGGGAGCACCACATCGACCCCACGGCCATTACCAGGCATGACTTCATCGAGACCAATGGTGACAACTGTCTGGTGACGCTGCTGCCACTTCTGAATATGGCCTACAAGTTCCGCACCCAGAGCTCAGGTAAGGTCTGCAGCTGGCACTCCCCAGAGGAAGTCAGGGACAGGAACCCCAGGAGCCTCCTGAGATGTGTTGGGGGTTACTCCCCTCCCAGTGTAAAGTACTTTCCGTTAGTGGGTCCATGCAGAAGTGCAGCAGTGCATAGAAGACTGGGGTCTTGGTTTCTTTTGGAGCATCCTCTCAGACAAGTGATGAGCACCCTCCCACACACACACCCCAGCCTCCACCTCACCCACACACACACCCAGCCCCCCACCTCACCCACGCACACCCCAACCCCCACCTCACACACGCACACCCCAACCCCCACCTCACACACGCACACCCCACCCCCACCTCACACACGCACACCCCACTTCACACACGCACACCCCACCCCCCACCTCACACACACACCCCCCACCCCCCACCTCACACACGCACACCCCACCTCACACACGCACACCCCACCCCCCCCCCCATGCACACCCCACCTCACACACGCACACCCCACCTCACACACGCACACCCCACCTCACACATGCACACCCCACTTCACACACGCACACCCCACCCCCCACCTCACACACGCACACCTCCTTTCTTCCCTCCCACTTGTGGAGCTGTTCTGCTCCCAGAGGCCCTGGCAGCCCAGGGCTTGTGCTTTCCTATTATTAGAGGGGAGGGCACTCCATGAGGGCCACGGCGGGCGCCATGTAGAAGCTAGGCTCTAGCCCAACACTGAAGAAAATAGAGAAACAGGAAAACAAAAGTAAGGGGCTGGAGAGAGGGCTCAGTGGTTAAGAGCCTCACTGGCTGCTCGTGCAGAAGACCTGGGTTCAGTTCCCAGCACCCACATGGTGGCTAACGGTTGTCTATAGCTCCAGTTCCAGGGGATCTGATACCATATTCTTGCCTCTGTGGGTATTGCACAATACAGGTGCACTTAGGTACATGGAAGCACAGCACTCATGCACATTAAAATAAAATGAAGTAAAACAAAATATATGTTATGAGCGAAGCCTGAGAGATGCTAGTGTAAGGGGGAACCATCCTAAAGCTGGCCAGCTACCACTGTCAGATTAGTGGGTGAGGCAAGGACAGATCTGGTGGTACCTCCCAGTGGGAGGAATTCTGAGAATCCCTGTCCCATTGGCCTGAAGCCAGCACATGAAGAGGCTCTCAGGCCTGCAGCTTTACCTTGGAGGGCCTCTAAGGAGTTAGACCCTAGAAGCCCACAGGCCCGGAGGAGATCTGGGTGTCACTGGCAGAGGAGCTGCCCACGGCTAGTGGGAAGGGCCTGTGGACAATGAACAGGCCAGAGGGACGACTGCACGCATCCCACAGCCTCTCCCCCACCCTGCAGAAACCCTGGAGCAGCTGTACCCCTGGGAGTGCTTCGTCTTCTGCCTGACTATCTTCGGCACCTTCACCAATCAGATCCACAAGTGGTCACACACGTACTTTGGGCTGCCTCGGTGGGTGACCTTCCTGCAGGACTGGCACGTGATCCTACCAAGGAAACACCATCGCATCCACCATGTGGCGCCCCACGAGACCTATTTCTGCATCACCACAGGTGACGGTGTATCCCCAGGGTCAGGAGGGCAGAGGTGATAACAGTCCAGTCTGTCCAGTGTTCCCAGGATGCACACTTATTGAGCATGTCAGGCACTCTTCTAGGTGCTAAGTAAAGACAGAGCAGTGAACATGACAAAGACCCCACCCTGTTCTGTTGTGACTCCTGACAGACAGACAGACATCAGGCCTGTATTGAGTACCTACTGTGTACCAGTACTGCTCGGGACTCAGGATCTAGCATTGAACAAAACAGGCAGAGTCCCTGCCCTGTGACTCCTCATGTTGTGGGAGAGACAGAGTGAATAAAATATACAGTAGAGGTGAGGAGGAGGGGGTGCCTCCCTGAGAAGGTGACCCTGACCTGCGGCCAGAAAGGAGCTGGGGAGATAGTCCTAATGACATAATGCTCATGCTTGTCATCCAGCACTGTGGGGGCTGAGGCAGGAAGACCAAGAGTTTTGAGGCCAGCCTGGGCTGTATAAGGAGACCTGGTTTCAGAAAACAGGAAAAGCCAGGCATGCTGTGTGTTTGTAATCCCAGCACTTGGGAGGTGGAGTCTGGAGGATCAGGAGGTCAAGGCTCTGTGAGACTCTGTCTCAAAAACCAAACAAAAACCCAGGAAAGCATAAATTAAAGAAGGAGGTGGTTCCAGGTTGTCTTAAAGGCTGTACAGACACACAGGGTAAGTTGCTGAACCTGGGCTGCTGCCTAAGCTGGTGTTCAAGGGAGGGTTCCCAGCAGAAAGGGCCCAGGTGATCAGCCTCCACCCCCCACTGGGCCCAAGGAAAAGTGTTCATTAAGGAAGCTAGTGGCTGGGGGGTGGGGAGGTTCCTCTGCCGTGCCTTTTTCAACCTGTTTCCTGAGGGCCCAACCCAGACTGGCTCTCTCCTTACTCAGCCCCTGACCTTGTCTGCCCCAGGCTGGCTCAATTACCCCCTGGAGATGGTGGGCTTCTGGCGGCGCCTGGAGGACATTATCCAAGGCCTGACTGGTGAGAAGCCACGGGCGGACGACATGAAATGGGCCCAGAAGATCAAGTAGATGTCTCTCGCCCGCTGCTTGGTCGCCAACCCTCCCCAGCCTAAACCGAAGCCATCTGCCAATCTCCAGCCTCTTTGAGCTGCCCCTCCAGTGGAGAGGAGTCCCCTGGGCTGGGCCCCGGGCACCCCCAGCCCACACCCAGTGACACAGAATACTTGAGCCACCAAGCTTTCGGTTCCTCTTCTCCTGTTCTTTCCTTGGGCCGTCCCGGCTGCTTGGAAGCCAAGTCAGACTGCCGAAGAGGAATCGGCCCCGTCCGTGCCCCTGCCTGCTGCCACAGCCCTGGCTGGCGTGAGGACGTCTGACTCGCCTGATCTGTCCCCAGTGAGCCAGGGGACCTCCGGGACACTCTTGTCCCTGGATTATTGTCCTCTTTCAGCTCTGGAAACTGACCTTGGGGGCCTGGGTGGGCAGACCACGCCAGTGGCCACCCGGGGAAGGCTGGGTAATGGTCCATGCAGCCGACAGGCAGAAGCCAGAGTCCCCTGCCCGTGTCTGGACACCTCACCCCACTTCTGCCCACACCCAGCCACACGTGAGTTCTCCCTGTGGAGACCGCTTCACTGGGCATGGCCCTTTCAAGGGGGTTTGGTCATTTGGGGAGGGGATGCTATATCCCTTCTGGCCAGTGTGTCAGAGAAAAACCTAGTAGGGCTTTTTTTCTTTTCTTTTCTTTCTTTTTTTTTTTTTTTTTTTTTTTTAAAGGTGCTTGCTTGTCAATGTAAATAATAGAAAGCCTTAATATCTTTCTGTAACATGGAGTAATATTTTAAGGTCATGTTTTGAATGTATATAATATATTTATAACAGAGCAGGAAGAGCCTACTTACCCTAGCTGCCTTGTGTTGCTTGGCTGGCTGATTGGGGGCCGGGTAGAGCTGGGGTGAGCTCCTCCCAGCCCCGAAGCCCTGGCCTAAGGAAGGGGCTTTATTGCTTGAACCAAGTAATTTTTTTTTAAATACTTATTTTTATTTTATGTGTATGAGTGTATTGCCTACATGTATGTAAGTGCACTCGTGTCATGCAATGCCCAGGAGGGAAGAGGGTGTTGGATCCCCAGGACCTGGAGTTACGGACTGTTGTTAGCCATCATGTGGGTCCTGGGAATCGAACCCGGGTCCTCTGCAGAGCAGCAGTGCTCTTCCCGTGCCTCCAGCCCCACGGATTTGTTTCTTGAGGCACAGTGTCATGTAACCAGGGTGATCTCAGACTCCTTACGTAGATGAGGTTAAACTCCTCATCCTCCTGACTCCACCTCCTGAGTGCCAGGATTATAGGTATTTAACAACACACCCACGACAGTGAGTGACCTGTGTTCTGGGGAGGACAGCCAGAATGGGTGGGAGTGGCCTTTCACACAGAGCATGCTAGAGCAATGTTCTTTGACCCCTGCTCAAGAATTCTTTCAGCAGATGGCCCTTAGCGCCTGGTGTGTACTACTCTGGTCTGGACTGTGGGTGCAGCAGTGACCACCAAGGATCTGCCCTGGTGGATCCCCCATGAAAGGGACAATAAACAGAACAATACCAGTATACTTTCAAGTGGCCATTTGTGAAAATGAGCAGGCAGAAGCCTCCTTGGAGAAGTAGGGCAGAAGCTCCAGGGCAGGGAGCCTCTGAAGCAGCCATTTGAGCTGAGCAGTGGAGACACAGAGGCAGCCGCCCCCAGGAGCAAGGAAGAGAAAGAGGCCTCATGGGACAGCAAGTGCAAAGGCCCTGAGGCAGGAGGAAGCTTGGGGTTAGGAGGTGCTAAGGTAGTCACTAGGGCCCAGGCACTTTAAAAGCAGTTTATCTGTTTTCTGAACAGGTACTTTAAGGCACTGGGATTCAGTAATGAACACAGATATAAGCAGTATCTAGTCAGGCTAGGATGTGGCTTAGATGGTAGAGTGCTTCCCTAGTAGGTAGGAAGCCCTGGGTTCAATCCCCAGCACTGCATAAACCAGGTGTGCTGTGGGCCTATAATCCCAGCATTTAGGAAGATCAGAAGTTCAAGGTCATCCTCAGACACATAGCAACTTTTGAGGCCAGCCTGGGCTTTATTATAAGACCCTGTCTTTTTAAAAAAAAAAAAAAAAAAAGCACTGGTTGCTCTTGCAGAGGACCTGGGTTCAATTCCCAGCACCTACATGAGAGCTAACAACATAACTCCAGTTCAGGGGATCCAGTGTCCTCTTCTGACATGGGTGCACTTAGTGCAGGTAATACGCTCATACATGTAAAATTCAAAAATAAAGTTTTGAAAAGAACTGAGATGGCTCAGCAGTTACTAACTAGTACACACAGCTCTTCAGAGGACCTGAGTTCGATTCCCAGCACACATACATAATGAAAAAATAACAAAAATATTTTTAAATGGGCTAATTTATGCGCTATTAGGTGTGGGAAAGGCTTGTCGACACAAATAAGAATCTGAAAGGTGATTTTACTAGATTTTATGGTTGTGTCTGAGCCGGCATGTTGGCACACACCTTTACTCCCAGCACCAGGACGTGGAGGCAAGTAGAACTCTTGAGTCTGAGGCTCTTGGCTACACAGGGAGACCTATACTGAAAACCACAACAGATAAAGATTGCCTGGGAGGGCACCGTAAGCAATATGTGCAGGTGCGCCTGGAGGCCAGAATGCTCCATCGTAGCCTGTCGCTCTGAGATCCTGTCTCTTCCTGAACCTGGGCCTTGTATTCTCTTGGCCAGGCTCTATGCCAGCAAGCCTCAGCAATCCTCCTGAAACTATCCCCTCCAAAGCTAGGGTTCTAGACATAGATGAGACGCTCCACTTGTTTCGTAGGTACTGTTACCCATATCTGGTCCTAGTGATTGCCCAACAAATGCTTTTAACTGCTAAGCCATCTCCATTTATTATGTGACCTATAACTGCATTTTCCTTAAAGTTGCCCATCACTGGCCTTGTCACTACATCTGGGACGAGGGAAGGAAGTGGTATTATATAATACGTGTTTGTCGATGCATTAGGGCTAGAAAGTAAGGCCAGCTCGGCAGCACAAGCCTATGAGCCTAGCTATTCAAAAGGCTAAGACATGAGGATTACAAGTTCCAGGCACTTCTGGGCTACCGAGTATAAGGCCAGCCTGGATGAGTTATCCAGACTGTTTCAAAAGTAAAAAGAAGGGGAGCTGGAGAGACCATTCAGTCATTAGAAGCACTGACCACTCTTTCAGAGGTCCCAGGTTCGTTTCCCAGGATCCACACGGTAGCTCACAACCAGTAACTTCAGTTCCAGGTATTCTGATGCCCTCTTCTGGCCTTCTTGGGCATTACACACGTGGTGCATTGGTGCACTTAAATACACATAGGCAAACCACTCATACACTTAGAATAAAAATCTCAGAAAAAAAAAAAAAATAGAAGGCTTGAAATAGAGCTTAGTTGATAGAGGGCTTGCTTAGTATGCCCAGCCCTGGTTCAGTGCCCAGCACTGAGGTGAGGGGAGGGGAACAGAAAGGGAAAAGAAATGAATAGCTAACAATCAGCTTCTCAGACCACAGAGCACACGGGTTCTGTCGTCACATCCAAGGGATCAGGGACTTGACGGGAGATCAAGTCTCACAGTTGACCCAAATTGGGTTATGTGTCTGCCCCCAAGGTGGTCACTTTGGTCAGTGACCAGGTGACGTGTTTTGATTGGCTAGTGCTGAAGCCTCCCCAAGACAGGTGGGGGTCAACCCTTTCCGAGTCACTGGAGGGAGAGAGGTTCTCAGAAGGAAAATTAAGATCCTAAAATCTCAAGTGAATGTGGCCATAGAGGACGGGAGCAGGTCGGTGGCTTCCTGTCCTAAATCCCTACCTGCCCCTCTGGAAGGAAAAACCAGCTAGAGTCCAGCGATGGGGTGGAAACCTCAAGCCAAACTCAAACTTCTTGAGTCCCACAGTTTGGAAAAATACTTTACACATCAGGAGGAAGGTATTTTATACTGGATTTGAGGCTATTGGGGTCACTTGTGAGATGGGGGGAGCTTTTGAACTGCATATGAAGGCAGGATGGGGAGATTTTTTTTTAAATTTTTATGTGTGTGAGTGTATTGCCTGCAAGTATGTGAGTACACCTGTGTTGTGCAGTGTCCACAGAGGACAGAAGAGGGAGCCGGATCCCCTGGAACTGGAGTTACGGACATTTGTGGGTGCTGGGATTTGAACCTGGGTCTTCTGCAAGAACAACCAGTGTTCTTAACTGATAAGCCATCTCTCCAGCCCCATGCAGCAGCCCCTACACCCCAGAAACGGGTAGGTACTCAACACCATTTGCAGATGCGGAAACAGGAATGAAGGTCATATGGCATACCTGAGGCCACACAGCAGGTAGGGGCTGAACCCAAATCGGAGCTCTTTTGCCTTAAAGCCCAGCAGTGACCCCAGTGGAAGGAGGGAGGTGAAACGAGGGGCTCTGAAAACAGCATCTGGGTAAGAAAAGGCCACTGTCATCACCACACCTAGTTTACTGGTGTTGGGCATTAATCCCAGGACTCCATGATAATTGGTAGACAAGCACTCTACCTTCTGTGGCACATTCATAGATACTTACATGCTGGCTCCTGCCAGGCATGGTGGCTTCCCCCTATAATCCCTGCACTGGGGAGATAGAGGCAGAAGGACCCAAAATTCAAGGTCATCCTTGGCTACATATAAGTTCAAGAACTACACGAGATCCTGTCTCTAGAAACGTAAAGAGGCTAGAGAGATGGCTCAGGTTAAGAGCACTGGGGTGCTTTTGCAGAGGATTCAGGTTTGATTCCCAGCACCCATGTGGCAACTCAAAACCATCTAGTTCCAGAGGATCCCTCTGGTAGGGATGCCCTCTTCTGGCCTCTGCAGGCATTGCATGCATGTGGTGCACTTACATATGTGCAGGCAAACACTCATACATAAAAATAGGCTGAGGCATGGTGGTGCGAGCCTTTAATCCCAATACTTGGGAGGCAGAGGCAGGCGGACCTCTGAGTTCAAGTCCAGCCTGGTCTACATAGTTTCAGGCCAGCAGGGGCTACAAAGAGACCCTGTCTCAAAAAGACAAAAATACAACTAAATAAATAGAATAAAAATGAAAGATGAAAACAGAACACTTGCTCTATGTTTTAATCTTTTTAATTACACTTATCTATTCTCTGTGTGAGAGGGAGCTTGTGGCACTGCATGCATGGAGATCAGAGGATGACTTGTAAAGTTGGTTCTCTGTACCCTGTGGGTTCTGGAGATCAAACTCAGGTTACTATGCTTGATGGCAAGCAGCTTCACCCAATGGCTATCTCACCAACAAGTTCCATTGTTTGTTTGTTGTGTATGTGTGTTTTGTTTCAAGATTTGTGTGTGTGTGTGTGTGTGTGTGTGTGTGTGTGTGTGTGTCCTACATGCATGCAATGCTCTGACAAAAGAGGGCAACAGATCCCCTGGCACTGGCATTACAGGTAGTTGTGAGTTGCCCATTGTGGGTAACTAAACTCAGATCCTCTGCAAGCGTAGCAAGCACTCTTGATCACTAAGTAATTTCTTCAGTCCCTATTATTTAGTTTGTTTAGTTTGTTTGAGACAGGGTCTAATGATGTATTCTTAGTGAACCTGAAACTCCCTATGTAGACTAGGCTGGTCTAGAATTCACAGAGATCTGCCTGCCTCTGTCTCTGTTCCAGGATTAAAAGCGTGTCATCAACGCCGGCAAGCCCCCCTCCCCCGCCCCACCTCAATATTTTAAACATGATGTAGAGAGCGGGAGAATAACCTGAGGTCTAGTTTAAGACCAGCATTGAGCGTTTTACCAAGGCTGCCGCAAACACACACACGCACACACAAACATGCACATGCTGCCAATGGTGTTGATGGGAGGGCCAGGGTTTAGGTGGCTTGTGCTGCCATCTGGTGGCCCTGTCGGGTCAGTGACATGTAGGACTAGCATGGGTCCCAGTGTAGACTTGGGAAAGCCATGGATCTCCTCTGCCAGCTTCTCTTAGATGAAGTCTAGGTGCTTGGGCCTGTCCCTACTGTAACTCTCACCACCTCAGGTGAAACTTTCCAGGCCACCCACAGACTGCTGAAGCATGTGAAAGATAGACCACAAACTGCAGGGACTGGAGCAGGGTCAGCTGACCAGTCATGGGCCCCATCCAGCCTGTCCAGTTTTCTAAAGCTCACGAGCATTGCACTTTTTAGTAGGAAGGGGGGTAGATTTCAGAACAGAAAGTGTTCAAATGTCAGTGTCCACGGTATAATTTCAGTTGGCACCCAGCCGTGTCGCGCTCTCTCGTGGCGGACGCGACAGACACCAGTCGGTGTACCCCCTCTCCAAGTTCCCTGTCTCCTGCTGGTCAATTAGGATTTCTTAGGGCCCTACACAGCCGTACCATTCACAGCACAGAGATCAAATGACCTTCGAGGCCTAAAATACTCCCTGGCCTTTTTAGAAATGATCTCAAAGCCCTCGTGTAGCTGCACATGGCCCTGCCTGAGATTCGTGTCCTTTAAACCTACAGTTTCCCTCCCGAGGCCATCAGTGTGTGTCTACAAGTTCTTGTGTGTGTGTGTGCATGCGTGCATGTGTCTGTGTTTATATGTTGAGACCGTTTCACTAGGTGCCCTGGCCACTGCCTTTGCTTCTAGAATGCTGGGATTAATGGTGTCTGTCACCATGCCTGTGTGTGTGAATGTGCGTCTTCATACAGATATGCACCTCCGAGCGCGGTTGCCTGTGGAAGCCAGAAAAGGATGTTGGATGCCCTGGAGCTGGAGTTAAGAGGTAGCTGTGAGCCCCCAACGCGGGTGCTAGGAGCCAAACTCTGGTCCTTTGCAAAAGCAGCAAGCAGTTGTAACCCTGAGCCATCTCTCCAGTCCCTGAAACGCCATCATTTTGACAAGACCAGTATATGAGTGAAAAGGCTTGCCTGCCCCTCCCTCCATATCGGAACAAGATATGAACAAACAGTGCTTCCGTCTTCTCACATATGTAACATTTGCAAGAATATTATTTACAGTTATCAGAAAGTTCCGTTTTTTCTCCTTTTAAAAAATATTTTGTTTTTATTTTCTGTGGCAGTATTGCCTGCACGTCTGGAAGTGTGCCACGTGCATGCACTGCCCACTGAAGCCAAAAAGGGCATCAGATCCCTGAAACTGGAGTTACTGATGCTTGTCAGCCACCATGTGGGTGCTGGGAACAGAACCCAGGTCCTCTTCAGGAGAAGCCAGCGCTCTAACCTCTGAGCATCTCTCCAGCCCCTATTTCTTATAGCTGTATATTTCAACTCATGGACAGAACAACCTTGGTTTTGTTTTTCTAAGACAGGGTTTCACTATGTAGCCCCAGCCGGCCTGGAACTCACTATGTAAACCATCCCAGGCTGGCCTCAGTCTCACAGCCACCTGCCTGCCTCTGCCTCCTGAGTGTAGGATCAAAGGCATGTGCCTCCACCCCTGGCTAACTTTGTCTTTGAGACCAGCCTCTCTCTGAAGTCTAGGCTGGCTCTGAATTCACAGCATTCCTTTCTTGTCTGCCACCGTACTGTAGTCTGCCTTCATCTTTTATTGTGTGTAGTGTGTATGTGTTCCTATGTGTGTGCATACCTTTGTGCGTGCATTCATGTGTTGGGGCCAGAGGTCAATGTCACATGTCTTCCTCTCCGCCTTATTTTTTGGCAGGGTCTCTCATTGAACATGGAGCTCACTGATTCCACTAGACTGGCTGACTGGTGAGCTCCAGGGATACTCCAGACTCTTGCCTTCCCAGCCCTGAGGTTACAGACAGGATGCTGGCTGCCTTGGTTAGCTTCAGCTGTCAACTTGCCACACCTAGGGAGAAGAAACCACAGCCAGGGATTTCCTTTATCACAATGGCCTGTGGCCACATCTGTGAGGCATTTTCTTGATTGTTGAATGATGTGGGAAGGCCCGGACGGCCCAGCCCACTGTGAGTGGTGCCACCCCTGGGCAGGTGGTTCTGGGTTGTATAAGAAAGCACACTAAGGCATGGGCTAGAGAATAGTCAGCAGCGTTCCTCCGTGGTCACCACTTCAGTTCCTGCCTCCGGGTTCCTGCCTGACGTCCCTCAAAGATGGGCTGTCACTTGAAGGTAAGAGTAGATAACCCCTTCCTCCCCTGCGGTAGTTTTGGCCAGGCTTTGGCCAATGTTTTATCACAAGAAGCTAACTAGAACACTGCTGTAAACATGGGTGCCAGGGAGCCGAACTCAGGTCCTTGTGCTTACACGGCAAGCTCTCTACAGACTGAGCTGCCCGGCCCCCTTCATCCATGAGCCCATTTGTCGCAGGATGACGTTATCTTCAGGCTCAGACACTACAGACCTCAGTCCCACACACACAGGACCTTGACTTTGCTTTTGAGGGCCAGTGGGACATGTAGGTTCAGTTCCTGAGAAAGGAATGGCCAGTCAAGGGGTTCTGTGCTTTCCAGTCTGATTGCTTTCTGCCAGTCTTCCAGGCAATGCCCGTCTGCTTTCCCGGCTGTTTTCCCCACACCTGTGCCACCTGGGTGCCATCTAGCGTTCAGCTCTCTGCCCATCTTATAAGTTCTTGAATTTGCATTTCTCCTGTGTTTCACCGAGTCTGAGATGTCACGGGTCCTAACAGGCGTCCTGATTTCCAAGCTATCCCAGTGTAATGTGCATTTTGGCTGTGTGGTATGAGAGAGCCTCTCTCTATCCTGTCTGTTCTGTCCTTTTCCAGTTTTCCTGGAAGACAGGGCATCAGGATGAAGGTTAATCTTTTGTGGGGTGGGGGGATGGCAGCAGGAGTTGAGAGAGGGTCTCACTTTATAGCTCTGTGGCTCAGGATGGCCTCCCAATTCACTGTTGGGGTTCCCAGTGTGAGCAACCACGCAGGGTGGTAACTAGCCTTGTTTGTCAACTTGATAGGGTCTGAGAAGCACTGGGAGATGAGCCTTGTCTGAGGGTGTCTCTCTAAAGTGGAAGCCGAGGAGCTGCAGCCTGGTAGAGTAAAAGCAGGAGAGGAGAGAGGCTAGAGACCAGGACTAAGCATTGAGGGCTTGTTGGGTGTGGTGGCCTGTGCCTGTAATCTCAGCTCTCAGAGGGCTGAGGCAAACTGCTCTGGGTTCAAGACTAACCTGAGCTACATAAGCAAGATTCTAAAACATAAACAAAAAAGAACCTGGGGTTCGAGTCCCAGCTCTGCTGTGTACACGCTGTGACTTTGGACAAGACACTTAATCTCTGTGTCTCAGTTGCTTCATCCGTAAAAGGGGGTGATAACTGAGCCAGCTAGATAAGTTGCACACCAGGCAAATGCTCTACCACTGAGCCACAGCCACACCTCTAGACCCCGAAACGCGATTCCCTGTCCTCCAGCCACAAAGATAACATATTCAAAATGCAGACACTGCACAATATGCTGTCCAGGAAGAAGGGGCTAGGGGTACGGCCCAGCACAGAACCAGTAAATACGTAACCAGGAGACAGGCCAGAGGCTTATCACCGGGGGATTCCATGACCTTCTCCTCAGGCTCCCACACCCCAGTGAGGCTGTACAATTTAGCCATAACACCGTATATTAAAATGTCTTCCTGACATGCTCAGATATCTCCCAGGGGGATGTGAGTCCATTAAGAACATGTCACATAGCCTGTAAGCCACAGATCTCTTGCAGGATTGTATTGTCTTGTGTGAGTCTGTGACCTTCCTGTGAAAAGCTCATCAGCTCCCCTTTCTGGGGTTTGTATCACTGAATCCTTTTCCTTGACTATAATGTGGAAACATACACAAAGGCTGTAAATATTATACAGTTTTGGTTTTGTATTTTGGATATACTGTTTAAATGATACATCTGGGAACATCTAAAATCTCTGTGCTTTCCATCTCACTAGAAAAGAATTTACTTTTTCTTTTTAAAACACTGTTTTTATTTTATGCCTACGGGTGTGTTGCTTGCATGTATGTTTGGTGCACCTGTCATGCAATGCCTGTGGAGGTAGGATTCCCCTGGAACTGGAGTTAGGACAGTTGTTAGCCACCATGTGGGTGCTAGGAATCAAACCCAGGTCTTATGCAAGAGCAGCCAATGCTCTTAACCACTGAGCCATCTTTCCTGCCCTGTTTTCCTTTTAAAATAAGATTTATGGGGCTGGAGAGATGGCTCAGTGGTTAAGAATGCTTGCTGTTCTCCCAATGAACCAGAGTTGGAGTCCCAGCACCCACATGGTAGCTAACAACCATCCATAACTCCAGTTCCAAAGGATCTAATGTCCTCTTCTGGCCTCCTTTGGCTTTGCAGGACATGCATGCACTTACATACATGCAGGCAACACACTTATAATAAAAATAACATATGAAGTATTTTTTAAAATGTATTTTTGTGTGTGTTTTGTATGTGCTGGTTCTGAGGAGGCTAGAAGTGGGTGTCAGATTCCCTAGAACTGGAGTTCCGGGAGGTTGAGTCTCCTGATGGGGGTGCTGGGAAAGAAACTCAGGTCCTCTGGAAGAGCAGCCAGTGTTCTTAACCACAGATCCATTTCTCCAGGCCCCCTTAAAACATATTTTTCAATGGGGTTGGGAATCTTTTTGGCTTTTTTTTTTTTTTTTTTTTTGAGACAGGGTCTCATGTATCCCAGTCTGGGCTCCAAGTCTTTGTAGCCAAACCTGACCTTGAACTTCCGATCTTTCTGCTCCACTCTGCACCTCCATTACTGAGGTTAGAGGTGTGTGCCACCACATCTGTTTATGTAGTACTGCAGCTTCTTTTATGCATGTGGTGGAGGGGGAGGCAGGCCTATGTATAGGAGGCCGATGTGCATATGGAGGCCAGAAGTCGACAGTGGGTGTCCTCCTCAATCCCTCCTCCAACATAAATTATTTTTTGAGACTGGTCTCTCCTTGAATCTGGAATTCAGCTAAACTGGTCCGTAGGCCTTGGGATCTTCCTGTTTCTGCTCCTCACAGCTGGGAGGACAGGTTTGTATGCTAGCTTTTAAATGGGGTGTGGGTGTTATGAAACAACTTCCTTTGGTTTGAAGCATTCCATCCTGTAGGGAGGCTCATTAAGACTGGGCACTAAACAAACTTTGCAAGGCTCAGGAAGTAAACAATTTACAAGTCTCAGGCAGTTCCTGAAACATGGTCACAAGATGTCCTTCCCCAAGGTTATATAAGGTTAGCAAGACTTAGGTTAAAGGGATCTGTAACTAGCTTCTGGAGGGATGGAAGGACCTTGGGAAGGACCCCTGGGAAGGGAACTCATCAATGAGTCACCATCTGGGTTAGGATGATGATTTGCTCATCCTTGTACAAACCCAATAAATTAGCAGATGTTTTTTTAAAAAATCTGATTTTACTCCTTCCTTATGTCACCTCAGTAGGCCCATGTAACTCCCTGTGCCTCAGTTTCCTTATCTGACAGAAGTGGATATTAAGAACTACATTGGCCAGGCTGGGAATGTACTTTGCCAGAGCCATCAAAAATTGAATAACAATACTTACATAGCATAACCCTTTTCTAAATTCACTAGTTTTAGTAACAATTTTAATATTCCTCCCCAATCTGATAGAACAGGAGTCTCTTGTGACAATCAGCTAAATTCATTGGCTCATGCTTAGCATGGGTGAAAGGATAAGACTTCCTACTGGTCGGAAGGGCTGAACATGGCTCAGCATACTACAATTCCCAGCAGGCGCTGGGACAGTGCTGGACTACAATACCCAACATGCATAGGGGTGCAAATTAACCTCTTCTTCCTGCCTTCTGTTCTGTGCAAAGGAATTTGCATGATCGCTTTTGCTAGCAAGATACTCCCTAGGGGCACCCTAGGAGCTATGCTAGCTGGCTGAATCTGTTTTGTTGAGACAGCTTCAACTGGGTGGCCTGAAAACTCTATGTAGACCACCTTAGCCTGGAGATCTGACTCTGCCTCCTGAGTGCTGGGATTTAAGTCTTGTGCCACCATCTCTGGCCTTTCGTGGGGTGATTTTGTTGGAGTGTGTGGGGGGGAGAGCCCTCACGATGTATCCCAGGTTGGCCTTAACTCTCCATATCCTGGTCTCAGCCTCCCTGGTGCTGGGATTATAGGCATGTACCTCGCCCAGCTGTCTTTACAAACCTCTTACCAGAATGGACCAGGTGAACGATGAAGACTCAAACCTTCTAAAGTGAGTCTACCTCAAAGGCCCAAATGCTTCCCTTGTTCGCAATACTTTGCAGTGGCCCTAAGTCCAGAGCAGACACTGCCTGTGCTTCCAAAGACTGGATTGTGTCAGGAGATTCTCGGAATAAAGCCAAGTTGTATCTGGAAAGGGGGAAAAGCTTGTCCTCTAGGGCCATTATAGCTCAAAAGTTCTCTTTGGAGAAATCAGGGAAGGCTTCCCTCAGGGGGCAATGCTGGACCTGACACCTCAACAACAGCCTCCTTATATGTGAGACCATAGCTACCTCATGGGCCCTATACCAGGGCCAGCCCCGGGATTGGGGCCTTGACAGTAGGGTTGTCATCCATCTCAGTCAGCCATGGAGACCTGGGTTCCTTTGGTGTGTTGGAAAGATTGTAATGGGCCCCCTTCAGTCTGATGCATGTCCTTGCTACATGGTAATTCTACGAGGTTATTGTGTGTTTTGTCTAGAGGGAAGGGAGTGGAGAAATGCTTAGTGAGCACAGTTGTCATAAAAGATGAGTGGAATGCTCTGGGTGAGGGCTTCCAGCTTCCTTGTTCCTCTGCCAAGAGCTTAGCAATTTGACTTGACCTTTCTTGGCCTCAGTTTCCACATCTACATAATGGCTTTATGACAAAGGAGTACGTGCTGGATTTGCCCTGTTTGTAGATGCTAGGTCTCCAGGACCTTTTCACATGCTGTTCCCTGTAACCACCTTTGATCATCAAGTCTGTGTTGAAATGTGGCCACCTTAGGAGGCCTGATTGCTTCCTCCTGCCTATGCACTGGTTTGTTCTCTATCCTGTCATAGGTGAAGTGTCTACGTTTGTTACTTGTTCTCTAATGAGGATGGGAGTCCCTAAGAATAGCTTTGCTTCTTCGAGTTTGTTGCCATCTCCTGCACCTGGCACAGGGCCTGCCACGTAGTATTTGGGCAGGTTGAAGGCTTAGTAGATGCAGGGAGGACTGGGGATATGGCTCAGTTAGTACATCTGTACATGTACAAGGCCTAGGTGCCTGCCCCAGCACCTCTAAAACGGGGTGTAGTAACGTAGGCCTGTAGTCCAGTGGAGACTGAGAATCAGACGTTCAAGGTCTTCCTTAGGAGTTGAGGCTAGAGTGAGCTACATAAAGACCCTGGCTCAAACAGACAAAACTAAAGGAATGGTAGAGTTGGAGAGAAGGGCTTAATGGTTAACAGCTTGTATTGCTCTTCCGGAGGACCAGAATTTGATTCCCAGCTCCCCGACGGGGCAGCTGACAACTGCCTCCAGCTCCATGGAGGCCAACACCTTTACCTCCAGAACACAGGCATTCATAGGTACATACCCACGCCCAGGCTTACGCATACACATACTTTTAAAAAATGAGTGTCTACGTGCCTCAGGTAGGTCCTCAAGCCCTCTGCCTGACTGCCCCGAGCCTCAACCTCCGCAGCAGCAATGCCGCGGACAAGACCATCTGGCCTGGGTTCAAATTCTGACTCAGCTACTTAACAGCTGAGCTGGGCTAAATCGCTCCTTCTCACTCGGCTTCATTTTCACTTTAATCCCGAGCTGGTGGGGACGCGGCAGGCTCCGCAGCCCGTTCTCCCCGTGCTGTCCGGGCCGCGCCCTCCCGGGCCGGGCACCTGCACACCTCCCGCGCGGCTCTGCCGGGGGCTCGCGCGCACGCCCGTCCGCTCGGAAACTCCGCGGCGGGAGTGGGCGCCAGCAGCGCCGCCTGCGCCTGCGCGCGCGCCTGCGCACGAGCGCCCGGGGAACCGCAAGGGGGGGGTGAAGAGGGGCCGGCCTTCGAGCGACAGCGACACAAGATGGCAGCCACCACAGGCTCGGGTGAGCGGGGGCGCCGGGCGTGCGGGAGGCCGGGCGGGGGGCCGAGGCTCTGCGGGGGCCGCGGCGGCGGGCCCGGGGCTCCGCGCGGGCCCTGCGGCCCCGCCGGGTGGCGTGGCCGGTCCTGGGAGGAGCAGGCGGCGGCCGGAAGCCCGGGCGGGGGCCGCGGGGCCGTGGGCGGTGCGGCCGCGCCAGGCCGGAGGCTCCGCGGGCGCCGCCGGGAGGAAGGCCGGGCTGCGGGGACCCCGAGGCGGGACACGGCGTCTAGCGGGCCGCCGCAGGCCAGGCCGGCCCGGGCCCGGCGCCGGTTCGGGGATGGGTCGGCTGAGGAGGCGTTGATCCGGGAGGTGCTGGGTGGCCCTTCCGGGCGAGGGGCGGGGAGATGGGGCGTCTACACAGCTTGAGCCGAGGGACCCCAACAGGACCAGACCCGGACTGCGGAGTCGGGTGGGTCTTTCTGGGTAGATTTCGGAAGGTGAGCTGGGAATGCGGTGTTGGGTGGGGGCGGACAGGTGAACCGGGGGACCGGGGCGAGGGGCGGGGGCTGGGGGACGGTCCCTGCGGTAGGGAGGGTAAGATGGGGTGCAGTTCCACCGAGGTTTCTTTTGAAAAAGAGCAACCTCCGCTTCCTGCCTCGGGCGGATGGAGGAAGTGCCTGCGTGATGGAGGCCGTCACTCCCTTCCACTCCCACGGATAACTGGGAAAGATGTGGGTTCAGCTCAGACACTCATTTTCTGGATAAGAATACTTGGGTAACTAGGGAAAGACTGGCAAAAGTGGGAAGGTGGGTAGTAGAGGGACTCTGCCGGGTCTTAGTGTGCTAAGGGAAGCTTACTGTATCACGTAGAACACCGGAGAGTGAATTCCAAAGGGGCTGCTTCAGGACAGACACCGCGAACTTCGGCATCGGATTCTAGCGGTCTAGCAGAGCTGGGGTGGGTATTGGGGGATCCCCTGGGCATTGGAGAGGCAGGATTTAGGAGAGATTGAGTATACCCTTTTGATAAGCCACACCCTCAGGTGTCTGGCAGTGGACCTAGCCAAGGGTGATGGGTACCACCAGCCTGGGTAATGAAGTCCTAGTGCAATTAGACCACAAAAAGCAAACGTGTTAGGAGTGAATTGGTGGTCAAAGTGGAAAGGGTTGGGGTAGTCACCATTTCAGAGTGGGCTGCTCCTGTGGAATTTCAAGGAGCCTTTCTTACGTTTTTCAGACTGGCAGCTAAAAGGATAGGAAGCAGAGGTTCTGCCTGCAGTGGCCCCCACAGACTCTGCCTGGGGGCTTCTGGAGAAGTCTGGACCTCCATTCCAGCGTGATCAGTGCTAAGTCAGTCATTCACTAACTGCCATGGGCACTTCCCAAAGACCTAGGCTAAGTCAGGCTGGACTGCCTGCTGAGGGAGCCTTTTCCAGCACAGTGTCCAAGACAGTCAGTATTGGGGTGGCACTGCCCCTGGGCTCTGCTAGAAGGTGTTTGTGATGGTCCCACAATCCAGCTTGATAACTCTTTCTAACTTCTTGAGGCCCTAACAGTCACAGAGTCCTTCAGAAGTGCTGTGGTGGGCAGATCACACATTAGCAGCCCCATCTGCCTAGATCCAAGAGCACTTGAGGGACTGGGGTGTGACTCAGTGGGAGAGTGTCTAGCATGTTGGAGGCACTGCTTCGATCCCTAGCACCACAGCAGTAAGCAGGAACACTTGCCATCTTTAGGGTACCTACCATAGGACAGACTTTGAGTACCTTACAGTAGACTTCCCCACAACTTTTCTCTATTCCAGATTATATCTCAGGGAGCCTGTTGGGTCCCATTGTGAATAGTAAACAAGATAAACCTACTGTCTGTCCTTGAGTTTCATTCAAACCAGATAGAAGGCCATTAAGGGTGTAAATAAGGTGACCTCAGAAAGCAGGAAGTGCTGGGAAGGAAACTGCATGATGGGTTAATCATGCCTGAGAGGTCAGGAAGGCTTCTCTTAGGGCAGCATTTAAAGTGAGACCAAGATGAAAAGGATCCCATCCTGTAGCTTGTCCTGGTAGGAGTGGAGGACTACTGTGAGTGCAGACGGCCCTGTGCCAGGCAGCTTGTCATGCTGAAGGCCAGCGTAAAAGGCCACAGGGCAGTGAGGTGCTCAAGGGGGTTCAAGGCATCTGAGTTCATTCTATGACCTGCATGGTGGAAGGAAAGAACTGACTTCCACAAGTAGCCATCTGACCTCCAGATATGCAGTAAATAAATGAAATAGTCATCTGACCCCCAAATACGCAGTAAATAAATGAAATAGTCATCTGACTGTCAAATACTCAGTAAGTAAATGAAATAGTCATCTGACCTCCAAATGCGCAGTAAATAAATGAACTTATTTTAAAAATTCAGTGCATTCAGACATGGTAGTGCACACCTTTAATCTCAGCACTTGGGAGGCAGAGGCCAGTGAGTTCCAAGCAGCCAGTTTGGGCTGCTGGGTAGATCCTGCCTTAAAAAGACCAAAGGGAAAAAAAAGTACATACGGGACACTTGTCAGGTACAAGGGGAAGCCATCAATCAATCAATCAATCAAACTGTGCCATGAAGAGAAGGTTTCGACAAAGTCTGATCTGTGCCCCAGGACAGCAAGAGGGGACAAGTGCGGAGAGTGAATGAAGGACCTTAGGTTAAACTACAGTGATGGGCAGGCCTTTACCTCCCCTGTGTCCTTCAGGTGTGCTCAGGCCTGGTCCACCCGCCCATACACTGAGTCTTTTCATTAATCTGCACCCTGGTTCCCTGGAAACCACTGTGGAGCTTGGAGTTCTGTAAGACTGAACTTGGGTTTTGTGGTCACTGCGCTAGCTCCAGGCTCTGGCACCTTCCCCCTTCTCTCGCTGCTGGGTGATTTCGACACAGGTCTCAGGAGCTGGGAGCCCTCCACAGACTTCCTGTCACCGTGTCCAGGACTGCAGGATGTCAGACAGTTAACCAGACACCGGGTGCCAGAGGGACAAGCCCTGGCAGGGTGCCACTGTAAGTTTGCATGCAGGGGTGTGGCCCCATGTGTACCTCCAGCTTCTGGAATTTCACTATCTGGGCAGTAGTGATTTCTGTCTTCCCTTCCATTCAAGGATGTTCCCCAGACAGCTGGAGATGGGAGATAAGAACCCAGACTCCCGAATAGGTCCCTGAGTTTCTATTCCATAGGCCTACCTTCAGGACAGCTGTTTCTGGTATGCTCTGCCAATGATGCAACAGCCTGTGCCAGCAATTGGGGCTGGCTGCTGGGCAGGGCAAGCTGGGTGTCTGTCTTTTGCTATTATTTTGTTGTTGTTTTGAAACATGTTCTTATATAGCCCAGACTGACCTCAAACCCACTGTGTAGCAGAGGATGACTTTGAACCCCTTATCCTCTTTCCTCTGTCCCTCCAAGTGCCTTGGTTCTGTCTCCAGCATCAAAAGAACAGGAGTGTGTCACCATACCCTCCCGGCAGCTACTGTGGTGTCAAAAATTGCCAAGTTGGAGGCTAGGAAGAATGCTGAGCAGTTAAGTGGGTTAAGAGCTTGTGGTTCTTCAGAGGACCAGAATACAGTCCCCATCATCTACATTGGGTGGCTCAAAACATCCTGGAATTTCAGCTGCTAGGGATTCAGTTCCTTCTCTTGGCTTCCACGAGTCCTGCAGCACACATGGCATACACATACAGACACAGAAATTAAAAATAATCATAAAAAACAGGCTTTGCACACACCTTTAATCTCAGCACTGGGAAGGCAGAGACAGGTAGAACTCTTAAAAGTTTGAGGCCAGCCTGGTCTATGTAACAAGTTCCAGGCCAGCTCTGTCTTAGAAAAAAAAGCAAATGGGGAGGCTGGAGAGATGCTCTGCGTCAAGAGCATTGGCTGCCCTTGCAGAGGACTGGGGTTCAGTCTCCAGCACCCACATGGCAGCTAATAGCTATCTGTAATTCCAGTTCCAGGGTATCCAACACTGTCTTCTGGCCTCCATGGGCACTATAGGACATGGGTGCACTTAACATACATGTAAAACACTGATAGACATCAAATAAAAACATTTTTAAAGCAAATAAAGTTTAAAAATAAATATAAATCTTTGAAAGAAGAATTGCAAGTGAATTTTGGTGGTGATTTTGCTCCTTCACATTGACGTAGGGGCTGGAGAAGTAACTCAGTAGTAAAGCGTTGCCTGGCACAGCCCTTGGTTCCGTACCCAGCATCAAAAGCAACAACTGAGAAGCTGGGTTCCATTCCCCTGCCTGCCTCACTGCTCCTCCTGTGTCTCTCACACTCTTATCCAGAGTTACAGAAGTTTGCTGGCAGTGGGATACAGGCTGAATCCTGATGGCACACACCGTGTTGGGAGAGGCAGATGTCTTCAGTGACATTCACATCGCAGCTAGTGCTTCGGCCCCCAAGCATTCTGCCTCACCTCTTGGTTATCCATCCAGCTCCCCACACCCCGGGGAGCTAGCAGACAACAGAGGGACAAGCCACCCATCGAGGTCAGACTGGAGTTGGGGCAGCTTGACCTGCTATTATCCCCTGGCCCCCCAGCAGCTCTGCTGCCCCAGGAAAGAAGTGGACAAGGCATGGTGCTAGTCTTGCAGCATTTAATCATGGTGAGACAGGCTCTGGTGAGAAGTGCCTGTACATTTCAGCAGCCCTGTCCATAGCTCCCCTGGCCACTGCTTACCCCTCCGTGTGACATGTCACCCATCCAACCAAGGCCAAGTCTTACTGTGTAACCCATGCTGTTCTCAGATTCACAGCGATCCTGCTGCCTCAGCCTCCCGAGGGGGCTGGGATTAGAGGTGTGCCCTGCCATGCAGGAGGTCTGTTTTGAGGGCATTCTGTCTATCTTAACTCTGAGTAACTCGTCGTCGTGCATGACACCTCCAAAGTCCTCTTATCCTCCGTGGGAAAATCCTCAGGCTGCTGTTTCCTTGTGCTTTGATCTGGGGTGGTTTTGAGACTGGGTCTCATTGTGTAGCCTAGCTGCTCTCTCGCATACTCGAAGCCATTCTTTCTTAGACCTCCTGAGTGCTGGGATTACAGTGGGCACCATCATGACTTGAACTTGGAGGTGGAGAGCTTGAGCACTTCCTCAGAACCTGTTGGGAAGATGAGGAGACTGAGACGAGAGGGGGTGTGGCTGGCCCGAGGCTCAGTGCAGGGACTGGACAGTCTGGCTGGGCAGGGAAGGAGCCGGAGCTTTTGGTCCTGCTCTGCAGACCACCCACTGCCTATTGTCCACGCTCAGCCCTCGCAGTGCAGCAGGTGTGCGCCTAGGTCCTCTTCCTCCTGGCCATTGTCAGCCCAGAACCACCTTGCTCTTGCCTGGAAGATGGAGAAGCTTCTTGTGTTGTCTTCCCTTTTTGGAATGTTCTCTGAGATTTTCAGAAAGTGTCCTTCTCTTTCAGGAAGCCTTCCCTGCCACCCTGAAGAAAGTTAAGTGCCCACAGACTGGGTAGCTCAGTGGCTTCGGTGCCCTGCTTTCTGGGTTGACTCCTCATAGTGCCCAGCCTTAGGTGCTGGCTTCTTGTTCGCGGAGCCTATCCACAGGTGGGATTCTGTCTGCTCTGCCCCTGCTTCCCAGCTCAGTCTTTGAAGGGTGTAGCGGGTCTCGGTGAATACTGGGCTGGTGTAGTGAATCCATCCAGGATTCATTTTGATGGAACCGGATACCTAAATTGGGCTTGCAGGACGAACAGTGTGTGTGACAGGGCCATGCACAGTAGGCACTCTGACAGTGACTCTTTCCCTGAAGGAAGCCTGTTTGTCAGGGGAATGTTACCAGAACACAGTATCCCCTTCCTGCCTGCTCACTTCCCACATCTCCTCCTTGACCCCCACCACATCAGAGAATCTGACGGAAGGTCTGAGCCCACCAGTGGAGATGCTCAGTGTCTTCCATCCTTCACCCCGCTCTGAATACCCACAGGTGGACATGGATTCTTCCCCTAGAGCACCTCCACCCAAGACAGTGATTCACAGAGCTGCCATGTTGCTGGAATTCCCAGAGGAGGTCTGGCCTGCAGGTCCGGGGACTATTCTAGAGGAAAGACATCCTGGACTAGCTCACAGCAGCAGCCAGATGGGCTGTCTGTGAGAACAAAATCTCTTTCCTGTGATAGTCCATTTAAACTGGAACTTGGGTCCCACCGGGCCATGCAAAGATGTTTGGGGTTTTTGTTGGTTTTTCTTTGGTGCTTTTGGATTTTGTTTTTGTTTTGGTTGTTGCTGTTGTGTTGAGACAGGGTTTGCCTGTAGCCCCAGGTGGTCTGAATCAAGGCCAGGCTGGCCTTGATCTCAGAGATCTGCCTGCCTCTGCCTCCCTAGCACTGGGATTAAAGGTGTGCACTTCCACATCCAGGTTTTTGTGGGGTTTTTTTTCGGTTTTGAGAGACAGGGTCTCACTATTGTCCAGGGTGACCTGAAACCTGAGGCAGTCCTCCAGCCTCAGTCTCCCCAAAGGTAATTTATTTATTGTTGGTTTGGTTTTTGAGGCGGTCCCTCGTAGAGCTTAAGATGACCTGCAGCTCCAGTCGTGTCTCTCCCTCCCAAGTGTTAAGATTACAGGATCAGTCCCTCGCACCGGCTTTTCTCTGGGCTCGAAGACCTGAACTCAGGTTGTGCCTGTGTAGCCAGTGCTTTACCTGCTCACCGGCTCCCTTCCTGCTTTTCATCGTTTGTGTTTGGATGATTTTGGAGACAGGGTCTTGCTGTGAAGCTTAGGCTAGTCTGAAACTCAGTCCTCCTGCCTCATCCTCCAGAGATTGCAGGTGTGTACACACTGACTCTTAAAATCCTTCACCCATAGGTGGTGGTAGTGGTTTTTATGTGTATGAGTGTTTTGCCTGCATGTGTGTAAGTGCACATGTGCAATGTCCTTGGGCCAGAGAAGGGCACCGGATCTCCTAGAACTGGAGTTCAAGATGGTTGTTAGCTATCCTGTGGGTGCTGGGAATCAAACTTGGGTCCCCTGCTGAGCAGCCGTGCTCTTGACCGTTGAACTGACTCTCCAGCCCCCCAAATGCTTAATATGTTGCCTTGCTTCAGATTGCTGGTCTCGGTGTTTTCTTGCAATGCCATGTAAAACTATCAAATATTCTTCCCTTCAACCTGTTTGTCATAGTTTTTCTTGGTAATAGGCTGCAGCTGCTGACTTTGAAGATTTATATTTAGCCAGGAGAACTGCTTGGCTTTTAATACTAACACAGATCCTGGAAAATCCTCTGGAAAGAATTCTGAAGTGATAGGAACAAATATTTTCTTTTAAAAGACTTGGATTACTGTGATATTTTAGTAACATGGTGGAGCTGTCTTAAGGTTTCCTGGTTAACTTTTAGTCCATAGGTTTAATTAGACTTGCTTGCTCATCTTCCCAGTGTTCCCAGCATGCTACTGGCTCCTGTGAAATCTCCAGTTCCTTCTCCTGGTTCTACAGAAAGAACACAGCTCCAGTTTGTAGCTGCTGTTGTCACTCAGTTCTGTGCTTCCAGCTGTACTAGAGTCAGAGTTGGAAATACTCATTGGGACTCTTAAAATGTAGACTCATTTGCCAGGTGTGGTGGCATGCACCTTTAATGGAGCACCCAGAAGTAGAGGCAGGGAGGCCTATACAGTGAGACCCTGTCTCAAAAAAAAAAACAAAACTGATCTTACTGGTCTGATTGGTTAACATGCCATAGAATAAAATAGGCAAGGATATTCCTGAGCTTGGGCTTTCTGGCCATTTTTGCTTCTGCTTTGGCCCATGTGGGCATTCAGTCTTTGGAGTTTTGTTTTGGGGGTGGTTATCATGAGACAGGGTCTCATTCTATAACCCAGGCTCTTAGAAGTCCCTATGTAGACCAACTGATCTTGAACTTGAAGTGTTCTTCCTGCCTCTCCTGCATGCCGGGATTACAGTCCTGAGTCTATCACTCCCAGTTTGTATTTCATCTCTTTTTTTTAATTAGATCTATGCGGGGGGTGACATGTGCCATGACACATGAAGTTTGAGGATGTTTGTGGGAGTTGGTTCTCTCCTTCCACCAGGTAGTTCTAGCGATCAAACTCAGGTCATTAGGTTGGTGGCAAGTCCCTTTATCCACTGAGTCACAGTGCAGGCTCCTGAATTCACAGGAAAAATTTTGTAATTACATGTATATATTTCGTGGGGTGCATGTGCCACAGCATGGGTATAGAGGTCAAGAGGAGAGCTTGGGGGAGTCGGTTCTTCTCCATGGGTGTGGGGGGTGGTGAATTCAGGTTTGGCAGCAAGTCCCTCAAGATACCAAACCCCTCGCTTTTGCTGTATTGGGTGAATCCTGATTTTGAGCTCACAGCTGCATTTGGATGGGATAGACTAACTTGCTCCTGTGTTTGGATCCATGCCACTGAGATACAGAACTAAGGTGCCGTTGGGCTCTGTAGCTGTCAGTGCTCTTTGCTTTGTAGAGTAGGGTATATTAGCCCCCTGCACAATTTCTAAAAAGGTCTGAGCTATTAGTAACACGGTTGTAAATTTTGTGAGCAAAATTCATTTTACAATGTAGAATCCTTTCTTAGGACTGGGCATTTGGCTCAGTGCCGGAGCGTTCACAAAGGTCCTGGGGCAGGGGGATATTTTCTTTTGTGAGGTTTGGTGAGAAACCGGTTTTTCTTCATTTATAAAAAAGAGTAAGTAGCTGCCCATGATGGTGCAGCCTGAAGCTCAGTCCCCAGGACTCCTGTGCGGGTGGGGGTGGGAGCCAAGTCCCCAGCATTGTCCTCCAACCTCCACATCACAGTAAACTTACACAGAAACCTCAGGATCTGTCAGTTACCAGCATCTGCTGTTTGTTTACCCAGGAAGCATTTATTGAGCACCATTGTGTACCAGACAGCAGGCAGGTTGGGGGTGGGCAGGGTGAATGAGTCACAACTCTGGAGAAACCAAGTCCAAAATGAGGTAAGAGAAGGGACGGGAAAGAAGGTCAGGGTTTGGGGAACAGCCTCAGGCCTCTGCAGTGGGGATTGACAGTCCATTCCATTCAGGTGTGGTGCAGTTTTTCTTGGGCTTTAAGATCCACACTAAGGGCTGGAGCGATGGCTCAGCAGTTACAAGCTCTTACAGAGGTCCAGGGTCCAGTTCCCAGCACCCACCTGGCAGCTAACAACGTGACACCCTCTTCTGACTTAATAACAAATACATAAAAATATAAAAAATAAAATGAAATCCACACTAAGCCTTCTGATAGTATTTATAATACTAGGTTTCCAAGCTGAGCATAGTGAGCACACCTGTAATTCTAGCACTTGGAAATAGAGGCAGGAGGGTCAAGGTCATCCTTAGTTATATAGTTGGTTTAAGACTAGGCTGGGCTACATGAGACCCTGTCTTTAAAAAGAGAAAAAGAAAACGCTCCCTTTTAATGGTTCTGTGAATGTTTCTTGGTTGTATTTTCAGTAGTCATAGTTAGGGTTTTGTTCATTCTGAAGCTGTGTCCCACATCAGCACCCACCCAGCCATCATTCAGCAGTGTCTGCAGAGAAGGCAGTGGACAGAGTGGGTGGGCGTGTTCAGATGGGAGTGGAGATGAATGTGTTTGAAGTGTTGGTGGACTTGTGTGGAGAGTTGCTAAGCAAGAGGCAGGGGGGCGGGTAGTGCAGGCTGGGAAGGAGAGAACTGGTCAACCTCTTGAGTCCTTGGGGAGTCCTGGGCCCGACCATAGCAAGCACAAGGGTTCAGGAAGGAGGATGTGTGTGGGGGCAGCAGGGAGGAGCTGGAACGGGATGGTGGGAAAGGGAGGGGTTGGAGAGAGCAGCAGCCTGGGACAGGGCTGGGTCCTGACCCTGATACTGGTGCAGGGTGCACTGATGCCTGTGAGGGACAGGGCAGCCCAGACTCCTTCCGACCCTCTTAAGGTGTTAGGCTGAGGGACAAAGCTGGAGAGGGTGTGGTCAGGTTAGGGGCTGCTCTGGTCTGCTCTCAAGTGGATAGATTATCGAGATGAGGGAGGTAACCCTGTGCCTGCTGTCCTGGATGAGGGGAAGCTCCCAGCTTGCTGCTGTGTGGCAAGAGCCAGGAGCAGTGGGGAGTAAGCAGCTGGAGTCCAGCTCCATAGGAGAGGGCTGACCTAGCACAGGTGGAGCTGTGGGGTCAGAACCCGATCCCGGCTCTGTGCTCCTAATCCTCTGCAGGAAGGGAGGATGATCTCTGAGTCTGCTGGTTCTCACCCGTGGGTAGCGTGGGCTGTGCTCTGCCTGCCCTTTAAAGAGGAGCTGGCCGTCCACCTTCGTCGTCATCTGCAGCTGAGGTGGCCGGAACAGCATAGCATGTGACTGCATCTTGGTGGTGGTGGACTCGAGTGTGAAGTGTGTGGCATCCGTCTGCCCTAATCGGGTGCACTCTATTCATCTCTTCTCTTCACTCTTTTTTTTTTGGTGGTGGGCTCCTTTTGTAGCCTGGGCATGAGCCATCAAATTTGCCTTTTCTTTTGTGGAGGCTGGAACCCAGGGCCTCATGTGCTACATGAGCACTGTTGGCTGAGCTTTGTCCTCAGTCTGCTTTTCCACATTTTTAGTTTCTTTGCTTTGTTTTTCGTTTTTATTTTATGTGTATGAGTGTGTTGTGTACATGTATGTAATTACACCCATGTCGTGCAATGCCTGAGGAGGTCAGAAGAGGGCGTCCATTCCCTTGGTACTGGGGTTACAGACAGTCGTTAGCCTCCATGTGGGTGCTGGGAACCGAACTCAGGTCTGCAGGAGCAGTCAGTGCTCTTAATCACTGAGCTCTCTCTCCAGCGCCCCCCTACATTTTTACTTTTTAAGTTTTGAGACCAATAGGATGTGGTGACAACACCCTTTTCTTTAATCCCTGCACTCTGGAGGTGGAGGCAGACAGACCTCTGTGAATTTGAGGCCAGCCTAGTCTATATAACAAGATCCAGACCAGCCAGGACTACAAAGTTGAGACCCTGTCACAAAAAAATGCAAAATAATTTTGTTTGGTTGTTGCAGGCTTACTAAGTGGTCCAGGCAGTCCTTGAATTTGTGATCCTTCAGCCTCCCCCTCCAGAGTACCTGGGATTTCAGGCCTGTGTTACTATGCTCAGCTTTGTTTTCAACAAATGTTTGTCTGAGGCCTATCAGATCATTGGTGTGGGAGTGGAGTCACTTTGAAAACCAGGAGTGAGCCCGTAGTGATTGGTACACATTAGTGCGGGCTCTCCGGTATAGCTGGAAATGACCTTGAACTGCTGGTCCTGCCTCAGCTTCCTGAGTATTGGGAAGACTAGTGCGCAAAGCCTCATCTAGCTGTGTAGGAACTTTGAATAGCAGGCGAAAGGTCCAGCACTGCAGCCGTAAGTAGTAGGTGAGAGATCACCGTGTCTTAAGTACAGTGATAAGCAAAGATGTTCTGTAAAGCACCACAAAGACAAATGAACCACACTGTCTGTCTTGCCTGGACTTTTCCAACTCTTAAGATTTCTGGTAGCTCTTATCAAAGTTCCCAAAACCTTTTTTAAATCAAGTTTTTAGTGTAGGTAAAGTTTATTATTTAGAGAAAATGAATTGAATGACAACACTCAAACCAGGTCTAGTGGCATATGGCCCCATAGTGAATTTAAGGTCAGCCTGGGGTACACAAGACTGTGTCTTAAAACAAACGAAAGACTTGCCTGGGCAATTTAGACCCTATTTCAAAACATCAACAACAGACTACCAGGGGCTGGTGAGATGACTCGGTTGGACAAGGCACTTGCCACTAAGCATGAGGACCTGAGTTCCTTCTCTACAGTCCACATGCTGGAAGGAGAACTGACTCTTGAAGTTGTCCTCTGACCTCCATGTGTACATCACAGCATGTGTACAGCACACACAATAAATAAATGTAAGTTTTAAAAATACAACTTTAGCGACTGGAGAGATGGCTCAAGCAGTTAGGAGCACTGGCTGTTCTTGTAGAGGATGTGGGTTCAGTCCCCAGCACCCACATGGTGCCTAACAACCATCAGTAACTCCAGTTCCAGGGGATCTGACGCCCTCTTCTTGTCCTCCGTGGGCACTGTACAACACAGGCATACTTACATGCATGCAAGGAAAACACTCATACACATAAAATTAGAAAAAAAAAACCTGAATTCACTGATTTAAAACTAACAACAATTTGTTTATGATATTTGGATGTTCAGACTTCCTGATCAGACCTCAGTGGTAGGTAAGAAAACAACATTTGAGCCTTAAAATCTTGATTGACATTTTTTAATATTTTGTTTATTACTATTTATGTGTATGAGTGTATTACTTGCATGTCCTAAGGTGCACCCATGTTTTGCAGTGTCTGAGGAGGTCAGAAGAGGGCGTTGGATCTCCAGGAACTGGAGTTATCGATCTGTGTGCTGGGAACTGAACCCAGGTCCTCTGCAAGAGCAGCCAGTGCTCTTAACCACTGAGACATCAATATTTATAAGACAGAAAAATTTTCATAAAGAAATAGTCTAAACCTGACTTTTTTTTTTTTAAGATCTGACCTTTTTCTTCTCTTTTTTGAGACATGGTGTTCCTGTAACCCTGACTAACCTAGAACTTACTGTCTAGACCATGTTGGTCTTGACCTCACAGAGATCTACTTAACCTCTGCTTCCCAAGTCCTGGGATTACAAGTGTGTGTCCCCATGCCAGCCAGGATTTTTTTTTTTAGTTTCTGTGAGTGTTTTGCCTGCATGTGTGTAAGTGCAGCACATGTGTGCAGTGCCCAGGCAGACCAGAGAGAGCATTGGATCCCCTGGAACTGGAGACAGGTGGTTGTTAGCCACCATGTGGGTGCTGGGAACCAAACCTGGGTCCTCTGAAAGAGCAGCCAGTGTTCTTACCCACTGAATTGTCTCTTCAGCCTAGACTTTTATTTTTTAATTAACATCTCTGGTTTTTTTTTTTTGGCGGGGGCAGCGTGAGTGTATGGTAGTCAGAGGACAGCTTATGGGAACCTCCTTCCACTGGATGGGTTCCAGGGATCAAGCTCAGGCTGTCAGACCTGGCAGCAGGCTCCAGTACGTGCTAAGCCATCTCACCAGCCCCTAGTGTGACACAAGAAAGTGTCATACAACTGAAGTCCCAAAGAAGATAAAGGAGCCTAGCATTGGCTGTCTGGGGAAGAGTTCTCTAGACTGGGGAATAGGAAGAACAAAGGCCCTGAGGTGGAACCTTGCCTAGAGTGCAGTTGGCTTAGTGCCTAAGTTTTGTTTTCTCTGTTTTGTTCTGCAGATAATATGGGATCATAGTAACCAGACATCCATGTGTGCACGCACACACACACATCCACCTGCACCCACCCACAGTCACAACTTTGTCAGGCTAAGGCAGGAAGATCCCTTGAGCCCAAGAATTCTAGGTCTAGACAGTAAAACCAGAGGAAGAGAATCACCCACAGTTCCTGTGCCCAGAGATGACCCCTGCTAACCTGGGTCTGCATCCCCCCCGGCCTTGTTGAAGGTAATCCCACTATCTGTGTCAGTCTGTCAGAGCTGCCAGAACAAAACACACAAGAGTAGATGGCTAAACAAGCTTATCTCTCTGTGGAGACTGCAGAGTGCTTTGAGTTTTGTCCCTTCCTTCTGCTGACCCTGGTCTTGTGCTGTGTCCTCAGTGGTCTTCGCTCTATGTGCCCCCACCCCTGGGGTATTTCTGTATCTACCCTAATGTCCTCACAAGGAGAAGTCCACCAGATTGCACTAGGGACCCAGGCAGCTTCATTGTGAGATCCTAGGAAGAACAGGACCCACCCTGTTGGTCTTATGTAGCTTTGCAGAGCTGGGGATCAAACCCAGGGTCTCATGCCTGCTAGGCAAGTGCTGCCCCACAACACTGTCCACTAGTTAAGTTCCTCAGACAGGGTGGTTATGTCACACCTAGTGTGACAAGTGCTCTTTGGGCATTTGCTCCCATTGCTATGGGGTTGGGTTATGTCATTAGCCAGGACAGGAGCAAGGGTATTCACTTGTATCAAAGTCAGATTTGTTGTTGTTAAACCTTTACTAGGTTTAGATTTAGAACTGGGGAGTACCTGAGGTTAGTTCTAGCACTCAAATCAGGTAGCTCACAACCCCCTGTAACTCGAGCTCCAGGATATCTGTCACTGACTTCTGGCATCCATGAGCATTGCACACATACAAACAAACCCATGTACAGACAGATAATGCATACATATAATTGAAAGGAAAAAAAAAAGATTTACGGCTGGCAATACCCCCCAGCCAGTAAAAGGTGCCTCCTGCTAATCGAGTGGGCCTGAGTTTGACTCCTGAGACCCACATGGAGGAAAGACAGAACTGACTCTTGCAAGTTGCCGTCCTATGCACACACAAAACAAGTAAAGTTTAGTAAAAAAAAAAAAATGTAGATTTAACTCCTTTGATGCGGGGATCAGGGGAGGGTGCAACTATGTGAGTGTTGAGTATGCACACATATGTGGATGCCGGAGCAGGAAATTCCACTATCCTGGTTGCCTTAAGACATGGTCTCTCACTCGACCAGAAGCTGGAGACCATCCTCAGTGCTGAGTTACAAGTGTGCTCAGCCGTGTCCTGCTTTTGACGTGAATGCTAGGGAATTGAACTCAGGTCCTCATACTTGCGGAGCAGGTACTCTTAGCCACTGAACCGTCTCTCACCCCTCCCCTTTATATGTAACTCTTTTCTGAACAAATAATTGTGTTGTTTGGATTTTTGCCTGTCATGTCCGGACCTCTTCGTCTCATGTTTGCTCTAGGGGACATGGTCTAGTGCGGTCAATAGTGCAGGTGTTTTCCAAACCAGTGAGTCAGAGAATGCTTTCAGATTTTTGTTGTTTTTTTTTCCAAGGACTGCATGTGCTATTATTTAATGTGTTTTCAGCGAATTGGCTCTTTTCTTAATTATTTTTCATGTGTATGAATGTTTTCCCTTCATGTATGTACCCTGCTCATGCACTGCCCATGGAGGGCAAAAGAGGGCGTCCGCAAGCTGAGAGATGGCTCGGCGGTTAAGAGCACTGGTTGCTCCTGAGAGGACCTGGATTCCATTCCCAGCATCCACATGGTGGCTAATAACTGTCTGTGACTCCAGTTCCAGGACATCCGGTGCCCTCTTCCACCTCCAAGGGCGTTGAATGACATGGGTGCAGCTACCTCCATGCAGGCAATACACTCACACATATAAATTTCTTTCTTTTTTTTTTATTTTAAAAAAGGAAGAGGGCATCAGATCTCCTGGAACTGAAGTGATAGGTAGTCATTAGCCACCACATGGCTAATGGGGAACCAAACCTAGGTCCTCTGCAAGAGGAGCCAGTGTTCTTAACTGCTGAGCATCTCTCCAGCCCCTCAACTGGCTCTTTTGCTTGCATTTATTTTGAAAAGAAACCTTGGTTCTCTGACCAATTTTCTCAATTGCAATGTTTGATCTCTAGAACCAGGATAGTAATGTTATCCTGATTATTTCCCTCTTGTGCAACTCTGTATCATTTAGCCCAGTTGATAAGTTGGAACTGACTCAGTTGGTAAGATACTTGCTTTGCAAGAATGGGACCTGAATTGCAGCCTCAGCAATCAAATATGAAGCCAGGCTTGATGCGTACACTTGGAACATCAGTTCTGTGGAGATTGAGATGGGATCCTTGAGGCTCACTGGCTAGTCAGTCTAGACTAATCAGTGAGTCCTGGCCAGTGAGAGACCATTTCAGAAAACAAGGCAGACAGCACCTGAGGAACACCACGTGAGGTATTACCTCTATCCTACTCACGTGTGCAACCAAACACATTATTTTTTTAATATTTATTTTTGTGTGTGAGTGCAGAGGCCAGAAGAGGGCATCGGATCCTGTAGAGCTGGAGTTATAGGTGGCTATGAGCTGCCTGGTGTGGGTGCTACAACTCAAACCTGGGTCCTCTGTAAGAGCAACCAGTGGTCTTAACCACTAAGCCATCTCTCCAGCCCCACAAACACAATTATTTTTTTAAAAGAAAGCTTACTATTATTGTAAATGGGAAGTTTGGATAATGCTTTTTGCCCTATATAAGTTTTATGATGCTGGAGATGGAGGCTAGGGGCTTGTACATGCAGGGCAAGTACTCTGTCACTGAACTGCCCTTTCGGGACATAAAGAAGTTATTCTGTTGGTGCTGGGGATTGAACCCAAGGCTTCCCAAACTAAGGCAAGTGCTCTGTACCACTTCCCAGCCCAAGAACAACAATAAATGTGTCACTATAAGGTGAAGCCTTAGCCATGCTTTTGAAGTCTGCTGAGCAACTCTGCCTGTCAGACACTCACATCAAAGTCCTGAGCACTGGAATTGGCCTCTCTTTCTCGTATATGTCACAGAAGTTCCGTCAGCTGGGACCTCTGAAGTGCTTGGCACTGTGGACTTCTTACCACCGTGGGCACTCGTCCCATCTCAGCATTTCCCCTGTAGCACTCAGGCCTGTGAGTTGGGAAGGTTCAGGTCACTGCCCCAAGCACCAGTGCCTCCTGTCACTCAGGCACTGTCAGCCTTTCATTCCATCGTGCTGTCTTTCCCCATTCCTCCCCTGGGTTGGCATCCATGCTGTTCCTTGACTCTTAAGAAAGGTCCAACCTTTGGGCCTTGGCCTCAGAGCCTCTCCTTACCTGCATAGTAACACACGTCCCTTTGTCTCCATTTACAGCAGGTGCACCTCCCCAGCCTGTCACACAGTTGACGTGCTTATTCTGTCTACCTTGCGCCCCTTAGGATGGTGATCTCAAGGAAGACAGGCTGTACCTGCCTGTTTCCCATGCTCAGGGAAGGTCCTACAAGGGAGAGGGTAGTCCTGGCCTGGGCCCTCCACTTCAAGGAGCCCAGAATATCCTGGGCAGTCACCTTGGTCCTGCAGGACCCTCTCCCTGCTGTCCTCAGAGTGAATACTGTAGTCTGTTCAGAGGGGACTTGGTATTCAAGGTGTTTTGTGTAGATCCTGAGTTTTGGGGGAGGAGGCCGGGAATAAGTCCTCTGGTATTACCGCAGCGACACCCCCTAGAACCTGGACTCTGCACGACTTGGTTGTGGCTCAAGGTTCAGGTGCTAGATATGAGCCTGGGTAACATTGTATATTGCCTTCATGGCGATTTGCTGGGCTTTGTACACCAAAGAACCGCTGCCCTCTGTAGCGTTGCCACAAGTTGGAGGGAACAGAACAGAAAGGCTTGAAAGTTTCATCCTTGACGTCTGCCCTGATGGCCGTTGAGAGTCTCAGCTGAGAGTATCCCCACAGTCTCCAGTGTGTGAGCTGGCCAGCAGGGAGAAGGAGCCCTGTCTCCCAGGGTGCTGAGACTGCACTTGGCACTGGAGTTCTCTCACCTGGCTCAGACCCCAGGGAGGAATAGTAACACTGGAAATACTGGGTAGCGTGTGGAAGGGTCGGGGTGGGGTGATACCCCTCTGGCTACCAAAGGCTTTGTGTGTGGTACAGGTGTGGCAGCCACTGCTGCAGACACGGCAGCAGGCAGAGCTGCGTGCATGCTGCCTTTGCTGTTCCCAGACAGTGACCGTGGGCTGCCGGCTCTGGGCTGAGAAGTCCCCTGGACTTGCTAGTATCTTGAATTTCTTTCCATTTATTTTAGGAGTAAAAGTCCCTCGAAATTTCCGACTGTTGGAAGAACTGGAAGAAGGCCAGAAAGGAGTAGGAGACGGCACAGTTAGCTGGGGTCTAGAGGACGACGAGGACATGACACTTACGAGATGGACAGGGATGATAATTGGGCCTCCAAGAGTAAGCGTCGTGCTGCGGCCGCAGCTGTCACTGTCTTAATTCACTGCCTCCTTTTAAAGCACTGGTAGCCTTGTCACGGGAAAACTCACAATGGTATCTTTTTCTGAAATATGGCTGTTCTTTTTCTGACCAGTTTCAGTTTAAATATGTGAACCTCCTGATGCAGTTAATCCCTCTCTATGGTAAGCAAATTGTTTAGACCCAATGGTGTGAATTTGTACTGACACAGACAGTGGCTTCTATGGTCGCTGTGCCCTAGGGTTTAGAACAAACTGCGGGTTCGTCGGCAGCAGCAGACTGCAGTGTTCCCAAGGCAGCTCCAGGTTCACGGGTGTCTGTGCCCAGGGTCTTGTCAAAGGCCAGGACCAGGGAGGTAGAAAGTGACCTCTTTGAGAGCTCTGGTTTGTGGGGTCCCAGGGGCCTGTTGATGGGAGCACGGGCTTAGCCTCTGGCAGTGCTGTTCGGTGCGCAGGAGGGTGCTCCTGTGGTACGTTCCAGGTCACAGGTCGGGGAAGCAGACCCAGGAATGAAGTCAGCAGCACAGAGCCAGCAACTCCCAGCCCTGGTCTGTGTGCCCAGGCTACCCTCTCCCCTGCCCTTGGGCCATGCTGACACCCTCCTGTGAAGAAGTTGAGTTTTCATTGCCTACCATTTCAGTGGTAGGATCTTGGAGTGTTGAATAACTACTTAGTGCAAGAGTTTAGGAGCGTAGGGGGCTCAGAATGGGGGACTTCTGCAGATGAGCTGAGCAGTCTGAATGTGGCAGGACCCATCAAGGCTTTGTGCTTAAGAGTGACAGCTTCCTTCCTTCCCAGTGTGCCGCCTGTTGGGTGGGAGGACAGTGGATGTGGCCTGGGCAGGAACCAGCACCTGCCCCTGTCACATTAGCAATCAGATACTCCCAAGTTTGTCCCAGAGGGTCATTGACACTCTTGGAAATGATGGGCTTTGCCCTTTAATGCTGCTTCCTAAGTCATTTTTTAAGCTCTGTGATACTGTGTGTACAGAGTTCCATACCTGTAATCTGGTTTTGCTCATTTGTTAATCCTTTCCCTGAAACCGGATTGTCATATGTCTGTAGATTGCTATAGAATAGCACACTGAGAAAGCTTGCTTTTCTGAGGGCTTCTTCCTGCCTGTCTCCTAAAGGAGATCCTGCTTGAGGATGAGAGCTGTTCTCTTCACTCCCCAAGGCACCTGGGAATAGCTTGGGACCAGGTGGCTGGCTGCTCAGGAGGGTTGAACCAGCTCTCTAATTTACTCACTCAGCTTAAGAGCAGACAGGTATGCTGTAGACCACGAAGGACACCAAATGCACTAGATTCTTAAGACCTGGGCAAAAATCCAAAAAAGAACTGGGCATGCTGGGTGCTCCTCTGTAGTCCCAGGAGTACAGAGGCAGGAGAGTGAGGAAGTCAAAAGGGCCCCTGGCTACACAGGAGTTCCAGACCAGTCCAGGTGCTTGAGAACCTTTCTCCAAGCACAAACAGATCTAAAGCAGTGAGTCTGTAAGTTCTGTTGGAAATGCTCTATTCTTTGTCAGTATTTGGGCCAGGCGAGGTGGAGCATACCTGCAATCCCACCTGTAAACTCGGGAGAGAGAGGAAGGACGATTTCTGCAAGTTCAAGGTAGCCTGGGCTACGTAGCAAGACCTTCTCTTTAACAAGCCAGCAAAGCTGCTTGAATTGCCCTGAACTTCAGTTTATCCCTTTCCAAAGAGCTCAATGAGCAACTTAAGTGCAGAGTGCTTTCTGTGTGTCTCGGTGTGTGTATTTACACACGTAGCTCAGATGTCAGAACCTCAAGCCATGCCTGGTTTGCCACTGAGCCACACCCCACACCTGTCTGTACATTTGTTGTTTGAGATAGGGTCTTGAGCCAGGATGAGAGCTCACACCCTACAATCCCAGCACTTGGAAGGCTGAGGCAGAAGGATCGCTAAGGGTTGGAGGCCAATCTGGGCTACATATCCAGGCCCTATCTCAAAAGGAGGACAGGATCTTCCTTTGTATCCCAGGCTGCCCTTGAACTTTGCATATGTCAGACAAGTGTTTTGCCATCGAGCTACACTCCCACCTTCCATTTGGGAGATTCCTTGTTTGTTCTGTTTTGGGTTTTTTTTTAATTATGTGTATATACGTGTATCTATGTATGGGTGTGTGCTCAACACATGAGTGCAGATACCTGCCAAGGATGGAGGTCTGAGATCTCCCTGAACTGTGCTATAAGAGGCCTATAGGCCTGAGTTTTGGGAACCAAACTTGGGTCCTCTGCAAGAGCAGTACTCTCTTCCCAGCTGAACCATTTCTCAAGCCCTTAGCCCTTGGTTTTTTTGAGATAAAGTGTAATTTTGGTGCCCAGACTGTCCTCAGACTGAGATTCCACTGCTTCTGCCTCTCCGTACGGAGACCACAGGTGTGTCACCACGCAGTTTAGGGCATTCTTAAAGATAAGTTTTGGACCCATTGGTTTTTATTTGTCTTAGCTTTCTCATTGCTGTGACAAAGCACCTGGCAAAAGCACTGTAAGTGAGGAAGGTCTGTGCCCACGGCTGAGAATCCAGTTGGGCGTGGCCTAGAGTCACGGCAGCAAGTCACTGTGCTCATGTGGCATCCACAGCCAGGAAGAAAGAGAGGAACTGCTGTGACGGAGCTTCCTCCTGTGTGCAGCCCCAACCTATGGAGTAGTGCTGTCCAGGCGGGTCTTCCCGCCCTGATTCCTTCATCTAGAACATCCCTGACACATGCCAGAGCTTTGTTTCCACAGTGATTTAAACCGCTTCAGGGGGCTGAAGAGATGGCTGGGTGGTGAAGAGCACTGGCTTCCAGAGGACCCTGGTTCTTTGCCCAGCACCCACATGGGTAATAGTCGTCCATAACTCCAGTTCCAAGGGGTCCAGTGCCTCTCTTCTTGCCTCTGTGGGTTTTTGTGCATATAGTACACTTAAATGCAGGCAAAACGTATAAAAAATTTTTTTTAAATCACAGCAGGGCCAGCAGGGTGACTCGGCAGGTAAAATACTTGCTGCCCAAGCCTGGCAACCTGAGTTCAATCCCCAGAACCCTTGTAAAGGTGGAAGAAGAAGAGAGCCAACTTGACAGATACCTTCTGACCTCCAAGTGTGTCTGTGGCACACAGCCACACAAAACACACAGTAATAATTAAATTGCATCAAGCTGACAGTCAAGATTAACCATCACAGCACCTGTCACTCACATCATATCGTCATCACATAGAAAGAAGCTTTGGACCAGAGGCCAGAAAGATGACTCAGTGGTTAAGAGCACTAGCTCTTGCAGAGGATCTGAGTTCTGTTCCCAGTATCTGTATGGCAAGTAACAATTATCCATAAATCCACTTCTGGGGGATTCAATGCCCTCTTGTGGCCTCTGTGGATTTGGGTGTACTTGGTACACTCACGTGCAGGGAAAACACTCATACACATAAAATAGATAAATTTGGAGTTCTGTTCTCAGCACCCATATGGCACCCTCCCTCGCCTCTGAGGACACTGCATTCTTGATTACAGATAGACACAAACAAAAACATAATTCAAAAGCAGGGAGGCTGGAGAGATTGCTCAGTGGTTAAGAACACTGGCTACTAGCCAGGTTCAATTCCTAGCACATACACAGCGGCTAACAACCATCTCAAAAAAAAAAAAAAAAAGATTAACATGTGTGAAGGCTTTTGTGTGGGTAGACATTTTCCATGTATACCTAGGCCAGAGTCGTTGGAATGAGTATTTTGAGGGGCTGCTAGACTGTTCTCCAGGAGGAGCGTGGTGAATCTCAGTCTGAGCCTGTACTTCTGTTGTTTTGCTTTTTGACACATTGAGTCTCACTCTGTAACCCAGCCATGAGCTACCATACCTGGCATCCCTATAGTTTTAAAGATTCTTAAAGTTAAAAACCAAGTCATGGGGGCTGGAGAGGTGTCACAGTGGTTAAGAGCCCTGGTTGTTCTTGCAGAAGACCTGGGTTTGAATCCCAGCACCCATATGGCGGCTAACAACCATCCACAATTCCAAATCCAGGGGATCCAATGCCTCTTCTGTCCTCTGAGGTTATTGCACGACAGATGTACTAACATACATGCATACACATAAAAAAATAAAAATTCTTTTAAAACCAAGTCATCAAAGCAACTCTACAAAGAGTTGCTCTACACTCTTTGTAGATGCCTCCTGTCCCTTCTCTCTTGTGATAGACTTATAAGGTATGTGCCCTGTAACAGACTTAAGGACCTCATGGTTTTTGAGTTGGGATTTCACAGAGCTTAGGCTGGTTTTGAACTCCTGGACTCCTGCCTCCACCTTTGAGGTATACTACCACACTATGCTTTGACATAATTATTTTTTTTTCTTCAAATGTATATTTTTATTGAATTTGTGTGGGTTTCATGCATCGTAATCATATTGAAAACCCTCTCTAATCTGCACCCTCCCCCCGTAGTCTGCCCACAGCTTTTCACACATTCTGTCATATGTTAAGGTCTATTGAGTCAAGTTTGTGGACCCAGATAGATGTCCCTCAGTGTGAGTTCCTCACTATAGCCCACTCAGCCCACCTAACATCACTCCCTCACAGCAGTATCTGCTACTGGCTCCTCAGCTGAGGCTGGGCCTCCTGTCCATTTCCCCAGTGCTGTGCTGGGTTCTGTCTGATTGAGATTGCATGGACCTTGTGCATGCTGATAACCATTGCTACAAGTTCCCAGGAGCCTGTAAGACTGTTTCCTTAGGGTCATGCACCAACCCTGGCTCCTACAGTCTTTCTTCCCCCTCTTCTGCAGTGGTCCCTGAGCCCTGGGTGGGTGAGGGTTAATATAAGAGTCCTATCCAGGGATATGCACTCTGCGGTCTCTTACTCTCTGCACTTTGGCCTGTTGTGGCCTTCTGCATTCATTGTGCTCTGCTGCATGAGGAAACCTCACTGGTAAGAGTTGAGAGATGCATTAGTATTCCTCTACCCTGTTCTGCTGTTTCATGAGCCTTAGGTTGATACATTGTAGATGTGACACTGAGGGTTGGGCATCTCACAGACACTTATTCTCTATGTGACCAGTTGTGGAACTCTGTACTGGTCTCCATCTGTTGCAAAAGAAACTTCGATGTATGGTAACTTACTTGTCTGTAAATAAAAGGATCCATATTTAGAATGTAATAAGAAACTAGTGTTTGTTTATGGATAGACATAGGATTTTTCTAGGCTCTATGACCAACCTCTCCAGCTATGTAACTTTTTTTTATATGTATGAGTGTATATTGCCTGCATGTGTGTTAAGTGTACCCATGTTATGCAATGCCTGAAAAGGTCAGAAGATCCCCTGTAATTGGAGTTTACAGTCAGCCACCATGTGGTGCTTGAAACTCAACCCCGGTCCTCTGCAAGAACAGCCAGTGCTCTCCATCAGTGAGCCATCTCTCCAGTCCCCTAAAAATTTCTTGAGACAAAATCTCACTGTATAGCTAACACTGGCTAGAGTTCCCAGCAGACTTCCTGCCTCTGCCTCTGGGTGCTGAGATTTTAAGTGAGTCACTACATCCGCTGTCCATCAGAACGGAAGTGCATTACACTGTGCATCCCAGATCTGCTGCCAAGAATTTATTCCAGGATTTTGGTTTTCTTTTTTCCCTCTAGTTTTTTGCATTTGGATTACTAAAAAGCAGTATAGACAATTACGTTGCATTGTCAGTAGAGGCAAAATTGGAAGCAGTAGTGTGTCTCAGTGGATGTGTCCTTGTGTGAGAGCTGATGAGCTTCACGACTGGAGTGACACTATGTGACACTAGCTCAGGGTGATGGGCAGGCCAAGGTCAGAGTGCTCTTGTGCTGTTAGGGAGCTGCCTGGCCAAGCTGCCCAACCTGTTCCTCCACACTCGTTTTTACTACACTCTTTGTGCCTTATAGTAATCTCCCCTGAAACATGGTGTGTGTGTCTCTGGTTTGGCAGCAAGAAGAGAGCTGACATGGTGTCCAGTACTTCTGCTGTCCTGTGAGACACATGCATACACCTTTTAACCTAGGGCCCATGTCAGTTGGGGGAAAAGTCTAGTCAACAGCTACTTTCTCCCAACTATAAGGTGCAGTTGACCAATTAAAATTAAGTAGAGGAGCTGAAGAGATGTCTCAGTGGTTAAGAGTGCATGCTGCTCCTGCACAGGACCTGGGTTCAGTCCCCAGCACCCGTGTTAGGCAGGTGTAAACTCCAGCTCCAGGGAATCCACTCCAGCTCCAGGGAATCCACTCCAGCTCTGAGCTCCCCACTTGTATATACCCCATAGACACATGTACATAAAATAGTAAAAATCTTTTTAATAGGGAACAATGGCGAGTGGTTATAGATACCTACTTCTGGCCCGCACACACCCCGATAAACTGTAGCCAGGCACATTGTCATCCCTCCCTGCCCCACCACCCCAGGCTGAAGAAGAGTTAAAGTTCTAGGCCAGCCTGTGCTGCTTAGTCAGATTGTCTCAAGTATAGACTGACTCTTAGCAATTTTCAAGTATAGAATTCCGTTTATTACTCTGGTCTTTATACATTAGCTCCCCAAATTTGTTTGTCCTATACCTGAGTTTGTGCCCCTGGCCCACTTCTCTCACTCCTCAGACCTTTGGTAACCAGAGCTCTGCCTGCTTCTGAGTTGAACTGTGGGTCTCCATACCAGCTCATGCCTGGCGCATCTTTCTTAGTACCGGCTTCCATCTCCATCTACTTACTGCATGTGGCAGGGTTTCTGTCTTCTTCATGGCTAAATAATGTTTCAGTGTGTTTCATATCTTGTGTTGTGAATAGTGCGCCAGGGGGGACGCTGACGGATCAGTCAGCAAGTAGGGACTGGCACCCCTGTTGCCTCCAGGTTCTGTTCCAGGATCATGAGCTTTGCCTTCCAGTTGTGGGACATTAAGAGTTAGAAAAGTCAGAAGAGATGAGATCTGAGACAGAAGGGTTCCACCAATAGTAGGGAGCCTGGGCTTGAAGGGTGTGGCTGCGTCTGGCCTGCGTGAAGGGCTGTGCCGGTCCGTGGGCTCCACTTTGCGCAGCTAGGACTACACTCCGTGTTTCCCTCTTCAGCTGGCTTCCCGCCAAGATGGCCCATCTCGAGGTCACAGGAGAGAGCCCAAAGAGCAGGAGTGTGGAGAGAAGGGCTGGGCGTGTCCTGCTTGCCTGTGCCCTCCTCACCAGCCCTTCGCCCTGGCGTTGTCACTGGGGTTCAGGCTCTGCCTTTATTGCCTAGTCAAGACAGATCACAGCCTCTTCAGAGACATTGGTATTTCGTTTTGGGGGTTCTCCTCACTGGGCCCAGAATGGGGAACTTAACTCCCCACATGTTCTTATACTCAGCTCCCTTGAGACCTCTATTAGATTCTGTTTGCAGACCCCAGTGTGGCATCCCTTCCAAACCCCCGTAGTGTGCACATCTCTGGTCTGCGACCGAGCCTTTCCCGGGGTCTCCTGAAGGGCTTCTGCTGAGTGAGATCCACTCCAAGGCAGAGCACTTGTTTTGGTTTTGGTTTTTTGAGACAGGGTCTAGTCTGGCCTTGGACTCTTTATATAGCTGAGGATGACCTTCACCTTCTGACCCTCCTGTCTGCCTCTGCTTCCCAATGCTGAGCTTATAGCTTGTGTTATACATGGTTTCTGTGTTTGGATTTCTCATTCTTTGGATATTTTAATGGCAAATTCTTGAACACTTTTAGAATAAGTGTTTTATAGTATGCTTAAATTTATAGAAGAATTGCACAGGCGACACAGAAAGTTCTCTGTGCAGCAGTCCATTCCATCCAGCAACAGGGGTGTTTAGTGTGGTATGTGTTCGTGGTAAAATAAATGCCACACGTGAAATCGGCCATGTGGAGCACCTGTGATCTCGTGCTTGAGCCGATGCAGGAAGGTCTCTGGTTCCAGGCCAGTCTGGGCTATGTAGTGAGACCCTGCCTCAAAAAGAAAATGAATGGGGCTGTAGAGATGGCTCAGTGGTTAAGAGCACTGGCTGCTCTTGCAAAGGACCTGGGTTTGGTTCCCATACCCATATGGCAGCTAACAACCACCCATCACTCCAGTTTCAGAGGGAGTTAACACCCTCTTCTGATATCCATTGGCGCTTCATGCCTGCAATTCACATATATGCATGCAAAGAAAACACTCACAAAATAGAAATAAATAAAATATTTAAAACCCATACTTTATTTAACGCCTCACACTCTGGCACACAGTAGGAATCCATTGGAAGAAGACTACTCGGAGCAGCTTGGCCAAGCATGCCCTCTTCATCCAAGGCAGGCACTGTCAGAGTACCAGGGGAGCTTGGGCCATGCTGTCAACACAGACTGTGTGTATCTTAAGCTATTTTTTTTGACCTATAATAATAATACAGATTTATGGGATTCGTTAGGATAATTTGGCACTTGAGTACAATGTATAATGATTTCAAATCAGGATAATTAACATTTTGCTCTCTATCCAAATAGTGCTGGAGAGCATCATATATCGTGGTGAGTGGTGCACACCAACCCCAGCACTTGGAGGGGAAGCAAGAAGGGCCATCAGGTCATCTTCAGCTACATTATTGAGTTCCAGACCAACCGGAGTCAAAATACAAAACCAACCAAGGGATAACTGCATGTGGTGGCACATGCCAGCCAGGTCTCTGTGAATTAGAGACCAGCCTGGGCTACATAGTGAGTTCCAGGCCAGATAGAGCTCCATGGGAAGACTGTATCTCAAAAACAAACAAACAGAAAACAAAAATACAGAGGAACTGGTGAGGTATCTCAGCAAGTAATCATGGGCTTGTGTGCAAGCATGAGTTCAAATCCCCAGCACCCATGTAAAATCCTGGGTGTGGTCACATGCACCTCTGTAACTCCAGTGCTGTGGGACTGGAGACGGGGATCAGTGGGCCTTGGCCACAAGCCAAGCTTGATGTGCATTGAGAGGCCTGTCTCCAGGTAGTAACTCACAATGACAGAGCAGGACTCAGCTTCCTTGGCCTCTACCACATTCACATGAAAATTAAGTCTGACTGTGTGTTCCTGGCTGGCCTGGAACTCACTGTATAGACCAGGCTGGTCTGGAACTCACAGAGATCTGCCTGCATCCACCTGTTTCTGCATCCTGTGTTCTGGGATCATGGGGGTTGTGTACCATGCATGCACACGCGCACTTAGAAGCCAGAAGAGGGCATTAGATTCCCTAGAACTGGAGTTACAGATGGTTACAAGCTGCCATGTGGGTGCTGGGAACTGAATCTGGGTCCTCTGCAAGAGCAGCCAGTACTTTTAATGCCTGAGCCATCTCCAGCCCCTTTGCTTTTGTGGTTTGAAACAGGGTCTCACTCTGCAGCTCTGACTGACCTGAATTTTAGGCATTCCTCCTGGCTCAGCAATCTGGGTAGTAGGATTGTAGAATGTTCCCTGTACCTGGCAGGCTGCAGGCTAGGGAGACCTTAGCAGATGCAGGCTATGCCTCCACCTGGACTCTGCTTGGGGTTTTGCTGGCCACACTGAGCAGCTGGTGTGTGGCACTGTTCCCTGGGGAGGAATAGAGGAGGAGCAGGCTGAGGACCGTGAGACCATCTTGAGGGCTGGCTCAATCAGTCTGGAATGATCCTGAACCCTGCCTGAGAGCCCTGAGTTTAAGAGTCCTCTCGATTGATTCCCCTGGAGACCAGTAGGTGTCACTGTTTGCACAGCAACAATCGCTGTGAGCGCACAACTCCTGAGACAGGACTTGTAAGAGTGACTTGCTCTCCGGGGCAAGATACTCCTGGGGAGAGGTCACTCTTCAGCTTTGTCTCTAGATACAGGTCAGTGTGACTTCCTGTTAGACACAAAAGTGTCTACGTGACGTCTGAGCTGGGTCTTCAAGGTTGTGTGGTGGGTCTGGTAGGGTAGGGCACTCCAGGCTAGACCAGGCTGGAGCAACGGCCTGGCTTGGCAGCATTCTCTGGAGTCGAGCATTGTTGTTAAAGGCAAGCATGGGGTTGGCCTTTCCTGGTTCTCAGCAGAGGTGTACTTGGCTTGGGGTGGGGACAGGTCACTGGGCACGTAGAGGTTGAGACGACTTTGCGAAGTCATCTCTGTCTTTCCCCCTTTTAGGTTCCTGGGATCAGACTCAGGTCATCAAGCCTGCGTGCCCTAAACAGGTGGCTTTTTTATTTGCGAGGATCTCACAGTGACCTCAGACTCACTGTGTAGCTGAGGTAGCTTTGAACTCTTGGTCCTCCTGCCTCAGCTTCTCAAGTGTTGGGGTCATCGGCGTACACCACTACCTCCAGCCTCTGTTGGCTCTTTTGTTTGTTTTTGAGACAGAGTCTCACTATGTAACTTTGGATAGCCTAGAACATTGCAGTGTAGACCAGGCCTTCGAACTCCCAAATCTGCTTGCCTCTGCTTCCTGTGCTAGGACTAAGGGCCTTGGTCCCCCAAGGTTGATGCTGTTGCTGGTGGTCAGCTTCATGACCTCCTGCCTCACCCACTTGATGCCAGGGCCTCTTAGGTCACCACGGAAGAAGCTCCTGAGGGACGGTGGCACATACCCATGCCACCTACATACCCATGCAGACCCTTCTGTAGTGCCCAGCCTGGAGTCCTGGGGAAGGGACAGAAGTAATTGTTCTGCTAGAGAATAACAGGTCTGCCAAGGAGTGCGATTACTGTAGGCCCAGATTGGACCGTTACTACTTCAGCTTGAGCAGTGATAGTATCTTTTGCTTGTCCCTGTGCCCAGGGCTCCAGGGCCAGCTGGAACTTGCTCCACTCAGCTGTCCACAGCAGCTGCACCCTTGTGCTGTCTGAGGGGTGACGAGTCTCTGCAGCTGTGCCACTCTTAACTGTTTGTAACTGCTTGACATCTCTGTACCTTTTTTTTTTTTCCAGACAATTTATGAAAACCGAATATACAGCCTTAAAATAGAATGTGGACCCAAATACCCAGAAGCACCCCCCTTTGTAAGATTTGTAACAAAAATTAACATGAACGGCGTCAATAGTTCTAATGGAGTGGTAAGTCGCTTCTCCCACCCTGCCTGTGACTATGTTGAATGCTGTGTGTTGAACCACCAGGGCTTGGCCTGGCCTGTGTGCATGCTTTGGGCAGGGACACTTCCCACTGTGTCTCGTCATTCACCTGAGCTCCCTCCAGCCAGCCAGTGCTGATAAGAGCCTGCCTTCCTTCAGCTGACCCTGAGGTGAAGATGGGGAAACAGGCACTTCCCACCCCATCCCACACCATGACAACAGGCAGCTTGACATTTTTCTTGACTGTTTTTGAGACAATCTCACTGTAGCCCAGGCTAGCTTGGAACTTACTATGCAGCACGAGCTGGCCTCTACCCATGGTGAGTCTCTGCCTGTGATAGTCCTCCTGTCTCAGCCTCCTGAGCGCTGGGGTTGCAGGTGTCACTGTGCCCAGCAGGGACCTTTTTAAACTCTTTTTGACCTTTCCAATCGAAAATGCTCCCGAGACATGGTGACGAACACCACAGGCAGGCAGATCTCTCAGAGTTCAAAGCCAGCCTGGTCTACATAGCGAGTTCCAGGCCAGCTGGGACTACAGGGAGACTCTGTCTCAAAAACAGAAAAGGAAAATGCTCCCAAGTCTCAGACTTGACCAGTGCCATGACTGAAGCATTCAGAGTGGAGGCCATCGGGGTGCTCAGCTGCTCAGATCTGTGCCAGCTTCCAAATCTAGAGCACTTCTCCCAAGCCCTAGTAGAGGTCCTGGGCTGTCACCCTCTCCCAGTGCCGAGAAGGGGCTTGGTACTGGCCAGTCTGTTACAGACTACAGTGGCCTTAAGACTTGGGTTTTTATTGTTATTGTTTTCTGATGTATTTATGAAATGGAACCCAAGGCCATCCACAGACTAGGCAAACACTCCACCACTGAACCACACCCCAGTCCATAAATCCTGGCTCCGTCTGCTGCTTGCCAGAACCCAGAGCCTTTGCTCCAAGGAGCATCACACGATACACCATGCCCAGCCTCTGTCCCTTGGGTCTTCAGAAGGTGGCAAGGAGCTAGGTGAGCCGTCCCCTGTATGGCACTGTATTGAGACCACCAGTCCGAAGTCGTCCTGTGCTTTGGGGGGACAGCAGGGTGCCTTACTGCCCAGGTGGTGGTGTTACTAGCCCACCCTGCGTGTGGAGCACACAGGTGCAGTCAAGAGACCCAGGTTGGGCCAAGCCGAGTCTCAACAGGTGCTGAAGTCACTGCTCATCTCGCCCACAGCGGGACACACAGCGCAGGGCAGCAGCAGATGACTCTGGGGAGGCCAGCCTGGTATGACGGGGACCATGTGGGCTCCCCGTGCCGACTCGAGGAAGGCTTCGGTCCTGAGCTGGGGTAATCTGTGCGCTTGCCTGTCTGCAGGTGGACCCAAGAGCCACGTCAGTGCTGGCCAAGTGGCAGAATTCCCACAGCATCAAGGTCATCCTGCAAGAGCTTCGGCGCCTAATGATGTTGAAAGAGAACGTGAAGCTGCCGCAGCCTCCTGAAGGACAGTGTTACAGCAACTAACTGCAGGAGCCCGGCCTCCCTCCCCCGTCCAATCTTAAGTCTTCATTTTCCACAGTAGTACATTTTCTAGATACATCTCGTAGACCTCAAAGTGCCAGAGAGGAGGCTCCGCTCCAAGGCAGTCATCTTAAGATACTGTACGTGATACTAATTTTTTTTTTGTCCATTTGAAATACTCAGTTGTGCGATATAACAGACCATCGCATCAAGTGTAACCACTGTCCACAGAGGTGAACTCTGGGATCAAGAAGGTGTGTTGAAATCGGCTCCCATCAGGAGCCGTGGGGCACAGCTGACGCAACTGTGAACAGACACGTCACAATCACCTGCTGCTGACGGCCTGGGTCTGCCTTCACCTCCGCCATAGCCCTGTGTGGCGGCCCTTAGAGTAGATGGGAAGGCTTCAGGTAGCAGCCCGTTGGACTACTGCTGGGTTTCAGGGTGTTTTGCCTGCACCCCTGCTTTCTTAAGTCTTAAGTGACGCCCCTTGCAAGCCATCGTCCTGTCCCCGCTCCTCCACTCCCACCCGTGGCCGAAGCAGATTGTAACCCTTCACGCCCTCTGAAATTGGCCTTCAATGAGGGATTCAGGGCTTCCCGTCTCCTCCCCACCTTTATTGGGGTGCTGCTTTCCCTCTTCCACACCCTTGTTGCCCGTCACCACCGGATACTTCCACAAGACGTGCTGAGGTCAGAAGCCATCGGATGAGCTTGGAAGAGCCTGGCCTCCTCCCTTAGCTCCAGAACCACACTGTTCACACGCCACCAGCCTGGGAAGTGAGTGCCCAGCCCTCGGCCCTGCGTCATCAGCGGACGCGCTTTGAGCTCAGGTCTCCATGTGAACAGAGCAGTCACGGAGCGACTCGGACCTGCCGCGCTCAGAGTCCTTGGTTACACCTGGAGAGGCCTCAGACGTGCTAAGCACACACAGGTCCGAGTCGGTTCCTCTTCCTGTATCATTTTGCTTTTAAACGGGAAGGTTTGAAGAGGGCTCTTGTGGTCAGCCTGACCACTCATGAGGTGTGGTGTGGAACCTGACGACCGGAACAAGAGTCCCTGACCCAGGTGGACTCTGGGTTCGGTGCTGCTGCCCCTCAGACCCTCGGCAGGGACTCAGATTGGTGGGCCTGGCCCCCGGCACACTGCCCCATCTCTCACTTTTCTGTTCAGGACCACTAAATGCTGAAATGTGGATGCGTACCGAAATAAAGGCAATTCATTGTGTTCTGAAAGGGGTTTTTTGTTGGTATTTGTGTCAACCACCTGTTGAAGCAGCAGCTGTCACATCGGCAAAGCAGTTGATGTCTACGCTCTCTGGGGCAAACGTAGCTCTGGGTTTACGTCCTGTAAGTCGAGTCTAACACAGTGTTCATAGCCTTCCTGTCAGACCATTGCCGGATTTACCATAATAAACGAGTGTGTGACCCTGCCCAGGCTGTGCTCCTCTGCCTCCAGGCTCAGTGCTGGGCAGCGGTGAGTGCTGTAGACACTCGGGCCAGGTTAATGTCTGAGAGCAGGGATTCACCTCTTACAGAAAAGTATTTAGGGTTTTTGGTTAAGAGGCAAAATCTAGGCTTGCATGAATGAGAAAACACTTCATGGTAATTTTGTGAAACCCAGCAGGTACTGTGTACTTGACAGTTGCTAGCTAGCCCACCACACGTGTGACAGGATTGGGTCAGTCAGCATTCCGTCTGGTGAGTGGTGGGTGCTCACCGGTGAGGCTCAGTCATCATTCCAGAGAGTAGTCAGATTATTTTCCCCATCCCCAAAGATGAATTTTTGGAAGGTCCTAGCGGGTAAAGGCAGGAAGATAGGAATTTGGGCCACACAGGGAAACCCTGTCTGAAAACAGTAGCCGAGCCTCATGGCACACGCCCATAGTCTAGTGCTTGGAGGCAGGCACAAGGTCTCAGTGGTATGCCCAAGGTGAGCCCGCCAAGCTCCATTGGATACTTATAGACTCATTGCACAGACAGCTCTGGTTAAATTGGTGGGTCCCAAAACAAAAACATGCATGTGGGACAGGCGGACTGGCAGGATGAGGGCATTTAAAATGCATCGTGTAATCCTTACACTCCAGAGAGGACCTCCTCTAGGTCAGTCTGGTTTACATAGTGAGATCCAGGCCACCCAGAACTCACAGTGAGACCCTGTCTCCAAATAAGAATGGAAAGGTCTCTAGCTACTAACTCACCACAGAGAGCCATGTGTGCCGGACTGAGGAGAAAAGATGTTGCAGTTGTGTTGGGACAAGAACCAGAATCTGGTGATCGGCAGCTCATCCGCAGCCTAGGTCTCCTGTGTGAGGAATGGGGACGTGTCTAGCCGCTTTGACCCAGAAGTTGAACTTGTTGCTGTGACCTGCTGCCTGTGGATATGCAGGGCCTGGTGGCCTGCGGCAGGCACAGATTCCCTTCTGACTCTGGCCAGCTCAGGTGTCAAGTCAGGACTGCAGAGAGAAGCCTGGCTGGGCCATCCCCAGCAGGCCGCCTCCAGTGAGTTCTGTCTGCAGGTAGACTGAGCCGGGGTGTTCCGGACTGTTTGACCTCAGCCTCTCCGGGAAGGAGGTTGGGAGGTGCTGAACTGGTTCACAGGTGCAGCGAAGACACTCCAAAGCGAGTTCAGGGCCACCGTGCAAGACTCCTGCCTGCGCTAGGCAGGCCCAAGAAGGAAAAGTCTGAAGTCCTAGAATTCACCGCTGCCCCATTCCCACTCGTGATGGCTCTAGCCAGTCATTTGGTGGAAGTTAGGCCCCCTGGCCTAGACAGGTGGGCAGGCTTAGGCCGGAAGTTAGGGCATCCCAAGTGTCTGAGGACCCCATACCCTTTAACAGGTCACCCCCCCCGGGCCACACCTTCCCACCCATCCCCAGCCCCTACTGATTTCTGGTCTTCAAAGGAAGGACCGGGGTGTGGACAGAAGCCTTCTGGTGGGACAATGGCAGGTTGGACCACCTGTGTCCACCAGCTCCCTGGGGCCAAGGCTCCTGCACACAGCTTCTCTTAGTAAACTTTGTGGCCCTTAAGTGGGCGCCATGGGCCAACTGTACTGCAGCCCCCACTTAGGACATTCAGTGACGTGGACATGAGTGGTGTCAGGTGGACAGCCACTCCACACCACGCCCTGCTTTGTGCCTGCCAACAGGTCCTTGTGTAGCCTCTTGCCCTTGCCCTCAGGGGCTCCTCGAGGCGCAAGAGGATGCGTCCACGTCCCTTCTGGCCTGTGCCGCCTCGTCACTGCCCCGTGAGGGGACTTGGGGCTCAGCCTCAGGGACTTCCTTTTTCTTCTAGCAGCCAAGAGACTGCTCTGGGGAAAGGCGGCTTCTGGAAGCACCTTGTTCTTTGGAGAGAAGAGTCAGCATGGGCCTGTGGTACCTGGCGTGGGCTGAGGAGCCCGCACGACTCCCTGCTGTCTCCGGCTGGAGTGGTTAGGGAAACGGAAGCGCCTCCAGCTTCAGGCAGCCTGGTAGCCGCTGCTGGGCCTGTGACCAACCATGGAGGTGTAAGGGCTTGTTCAGGCTTGGGACGTGGACTCAGTGAACACAAGATACCTGTGTAGGAGCAAGCTCATTTTATTATTTTTACTTTATGTGAGTAATTGTACTGCCTGCATGTATGTAAGTACACCCGTGTCGTGCAGTGCCCTGGAAGGTTAGAAGAGGATGTCTCATCTCCTGGAACAGGAGTTATGGATAGTTGTTAGCTGCCATGTGGGTGCTGAGAATTGAACCCAGGCCTTCTTCAAGAGCAGCCAGTGTTCTTAATCGCTGAGCCCCAGGAGCAAGCTTTATGAGAAGTTTCCCAGCAAGTATATGTCTGTTAGCCTCTGTGGGCATGGGCACAGTGGCCACACTTGCTTTGCACCACTGTTCCAAGTCCTGAGACACCCTTTGACCTCTGGGAGCCCGTGGTCCTAGAAGCTCTTTGGGGAATGTTCTGCAGACCCAGGAGCCCACGTGGCACCTGTGTTCACAGATGGGGCAGAAGCTGACCCAGAGTCCACTGAGAGTGGGCACAACATTTTCCATATATGCCTGTCTTCTTGACAGGCTGGGTGTGGGCACACGCCGTTAATCCCACCATTCCACTTGGAGGCAGAGGCAGGCTAATCTCTGTAAGATCGAGGCCAGCTTGGTCTACATAGCAACTTCCAGGCCAACTGGGGCTACAGGAAGACCCTGTCTCAAAAGACCAAAAACAGCACATATCAGAGGTGGTTACAAGAAAGGGGCCCTTCAGCATCCCTTCTTTTAGTTTTATTTTTCATTTTTAAGTAACTTGTATGTAGTCCTTGAGACATTTCCATACCTACATTAGGGTACTTTAGCCATGTGCATGCTCATTTGCCCTCTCGTGTTTCTTTTTGAGCTTGGGTCTCAGAGCCCACGCTGGCCTCGAACTTGCTCTTTACCTGAGGATGTCCTTGAATTCCTGATCCTCCTGCCTCCACCTCCTGAGTGCTGGGATGACAGTCATGTACCAACACATCCCACAAGAATGTCACTCTGGAGCCACTGAAAGTAAAGTTAAGCGTGTTTATCAGCCTGGAGGGGAGAGGGAGGTGGCAACCATGTGACCAGGGGAGGGCTCAGACCACATGCATAACGAGGGCGGACCCTGGGCTGTTCTCGGCAGAGAGCATACGCGCTAGAGTGTTCCACAGTGGCAGGCGCCCTACGACCCCAGGCCCTCAGACAGACACCGCGTGTCCTGGACGCCGAATGCTCGCTAGCAGGCCTCCCCTTCCCAGCCTCCTCCTGGGAGTGGAACACAACTTCTGCTTCCTGTTCCCTTCCCTCCAGGCCCCGCAGCCTTTGCTTTGCACACGGCAGGTGCCCAGGACCTGTGTCTTCTGCCTAGGAGCAAGGCTTCTCCTGACTGGCACAGACAGTGTTTCGAGTCTTTCCTGCGCCACTGGGGTCCTGGAGTCCTGGGCACTGACTTTATTCAGAGACCAGAATGGTTCAAGTGTTGACATTTAGGCTCTGGGGGTGAATCTCAGTGGCAAGGACTCACCTAGTGCCATGCACAAGTCCTGGACCCCATCCCGACACCAGGACGCTGTCCCGTGGAGCTCAGCAGTCTAGGCAGGCTGCCTCCCTCCCCATGTGCTGCTCCCTTGGGATTGACCAGTGTCACACGTGGACAGGGTTTCCTTGGGCCTCTGTCCCGTGAGGCCTGGCCTTCGCTCACTGGGGAGGTTCTTTGTCCACTCTTAAGTTTTTCCTCACTCATGTCCGAGCCTCCTGCCCACGGGACTCCCTCTGCCTGATGCCGCCACGTGGCACACCCCGGCAGCTCTCCCGTGGCCTGATGGAAGGGCGGACCGCTTCTCCGGAAGGTTGACACCCGTGTACAACTCTGGCATGAAGCTTCTCTCTTGTGTCCTGGAGGTGACCTTGTCTGCCTCTCCCTTAAGAGGGAAGTGGCCTCCACCCCGTCACCGTCCCCGTTCACTGTGCTCCAGCAGAGCGCAGTGAAGTGTTTCCCTGAGGGCGTGCTGCCTGCTAGGGTCCCCAAGCTCCTGTGGGTTTTGCTGACCTAATCATGGACTTGCTCGATGGCGGGGGCTGGGTGGAAGGACCATCAGTGCGGCCGTCCCTGGAAGAAATTCTCAGAACCACCGGGCCCGGCAAGTCCCTCTCAGGCCCGTTGCCGGCACCAAAACTGGTCACACAACCCAGGGGGACGGGGACGAAGACAAGCAGCTTTAAGATGTCCGGACGGCTTGAACATCAACACGCCGGGACGGTGCTGGCCAGGAGCTGGAGGAACCCCGAAGCCACGGCCCTCCCCACTCGGAGAGCGCCGTCACCCCCTCTGGAGCGGCCTCACCTTGGGGGTCCAGGATGCTGGCTAACATAACCGGCTCCACTGCCGGGCGGTGGCAAGCCCTGACGCCGGGCGGTGGGCGCAGTGGTGGGTGTCCCTTGTCAAGACACATGCAGAATGAAAACCAGCTATCTAGTGACAGGCCAAATCAGGCCACGTCAGCTGTCAAAAGCACGTCAGGGTGGGTGTGGGACCGAAACCAACCCGGGACACATGCAGGTTTATCGATGAACTCTATCACAACTGATAGTGACACATTTACACGTATTGTCTGCCCTCCAGCCCCACTGAGCGTCAGCTGTGAGTTGTGGGGCAGGGCCTATTGTGTTGGGCTGGCTCTCTCTGGCATGTGAGTGAAGGAGCGGGTGGGTGTGTTTGAGGGAGGACAGACACAGTAAGGGAGGTGGGACCTCATTGTCCTTTGAAGACTTCAAGGTCAAGCTGTGCTGTGTGACTCCTGGCAGGTTCACTAACCTCTCTGCCTTTCCATCTCCAGGCCACAAGGTTACTCTAAGGATGAGGCAGGATTTTAGGTTCAGGGGTCTTCTCACACACAATGGTGTCACACTCCTCTGCAAATGGCAGTTCCTCTTCTGGGCCCATAGCACCCAATGATCAGCTTAGGCCGTTCCCATCCACTGGAGCCAGCAGAGGGCACGCTCGAGCCACAGACTGCCACCCAACCGCCCAGCCGTCCTGGCTGGACTGGAGCTGGGACAGGTGGGGACAGATGTGGCTGCTGGGCAGGGGAGGGGCCCCCGTGCCCTACTGTACTGCAGGAAACAGGGCAGAAGGAGACACAACACACTCCGTACCTGTGCTGCCTGACCCCAGGGCCCTGAGATAGCCCAGGGTCATCAGTCAGGGGAGGGGTTCCAGCTACCCCTTGAGCCATGGATGCAGTCACAAACTCCAAGGCCTGGAGGGCCAGCTGGGCCCCGAGGAGGAGAGAACTGCTGGTTCTGCATCTGGAACCCTGGCCCTGTGGGCGAGCCTTTCACCCCGTGGAGAGGCCCACAGCAGGTGAGGCAAGGTGACGGAGGACTGAAGGTGTTTTACCTGTGAGCGGCCTCCACCCTCCCCTGGAGGCAGGTGCTAGGAACAACCTCTACTCTGGTTTCCCACCTGCCCACCCAGCCCTTCCCCAGGTGTCCCTGGAAGGGGCCTCCTCCATCCGGTAAGGCCCCAGCCCCGAACTGCTCCAGGACAGTGCTCCTTCCTGCACTCATGCACCCAGCAAGCATTTATTGAGCACTTACTGCATGCCAAGACCTATACTGGAAACACAGAAAGAGAGCACAACGCTGCTCTGGAGGAGGGGGATGAGGAGACAGGTCTCTGTGGAGGCGCTCTGGGCGTAGCCTGCAAAGCGGGTGGAGGACAGCCAGGGCAGGAGCTGCGGCCGGTTCTGGTGAAGGAAGGCCCGGACCACAGGCCCCATGGGAGGCGCAGGGAAGGGAGCACTCAGGAAACAGGTAAAAGGACAAGCTAGGGCCTCAGCAGCCCCTCTGCTGGCTCAGTGGACACCCGAGGCAGCGGGCAGATCTGCAACCAAGCTCTGGTCCCCTTCCTGGTAGGGAGCTGGGGCCGCCCCGCCCCGCCAGCTTGGGGGACCCCTTCTCTGGCCTGATGCAAACTCTCAGCATTCCTGGACCCCCTGACCCTGTGACTTGACTTGTGTCCTTCAGACCACCTTCTTCCCAGTCAGCCCCACACCCACACCCTGGGGCTCTGACACATACTCACACCACAGGTTCCTTGGAATTTAATTATTTTTCCTCCCAGATAATTCAGGCCAGAAGCCTAGCAGGTCCTTTCCAGCCATGCTGGCCTCACACCTCCCTGACCCTCACTTCACACAGTGACCACTGCAGGTCAGAGACTTGATGCCCCGGAGCCCCTGGCCTTCCTCCCAGCCTAGGCCCAAGAATCTGGCTGTACACACCCGGGCCCTCAGTTACTTCTTGACGCCCACCCTCAGGATGCCAACACAGCCTTTGCGTCCGAGAGCACTGTGCTCCGCCCTCTGTCCGGTGACCCAAGTTACAGTGCCTCCTTAGCCGGGGACGCTCCGCGGCACTCCTTCAGGACCCACCCACTCTGCCCGTATTTCCGGAGCAGCCGCTACGTGCCAGACCCTGCCAGAGTCCGGGACACTGCGGGGAGACAGTCAGAGGCCCCTGACCCAGTGCAGGTAATGTTCTGGAACCGCAGTGGCTGATGGGAGACAGGGAGATAGACAGTGGCAAACACCCTGAGGAGAACAAGCAGGGCAGGGGTAGGTGACAGAGACCGGGTTGACGTGTCCCTGGAGCTGAAGGCCTGGGAAGGTGGCACCTGAGCAAAGGTGCAAAACAAGGGGCAGGAGGGAGTGTGCAGCATCTAGGAGAAGGATTCCTGCTGAGGAAAATGCTGGTGCAAAGGCCCTGAGGCAGAAGCATGCTGGAGGCGGGAGTCAGACAGGGAAGTGACCGCACCCCTTCTCCAGCCCAGTCTGGTATCCATGAGGTCTGGTGTTTGTCATAGTTTACCCAAGGCCAGAGCTGCTGACGACCCTGGAACCAGGTGCTGCTACAGCCCGGCAGGGCCAGGGCAACATGGACACAGTCCCGGCGTGGTGGCCGGCAAACCCCAGCCCCTCACCGTGCAAAGTCTGCCTCTTTTTGGCCTGAGTTCGCCAGACCTGTAGACCTTGAATCCTCGGGGTTTGCTGCTGCTGCTGAATGCGGGCAAGGACCATGAGGCCCAGGGAGAGGAGATGCCATTTGCTGAAAAGACACACAGTGGGCTCAAGTGCGGGCCTGAGAGTCAGGGTTAGATGTGCCCTGGCCTGGAGCAGCTGCAGCAGCTGCCTGCGTGTGCACACCTGTGTGTCTACAAGCCATGTGACTCGGGTTTGTGGGCTTCGGGGCCACCGCTCGGGTTCAAACCCCAGTCCTTACTCTGTGGCGCGGCTCCTTCCACGTCACAGTACAGAGGCGTTCAGGGCCTGTCCTAGCTCCCCCTGCACCTAGCCCAGGTCTCAGAACAGTATCCCACGGCTGCTTAAGGGGACGGACCTTCTCCCTGCCACCTTCCCTTCCTGCTCAACACCTCTCGACCCTGAATACAGGACTCTCTACAGGCCTGGGGTCAGAGGTCACCAGAGCAGTTCCCGAAGGGCCGCAGATTTACGGTGCAGAGCCCCAGATAACACCCACCCACTTACGAAGTCACCCAGTCCAGGCCTGGAGCACTGACAGTCTCGAGCCTCAGTTTCCCTGTGCTTCCACTAGCCAGGGACTGCCAGGGAGCAGGCCAAGGTGGAGGTGGGGTCCTGCTGAGAAGAACAGGGTCCTTGGGGGCTTCTGAGCCACCAAGAGAGGCTCCGGTGCCCGCCAAGTGAGGGCCGCACCTCCAGGGACTTCAGTCTGTCGGCTGTCACCCTCGTGGGGGCTGCTTGCAGCACTCAGTGGTTGGGAGTCAAGGGTGCTGTGAGTCTTCATATCCCCATGTATCCCCCACAAGGAGGATCTGGTCTCACTCAAGCCAGCTGCTGGGCTAGTGAGCAAGTTCCTTCCCAGAACTGAAAAGATCCAGAAGGCCCACTGGTACCCAGGACAAAGTTCGAATTCCAGTCCTGTCTCCCAACTGCTGTGTGCCCCAGGCAGGTGTCCTTCCATCTCTGATTACCGGGTTCCATAACTACAGTCTGGGGGGGTTCAGAGGGTGGTCAGTGAAGGGTCTGTGGAGCTAATGAGGATAGGGAACGTATCTGGAGCACTCCAGTTCCCGAACACCAGCAAAGACCGGAGTCTGCGACAAATCCCATACAGTCACTCATCAACTTCACCATAGTCCTGCAAGTAAAGGGATACTGTTTGTCTTCATTTAGTAGATGAGGAAGCTGATATACAGAGATGTTAAGCAACTTACCCAACATCACACAGCAAGTCAATCTGCAGGGTAGGGACAGGAGTCCTGGCATCTGTCTCTGTACTCTGGCCAGGGGCCTTGAATACCAATTGAGTTTGCTTCATTAAACTTCTCTAAAGCTTGAGATTTTTTTTTCCAAAAAATCAAATGGAAGTCTGTTGCTCCTGAGAGAGAAACTAACCCCACATCTCCACCTCTGACCAGCAGACACCTTGCCAAGGCCCTGGACTACAGTTTATAGCAGGTTCTCCAGAGAGTCCGAGACTCAGGGATTTTACGCACCTTCCCCATCCCAGCCACTTCAAAACCCTCCTCAGGGGCTAGAGAGATGACTCAGAAGTTAATAGACAGGCTGAGTTGGGCATGCTAACCCAGTCCTTTAATATCAGCACTTGGGAGGCAGAAGCAGGTAGAATTCTGTGAGATCAAGGCCAGCCTGGTTTACATAACAAGTTCCAGGTCATTTGGGGCTACAGGGAGACCCTATCTCAGAAAGACAAAAAGAAAAATAAAAAGCACTGGCTGCCCTTGCGGAGAACCCTGGTTCAGTTCCCTATATGGCGGCTAACAACCATCTGTTCCAGGGGCTCAAACACCTTCTTCTGGCTTCCTCAGGCACTGTACATGCATGGTGCACCTACATACATGCAGACAATACATTCAAATACATAATATAAAAATAATGTTTGAAAAAAAAAAAAAACCTCCTGGTCTGAGTCAGCTTGATTTTAGGATTTTCCTGGCTGAGGTCACCTTTGGGCCACTGAACACATGACAGGCAGAAGTTAGATCTGAGTCTGGCAGGCTCAGGCCCCATTTTATAGAGTAGGGCTTGAGTCCGAAACATGACCCCCGGACCCATTCCCTTAGTGAGTGCCCCTGAGTGCCAGTGTTACTGGCCTCCACTCTCGACAACAGCTCTGATGAAGTTGGGTGACTTTTCCCCCAACTGCAGATGGGCAAACTGAGGCTCAGTAGAGAGCAGTCAGGGCAGAGCCAGGCCCTGGGCCGTTTCCAGAATGGCCTGCATCTGACTTCCGAAACCACAGCAAAAAGGGCTAAGGGCAGACAGGTGGGGAACTTCCCTCCATCTGCCTGGCTCTGGGCTGCGCCTGAAGGGGCCAAGTGTTGGCTGAGCTTCTCTGGAGGCTTGAAGAGGCCCTGAGGTTTCCAGTGGATTCTGGCTTCTCTTCTGGGGTGGTTGGGGGGAATCTATGGAACTTGATGTCCTTGTCAGCTCAGCCAGGCTGGCTCAGACAGGTCCCCAGTGTAGCACCAGCTGATCCACATCCAGTTCCTCCACCACAGCCAAGCACAGGAGTCACAGATCCCGGCCCTGCCAAGGCTCATGGGTGAGGGCTGCAGTCCTACCAGCTTCAGTTCCGCCCGCCGACATCCCTGACTCCCGCCCTCACCAACGTGCTCACTGAGACACTCGCCCCACAGCATGGGCAAGAAAAGCTGTTACAATCTGTGGCTCAGATCAAAAGAAGCACTTCCTGTCCTGGGTGGCGACTCATGCCTGTTATCCCAGCATGCCGAGCGGGAGGTAGGAACATGAGAAATTGAGGGTCATCCTCCCACTACATAGAATCTAAGGCCAATCTGGGCTACGTGAGACATTGTCAAGAAAGAAGGAAGAAAGCAAGCAAGGAAGGAAGGAAATAAATAAATGAATGGTTAATGCTTCCTCCTGTGGTTCTAGGGTCAGACATTGAAGCCAAGCTGGGAGAGTGCTACCCCCTCAGTTCTCAGGCTAGACCACGCAGTCCAGCTCCTGGTGATGCCCGGCCCTCCTTGGCTTACAGCAGCATTAGTCCAGACACCCTCAGCCCCATCTCTTCAAGGTTCTCTGTGTCTCTGTGTCCTCCCGCCCTATAGGGTCTGCATGATCTTCTCTTGGACTCTTAGCTAATAGGTCTCTGAGACCCTATTTGCAAACATAGTCCCCTCCTGGGGTCCCATGTGGATGTGAGCTTTGGAGAGGACACAATTCAATCTACCCCAGTACCTACTATGTGCTCTAGGGACAGAATGGTGACAAAACAGGCTAGACAGGCCCGGTCCTGGGAGATCCTGCACAGAGTTGGGGCCAGCAGGCGTGGAACCAACAATTACAAAACTGAACAAGTCTTTAATTACAACTTCCAAGACCCCACAGGAGACCAAGCTGAACAGGCCACCAGGTGAGAACTGGCCTCTGGGTGGCCAGGGTGACCTTCAGCATGGGCCAGCGCCTTTGACCCCACGTCCCCTGTCTGCATCCTGGGCTCCACACAAACCTCACTTCCTCCTGGGTCCCGCCCCGGGAAGTCCACTGCCCTCTCCAGCTTCCTCCAGTGACCATAGGAATGGTCTGTTTGTACTTACTTGGGGATTTTTATTGTATTTTTTGGTGCTGGGGAAGGAACCCAGAGCCCTGTGCAACCTAGGCCACACGCCACAGTGAAGCCATGCCCCCAGCCCCACTTGGAACTAGTTGCTCATTTGTCAATAAAAGAATGGCTTCTGGGGCTGGAGAACTGGCTCCAGTTAAGAGCACTGAGTTAAGATCCTCCTCTTATGGAGGATCCTGGCTCGATTCCCAGCACCCACACGGCAGCTAACAACCCTCTGTAACTTCAGTTCCAGGGGATCTGGTGCCTTCCTCAGACCTCCTCAGGCATTGCATGACATGGGTGCACTTATATAGATGTGCAATACACTCATACACAGAAAATAAAAATAATAAAGTATTTTTAAATTTTTTTTTTTTTTTTAAAATAATGGCTTCTGGAGCGGCTGGCTTAGCAGTTAAAAGTACTTGCTGCTCTCGCAGGAGACCTGGGTTCAATTCCTAGCACCCATGTTGGTTGGCTCATAAACAACTGTAATTCCAGCTCCAGGGGATTTGATGCTTTTGGCCTCTGGGGGCACCTGTACACATGTGCGCACACCCACATACTCAGACACACACTATATATAAATATATTTTTTTAAGTCAGGCAGGGAAGGCTCGGGAGATGCTCAGCAGTTAAGAGCCCTGGCTGCTCTTGCAGAGGACCTGGGTTCAGTTCCCAGCACCCACATGGCAACTAACAACTGTCCATAACTGTAGTTCCAGGGGATCCAATGCCCTCCTCTGGCCTCCAAGGGCACTGCATGCACAGTGCAGGTGCATACATGTAAGCAGAACATTCATACACATAAAATAAAAATTTTAAAATCAAGCCAGATGTGCACACCTTTAATCCTAGCACTTGGGAGGCAGACGCAGGCAGATCTCTGGGAGACTGAGGCCAGCCTGGTCTACATAGTAAATTCCAGACCAGCTGGGGTTACAGGGAAACCCTGCTTCAAACAAAATAAAAAGGCAAAATCAACAGTACTGACCAAAAAAATTAATAAAAAATAAAAAATAAATTGTGCTTATGGGCCAGCAAGAGAGCTCAGCAGGGAGAGGTGCTTGCTGTGAGCCTTGATTTTCTGGAGCCAAATGCCAAGGTTGAGAGCCTGCTCCTTACACAGGTCCCTCTGTCCTACCGTGCCCAGCCTGTATGGCAGAGGCTGGAGGAAGTAGAGACCACCGCCAGGAAGTGGAATCCAGCCAGAGAGTGCAGTGAGGCGGCCCCAGGGAAGCAGTGAGCTCCGGGTCTGGCTGGAAGGCAAAGGCCACCCTGACAGCCAGGTGCAGACAGGAGGAGGAAGGGAGCGAGAGCCTGCGGTGAGCCTGTCCTGAGCCCAGGAGGAGGAAAGTGTGCTCACGTGGGCTGTAGAGTCACAGCATGCTGGGCCGTAGAGTGGGAACAAGATCCCGAGCCACACTGGGGGGTGCTGGGTGCCGATTCTGGGGCTCAGTTTGGTAGGGCACCCCTGTGTCCACATGACCTCATCAGTGCCTTTGGAGGCTGGCAGCCTTTCAAGCTGTTGTTTCCAGTAAGAATGCAAAAGCTCAGAGACACTGCTTTACCTGGGGTTGCACAAGTCGCTTGGGGAGAGCGCACACCAGGCAGTTCCCCCTGACACCCAAACACTGGTCTTTATCCAACCCCTGGGGGCGGGGCAGGCAAGCGGGGAGGGGCTTCATTCTCTTAAAACTTGGAATACCACACAGCTGTGAAAAAAAGTGTTCCCTGAGAGAGACTCAGGGAGATGCCAGCCGTCTACCGCAGCACACCCTGTCCTGAACATGGTGTGTTTTGGTATCATTTGTAAAACTAAACTAGGAGAGAAGTACATGGAGGAACTTAGGGTTCTCAGAATAATTATAGAATCAGTGCACAGAATAGGGCTGATGGCTGGAAGCAGGCATGAGTCTCTCTGGCTCTCTCTGGCTACAACTTACTACAAGTTGGACAAACCCTGTCCAACCTAAGGTGCTCTGGTGGAGACTTAGGCAGAAGCCAGCGGGGCTCAGTGCGTTCCCTTGCCAGCCCCTCCGTGTGAACTCCATCCCCCCTCCCCCTCTCCATCTTTTTGCCCATCTGCCCCCTCCCCAGGCAAGTGGAAACAACCACACAGTGGCTGTCAGGCTCTGTGCGACCCAGGAGCTGGCAGAATGGAGTTGCTGGGCTGTGGGCAACAGGAACCAGGACTGGAGGGCCACCGCCTGGCTCCTGCAGGCCTGGTGGGGCTCAGAGCCAGCAGGCTGGAGCCAGGCAGCCTCCCAGGCCTCCTCACAGCCGCTTTTGATAAAGCCCCTCTGTGCGTGGGGCGGGGGCCCGGCCGGCTGGAGCCAGCGCACATCTGGAGGCCAGCAGAGGCCCGGGCAGCCGGCGGCTGACAGCGGCGCCATCCCGAGCCACACGCCCGGCCCTGGGTAAACATGCCTGCGCCCACCCAGCAGCTCACCTTTCGCCCACAAGGCTGTCTTTCTTCTCGGACCCGGGCCGATGCCACCGCGAACATTCCTCCTGGGCACAGGGCAGAACAGGCCCTTCACCTCGAGACTGGGCTGAAATGGGAATCCAGGCAGGTTGAGGGGGAACGGACGTTCGGCCTGCCAGGCCCTGACCGGGTTCAGACTCCCTGGGAGGGGAATGTGTGTAAACTGGAGTTCTAAAGATCGAGACTGGACTGCCACCCCCCTTCCAGCTGTGTGCCCTCAGAAAAGGTACTCACCCTCTCTGAGTCTCATACCGGGGCTCCCAGCAAATTTACACTCAGGAACTGAGCTAAGTATTCAAGAGATACCTGAAAGTAAATTGCTGGGAGCGAGCTGACCCCAGCCCAGCGCTGCCTGCGGAGGCCTGGCCTCCATGAATAGTCCTTCAGGCTCTCCTGAGGCCACTCTGTGCTAGGCACAAGGATGAGGTAATGGAAAATTGGGGCACAGGCCTTCAGGAGATGTGTCAGACCCCCGACCCTTGTCCCGCAGCTGGCCACGCCAGCATGTGAAAACAGGCAGGCACGCAGGCAGCCAGCCATGTCTGCCTGTCCCTTTCCCTGGAGAATCATGCCCCAGTGCCAGCCTGGGGGACAGCAGGCTGAGGCTTCACCAAGAGACGGACTCTAGGGTCAGTGATCAGAGCCAGCAGACTGCCTCCCGGTCCCAGGCCGGCACCACCTTGGGACGCTGGTTGCGTGATAGGCGCTGTCTCTGCATGGCAGCCGCCTGCTGCCCCCTCTGGTCTCCTCGTGTTCATCTTTCGCCCCGGGTGGCCCAGGTGTTGGGGAGACTCGCAGAGCGGCACTGGCAGGACGGTTCCTGTCACGACGGGAGAGGTACGGGGACAGTCCAGGAACTTCCCGGAGAAGGGGACCTCTGTCAGGTGTGGAGACTGGCACCCACCCTAGCTTGAGTAAGTGCATCCTTTACAGTCATCCTAAGGGGAAACTGAGGCCCAGAGGGGAAAATGCTTTATTTGCTGTGGAGGGTGAGCAGGCCTGGGCTGTTTCTTTCCTGTGAGCTACAGGTTTGCTCTCCACAATGCCTTTCTGACCCAGGGTCCCTGACTGACTTGGGCATGTGGATGTGGGACACCGAGGCTGCCTGGGGGAAGGGTTCTCCACCTGCTGCCCCTTGTCCCCCACGAACCTGCCAGCCAGGCTGGAGCCAGCCACCATCTGGAACGCCGGCCTGTTTATGGAGCCGGGCGGCTGCAGCCTGGCCCTGACCCGGCCAATCTGGAAGCAATCAGCATTCGGTGAGAGGTATTGGGAGTTCCAATCAGCCACAAGACCTGCATCCCCCTGCACTGCCAGAGCCCAGGCTGTGCTGGGGGTCCCTGAGGAGGCCCCCTCGCTCCTGGCTCCTGCTCTGATGCCAGCAACTCAGTGGCCTTGTCCACTGTGGTAGAACTGGGCCACACACAGGCAGGGTTCCCGGTGGAGCGGAGAGTGAAGATCCGGAGCTTTTTTCCCAGGGAAGGACACCCCTTTAGAAAATGCAAGCAGATATCAGGGAAGGATGGGCAGCGTGGGACGGGGGAGAAACAGCCACTGTCACCATGGTCTGTGGTCTCTTACTGTTACAGGAACCCACACATGTAAACCAACAATTCTCCCTTCCTTGTTTCTGGGAGGTCGAGACAAGGTCTCATGTAGCCTGGGCTAGCCTTAAACTCCCTGTGGATCTGAGGATGACTTTGAACGTCTGTTCGTCCTGCTGCTACCTCCTGAGTGCTAGGATTACAAGTTTGAGCCACTGTGACAGGTTTATGCAGTGCTGGGGATAGAACCCAGGGCTTGGCACATGCTCGGCAAGCTCTCTTCTCACTGAGCTACACTCCAAGACCTCTTTCTTTTTCTTTTGTTGCTGGGAAGGTCAGTGAGTGCTCCATTCCTGAGAGACGCCCCCTAATCCTTGGAAGACAGGCTCTCACAATGAGGCAGAGGCTGGCCTTGAACTTACAGAGTGCCTCATCTCCTGAGTGTTGAGATTCTAGATGTGTCCCCATTAAAGGAAACCCAAGTGCAGAGGGGAGGCCCCCGCCCGGCATCTCACAGAGGTCACACAAAGAGCTGCCAGCTCCTGGGCCGGGGTTCCGAACCTCCACGCCATGTCCCCCTCCCTGGACTCCAGGACCTTCAGCGGTCTCTGTCAGGCCTCCAGTGGTGTACAGCTGGCTTGCTTCCACACAGGGCTGGTAGAACAGCATCTATAGCAAGAGGCGACACGGTTCCCAGAAGGGGCCTGGTTGGTCACCATGGTGACCATTTCCTGGGCTGAGGGCCATTGCCCAATGCCTTCTACTGGGAAGTGCTGTTGGTGAATCCCACGGCCCAGGCTTGCTTCCAGGACCTCAGGGCCTGGAGTTCCCTCCCTCTGCACCAAACACCAAGCTGTCTTGCTCCAGGGGTGGACAGGACTCCAGCTTCCCAGCTCTCCTCATCCAACTGTTCCCCACCCCAGGCTCCCACTACAGCCAGAGCAACACTTGGAAAAGCCACACGGGGGCTGGAGAGATGACTCATGGTTAAAAGCACTGACTCTTCTTGCAGAAGAACAAAGTTCAATTCCCAGCACACGTATCAGGCAGCTCACCACTGCCTGTGTCTTCAGCTCCAGGGACTCCAACACCCTCTTTTGGACTCTGAGGGTACCTGCACTCAAGTGCTCGAACCCACACACAGAAACAGACACACAGAACATATACATGTATGCACACACAAATGAAAATATAAACCCAAAGGGGAAACCCACATGGCCTCTCCCACCTGAGCCTAAGCTCTGGCCCAGGTCCTTCCTGCCTGGTGGGATCTCATCCTTGTAAAACCACATCCCTCCAGCCTGGGCCTGCAAGGATGACGATTCCAGCCTGTTCCTGGTTTCTGTGTCCCACAGCCCGGAGCAGAACTCAAAATACGCTCAAAAAATAATTGTTGAGCCAGACCTGATGGCTCAGGCCAGTCACCCCAGCTACTCAAAAGGTTGAGGCGAGAGGATCAGAGCAAAGCCTGGGCTACATGGTGAGTTCAAGTCAGCCGGAGCAACTTAGTGAGAACTTGCTTCAGAAAAGTAAAAGCTGGGCGTGGTGGTGCACACTTTTAATCCCAGCACTTGGGAGGCAGAGGCAGGCGGCGTTCTGTGAGTTCAAGGTCAGTCTGGTCTACACAGGGAGACCCTGACTATAAATGAATGAATGGATAAATAGATAAAGTAAAAGAGGTCTGGGGATAGCTCAGTGGCGGGCACTTACCTAGCATGTGTGAGGCCCCGGCTTCCATCTGGAAGTACAAAGTGACCATTCAGTGCATGCACAGGGGAGGGGCAAGGGGATGGGGGAGGGGGACACAGGGTGTCTCTAAAGTACCTGCTGAGCCAGTCTGTCCCCCGCGGGGAAGAACCCCCATCCACTTGCCACACACCATCCTTCTAGCTGCCAGGGGGGTGGGTGACCAGAGGGGACAGCAAACCCTTCGGGGAGGAGGGTGTCAAGCAGACCAGAGCTTCGGCTCCTCAGCAAGTACCGAAGCCTGACTGAAGCCTGTGTTCCTCATCCTTAACTGGGTACACACTCTGGAGGCCGGGCAGGAGGACTCTGAGTTTGAGGGTAACCTGGTGGCCTGGCGACACCCTGTCTCAAAACAGCAAACAATACAAACTTTACTGGGTGCAGTGTCTTGGGTAACCTGGGCTGCAGAATGAGTTTCAGGGCAGCCTAGGCTACAGAGTCTGCCTGTAAATAAGTAATGAACAACTCTTTTCTTTCTCTCTCTCTCTCATTGTTTTTATTTTTTGACACGGGGTCGCATGTAGCCCGGCTGACCTCAGACTTGCTAAATATCAGAGGATGAATGACCTTGAACCCCCAATCGTCCTGTCTCTGTGCTAGAATTACAGGTGTGAATCAGCATGCCTGCTTCAAAACTTGCCCTCTTTCTTTCTGTTTTTTTTTTTTTTTTCTTATTTATTTTTACTTTATGTGTGTGAGTGTTCTGCCTGCACATAAGTGCACCCGTGTCATGCAATGCATATGGTGACCAGAGATGGCCTTGGATCCCCTGGAACTGGAGTTATGGACAGTTGTTAGCTGCTATATGGGTGCTGGGAACTGAACCCAGGTCCTCTGCAAGAGCAGTCAGTGCTATCTGAGCCATCTCTCCAGCCCCTCTTTTTGGTTTTCTTGAGACAGGGTCTCACTGTGAAGCTCTGGCAGGTCTGGAACTCATATTGTAGACCAGGCTGTCTTCAAACTCACAGAGACCTACCTGCTTCTACATCTCAAGTGCTAGACTTAAAAGTCTGTACCAGACCTTTTTTTTTCTTTCTTTCTTTTTAAAAAAAACATTTATTATTTTTATTTTATTTTGTGTGTATGAAAATATTGCCTGCATGTATGTAAGTATACCAGTGTCACCTGTGGAGGTCAGAAGGTGTTGGATCCCTTGGTACTAGAGTTACTGACTGTTGTTAGCTGCCATGTGGGTGCTGGGATTCGAACCCAGGTCCTCTGCCACTGCTCTTAACCACTGAGCCATCTCTCCAGCCCCCCATCTTTTTTTCCTTTCTTAAAGCAGAGTGAGTGTACATTTATTAAGAAAACGTGAGAGGGGGGTCAAAAGCAAAGCTTGCACTCTTTGCCCATTGTGAGTTCAGAGTGCTACATAACTGGTCCAGGGACACAGAGACCCAGGAAGGAAAACATGAAAGCACACATGGGTCATGGAGGGAGGGAACTGCCCAAGAACCAGAAGCTCAGAATCCCTGTGGTCTTCCTGTGGCTTTCTGGTCCCCAGGAAATGGGAGCTTGGGGGCTCAAATCCCATTTCTGAACTTCGTTGCAATGGTCCATCAGGGCCCCTTCATGGAGTGACTAACAGTGGCTGGGACAGGCCGGGGGCTAGCTCTGTGGCTGGAGCCGGCCTGGGTGTGGGCTCTCCCAGTCCCCCTCAGCCTCTTGGCCCTCTGTGACGCAGCTGTGGTATTGTTTGGCAACCCTGGCTGCCCACAGTTACGACAGCCCAGTGTGTCTGCCAGCTGGGGTGGGGGAGCTGGCCCGTTCCAGCCTCTGCCAGTGACCCCTTCTGGCAGCTTGACCGTCGAGGCACCAGACACCTCTCTCAAGCTCCCTTGCCTTTCCTGGCAGACACTGTGATTGCTTCGGGAACTAGAGAGTCAGCACCTTGCCGGCGGGGTCCTGCCTGTCACTGCATCACCATGTCACCATGCCCCTCTCCAAGGACCTGCACACAAGGGGCACTTGGGGTGGGTTGGGTTGCTGTTGTTTCTTAGGTAGGGTGTGTCACTCTCTAGCCCAGGCTGGTCTCAAATAACGATGTAGCCCAAGTTGGCTTCAAAATCCCAGCAATCCTCCTTCCTCAACCTCTTGGGTGCTGGGATCATAGGTGTGAGTTACCAAGCCCTGCACGCTAGGAACTTTGTATTCATGGAATAAACAAATAAAAAACTGAACAATAGCTGGGTGGGGTGGTACACACCTGTAATCCGGGCACACAGGAAAGATCAGGAGTTCAAGGCCAGCCTGGGCTATATAACAAGTCCAAGACCAACCTGGGCTACGTGAGACTGTATCAAAAGCTAAAAACAAAATAAAACAAACAGCAACAAAAAATGGAGGGCTAAGGATGTGGTTCTGTTGGTAGAAAGCTTACCTAGCACACACAAAGTCCTGAGCTCCGTCTCCAGCTCTGTATAAACCGGAATTCCAGCACTCAGTAGGTAGAGGCAGGAGGATCATAAGTTGAAGTTCATTCTCTAGGCCACATAGTGATTTCAAGGCTAACTTGGGCTACCTGAGACAATGAGTGAATAAATAAAGAAGGAAAGAAAGAAATACAAAGGAATGGCAATGATTTATCTCCCCCACATATAGAGAGCCAGCAAGCACCTACTGTGTGCTGGGCTCCAAGCTGAGAGCCCCAGCAGCCTGACAATGGCCAAAGCAGACACACCTCTGTGCTGGGGCATAGTGCACTGAGCAGAAGTGCAGACAGCCCGGGGCAGGCGCTGAAAGCCCAGCTGTGGACCATGCAAGGGGGACGCCACGCCTCCTCAGAGCAGATGACAGCAGGCCAAGCCACAGTGTCCAGGGACAGGGACGTTCGGTTCCAGCAGGATACTCCTCTGAAAGCGGAAACCCTCAGGCGCTGAGCAAGTGCCTGGTCGGGAAGATGCTGGAGGAAGTGACGCTGTGCTGGACGGGACAGGAGTGGATCCATGGGCCACCGAGAGGAAGTGTTCCCGGCAGAGCCACAGCTGGGGCGAAGGCAGGAAGACTGTTGTCACCCCTGGGAGTCAGTGGTCAATGGGAACGCCCTTTGGCCTTGGGTTTCTCTGCTGTGGGAAGGGAGCAAGGGCCTTCCGGGCAGACTTCAGGAAGAAACTGGAGCGCTGGGGATCTCCCATTATGCACACACACACCCCCCACAGCAGGTGCGAGGGGAGGGCGTGCCTGTGGCATTCATCCAGGAAGCCTCAGTTTCCCCATCTGTGGGGACAACACTGATGTACCCATCTCCTGGTGGTCAGCCTGTCTGGATTCATGGATCCCCTGAAGTCCCATGGGGGCTGAGGTGGAAGATGAGTCGAGGTGGGTGGAGCAGAGCGCAGCTCCAGAGCCCAGGGTCCCGAGGCAGAGCAGGAGGAAATGACGCCGACCTTCCTTCGCTTACAATGGAAGGAAACTGAGGCCATGGCCGTAGCAAGGAGGGTGCTGGCCCTTGCTGAGCCTCACTCTGAGCCTGGCACTGGGCTGGGCCCTTTGACCCCAGCTGCTCCTAGTCTTTTAGTAGGTAGGAAGCGGGTGCTAGGACAAGTTTACAACTGAGGAAGTAAATGAAGGCTAGAGGAAAGTCACGGCCACGTCCAGGTCCGCGGAAATCAGGAAGGGCCAATCAGATCCCAGGGCTGGTCTTGAAGGCAGGATGAGGGGACCATTCGCAGGTGGGTCCTGCTGAGCCTCACTGGAACCAAGGGCTGTGAAATGAGCAAATCTGAAAACGAGGGCCTGGAGCACGGGCCTGGTTCAGTTCCATGCTCTTCTTTTCTTTTCTTTTCTTTCGAGACAGGGTGGCCTCAACCCAGGCTGGCCTCAAATGCATTATATAGCTGAGGATGACTTTGAGGTTCTCATCCTCCTGCCTCCACCTCTTGGGTGCTGGGATCATAGGTGTGTGCTACCACACCTGAGTCTCGACATTCTTTTTTGTTATTTTTCTTGTTGTTGAGATAGGGTCTTACTGTAGAGCCTGAGCTGGCCCTGAACTCACAGCCATCTTCCTGTTTCAGCCTCTGGAGTCCTGGAGTGCTGGCCCACACTCCTGCCCAGTTTCACACTTTTGTACCCTGAGTAGCCCAAAGCAGCTGGGAGAAGCCTCCATCTTCAGCCCACCCCAGCAGCTCAGGGTTTAGTCTTCCTTCCTTCCTTCCTTCCTTCCTTCCTTCCTTCCTTCCTTCCTTCCTTCCTTCCTTCCTTCCTTCCGTCGTGTGTTCATTCCTTCATCTGAAAACTTACTAGCGATGACCATACATATTGGTTAAACAATAAATGTAAATAGATTAAAAGAGCCTGTTAAAAAACAAAAGACTTGCCAGACCTGGTGTCACAGATCTGTAACCCCAGTTACTGGGGAGGCTGAAGCAGGAGTCCAAGTCCACGGCCTCCTGGTCTACACAGTGAATTCAGCCTAGCCAGCCTAGTGAGACCTTGTCTCAAAAGAAAAGGAAATCGGGCTGGAATGTAGCTCAGTGGTGGAGTGTCTGCTTCGCATGTGTGGGGCTCCAGGTTCAAGCCCATACTAATATTTTTAAAAATTAATTGAAAAAGAAAGACAGGGCTGGAGAGATGGCTCGGGGGGTAAAACACTTGCCATTCAAGCATGAGGACCCCAGTTCGGATCCCCAGAACTCACCTGAAAGCCAGGTAAGGTTGCATGCCTCCATGAGCCCAGCGTTCCTGTGATGCTAGGAGTGGAGATAGAAGAGTCTTCAGAGGCTTGTGGGGTCTGCGGCAGTGAACGACAGACCCCTTTTCAATCAAGGTTGAAGGCCAGCACTCAGGGTTTCCTCTGACCTTCGTACACACGATGGCACATATGTGCCCACAGTCACACATGCATGCGTGCCCACACACAAATGCACACATGTACACAAATTAAAAAATAAAGACATGGGAGCACACACCTTTAGCCCCAGTACCAAGGGATTCAGCACCATCTTCTCTCCTCCACAGGCATTGCACAGCACAGACACACCCACACATTCAGGCCATAGCCTCGTACACATAAAATACAAATAATAAATAAAATGCTTTTTAAAAGAAGAAAGAAAAGATAGATTAAAAAATCTGGGCCAGGGTGCAGCTCAGTGTGACGTACTTTTGTATCTTGCACAAGGCTATGCTTTCAATCCTCAGGTCCATACAAACAAATTCAAAATATACTCATTTGTTAGAGAAATATTTATTAGAAGCTTAATCTATGATGGGTCCTCTTTTAAATTCTAATCGTAGTAGATAAAAATAAAATCTGCTGGAAGGGGCAAGCGGGAATGCGAAGGGAGAGGGACTCCCAGGTGCTGATGCTAAAGCTGACGACTGGGCTGCTCGGAGCCCCGGGAGAGGTGCAGTGACTGAGTGACAGCGGGGTGGGAGCGGGGTGGGAAAGGTCGGCCAGGCCAGCCGCCCTGAAGCATCAACAGGACCAGGACAGTTACCATGTGGATGTGCTGGCTCTCCAGCCACCGCAGCTGGACTGTCCTTCCTCCTGCAGAGACTCAGCCTCTCTCAGCTGCCTGGTGCCACCCAGTGTATAGACCCGTGTGAATCACTGGGCACAGGCTCTGCCCCTACTCCGTACATATACTTATCAGCTCTGTAAGTCCTGCTGACAGATTAGATTCCCTCCCATTTTACAGAAGCAAGAACTGAGGTTCGGAGGGGCAGTGTGAGCCGCCTGAGGCCACACAGCCAGTGAGCAGCAGAGTCCGGGCTCAGAGTCGGTGGGTTCGGTACTATCTTAGAGTGCCTGCTTGGTGGTGCACAGCCTCCTAGGAGGCGGAGGTGGCAGGCCCCCCACCAGCTGTGTGTGCTTACCAGGGTTCTCACCCCCATCCCAGGGGCTTGGTTCTCTGTCTGGAAAACAGCACAGTGGTCAGAGTTGGGACTAGGTGACTCCCTGCCTCTGTTGGTGACCCCCAAAATGCTATTCAGGCAACTTATTACATCGCCCTGAAGGCTGTGTTTGACAAGGAAGGGTACTGAGGCACGGCGTTGGAGGTATGGGGAGTTTTCCAGATCACAGCCTGGGGACGAGGCTGCTCCGTGCACTGGACAGTGAATTCCCAGAACAGGGACTCTGGAGAGGGAGAAGGACAGGAAAAGGACAGCCTGGTGACCAGGGAAGCACATTGGAACCAGGACAGTCCCTGTGTCCCCCTTAGGCTTGGCCTGTGCTCTGCCAAACAAACAGGAAATGCCAGGCAGCCCCTCCCCCCACCCCGGGCCGTGGGAAGGCTCTAGAAGAGACCTCTGCAGTGCCTGGCTCATGAAATGATGCTCGATGTGGGCAAGGGCCTGCCCCCCGCCCCCCTGCCGCTGTCTCCCATCTCTCAGAGTCGCAACTCTGGACAAACAAGCTCCGGACCTCTGGGCTGTGTAATCTGGGGTGGTGGCTATGCTTTGTGTACTGAGCCACTGGGACCCAGCAAAGAGGAGCGAGAAAGGCTGAGTTCTAGAAAGATCATCACTGGGGAGGAAGGGTAGCTCAGGGGCAGCGTGCTGACTGCCCGAGCCTGAACGCCCCGGGGTTCCAGCCCAGTATCACCTCCCACACCCGCCACACACCTACGCAGATGGTGCCCAGTTCTTTCCTGTGCCTCAGTTTCCCCTCCGTAGGCCAAGCTGTGACACTGGTTGCACCTGGGTTGTTACTGGAAACCCCGGGTTCCTCTGAGGCTCCGAATGCAAAGTGGGGGTCTGTATTGGAATCTGTCTCCAGGCCCTGGGCATACCGCAGAGGACCTGGTGATGGGCTGGGGCCGCACCTCGAACCTGCTTCTTGACTAGAGAGGAAATGGGACATGTGAGCATGCTAAGCCCCACAAGGCACTGCAGAGGGGAGATGGGATCTGACTCAGTTTCTCTGCCAAGTGTTCACTGAACGGTGTATCGAGGGCCAGGAGCTCCTGCCATAGCCTGGACCAGGATGGTGGTTAGGAGGCGGCTGGGTCCGTTCCTCACTACTTCCTCAAAGACATGTCTTGTTTGGTGCTAGGCCAGAGCAAGCCACGCATTTCTCTACCACTGAGCTATATCCCTGGCCCTTTTTATAATTTTTATTTGAAATAGGGTCCTTTAAATTTTTCTTTTTGGGACAGGCTCTCCCTATATCCCTGGCTGGCCTGAAACTCCCTATGTAGACCAGGCTGGCCTTGAACTCACAGAGATCCTTCTGCTTCTGCCTCTGGAGTACTGGGACTAGAGGTGTGCGCCAGCACACCCAGCCCCTTTCCTTCCTTTCTGAGATAAGTCTTGCTGTACAGCACTGGCTAACCTGGTATTCACGGGCAGCACACACTGGACTCAAACTTGTGGCAGTCCTCCTGCCTGTGCCTCCTAAATTCTGGGATTACAGGCCTGGGCCACCAATCCAGACTTCAGGCATCTCCATCCCACCCAGCAGCAGAGGAAAGAGGGTTCCAAGAGCTCGTGAGGCCCCCCAGGATTCCAGGAGGCCTGGGAAAGGCAGCAGCTTTGGGCTGAGGCAAAGTCAGGCCTGCTCTGGGCCTAGAGAACTCCCACTGCAGGCCTCCTGCCTCGACCGGCTGGAGAAGCCTGAGGGGAGGGGCCCTCCCTGCCACCCCTGTCATGGCAGTCATGCCCCTCAGCCAGTCTTACTGCAGGGACAAGACTTCTCCACCTGGTCAGTGCGAGAGCAGGGTGCTGTCACCATCAGACCATTAATGAACTATAATTATCACTATAATTATAAATCATGAGAAAATTCCACAGCCTGAGGCTGCTAAAGGACAGCGGCCACCTCCACCTTCCAGGGGAGGACAGGGTGTGTGGGGGGTGCTGGAGGTTACAAGGGGGCAGGATTGCTTTCAGAGCCCTCACTCCTCCATTCCCGATGCAGAGCTCTAGATAAAATGTGGTCGGGAACAGGGTGATAGGATCAGAGGGCACCCGGGCAGCTACCCTCACATGACAGATAGGGAAACTGAGGCCTCACGGGCTCAGAGACCTGCTCTTAGACACAGGGATCCCTAGAAGCTGTCCAGGCTTGTCCTCGATACCCTCACCCCACCCCCAACAAGCTGGGGCTCTGGGTCCTGCAGGAAGTGGCCTGGGCTGGGACAGGCCAACCGCTTTGATCAACTTTATGAGTCCTGGCTGTTTATGGAGTGCTTGGCCCCCACCCTGCCACCCAGGGCTGTGTCCTGTCAGTGGCACTCAAAGATATTAGCTGTCCCTGGAGAGTTGGCTGCTGGGCCTCAGTCCTATTTCCTCCAGACTGGCCCTTGGCCTTGGCCCTTGAGAACCTGGAAGGATGGGGGGCGGGGCAGAGGAGCCCCTCAGCTCCAGATGAGGGGTTCCTGCCTCTGAGAACTCATGCCTACCTTGCTTTTGTCCTTGCTGCTCTGAATGGCCCTGAGCACCCGCAACGCTCACCTGGTTCTCTCCCTTTCTGGAGCAGCCCTCCCTAGTCCAGACCACCATAATCAGTCTATTTCATCCTCTGTGCTCCATCCCTCAGTAGAAAGCTCTCATTTTTTTCATTGGACCTTCTGCTCTCTTTCCCAGTACAGAGACGTCACCCATCTAAACCTGGACTGGTCCCTAGCTCCTAGCATGGTTCTGGCACACAGTAGGTGCTCAACAAATGTTTCTTGAGTACAAGATAAAATCTTAGGCTTGATATGATGATGTTCTCCTGTAATCAATCCCAGCACTCAGGAAGCTGAGGCAGGAGGAGCAGAAGTTCAAGGTCATCCTCAGCTATATGGTGAGTTTGAGGCCTTGCCTGAGCTGTATGAAACTGTCTCACACAGAGAGGGAGAGGGGGGGGGGAGAGAGAGAGAGAGAGAGAGAGAGAGAGAGAGAGAGAGAGAGAGAGAGAGAATGAGAATCAAATCTGTCTTTCTTGGTGGGGAGGGAACTATACAAAGCCTAAGGCATAGCATACCAGAGTCCCCCAACCACATGCCTGAAAAAGTCCCTGGGGCACAAACGCTGAGCGCCCACGGAAAGGACTCAGCTCTAGTAGATGAGGGAGCCGGCTACGGAGGTGGCCTCTGCCCCCGGCCCACCCCAATCCCGCGCCCCACCTCAAGCCCCACCCCCGCCCCAGCTCACACCTGTGTGGGCTCTGGACCAGCCACAGGGCACAGGTGTCTGACCAGCTGGGCCGGTTCCAGGCGGGCGCATGCGAGGGCACTTCCCCGGGGGCGGGGGCGATGCTGGGGTGCCTGTGGACACCCGCCCCGCACCTGCCCCACGGCCACCCTGCCTCCCCTCCCCCCAGCCACTCGTGGTCCCCACCACTCCCCGTGGTCCCATGCAGTCATCCACGGGGCACGATGGCAGGCTGTTCTCTGACACTCGGTCCCTGGCTTCCTTGCAGTGCGCTCTGTGACCTGGGGCAGGTGCAGGGCTGGCTTGGGAAGGAGGCGCAGGTAGGAGCTGGCCAGCCTGTTCTCTGCAAACTCGCTATCACAGGCCCAGCTGAGAACCTCAGCCATGGGGGCATGTGCACACAGGGGCACCTGCCAACGACCCTGGAGGCAATATCCAAGATCATTTCTTACTGTAGCTGAGGCAATGGAAGTCCAGAAACAGAAAGGGCAGGGCACTTGCCCAAGGCCACACAGCAGGCAGAACTTGAATCCAAGAGTCCATGTTTTTCCTGTTCTTCTAACTTGTCTCTCCCTGGGGAGTCAACGCCATTTTTGAGTTTGCTTAAAACCTACTATGTACCAGGCATTTGGCCATGTTCAAGCCCATTCAGTAGACAGGGACTTGGGGAACCCTGTGCTAAGTCTGTGGACAGAATCTGCTCAGCAAATGCACAAACAGCAAAGTCACCTCATATTTGAAAAGGGAGTCCAAGCCTGAACTTGGTTGGGACCCAGGTGCAGGCCATGATCTGAGAGGGGAGAGATCTGCGGCAGAGGAGACTGCTGGCCCCTCGAGCAAAGGCCCCCAAGTGGAAGTGGCTGGGGCTTCAGAGCAGGTATAGAAGAGAAAATGGGGACCCAAGCCAGGGGTGCCCGCCTAGCTGTCATCTGAGGAGGGAGGGTCTGTTCCAACACAGCAGATAGTCCGGACCTGTACAGAGTGGGCTGCTGCCAGCCCTGCCATGCAGCAGCCCTTGGAGCTGGGAGAGCCTTCCTGGGACACCTTGTCCTAGGCACAGCAGGCAGAGAAAGGAACTCAGAGATAAGGATCGGATTCTGGGATCAAGATGAGTCACTGTGTCTCAGAGAGCCTCAGTTTTTCCCATGTACGCAGTGGGTACACTTGGACTTCCCTCCTGTCTGGATAGCTGGCACTTAGCAGGTGTTGGGTCCCCAGGTTGGTGCAGTGTACATGGGACTAGCCACAGAAGGACGGGCCACCCCAGAGACGGGTACTGTGATCAGGAGCCCTGGGTGGACCAGAGTCCGCAGGTCCTGGCAGGTGACTGGTTCAGGACACAGCAAAGATTCTGAAAGGCTCCTCTTTAGGAGCTTCGACTCGAAGGCCAGTTGCTGCCCACCCAAGTGGACTTGAGAGAACAAGGTTTGCCCGGGTCCAAATCTTCCATCCACAGATGAGCCAAGAAGGGAGGCTCAGCCAGAAGGACCAGAATGAACAAAGTTTAGTTAGCCCAGATCTTTTCTGCTCGGCAGAACACCTCACACCATTCTTCCATTACTGGAACAACCCCTCAGGCCTGGCACCACAGTGTGCCCATTGATAGGTGAGGGAACAGGAGTTTGAAGAGAAGCAATTGCCAGGGCTTTTGTAATTTAGTAAGCAAATGTTTATTGAGCACCTACTACGTCAAATACCTACTAGGTCAAAATAGCCAAATAGCAACCAAAACAAATAAGAGACACCCTCCAAAGTCCCCATCTCCCTATGGGAGACAGCTGTTGAAGGGTTCCTGGTAGTTCCAGCCTGGTACCAGCCTCTTATCCCAACTACTCACGAAGCTGAGGCAGGGGAATGCAAAGTTCAAGGCCTGCCTGGCCTCCAGAGGGAGTTCTCTTCGACCTAGGTAACTTATTGAGAACTTGTTTCAAAATAAAAAGTTAAAATGGAGCAGGGGTGATAGTTGGATATCTCGCTGGTGGAGCACCCAGGCTCTGGGCTCAGTCCCCAACACCATGGAATAATAAAGGCTAGAGAATGGCTCCGTGGGTAAGGCACTTACAGCAAAGGCATGAAGGCCAGAGTTCAGATCCCAGCACCCACTCCAACGCAGGTGAGCCTCCCCATCTGTAATCAGAGGCCAAGACAGTGACTCTCAGAGCAAACCGGCTAGCTAACTACATAGGAGAACTTCAGGTTGGGCAGGAAACCTGCCTCAGTACACGAGATGGAGAGGAAGACACCTGTTGAAATCCCTGTCTCCCCAGGCACACACACACATGCAAACATGCGTGCACCATGCATCCACATGCAAAAAAAATACAAATAAAATAAATAAGAGGTGAGATCCGTGAAGCTTTGCACATAAGCCTAGGTTCGCCCATGTTGCCATGTGCAGGCCGTGTGGCCTTGGGCAAATTCCTTAAGCACATCTGTCTGTCTTCCGGGATTATTCCATTTTCAGCCCAGGGTCTGGTCAGCTGCTGTGTTATGGTCTTTATTTTACACCTCTTCTCTTTTTCTTTTTTGAGAAAGGCTCTCACTCCATGACCCAGGCTGACCTTGAACTGGTTGCTATCCTCCTGCCTCAGCTTTCCAGAGTCCTGGATTTACAAGTGTGAACCATCACGCCTGTCTTATCTTACAAGTCTTCACTGAGTGCCTGTGTATACCAGGGTGTGCCTGGGGAACTATCACAGAAGTGGCAGAGGTGAGGCGATCGTTGCCCACGCACAGCTGAGGGGCACTCACAGCCACTTCCAGAGCGCTCCCTCCAAGAAGCTGCCCATGCTGGCCTGGCCTCCAAAAGCCTCACTCTGAGAATCTCGGGTGGACAGTGGGATGCCTGCAGCCTAGAACTGGCACCGACTGAGCTGGTAGAAGGCCCCGTGCCTGTAATGTTTTATCCATTAAGCCCCCGGCAGCACCAGGAACTGGGCAGAGATACCTTTTGCAGACAGGTGGCCCCTCCCTGATGTCCAGTCTGGCTGTCTCCTGGCCAGTCTCAGCTCTCCATGTGTGTGTGCCCCTCACAGGCCTGGCACAGAGGGCACTGGGAACTCCTGTAAAGCATCCAGCAAGCATGTGGCTGGGACCACAGGCAGGGACTGTACCCTGAGAATGCTGAGGCCAAGCCGAAGCCCCTGACGGATGGAACTAGGGGGACTTCTTTGACCTCGGCTGGGTCTGAACTAGCGTCCTAGGCCATAAGCTTTCTAGCAAAGCTCAGACTATCTGGTCCCTGGAAGTGGTCCTCCCTGATGCCCCCCCCACCCCTCCCACATTGCGGCAGCTGCCCAGAACCTGCCTGCCGGCACTCCAGCTGAACGCAGGGGAGGGGACAGCAGGTGCTAGGGTCTTAAGGCCGCAGGAGGAGGCACCTGGGGGTGCTGAGCTGCAGCTTCATGAGGAGGGACCCCTGGAAATGTGGGGGTCCATCTGACATCCAGGGGCCTCAGTCAGGGTGTCTGAGCAGGACTTGAGCTCATGAACTTTCGGGTGTGTCTGTGAGGCAGAGGACTCTGGGATGCTCCAGCCTTTGGTGGGTTACTTCCGGTAGGCAGGCCTCGGCAAGGCTCTTTCCTGCCCAGGGTCCAAGTTTCTCTGGCACAACTGACCCTACACAGGGGTCAGTTCTAACATTCGCTTTGTTCTGTTCTTATTTATTTATTTTATGTGTATGAGCGTTATGCTTGCCGTTATATAAGTGCACCCATGTCGTGCACAGAAGGTTTCAGATCCCCTGGAACTGGAGTTACAGACAGTTGCTAGCCACCATGTGGTGCTGGGAACCAAACCTGGATCCTCTGCAAGAACAGTCAGTGCCCTTAACCGCTGAGCCATCTCTCCAGCCCCTTGTTTCTGCTTTTGAAACTGTCTCACTATGCAGCCTAGGCTGGCCTCAGACCTACTACGCTCCTCCTGCCTCAGCCTCCGAAGGTGCTGCGATTACAAGATTGCACCTGTCTTTTTTTTTCTTGAGACAGGGTCTTAGATAATCCAGACTAGCTTCGTAGCTGTGGCTGACCTAGAACTTCCAATCCTCCTGCCTCCACCTCTCTCATGCTGGGATTACAGGTGTACACCACCACCGCACCCAGTTTATGGAGTGCCTGGGATAGAACCCAGGGCTTCCTGCACACTTTGGACTGAGCCACATCCGTGCCCTCCCACCGCCCTCATTGTCTTCTGAGCACCTTCGTTCCTCAGGGTTCCAGTTCAGGAATTGTTGGAAGAAAGAAAAGAATAGAACCATTGCCGGCCCTTGGACAGCTGGCTCAGCTCAGGAAGGAAGCCGGAAGACTGACCAGGCGGCCAGGTTAGCTCCAGCCCCAGCCTGCTCTCACGTCCTCAGTGGCTGCTAAGGCTGACTGAAAAGGCGAAACGACTTGGGGATGTCTTTAAAGTGCTGGAAATGCATTTAAGGTGGTGTCTTCCCAGTCTGTCCCCAGATGGACCCCTTGGTTATCCACTCTCCCACCCGAGTCTTCCTGTTGCTCCCAGAACATAGCGGCACATTCCAGCCCCAGGGACATTGCACTTGCAGTTCTTCTTGCCTGGAAGCTCTTCCTGACCCTCAGGTGTCCACAGGCCTCCCTCCCTCATCTCCTTCAGAATTCTGCTCAATGGTCATTTTCTGAGGGAGGCCACTGACCCCTCTTCACCCATGACAGGAAGTGCCTGCTCCGCCCCCCTTGCCTCTCATCTGGCAGCTCTTCTTGGCTCCTTCTAAGGATGAGGGCTGTTCTGTTGTTGGGAGTTTCCTCACCAGCCCTTAGCGTGGAGCCCAAGTCCATCATCAGAGCTGGAGTCAAGCATCAAGAATAAAAAAAAAAAAAAAAAAAAAAAAACATAAAACATAGGGCTAGACATGGTAATGCATGGCTTTAATCCCAGCCCCTGGGAAGCAGAGGCAGGTGCGTCTCTGAGTTTTAGACCAGACATCTGGTCTACATAGTGAGACACCACCTCAAAAAGACAACAGAAGACTTTTTCAAAGGCATGTGGCTATAGCTAAGTAGCATGTGTGAAGCACAGGCCTGACCCCCAGCACTGAATAAACACAAGGATGGAGGACAGGCAACCTGTCACCCAGCACGCAGGAGATATAGCAAGAAGATTAGACATCTAAGGTCATCCTCAGCCTCACAGAGTGTTTGAGGCCAGCCTGGGCTGCATGAGACCCTGTCTGAAACAATGCAAAGTACACAGCCAGGAGTCAGGTGGCAGGGACACACCTGTGATCTCAGAACCAGGAACTGAGGCAGGAGGATCGAGGCCACCTGGACACAGAGACACTGTCCAAAAAAACAACTACTGTCTGGAATATAACTATAATGGGTGCTTAGCAAGTATTTGTTAACTAAATAGACAACAGATGTAAAGAACAGAATAGAAAGGAACGGAAGCTCTAGAACAGACTGGAACCCACCAACCCACCGTAAAGTGGAAACAGCATAGAGGGGCCGATCAGACACACAGCGACAACCCACACATCCCACAAGGATGTGCTGGCACTCCAGGCTCCGAAAGAGCAGCCAAGAGCTTCTGAAACCTAACTGCCCAGAAGGACACCATGAGGCAGGCAGCGGGCCTAGAGGATCTGACCTGGGGATTTGTAGGGGGGAACTCTCCTGGGGGGGGGTCTATCCTGAGGGTCTATCCTGGGAGTCTGTTCTGGGAGCATGTCTTGAGGTCTGTCCTGGGAGGTCTATCTTGGGGTCTTCTTGCAGGCTAACTGCCCTGACAGCTGGGCTCTTCAGCTCCTTCTGCCCTGTTCTTGTCCCACTGACAGGTCAGAGGTGGTTTCCGGTCTGGACATGAGGAATGTCCCAGACAAAGACAAATCCTGGTGAGTCACTCACTGGCTGAGCTCAGACTGATATCCCACAGGCGTATCATGCTGGGGTGGGGACATCCCAGGAATCAAGCTGGAAAGGGTGTATGTGCTGGGACTCTGGCTCGGCTGTCTGCTTTCTCCGCCCCCTGTCTACTGGGTACTGTAGAGCCACCTCCTCATCCCTCACCTCCCAGTCCCTGAATGGAAGGACCGTGATGGAAGAAGGAGAAAGCAAAGGCCAAATGGACACAACCTCAAGGGGAAGGCTAGCCAGGGAGTATCTGTCTCGACTCGAGGCTGGCCCTGGTCCTGGGAGTCCCACACCACCTAGGCTCTGGTCCTGACCAGAGGGCTGAGCAAAGAGGGATCCTGTCTGCTTGGGAGACTGGGGCACTGGGCCTGCTCTGGACCCTGGAGCCTTTCTCTCCTGAAGTCCTTCACCCCAACCCTTCAAGGACACTGTGCATCCTCTCCCAAGTCTACAGGGACTCGAACCCAATCCCTCTGTTCAGGACCCTCCAGGTCTCCCATCTTCAGAGCAAAACCCAAATCCTGGTCAGTCTGTTCACCACACTGCTGGCCTCATGCCCTCTCCTTCCCACTCCAGTCCAGTCCCACTGGCCTCTCAGCTGTCCACATACCATGCCAACCCAAACCCTGCCCCAGGGCCTTTGCTCCCACCGTTCCCTCTGCCTGTGGCTTCCCTGCTGACCCTGTTCTGGCATCTCGTGCTCTAAGTTCCTCCGTGGGAAGAGCACAGGTAGCAGAGGCGCCGTCTACACTGCGCACGGCCCATCCAGCATGCCCACAGCAAGGCCTGTCCACCGTAGGCGCTCAGTGCTCCATAATGAATAGATAGGTAAGGCGAAGGAGCCAGGGAGGGTCTGCGATAGACCACATTTTAAGGTTCACGTAGTCGGGGAGGCTTCTCTGAGGTAAGACCTTCTGAATGTTCCAGATAGAAAACACAAGTGCAAATGGCCCGAGTTGGAACCTGCTCAATAAAGTCAAGAAACAGGTTATAAAGCAGGATCCTGGGGGCTGGAGACATGGCTCAGTGGTTAAGAGAACTGACTGCTCTCGCAGAGGACCTGGATTTGATTCCAGGTACCTACCTGACAGTTAACAACCATCCATAACTCCAGTTCCAGGGGATCCAACACCCTCTTCTGACCTCCTAGGGCACTACATGACACAGGTGCACTTACACACATGCAGACAAAACACTCACTCCTGAACAGAAAACAAAAATAAATAAAATATTTTTTAAAAAGTAGGATCCTGTGTGTGTGGCTGGCAGAGAGGGCCGCACTACGGTGTGGAAACTGGATGGGCTTCCTGCAACCCCGGGGACCCGCACTCCACCACAGGCCTGCTTTCCACCTGACTACTGTCCTGCCCAACAAAGGCTGAGGTCTCAGCCTCCCCAGCCTCTGAAGCCTCCCTTCCCTGCCTCCACCTCGGCTCCCTGATTTCCTGCCTGGCCTGGCAGCAACGGGAAATGGTGACTTCCCATAGCTCTAAGAGGAAGCCCTGGCCCAAGACCAACCTCTCCATCCTGCTCTCAGCAATCCGGATTCCTTGACACCATGCATTCACCTCTCAAGGTGTTGTATGTAACAGGGTATCACAGTGGAGGTCTCTGTGGCTGGCTGTTTTTCAGTGCTTATCTATGCCATGGGCATGTGGCAATCCTCCTGCCTCAGCCTCCTAGGGACTGCCTTGCCAGCTGTTTTGTTTTGTGTTTGAGACAGGGTCTTAACGGTGTAGCTCTGGCTAGCCTTGAACTAGCTATGTAGACCAGGCTGGCCTCAATTCAACAGAGATATACCTGTCTCTGCCTCCCAATTATAACACTGCACCACCATGCCCTCCTGTGTACGGACTTTGGTTGATCATCCACGTCCAGTTCTTCTGGGTCATCTGGTCTGTCTGTATTGAATTTAGGAACTACTGGTTAATACACTGAAAAGCAGCCCTGGTCTTTGGGATTCTCACAACTAAGAGGCTTTGTTGACCCATTCTTTGGAGTAGGAAACTGAGGCTCAGGAAGCAGGGCTCGGGTGTCAAGACCACATTAGTAATGTGAGGGTGGAGGGCTGTGGGATTTCAAAGCAACTTGAAGATTTTTAAGAAAGAGACAAGGGGCTAGAGAGATGGCTCAACGGTTAAGAACGCTGGCTGCTCTAGCAGAGGACCTGGGTTCGATTCCCAGCATCCACGTGGTAACTCCAGAGGATCCAATACCCTCTTCTGACCTCCTCAGGCACTGCATGACCCAGGTGCACTTACATGCATGTAGGCAATATATTCATACACATAAAATAAAAATAACAAATAAGAGCCAGGTGTGGGTAGCCCACGCCTTTAATCCCCGCACTTGGGAGGCAGAGGCAGGAGGACCTCTGTGAGTTCAAGGCCAGCCTGGTCTACATAGTGAGTTCCAGGCCAGATGGGACTACAGGGAGACCCTGTCTCAAAAAGACCAACATATATATATATATATATATATATTTTTTTTTTTTTTTAATTAAAAAGAATAAGAAAGAGACAAAGGTGAAAAAAGAGAGGCTGAGGAAGAAGGAAGCGTTTACCTTCAAGCCAAGGCTTCCCTGAGGACACGCAGGTCGTATAAAGGCGTGGCTCTGGGGTCCCCATCCGCCAGGCACCACCTCAGAGGCTGTAAGCAAGCAGGAAGCCGAGAGGGGTTGGGGTCTGGGAGTGCTGAGGTTCCTAGAAGCACCAAGCTAACCCAGCTCCTGAAATGCATCCAGGAAGTGCGGGAGTGGCAGACAGAGCTGAGGCCTGAGAACCCCAGCGGGAGGGGCACACGACAAGCATCCCTGAGCTTTTGTCCCCCCCCCCCGCCATTCTTACCCACCCGCCACCATAGGTTCCTACTGGATATATTGACAACAGTGTGATGTGCACACCTAGGACTCCATGCCTGGAGAGACTGAGGCAGGAGGATCACTATGAGACCAGCCTGGGCTACAGAGTGAAACCTTGTCTCAGCAAAACAAACAAATGAATGAATGAATCAATCAATCAATGAGGGAAGAAAGGAGGGAGAGAAGGGAGGGAGATCTCGGCGAAGGACGGAGGAGCAGGAGTGGTGATGGGACCCTTGGGGCCGGCCCTTGTCTCCCTGGCTCAGCAGTCCCTGCTTCCCAGCACATCCCCCTCGGCCCCCAGACAGTTTCTGGGAGCCAGCCTCAGTGGGAAGTGATTCAGCCAGGCCCCCAGGCTGTCTCCAGCTGCGGCTGGGCCTGTCCACGCTTCCAGGCAGCTCCTGCCCTCCACACCATGACAACCAAGCTGGCTTCCTTTCAGCCCCTTCCACGACCCCTTTAAACCTCAGAATAGTATCCAGTGGAGAAACTGAGGCAGGGAGGTGAGGACACGGGTTGAGCAGATGAGCAGGCACGCCTCGCCGCGGCCCTCGCCCAGGGGCCCAAGAATTTAGCTGACGTTGCTGGGAATTACTCAGCCTGACTCTACTCTGTGAAGGAAGTTCGTGTCCTGGCAGCGCCTGCCTGTCCCTGGCTCTGAAGCTGGGAACTACCCCCCCAGGGCCTGTCACTCATGACAGTGCCAGCAGATGTGGAAACCCAGAGGCTGAGTTGGCAGACAGCGGGTGGCGGGAGGGACTAGTGCCAGAAACACTGGACTGACTGCGTGTGTGAAACACAGCCAGTGCTATATTTCATTCAGTCACTCAACAAACATTCATGGAGGGTCTGCTAGGCCAGGCTCCTGGGACCCATCCCTCACATTGGTTGTCCAAAGTGGATGAGACGGTGAGTGTTTAGAGGGATCCAGGACAGAGAAGCACTTTTCTATCCACCCCTCTACTGACTGTGCACTGGGATACCCCGTGTGACCTATGATGGAGACAGGGTCCACGGGAAGTCGAAGTGGAGAAGAATGGAGAGCTGATCACACTGGCCTTCAACTTACATGCTGGCCTGGGGGCCTCCTGGTGACATGCCTCTCGAGAGGGCCCACCACAACCCCAAGCAGCACAGCCCTTAATGTCCCGGTCCCAAAGCAGGGAAAGAAAAGGCCAGGACTCTCCTGCGCCAGATGTTAGACATACTCACAAGGAAGGAACAACACTGTCAGCGACATTCCCTACAAAACCCTTCTGGGGCCAGCAAGAGGGCTCGGTGGATGAAGGCACTTGCCATGCAACCCTGGTATCCCGAGTTTGATGCCTAAAACCCACGTAAAGATAGAAGAAGAGAGCCAGGTGTGCATGCCTTCATCCCAGACTCTGGAGGAAGAAGCAGTTGGATTGCTGTGAGATTGAATTTAGTTTGGTCTATGTACTGAGTTTCAGGCCATCTGGGGCTACACGGAGATCTTGGCAATAAATAAATCGTTTATTTACTTTAAAAATAAATAAAGTTGGGGCTGGAGAGATGGCTCAGTGGAGGACCCGAGTTTGGTTCCCAGCCCCCACATGGTGGCTAACAACCATCTGTAACTCCAGTTCCAGGAAATCCAACACCCTCCTTTGACCTCCACACATTGCAGGATACAGGTTCACTTACATGCAGGTAAGACACTCATATACATAAGATAAAATAAAGTATTTTAAAATAAAAATTAATAAATTATTAACAAATAAATAAGAGGTGAAAGAGATGGCTCAGTGGTAAAGAGCAACTGCTGCTTTTGCAAAGGATCTAAGTTCAGTTCCCAGCACCCACATGGTTGTTCATAACCACCTGTAACTCCAGGTCCAGGGAATCTGGCACCCTGTTTTGGGCACGCATGTGAGGCACTTACATATATGCAGACAAAACACTCATACATACACATAAAATGAAAGTAAATAAATCTTTGAAAATAAATAAATAAGACCTGCTACATAGTGCTCCGGGCATAGCTCCATAGTAGAACACTTATTAGCATGGTGAAGGCCTTGGGTTTGATCCCGAGAGCTGAGAATGAATGAATGAATGAATGAATGAATGACGAAACCTATCCTACCACAGGCTCTGGGGACACATCAATGATCACAGTGCTCGGCACTGGTGAGATCACAGGGTCTGGAGCCAGGGGGGGAGGGGACGGGGCGGAACTGTGCTCATGTCCCCGCAGCACTGCTTCATGACAGTGGAGACCCTTGGTCTTGGGGTTTTTTAATATTTTCTAAAATTTTTATTTAATGTGTATGAGTGTTTTGTCTGCATATATGTAGATATACCATGCATGCAGTACTTGCAGAGGCCAGAAGGGGGTGTTGGATCCTCTGGAACTGGAGTTACAGATGGTTGAGCCATCGTGTAGGTGCTGGGAACCAAACCAGTGCTCTTAACTGCTGAGCCATCTGCAAGGCCCTTATTTATTATTTTTATTCATGTGTATATGTGTTTGAGTAAATTTATGTGTACCACATGCCTACAGGTGTCTTCAGAGGCCAGAAGATGATGTTAGATCCCCTGGAACTGGAGTTAATGGATGGTTGCTAGCTGTCACGTGGGTGCTGGGAACTGAACCTGGGTTCTCTACCTGAGCAGCCAGTGCTCTTAACTGCTAAACCACCTCTAGCCCTGAGCCTCAGTTTTATCTTCCAAAAAATTAATACCAGCAGGGTATTGTGGCACATGCCTGTAATCCCAGAATTTGGGGGGTGGGACAGAAAGAAGTTCAAGGTCACCCTGAGTTATACAGAAGGTTTGAGGCCAGCCTGGGCAGCATAAGATTCTCCCTCAGAATAGAAAAGAAGCAGAGAGGGAAGGAGAGAAGGAGGGAGGGAGGGAGGGAGGGAGGGAGGGAGGGAGGGAGGGAGGGAGGGAGGGAAGGGAAACCCCCTCATAGGGCCAGCAGAGGACCAAGCACAGAGGGGACACAGCATGGGTACTTCTGTGCATCCTTTTTGTGCCCCTTTCCTGGGTGAATGAATGGGGTCAGATGCCAGCTGGGTTGGCACTAAAATCTAGACTATAAAGACAGCTGACCCCCAGGCTCCCGGCCTCTGCCCCTTGCAGCTTAAGATACAGGCTCCCCTGTGCCGCCGACTGAGCACGGTTTTAACCTTGATCTTTGCTGGGAGCCCACCAACCGGTGCTGGGATTTAATTAGGAGGTGATAAGAGAAGGAACCAGGTATGATGTTTGAGACTGGGTTTTAGGAAGTCCAGGATGACCTCAAGGTCAATATGTCGATAGGGGATGACCTTGAACTCCTGATCTTCCTGCCTCCACCTCCTGAACACCTGGATGACAGGCTTACACCACCCTTTCCGGCACCAGGTGGGAATTATTTTTCTTTTTTTACATTTTATTTATTTAGTGTGGGGTAGGGGTGGAGGTCAGAGGACAATTTGGAATTGGTTCTCTCCCTCCACCGGGCTTGGCGGCAAGCTCCTTTACCCACTAAGCCATTTCACCAGCCCTGACCAGGTGGGATTTTTAAGAGATGTTTTGAGACAGGTGAGGCACACACCTGAAATCCCAGGGCTCGGAAGGCACGAGGAAGATCTGAGTTAGAGGTCAGTCTGTTACAAAACAAACGAGGTTCTGCCCTTTGAAGCGTCGCCTCCTCAGCCCGCCTGTCTAGGAGCCCGGAAGGCTTTGTGTCAGCTGTAACCCTCTCACCTCCACGTGATGCTCGGTACCATGTTGCCTCTCTGTTTTGTGACCCTGTCAGCAAGAAGACTTCAGCAGACACAACCCTTGGCCTTGGACCTCCAAAGTCTGGACCCATGAGGTAGGCAAGCCTGCACTATGTGCAAACCCTGTCTGCCCGCAGCGGTCACAGTAGGAGAGTGTTGAGGCCCGGGAGCCCCTTGTCCCTGGTGTCAGCTGAGTGTAGTGGTATTCACCTGTAACCCCAGCATTCCAGGGACAGCCTGGCCTTGAGTTCCTGTTTGAGCTACAAAGGGCGTTCGAGGTCAGCAGCCCTACCTGCATATCTGGATCTCAAGGACTGGAGAGATGGCTCAGTGGTTAAGAGCAGGCATTGCTCTTCCAGAGGACCTGAGTTCAATTCCCAGTAATCACGCTGGGCGGCTCACAAGGGGCCACCAAGGAAGCAGAAGTCACCATGGGTTCAAGGCTTACCTGTTACTCTCACTCCTGGGGGATTCAACAGCTCTGGCTTCCACAGGTACCCGCCATCACACGCACACATGCACACACAGAAACATAGACGTGTAATTAAATATAAATCTTAAGGAATATTGTAAAAGGGGCTGGAGAAATGGTTCAGTGGTTAAGTACTTTTGCAGAGGACCCGGGTTCAATTCCCAGCACCCACGTGGAAGCTAACAATCCTCTGTAACTCCAGTTCCAGGGGATCCGATGCCTTCTTCTGTTTTCCATACATACATGATGCACTTACATGTAGGCAAAACACTCATACACATGTAGTAAAAGTAAATCGTGCATTTAAAAAATTAAAAGTATAACACCCTTGATGCCCTTAGGAAGGGTCCCAGGACCACCAGCCCTCCATGGTGCTCCGACCTGTCCTGAGCTCATACATGAACATTCAGAGGTGAGTGAGGCTCCCATGGTGTTCTGTTGGCACAGAAGTACCTGCTGACATGTGGGTGCCTAGAATAGCCAGGTGGGTCTAGCATAGGGGTGGGTGGCAAGCTGGTTTTACTGGTAGAAACCACCTCAGGACCCTGAGACCTAGGAAGGCTGGGTAAGTTCTGTTTTATTTTAATTAGGAAGGGGGGATGGCTAGTAAGAGAGAGAGAGAGAGAGAGAGAGAGAGAGAGAGACAGAGGAAAGATGGGGGTCTAGTGGTGCAGGCCAGTACTCTCAGCCTAAATTCAAGGCCTGCTGGGGCTACAGAGTGAGTTCAAAATTAGCCCGGGCACTTTAAAGGCCTTGTCTCAAAATAAAAATTAAAAAGTCTGGGGACACAGCTAGTAGTGAAGCACAGGCCTCACATGCAAAGAGCCTGGGCTCTGCCTGGGGCAGGGGGGGGGGGGGGACACGGAGGGGATGGAGGGGGAGGGGAACAGACGGAGGGTGGAGGAAGGAAGGAAGGAAGGGAGGAAGGGAGGGAGGGAGGAGGGTAGGGAGGAAGGAAGGAAGCGAGGGAGAAGAGGGAGAAAGGAAGGGAGGGAGGGAGGAAGGGAAGAAGGGAGGGAGGGAAGGTTGCTGGGTGTGGTCACTCACCCCTCTAACCTCAGCACTCCCAAGGCTGAAGCAATAGGATCACGGAGAGTTCAAGGCCATCCTCAGCTATAGAGTGAAACCCTGTCTCAGTAACAAAAAATTAAATTAGAAATGGCTGGAGAGATGGCTCAGTGGTTAAGAGCACTGACTACTCTCGCAGAGGACCCAGGTTCGATTCCCAGCCTCCATATAGCAGCTAACAACCGTCCATAACTCCACTTCCAGGGGATCCCACGCCCTCTGAGGGCACTGAATGACATGGGTGCACTTACACACATGCAGGCAATACACTCATACACATAACATAAAAATCATAAATAAAATGTTTAAAATTAAAAAATAAATAAATAAAAGAAGGAGAGAAAGAGAGAAGGAGGTGAGGGCCAAGGGAAGAATTCTCCTCTGTCCCAGGCAGGGCCGAGTTGGAGCCAGACCACAGGGCTCTCATTTTCCACTGATTTTTCCGCCAGAGGCAGGAAGCACTCTCCCCTGGGAAGCTCTGAAATAGCTGTACTCCAGCGCAGCCAGGCTGGGGGCGGAGGCCGAGGCCGGGAGGGATTTACACCCCACTCCGCAGCGCCGGGAGGTAGAGGGCACCGCGCTGGCGCCAGTCGGCCTGGGTGGACGTCCCGGAGCCGCCCCTGGCTGCCTCTGCACCCAGCAGGGCCGGGCTGCGGCTGGGGCCCAGCTGCACGTCGTCGGGGCTCCGGGCTCCCCACAGCTGGCTCTCTCCGCCTCGCCAGACCCCTGGCTTCCCCTCACCCATGCAGTATGAACCTCGCATCAGACAAGGCTAGGTGAACCCCACATTCAGACAAAGTGAGCCTCACACCTAGACTTCCACCTTGGGGGGACTGGCAACTCCAATAAAAAAAATTAGTCCTAATAGGGACCAGCTAAGAATCCCAGGCCTGGCTGTTCCTGACTGAGAGCATGCAGTGCTGGGATTGGTTAGTCCTGGGTCACATGCCCATCCCTAGACTGGAACAGGCTCCATTCAAATCTCTGAACTGAGACACAGAAAGAAGTGGGTCGGGTACATCAGTAGCAGAGATCCTCTACAAGGGCCCACAAGGAACAAGACTAGAGTGAAGGCTCTTGAGCATTTATTGAACACCTAGCATGCACCAGACACTTCATGGAATGATCTTTAACTCACTTAACAATGTTCCTCTGAGAGCAAAGTCAGACTCCGAGGAGGTCTGACCAGACCAAAGCCACCAGAGCCACTCTGGCCCCTGCACGGTGGCCCTCTACCCAGCCCCTTTTTATTCTTAGCCTCCCCAAGAAGGAAGGTGACAGGGATGGATCTTGCAGTTCATGATGGAGGACCCAGTCCCCTGACACTTCTGAGGACAGGATGGGTGACCACCTGAGGCCCTAAAGGATTCAGGTACTTGCTGGGAGGAACCAGGGTCTGACCCTGGAGCTACCAGCTGTCACCAGTGGGGCTCGGGGAGGAGTCAGGGAACCCAGGTTCCAGGCCAGGCCACTTTCCAGCAACTTTGCAGACCCCAGACCAGGACAGCTGATCCAGTGATGCTGATGTCATCTAGCTGTGATAAGCGCCAGCCCAGAAGTTAGCCAGGCCTCTCTGCTCTCTGCAAAACTGTGTCCAAAACTCCCTCCTGGAGCTTCCAGAAGTTTCCCAAAGTCCTCATGATGGTGAAGGAGTCCCCACTCCGGCCACTGTGCTGTGGAAGAGGGCACACTTCCACCTCCAGACGCCAGCCCCACCACGCCGGGAGGCAGAGAGGTAGTCTGTTATCAGTCCAATCTCCAGGGAGGAAACGAAGGCATACAGGTTTCCAACCCAGACCTCAAATTGTTCTTATGGTGTTCAGCTTGCTTGCAAGGCAGGGGTGGAACCCTGAACCCCACTCCAGCAAGGTCAGGGCTCTGTCACTGAGTCACATGCCAGCCCTGGAGTCACACCCTTAACCATGGCCCAACGTCCTGCAGGCTACCAAGGTCACCTGCAGTTACTGCCACTGACCCCTTGACTGGTGACCTCTGCCTTGTGTGGGTCATACTCTAGTACTCAGTTCTGAAGAGAGAGCCACCCTGTTGGGACACTACTGGGTAAACTGAGGAACAGAGTGAGTATGTGTGGCACACAGCCCTTGGGGTCAGCTGTGGTCCTCAGACACACACACACACACACACACACACACAGTCCCCTGTGAGGCTGAGGCCCGTCTCCCGCTGGCTCCCACTGGCTCCACGCTGGCTGGGGGACATTTGGTATAGTGTCAGCTCCAGCTCCCACCCCGATGGGGGCCTCAGGCAGGGGGCTTCCTGGTGCTAGGAGGAGGAATGCGCCCCCGCCCCCAGCCCCATATGGCCTCCATCCCGGCCCATCTGCTTTCCATTGCCCAGCACCCGCAGAGGGGCCGCTGGAGCCCGCCTGCAGGGGTGTGAAGTTTATGTGGCCGGGTCTGGAGCCAGTGGTGGGTGACAGGGCCACACACACACACGCAGGCACACACCGGACACCCCACCCTGCTACATGTGAGCATGTCAATCCACCCTCATGTGCCCTGAAATGCACTTGTGTTTTATACCCACACCACCCAGGATCCTAGAGGCTGTTTCCACTCAGACACTAACATCAGCGACTGCCTTGCCAACACACACACACACACACACACACACACAACACACACACACACACACACGGGGCAGTCCACTCCCAGAAACCACCACTGCACACAGCTATGCCCATGCATACCTGTCACGCGCATCTCTGCTCCAACACACACATACACACTCACCACCTCCAACTCAAAATAGTGACTTCCACATGGGCCCGATTCTCAGAGGGGCACCAGGTGGAGAAGGGACCCCTGTGCCTCCCAGACCCGGGATGGCTGTCTGTTCCCCTTCACCCACTGGGTAGTCTACACCCCAAATCTGGTACTGCTGTGGAGCCCCACACCCCACGCTGGCACGACGCATGTCACACTCTGTTGAGTCTCTTCAGCTCTTCCCACGGCTCAGGGACATCTTCTTCTGGAGCCATCTGGAGACTGGAGCAGAGCTCAGGCCTGCTGGTGTTGGTGCCCTCTCTAACAGTGTCTCACTCTAGTCCAGGCTAGCCTGGAACCGACTGTGTAGCTCAAGCTGGCCTCAAACTGTCAGTAATCTTTCTGCCTGAGCCTCCCCAGTGCTGGGATTGCAGGTGTTAGGCACCAAGTCCAGCTGAACAGTCCATCTCAGTGATGCATGCCCTCCTCCCTGTGTAGGAGACGAGAGGACAAAACCACACTGGCAGAAGGCAGACTGTGGCCTGTCACTCGGGAACCCCATCTTCTCCACCTCTCTGCTTGCTGTCGTTCCAACCTCAAGTAAGCATGGGCCTGGGGGACTGCTCAGGGAGAGTGTGTGGTGTCTCAGTGAAGGAAAGAAGGAAGGAAGGGAGGGAGGGAGGGAGGGAGGGAGAGAGGGAGGACTTGGGCCAAGGTCTCCAATCACCATCCTGCCCAGTGTCTGGGCCTTGTCCCGGAAAGAGGATCCCGGGGTCTGGGAGGCTGTGCTGCACACACCATCCAGTTAGGAACTAGGAGCTTCTGGACCAGTCCAGGGGCAGTCCAGCCAGCTGCCCCGCCAGAAAGGAGCCGGAGTTTACAATGTGTGAGAATTCTCACTGGCGGCTCAGGGGGAGCGGCTCAGGCTCCCAGGCCCCCACCCTGTCGCCTGTCCTGAAGCAGCTGAAATGAGCTTTCCCCAAGGTGGGAACAGCCTATGCATTCTGGCCCTCCGCTCACCTGGCCTTCTGCCTGTCTGCAGCTTAGGAACTGTGTCCCAGCTAGCCAGGAACCAAGTCATCAGGAAGAAAAGCAGTTTTGTCCTCCACTGCCTGGCTTTGACCATTCGCTGACCATTCGCTCTTCCATTTAGGAGCACCTACTGTGTACCAGGGCAGGCACAGAGGCTGTGGCTGGGAGCAAAGTCCTCCCTCACAGAGACTCCAGGAAGTAGAGGACGCTAGTAGGAAACTAATGAATGGGATGGTTTATAATGTAGCCAGGCGTGGTGGCACAGGCCTGTAATCCCAGAACTCTCAAAGGATCAAGGGCAGCGTGGTCAACATAGCAAGTTCCAGGCTAGCTGGGGTTATACAGTGAGACCCTGTAGCCCTGAATAATAATAATAATAATAATAATAATAATAATAATAAAATAGCCGGTTTGGTAGCACACACCTCTGATCCCAATCAAGCAGAAGGATTGAAAATTGGAGGCCAGTCTGGTCTACATAGTGAAACACTGTCTCAAAACAAAGTGCTGGAGAGATGGTTTAGCGGTTAAGAGCACTAGCTGCTCTTGCAGAGGACCTGGGTTCGATTCCCAGGATCCATATCAGGCTAACCAACATCCTAACTCTAGTTCCAGGGGATCTGGGATCCGTGGATTCTTCTGACCTCCTTGGGCACTGCACAACACTGGTGTACTTACATGCAGGCAATGCACTCATCCACATAAAAATAATAAAAATTTTAAAAATTTATATCCTTAAAAAAAGAATTTAAAGGGCAGATGTTGAGGGTAGGTGACAAAGAGAAAGCAGCTTCGTGATCTGAGAAGGTCTCTCAAGAAGGTGGCTCTGAACTAGAGGTCTGGAGGAAGTGAGGGCTAGACGTCAGAGAGAGCAAGGATGAGGGCCAGATTCCAGGAACCGGGACCCACCAGTTCACAACTGATGTCTCTCAGTCTTTACCTCTACTTTCTGCCTTTTTTGGAGTTTTAAAATATTTAATTACTTGATTGATTGATTGATTGATTGATTGATTTTGACACGGGGTCCCACTATGCAGTTCTGACTGACTTGGAACTCACAGATATCTGCCTCCCAGTACTGGGATTTAAAGGTGTGTTGCCACCATGACTGGCAAGATTTATTTTCATCATTTTTAATTATGTGTTTGTGGGGCTGGAGAGATGGCTCAGTGGTTAAGAGCACTGGCTGCTCTTGTGGAGGACCTGGGTTCGAATATCAGCACCCACATGACGGCTAACGACCATCTGTAACTCCAGTTCCAGGGGAATCTGATGCCCTCTTCTGACCTCTGCAGACATTGCATGACATGGATACATTTGCATGCAGGCAATACATTCATACACATAAACTAAAAGTAATAAATAAAATATCTTTAATTACGTGTGTGTATACATATGTGTGCAGGTGCCTGTGGAGGTCGGAGGCCTGAGGTCTTCTGGAGCTGAAGTTACAGGCAGTTGTGAGCTCCCTGTTGTGGTGATAGGAACTGAATTCAGGTCCTCTATAAGAGCATCTCTCCAGCCATTGGTTTTAGTTTAGTTTTGTTTTTGTTTGTTAGTTCTTGAGACAGAGTCTCACATTGTAGCCCAAGATGGCCTAGAACTCACCATGTAACCCAGACTGGCTGGGACTTGCGAAATTCCCCTTTCTCAGCATTCTGAGCACTGGGAATACAGGCATCATCGACACCTTTCCTTTAAATTTAAAATATGTATTTGTTGATGTGTATAACTTTTGCCCATAGGTATGTAAATGCACTCATGTGCATAATGCCCATGGGTGGCCAGAAGAGGGTGTCAGATCCCTCAGAACTAGACTTAGGGATGGTTGTTAGCCACTATGTGAGTGCTGAGACCCGAACCTGGGTCTCTTGCAAGAGTAGCCAGTGCTCCTAATGGCCGAGCCATCCCTTCGGCCATGAGCTATCATTCTACTTCTAGTCTTCCGAGTCTGATTCTGAAACCTGGCTTTGGGTCCCCCGCAAGGCTCCATCCTGGGGTCACCTGCCTTTTGGTCCTGCATTCCTGTGCCATCCATCTCTCCAACCACAGTGTTAATCATGGGCCCCCGTACCAGTCTGAGCAAGTGTTCTGCACTCCGGGGTTCTGCTCTGAAGCGGCCCCCAGTGCCATGGTGTTGGGCAGGCGGGCCTCGTTCGGACTTAAGTGAGGAGGACTCCGACCTGCGACTGGACTCAGGTCACTCTTGCCGGTGGGTGGGGAGCAGCTGCAGCTCTTCCTGCCCTTGCGGACCACAAAGGCCACATGCCGAGGCCTCCAGCATCATGAGCTAAACAAGTGTCTTCGATTTATACATGACCCCGCCTCAGGCATTCCATTCCAGAGGAGCCGTGGAGGGGCCAGGGGATTTGCCCTGCGGCCCGCACTGTGGAGAAGCTTGGGGTCCAGCCCTGGTGGCCACCTGGCCCCACTGCCGCTGAAGACAGAGGTTCAGAGCAGGCCTCGGCCGCTCCCGCAGCGCCACAACAACCGGGGATGGCACCCACCTTCACCCAGTCCAGCAGCCTGATGTCGGTGCCACCCTGAAACCTGGACGTGGAAGTGGGTGTGGTGAGGTGCTGGGGAGTTGGAGGCAGGATAGCCAGGAGTTCAAGGTTACCCTCAGCTACACAGACACTTAGAGGACAGCCTGGGCTACAAGAGACCCTGTGTCAAACCACCAAAGACAAAGCAAAACTGCAGATCGCTGCGGTGTCACGCGGGGAGTCTTCTGGGCCCCGGCGCTGCCTCCCCGCCGACAGCCGCTCCGGGGCCTCCATCCCGGCCCCCACCTGCCCAGCAGTCGCCGACGCCCCCCTCCCCTTCCGGCCCGCCGCCCGCCTCCGAATTTTCCACGCAGGGTTAGGCTGGCGGCGCGCTGTCTGCGGCCCATAAAGGCGGCGTGTGCACCATTCGTTTCGCTGCACCGCGGGGGCTGCAGGGGCCGGGACCCCACGGCGGCCCTGTGCACTGGCCCAACAAGGCTGGGGCTGAACCAAGTAGAACAGGGTCCTGTGACCCAGCACTGGGGAGGTGGAAGCAGGAGGATCAAAGCTAACCTCAGGCACATGGCAGGTTTGAGGCCAGCCTAGGCTACCTGAGACCTTGTCTCAACAAAGAACAAAGAAAGGTAAAGAAAGGGAGGGAGGGAGGGAGACCGAAGACCGAGAAAGGAAAGAGAGAGAGAGAGAGAGAGAGAGAGAGAGAGAGAGAGGAGGGTTTGCTCTCAGCTCAGTGTTCCCATGGCCACCTCCTCGCCAGGGACTGGGGTATTGAACAGGCCGGGGCACCGAATACCTAACCCCACCTCCTGTGGTGACACGTTCCGTTCCGTGGGAGGCCAGACACTGACAAATAAATACTTAGCTGCCTTGCCAGATGGCTGGGTGCGCTATGGGAGGGTGAGAAGGCTGGGGGCTGAGTTCTAGGGTGGTCAGGGAAGGGCTCCAGGAGGGCTGGAATTCAGTGGACAGCAAAAAAAAAAAAAAGGCATTCCAGGAAGCGGAAACAGCCTATGCAAAGGCCCTGAGGCAGAGGCTCCCCCCATTGCTAGAGACACTGCCCACGCACTTTCTTTCCGTGCCTCTGGGCCACTTGCTGGTCCAGGAGTCTGTGTAATTCCTTTTTCCAGCTGCCCAAAGAGGTGAAGAGGAATAGTTAAGATCCCTCTAGCAGGTGGGTGGCTGTGCTGGGATTTGAACCATTGTTTGTTTGGGGTTTGTTTTTTTTTTAGGATTTAATATTTTAACTTTATGTGTATGAGTGTTTATCTGCATGTACACATGCACACTGTGTGCATGCATGCCTGGTGCCGGTGAAGGCCAGAGGAGAATATAGGATCTATAGGATTCCCTAGAACGGAAGTTATAGATGGTTGTTAGCTGGCGTGTGGGTGCTGGGAACCAAACCTAGGTCCTCTACTGGAGCAGCCAGTGCTCTTATAACTGAGCTGTCCTCCAGCCCTGAACCGTGGTTTCTGATTTATTCCTAATTCCCCACCTTTTTTTACTTTTTAGTTCTTTTCAAGCCAGGGCCACATGTAACCCAAGATGGGTCAAACTATGTAGCCAAGGATGACTTTGAACTCCTGACCCTCCTGCCTCCACCCCACAAGTGCTGGGATTGCAGGTGCGTGCCACCATCTGGACTTAATGCAGTGCTGGGGGTTGAACTCAGGGCTTTGTACATGTTATGTAAGCACACTACCCATTGACTGAGTTATCCTCCGCCCCAAGACAGGGTCTTGCTATGTAGTCCTGGCTACAAGAGATTCTGTCTCAAAACAAAAGAAAACTAAACAACCTTCAAGATCAATTTAAAATGGCAAAAATTGAATATTATATATCTTCACTAATTAATATATATTTCTTGTATTCTAAGTAAGTGTATAGAAGGATATTCAACTTTATCAGTGTTCCAAAATGCAAGTTGCAGTTATGAGATGAGGAGCTGGAGGGAGGGCTCAGTGCTAAAGAGCACTTGGCTGTTTTTGCAGACAACCCAGGTTCAGTTTCCACGTCAGGAGACACATAACCACCAGTAACTCCAGCTCCAGAGGAATCTGATGCCTCTTGTGGCACCTGCACTCCCCAAGAATGGACAAACCCACATATACATAGATAAATAAATAAGGGGCGGAGACATGGCTCAGCCCTTAAGAACACTGACTGTTCTTGCAGAAGACCCCAGTTTGAATCCCATGGCAGCTGACAACTGTCTGTAACTCCAGTTCCAGGAGAATCTGACATCCTCTTCTCTCCTCAGGCACTGCGCGACACAGGTGCACTTATATACATGCAGGCATAACACTCACACACATAAAATAAAATAAAAATAAATTAAGGCTCTTAAATAAGCAAAAATAAAACTTAAAAACTGGTGTAGAGGTATGGCAAGAACGGCGCGAGCTGGCCCTTCCACACACGGCTGGACATGTGCTGTGGTGCAGCCGCCTGGAGAACAATTTAGTGAGTTCGTAAAAAGGCCCCAGGTCTTGGGAGGCAGCAGAGGCAATTGGATCTTTGTGTGTTCAAGGCCAGCCTGGTCTACATAGTGAGTTCCAGGCCAATCAGGGTTACACAGTGAAACCTGTTTCAAAGAAAGAAAGGGAAAAAAAAAAAAAATTGGGGCAGGCTTGTACAATCCCACAGTTGTGCCCTGTGTGTTTATGCAAGAAAAACGAAAACATCAGGGCTTAGCGAGGCTGAGCCACTAGCAAGGCTGGCTCCGTAGCCCGGCCGGTGGTGTCTGCCCGGCTTACACAAAGTCCTGGGTTCCATCCCAGGGCTTCAGTGGGATGTGCACCAGGGGACACTGAGGCAGGAAGAGCAGAGGTTCAAGGCCACAGCACACAAGTGCTTGCCTTCACACTCACACAGACAATAATAATTTTTTAAATATTAAAAAATTTAAAAGCAAGAAAAAGATAAAAAAGGAAAATAAATGTGTGTGCTGTGTGTTCACCCTTTGCTCCCCAAGGGCCCGGTTCCAGCGTCCCCACACCCTCACCCTACCCTCCCTTGGCCCGGTCCCCCAAGTCCTGCCCCAGCTCCCCAAGTCCTGCCCCAGCTCCACCCAGCCACAGACACCTGGGACCCATTCCTCCCTCAGCTGACTGGTCACACTCCAGGCTACAGGTGCCTCCTGTCATCTCCCACTTCCTTTCCGTGGCTCAGTGGCCTTGGGCTGTGTCCTGAGTGCAGCCAGAGGGAAGTCAAGACTGTCAGCCCTGAACAGAAATTCCCCAGGTGGCTTCCTCTGGCTCAGAATAAAATCCTGATGCCAGGTCCTAGACCCTGGCCCAGAAGCCTGCCCGCCTCCCCAGTCACACTGATCCAGCTTCCATTTCACTTAATTTTTTTTTTAATTTAATTACTTTTTTGTTGTTCTTTTGAGACAGGATTTCACTATATAGTCCTCGCCTCTAACTCACAAACATCCATCTGTCTCTGCCTCTCCAGTGCTGGGATTAAAGGTGTGTGCCATTATGCAGGCTCTCTTTTTTTATTACATTTTAAAATGTATTATGTGTATGTTTGTGGGTTTGAGTGCCTTGGCATCTGTGTAGAGGTAAGAGGATAGCTTGGAGGAACTGGTTCTCTCCTTCCATGATGGATGTGGGCCCTGGGATCAAACTCAAGTTTGTCAGACTTGGCAGCGGGCCTCTTTATCCTCTGAGCCATCTCACCAGCCCTTATTTTTATTTTGAGTCAGGGTTTCATATATCCCGGGCTGGCCTTGAATTCCCTATGTAGTAAAAGGTACCTCGAACTCCTGACTCTCCTGCCTTGGCCTTAGTGCTGGGCACACCCGCCCAGGTCAGGTTTATGTGGTGCTGGAAATCAATCCAGAGTTTTGTGCATGCTTGGCAAGCATTCTACCGACTGTGCCCCATCCTCAGCGCCCTTCTACAGATTCTTGAATGCATACTTGATTCCCAGGCCTTTGCCTGCCCTTTTTTCTGCTCAGGGTCTTCAGGAAGTCCCACTTCAGGCCCCCAGCTAGGCGTTCCTCTCCCAGCATTCCTGAGAAGTGAGTTCAAATCTCTGCTAAACTCTTAGCCAGGATTACACATAAGACCCTAAAGAAAAAGAAAGAAGAAAATGGAGCTGGGCATGCCCTTAATCTCAGTGGCAGGGGCAGGTAGAGCTCCACACATTTGAGGCCAGCCTGGGATTATACACTGTGTTGCCCTATGTAAAAAGAAGTAGCAAACCTCTGCTGGGCTCTCACTGCTTCGGGCACTCCACCTGGTGACTTGTCACTGGTGTCAAACCAGTTGGGACCCCGAGTGTCTCACAACTTGGCTTCTCACAGCCAACCAGCACTGAGCAGCGGCCCAGAGGGGATCCGGGGTGCCGGCCCTTGCACACCCTCTCAGGCACACCTCAACAGTTACAACCACCTGCAAGGACAGGGGCTCTTTTGTTTCCCCCAAAAGAAAGAAAGCTCTTGGGATTTCATATGCTACCATGAGAGTAGATTTCCTGTCCGATACACCTAGAGGAAACTATTACATACCCACACACTTCCCAAATGTCCAAGTTTGCCTGAGGGGGTGGAACTCCAAAGTAGAGAGCTAGCCCAGGTTGCTAGAGGCCCTGGGCTCTTAAGCCAGCACTGCAGACAAATAAACAAATGAATAAAATGGCTAAAATGGAAACTAACTTCCAAGCTAGCCTGGGCTACACAGTGAGCCCTGTCTCAAAATGAGAAAAATAAAAATAAGTTGACTGTGTAGGCTTATATCTATAATCCCAACACTTGGGAGACAGATGCAGGTGGATGGATGCAAGTTCAAGGCCAACCTAGGTTATGTATACTATGAGACCCTGTCTCAAAAACAAATAACCTGGAGCTGACTGTGGTGGTGTACACCTTTAATCTCCAGCGTTCCAGAAACAGAGGCAGGTGGATCTCTGTGAGTTCCTGGCCAGCTATGGTTACCGGGAGATTCTGTCTCAATAAGTCCAATCAATCAACCAATCACATGGTATGGTGCACTGCCTGGCATCCCAGAACTTGGGAAGTAGAAACAAAAGATCAGGAATTCAAATGGAGCCCCTGTCTCAAAAGCAGTCAATCAAAATAACGTCAGATCTGGTGTTGCAGCCCATAACCCCCGTTATTTGGGAGGTTACGGGAAGAGAGTAGAACTCTCTAGGCCAGCCTGGGCATTTTTCTTTTAAAAGCCAGGCATTGTAGCTTACAAGTGTGAAGCCTGCACTTGGAGGCTGAGGCAGGAGGATTTGGGGCTGAGTCCAGCTTGGGTATATGGTGAGACTCTGTCTCAGAGAAAGAAAGAAAATTTAAAACAAATTCTGGGCCAGAGAGGTGGCTCAGCATGTGAAGTCTCCTGGAACTCACCCAGTGAAATGAGAGAACAGAGTCCCAGAGTTGTCCCCTGACCGGCACATGTGAGCCAAGGCTCACTCAAGAGCACTCACGCACATACATATAAATAAAATGTAATAAAACATTACACAACCACCACCAGCAACCCTGGTTACTTTTAATTAATTTGTTTTTAGTTTGAAAATAAAAAGTAAAGCTGGGCGTGGCGGTGCAGGCCTTTAATCCCAGCACTCCGTAGGCTTAAGCAGGTGAATCTCTTATGAATTTGAACCTAGCCTGGTCTACATAGTGAGTTCCAGGTCAGCCAGGGCTACATAATGAGACCTGTCTCAAGTAAATAAATAGTGAAAATGGGCAGTCTGGGTGTAACTCTGTAGCCACACTTGCCCAGCGGGCATGAAGCACTGAATTCAATCCTCAGTATCGAAAATAATAAAATAACAATAGCAAATAACACGATAATGAATCGTAAGGATTCCAAGAGCTGGAAACTACAGCCTGCTGCTCACAGTCCAGGCACGGAAATGCTCCCTGCCTTTCCTTAACCAAAGAGTTCAGCAACCCAGCATCCCTGATGGGTAATAGAAGCGAATATTATTCAGTGGGAAACACAAGCGAGTAGAGCAGCCCACAACCTGATGACCCTCGAAGACATGAGGCCAGAGAAAGAAGCCAGACACAGAGAGACACATGATGTGACAACGTGTGTGACCCACTCCATGACTCCACATAGAAGAAATGTCCGGAGCAGGCACAGCCACAGACAGAAAGCAGATGCTTGCCAGAGGCGGAGGGAGGAGGGAGGAGGGAGGAGGGACGAGGGAGGGAGGGCTCCTGGGCTGGGATTTTGTTCTCTGGTGACACAGTGTTCTGGGGTAGAAAGTCTCTCTGGTTACATGACCTGGGGGACAGACAGCAGAGAGCCTGTGACTGTGTCCTAGACCGGTGGACTGGGAGCTGGGTGTCCACAAAGTCATTAAAAACCCCTGTGTCACCATTTCCCGACAGCTGTGTCCTTGGACAAGTCCTTTGTCTTTCCTGACCTCAGTCCCAGCCTTCTCAAAGGGGCCGTCACCGCCTACCTGGGTCCCCAGAGTGGCTGACTCAGCCCCTGAACTGCCCAGCTGTGGTGGGGGGTGGGGTGGGGGAGGTTCTGCTGGAGACTGGAGGCAGAGACCCAGAGGCTGAGGGCCAACACAGCCCAAGTGAGCACCAAATGACCCTGGGTTTCGGCCCACTGCCCTCAAGAGTGATGAGTGGGGCTGGGATGTGGCTCTGAAGCCCTGGGTTCCATCCTCAGCACCACATCACACAGCACAAGGGAGGCAGAGGCAGGAGGATCAGGAGGGGAAAGTCATCCAGAGCCGGCCTTGAAGGCCAGCCCGAGCTTCATAGAACCCTGTCAAAAGAAAGAAGACCAAGAAAGAAAGCAAGGAAGGAAGAAAAAACAATTAATTTTAGGTGCAGTACTGGCTCTATACACCACTGTAATTCCAGCAGATGGAGGCAGGATTGCCCTGAGGTCCGGGCTAGCCTGCGCTACACAGCAAAACCCTGTCTTGTGAATAAAAAATCAGACACTTCAGTCCCTAACCACCTACTATCCGAGTGAGAGGCACTGTGGATTCCTGAGGCTTTCACCTCACTTATGTAAGAGCAAGAGATGGAGACCCTTGTGTGTGTGTGTGTGTGTGCATGTGTGTGCGTGTATGTGTGTGAGAATTTGTGTGTGCGTGTTCTGTGTTTATGTGTGTGAGAGTTTGTGTCTCTGTGTGTGTACGTGTATGAGTGGTGTGTGTGTGTGAGAGAGAGAGAAGCGCGTGTGTGCCACAGTGCATGCGGGGTCGGAAGACAACCTTGGGTGTCGGTCCTCAGCCTCCAGTTTCCTGTTCACCCCTGTGAGAGCTGGGTGAGAGCTGGCGGAGAGCTCCCAGGAACTCTCCTGCCTCCACCTCTCATCTTCTCATACGCAGCGGGAGTACAGGCCCCTGTACGCCTCTGCCCAGCTTTACCTGAGCTCTGGGAATTTGAACTCAGGCCCCCTTGCTTACGTGGCAATCATTCGATCCACTGATCCATCTTTCTAGGCCCAAGAAGAGAGAGGTTAAGCAGCTGGGGTGCAGATAAGAGCAGTGTGTGTGTCCAGTCCAAGGCCTTGGTTCCATCCCTAGCACTGAAGAAAAGATGCAGAAGGTCCTGTCACAGAAAGGGGCCGTACCTGTCCGGCAGCTTTTAAGCTCCTTCAGGGGGCCTCACCTTGGCCCGCTTCAAACCCCAGCTTTTCCTGAAAAAGGTAACAACCTCTCATGTCAGTGATACAGGTCTGTGATCCCAGAGCTCAGAGGCAAAGGGAGAAGGGCAGAGCGGGGGCAGCCTGGGCTACATACTGAGGCCTTAGCTCAAAAAACAAAGGAACAAACAAAAAATAGGGCTTGTGGGGGTGACTCAGCCAGTAAAGTACTTGCCATGCCGATATGAGGACTGGAGTTTCATCTCTGGGACACACTGGCTTAAAATGCCAGGTATGGGACGGTGAGATGGCTCAGCAGGTGGAGGTTTTTGCTGCCAAGCCCAATGGCCTGAGTTCAGTCCTGGGACTCATGTGGAGACAGGAGTGTCCCTGAGGTTTGCTGGCCAGCCAGCCTTGCCAAATCAGTGAGCTCCCAGTTCAGTCAGTGAAAGACCCTGTCTCTAAAAATATAATGGAGCAACATGACGGAGACACACGATGTTAACTCTGGCCTCTGTCTGCATTCACACCGCACTTACACGTGGACACGCACAAGTCAAACCAAAGGAGAGTGCACATCTTTTATCCCAGCACTCGAGAGGCAGAGCTCTGCGAGATAAAGGCCAGCCTGATCTACATAGCGAGTTCCAGGCCAGCTGAGGCTACAGGAACTCTGTCTCAAGAGAAAAAAAAAAAAACAGTGACACACCTTCCCCCTCCATCCCTGTCACTGACTCTTGAAGTTGCCAAGGCCTTCTAGACCCTTTCTTCTGTTCTGTTCTTTTCTCCCTTGCTTCCTGCCAGCAAGCATCACGTTTGCTGGTCCTGGGACTCAAACCCAGGTTGTCAGGCTTAGAGGCAAGTGCCCTACCATCTTGCCATCTTGCCGGCCCTCATGCATAGGATTCATCCTCAAGCATGCACCATGGTTTATAATGGTTTTGAGGGACTCAGAATACACGGGACCCAGATGAGTCCACCCAGGCCCTCTAGCCGAGCACACAGGTGGAGCCCTGCTCGTCTCAAAGCCATAGGCTCTCATCCTGTGTCTGCTCATGGGCTGGGCTGGTCTTCCTAACCCTCAGAGGGAGGCCTGGGAAGGCAGAGACACCTAGAGTCACAAAGGGAAGCGCTGATGGACTGAAACCTGCCTGGGAGAGCTGAGGGCCCCAGGAAAGCCCCCTGCCCTGCCTGGGCCATTTCCTGGGGTAACAGTGGGTTTCCTTGGGGGATCCCCTCCCAAACAATCCCTTGGGGTGATGTGGGTTTCGTTTCTTCTTGCTACTGTCTCTTCTACCCTCGTCAACACTTTTATTTTAGGCCAGGGCACTAATTAAACAGCTGGGCTATGGGCCCTGGTCCCCTAACCTAAGCCCTTTAAGTTTGGACCCCAAAGCAGGGCTCAGACAACACATGGGCAATGGAGAATCTTCAGGCTCTTCCCTCCCTGGTGTGTATCATCCAGGGAGCTGACTGACTGTGGCCCCAGCCTGTAAAGGAACCAAAGCCTGAAACAGGCTATCCTAGGGGCAGCGGTGGGTGGGAGAATGCCTGTACTCAGAGCCCCTTCCCAGGTCCCAGCCCTGCAAAGAGCAATTCCTTAGCATCTACTCCTGCATCTGCTCAGCCACCAGAGAAGGCGGCCTGGCTTCAGTAAGGAAGCAGACACTTAGATAGATTGTACCACTTGCCTTGCGGTAGGTCACGCACGCAGCAGGTCAACCATGGAGCTGGGATGTGAGTCTGTTGGGGGAATTAAATCAGGCAATCTGTCCAAAGCAGGTGATTAACTGTCATTAAATGTTTGGTATTGTTATTAATTATTAATACTTGCCTTATGGAATTTATTTTATTTATTTATTTATTTCTTGGTCTTTTTGAGACAGGGTCTCCCTGTAGGCCCAGTTGGCCTAGAACTCACCGTATAGACCAGGCTGACCTTGAACTCACAGAGATCTGTCTGCCTGCCTCTGCATCCCGAGTGCTGGAATCAAAGGTGTATGCCACCACGTCCAGCACTATTTTATTTTCTTTTTAATTTTTGTGTATGAGTGTTATGCCTGCATCTTTGTAAGTGCACCTGTGTCCTGCAGTGCCTGTAGAGGACAGAAGAGGGTGTTAGATCCCCCGGAACCAGAGTTTTGGATGGTTGTTAGCTGCCATTTGGGTGCTAGGATTTGAACCTGGTTCTTCTCCAAGAACAGCCAGTGCACTTAACCACTGAGCCAGCTCTACAGCCCCTCTATTTTATTATTATTTTTTTTAAGATAGAAACTCATGTAGCCCAGGCTAGCCTCAAACTCATTCCCTAGTCCAGGCTGGCCGTGAACTGGAGACTCTTCCATGTTAGCCTCCCAAATTACAGGTGCTGGCCACCGTACCTGGTCTGTACTTCCCTGCCTGGAGTATGGACCTGGACCAGCCTCAGCCTTCTCCTGTTCATCCCCAGTCCACACATCTGTCCATAAGATCTTCCCTAATGTCATCTACTCTGGTCCTCCCTTACTTTCACCCACAGGATAAACCCAAAGTGTGCCCCAGCCCGCACAGCTCTGGTCCCAGTCTCACCCGTGCTCTGGTGCCTAATCACCCTGTGACCCCGAAGCCAGGGTCAGCAGAACCCTGCCTCAGGCTCCTGGCTTCCAGGAGTCACAGTCAAAATCTGACTCATTCTGGGTCCCTTTTCCAGGCCAACTTCCTGACTTCCCACAGGGTTTGGTGACTGAATAATGAAAAGCTCATGGGCTCTCTGAGAAAAACCAGCCCAACTCTTAGAAGCTGGTTGAATGTTATGTTTAAGACAGGCATGTTGGCTGGGGTGTGACTCAGTGGTTAATAGCACTGACTGCTCTTGCAGAGGACCTGAGTTCGATTCCCAGCACCCACATGGCTCGGCTAACAACCATCCATAACGCTAGTTCCAAGGGAATCCAATGCCTCTTCTATCCTCCTCTGGCACTGCACAACACAGGTGCACTTACACACGTGCAGGCAATGCATTCATACACATAAAATAAAAATAGCAAATGCTCTTACAGAGGACCCAGGTTTGATTCCCAGCACCTACATGGTGGCTAACACCCTCTTCTGACCTCCATTGGCATTCCACAACATGGATGCACTTACACACATGCAGGCAATGCACTCATACACATAAAATAAAAACAATTAATAAAATATTATTTAAAAAGACAGGCGTGGTGGTGGGGGGCTGTGGCTCAGTGGTAGAGTACTTGCCCTGCATGCTGGAGGCTCTGGGTTCCATCGCTTGCACTAAAATGAAGTAAGAAGCAAGCTCTTCTGGGCTGGACATGTTGGCACACACCTTTAAAGCCAGCACTCAGGAGGCGGAAGCAGTGGCTCTCTGTGAGTTCAAGGCCAACCTGGTCTACATAGTGAGACACAGAATCAAATTCCCTCACCCCACTCCATAGGATCTTTTGTTGGTTTTTTTTTTTTTTTTAGACAGGATCTCCTGTAACCCTTGGAACACGCCATGCAGACCAATTTCACAACCACCTGTAACTCCAGTTCTCAGAGATTCAATGCCCTCTTCTGGGCTCCATGGGCACTACACTAACATGCACAAACCCCTTAACACATGTACATAAAACTGAAAGCAAAAAATAAAATCTTATAAAGGCCAGCTCCACCAGGACTAGCTATTTTAATTTTTTGAGCTACTGATTTTTTAGGGTTTTGTTGTTTTGTTTTGTTTATTTAGATAGGGCCTCCCTGTAGCCCAAGTTGACCTGGAACTTTCTATCTAAACCATGAGAACCACCTGCCTCTTCCTCCCAAATGCTGGAATCACAGGTGTGCCACCATGCCCAGTTTACACAATACTAGGTATAATATCCAGAACCTTGGGCATGCAGGTACTCTGCCAACCTTCCAACCCTGCTTGTTCCTTAAGGATTTATTTCATGTTTAATTTTATGTGTAGGTGTGTATCCAAGTTTACGTGGACTATGCATGTGCAATGCTGTTGGAGATCAGAAGCTGTCAGATTCCCTGGAACAAGTTACAGACATTGTGAACCACTGAGTGGGTGCTGGGATTCGAACCCAGGTCCTCTGCAAGAGCAGCCAGTGCTCTTACCATTCAGCCATCTCTCCAGCCCCACTGTTGTTTCATTTTCATTTTTATTCTCTGGGGTTTTTTGAGATATCATCTCTCTGTAGTCTTGGCTAGCCAGGGAATCACTTTGTAGACCAGCCTGGCCTCCATCTAACAGAGATCCACCTGCCTCTGCCTCCCAGGGGCTAGGATGAAAGGCCTGTGCCTTAGGGTCTCAGTCTTTAACCCACATGACTTACAGTGATCCTCCTGCCTCTGCCTCCTGAGTCTTGGGATTGTTGACATGTGCCGCCGTACCTAGGTTCTCTGTTTTTAAAGACAGCACAAATCTCCGTTAACTTTGTGAAACTGACCGTTGCAAAGGAGAGCGCCTCCATCGCTGCCTGCCAGGGTATACACACAGCCAGCTTAGAGGACACCTCTGAGCAGCTGCCAAGTCACTAATGGGGCCCAGATGTGCCTAGAGGTGGCCCTGGCCCCAGACCTGCTTGCTGGGATACTCACATGGCAACAGCTTTACAGCCAGTTTATTTCCTGGACTGATTTTAAAGAAAATCCTGGGGGAAGAGCTAATGGCTCAGCCAGATCCTGCAGTGCCTGCCCAATTTCTCCCCACTCCAGCTCTGAGCAGGGCCCAGACAGCAGGGTGTGCTTGGGTAGGAAGCCAACTGTCCAGAGCAGTAGGGACGCTGGTGTCAGAAGAACTCCACTGGGGATCACCATAGTAAGTGGTTCTTTCATTTGGGATTTTGGAGACAAGATATCATTCATGTAGCCTCCAACTCAATAAGATGCCAAGGATGACCTTGAACTTCTGATTCTCACCTTCAGTGCTAGGATTGAAGGCAAGTGCCATGATGCCTGGTTTACACAGGACAGGGGATCAAACCCAGAACTTCATGCACTAGGCCAGTGCTCTGTGGACTAAAGCTCCCATGGTAATTCACACAAAGCCTAAGTGCAAATTGGAACTGGCGACAGGAGACTGAGCGGAAGCAGGGTGTCCCCAAGGCCCCCAGGTTCCTTCCCACAAGTTGCAGGCTACCTATCATAGGCAGGAAGCAGACCTCAGCAGGAAGATATGGCACCAGAACCTTGACCAAGTGGCCAGGTGACACCGGGGATGGGACCAGAGCCTGCTGCACCTTGTGACACCTTGCTTTGACAAAGGCCATCTGCCTTTGCATCCTGCTGAGAATGCCAAGCCAGCCAGCTGTGAGGAAATGCCAGCACAGCCCCCCAGGAGGGCTAAGAGGGACAGTCCATAGAAACCCTTCATGCTACTTTTCTTTGTTTATTTTTCATTTTTGGTTTTTTGAGACAGAGTCTCCCTGTAGCCCCAGCTGGCCTGGAACTTGCTATGTAGACCAGACTGACCTGGGTCTCCTAGAGAGCCTGCCTGCCTCTGCCTCCTGAGTGGAATGCAGAATTAAAAGCATGTGCCACCATGCCCAGCTTTTCTTTTCAAGACAGGGTCTTGCTTTGTAGCTCAGGCTGGCCTCAAACTCCTGGTCATCCTTTTGCCTCATTCTCCCAAAGCTGGTATAACCTGTACTCTTCAAAAACACCAACATCATGGACTGAGGATGTCGCTTGGTGACAGAGCACTTTCCTAGCATAGATCCGGTCCTGGGTTACATCCTCAGTACCACCAAAACCCACAAAGTCTGTAATTCCACCACTCAAGAGGCAAAGGTGGACAGATTGTTACAACTTTAAGGCCAACCCAGCCTCCATAATGAGACCCTGTCTCAAAAGGAAAAATCAGGACTGGGAACATAACACAGTTGTAAAAGGCTTGCCCAGCATATTCAGGCCCTGGTTCCATCCTCAGCACAGCATAAAATGGGTGTAGTTGTGCACACCTGGAATCCCACCACCTGGGAGGTAGAGGCAGGAGGATCAGAAGTTCAGTGTCATCCACTACCACGTTACATACAGAGTTTGAGGCTAGCCTAGACTACATGAGTCTGCCTCAAAAAAAAAAAAATGGCAGGAGTATCATCAGGAGTTTGAGGCCAACCTGAGGCACAGAATAAGACTGTTTCAAAAACCAAGGGCTTGGGCTGGTGAGAGGGCTCAGTGGTTAAAGGTGCTTGCCACTAATCCTGAAGACCTGAGTTCCACCCCCACCTAGTGAAAGGAGAGAACTGATCCCCTGTAAGTTGTCATTTACAGATTTGCTGTGGCAGGAGCACCTACACACAATAAACAAACATGGGATGGCCCACACCTTTAATTCCAGTGCTTTCCAGGCAAAGGCAGGTGGATCTCCTGAGATTGAGGCTGGCTTGGTCTACATAAAGTTCCAGACCAACTGAGGCTACAGAAGACCCAGTCTCAAAAAGATGAGTAACTGGAGGTGGAAATGTAGGTCACTGGTAGAGGCACCCCATGCATGGGTAAGGCCTGGGTTTCATCTCCAGTACCACAGAAAGAAATCAGTGCATCCCTCTGTCCATCGATGCCCACTTGCTCAATTCTACCTTGTGCATCCTCTAGAAGGCCTTTTCTCCTCATACGGTCATCAGCTGTTGGTTTCTGTGACTGACTCCCCTGGCTGTCCTCCATCCCCTCTTCTTCCTACCAAGGGTGGTCTTCCCCACCAGCCCCAAGCTCACTGAGGTCGTCTGGGTCAGCTATGCAGCCCTCAGAAGCACACTGGGGTCCAACATCAGCCCCCCAAATAACTCTCCAACTGTTCAAGTCAACAAGGCCCAAAGGCTGGGTGGGCACCAATCTAGTCCAAATCCCCAAGGCTACCACAGCCCTGGGCCCAGCCATTTGTCACCTGTTATCCCTCACCACCGCCACCCTCACACCTTTTCCCAGCTTACTTTCCTACCTGGCTCTAATCTCTGCTCCCCTAGGCAGCCAGGGGACCCTTGTTCCCAAGGGAAAGCTGGCCTCCTGGCTTCAAAGAAAGACCCCCAGCTGCCTTCCGAGTCTTGAAAGGCCTTGGGCTTCCCTGTGGCTCCAGCACAGTTCTGCTCAGGGGCAGCCCCTTCCAGCCGGCTCCCCTCCCCCAGGGCTCCTGGGGGCCGCCGTCGCTCTCCCTGTCCTCCTCCCTTTCAGTGGAATGTCCACCCTCCTGAGGGCTCTGGAAATCTTGGTGGGAGCCCCGCCTGCGGCTCTGCAGTGTCCTCGGCTCTCATTCCTGGCACCACTGCAGGAAAGCAGTGTGTTTAATCACTTGTTTGTTTTCCATCTCCCCCACTCGAGTCAGGAGTGTGGCTCACCGGCCCGACACACCCGGCTCACCGCACCTTAGAGAACGAATGACTGAATGAATGAATGAATGAACTCCTTAGTCTCCCCAGAGACAGGCACTATTACCCGATTTCTAGAGGTAGAAGCCGGAGCAAGAGGAGGGAATGGTGCTGACCCCGCACAGTGACGTGAGACTCAGAGCACACTCAGAGCCAGGCTGACGGAGTCAGAGACCCAGGACCTCAGGCTAGCCCCTTGGCTCTGAGTCTCTGGTCCTGGAGGCCCATCCCATCCCTCCAGGCCTCGGTGAAGGTGAAGTCACTCACTGGCCAACCTACTGTGGAGGGGACCCACAGGGGTGCACAGGAGGCCTTCAGCCAGCCGGTGCCCAGCCCCCAGCGCCCACCTCCCCAACCTCCCTTCAGGGAGGCCCGCCACAATTTGGCGATTGTTAGAGAACAGTTTTTTTTTCTTTTGGGAGGAAAGCTGTAAGTCATTAGGCTGCTCCCAGCCTGCGGGTCACCATTTCCTGTTTAGAAGAAAGACTCATCTCTCCTTTGGAGCTGGAAGCTCCCCCACCCCCAGCCTGACTGGACTGGGCTGCTGAGAAGCTCTGCAGGCCAGGCCAGGCCAGGCCGGACGCAGGCTCAGCTCCCTGCAGGAAACTGGCACCTTCGGCACCTTTTGTGCTCAAAAAGGACACTCATTTTCTCCTGGCCCCAGGAGGTCCCTGGCTGAGGTCACCACCACCAACCAGCCTGAGGTGAATTGCCCCGGCCCAGGTCCTCCCCATCCTCCGAGCAGGAAGCTGACTGACCCCTACCCTTTGGCCTGGCTTCTCACCCTCCTGGCTCCAGCCAGCCCATTTCCTTGCATCAAAGGCCATTTGGTACCCAGCAGCCAGACAGAGGTGTGGGCCTGCCTGACAGGGAGGCCCTTGGGAGCAGGAAGGACATCCTCTCCTTCAGCTGGGAGGGGCAGCTGGTCCTGTGGTCCTGTCCCAAAGTCCTGCTGGAGAGCCAAGGCTGTGGGACTAGCCTAACAGAGAAGGCCCAGGAGGCTTACTCCTGTAGACACCCGGGCTGGGCAGGCCAGTTCCTACAGGGACCATGAAGGTTGTTAGAATTTGGAAGGACGAGATTTAAGATCCTGTCAGAAATATCTAATCCCTGCCCTCCCACACCACCAAGCAGAGAAATTGTTTTTAATATATAAATTAACTGCTTTATTGAATATCAATAAACTGTACATATAACTATACAAAATGTTTCAATACAAAATGTTGCTTACAATATAAATACCAGTGTACCTTTAAAATGTAAACATCTTCCTCCCAGATCCACCTGTTGGGCCCCCAAAATAGTTCTGGGAGACACATTGGTCAGGCTGAAGCACCCTACTTGGCCTCTTAACAAGTGATAGCCATTTCTCATGGTCCCTTCTGAGACTGTTAAACTGCTGCAAGACAGGTGTGTCACCAGGACAAATGGAGCTGAGATAGCTGCCTGGCCCAGGGCCATCTGAAGGTCTGAACACATCCTGTGTCCAGCAACCACCCAACAGGCTATGCGTGCACCTGGGGGTAGGATCATTGCATAGTTTGTCTACCTCGAGGAAGGTGGTCTGAGGGTTCCTTGGGGGAGGTAGGGAGTGGGAACCCCTGAGTAGGGTAGGAGCTTCCCAGCCAGTAGGTTGGCTTCTGTCCTGTGGCTCGAAGCAGATGTGTCCAGCTCTGGACACACACACCCAACAGAGGCTCCATCTCGGGAATGCTGTGGCCGGGAGGACTCCAAGGCACACCGCCCTCCCTCCATCTGCAGATGGCCAGAGAGCCAGGCAGAGAACAGAACCAGACATGGCCTCATGTCTTGATTTGTGAACCAAACAGCCAGATAAGGGGGCTGGAGAGAACCCAGGCAGTGAGGAGGACAGGCTCTTTCTTTAGAACCAGGTAGATGCTGGAAGGTGGCAAGGTCAGCGTGGGCCCCCAGAGCATCCAGACTCTTGGTGTTTGTGGAGCAAGGACATTCGGGAGAAGGTTCGGGCGCATGCCTGGCACTGGTATTTCTTCACATCGGAGTGGGTCTGCAGGTGGGCTCGAAGGTTGGATCTGTCGGCGAAGGCCCGGCTACAGTGGGAACAGGAGAAGGGCTTTTCACCTGAGGAGACACCAGAATGTTAGGGAGGTCTGCCTGGCCCTGATGCCTCCTGTGAGCCCAGCAAAGCCAGGCCTTACTACATCCACTGCACCCCCAAGTCTTGCTGCTCCAAGGACTAGAGGCTTCACTGATCCCCCAAGCTCCCTCACAGGGTGGGGTGATCAAGTCTTTCCCAACTGGTAGGTACAGAAAACTTTTGCCCTTCGGTGGTCCTCATATTAGAGATGGGGAAACTGGGGCACAGAGGGAACAGCAGGTTCCAGGTCACCCAGGTCTCCACAGCCCTTGGTTTTAACCTGTGCATACTGGCTTCACAGGGCAGGCTCTGGCTAGTGCTGATATCAACCAGAGTCATTCTGTGATTTATTTTGTCTGGGACAAAGCTTAAGAGGTGCCTGGAGAGGCTTCCCATCCCCACCCCCACCCCCACCCCCACCGGAGCTGCTAAGGCCACTCCTCTGGGCCCAGCACAATCCCAAATCTCCTGGCTGTCCCCCTTCCCAAACTAGCCTGGTGATGGTGGGGAACCTCTCCTCTGTTCACTCAAACCCCAGCCTAGGGCCTACACACACTTGGGACTCTGACACTCCATCTGCCCGGCCAAGGCTGTACTGCACAAGGAATGTGTATATAGAAGTGCTCAGTAAGTACTGGCAGAATCAACAAATGAGCCTTAAAAGGGGTAGGGACTGAGCATGGAAACTCACACAACCCCACTGCTGGAGAAACTGAGGGAGGAAAACCTCACATTTAAAGGCCAGCCTGGGCTACAGAACAAAATCAAATCTGCTGAAGTCCTACTAAGTGCCAAGAATTAGTCTATGAAGCTGAACATCCTTCAAGAACAATAGGAGTAGTTCCTCCCCTCTGTCCTCCCCTCCTAGCTGGCAGGGATGGAATTCAAGAGCTGATGAGTGATGGATGCTGGGCCTCTAAGCGGGAGTCCCAGGAGGGCTCCTGTGGGACCCACCCACTCGGCAGGTGTTCGGATCAGAGCTGGCTCCATCCTAGGAGTACACACCCAGGAAAGCATACCACCCTGTAGAGGGGAGCCCCAGAAGACTGAAGAACGTCCACTAGGATGGAGGACCCCAGCAGTCTGCATGCTCCCAGCCAGACTCCTCTCCCACAACCCAGCACTGCCTATGCAGATGTAGAGGGGTAGAGCCATGAGTTGGGAGTGATGACATCCCCAGAGCTTGCTGAAGCACTACCTGCCAGTTAGCAGGGAAATGGGGAATCTGAACAGAGTGGTGTGGGGGAGGGGAGAGGGTGACACATTACAAGGTGGATTGGGGTTATGAGGGTCTGTGGGCATGGCCAGGAAGTGTAGACCCCACTCTTCACAGATCCCCACCTCCCAGATGCCTTTATGGATGTCCTGGCAAGTGTGAAATCGGCACCAGGCCGGCGGGGACAAAGGCCGCCAAGGGGGGCACTGTACATGTGATACCCCCTGGATTAAAGGGGCCTGCCACGCAGCGGGCCAGCAGCTGCGGCCAGAACAGGTGCTGGGCACCGCTGCCCCATGCACCTGCTCCGCCCTCCCAGCCCCCACCCCCTGGGCCATCATTAAGACACACAAAAGGACTCCATGGGGACAGGGTGGTGCATTTCAACAGGGGTTTTGTCTGAGCCATGCCTTTACATTCAAATAAAGTCCCTGTGGATGCAGGCAGCCAGAGGGCCAAAGAGGAGCCCCTCAGCCTGGCAGCAGGAGGCAGTCAACTTTTCAATGTTAAATTTGGGCAGTGTGTGCCCAGAGGAAGAGAAATGGCGGCCTTATCATGCACTAAGGACGCCAATAAGACCTACCAAATGCCACCTCTCACCTCACCAGCCCTCACCAACCCTCACTGCTCCAATGCTGGCCACAACAGGAGACACAGAAGAATTCCATCTCCAACTGGCCAGCTCAGGGCCCCAAGGCTTGATAGCCATGACCCTTGAACCTTCTCCAACTCTCTTTCCATCACCCCCAGACAACACTCTCCACCATCCAAGATTCTATGTTGCCTCGCTCTCACTTCTGGAGAGCTCTCCACATATCCTCCTCTCCTGAGTAGGAGAGGAGACCTGAACTGCCGAGTGATAAAGCATCTAGATAAACTATCAAGGAGGTAAACCACCTTCATAGCCACGCCCTAAGGCCTGGGCCGGCACAATCTTAAGACTCAGAGAAGTTAAATCCCTTACCCAAGGTCACAGGGCACACCAGCTAACCCCTTTGGGGGTTTCTCCTGCACCCCACACTTTGCCTGCTTTCCACATGCATTCTTAAACTTAATCTGTACAGAAATCCCACAAGGTGTTGGGCCTCTTTTAGAAATTCTCAGTCCAGAATTCAGGGCCACGTGGAGGGGAATCTGACAATTCTGGCTGGCTGGGAAGGAGGGGGAGCAGGACGGGTCCCCTTTACTCCTGGACTAAGAGCAGCAAGGAGCTGGCTGTGTACAGAACCTGCCAAGGAGTCTATTTGCCTTCTGCTTGGCAGGGTTAGGCTGATGTGGTCATGGGCAGGAGAAAGCAGCAAGCAAGAGCCCTCCAGGGCCAGGGGCCAAGCAGGCCAGGCTCAGTGCTCAGGGCAGGGATACCAAGAGCCTGCGCCTGTAGTACTCACCAGTGTGGGTGCGGACGTGGCCCTGCAGAAGCCAGGGCCGGGAGAAGGCCTTCCCGCAGGTCCCGCAGACACAGGGCAGCGTGTGGCTCCGGATGTGCATCTTCAGGGCGCCCAGGCTGAGGTATTCCTTGTTACAGTACTTGCAATTGAAGGCCTTCCGGGACTGGGGGTCCTTGTTCACCGATAGCCGAGCCAGTTGCTTGGGCAGTTGGCCCAAGCCGGAGAAGGCAGCGAATGCCTCAGCCTCCAGCGAAGAGGCAGAGGTGGAGGAGAAGGACGAGGGGGCCGGCGAGGGCGGGCTGGGCGGCTGGGAGCCTTTGCCACTGTCCTCATCCGACAGGGAGGTCAGCTCTGCCGCCTTGGGGCTCTCCCGGGGCGGAAGGGAGGTCCAGGCAACCGGCTGCACTTGGGGCACCAGGAGCGTGTCCCAGATGAGGGTGGGCAGCGAGGCGGCGGGGTTGAGGACCTCGGGCGGAGGGATGGCCGCCAGCAGGTGGGCCTGGTCGTAGGGCTGCTGGAAGGTAAACTCTGCGGACAGAGGGAAGGGCAGAAGGTCAGGCTGATCGAGATGGAGGGGCCCCCGAGGACCCCCAGCCCCTGCCCTACACCCCTCCCCCACCTGGACTCCGGACTCTCCGCGCTGTCCGGTCTACACTCGCGGAGCCTCCCTGCTGCGGACCACGGGTCGTCAGGGCCCCAGCCCCCGGCTCTCCCCCAACCGCCAAGATCCGGGGCTCTGGATCCACCTGTCGCCCTCGGCCCCATCACGTCCTCCCCTCCTCCCCGGACCCCCCGGAGCTCTCCGCACCCCATCACCCACCCAGACACGCGTCCTGCAGTTCACTGTAGTTAGGCTTCCGGCGGGGGTCGGACGGCTTCCTGACCAGGAAGGAGCGCGGCATGGTGGCCGAGGTGGCCGGGATAGCCGGGGTCGCCGGGTCGCGCAGGTGCGGCGGGCAGGTCAGCTAGCGAGGCCGGGCCGCGGCGCTGTGAGCCTAAGAAGCGCCGCCAACTACTTTAAGTACTCCGGACGGGGGCGGGTCCTGGGGGCGGGGTCATAGGGAGACCACGCCTCTTTGTCAACGCCGGGCCAATGGCGGGCGGTGCCCTCGCCCGTAGCCACGCCCCCAGCAGGTGCGTCTGGGCTGGCGGGGCTCGCGCCGCGTGGCGCTGGGAGCCGGCCGCGGGCTCCTCCCTGGCGGGCTGCGAGCCTGGCGGGGCGGGGCGGCGAGGAGGGGATCCCGGACTGCCCCGAGGCACCCCGCGCGGTTGCCCGGTCCGAGCGCCTCGGGCGCCCCCTGGCGACACCTCGTGGCCCCTCGCTAAATCGCCTCTACCCTGGGCTGGGGAATTTCCTTCCTGTTGGCGCCTTGCAGAGAGCCGGGCCTCGAGGGTGCCAGGGAGATGGACACCGTCCAGGGGCTGCTAGCTTTTTTGCAGTGCGGTCTGCTCGCCAAAAGAATTGCATTGCTTCCCTTCTTTCGCACATGCCCACCGAGCACCCACAAGGAGCTGCCTATACAGCCCTGAACAAAACTCTCAGGTCTTTCCAGTCCGGTGGGGGAGACAGACGAAGCAAACAGACGATTATAATGAAAAAGGACCGAGTGCTTTGATGGAGGGAGGTATGGGAGAAACTGTGACAATCCAGAGGCGGTCACCTGACAGGGGGTCAGGGATGACTTCCCAGAGGAAGTGAAGAAACTGAAGAAACACCCGGGGAAGGCCCGAGGTAAGAATCAGTAACTTTGCCGAGCCTTTGAGAGCAGCTCCCGGGGTGGGGGTGGGGTGGGCAGGTCTGGGGGGGGTCTCGGAGGAGTTTGGACTTTGCCTCCGGGCATTGGGGAGCCGCGGAAGGATCTTCAGCCGAGGAGGGACCTGTTTGAGTTGCGCTGAGAAAACAGCACTGAGGGCAGGTGCGAGGCCGAGCAGCGAGGGCCAGGGGCTGAGGCGGGTCTTCTGAGCGCTGAGAACCGCGTGTCTGCGTTGGAAGGATCACAGGGAGGAGCACCGCTCCGGAGCCCCAGGGTCGACCCGGAAGCGAAGCCCACACGCTCAGAGTTGCAAACGCCTGTAAAGCATAAGGACTGGAAACCTCTGGGTCCCGGGTTCTACCCGCGAGCCGTCGGATCCCTAGGTGCGGAGGGCCACCTCTGCGTGGGAGAGAGGGTGGTCAGACAACAGGTGACCATCACACACAACATTCACGAGTCTCCACTTGCCACCAGCCAGAGACGTTCACCCCCGCACACACACGCTTGTCCCCGCTCCTGACCACTAGGCCAGCTCCCGCTGACCCAGTCTTTACACTCCTCCAACAAGGCCTTTTCCTTGCCAAGGGCCTTGGCACCTGTCGTCCACCCTCCACGCCTCTTCACCCGGCTCGTAGCTTCTTTTGATTCTTCGCCTCACCATCACACTCCCTGGCCTCATTAGTATGCAAATGAAACGGCAAGGAAAGGCCATTTCACACCCTCACACCTGCCTGAAGGCCAAAAAGAAAAAATTTACTATCAAGTGTTGATGAGGATGCCGGGCGGTGGGGGTGTGAATAGGCACAGCCACTTGGGAAAAGTGTGACTTAGTCATTGACAGGTGGCAGGTGACTCTCCAAACCCGGCAAGCCTCCTTCCTCAGCCGGCTGCCACCCACGGGTTCTCAGCCACGGGTTTCCTAGAGAGTGTCTAAAAACACCTAAGCCTGCTCTCACCAAAGACACATCCTGATTTAATTATCTGGGGTGAGGTTGTTGGCATCAGCTCTTAAAAACAAAAAAACACCCTTGGTGCTTTTAAAGAGTGACCAAAGCTAAGAATCCGGCCCAGTCCCAAACCCAAACCAAATACAGGAATAATCATGACACCCCTGTCCTTAATAGCAAAAAGGAGAAACAAGCCACAGAACCCTCACATGTTTATCCACAGTAGAATGGATTCATAGACTAGATCAACAAGCCGAACTGCAAACCTACAATGGGAGACTACAGAAATAAAAAGTAACGACAGACAGGAGGTGTGAAGTATACAATGTATTTATTCCTAGCACTTTGGAGGAGTTCAAGGCCAGCCTGGGCTATATAGTGAGACTGTCAAAAACAGAAAGCTAGGGTGTTGGAGAAGATGGCTCAAAGGGTAAGAGCCCTGGCTCCTCTTGCAGAGGACCCAGGTTCAATTCCCAGCAGCTACATGATGGCTAACAATCATCTGTTACTCCAGTTCTAGGGGATCCAATGCCTTCTTCTGACTTCCTTGGGTGTTGCACAAGGGTGCACTTAGGCAGACAGTATACTCAGACACATAATAAATATGCAAATAAATACATAAAAACATAAATGAAATATTTTTTAAAAGAAGCCAGGAACATGTGTAGAGTTCATTGGTTCTTCTACAGGGTCAAAAGCAAGCAAACTCAACTCTGTACTGTTTGGGGATACACACATACAGAAAAAGAGGGAAACGTTTAATTTCAAAAAAAATTTTTTTAAAGATGGTCCCTTGTAGGCCCCCAGCTGGCCTGGGACTTGCTAGGTAGATCAGGCTGGTCTTGATCTGACAGAGATCCACCTACCTCTCAAGTTCTGGGATTCAAGGTGTTCACCACCACACCCAGCCTGCGTTGTTTTGGGTTTTTTTTTTTTTGAGACAGGGTCTCCTTGAACTGCGGACCTTCTTGTCTCCACCCACCTGTGGTGAGGTAACAGGTGTTCAACCAGTGCCGTTGGTGATGGGTAGGAAGCTCAGAGTTGTTTGCCTGTTACTCAGGCAACCTATCAACTGAGCTACATCCAGAGACCCCAACATGCTTCGTTTTTAGATAGTCTCTAACCCAGGCTGTCCTCAACTTGCTTTGCAACCTAGAATGGCCGCCTGTTCCTCCTGCCTCCACCTCCCAAGTGGATTACAGGTGTGCACTGCCATGCCCCATTTTATGCAGTGCTAAGGATCAAGCCCAGGGCTTCATGTATGCTAGGTGAGCACTCTGCCAACTGAGCCACACTGACCCGCCTTAAAATGACATACTTAGTACCCCAAAGTATTACACATTCAGGAGGCCCTGGGTTCGATCTCCAGCATCACACACACACACACACACACTCACACTCACACTCACACTCACAACCTCCACCAGAAAATTGAGCTAAACAGGGCCTATTGTGCCTTCAGCACCTCTTTCAACTCCAGGTGGGAAGTCTAGGCTCTGATGGTAAGGAGTAGTGATTAAGTCAGACGTGGTGGTGCTCGCCTTTAATCCCAGCTCTTGGGAAGCAGAGGCAGGTGGATCTCTATGAGTTCTAGTCCAGTCTTGTCTACATAGGGAATTCCAGGGCCGTCAGGGCTACAAAGTGAAGACTTTCTCTCAAAGAGCTATCAGAATGTGGTGGTGCAAGCCTGTAATCCCAGCACTCTGGAGGCTCTAGAGTTCAAGGTCATCCTCAGCTACTCTTGGGCTAAGTGAGCCCCTGCCACTGCTATTTCCTGGAGATGTCAAGACAGGTGGGAGGCCTCTGCATGCTGGGAGCATTTGCAGTCGGGTGCATGTGCAGTCAGGCCTTGCTTCCCATTTTCCCCAGGAGGAGCAGCCTTCTCCACCGGGCTCAGGTCTGAGTGAGTTATCTGGGCAGCTCCCCTGCAGGGGGTCATGTCAGTCTCTCCTGCTAGGCTACGTTCTGGAAACACCAGTTCCCAGGCCGTAGGCAGGTGAGCCTTCTTGCAGGGAGGCCTAGGTGACTGTTTTTATGACAAGATCTCTCTACCAGGCTAATCTCATACTGACTATCACCCTGCCTCAGCCTCCTGAGTGCTGGGATTCCTGGTGGACACTGACTGGCCCAGGTGACCTTTTGATGAAGTGGTGTGCTTGGTTCTTCCCAAGCAGACATCCCTGCTGCACCCACTCTCCCCTCCAGGTCCTCCCGTTGCCTGGCGTGGTCCTCCTGCGCCCTCTGCTGTCCAAGGCACCTCCCTGCGACCATCCAGGGTACAGGTCACATTGCCAGCATGAAAACCGATATAGGTGCTTAGAAGGGAGATCTGAAGCCTTTTAATGTGTCCAGGAAGGGCTTCTAGAAAGAAGATGTGTTTGAACAGATGCCTGTATTTTCTACATGGATCCCTTTCCCCAAAACTAAAAATGGGATTTCATCCAGCCAAAGAAAGTCTCCCTCCATCGTGGACCAGAGTACTGAATGACTCCAGACCTCTGGGTAGACAAGGGGTTAAACACATACACACTTGTATTTATTAACAAAACCACCCCATTATCATCACATGCTAGATAACACCCTATAATCAGACTCTGTTTAGAGACAGAGTCTCACATAGGCCAGGTTGGTCTTGAACTCACTATGTAGCCGAGGCTGGTGATGATCCTCTTGTGGTAGAATATAGGCATGTGTCACCATGTCCAGGCAAGTCGGCAGGGTTGTGGGTTTTTTATTTTTGTATGTTTTTATTAGCGTGTATGTTTTACACATAATAGCGGCCTTCTATGTGACATTTTCACACATGTTTATAACGTACTTTGATGATACCCGACCTGCACTGCCCTCTTGACTCCCTCCATTCCCAATGATCCCTCTTCCTCTTCCTAACTAGCACCTGTTGGGGTTCTGTTGTTTTCTGTGTGTGGTTCTGGGGACGGAATCATGGGAACATGCTAGGCAAGCACTTTACCACTGGGTTATAACTTCCCACTAAGATCCTAGCCTCGAACTTTGGATCCTCCTGCCACAGCCCCCAAGTAGCTGAGATTATAGGTTTTTTCCTCTAGGCCCTGCTTTGTGAAGCTCTCTTAATCTTTTGAGCCTTGGGTTTTGCTGTTGTGTGTTTTTTGTCGGCTATTTTGTTTGAGACAGGATCTGCCCATGTAGCTCTGGCCCACCTGGTTTTGTAGACCACGATGACCTCAGACTTGAACTTCCAATCCCAGTCTCCTGTGTGCTTCCTGGTGCTGGGGTTACAGGTGTGGCCATCATGCTTGTTCGTTTGTTTTTTGGTGTTGAGGATTGAGCCTGAGGCCCCATAAGAACCAGGTACAAGCCTTGCATGGTGGTATACACTTTTTTTTTTTTTGTCTTTTTGACACAGGGTCTCCTTGTAGCTTCAGCTGGCCTGGAACTCACTATGTAGACCAGGCTGGACTTGATCTCACAAAGCTCTGCCTGTCTCTGCTTCCTGAGTGCTGGGATCAAAAGCATGTGCCACCGTGGCCCAGCTAAATTGATTTTGTCATTGTGTATATGTACACATGCACATGTGGAGGTCAGAGGACAACTTTGTGGAATCAGTTCTCTTCCCCCTTTACGTAGGTTCTGGGGATTAGACTCAGGTTTCCAGGATTTTGCAGCAAATGCCTTTACCCATTGAGCCATCTTGCCAGCCCTCTTTTTAGTTATTTTGAAATGGGATCTAGAGCAGTTGCCCAGGCTGGTCTTGTATTTGTGATCTTCCTGCCTCGACCTCCCAAGTAGCTGGGATTACAGCCTGGACCACGAGACTTGGCTCCAGACCTTTTTATTCTATGAATTAGACTATATCATGATCACATAATTTATCTAAACAAGGGAAACAGGGGACTCAGGCTGGAAATTTAGGTTACTTTTTTTTTTTTTAACTGCCATACATAATGAAGCAATTTCAGCAAATGGTTTAGCCACTCACCTTAGTACAAGTCTAATAAGAATGTTGCATAAAAATTGGTTTGTCTAAATGCCCTCTAAAAGGTTAAGTCACTGTCCCAGCCCCATTCCAGCTGAGGGTTCTTTTTCAAAACTTGCCACAAACAGACTATTGTCTAATTCTGCTTTTATCTTTTCCCATTTGATACGGGAAATTAGGATTTCCTTGTCGTGATTTGCATTTTAAGCTGGGGAACAGAGTTTTATGCATCTTTCTGTTTTTTTTCTAATGGCAAAGCTATTTTGATTTTTCCTGTTCTAAATGACTTTTCAAGTCCTTTGGTCAAGTTGATGAATTGCTAATTCCTTTCTCTTTTTGTATTATTATTATTATTGGTCTTTTTGAGACAGGGTTTCCCTGTAGCCCCCGCTGGCCTGGAACTCACTCTTTAGACCAGGCTGGCCTTGATCTCACAGAGACCCACCTGCCTCTGCCCCCCAAGCACAGGGATTAAAGGTGTGCACCACCACTCCCAGCTTTTTTTGTGTTTTTAAAATTTATCTTTATTTTATTTTAAAAGTTGTTAACCTAAAAAAAAAAAAGATTTGTTTACTTTTATTTCATGTGTATGGGTGTTTTATCTGTATGTATGAATGTGCACCACAGACTGGGTGTCAGACCTCCTGGAACTGGTATGACACACCACTGTGAGCTGGGACTATTTTAAGTGCTGAGAGCAAAATCAGCCAGTGCTCTTAACCACTGAGCCATTGCTCCAGCCTCATAAAAGAAAACATATTTAAGTTTTTAAAAATTATGTGTGGGCTGGGTGTGGTGGTGCATGCCTTTAATCCCAGCACTAAGGAGGCAGAGGCAGGAGGATCTCTGTGAGTTCAAGGCCAGCCTGGTCTACTGAGAGAGTTCCAGGAGAGAAAGGGCTATAGGAAGACCCCATTTTAAAAAGCCAAAATAATAATAATAATAAAATGTGGATATGTGGGAGCTGGATATGTGCACTTGAGTGCAAGGCCTGTAGTGGCCAGAGGAGGCGTTTGGATCCCCTGGAGCTGGTTATGAGCCATCCAACATGGGTCCTGAGAACAGAATTCAGTTCCTCTGCAAGAACAGGATGTACTCTTAAGGGCTAAGCCACCCCTACCACCACCCCGAGGCTCCTCTTCTGTGCAGCCTGCCCACTTGCGTTCTTGGCCAGCCTCGCTGGCAACACCTTTCACCTATGAAGTCTTCCCACAGCCTCACCATTTGACCCAGTCCAGGGTTTACTTATTCTGCTCATAGTTTAGAGCAGGGCTTGACAAACTCCAGCCTGTGCTCCAGGTCTGACCTAAGCTTGGCTCTTTCTTTATACGTGGTACTGGGAATTGAATGTACAGCTTCACACATGCTAGGCAAGGAGTCTACCACTTAGCATTATTCCCAGCCCTGAGGGTGGCTTTTATGTGGCCCTCCAGCTAAGAATGCCTTTTACAGTGTATTTAATGACAGGTAATCCAAGCTTGGAACCCCAATTACCAAGAGGCCTCATTAACCCAATTTATGTTAACTGTCAAAGAATTTCATGACTCAAGCCAGGCATGGTAGTGTACACTTGTAATCCCAGCATTTAGGAAGTAGAAGCAGAAAGATTATAGGTTCCAGAATATCCTGGGCTACCGAAGACCTTATGTTAAAAAACAAACAAACAAAAAACCAAAACTGAAATTCTGTGATTCAGTGTATGTTCTGTCTCCAAATGGATGGAGTGTCCTTCTTGTCCAGTGCTGGAGCATGGGCACTTAGAGCAGGCTGTGTGTTGTAGCAGATGTGCAGGAATCAGCTTGAATGAAAGGAGCCAGCTGTTCAGGTGACAGCCTAACCTGAGCCTGCTGTGCAGAAGGAACAGGACAGCTGGAGGTTCAGGAGCCCCAAGAACACACTGCTTCTGAGGAAAGCCCGAGACAGCAGGGCAGAAAAGGGTCATGGTCTATACATTTAGAACTCTTTTTCACGTGTGTGTGCGTGTGTGCGCACGCACATGCACGCAATTGCACAGGAAGTCAGAGGACAATTTTCAGGACTCTGTTCTCTCCTTCCATCTGTGGGTTCCTGGGATGGACCTCAGGTTGTTAGCCCTGGTGGAGCCTTTACCCACTGAGCCATCTTGCTCCTGGCCCTACCACCCTCCCTTTTTGGTTGTTTTAATTGTTGTGTGAGTGTTTTGTCAGCATGTATGAGGCCAGAGGAGGGCGTCAGATCTCCTGGATCTGGAGTTACTGACGGTTGTTAACTACTATGTAGGTGCTGGGAACTAAATACAGGTCCTCTTCAGGAGCAGCCACTAAACCATCTCTCCAGCTAGGGTTTTCTTTTCAAAACATCTCTTAGCTTTTCAAGTAAAATACTTTTTCATTAACAACAATAACACAAAAGTCCAACCACAGAAAAAGAAGCAGAAGTTACCTGGTCTGGTCTGGTGCTGTACACGTGTCATCCCAGCACTTGGCAGGGAGGCAGAGGCAGGCAGATCTCTGTGAATTCAAACCCAGCCGGGTTTACTTAGTGAGACCCTGTCTCAGAATCAAAAGTACAACAGGAAAGAGAAAGAACAAAGTGAAAAAGATCCCAGCAACACAAAGAAACAAACACACAAGCAGAGCACTGACTGCCTGACACCTTGCCTTCTTCCCGGGTCCAATGAGAGTGAGAAAGCAACCAGCCATCCTGGTCTGCCCAGTTCTGAAGGGCTTTTAGAATGGATTGGGCAAACTGGGAGGAAAGGAAGTTGTCTCAGACATGGAAGGTGGCCACCGTGGCTAGGCACAGTGTGACACCAGGCTCTCAGCTGCCTTCATGGCACACTCTCTAGTCTTCTCCTTGAGAAGCCTCTCTCTAGCTCCAGGCTCAGGGAGGCCACCAGGATGTCCTGAGGTAGGTAGCTCCAGGCCTCTGGGTGGAAGCCAGTGGCTGACTCTTGCATACATGCCGTCTTGAACTGTCTCCCAGATCTGCCAGCTGTCAGTAGGATCCCCAAAGGAAGTGCTGGACTGCAGGCAAGATCATCAGAGTCTCGGAGGCTAAGAGGGTTAGAAACATGCACATGTGAGATCACAGACCTGGCGAGGTGCAAGGCTGAGCAGCCCGGATACTGTGATAAACCAGCCAGGTCCACACAAGATCCCTGTGGCTACATTGGCAGGCGATGGAACAGGCCCTTCAAATCTTGCTGTAGGTGTAGGTGCAGGAGCAGACAGGTGTTCCAGAAAAGGTGTTCAGGATGCAGAGGCTACAAGGCTGAGAAGGAAATGGCCCTGGGCCCCGAGTTTCTGAAGACTGCCAGGATTTTGATTTGGGGGTGGGGAAGTGGGGTCACAGAGCCCTGGTAAAGCTGGTCTTGAAAACTGTTCCTCCTTCCTCCATCCCAAGGGCCAGGATCACAGGTGTGTACCACCCTGGTCCTGGGGATGAAATCCAGGGCTTCTGGGGTTAAAGGTGCTTGCTCTGCAGGCCGGCACACCCTTCCTAGGAGGACTCCTAAGCTCATCTTTCTTTCTTACTTATCTTAGAGATAGGTCTGCCAGATAAAGTACTGAGGCTCAAATTAAATTTGATTTCAGACAGATAACAAGGTTTTTGCATAAGACTCTATAGAACTTGTTAAGCATCTGAAATTCAAATTTAACTGGACCTTGTACAGCTTTATTTGTTAAATCTTGAACAGAACTTAGAAACTGGCTCAAACAGGGTGTGGTGGCTTACAGCAGTAATCACAGCACTTGGGAGTGGAAGGCAGGGGCCCAGCCTCAACTGCACGGTGAGTTCTAGGTTAAGCTGGCAGCTCACAACCAACCACCTACCTGAACTCCAGCTCTAGGGCGATCCAATGCCTCTGTCCCTCAATGGAACGCGTGCACGCACGCACACACACACACACACACACACATACACACACACAGAACGCAGCACTTCCTTGGGCATCCCAGCAGTCTGTGGCCAGCTCCCACTGAGGACAGTTAAGCTATTTTCCTCTTCTCTCCAGGAAGGTGCTCTCGTGAAAATCCTCGCTCCTGAGACTCTGATCTCGGCTGCATTCTTGTCTGTAGCATGTTCCCCGAAGTCCCCGTCACTTCGGCGGGGTTCTGGTGGCTGTAGGAAGAGCAGCTCCCGGAACCTCTCTCCTTCCCTGTCTCTGTGTCTCTCTGAGGCTCTGTCTCCTCCTCCCTGTCCCTCCTTGGGTGTGTCCCTGTCTCCTTTTGAGCCTGAAATTCTGTAGATGTTTCACCTGCTCCCCTGAGGGCTTTCTACAGCAGTAGCAAACCAAAAACCAGAAAATTTATTACTGAAACATGAAGTATATTCCATCTGTAGTACCCAGTACTATACAGCCTTTAAAAATAAGGGCTTGGGGCTGGAGAGATGGCTCAGCTGTTAAGAGCACTGGCCACTTTTCCAGAGAGCCTAGGTTTGGTTCCCAGTATCCGTATGGTGACTTATAACTGTTCCTCTTCTGGCCTTTGCAGGTACTCGCACACATGCAGTGTACATAAATTGACACAGGCACACACACACACACAAATCTTTAAAAATGCTTCAAAGTTGGGTGTGTGGTGGCACAGCTGGGAGGTAGAAACAGAATCAGAAGTTCAAGGTCATCCTTGGCTATACAGCAAGTTCAAAGCCATTCTGGATACAGGCGTGGTCCAGGACACAGAGTTTCTCCGTTAGTTTTTAAAGTTGCCTTTTAATTTGAGGCGGGGTCTAAATCAAAGTCCAGGATCTCATACAGCCCAGCTGACCTTGAGCTTGCTATACAGCTGGAGATGACCTGAACTCAGTGCTGTAATTCTCCACATAGATTATTCCACCTACAAGTCTAGGAGGAAGTCATTTTAGGACAGGGGAAACTCAAAAACAAAACAGATTCAGGTAATTTGTCCAGGATCACACAGCTAGTGAAGGAACAGAACATTCCTGGCCCCTCCACTCCCTTGCCTTGGGAATGTGCTTGTTAGTAAATGCACCACATGCCTGGCTCAAGAGATTAACTGAGATTCTTTTCTAGAGTAACCAGAGTGCCTGACTTTGGTCACCTTTCAGGGGCTAAAGGGGAATTAAATAAAAATCAGTCAGAGCCTGTGATGAAAACGGTCATCTTGTCCTGTACCTAAGGCACCCAGCTAGACCCCACCTGTGACCTGCACCAGGCACTACAGAGGCAAGAAGGTATCCAGGGGCCACATGGAGGATCTAGGCAGGCCAAGTCCCATCTTGGCCTGTACTCCTGAGTCTTGCTCCCTTGCCTTCTAACTTCCAACTTCAGTGTTCAGGCTGAGGACACCCCTCCCTATACCTGTGTGGACACAGGCCCTTCAGGCTACTCCTGGTTCTCACTCCAGGATGGAACACCTGCCACAGGTAGAAATAACAGGAGGCAAAGGCCCCACTTAGTTCTTTTCACCTCTAGAAATATTTATTGAATGTACTTAAGGCCATATATGAATCAGGCATGGTGGCAAATGCTTGAAATCTCAAGTGGAAACTGAGGCAGGAAGATGCTGAATGTGAGGACAGCCTGGGCTACACAATGAGACTGTCACAAAAAAGGGGAGCTGGAGAGGTGGCTCAGTGGTTAAGAGCACTAGTTACTCTTGCAGAGGAGCCAGGTTCGATTCCTAGCACCATGGAGGCAGACAACCATCCATAACTCCAGTTCCAGCGATCGGACTCCCTTTGCAGAAACGCACACTTACACACATTGCAGACAAAACACTCAAATGCATGAGATAAAAATAAATCAATCAAGCCCAGCGTGATGGTACGTGCCTTTAATCCCAGCACATGGGAGGCAGAGGAAGGGGAATCTTTGTGAGTCTGAGGCCAACCTGGTCTACCCAATGAGTTCTGGGCTATCTGGGGTCACAGAGAGACCCTGTCTCAAAAGAAGCCCCTACAAATAAACAAATCAAAGAAATTAAAAATAAATCTTTAAAAAGAGAATTGGATCTAGAAGCCCATGCCTGTAATCCCAGCACCTGTCAGAGACAAAGGGATCAGGAGTTTAAATCATTCTTGGCTACAGTGAGTTCAAGGCCAGCCTGACATACAACAGATCACACTGGATTTGGGAAGACCCTTTTGGCTGTGTGGTGGAGCATGAACTGAGGTCAGTTAATGGAGAGTTAAGAGATCCTGGTAGCTCGTAAGATGCTGGAGGCAGTGAGATCCGGAGAAAACAGACTTGTATCTCGAGAGCTGAAGCAATCTGATGGAGAACATAGGGGACAGAGGCAGAAGAGTTCAAGCTAGTTCCTGACCAGCCAAGCGTGTGGACGCCACCTGCAGAGGGCACCTGGCACTTGTGGAAGGCGTGGCTAGCTTGCAGCAGGCTGGAGAGCGCTAGCTGGAGCAGCAGTGGGATCCAGAACTGTCCATGTAGTACGGTGACATGCGGCTGGTACAGAGACCAAGGGCGGAGTGTGCGGGGTGAGCCTGTGCAGGGAGAGGAGCGTGGGATGTGCAGAGCCGTGGGAGGGTAGAAGGGCCCGGCAGCACTACGCATGAACACCAGCAGGGTTGCTGACGTGAGGAGGGCTGCGGGCCCTGAAGACCACGCTGATGAGGGCTCACGCATCTGAGGGTTGAATGACATCATAGTTTTAGTGACAAGATCCACTTCAGAGCTGGAGGATGGGGTGCCAAGGGCAGGCTGCAGCAGTTTGAGAAGTAAAACGGGAGGAGGACAAAGGCTGGGTGTGGTTACTCATCTCCAAGGCTGAGGCAGGACTTGTGCTTGCTCTCTCCTCTCTCAGGCTCTGTGCCTGGGTGTTGAAGGGCCGTTCACTCTGTTCACTGTGTTCTGGAGGAGCAGGAAAGCGAGGAAACAGGAATAAAAGGCACAAAGCAGAGGAAGGGACAAAGCCAGGGCTCGGCAAACCTTTGGACTCCAGGTTTCTATTTCTTTTTTTATTTCTGTAGCTCCAACTAGAAACAGCTACGTAGCCCAGGCTAGCCTCAATGTCACAGATCAGAGCCTGCCTGCTGGGATTCAAGTGAAAGGTGTGCACCACCACACACATCCAGCCAGGTTTCTGGTTTCTTTAGGATGTAGGAAGCACATATTTACCAAATAGCAACCATTTGTTTGGTTCCTTTTGGCCTCCTGTGTTGAAGATGACCTTGAACTCCTGATCCTCTTGCTGAGATGGCAGGCCTGCCCCACCAAACCTGGCAATACCAGTATTTAGTAACCCCTCACCCCAAATACTTCCTAGTTTGTAATTACACGTGAGTAATCTGTTAATTTCTAATGTCTAGCATAGCACGGGCTCCTATGTGCTTAAGTAGAGCTGGGTGGGTGCCGTATACTTGGCATCCCAACATTCAGGAGGTTCAGGCAGGAAGATAGCCAGTTTGAGGACAGCCTCAGCTATGCAGTGACACCATTTCAACACACAAAACTGGGTGCTGTGGGTAGGACAATCAAGAGTATGCTTCGCTACATGGTAGGTTTGAGGCCAGCCTCGGTTACATGAGACTGTGTCTCGAAAGACCCAATCAGGGGCTGAAGAGATAGCTCAGGGGTTTAGAGCACTGGCTCCTCTTCCAGAAGACCCATGTTCAGTCCCTAGCACTTGCATGGCAGTTAACTACTGACTTATTACTCCAGTGCTGGGGGATCAGATGCCCTCCTCTGGCCTCTGAATGCACATGGTGCACTTAAATAATGCATGCAAAACACTCGTACACATAAAAAATAAACTGGGAGCTAAAGAGATGCTCAGGGGTTAAGGGCACTGGCTACTCTTCTAGAGGACCTGGGTATGTTCCCAGCACCCACATGTCAGCTAACAGCTGTCTATAATTCCAGTTCCAGGGGACTGGTTGGCTGCCCCTCTACGGCCTCCACTGGCGCTGGCCGTGCGCTTACACACACGGGAGTGCGGCAGCCTTCCTTGCTGTTCCTCCATGAGGAGGGGTTGGGGTGCTCATTTTCAGAGCACACAGACCACGAGACCCAGGCTGACTTAGGGATGGGCAAGAACACTCGGTTGGATCAGCACCCTCCTAGGGACTCTCAGGCCTGAAAATACTGTTTAATGAAAACACCACACCTTACCAGTTGGATAAATTATGAAATTTATTTATATTTCACCTTTTAAAAGCCAGAACATGAACAGCCTCACTTTCTGGAAAGTCATCCATTAAGATCCAGTGCCCCGGCACCACGTTCCTGCTGTGACACGGGTGCTCTGTAGTCTCGAACTACTGACAAAGGCTGACAAACTTCCCCCCAAACTTCGCCTGAGATGATTCTATGCAGTGAGGTCGGAGCAAACTGGTTCCAGAATGACAGTGAAGAGGACCCTTAGCATTGAGTCCTTCCAAGTAGCAACACATTAGAAAATATGGCCCTGCCTACCTCTGCTGTTACTAGGCATCTGAGCTTTCTCCAGGCAGGCAGAGGGGCCCAGTCAGAAGCACACTACTGTGTGCAGCCTCAGCCAAGACAAGCCTTCCACATTTAGTCCAGAGTCATGTGACATAGGTGGACCCCAAACCCATATGCCTTTGGTCAGAGGACCTGCTCCTACAGATTAGGCTGGCAGCTCTTATCCTTTTAGGCTTCCTGAGCTGCTACTGAGCAGGCGTCCAGTACACAGCTTGTCTTAACTGCCTGCAGGATGCACTGTGCCTTCCCAGCATTCTTTCCCATAAGACCACAGAGGGCGACCCAGGGTCACAGCGTCTGCACTCAAAGGCAGGGTTTAAAACAGAGTCACACATGGAAACTAGAGTAAGGACATAAAGTATGACAGCAAAACCACCCTGGGCTAATCTAAGGACCAGACAAACAGGAGGCCAGTCCTCATCCCCTGCCTCCCTTTCTGGGTTCCTTTTTATGCCTCAGAACCAGACTGTCAATGGACACCTAAGAGAGATCACCTTAAAACATTTCATTATTTTGAACGAGTCAAAAGCTACAGCCCCCTCCTCCCCACTTATGGATCAACACATCTGAACTTTCCTAACCTAGAAGAGTGCCACAAAAGTACATGGCTATACCTCACCCTAAAAAGGCACCATGCAGGCATTTAAGACAGAACCAGTCAGTTCTAAGGGCATGTAGGAGATGTAGGAAAATACCACTAAAAACCAGCACCAGATCATACTAAGCCTGCAATGTTCACCCTAGGGGGGGTTCTTGTGTCTTGGGATGCAGCCAAAGGGAGTGCATGTCCTGGCTGGAGGCTCTGCTAGAGTTCACACACCTCAGTGCAAGAAAAGGAGTCTGTTTCATTTTGGTACTCATGACCCAGGAAGATCTTGGCTGGCTGGAAGGACCTGAAAGACAGCTCTGGACTGGGGGGTGGAGGTGGGGACAAATGTGAAGTAGAAGATAGATTCTCTAAGGAGACTCCAGGGAGTAGCCGAGGAGCAGGGTGGTTACTAGACAGACAAGTTACTGGTAGGGAAGACAGTAATGGCAAGAGCCAAGGGAAAGAGGGCTCTGAGCTGGGCACCCACTCTCTGAGAAGTGACCCTGTCCCGTGCCACGGCTCATTTCCAGGTTTACTTTACAGGTAAGGTGTAGGAGCCCAAGGCTCACACCTAACCTATAATGGAAGCTCTAGAACATGAGATGGACAGTGAGGACCCTGCTCACTGGTCAATGATGGAACGCTGCAACACCTGGTTCATCATGTCCTCTTCATCAACATCGTAATCCTGGGGGCAGAAAAGACAGCAGCCTCAGCAACTGCTTGTAGCTACCAGGACTCACCTTCAGTAGCAGCCCAGCAACAGGTCTAGAGAGGGCTTCCAGGGACGAGGCCATGAAGATGCTGTGGAACTGGAACATTATTACATCTCTTGGGGGCTCTGCTGCCTCATCATTAAATAAAAATAATTCCTGGGGCTGTGGAGACAACTCAGTTGATAAAGTGCTTGCAGTGCAGGCATAAGGACCTGAGTTCAGAAGCCCAGTACCCATGTAAAAAGAGGGGCATGGCACTGTATGCCTGGAATCCCCATGTTGAAGTAGAGATGAGGAACATGGAAGCTTGCCCTGCTAGCCAGTCAGGCCCAATGGGTGAGCTCCAGATTCAGTGAGAGGCCCCGTCTTAGAAAATGCCTGATGTTGACCTCTGCCTTTGCATGCACAGGTGAGTATGTGAATATATGACACACACACAAAAATCATTCTTCCCTCAACCAGGGACTGAGTGGCTCAGATAACACACGGAGCCTGGCATACCCCAAGCACTCAGATGTCTAATTAGCTCACGGGTGCAGAAGAGCTCACGCAGACACAGTCAGTTGAAGTACTGCTCCAGGCAGCAGCAGGGCTTTCTGAAAGCCATAAAGGCACAGAAGACAACGCAGTCAAAACAACCTTCTACATGGTCTCACTATGCAGTCCTGCTGGCCTGGAGTTTGCTATGTAGGCCAGGTTGTCCTTGAACTCAGAGAGCCATCTGTTTGCCTCCACCTCCAGGGTGCAGGGATTAAAGGTGTGCAATACCACACCTGGTAAAATAACCTTCAACGAGACAAAATTATCTCCGGACAGTTTTAGGAATTATACCTCATCTGCAGAGCATTAGTGAGAAGAATAATCTTAAAGTCTATTTCAAACACTGTCTGAAAATACCTTTTTTTTATTTTTAGACAGGACCTTCTATAGCCTGGGCTGGCCTTGAACTTGCTATATAGCTGTAGCTGGCCTCAATGCTGGGACTGCAGGTGTGTGCTACCACAGCCAGGGGAATTTATTTTTCCTTTAAAAGACAGGGTCACTGTGTAGGCCAGGCTAGACTCATACTCAGTGATTGTCCTGCTTTTGCATCCTGTGTGCTGGGATAACACACTGGGCCAGAATAAATACTCTTTATGGCAATTTGGGAACAAGCTTTTTGTCTCAGATCCTGAAATACATCCATTAAGAACAAACAGCAATCTAAAATCCTAGCCTGATGTACATATACACAAAAAGTATGCTTCAAGGACCTGCCAAAGTTACTGATTCCTAAATACCAGGACCACAGCACGCCCTTTCAAGCCACTCCACTCTAGGTAAAGAACACAAACTTGGCCATATTTGGCCAAAGGATGTTCTCTTTAACCTGAAGTCTTTCTAAAACCCATTAAAATCTGTGATGCAGGGCTGGAGACATGGCTCAGCACTGGCTGCTTTTGCAGAAGACCCAGGTTCAATTCCCAGCACCCACATGGCAGCTAACAACTGTCTGTAACTCCAGTTCCAGAAGAATCCAACGCCCTCTTCTGACCTCTGTAGGCACTGCACGACATGGGTGCATTTACATACATGCACATGAAATTTTTTTTAAAGTTCATGATTAAAAAGAAAAATCTGCAAGGCCTCACTGGAAATTCTACATTTCCTGCTTTGGATAGAGGTTGGTGCAGCTGTCCTACAATTGGTCTTGTTTTTTTTGGGGGGAGGGATTTTTCAGAAAAGGTCTCATGTAGGCCAGACTTAGAACTTCTCATCAGGCCAAGGTGCCTGTGCTCTTGGGGGTTTTGAAGATTTATTATTACTTTATTCAGGAGTGTGGAATGCGCCTGAGTGCAGCGCCATAGGATCCAGAAGGGGGCGTCAGATCCACTGGAACTGGAGCTGTAGGTGGTTGTGAGTCACGGGATATGGATCCTGGGAACCAAATCCTGGGTCTTTGCAAGAACAGGAAGTGATCTTAACAGCTGAGGCACCTCTCCAGTCCCATCCTGGTTTTTGTTTTATATCCCTAGATACAGAACTAAGGCATCCTGCACGCTGGGTAAGGGCTCTATCATTGAGCCACAGCCCAAGCCAGGCTTGCTTCCACACGATAACGGTAATATCAGCTGGAGTTGACGCAGTATGACTTGAGTCACACCCTCATCACGAGCCATTTCATCACCTTAGTCTTCATGGGTGGCTGACCTGAGCCTAAGGCAACTAACTTCTACAACACGGAAAAATCACACACACCAAAAGAAAATGAGCAAAACTGGGAGGCAGAGCTGGGGAGAAAAGACCAAGACTCCTTGTGTCTGTCTAGAAAGCTGCTAGGACACCTTAAACCCACTCTGGCACCCACCCAGGAAGACACTGTGCAGCTGCCCTACAGTGGACTGGGAGCTCCTAACTGGGCGAACAGGCCCCCAGATTTTTCAGAAAGCAAGCATCAGTGTCCCCTGGGGTGGGAACAGACTCACCACAAAAGTATCGTAGGAAAACTGGTGGCGGCGCTGGATGTGCTCCATGAAGTTGGCGCTGCGGTAGTTGGGGTCGCCCCAAGGCATCGAGGCACATATTGGACAAACCTGTCAACGAAGCAAGGTCACTCCTGTAAACAGAGACCCAGAAAACACCGGAGTCTCCTACTCAATTCAAGTGACATGTGGGTAAAAGCACAAGTCCTAAACTCCAAAGCAGTGAAAGAGGGTCAGCTATATGGCAGCAGGGGCTCGAACAGGGCCTTCTAATAGAACAGATGCCTGAAGAGTGAGGAGATGAAGAAAATGATCAGATGAGTGACTCCCAAGAAGTAAAACCGAGCTTTATGAGCATGTCAAAAAAGCAAATGTTCAGGTGACAGGGATCCAGCCAGAAGTATGCCAACAAAAAGCTGACTTGAGCAGGGGTGGCGGCCTGCCTGTGATCTCAGCACTGAGGAGGCAGAATTCATCCATGACCATATAACAAGGTCAAGGACAGCTTGGGCTACATGAGACTAATTTGAGGACATTGACAGTGTGGACACTGGGCAAAGGCTGCCCTACAGTGTCTGCCCCCACATTCCACAGCTTCTACAGCACTCCATGGGTTGACATGGCTGACAGAAGGGTTACGGTAGTACCGCTGGCCTTAGAACACCTCAGGTGGCAGAACTCCTGAGCCTCTGCTCTGCTCAGTTTCCAAACTAAGGCACCAGGAAGGCCACCAACTTTGCCCACTCAGTGCAGGATTTGGAACCAAAGCTGACTGCTCAATGTAGTTGAAATTTAGACAGCAGGTAACAGCCAGCCCAAGATCCCAGGTTTCTCTCCTTAAATCCTGGAGGCAAACGCTCAGCTTACTTAAATTCAAGAGAGCTGCAGTTTGTTTCCCAAATGCATGAGACCAACCTTCTTAACTCTCTAAGCCTCCTTAAATTAGCTCAGGTCATGGCCACCCACATCCACAGGTCACCTCTTATTGGCGAACTGGGATGAAGAACCTTGTGACCTACCCCTCCCCGAACTGATGCGACCTCCTAAACTGATTCTGACAGTACCACATTTATCCTGACAAATTTTGGGTTGGTGATATGACTCGATGGTAGAGCACTTGCCTATGATGTGCGAGGCCCTGGCTTCAATCCCCAGAATTGCAATAAAGTATGCGGAGCAGGGCATGGTGATGTAGGCCTAGAACCCTGGCACTCAGAAAGTGAAGGCAAGAGTATCAGAAGTTCAGGGTCATCCTTGGCTACCTGGCGAATCTGAGGTCAGCCTGGGCTACATGAGACACTGCCTCAAAAAGTGATTTTATAAGAAAATGTTCTTGCAAGATATACACTGAAAAATTTAGGGGGTAAAAGGTAACGGTAAATCTAACTTCCTCCCAAATAGCTCATCAAAATTCCATGTATACAGCACTTAGGAGGAGGAGGCAGACAGAGCTCTATGAGCTCCAGGCCAGCTGTGGCTATAGGAAACCCTGTCTCAGAAAAACAAAACAAAAAACTATGCACATATAGAATATGGTTAAGCAAATTTGGTAGAATGTTAATTTGTGAATCTAGGTTAAGAGTACGTGAGATTTCACTGTTCAACCTTGGAATTTTCTGTTGGTCTGACTTTTTACCTAGTCAAAAAGAGGAAAGAAGTAACTCTTACAACAGCTTTGGTGTCCGTGATGTGTGATAACTTGCAATGCTCCACAAGTCCTTCTTGGTCAAAGTTCTTCTCAGGACAATAAGGACAAGGAAAGGTGTACCGGTTTGGGACATTCCTGGGAGGTGAGATACAGAAGAAACATCCCTGAGAACCTTCCCAGGCAATTCCACCTGCTGCCCACACCAAAGAACAAGCTCACTGCTGATGCACTAGGATTCTGACCACACCTCAAAACCCCATGTTCTGAAATCAACAGCACAGTTAACACAACAAATGAAGACCTCATTCGAATCTGTGTCAACAGCAGCCACCGTAGTGACCAGATGGCCATCTTCCCAAATTCATACAGCAAAACCTTGACCATGAAGCACCCCCATCTATCTAGCAGAGAGTGTGCTCCAGCTAAGGGTGGTGGGGGCATTACCTGGGCTGAAGGGATGCATCCTTGGCAGTGGCCTTCACACCTTCCATGATGTAATTCTGGTATTTGGAACACGAAGCCACATGGGCCCGGATCTTAGACAAGAAGAACTTGAGCAGGAAGAGAGGACCCACAAGTTAGCGAGGAGCTTTTATCAGGCAAAATCCCAAATCCAGGGCACAATGATAGCTAGACCTGCATCACTCTGGTGAACAGGTCTCCTGACTATGTTGGGGCACAAACCATGGCTCCTGTAGGTTTCTCACTAATGCCAAGACTGGTATTTCACTTGACCAGATCACAGCACCTGCCTCCACCGTGAAATGACTCCTGGAGACCTGCTTTCCTCACCCTCTGCTCTCTGCTTACCCAGACGTTAGAGATTCAGGCATGTCTAAAAGTCTTCTATACTCTGTTTTTGTGCATCCTGTGTGTGGGGGCAGATGGGGGGTTAGGACTACCTCTGGCTACTGGTCCTCACTGTCCACCTGGTTTGAGACAGGGTCTCCTTCATTGCTAGGTGAGCCAGGCTAACTGGCCCATGAATTTGGAGACTCTCCTGTCTCTGCCTCCCATCTCTCTGAGGAGTATCCCAGATACTCCTGACTACTGCTGGCTTTCATGAGGGTTCTGAGCAAGTCTCAGGCTGGCAGGTTATGCAACAGGAGCTTCTAGTTGCTGGCCCTACACACATTTAAATTAGTATTGATCTGGGTGTGGTGGCCCACACCTGTAATCTAAGCACTTGGAAGTAGAGGCAGGATTAGGAGTTCAAGGTCATTCTTAGCTACACAGTAAATCTGAGGCCAAGCTGGGCCACATGAGATCCTGTCTTAACAAAACAAAACCAAAAACCACCAAAAGGAGTAAGTCTCTTTACAGTTAGCCTATTTGTACATTAGTGATTCTACTACCTGCAATTGAGAAAAATACCACGTATGAGACACGGGCTAGGACCCTGCTCAAGTCTTCAACAGACTGTGCGAATGTTCTCTGAATTCTTCCTATAAATCCTAGAGTGTGTGCAGAAACATGGAAAGAAAAATCCTAGAGTACCTCTCACAGGGCTGCCCACATGCATACCAGAGGTCTATTGCTGACACATTTCTAGCCACACACACCCTTTTTTGGAGGGAGTTGGTGAACTGGAGCTGAGGATGCCACCCAGCGCCTGGTGGGTAAGTGCTCTACCGCTGAGCTTCACCTCCAGTGAGGTTTTATGCTATTTTTTGTTTTTGAGACAGTGTCTCCCTGTAGTCCCAGCTGGCCTGGAACTTGCTCCACAGACTAGGTTGGCCTTGATCTCACAAAGATTTACCTATCTCTGCCGCTCAAGTGCTGGGATTAAAGGCTTGTACCACCATGACAGGCTGGTTTTTCCATCCTTTTTTTTTTTTTTTTTCCTTTAGAGACAGGGTCTAAAATCCAAGTTGACCAAAAGAAATGCTACGGTCTGGGCCTCCCAAGAGACACTCCAAAGACCCACCCACTACCCTATGTGGCCTCTGGTTCTTACAAAAAAATTGTGAAAAAAATGAAGGGAGGGGGCAAAGGGAAGAGGCGCTTTTTTGGAGATATACCTACAGTACAATCAATCATTTATTTTTGAGATAGGGTCTCAGGTAGCCCAGGCTGGCTTTGCACTGCCCTTCTTGCCCCTACCTCCCCAGTGCCAGGATCACAGGCATGTACCACTAACACGAAGATTCAGTAATCTTTAAAATGGAGAAAATTAGAAGCAAACCAGGTAGGAAAGTGCATAAGGAACATAAGGAACACAAGGCTTGATGGTGCAGGCCTCGTGACCTGCTTTACTTCAGAAGCTGAGGCAGGAGAACCACAAGCTTAAGGCCTGCCACGTGGTTCTTACCAAGCTCTGCTTCACAGTGTGGTGGCACATGCCTCCAATCCCAGCACTCAGGTGGCAGAAGTAGGAGGGGGTCTGCATTCAAGAGCACTCTGATTTACATAGTGAGTTCTACGCTAGCCAGGGGGACACAGGGAGACCCTGTCTCAAAGTTCTGGGTATATAGCTCAGTGATGGAGCACTTGCCTAGTTACGTGGCATGTGCAAGGCCCCAAGTGCAGTCCTCATTAACAGAGAGACACAGTGATTAGGGTAAATTTGTTCAACTAAAAATAAATAAATAAATAAATGTAAAGGCTGGGGGTGGTGGTGCATGACTTTAGTCCCAGCACTGGGAGGCAGAGGGGCAGAGGCAGGCAAAATCTCTGTGAGACTGAGGCCAGCCTGGTTTACTACAGAGAGTTCCAGGCCAGCTGAGTCTAGAGGGAGACACTGTATCAAACAGCAAAAAAGGAAACAAAATTTCCAATTCCTGAGCTACCATGGTGGTTGCCTTGTTCCTCCAGCTCCCAAACAGTTGACTTTAAGCTGCCAACCAAACAGCCCCCATTTAATGTAAGAACTAGCCTTGTACAGACTCTAAGGCTTACTGCGCTCTCCAATACTAAGTCACCCTGAAAAGGAGGAAGGGGTAGGTAGACCCTCACTATAGCCATTCATACTATGAGGTTAAAAAATAAGGAAACTTAAAACTAGGCATGGTGGTCCAAGCTTGTAATCCCAACACTTGGGAGGCAGGAGATCAAGTGATGATGTACACAGTAAGTTTGGGAGTCAACCCAGGCTACATGAAACCCAGTATAAGAAGGGAGGGAGGAAGAGAAGAAAGAAGTTAGTGGCTTGATGGATCATGGTTGTAATCTCAGCATCCAAGAGGTAAAGAAGATCAGCTCAGGGCCAACCTTGATCACATGAGACTCTGCCTTTTAAAACAAACAAACAAAAAAGCCAGTACTGGGGAGGCAGAAGCAAGTGGACTTCTGTGAGTTCAAGGCCAGCCTGGTCTACAGAGGATATGATATTTTTTTGTACTGTCTCAAATGAATAAAAATTGTAATGATTTACAAACCAATAAGGAAATAAAGCAACTTTCCTTTTCCAATAGCGATAACAAATTTAAAAGCAACTGCACTTAACCCTAATAAAACTGTACAAAGGGCATGGATGCATTCCAACGTTAAACACAGCCATCACAGTCATGCATCCATGGACACCTTTGTATCATGATCCTTCCTCTCTGTCAAGGGCTAAGAATTTGAATCATTAAATTTGTATCTTCAGTGACAGATCAGAATGCTTCCCTTTGAACTCACTGAAGAATTCTTTTTTCCAGAAACTGTCTTATGTAGCCCAGGCTAGACTTTCCCCGTCTCTGTAGCTAAGAATGACTGGAATTTCTGGTCCTCCTACCTCCACCTCAGAGTGATGGGCTTACAGGTGACAGATGCATAGCAGTCACCACTGCTGACATACAGAGTACTGGGAACGGAGCCCAGGGCTTCCCATGCTAGGCAAGCACTCTACTCAACGAGCCGTATCGGGAGTCCCAGATGTTTAGTTACCGACTTCATTATATATTTTAAAAATATTAATGTATATGGATGTTTTGCCTGCATGTATATAAGTGCACTCATATTCACAATGCCCACAGAAGCCAGAAGAGGGTATTAGAGCCCCTGGATCTGGAGTTAGAGAGAGCTGTTAGCTGTCATCTGGGTGCAGGGACCCCAACCCAGGTACTCTGCAAGAGCAGTCAGTGCTCTTAGCCACTGATCCATATCTCCAGCCACAATTTTGTAAGTATTTGTTTGTATCTATATTGGTCTTTTTGATACAGGGTCTCCCTGTATGTAGTCCCAGCTGGCCTTGAACTCACAGAAATCTGCCTGCCTCTGCCTTGCTGGTCCTGGAACTAAAAGTATATGTCACCTCGCCCATCTCCTATTTTCTTTATTGTTATTATTTTTATTTTATGTGTATGAGTATATCACCTACACCTGTGTAAAAACACCTATGTTGTGCAATGTCCATGGAGGTCAGAAGGTGGCCTAAGATTCCCTGGACCTGGAGTTACAGTTGTTAGCTGCCATGTAGGTACTGGGACTCAAACTGGTCTTCTGCAAGCAAGAACAGTCAGTGCTTTTAACCATTAAGCATTCTCTCTAGACCCTAATTTTTCATTAAAAAACAAAAGAAAACATGAATTACCCTTAGTCTAATTAAAATCAAGCACAATTTAGAATAAAAATCAACATATTTGAGGCAGGGTCTCATGTAACCCAGGCTGGCTTAATCTTTCAGCTGTTACTTCCCAAGTGCTTAAAGTGTATGCCACCATACCTAGCTGAAAATGGGTCTTTTATGGGAGCTGGAAGGGAGGAGAAAATCTAGGACAATTGATTTATTTCCATGGCTTTTAGAGGCAGAATATATAAATCACTATGGCGGTGTTTACCCATCTCATCACCGAAAGACACTGACTCCACGTCCCGTCCACATACATTCTTACGGCAGCCATGGCATGAAGTCTCTGTGCTCTCCATCTGCCGCTCGAGCTCCAGAGCTCGGACGCCAGGTGCCAGAGCGCTGCGACACACCCCACAGACAGGTTTCTTCGGCTTCAGACATTCCTGCAGGCATGCAGAGCAAAAGCTAGAACAAGACATACAGAGAACCTCGTCATGCATCGTGAAGACAAGACAGCAAATGTGGATCAACTCTGAAAAGACACCAATGAACAATGGATTAAAAACAGCCTTTTCTCTACCCTAGTTCAAATACCACATCCTTTCAGGGCAGACTCTAGTTGGGCTGGGGGGGGGGGGAGTCGTCCATGGAGAACACACAGGTCCAGTAACAAACACAAGTGCCCTGCTACATGGTAGGTACTTGAGCTTTTGAGCTGAGCTCTGATACTTGAATCTTGGGGTTTCCTGAGTCCAAATTTCTCCTGTGCGAATGAGAAGTTCATACCCACCTTGAGGGCTGTTGGGAGTGTAGACTGTGTATAGCAGACAGCTAATTCAGTGTCTGGCACATGGAATACCCAGTAAATGTTTAATGGCTACCACTAGAGGTGGAAGCAGAGCATTCTGGGAACACAGAAAACCCAACAGAATGAGCTATAACCCAAGACTGGGTTGGTAAGACTTCAAATGAAGCCTCTAGGATCTACCATAAGAGCGCAGTAGGCAGAGAAAGAGCAGATCATTCCAGGCCCCAAGTCTTAAAACTTTATTTTTAAGTTAGCAAAGAAACTTTATTCAAAAGCAAAGCAGGCAGTAGAAATCAGAAAGACACTGCAAGCAGCAGCAGCTACTACATGGGCAAGTGCTTATAAGGGTCAGGAGGAAACCTTTCTAAAACTAAACAGTTCTCCTCCAAAGCAGGAGAGGGTCAAAGATTTAAAGTCAGGTATTAATACAGAATCCAAGTTTCAGAAAATCAGCTCCTGAGTGCCACAGACAAGAGCATTGCTTTAGTTAAGAAAGATGAAGAGAGACAAAGCACAAGCCTAACAAATGACTTAGGGAAAGGGGCTCTGAAAGCTGCTGAGGGCCAGACAGCACAGGATGGTTCAGGGAGGCAGCATCGGTGGCTTAGTGAGTTGGGTGATGACAAAGGGGACAGTTTGCACTCAAGCCTAGGCAGAGTACAAGAAGACTGCCTCAGGCTATGTACCCACTCTGACAGATGTGTGAACAATAGGTCAGAAGAGCTCAGGCTATAGATTTAAGGGTAGTCTGCAAGATCTTTTACTTTCTCTTAAGAATTTCTTTATAGTTAAATTAGAATTTATGTAAATCAGTTCTGATAAGCAAAATTTACAGTAGGCTGGGAGGTGAAGGAACTATTCATTTACCTGAGGGCAGAGTAGAGCCGGACCAAACCTGAGCCATGATGCTACATTCTAAGTTGAAAAAAACACATGGTAATTTCATATGGTGACAAAGTGTAGGGAGGAAATAAAACAGAGAGCTTAGCAGGGTGAGAGGGAAGCTTCCAAAGTAGCCCTGAACTGAAAGAGACTCTGTATGGGCAGTGCCAGCAATGACAGCAAACACAGGGCTGTGTGAAGGCTTTTGACAGGAAGGCTTTGGGGTACTATGGTGGTAGACCAGACAGAAAAAACAGGCAGGGTGAGCAGGGCCTCTGCAAAGGCAGGTCCCAGGAGTAACTCAAGACAGCACAGTGAAAGCAGCCCAGCATGCAGACAAAAGCAGTTAGCTAATGGTGTATCACATGCCCACCAGCCTCTGCATGCCAGAGCTAGGGTGCCTGTGTGCACTGGGCTGACTTTCAGTTTCTACTTCCTACTAATGGGCATGTTTCTAGTTCAGCCTTTCTGTCAGTGTGGCCAACTTTCCTGCCCTTCCTTCCCCTGGTGAACTCACTAGACTACAGCGGGTGATGCCGCTCAGGGCTTAACAGTTCTATCAAAATGCAACGCCCCCAGTGCAGCTGCAGAGATGCTCGTTTCCAAGCACAAATGCCAGAAAGCAACTACGTGAAGCAGGAAGCACTTGGATGAGGCTAAGGGAGACCTGAGCTGCCTTCCCTGCACGTGTCTGACTGCAAACAGCACCAAACTGCCAGGCAGAGAGAGAGCTGACTTCCTGTGCTAGTGCTGCCCTTGCCCTCTGGCCTAGGAGACCTTCAGGGAAGACTTTACACACCATTAACATGCCCCCATCGTCCTTGTATCCTTCCCACCACCTGATGTCCAGACGCTCACTGGCCCTTCTTTTTTAACATTCATGTGTGTGCCAGTATGCTCAAGTGGTGGTCAGAGGACAGTTTTCTTTCTGGAATCAGTTCTTGCCTTCCATCCTGTGGGACCCTAGGAGTGAACTCAGGTCATCAGGCCTTTCCCCACAAAGCCGTCTAGCCCACCCGTGCTGAATTAAAATCAATTTCCTGGGCTGTAAACCTGAGGTCAAAAATCACACTCTTACTCTACCCCAAGTTTGACAAGAGAGGCCCCGTAAACCCTCCTGTCAGCTGACTGCAAGGGGCTACGATGTTAGCAGTTCCTTGCACTGGGACACAGTAAGGGGCAGAAAAGCCCCGGTACTGGTACTGTCTTCACCCTCCCTCCGGGTGCTCTGTGCAGTGAACGAGCAAAGAAGGGCCAGGAGAGAAGTGAGGGAGGCCATCTAAACTGCCGCCTGAAGCTTGAGATCTGGGGTGAATGGGTTTGAGACAGACACTTGAACTGCAAAGAGGCATCACCGCAGGCTGGGCTTGAAAGCAACAGGCAGCTTAGCGAGGACCTGCCCAGCCCGGCCGGTCCTCTGAGCAGACCCCTGCGGCGCACCTGGAGAGTTAGCTCGGCAGGCTCACCTGTGCCTCCCTGGAGAGCCTCGGGCCTCCAAGTCCATCACCTGGGGAGGGCGGACCACACCTCTCCAACCTCTCCGTCCTCCCCATCCCAGGCCGGAATCCCAACACCTGTCCCGGTCACCGAGACCAATGTCCAGGTGACAACCAGAGAGGCGGCCCAGAGTCTTTTCAGCTGGGGATGTTTGAATGTGCGATGGGGCGAGGCTCGGACTCAAATCCCGCCGTCCGCCGGCCTCCGTCCCCGCACCTGACCTTTAACCAGCCGACTGGACCGGGATATTCAGGCCTCGGGCCACGAAGCCTAAGGAGAGCCGGAGCGCGGCTCGCCCAGCCCGAGCAGCGCACACCGCCCCGCGCACCCGCAGCCTCCTCTGGCGACTCGACTTTTGTCCGGGTCGAGCCCGGCGGCGCGGCGTTTCTCCAAGTCGGGGCGCCCCGCGGCTCCAGGGGACCCGACAGGCCGCGCTGCTCCCGGGCGCTGCCGCGGCCACCCGGACGCCACCCGCGGCCCGCGCCAGCCCGCGCCCGCCACTTACACGTGTCCGCAGGGCACCTGCACCGGCTTCTCGTACACCTCCAGGCACACGGGACACGTGAAGCGGCCGAGGGGGTCGGCCTCTGGCGCGGGCCTCGCCAACTGCGCAGCGCCCTCGCGAGCCTGCTGCTGCGCCGCCATCTTGCCGCCGCCGAGCGCCGTCCGCCGAGCGCGGGGAAGAGGCCGTGGGGGGCGTGGCCGCCGGAGTCGGCGCAGGCGCGAGGGGCGGGGGCGGGACTTGGGCAAAGTGAGGCCGGCGGGCGGGGCGGAGCCGGGGGCAGAAAGGGGGCGTCCCGCGGCCGGGGGCGGGGCTTCGGGCTGAGTCATTTATACCAAATTAATTTTGTCTACAGCCTACAGGAGCTTAGAAATGGTAACTTCCCGCCTTGAGCCTCCAGAGCAGAAGCCCTGCCATCCAGACGTGTTGATCGAGAGCCTAAAAAGGGCACTCAGCCACAGCAAGCCCACATGCCTCAACACAGGACCACGAGACCAGGAACGTGTGTGGTTATTGCAGTTGGTCTCAGCCCAAAGCCAAAGAAGCAGGCGTTATAATAGCTGCGCATTGTAACAGCTTAAGTAAGTTGGGGTAATTTGTTTGGTAGCAGCAGATATAACTATTACAACCTTCTTTTGGGGCAGTTTGCCTGCAACTGTTATAAAGTTACAAGAGCATAGATCCTTTACCTTCTGGGTTTTCAAGGCTTTATTTTATAGGTTTGTGCTACCTAATACTGTAACAATTTAAATTTTAAAACATGTATTTTTTTTTTTTTAAGTGATGGGGTCAGATCTAGGTCCTCAGACATGCTTAGGCAAGATCTCCTCCGCTGAACTGTACCTCCAGCCCTAAACTGACATATATTCCTTGGGTGCAGTAACTCACATCTGTAATCCTAGGACTTGAGAGGCTGTTAAGAGTTTGAGGCTAGCCTGCACAACAATAATGACTTCCAGGACAGTCTGGCATAAAATGTGAGACAGTGTCTCACAAAACCACAAAAGTTGGACATGGTAGTACATGCCTTTAATCCCAGTACTGGAAAGATTCTGTGAGTTCAAGGCCAGCCTGGTCTACATAGCAAGTTCCAGGCCAGCTGGAGGTACAGAGACACCCTGTCTCAAAAACCAAATGAACAAACAAAACAGAAACAAGAAACAAAAACCAAGACAAGTTCTCACAGGGCTGGAGAGATGGCTTAACCTTTAAGAGCACTGGCTGCTATTGTAGAGGACCCAGGTTAGGTTTCCATCACCACATGGCAGCTAACAATGGTGCATAACTTAGTTCCAGGGGATCCAATGCCCTTTATGACCTCCTCAGGCATTACACCCCATGGGTGCATGTGTATACAAGCAGATAATACACTCATACACATAAAATAGTACAAAAATAATAAAATATTTTTTAAAAGACAAGGTCTCACTCTATAAGCTAATTTCAAACTCATAATCTTCCTGCCTCAGTCTCCCAAGTGCTGGGATTACAAGCATGAGCTAACACAGGCCACATAGGACATTTTGAATCAGGGTCTCATTCTGTAGCCCAGGCTGGCCTTGAACTTTTTTAACACAACTGCCTCAACCTCTCAAGTAGCTGTTGCCACAGAACTACACCTCCAGATTTGCCCAGATAGTTTCATCTTGATTTCTGCAGGTTCTTCCTGTGGAAATAAAGAGAAAGAGGTGGGAAGGTTTCCTGCTTGTACCACTGAGGAACACGTGTGTCTCACAGACTCATCTGGTCTACAGGTGGACACCAGCGCCCTTAAGTCTTTCCAGTTCCCTAGACGTGTTTACTGACCCTGCTGTGTGGCTTATTGTACTTACCCTGGAAATAGAATAGGGCAGAAGCTTTGACCAGAGGGAGATGTAACAGGGAGGCATCGGCATGTACGTTATCATCAGCCAGTAAGTCAAGGTGCCAAGTGTCCTGGCAGGTGCTGTGACATAGCAGTGAGTGATTCCAGGAAGATTCAGGAGGCTCACACAGAAAGCGCAGTGTCTAGGGTTGGGCTTGTGACCTTTTGGGTAGAGTACTTACTTGCCTAGCAAGCATGAGGGCTTGGGTTCTATCCCTAGCACCATATATACTAGGTATGGTAGCATACACCTTTATCCTTGTACTGGGGATGGCAGCAGGAGGATCATGGTCATCCTCCGCTTCATTGTGAGTTTGAGGCCAGCCTGGAATACTTGTCTCAAAAGAAAAAAGCTACTTCTAAAAGCTGGGTGTGGTACACTTACCTGTAAATCTCAGCACTTCGGAGGCTGAGACAAGAGAATCTCCAACTCAAGGCTAGCCTGGACTGTACAGAGAGATCCTGACTCAAAAACCAAAGCAACAAAATAAAAAATCTGCTTCTAGAAAATTGCATTCAGTGTGACAAAGCTGTAGCTCAGTATGTGTGAGGTCCTGCAATTTTGGAGCCCCAGTCTCCAAACCAGGATACTTTTCCTCTAATGCATGATACCATGCATTAGAACTCTTAATCTCATTCATTTTTAGGGATAATGTTCATCCTGTTTTACTGATGGGGAAATGAAGGTCCAGAGCGGTTACATAGCTTTTCCAAGGTCACACAGTTGGAAAGTGGCAGGGCTGGGATTTGAACTCAGTACCTAGGGCCCTAGAGCCTACTGTACTATGCCTTTCTTCCTTTTAATTTTTAAATATATTTTGATTGCTTTGGAGACAAGAGTCCCAGTATATAGCCCTGGCTGGCCTGGAACACACTCTGAAGATCAGGCTAGCTTAGATCACACAAGAGATCTCCCTTCTTCTGCCTTCCAAGTGCTGGGATTGAAAGCCTTACCACTATACCCAGTCTTTTTAAAATATTTTTTTATATTGTTATGTGTTTGAATGCATTGTCTGCATGTGGGTAGGTGCACCCGTGTTGTGCAATACCCATGGACATAAGAAGAGGCACTCCTGGAACTCTAGTTATGGATGATTGTTAGCCGCCATGTGGGTTCTGGGAATCGAACCCTGGTCCTCTGGAACTGCAGCAAGTGCTCTTAACCCACTGAGCCATCTCTCCAGCCCTTATTTTTAAACATTTTTATTTTAATTTATGTGTATGTGTGTCTGTGTGTACATGCACTCATGAATTCCAGTGCCCACAAGGGCCAGAAGAGGTCATGAGCCACCTGATGTGGACCTTGGGATCTGAACTCTGGTCCTCTATGAGGGCAGCCAGCATTCTTAAGAGCTGAGTCATCTCTCCAACCCCCTACAACACCTTTCTGCCTGCTGGGGGGATGATGTTGCTATGTAACAAAGACAGTCTGGGTGTGGCTTTCCCTAGCTTCCTTCAAGAGTAGGGGAGAGGCAAAGTGCTTTGCCTTCCAGCAAATCATCCTTTGAAGCCCAGTGCTTGAAGGACTGTCCATGTCAGAAGCCATAATCTCCGAGACTATCTTCAGAGCCATTAAGCACCCCAGGAGCTGTGTGTCCTTAGAGGTGGGCTGGAAGGGGTGGTTCTCGATAATAACAGTCTTCAGCTGGCACTTACCTTTGGACTTGTGGGTGGAATGAGAACTTCCAAGCAAATGGCAGTTGGGTTTATATTTAGGGAGAAAAGGGGGACGAAAGCTTTTCTTCTAGACTATGAAGAAGCCTTGCAGCACAACCTAGCCTTCTTTTGGGGGTGACAAGCTTTTCCTAAGCCCTTCCTCCATCCGTGGGAGGTCAGAGTGAGTGGAGTTTTGGGAACCAGACAGACTCCTTCACCTCCAGCAAATTCAGGTTAGCACAGTGCACCAAGTGTGGGCAGGCCTGATACAGCCTCATTCTCCTGCAGGCAAAGTTCTTTCCTGCATCACCTCTTCCAATGTGCAAAATAACCTGAAGACTGAGAATGTGGCTGAGCTGGGGGAGTGCTGGGCTAGCATGCATGACCCTCAGGGTTCTACCCAAGCATAGCATAAACCAGGCATGGTGGTGCACTCCTGTCATTCCATACTGAGGAGCTGAGGCAGGAAGATCAGGAGTTCAAGGTCATCCTTGGCTGCATAATGAATCCTAGGCCATCCTGGGCTATATGAGACACTGTCTTAAAAAAATAAAAATCAGAGGCTGGAGAAATGGCTCCAAAGTTAAGAGCACTGGCTGCTCTTGCAGAGGACCTGGGTTCAGTTCCCAGTACCCACATGGCAGCTAACAACCTTCCTTAACTCCAGTTCCAGGGGAATCCAATGTCCTCATCTGATCTCTAAGGCACTGCACCAGGACAACACAGGTACACTCACATACATGCAGGCAATACACTCATACACATAAAAAATAAGTAAATATCATGTATGATACATAACTGTAACCAATAAAAATGAAGTATAATGACAGCAAAAAATTAAAAATAACCTTAAAGGGAGGGCTGGAGAGATAATTCAATGATTAAGAGCATTGGCTGCTCTTTCAAAGGACCTGGGTTCAGTTCCAAGCATCCAACTCATAACCATCTGTAACTTCAGTTCCAAGGGATCTGAGGCCTTCTTCTGATCTTTGTGAGCACTGCATACACGTGGTCCATTTGCGTACATGGAGACAGAATATTCATACACATCAAATAAAAAAAAGTTTAATGTTAAGAAATATTTTATTTATTATTATTATATATTATTATAATATATAATATTAAATATTATGTGTATGAGTGTATTGCCTACATGTATGTAAGTCCACCCATGTCATGTAATGCCTGAGGAGGCCAAAAGAGAGCATCAGATTCCCTGGAACTGAAGTTACAGATGGTTGTGAGCTGTCCTGTGGGTGCTGGGAACCAAACCCATGTCCTCTGCAAGATCAACCAGTGCCTCTTTCTTCATCTGTTAGCTTGGAGAAGAGAACAGTACCTCCAGCAGCAGGTGATTGGACAAGGTCCATACAAGCACTTGGCCAAGCACTTGACAGCAGCTATTATAATTGGTGCAGAGGGGTTGTGTGACAGAATCTCCTTGTAGTTCCCACTGCCAGAACTCACTATGTAGACCAGGCTGGCCAGGATCTCCCAGAGATATGCCTGCCTCTGCCTCCTGAGTGCTGGGATTAAAGGCAAGCACCATGCCTGGCTGTTGTTGTTTTGAGACAAAGTTTTGCTAACAGCCTCAACTAGCCTGGAACTTGCTATGTAGCCTCTCTGGGCTGGAACTTCAGATCTTTCTGCCTCCATCTTCCAGTGCTAGGATTACAAATGTGTATTTTTGAGATAAAGTCTCACTGTGTAAACCTGGCTGGCCTGAAACTCAGAGATCCACCTACCTCTGCTTCCCAAGAACTGGGATCAAAAGTATGTGCTACCACACTTGATTTTGTGGATTTTTTTTTTACATTTATTGTGTATATATGTGCATGTATATGCACATGTGTGCATGCATGCCAAGGCAAACTGATGGTGGTTCTAGACCACCTAGGATTTTTGAGACGCTGTATCAATAAAATAAAATAGGCTGGAGAGATGGCCCAGCAATTACAAGCGCTGGTTGCTCTTGCAAAGGACCTGGGTTTAGTTCCCAGTACTTACATGGCAGCTTACAATCATCCATAACTCCAGTTCCAGGGGATCCAATGCCCTCTGCTGGCCTCTGCGAGCACTGCATACATATTTGTACACATTCAGTCAAAACACTTCACACAGCCAAATTTTTTTTTTTTTTAATTTAAAAACAAACAAAACCAGCACGTTTATTGGTTTTTATCACCTTTTTCAGTGCTGGGGATCAAACTAGAGCCTTACACCTGCAAGATACAAGTTCTAACATGGAGCTGCACTCCCAGATGATTTTTAGCAAAAATCTCTCACTGCTGTTAACTGGAAAGACGATACAACCTGTTTTAGAGAGGGGAGCTGAATGAAAGATTGGGTAGGAGCCTGCCAAACATCGATCCTGATGCCTTTCCCCCTTGTTTGAGTCAAGGCAGTGTGGCTGGCCTGGCTCCACCCCAGTACCTCCAGGAACATGCAACAAACGGAAGATAAGGCAGCTCTGAGAACTTCCTCCTTGAGGAACCTAAACAGAAGGATTATAAGCACACATCACTATACCTCCCTCCCTCCCTCCCTGCCTCCTTCCTTCCAAGACTGGTTTTCTCTATGTAGCTTAGGTGGTCTCTGTCTAGCCCAGGCTAGCCTTGAACTCACAGGCATTCTCCTGCCTCAGCTTCTAGAATGCTGGGACTGAAATGATTGAGGAAACATCTCTTGCCTGTTGGTTGTTGGCTTTGGACACTTACATACACCTAGACAGTGTTGGTTGAGGCGCCTTTGTTTTTCTGTCACACTTTAGGCCTCAGTCCCTGCACGGCATTTACTCTCTCACCCTCTGCTGGTATGTGCTGGTTAGCATGCCACACCATTCCAGTGCTGTTACAGTTCATCCCCCTCGTTTGTTTTGGTGCCACAACCATGCAGCTGGCAGCTTCCTGCTCTTGTTTCTCTCACTGAGGCCAAGAAACCTGATTGCTAGATCATGGGTGGCTTGTCCCTTAACCTTTTTGTTCTGCACACTGTTGGAATCATGTGCTACTTCTGTGATTTAAAAAAAAAATAGAAAGAGGTAGGTAGACTGTTGGCTCCTGGAGAGTGGAGGTGCCTGGTTGTTGTCACATGACCCTTATATAATCTGCTAATCATTACATAATAAAATCTGAAAAGGATGCTCCCATGGTTTCCCCCTCACCGTGCTCAGAATCACAGGCCTTCATCTGTCTGAAAAGTGAGAAATGTGGTTCTCTTAGACCTCGGTGTTTTCTGACAGGAAATGTCACGGGTTTCCACTACCAGGGTTTCCCTCTCAGCTGCCAAAGAATCATGGGGTGGAAGGGACTTTCTCTGCATCCTCATGTGAAAATGCAAGCTCATCACACTTTCTTGGAGTTTTTTGTTTTGTTTGGTAAGGGGGACAGTGAGACAGGGTCATATACCCCAGGCAGGCCTCAGACTCAGTAGGTAGCCAAGGATGACCTTGAACTCCTAATTCTCCTGCCTCCATTACTTGAGTGCTGAGACTATAGGTGTGTACCACCATGCCTGGCTTATTTTTTACACTCAGTCTTACTATGTAGCCCTGGCTGGTCTGGATCTTGATATAGAGACAAGGCTGGTTTCAAACTCATAATCTGCTTGCCTCTGTCTCCCACATGCTAAGATTAAAAGCATGTGCCACCATGCCTGGATTTTTTAAAAAAATTATGTGTATGAGTGTACTGCCTGCACGTGTCTAAGTGCACCCATGTTGTGCAATGCCCATGAAGGCAGAAGAGGGTGTCAGATCCCCTGTAACTTGAGTTACAAACAGTTGTTAGCTGCTATGTGGGTAATGAGAATTGAACCTGGGTCCTCTGCAACAGCTAAGCCATTTCTCCAGCCCCACTTTGTTTTTTTAAGGCTTTTTTTATTTAGTTATATGTACGTGTCTGTGAGTGAGGAGGCCAGAGAAAGGTGTTGAATCACTTGGAGCTGGGATTCTAGGCAGCTGTCATTCACTTGATGTGGAGAGTACTTACACACTTAAGTACCGAGCCATTTTTCCAGCATCCCCCCTCCCCGCCTCTGCCATGCTTGAATTTTTTCAGTCTTTTTGAGACAGGATCTCCCTGTAGACTTAGCTGGTTTGGCACTCCCTGTGCAGACCAGGCTAGCCTGGATCTGACAGATCCACCTGCTTCTGCCTCCTGAGTGTTGACATTAAAGGCGTGTTCTCACCTCCTTGGGCCCCTCTGCCTGGCTTTGAAAGAGAGCTGTGGTGGTGTAGGGCTGATATGTAGTTCTCAGCTTCTACAGCTGACAGAGGCACAGGGTATGCAAAGACCATGACGGAGCTGACCAGTGACAGGTCTGTAGACAAAGTGCTTCCGTTGCTTGCCAATCTTTCATGTCTCTCTCTAGCCAGCGCTCTGACAAACCTGGCTTTATGTAGCTGGGGTTACCACGGTTCAAAGGGCAAATCCTGCTCTCCAGGCACACCTGTTGGATGGCTCCTGATCACACATGCACAGAGCTCCAGGGGAATGCAAATGAATAGGAACTTGGGATCTGGTGGAGATGTCTGGTTAAACATTTGTTCTGCTGTGCTGAGAATGGAGGTCAAATTATGAAAGAGCATTGTGGGGAACCAGAAGAAAAAGGAACTTGATCTTCGCCTGAAGAAGTCCGAAGACTCCAGAAAGGAAGTGAGGACCCAGGTGGGGCTGGATGCCAGCAGGAGCAGGAAAGGAAGAGGTCCTGGGAAAGACATCACCGACAAGGAAGTGACATAGGCATGCCAGAGGGGTGAAAGGGCAAGGTAGGGGCAGGAGAGCCGGGCAGGGGAGCGTGGGCCTCTCATAAATGTCTGGGGTCAGAGGCAGGAGTATTCCAGCCACAACATGAGCCATGCCTACTGCCTTCAACATGTGTCCATCGTAGAGAGCTCACAGTGTGGCGGGAGAAACTGAACAGTAGCGTCATGCCATCTGGACTGAGCGTATGGATCATGTGGGTCCTGCAGGCAAAGCAAGGGGGCTTGCTTTTGCCCCTCTAGTTTTCATATTTAGGGAAACTGAGCACAGCAAAAAGTAATTTCCTTGAATTTACCAGATAAAAGAGTCTGATATGGTGGTGGCGGTTCACACCTGTAATCCTAGCACTTGGGAGGCTGAAGCAGAAGGATTGCCACAAGTGTGAGGCCACCCTGGACTGCATTTAGACCAGCGCAGTTACAGAGTAGAAACCCCATCTCAAACAAATATGCTGTCTGCCCACTACTATACTCAGCCTTTTCTGTATATTAACGTGGTTCTTTCTGGCAGGTTTGCTGTTATTGTTATTACTGCTTTTTTTTTTTTTTTTTTTTTTTTTTTTTTTACAGGGTTTCCCTGTAGCCCCAGTTGGCCTGGAACTCACTTTGTAGATCAGGCTGGCCTTGAATTCAGAGATCCACCTGTCTCTTACCTCCTGAGTGCTGGGATTAAAGGTGTGCACCACTAAGCCTAGCTATGTTGCTGACAGGTAGAAAGATGAGGCTCAGAGCCGGTATGCAGCATGTCCAATTTGGTCAGCACCGGGAGCCCACTCACCATGTTGAGGACTGAATCCAGGGCCTACGCACAGGGTAGGCAAGGGTTCTACCACCGAGCTATAGCCCCAACTATAGGGGATCTTGATAAGTTATTCATGCTAGCCTTGACTTCAACTCTGGAGGCCAGGCTAGCCTTGAGCTCACGTTCCTCCGGCCTCTGCCTCCTGAATAGCTGAGATTACAGACTTGTGCCATCAGGTCCAATATTGGACGCAGACTAGTTTTGCTTAAGGTAGAGGTATCGCCATGTTCTGGGCTAGCCCGGGAATATGCATTGTTTTGAGACAGAGCCTCTCTGTGTAGCTTAGACTGGCGGGCGCCCGCCGCTGGTGGTCACAACCACGGCCCTCGCTCCAGTCTCGCGTGATCTCCGCGTCTCACTCGCTCAGGGCCTCCGCGTTTCCGTCTACGAAACAGAGTCGCTCAGGCCGGGTGGAGAGCGCGCCTCGCCCATCCTCGCAACAAGGGTCAAGAGTCTCTGAAGCGGAAAAACCAATCTCCCGGCTCTGGAACCGGTTCCCATGACTACTCAGCCAGCCACAGTCTAGTGCGCGTCACTTCCGGCTTGTGTGCTTCCGGGTTCCTCCCGAACCGCGGCCACCCGCCCTCACAGGGCCAGAGCCCGCTTCCTTGAGGAGCGCTCTCCTGCCGCCTCCCGTCAGCTTCTCTCGGTTCCTCCTGTTTATCCGCTCGCCGCGGGGCATCCGCCGTTCCTTCCCAGGCCGGAAGCGCAGCCGCAGCCTCCCCTCCTGTTATGCTCGCCTTCGTGGGTCGTCACTTCCGGACCGAGTGCTTCCGGGTCGCCGCTGGCCGGGATACTGGTCTGGGTCCCCGGAGCCGGCGGCAGCGGCGGAGCCGTGTGGGGCCGTGCGGGGCCGGGCTCCGGCGGCCTCGCTTCCTGGCGGACCGCGGGTGAGTGCGGGCGCGGGCCACGGGTTCGGGTTCCTCGGACGTTGACCCCGCCGGGCCTCGGCGGCAGGACCCCGAGGCTGCGGGCCGGGCCGGGCCGGGCGGAGCGGGGCTCCGGGCTCCCGGCGACCTTGGCTGAGCCGCCGGTCCTCTCAGCCGCGGCCTTCTCGGCTGCTGCAGGGGGCGGGCCGGGGCCGGGAGGGGCTGGACGGAAGGTATTGTGGTGCTTCGGCCTCTGCGGCAGCCACCCGGGCTGCAGGGATCCGGGTAGGACAGGCCCTCCCCGGGCCGACTGCTGGGGAGTGGGGCGTGCCAGCCTCCGGGCCCGGTCCCCAGCGCCGCCATCAGAAGAACCAGCCACTGGGCAGGGCCTGAGCCGGAGCCCCGCAGAAGAATCACCCAGCAGGGAACGGTCGCCGCCGCTTTATGTCCCCTGCAGGGGAGGGGACCTAGCGCCCTTCAGAGCCCCCCAGGGAGGCAGCTGCAGGGGGGAGCCTGGCTCAGCTCAGCTCAGGTTATTTTCAGAGCTTTGGGAGGCCGGAGGCTCTCGTCCGGCGTTCGTGTTCCCAGGCTGCAGGAGCTGCCTCGGGTGGATCTGGGCGTCTCCTGCTCGGAATGAAGGCTGGAGGTGCGGTGCGGAGGGGAGGGATGGCGCTGCCTCTGTCCCGCTGGTCTTGTTTGGAGGCTGAAGCGGACCAGAGAGATGTGCAAACGTGTGGACCAAAATAGAACCTGCCCATGTAGCGAGGCAGTGCCTTTCCGTGCTGCCATGGCGAACGTTTCTGCTTGAATGTGCCAGCAGAGGGAAAGTCAAGCCAGGGCTCTGCTACCCAGAACCATTTTGCTTCCATCCAGCCGAGCTTTAAACAGGTACGGCTTTCCCATTGATGTTTGTGTTTTAAAGAGCAGTGGTTGGGCCGAGCGTGGTGGCGCACGCCTTCAATCCCAGAACTCGGGAGGCCGAGGCAGGTGGGTCTCCCTGAGTTCAAGACCAGCCTGGTCTACGTATCGAGCTGGGGCTGCAGGGAGACCCTGTCTCAAAAAGATCGGAAAACAAACAAACAAACAAAAACAAAAAGAGCCTGTCTCCCTGTCTGCAATAGCTCGGCCGAGGGACCTAGATTGTGGGTGCAGGAGCCACGTGGGGCTGTTGGTGCGGAGCATCCGCCTGTGGGATATTCACAGATCTGCTCCCCCCCCCAGCCTGGCACAGCTTGGCATTCCAGTCTTTAGGTTGCTTGGAGAAGCTCAGAGCTTCTGCCGCCTGCCCGGCTGCCTTGCTCATCTGTAAGCAGGCTGTGTTTTCAGAGAACGTGTTTTTGTTGTGCTTGCAGAGTGCCGGGGATAAATTGCTGGCTCTGTGATCAGAAAAGACACCAAGCTAGGACGAGCTACAAGGCAGCCTGTATTCTCAAGAAATGCATTCAGCAGGGATGATGTAACTGCCTCGCTCCTGGCTGCTCTCAGGCCAGCCTCTCTCCTGGGCTCTTGAGCTTACATCATAGAGAGGCTGGTGGCTCTCCCCGCCGTTTTGTGTGGGAAGATGGCACTTTTGCTATACCAGGCTCTGCTCCTTGACCACAGGGCATTTTGGCTGACTTGAGCCTTTCAAGGAGCTTTGCCCAGCAGGTACGGCAAGATGACTTTCCAGCTAGATTCAAGTTCAAGCCTCAGGTGCACTTCTTCCTAGCTCTGTGACTTAGAGCAAGTGAGTTGGCCCTGTCTGCCTCAGTTTCCTCTAATGTTGGGATTGTCCTGTGGATCTCACTGGCTTTTGAACAGCAGTCAACCCTAGGCCCCTCACACCCTGGTGTCTGTGTAATTGGTGCCAATTATAGCGGTGAGTGAGTGAGCTGAAGGGAGAAAACTGGGCCGCAGGACCTGTTGTTGTTTTATGGGAGGCTGCTTAGTGACTGAACCTCAGCTCCCTCAGAGTTGGTCTGAAGAAGAAATGCGAGATGCTGTTAAAGTGGGAAGCCTGGGCCACCCCGCCCCCCCAAAAGGTTCTGTTCACTGTTTATTTCATTCTTTCCCATTTTTTTCCTGTGTGGTATATCCTGGTGCCTTCAACCATGTGTCCACCTGTATAGGAGGCCGAGGGCTGAGTGTCTTCCTCCTTGTCTCCACCTTATTTTTTGAGACAGGGTCTCTCACTGAACCTGGAGCTCACTTATTCTGGCTAGGCTAGCTAGCCAGTAAGCCCCCAGGACCCTCCTGTCTCTGCCCCAGTGCTGGGGTTTCAGAAATGTGCTACAGTGCCCTGCTGAGTGCTGGAAGGAAGGTCTTCATGCTTGCACGGCAAGCCCTTTGCCCTCCGAGCATCTCCTCAGCCACTCTTTCCTGTTTTTGGTATAAGGTCTCATTCTATAGCCCAAGTGTGCCTTGAACGCTCAGATCTTCCTGCCCCAGCCTTCTGAGTGCTGGCATCGCAGGCACGAGCCACCATCCCTGGCTTTGCCTTCCCCTTCCCTACCTCGGCCTCTGAGATTCTTCTCACTCCGACTCCGAGAGTAGTCCAGGCTGGGCTTGAGTGCTTTGCAATCCTCCTGCCTCAGCCTTTCGAGGGCTAGGATTCTAGGCATGTGTCGCCATGCTTGGCTTCAGGATTCTTCCTTGGTTGTTGTTTACCATCAACAAAGGGTGTGAACTGAGGCTGTGACCTCCTAGCTGAACTGAGCTGAAGGGCAGCTCACTTTGAAAGCACTCACCTGGTCCTGTTCAAGGCTGACTTCCACGGACAAAAATCACAGCTGTGCTTAGGGAAAGGCATGTAATCCTCTTCTTTTTAAAGTTTTATGTGTCTGAGTGTTTTGTCTGCTTGTGTGCAAATGCACCATTTGTGTGCAGTGCCCTCAAAGGCCAGAAGAAGGCGTTAGATCCCCTGGAGTCATTAGTGGTTGTTAGCCACCATGTAGGCACTGAGACCAAAACACAGGTCCTCTGCAAGAAGCAGCTGGTGCCCTTAGCTGCTGGGCCATCTCTGAAGTGCCTGCCTCTTTCTTTTATTTTAGAGACAGGGAAACCTATAGAGCACTGAGACAGTGCCCGGCTTATGGAGTGCTGGGTTAAAAGTGTGATTTACCATGCCTGGCTCTTAAAAAAAAAAAAAATGCTTTAGACACTAGGGATGCTGAGGCAGGAGGAACAGGGGTTCAGGATCAACCTCAGCTACATAGCAAGTTTGAGCTACACATGAGACCCTGTCTCAAAAAAATTTTTTTTTTTCTGGTGCTTAGATTGGAACCTGGAGTCCCATCACGCTCAGCAGGTGTGCCTCCCCTGAGCCACATCCCCAGCCACTCTGTGTCTTTGAAGTGGTTTTCAAATGTACCAAAAACCAGTCCCTGGTTTCAGAGGCAGGAGAGAGAAACTTCTCTTGATGAACACCATATTTATTAACAAGAACAGTCGTGTGTCTTCACTGAGAGGCAGTGCATTTATTACTATTAGGAAACTGACCATGCTCCAGTGGGTAGCCCTGCACCCAGAAATATATGGGCAGCAAAAATGGGAGTCACTGGGTTGTTAAGTTAAAAAAGAAAAAATGTTCATGTCCTTAGAGCTGCTGACTTCCAGCTAGAACTGGTCTAGACCATGTGTTCTTCTCCTCTCCCCATCTACCCCAGCCCCCATTATAACCAGGCCAGGCAGAAGAGGGTGCTGTGTAAACACTTGTAGGACATAGGACTCGTAGAGTATCAGGAACATGGGCTGACCTGAAACTCCAGGTAGCAGATTGTGCCATCTTTTAAAAAAAAATTTTTTTTTTTTTTCTGTATTTTGCCTGCTTGAATGTAAATACACCCATGCTGTTGCAATACCTGTGGAGGCCAGAAGAGGGCCTCAGATCTCCAGGAGCTGGAGTTACAGATAGTTGTTACCTCCATGTCTGTGCTGGGAACCAAACCCAGGTCCTCTGCAAGAGCAGCCAGTCCTCTTAACTAGTGGGCCATCTCTCTAGACCTGTGTCCTGCGGTCTTTGCTGCACTCCAGCTGTCTCTGAGGGTCTTGGCCCTAGTGAGAGACTTGAAGGGTGGCTGTTGTATGTACACACATTCTTTACATCATTTGTTCCTCCCGTTCCATCGAATGTGTACTGTATGCTGGTATCAGTGTTGGGCACCATGGCCTGCTCTACCTTTGTGGAATTTAGCAAGTTCTGAGGAAGACAGAGGAAGCTAGTAAATGAGAAAATAAACCGAGTAATTTCAGACTGTGGCTGTTATAGGGCAATATGGCAGACTGGGAAGGCAGAAGTTACTCAAGATGTGGTTGCAGAAGGTCCCTGAAAAGGGTACACTGGAGCTTAGACCTGAGTAATGAGGTCTGGAAAAGTCAGAAAGAGCAGGGACAGTGAGTGTATGTGTAAAGGTCCTGACGTGGGAAGCTTGATGCTGCTGAGGAACAGGTGAGACTGCTATGAGGGAGAGTGTGAGCACAGGGGGCCTTGGTCAAGACTAGAATTCCAGCCTCAGTGGCCCTGTGCTTGCTTCTTGTGCTCTCTAGGTCCCTTTGTCCCTGTAGTTCTCAGTGACCTTGTGGGCAGTGAGTGGAAGGAGAAAGGGGCCTCTCTGGGTCCATAAGTTTTTGTGTTTGCTGTTTTTTTGAAACAGCTGTACACTGTAACCCAGACTGGCCTTGGACTTGTGGCAGTCTTGCTAGACTTACAGATATGAACCACCACGCCCAGCTTGTGTCCACAGTTTTGCTGTATATCTACCTCTCACCTAACTGTCAATACCTCCAGATGTCTCCCTCCAAACTATGGAGATCCTGACCTGAGGCTTACTGAGGCCAGGGTGGTTCTGTTGACCTTAGCTGCTGGGCTCCTATGCCCAGATCTGCTAGAGGGCTCCATAGGCCAGCCCCAGCCCCTTTCAGGTACAGCTCAGTTCCTCACCGTCCCACAGTCAGTGATGCTTCTGAGCTATAAGCACTGTTTTGGCAAGGTGCAGAGGCTACCCAGGACTGCTGCCCTGTTCTTGTGGGTTTCTGGCTAGAAAAGGCAGGACTGGTGAATGTTGTGCACAGTCCCTATGTACTCTGACAGAGCCTTCTTGAGAGAGTCTTGTGTCTCGAGGGTGGACACCTTCCGAGAGCAGAAAGGGCCATCAGGGGCTCACTTGGTCACACTCTGAATGGAGCTGTGTGTGCCAGCACCCTAAGTCAGGACTTGTGAGGAAATGATCCCCAGGCTCGAGGGATTGGCCCCAGTGACTTGGAGAGGGCTTCTGAATTCAGGGTTCAAAGTCCTTGTGCTGCCCTCTGTGAATCTAGATTTGCCTGCATCAAGTGTAGCCCAAGGTAATGTACAGGTGGCTGAGCAGATGAGGCTGTGTGTGTTCTTCCCTTAAGGAAGGGTGGTCCAGGCCAGCAAAGCCCTGTGGGAGGGACAGCAGCCTGCTGCTCCCTTGTGCCTCTCCAGTCCCTAGCCCTGAACTCCAGTGGTTTCCTGTGGCTCTCTAAATAGATAAAGCATGAGATCTGACTGTGTGGCAGGGCCCAGGCTCTCATGGGGACGCAGACTTTCTTAGAGCTGCGGTGCTGGTCCCCACCCTGCAGCTGTCCTGGTCACCACCTCCACTCTGTCTCAGCAGCCTCCTGCTGGGGCCAAGCCTGGACTTTGGAGCCCAAATGGGCTCTGATCTCAGCTCTGCCTCAGGAACTCTCCACCCTGGATGACTTTCTGAGTGGCTGCCTGTCCTTAGGGACCACTGGAGCTCCTGTGCCCTGTAGCTTAGGAGTATGGGAGTTAATGCTCAGGACATGATGTAGCAGAACTCAGCACCTCCTCCCTGCTGCCACCTGCACTGCCCAACACTTGGCCTGGCATCCTGGCAGCCTTTCAAGTTTAACTCTGCCTTGGGGCTTTCCTAAGCTCCCCCTTTACTGAAACCAAGGCCGTCCCCTCACCCTGAACTTTGCCTCCAGGGTCATTAGTCATCCTGAGAGCTCAGGGAGCTCAGGGACTAGCTTTCCCCTGACATCTTGTACTGAGTGTGTCCTGTAGCTGTGTTGAATGGAAGAACAGATGGGCACCCTGTGCTAAGAGGCCTGTAGCCAAGGTCAGCTCTGGCCGGCAGAAGCTAGGGTGGGCACAATTCAAGCAGATGACAGCTTCTTGTTCTCCCTTCCAGAGCACTCCCCTGATCAATGGGCACCATGCTAATGTACCAGCCTCCAGCCCTGCAGCTATGGGAAAGATAAGGTAGCCCTGAGTCTAATGGGGAAGCCCAGTTCAATGGATACGAAGTACAAGGATGACTTATTCCGGAAGTACGTGCAGTTCCACGAGGGCAAAGTGGACACCACCCCCAGTAAGCAGCGGCCTGGAGGCGATGAGTGCCTTCGGGTGGCAGCTGCCACCCTGCTCAGCCTGCACAAGGTGGACCCCTTCTATCGATTCCGGCTGATCCAATTCTATGAAGTGGTGGAGAGCTCTCTGCGCTCCCTGAGCAGCTCCAGCCTGCGTGCTCTGCACTGCGCCTTCAGTGTGCTGGAGACAGTGGGCATCAACCTTTTCCTCTACCCGTGGAAGAAGGAGTTCCGCAGCATCAAGGTGAGGTCGGGTGGCCTGTCCCACACCTGCCTTGCCTTTTGACGCTTCTGGTCCCTCCTGAGCAGTTGTGTCCCTGCCCTCTGCGTCCTCTGCTCCCAGAGGCCCCAGGTTCCCAGTGGTTGGGAGCTGCTGTGGACAAAAGCCCCAGGGGAGAGAGGAGGGAGATTTTGAGAGAAGTTCCGACCTCCCATAGCAGGGAGGGAGTTGAGCCAGGCTGGAATTCTGGCTTGTGCCTTTGTTGTTTTGCAGTGCTGAGGTTTGAGCCTAGGTGCTCCTGCGTGCTGGGCCAGTGCTCACTACACCTACATCCTGGCATGGCCTTTCCTCCTTTTTTTTTTCTTTATTTTTAAAGGACTTAAAAAAAGAATTTCTGTCTTATTTTTATTGTGTGTGTACGTGAAGGGTAGCATCTCTTGGAACTGGAATGACGGATGGTTGTTAGCCACCATGTGGGTCTGGGAACCGAACCTGGGTCCTCTCCGAGAGCAGCCAGTGCTCTTAACCACTGAGTCATTGCTACCCCCCTGCTTAGTGTGTTCTTGAGACCATCACAGAAGGCCAGAAAGTGTCATGGGGCACACTCCTACGGTCTGCCCTCTGAGCTCTCGTCCGGGCACATCCTTCGAGCCTTCACAGAAAGCTGTGCTCCTGGTTTCGCAGGGCCAGTGTGTGTTTTCTTGGACGGTGGTTTGAGTTTAGTGCTGTCACACAACTGTTCTGCAGAGAGAAGTCCCCGAGCCCCTCTCTCCCCACCCCTCCAGCTGTCCCACTGTGCTCTTGGTCTCTATGCCTCTGTAGCGTGTCTCTTTTCTGCCACTTTTAGACCTACACGGGCCCTTTCGTTTACTATGTCAAGTCCACATTGCTGGAGGAGGACATCCGGGCCATCCTGAGCTTCATGGGCTACGTGCCTGAGTTGGGAACAGCATACAAGCTCAAGGAGCTGGTGGAGAACCTCCAGGTCAAGATGGTCTCCTTTGAGCTCTTTTTGGCCAAGGTTGAGTGTGAGCAGATGCTGGAGATTCACTCTCAGGTGAAGGACAAGGGCTACTCAGAACTGGATGTGGTGACTGAGCGCAAAAGCAGCATAGAGGACACTCGAGGCTGCTCAGAGGCCCTGCGGCGGCGGGCCGAGGGCCGGGAGCACCTGACCACGTTCATGGCCCGTGTGGCACTCCAGAAGTCGGCCAGTGAGAGGGCAGCCAAGGACTACTACAAGCCCCGAGTGACCAAGCCCTCCAGGTCGGTAGATGCCTACGAAAGCTACTGGGAGAGCAGGAAGCCTCCCATGAAGGCCTCATTGAGTCTGCGCAAGGAGCCCCTGCCTGTGGATGTTGGGGACGACCCGAAGGACGAGATTATCCGCCCATCCCCCTCACTACTGACCATGTCTAGCTCCCCCCACGGCAGCCCTGACACCCTTTCATCCACCTCCCCCGTCAATGGCCTGGGCCTGCTGCGTAGCACCTACTTCTCCACGCAGGATGATGTGGATCTGTATACAGACTCCGAGCCCAGGGCCGCATACCGGAGGCAGGATGCCTTGCGACCTGATGTGTGGCTGCTCAAAAATGATGCCCACCCTGTCTACCACAAGCGATCGCCCCCCACCAAAGAGTCCGCCCTCTCCAAGTGCCAAAACTGCGGCCTGCCCTGCAGCTCATCTCTCTGCCAGTGCTGTGACAGCCTGCTTCCCTGTCCTTCGGCCTCCAAGCCCAGCGCCTTCTCCAGCAAGGCTTCTGCTCATGACAGCCTGGCCCACGGGGCACCTCTGCGGGAGAAGTACATGGGCCAGACTCAGGGCCTGGAACGCCTGCCACCAGTCCACTCAAAGCCCAAGCCCTCCACCACAGCCACCTCCCGCTGTGGCTTCTGTAACCGCTCGGGCGCCACCAACACCTGCACCCAGTGTTCAAAAGTTTCCTGTGACGCCTGCCTCAGCGCCTACCACTATGATCCCTGCTGCAGAAAGAGTGAGCTGCACAAGTTCATGCCCAACAACCAGCTGAACTACAAGTCCACTCAGTTCTCCCATCTCGTGTACAGATAGACCCCACTGCCCACAGCACCTTCTGCTACAAGGGCTACACACAGACCTGGCTGCATCCCGGTGAAGGGGGAGCAGGCGGCTGTCAGGAGATCTGCACTGGACCACGGAGGTAGTGGGGGCCGCTGGTCACAGAGCTCACTCAGCATTCTACACTCCCTCCAGTGGCTGCCTGTTGTCCGAGGGACAGGGTGGCGCTCCTTCAGTCATTTTTACTGATCACTCCCTGCTCAGCTAGTTTGGGTTCTGGTTTCCTTGAAAGAGGAAGTCTCTGGGACTCTCTTCCCCTTCCACTCAAAAGCCAGCTTGGACTGGGAAGGGCCCTTTGGGTCATCTTTAAATGCCCACCAGGAGTGGTGAGCTAGAGGCCTGCTGGCTTGTGAAATGAGCCCTCCTGCCACACTGGGCCTCTATGATGGCTCGCCTCTTTTCTGTTCCCAGATACAAGGATCCCTAGCCAGATGTTCCTACCCCTGACTCCCCCACCCATGTCAAAGGGGAGCCAAGTCCAGTATTAGCTGAATGTCATCGTGCCAGCTCCACTCGATCAGCCCACGGCATTGGCGAGCTCTGCTCAACATATTGGAAAGCGGACTTCATGAAGGGCCCGTTCACCCTGTTTGCACACGCCCCTCTTACTGTATTGTACATACAGAGTTTCGAGATTTATTTTTAAATGAGTGTTCAACTTACTATGTGTTTCAAAATGGTTAAAGAAGTTAATGAGGTAGCTATTTATAAAGATATCCGGGGTTCTTAGTCTTCCGAGGGAGGCCTCACCTTCTCCTGGGGTGAGGACCACCTACTAGGGTGGAGTGTAGAGCTTGGGGTAGGGGACTGACAGAGTTCATGTTGGTGGAGAGCTGCTGTCTTCCCTACAGTAGATATTACTCACCTACCTCCAGTGTGCATGCTGGGGTTGGCACGGGTGCCCAGGTCTGTGCGTGCAAATGATGACCCTGGTGACAATGAGGACCTCACCTGCATCTGTAGCTCTGGCCTTGGTGCCTGAGGAGGGTGAACCTTGCACTCTAAACCTCGAGTCTTATTTCCAAAGGGTGATCAGGTGGGGTTCCCACCACCCCCATCTCAGTCCTCACCGGCTTCCAGGACTTGTTGGCAGCAACTCTCACAGTTTTTTTGCACTAGAAGTGGGCAGAGGCAGCGCGTGCTCATCAGACAGATGCCCCTCCGATCCTCAGCTGAGCCTCTAGGCTTCCAAACTTGAAGGCCCCAACTTCTTGCGTCTATTTTACCAACCTCTGGATTTTCCTTTTGGGGATCAGAACAGGATGGGGATCAGAACAGGATTAGGGCAAGAATCTGGAACTATGGCTTCCTTGTGAACCAATAACGCATTTTAGCCATAATCGTCTGTGATATGCACTGTTCCGGAGTCTACGTGCAAGTGGGGTTTTTCCTAAGGAAGGCTTCCAGCTCTGGTGCAGGTTTGGATCCGGCTGAGTCCTGAGGCCACTGTGAATTTGTTGATGGTCTTCCAACTCAGTGGAGTGCTTTTAAGGTTTTCCATATCTTCTCTGGCTCTTTTCTATCTATTCCTGGCAGATCACATGGAGATGTACAGTGTGTATACACAGCAGAATTTACCCAACTTTCTTACCGTGGGCCTCCTCCTTTGTTCTCCCTTCTACCTGTCAGAACTGGCGGTGCCTGGCCTGCTCCTGAGAGCTCTAGTTTTCTAGCTGACCATTTCCAGTTTGCTTCAGCATTACAGGAACTCTTTCAACCAACTGCGATGCCACGTAACTTAGAGCAGGAATGGCTGAGTGGTCTGAGGAAGACAAAGTCCAGCACGCTTCCCTCCCACCCAGGGAGGACCGGACTGGCCACACCCCTCCCAGGTGTGTGTAGCTTGCTGTATAAGATTGCCATGACCCAGGTAGTTAAGTATATGCTAATTTAAAAATGCACATGTTTTGCATTTGATTTCTACAAAGAGTTGAAATGTTCAGAGAAGATTTAAAAAATAATAAAGTGTCTTCCATTGTTAAATGAAGCGCTTCCCGTTTTCCTGAGTGAGAAGCCGTGGTTAGGTACTGACAGGACAGATGTTCCTCAGGACACTGATGACAGGCAGTGCTGTGCTGAGGCGTGTACATACTGAGGCTGCTCATCCGAGGTCATCAGGGCTGCTGCTTCCTGATCCCGCCTTAGAGATGGGAGCCGGGAACTAAGTTGCCTTTCCTGAGTGGGGCTGTGCCCTCCAAGGGGGAATGATTGCTGGTGGATGTTTCCTGACAACTGAGGATGTTATTCAAAAATTACATTTTGTTGGGGCTGGAGAGGTGGCTGGGGTGGGGCAGAGGCACCTGCTGTTCTTCCAGAGGACCTGGGTTCAGTTCCTAGCACCAACATGGCACCTCGTCATCTTCTAGCCTTCATGGGCATGTCACAGGTACCAGTATGCACACTGGCCATCAGATCACCTGTACAAATAAACCAATAAATCATTTTTTAAAATTGCATTTTTGGGGCAGAAATGATGGCTCAGCAGTTGAGAGCACATAATGCATTTGCAGAAAACCCAAGGTCAGTTCCCCACACCCACATCGGATGGCTCACCTCTAGCTCCAGTTCTGGGGCATCTAATGCCTTCTTCAGACCCCCACAAACCCTGCACTCACATGCACATACACATCATTAGAAATGGTGAAATCTTTTTAAAAATCTTTTTCCTTCCTTCTGTTTAGGTTCCTCAAGGAGGAAGTTCTCAGAGCTGCCTTATCTTCCGTTTGTTGCATGTTCCTGGAGGTGCTGGGGTGGAGCCAGGCCAGCCACACTGCCTTGACTCAAACAAGGGGGAAAGGCATCAGGATCGATGTTTGGCAGGCTCCTACCCAATCTTTCATTCAGCTCCCCTCTCTAAAACAGGTTGTATCGTCTTTCCAGTTAACAGCAGTGAGAGATTTTTGCTAAAAATCATCTGGGAGTGCAGCTCCATGTTAGAACTTGTATCTTGCAGGTGCAAGGCTCTAGTTTGATCCCCAGCACTGAAAAAGGTGATAAAAACCAATAAACGTGCTGGTTTTGTTTGTTTTTAAATTAAAAAAAAAAAAATTGGCTGTGTGAAGTGTTTTGACTGAATGTGTACAAATATGTATGCAGTGCTCGCAGAGGCCAGCAGAGGGCATTGGATCCCCTGGAACTGGAGTTATGGATGATTGTAAGCTGCCATGTAAGTACTGGGAACTGAACCCAGGTCCTTTGCAAGAGCAACCAGCGCTTGTAATTGCTGGGCCATCTCTCCAGCCTATTTTATTTTATTGATACAGAGTCTCAAAAATCCTAGGTGGTCTAGAACCCACTATAGCTATAGCCTAGCCTAGTCTAGAACGCCTAATCCTGTAGCCTCTGCCTCCTGAGGGCTGGAATTACAGGTGTGCCAACATGCCAGGCCCAAGGCAGTTGGGGTTCAGGCTGTCTGGGGGACCTTGGTGCTTGTTCCATGCGCACTCTGCCAGTTGGCCTTGAGGCAGCCAGTTTTCAGGAAGTGGCAGGTTTCTCCATGTCATGCACTGGCTGAGCATCAGGCCTGGGTGGACCAGGACCCACATGCTGGATTGCTGGTAGCTGTATCTAGGAATGGTTATCCCAGGGGGTGGCAGCAGCACCCACCTGCCTAGAAGTGACCACTGCAGCCTGGGAGAGCAGAGGTAGCCCCACCAGCCAGCACGAAGAGGTGCTGGCTTTCATAGCAAACTGCCTCCTGTGTGTATGTACATGAAAAGCTTATTTAGCCATCACCAGGCCACCAGCTATACAGCACTGGCAGGCTGCAAGCCGTGAGCACCAGTCTGTGATGCCCACAGACTTGCTTATCATCGTGAAGTGATGGGAACTCCAGCAGACAGTTTATCATCCACCCCAAGCTTGTTACTCTTTGCTCCATGGTGATAGAAACCTGGTTTTTAGATCTGTTGCTGCCCTGGATAAAGACTTCATTTCCTGTCTCCTGCAGCCAGTAATGTGACTCTGGCACCCAGATAGAAAGGTCCTTTTCTATTTTCTTCTGTATTGATAGAACCCAGGGCTTTGTGGATACTAGGCAAGCACTTTAGCTCTGACCTACATTTCCAAAATGCCTTACTTAATTTTACTACAGGGTCTCCAGATTGCCTAGACTGGCTTTAACTTCTTTCTTAATCTCCAAAATGACTGGCCACACCTGTCTTCAGAAAAGTGCTTTGTGTGTCCTCCAGGACACAATCTTCTAAAAAAGAGCTTGAAGCCAGGTATGTGTAACAAACCTGTAATCCCAGCATTTGGGAGACTGAGGCAGGAGGATTGCTGCAGATTTGAGGCCTGCCTGGGCTACAGGGCAAGACCCCTGTCTTATAAAACTGAAACAAAAGCCAGTAGTGGTACACAACTTTAGTCCCAGCACTCTGGAGACAGGCAGGTGAATCTCAGCTGGAAGCTAGCTTGGTCTACATAGTGAGTTTGAGGCCAGCCAGGGCCATATATTGAGAAAAAGAAAGCTTGAATCTGGTGTAGTGATGAGGACTTGTAACCCCAGGGTGAGCACCTGTAGCCCCAGGCTGGGGAAGGAAGATTGCTTGAACCAGGGTTCAAGCAGCCTAGGCAGCTTAGCTAGACCCTAGCTATAAAAAAGTGGGGAGGGGGAGTGGGCAAAGATGTTGCCTTTCCTTCCAGATGCTTCTTCCTGGCTGGTTGTGATGGCTGGAGCTGAAGAAGCCCATGAGACTGGGAGGGGACCATGTGGAGAGACCTAGAAGGGGTGGGCCCCTCATGCTTAGCCTTCTATAGCCTGCTGGTCCGCTCACTTCCAGGTTTCCTAGATGATACAACCTGTTGTCATGCTTCTCTTTGTCCGTTTTAAGAAAGATTGTGTGGATATATGTGCGCATGTACATGACGGTGCCCACGGAGGCCAGAAGAGGGTGTCATGGATTGGGACTGGAGGTAGAGACTCTTGTGAGCCACCCAGGGTAGGCACAGGGCTCTTGACCACTGAGCCATCTCTCCAGCCCTGATTTTATTTTTTGAAACCCGCTCTTACGTAGTCCAGGGTGGCCTTGAACACTCCCATCTCCGCCTTGTAGGTGGTAGGGTTACAACTAAGGGTCACCATGCCTGACTGGTAGTTCCTTAACGTTGCTGCATAGCCAGCTCCATGTCTCCCTCCAAACTTTGTGTCCTTTTTATTCTTTTTTTCATTTTATTCTATATGTGTGAATATATTTCATGCATGCATCTGTGTTGTGCAATGCCTGTGGAGGTTAGAAGAGGGCATTGGATCCCTTGGAACTGGAATTACAGATGGTTGTTGGCCACCATGTGGGTGCTGGGAATTGAACACCGGTCCTCTACAAAAGCAACAGGTGCTCGTAACTGCTGAGCCATTTCTCCAGCCCTTTTATGCCCTTAAAAAAAAAAAGTATATTATTTTAAATTACTTTTTTGTGTATGAGTGTGTTGCCCACATGTATATAAGTACACCTGTGTTGTGCAATGTCCGTGGAGGGCAGAGGATGTTGTGTCCCCCAGAACTGGAGTTACAGCTGGTTAGTTGCCATGTGGGTGCTGGGCAAGAGTGTCCTCTACAAGAGCAGCCAGTGCTCATAAACTGCTGAGCCATCTCCCCAAAATGTATTACCTTTGATTTTGTAAATGTGTGTGTATATATATGTGTGTGTGTGTGTGTGAGAGAGAGAGAGAGAGAGAGAGAGAGAGAGAGAGAGAATATATATATGTGAATGCAGGTCCCTGTGGAGGCCAGAGGCATCAGCTGCCCTGGAGCTGAAGTTACAGGCTATGAGCTGCACAGTGTGAGTGTTGGGAGCTGAACTTCTGTCTATGCTCTTAACTGCTGATCCACCTCTCCTGCTGCTTTTTATTTTAATAACCTATCGAGTCCAGTCATTGCTGCTCAGACACAAATGTGGGGACAGGTTTAAGACTATCTTACTGAATAAATAGCCCAGGGCAGCCTCAAACTTGTGATCCTCCCGCCTTACCTCCTGAGTGCTGGGCTGACAACACACCTCCTGCCTGTATTTCTAATTATTTTTAAGATATTTTAATTATTTTTATTTTACGAGTGTATTGCCTGCATGTGCACCTGTGTCATGCGATGCCCCTAGAGGACAGAAGGCAGCATTGGATCCCTGGAACTGTAATTATAGACAGTTTTTAGGCACCATGTGGGTGCTGGGATTCGAAACTGGGTCTCCTGCAGGTGCAGCCAGTGCTCGTAACTGCTGAGCCATTGTTAGTCCTGTTTCTGATTCTTACAGTGTGTCATGTGTTCTGCCCTTTTGGCCCCTCATTAGGGATCGCTTCATTTCCTTTTTGGATCGCTTGCTGTTAGCGGATGCACATGTAGCTTGGTTTTGTTGGATCTTGCATCCTGCAGCAATGCTGAATCCATTCATCGGTTCTGGCAGCTTCTGTGGACTGAGGTTGCCTTCGGACACGTGTAGAGGCCATGTTACTTCCATCTGCCCAGTCTGGGGTTTTTTAATCCCTCCTCCTGCATGACTGCCCTGTCGAGAACTTTCTATGCATTGTCGGAGTGGTAGTGATGGGCCTCCTGGCGCTGCCATAAGAGGAGGAGTTTTTGGCCTTTCCTTCTCTGCTGGATATGCTCAGTCATGGCTTTGTTTGTACAGCCCGGTAGCCTATCTCTTGTCCTGATTTGTTGAGTACTTTTTGCACGTAAGGATCTGGAACTTGGTCATATGCTTTTTATTAATTGAGATGACCATGTAGTTTTTCCTCCTTCCATTAATGCAATTGCCACACAGCTGCCAGCTCTTCATGTTACCAGGAAGCTGGGCGACAGACTGCTGCAGCCGGAGGCCCTGTGTCCTCCCCAAGGCTATTAAGGCTGTTATTTCCTATGTAGCTTCATTATTTCAGCTCCTTAAAATGGAGATATTCCAGTTCTATTTTCTTTGTTCAGCAGCTGGAATATCTCTATATGTCTATAAAAAGAAACCTCCCTGTGGTGCTGTGAGCCTAGGCAGGTGAAAAACTCACCAGAACTGAACACACACACAATCACATACATACCTTTTCCCCACCCAGTTTCATGAGGAAGTTCCACTCCGTAGCCATTGTTCCCAGACTGGCCTCAGTCCTCTTGTTTCAGCTTCCAAATGCTGAGCTTACAAGCACATGCCACCATGGTGCAGTTTCATATAAAACTGAAATCTGGGGCTGGGGAGAGGCTCAGCTGGTAAAGTGCTTGCAAAAAGCATGAGAACCTGAGTTTATTACCCAGAACCCACATAAAAATGCCCGTGTGGGGCTGAAGAGAAGGTGCAGCAGTTAAGAGTGCTCGCTGCATTTCCAGAGGACCTGCGTGTGATTCTCAACACCATATCTAGTAGCTCACAACCACCTGTAACTCCAGCTCCAGGGGACTTGGTGCCCTCTTCTGGCCTCCATGGGTACCTGAACTTACATGTGCACAGACCCCTCTGTATATACATGTAAAAAAAAAATCTTAAAAAAAACAAGGACACAGTGGTGTTCACTACAATACCGGTGCTGGGAGGCAGAGACAGGCGGGTCCTTGGGGCTCACTGGCCGGACAATTCTGATTGGTGAGCTCCAGGCCAGTGAGAGCCCTTGTCTCAAACGAAGTGGACTGTATTCCTGAGGGTGGCACTCCATGCTGCTTGTTAGCTTCCACATGCCCACACACAGAGTGAATCACAAATGCACAGCAAAAAAGAAAAGAGGAGCAAGCCCTGTGGAGTGTGAGCAGGTCTGATTGCTGACCCGGTGTGCACGTCACTGCTGGAGGACGCTTTTTATACTTTTCCTATAAAAATTTTAAAAACATATTATTTTTATTTTATGCCTACATGTAGGTAGGTGCACCCATGTCGTACAATGCCAGAGGAGTTCAGAAAAGGGGGTTGAATCTCCTGGAACAAGTTACAGACAGTTGGTAGCTGCCATGTGGGTGCTGGGATTGAACCCGGGTCCTCTGCAAGAGCAGCCAGTGCTCTTAACTGCTGAGCCATCCCTCCAGCCCTTTTCCTTTCCTTTTTTGGGGGGGTAGGGTGGAGTCCAACTTCTTGTGGTTCTATTATTATTTATTGAGACAGGGTTTCCCTGTAGCCCCAGCTGACCTGGAGCTCACTATGAGACCAGCCTGTCCTGCCATCTCACAGAGATCCGCCTGCCTTATCTCCTGAGTGCTTGGATTAAAGGCATGTGCCATCATGCGTGGCTGGTTCTTAAAATCTTCAGCTGGGTGTGATGATGGCATCTGTAGTCTCGGCACTTTAGGGGGTGGAAGAAGAAGGATCAGGAGTTCAAGGTCATTCTCAGCTACACCTGGAGTTTGAGACCAACTTGGACTATAAGAGACCCCATCTCAAAAACAACGTTTACAAAGCAGCTAGGTATTCTGGCCCCACCTGAAGCCCTGGCACTTTGGAGGTGACTCAGGAGTTCAGGTTGGTTCAGCTCCACACTGATTTTCAGGCCAGCATGGATGATACCGGAGCCTGTCTCAGAAAAACAACAAAGGTTAAAGAAGAGCAGTCTGGTCTGGGTGCTATCAGCGGTCTGGTGGAATCAGAGTCCTTTCTTTTTACTGGAACATGACATGACATTATTAGAATATCATTTTTGTTTTCTTTTGTAAACAGGGTCTCTTGTACTCTACACCTCGCAACTGAACTTGAACGTCTGACAGTCCCATCTCTACCTCCTGAGCTGGACAGTACCAACAGGCCTGGTTTGTGCTGTGCTGGAAGTGGAGCCCAGGGCCTCGTGTATGCTAGGCCAGAACTCTGCCAGTTCTTTATATATGTATAGTTTCTGTGAATTTCTTAGATGCTAATGCTGTTGGTGTGTTCTGAAAACCTTCCTTTCTTGGTTTCAAAGCTGTAACAGAATGTTTTGTTGTAAAGCAAGCCAGAACCGGCATGCACATCAGGAATTTTTTGTGTCATATAATGTGGTTAACTCACCCACTCCAGTGCCATTAAGAAAGTTGAGTGGAGGCCAGCGTCATGGTGCACACCTTTAATCCCTGCACTCAGGAGGCAGAGGGAGATAGAGCTCTGTGTTCCAGGCCAGCTGGGCCATAGGGAGACCCTGTCTCAAACACGCACACACACACACACACACACACACACACACAAAGCTGGGTTGGGGGACTGGAGTGATGACTCAGTGGTTAAGAGCACTGACTGTTCTTGCAGAGGACCTGGGTGCGATACTCAGCATCCGCATGGCGGCTAATGACTGTCTATAACGTAACTCCAGTTCCAGGGGATCCAATGCCATCTTCTGTCCTCCACGGGCACTGCACAACACAGGAGCACCTACCCACATGCGGGCAATACAATACACTCGTACACATAAAATAACAAACTGTCACATAGAAGAGGGACAGGCCAAGCAGCAGAAGAGGGCACATCCCTTTCTTAGGGTCTCCAAGGGTGAGGAGCATCAGCAACTCCTCAGACGCCATCTTCTCTTGCCACGTGTCTGAGGCAAGCAGACTAGGAATGGGAACCAGGAACTGGCCCTGCTCCCCTCGGAACAGATAGATGGCCACCTCCCCAACAACTCAAGTTCTGAGCAAAGCTGAGCACAGGGAAGTGTTGGGGGACGTTGCCGATCACTAAAGTGTCGGGATATTATGTGTACTGGACATTACTTTTCATTTCTTTGAGATTGTCTCACTATGCAGTCCAGGCTGACTTTGAACTTGAGACCATCCTCCTGCCTCACTATTGGGATTATGAATGTGTAGCACATGCGATAGCACATTTTTTGAGAATTTCATACAAGGTACCATCTTCATGCCCAACACCTCTCCTTAAAAGTTTGGGCCCTGTGGGATGGGTCCGGCTCTGGGGCACTCAGCATTGTGAGCCTTCTCTAGCTGTCTCTATAGCTTTTCTTATTCATTTATTGGAGACAGGATCTCCCTGGAGCCCTGGCTCACCTGAAGCCCTATGCAGAGCAGGCTGGTCTCAGTCTGAGTCCACCTACCTCTGCCTCCTCCGTGCTGGCCGCCATGCTCGGCTCCCCAGCTCTGCGTCTAAGGAAGTAATTTCTTCCTATTGCTCTCCACCTTTAAGGAATTTTCTGGAGTTGACAAGTTCGTATCCTTCAGCGGCACCTGTGATTCTGGTCCTCCATGTGACACTCGCTGCCTAGCAAAGCCCCTCCCCAGCGGTCCTCTTAGTCAAGACATGGAAGTCTGCCGTGTCAGTGACAAGGTATCACACTGAGGTGGTTTCCGCTATGGTAGGAACACTCTGGATTCAGTCTTCATAAAGGTGGGCAGAGGGAGTTTTCCTGGGCACATCCCCTGCCTGCGGCCCTTTCTCCCTCTTCTCTGCTGCTGGTGGGGGTGGTGCTTATCTTAGGGCAGGAGGCAACCAGGAAACCCAGCGCTGCTGCAGACACAGAAGCTGGGCTCTGCTCCTCATTCCTGCACACCAGCCCGGGCCGTTAGAGTTCCTTTGGAAAACCCCGCAAAAAGGCTCCCTTGACAGCTGAGGGTGCAGCAGGCCCTGGATCCTCAGCTGGGTGGGGTCAGTGGAGAACGTCCCCATTTTATGGTAGGCAAAGGGTGGCCGGCACCAAACGGCACCCACAACCCGACGCTGAGAACAAGCTGCAGGATGGAGCGTGGGCTCCTGGCATGTGCCAAAAGCGGTCTGCCGGGGGTGGAACCGAGCTCTGCTTCTTGTGTCCCACACTGAGGGTCAGAGGCAAGGCCGATGCAGGCCTGCTGCACCCAGAGACCCCACTTCTAGAGGTGTGAGCACCCACAGCCCAGCTTGCAAGACACAGACCAGCTCTGACTCAGCAGCACTTTATTCCTAACTGTCCAGTGACGCAACTGCCCAGCACTTCTGAGGGTGAAGCAGGTGAGAACGACGGGGTCCCACAGAACAGCAGACCCCTTCCCTCCTGTCCCGTCCCCGGGCCCCCCCAAAGAGCAGCAAACGGGCTCTCAGACCCCAGAGAGCACGCAGGTGCCTCTCCAGCCACACCGGGAGATGGAGCCTGACCTGGCCTCCCTGATCAGAACAGAAACCAGTGTTTCCCTAGCCCTCCGTGTCAAGAGATGAAAAGGAATCCAAGGCCCAGATGAGCCTTCAGGAGCACCCTGAGGGGGCGAGCACCTGCTGGAGGCTTGCACTCCCCAGACTGCTAGTCCGCGGCTCCGGGGCAGGGCCGTAGTCCCACAGGTATCTTTTCCACCCACTACTGCACAGCTTCCTGAGAAACCCCAGGCCTGTGGGAAGGGCCAAGGCACATCTCCCCTCTGGGACTGAGGGGACAGGTGGCGACAGGGACAACAGGGAAGGGTTATCAGAAAGTCAGCCTCCCGACCAGGCTTGCTGCCTGTCCTCCCGTGGCGTCCTCGGAGAAGTCAGTGACTTCTGCTGCCTGAGGAACGCTTCAGACTTTGGGCTTCGTTTCCTGGGCACCAACCCGCAGGGGAAACGAGCCGACATTCCGAGGGAGCGACGAGGGGCTCTTGTCTCTAGTGGCCTCCGAGACTGCGAGTGGCCGCTGAGCACCTGTGCTGGGCCCCGAGCCCCTCCCACGGCACCGGGAGCGGTGAGCCCAGGGCCGGCCGGCCCGTGCACATCACAGTGGCCCTGCCTGGAACTCTACCGTGTATGCGCGGACCTGTAGAGCTGGGAGTCGGGGTGTGCGGGCGGGGGGCAGCCTGAGGAAGGCTTTAGGAAGGCTCTCTGCTCTCCGGCTCCTGGAACTCCATCGCACAGTCTCCACCTCACTCCTCAGCTTGGAGCCGGCCGGGGCGCAGCTAGCATCCCCTCACTGGAAGAGGTGGGTAGGAGGCCCCGGTTCTGTCCGTCTGAGCACCAGGCTAGCCCAGCCCCCTACAGCCTTGACACCCCGAGCCTTCGGCAAAGCTGCTCCTTGCTGGGCGCAGCACATCTCGGCCCGGTGAGTAGTCAGGTGCCCACGGCACAGCCTTCACGGCTGCTCCCTCGCTTGAAGTTCCACCGTCTGTGACCAACTCTCCTGTTTCTTGGCCTAAACCTAAAATCTACAGGAAAGGAAAGAGCACAGGCAGTTCTACACCTTCTACGCACTGACCACTGCAAGAGATCGGTCAGACAGGAAAACATCAGAAAAAAACCCACCTCTAGCGCCTCTGCTAGCCACGCCCACAAAGGTGGTCGTGGGGGCGCGCTCTCCTAAGAGGCTAAGCCCACACTCGCCAGCAGGGGGCAGGGGTGGCCCACAGGATTGTCAGGCTGGTGCTAGACCTCACTTCCTCCAGGGACATCTTACAGCCTTCCCACCAAGCTCCCAAGAGCTCTGCCTAAGCATCAAGTGCAGCTACAAGTGAGAGCCTGGTGGGATGTGGCTGGGCCGCGAGATCTGGTAAAAAGGAACAGCCTGAGCGAAAGTTTGCAAAGCAACCTCCATCTCTGAGTTGGGACCCGGAATTTCAAGGGAAGATTCATTCTGAGCTGGAGTAAGAGAACAATCTAGTTCACTCCCTCAGAATTACACAAGGTAACGAGACGGTTCCCATCAGAGAACTAAGGTGAGACACAGCAAGAAGACCAGATCTTGGCTCTGTCAAGGACCAATGACCATTTCACATAGATGCAAAGCATGTACCTCCAACTCTGCCAACTTCTGCAGCATGGCAGGGTGGGTGGCGGGCCAGGGCCAGGCCTTAAATGCCTGGCTAAATCCTGGAAGTCAGTCCTTCCCGACATCAGAGCCAGTGCCGGAGGCAGGAGAGAAACAAACCCGCAACCAGCCACTTAGGCCCACTGTGTCCACTGAGGCAAAACCATACACGTGAACTGAACCAGCTGAGGGTACAAGGAGGGCCTTAAAGCCACGTGGGCAGAGTGCAGCAGCTATAAAAAAGGCAGGTGAGGCTGTATGGCAGTAACTCCATTTTCTGTGGGCATGATTGGCAGCTCCTCACCCCAAGATGTGTGTATGTGTGAGAGAGACAGCCAGGGAAAGAGAGAACAAGACCGACCAGAGGACACTGGAGACGCAGGTGAAAGGAGGGGGAGCCCTAGGCTAGGGTGCTCTGCCCTGGCTCCAGTGTCTTGGAGAGCTAAGAACAATGGGACCCAAGGTGCCGGTAGAGAGAGACGAAGGTGGACCTCTGCACAGCAGTGGAGTGAGGGTGGTAAGGGGCTAACGACACACACGTGGGGGAAGGACATGGAGGCGGCTCGCTCCCATCCTTGGGCAAGGTGCCCACAAGGACCCTGTGTTTCCAGCTTGTCTCTCTAGAGGGCGCCCAATCTCACGAGATAGGCTACACCCTCCCCAGAGGACTGCCCAGGAAGCCAGGTACCAGTGTAAACATTTGCAGTGTGCCCAGAGGAGGGCCACAGCTGCCTGCCCCTAAGGTAGGCTGGGTGCCAGTTTCAGGTTAAGAGAAAAGGTAGTTCAGTTTTCTCTTAGGGAATGCAGGGTGCCAGGAAGGGACTGTGAAGTTGGCAAGGGCTCTGGGCCTTGGTACCAGGTCAGTGCTATTGCCACAGACAGCAAGGCATCATGGCAACCCAGGGACAAATGGCTGATGCTCCTCTTGGGGACTCCGAGTGTGAGGAAGGCGTGGCCTGGCGTGGTCAGCAGGCGTTTCCTCTTGAGCATGACTGCAGAGGCAGAAGGTGGGACCTGGGACGGAAGTCCCTCCTCTGCAGACCAAGAAGCAACACCAGAGCAGAGGCCTGGCTCAGCGCGGAGGACGCTTGACCCACGTTTCTGAATCCAGCTAGCTCCGAAGGCCTGGAAGTGTCCAAGCTAAGACTGCAACCAGCTCATGTTCTCAGGAGGCTACATGAGGCAAGCTCCTTTGGGTCCTGCTGGGTATGTATGGGCAGCAGAGTCCTGCCTACCCAGAAGCCTGGGCACCATGGGTCAGAAGAGCTCCTGCTCGTCGTCCTCGGAGCCCGACGGGCCCTGGCGCACCTCCTCGTACCACTTGTTGGTGAGGCTTTTCATCTGGATGCGCCCATGGTGGAGGTCCTGGAGCAAGAAACAAAACCGTCAGTGGGTGGGTTAAGGAGACGATGCGGCGGAGGTCACAGGAGGACACTGAGAACCCGGAGGGGAGGAAGACGGCCTGGCAGAAATTCGATTGCTGCTCGGCCGCTGCCTTTGTGGCCGTGTGTGTGGGAGCTCCCTTCCCCGGGCCTCAGCCTCCCCAGCTGTCAAGGGAGGGTGCCTGACACTGTCATGAGTGTGAAGAAAGGCAGGGCAGCAGGCAGAGCCCCGTGCACCCAAGTCCCAGGAGGAGGCTGAGTGCCAGGGGATCCAGCTGGAGGCTGGGAGCCCGAGCCTTCTGGGCTCAGCTTCAGGTGCTGCCGTGCATCCCGAGGGCAGCTGAGACAACCAGGCTGTTAGCAAAGCCTCACAACAGCAGTGCAGAGTGTGGTGGGGAGGACAGGCCCGCTTCCCCCTTCACCCCGCCTGGCACTTTGCGGAGAGAAGGCCAGGGCCCGGCACCCACCTCCTGCGTCAGCCGCCGTGTGAAGAAGGGGTTGAGGTACTTGGCGTCCAGCCACATGAAGCCCTTGAGGTCCTGCTGCCTGACGTAGTGAGCCTCGTACTCCTCCTCAGTGAGCTCCGACAGATGTTCCGACTCAATGGCGTTGCCCTGTGACAGGAAGCTGGGGGTGTCAGGGCGCCTCCCTGAAAGACCCCACACCGCCTGGGCGCCAGTGCCCCCACTCTAACCTGGCACCCCAGCGGGCGACCGTGGGCACTGCCAGGCTCAGGAGGAGCCTCCACAGTTCCACAGGCCTCCCAGCCCGGGCCCAACGCGCACAGGGAGAAGGTGAAGTGGCCGTCAGTCAGGCCAGGTTTGGGAAGAAATGCTGGGCCCACTCGCAAGCTGCAGTTTCTGCTCTGGCCCCCACTCTGAAGACGTGGTTAGAGTGTGGTGGTTAGCTGTGCCTCAGCACTTTTTCATGTGGAGTGGGGACCATGACAGTCACCATTTCCTTGGGTTCCAAGTATCCTGGATATAACATATGCGTGGCAGTGGGCACCCCAACCCAAGAATGGCTGTAGCCTTGGCAGAAATGGTGACTTGCACAGGGTTCACTCCTCTAACTCCCAGCACTTGGGAGGTTGAGGCAGAAGGATTCCAAGGCCAGCGAAGGCTACAACACAGTGAAGGCCAGCTTGGGCTACAGAGTAAGGTATTATCTCAAAAACCAAACCAAAGGAACACCAAGCAAGGTGGCAGCCAGGAAAAGCCCAAAAGGATGACCTCCGAGCACTGGAAAAGTCTGCAGAGCTAAGGTCACCTGGAGGCCCTGGGCCACCAGTCCTGACTCCACACTCTCAGACATGCCATGACGCTCCCTGGCCTTTGGTCTGGAATGGGAAATTAGAAATACATCTCAGGTGTATACACGAGGTGGGGTGGGGCAGGAGCCAGGGCAGGAGACCCAGGGCAGGAGCCTGAGCACCACCAGTCCTAAAACCATGTCTTCTCTCGTGGCCCTCACAGCCACTGCAAGCCACTATCCCCTCCTTGGTCCCATCGAGAGGGAGGAATGACATGATTTTGAGCCCTCTCAGTCCTTGACCTAGGCTGATGGCTCAGCACCTGGCAGGAGGCACACTCTGCTGGGAGTACAGGACCAGGCTTCTCTCTAATGTCCCGGGCTGCAGACGACGCCAGGCCTCAGCCTCTACGGCTTTGGCCGTCCCACGCTGGCACACACCGTTCCTTCCCCGGGGCCGCACTGCTGCTCCTGCTCTCGCCCCAGGTCACGGAACTGCCCGTGCACGCACCAGGCAACCCTGAAGCCCGACCCCTCCCCACAGTCGCAGCACTGACCATCTTCTCAGTCTTGCTGAGGTTGACGTCCTTCTTGCTCCTGCGGCGTGCTCGGGCGTCCTCAATGTCCACGAGGCGGATGAGGGGCATGGTGCTGCCGCCCAGAAGCAGGATGGTGAACAGCACGATGACGATGGTAGTGGTGCCGACGAGCTGCCGCTTCTCCATGGGCTCCAGGCCCAGATGCAGGCTCAGTGCGTAGGGGATGGCCCCCCGAAGGCCTGCGGACATAAGTGGACAGTCAGGGAGAGCGAGGGAGGGATGGGGCCTGGCGGGGTCCTGGGGGGTTCATCCTAGCACCAACAGCAGGATTGTATCAGAACCACTGGAGTGGCCCAGGACACAAGACAGCAGGCCATAGCAGCCTGGCCAAGCCCCTGGCAGGTTCTGCAAAGGCTGGCCACATTATCCAGCAAGGTGACCTTGTCAGCTACCGTGTAGTAGGTGTGCATGGATCTGTCAGGCCTATCATATGACAGCTATGGTGGTTGAGCCCTCCCTGTGTGCCCCAGGTCCCCAACTAGGTACTCTATGCACAGATGTGACAGCCTGTCAGAAACCCTGCCCAGCAGACACTGCTGGCTCTCTAGGGCACATAGGGCCTTGGGGCCAGGAGCCAGGCGAGAGCAGAAGTATCCTGCTCAGGGAATGAGCAGATGTGGGCAGCAGTGAGCATGTGGTCTGTCTGGTGACTACATGTCTGAGGGAGATGCCTCTGCAGAGCCTGTTGGCAATGCTGCTGTCAGGTCAGGACCGAGGGTGTGGACACAGCTGGGTGACAGCTTCCTTGCACTGTAAGCCAGGAGCAGGAGGTCCCGGCCACACTGTCTCAGAGTGGCTAGGAGAGGCGGCCAGAAGAGTCATGGGGAGCAGACACAGGGATGGGATGGTCCAGACATGGAGGCAGAGCGCACTGGAGGGGTTGAAAGGGTGTGACTATGCAGCAGTCCAGACCCGAGATGGCAGGGCATCAGAGAGGGGTGGAGCGTAGAGAGGTGGGCAGGGACAGTCCACAAGGGTCACAGGATGAAGTGACCAGACAAGTAGGGTGCTCAGACACACTCCTCAATGTTAAGGAAGTAGCTGTGCATATCCATCTGCCCTGCTGCTTCTCAAGGGAGGGAGGGTGAGCCAGGCAGGGGCTTGGGCTCAAGGAGCTTGTTTGTGGCCCGTGGCATCCAGAGGCAGAGAGGATTGGGTTCCAGAGGAAGGACGAGCCCAGTGCAGTCGAAGGTCAAACGCAGAAGGAGGCGAGATCAAGGCCTAGGACACCACTGTCTGGGGTCCGGAAAAGAGGCACCCCGAGGGTGGGTGAGGTGTCTGCCATAGGTAGGCAGCTCGAGTGGGGTGAGGGGCCAGGGGGCAGCTGGGTGGGGGAAGCATGTGACTAATGTTGCTGCGTTTTTACTGAGAGCGGAGATTTTAAATGAGGTAACTCCAGTCCTTGGGGTACAGAGGCAGCAGGACTGCTACAAGTTCAAGGTCAGCTTGGTCTACATAGCAGGTTTCAGACTTGCAGCTCAAAGAGACAAAGCAGCAACAAATAAGATGGGGCAGTGCCAGCAGAGCCACAGGTCTGGTCTGCTCCGGCCCTGCAGGAGAGAGGGAAGAGGAAGAGGCTCGGACGCCATCTCCCACCCACTCTGAGAGGGGCTTCTCACCACCAAGTCACTCACATGACCTGGTGAAATGCCTGAGACACTTCTGAGAGTTCCTGCCAGATTTCTAAGATGCTGGGTTGATTACCTCATAGTTTTCTTCATTGGCAAAGATAAGTTAAAAAATATGTATATGTATGTATCCACATATACACATATACATGAATACATACCAAACACATATACTTTTTCTGTTTATGTGAGACAAGGTCCCACTATAGCCCAGGCTAGCAATCCTCATGCCCTCTTCTCCTAAGCAGGCTTAAAAAAGAAGGCCTTTTTTATTTTTGTAGTTGAGATAGGGTCTCTTTATAGCCCCAGTGGCCTGGAACTTGCTTATGAAGACCAGGCTAGTCTCAAACACATGGGGATTCTCCTGCCTCTGCCTCCAGAATGCCAGGATTAAAGGCCTGCATCTTCATGCCTGGCTAAAATAAGGATTTTTAGAAGAAGAATTATGAGACTTATTGGAAGACCTGCTGCTGGAGGGAAGACTGTGAAGCATGCTGCCACACGTCAGCCCACGTGGAAAAAAATTATGTGTGAAGAAGAAACATGAACTCTATGCACTGCTTGAAAATAAATGTAAGGATCTAGTTCTTTTGGAGTCAAAGATTTATGAAATCATTTCCAGCCTGGAACAGTGAGAAATGTGACTGAGTAGCAGCCGAAATGCTCAAACTGAACCATGAGAACCGAGGCGGGAATAACCAGCACCAGCGTGTGGCCTCTGGGCCATGGCTCAGGGGCTGAGAGCCTGACACCCCGGGAGGCCCTGGGTGCCATCCACATCCCAGCACCCACCACACCCAGCACCCCACCACACAGCACCTCCACACACAGAACCACACTGCACAGGTCTACCAAGGGTGTGGAGGGGGAGGGGAGCAGGTCCTGGCTCTGCCTCCAAGGGTCCTAGGATGCTAGGCATATCCTTTGCCCACCTGGAACCAGAGCTTCCTCATCTCTGGGACCGACAAGGGACACCTACTTCATGGCACTGTGTATGTATGTATGTATGGAAGGCGCCATCCATTGGGGCACAGAGAGTACCTAGAGCTGCCATTATCTGTGGCTCCAGGCACAGGCTCCCAAGGACTCAGCAGACAGACTCGGGCTCTCGCCCTCATCCCGGCACTTACCACTGAACCACATGATGAACATCATCTTCGGGGTGATTTTGTGATCTCGGAAGAAGTTCAGCAGGTAGGACAGAGGGAATATGTTGACTGCTCTGCCGAAGAGCACAAGCACCTGTGAACAGCAACGTCCAGTGTGAGACGGGCTGGGCTGCGGCTCCACACAGATGCTCGGCCTGCCGACACCAAGGTAATGCCCCTGGGAGGCAGCCTTGCCTTCAGTCAGACACCAGCTGCACAAATGACGGCAGAGACTCACACGGGGTGCTGGTGCCAACACCCGGCAGGATGAAGCTTCTGACTTTCTGTCTCAGAAGCTAGAAGAGACTAGTGAGCATCACCCATGGCTTTAGTCAGACAGAACAAAGGGGACACCAGAGAGGTGCTCAAAGTGCTGAAGGCCAAGCTGAGTCCATTACGGGACGGGCTTTATGAGACTTCGCACTGGGCGACCTCTGGAAGGTGTGTCTGCCTCTCCTCTGGGGTCCGGTCCTCCCGGCAGGGGCAGAGGGCTGAGGAAGGAGAACCAGCCCCTGGGAGCACAAAGGGGGCTCTGAGCAGCATGCCACATTCCCCAGGAGGCTTTCCCTTCCTGCCATCTCCTTGTTGGTTTTAAAACAGCTCCGTGGGGCTGGGGCAGACGGGGGCTTAGGCAGGGCATTTGCCTCACACAAACGAGGCCTTGGTTAGATTCCAGCACCACAAAGAAAAAAACCAGCAAAACAGAGCATCATGCCAAGCTCCAGTCTCCTCCAGGACAAACTGCTGGAGGGTGAGGTCTGTGCTCACGCTCACTCTTGTAACAGCCACAGCAGTGTGCCTGAGCGCATGCCAGGCTAGCTAAACTACTGCCATTGAACACTCCGGCGCTAGAGACTATGCTAATTAGCGTCTTGTAAGCCTTATATCAGGCTAAATTTAAGTCCTCACAACAGTTTCCATTTTTCAGAGAAGGAAACTAAGGCACAGAGAATAAGTAGCTGGTCCAAACTGAACAGGCCAGAAGAGGTGGTTCGTGTCTCTCGTACCTGCTTTGGACTACCAAATGGAGGCTGAGGGCGGGAGTGTGATCCTCAGGACAGCGTGGACACCTCAGGGTGACCTGTGCTGCTCTCCTGGGCCTGAGGGAAGCCGAGTTACTGCCCCCCCCTTTTTTTATTTTCCTGGCTGAGAGAGTCTTTCCTATTTTCACCCACTGAAATCCCATCTTCTTTCTACAGTGTTTCAGACGTGACTAACTGCAGCCCCAGCAAACAGTAAGACTATGAGACATTCTGTAAAAGGCCTCTGCAGTGTTCTGAGGGCAGGTAACTGTGACCTGTGACAAACATCAAGGAGCTCTCAGCTAGGAGAGGGAAGTGCCCAGACAGCAGGGGCTCTCTCTCTCTCCTCAGGGCTTCTCAGCTTCTGTGTGTGCTGACTTGGGCAGGCCTCACTAGTCTGCACGTGGCAGATGACGGTACTGTCTCCCAGCCACTATGTTTTGTTAAGTGCCATAAGCACTAACTGAAGAGGAGGTGCTGGGCACTCCGACAGCAGCAAGGTGTGTCTTCCCATCCCTCCAATCAATGGAGGAGCTGGAGGGCGTGCACATGAGGGGATGGGGAAAAAGTCGGTATGGGCCCAGCTTACACCGAAGGAACACACAGAGGACCTGGACGCACAGGGTGAAATGTATCGTTTAAGGAGCCGTTCGTCTCATCCAGACGAGACAGAGCTAGGACCTTCTTTTAAATGCTGACCATCTATCTGCCCCACTCTCTTCCCCAAAAGAACTGGGGTCCCCTGTGGTTGATCATATTCCTGCCCCCATTTTTTTGAGACCTTTGCTATGAAGTTGGGGCTGGTCTTAAACTCTTGATGCTCCTGCCTCCATCTCCTGTGGCTAAAACTGGACCGTTCAGAGAATACTGAGGGACACTGAAAAACTCAAGCACATCAAGTCCTACGCGCCCCCTTTACTGTATGTCTATGATCTTTTTTACAAAGAAAACTTCAAACAGAAGAGTACCTATGTAGCTGTTGACTTTGAACTGTTAACAGTTACATAAATGATTGCAGAACATGTAGTTATTGGTCTAAAAATAAGAGAAATAAAAACCAAGAGAAATACTTACTATGCACCAGATGACAAAGGAAATTTCAAACTTGTGAGGGAAACTAAAAATGGACAGCCCAAGAAATGCAAACACACATGTTTCTGAAACAAACCAAAGAGTGAATTACTCATCCCCAGTGACCTCCAACACGACGGTAGACTTGAGCAAGCATTCAGGAGCCCACATTCAGGCAATTCACTTTATTCTGTGAACAAATCTTGTAATTTCCTTGGGATCTGACTTTGTAATGAGATTCTCTTTTCTTACTTTTTTCTTTTTGGGGGAGGGGGTGAGACAGGGTCTTGCTGTTTGGCCCAGGCTGGCCTTTCAGGAACCACTATGCCCAGTTTCTTTCTCTGATATCACACATGTCCCTGCTGTTCAGAATTTCCTGACAGAGTAAGTCAGCTGTCAAATACTTTACATAAATAGACCAGATCCCAGGAGATACGAATGTGGATCTGCACGTGTGCTACATACTGTTTCTAGGGAGGATCCTGAAGGTGGCAAAGGGCACAGATCTGAGCCTGGGACTCCAGGCATAGCTTTGGATTAACTCCCTCCTAGTGCAGGTGCTGGCAGAGTTCAATGAGGACAAGTATTTAACGCTGCCAGAAGGTTCAGGAAGCAGCACACCCCCAGGATCCATTTCCAGCTTTTTTGTGCTCCAAAAGCCAAAAGGGCCCCCTCTGCACTCAGCATGCAAACAGTCATTTGTGCATGTTGGGGAAAAGCACCTCATAAGTCTGCAGGCTTCCTGATTAAACTACAGCATCCCCCAAAAGAGCTCAATAGTTAAGTAGACAGTTACTATAATTAAAAAAAAAAAAAGAAAAAAGAAAGAAACTGAATATAAAACCAGAGAGGCTGTTTTAAAATATTTCAGTTTTTTTTCCAGGTCTCACTATGTAGCCCTGGCTGGCCTGAACTGGCTATGTAGACTAGGCTTGTCTCAAACTCTGGATCTACCGGCCTCTACCTCGTGACTGCTGTGGTTAAAAGGCAAGAGCCACCACACCCAGCTCAATGGTGTTTTTGACAGGCCTGTGCATTTTTTAAACAGGACCACAAGGATAGTTCACTCACTTTCCCCTCCTTGAAGTGTCTCCTTATCTAACAGATATGTATGTGCAAGCCAGCCTTGAGAATACACTGAAACAGAGAGACTTCAGGCTTTCCCTGAAGCAGTTTTCCAGTGCAGGGACGTAACCCACCCTAACTTAACCCACCTTCTTCAGGTGGCAGCTGGCTCAGTTTCTGACACCTCCAGCTACAATAAGCACCAAGGTGCACTGGCTAACCTCTCCCAGAGGTGCCCGGCGCACACGCTCACCCATAACCGAGCACCATGAAGTGTAAAGCTTGCCTCTGGGGTGCAGAGCAGAAGCAAAATCATGTTTTGTTCTAGGTTCCTTTCATCATGAGAATCAGGGTCTGAATGTTTGGTCACATCTTTCTCTTAGGAGTTGTGGGTCAAATACCCACTAGCCCAGAAGTAAAGAGACTCACATTCCTTCCCACTTCTTGGCAGTGGGCCAACTAGCTTTTCCTCACTTGGCCTCCCTGTCCCTGCCAGATATCCCTGTCATCCAAAACATCAGGAGATGCAAAAGAGGTCAGGCCTACCCCTGGGGCCAACTGCGAGTAATGTTTAGAAGGTGGCTCCTTCACTCCAGGTAGGAAAGAAGGAGGGGACTAGTGCAAGGCTGCAGGGGGAAAGCCCAAACCAGGCGCTGCTTAAAAGAAAGGTCTCATGTTCTACGTGGCCTAGGGGTGATACCACCCAGTGCAGTTTCCCTGGGAATGTCCGTGAGGATGCTTCTGTCAATACCAGGTTCCAGGGACAAGCTTGGGAAATGCTACAAAATTCACAATGCCTCCTGGCTGGAAAGCTTTGTGCTCCCAAACCTGTTAAACTTCAAGCAGTGATTTCACCACAAGGCTCTTCATCTACCCCTCTTGAGCACCATTTCCAAGGAATATGTCTGGAAATGTCACTGTCACATAGTAAAAGCACGTCAAATGTTCATAATCACCAGTTCTACTTTTGGTTATAAACTACAGCCACCCAATAGCCCATTTCTCAGGTGTTAGATTTATGTTACTGAATCACAAAGCCGGAGGAGCCAGCACGTGACCAGGGTTCTAGCTCAGAGGGATTCTGGGCCCCATTGCTATGGAAAACCCTAACCTGCACCCCAGCAGGGCAGGAGGCTCCACTCACATGGCCATACAGGGGCAGGACTCACCGCACAGGAAGGCCACAGTCCGGAGGGTCTGCTGCATTAGGATCTGGGTGACAGGGGAGAGGTTATGGTGTGTATAGTGTGACATCACGATGCCCGAGAACAGGATGGCCATGATGCCTGCAGAGAGAGGGAAGGGCAGACAGGAGCAGAGCAGAGGGACGTGTTGCCCAAATCAGACGGCACATTTCCTAAAGTTCCCAGAGCCTCACACATTACGAATTTTAAGAGAAAGGGAGAGGGAGGCTGGGGGGTGGGTATAGCTCAGTTGGTAGAGTGTTTGCTTAGAGTTCACCCCAACTCTACATAAACCAGATGTGGTGACACACACCTGTAATCCCAGCAACTGGGAGGCAGAAGCACTCAGACCACAGATTCAAGGTCATTCTCTGCTATGTAGCAAGTCTGAGGCCAGCGGGAACTACATGAGGCTTTGTCTCTAAAGGCATACACTTTAAATCCCAGCACTTGGAAAAAGGCAGGTGGATCTCTGTGAGTTTAAGTCCAGCCTGGGCTACTTATTGAATTCTAGGCCAGTCAGGGCTACATAATGAGGTGCTATTTTTTTGGGGGGGGGGAGGAGGAGGAGGAGGAAGGGAGGAGGAGAAGGAGGAGGGGGAGGAGGGGAAGAAGAGGAGGGGGAAGAAGAAGAGGAGGAGGAAGAGGGGAAGAAGAGGAAGAGAAGGAGGAGGAAAAGGAGGAGGAGGAGGAAATAATACTTAAGGTCTCCCAGAAGCTACAGAGATAACCAGGGCCTCTTCTCTCTGTTACCAGCTGGTGGCCTTGGTGGCTAGGCCGCTTTCCCTCTCCAAGCTTAAGTTCTCTCAGGGACAGTGACACTAACAGTCCCCACTCCCAGAGCAGTCAGGGGTGAAGTGCACTATTCCTCACAGCACCAGGCTAACATGTGTGAGTAGTCAGTCACTGGGCACTCGCCCTTAGTCTAAGGGTTCTGATGTGAAGAGCAGACATGATGCAGCAGCGTCATCTACACTTGGGGGTGGGGCGCACAGTGCAGGTTAACACTTTAATATGCAGATTGCCAGTTCTAGTACTGTGCAATGATAAAACTTAAAGCTTATTTTTTATAAGGTCATAAAAGCTTTGTGTGGTGGTACAGGCCTTCAGTCTCAGCACTTACAGACCAAGGCTGGCGGGTATCTGTGAGATTGAGGCCAGCCTGGTCTACATTGTGAGTTCTAGGTCAGCTGGGGTTATAGGGAGATCCTGCCTCAAAATAAATATTTTTTAAATGACATTTATTTTTGGGGAGCGGGCATGCCTTGGCACACACGAGGGCAGAAGACAACTTTCGAGAGTTGGTTCTCTCCTTCCTCCATGTGGGTCCGGGGACTGAAGTCCTCAGGCTTGGCAGCAAGTGCCTTTATGTGGGGAGCCACCTCAATGGCTCCAGAGTGGTCTTTTCAAGGTCTCTAGCTCTCTGCTTTGCTCTTGTAATAGAAGCCCAATCCTCCAAAGGCCTGTGGTGAGGTAGGCCTCCCACCCACAGGGCATTCCCTCCCTTCTGGGTGCTATAGAGTTGGAAACCTCCCTAGCACCCTGGGAACTGGCGGTTCTGCCTCTCTCCAGGGGCTCCACTGGCCTGGTGGAGAGACGACCCTGACTGCTCCAGGAACTCTACTCTCCCACAGTACTCTCGTTTTGGTTCTTGGTAGTATTTTTCATTACCAGAAATTAGTATGTGCTCACTTACATGCTGTTGTTACATACATTTGTTTTTGAAACAGATTCACTCTATAGCTAAGGCTGGCCTTAAATTCATTATGAAATCCATGCTGGCCGTGAATTCTCAGTGATCCTTCTTTCTCATCACCATTCCTACAATGCTGGCATCCCAGGTGTGAGTCATCATGCTGGGCTTGCTTATATGCTGGCTATTCTGCAGGCAAATCTGACCATGCACAGGTTACTACTGGGGCTCAGCAGCAAGGACAGTCCACAGCACTGGCGATGGGGAGACGGTCACATCTATCAAGCAGATGAACAGACTGGTTTCTTTTTAAAAAATATCTTTTTATTTAGTATCTTTATGTGTGTATTACTGCCTGCATGTGTATAAATGCACCTATGTCGTGTAATGCCCAAAGAGGTCAGAAGAGGGCATCAGATGCCCTGGAACTGGAGTTACAAATGGTTGTTAGCCTCCATGTGGGTGCTGGGAATCGAACCCAGGTCCTGTGGAAGGGCAGCCAGTGTTCTTAACTGCTGAACCATATCTCCAGACCCGAACCTGCTACTAAATTGAGGATAACTGGTGATTCCAGAGGCATGCAGCACACAGCCAGATGATGCACTGCCATCGTTTGAACCCAGGGCCTTGTGCATGTATTACGGTGAGCACTCCAGGAACTAAGCTGCAGCCCTAGCCTGACAGCTCACTTTCTCCTCAGCACGGCTACAGGCTAGCCCTTCACTGCGTCGGTGAGGAAAGGGAGCAGCAGTGTGACGTCACAATGAGGAGCAGCAGTGTGATGTCACAATGAGGAGCAGCAGTGTGACGTCACAATGAGGAGCAGCAGAGCAAAGCCCTGACCTGACCTGCCCGTGCCTAATTCTGAATGTGTGGCTTTAGGTAAATGGCTCCCGAGTCACAGGACAATGTCCTACTTGTTGGTACTGGGAGCACTGACTGTCCATCCACTAGACAAGAAGAAAGTACAAACACAGAAAGGAGAAAACATCAGACTGCCGCCGTTCCCCAAATGTGCAACCTGGGATAAACTGAGGGGCTCCACAGAAACCCCTGTGGCCACTGGACCCCCTTCTCTGAAAACCCTGAGTGGCCCATATCCTGAAGGCAAAGTGCAGGCTGGTGTGTTAAAGGTACACCCAGCCTGCCAGGTCTCTCTGGCCCAGCAGCACCTCCCTAGAGAAGCAAATTCCTATGAACTGGAAACAGTCACCTGAACAAGAGAAGCCTTGCCTTGTTATAAACTGCATGTGGGTGTGTGAACCCTCTGCCAACAGGTGCTCAATAATAAGCTCTAAAGAGGGAGGAACAATCTAGAGAAACTAAAAATAGTCAGGCTGACCCAGTGACTCACAGGTAGTGTTTACCTGAGCGCCCTGATTCAGCTGAGGCGAGGAGCCTGAGGGCAGGGAGAGGGGGAAGCTCCGCTGGGTGTGGCCGCATCACTGTACGGCTGGCACCCCATCTCAAACAAAACAACACAGCAGAATACAGCTCACTGTGCCTGAAAAGCCCCGCCAGACTATGGAGCGGCCACACTTCACCCCACGGTGTGGTTTCATGAGAACCTATGCTGGAGGGAGTTGGGTTAGGGGAGCTGAGTTGGAGCAGACTGAGCATCCCTCTGAGAGTGAGGAAAGGCACTCTGCGTCACTGTTCATTCACAGCTGTGACTGAGACGAATGCATCTTTGTTGTCGCTTTCCAGCTATGTGTGCTTTAGGTAGACTTCAGGCGGACATGTGTGTGCACGCACATGGAGACCAGTGGTCCAGGTCAGGTGTCTTCCTCTATTGCTGTCCACTTTATTTACTGAGGCAGGGTCTCTCTCTGAACCCAGAACTCTCCATCCAGCCAGTTCTAGGAATCCTCCTGCCTCTGTTCCTCAGTGCTGGGGTTATACATGCATGTATACGCCGCACCTAGCTTTTACTTGGATCCAAAATTCAAGTCCACGTGCTCACAAAGACGCACTCTGCTGACCGAGCCATCTCCCCAGGCCTTGCTCCGGTGTTTTAAGCCATTACAGGAGCCGGGAGTGGTGGTTCACCCCTCTAGTCACAGCAGAGGCAGGCGGATCTCTGTGAGTTCCAGGCCAGACTCGGCTGCATAGTGAGTTCCAGGCCAGCTACGGCTACAGGAAGACCATGTCTCAAAAGACTAAAAAAAACCCAAACCTCCATTACATTTATTTATTTGTGTGGCGTACATGTGCACAAGTGCTCCTGCAGAGAACAACTTTTAGGAGCTGGTTCTCACCTTCCACTGTGTGGATTTTGGGATCAAACTAGTCATCACCCAGGTGGCAAGTGCCTTTACTTGCTAAACTCACTGGTTCCCTTTTGTGTTTTTTTAGGCAGTGTCTCATGTAGCCCAGACTAGCCTTAAACTTGCTGTACAGTGAAGGATGACCTTGAACTCTTGGTCCTTCTGCCTCCATGTGGCTCTCAATTGTGGGGATTTCAGGTAAGGGCCACCATGCCTGGCTCAGACAATGTTTTAGATTTTTCTTATGGTCAAATAGGGGTCATCAGAAAAGACCCCTTGGTCACAGTATGCCCAGGCTCTGTCTCTTACCTGAGAGTGAGATCCCCTCTGCGAGCCCATATGGCAGGTAGGCAAAAATGATCATCATGCCGAACTCCAGGGAAGGTGTTTTCCTCAGGTCAATGTGCTTTAGGACATGATACAGTGGTCAAGGAAAAAGGATCAAGGGGCAGTGGATGGGACATGTAGAAAAGCTGCAAAACACAGAGCAGAAGCGGAAAACAAAGGATGCCAATCATCCCCAGGCCGCCAGTTTCCTCATTACAGACTCACTTGCACTATAGACAGCCTGTTGTCATAAAATGACCATCATTTTTTTTGTTATTGTTGTCATAAAAAGACACCCAGAGATGCTGATCTGAGGGTTAGGGAGGGGCCAGGCCTGCAGACAAGGTCACCCCGCATATTACTCTCCAGGGACTCAATGTCTGGTTGAAGACTGTCTTTTCTGCTTCTACAACCTGACACAAACAGCCCCGGGAAAGGGGAGGCTTTGAGGTCAGAGAGTTCACAGGCCTGGACTGGAGCTGAGTCCCTACAGACTTTCTTTAATATAGTACAGGACTGCCCTCTCCCCTCCTCTGCCCTCTTCCTTCTTCTCACTTTTCTGAGACAGGGTCTTGCTATGTAGCCTTGGCTGGTCTCATAAACCTGTAGGAATCCTTCTACCTTGGCCTCCTGCACGCTGAGATTGTAGGCATGTGCGGCCATGCCTAGCTCTAACAGAGGCTCTGTTGGAAAGGAAGACAGCTACGCAGGAAAGAGCTGTACTGGAAAGTGTCCTCACTCCGTTCACTGGTACAGTGTGAGCAGTGGCCAGCTGACTCCACAGAGCCTTTAGGCTGTTGGACAAAAGAGCTGATGGGAAAATCCAACAGGACGGTGGAAAAACACGCTTGGAGCCAGGCAAGAGCTTTCCAGCCATATGTGAGACAAACTGCTCAAGGAGAGCCAGACGGCCATCTGGGGAGGAGGGCTTGCCGTCGGCAGAAAAATCTGCAGATCTGAAGCCCATCCGAGTTCCACATGAGGCACCGCTGCCTTAACAAGCCTCCGCTTCCCTGCTCAGAGGCATGACACACGCAGGGCCCTCCAGTCCTTCCAGATAAACCTCTCACCAGGGGAGTTTCACAACGTCACATTCTCAAAGAAAACTAATTCCCAACTTGATTTTTTTTTTTCCTTGAAGCAGGATCTCCCTGTAGCCCCAGCTGGCCTGAAGCCCCCACTCCCTCTGTAGACCACACCTGCCTCTGCTGAGATTAAAGGTGCACACCATCAAGCCCGCCCCGCATTTAATTTCCAACTTTCTGGATGTGAGAACGAGGCAGTGAAGGAAGGAGGCTTATCTGAACGTGGTTCTCTCCCTCCAGGAGCTGAAGAGCCCCAGACTAAACCCCCTCACTGTGTTCTGAAACTGGCACCAGCACCTTGTGTCTGGGAGGACGGGTGGACAAGCCTGTCTTCTCAGCACTCTGGGAGGCAGAAGCAGGAGAACTGGAAGTTCAAAAGCCACCAGGAAGACCCTGCTGTCTCAAGGGAAAAAAGAAGAAAAGAAAAAGAAAAATGACACCCAACATTTCATGTTAAATTTAGGAGTCTCTGAGTTTATAGTGCTTCTTACACTGAAACTCAACAGAAAAATCTTCCTTGAAACAAAACCTCGAATTAAAATTGGCCCTTTTAAGGAAGCAGGAAACACTGAATGACCATCATAAGAAGTGCTCCCCCTGCCCAGTGCTCCCCACGTTAAAAGGATATTAATGCAGAAATTAAGCCAGTGAGTGTGCCAAGTGCTGCTGAGCCGAAAAACATTTTAAGGAAGTAGCCAAGGGCTTGTAAGAACGTCTGCCACCCACTGACATCAGACATATTTTTTCTTGTTAAGCCTTCAGCTGTGCTAGGAAATAAAACAGAAAAAAGTTAAAATGCTATAGACACAGTTCTCAGAAATTAATTTAGAGCCTAAAGCTTCTTTCTTGCTTCTCCTGTCCTTTTCCATCCAGCATCCAACCACTCACTAGCTGTTTCCTTCTCCACCTACCTGTCTGGGGCACTGTAGATTCTGGGGCTCAGAGGGGAATGAAGGTGTGGCCCTCCAGAGTCACGGTGGGGTAGTGAGGGAGCGGAGCGAGCAGTGGGGCCTGGGGAAGGGCCAGTGGCTATGGAAATGTGGTTGCAGCTGACCTGGGGTGGGTGGTCAAGGAAGGTTCCTGAGGCAACACAGGCTGTTTCCACTTAGGATGGAGCTCACAGCAAGGAGAAATAAGGGGGCTCCTCAGGCTGAGGAAAACAGTGCGCCTAACACAAGTAGGCAGGGAGCTCATCTTGGGAACCCGCTGATTAGCTTTTGTCAACCTGACACAAACTAGAGTCACCTACCTGGAAGAGGGAACCTCAGTATGGAATTTCCTCTATCAGACTGGCCTGCAGCCATGTCTATGCGGCATTTTCTTGATTGCTAATTGCTACATGAGGGCCCAGCCCACTGGTAGGTGGGCCCAAGCTGTCTAAGAAGGATACTAAGCAAGGGGCGGGAGCGGGGCCAAGCCAGTAAGCCTCTTTCCTCATGGTGTCTGCTTCAGCTCCCTGCCTGGAGCTTCTGTTCTGGCTTCCCTGAGGATCGGCTGCGACATGGAAGTTAACGAACCCTTTCCCTCCAGCCTCCCCCCAACTCCCCTCCCCGCCCCGCCCCGGGGTTTGTCAGTGTTTTATGAAGCAACCAAAAGGAGCAAACCAGGGGACATCCAAATTAGGGGATACTGGGAGGGCTGCAGTTCACCCTGCCTGAAGGCCCCGCCTGCCAACAAGAAGTGTTCTAAATATAGGAATCCTCCCATAAATCCTGAGACAGGCTGTGGCAAGAGATCAGGTTAGAATGGAACCATCCAGGGAAGGGTTGGACAGGCACTGAGGACTGGAGGAACTCCTCTCCCCATGACAGCAAGGCAGGCTGTGAGCAGGCAGGCCGAAGTCGGTCTTATTCCGAAGGGAGGAGCAGCATCAGCCAGGGTCTGCTCCCCTTCAGGTCAGACTCTAGATGCTCTCCTCTCCCTCCACTCGCAGGGCCACGCCTCCGTATCTCCATGGATGTCTGGGTCTTCCAGCCACTCTACAGCACACTTACACACTCAAAACTCTCAGCCCGGCCTGGCCCCCTGCCTTCTCTGCCCTGGTTCTCCCCGTCTGGGTGCCCTCATGGTCACTGGTGTCCCCTGTAGGTAATCCTTCACTGTCCCCACCCCTGCCTGTTCCCCATTCATCAATCCTGAACTGGTCACAGGCCAGTCCAGTCACAGGTCTGCAACTTCCTTTAGTGTGTGGCAACCGCAGCAGAGCTCTCTCCCGACCCTGCTCACTGTCCAATGGCCAGGACGCAGCACACCAGACCTCAGTGTGTTTGTGGTATCAGTCAACAAAGAATTGTCCAGAGCCACATTTAGCTTCACCAATCAGTGTTTCATTTGAAAGGAGAATAACGACAGGGGAACTTTCCAGATGACTCCAGGAGTCCCAGTGAACACAGCCTGGAGAACACGGCAAAAGTTCTGAAGTCTTACAAATCAAAAATCTGTCCTCAGGAGCCAGGGAGAAGGCTCAGCAAGTAGAGGTACCTGCCGCCAAGCTTGAGGACCTGAGTGGATGATCCTTAGGATCCACGTGGTAGAAAGAGGGACCAACTCTGAAAGTCAGCCTCTGGCCTCCATTCACAGGCTGTGGCACATGCTAATGTGTGCACACACACACACACAATGAAAATGTAATTTAAACAAAAAGAAATCTGTCTTCACACGCTTCCTGGGCTCCTGAACACCCCATTCCCCTCACCCCCTCTCTCCCAGCACACCACTTCAGGGAGCGGAGGGGCCCAAAGCTTCACTGGAAAAGCGCTCTGGAAGGCCACAATCACCCAGGTCTCACATGGATCCGTGCACCACACGTATGTGCTGTGTATAAGAACATCATGTTGGAACTCAGCCTGGGCCCCAGTACCCGCAGCAGCCTCTCCCTGCCACGGACGCCCACAGGTGCCCACTATACGCTTGTCTGAGAGTCTCTAGTTGACAGTACCCTGGGGCCTGCGTGTCCATGGTACTAGTAACTTCCAGTGCACTCTTTCCTCTCCAAGGCCTGTCTCAGTGTCCCTCCATTCCAAACTTTCACCATGCAACTCCCCCTCTTTATTTCTGGCTAGAACGCACAGAATCTGCTGCCTGCTTTTTATAAGGAGTGGCCAATTTCTTAACCCGAAAGAAATGAAATTGGATTTAAAGGTTCCCCTTGGCCCAGGGATTTTCTGTGTTTCTCATGCTTCAGGGCGTAAGGCAAGGCTGCTTCAGAACATTCATTCACTAAGTGGAAGATGGGAAACTTGGCCTCTTCCACAGCGACTCATGCAGACCAAACTGTCATGGCAAACTAAAGCTGACAAAAATCTATGCTGGCAGTGGTGTTGCACAACTGACATTTGGGAAGCTGAAGTGGAAGGATCTGGAGTTCGAGGTCAGCCTGGGTAATATGAAACTGTCTCAAAAAACCCAAAGAAGAGGTGGAGAGATGGCTTAGCGAGCACTAGCCGTTCTTGCAGAAGACCTGGGTTTGAATCCCAGCATCCACATGCTGGCTAACAACCATCCATAATTCCAGTTCCAAGGGATCTGATATCCTCTTCTGTCCTGTGAGAGGATGGCATGACACAGGTGCCCCCCCCCACGTGCATGCAATGCACACATACACATAAAATTTAAAAAAACCCTAATGAATAAAGCTTAAAAAATAATCTAAAGGGCACTTTTGAAAGTGACATTTTAACAGAGGTCCTTCACTTGCACATCCTATTGCAAAGGCAATAAGTGTTGCAGTTGTCATCAAGGCTTGAATCCCACCTCAGATCCCAGGAGTGACGATCAATGCCCAGAGGCTGGGATGCTGACAGTTCAGGAAACAGTGAAAGGGGACAGGCCTCCCTCCCCTCCCCTCCCCTCTCCCCTGTCTGAAAACGTTCTCGGCCTGGCCTTCAAGGCCTGGGAATGTCAGGATTTCTGAGAAGACCTCAGCACGCCCCTCTCTCTTCTCTTTGGCTCACCTGGACCAAGTCAGTCAAACTGAACTCTCTGAGCATCTGGCAAACGAAAGGTGCTTGCCAAGGCAGAGGGGGGGGGGGGGGCGGGGGCGGGGGTGGGGTGGGGGTGAGGGCGGGGGTGGGGGGGGGTGGGGGGGGCTCTGTGTTTGCAGACTGTGAGTCCAACCCTATGGAGGTGGCAGTGTGTCTGCTCCCATTTGTTTAAAAAGACCCCTTAACTGGTCATTTTATATAGAGACCCTGAAAACTCAGAAAATTTCCTACTAACAGATTTTCTTCTTCAAGTAAGTCAGAGACAAAGTGATTGAGTTTAGCTCCTAACTATAAAAAGGGCTCATGATGTCACCTCTACAGGCAAATTCTTCATCACAACTGCTTGGTATGTCACCAGGACACAAATGAAAGGAAAATCCTGAGCAGAACACACTTCAAAAAAGAGCATTTTGTTTGTTTGAAACAAGGTCTCATGTAGTCCAGGCTAGCCTTAAACTCTTTATGTAGCTGAGGATGACCTTGAAGTTTTGATCTTCCTTCCTCCGCTTCCTGAGTACTGAGATTACAGGTGTGCACCCATCACACTTGGTGGGTTTTTGTTTGTGGTTTTGAGATAAAGCCACAGTGTGTAGCCCCAGCTGGCCTGGAACTCTCTATGTAGACCAGGCTCCCTTCAAACTCAGAGATCTACCTGCCTCCTTCACCCTAGTGCTGGGATTAAAAGTGTACACCACCACACCCAGCTTACACTTAAGTTTACGCAGTGCTGGGAGGTTTACGCAGTGCTGGGGATGGAAACGTCTCTAGCACTTGGTGCATGCTAGGCAAGCACCCTATCAACTAAGATACATACTTAGCCTCAAGCTTTCAGAAGAAAAACTGTTGCTAGTGTTGCTGTAAAGGTTTAATAATGGGGGCCTGCATGGCGCAGTGGTTAAGAGCACTGGCTGCTCTTACAGAGGACCCGAGTTTGGTTCCCAGCACCCACATGGTGGCTGACAACCAGCTGTTAACTCCAATGCCCTCTTCTGGCCTCTTGCATTGCATGCATGCACAAGTATACCTACATACATGGAAGAAAAATACTCATACACATAAAATAAAAATAGATTTTAATTTTGAAAAAAACTAAGCATGATGTTCAATAATTTCCTAATAAACTATGGCTATTTCTCCAAGAGAATTATGAGAAGCCAGTATGAGAGAATTAGACAAATATATATATCTTAGAAAATCCCAAGAAAGCAACACTCGGTTCCCAGACAGATGGTATTGACCTTGGTCAATTATATCATTCTATTTGAAGGAAAGTTACAACACCACATTTGGGGCAGAAGCCCATTCAATACAGTATTTATATATTCATAGCAGATTGTTACTGTAATTATCACTGAAGGCTAAAGATGCACCACATTTTCTTTCTCATGTGTTTTCTAAGTTTCCTTTTGAGACAGGTTCTCATGTAGCTCAGGCTGGTCTCAAACTCACTATGTAGCTAAGGATGACCTGGAACTCTTGATCCTCCTCCCTCTACCTTTAGGACAACAGGTGTGTACTACAATGCCTGGAATCATTTCCTAAATTTTGTGTGAAGAATATGTATTGCCTTTAAAATATTTTATTTATTATTTTTATTTTATGTGTATGAGTGTATTGCCTGCATGTATGTAAGTGCACCTATGTGGTACAGCGCTCTTGGAGATCAGAAGAGGGCATCTGATCCCCTGGAACTGGAGTTACTGATGGTTGTTAGCCACCATGCGGGTACTGCGAACTGAACCTGGGTCCTCTGCAAGAGCAGCCAGTGCTCCTGACCACTGAGCCAGCGCATCAGCCTCATGTATTACCTTTAGAATCACAAAAGTATTCTTAGGTCAGGTTCCTTTTTGAAGGTCTCAGGAAAGCTTCTCGCAGTTTGGCAGTACTTGGCGAGCACTGCCCACGGGGGTGTGGGGGGTGTGTGTGAGCTCTACGCACAAGGAGGTGTATGAAGTGGCCTTGTGAGACCCAGTGCAGGGCTAGAGGAAGGATGCCTTTTGCATGGAATCACTCAATCCTCCACTTCAACCTGAGCCTGAGGTTGTGCCACCTCTTCTGGCTGAGGAATGTGAGGAATGTACCTCTCTGACAGTTCAGAGAGGCCAGGGCTGGTTCAGAGTCACACAGCTGAGTGGCACCAACAGGCAAACCTGGGCTCTGCACTCAGCACAGTTTTATTCTTGGATTCCATCATCCAGGGCGGGAACCCCAGTGATCACTTGAAGATTTCGTTTCAAGCCTCATGTAGGGAGCCTGACTCTCATCCTAGCACTCTGAGGTGGAGGCAGGAGGATTGGGAGTTCAAGGTCATCTTGGCTAGATAGAGAGTTCGAGGCCACCCTGTGCTACAGGAGACCCCATTTTGCAGTTTCCAAAATACTTTTTACACACAGTATCTTCAGGCCTATCAGGCGTCTACCTTCTTTCACACTGTGAAACGAAGGTCCACACAGCACGGGGAGGTGAGAGGAGGCTGGCCTAATACCGTTAGTTTCTGCAGTGCTGGAGACGGAACCCGGGGCCCCTTATGGGATGCACAAGCCTTGTGCTGGGCTACGCCCTGCATTTACTCTTCCTGTCTCCAGCAATACCGAGCAAATGCAGATTCCTCACCTGGCCTGCGCGGGCTCCCCAGGGAGCACACAAGAGCCTTCAAGATTTTCCACTCACTCCAGACCCACTGCAGTAAGGCTCTGAGGTGGTCCTGGGAAGATCACCTTGGAGAGGCCCCTTCAGGAATGCTGAGAAGCTATGGCCTACATCCTGGTCAGAAGAGGCAGATCCTCCTCCCTCCAGGACCCGGGCCCCACACACACCTGCGGCACAGACCACTTCTCAGAGAGTGCTGGTCTCCCACCCGCACTTACTTGGTCAGGACGATGGAGACTGCATCATTGAGAATACTTTCTCCAAACACCAACATGTTGAGCACAGGGTCCACGTGCAGCGCATTGAAAATTGCAATGGTAGCCACTGGATCGACTGCAGAAATCAGGGAACCAAACGCAAAACTGGAAGGAGAGAGAAACAAGAGCGGTTCTGCCATGTGTATCATTTGGTGCACAATGGACAGCAACCTGGTATGCGGCTGCACACTGAAGCTGGGGGTGCACTTCTCCCTCAGACCTGTGGACTGGTGTGGCGGCCTGCAGGGCTGAGACAGGCCTTCCTGCTTCCCCACTGGCTGTGACACTGATTTCTAGAAAAAGTTTTATTACATTTTAATTTATTGTGTATGTGCTTGTGTGTGTGTGTGTGTGTGTACCACCATGCCCATGAGGTGCTCAGGAGACAGCTTGCAGGCGTCGGTTCTCTCCTTCTATCACGTGGGTCCGAGGACTGAACTCAGATCATCAGGGTTGGTGGCAAGCGCCTTTATCTGCTGCGCCATCTGGCCAGCCCGACACATTTAACTGATGCTGCATAGAAAACTTTTGCTTAAATACCTAGACTTCTTGGTGTTTTTTCTGTTTTTGTTTTTGTCTTTTTGAGACAGGGTCTCCCTATAGCCCCATCTGGCCTGGAACTCGCTATGTAGACCAGGCTGGTCTCGATCTCACAGAGATCTGCTTTCCTCTGCCTCCCAAGGGTTGGGATTAAAGGCATTTGCCATCATGCCCAGCCTGTCTAGACGTCTTGGTCAGCACAGCCTACAAACTGTTGTTTTAATCTTTGCTCTGCAACCAGGCTGACAGAGTGTCAACCATGACCAAGCCCAGCCCCACTCAGATTTACAACATTTAAGAAAGTACAAAAGCCAGCATCACTGGAGGACGCAGCCTGAGCTGCCGGGCAGCCAGGCAGCACTCAGACAGCAATGTCTCCTACCACAGTACCGGACACCTGCCTACCAGGGTCCAGCCCTGTGGCTAATCTTAACCAGCAAGCATCTCCATTCAACAAGAGCAGGCTCTGTCCCAAGCACTTTTCACACCGTGTCTAGGTTGCCCACACAGCCTTAACAACTGACAGACCCAAGATTCAAACACAGATTATCTGGCTCAGAATCAGTGCTTGTGCCCTAGAGGGTGGTATGGCAGTAAACAGAGATTAGGCCAAACTTGGGAAACAGCAAGGGCTGGGGCTGGAGCCACACTGGTAGGCGCCCGAGTCTTATCTCCAGCATAACCTGAGAGTGGGAGCACACACCTGTAATGCCAGCACTGGGGAGGTGCAGGAAAGAAGACCACAGGTTCAAGGTCATCCTCAGCTACAAAGTGAGTCCTAGGCCAGCCTGTGCTACATGAGACCTAGCTCAAGAAACCAAAAACAAAAGAAAACAGCAAATGCCCCAGAAAAGAAACACGGTATCTTGAGAGAAGGTAAGGGTGTGCAGGAAGACCCAGGTGGAGAACCGCTTGCTCAAGGAGTCAGACCTCTCTAGAGAGGTGACACATTTGGGCAGGAACCTGCATGACAAGCTCTGGGGGCAAAAGTAACAGAGTGCTCCTTGCAGTGGGAGCATGCTCAGCTGCCTGAGAAACAGAAAGGTGCACAGGTCAGACAGAGGGGGAGACAAGAGGTAGGGCAGAAGATGGGGGGGCCCGGGCCATCCACAGGTCTGTGGACCACTGGAGGCCCTGGTTGACTTTTCCCAGGCATCTGTATTCTCCTTAGGCAGGGGACTTGAAGGCCTTCAGCCTCTCAGTGGCTGTGCTGGCCTCTTTCTGGCTCTACAGAAGTGGGCCTGGCCACAGCTAGCACAGGGCATGAATACAAAGCACCAGGTGGCCCTATGACAGTCACAGGCCGTGGCTATGTTCAGCCTGGGTCAGGGAGTGGATATATCCAGTGATGTCACTGAGCAGCCTTTCAAGAGGAGTGCTGAGGAAGGAAGCAGGAGAGTCTACGCAGTCCCACTCTGATTCTCCGCGTGTACTGTGCCAGCACCCAGTGAGCGATGGATGTGAGAGCCTGAGGAGACCTGAGGACCAGACCCCACGGGATGCCTCAACGCTTGTCCCCAGACTCCACCTGCCTCAGAGGCAACCACAGGCACATGCTTGCGGTCCCCGTGAGCCTGGGGTAGGTGCTGTGTTTTCACCTTGGCTGTTTCCAGGACCTGTGCTGAGCATGGTGCAGTCACCGGCAGAAGGCAGGTGAGCAGACCTCAGTGAAGAGGGAGGGAGGGAGGCTAGGAAGGATGCAGGGAGGATGGGTAAGTGAGTGAGCACCACCTGCAGTGTGGTCGCAGGCCCTCGGCCTCCACTGCCGCCCAGACCCAGGGCAGGCCTTTCTGCGTCTGTAACCCTCATCACTCACAATAACTAACATCAAGAGGAAAGGACAGTTCAGAAGTGTGTCATGAATGGACAAGAGGCCATGGTGGGCTGTGCTCTGCAAGCGGCTCTGCAGCCTCTCCCTCTAGGTCTGAGCGGAGTTCAGTGAAGTGGACAGCCATGGTTATCCCTGCCCAGCATCCCCAGTTTCCTCTGGAGGGCTGTACTTCCTACTCTCTCTCCCTTTGGTCACAAGGTGTTCTAGGCATGGGCACAGTGCCCAAGTGTGCCAGCTTTCACAGGTCACTGGGGATAGACTGATCTTCTCAACAGAGTTGGCCGAAGTGAGCTGAGGTAAGTGTGGAACTATCTGTACTCCACACGTGGTCAGCTATCTGTGCTCTACACGTGGTCAGCAAATGGAAGTTGCTTCCAGTCAGGCAGGAGCTGGGCCAAGACCCAGTGAGACAAGAGCAATCAGGAAGGTGCTGTGCCAGAGCTGTCACCCTGGGGCCACTGCAGCCCATGAGCCAATGACCTTTTTGTTTGTTTTTTTAACTTAGACTTTGTGTTGGGTTGTAGTTACACAGAAAGAGGCCTAGCTCAGGGCCTTACATAGTCACTGTGAAGTTCTAACCAGAAATCAAAGATCAGGATCTAAGGATGCACGAGAGGGATGGACAGGGAAGCTAATACATCAAGACACTGGCAGCAGAGTCGGGGAGTTGGTCAGGCATTTACTTCAGGTCTCAGACACTTCAGTGTGCAAAGCCGGAAGAGATGCTTTGCGGGTGGGAGACAACACGTAACAGTGGTCACTAGGGACTAAACCAGGCCGGGGTATCCCTGATGAACAAGGAACAGACTGGATTGGTGAATGGTACAGAGTACTTCCGGTGATCCCTTGCCAGTAGACATGGCTCTGCAGCAAGCCATGGCTGTTCTTATAGTGCAGAGTTGAGACAGACAAGGCAGCGTGTCTCATGTTTGGCCTGCACAATGCTTTTGAAAGATGGTAAAGTTGTCAACATTCAAAAAACTGGGATGGTAGTGTACACTTATAATCCCAGCACCTGGGAGGTGGAAGCAAAGGATCAGTAGTTCAAGGTCATCCTGAGCTACACAGCAAATTCAAGGCCAGTCTGGGCTACATGGGATACTGTCTCAATTAAAAACAAAAACAAAGCTAGGTGTGGTGGCATCACATCAGAGCAGATGCAGGATGCCCTCTCTGAGACCAACCTGATCTACACAGGGAGTCTAGGCCAGCCAGGGCCACATAATGAGACCATGTGTAAAAACAACAACAACAAGCCCTATGGGAACCCAACCAAAACAAAACCAGAAAATTCCCTAAAGTACCTACAAACTTTGCTTTTATTGATCTATATATGCATGTATTTGTGTATATAAGTAATATATGTATGTTATTTCTCAGTCTTCTTTAAACAAAAAGTATAAAAACGGTTTTAAACAGGACAGAGGATTCAGCCTAGTACACAAGAGGCCCTGGAGGTCAGCCCCAGGTAACAAAAGCTTTTTAAACATCTAGTGATTGTGGGCAACATGCCCACATGGCAATGAGGACGAGCAGAAAAATACTGTCCCTGCAGACAGTGATGATGTACCTCCACCACCCCAGCAGCTTCCCTCTGCTCAGGGCTCTGCTATCCTGGAGCGCTGTCCCATCCGAGGGACAGTGTGCCTCAACAGGAACAGGTACATGCGCACAGCATAAGAGACAGGAATGCTTTGTTCTCCCCCACCTAAATCAGTGGCTTGACTCCAAATCAGACAATGAATGTATCAGCACTGTCAGTGCCCCTTTCCAGGCATCTCACAAGGAAGGTGGGATGCGATGACATGGTCCTTTTTATGTGTGGGACTCCAGGCATTCCTTCCCTGAAGTGCAGCGTGCTTAGGAAACACCAGCACTGCCCCAACTTTCTCCGGCTCCGTGGAGGAGAACAAATTGTCTACATTTCAGGACTTTCTGAGCTGCTCACTCACCTGTAATTCTAGCACTTGGAAAGCTCAGGCACGAGGACTGCCTGAAGTGTGGGACCTGCCTGGGCTATATACTGAGTTCCAGGCTTGACTAAGCTACAGAGTGAGACCCTATTTCAGATAAGCAAAACTATTTTTACAATAGAAACTCCAAAACTGCTGACTGGGGAGGGTGAGGGTAGACATGGTGGGATTGGATGAGGCTTGGGACCAGGCCCCTGCTTCCCATGAAAGGGTTCTGAGGTTCTGCTATGCTATAAAAGTTCAGGTTCTCAGGTGACCTACAGAAGGATCTAGAACTGAATACTTAATACTTGTCCCTGCTCCCCAGCTCCCCAGTCCAGCCACAAGCCCACACCAGATGCTGAGACTGGGTGCAGGAAACCAGAGCTGCACTACGCTCTCTCTGGACTTCTTGGGGAGAAGACATGGGCTGCACTAGGCTTGGGTCCTTTTTAATCCTAGACCTGGCACTTTGTGAGGAACAGCTGTCGATGCTGTTTCTTGCTATGGATTGAGAAGGTTTCTGGAGCAGTTCCTAGACTGCAGACTGCTCGCAGGAGTGGCTTTGCACCGTGAGGGTGTTCACCACAGGGCCTGGGTCCACCAGCTTCCTCCAGTCTTAGTGGGCTCGGTGGGAATTCCAGAGTCAAGATTCCCACCTTGCTATCTCCCATGCCCTACCCGAGAAGGCCCCCTTCCTTCTCCAACGGCTGTAGAGAAGACTGAGAAATCAGTTACAGATGACTGTTGTTGTTGTTGCTATTTTGCAGGGCTGAGGTTTCAATCCAGAGGCTCATGCACAGTAGGCAAACACCCTACCACTGCACTGTATGTGTCCCCAGGCCTGGAAAATGATTCTTAATAGAAGATGTAGAGCGTATGGTTTGGAGATCAGTAGAGCACTCGGCTGAGCAGTTCCTTCCTCCAAAGCTTAGATGGAAGCAATCACCTCAATCAGTAATGTCTTGTCACAATGTGATTCTGATTCATTCTAGAGCAAATGACTTCAGAATATATTCTACAGTAGGAACGTCAGCAAGCCAGGGGAGAGGGAGGAGGACCACACCCAGGAAGCCACATTCCGAAAATGTCCCCGGGCAGAAAGCAGTCACACGGGGTTAGAGAGTGAAAGATTTACCTGTCTGTCATGTTCAGTTTAGAGATTACATCAGCCTGTAAAATAAAGCACACAAACACACAGACACAAAAACATCCCCTGGAGAATAGCCAAGAAGATTAAAATGCCCATTAGTGCTTTCTAACAACTAATAGGGGTGTCAACCTTCAGTTCCCAAACCACTTGAAATACAAAACTCCTAAGTTAGCGTGCATGGTGCATTCTTCAGGTCCGTCCACTGCAGGCTCTTTTCTCACTGCTCTCCCCACCCGGGAACACGGTGAAATGGGCAGTGGGGAAAGCTGCAGGACACACAGATTTGCTCTCAGACCCTTGAGGCAGCCACAAAGGTCAAAGTCAGCAGGAGGGGGTGGGCAGAGAAGTAAGGAATAAGAAGCCACCACACAAATGGCATCAGCTACTGTCACCCAGGGCCCGACCTTCCCCGTGGTTCTCAGCACTGGGGTGGGCAACTTTCTGCAAATGGCTCAAGAAGTGGGTCACACATGGCATGCACCATGCAGGTCTAGATACTGTCTTCCCGGACATTCGGTCTAAGCTGATGGGAGCTGACAGGATGCCCACAGTTCGCAACAGCAGCTGGTGTCACTGCGAGGAGCTGACAATGGCCGGGAATCTGGATGCTTAATCCCACCCATGGATGGCTGGGAACCGAGTAAACAGATCCATAACCAGCTTCGGTTTAAATGCAAACTTTCATTAAACAACAGTTTTCAACCCCGTTTTAATGTGCACTTCAGCGTATCCAAGAGTACAAGCACCACTTCTATATACTTTCATAATTTCAGATTGTGGGGGAACATACTCCCAATTTAAGAGAGTACTGGCTTGCAAATAAAATCAAGTATTTGGGGGTGATTATGGGCAATATTTGCTCAATTCCAGATAATACAGTTCTTGAGAAACACTAAGAAACAATGTTATAAGCCCCCACCACCCTCCAGTGGGATTCCCTTCCAGGAGGGTGCACTCACCAGGCAGGCCTGGCCCAGCGACCCCACCCCACTCCATCTCTAACAGATCTCTAACAGACCCTCTGAGTCCATCAGCCACGCTTTTCTTACCTGACCCAGAAAGTAGATTCCTCCACCTACTACAAATGCAGAGATCGCCGTTCCAAAAACTGCGAAGAGAGTGATGGAACCGATGTTCTGAAAGAAGTTCCCCTGGGAGAGAGCAGACAGCAGAGGACAATGAGAGGCCAGCCTCAGTGAGAGCAGCCACACGGCCCTCCTCCAATCTTGCCTCCAGGGTGGGAGTCTCAGCCACAGGCCCAGGGCAGGCCTGCAGGGCTGGCTGGAAACCCCAGCCACTCAGCTCTATTTCCCTGTTTGGTCTCACCCTGACCAAAGCAACCGACCCCAGACCCTTCTCTTCACTATCTAGTGCTTCCAGAATGATCCCCTGCAAGCCCAATGGCACTGTATCCACTTCTGTAACAGTTCCACTGACATTCATAGGACTGACAATGACATCTGTGACGTGGAAGATGCTTGATACACAAGTATGGGAAGGTTCGGGAGCAGTGTTCACCTTTAGTCCCAGCACTCAGGGGCAGAGACAAGAGGATCTCTGTGAGCTTGAGGACAGCCTGGTCTACAGATCTACATATCTACACATGTTCTAGGCCAACTATGGCTACATAGCGAGACTCTTGTCTCCAAAAAAACCCAAACAGGTACATTAAACCAAGAACTTGAAGACAATGCGTTATACTATCAGAAAAGTCCCTCACTGGGCTGGAGAGGTGGCTCAGTGGTTAAAAGCCCTGGCTGCTCTTGCAGAGGACCGGGGTTCAGTTCTCGGTACCCACGTGTGCAGCGTCCTTGGATGTTGGATCCCCAGGAACTGGAGTTACTGGGCTTGTTAACCACCATGTGAGTAGCAACTGAAGATAATCTTTCTGAAATGTGTATTCCAAGTCCAAGTTTACATTAGCAGATATAGAATGATAAAACAAAACACTCAAAAGGGTGTAGTGAGGATGCATGCCTAAAATCCCAATATTCTAGGTGGGGGAGGAAGACGGGTTACCAAAGTTCAAGGCCAGCCTGGGCTACATAAGGAAGACCCTGAGTCAAGAACATGAGAAATGATACTCGAAACCTTTGGGATGGGATGGGCAGCTCTGAACTGGACTTCCACGTCACACTGCCCTCCCTTCCACACGGTCACTGTCATTGTCTGTGGAAAAATCATCTTCAAAGAAATGCCCTTCTAAGAGACTACTATTTTCCAAAAAAATCATTTTACTAGCATATATTAATTATACCTGAAGGGTTTCAGGACATTTTCATACATGTACATAGTGTGTTTTGATCACATTCATCCCATTACCCTCTCTCATCCCCTCCCACGGCTGCCGACCCCCTTCCTCTTCCAACCAGCCCCACTTCTATGTGTTTTTCGGGGGTGAGTTTAAATAGGCTTGCTCATAGGAGCATGAAGAGGGAGTAACTCACAGCACCACGGGAAACTTACCGGAGTCCACAGCATCTCTCCCTCAGTCACCACTGACCACCAACACCTCCTCAAGGAGGTCTGGGGCCTGTGAGCACTTCACCCCTTTAAAGATTTTTAAATTTAACTAATTAACTTTGGGGTCTTTTTTTGAGACAAGGTCACCCTACACCCACGGCTGGCCTGGAACTCATCACAGAGACCAAGCTGACCTCAGTCTCACAGATTTGCCTGCCTCTGTCTTCTGAGTGCTGGAATTAAGGCATGTGTCATTACACCAGTTTTTACTTTATGAGTGTTTTGCTTGCATGTATGTCAGAGCACATGCATGGGTGCCCACCACGCATCAGATCTCCTGGAATTGGAGTTATGGGCAGTTGTTAGCCACCATGTAGATGCTGGGTCCTCCGCAGGAGCAGCCAGTGCTCTTAACAGCTGAGTCATCTCTCCAGCTCTGATCTATTTCTCTGAGACAGGGTCTCGCTCTGTAAACCAGGCTGGCCTTGAACTCACAGAGATCTCCCATCTCTACTTCTGCAGTGTTGGGTTAAAGGCATGCAGCAACAAACCTGGTCCCACATTCTCTCCATGAACGTAACTCTGAAGTTCACTAGACTGTTACTGTCACTCCCGGCTGTACCAGTCAGTACTTGATCACAGCATCGTCATCACCGAGAACATAAACAAGTCATGTCTTCAGAGTGTTGCAGGTGCTTTGCCTATCCTCGTCCATGGAGTACAATTCTCAAAGCAACATGGGAAATAATGCTTTGTTTTTCCATATATGTATGTGTGTAGTGTGTGCATGTGAGTGCACATGCACACACGAACATGTGGAGGTCAGGAGTCTCCCTCTGCCATTCTCCACGGCATCTTTTGAGACAGAGTCTCTCACTGAACCACTAACTAACTGGGCTGCATTCTGATAACCTCCACAGCCTGTGAGCTCTAGAGACCCTCCCTCTGGGCTTACTTCCAGTGGGTTACAGACAACCGCAGTTAAGTGGCTTTAAGTGGGCTCTGAGAGTCTGCCAAGCCTGAGTTTGATCTCTGAAACCCACTTGGTAGAAGAGAGAACCAACTCTCATAATTGTCCTTTATATACACATGGCACGGTGCATGTGCATGCGTCCATGTACATACAACACACACACAATCATGTAAAAACAATTTAGGGGTTAAGGAGATGGGTCAGAGGTTAAGAGCACTTGCTGCTCTTACAGAAGACCTAGGTTTGGTTTCCAGCACCCACATCAGGTAGCTCACAACCCTGGATTCCAGACACCAGCATGCATGTGGTGTACATACATGCATGAAGGCAACTCACACATACACATAAAATAAAAAACTGGCCCTCTCTATGGGCCAAGCTCCTCTGTGAATGCTGGGCCACACTGTCTGGAACCACGGAGCTACTTATGGCTGGGCACCGAGGTGCAGTTCATGTGTCCCTGGGGAAGGCACAATGTCACAGACAGAGGGTTGGGAGGGCTGGTCAACCCCAGCAGAGCATTACTGCAGCCCAGCCTACCTTGTGCAGCGAGTACCCAGACTCAAAGATGATCGGGGGGAGCAAGAGGAGGAAGAACATATTGGGACGAAACATCTCTTCCTCCTGTAAAGAAAAGAGGGGCTATCAGAGGACTGGGACTGTACGACTTACACAGGAGTCAATGATGAACTGAAGCATCCTTCTCTCAGGGCTTGACTCGGCAGAAACACACAGTGCTTAAATGACTGCTGGTACTACACCAGAGAGCTGCATTTTAAAATACCACACAGGGCCAGAGAAAGGATTCAGAGGGCACAGGTGTTTGCTGCCTAAGGACCTAAGTCTGATCCCCAGAACCAACATGGTAAGAGGAGGAAATCAACTCAGCAAGTTGGTCCTCTGACTTCTATATGTATCATGGCATACATAACACACTTCAAATAAATAAATATAAAAGAAGAAAACCCCACAAAAACAGAACAAAGTTGAGCACAGTGACGCATACCTGTGAGCCCAGTACTAGGGAGGTAGAGGCAAGATGATTAATAGTTCAAAGTCATCTTCAAATACATAGTGAATTGAAAGGTAGCCTAGGCTATATGAGACTCTGTCTTAGAAAAAAAAAAATAGGACAAAGCTGGACATAGTGGCTCACATCTATAATTCCAGCATTTGTAAGACCGAGACAGGAGGATGGCCATCAATTCATGGCCAACCTGAGCTACATTAGGCCAGCAAGGGATACATAGCAAGTCCCTGAAGTGAAAAACCAAACTAACAAACAAAAAAAGGAAGAAAAATAAGACAAGTGGTTTTAAAGGGTAACCGGCATGGGGCTGGAGAGATGGCTCAGTGGTTAAGAGCACTGGCTGCCTTTGCAGAGGACCCAGGTTCAGTTCCCAGCACCCATATAGTGGCCAACAATCATTCATTACTCCAGGGAATAACTTCAAGGGATCTGATGCCCTCTGGCCTCCAACATCATTGCATACACATAGTACACTTGTACACTTGCAAAGCAAAACACTCTTACACATAAAAAAATTAAAGGGTGACCAGCAAAAGAAATAACACAGTGGACGGCTTCCAAATGCACAATGGGGAGAAACTGAAACCTCAGCTAGAACGTCTTCCTTCTTTCCACAAGGTCTCATGATCCTAGGCTGGTCCGGAAGCTGAAGACGATCTTGAACTCCTGATCCTTCTGCCTCTACCTCCTGAGTGCTGGAATTACAGCTGTGTACCACTACATCTGATCTACACAGTGCTGGGGCTCAAAGAAAGGGCTTCCTGCACAGCAAGCGAGCACTCTTAACACTGAGTAACATCCTCAATGTGAAAGAGTACTTTAAAAAATAAGTCTGCAAATTGAACTCTAGAAAAAATGGCCAGTCCTACTACGGCCCACTTAGAGGAAGAGTATATCTCACACTTTCAAAACACCTCTGCGCCAGGTGTGGCGGCACACACACCTTTAATCTCAGCACTTGGGAGGCAGAGGCAGGCTGATCTCTGTGAGATCAAAGTCAGCCTGGTCTATGTAGCAGTTCCAGGAAAGCTGGATCTACAGAGAAAAAAACAAATAAAAACAACAACAACAAGAAAAACCCCACACCTCTGCAAGTTGGGTGTGGTGGTACACACCTATAGTTCCAGCACTTGGAAGATCTTGAGCAGATAGATCTTGAGCTAGCCTGGGCTACTTATGAAGTAAGAATCTACCTCAAAAACCAAGCAAACAAACAAACAAAAGTCCAGTCCTGCCTTCTTTGCACCCATTATGAATTTTGCCCTGTTCAATGTCAAACAGACACCCTGTGACCTAGGAGGTAGAACCAGGCTTTCAGACTTTAATATTAATTGCCATTATAAAAGGTGTTCTAGAACACAGTCATCTCTAGGGGTATAAAATAATGGAAATTTCATTTTCTGAGCTAACATCTCTTTAAATTACTAGCGGAATTCAGAGAAATACAAGTGGCCCCTCGAGCCCCAAATGTCCACATGCACTGCCGAGACTACTCAACGCTGCAGAGTGAAGCCCCACTGCCTTTTCTTTGGTTTTGTCTTTTTTTTTTTTTTTCCAGATAGGTTCTCTGATGGCTCAATCTGACCTGGAACTCGCCATGTAACTAAGACTATCCTTGGGTTTTAGAATTCATTATTGCATATATGTATGTCTGTTTATATGTGTCCTGTCCTCTGCACACGTGGCGGTCAGAGGGCAAGTGTGGAGTCAGTTCTCTCCTTCCACCTTTATGTGGGTTCAGGGATAAAACTCAGGTCACCAGGCTTGCAAAGCAAGCGCTTTACACACCATCCATCACCCATGTCCAACCGTGAACTCCTGATGCTCGTGAATCCACCTCCTAAGAACTGGCTGAATGGGTGGGCATGCACTGGATTTACGAGGTGCTGGGGATGGAACTAGGGGCAAACAATCTCAAACAATCTAGCAACTGAGCTACGTCCTCAGCCCTCAAAGCCCTTTTCCTGACTATTTCCATGTCAAAATCATGATAGTCTCATTTCTTGTCAAATTCCTATTCAAAGTGACTAAATGTATTCTTACAAATGCTCAGCTGTCACCAGAGAGACTAAAATAACATTCAAAAAAGCCTCCAAATAGAAGCGAACGATGACTTCTGAAAAGGTCCTGAATCTCAAAATAACAGCACAGTCAGGAGCTGGAAATCAGAGCAGGCCTAGCGAGACGAGAGGGAGGGCTGAGGCCGCACCTCACAGGCAGCCTGTTCTTAGGATTCCCCTCAGCCAGACTGCTGGGCTCAGCCAGGCTGCTGGATGGATGCTTTCGGAGATTCAAAATCTAGGCCTTCTGGAAAAAAGGAGAGGCCGACTGAGCAAGATTGCAGTGCCCTCTCCCCTAATCCAGGGCCCAAAGTAAAAGATCACCTTTTGCTACAGATCAAGTTCTAGAACAACCCGGGACATGAGACTTTGCCTCAAAGAAAAGCAACTCTGCCTTACTTACAGAAACCCACAGACACATTCAGGAACATGCTATGTCACTAAGTGTCTATCTTTCTCTCTTAACTCTTACACTTAATGCCTATATTAAAATATCTTTAATATTCACTCCCACAAAAGGACCTGACTTTCCTCCCCCAAATCAATCTGTAACACAATCATTACTCTCAACATGAGTGTTACAGATTAAACTGAAATGTGAGTTTCAATTAGTCCTTGCACCCCAAACCCCAAGATGATGCCCAAACCCTATTATCCACCGTGGAGACACAAGGACAAAAACATCAGGAAACTGAGGGTACTGATACGAAGGCTCAGGGCGGACGGGAAGGCGGGCTAACACCTAACAGCTCAGCCTTCTAGTCTCGACACTGGACGTGTCCCACCCGCTCTGGGTGCCACTCTTCTCCTCTGTGAAAAGTAAGGAGACAGGACCTACCCAGTTCACCTGCAGCGACTGCGGTGAGTTGACCATAACTGAAGGGTATGAATACAATTAGCCTGACAGCACGGGACAAAAATATCTGGTGATGTTCAGTTTTCAGAATGGTTCTGGAGCCATAAACCTCATCTCAGTGCTAATGAATCCCCCGCCACATAACAGAGCTGTCTAAGAATATAAAAATGTAGGCAATGTAAAAACATGACACTGACAGATGGGCATGGTGGCACACGCCTGTAGTCCCAGCCTTGGGAGGCGGGTGCAGGAGGACAACATGAGACCCTGTCTCAAAAAACCAGAAAAACACACAAATTTAAAAAACGACACCAAGTGTTTCCATGTTCACTTGGAGCAACGTGAGATTGATGCTTTTTCTAAAAACATAGATGTAAAGGTCCCAACCTGAATCTAATAGAATGATTAAAAACTAAGGGGGCAAAGTAAACCATGTCATGAATAGCCAAGGCGTAGAGTGAGCTGATTCTATGAGGGACAAGCTGTGGACAAACACGCCCACCCCTCCAGGCAGGTGGTATTTACCCAGGACCACCTTGCACAGAGGAGGAGCTGGGAAAGTCCCATGCTCCCTCCCCTCCCCAGTCCACTGGCCTTGGATGTGAGAAGGGCAGAGAGCAAAAGGCCTTTCAACTGAGTGTGCCAAGACACGGGCTCGTTTCTAACTTCCCCTTCTGGCCATTTTGGATCTGACCACCTGGAAGTCACGGTATCCAAGCCTCGTTTGCTGTGGATTTATTAATGTAACTCACGGAGGGGAGGGAGGCGCACACGCTCTGTTAGTAACCCCACCCACTGCTCTGTGAGTGACCCCCCACCCACTGCTCTGTGAGTGACCCCCACCCACTGCTCTGTTAGTGAGCCCAAGTAAATTGGCTAGAATTTGCCTGTGAGTTGGGAAATTTGTATGTTTGTTGTAGGACCTGGGGAGGGAAGGACTAAACTTAGTCCATTCCAAGAGGAATTTTAGCTATAATTGGCGATGAGGATGGGATATCAACCCACACAAGATACAAAGGCCTGATACAGCAGAGAAATTTTTGGGAATCTTATGGTCAGGAAGGACTCACATAGCATCCACGCTACTAACAAACACCCTGAGTCCTGGGGGGAGGGGACTGACTCAGTCAGTACAGTGCCTGCCATGCAGACGTGAGGACCTGAGTCAGATCCTAGCACCCACATAACACACTGGATGTGGCAATGTACACCTGTAATCCCAGTGCTGGGGAGGCAGAGACAGGGTTCCTGGAGTTCCCTGGCCAGTCAGCTTAGCCTAAGTATCTCACACCCAACACATGAATACACATAATTAATGGCAAAGCCAAACTGAGGTTATGTTATACCTACCTTCCAATTTGCCAGCTTTTTAAACTCTATAATTTTTATAACTGCTCCCATGAGAATTCCTGGAAGAGAAAAGACAAGGCTTAACAGAGATGCAAAGACATGGTGAGACTACTTAGCCTGCTCTTCTACAGAAACAGTTATCATCTACAACATCACCAGTTTGAACAGACTTCTGCAAGCACAATAGGGATGACCATAAAGTGCTTAAGTCACACTGGATTTCTCACTTGTACCTCAGGCAAACACCAAGGCAAAGACAACAGAACCGGTGTGCCTGTGCGCACACACGTGTCTGTGTTTGTGTGCGCATGTTCACACATCCTGGTGACACAGCGGGCACAGTACTATCATTCCTCCTACATCCACCTGTTTCAACAGAAACAACAGAAGCTTCTAAGTCAGCTTTTCCCTGTACAACTTATTCCTACCATTTATAAAAAAGGAGGAACCTGTGAGGGCCTCAGGGGGTGAAGGCACTGGTCACCAAGCCTGAGGACCTGAGTTTGAACCTGATATCCCACATGGTAGAGGAAGAGAACAGATGCCTGCCTCTGCTCTCCATATATGCACCATGGCACACACACGCACCCCCTCACAAATATACTGAAAAAAAAAAAATTTTAAAGGGGCCCAACATCATTGTCCCAGACTTGGTGGTAACTCTATGTTGTGTACTTAGTCAAAGAGAAAACTCAAATGCTGAAAATAACCAAAAGAAAAGCTCTGTGAGATTCCTACAGGTGAACAGACCATCTAAGCTCAGCATGTTTCCATAAAGCTGACAGGTCCATCACTCACTCTGAAATTACCTTCCAAAAATTATTCTCTCCACATCCTGGGCACCGTTTATGACTGCTTGGTTATTCACCAGATACCTATTCTCACCCTTGCTGGTTCATCAAAATCACCTCCTCAGGAGTCTGTGATAACAGACATCAAGACTAGGGATGGAGCTCAGTGGTAGAGCACCTACCTAAAGACAAGAACACGTGGACAGAACTCTAGGCCTATAAAACCACAACCTCTGCTGGGAGTGGGTGACACCAAGCCAGCCTGTAGACCCATCAGGATCTCCTTTCCTGCGGGGAGGAATGCTCCCCAGCACTAACAACGGCCGGGAAGTGCATACCGTGGATGGGGAGTCAACCTTGAGCTTTATCAAGAAAAGGACAAGTGCTATGTACGTGTCTTTTAAAAACTGTTAGCCCTAAACACAGGTACACAGAAGCCCCACTAAATGGACTTCATGCACTGTATACATAAGTATATTTATAAATGTATGTATATTTCACAGTAATCAAAAGAAGACAGAAAATTGGGGGATGGGAGGGATTGGAGGGCAACTGGGAGGGATAGAAACAATGCAAAAAAAATACTCATATGATATTCACAAAAATAAAACTTTAAACAATTAAAAAAAGTATTCTTTATGTGTATACGTATCAACACACCTGCCCCATGGTGGTTTCTGTTTTCAGGGGCAGCACGAGCAGGTGCCACAACTCTCACATCTTCTCCCTCCCTCTCATATGTGGTATGCATGTGAGAGTGGGCAGAAGGGCGACCCTGACTGCTGTTCTCTGCTGCTACCTTCTGTGAGGCAGGGTCTCTCGGCCCCCCCCCTCACCCGAGAGTGCACTGCCACATCCAGCTGCACGAGGCTTCTGGGGATGAGTCCAGTCACTCACACATGCATGGCAAGCGCTTTACCCACTGAGCTGTCTTCATAGTCCAGTCCTTTCCCTTTGTCTTCTCTCTCCCTGTCCCTCTATCTCTGAGTTCTGCCACTGAGCTGCATCTCCAGGCCGCATTCCCCGGCCCCCACATGCTTCTTTTTCACTCTTCACTTTGAATCAAGGTCTCACCAAGTTCCCGGGGCAGGGGCCTTGACTCTCCATCCTGCCCCAGCCCCCTGAGCAGCTGAGGTTACAGACTGAGCTCACATTAATTCTTGCCTAATGAGGAAAAGCTACTGCAGTGAGAAAGGATAGGCAATGGGTGGGGACACAGGCACTTCAGTGTGACAACTCTGCCAGATAGGTAGCCACTCCCACCAGCCTCATAGGCTCAGTCCCTCGTCTCAGGGAGCAGCCTGGCTCTAGCAGGCAAAGGCAAAACCAGCCAAGCATCATCCAGCTGTGGCAACCTTGCTGGTGGCTCTTCCAGGAGCCTCCCCAGCCCAGTGCGCTCCTCCCACACACACCTGGCAGGAAGAATCACCAAGACAGGCCACATTCCCATGACAATGGCCTCTCCAGCAGGCTCTGGGTCTGTGGAATGCTGCTTTCTGTTAAACTCTCCAGAGGAACACAGATGTAACTCAGCCTGCTCACCGAGGCCATGTCAAGCTGACAGAAGCAGCAAATGTGAGCAGACAACTTAAGACAGTGCCAGAGAGGGCCGAGAGGCCCAGCGCCTGCCCATCTTTAAAGTGGCGAGGGCCAGGGTTTGGCATACCATCACATTCCCACTGGGTCAAGGGCAAAGGATGGCACCTCCCTCCTGGAGCAGAGGAGGAGCATGGTACACAGCTGGCCTCATCCAGGTTTGGGATACAGGGGATATTCCACACTTGAGGAAATGATGCCCATTTACGGGGCTCCTGGGAAGCTGACAGCTTCCATGGGCAGGAAGACAGAGCCTCGCAGCAGGCCAAGAAGCAACCCTGCCTGTGGCCACAGGTGTCTCCAACCCAAGCGAGCACTCAGCTCAGCACATGTCCAGGGTTCTGAAGTGAGTTCCTGCCACCACAGGAGAGAACTACACGCCTGCCACTCAAATGGCTGTTCTGGCATAGTGATGAGGCCGACAAAGCATACAGACATCAAGTGACGATGTGGTCAGCAATGTCCTTTAGTGGCGAGTTGTCATTCCTACTAAGTTACAAGGTCAGATGGGCCCAGTGGCCATTCAATTGTAAAACGAAAGCATCACACTGGAGATGAGCCTTGCCCAGGTCTAGAGGGCCTATTCATGCTGTGTGAGAAAGGTCACTCAGACTCCCACATCATCTACCACTGTTACATGCATACCTCTCCCTCACCTTGTACAGCTTGGCAAGGGAGAGCCTTACAACCAGCTGAGAGGGGCAAGAAGCCCCGGTTGGTTCCTGATGCTTCAGTCAGCTTCTAAGCTCATCCACTTGTGTGTTTGTGCGACGGACTTGTGACGGTAGCTATAATGCAGAGCCGGAAGTCATGCATGGGTCCAACCATGACCTCCCCGCCTCCAAGGCGGATCTACCTGCTGCCGTTCTGGCTGCCTGGACAACCAAGAAACCATCCTCCGTCGACACAGGCCTATCCCTTGAGACCAGTCAATGTCCCGGCGTTGGTTTAATGAGAATGTCCCCCATAGGCTCCAAGTACTTGAACAGCTGGTCCCCATTTGGTGGCGCTGTTTAAGGAACCTTTAGCAGGTATGGCCATGCTGGAGGAAGCATATCATATGGAATGGGCTTTGAGAGTATACAGCTTGCCCATTTCCAGTCTGTGTCTCTCTGCTTCCTGTGCCTGCTTGAAGATGTGAGCACTTGGCTTTCTGCTCCGCCTACCTCCTGCTGCCACGCCTCCCCGCCGTAATGGACTCCAGCCTTCTGGAATCATAAGCCCAACAATCTCTTCCTTTTATAAGTTGTCTTGGTGATGGTGTTTTATCACAGCAACAGAAAAGTAACTGATACAGTCTCCTAAATGAAACTGTAACAACCTTTGTTATCATTTAGACCAAGCATAACTAATGTTGACCTGGCTTAAAACACTGGGACTAAGCATGATGGTACATGTCCTCAACCCTAGGCCTGGGATGTTGAGACAGGAGGATCATAAGATAGATGGGAACCTGGGCTACCTGTCTCACAAAACCAAAAGGTATCGATTTAAGGATACCTTTTCTCTAAAAACAAAACGAATCTGGGCTGGAGAGACTTAGCAGTTAAGAGGACTGACTGCTCTTGTACAGGACCTGGGTTCTATTCCCAGCACCCACATGGTGGCTAACAACTGTCAGTAACTCAAGTTCCAGGGGATCTGACACCTTCTGACCTCTGAAGGTATTGCACAACATGGGTACACTTACACACATGCAGGCAATACACTCATGCACATAAAATAAAAACGATAAATACTAAAAATCAAATCGAATCAAGTAATAATTGTGTAGGATGAGGAATATGTAAATGATTTCTTAAAAGACTTTAATGAACACAGCGTAGTGGCTTACACTGTTAATCTCAGTACCTTGGAGAGAGGAAAAAAGGTGCTGCGAGCTTGAGGCCAGCTTGGTCTGTATCATGAGTTCCAGGTCAGCCCGAGTTAGACAGCTTGTCTCAAAAAAAAAGTGAGCCTGGCACTATGGCTCAGTGGTGAAGCCTACTACTGGCAAGCCTGATGACCTGAGTTCAGTCCCTGAAACTCATACAGTGGAAAGAGAGAATATGCTCTGTGACAAACACATTCATAGCCCCCTCCCGATAAAAAAAATCAAAACAAAAAGCCCTCTTTGGTCAGTTACTTAGTATTACCCAAGTGATCACTTCCTGTTATAATCCTTCTGTGCTACGCAGCTGACCTGCCTCCTCATGGCCAAGATTCATACTTGTCAGTAAACCTCCATCTCTAGGCCTACTGGTTGGTTGGCACAGCAGTCCTGAGTGACCCTGAACGCAGTCATTGAGTGGACCCCTCCTGGGTGAGCCTGGTAGAAGTATGTCTTTCTGGGAGCCAGGACCTCCCGATCCAGGAAGTCTGCAGTTTGAGGCTAAGAATTCCCAGTAATCCGTATGCCCACCGTGTGCTGTTGGAGACATACCACTCTGCAGTGGCTGGTGCTCCGAGGAATACCTGCATCCTGGCTCCAGTCCTCATAGAATGGTATCTCCAAGCTGGTACTCAGTTCCTTCGTGAAAAGGCCATTTCCCACTGTGGCTGGCAGCAGCTCCTGGACATGTGGCACACAGCGGTGGGAGCACACGGAGTCCGCTGCCATCTGCTCACTGTTGTGCCCTCTTTGCAATACAATGAGTCTCAGCATGACACCTGGTTTTGTAGGCCAGACACGGCAAGGGCTCTTTTCCCCTAAGTTTCTTTTGTTGTTCTGTAGCGCTGGGGATGGAACCTGGGTCCTGTGCATTCTGGGTAAGCTCTCTTGTTCAGAGCAACAATGACAACCAACACGTGGTTTTTGTTGTTGTTCAAATATTTTATTATTTCTATTTTATGTGTATGAGTTTATTGCCTGCACATATATAAGTGCACCTGTGTCATGCAATGCCCACAGAGGTCAGAAAAGGGTGTCGGATCCCCTGGAACTGGGCTATGCACAGTTGTTAGCTACCATGTGGATGCTGGAAACCAAACCTGAGTTCTCTATAAAAGCAGCCAATGAGTGCTCTTAACCACTGAGCCATCTCTCCAGCCTACCAACATATGGTTTTTATAACCATCAACAGTGCTCAAGCCAAGCCCTCCAAGTCCTCTTTGACCTTTCCTCATCTAAAATAAAGCATGACTGTGGGGGGAAGTTATCTTTGCTCTTATAACAGAGTACCCAGCAAGGCGATTAATTTCACTTCCAACCCTTACAAACTTTCAGACTCAAAGGTTAAGAGCACTGGTTGCTCTTACAGAGAAGCCAGGTTCATTTCCCAGCATAGACATGGTGGCTAATAACCCTCTGCCACTCCAATTCCAGGGGATCTGATGCCCTCTTCTGACCTCTGTGGGCACTGCACAACATGGGTGTGTTTACATGCAAACCAAAATATCAAATAATAAAATATTAAAAAAAAATCTTTCAGTCCCCAAACATATGGATCAAAGCTACACAGCAATGAAAACAAACGCACACGCCAGGGGAGAGCATGGGAATGCCTGCCAGCTCAGACCACAGTAGCCGGACACTGAGGGAGATTTGGCTGAGACATCTGTCACCCCAATGTCAACCAGGGCCATGAGGCTGACCTGGCTGGTAGGGAGGTGCCCCTTCCTCCCTCACCACTCCATGTGTCGCCCTTCTGAAGATGGGTGAAGAGGATGACCTTCCAGGATTGAGAGGCCTGGTCTTTGGTCTTGGTTATGAGAATGCCTGTGCTACCTGCCAGAAATGCCACACAAGCTCTTACGTCACAGTCCTCTAACCAGGTCTACAAGGCTGGGAGAGAAGATGAAAAGAGCCAAAGATGCCAAGGTGCACAATTTTTCTTTTTTTCTATATAATGTAAAGAAAAGGGGGCTGGAGAGATGGCTCAGAGGACCCAGGTTCCATTCTCCAGCACCCACATGGTGGCTAATCACTGTCTGTAACTCCAGATCTGGGGGAACTCAATGCCCTCTTCTGACCTCTGTGGGCACTGCACAACACGGTGCATGTACACACACGCAGGCAATGCACTCCTACCCATAAAACAAAAATAATAAGTAAATTTTTTTAAAAAAGAAAGGAAAATAAAAGCAATCTGGGGCTAGCAAGTTAAGATGGCTACGTAGGTAAAGGCGCTTGCCACCAAGCCTGATGATCTGTGCTCGATCCACAAGACCCACATGGTAGGAGAGAACCGATGCCTCCAAACTGTCTTCCAACTTCTATGTGTGAGCATGCACACATACATAACACACACAAAATACATAAATGTAACAAAAGTATTTTACAGTAATTTTAAATCCAAGCATCAGAATTTCATAAACTAGAAAAAAGGATCCAGAAATCACTCTGGAAGAGGCGGTAGAGGCAGATCTCAGAGCTTGAGGCCAGCCTGGTTCACACGCGGAGTCCAGCCCAGCTGGCACCTCAGGGAGATGCTGTCTCAAAAAAAAAAGAAAAAGTGAAGCACTGCGGAAACCTTTAGAAGACCTGTTGTGACTGCTCTACCCTGAGAGAGGGTCCTTCCCTCAGGCTGTGAAAAGTTTGGCCTCAACACAAAAGGACAGACACCGAGCTGAGTGACTACAGGCTTCAAGTAACTTCCCTGGGAGGAAGCCAAGGAGGGCGTGTCCCCGAGAGGAGGGGCACTTCCTTTCAGTTCCATCTGGAGTCTTTCTTGGCATAAAAGTCAAACATCCTTGAAGTGGCCACCTCAGCGCTGTGTTACATGGCGCTCCAATCAGAAAAAGGTGTTCCTTCCATTTCAGAGAATTTATTACATTATTTCAGTGAGTGTGCATCCTAGTGAGCATGTAGAGGTCAATTTGCAGTTCTCTTCTGCCAGTGGAACTCAGAGATCAAACACAGATTGTAGGGTTTGACAGGGTCTCATGCATAGCCCTGGCTGGCCTGGAACTAATGTCGACCATTATGTAGCCTCCAACTCACAGAGATCCTTCTGCCTCTGCCTCCTAAGCGCTAGGTATAAAGATATGTGCCAAACACTCAGCCTAAAGATTTCATGTTTATTTATGTGTATGTGTCTATGTGAGCATACGTGTGTGTGGATGCCGACTGAGGCCAGAAATGAGTGTTGGATCCCTGGAGGTGGAGCGGTAAGTGGTTGTGAGCTGCCTGATGTGGAACCTCTGGAGAGTAGCAAATGTTTAAATGCTAAGCCATCTCTTCAGCCCCCAACTTTTATTTTTTAATTTAAAAACAATTTTATATGGTCAGGCATGGAGGCCCAGGACTCAGAAGGCAGAGGCAGGTGGATCTCTGTGAGATCAAGGCCAGCATGGTCTACATAGTGAGTTTCAGGCCAGTTATGGCTACAGGAAGACCCTGTCTCAAAAAGACCCCATCCCCCAAAAAAACTTATCAGTGTTGCTTTAAGAACCAATTTTTATTCTTAGTGGTAAATCTGACCACAAAATTTTAAACTCCTTGAAGCAGCTTTTTAAGCCTTTCCTGACACACATGCTGAGTGGCAGCCAGGCAGCCGATTTTCAGTGCACCCACCAGCAGGGGAATGTTAGCGAATAAGCTCTTGTGAGTGTGGTTCTGGGATGGATCCCCAGTAAGCACTTACCTAGGGAAACGACAGCCACGCTCTCAGGCAGGAAGTGCAGGCGGTACCGGATCAGCAGATGCACCAGGATGATGCAGATAGCTGTGGGAGCACAGACATGGTTGGCAAGGCTCACCTGAAAGAGGCAGCAAGCTCCAGGCAGTGGCGGCTAGGAGCTGCCAGGTTAGCAGGCACCTGGCATGAACAGACAGTGAACTCAGCTGTGTCTCCACCCTTCTTAAACTGAAGGTCCACTTATAGTATCTGTCTTCCCTATACGACTTCCTTCGTCCTTCTGTTTTCTAGTGGCAAATGTGTTTTTAAATATTTATTTACTATTAGGGAACACGTATGCCAAGGTGGGTGTGGAGTTCAGAGTCAATTATCTTCATCCAACTTTACCTGAGTTCAAGGAGGAGCTCGGGCTGCTCCGCCTGGGCCTTTGCCCACAGCTCTCCAGGATGGAATTCTTAAATAGGCTATAGCTCTTACACGATCATTTATGACTCGTCGAATTCTCCTAATTATATTTTCTATTGTTTTTGCCTGTTGTTGTTGCTACTGCTGTTTTAAACTGAGGTCTCATATAGTCCAAGCTGACCTCAAATTTGGTATGTAGTGGAGGATAACCTTGACCTTCTGATCTTCCTGCCTCTACCTCCCTAGTGTAGAGATTACAGGTGCCCAGTTTATACAGTGCCAGGGATAGACCCCAGAGCTTACTTCATGTGTGCTAGGCAAACTTCTATCAACCGAGATGTATCCCTTTGTCTCAAAAAAATAAAAATAAAACAAAAGATGGCAAGATGGCTGGGGGGGTGGGGACCCTTGTCACATGAGCCCTTACAAAGGTTGCATAAGTTCTTTCTGGGACTGTCTTCTGCATTCTCTACAGTAACTTGACAGCAAGTAAACTACTTAATAAGAATCCTCAAAGATTTCTTAATCAGATAAAAAAAAAGAATGCTTTTCCTCATTTTGACCAACCAGCATAACAAAAGAAAAGGGAGCTGGGCATGATGGCACATGCCTGTAATCCTAGCACTGGAGAAGCAGCAGATCAATCTGTTTTGAGTTTGAGGCTAATGTGGGGCTATTCAGTGATTTCCAGGCCAGCCTGGGCTACAAAGTGAGAATCTGTCTCAGAAAAAAAAAAAAATCCAACCAACTGATCAGCCATTTACTGTGCTGTTCAATTATTTGACCATCTACTACAGTCTGGACAGAAATGTAAAAAACATATACTTGTCTTCAAAACCTACTCCTAACGAACATCTGAGAAATACTCAAGCTGAACATGGTAAGACATACCCATCATCCCAGCACAAGGGAGGTGGAGGCAGGAGGACCAGAGATTAAAGTTATCCTCAGCCACAAAGCAAGTCTGAGGCCAGCCTGGGCTACATGAGACCTTGTTTCAACAAAACAAAGCAAAACCGTACAACCCAGTTTTACCTGTCCCTCTCCTGAAAATAGCTATCTGATGGCACAGCCTGTAACCCCAGCACTCGGGAGGTGGAGGCAGATGGCTAGTGAGTTCAAAGCCATCTTGAGCTCTCTGGGACTGTCTCAAAAAACTGGGAAGAAACAAAACGAAACAAAGAAAAACAGTAAACATGGCAGCTTCATTGTCCAGTTAGGGCCTGGATGTAGACTGCTTTCTTCTCCTAAGACAATCCCAAACACTCGTAGAGTTTCAACTGGATTTTTTTTTTGGGCGGGGGGTGTCTTTTTGAGACAGGAATTTCCTGTAGCCCCAGCTAGCTTCGAACTCCCTCTCTAGAGCAGGCTGGCCTCGATCTCACAAAGACCCACCTGTCTCTGTCTCTCAGTGCTGGGACTAAAGGCATGTGCCACCATGCCTGGCTTCAACCGGATTTTAAAACATTTTTTCACGTATGTGAGTGTGGGCGGCACACACGGAGGCCAGAGGACAACCTCGGTGCCATTCTTAGAAATGCTGCCCACCTTCTTTGAAAGAGGGCCTCTCACTGGCCTGGAGCTCATCAATTCAGCTAGACTGCCTGGCCCGTGAGGCCAGGATTAAAAGTGCCTGCCATCACATCTGGTATTCTTTCAAGGTCAAAAATTATTTTAAAGCCTGAGACATTTAGAGCAAGGGCTTTGCAGAAGTGCTGGACTTTCTGATCTCAGGAAACGAAAGGAGACCTGACAAGGTGCAAACTCTTCATCTGCCCTCAGCGTCTGGACTCAAAGCCAGTGGAAGACTTGACAGAGCACATAGTGGGCATGGTGCACAGTGGTGATGGAGCACACAGTGGGGACGGTGCACAGTGGTGAGTGAGTGCACAGTGATGGTGGAACACACAGTGGGTCGGTGCAGTGGTGAGAGGGTGCACAGCGGTGATAGCACACAGTGGGGATGGTGCACAGTGCTAACAGAGCACACAGTGGGGATGGTGCACAGTGCTAACAGAGCACACAGTGGGGATGGTGCACAGCGGTGATGGCACACAGTGGGGATGGTGCACAGTGATGGTGGAACACAACACAGTGGTTCTGGGCAATTCAGACACCCCCAGACCCCATTCACCTAGGACGAGGAGGCTGAAGAAAATGGTCATGCCACTTGACTGTTCCTCCTGCTGGGCCTGCTCCCCGGTCTGCACTGGAAGGATGGGCTTGGCAGGGGTTGGGAGCACCAGTTTCGTGGTGACACCCAGAGTGGCGTGGAGGGTGAAGTTGAAGCTCTCATGGGTGGTATTGGAGACACTGTGGGACATACAGAATACAGTCACACAGAGAAGGGGTCCCAGATATCAAAACCATACCTCAAGCCAGAAAGAAGATCTGGCAAAGCTTTGTAGAATGCAGAGAGAAGCAGGCCATGGGGACGGGGTGGGCTCTTGCCTGCATGGCACATGGGAAACCATGGCTTCTGGGGCTTTTGAATATGGTCATCCAGAGGTCGGGAAAAGGAGGGTCAGGCCTATGTAGAAAGAAAATGCTAAAAGCTGGGCCTATAGCTGGGATGTAACTCAGCTGGTAGTGTGCTGTCCAATATGCAGGAGGCCCTGAATTAGATCCCCAATACCTCATAAACCGGGCATGGTGATACAGGCCTGTATCTCAGCACTCAGGAGGTAGAGGTAGAAAGCTGTTTTAAGGGCATTCTCAGCTATGAGGCCAATCTGGCCTACATGAAACTGTCTCCATAAAACAAACAAAAAAGCTGTGCATAGAGGTAAAGGCCTGTAATGAAAACATTTGGAAAGCTGAGGCAGGAGGATCTCAAGTTCAAGGCCTGCTGGGGTTAGAGTGAGTTCAAGGCCAGCCTGGGCAACTTAGATCCTGTCTCAAAATAAAAGGTAAAAGGTGAGGTGTGAGCATGGTGGCACGTGCCTGCAATTCCAGAAGGATCACAAGTCTAAAGTCAGCCTGTCTACACAGTGGTCCCAGGCCAGACAAAATTACACAGTGAGACCGTGTTTCAGACGTCTAACCAGTGTTAGGGGTGTAGCTCAGGGCTAGAGAGCTTGTCTGACATTGACCAGACTGTAGGGGGCCAATCCTCAGTACATCCCTCCCTCAAAAAAATAACAACAAAAATGCTGTTTCCTTTGAATTTAAAGAAAGCAGCAGGGTATGGTGGCCCATGACTACTAATCCCGTACTGGGGGAGTAGAGACAGGAGGATCAAGAGCTCAAGCAAAGCCTAGAGTGTTGGCACACACCATTAGTCTCAGAACTTGGGATGCACAGGCAGGTGGAACTCTAAATAGCGAGTTCCAGACAGCTGGGGCTAATGAGACCCTGTCTCAAAAAAAAAGGGAGAGGGCGGGGCGCTGGAGAGATGGTTAAGCAGTTAAGAACACTGGCTGTTCTTGCAGAGGTTCCAGGTTCGGTTCCTAGCACCCACATGGTGGCTAACAAACTTCTGTAACTCCAGTTCCAGGAGATCCAACACCCTCTTCTGATCTCTGTGGGCACTGCACATACATGACATATACTCACAGAGACACATACACATAACTAAAAATAAAATATATATTTTTAAAAAAAGGAGGTCTTAGCTATGTGGGGTATCACATGCCTTTAGTCCCAGCATTCAGGAGGCAGAGGCAGGCAGTTGAAGGCCAACCTGATATACACAGTGAGTTGCAGGCCAGTCAAGGCTACAGGGAGACCCTGTCTCAAAAACACCAAAACAAAATAACAACGAAAAAAAAAGGAGTTCAAGCCCAAGGCCACCCTGGGCTAGAGTGAGCTCAAGACCATATTCAGCACTATTTGGTGCCTTTATTTTCTCAGTGTACATTTTTTTCCTTGGACTTTGTGTGTTTCTATTACTAGGGGTGGGACCCAGGACCTTATAAACATGAGAGGTAAGGGCTCAACCACTAAGGACGATCATTCCCAGCCCTTCCTGAATTACTTCTGTAAACTGAGCAAGTCAGTGTGTTTGCCCAGCTGCTATGCCCAGGATGCCCCACCTTACCTTACAAAGCACTTCCTGAGTTTCAAGTACCTCAGGTTGCCTGCTCTGGAATATGCACTCCACCCAAGGCTCTTCTCACTGTCAGGACCCTGAACTAGTGCAGCAGTGACACAGCTATGACTGTGACCAGTGACATTTACTGAGCACAGCTTCATTCCAGGAACTAGGTAACACACCCTCTCCAGAGTCTACAACCTGACAAACACCTCAGTCAATGGCCGAATCAAGCTGTAAACCCAAAGTGAAAACCATGTGACAAGATACTACCTCCCTTTGCCTTGTGTAGCTGAGGCCTGGCTTAGTGTCTGGGACAGTGCAGATACCCAACATACTGGGTTAATAATGACCACAGGCCACAAGAGGCAGCCCAGCTGTTAGGAGCACTGGTTGCTGCTGCAGAGGACTGAGGTTTGATTCCCAGAACCCACATAGAAGGATCCCCTTCCATAACTCCAAGGGATCCGACGCCCTTTTCTGGCCTCCATAGGCACTGCACACACGGTGTACTTACATACATTCACGCGGAACATTTTTTAAAATTAATGTATTTTTTACAATAATAATAATGATTTCACATCTGGTTGGCCAAGAGAGACCTGAAATACTATGAGGGAGGCCAGTACTAATCAAGGGCCTCCTTGTTAATCTTTATAAACCCATTCCAAAACGGTACCTGTAACATACCACAACAGTTGGTGCCCTGCCAGGTATGAAGATGGACCGACAGTGGTACACACCCAAAAAGGGCTGGGGAGCGAGGCCGGAGACCCCCTCTCTATATTCCAACCACCTGCTTCAGGGTCACTGCAAAGCACTATCCCCACCACCACCCTTTTTGGCAGGGCTGGAGATCGAACCTTGGGCCTCATGCATGCCAGGCAAACCCTCAACCACTGAGCTCCAGCCCCGACCTTTGTAATTCCAGCCATCTGAACCTGTCACTCTCCTAACTCTCCCTCTGTGCCTTTAAGTTTGCGATCACAAGCCGTTTCTTCCCGGCAGACTCGCCGATCCTCACACTACTGTTTCCTAAGGAGCACGTGGCAGCACCGGAGACCATCCTATCTACATAAGGTCTTCCACTGTAACAGAATGGATGTTCCGCCTCTTTCAACACCGTGCGCTCACGACCTAACTGAGCAGTCAGCCGGGAGTCAATGAACGAGTGAGACTGAGGGTCACGGAGGATGCCAGTGGCTGGGGAGGGCTAGGAAAGGGAGGACTTCCTGGAGGAGGAGGCGGAGCGCTGAGTAACCTTCAGATGACCGGAAACTGGGAGCGCGACCTATGGTCGGGGTCTGCGCGGGGCGGCCGAGGCGCAGCCCCAGGGCGGACCTCGGGGAGGCCGCAGGGCCCGGGTCCCATCCCGCCCTCCGGCCCAAAGAGCTCCGCCCCGTGCCCGAGGCCCGCCGGCCCATCCCGGCCCGGCCCTGCCACTTCCGCCACCCGGGGCAGCGCACTCACTCCTCCGCCATCTTCTCCCCAATCCAGAAGCCTCCAAGACCACCGAGTTTGGCGCCGCGGGGCTAGCGGGGCGCGCGGGTGCTTCCGGCTTCCGCTGAGGGCGGGGGCGGGGCGTGGCCGCTCCGGGGACCCTCTGTCCGGTTGTCTCGGTGGCCCCGGGTGGGGGGAGGCGCGGGAGGACCCTGGGGGACTTTCAGGGTGCCTGTCGGGCCCTGGACCACGTGATGGGCTGGCGTCGGGAGAGTCCGGCTTTTTCCGGTCACGGGGCGGGGAGAACTCGGGGGAGACTCCTGAGCGGTGGCGATGACTCACGCCGAAGGCGGCACTCTCTTAGACTTGAGGAGGAAGGATGCTCTCCTTCCAGCCGGGCTGAGCCTCAGGGGCCCTTCCACATCAGCCTCAGTTTCCCCAGGAGGAAACAGGTGGACTTCGCAAAGGTTAGACCGTGTGCCCTAGTATAAAAATAGGCGTTGAGGATGTAGGGGTGGGGAACCTTCATTGATGCATTAGTGCAACAAATTCTCTTTAAAATTTATTGATTTCGTGTATGTATATATGTGGTTGTGGAGGTTTGAGGACACTGCAGAAAGAAGCTAATTCTCTCCTTCCACTGTGTGGGTCCCCGAGATTGTACTTGGGTGACCGCCTTTACCCACTAAGCATTCTCAATGGCCCAACAAATTGTGTGTGTGTGTGTGTGTGTGTGTGTGTGTGTGTGTGTGTGTGTGTGTGTGTGTGTGTGTTGTATGCATGTGTTTGCAGGTGTATTGGAAGCAAGAGGTTGCCATGTATCTTCAATCACTCTCCACCTTATTTTTCCAGACAGGGCTCTGCTGAACTTGAAGCTGGCAATTTGGCTATCCTGGTTGGCCACCGAGTTTCTGGAATTCCCCTGTCTCTGCCTCCCTAGTGCGGGGTCAGATGCCTGCGTCATATCTGGCTGTTAAGTTCATGCTGGGGATCCAAACTCAGGTCCTCAGGCTTGCACTGCATGCTGTTTACCCAGAATCAGCTCCCCTGCCAGTAACTTTTTTTTTTTTTTTTTTTTTTTTTCCAGTCTCACTATATTGCTAAAGCTGACCTGGAACTCCTGGACTCTTCAAGTGGTCTTTCTGGGTACTCTTCCCCTGGAGTCCCTCCCACTGGGAAGTTCTTTCTCCCTTAAATCTAGGTTTATTCTGCTAAAAATAAACAAAAGGAATCTTCTGTCTTAACATCTGAGTAGTTGCAAGTATAGGTACAAAAAAAGTCCTTCCCTGGGTTTCTGTCTGTTTCTTTTCTAGCGCTGATGTGGAACCCAGGGTCTCACTCAGGGTAGGCAAGTGCCCTTCCACTAAGTTAACATACCTGGAATTCTGAATAGAAACCTAATATATGCCTAGATATACTGAAGGGGTTGGAGCTTTATGAAGGAACAAGATAAGCACTAAGAATGGTTTGGGACTGGGCATGGTGGCACAGGCCTTTAATCCCAGCAGCAGGAGGCAGAAGTGGATGGATCTCTGTGAGACAAGGCCAGCCTGGTCTACCTAGTAAGTTCCAGGCCACCTCCTGGTTAAAAAAAAAAAAAAAGAATGGTATTATGTGTGTGTGAATATGTGCACATGAGTGCATGTGCCCATGCAGGCTGGGAAAAGGAATCTGGAGCTGGTACCCCAGGTGGTCGTTGTTAGAGGCTGGCCCTTTGCTGACCTCATTCTGATGTCTGTTAATTCCCTATTTCTGTTTTTCCCTGCAGCTTTGTTTTTTGATATAAGTTAAATCATTAGTCTTATTGTTCTTACTAAAGGTAAAGGTTTTTTTTCTGAGGTCTGTGTTCTTCATGTTAAATTAACAAAGGGTATTCTAATCAGTAGACCATAGAGGCCAGTCAGAGCTGATTGATCACCATGTCATGGGACTCTTTATAAGATTTTATAATAAGTTTGTGCTAATGATTAACTGCAAATTCTTGCTTTTGTACTCGGCTTTGCTTGCTTGCAGAAAGTCTTGAAAGACATATAAAAAGACCCTGTTGCTTCAGTTCAGGGCCGATTCTCGCCTACTCCCATGGAGAGTGAGTTGGCCCGATTGCAATCGTAATACATTTCTTGCCTTGCTACACATCTGTCTCTGAGCCTAATTGGACCCCGATTCTGAGACCATAACAGTTGTGAGCTGCCCCATGTGGGTCCTGGTAACCAAACTCAAGTCCACTATAAGAGCCATCTCTCCAGCCCCCAAACCATTCTTTTTTTTTTTTAAGCCAAGAGGTGGCTTGGAACCTACTAGGTAGACCAGGCTGGCCTTGTCTCACAGAGATCCATCCACTTCTGCCTCCTGCTGCTGGGATTAAAGGCCTGTGCCACCATACCTGGTCCCAAACCATTCTTAATGCTTAAGCATTAAAAGCTTGACCTTGGTCCTTTCTCCAATATTTTCTGGGACTCTCCCAAACAAGACTAAACTTTTGTTTACAGTAAAAACATCACAACTTCCCAGGCAGCCCTTGTGACCTAGGGTTTTTCCTGACCCTGCTTCCATCTCTTTCAGAGTATGTCAGGAACCTCCCTGTGATCTCATCTACCAAAAAGATTCTTTAGCAGTTCTTTGAGAGCTAATTTCAGAAGCTGCCAAAATCACGTAAAGCTCTTGGCTGTGTCTTTCCCTTTCCCCGAGCATCTCTCTTAAATCTGTTTTCTTTAAAAAAAAAAAAAACCTCATGAAGGTAAATCTACAACCAAGCTTGATGACCAGAATTCTATCCCTGGGACCCACATGATGGAAAGAAAGAACCGATTCCTGTAAATTTTCCTTAGATAGATGGATGAATAGGTAGGTAGATGATAGATAAAAGATAGACTGTAAAAAAAAAAATCTCTTTAATAAACTCTTAATTCTCCTTCATCACGGCTCATCCTGAAATTCTTTTCAGTGGAAAAGTTAAGAATCTAGGGACTGGGGCAATGAGATGACTCAGTGGGTAAAGGTACCCCACCTGCCAAGCCTGAGGACCTGGTTCCATCCCTGGGACCCATATGATAGAAGGGGAGAACTGACTCCTGCAAGTTGTCCTCTGACTTCCATACAGGTGCTGCAGCACACATACCAACTTCCTGCACTTGCACGCATGCATGCGTGTGCACACACACAAAATAAATAAATCTAATGATAAAGAATTTCAAAAATAAAATAATTCTGGGGCTTAGGATGGAGTTCAATTGATAGAGAGTGCTTTCCTAACATGGATGAAGTCCTAGGTTCGAACCCCAGCACTTGGGAGGCTGAGCAGAAAGATCAGAAGTTGAGGGTCATCATCTAATGTTTATTGTGTTTGAGGCTAGCCTGGGCTAAATGAGACCCTCTCTCAAGGCAAAGAGGAGGAGGAGAAGGAGAAAGAGGAAGAAGGAAAGAAAAGAATCCTAGCCCTGGATTTACCTGTGAAGTCTCTGAAGAGAACTCAGGCTGCAGGTGGCAGTATGGAGCTGTAATCTCCAGCCACACCCCACTGCTACCAACAGTGTGATAGTCCATCCCTATGATTGAAGTGCTTAGGAGGCTGAGGCAGGAGGATTGAATCTGAAGCCAACCTGGGCTATAAGTAAGTCCTCATCGCAAAAAAAAAAGTGTGAGGGGTGGAATTGGGCATGGAGTTGTATGCCTGTAATGCACCGTTTGGAGGCAAATCACTGCAAGTTCAAGGCACTGTGGTGTAAGTATTGAGTCCAAGGCCAGTCAGGGCTACATAGCTGGAACTTGCCTCTAGGAAAAAGAAAAAAGAAAGAGAGGAAGGAAGGTAGGTAGGAAGGAAGGAAGGAAGGAAGGAAGGAAGGAAGGAAGGAAGGAAGGAGAGAGATTGGAGGAGTGCGCTGGTCCTCGCCTGTAAACTGGGTTCGACTGGCCGCCTTCGTGTCCCAGCTGCCATTGCTGCAGTGGGAGGAGGGGCACATTCAGACTCCCTCAGGAACCTCTGCCTCCCACACTGCTCCTGTGGTCTTCTGACAGTAGCAGAACTGATCCCTTAAGCCAGCTGCATGCCTGGAGTGGTGGTGATATGCTTAAATCCCAGCACTTGGAGGCAGAGGCAGGCAGATCTCTGTCAGAGCAAGGCCAGTGTGATCTATATAGTGAGTTCCAGGCTAGCCGGGACTACTGGGAGACCCTGCGTCAAACAAAACAAATCATCTACCAAACCTCCAGTGGCTCCTCTGCTCAAATCCTATAATGGCTTCCAGGCTCCCTCAGAAGATACTTCCGACACCTACAGGACCCCCTTCGGCGACTGCCGCCCTAAGATCCGTGGTCCCTCTTGACACTGTTGCGGCAGTGACTCCTCAGTGACTGGATAGGACAGCAGCAAGGCTGGTTCTGCATGCGGAAAGCTTGCTGCTCCCAGGGGGCCCTGGCCCCACCTTTCCCACTTTGGGGCTTTGGTTTAACTTTTACCATGGACGTTAGGCATCTCCTGACCATCCTACTTACAATGCAGGGCTCTCCACTTTCCCTTGGTTATTGTTCACAGATTTTCCTTTACGGAATTATTACTCATTTCCCTCAGAGGGGAGCGTTCTTGAATGTAGAAATTTCTGTTGTTTTTTTTTTAATGTGTATGAGTGTTTATGCCAGCATTTTGAAGTGTACCTGTGCATGCGGTGTCCACAGAGGCCACAAGAGAGGCTCAGATCCTTTGACCTGGAGTTATGGATGGTCTCTTCTGATCTCCTCGGTTGCATGACATAGTTCCACTTACACACATGCATGAAATATACTCATACACATAAAATAAAAGTAACAAATTTAAAAGTAAAGTTCACTCCCGCTATGTAGGAGTCACAGAAGGGGCCCGAAAGATGGCTCAGTGGGTGAAAGAGCTCACCACGAAAGACTAGTGACCCAAGCTTGATCCTCAGAACCCGTACAGAAGTGAAAGGAGAGGACCAACTCTACAAAGTGTTCTCTGGCTTCCACAGGTATTCTGTGGTATCATTGTTCCTCTCCCCTCCCCTCCTCTCCCATCTCTCTCTCTCTCTCTCTCTCTCTCTCTCTCACACACACACACACACACACACACACACACACACAAATAATAAATTTTTAAAAAATGAAAGGAAGTCACACAAGGGTTTCCTTAGAGCAGAGGCATGGCATGGCCTTAGCTGCGGTGGAGAGTTGGCTGGGGATGGGGACCTAGGGTGGAAGCTCCCAGACCTGGAGGCCTGTGCAAAACCTACCAGGAGTGGTTGACTAGTGGTGGATGCAGGAGATACCCGGAGGTGGCAGGAATGTGAACCCTCCTGTAGACTGAAGTCACTTGGCTGGCTGAAACTCAGCTCTCCGCCCTCCAAGGCCTCTTAGGACTGTTGTCAAAACTCACTGAGACAAGTGGTTAAGATGTGGAAGTCCTTCCTGTAGGCTACTGTTTCTTAATTTGGCCTGCATCTTTGTAGCCGATAGGATCTTACAGAGAGGCTTTGGGATGGCCAGGTCCCCGCTGCAGTCCCACAGCTGGCCACTCTGGAGGCTAGGGTTCAGGGTTAAACAATAGCCCTACTGCTCCAGGCTGCCTTCATTTCTCTGTCTCTAAATTGGCACCCAAAGCCTCCTTTTTTCATTTGGCATGGTGCTTACTGGGAAGTAGCCTGGGACTCCTGTGAGCCACACTGAGAAACTCCCATCTGACTGGAATTTACCTGAGGCTACCGCCTCTATCCACCCACTATGCTACACTGAACATGTAATCAAGGTTGAATTGGAGAATTAGGATTTTATGATGTGCATGCTCCATTGGGCCTAGGGCCAAACTCTGCCAACCTTCAGGTGGTTATGCACCTACCTTCAGGCCTGTGGGCAAATCCCAGCCTCTTATTTACTCTGGGGTCATTGCCCCAGAAAGGCAAATAGAACCATTGGCTCCCACCTGTGCCACCGTGCCAACTAGAGAGGCTATTGGCATAAGAGACAGCCAGCTGTGGCACCAGGCTAGCCTGTTTCCCATCTGAGGCCACTGTACCCTCAGAGCCCTAGAGCTAAATCAGATCTCTGACAGCACCCCTCTTTAGAAGGCTGTTACAGGATTGGAAAGCTCTTGTCTGTGTTCTCTGCCTGGGCTGTTTGTCTCTCCTTAGTCTTTAAGTTCAGTTCAAAAGTCACCTCCTTGGGACCCCTCCCTGACCAGTCAGTTTGAGGCTGAGTGGTTTGGCAAACCTTTTGTCTATAGAGCTGACAGTACTACAGGATTCATGGGTCTGGTGGACTCTGTGGCTAACTCAACACTGCAGCCTGGAGACAGCTAAGACCTGCAGGTGTTGGCAAGTTTGAACCGGGTGATATGGCTCAGTGGTAGAGCTCCTGACCAGCATCAAGTCCTAGGTTCAATACTCTGTTAGCAGGAAAAAAAAATCTAGCAACCATCAACTTAAGGATACACTGGCAATACTTTGGGCCAGTGAGAGGGCTCAGGACGTAAAGGCGCTGGCCACCAAGCCTGATGACCTGAGTTTAATCCTTGGACTCACATGGTAGAAGAGAATCAACACTCACAGATTGCCTCCTGACCTCGACATATAACCAGTGGAATATGACCCTCCCCCATATACACAAATTAATGTGATACAAACTTTTAAAAAGAGAAAACTGAATTGAATGCCAGATTATTTTCACATGTCATAAAAAAACTTTTTTTTTTTTTTTTAGGACTGGGTATCATGTAGACCAGGCTATCCTGGAGTTCACCATGTAGCCAAGGATGACTTTGAACTTCTCCCCCTGCTCTTACCACACCAATCCTGGGATTACAAGTGTGCACCACCGTGCCCGGTTTATGTGATGTTAGGAGTAGAACTCAGGGTTTTGTTCATGCTGGACAAGCACTCTACCAACTGAGATCCCAGAAAGAAGCTGCTGAATGTACACTGAAATCTACAAAGGCTAATTAACTGATTAGAACTTCCTGACTGGAGAAGTTGGAATGTTACAGATCCAGAGCCAAATTGTCTTGGGCCATATTTGGTCCCCTTAAGCCATTTATGGCTCACTTCTGTGTCTGACCTAATATCCCTGTGATAGTACATGAAACCTGTAGACATGTATTAACAGAAGCCTAGCTTCTGCCAACTCCAAAGCTAAAACATGCCATCAAACAGCATCTGGGGCTTGCAGCAGGTTTCCCACATTGCTGTAATCCACCTACCCGATGTTCCTACCAACATATATGAAGAGTGTCTTCATTTATGACTTTCTTTTTCATTCACCCTTTTAATATTGATTGATCAGTTGGTTGATTGATTGAGACAGAGTCTCATGAAACCCTGGATGGTCTGGAACTCACAGAGATTTGCCTGCCTCTACCTCCTGAGTGCTGGAATTAAAGGCATGTGCCAAGACTCCTGGCTTTATTTTTTATGTGTATGTGTGTTTTACCTGCATGTATGTAAGTGCCCCATGTGAGTACAATGCCCACAGAAGTCAGAAGAAAGTGTCAGATCCCCTGGAACTGCAGTTACTGACAGTTGTTAGCTGCCATGTGGATGCTGGGAACCAAACTGGGGTCCTCTGAAAGAGTAGCCGTGCTCTTAACCACTGAGCCTTCTCTCCAGCCCTATTTTTTACACTTCTAAATTTATTGTGTATGTGCATGTGTGACATGGCATACATAGGGAGGTGAGAACACCTTGCAGAGTCTTTCTCTCTCTACCACACGGGTTCCAGGGATCAAACTCAGGTTATCATGCTTAGAGGCGAGCACTTTACCTACCGAGCCATCCTGCTGGCCCATACATTTTTTTATTATAACTATAATATAATTATATATAACTATATAATTATAACTGTAACTATAATAAAATTAATAAATGGTGCTGGAGAGGACTTGGGTTCAGTTCTCAGCACCCACATGGCAGCCAGCAACCATCCCTAATTTCAGTTCCAGAGGATTTGACTCCCCCACTTCTGGCCTCCAAGAGCCCTGCACACACATGGCACACTTACATGAGGCACTCACACCTATGAACAAAAATTAGTGAATCCTTTTCAAAAGTCATAAAAGAGCTGGGCTTGGTGCTGCACGCCTTTAGTCTCAGCACTTGGGAGACAGAGGCAGGCAAATCTCTGTGAGATGAGGCCAGTCTGGTCTATGCAGTGAGTTAGGCCAGCTGGGGCTACAGGGAGACCCCGTCTCAAAAACAAAAACAAAAGACAATTCCCCCCAAAAAACAACAAAAATAAATTAATAAATAAATAATAAATAAATAAATCAGGGACTTAAGTGGATCATGATGGCTCCTGGTTATAATCCCAGCAATCAAGAGGCTGAAGCAGCCAGGTGTGGTGGCACAAGCCTTTAATCCCAGCACTTGGGAGGTAGGGGCAGACAGATCTCTGTGAGATCGAGGCCATCCTGATGTACATAGTGAGTTCCAGGCCAGTTGGTGCTTACAAGGTAACTGTCTCAAAAAACAAACAAAAAAGCTAAAGCAGGATGATCACTGTGAATCTGAAACCAGCTTGGACTACAGAGTAAGTCCCAAAGTCAGCTGGACTACCTGTTGAGATCCAGGCCTGGCTGAGCTCTGGAGGCAGACCCTGTCTTAAACCAACACTAACAAAAAGAAGAGTGATGGGCGTCAAGGAATTGACTTAAAGAAACATAAATTCATTAGCTCATTGCTTGGTAGTCCCCCAGGGCTAAGATCAAGGGGCACACTGGCCGGTGTCCCTGTTGGAGGCCCCGCAGTCCACTTCCTCCATTTTCTGCCTGATCTGGCGTCCAGGTTCAGGCACGGCCCTCGTGTCTCTTTAAAGCCAGTTTCAGAACTCAACATGAGTCTAAAAGACTCGGAGATGCACTGGGCACCTCTGAGAGGCCGAGGACCCGTGGAGACGTGTTAAAAAAGGAAACTGAGCGACTCTGCTCTGAAGCTGGCTTGGAAATTGACAAAGCCTATTTGGGAAGCTGAGTTTCAGATCCAGCCAAGACATATCAATGTGAAACTTCAAAATGCTCAGAACAAAGACCCTGAGAACTTCTAGAAGAGACGAGAAAACAGGCTGCCGTAAAGCTTCTGCAAGCTGGTCATGGTGCAGGCCTATAAGCCCAGCACTCAGGAAGCAGAGAGAAGGATCAGGCCCAAGGGCTTAGTGCAAGTGGTGACTTCAGTAGGATCCCTGAAGCAGCGTAAAGATGGAAGGACAGAACCAACTCCACAGAGTCATCCTCTGACTTCCACATGTCATGGCATGTGTGCTCACCGACTCAATCAATCTATCAGTCAATGTAATTTTTAAAACACTTTCAACCAAGTGTAGTGGCACCCACCTTTAATCCCAGCACTTTGGAGACAGAGGCAGATAGATCTCTGTGAGTTCAAGACCAGCCTGGTCTATATAGTGAGACTCTGTCTCAAAGCAGTTTTCTTTTCTTTTTTTCAGGAATTTTTACCTTCCACACATCTTTCTCAGGAATGTCAAGGGAGCAGATTAAGCAAGGAGTCATAGGACACAAGAAAGTAAAAGTCTGAGGGAGAGAGGCAGGGTGGAGTAGGGTGGGGTGGAAATCCATCACAGAGACCACTAGGTGCTAGCCTTGTACCAGTGGGGGAAGTGATCCAAATAGGACTAGGTCTGAGGATGTCCAGAAGTTCCCTCCTGAAGGGAAGGGAGTGAAAGAACATTCGGCCCATTGGCAAAGAGTTAAGCGTGGACCAGTAAGAAACATGGAGAGAGTCAAGGCGGGGCGGGTGAAGCAGAGTAAAACAATTATTAACCACAAGAAATATGCAGAAATGCAAAGGCTGCAGAGGTCTGCCCCGCTTGGCTCAGGCAGGCACTGACACAGCCACAATAAAAGTCAGGGGTAAATATTGATCTCACCCAAGTGACTACAGGAAGAGGGCGGGAGGGTGACAAAGGGCTGTGTGGACTGCAAGAGGCTGGGGAAGGAGGACTTCCAGAATCCACAACATCCAGAGCAGGAAGCAGATTTTACTGAAAACAGCAATTAAGAAGTGGCCATCAAAGCATGTTAGTTCTTGTTCTCTGTCTCTCTGTCTCTGAGAAGAGGCCACACCTTCCACAGAAGTGTCCCCAAGACTGATTAACTGATTAGAACTATAATGATTGCATGAGTTTGAGGTGCTACAAATCCAGAGCTAAATTATCTTGGACCTCTTAAAATTTTTCTTTCTTTCTTTCTTCTTTTTTTTTGGTCTTTTTGAAACAGGGTCTCCCTGTAGCCCCAACTGGCCTGGAACTCACTATGCAGACCAGGCTATCCTTGAACTCACAGAGATTTGCCTGCCTCTGCCTCCCAAGTGCTGGGATTAAAGGCATGTGCCACCACACTTTAAAATTTATTTATTTATTTTTATTTTACTTGTTTAAGTGCTTTGGCTCCATGTAAGTGTACCCATGTGTACAATGCCTGGGGAAGCCCAAAGAGGGCATCAGATCCCCCCCGAACTGGAGTTAGGGATGGTTGTTAACAGCTATGTGGATATTGGGAACTGAACCCAGGTCTTCTGGAAGAGCAGCAGGTACTCTGAGCCATCTCTCCAGACTCCTATCCTTAAACCTCTTAATAGTCATTTATGTCCCTCCTCCATTTGAACTAACATTTTTGTGACTAGTAGGTAAATCCTTTAGAATGTACAAATAGACACCTATCCCCCAGTGACCAAAAGGCTAAGCACGTCATCAGATAGCATCTGAGGCCTGTAGCAGAGTTCCCCACTTTGTTCTGACCTGCCTGCTTCATGTTTTCACCAATGTATTTATAGCATCTTGGTTTATGTGTTTTCACTGTTCTGTTACTATAAAAGCTTCATGAAATTGTTTTTACATTCGAACATGTAAGGGGTAACCTAAGTTCATGTTCCTGGGCCATGGCACTCCTGTTTGGCCCTAGAATAAAAGATCTCTGATCTCCTGTGAGGTGAGAGTTGTACTGCATGGATGTGCCCTTGGGGGAGGAAGGAGGAAGTGGTGACTCATAGGGTTGGGAGGCTAGAGCCAGGAGGGGAATGTCAACATACCCAGGCATCTGGCTTTCCTGTGACTAACCAAGCATAACAAGCTGGCATCATTCTCGTTTAGGAAAGCGGATGGACAGCTACTGAGTGTTGCCAGTCACCAGCAAAGGACTTTGCTGGCCTTTTTCCTCTTCTGTGCTTGTCGCTATGCCACATGATACTTTGAGGGTCTTTTTAAAATAATAAACTATAGGGGCTGGAGAGATGGTTCAGTGGTTAAGAGCACTGACTGTTCTTACAGAGGACCCAGGGTTGATTCCCAGTACCTACATGGCAGCTAACAACTACCCATAACTCCAGTTGGCCCACTCTGGCCTCCAAGTACATTGCATGACACAGGTGTACTTACGTACAGGCAATACACATAAAATAAGATAATAAAATTTCAAATAAATAAATTAATTAAATAATTAACTATGGGCTGGGCATGATGGCATATGCTTTGATCCTAGCACTCAGGAAGCAGAGACAGTGAAGTCAAAGCCAGCTTGGTCTACACAAGGGACACTAAGGCCATCCTGAGCTGTATAGAGTGTGAGGACCTCTGGTTTCCAAGAGAATTGCTTCCAATTCTCCCACAGCTACAGGAATTGAATTTCCTCAACCATCTGAAAAGAGCTAGAAGCTGGCTCTCCCAGAGGAGCGCTCAGGTAGGTGACAAACACGTCCACTTCTGCCTTCGGTGTTCTGCAGTCCAGAAGCAGCAGAGGATGGACCTGAGAACTACAAGCCAACAGGTGCCTTGTAACAGGAAAACGGGCTGGGGAAATGGCTTAGTCACCAAAGCTCTGGCCTCTCAGGCATGAGGACTGAGTTTCATCCCATCAGGGAGTAAAAATGGAGGAACAGGCCTGTAATCCCTGCACTTGGGAAGTGGAGGCAGGAGGATCAGTTGTTTAAGACCAGCCTGGACTACATGAGACCTGGTCTCAATACACAAAAAGCAGGCTGGGGAGGTGGTGCGGTGGTTAAAGGTGTGTATGAAAGCCTGGGTGTGGTCCCCAGCACCACATAAACTGGACACAACGGTCCTGTTCCTGTAAGCCCAGCACTTAGGAGGTACAGGAAGGATGAAGAGTAAATTGATTCTCTGAGGGAAAAGCCTGATGAGCTGTGGACAAATACCCCTCCCAGACCGAGTGGTATTACCCAGGACCACCTTGAGCTGAAAGACCAGGTGCTGGGAAAGTCCTATGGCCCTCCCCACCTGTCCATTGGCCTTGGATGTGAGAAGAGGAGGGGCTAAAAGTATTTAAACTGAGGGCACCAGGTAGGAGGCCCTTTCTTCCTCCCCCATTGGCCATTTGGGTTCTGCCATGTGGAAGTCCCAAGATCCAAGCCTTGTGGATTTATTAATGTAACTTGCGGAGGGGAGGAAGGGCACCCGTGTTCTGTAAGTAAACTGGTACCCACTGCTCTGTTAGTAAACCCAAGTAAACTAGCTAGAATTTGCCTTACTGTGAGTTGAGAAATGTGTGTGTTTGTTGCAGGACCTGGGGAGGGAGGGACTGAGCTTAGTCTGCCTCTCCCAAGAGAAAATTTAATAACAATGAGAATGAGAAGTTCAAGGCTACCCTTGGCTACATAACAAGCTTGATTCCAGCCTGGGCTACATGAGACCCTGTTTAAAAAAAAAGAGAGACAGGAAAAGAAAAAAAAAAAAAAAGAAGAAGAAAGGAAGAGAAAGAAAGAAAACACAAAATTCAAACAAATAAGCAAACAGATCCCTGTCTTGCTGCCTTTTCCACTAGGAGCTCAAGGTGAGCTTGCTTGGAGAACCCCAGGACCAGCAAGCTCTCTGGGGTCAAGAGGACAGCAGAGCTGCCAATCAGAGAGGGAGGCAAAATGCTGGAGAGATGGATCAGCAGTTAAGAGCACTGGCTGTTCTTGCAGAGGACTGGGGTTTGGTTCCCAGCACCCACATGGCAACTAACAACCACCTGTACCTGCAGTTCCAGGGAATCCGACTCCCTCTTCTGGCTTCCACAGGCATTGCACAACATGGGTGCACTTACATGCAGACAAAGCACTCATAGACATAAAAAATAATAAATTAAAAATTTTTAATTAAAATAATTTTAAAAAAAGAATTGGAGGCAAGAACCTGGTCCCCACGTTTGAGTCCAGCACTGCCACCCACTACCTGTCACCTGGGACACATTAACCTCTTGTACCTCAACTTCTCCCATAGCAGTTCAGATATTATTTTTGGAGTAAGTGCATGGGGTGCTCAGTCATGCCTGACACATACATATCTTCTGGATGTTTCCCTAGCCTGCACACATACTCCAAGGTAGCCCAAGCCCTGTGCTGTGCCCTCTGGGTTAGAAGCACAGCTTGTGGCAACATCTAACCACAACTTCTTTACCTCACTGAAGACTTGGGAAGAGCAGGATAGAAGACTCCACTTGCCCAGGGGTGGGAGAGTAGATACCGCTTCCTACATCTGGGCAGGAGCATGGATGGCAGCTGGCAGCTTACACAGGCAGGTAAGCTGTGTAAGGTTCACTGCCTATGTCTGAACCCCAGCCTGCACCTGTGACCGTGGATGACTCACACAACCACTGTATGCCTTGGGTTCCTGATCCCTAAAAGGAAGCTGATCATAGCCAGCATCACAGGGCGTGATGTGAGTTTCAAGTGAATTAGCAGAGAGCAATGAGCTTATGCAGTAAGCACTCTGAGACCCACTCCATGGGTCTCAGTGTTCAAGAAAAGCACAGACTCACCAGAGAGGGGGTTTTGTTTTGGTTTTGAGACAGGGTCTTTCTATGTAGCACTAGCTGGACTGGATGAAACTCACTATGTAGACCAGGTTGGCCTCAAACTCACAGAGATCTGCTCCCCTCTGCCCCCTAGGGCTGGAATTAACGGTGTGTACCACCACATCTAACTTGAAAATATCTTTTTTGTCATTTTTAAAATCTTATGTTTTGTTTTGTTTTGCTTTGTTCTGAGACCCGGTCTGCTCATTGCTCCAGGCTGGCTTAGAACTTGTTATGTAGACCAAGCTGGCTCCCATCCCACAAGGATCTGCCTGCTCTGGCTCTGCCTCTAGTGCTGGGGTTAAAGGTGTCTGCCACTCTACCTGGCTTTACACTGTCTTTAGAAGCTGGACGATGGCTCAGCAGTTAAGAGCACATGCTGTTCTTCTAGAGGACTCCTGCTTGGTTCCCAGCACCCACCTCTGGCAGCTCACAACCACCTGTAACTCCAGCTTCAGGGGATCTGACACCCTCTTCTGGTCTCTGAGGGTACCTATGCACACATGTACACACTCATATTGACACAGACACTACATAAAAGGAAAAAGAAAAGGTATTTTATAATAAACAGCCCATATTACATTCAAATGATTCCATTTGGGGTCAGAGTTGAGTCAACCATGTCATCATATGTGTTGCAAGGGTGTTGTAGCTATTGTGGGTAGCCTTCCTGTCCTAGTGTCTAGGGACTATTTGCCTGAGAAGTTCCTACCTAGTCATGAAGTCACATTTCTTTGCTCAAGTTCTCTCCCTCTCTCTGAAACTCGAGGAACCTGCTAAAGACTGGGTGCGTCCCCTCCCCCGTCCAACCCTATATTTGTACTTGAGGGTTGAGAGGGAAGATCCTTGACTCACCCAATTCCGGGTTTGTTTAATGTTGTTTCGGTTTGGTTTGGCATGTTAGTTTTTCAGTTTTGTTTTGTTTCTAGAGTCTCATATGTTGCTGAGGATGATCTTGAACTCCTGATCCTCTTGCCTCCACCTCAGATGCTAGGATTATAGGCATACACCTCCAGGTTCAAACCCTCCTGCTTTACCTGACCACGTCCAGCCATTCAATAGGGTTTTCTGTTCCACCAGTAGATTTCCACACCTTTATCTCACAGAACGAGGCAGATCCACAGGTTGCCCTCGGAAGAGATTTGCCACTGTGCTGGTCAGTTAAAATAAATCTGCCAATTACAGGGTGGTATCCATTTGACAAATATGTAGTGAATTGAATTCTCAGATAGACTGCTTAAGGCCCTGGGGATCTACCAGTGACAATCACAAAAAAAAAAAAAAAAAATCTGGCCTCACAGAGCTGACATTTGGTTCTATCAAGAACCAAAAATGCACAAGGAGAAAAAAGATGATTAGAGGCTGAGTATGGTGGTTCACACCTTTAGTCCCAGTCACTCAGAAGGCAGAGGCAGGCAGATCTTTGTGAGATCGAGGCCAGCCTGGTCTATAATGGTGAGTTCCAAGCCAGCTGGGGCAACAGGGAGACCCTGTCTCAAAAACACCAAAAATGAAAAAAAAAAAAAAGAAAGGGGGACTAAAAAATGCCTTTAAAAAAGAGGGGTTGAGGAGTTGCTCAATTGGCAGAGTGCTTGCCTAGTAAGCATGAAGCCCTGGGTTCAATCCCCGGCATTACACATTCCCATAACCCTAGCCCCTGGGAAGTAGAGGTTGGAGAATCAGAAGTTTCAGGGTCATCCTTGGCTACATAATGAGTTTGAGGACAGCCTGAGCTACATGAGAACTTGTCCCAAAAGTAAAATGATGGTTTAGATTTTGAAAAATGTTATGTGATTTTGTCACTCAGTAGATATTTTTACTAACCCTATTTCACAGGTGAGGAAATCGAAACTCAGAGAGGTCAAATGAGCTGCCCGAGGCCACATGGTGAGCTGGGCCTTGAACCAAGGCTTATCTGCCTCCAGAGTCACCGGCCACTCTGGACAATTCCACAGAGCACCGGCCTTCCTTCCACTGGATACTTGACAGGACTGTGATGCAGAATCCCTGTGAAGTCAGCCTTTCTTTCCTTTTGTGAGACAGGGTCTCTCTGCAGCCCCAGCTGGAACATGCTATTGAGACAAAGCTGGCCTCAGTCTCACAGAGTGCTGGGATTAAAGGCATGCACCAAGTCCAGCTCTTAAGTCTCACTATGTAGCCCTGGCTAGCCTGGAACTCACTATGTGACCAGGGTGACTGGATCTCACAGAGATTTGCCTGGCAAGTGCTGGAATTTGGACTAAAGGCATGTTACCAGCTCCACACTTTTGACTCCTAATTAATTTGACTTAATTTTAAATCAAGTTTTAGTTCCGCGTGGTATCATGAACCTGTAATCCTAGCATTCAAGAGGCTGAGGCAAGAGGATGAAGTGAGTTTAAGGCCAGCCTGGGCTACAGTAGTGAATTCTAGGCCTGTCTGAGCTACAGAGTAAGACTGCCTCAAAAATTATAAAGCCAGGAGTAATGGCACATGCCTTTAATCCCATCACTTTGGAGGCAGAGGTAGGTGAGTTTGAGACCAGCCTGGTCTACATAGAGTTCCAGGCCAGCCAAGCTACAGGGAGACTCTGTCTCAAAAAACAAAAAAACCAAAACCACACAGAAGCTGGGTATACGGGCAAAATGCTTAGAATCCCAGCACTGGGAGGCAGAGGCAGGAGGATCAAGAGCTTAAAGGCCAGCCTGGAATATTTGACACTCAATCTCAACAAACAAAACCAAAAATGACATAGGGAATTCATCATCTTAGAGACGTTGTAGGTAGCAGCACATTAGAAGGTAACATAATCAGGGCCGGCAGGATGGCTCAGTGGGTTCCATGCTTGGAACGCATACCCACGTAAAGGCAGAAGAGAACCAACCCCACAAAGTTGTCCTCTGACCTCTTCCCCTGTGCTGTGTTCTGCACCTCCCCCACCCCGACTATGCACACTTATACCCCACTAAATTAGAAATCAAGATAACACTATGTAAGACCTCACCTAGACTCTACGATTAATTTTTTAAATTTATTTTTAATCTATGTGTATGAGTGTTTAGCCTGTATGTCTGTAAGTGTATGTGTCATGCAATACCCCCAGAGGCCAGACAGGGCATCAGAATCCCCTGAAAATGGAGCTACAGACAATTGTGAACCACTGTGTTGGGGCTGGGAACTGAACCCTGGTCCTCTGCAAGATCAGCTGGTGCTCTTAACTCTTAACTGTACAAGCTTTGGTATCCAAGCCTGGTCCCTCTGTGTCCCTGACTCCTTTGTGCAGGTTGCTTAGGAAGGCTCGGAGCAATTGATCTGAGGCCTGAAGGGTGAGGTGGGGCCATCAAGGGAAGATGCTGGGCATGGGCCTGAGGCAGGAATAAACCAGTGAGAGGCTGGCCTGCCGATGGTGCGAAATAAGAGGGGAGTGGAAAGAGGTCAGGGAGGTGGGGGAAGCAGAGCCTTTGAAGGTGTGCTCTGCTCAAGAGTGGCCTAGTGACCTCTCAGATGGTTCATGAGTTAGCGCCAGGCCTCAGGGAGGGACGGTGAGAGACCCTGCCAGTCAGGCAGAGCAGAGGTGGCAGCACCCTTAGCTGGGAAATTCCTGCAGAGCAGTTCAGCAACGGGGAGTGCAGTATCTGTGGCCTTGCCCTTGGAGCTTGCACCTGTCGTTCCTTTAACGTCGATAGCACTGCCTAATGCTGGCTTGTGTGCTTGCTTGTTTTGTTTGAAGACAGGGTGTTCTAGCTTGCCTTCAATTGCTGTGGTAAACCACTGACCAAAACCAACTTGGGGAGAAAAGGGTTTATTTGGCTTATTGCATGGTCCATCACGGAGGGAAGTCAGGGCAGGAACCTGGAGCACAGGCCATGGAGGAACACTGCTTACTGGCTTGCTCCCCTGACCCATGCTCAGCCTGCTTTCTTACATAATACAGAACAACTTGTCCAGGGGTCGCACCGCCCACAGTGTGGCTGGACCCTCCACATCACTCAGCAATCAAGAAAATACCCCACAGACATGGCCACAGGCCAACCCAATGGAGACAATTCCTCAGTTGAGGTTCCGACTAACCAGGTGTGTCAACTTGACAACTACAGCTATCCAACACACAGGGTTTCTATGTAACCCAGGTTAACCCTGAACTTGGTACAGTCCTTCTGCTTTTGCCTCCAGAGTGCTAGGATTCCAGTTGTGAACTATCTGCCCAGTTCTAATTCTTTAAATAAATCTAGCTTTGCCCACTCCAGTTGATTTTTTTATTTGCTTTATTTCTGTTTTTGAAGCAGAGTCTTATGCAGCCCAGGCTGGCCTCAAGCTCCCTGTGTGACTGAAGATGACTTTGAACTCCTGATTCTCCTGCCTCCATCTCCCAAGTACTGCAATTACAGGCACATGCCATCATGCCTAGTTTATGAGGTGCTAGAAATTGAATCCAGGGCATTGTCCATGTACTGATTCTGTTGTCTGCTGTACAGAACCCCTTGCCCAAGAGCTCATTCAAATTTGTTGAAAGACTGAGTGAGTGAGTGAATAATGAATGAACAAATGGTAACATCTTAAAAACTTTGTTCCCACTGTTCTGTCCCAAGAAAGAACATGGATCGGAGTCCAAGTGTGCTTCACAGGTCCCCAGTGGATAGGGCTCTTTCAAAGGTCAGGGACAGGATGATGACATGGAGTGTTCTTATCACCTGCAGGCCTTGCAGATGAAAGACCTACTGGGGGGGCGGGGGGGAGCTTCTGGGAGCTGGCCAAGCTTGGTGATAAATGGGCTGGCAAGAGCCAGGAACCGGAAGGGTGGAAGCAGAGGCTGGATCCTGTGTGGAGCTGTCCTGGGTGGGTTTCCTTATGCCTGGCCTTTCTGCTGTGCATACCTGTAAGTCACCATATGCAGCAGTAACGTGCTTTTCAGCCGCAAAGCAAGCTGGGAAAATACAGTTTCTGAGGCAATTAAAAATTTTTTAATTCATTTTTATTGTATGTGTACGAGTGTTTTGCCTGCATGTATGTCAATGCACCCACGTTATGCAATGTTCGTGGAGGCCAGAAGAGGTTGTCGGATACCTTGGAGCTAGATATAGACAACTGGGAACTGAACCTAGGTCCTCTGCAAGGACAGCAAATGTTCTTAACTGATGAGCCATCTCCCAGCCCCTATTTAATTTTTTGAGACAGAGTCTCAATATGTAGATCTGGCTGGCCTGAACTTTCTGTCTAGACCAGTGTGGCTTGGAACTCAGAAATCTATCTACTGCTGCTGTGTCCCATTTACTGGGACTAAAGGCATGCAGTGCCTCACCTGACTATTATTTGCTTTTTAATTTTATGTGTCTGTGTGTCTGCTTGTGAGTATGTGCACAGGAGCGCGAATGTCCCGGGATGCTGCTGGAGGCATCAGAGTCTGGTAGAGCTGGAGTTACGGGTGGTTGCTCGTGAGCTGCCTGGGGTGAGATGGGTGCTGGAAAGGCAACTCTGTAAGAGCCGAACAGGCTCTTAACTACTGAGCCATCTCTCCAGCCCCAGGAGGCAAGTGGATCCTTGAAAAGAATGCTTGCCTGAGTCAGTCAGAGTAGTGTAGTATTCTGTGAGGACACAGATGAATCTTAGGAACTGAGATAGGGTTTGCATGCAAGCAGTTTGCCTTTGAGACAGGCATCCCCGAAACTAGGAGAATAGGGAGGGAGTCAAGGAGAGGGATGCGGAGAAGAGACAGGCTAGGGGACAGGAGAGGGGGAGGGAGGGAGCTGGCAAAGGGACAGCTGAGCTGGTTGCCCATCTGGGCTCCGGGGCTTAGCTACTCCTGGGCTTAGCTAACTGGGAGCTCTGGGACGTGGGGTGGACTGCCTCTCAGAACTGTCCATTTGAGAGCAATGAGAGTAGATATGTAGCTACCAACTCCTGTCAATCACTAATCAAGAGTCATTCCCAGGGGAGTGAATCCCCAACACTTTCACATGTGTGTACTCAATGCCTGTGGGACATAGTCCTCTCTGTGAGTATGTGAGTACAGGGCCAACCCCCCCGCCCGCCCGGCCCCCGCCTTGTGCATGAAGATGGTAAACGCCAAGCAGGGCGTGTGGAGGCAGAGAACAGGCACCACCTGCTACAGCAACTCAAGCCAAAGAGGAATGAAGTCGGCACAGGGAGCGTAACATTACTGGCCTCGGTTTAGCAGGTGCTCCTGTGTTCTGGGGACTCAGTCGTTCTTCCTCCTCTCTCTGATAGCCACCTGTGAGCTTTAGGCTTCACCGCACAGGTCTATCACACAGAACTATGCTGGGCTGGTGAGATGACTCAGCTGGTAAAGGCACTTGCCACTGAGCCTGGTGACTTGAGTTCGATTCCCTGGACCCACGTGGTAGGAACGAGCTGACTCCCACAATTGTCCTTTGAGCTCCACACACCAGCCTTAGTGCATGTGCCCACACACATACATACAAATGCACACACACAAAATAAAGTAAATGCAATAAAATAATTTTTAAACAAAAGCAATGCTATTCGGGAGTGGAGAGACAGCTCAGTGGTTAAGAGCACTGGCTGTCTTGCAGAAAGGACCTGAGTTTGATTCCCAGCACCCACATGACAGTTAACAACTTTCTGCAACTCCAGTTCCTGGGGATCTGACACCCTCTTCTGACCTCTGTAGGCACTAAACGACATGGGTGCACTTACATGCACTCAGGCAATACATTCATACATATAAAATAAAAATAATAAAAAAATAACATTTTTTAAAAAAAAGCAATACCTCCTGGGATTGGAGACATGGCTCAGCAGTTAAGAGCACTGGCTGTTCTTGCAGAAGACCTGGGTTCAAATCCCAACATCCACATGGTGGCTAACAACCATCTGTAATTCCAGTTCCAGGAGATCTGAAACCCTCTTCTGACCTCTGAAGGCACTGCATGTCACAGATGCTCTTGCATACATGCAGGCGTAACACACACAAAATAAAAATAAAGAAATAAACATTTTTAAAAAAGCAACACCTTCCCAGTAATTCTAGCACAAAACCAAGGGCTGAGCCAAATGTATTGACACAGGCTCATAATCCCAGCATCCTCCTCTTTTTATTTCTCCAAGCTTTTAAATTGTAAAAACATTTGGAGGGGGCAGGGTTTCATGTAGCCCAGGTTAGCCTTGAATGCGCTATGTAGTTGAAGTGACCTTTAATCTCTGTCCCCTCTATTGGAATGCCTCCTTTTGGGGTGGCACTTTGCACCACCACACCCTGTTTATGTGGGATGGGATGGACCACCAGGCCTCGTGCATGCTAGGCAAGCACTCTACCAACTGAGCTGCACCCCAGACCTGATTTCCTTGCCTTTCCCTTCCTTCCTTCCTTCCTTCCTTCCTTCCTTCCTTCCTTCCTTCCTTCCTTCCTTCCTTCCTTCCTTCCTTCTCTCCCTCCCTCCCTCCCCCCGCCTTTCTTTCTTTTCTTTTTGAGACAGGATTTCATTTTCCTGCATCACCCGAGTGCTGGGATCACAGGCATGTGCTATGACACTTGGTTTTAAAAACCATTCTTAGCCAGGTATGGTGGCGCAGTCCTTTAATCCTAGCACTCAGGAGGCAGAGGCAGGCAGATCTCTGTGAGTTCAAGGCCAGCCTGATCTAAGTAGAGAGTTCTAGGCCAGCTGGGGCTACAGGGATATCCTATCTCAAAAAGACCAAATAAATAAATTGATAACTCCAGTTCCAGGGGATCCAGTGCCCTCCTCTGACCTCCGTAGGCCTTGTATGGGCACACTTACTTACATACATGCAGTCAGGACACTCATACACATAAAATAAAAATAAATAAAGTAAAAGTTAGACACTTTTTTTTATTAACAGTAATAGCTTAATAGCAGAGACAGTTTTGTGTTTTGTTGTTGTTTTTTAAACGTGTATTTTGCTTGCATGTATGTAAGTGCAGCCATGTTCTGCAGTGTCCATGGAGGCCAGAGGAGGGTGTTAGATTCCCTGGAACTGGAGTTAAGGACAGTTGTTAGCTGCCATGTGGATGCTGGGAACCAATCCCAGGTCCTCTGCAAGAGCAGCCACTGAGCTCATTTTAAATATATTTTTAGAGCCTATATGTGGTGGCACATGCCTTTACTCCCAGTAATCAGGAGGCAGGTGTAGGTGGCTCTCTGAGTTTGAGGCCATCCTGGTCTACAAAGGGGGTTCCAGGTCATATTTTGTTTGTATTTTTGTTTATGTGTATACCACATGTGTGCTGGGCCCAAAGATGCCACTGTGTGGCCCTAGTTGTCCTGGAATTCTCTATGTAGACCAGCCTCATCTCAGTCTCACCGAGATCCACCTGCCTCTGCCTCCCGAGTGCTGGGATTACTGGCACGGGCTACCACATCAAGTTTTATGCCATGCTGGAGCCAGGGTTTTGTTCCTTAGGCGGGTACTCTGCCCACTGAGCCCTGGTACCAGCACCTCGGAAATTATTTAATCTCTCTGAGCTCCATCTGTAAAGTAGAAGGCAGAAGGCTTCCTGGTGGTGGAACTTAAAGCAGTGGCTGGTGTGTTGAAATCACTCAATGCAAAGTGAGTTATTATTAGATTCCTTTCCCTCTTTGATCTCAGAGAGAGAAATGGGGAAACAGGCTGTTGCTCTAAGTATGTGAAGATTATAGCAAAGAGGTTGTACCGAGAGCCAGTGCTATAGGGTGGTGCCGCGACATTCGGCTCTGTACTGGATGAGAGAATCACTGGTGTTGAAATCGGGGCTCTGGGTTCTCCTGAGGAAGGGAAGACTGGACCGGCTTCGGGGCAGGGATCTTAACTGCCTTTGTGAGCGTGCTGAGCTCTCTCCACCTGTGCACTGTTCAACAAGACAGGGTGCGGCGGGACCGAAGCCCTGTGCCATGGTGTTCTGGACACGGCTCTCTTCAAATGAATCTTAGGCTTCAGTTACCCACCCCCCCTTCCAACTATCTGGGGTCATTTGGAAGCTCGGTGTGGCTGAAGGCTGAAGGGACATGCTTTCCTGTCAGTTTCCTCCTCCGCTGTGAGTGCAGGAATCAGCTTCCCCTACCTCTGGCCACAGCATCCCAGCTGCCCCTGGAATGTGGCCTGAGGAGCACATCCAGGGCTAGTCAGATGCCAGCCACTTGACTCGCACGTCATCAGTGCTGAGCTGTGGGAGAAACTGGTTGAGGCAGGAATGACCAGCGATGGGAGAAACTGGTTGAGGCAGGAATGACCAGCAAGTTACCTTGGGCAGCAAGGTCAGATCAGCCTCAGACTGAACTCCCAGGTGGGGCTGGAAGGCTCATTCATTCATTCATTCATGCATTCAATCATTCAGCAGCCCTGAATGTAACACGGGGCATGTAACACTGGCAGGACCGTGGGGAAGGCTCTGATCCTTACACAGAAGCTCCCATGCCATCTTCATTCATGTGTACAATAAATATCTTTCTATTATCTATTTTCTATCTACCAACCATCTGTTTGTTTTCTATCGATCAGTCAGTTATATATCTTATATCTGTGTTCTATCAGTCAATCATATATCAACTATCATGTTTTCTTTTTTAATATTTTATTTACTGTTTTTATTTTATGTGTATGAATATACTGCCTGAATTTATGTAAGTACACCTGAGTTATGCAATGCCCTCAGAGGTCAGAAGATGGTGTCAGATCCCTTGGAATTGAAGTTACAGACAGTTGTTAGCTGCCATGTGGATGCTGGGAATGGAATCTGGGTCTTCTGCAAGAGCTCTTAACTGCTGAGCCATCTCTCCAGCCTCCTATCATCTATTTTCTGTCAGTCATCTATTATCTATCTACCTAGCTATCATTTATGTTCTGTCCATCAATCAACCAACCAACCAATCAATCAATCAATCATCTATGTATCTATGTATCTACCTATGCATCTATAGGTCTGTCTGTCTGTCTGTCTGTCTATCTATGGTGTTGGGGATCACACCCAGAACACAACACATACCAGACAAAAAGACAAAAAGACCAAGTCACATTCCCAGACTTACAAGTATTTATTTTAATTTAGTCTATTTATTTGAGGCCAGCTTGGGCTACATGAGACCCTGTCTCAAGAAAAAAATTAAGGGTTAGGGCTGTAGCTTGGTGCAGAGGACTTGCCTAGCAGGCATGAAGACCTAGGTTCAATCCCCAGTACTGGCAGTGGGGGAGGGAATGAAAAATGAGAATAAATCAGTGTTTCCAGTGAGCTTGGAACTTGCTATGTAGACCAGGCTAGTTTCAAACTTGCCCTGTTTTTTCTGTCTTTGCCTCCCTCAGGCTGAGATTTCCAGTGTGTACCACCATGCACAATGGCTTCTTTCCTCAAGGCAGGGTCTCATGCAGCCCAGGCTGGCCTTGAACCTCTGATTCTTTGACTCTACTTCCCAAGTGCTGGGATTGCAGTCAGACACCCAGATTTCTCGGAATAAGTCTTGCAGCCTCTCTGCACTTTGGAAATGGTTTTGAAACCTGCACTTGTGGTTGAGTCGGGGAGGGGAAGTGGGCGACTCACGTGCCGGAGAAAAAGGGCATTTCATTTTTCACCCTTTTCTACTTTTTGAAAGTAAGTCTCAGTCGAATAAAGAAGCAAAAATTGAAAAGAAGTGTTCATTAAGTAGACAGGCCTTATGCTGAGTGAGTGAGTACCTCAAATATCTTAAAAAAAACTTTTTAGAGACATGGTCTGGTTGTATAGTCCTGGCTGACTGAGAACTCCTTATGTAGACCAAGCTGGTCTCAAATTCACAGAGATCCACCTGCTTCTGCCTCCTGAATGCTGATATCAAACTACACACACACTTAAAGTTGTTTTATTTATTTATTTTTGTGGATGTAGGGTGTATATATGTATGTGTGTGTGAACATATGTGTAAATGAGTGAACATATGTGTCCATACATATGTGAAGGCCAGAGGTCACACTGGGGGAGTTCTATTACCACATTCTCCACGTTATTTCTTTTAAATTTTGGTTTGGGAGATTTTTGAGACAGGGACTCTAGCTCCAGCTGGACTGGAATTAAATATGTAGATCAGGCTGGCCTTGATTTCATAGAAGTCTACCTGCCTCTGCCTCCCTAGGCTGGGATTCAAGGGCATGTGCCACTTTTCCTTTCTTTTTTTGTTGGTCTTTTTGAGACAGGATCTCCCAGTAGTGCCAACTGGCTTGGAACTCGCTATGAAGATCAGGCTGGCCTTGAACTCATGGAGATTCACCTACCTCTCCTTCTGAGTGCTGAGATTCAAGGCGTGCGGCACCATGCCCAACAGCTACACCTTTTTTCTTAAAAAAAAAAAGAGAGAGAGAAAGAAAAAGAAAAAAAAAAGACTTATTTATTTGTATTCTACGAGTTTGAGTGTTTCCCTGCTTAAGTGCACCGCGTGTGTGCCTGGTGCTGTAGAGGCCAGAAGAGGGAGGCGGGTCCCTTAGAACTGGAGTTACAGACAGTTTAAGCCTCCACATGGGTGCAGGACTAAACCCAGGTCCTGTACAAGAGCAGCGAGTGTTCTTAACTACTGAGCCATCTCTCCAGAGCCTTCATCTTATTTTTTGAGACAGTCTCTCACTGACTTGGCTGCCCAGCAAGCCTGGGCTTCCTCCTGTCTCTGCTCCTCTCAGAGATCGGAGTAAAGACCCACACCGTGGCGCCTGGCTTTTTATGTGGGCGCTGGGAAGCCTTCCCAACTCCATATACTTGTGGGTCAAGCGTGTTAACTGAACCATCTCTCACTCCCATGACCCTGACTTATTTTCTCTCCACTCTGCTTGCATGGAGAGGAGACTGAGGCTGAGAAGGGAGATGGTTTGCTGAGGGCAGAGCCCACCCCCAGGTGTTAACCCAGGTCTCTGCTGCTACAGAAGCCTCCGCACCCCCTTGGGTAGGAGCTTGGCTTTTAAGGAGATGTTTTTGAAAGCTTTCTGTATTGTTTCAAGGAAAACAAAACCCAAGCCCTGGCTTTTAGCTGTGGGTGTGGGCTGTGTTCTGAGAGACTGATCTGAGGTGCGGCTGGTTGTGCTAGAGGCTTAGGAATCTCTACAGGGCCCAGGAACAGCCTTGGCGTGGCTTACCAATGCAGGTGGAAGTTGAAAGGTAGAACCTCTGCTGCCCTCCCAAAATATTGCCTAAAAGAGGTCTCCAAGGACAGGTTCCCGACTCCAATAATTTGACATAAATGATTGATATATATCTTTTAAAATGCATAATTTTTATTGTATGTGTATGAGTGTATTGCCTGTGTATATGTAAGTACACCTGTGTCGTGCAGTGCCTGCAGCGGTCAGAAGAGGGTGTCAGATCCCCTGGAACTGAAGTTATGGGTGGTTGATAGCTGTCACGTGAATGCTGGGAATTGAACCCGGGTCCTCTGCAAGAGCAGCCAGTGCTCTTAACTGCTGAGCCACCTCTCCAGCCCGATTGATACCTTTTTAAAAACATTTTTATTACATTTATTTATATTTGTGTGTGTGTGTGTGTGTGTGTGTGTGTGTGTGTTTGCACAGGCATATGTGTGCATGTATGGAAGTCAGAGGACAACTTTCTGAAGTCAGCTCCATCCACCACATAGGTTCCGGGGATCAACGTCAGGTCATCAGCTCGGAGACAAGCACCTTTATCCACAGAGCCATCTCTGCGACCCACTTTCCTTTATCAATAGCTTCTTACCTTTGCTCACTGTCGGGAGCCGTTTGCAGGGATCAGTCTTGCTGATCCCAGAAGTGCTGTGGGATTAGGGCGTTTTGCAATGCGAGTGATTTATTCACTTGAAGGAGAGAAAATCCTGTAATCCCAAGGCTGAAAATCCTGTAAACCCAAGGCTGAAGATCCTGTAAACCCAAAGCTGAAAATCTTGTAAATCCTTGTAGGAAGGTCTGATTTAATCACCCAGAGGAAAGCTTATCTTAAATCCTAGGCTTAGCACCTTTTGTTAAGTAGTTGTAGGTGTTTTTTGAATAATCCTGTATATGTAAATGATGGTTGTATTGTTCCTATAAATACGCTGAGCAGAATAAAGTCGTGGCCTCAGTATTGACTGAGAGCCCTCCCGAATCTATCCTCGTGTTCTCTCTCTCTCTCTCTCTCATTTCTCAATCCTAACTCCCCAATTCAGGTACAGTTCGATTTCTGCCGGCGGGCTCCGGCAGCTCACCTTGTAGGATGTGTGTGTGCGCATGTGCGTGTGTGTGTGTGTGTGTGTGTGTGTTGCATGTGCTATATCCCTAGCTCTACCTGTCCCTCTTACCTAGGTTTCCTTTGTGTGGAGAGATTTCAGTTTGTTATCTCCTTATTTGTCGCAAGCCACTTCCGTTGCTTTGTGAGCTACATGCTAAGCCTGGGTTTCTCCACCAAAGATCTACAGACTGTTTCCCAGAGGGGCACACCACCTCACCTTCCTTCCAGTGCCATCTGAGCACCCGTCATTTTGCTCTGTCTCTGGCATGCTGCCTCTATTCTACAGGCCTGTGTTTTCCCATATCTTAAATAGGAATCCCCTGTTGATCATGGGGCTGGGTGTGTGAAGGAAGGAACATGTGCATAGCATGTACAAGGCCTTGCAGTGGGGAGAGAGGAGAGAGAGAGAATGCACACCTATAACCATGTAACCCTAGCATTAAGAATAAGAAGTAGGAGGATCTGGGGTTCAAGACCATCCTAGGATACACAGTGAGTTTGAGGCCAGCCTGGGCTACAGGAGATCCAATCTGGGGTGAGGAGGACGATACTGAGTCCAGCCTGGTTTGCATAACAAGTTTCAGGCCAGCCTGGGCTACAGACAGAAAACTTGTCTTTTATAAATGAAAAGCGCGGTGGGCAATTAGCAAAAGCAAATGCATCGCCCCCATGAGGTTCACGAGGCGTGTCTTAGCCCAGTAGCTGAGGTGGTTCCCCTCTTCCGGTTAAAGCCACCAGAGCCTCTGTGGACGACATGCCCACAGGGCATAGCATCCAGCAATCCTCGATGGGAGTCCTGCACCTGATGCAGTCCTGAAAGGTCCGCGTCTGCCTTTGGATCACCTGACATTCTAGGTGCTGTGGTTCAGTGGGTGACAGGATCTGACACATTGACTGACACAGGAGCGGAGCCTGGGGCAGAATAGTGAAATCCCATGACTGAGTCAGGGCACTGGGAGGGACGGGAAGAGCCGGTTCCAGGGCAGGTCCCCAAGCCGACTGTCACCTGCCCTTCCCACCTCAGGGTGTCCTTTCACTGCTTCCTCTTCGTTTTCTGGAATGACAGCTCCAGACCTTTGTACCTGCTGTGGCCTTTGATCACAGCACCTTTTCTTGTCACTTCCTCCCTGCCACATGGCAAAGTCCAACGCACTCTCCGGTTCCCACCTTAAAGGTTAGCCTCTCCAGGATGTTCTTGACACTTAGACCCTCTGACAGTCACCCTGGCTTGGTGTGATGGTGCACTCCTTTAATCTCAGCACTTGGGAGGCAGAGGCAGGTGGATCTCTGTGAGTTCCTGTCTAGCCAGGTTTATATAGAGAGTCTGAGTAAGACCCTGTTCCCCAAAACCTATCCTTCACCATTTGCTTGTTGCCCAGGCTGGCCTCAAACTCTCTATGTGGCCAAGGATGACCTTGAACTTCTGATCTGCTGTGTCCACCTCCTGAGTGTTAGAACACTGATGTGTGCCACCATAGCCAGCTTTGTGTGGTGCTGGGAATGAAACCCAGGGCGTCATGCATACTAGGCAAGCCCTCCATCAATGGAGCTCCAGCTGCAGCCCCTCCCCCAATCTTATCAGCCGGTTTGGGGAATGCCTTGGCTTCAGTGGCTTGTTCTTGGATGGACTGGCTCCAACTGGACCGATGATCCTCATTCTTGGGATTTTGCTGGAATTTCTCTGAAAAAGGAGCTCTCTTTGAGTTGGGGCAACCAGGTGCCAAAACAGAGCCAACTCAGATTTGGAATTGGTCACGTTTGTCACTGTGCACAGCAAGCTTGTGTGAAAGTAAACGGGAGCAGGAGAGCAGAGCTGAGAGGCGAGGGAGGGCGTACAGAAGCGGATTTTCAAATTATTTTATTTGTCTCTGTGCGGGTGTGGGTGTGGGTGTGAGTGTATGTGCACTTGTGTCATGGGACACTGGTGGAAGTCAGAGGACAACTTGAAAAGGTGTCTCTCCTTCCACCATGGGCTCTGGAAATCAAACTCAGATCACCAGGCTTGTTTGTGCAGCAAGTGCTTTCACTGCCAGCTCGCCAGAAGGGTTTTCTGACAGGGAAGGCCTGGATCCAGCCGCGCCTGAAGGCAGTTTGCCTCCCTGTAAACCAATACTCCACCCTTTTACTCTTTATTTCATTGTTTTGTGGCTCACACTAAGCTGTGATGAGCCTTCTTCATTCCCACCCTTTACTTCCGGAATTGGGCTGAGGACTCTTCAACTTCTTCTGCAAACTTTGTGTTCCATTTTTATTGCATTGGAGGGACTTGGGTGTGGGGAAAGCACTCTACTGCTGAGCTGTTAGCACATCCCCAGGCTTTACAGTGGCCTCTTACCTCTGCTCCCAGAGTCTCAAGAGGCCGTCCTGTTTAGTGCATTGCCCATCCTTACTCTGGCCAGTCCCAGCCTCTCTATTTAAATCCTCTTTAAAAAAAAATTGTAAGTTCAGCTGTCATGGTATTTAGCAAGCAAATTGACTCTGTACTTTTCTAAGGGTCCACTTGGAAACACACAAGGAAGCCCCTGGCAGAGGCAGTCCCGCACCCTGGCGGAAGTTAACATGTAGGTAGTTCCTACTTACTATTAAGTAGTAATTAGGGACTGAGGTGTGGTTCCGTGCTATGGCACATGTTTATTACACCTAAGGCCCTGGGTTCAGATCCTGCCACCAAAAAAGCAAAGCAAAACAAAATAAAAACCAAAATAAATTTAGTTAAGACCCAAACCCGGATGATGGAGAGATTCTTCAGTGGTTAAGAGTGTGTACTGCTTTTGGAAAAGACTGGAGTTCCGAGGACCTGCGTTCATTTCCCAGCACCCACATCAGAGAGGTCACCACCACCTGTAACTTCAACTCCAGAGGGAACTAAGGCCTCTGGTCTCTGTATGTACCTGCACTCACGTGTGCATACATATGTATACACACCTATAGACATGATATAAAATAAAATAAATCTTTAAAAAACACCAAAGTTGAGTTTGGTGACATAATTTTAATTCCAGCACTTGGAAGGCAGAGGCAGGAGGTTCTCTGTGAGATTGAGGCCAGCCTAGTCTATGTAGCAAGTTCCAGGACAGCTGGGGCTACATAGTAGGGCTCTGTCTTTTAAAAAACCAAAACCAAACCAAATCAAAACAAAGCCTAGTGTATTGGTTCACCTGTAATCCCACCGTCTGGGAGGCAGCAACAGAAGATCAAGAGCTGGACAAGCCTGAGCTACATAAGAACTTGTCTCCAAAAAAAAAAAAAATTTATTTATTATTTTATGTGTATGAGTGTATTGCCTGCATGTGTGTAAGTGCACCCATGTTGTGCAGTGGCCGAGGAGGTCAGAAGAGAGCATCAGATTCCCTGGAACTAGAGTTATGGATGGTTGTTAGACAGTATGTGGATACTGGGAATGAACCTGGGTCCTTGGCAAGAACAGTCAGTGCTCTTACCCAGCCCCCAAAATCTTTAAATGAAATGAAATTTATTTTATTTTTGATAGGGTGTCATGCATCCCAGGTCAGCCTTAAACTTGCTATGTAGCTGAGAATAGCTTTGAACTTCTGATTCTCTTGCCTTTATCTCTGGAGTGCTGAGATTTCAGGATTATAGATTTGTGCCACCAATCCTGATTTTATGTGGTGCTGGGGATCAAACCTAAGGCTTCATGAGTGTTAGACAAGTACTCTACAAACCAAGCCACAACCAAGCCATAAAAACAAATATTTTATTCATTATTTTTATGTTATGTCTGCATATATTGCCTGCATGTGTGCAAGTACACCCATGTCATGCAATGCCCATGGAGGTCAGAAGTCAGACGAGGGCGTTGGACTTGCCTGGAACTGGAGCTACAAAGGGCTGCTAGCCACCATGTGGGTTCTGGGAATCAAACTCCTGCCTTCTGTGAGAGCAGCCAGTGGTCTTAACACTAAGCCATCTTTCTAGCCCCTAGCAAAAGAAATTAAAGAATGCATTTTAGATAAAGGCAGTCACCAGCCCTTCCCACACAGGAACTCAGTAGGCAGCTGCTTCAGGTAAGTTCGCCCACAGCACATCAGTAGCAGCAGGGAACCTGTTCACCCCTCCTTCACCAAAAGCCCCAGGAGTCATTCAAAGTCCCTGCGGAAAAAGATATGCAGGGCCGGTTCCAGGAGGACAAAACCTTTTTCCTAACCTCAGGTCTTTGGAAAGAGTGGGCAGTATTTCCCTCTGCTTTGCTAAGAGGGACAGAGTAGACTCCAGGGCCAAATGCATGGCCATCCTTTCTCCTTAATTTCTGAGGACAGAACCACCTATATATACCTAGGGTGGAGGAGAACTTGTCCAAAAGTCAGTTTCAGGCCCTGCCTTGATGACGCCATCACATAGTCATAAACTTTGTGGACAGGACCTAAGATTATTTACTTATTTTTATGTATGTGTGTGTCGTATGTGCGTGTGTCGTATATGCGTGTGTGTCGTATGTGCGTGTATCGTGTGTGTGTGTCGTATGTGTGTGTGTGTCGTATGTGCGTGTGTCGTATATGCGTGTGTGTCGTATGTGCGTGTATCGTGTGTGTGTGTCGTATGTGCGTGTGTCGTATGTGCGTGGGTGTGTGCCGAGACCAGAGGAGAGTATGGTGTTCCGTCCTGTCACTCTCTGTCTTACTCTTCTATTTTAGTTTAGTTTTTTTGAGACAGGATCTCACCATGTAACCCTCGCTGGCCTAGAACTCACAGAGATCCACCTACCTCTCTGAGTGCTGGGATTATAGGTGTGCACCTGGTGGGAAGTACCGTTTTTAAGGAAAAACAATCTCACTTAAACTGACTAAAGCAAAGTGTGTCCTTGTGGGCTAGCCCATGTGTTTATACTAACGTGAGCTAAAACAACAACAAAACCCACAAAATGTCTAGTTCTGATGGTGCAGCTCAGGGGTAGAGCGCTGGTCTGGTAGGAGGAAAGCTCTGAGTTCCACCTCTAGGAAAAGGGAGGGAGGGAGGGAGGGAGGGAGTGAGGGATTATAGGCGTACACAGCAGGTATGGTGGTGTATGCCTATAATCCCAGCACTCAGGATCTGGAGGCAGGAGGATTTCCAGGTTTTGAGGCCAGCCTAGACTACAAAATAAATTCCAGGACAGCCTGTGTTAAAGAGTAGGAACATGTCTCAAATAAACAAAACAGTCAAGGTCATCCTTGCCTACATATTGAGTTCCTGGCCAGCCTGGGCTACATGACACCCTGTGTTTACAAGCAAACAAACAGACAGACATGGTGATAAACCCCTGTAATCCCAGCACTGGGGAACCTGAGGCAGGAGGATTGTGAGTTCCAGGCTAGCCTGGACTAAATATGGAGACCCTATCTTAAAATAAATATATAATTAAATAAGCTTCAAACTTGCTGTGTAGCAGAGGAGGACCTTAGATTTCTGGTCCTCCTCCATCTCCCAAGTGCTGGGATTAGTGGTATTCAGCACCACGCCTGGTTTGTGCAGTGCTGGAACTGAATACAGGGTTTCATGTATGCCAAGCGAGTACTGTTTCACTTGAGTTATATCCCCAACCAACTTGTTTTCTTTTGTCTTTCCTTAGGGGCCCTCCCAGTGCTAACACTGAGAACGGAGAGGGCCCTTGCGTAGAAAGACAGGGTGGAACAAAGGGCCCTGGGCAGGAAGACATAGAACAGAGGACTCAGGCAGGACAGGAGCATCAAGGAGCCACACTGAGAGATGGGGAAGCTGGGTGACTCACACCTTGCCACCAACTGACAATGGGTGACCTTGGAAAAACTTCCTCTCCAGTAACCTCAGCTTCCAGACTTGTACAACAAATAACAAGACCATCTTTGAGGTCCTTTAACTGCAGTCACGTTTTCTATATGGTCTTTGAAGAGGGGGAAGGAACAATCATTTGAACTAGACATTTGAAAGAACTTCAAGGAGACACAGTTGGTGCCAGAGTACGTTTCCTGGAGACCCTCTGAAATGCAGGGCTGGGCTGGGCTGGGCTGGGCTGGGCTGGGCTGGCCTGGGCTAGCTGACTAGTGGGCAGAGCAGGAGACTGATGGATGCTGGGCATAACTGAGATCACCTCAGACCTGTCAGCCCTTGAGATTGTCATTTCTTTCTTTGTTTCTTGGAGACAACTTCTGCCTGGTCAGGCTGCTTGCTGGATAAAATGCATTTACTTCATGCATGTCAAAGAAATGTAAAACTCAGTTGTTCCATTGACTTTTGAAGTTTTATTATCTAGGTGAACACTGACTCCAAATTAGAAAACTTCAAGCACAATAACAATATCCAAGATAGGGGCCTGGGGAGACAGCGCTCTCTGTAAAGTATTTGCTATGCAAACCTGAGTTGGATCCCAGAACCCTGTAAAAAGCTGGGCATCCTGGAGAAAGAGAGAGAGAGAGAGAGAGAGGGGCATAACAGCGCACACCTTTAATCCCAGCACTTGGGAGGCAGGGGCAGGTGAGAATCTCTATGAGAGTGAAGTCTGCCTGCCTGGTCTACAGAGTGAGCCCCAGGTCAGCCGGGGGTATAGGGTGACCCTGTGTCAAAAAGACGAAAGAAAGACAGAAAGAAAGGGGGGGGGCAGAAGGAAGGAAGGAAGGAAGGAAGGAAGGAAGGAAGGAAGGAAGGAAGGAAGGAAGGAAGGAAGGAAAATCTAGAATTTCTGGTGTGGTGATATATGCTTGCAATCCCAGCACTTGGGAGGCTTAAGCAAGAAGATTGTCATGAGTTTGAAGGCAGTCTGGGTTAAATAGTGAGTTCTAAGCCAAACTGAGCTACAGAGTTGGACCTCGTCTCAAACAATTATATGTGCATATGCGTGTCTGTGTACATGTATATATCCGTGTGTCTGTATATCTGTATGTGTGTTGTGTAGTTGTACATATATATTTGTGTGCTGTGGGAATGACTTTTCTGGAATGTCCCCTGTTTTGTTTTGTTTTTTATTTATTTTCTAATTATTTATTTTTACTTTATTTTATGAGTGTTGTGCTTGCATGTGTGTAAGCGCACCCATGTTGTGCATGTCTGTGGTGGACAGAAAAGGGCGTTGGATTCCATGGAACTGGAGTTACAGATGGTGCTAGCTTTTATGGTTCAGGCATTGCTGCACTGTGGCATCTACCACAGTGTGTATGTATATAGGTATAACTATGTATATATTTATGTGTGTGTGTATTTGTGTATATGTATATGTGTGTATGTGTGTAGAAATGTATATGTTTAGGTTGTATATGTAAATGTTCTAGTTTGCTTTCAATTGCTGTGACAAAACACTCTGACTAGTATCAACTTGGGGAGGAAAGGCTTTATCTGACTTAATATCTCTTGGGTCACAGGTCATCACTGAGGAGCCCAAGGTGGGATCTCAGGACAGGAAACTGGAAGCAGGAGCTGGAGCACAGGCCATGGAGGAACGCGGCTTACTGGCTTGCTCCCCTGGCCCATGCTCAGCCTGCTTTCTTACACAACACAGAACAACCTGCCCAGGATGGCATCACCCACAGTGGGCTGGGCCCTCCCACAGCACTCAGCAATCAAGAAAATACCCCACAGACATAGCCACAGACCAGTCCAAAGGAGGCAGTTCCCCAACTGAGGCTCCCTCAGCCCAGGTGTGTCTAGTTGACAACTAAAGCTGTCCAGCACAGTGGGAGTGTATGTATGGGTATGCATATCTGTGTGTGTGCATATTTATGTGTACATATGTATACATGTATGTGTGTGTGCATCCCCAAGAAAATGAAATCAGCCTCAGCCCCCTGGAGCCTGGTCCTCAGAAGCGCCCATTGTTCTGTTTTACCTTTCGGCCTGTATGAGCGTGTGTACATTGTGTTGCTAGGATGCGTTTGGTTATATACAAGTTCAAAACCACATCCAGCATCGAATGTCCCATTTCCTTATGTGTCTGGATATATGTTCCCTTGGGATCATGAGAACGCCTTTCCGTCACCCTTAGCAAGCACCTTTTTGATCTGTCCTGAGACATCTGTAGGCCAGCTGCAGGGTTGTTGTATAGAAGGGATGATGGCAGTCCTCTTGCCTCCACTTCTCTAGTGCTGGCATCACAGACACGTGAATCACAACTGACTGCATCGATCTGCAGGAGGGCTGGGCATATGTGAAGAGTGATTAAAAGAGGTGATGTGAGCAGCTGGGGGACTTTGGTAAAGGAGAAATAGGTTTGAGGGAGTCAGGAAGAAAGTTCATTTTTAAACACGTAAAACTTGAGGGTCCTGTTAGATAGTAGTAAACGGCAATTAGATGCGCAAGCCAGGCCCTTTCTCTCTCTCTCTCTCTCTCTCTCTCTCTCTCTCTCTCTCTCTCTCTGTCTCTCTTTCCTCTTTCTTTTTTTAATTTGAGAGAAGAACTCAATATATACCCCCAGCTGGCCTGGAACTCACGATGTAGACCAGGCTGGCTTCCATCTCACAGAGATCCATCTGCCTCTCCCTCCTGAGAACTGGAATTAAAGGTATGTACTACCACCTGGCTTATTTACTTATTTTGTTTTCTGTCTTTGAGTGTTTTGCCTGTATGTATGTAAGTACACCTAGCACATGCATGTAATGCCTAGAGGCCAAGAGAGGGAATTGGATCTCCTGGAACTAGAGTTACTGAAGGTTGTTAACTACCAAATGTGTGCTGGGAACTGAACTAGAGTCCGCATCAATAGCAGCCAGTACTCTTAACCACTGAGCCATCTCTCTAGGTCCAGATTACAGATCTGGGCTTTTTAAAAAAATTTTGTGACTTTCATGCAGTAGAGTTTGGCCGCATTTGCATCCTCTGCCCCACTCAATTTAATGTACTATTATGACCATAACATGGCCTGGGGAGTCTGATTTCTATCCCTAAAAGTCATTCCGTGTGGGTCCATCCACTGGGTCCACCAAGAAAGAGTCCCATCCCTGTAAGACACTGTCTCTCCTCCTCCCTATAGCCATCAGTTCCCAAAAGTTCCTTTGGCTGGGCTGGGATTTCTTACCCACAGCCTCATATCTACGCTGGGATTGTGTCTGGTTTAAGCTTACATAGGACTTGTACACCCTGTCACCATTGCTGTGAGTTCGTATGAGTAAATGTTCAGCTGTCTAGAAACCGTTTCCTGTGGTCATCTACTCCCACTGGCTCCTGTAATCCTTCTGCTACGATCCCTGAACCTTGGGAAGCAGAGATTTGAAATAGGTGTCCTACTCAGGGATCAGCATTCTGTAGCCTCTTGTTCTCTGCACACAGGCCGATGTGTGTTTTGGTGTTAATCAGTGCCTGCTGCACAGGGAAAGTTCTCTGGGGAGAGTGGAGAGATGCATCCAGCTATGTACAGAGGCTGCACTGAAGATGTGTCACTTAGGGTTAAGCATCTCACAGACACTTAGTCAGTTCTGGAACTCTGTAGGCACTCTCCAGCAGCCTCAGTGGGACTTGAATTGCAGAGTTTAAGAAGTACCTGGCTTGCTAGATGTGAGCTATGATCCTTCTCAAGCCAGGCTTTTTTTTTTTTAAATCTTCATTTCTGTTGATAAGTACATGATATATTGTAGTTTTTTGCTTATTTGACAGGTCTCAAGTACAGTGGGCTGACCTGGAACTCACTATGTAGCTGAGGCTGGCCTCAAAGTTGCCATGATTCCCCTGCCTCTTCCTTCCGAGTACTGGGATGGCAGGCGTGTGGCACCACATCACTGGCATTCTTTCTCATCGAATCCAAGTATGTTTTGGACTTAAATGTTTTTACATTTGTCTGTTTATGTGTGTGTTCCACAGTGTGCGTGTGGAGGTTAGAGGACAGCTTATGGGAGTCGGCTCTTTCCTTTCACCGTGTGGGTTCCAGGAACCGAACTCAAGTTGTCAGGTTTGGCTGCAAGTGCCTTTACCTGCTAAGTCATCTTGCCAGCCCTGGGCTTTTATTATCATCATAGTCTTAGTATCAAGATCCATCAAAATGTTATCAGGCCTCCTTTTAATGCTTAATATTAAATATTAAACATCTCTTCCTACTTTAATTTTGCATTACTCAAGTTGTTTGGAGCCTGACTACATTACCATGAATAGCCAGGTTATGTGCATAAAAGGCAGTGGCTTTACTTCCTGCACTGTAAGCAGATCTAGGCCCTAGAAAGATGGAGCAGGTCGGAACCGGTTTTTGAAGTGAGCTGTGTACTGTGGCTTTCTGTCTGTCTAACTCTGCTCTGAAGGTGACGCCTGAGGCTAGTCTCAATGCCCTGGGGATGGACGTGAGGGAGGCAGGAACTTACTTTTCCTGAATATTTTTATTCTAGTAGAATTTCAAAAGCAAAAGGGAGCTTTGAGACAACTGGCCTGTGGTTACCTAGCAACAAGTAACAGAGCTGCATTGGGATGCTTCCGTTCTGATGGCCTCAGTGCTGTGTTCTCTCTGGTGGCTCCCGTGTATCTTGGGGTGGGGTCTCCTTGACCTGAGCATCAGGGATAGGAAAGATCCCTATGGCCAGCGAAGACTGGATACCTGCATCCCCTTTTCCTTGGATGGGGCTCCTGTGTGACTGAAGCTCTGCCTGAGGACCCTTGAACACACACTTGCCCCAATGACTCCAATGACTCTCCTCCCCTTCCCTCTCTGTTTGTTTCTTCTCTCTTTCTTCCTCTCTCTCTTTCTCCCCCATCTCTCTCTCTCCCCTCCCTCCCTCCATTCTACCTGAAGCAGCAGACTCTAAGGCTCACTGAGAGACCCTCTCAAAAAGTAAGGTGGACTGGGGCATGGCGGCACATGCCTTTAATCTCAGCATCCCAGAGGCAGAGACGGATGAATCCCTGTGCGATCGCCTGGTCTACACAGCGACTTCCGGGCCAGCAGGGGATCCAGTTTCAAAAACAAGCAAGCAAACAAACAAAAAGTAAACAAATAGATTTGTTTAAAAAGGTGGAGAGTCCTTGAGAGAGATATTCAACATTGAACTCTGGCCTGGATACAGGACTATCTGAGCAAGTCACTCCCACCTAAGCAAGCATATCCTCTAGCACACAGAAGTTGTTCAAGGTCATCCTTACCTACGTTTCAAGTTTGAGGCTAGTGTGGGCCACCCTGAGACCCTGTCTCAAAGAATAAAATAAAAATTAGGGTCTGAGGAGGAGCCTGGCCTTTAACAGGCTTCCAAGTGGTTATTAGGACTGCTTTGTACTATACTTGACTATTACTTCCTGACGTGCTCAGATGGCCCCACCCACCTCCTACCCCCAGGCAGTCAGGCCCATCTGCCCCACTCCACACACATGAGCCACCTGTCCTTAGGAAATGGATTCTGCAGACCTTCTGGCTCAGCTACTCAACTTCCCCGACAAGTGACTTGGCATCTGCTCCATCCCGGGGACCTCTTTCTTTGAAACATGTGTGCAGTCCAGGAATCCAGACTGACAAGCCTGGATCAGACAGACAGCCCTGACCTCTAGCCAAGGCGACAGGATGAGGGTGGGTACTTGACTGGATGAGAATGGAGAGGCCTGGGATCAGATCTGGGGGTTCTTTGTGGGCTGCTGCTTAAAGGAGTGTGTTTGGACACTGGGTGCAGTTGTGTTGAGTGTGGGCCTCAGGAAGGAGAGAAAGGAGAGGGGCCAGTGGGCAGTGGCGAAGGGACTCAGCACATCCCAGACCTCCAGCTTGACTTGCGAGCAGAGGGTCTCCAAACTGGCACCAAAGCCAGTTAGCGCTTTGCCTTTCTGAACTTAACTCGCCTTCTTCCTGGACAATTGTCCTCGTCCAGCACTGAGGAACAGCTGACTCCTTTTGCCCTGATTCCAGGCTGGCCAATCACAATCTCTTACAATCCTGAGACTATATTGATTGGGTCAGAAATGGATATGTGACCCAGTTCAAACCAGTGACCCTGCTTTGGGACTGACTGCTGAAATCAACGAGAAGCTAGAGTCTTTTGGCCCTGTAGAGTGTGAGTGTGTGTGTGTGTGTGTGTGTGTGTGTGTGTGTGTGTGTGTATGTGTGTGTGTTAGAGAGAGAGAGAGAAAGGGGTGGAGTGTTGGCCTCTGTGTATGTGGAAATCAGAGGACAATATTTGGGAATTGATTCTCTGTTCCATCATATGTTATCTGGGGACCAAATTCTGGTCATCAAGCTGTGTCACAAGCATACTAACCCACTGAGCTAACTCTCTTGCCAGTCATTTTTTTCCCCAGACAGGGTCTTACGTTTCCCAGGCTAGCCTCAAACTTACTGTGTAGCCAAGGATGACCTTTAACTTCCAACCCTTTGTCTCTACCTCTTTAGTGCCGGAATAGAGGTGTGCACCACAATGACCGGTTTTCATCTTGATTTTTTAAAAAATTTTTGATTGATTGATTCCTTGATTTTGTGTGTGGTGTGTGTGTGTGTGTATATGCTGTGTACATGCCATGCGACTTTGTGGAGGTCAGAGGACCACTTTTGGGAGTCAGTTCTTCCTTCACCATGTGAGTCATGGGGATGGAACTCAGGTTGTACCCGATGAGCCTGGGTTACAGGCATGTGCCACTACCCCTGGCTTTTGTTGCTTTTTTTGTGGTGGTGTTAGTGGTACTGGGTATTAATCCAGGGCCTCCCATGTGTGCTCCATGTGCTAGGCAAGTGTTGTACCACTGAACTCCATCTGCAGCGCCATATTGCTGTTTTCAAAGTGAGGTAAGAACACGATCATCGTCTGGAGTCAAAGAATTCAGTCAGGATCCTGCGTCATGCAGTCACTCTGGACGCAGACCCTTGGGCCACCTATTTCAGTTGAATGCTGTGAGGGAGATGGACTAACCAGTCTCATCGTGGACGTGGCTCAAGGTCTGCCATGAGGTGAGGACCTTGCCCACAGGGTTTGACAGGTGAGGACTCTGAGGACTCAGAGACCCTGAGTTGGATCTGATCCTGACCTATAGTCTCAGAGCCTGACCTTGAACCACCACTTGCATTGGTCAACAGCAAGAGCACTCCCAAGCCCAAGAAGAGCACTCCCAGGCCCAAAGAAGAGCATTTCTAGGTCCAAGAAGAGCACTCCCAGGCCTGACTTCCTACAGTCCGGAGGATGTTCAAGTACAGGTGTTTATCTGAAGGAACGATCGACAGGGATAACCAGTGACCTGAAAACCCAACAGTCCACATGCCCCAGAGTAGAAATGAGACCAAGAAAGGCTGCAGGTGGTGGTGGAGGCTGGGGGTGGTGTTCTCCAGGCCAATGTGGCTCCACCCTCCCCTAAGAAGCACCTGAGCCTCTTTGACCTCTTTTTAAAAATTAAATAATATATTTAGCCGGGTGGCAGGGAGGCAGAGACAGGCTGTGAGGTGGCGGTTAGCTGGCTTACATAGTGAGTTCCTGGCCAGCTGGGCTACATAGTGAGACTCTGTCTCTAACAAAACAAAACTGCAAAAGAAAAATATCATATTTGTTGGCCTCCACAGCACTCACCTGTGATCCTAGCACTGGGGAAGGCAAGAGAATCCTTAGTTACATCAAAAGTTCTAGGCCATCCTAGTTGACGTATTGAACCTTGTACTCATTCATTTAATAAGCAAGAGACCAGAAGCAGGAGGACACCCACACGAGCATCCTTGGTAATAACGTGTCTAGGGGGTCAACTTGATCATTCAACGAAACCCAAGAGGGTTCAGTTTGTATACACAAAGTTCAGAAGGAACGCCAGACTTCATTTGTGCTTGGGTTCCAGGTCAGTGCCATCCCAGACAGCACGGCCAATGGGAGAGCGCGGGTCCTGGGAGCAAGGTTCCACCATCAGCACCGCAGGCCAGTGCCCCCAACAATCTCTTCAGTGGGCTAGGCCTGCTGCCTCTCCTGGCCCTTCCCACACACTGAATCTTGCAGCTCTGGGGATAGGTGGCCGGACTCTGGGTTTCAAGCTGTTTGGGGTGGGACTCCATGGAGATGAGTGACTGAACCTCTGAGGTGATAGCCCCTAAACCTCCATCAGACGCAGGAAGAACAACCCTGGAGCTGGGGCAAGGCCTAAGCGAGGGAGCTTGCCCAAGGTGCTCAGTAAACGCTAGTGAATTACCAGTCTGCTCAGAGAGTGCAGTACTGGGTATGACATTAGTTTTGAGGAAGAAAAAGATACTTATCTTTTGCCTTTATATATTTGTGACATAAGAAAATTATATAAAATTGTAATTTCAGCATCCTAAATAAAGTTTTATTGGCATACAATCATACCCATTTGTTGTCTTTGCTCTATACAAGCAAAGTTGAATAATTGTGGCAGAGACCAGGTGGCATAAAGCCTAAAATATTTACCTTGTGACTCTTTACCAAAAAGGTTTACTAACCTGGATCAAAGGTGGTTTTTGTGAAATTTTTGCCCCATTCTTCTTCCTCTTCTCATAGTCCTCTCCTGGTTCTGGAGACCGTCTTTCCACGTAACCATGGATGACTTGGAACTTGCATCATCCTCCTGCTTCAGTTTCCCAAGTACTGGGTTCGTAGGTGTGTGCCAGGTTTGTTTGGGTTTTGTTTTGTTTTTTTCCTTTTGAGATAGGCTTTGAACTAGCTGTGTCATCTAGGATGACCTTGAATTTCTGATCCCCTTGTTTCCATCTCCCCAGTGCTGAGATTACAGGCTTGAGACACCATGCCTTGTTTTCAATGGCCCGTTTTTATTCACTCTTCTACCAAAGGAACCTGAATCTTAGGTTATGCAGTGCTCATGGGTGAACAGAGGGAAAGTCCAGGTACTTGCCTTAGGAGTTCAGGGCTTACTTGCTGAGCTAGAGCAATCCTCACTCACTGTCCCTAGGCCGGAGACTCTGCTAAGACTACCCCCGAGACTATGATTTATCTCCTGTTAGGTAAGGGCCCACACAGAGCCCCGGGACAGCATGGTGTCTCCTCAGATGGCCTTGCAGGGCACCCTGCCAGGCCCTTTCTTCCTTTAGAGCCTGGCCTGGCTCACACAGGCTGCACACTGAGTCCGTGGGCAGGAGGCTCTCTGGCCAGCAGTATTGGGTTACCCCAGTGACATTCAATTGTTCCGAAGACAGGAGGCCTATTTCTTGGCAGCTCTGGCTCTGGATTCCAGGAAGCTCTGTGTGAGTCCTGCTCGCTTCCAGTCAGCAGGGTGGGTCTTGCTTTCTACCGGCTCATTCTGGCTTATGTAACTCTGCACATGCTCCTCTCTCGCTGCCTCTCCTGAGGGCTCTGAGTTCAACCTTGGCCTGGGAGGGAGATGGACCAAAGAGAAGAGGCATGGTCCAGGAGTCTGGCCAAGACCGACTTCATCGCCTGGGATAAAGAGTTCTGCTCTGGTGTGGTAGCAGGCAGACACATGCTGTGTGACAGGCGTCCTTCTGGAGGCTGGTGTGACAGGAGCTAGGAGAATAGGAGTTAGACATGCATGCTCTGGAGGTTCTAGGTTCAAATGTTGCTTCTCTCATTTATTGTGTAATTTGAGACAAATTTCTGAAACCAAAGGGCCGATGACATAGCTCAGTGGTTAACAGCACTGGCTGCCCTTGCAGAGAATCCTGGTTCGATTCCCAGTACCCACATGGCGGCTGGTGACCTTCTGGAACTCCAGTTTCAGGGGAATCCAACACCTTCTTCTGCCCTCCACGGGCATTGTATGACATGGGTACACTTACATACATGCAGGCAATACACTCATACAAATAAAATAAAAATAATAAATTCTTAAATAATTTTTAAAAATTTCTGGCTGGGCATGGTAGCAAACCCTTTAATCCCAGCATTTGGGAGGCAGAGGCAAGCAGATCTCTGAATTCAAGGCCACCCTGGTCTACATAGCGAGCTGGAGCTACAGGGAGACCCTGTCTCAAAAAGGCCAAATAATAATAATAAAAAAACATTTAAAAATTTCTGAAACTGAGCCTCACTTTCAGCATCTGTGATATAGAGACAATATAGAAAAAAAATTACTCAACTGTAATAAGAACTGAATTGTGGCCGGGCTGTAGTTCAGTGATAGAGCACTTGCCTACCATGCCTGAGGCCTTGAACGCCACCCTGGTACTGGGAAGAAAACACAAATACAGATGGACTGCTTAGAGCAATGTATGATACACAATAAGGGCCTAATAAACATGAACACTTTTCTTATTAAAATAGTAGTTATTAGACCAGACATGGTAGCACACACCTTTAATCGCAGCACCTGGGAGGCAGAGGTTGGTGGAGCTCAGTAAGCTCCAGGCCAGAGATTCTCCCTCAAAACAAACAAACAAACAAACAATAGAAGGCAGTCTACTCCCTGAGCTGGAGCTGTGGTTTCCTCTCATGAGCTGGCGCTGTGGGCCCTCCCCTCACATGACCTCGTAGGTTGATGGTGGAACAGATTAGAGGATGGAGACCTTCCCGAGGTTGGACAGCAGTTTCGGCCTTCTCGGAGGCCCAGGTTGTGCCTGGCTTGGCCTCTGTGTTGGGCTTATGCTGGGGACGGGGGAGGTCTCTGTCATTTGCAGATTCTGGTCTTGGAAGGACTGATTCTTTAGAAGGAACCTCCCACCTCCCCCGAGGGCCAGCTATTGACTTGGACTCCACATGTAGTCCAGGGCATCCAGCCTTGATACTGGATCTTATTCCCAGGCACCAAGACGTTTCCCATTATTTCTCTAGTTCCCTTCCATAGCCCCAAGTGTGCTTTCACCGTGTGCTCCACAGAAAATGTGAAACACCTAACTGAACTTCTAGAGATAAAAATCACAGCCTGGAGCCAGGTGGCACACATCCTTAACCCTAGCACTTGGGAGGCAGAGGCAGGTGGATGTCTGTGAGGTCCGGTACTGCATAACTGTACCTCCACAACACTTCTTCAACACTGTGAGATCGGTCACTGTTACTGCCATTCACTCCCTTCCGAATTCTCCAACTTACACAGTTTTTCAATGTAATCATGTTATTTCTTAAAGAAAGCAATGCTAATAAAATATTTTAAAATTTTAAAAAGGGGGCAGTCTGGAGAGACGACTCAGCAGGTTAAGAGCACCGGCTGCTCTGGTTGAGGACCCACGTTCAATTCTTAGCATTCACATGATGGCTAACAACTATTGTAAGTCCAGTTCCAGGGGACCTGATGCCTTCTTCTGGCCTCCATGGGCATCATATGCACAGGTGCACTTACATGCATGCAGGCAAAACATTCATCCATAAACAAATAAAAATAAATAAATAAATATTTTTTTCCCAAAAAACAATAGAAAGCATTGTACAGTACAGTGACACACAGCTTTAATCCAAACACCTGGGAGACTGAGACAGGAAGATTGTCCTAAATTTGAGGTCAGTGTGGGCTACATTGAGAGTAGCCTGAGCTTTAGAGTATGACAATATCCCAATCCCCTTAGAAAAGAAAACCACAATAAAATCATGGCTATTATTATCATAGCTTGAGTGTCTCTAATCCCAATATAGGAAATCTGAAGTCTCCCAAATCCAAAGCTTATGAGTATACATTCAGATTTTTGCATTAGGAGTATGTTCTAGTTTGCCTTTGCTTGCTGTGACAAAACAGTCTAACCAATACCAACTTGGGAACGAAAAGCTTTATCTGACTTACATCTCCTGGGTCACAGGTCATCACTGAGGAGCCCAAGGTGGGAACTCAGGACAGGAACCTGGAGGCAGGAGCTGGAGCACAGGCCATGGAGGAACGCTGCTTACTGGCTTGCTCCCCTGGCCCATGCTCAGCCTGCTTTCTTACACAACACAGAACAACCTGCCCAGGATGGCATCACCCACAGTGGGCTGGGCCCTCCCACAGCACTCAGCAATCAAGAAAATACCCCACAGACATGGCCACAGGCCAGTCCATTGAAGGCAATTCCCCAATTGAGGCTCCCCTACCTAGGTGTACCAAGTTAACAACTAAAGCATCCACAGGCAGAATGCTGAACTGGCAAAGCCTGCCCATATTCCACAGTCTAAGAACTCTAAAGGCAGAAACACTACCGAGCCCATGCATTTTGGATAAAAAGAGATGATCATGTGCCCCAGGGACCTGACATTCCTTATAATGATCTCTCTTTTTTATTCAAATATTTTATTTATCATTTTTATTTTCTGTGTATGAGTGTTTTGCCTGCATATATGTAAGAGCACCCATATTGTGCAATGCCCACAGAGATCAGAAGAGGGTGTCAGACCCCTGGAACTGGATTTACAGATGTTTTTTAGCCGCCATGTAGGTGCTGGGAACTGAACCTGAGTCCCTTGGGTTTTAACTCCTGACCATCTACCATCTCTCCAGCTCTTTTCTCTTTTTTTGAGACAGGGTTTCACGTAGCATAGACTAACTAGCCTACTAACTAGCCAAACTTACTACCTAGCCAAGGATGACTCAAATTTCTGATCCTCCTGCCTCCACCACCCAAGTGTAAAGATTCTAGATGTGTCACCACATCCTGCTGAACTATTTTTCCTTTAAGACAGGGTCTTGCTATGTAGTCCTGGCTGGCTTCCGTGTTGTTGGAGTTCTTCTGTCCCTATTCCAGGAGCCTGGGACTGCTCCAGGCTGTAGCTCTACTCCATTAGTGGCAAACTGAAAGGCATCTAGGGACTCCCTATGGGAACTAACTGAACAATTTATGGCCGATTTGTAATTGTGGAATTCCAAATAACTCTTAAATTCCAATTTAAAAGAAGAGGCAGGGTCTGACTCAGACAGCAAAGGCACCTGCCACCAAGCCAGATGACTTGACGTTGATCCCTGAGACCCATATGGAAGGAAAGGACTGAGTCCCACAAGTCATTCTCTGACTGGCACATATGCAGTCTCACACACACACACACACACACACACACACACACACACATACACATACACACACAAATAAATTTTTTTAAAGTTTTAAAGATTAAAGCAGATCTGGGCTGGAGAAATGGCTCAGCAGTTAAGAGCACTGGCTGTTCTTGCAGAAGACTTAAGTTTGATTCCCAGCATCCACATAGCGGCTAATAACCATTCATAAATCCAGTTCCAGCTCTTTTCTGATCTCCTGGGGCATTGGACGACAAGGGTGCACCTACCTACATGCAAGCAATACATTCATACACATAAAATAAAAATAATGAAATATTGAAAAAAAAGATTAAAGCAGATCTCTATGGCCTGATCTGGAAAGACTCCTGTTCGGGAGAGGGGGTGGAGGGAAGAAGCAGCAGAAGACTATGTGGAACATGGAAATGAATGCAAAATTCAAAAATGCAAAATAACCCCGGAGCATTCCGATCCGGAAATGCACAGGAAAGAGCCAGGGACAGCTCAGGCTGTATGCTATCACTACTCACATGTGACTACTTACCTTAAAATGCAAATCAATTAAAATGAAATAAAACGTAATGTTCAGTTCCCCAGTGGCAGCAACCATACCTCAAGCCTGGCCAGTGGGCCAGTGTGCGAAGACTGCCTTTACTGTAGAGTTGTCTGTCGGATGGCACTCAGCTACTCAGCTACGACAGGAAGAAAAGAAGGCTAATGAAAGTCAGGTGTGTGGTGAAGGCTGGGAGTCCCAGCACTCAGGAGGTTGTGACAGGAGGATTGCTGCAAGTTCAAAGCTAGCCTGGGCTACATAGTGAGCACTAGGTAAGTCAGGGACACATGGCAAGACTCCATCTGAAAAAGAGAAAAAGGAGCCTGGCCTGGTAACACACGTTTTGAGTCCCAGCAGTCTGGAAGCAGAGGCAGGTGGATCTCTGTGAGTTCCTCAGCTAGCCTGGCCTACATAGTGAATTCTAGGTCATCTAGGGATACCCGATGAGACTCTGTCTTAAAAAAGGAAAACGGGAACAGATGTGCCCTAAGCTTTGGCTCCTGTCTGCATCTCACCTTGTCCAGCTGTGCACCGAGACTCTTCTGTTTCATAGACTCCCATTGTTGTTGTCGTTGTTTCACCTCTCACGGGCTCTGCAGCCCACTGGACCATCTCTCTTGGGGTGCGTGCTTTTGTGGGTTTCTCCCACAAAGTATCAGAGTTCTTGCAAAGTGTCAATGGCAAGATTCTATAGGAAGCTGTTGGAAAGAATCACAAGAACACGAGAAGGAAAAGGCACAAAAAAATTTCCACAGCCAGTTAGCAGAGGCTTGACCCCCTCAAAGTAGCCTGAGTGCCACCTCTGTACCTGGAGTAAAGCAACCCAGGACTTTAGAGAAAGTCCTGCTCTAATGGTTCTGACATTGTGAAGTAACCACTAGTGTTTAATAAGTACTCTCCTTCACCTGGGCTCCTTTGCCCAGGTTAGCTCATTTAATCCTCATGGCCTCCTATAGAGGCCAGTAATAGCATGTCTTTTTTATAGATGAAGAAAACAAAGTTCCAATAAGTTAGACAGAACCTGGTCCCTGGTTATCAAGCCCTGGGTTTTAACTGCCGTGCTTGACTGCCTGCTGTATACAGTCAACTAGTGCATAGAACAGAGGAAATCATGGTTCTATGGAAGCTGTTATACTTGTGTTCTGAGCGCACAGAACAAAGATGGTGGCTCTGATGGAGACCATGAGGGCCTCTTGCTTCTGTCTCTGCCAGCCTCTGTCTGCAAAGGGGAAAGGATTTCAGTTTGTGCGTCCCTGCTCCCGCCCGACTCAGAGAAGCCCAAGTCCAAACCATGTACACATACTCACCTGCCTCCACCAGGCTCTTCTGCTCCCAGAACAGTGTAACCTCTGCCAGGACACCGATAGGGTGGGTGGGTGAGAGCAAATGCAGAGGAAGGGAAAGGTCGGACGTCCAGAGTGAGCGAGCACGCCTCCCTACATGACTTAAGAAAATCAGTGCGGTGGTGTGTGCCAAGGACTGAGGGGACGGGCTGCTTTGGAGGAGCCCGACAGGGTGATTGCGTTTTCTCTTGAGGGCAGAGAGTCATGAGAGAGTTTAGAGCTAGGGAGGAGCACATTTAAATTTGTGCCCGGTCTTTCCAGAGGATGCTTTGTGGGTGATGACTTATCTTCTGGCATGTCTCTGGGAGACCCTCAGTCTTGCCTATGCATCCCCCCACTCAATAGCAAAGTAAGTGGAACAGAAGAAACAGCTGTGCAGGCCAGAGTCCGAAGGCCTCCACCAGGGGAATGGCTTAAAGAAAACCTACAACAGGCCAATGAAGACAGTCAGGGGCAGGGACTTGAGCCAGCTACCTGGTCCTTGAGGCCTCTCTGAGGAGGCAACATATGGCTGGAGACCCATAAGATGAGAAGGGACCAGAACCAGGTGGGCGGAGAGCAGCCTGTGCAAAGGGCCAGAGGTAGGAGAGGGTCTTAAGGACAACAGAGCTATAGCAACCTGAGCAGGGTGATAGAAGAGGAGGTAGCTGAAGGTCACAGGGAGGCATCTGGACCTTTAAAAAATATGTTATTTATTAATTTTTTAAATTTAATTTTATTTTCTGTGTATGCATGTACTGCCTGCATGTTTGTATGTGCATCCATGTTGTACAATGCCCACAGAGAACAGAAAAAGGCATCGGATCCTCTGGAACTGGAGTTATGGATGGTTGTTAGCCACAGTGTGGGTGCTGGGATTTGAACTCAGGTCTTCTGCAAGAATGGCTAGTGCCTCAATTGCTGAGCCACATCTCTAGCTCGAATTTTTTTTTTTAATATTTGTGTGTATGGGGGGTCAGAAGATAGCTTCTGGGAGTTGATTTTCTTCCACCATGTGGGTCCTAGGGATCAGACATCTTTAATCTCAGGATTCTAGAGCAGGCTTAGCAGCAAGCACCTTTATCTGCTGAACCACCTCACCAGCCCTAGATATTTGTTGTATTGTTGCTGTTGTTTGAGGAAGGTTTTCTCTAGCCTCAGCTGGACTGCAGCTTGCTATGTAGACCAACCTGGCTTAGAGCTTACAGAGATCACCTGTCTCTGCCTCTTGAGTGCTAGTATTGGAGACATGTGCCACCATACCTGGCTAGCCCTAGACATTTTGAAAACAGATTATTTGAGACAGTGACTCACGCAGGCCAGGTTGTCCTGGAACTTAGCTACGTAGCCTGAGAATGGCCTTGAACGCCTGATCCTCCTGTCCCTGCTTAAGTGCTAGGATTACAGATATGCATCACCATGCCTTTGTCAGGGATCAAACCCAATCCAGGGGTTTGTGCATGCTAGGCAAGCATTCTACCAGCTGAGCTATATTCTCAACCCAGTATTTGAATTTTATTTAAACAAAGCAGAAGGGTGGCCAAGCATGGTAGTGTATACCTGTGACCCCAGTCACTCAGGAAGAGAGGCTGAGGCAGGGCAATTCCTGGAGCTAACAGCCCTGGAAGCAGGAGAATCCTTGGGGTTTCCTGGCTGGCCAGCCAGCCTAGCCTAATCATTGAGCCCAAGTCCCATTGAGACATCCAGTCTCAGAAAACAAGGTAGCTGGGCATGGTGGCACATGCCTTTAATCCAACACGTGGGACGCAGAGGCAGATCTCTGTGAGATCAAGGCCAGCCTGATCTACATAGTGAGTTCTAGGGCCAGCTGGGAGATCCTATCTTAAAAAGACAAAAAACAAAACAAAACCAAAAAGAAACAAGCAAACAAAAAACAAAGTGGGCACCTGGGCACGGGGGCACACGTCTTTAATCTCAGGATTCTGGAGGCAGAGGCAGGCGGACTGCTTTGAGACGGAAGCTGGAGGGAAATGGTTCACAGAGAGTTCCACGCCAGCTGGAACTGCAGTGAACATAGTGAGACTGTGACAAAAAACCAAAGCAAGCAAGCAAGCAAGCAAGCAAAGAACCCCAACAAGGGAGGGTGCTGGAGAGATGACTCAATGGTTAAGAGCACTGGCTACTTTTCCAGAAGACCTGGGTTCTGTTCCCAGCACCCACATGGCAGCAAACAACTGTCCCTAACTCCAGTTCCAGGGCTTTCAGTGCCTTCTTCTGGCCTCTGTAGGCACTGTATAACACAGGTGCACTTACATACTCCCAGGAAAAATACTCATACACATAAAATAAAACAATTAAGAAGTGAATCCTGAGTGGGCATGGTGAGTTCGGGGCCATCCTGGTCTTTATAATGGAGGTCCAGGCCAGCTAGGAATACAAATGAGACCCTGTCTCAAAAAACCAAAAAAAAAAAAAAAAAAAGAACAGGGGCTGGAGAGATGGCAGGGCGCTGGCTGCTCTTGCAGAGGAACCTAGTCCACACAGTCCCCAGCACCCACATGACGGCTAACCCAGTTCCAGGGCGCCTGACTCTCTCTTACTCCCTCTTCTGACCTCCGCTGGCTTTGGACAACATGGGTGCACTGACATACAAGCCGGCAATACACTTAGATGCACAAAATAAAAATAGTAAAATATTTAAAAACAACCAAAAGTTGAGTCTAAGGGGGCGGGGCTACCATAACAAATATGTAGAAATGTATAGGCACGTGGGGTGGTGCAGGCCTGATCCCAGAGTTTGGGAAGTAGAGGCCGAAGGATTAAAAATTCAAGATCAGAGCCAGGTAGATGACTCAGTGGGTAAAGTCACTTGTCACCAAGCCCAGGACCAACATCATGGAAGGTGATCTGACTCCACGAAGTTGTCCTCTGACTGCCAAGTCCACAGGTGTGCATTTACTGAGCCCCTTCCCCAATAGAATGAAATGTAATAAAAAAGAAAAAAAGAAATTTGAGGTCAGTCTCAGCTATATAGCCAGCTTGAGGCCGTTCTGGGTTACATGAGACCCTGTCTTGATCAAAATAATAAACAAAATGCAGAAACAGCTTTACAATAGTTCAGGATGGGACTGGGGTCCACCCTGCAAGCCACACAGCTGAGTTAAAGGCCTGAGGAGTGATTCTGGCCACAGTCCAGAAAGCAGGAAGGACAGCTGAGCACCTAGGTCCCCTCATGGGCTGTGAGGAGCACTTATGTCCTCTGTGTTGGATAAGCCTGTCCTGGGGAACTGACGGAACAGTACTGTGTGCAAGGTGGCTCATCCCTACTCCACACATTACTGCAAACTGGAGAAGAGGCCATCTTTGTCATAAAGTGGCCATGAACTTGGTTGGATTGTGTTCCAGTCAGAGCTCTGTGCAAGTATGGCTTGTGAGTGATACAATGGAATATCTCCCCGAAGTTGTTTCCAGGGAGAACATGGAAGGTCTGGCTTGCTTTTCCTTGAGTGCTCATAGCAATGAGGGGCTTAACAAGAGAGATGAATCAGCAGGAAGCGGAAAGTGAACGCAGGGAAAACTCCGAGCCTATTCACGATGGGAAAAAAATAAAGCTAACCAGGCCATGGTGGCGCACGCCTTTAAGGGAGGCAGAAGCAGGCAGGTCTCTGAGATCAAGGCCAGCCTGATCTACACAGTAACTTTCGGAGTCCTAACTGAGCCTTAAAAGGGGAGTTATAGGGCTGGGTATGGTGGTGTACGCTTTTAATCTCAGTACTTGGAAGGCAGAGGCAGGTGGACCTCTGGGAACTCCAAGCTAGCTGGGGCTACAGGGAAACCCTGTCTCAAAAAAAAGAGTGTGTATGCCTGGAGACTTCAGCTACCAGTGTGATTTCAAGGCTCCGCTCCCCACAGTCTCCTGAGAAGCCACCCAGGTCTGCTCTGGGGGCTTATACCTTGACGTGGCTCCTGCTGTGCCCAATGAGGCTCTGGGGTGTACTGACACCACCTAGATTTCAAAGACTGTCTCCAAAGCTGCTGTGGTGACAAAGCTCTGAGGCAGGCAGGGTCCAGCAGAAACTCCATTCCAGTCTGGGAGCCACAGGCTCAGGACTGTGACTTCAGGGAGCTGTATTCGAACTGAGGCCAGAGGCCGGGAGGCACCAGACTGCTGCCCAGCAAGACTGCAAAGGCAGGACTGGCCTCGTGGGCCTGGCCAGTGGAGGCCTGTGGCAGAGCACCCTCCAGCCCTAAGCTTTGAAGTTTGCTGGCACCCCTTCTCCCCTTTTGAATCTGAGTGTCTAGCCTGTGCTCAGCCTACAGTGGGACATGACAGGTTTGGTCACACTAGCTCTGCAATCGCTTCTGGGTGATTCATGCTCATAGTCTCACCCATACCTAACTGCCGTGACATTTAGACCGGAGACTTTGGACTTAGACTTGAAAGTTCATGGTTAAGACCTTTGAAGTTATTGAGATGGAATGAATGTATTTTAGGAGAAGGCCAAGGAGCCTGGAGGGGAGGTGACAGGGAAAGAATGTTATTTCCTGAGCAGTTATGTTGCAACAGTGGAGATGAAGAGATGTTTTCCCTCTGAGGTTCTACCAACTGGCAGCAGATAGATTGCACTGAGAGGAGGTAAGCTCTTTATTATTTGCACGGCACAGGCACCATCTTCAAACACAGACCCTCCATAAACAGCCAAATATCCAGGCATCCGTAACTTCCAGAGCCTCAGTGAAGAACAGGGAGACGCCCAGGGACCTGGGGCAGCAATGACAGGCTGTGGGAGGAGCAGGGTACATGGGGACAAGGTGTAATTCTGTAGACAATCTCTTTAGTAATCTTCTAGCTGCCCTCAGAAGAACAGATGAAGGGCCCACCCGACGGGTGGGTGGCAAGCACCTCTACTGGCTGGTCAATCTCAAGGGCCCCCTCCCCCTTTGTACAAGTGTTTTGATTGCTGCTTTGTTTATTGGTATGTGTGTAGTGCCCTTGAAGGCCAGAAGGGGGACATAGAGCCAGAGCTACCATGTGGGTGATGGGAAATGAACCCTCTGGAAGAACAGCAAGTGCTCTTAAACCCTGAGCCATTTCTTCAGCTCTTGCATTTTTGTTGTTGTTGTTGTTTGTTTGTTTGTGGTTTTTTTTTGAGATGGGATGTCTCTATGTAGCTCTGACTGGCCTGGAATTCACTATGTAGATCAGGCTGATCTGAAACACAGAAATCTACCTGTCTCTGCTGGGATTGAAGGCATGAGCCATTACAACTCAGCTGGTTCTGTGTTTTGTTTGTTTTGGTCTTTTTGAAACAAGGTCTCCCTATAGCAACAGCTGGTCTGGAACTTGATATAGACCAGGTTGGTCCCGAATTCACAGAGCTCTGCCTGTCTCTGCCTCCAGAATGCTAGGACTAAAGGTGTGCACCACCATACCTGACTGGTTCTGGTTTCTTAAGACCAGATGTCGCCTGGCTCAGGCTGGTGGCCTCAGATGCTCCATGTAGCTGAGGATGGCTTTGAATTCCTGCTCGTTTGGCCTACACCTCCCACATGCTGGGGTCACAACTGTGTACCACCACACCCAACTAGGAATGTTAAACATTTTGTAAAAATTTTATTGCATTATCGTATTATTATATTGACAAAGAAAAGAGAGAATAGAAAGAATACAATAGAGTAGTATAGCTCCTAGCTTCAGAGAGAGAGAGTATAATATAGCTCCTGGCCACTTCCTGTTGGCCTGCAGCTCACTATGTTGCCCAGGCTGGCCTGGAACCGCTGGCTCTCCTGCTTCAGTCTCCCCCAGTGAACCACCACACCTACAACCCAGGCTTGTTTTCCTTCTGTGAAGGAAGTTTCCATTGATACAGGAAGTTGATGTTCTGTGTGACAAGACTTCCTTGGCAGCTCCTGTTGACTGTCCCTGTCCCATCACTTCCCTGTAGCTCTTTACTTATTTTTTGAGACAGGGTCTCACTAAGCAGGCCTGGAACTCAGTATATGTAGGTCAGGCTGGCCTCCAACTTGCAGAGCTCCACCTGCTTCTGCCCCCTGGGTGCTTGGATTAAAGGTGTGCTCCACCACACTGGGCTACTTTCCTTTAACAATTGTGCACACGCTGGACATGTACTGGAGGACTACTGTTAGCCCCAGTTAACCTGCTTCTGTCTACTCTGGCCTATAGGGCCTCAGCCAAAGAACAGAAGATGGGTAGAAGAGTTTTCCCCTTCCTCTGTAGATTGATATCTAAGGCCAGCATTGCAGTTGTCATGTGAGGTTGACTGCTGAGTGCTGTGCTCTGGGCCTATGAATTGAACTCCCCCGCCCCCACCAAAAGCCACACCTTTCTTCAAGATTCTACAGGGCAAATTCACTGACTGCTCTGCAGTTAAATTATCTTGCTCTATCTTTAGCCCCTTTAGTAGTAGTTTACCCACCTCTGCCTCTGACCTCACCTCCTTGTGACTGTCATGTGAAACTTTCTAGGATGTGTTAACAGACCACTAGTTGTCATTGACTTAAAAGTTAAGAATGCCATCAGATAACTCCTGAAGCCTCTAGCAGAAATGCTTCCCGGCTTTGCTGTAGCCTGGCTACTTTGATTTATGACTTTCTTCTGTAACTAGAAAAAATTCAGGGGCTGGAGGTATGGCTAGGTGGTTAAAAGCATGGCTCCTCATCTGGACAACCGGAGTTTGGTGCCCAGCACTCACAAAACCTATATCTCAAGACCCTGACATGGAGGCACATGCCTTTAGTCTCAGCACCAGGAAAAGAGGCAGGTGGATCTCTATGAGATGGAGGCCAACCTGGTCTACATGGTGAGTTCCAGGTCAGCTAGTGCTACTAGGAGACATTGTTTCCAAAAAACCCCACAAAAAACACAACAAACCCCAAACAAACAAATAAGCAAAACCTGTATCTATGATCCATTGTCTCTGGCCTCCTCAGACACATAGGTCTCCCCAATAAACGTAATTAAAAACAATTTTGTGCGGCTAGGCTAGAGAGATGATTCAGTGTTAAGAGCACTGACTACTCTTGCAGAGGACCCAAGTTCAAGTGGCTTACAACCCTCAGTAGCTCTGGTTCCAGGGGAATCTGACACCCTCTCTGACCTCTGCAGGCACCGCATGTCATGGGTGCACTTACATATATGTAGGCAATACAATAATACACATTAAATAAAAAATAATAAATCGAATGTTAAAAATAAATAAATGAAATATAAAAAAGAATAATTAAAAAATATTTTTTAAGTCTTTAAAAAAATCTTTACAAAACTGTTACTATGTTGGAACATGGTGTTTGAAGGACCATGATCATTCATATTTGGCTCCAGCATAACCTACCTTGTATGCATTTTTTAAATGTTTTAAAAATATTTTATTTATTATTATTTTTTATTCTATGTGTATGAGTGTATTGTCTGCATGTATGTAGGTACACCTGTGTCCTGCAATGCCAGGTCAGAAGAGGGCATCAGATTCCCCCGAATGATTGTCAACCGACATGTGGATGCTGGGAATCGAACCTGGGTCCTCTGTAAGAGCAGACAGTGCTCTTAACGACTGAGCCATCTCCCCAGTCCTCTTGCATTCATTTTTGGAGTAAGAGCCATACTTTTGGGCTGATAGGGATTTTTTTTGTTGTTGTTTGGTTTTGTTTTTTGGGACAGGGTCTCACTGTAGCCCAAGCTAGCCTGCAACTTACTATGAGGACCAGGCTGGCCACTATCCCACAGAGATCTACCTGCCTCTGCCTCCAAAATGGTGGGATTAAGGGTGTGCACTACCGTGCCTGGCTTTGACAGGGATATTAAGACTCTAGACTCAGGCTGGAGAGATGGCTCAGTGGGCACTTGCCACCAAGCTGAAGAATCTGAGTTCAATCCCTGGGACCCACATGGTATAAGGAGAGAACAGACTGTGGCAAGTTGTCTTCTGACCTTCACGTGTGCGCCAAGGCATCCTCTCTCCTCTCCCCATAAAATAAATAAATACAGGGGCTGGAAGTTAAGAGCTTACTGTTCTTTGAAGGACTTGGATTTGGTTCCCAGCACTCACATGAAAGCTCACAACTGTCCATAACTCTAGTTCCACTCTAGTGCTCTGACGCCCTCTTCTGGCTTCCGCAGACATTGCATACATGCGTTCACTTACATACATGCAGGCAAAGCACTCACACACAGACAAATAAACAAGAATTTAAAAAATTAATTAAATAAATGTAGTAAAAAAATAAAAGACTGGTCATGGTGACACACACCTTTAACCCCAGCACTTGGGAGGCAGAGGCAGGTGGATCTCTGAGTTCAAGGTCAGCCTGGGCTACATACATAGTGAGTTCCAGGCCAACTGAGGAAGGGAAGACTCTGTCCTTCATCCTGCCTGGGGTTATGTGGCAGCCATGGCTCCCTTTCTTGCCTCCCAGTTCTGTAGTTTGATTGGCTCAGAGCCCTCCCCTGGAGCTCCTGGGTGCCTGGGGTTAGGGAGAGTGAGGAGAGAAGCTGCCATAGTTGTTACTCTTCCTGAGTCCCAGACACTCTGATTCCCTGACATCTGCCACAGAGCGATGCCTGAGGCTAGTTGTCTTCCACCACTGCTGACAAGTGTGTGGTCTTTCTTCCAGTCAGTAGGTGACAATTATATCCTGTCCATTTCTTGAGTGTCAGGATGCAGCTGGCTTGGAGACAGCAGCACTTTACTCAGGAGCTGGGCAGCAGGCAGCTTGAGACAGGCATCCTTTGAGCTTCCCACAGGAACTTTCCAATACTTAAGCTGTATCAGGAGCTTCCTGGGGCCCCTGCATGCATTACTTTTAAGGCCTTTCCATATCTCGTTAAGAATAAGAAAATTACTTCCTTCCCCGTGGTCCTCCTAAATGGATGGAACATATGCAGTCAGAAGGGAGTGATTATTTGGCCCTAATACTCCATTTGGTCTTTTTGAGATAGGATTTCCATATAGCCCTAGCTAGATGGAACTCACTATGTAGACCAGGCTGACCTCTATCTCATAAAAGTTCACCTACCTCCGCCTCCCTAGTGCTGAGTCTATACCACTGCACCTGGCTTTCGTCAAATATCTTTTGGGGGGTCTTTTTATCCAATGAGCCATCTCCTCAGGGTCCCCAACCCCCTTTTTCGTGCTACTGAGGTTTTAGCCCAGAGATTCAGGGCATGCTAGACAAGCACTCTACCACTGAGCTGCATTCCCAGTCTACTTCATCAGCTGGTTTTTTTTTTTTTTTTTTTTTGAAACAAAGTTTCAAGTAGCCCAGGCTCGCCTCAAACTCCCTATGTAGCCCAGGATGACCCTGAATTCCTGATCATCTTTCCTTTGCCTCCCAGGTGCTAGGATTGCAGGTGTGTGTCTCCATGATTGGCTTATTCACAATTTGGAAGGAGCATAATGGACAGCCTGGTTGGGGATCTCAGCCAGAAGGACACCTAGACAGCCATGTTTCTGCTCTCAAGAGTCTTGTGGTTGAAGCTGTCTGTTAGCATCAGCTGAGGCTGTGGCACTGACTGTGGCCTCTCCATGTGGCCCAAGCCTCTCAACTCTATGCCTCAAGTCTCTAGGTTAAGACTCTGACCACTGAGAAGTTCCTTAGAACACTGCAAACATCACTTTCACCTCTTGTTGTGGATTGTAAGACAGTTATGATCCTACCCAGATTCAAAGCCAGGGGAACTAGAGAAAATTCGAGAAGAGTTTGGGATTGGGAAATATTGCTGAGACTGGCAGATACATTCTGTCACAGATGTTCATTGCAACCATATTTACATAAGACTTCCATCCCTCATCCAAACCCTCATTGGGTCAGGGGTGGTGTGTGTGTGTGTGTGTGTGTGTGTATACATTCCTGATCTGATTAGAGCCTGGGTTGTACTATGTAGCCCTGGCTAGACTAGGACTCACCATGTAGACCCTGCTTGCTTTGAACTTATAGAGGGCAACCCCCTGCCACAGCCTCCCCAATGCCGGGATTGGCATGAACACGCACCCTTGGCCAGTTGTGTTTTGGAATTTAAAACTTTTCAGCATCTAGGAAGGTAATGTGGCATGGTGACTAGTTATTCCATCATATCCCTTAGGAAGCTGGCCACCCTGAAGGCTGAAATGTGAAGACAGACTGTACTGTGGTGACTAACCAGCCCATTGTTCAGTTTGCAGGTTCTTAATAGACTACTCTTCCAGAACCAAACAAACAACAATAAAAATGTCAAAAGCATAGCACAGCACAAACAGGGCTGGAGTTCAGTGGCCGAATGTTTGCTAGGATACGGGAGGCCCTGGGCTCAACCCCCAGCATATCAACAAACAAACCAACAAGCAATAAATAACCCTAAAGTGCAGTCCAGTTAAGACGAAATGCTTTTGAGCAAAGGGACTGGGTGAGCCAGAGCTCTGTGAATCCTTATGGCTCATCTTACAGAGAAGATGGCGAGAGGAAGCAGAGGGCTGGAGAGATGGCTCAAGAGTTAAGCACCCACTGCTTTTCCTGAGGACTCAAGTTCAGTTAGGTCCCAGGTCAGGGGCTCACAACCAAACTGTAACTCCAGATTGGGGAGGGTCTGCTGTCGTCTGGCCTCTGAGAGTACCCTCAACACTAAAAAAAAGAAGCTTCCAGGTGTGGTGGTGTGTGCTTTCAATCTCAGCACTAGGGAGGCAGAGGCAGGCGGGGCTCTACGAGACTGAGGCCAGCCTGGTCTACACAGGGAGTTCTAGGCCAGTTGTGGCTACAGGGAGGCCCTGTCTCAAACACACACACACACACACATACACACACACGCCAAGGAAGTAGACTGCTGAGCTATGTTACAACAGTTAGGATAGCACAGGCTATGTTGAGGTAACAAACAGCCCCTGCCTTTGCCTCTACCTCTGGGTTCTGGGATGACAGGCCGGCACTGTGACCCAGGTTTACCGGAGCTGAACGCAGCTGGTTGGCGGAAGTCAGAGCTCTCCTTTTCACTTTAGGTTTCATTTCCTCTGAAGGATGTTGATTAACTACATGAACTTCTTAGTCAATCAAAGCTCAGCTTACAGGAGCTTCCGGCCTGAGAGGCCACTCAGCAGCTCCCAGATCTGGGCGTCCTTTACTTAGGGGGTTCCTTTATCTGCTCACCACTTTGGGAGTTACAACTGAGATAATCAGGCTGGGAGATACTATCTCACTTCTGCATGCTTATGCATTGTGTAATGGGAACCCTTGGGCAAGGTTAAAGGAAGGAGCAGAACACCTCATTACTTGTGATTTTTTTCCTTTGAGGCAGGGTCTCAGGTAGCCCAGGCTGGCTTGTGCTTTTGACCTGTCAACTGTATGTCCTTTTCTTCATGACTTGGTTCAGCTGACAACTGGGTGATGGCAGGCACAATGAACTCAACATCTGCATGCTTTAAGTTTATCCAGGTGCCTTTCTTCAGGTCCCTCCTTTGTTCTGGAACTGGTAAACATGCCTATGGCTCATGGGAAAAAGTGTAAAAAGTGTAAGAATAGCTGCGGTTCATATGTCTGCTACAGTTCGGGCACTTTGCAGAGACCCTATTCTGAATTGTTGTGGTAACCCCACCAAGAAGGGAATGATGTGACCTCTGTTTTACAGACAGAGAAAAAGAGGCCCAGAGAGGTGAAGTGTTGGGCATAATGCAAGGTGGGCCTAGCCAGGCCACCTGCTAGGAGGAATAGAGGAATGGTTCCTGTGGGTGTGGTGTTCTGCTCTGGCTAGTTGTGAGACCAGCATCTGGAAAGTAGCTGCCTACCTGGGGACAAACTTACTATTGGCTGTATTTGGGACCCCACCCCGTAAGGTCATTGGCTATCCAGACCTATAAGAGCTTGTGCACCTATTCCATAAACGAGTTTACAGTGCCACACACTTGGGTTGCTTCCTGTCCAACTCCCTGAGTCTGTAGCTTGACTCTGCATCTACTCACCCACACCCCTTGGGCTGGCCCTGCAAAGTCCACTAGGGCTGGCCCCAAGTGGTGAGACATGACACTAATGGATACGACTATAGTGAAGTAACTTGTCAGGACAAAGTAGCCAGAGCCACAAAAAGGAGGTCCTGGATCTGTCTCCAGGACCCTGCTGCTGAGCCTCAGGGCCAGACCCATCAAATCTTAGTCCATTTCCTCTTCTTTGCTCCTCCAAACAGGAAGGCATCCTCTCTTGACAGATTCAGCCCTTCCAAGCCCATCGTGAATTTTTTTGTTTCTTTCTAAAAAAAAAAAAAAAAAAGGATTTCAGGGACTGGAAAGATGATTCAGTTTGCCTTTGCAGAGAACCTAGGTTCAATTCCCAGCACCCACGTGGTGGCTAACAACCATCTGTAACTCTAGGTCCAGGTGATCTCACACCCTTGTCTGACCTCCTTGGGCATTGTACAACATGGGTGCACTTACATACATGCAGGCGATGTAAGGTGTGACCGAAAGGAAACCCCCCAGCAGTTTCAGGACTCTGGACTGACAGACACCTTGGCGACTCCAGCCAAATTTCCCACAAGCATCTGTGTAAAGGGACTGATAAGATCAGCGTCCTGATACCAGGTGTTAACTATCTGCTCTGAGCATCAATCAGATGTTAGGGGATCCCTTCCCCATAAGAAGGCCTACTGGGCAGCTAGGCTGAAACTAGCTTTCTCATCTCCCCTGTCTAGTTCCCTCATCTCCCGACCTAGGACTTGCTTCCTCATCTCCCAGGACCTGGGGAGACTAAGCCAGGTCCCCCAGCCCAGTCCCTCAAGATGAGCATGTCAGTTTCCTCATTTGCAACCTGAGGAGCTAGCCATCCCTTTAATAAATGTCCTGTTAATTCCCAAGCTGGAGTCTCCTTTGTTTCTGCTGTGTCTCAGAAACAAATCTTACAGACACATAAAGTAAAAAATAATAAATCCAATATTTTTAAAATACATTTTGCACACACCTTTTATCTCAGCACTCAGGAGGTAGAGGCAGGTGGATCTCTGTGAGATAGAGGCCACCCTGGTCACCATAGCAAATTCTAGGCTAGCTGGGATGACAGGGAGACCCTGTCTCAAACAACAACAAAAACAAATATATTAGATTTCATTTATTCTGTGTGCATGTACATGGGTGTGTGTGTATCTTGGTGCTGAGCATGTGGCGGACGGACAGGGAATAATTATCAGGAGATCAGGACTCAGTTCTCTATTTCCATGCTATGTATAAGAAGTGACTGAAGGACCTCCCCACCACACACACAGCAGTTCCAGGACAGACACCTTGGCGACTCCAGCCAGACTCTCAGAGCCCACAGAGATCTGAGAAAGGAACTGACTTTTATAACTTCTTGAATAGATAAGATTCCCACCCCAGGATTCACAAACAGCTGTAAAAAGGGATTCCTTCCTGGCCAAAAGTTTACCTTAAACATCAATCAGATGTCATGGGGACCCCCTCCCCATAAAAGGCCTACTGACCAGCCAGCCAAGGGCTACTATTTTCTCCATTCCCAGGAGAAAGCTAGTCCCTGCTGGTTTTCTCTCTTTCCCAAATAGGGAAGCCAGTCCTGTGCCCTTAATAAACCTGTCCTGTTAACTTCCAGTGCTCGGGTCCATTTCTGTTAAGTCTCTTGAACCCAAAAAATCATACACTATTGATTTCAAGAATAAAACTCAGGTGGTCAGGTTTGGCAGTGAGAGCCTTTACCACTGAGCCGTCTCGCTGGGCCTGTTTCTTTTGAGACAGACCTTTGCTGCTGTGTAGCCCAGACTGCTCTTTAACTCGCAGCAATCCTTCTTCCCAGAGTGTCACAATGTCTGGCTCCCTCTCAAATTTCATAGGGTGCCTTTCCCTCCAAGGGTCATTAGCAGATTGAAGTCCTGGCTTCAGCTCCCCATTCCTGATCACTCATTTTCCTGGGAGTGGGGTTTGTTTCTCAACTTTGAGAACCTTCATGTAGTCATCTGGGTTTCCTCTTGTCCCAGCAGGTGCTTGGTGCACATATACTGCTCTTTTGGTGTGCCTTGAGTAATTTGTTGAGCACCTACAGGCCAATTTCAACAATTACTGAATGCCTATTGGCTATTGGGCACTGAGCTGTGTTCAAGGAAACAGCAGAAAATGAAATAAAATCTCTTGAGTTTGTGGAGCTCTGACCTGGGTGATGAAAAGAAACAAACAAAGGAAAGGGTTAGGGGACAGTCAGTGCTGCAAAGAACAGGACAGTGCAGAATGACAAGTGCGGGACACAGCTTAGGAGTCAGGGGCTGCCTTGGAGACAGGCCAGTTTGATTCCAGCTTTTACCGCTCAACTTGGAACACTCTGTTTCCTCATCTGTTCAATAGGATACTAAGAACTTCTACCTCTGGGCTTTGAAGGGGGCTGTTAACATATAAGTAAAGCCCAGAGTCTCTCAGCTCCTTCACATTGACAGCCGTCACTATTATACTGTTTTATAGGGTGTGAGTTTGCCTGCATCCCTGATGGCCCTGGATTCAGCCTGGGGACAGATCAAGCCTTTTCATCCCTCAGGGCCTTTGCACTTGCTGCTGTCCCTTGGGGGGCTTTCCTTTCCCCAGGTTATTCTGCAGCAGGTGCTCTGCCACCTTTTGTGTCTCAGCTTGTGCCACTTGAGAAGAAGAGAGGCCTCATCCATCAGTGCAGCCTGCGTTTCAAACATTCTCCCTTTGTGTTCCTATCATTCATTTTGTAAATAATTTTATTATTATTATTTCATGTGTATGACTGTTTCGCCTGCATGTGTGTAAGTGCACTGTGTTGTGTAATGCCTGTGGAGGTCAGAAGAGGGCATCAGATTCCCCTGGAACTGGAATTATAGACAGTTGTTAGCCTCCATGTGGGTGCTGGGAATTGAACCTGGCCCTCTGCAACAGCAACCAGAGCTTTTAACCACTGAGCCATCTCTCCAGTTCTCACATGAGTATTTGCACTATTTCCACCCCTTCTAGCCCCCCCCCCCGGACAATTTTGTTCTCTTATTATTATTATTAGCTTGTCTTTTTTGTTTGTTTGGTTGTTTTTGGGTTTTTTTTGCCCTTTTTTGAGACAGGGTTTCCCTGTACCCCCAACTGGCCTGGGACTTGCTATGAAGACCAGGCTGGCCTCTATCTCACAGAGACCCACCTGCCTCTGGCTCCTGAGTTCTGGGATTAAGGGCATGCACTACCACCATATCACATCTGGTTAATTTTTTTAAGATTTATTTTTATTTATTCGTGTGTGTGTGTGTGTGTGTGTGTGTGTGTGTGTACACATGCGCGCATGCATGGAAGTGCCAGTGGAGGCCAGATGAGGATGTCGGATCTCCTGGAGCTAGAATTACAGATGGTTATGAACCCCCTTACATAGGTGCTGGGAACCCCTTACATAGGTACTGGAAGAACGGTACATGCTCTTAACTGCTGGGCCATCTCCCCAGCCCCTTCTTTGATTATAATTGTTACATACATACATTTATAAATACACATACATGATGCACTGAGTCCATTGGTGGTGCTGTTGTACATGGGATCAGATAGCCTCTCAGGGAGCTAGTCCCTGGAGAAAACTGATTGTCCCTCCCCGAGCATCCATTTATTGCCTGCAAGACACCTGCTGCTAGTATTCCTATCTTTTATCAGCACCTATTATTAATTGATTTCCTTCTCTTCCGCTTGAATGCAGGTTTCCAGAAGATATTTTATCTGTTTTGTTCTATGGGGAAGGTTTCTAGCGGAATTTGGGAGGAATAGTGTGCTTCTTGGGCGAAGGTGGCCGGTCCCGCTTCTCTCCACCGTGCCCTGGGTCCCGCCCCAATACTATCAGGCCACGCCCCTCCCGCACCGAGCCGCAGGGACCGCTCCGAGCACCTCTGCCCTCAGGCCACACCCCTCGTTCCCCTCTGCCCTCAGAATCCCTTTCTCCCCACAGACCCCTCCCATCTCCCCCACCCCCGTTCTCACCCTCCGTCCCTTGGCCCCGCCCCCGCACACAGACCACGCCCCCTCGCATCAAGCTGCAGGGACTTCTCTGAACATCTCTGCCCTCAGGCCACACCCCTTGGTCCCCTCTGCCTTCAGAAACCCTTCTCCCCACAGACCCCGCCCATCGCGCCCCGCCCGTCCTGAAGCTCCGCCCACCGCCCTAAGGCCCCGCCCCACGCACAGAACACGCCCCTCTCGCATCAAGCCGCAGGGACCGCTCTGAGCATCTCTGCCCTCAGGCCACGCCCTCTCCCCGCCCCGCCCTCAAGCCCCGCCCCTTCAGCCCCGCCCCCGTCGCTGCGCTCCTCTGGCCGCCGGCCCCCGCCCGCCGCATGTGGCCCGGCCCGCGGCGGCCGGCGGCTGGGAGCGGCGAGGCGGCGGCTCGCGGAGTCCGGAAGGCGGCGGCCTCGGCCCAGGCGGCTGACCCGAGCGGCGGGAGCGGCGGGAGCGGCGGGAGCGGGGCCCGAGCTGGCCCTCCAGCGGCCGCCGGCTCAGCATGCGCGCCCGCCGGGGGCTGCTGCGGCTGCCGCGCCGCTCGCTGCTCGCCGCGCTCTTCTTCTTCTCGCTGTCGTCCTCGCTGCTCTACTTCGTCTATGTGGCGCCCGGCATAGGTAGGAAGGGGCTCGGGGCCTCGCCCGCCCGCCCGCCCGCCGCGGCCTGCCCGGAGCCCCCGCGCCCGCGCCCCACGCCCCTTCCCGCCGCGGCAGCCCTCCGCCCGGGCCCCGCCGGCGCGGCGCGTTCATCCCCGCGCTCGGTGACTCGCCGTTTCCTGCCGCCGCCCCCGCCGCAACCCGCCGCCCCGCTCCGCGCGGCCTCCCCTGACGCAGGCCGGCCGGCGACCCCACGCGCGCCGCCTCCCGCGGGCACACCCTGGGCCGGCCCCGCCGCCCCACGCGCTCCGGGCGGCGGGCGCCCACCGGATCCGGGGCCCCGGAGGGCTGCGGGCGCGCGCCCCGCCTCCCGGCCGCCCGCGCTGCCCGCCGTGCGGGTGGCGGGTGGTCCCTGCGCCGGGGACCGATGGAAGTTTGAATGGGCCCCGAGGAGCTGCGGTGCTCAGGGCCTCGGGTGGGCGGGAGATGGAGCGGGCCCGGCTTGCTCTCCACGGCTGCCCCTTCGGAGCGGGGCCAGCCCGGGGAGAACGTGAGCCCCACCCTGGCTAAGTCCCCTAGACGCGGAGACCGCGGGCGGGCATAGGGCCGAGGACGTGGAGGTCACGTTTGGATTCTAGTCCCTGCCCTGTGTGACCTTGGGCAGGTTGTGAAGCCTCAGCTTTTCTCCTCTGTAAAATGGGGACACATTCCGACCTCATCGGGTTTTAAAAGCTGGAGATCTCGAAATGCCTTTTTAGGTATTTATCACTCTAGCTGATGTCTAGAGTTTTCAAAAGAAACCAGTAAAACCAGCCATTAGAGGTAGTTTGCGGGAAAGAAGGGAATAGGCTGGAGGATTTAAGGAATGTCATTTGCTGGTCTTGGTATGGTCTTGGAGCTTGAGGGCAAACTTCAGCTCAGAGTGAAAGATGGGAAGGTGCTGTTGGGCGTGGGGCAGGTTGCCAGAGTGCCGTACAATTCTGGATGGTGGTGCCGGGATGGGGAAATGCCTTTTAGCATTGTAGTAGTAAATACTGTCTTGCTCTGTTAACCTGGCAACACCGAACTGACAGAACGGAGAAATTTCCAGAGAGAGCAGGAGTTCTCTCCTGATTTTCTTTTGTTCGTTTTGTTTTTTAAAAGCGCATTTCTTTTTATGGTTAATGTTGGTGTTTCAGGCGGTAAACCGGATCTAGGAACATGGAAGAGCCGACATGAGATGGTCCTGATGGACTTGGAGAGACCCACCCCGCTAGGGAGATCCAGTATTGTGGCTTGTTGGGTTTGGTGAGTTGTGAGGAAAGGATAGCAATTCTGCAGAATAGGAATACATACCCAGTTAGTGGAATTAATTCAGAAAAGAGCTCATTAGCAAATTGGATATTTAGTGTCTCGTAAAATGGGTGTGAAGTAATGGGTTTAGACCTAGAAGCATCACCAAGCCAGAACCCCCTTTTTTTCCTTTTGTGAAACTGACAGGTGTTTGTGGTCCCTAGGTCCATATGTCTCCTGTATGTCCATGGACAAATTTGTCCCACTGGCCGGATAGTCATCCTTTTGACTAGAAAGAATAGAAGCTGAATTCTCCAAGAGAAATGCAGCTTACTGACTTCAAATTCCTGGGTGGTAGATTTTAGGTCAGTGGACCCCTGTGTGACAGGATGCACTACTACCATGCTTAGAATCCTTAATTCCTGTGTCTGGAAGATGCAACACACTTTCATTCTCCTTAGATGGAAGTTTGTGGAAGAGTAGTTCTGTTAGGATTCAAGTTCTGAAAAGAGGAACTGCTGGCTGGGGCCATGACTTGGTGGCTGAGAGCTTCCCTAGCATTGTGAAAGGCCCTGGGTTTAAGGACTAGCAGTGTGTGGGGGGATATGAATGAGTGAGCAATGTTAGGTCGCACACAACCAGAGTTACGTTTACCCGTTTGACTGTTTTATTCATCTTGCTGTTTTCATTACTGAACTTAATTGTTCAAATGTCTAGCTTTGGACAGTGAGTGGTGAATTGTTCCCAGAGGTTGAGGCGGTCTAGAGAGTACAAGGTTTTATGTGCCTTGGGATTTAAAGATCTTATTTGAGACAGTTATTAAGATGAGCTTAGAAAAGAACATTAGGTTGAACTATATGAAATTTCATCTTTGTAGGTCAAAACCAGTTGTATCAACCACAGTTCAGTCTAGTGCATTTCCAGGCAGTGACTGGTCTGTTTTGGGGAGCAGTGGACAGTGGCAGAGGTCTGTTTCCTCTCACGTCTAATTTTTTTTCCAGTCCTTGCTTTTGATTTGCTTTCTATTCTTTATGGCCATGTGCTCCAGGTCCTGAAGAGAAACTCAAGGTCTCCCAGGGCTGTGCAGCAAGTTTAAGGCCAGCCTGGGCAACTTAGTGAGACTCTAAGAAGCAAACCCAGGACTGGGAGGATGGGTCAGTGGTTAGGTGCTTGCTGCTCTTACAGACCTTTGCTCACAGCAGGTGCCTCAGAACCACCTGTAACTCCTGCTGTAACTCCAGCCCCAGGGGGTCTGGTGCCCTCTTCTGGCTTCTGAGGGTACTGCATTCACATGGCATATACAGAAGCACATACACATAGACAAACTTAAAAAAACAAACAAACTTAAAAACAAAAAGACTGGGGGTATACCGCAGCATTAGGATTCTTGTCTGGCAGTCTCGAAGTCCTGAATTCAATTCCCTTTTTTTTTTTTTTTAAACAACAAAAAAGGTGGTAGGTTTGAAAAAAAAGGTGTGTAAAGTGTGAGGTGACTGCTTCTTCCCTGGCGCCCCCTCTTGGCATGTGAGATTCCTATTTCTTCTTTCTTTAACTGCAGTGTGAGATATCCTCTTCTTTCTAGGCTATGAGGAAAACTTTGATCTTATTTATGATGCCCTAATTTAAGGAATCTCAGAGCTCAGAGTACTTCCCTGAGTTCCAGCCTGGCTAAGTTATTTAAAAGATAAGAGTCAGAAACTGGTTACAAATACATGTCTAAAGGGCTGATTTTCAAACTTCTTAGGAAGTTTATGGCCCAGACATTTGGCAAGATAGTGTAGAGGTTGAAGATCTGCCAATCTGAGTGTAGTAACCAGTTTTGAGAGTAGTGTTGCACTTGTGGCTAAGGGTAACAGCAGATGGTATTACTGAAATTTGGTTATTTGAAGTTCTGCTTTCCTATTTCAAGAAACTTTTCTCTGCTCCTTTGATTGCCGAAGGAAGGAAACGAGGAAAGAAAAAGGAATTGGAACATAGTTTTTTCTTTTTGGCCTGCTCAGTACCCAGAAATGTTTTATTTTTACCTGGTTTTTGAAAGGCAAGAAAGAACCAGTTCTGATCCCACCTGATTTGACTGAATAACCTTGAGGAAGTGATTTGATTTATTTGATTTGGGGTGTGTGGGGGGGGTGTAGAATTTGAACATAGGACCTTGTGGGTGTTAGGCAAGCAAGAACTCTACTGCTGAGTCATATCCCCAATTCACCACCCCCCTTTTTTAAAATTGAGGTCTAAGGGGATAGCTTATGGGATAAAAGCAGTGGTCTGAGTTCCAACCCTGGGACCCACCTACATGGTGGAAGGAGAGAACCCATTCCCACAAATTGGCCTCTGCCCTCCACAAACTCTCTGTAGTGTGCACCTCTGCTCCCATATATACACATAACTAACAAATAAATGAAATAAAATTGAGACAGGGTTCTCACTAAGCTGGCCTAGCCTAGCCTAAACTCATTCTGCATCCCTGACAAGCCTAGAACTTTTGATCCTCTTGCCTCAGCCTCTTTAGTGTCTGCCTTTGTGTTTAAAAAAATAAAAAATCAGCCCTTAATCACACCGGTGAACTCCGAGAGTCTGGAAGGCTGATAGTTCGTTGACAATCTAAAGAACTATTGGACTGAAGATTGAAGAGAAAGTACATTTTACATAATCAGGTACAATTTTTTAAAAATAAATACTTAAAAGTTTTCAGATTTCTTTCAGTCATTCACATCAGGAAAATAGTCTTTTGTTGTCCCTGTCCTATAAATGCCTTCTGAATGTCTCCATGCACTTACCATGTGGAATTTTCTAGAGGAAATACATGTGAGGAAATGTGGATTATTTTGCTTTGAAAAGTTAGATACCCTTTTCCTGTTGAGACACCTTTGTCCTCACAGTGTAGCCCCTGCTGGCCTGGAACTCCCTATATAGACCAAGCTGGCCCCTATCTCAGAGATCCTGCCTGCTTCTGCCTTCTGAGGGCTGGGATCAAAGATGTGCATACTTGGCACTTGTTGGGTTGAGATAAGGTCTCCTGTAGCACACTATGTGGTGTCCCAGGTGCTGGACAGGAGTCTCTGACTGCAGTGTCTCGCTCTCCTTCTTAGGGGGAACCCGAATTTGGAGACCAGGTGGAGGTTACAGAGAGGAGGGAGTGGTACTTCTGCTGGCTAGGACTTGGGGGATGCTGTGCTCTGTGGACTTCTTCCTGTCTTGTAAGCAGCATCTTGGATTTGGAGTTGAACTGGTCTTTAGCAGTGAGAACAGACAGGCTGCTCTTCACCCCTGACTGGGCAGGTCAGAGGGGAGCTGAAGATTGGGATTGTGGCCTGTAGAAAGGAGGGGCTCTCACCGTGTCTTCCTAGATCATGAGAGAGGGGCAGTCGCCTTGACTGTGGGCTGTTGTGACTGTTGGAGTAGAGGGACATCCAGCCATGCCAAGGAAACCAGAGGAATAGAGAGCAGTAGAGGTGGACCAGGGGAGATAAGGACTAATCGAAAACCTGCAGAGTAGGAGCGGAGTGAGGAAGCCTCCCGCCTTGGCCCTCCAGAGCTATCAGGAAAGGTGCAGGTCCCAGGCCTGGTTAACAAAAGGAGGCCTGCGTTAGACACCACCCTGTGTTTTCATAGATTACTGTGAGATGGTTAAAGGAAATGAAGAAACAGCTCAGTAAGTTGGTATTTGAGTGTCTGTCATGTTTTGAATTCTTTTTGCTCTTTGTTTTTTTGAGACAGGGTCTTACTGTGTAACCCTGGCTAGCCTGGAGCTCAGTATGTAGAACAGGGGGCCTTAAACGCACAGAAATTCGCCTGCCTCTGCCTCCCGGGTGCTGGGACTAAAGGCCTGTGCTACCATGACTTGCTGAATTCTGGATTCTAACTCCAGCTGATGGTTGTGTCAGCCAGGGCTGAACGATCACTTGTTCAATGGTGAGAATTACGAAGATGCCTCAGAGGATACATAGCATGTGGTGATGGGCAAGATTAGTCACAAGAAACAGAAATGATGGTAGAATGTTGTTCAGACCCCGAAGACAGGCTTCATTCATCATTTTGTGGCACCTTCTCTTGTGTGGGGTGTGGGAACCCCTAGAAGAGGGGAGGGCAGAATGCTGCTGCCCCGGACCCCACCCTGTGCTGTTCTAATGGGATGGATGTGATAAGTAGGTTTTGTGGGTGATCAGAGAGCCTGGTTGCCGGTGGGTGGGCCTGGCACTCACTGGTCTGGGAGTGAGAGTGCAGTGCTGGGGCGCCAGCACATGTGGAGGCTCTTAGCCAGTGGGAGATGAGTCTGGAAAGGGGGGACCCTGCCGGTGGCTCCAGTCAGCCTTGACCGTGGTGCGTGGCTTTCTATTGCCCACCAGTCAGATAAGCAGGTGTCCCTCTGTGCGGTTGGAAATGGGGTGAAAAAAGGCTTAGTGCAGAATTAGTCCCAAAGCCTGCGTGCTTGTCAGTGTCTTACTAGAGGTGGTGCTCTGATGCAGGTGTTATGCGAGTTGGGATGGGGCACAGTCTGACCACCACAGCTAGTTGTGAAATTTGTCCAGTTTTCTATCCTGTGAAGTGAGGTCATTGGACTGCAGAACAGATTCCCTATCAGATCTGCAATTCCATGAGGCAAGACCCCTCTCTTCTGTGGTGCTGGATAGAGCCCAGGCTCTCACATCTTGGGCAAGCACTCTGTTAGAGAGCCCCACTTTAGTCCTAGATTTTGAAGATCTCATTTCCCAGGGGAGACTCTGCTACTGCAAGCCTGGGGAGGGTTTGTGTGAGTCCCTGCTGTGTCCTGTGCTCTGCAGTGAACAGTCTCTACCACACAGTGGACGTTGCTCTGGGAGTCAAGACTTGGACTATCAGCATTGACATCTGCCTTCGAAATCCCTGTGATAGAGACAGAAAAGAAATGTGTCTTCTCTGAGGGGAGAGAAATGGGGAGGATTGCTTGGGAATGTCTTTGGGGTGTTAGCTGTCTTGTTCTTTCCTTCTTTGTCCTGGGGTAATCCTTTTAAACTTTAATGGACAAAGTGGGGTTGTCCTTTATTCCAGCCCGGAGTTCAGCTTTTCAGCCGCAGAGCCTTGTCCTCCTTCCCAGCTTCCCCTGGCTAGAGGGATGTGAGATGAAAACTTTCTGCATTTTGACCCAGTAATTCTCTTTATTGGTGGCTTTGTGCTTCTGAGCTTTCTAATGGCCCCTCAGGATCCTCTCCTGGATCCAGCTTTCCCATACCTGGGCAGCACCTTTAGTCAGGGAGAACAGACCCTTCTCAAGTTCCCCTCCCCCGCTTCCTTTGTCAGCTCTGGTGAGCAGTTAGTTGCTTGGGGGCATTGTTCCTTTTATCCTGGTGACCGGTACTCGGTCTGTGGAAGGGAGCCTGGTCCTTGTTCCCTCTGTTACCTGAATCAGTTCTTGGAGGCAGGGCGTGGCCTAATTATGGTGATGAGCGGAGTGATGGAGCAGCTGGAGCCAGGTGTGTGGACCATTAGGCAGCAAGTACAGGGATGGACTGTAAATTGGTCTCCAGGAGCTAGTGGGCACAGCTGTTTGTTATTATTTATATTTTATGTGTGAGTGTTTTGCCTGCATTTATGTAAGTGTACCTGTGCTGGGCAGTGCCTGAGGAGGCCTGAAGAGAGTGTCAGATCCTCTGGGAACAAACAGTTGTTACCCACCATGTGAGTGCTGGGAACAGAACCCAGGTCCTCTGCAAGAGCAGCCAGTGCTCTTAATCACTGAACTATCTCTCCAGCCCCTGTTTTGTTTTTGTTATTGTTGTTTTGTTTTTAAATTTTTCTTTACTTACTTATTTTGGACTTTTTGAGACAGGGTCTCCCTGTAGTCCCAGCTGGACTGCAACCCACTATGTAGACCGGACTGGCCTGGAACTCACAGAGATTTGCTTGCCTTTGCCTCCCAAGTACAATTATTTATTTTAGACAATTCATGTTTAAGCTGGCTTTAAATTTGTTAGGTGGGAGAGGATGACTTCGAACTTCTGATCCTCCTGCCCATAGACCTCAGGCCTGGGATAACAGGTGTTTGCCCATCATGCCTGGTCTATGCACTTAGTTTATGCAGCTATCTTTGAAGCACTGGAACCCAGGGCTTTGTGCGTGTTAGACAAGCCCTCTACCAACTGAGCTGTGTCTCTAGCTCTTCTGTGATTTTGAGATGTGGTCTTACTGCGTTGATCAGACTGGTCTTGAACTCAGGATCGTAGGAGCTGAGATTTTAGGTGTGTGCCCCTGCATCCAGCAATAAGGATGACCTGACCTCTCCTGAATGGACAGGGAGCAGCACAGAGCCTGCTGGCAGGACCCATGATGCACTGAAACGTGACCAGTGTCAGTCGGCGCCATCCCCCATAAAACCTATAAAACGTACTCAGCAGGACGGTGCTCCTTTCTTCCCTGGGAGGAGTTCTTTCTCTTTTCTCTCTAAATTTCCAACCTCTCTGCTCACTCCTTGTCTCTAGCTCCTTATTCCTGAGTGTAAAACAACAAAGGTGGAAGCTGCTGGCTCCTGGCTTTGATGACTGAGACCTCCCAGCACCCTAGCTCCCCCAGTTAAGCCCACCAAGAGAAAGGCCATACGAAACCACAGGAAGCTGAGGAATTCTTCCATGTGCCAAGCCTGAAGTTTCTGTGTGGTTTTCTCATCAGTAGACCACTGGCTTATGATGGTCAGAAAATAGTATTTTCTTCCGTACCATGGTGTTCGCTCTGTTCAGAAAAATGACAAATGGTTGACTTAAGTGAGACTTTTATTTTGTGTGTGGGTTCAACTTGAAGTTTTGCACATACTAGGTGAGGGGTCCACCATGGGGTTACAGCCATAGAACTTGGAAAATATGAAATAAAGTATTTGGAGCAAAAAAACTGAAGATTTACTTTAAGTGTGTACATGTGTGTGTATTTGTGTGTGAGTGCCCACAAAGGTCAGAAAGGGGTGTTGGATCCCTTGGAGCTGGAATTGGAGCATTCTCAAGTCACCTGATGTGTCCTGGAAACTGAACTCCAGTCCTCTGATAGAGCAGTAAGTGCTCTCAACTACTAAGCCTCTCTCTAGCCTCTTGGTCATAATTTTGGTTTTGTATCTCACCTTAGAGGAGTTTCCAGTCCTTTTTCTGCTTCATTTACTTAAATCTGGAGAAGTCAAACACAATAGACTAGAAGTGACAGGTTGATTTTAACCCCTTCCTTCTTCCAGTCCAGGGTTTCACAGATGCTAGGCCAATGCTGCTCTCCTGAGCACAGGCTGGCCACAGGCTGACCTCAATTTACAAGGCACTACTTATATGTTGATTGTTTTTGAGCCAAGGCTAACCTCCAAGCCACTAGTAATGGGGGCTGGCCTTGAACTCCTGTCCTGCCTGCCCCTTGAGTGCTGTCATGAGTTACCCAATCCAGCCTCTGTGTTTTATATGTGAAAGCACTTAAACTTTAAAATAGAAGCTCATTTTTATCTGTATCTCAGTAGTGATAGGCAAGGTTTCTGGGTTGTAGTTCTCCCATTTCTAGATTGATGTCTAATATTGAATGCACGGTGGTTTAAGAAAGGACAAATACTCTGAGCCAGCTTGGTGGCTTTACAGCCTTTACCCCAGCACTCTAGGCTGGGGTAGCCAGGGCTACAGAAACTTTGTCTTAGAAAAAAAGAAAAGAAAAAAAAAATTGGAAAAGGTTATTGGACAAACCAGTCTGTGTTAGATTATATTTATTCTGAAGGAGGAAATTAATCTTGGTTTTTGAAGTGACTGGATTTTGCCCAAATCTTCTACTTTGTACTTTTTTTCTTTTTGAGGGTAAAAAAATTTTTTTTAATTACCTAATTTCATAACTTAGTTCTATACTTCAGTGGTATTAATTATGTTCACAGTGGCAAGAAGTCATCAACCATTTCCTCCTCCCTTTTTGGGGGTGTTTTGAGATAGGGTCTTTCATAACTCAGGTTCCTGCAAACTTAGATAGTTAAAGATAACCTTGAACTCCCTTTCTCTTTGCTTTTCCCAAGTAGTTGAGATGACCTACTTGGGCCATCAGGCCTGATTATTTTTAGAGGTGCTAGGACGGAACCCAAAATTTCATACATGTTACCACCTCAGCTATATCCTCAATCCCATTTTTTTTCCCTCTTAAAAAAAGGTTGCGGGGAGTGGGGACGGGGGATGGACTGGAGAGATGTCTCAGCAGTTAAGAGCCCTGGTTGTTCGTCCAGAGGACCCAGATTCTATTCCCAGCACCAGCGTAGCTGCTAACAACCATCAGTAACTCCAGTTCCAGGGGCTCTTGATACCCTCTTCTGGCCTCCACAGACACTGTGTACATAGCATACTTACATACATGCAGGCAGTGCACTCATACACATGAAATAACAATAAAATTTTTAAAAGGTTTAAAAAAAGGATTTCTGGGCATGGTAGCACAGCTTTTAATCCTAGCACTTAAGGGATGGAGGCAGGAAGGTCAGAAGTTCAAGGTCAAGGGTTACATAGTGGGTTCAGAGCCAGTCTGGGCTACATCTAGGAGACCTGGCTTCAAAAAAAAAAAAAAGCCATGCTGCAGGGGTGAAACGACACGTCATTGTACTTCCGGCTTTCATTTCCCTGTAGACTGGGGATCCTAAACGTTTTTCCTATGTTGGTTGGCCATTTGAATAATATTTTGAATAATGTTAGACCCTTATTGGACACATGATTTTATATACATTTTCTTTCATTCTGTTGCTTGTCTCTTCATCTTTCTGATACTATCCTTTGATGCACAAAAGTTAAAAATTTTTATTTGAAGAAAAATTGCAATGCTGGGGATTAATGTGTATGAGTGTTATGTCTGCATATATACAAGTGTACCCATGTTGTGCAGTGCCTGTGGAGTCCAGAAGAGGGTGTCAGATCCCCTGGAACTGGAGTCATAGATGGTTGTTAATGGGCATCTGGGTGCTGGGAATCAAACCTGGGTCCTCTGCAAAAGCAGCCAGTGCTCTTAACCACTGAGCCATCTCTCCAGCCCTGAGTCTTTGTTGTTTTGAGAGATGGTAGTCCAGGCTGGCCTCAGACTCTGGCAGTTCTCCTGCCTCAGTGCCCTGGAGTGCTGGAATTACAACTCCACATCTAGCTGCTTTCAGATCATCTTTAAAAATGTTTCATCTTTTTTCATCATGAAACATTCCTCTCAGTCTTCTTAGTGTTTGAAGTGTCTTGTGACTGCTTCACGTGAGAAGGGGCCTTGGCATAGCTTTGATCTTTCTGGTTTATTATTTTTTCAGTAGGACTGAAATATAACTTAACATTTTAACATTTTCTGCTTCTAAGTGCAGTTCTCTAAAAGTATGTGCAGGGTTGGATTTGGGACACCCAAGGTTTTGGTGTGGGATACAGTAGAGTTTCTGGGGTAAAGAAAAGAAATTTGGTAACTGCAGGCAAATGCAGATAATGAGCCCCTAGCTCATTTTCCCTCATGGAAACAAAGGACCTGCTGATTCTGAAGGCGGGGTAGGCCAGGCTGGCCCATTCTTCCCCCCAGTACCTGTCTGTGATGGCTCTAGCCAGGACCCCGAGTACAACTTCTTGCTTCATGTTGACTGTTTCCTTCTTTGCTTTTAGGTCATTTTTTTTGAATTGGTAATTTAAACAACTTTATGTTTGGGGTGTGTGTGTGTGTGTGTGTGTGTGTGTGTCCCCGGGTCAGAGGATGACCTGTGGGAGACCTCTTCTGCCATGTGGGTTCAGGGGATTATCGGGGTCACCTGCTGAGCTGTCCATCTGACTGGCCCTGGATTGGTAATTCTGTGTTCATCAGAATTCCTCGTTCCCTGAGCTTCCTTGGTCTGTGACACTGGCATAGGGTAGTGAGTGATGAGAGACTGGCTGTCCACAGGGTCCTTTGATGACTTGGAGGGGTGTGGTGTGACCACAGAATTTTTTTTTTCCTTTTGATAACATATTCAGAAAATGGAGCGAAGCTAAAGAATGGGGCAGTGGAAGAGTCTAAAATCCCTGCTGGTCCCTGCAGCTCTTTGTGGTAAACTTTGGCAGTTCAGTATTTCGCTGGTATCAACTGAACTACACATGTATTTGGGTGGGAGGCAGAGTTATAGGACGCAGGCCGGTGGGGACTTGGCAGACTTTCCAGTTTGAGGGTTTAGGATAAAAGATTTTATGCTTGCATTTGCCTAAATTGGCTATTTTCTTATAGCTAAATTCACTAATTGAATCATGGAGGGCTGTGTACCCCTTTCACCAGGCAAGGATTAGGATATGGTGACATATCCCCCATTTTTTTTCCAGTACTGGGGATTGAACTTAGGGTCTCCAGCATATTAGAGAAATATTCTACCACTGAACTGCATCCCCAGGTGCCTCCCTTTGTTATTGAGACAGGGTCTTGGGTAGCTCAGGCTGACCTTAAATTCACTATGTAGTCAAAGATGGCCTTGAACTTGTGATCCTCCTGCTTCTTTCTCCAAGTATGTATCCCCATGCCTGGTTTATGCAGTACTAGGGATGGAATCCAGAGATTTGTGCATTCTAGACAAGCACTCTACTGACTGAGACATATACATGCCAGGCACCTTTTCCTTCCCTTTTTGTTGAGACCGCCTCGTGTATCTGAGAGATTGTCTGGTGTCAGGAGCCTGCTTCCTGCCCCTTGTGGGTTTTTTGGCATGCTCTTAAAGTTCAGACCTGCTATTGTAATTCACAGGCCTTTTTGCTCTGGCCTCTACCTCTCCAGCATTGAGTGGACCACCAATCCCCTTCACTCCGACTCATGGGCTCCCAGTGCATACTCCTTATTTTCACTGGGCTCCCTGGCCCCAGGCCTCTCAGCATTAAGCTCCTGGGCCTAGCTTCTCTAGGTCATTGTTGAGCCACAGTGGCCACAATGCCAGGGGCTCAGGAAAGACTTTAGCAAGTGAAGGCTAGTGGAGGTGGACAGAGCTGAGATGGCCGTTCTTCCCTGTTGGTGATGCTGATGCTCACTGTTCCATTGAGCCTTCAAGACAGGAACTCAGAGGCTCAAATAAGAACATACGGGTTTGTGAAACTGCTAGTTATGATTGAGAGCATGATTCATAGCAGTTTCAGGTTTGTCATGCCCAGTGCAGTCAGATGCTTGACGGCCTTGAGGGATAGGTCTGTGGGCAGTTGACAAGTGGGAGGGTTTTCTCCCCCCTCTCATTAGGGTTTAGGATGGATTTTTAACTGTCCTTTCCAGTCACAGTAAAAGCACTGTACATGTACAGTGTACCTGTAATGCTTTGGAGACTGCAGATTACCAATGAATATACTATTGATTTGTCTTACAGATTAAAAAAACAAACAAACGGATAAGCCTAAGAGAGCAGTCAGGCCTGACTTGGAGTCAGATGGGTTCGGGGTCGTTACATGCTGTGCGCTATGCTCCTCTTCCCGATCTTACTCTATTTACTTATTTATTTATTTATTTTGTGTGTGTGTGTGTATTTTTTTCTTTGAGACAGGGTCTCTTTATCCTCAGCTCTCCTAGAACTGACTATGCAGACCAGACTGACCTTGAACTCACAGAGATCCGTCTGCATTTGCCTCCCTGAGTGCTGAGGTTAAAGGTGTGTGCCACTACGCCCAGACAGATACTTAGGCCAATGATGGCCATGTTTTTGAGTTTATGTTGAGCTTTCTCTTTATGACTTGAATATGCTTGCCAGTTTTTTCTCTGATTTTTTTTTTTTTTTAAAAGCAGGGTTTCACTGTAGTTCAAGGTGGCCTGAAACTCACCAGGTAGCTCAGACTGGCCTGGCACTCAGGGCTGTCATTCTGCCCAGCCTCCTGAACGCTGTAGTTACAGGTGTGCCACACTGTGGTCAGCTTGGTGTTTGCTTTGAGAGGCAGTTTTTGCCTGGGATATGATATTGCTTTAGTTTGTACTTCCTTGGAGGAGGGACAAGGAGGAAACCGTGTATGCGAGAGAACCTAGTCCAGATGTGATGCGGGAGAACCTAGTCTCCAGTGTTCCTCTTGCCAAGCGCATGCTAGGAAGAGCTCTCTCCGTTGCTGGGACCGCTTCTTTGAGCTGTCCCGCACCGGAGGGTCTGTGTGGTGTCTGCCAGGGCCATTGGGGACCTTCACTGCGCAGGGCCAGCTTGGGCTGCGGGTCTGGGTGTGACATGGCTGGAGAGCAAGCCAAGTGTTCTGGCACACTGTTGGAGTGATTTGTTTAGCTCTTGACTTGGCCTGTATGGGTTTTTTTTTTCCACTCTGGTTTAAAATATTAGGAATCTTAAGATTTGTAGGAATTAGAGTATTTGGATTCATTTGAATTTCGCTTAGCACTAGGGGAAATGAGCTTGAGGTTAAGAGCTACTGGGGGATTGATTATATCTTTAAGCTAATTGTTTCCTTAGTAATTATTATAAAAGAATGTCTAAGATACAAAAGTGACTAGTCTAACAGATCTCTGTGATATGACCAGGGGCTCCTGAAAGAAACTGGAAGGGCCAGCCCCTTCCTGCCCCAGTGGACAGTAGAACTCCAACCCAGGCCTAAGCCCATCCCTAACCTGGACTTTGGAAGCTTTTGGATAACTGGGCTTTGTTTCATTCAGATGGCCTGCTGACTCAGTGCCTGTCTGTGATAAGGGATGACAGATTGTAGGCAAGGTCAGGTAGGGCACAGAGGGCAAGGTGGCAGAGGATTAAGGGTGGTCATATGGGAATGCTTGAGGTCCAGCTCCAGTTCCCTGCCTGTTCCAGTCCCCTAGCTACAGTGCTCCTTGGGAAGAGCTGTTAAGTGAGTGGGAATCTATTGGAATCTGTAGTGAATTGTGCATTCGGTACCTGAGGTATTAGAACTTTCCAGAGAACTCCCCCTGGCTCTACAGAGCCTTGTATTGTAGTGAGCATGTTTGCAGAGTTCAGGTCCTCCCAGGACATCACAGACTAGAAGTTGGGGGTGGGGAGCACACCCTGCCCAAAGAGCAGGTGCTGGGGCTGCTGCCACCGCCCAAGTGAGGCCCTGTGCACTGCTGACGAGTGTCACACCCGTGTCCTTACTCCCTTGGCCTTTGCTTCAGAGAAGCCATCACCACTTTCTTCTATGCTTTGTTTTGGTCAACCATGACCAGAACCATGTTGGTGCTTGCAAGGGAAGGGCTGCAGAAATGCCCTGCTGCCTGGCCCTGGCACAGCTTTGTGGTTTGCCCACTAGCCACCAGTTAAACATCACTGATCTCATTTTAGTATTATTAGTTCTATTCATTTTAATTATTTTATGTGTATGAGTGCATTGCCTGCATGTAAGTACACCTGTTTTGTGCATGCTTGAGAAGGTCAGAAGAGGGTGTTGGATTCCCTGAAACTGGAGTTACAAATGGTTATTAGCTACCATGTGGGTGCTGGGAACTGAACCTGGTCCTCTGTATTAGCAGCTCGTGCTCTTAACCGCTGAGCCATCTCTCCGGTCCAGTCCTATTAATTTATTAACTCTGAATAAAATACTAAAACAGACTGCACAGTTAAAGGTTTCAGGTATGTGTTGTGTTGGAAAACAAACTTTTTGTTGGAAATTTTTGAGACTTGCCATTAGATTATTTATGTAAACTGTGTCTTGAGACTCATTCTAGGTGACTCGTTTGGTTAGGATTTAATATGTTATTACCTTTGTTCTGTGGGAACAATATTTTTAAACTATTAAATCAAGTTTAAGAGCAATAAAAGGAAATTGCACTAATTTATTCATAATCATCTGTCTTTTTTTCTGTCTCATCTTTATATCAATGTAGGTACTTGAAAAGTTTGTACCTTGGCAGTTGCTGGGCTTGTGGTAGAGTAACCTTTGCAGGCTCTTTTGTTGGAGAAACCCAGTCTCTCAAGGCTAGCATCGAACTCCTGATCCTTCAAGTTTGTACCCACCAAAGGCTGGGATGACAGGTTTGCCCTACCACACCCTAGATCTGCCTTTTAAAAATAGGTTCTTTGCCATAAAGTCTCTTCTGGGTTAGTTCTGTTTCCCCACTATGACTAAACATAGTGTCTGGATAAAAGATTATTTCTGGCAAGGGGTTTTTGATAGGAACACCATAAAGAAAGCCTTTTTGAGGCTAGAGAAATGGTTCAGTGGTTAAGAGCACTACTCTTACAGAGGACCCAGGTTCAATTCCCAGCACCCACATGGCAACTAACAACTACCTGTAACTCCAGTTCCAGGGGATCTGACACCCTCTTCTGACCTCCAAGGGCATTGTACAACACAGATGCACTTACACACACACACAGGCAAAACACTCATACACATAAAATAAAAAAAAATATTTTTAAAAGAGAAAGCATATTTGAACCTCCACACCTAAGGCTCAGGGAACATTACAGAAAAATGTCAGAGCCAGCGGGACCAGACACCTGCTTCTAATTAATGCATTCTAGACCTGCTAGGGAGGCTGCACCAATGACACAGTGTGGTAGACCAATAAGATCTGATTATGATGTTCCCCAGTGGATGGGGGAGATGTCGTGGGTCCCACCTCAAGATGAAGTGATACAGACCATAGTGGATGCTCAGGGGGGAGAATCAGTTTTCTCCAGGCACGAGCTCCCTGAGAGGTTGTCTAGCTCTATGTGGGAAGCCCTAAACACAGATACACACGAGTACCACTGAATGGAACAGTGTATTGTGTGTGTGTGTGTGTGTGTATATATATATATATATATGCACGTCTATAAATGTATGCGTGTATGCATATGCATGTATATGTAATAATAAAGGAAGGGTACAGGAAATTAGGAGGGAGTAGGGAGGATGTGGGAGGTATTGGAGGGGGACTAGGAGGGAGGGAAATGGTGTGAAGCCTGTACTCATGTATCATGTTCACAAATTATTTATTTATTTATTTATTCATTTACTTATTTATTTAAGATTTATTGAGGGGACAGGAGGCGGTTCTGGACTCGCTCCCTGGCCACAGCTTTCCTCAGGGCTGTCCGCACCAGCATGTTACTCTGTTCCTCCCCTACCTCTTGGACAGAGGTGTGTCCCCAGCCTTTTTTTGATGAACTTGAGTGGGCGCTTGTCCATGGACACTTTTTGCAGCTCCATGGTGCACCCTTAGGGCGAGGAGCCTAATACCTTCTGATCAGATCCCACACAAACTTCCTGTGCTTGGTGAGGTGCTCCTGTAGGCTGTGGCCTGGCTTGCTCACGTTCTTAATCACTTTGTGGCCCTTATTGAGGCCTGAGGGCAGCACAGAGACCTGACTGCTGTTCTCTAATGGTGGCTGCGACAGGAAATGTTCACAAAAGATTTTTAAAGATTAATAAAATAATTTTTTTAAAAAGAGAAAGTATAATGTAAAAAACTTGCTCCTCTGGTGTCATCCATCTCCTCTCTCTCTTTCTCTCTCTCTCATCTTTTTGAGATAGTCTCTCTGTAGCCCCCAACTGCCCTGTGTACTGCCTATGTAGACCAGGCTGGCCTTGAACTAACAGGGATCCACTTACCTCTGCCTTCCAAGTGCTGCACCACCATGCCCAGCAAATCCATTTAATCTTATTCCTAAATATTATTGATAAAATTTAGGAGAATTCCAGACTTCACTAAATGCTGTAACACTATGAGATTAATTTGAAGTGAAGAATATTCTTTTCCTTTGATTGGGTTCAACAAAGCAGAGAGAGCCATTCCTCAGGATGCTGAGTGGACTGGATGACTGTTTTATGTTCTGTACTGGTTTATCAATAGTAAGAGACATGTGAGGGATTAGGAAGCTGTCTGGAGATGAGTCAGGTTGGCAGCGTTTACACCCATCTCCCCAGAAGGGTTCTCCTCTTCAAGGCCCCATCAGGCCAGCTGCGAGGTTGAGTGCCTTTTATATCGTACTTGGATCCTGACACTCCATATAGGGCTCCTGCTGTGCCGAGACCCCTGTGGACCAATGTGCCTCTCTCCTCAGGCAAGGGACACCTGTCTAACTTGTACTGCACTTGTAAAACAAGACCGAATCAGATCGAAGACTGCACTGTTTCAGAAGAAAGGGTAAAGAAAGTGCATGAAACTCTTTTCCTTTTTTTTTTTCTTTTCAAAAATTAAAAAAAAAATTTTATTTTTTGTGTATGAGTGTATGTATTTACATCCATGTTGTGCAGTGCCCATGGAGGTCAGAAGAGCACATTAGATCCCCTGGAACTGGAGTTAAAGATGGTTGTTAACTGCCATGTGGGTACTGAGAACCTGGGAACCAAACCCTGGTCCTCTGTAAGAACAGCCAGTGCTCCTAACTGCTGAGCCATCTCTCCAGCCCCACTTTTTTTTCCTTTTTGAGGCAGGATCTTCCTGGAACTCCCTGTTAGATCAGCTAGCCTGGAATTTGTGAGACCCCCCCCCCATCTCTGCCCCCTGACTGTTGCATAAATTTTGAGGCAGGGTTTCCCTGTAGCCTTGGCTGGCCTGATATGTAGACTAGACTGGCCTCAGTCTCCCGGAGATCTGCTTACCTCTGCTTCCCAAGTACCGGGATCAGAGGCGTTCACCACTCAGCCCATCTCCATAAAACTTTTTGATCTGGGGCTGGAGAGATTGGCTCAATGGTTAAGAGTGTATTGTGGTTAAGAGTCCTATTGTATGGGACCTGAGTTCCTTTACCAGGACCCATGGTGGCTCACAACTGCCTGCAGCTCGTTCCAGGGGATCTGATGCCCTCCTCTAGCCTCCATGGGCACTGACTGAACTCATTCATGTGCCCAGATCCCAAGCATGTACACACTTACACACACAGAATTAAAATATTAAAAAAGTAAACTTTGATAAGCAAATTCACATTTTTAAATTATCTTTATATGTGTTTGTATCTGTATGTATGCAGTGCCTGTCGTGACCAGAATAGAGTGTTGGATTCTATAGAGCTAGAGTTAACAGGCAGCTATGAGCCACCTAACGTAGATGCTGAGAATCAAGCATAGGTCCTCTGGAAGAGCAGCATGCATTCTTAACCCTGGACCATCTCTCTGGCACCTTCCGCCAAATTCACAATTTTAGGAAAGATTATTGTCTTGACAGTATCATTTGGTTTGCACCCTTAAAACAAAGTCAACCTACTGTCAAAAATTCTTTTTCTCCTCAGATTGAGACTTCAACTCAGGACATGCCAAGCAAAACCTTTATCTGAGCTATCCCCTCACCCCCTACCCTCTTTTTTTTGAGAGCAGATCTTGCTGTGTAGTAGTCTAGTTTAGAACTCACGGTGTGTCTCACACTGGCCTCAAACTCAAGGTGATCCTTTTGCCACATACTTCCAACTGCTGGGATTTCAGGTGTGTACCACCATAACCAGACTTGGAATTTGTGTTTTGTTTTGGAAACACGGTCTTTGTATTTTCCCCAGGCCAGTCTGTACTTCCTGAACTCAAACATTCCTCCTGCCTTAAACCTCCTGAGTGCTGGAATGACGGGCATGTGCCAGTGTGGCCCCCATTTGAAATACTTTCAGTCTCCTTTCTGTGTCTGTGGGCTGAGAACTCAGGCTGGCCTGGTACTCACTGAGCTCTGCCCACCTCTACCTCCTGAGTGCCATGCCCAGCCTTTTCTGCTTCTTGATTTCTTCCTGTAGACTGTACGTTGTTTTTGACCCGAAGGTGACAAAGTGGAGCATTAATCACGCCGTTATGAGAGTCTTTTCCTGTGATGTGAGTCGTCCCGTTTGGTTTGTATCTGTGGACTGCCTTGCGGCCTCACCCTGTGGCTTAGTGGTCCATCTCTCTGGGTTGGAGTGGGTGGGTCTTTCCGTGAGTGCCTATGTCAGCCTGGGAGATGCAGGTGCCTGCAGAGCTACCAGTCCAGGCTCTTGAGAGGTTAAGAATTTGCCCAGGCTGTCTCCTGGCCTGCACGAGGTAGAGCTATAATTGGAGCCCAGGTGGATCCTCCCCAGAAGTTTGTGCCGTCTCCATGGAGGAACCTGAGCCAGGGCATAGAACCCTATGGAATTCTGTAGACACTGATTTATAAGGGAATCTCAACACTTGACAGTTGTAGTTGAGAAGCGAAGAGTGTATGCCCAGAATGTGGGACTAAGTCCTGACTCACTCTGTTGTCTAATTAAGTCCAAACCTATGAAGGGCTCTGTGCTTGGCCAGCCAAGCCCACTTCTCATGTGCAGAAAGGGACTTTGAAGTGTGCAGGGTGAATTTCTGGAAAGGACTGCAAATGAGTCTTCACTGACACCTGCACTGCCCCCGCTTTTTGAGGAGGCACCGCTGAGAGCTGTGGTCTGTCTCCAGCTCTTCTGTCACTGTGTTCTGGACGGAGTAGTGGGAAATTGGAGCGGCTATCCTGCGGTTGTTAGGTATTTTCCAGCTGCAGAGATGAGCAGTTGTATGCTCTCCCTTTCACACCAGCCATCCTTTTGGTGTCCTCCTTCTGGAGGAGCCTGTCTTCCAGGCATGGGGCGGCACCCAGGCCTCTATGCTGCTTTTATGCAGAGCTGTAGGCCTGCCCTGGATTTGTTCCATTTGTTCATAATGATCTCTGACTGTGTGCTCCTCTACTTCTGAGCACAGGCATTATCACCACCAGCCAGCCAGGCCTTACGTTTATGTGGCCCGGGGGTTGAGCCACACCCCAGCTAGGGTGCAGAAGGCTGTAGGCAGAGGCAGATGGATCTCTGGGAGGTCAGTCTGGTCTTCATAGCAAGTTCTAGGCCAGCCAAGGCTAGAGAGACTCTGTCTCAGTACCCACCCACCCCCATTTTTTAGAAAAGTGGTGAGGAAAGGAAGCTATTTTACTAATGCTGTTTAGGCATGAGAACAGTAAGGATGTTTGTGCAGAATTCCTGAACTCCTCTTGAGAGGTCTAGAAAGCTTGACTATCTGGCCTCCAGGCTTTAGAGACATTTAGCCAGTTGTACAGCTGTGTTGTGCTAGGGGAGGGATAAAAGGAATTGACTCACCCCTGCACCCGATGTTCACTGCCCTGACCCAGAAGCCAGCCATCTTCTGTGCTCCTGTCCCAGCCAGGCAGGTGGCTGGCTTGGTGACTGGGGACATTGACACATCAGTTTCTCTAGCAACAGTGAAGTGCTGTGTGAGTCCCACACGATGTGCATTACCAGTAGCAGCTGCTGGGACTGAGATTCTGGCTAGTGAGCAGTTCGATGGTGGCCTCTGGTTGGCAGAATGTCCAGTGCAGCTCAGGTCACAATGTTCAAGAGTACTAGGCCCATTCTGGCTTTTGACTGTGTGGAAATGGGATGTTGGAGATGTTCACGGATTTTCCTAGCCTCTCACACAATACCCAGCTAGACCTGAGCTCCAATGTCATAGGAAGATTTCATCAGCAGCGTTAAGGATGATGGTGATGGAGGTGGTTCTAAGATAGAGGGGCTTATGTATAAATAGAAACAGCACACTCAACATACCTACCATTTTCTAATGCAGACAGCAGTGAGTGTAGAAAAGGCCTGGCAGGAGAGAACACATGAAGATAGCAAGCATAACCCAGGAGGACAAGGTTTCAACAGTGTGGGAGCAGGTGGGGCACCTGGGCCTCTGTTGCTGGGAGAGCCTAGTTGTCAGCATCTCTGGAGTGGCAGCAAGGATAAATTGGGTCCGAAGGGCACCAGCGGGCCATACATAGTTAGTGTGTGATAAAATTATCCACAGAAGGTTATTGCAGGTCAATTACTGGCTACAGCTTTGTGTCCATGTCCCATCCCTTCCTATAACATTTATTTTGTATTAAAAAACAATAAATTTAGGGCTTAGGAGATGGTTCAGTGGGTAAAGTCATTTGCCACCAAACCTGATGATCTTGAGTTTGGTCCCCAGGCCCCACATGGTAGAAGGAAAGCACCGACTCCTGAAAATTGTGTTCTGACCCACACCTCCACATACTCAATACCCAGCAGTGCATAACTAAGTGTAGATGTGCTTTAAAATATAAAACTGTATTTGATGTATTAAATTCCAGAAGCATAACAGAGCATGGGGGAAAAGACAGCAACATGACCCCAGGATAACATACACTGTCACAGTTTTTGACTTTTCATTTTTTTAATTTTTATTTTTGACTTTGTGAGACAGGGTCTCCCTGTAGTCCCAGCTAGCCTGGAACTTACTGTGTAGACCAGGCTGGCCTTGAACTCAACAGAGCTCCACCTGCTCTGCCTCCCGAGTCCTGGGATTGAAGGGGTGCCACCGTGTCCAGCTTGACTTTTTTTTTTAAAGACATGTTTTCACTTTGTACCTTATGCTAGCCCAGAACTCATTATATACCCCAGGTTGGCCTTGAACTCATGATCTTTCTGCCTTTGCTTCTTAATCACTGGGATTATAAGAGTGTGCCACCGTGCACACTAGGTGTACACGTGTACAATGTGTGTGGTGTGTAAATTAGCATCTGCCTCCTCAGTCATATGTTTGTTGGGAACGTTTGAAATCCTCTGTATTTTGAAGTAGTTAATAGCTATCAACCATAGTTTGTTTACACATAGTTATACATTGTACATGTGTCATTTTCCAGAACCATAATTGAACTTATGCCTCACGTATGATTGTATTGTATGAGTGGAAGCTGTTTTCTCCGGCTGTGTCACTGTACTTGGTAGCTACTCTCCCAGCTCTTGTCCCCTCACCTTTAGCCAGCCCGGGTGACCATAGTCCTCTCTCTACACCTTAGATACCAACTTGAGCTTCTCCACGTATGTGGCATCAGGACCGCCCTCCTCGGCAGTGTGTACCTTGGTTTTTATCAGAGTGACTTGTGTTTCCATTATAGGGCATAATAAATTACCTAATCTGCAATGCCTGGGACAACAAATCATTTGGACCCTTTCCAGCTCTTATATGCTGTCTGTTACCTAAGAGCCTAGGAACAAGGCAGTTTGCTAATATATGTTAACTGAGCTGATTGCCAAGTAACTGTCCTTCACCCAGCATTCTCTGCTCTCCACCAAGGATTCCTTTGGTCATGTAGCAAGAGAAAAGGAAGAATTCTTTCAGCCTCGATAGATGTCTGAAAATTTGACACCAGGTGCTGGTTCTGATGTCCCTGCCGTGTCTTTAAGGTTGTGGTTCCCAGAGGTGGAGGTGATGCTGTGTAACTGTCAAGCCCTTGTGTTCATTTCTAGATCTAGTCTCCTAGCAGTAAGTAGAAACTGGTTACCAAGGTGCTGTTTCACCAAGGCTGGTTTTCTCCAAACTTCACTGTGTATATTTCCTGTGGATTTGATTTCTAGTTCGGTAATTCGTTCTCTCCTCCCTATTTAATCAATATTAAATTAAATCATCTATTTCTAATTTCAGTTACTACTACTAGTAGTCCCATCTGGCCTGGAACTTGGTATATAGATCAGACTGGCCTCAGTCTCACAGAGATCTATCTGCCTGCCGTTATACCTGGCTAGACACTGTGTGTGTGTGCGTGTGTGTGTGTGACAGGGCCTCACATATTCCAGGCTGGTCTCCATCTCCCTGTGTAGCTGAGGATGACTTTGAAGAATATTTTTTACTTTTATTTTATGTGTATGTGCTCTGTGTGAGTAAACGCTACATGTGTGTAGGTATTTGTGGAGACCAGAAAGGGGAGTGCAGATTCTTTGGAACCGGAGTTACACAGGTTGTAAGCTACTTCCTGTGGGTGTTGGGACTAAACTTGGGTCTTCTGGAAGAGCAGCAAGTGCTCTGAGCCACCTCTTCAGCTTAGGTGACCTTTAATTCCTGGTCCCCCTGCCTCCACCTCCCTAGTGCTGTAATTACAGCTGCGTGCCACCATGCCCAGTATTTGGTCCTGAAGATTGAACCCAGGACACCATAGGGCGTTCTAGGCTCGCACTCTTAACACTGAGTTGTATCCCTAGCTCCTCCTTTTAATGTATGTTTGTTCGTTCATTTTCATTGATTCTTGTGTGTGCTTATGTGCGTGCACATGCCATGACATGCATGGAGAAGAAGTCAGGGGATGGCTTTCGGTTGTCACTTCTCTCCTTCCCCCACATGGGTTCTGGGGTTCCACCTCCGATGCTCAGGCTTAGCAGTAAGTACCTATACCTGTTGATCCATCTCACTAGACCTGTTTTTTGTTTGTTTGGGTTTTTTTTTGTGTTTGTTTTTTTGAGGTAAGGTTTTACTATATAGCCCCTGCTGATCTGCCTTAGACTCTTTTATAACTTAGTTATTTTCTCTGTTATGAACCGGTCATCTTGGGTACTTTGTTATGGGAATGGAAAACTGGCAGCAGCTGAGCCTACCACAGGGTGAGAGCTTGTCAGACTCCTGTTCTAGTTTGCCAGCGCCCTACTGGGTAGCCTGAAGCAGAGAGCCTATGTGCTCCCAGCCCTTTCCCAGGCTCTGGGGACACACCCCTTAGACACTTCTGCAGAGTCCCCTGGCCTTGGCAATGCGGAGATCCTCACATAGCTTCAGGGTAAATCTCTTAATTTCTTTTTACCAGCTTCTGGGCCCTTTTCTCTCTCTATGGCTCAGGCCTGACATACTGCCACAAGGTATGCCAGGTTCTCTGCTGTCACTAGTGTGGTAGAATATGTCTGTCATCCCAGCTCCAGGAGGTGGAGAAAGGATCAGGATTTCAAGGTTGCCCATGACTACATTGGAAGTTTGAGGCCAGCCTGGGCTACATGGCACTGTCTCAAGAAGCGTTTGAAGTTGACTCACAGCTGCAATGGCAGAAGGGATCCAAAAAGTGGTCTGGACGCTGACTCGCACTCAATTCCTGGATTGGCAGCTGTGCTTTTCATGCTCTTCTACCTATAGTCTGGAGTGGATGTGGCTCTTGGGAGTTCCTCATTTCTGTTTTTAAAATTAAAAATGCCTTCCCGGCGCATTGATGATAGACAGCTGAGGGAGGTGAGCAGCTGTGCAGGAACAGGACAGACAGATCAGGAGTTGTCTGTGAGCTGAGAGCTGGGCTTGGATCGAGGGTCCCCTCTCTGGCCCTCCCTTGCCCACAGCCCTCTGGGTGCCTGTCTGGCACGCCGACAGCAGCCTCAGCAGCTACTCCCCTTGTTGCCCTCAGATGGTGGCCTGTCTGGCCTCGGCTTTGCCTTCTCTGCAGTTGAGGAGGTGCTGTGTTTGGAGGGCTCTGAAGAACAGGGTTTGTGTTCTCAGTTGAATGGGCTCCTCAGGCCTGTAGAAGTTCTTTGTGGTGATGGTGGCAGGGAGAAGGTTGCCAGGTCTGTGGTAAGCCTCTTACTGGTGTCACCCCTTAAACCATGACACAGCCCACCAGATTCCACGTGGCATGGTATGGTGACTTTTTTTTTTCCTCTCCCTGTATCTGTGTGTGTATAGGTGTAGGTGTGTGTACACATTTGGGTGTTGGTGTGTACAGGCCGGATCCACATTGATGTCTTCTTCAGTTGGTCTTCACCTTATTTTTTGAGACAGGATCTCTCACTGAATCTGGAGCTCTCTGGTTCACCTAGATCGACTGGCCAGCAATCCTCAGGGATCCACCTGCCTCCACCCTCCCAGTGCTGGGATCACAGGTGTATACTTCCCTGCTGGGCATTGAACTTGGGTCTGCGTGCTTGTGCAGCAAGAATCTTACCAATGGAGCCATCTCTTCAGGCACTTCTCCCTCCCCTATTTTTTAATTCTGTGAATACTTGTGTAGGAATGTGTTCATGTGAGTGCAGGTGCCTTCAGATACCAGAAGAGGGCACTGATCCCATGGAGCTGAGATACAGGCAGTTATGAGCTGCCTGAAGGCACTGAACTTGAGGAGCAAGCACTGTTAACAGCTAAGCTGTCTCTCTAGCCCCTGGCTCAGCTGTTAATATGGATGCTGAGATTCAAACTCAGATCCTCAGGCTTGTGCAACAGGCGTTCCACACCCATTGAGCCATCTCTCTAGCCCCTAGCTTTTATTTTTAAGTATGCTATAAATATGAACTCATTTAATCTTAAATGAGATAAGGATGTCTTTCTTCCCATTTTGTGTTTGAGGAAACTGAAACTCAAAATGAGTAGTTTTCCAGAGTCCCTTTGTTGCTTAGGACTCAACCTACGTGATTCTCTAACAAAGTTGACACTTTGAACCACCAGACTATTTACTTTGATTCAGTTTGAAGAGAAAAAGAAATCCAGAAACCAATGGTAGGCCAGACATAACACGTTTATATCCAGGCAGTTTGTAGCTTCTGAGCTCACATTAACTCAAGTATTTGTGAAATTATATGTAAGGATCCAGTTTGACATAACTATTGTTTGCCTACAAGATCACTCAGCACCATCCCAAAGCCACTAAGATAGCCAGCCCAGTGGGATGGCTCATACTTGTAATCCCAGCATTCACTCAGGCAGGTGGATTGCTCTGAGTTTCAGGCCAGGCTAGCCTAGGCACAAACAAACAAACAATGCCAGCCCAGCCTGGTATGTTGGCCCATGTCTGTAATTCTAGCTTGAGAGGGGCAGGCAGGAAGATTATTAGTTCAAGGTCTCCTGGGGCCATATAAGGAGACCTGCCTCAAACAGACAAGATAGCCAGGCAGGTGTTTTATAATAGCCACCCAGACTGTTTGTTTTTTTAATTTTATGTATGTATGTATGTATGCATGCATATATGTATTTTCAGTATGTGTGTGAACTAGTACATAGCATGTGTATAGAAGTCAGAGGTCAGCCAGTCGAAGTCTCCTTCCATCATGTGGGGCTGGGGGATTGAACTCAGGTCTTCAGACTGGCAGGAAGCACCTTTGCCCACTGAGTCATCTTGCCAGTCCAATATTGTTTGTTTCTTTCTTTTTAAGAGTTACTTTATTTCTAATTATGTATATTTGGGGAGTGGACATATGACTGGTGGTTGTGAGCTGCCCAGCATGAATGTTAGGAACTAATCTCAGGTCCTCAGCGAGGCAGCATTTGCTCTTAGCTGCTGAACCAACTTTCCAGTCCCCTCAGACTGTTCCTTACCTTTTCTGACAAACATATTAATGGTTTTTGACAAAGCCAGGGAGGGTTCTGTTAGGTCAGGGCTCAGCTTTGTCTGGCTTGACATATAGACTTTCCTCCTGCTTCAGGATGTGGGGTCCTCCTGTCCAGGTGGCCCCATGTGCCGTCCTGCTCTGTTTGCTGTTTCCATCTCCACACCTTCCTCCTTTGATGGTTGGCCTGTGTTTCCATGGCAGTTCATTAACTGCACAGCTAAGCCATTTTTGGCTGAGAATGCTGTGGGCCTTATTTCTTTCTTCTGTATTCCAGTTCGGTTATTTCTGAACATTTCTCGCAAAGGAAGATGTAACTACATAAAGTTCAAACATTTTGGAAATAACATAATCTAAAAAGCAAAAAGTCCAGCTTGGTGTGGCATTGCACACCTATAATCCCAGCACTTGGGAAGTAAGGACAGGAGGATCATGAGTTCAGGGTCAGCCTCTCCTACTTAAGGAGTTCAAGGCCAGCCTGGGTTACATGAGACCTTGCCTACAAACAAACAAACCCCCAAATTTAAAAAGGCAAAAGTTGCACATTATTCTTTCTCTTCCTGCAAATATCCACCATTGGTCTGGTCCAGTTTTAGAAGCTTCTTCCTGAACACAGACTAAAACATGGCTAGTTTCTACTTTGCTTCAGGGTTATGATTAAAGACAAAGACTGCATTTCTCAAGCTCTGGCCTCATGGCTGGTGTGTTGCTTCATCTGATTACTCTACACCCAGAGTTCCTACAGAGCAGCCTTTGGGGTCCCCTTGACCTGCTGCTCAGGAGTAAAGGATTTTCTGTCCATCTTCATCTTTGGTTTTCTTTGCACAGTATGATCTCAGCTTTTTCTTGTTAAATATTGCCTTTAGAAACTAGCAATTTCCAAGTTCAGGGCGGGCTGTCTTCACTTAACTCACAGCATTTCTTTGGCCTGCTTCCTCACAGGAGTTTGTTCCTCTGCTTCTGTTATTTCACCCAGGAAAGTGAGATGAAAAATCTGCGTGAATATTGGAATAGGACCCCTAGGGTCTGTGTAATGTTGACTTTTGGTTAGGGTGTTAGAGATGAAGCCCAGAACCTCAAGCATGCTATGAAAGTGTGCCACACTGAGCCACACATCCATAAACACTTTCACAAATGCTTATGCTCCCAAAGGAAGTTCTGCAAGATATAATGAATGAATTAGTTAGGTGCATGAGTGTTTTACTTGCATGTATCTAAGTGGACTACACGTGTGCAGTGCCTGTGGAGTCCAGAGGAGGGCGTTGAACCTCCTAGAATTGGAGTTCCCGGTGTTGTTAGCCACTGTGTGGGTGCTGGAAGCCAAACCCTGGGGCCTATGTACGAGCAGCCAGTGCTCTACCATTGAGCCCTGATTTATCAGTTTATTGATGTATTTATTTTTGTTATTTGTGTGTGTGTCTGTGTGTGTGTGTGTGTACAGTGCGCTCTGAGACTAGGAGATTGCCTCAGATCCCTGGAGTTAGAGGCATTTGTGAGCTGCCCAGTGGAGGTGCTAGGATCCAAATGATAGAGCAGCAGTTGCTCTTAACCTCTGGGCCATCTCTCCAGCCTTTGGTTGATTGATTGATCCATTACTTATATGAAGTGCCTTATGCATACAAGCATATGATCTACCACTGAACTCTTCTCTCACCCCTGAATTATTTTTGGAAACAAAAGTTTCATGAAACTCTGCCTGACCTCACACTCTCTATTGTGTCCAAAAATGATTCTCCTGCCTCCACCTCCCAAGTGCTGGAAGGTATGTGCCGCCGTGCTTGATTTGGGGTACTTGTTGCCCAGGCTAGCTAATGTAGCTGAGGCTGGCCTTGAAACCTGATCTTTTTACCTCAACCTGTCAAGTTCTGGGACTACAAGTATATAATACTGTACCTGGTTTTATTTTATGTTATTTTATTTTTGTAATTGAGAAATTTAAATTTGGAAGCATATTTTTATAATATATTATGAATTTTATCTTTAGGTTCTAGTTTTAAGAACAGATTCTAATTTTTACCTTGTTTATTAGCTATGTGGTACCTTCCTGCCCCTACAAATAGAACGGCTGGTATGAAATTTTGCCTAAGACTCACTAAATATATCACACATACTCCTCCAACTGCATTTAACAAATCTTTATGGGGCTGTTACCATGTACCAGGCACTGTCCAGACACTGGGACACATACACAGAGCATCAGTCTCTGCTGACATGGAGTTTATGCTCGAGAGTGCAGATCGTGTGCTTAGACAAGGGCCACAGTGAGAAAAGACTGGGGGACTGCACTCAGGTCTTTCCATTTCTGGCTTACTTGACACACCATGGCCTCAAGGCTCATCTGAGTTACAGCATGTATTCATAGTTGCGTTTTTATTTTTTTTAACACACTGTAGAATAACCTCTTGTGTCAAGTCTTATTTCCAAGAGGGGTTCTTGGCTACAGAGAAGCTTCTATGACTCAACCTCTGTATGTGTCCAGAAAGCTTTAAGAATTTGTCCAAGCGGCTCTTCAGCCCGTGAAGCCCTCTTGGATTTTGTACTGCTAATAAATTTTTTTTTTTGGAAGCTGGGTAGTTTCCTCCCAGGCAAACAAGATTTGGTGTATCTTATAATACTATGTATTGTTTGTTTGTTTCAAGATAGGGTCTAGGTATGAGCCCAGGCTGTTCTCAAATTCAAAACCCCCCTGCCTCAGCTGGGATTATGGAAATACACCACCAGGCCCTGCTAGTCTGTGACTTTTAAAAACAAAGGATAAGTTCTTCCCATTTGAAATATAAAACATAACAATGTGACTGTTTACAGGTAGCAGTCAAGTGACATTTTATTTTCTGGCATGGGCCGAGTGGTTGGATCTTAGTGAGAGGTGTTCAGAAGGGCTTAACTCTATAGCTTGCTTATCTGCCGAATTGCTGAGCCTGGAGAGTCCCGATGCCGCTCTGGTGCTTTAAGGTGGGCCCGGAAAGGACTACTTTGTTATGTCTCCTCCGTGGTTTTGCTCTGCTTGGTGGCAGTGTGTTGTGCCTGTTGTGTGTGCCCAGGGAAACCTGACTCTGGGGTTTGGGAGTCAAGTCCACAGAAGGAAAGCTCACCTGATCAAGAGGAGCAAGGTGTTGTCACGCTCCTGGCCTCCACATTTAGTTTGTAGGCAAAACTCAGTAATGTTAGAATAACAGAATAGAATGAAATTAATTTCTAGTTTCATGTCAGGACTAGCACTTGCCAAAAGAAAACAAAACAAACAAAAAAACTTGATCATTTTTAGCTAAACAAGAAATTGGAAAATTAGAAGCAAGAGGATTTTTTTTGTTGTTGTTTATTTGTATTTTGTTTTTGTTTTTGTTTTTGAGACAGGGTCTCACTATGTAGCCCTTGCTGGCCCAGAACTCACAGAGATTCATCTGCCTCTGCCTCCTGAGTGCTGGGATTAAAGGTGTGTGCCACTATACCCACCTGCAAGGGATTTGTTTTTTTTAAGTATTTTGAAGACGGAATTGGATTTAGTCTAGGGTCTAGAAGACCTTTCTTGTCATTTCCTATAACCCATTGAGTCATCCAGCAGTTCTGAACAGTCAGCTATGGGCAGAACTAACTGAAGAAGATGAGGTGGCCTTTGTTTTCTGCATCTAGCCTTGGTCTTAGCCTTAGCTTCTCTCTTAGTCGATTGAGCCAGTGAAGTTAGTCTATTGGAGAGATGTGGGGAGCTTGTTTAGGGGGGCAGAAACTCTGGGGACTTCGTTTTGCTGTTAATAGAGCAGTGCAAACCTGCCCACAGCGAACTGGACAGGTGCTCAGGGACCTCCAGAGTGAGGTGCTCTCAGTGGACAACAGAGGAGTAGGCTCTTAGGTCAAAGCCATGCTTCTGGGCCTGTTTTTCTGTGAAATGGGCATTCCAGTAGTGCCTCCTTCATCAAAGGTAAATGAAACCTTTCACTTCCTAATTTTCTTTGCTAAGGCATGTGCAGGAGGGAGGTCTGGGAAGAACATATCACCTGGCCCTCCCAGCTGCCTTCCTATGCTTCTGGCTGGCTCTCAGGCTGTGCTGTGTGTTACTGTACATGTACCAGTGGCTTCATAGAGCTGGTGTCTAAGAGGGTGCACCTACTTAAGGACTTGTGGCTAGTGCTTGTGGCCACAGTTGGACAGCATCTATGTTCTTGGATTGGTAGAGGAACAAACTCAGGAATGGACCCTCACTCATCTTCTCCAGTTAGGTCGTTGTTCTATCCTGGTCACCTGTGACTTGCTTCCAGCCCTGCTTTGAGCCCAGGTTTCTGTTTTTAAAATAGTTTTAAATTTTATGTGTATGAATGCATTGCCTGCATGTATGTAAGTGCCCACAGAGGTCAGAAGAGAGTGTCAGATTTCCCTGTAACTGGAGTTAAGGATAATTGTTAGCCACCATGTGGGTGCTGGGAATTGAACCCCGGTCCTTTGCAAGAGCAGCCAGTGCTCTTAACCGCTGAGCCATCTCTCCAGACCCCAGGGTTCATTTTTGTCTGTCTACTTCTTGACTTATGCGAACTTTCATCTTTTTGTTTTTGGTGGTGCTGGGGATCAAACCCAGGGCTTTCTACATGTGAAACAGGCACTTACCATTGAGTACCTTATCCCTGACCTTCGTCTTTTAAGTTAGCCCAGGACCCGGCTAAGGTTCTGACAGGCATACGACGCCCGGTGAGGTGGATTGGCAGGACCGTCTGGAGCTGGGTTGTTCATTTCTGCCTGTGTTGCTGCTCCCAGCATCAGCTATTTACCCTAAACGCAGTCTCACTCCATGGAGCATCAGTGTCCTGCTGGGAGGTTCACTTTCCTGAGTGTGTTTGTTCTAACTGCAAATTAGAAGGCACTTCTGGAAAGCCTGCTTGAGGATTCATTTAGAGAGGTGGTTTGGGTAGGATGTTGTAGTTGGTGCTGTCCGATGATTTTTTTCCTTTTATTAATACAGGCGTCTGCCCCATCTTTGTTGTTTTTTTGTCAGTCTGGCTTTGAGCTTATAGTCTTCCTATATCAACTCTTGAGTGCTGAAATCACAGATGTGTGCTGCCACGCCCAGTTTATGTTTTGAATTTGCTTTTCACTTGATTATACTGTAATCCCTAGAGGGCTTTTCACTTGCCTGTCAGTAGACAGAATCATTCTCTGGCTAGGGATCCAGAAGTACAGAGCTTGGTTTGGGAGGCTGAATTTGGAGTAGAGCATAGTAAACATTGACCCTAAGACTCTGGAAGGTCTTCACCTGTTTGAATTCGGTGGATGACTTTTGGGGTAGCTTTAGTGCAGTCCCCTACTCTAAAGATGAGGTTACCCAGCCTTCGTGAGCTTGCAGACTGGATCCTGATGCCCAGAGCCTCAGCTCCTTTCTGCTGTGAGCTAAGAAGCTCAGGTGGCTCCTGGCAGCTTCCAAATATGGCTTTGGATGACTTTGAAAATGACTCAGGGACAACACAGGAAGTTCTAGAGCAGCACAGACCACCTTGAGATCCTGTCTCAAAAATCAAAAACACAAACCAAACAAAACTTGTATTTGAAAACCTTTGTGGCTTCGTTGCTTGGGCTCACAACTGCCTGTAACTCCACCTCCAGGAGATCAGACAGTTTCTTCTGGCTTCTTTGGGCACATGCACTCACTTGCAACAAATCCCCCTTCCCCCTAGACAAACAACGTAACAAATCAAAAAATAAAATAAATCTTTAAAATATCCTGGGTTTGCTCAGGTAGCCTTCACATACAGGCATTACCTCCCTGACATCAAATGCCCGATGGGTTGGTCCTCAGAGGCTCTGGGCAGAGGCAGGAGCTTCGAGTCCACAGGGCCCAGTGCAGCTTTGAGCACCCAGAGAGGCTGGTTGTCAGGTGTGGTAGGAAACACTAATTGGCCTCAGAGTGAATGGAGGTACTGTTGGGTTCTTTTCCCTTGATAAACATGCTCCCTCAGGCAGCCTTGTTAATATTTAAAAATAAAGTGCTAAATCTATTAAAGTCGCTGTAATTTAATTTTTGTTGAATTTTAGAGCTATATAGTTTTGAGTGTGGGATCAGTGTCCCCAAGTCTTTGGGTTGAGTTTTAACTGTTAGCCTCTTTTGTTGTTACTATTGTCATTTATTTATTATTTTATTTTTGTTGAGTGTGAGATCTTGAATGAAAGTGAGGGAGTGACTGTCAGGAGTTTGTGTTTTGCTGTATCTACAAATGTGACTGCAGAGCCAGGCATGGTGGTGCACAGTTTGATCACAGCCCTCTGGAGGCAGAGGCAGGTGGGTCTCTTGGAGCTTGAGGCCTGTCTGGGGCTACATAAGAAAAGAAGAGCTGGAGACAGTTGAGGGCCAGGGACCCCGAGGAGCCGGTGGTGTGGGGAGGTGTGGCTGGCTCTGGGTATCCTCCTTCCTACTTACTCTTTCTCATGCTTGGCTGGGATTTTTCTTTTTGAAATCTTGGTTTGGGATCTTTTGAAAATTGTTTTCAGTTACTTATTTTATGTGTATGAATGTACTGTCTTTGTGTCTATAAGTGCACCTATGTGGTGCAGTGCCTGTGGAGGTCAGAAGAAGTTGTTAGCTGCCGTGTTGGTGCTGGGAATCAAACCTGGGGTCCTGAGCCAGAGCAGTTAGTGCTCTTAACTGCTGAACCATCTCTCCAGCCCCAGTTTGGGGGTCTTCGAGTTTAAGCAGTGACTGGAGCATTGTCTAAGGTCATGGCTGACTCTGTGGAGCTGGGTGCAATCGATTGTGACTGAGGTTGAAGTGTGTGTTGAAACGGGTCTCAAGGGCTGGACTTGAGACCACAGATAATCAGGTGTTCGGTCTTCTGCCTCCACTTCCTGGGATTAGAGACTCGCATCATCATACCTAGCTTGAGTAGGTTTTATGGACTCTTCTAAGTCATTGTGAGGGATTTGGACTTGATCTTCAAGGTAGTAAAAAGCCATTCAAAGAGTTAACTTGATGGAACAACAGAAGGATGAATTTACGAGATTATAGGTAGCGTACATGCAGGCATGAGGGATGCACATAGTTGGGCCTGTGGGGTGCTTGCCTAGCGTTCACAAAGTGCTAGCTTCCAGCCCCAGCACTGCCTAAACTGGGCACTGGTGCATGCCTGCAGTCCCAGCACTCAGGAGGTAGAGGCAGGAAGATTTGAAGTTCAGGGTTATCCTCAACTACATAAAGAGTTCAAAGCCAGCCTGGGCTATAGGAGATGCTTGTCAAAAAAAAAAAAAAAAAAAAAAAGGAATTTTCTGTCCCTTTATTTTTGAGACAAAGTCATGCTATGTAGCCCTGGTTGTCTCTGAACTCACTGTGGAGACAGGCTGGCCTCAAACTCAGAGTTCTGCCTGGCTGTGCTTCCTGAATGCTATAGTGCAATATTTGATTCTGTGAGCCAAACAATGAGTTGCGGGGCTCAAGATAGCCGTTGTTTGCTTTAAATTCATACATGGCCACACTGGGGTCTCTATCCCTGAATTAATGTTTTTATAGGATTTTTTTTTTTTAAAGACAGGCTCTCCCTGTAGCCCTACCTGTCCTGGAACTCACTATGTAGACCAGGCCTGTCCCTGTCTCCTGAGTGCTGGACTGAAGCCGTGCACCGCCACACCCTGCCCATTTGTAGAATTCCTACTTTCAGGATATTTTGATTTAGGTTTAGTTGGTAATTTAGATATGTACTGTAAGGTCTGGGTTTGAGAGACACAGCAGAAAAATGGACCAGAGACTCCTGGAAGTTAACAGGACCAGTTTATTCAGGGCGCAAGACTGGGACTGGCTTCCCAAGTTGGGGAAAGAGAGAAGACCAGCCTGGACTAGCTTTCTCCGAGCTTGGGAGTAAAGAAAATGCTAGCCCCTTCATCTTGGGGGCTCGGGCTGAGAACAGGGCTGGCATGCCTGGCTCCAGATCGGGATATGGGAGCTCGCTCCGGGAGAGGAGTGAGAGAATGAGCGAGCCCTACCTCGCTGGTCCGAGGGCCTTTTTAGGGGGCAGGGGTTCCCATGACATCTGATTGATGTTTAAGGTAAACTTTTGGCCAGGAAGGAATCCATTTTTTACCGCTGTTTGTGAATTCTGGGTCGGGAATCTTATCTATTCAAGAAGTTGTAAGAGTTCCTTTCTCAGATCTCTGTAGGCTCTGGGAGTCTGACTGGAGTCACCAAGGTGTCTGTCCTGGAACTGCTTGGGGCAGGGGGTGTTTCCTTCAGTCGCATCTTACATGTACAAAGTCAAACTTCTCCACTTTTTTCTTATGAAAAGACTCAAGCGTGCAGAAAAGCTCCCAGCTAGCGGGAGCATGGCACCTGCAGTCCGCATCTTTAGGCTTTGCTGTTTGTTTGAACTCTCTTTTTTTTTTCTCCTGAGTCATCAGTTAAATCATCTGTAGATAGCAAATCAAGATGGTCTAAGTAGTCCTGGTGAGGTGGTTCAGGAGGTGAAGGTGCTTGCTGCCAAGACTGATAACTCAGGTTCAGTCCCAGGACTCATGGTAGAAGGAGAGAACTGACTCCTACAAATTGTTCTCTGCCTCCACCCATATCTGCTCACCTTCACATGAAATGAATTTAAAAGACTGTTTAACCTAACCTGAATGCCTCAGCATGTCTTTCTAAAAAATATTTTATTATTTTTATTTTATGTGTACAAGAGTTGTGTAGTGCCTGAGGAGGTCAGAGGAGGATGTTGGATCCCCTGGAATTGGATTTAGAATGATTGTTAGCCACCATGTAGGTGCTGGGAATCAAACTTGGGTCCTCTACAGGAGCAGCCAGTGCTCTTAACCACTCCGCCATCTCTCCAGCCCCTCCTCCCTGCATATATTTTTAAGAAATGATATTCCCATTGTGAAAGAATATATTTTGTAAAATGATATGCAAAATGTTTCTGGTGCCCCCCGTTATACATTGTATGTGGCTGTGTCTGGATCTGGTTGATGGCAGCTCTCACGCTCCTCTGGATCGGTTGATCAATGTTCTACATTTTGAATGTGTTTCATATATATATATATGTATGTATGCACACACATACTTTTTTTTCTTTCACAGTCTTGCTAGGCCATGGCAGGTCTGGAACTTACAGTGATCCCCTTGCCTTTATCTCTTGCATGCTAGGATCAGAGGTGTGTAACAATGCTTGAATTGCTCCCCACCCACTTTGAGACAGAGTCTCATCATATATCACTGACTTGTCTAGAACTTGGTATGTAGATCAAGCTGGTCTCAGAGATTCCCCCTGCCTCTGTCTCTGAGGATTAAGACATTTACCACCGTGCCCAGCTTTTCTTATGTTTTTGTAAAACAGAATGTGGTTTGAAACCTTGTATAGATTAATTTGTTTGGGTACAAACTCCCCTGCCGGTAATGATTCTTTCTAGAGTTAGTGACATTCAGTCTGGTCCACTGGTTAGGCAGTGCCTGTCTGTTCTCTCCATTGTAGACATTAAGTAATCAGTGGGAAGAACTATCTTTTAATGTTTCAGAACAATCTCAAAGTTTTGACTAGAACAAGTTGGCCCTTCTGTTCCTGTGGACTTGTAGGGTGAGAACAAAGTCAAAGGGAAAATGAATGCCTCCTCATTCAAGATCAAGGGAAAGACAGGATACTGTAGCTCACAGAAAAAACACTGCCCAGCCCAGTCCTCTGGGGCTGTAGCAGGTGTTCACTGAAATGGCATCTGGCCTGAGGCAGCCTCCACTCTTGCCCAGTGGGCCTCAGGCTGGGCAGATTCTGGTGATTTTAAGCTAGGCTTCTTTCAAGTGTTTAGAAAGTTGGGTGTTAGTCAAATGTGGAACGATGCCTTCTTGGAAACACCTCATTCTGGGAGAGTAGCTAATTACCCATTAATCTGTTCCAGTCCTCCGGGCTAGCAGCAGCGTGATTATAGTATCATCCTCACTAGACCAAAGAGTGATCTCCCTAAAGGAGGATCTGGGCAGAGGCCACAGGACACACTGAAGGGTACATTTGAAACCTGACTGAGGTGGGAGGAGCCAGAGTTCAAAAACCAGCCTGACGTGCCTCCTGGGAAGAGGAGGTCATTTGACTCGGACTGTGTGCCAGAGAGAAGATATTGCTTGGTGCAGCGAAAGCAGAGAGCCCCAGAAACTCTCAGGTTCTGGGGACTCGCCAGGGGGAACCCGGGACTTGTATCATGACTTGGGATTTATTTGGGTCTGGAGCAGTAAAGTGGGTATCCTTCATAAGGCAGAAGCTTAGTTGTTTTTGTGCTTCCCTTACAAAATATGTGATCCTTGTTTAGAAAAAGAGTGAGGCCAGATGTAGTGGCATATGCCTTGAGTCCCAGCACTCAGAAGGCAGAGGCAGGACGGCCTGGTTTACATAGGAAGTTTGAGGCGGGCTAGGGCTACATAGTGAGATCTTGTTGCAAAAGGCCACGTCCTAAGGCAGCCTTCCCCAAGAGTGTTAAATAGGTGCTGTGTGAAAGGGTTCTCAGTCCATCTGTTCAGACACCTCTACCACGCAAAAGTTTTCCCATAGATTTGGGGAAATGTTTAATTGCAATAAACATAGTTAATTAATTTTAAAAAAAACTTTCTCGTTTATGCAGCAACTGCTTTAACATTTTTATTCTGTTTTTATGTTTTGGAAAGGGTACCAAGTGTCCCAGTATGCGTGTGAGGTTGTGTGAGTCCCAGAGGCAGGCTTGGCCGCAAGCGCCTTTCCTTGATGAGCCATCTCAATACCAGTGTCATGCTGCTGTTTCTTTAGGGCAAATGCCTGGAAGTGGAAGCTGCTGGTCTGTGCTGTGAACATTGTCTTCTTCATTCTGCAGGTTCTTCTCAGGAGGCAGTTACCACTGTCTTCCAGTTTTTGTTCTGTGAACAGTGTGAGATCGCTACTTCAGTGTGTCTTCCCCAGTACATATTAACTAGCTTTTTTGAGTCATCCAGATAAGTCATCCTAAAATTCTGTTACTCATTTGCAAAGGATTAGAAGCAGCCCAGGTCTCTGCCATGGAATCTATTCTTTTAAGTTATCACTAATGGAGAGGAACTTATGTCATAGTCGGAGTCCAGACCTCCCCATTTTCCCCATCTTTTTTTAAAAATTTCATTTATTATTTTTATTTTGTATGTATGGATGTTTTGCCGGCACATGTGTAAGTGCACCATGCCCCACAGAGGACAGAAGAGGTGTCTGATCCCCTGGAACTGGAGTTACAGATGATTATATGGTTGTTAGCCATCATGTGGGTGCTGGGTATTGAACCTGGGTCCTGTGAAAGAACAGCAAGTGTTCTTAACTGATGAACCATCTCTCCAGCCTCTCCCTTTCCCCTTCTTGTTTTGTTTTGAGATAGAGTCTGGTGTAGCCCAGGCTAGCTTCAAATTTGATATGTTGCCACCGTTGACCTTGAATTTCTGATCCTGCTGCCTCTCTATTCCATGGACCAACGTTGTAGGTGTGTACCAGCCAGCCCACAACTAGAAGGAAGAGTCTTCAAATCGTACTCCTGCATGTCATTTGTGTGGTGTAGGGAGAACTCTCAAAAGATGGAAGGTAGAGGAGTTGTCAAAACCTAAGCTCCTGGTTTCTACAGATAGCTCTGGTTCTGGGCTTCAAGATGGGGAGCACTTGAAAATGTGGCAGCCATGGTGGCAGCCTGTGCCAAGCAGGGTGCTGATGAGCATCGACTAAGGCTCTGTGCCAAGTTCTTTAGCCAGTGAGATGCCTCTTCACTTGGCATCACCTGGACTCTGTTGGAGCCTCTGGTCTGACAGAGATGGCCATTCCTGACTGTGGCAGGGTCACGGTAGAAGGTTTGTCAGCTGGAAAAAGACCTGAGACTGGAGTGGACAGTTTTAGTTGTGGGGCCATAATGGAAATGGAAGAAAGTGTGAGTAGCAGCACGGGCTGAAACGACAGGAGACTGGGGGCGTGGACGGAGCTGGGGGCAGAGGAGCATGTTTCCTCTCATTGCTTCACCCAGAGCCCAGAGCTGGGCATGGTGAGTGCTGATCCACACTCAGGCATGGTGCCAACAGTGCCCGAAGGCTGGTATGCAGTTTGCGCTAGCCCATGGTTCCATCTGGGTGTGGGGGGTAAGATTTGGGCATCTTTGTTGGCTGAGCCATGGAGGGACCCTGCGTGTCTTTATGTGGGGACCTGTGAGGGTTGGTTGCCAATGGTACTGTTAGATACTAAAGTTCTTAGACACAGTTAGAATTTGTGTTACCTACGTAAATATGGAGAGAACTCATGTTCTTGGAGAGATGGTGGTTGGGGAGGCCCTGCCAGTTAGTGATCGTCAGAATTAGCTTTTGTTTAGAGGTCTAACCACATAGGTATTTAACAGTGTATTTATCAATCTAGATCAAAGACTTACCAGTCCATAGAATTGCTTACAAGATATTACATGTCTGTTCCTTTTTTACATTTTAAAAATATTTGGAAATAATTTGACTAGAAAACAAGGTGTGATTGGCTTGGTGATGTTTGTGCTTCATATGGGAAGAGCTGTGAGCAGAGTGTTTCCCAAAGGCATTTAAATTTTTATTTTATGCTGGGAGTGGTGGCACATGCCTTTAATCCCAGCATTTGGGAGGCAGAGGCAGGTGGATCTCTGTGAGTTTCAGGCCAGTCTGGTCTACATAGTGAGTTCCAAGCAGGCTGGGACTACAGGAAGACCCTGTCTCAAAAAAAAAAAAAAAAAAAAAAAAGAAGAAGAAGTAAAGAAAGTATGTATTTGTTATTTTTACTTTATGTGTATGAGTGTATTGCCTGCATGTAGGTAGGTGCACTTATGTCGTACAGTGCCTGCAGAGGTCAGAAGAGGGTGGATTCCCTGGAACTGAAGTTATAGATGATTGTTAGCTGCCATGTGGGTGCTGGGGATTTAACCCAGGTATTCTGCAAGGGCAGTCAGTGCTTTTAACTGCTGAGCCGTCTTTCCAGTTCCCTATTGCTTTTATTTTTATTTTATTTTTGTTTATTTATTTATTTTTTTTAGACAAGGTCTATCACTGTATATCTTTGACTGACCTGAAACTCACTATGTATACCAGGCTGTCCTAAAACTCAAAGAGATCCATCTGCCTCTGCATCTCCAGGGCTGTGATTAAAGGCATGGTTTCTCTTTTTTTAAGAAAGAAAATTGTGTGTTACTGTGTGCCCATAACAGTGGATCTTTGACATTTTCCAGTGTGTGCCAGGAGCATCCAGCAGGTTGAAATGCAGATGTTGGTGATTCACATCAGATCATCCAACTTTGAAAACTTTATACATTTTAGCAGATGCTTGGGTGCCTCCTAGCATCTTGTGTGGTGCCCAGTCTGAAGCAGAATGTTGGAAAGCAGCTGTGCACATCATACTGACGGTAAAGACCCATAGCAAAGGGCACCCGAGAGGCCTGCATGGCAGACAAAGCCTGTTGTGAAATCTGGCTCCTTGTGGTCAGATGACCTACTTAGACCCCTGTTTCTGCCCCGTGATAGTAGTGATGGGCGGGGGAGGTACAGAGCCTTGTGTTCTCGAACACACACACTCAGGTATTTGGAACCTGACCAGCACAGCAGGACTGAGGAAGTGCGTTAAGCTTATAGGATTCAGTCTGGAAGCAGAATCAATGGACTGGCTCTTCACTGAATGCCTGGCATGCTGAGCAGGAAACACGGCTAATTCTGGTGGTTTGGAGGGAGAGTTCAGTTATTTTGGGGGTTCTGCATTTTATCGGGAAATGTTGGTGGTAAGTTGGTGTCATTTCGCAGATACTCCAGCAGGATGGGAGTCGGGCTTCACTGCTCTTTGACATAGTGACTTATTATCCATAATCTATACCCCATGGGTATGTGGCAGAGTCATAGCCCCAGTGCATATATCAGCGTCACAGGATCCCTATTATAAGTCAATAGTTTGTAGTGTGTAGGAGAGAGTCAGTCTGAGGACCAGAGCTCCACCCTGCTCTCCAGCTCACCAGGACCCACTGCTGCCCAGGTAGTGGGGGATGGGATGTCTCAGCACTGCTCTCCATCTCTCGTGCCTCAGGATGTGGAAAACTGCTATGCTGAGGGAGAGAGAGAGAAACAGGTCCCAGCCTGCCATAAGCAGACAGGAGAAGCACAGAGAACTGAAGTCTGAGATGTCGGAAACTTCAGCCCTTGATCTGTATGGAGCCCTGAAGTGGAAGGAAGCTGGAGTTGAGACAGGATCCTTTTAAAATTCAGTTGGATGGATTTTTCTTTTTATTATACCTATTTCTTTATTTCTGGGTGGGGGTGTTATGAGTACCATGGTGCATACGTGGAGGTCAGCAGACAATTTGCAGAAGTCAGTTCTCTCCTTCTACCATGTGCATCCCAGGTTGGTGGTGGGTGCCATTACCCACTGAACCATCTCACCCCCCAGACAGGGTCTTATTATATAGCCTTGAATATCCTGGAACTTAATATGCAGACCAAGCCTACCTTGAACTTGGGGTGATCCTCCTGCTTCTGCTTCCTAAGTGCAGGGATTTATGGGCATGTGCTACCATATCCAGATTCATTTATTTATAGTCAAGTCTCACTGTTTCATGGTTGGCCTGAGACTGTCTGTATAGACCAGGATGGCTTTGAACTCACAGCAGTCCTTCTGCTTCGGCCTCTCAAGTTCTATTGCTATGCACATGAGTCACCAGGACCACTTTGGAACCCTCATGTTTGAATGGAGGGTAATCTACTTGTTTTGAGCGCTTCTGACTGGTTGGCATACTTGAAGGTTGGTGCCGGACCCATTCTTCAGTGTGACGGCTTTCAGAGTGCTGTGCAAGTTTGTATAGAAAGCTCTTTTTGACCTTGTTCCTTCTCAGGCTTCCCTCTCACGTTCCTGCCAGGCCTTCACTCTGCCACACTGGGCTGCTTTTCTTTATTCCTTGGACTTCATTCATGCTGTTCTTTCTTATTCAGGGTTGTATTTTACACCCCCATTAGAGCTTCCCTGGCTTCCTCTCCTGTGTAATCTAGTACTCCCGGTCCTGGGCTCCTAGACTAATGCGGTGGGAAGTCAGGCCTCACCACATCTGGACCATATCTTGTCAGGACTTTTATCTGTAGAGAAAAGGTAGGTGTATTGACTGGGTGGTGAACAGGTGTGTGTCTTAGTTTAAAGCATTTATGAGACTGTTTCTGGCTCCTGTTCTCTATGTGCAAGGATTTTTGTTTTCAGACAGGATCTCATGTAGCCAAGGCTGGCTTGGAACACCTGATCCTATACCTACCTTTTGAGTGCTGGAATTGCAGGCATGTGCCATCGTACCTGGATGAGGTTTTGGGGCTTTAAAAAAATTACTTATTTTATGTGTATGAGAGTTTTGCTTGCATGTATATAAGTGCACCATGTGCATGCAGTGCCTGTGGAGGTCAGAAGAGGGTGTCAAATGCCCTGGAACTGGAGTTACAGATGGCTGTTGGCCCCCATCTGGGTTCTGGGAACTAAATTTGGGTCCTCTGCAAGAGCAGCAAGTGTTCTTAACTGCTGAGCCAGCTCTCCAGCCCCACTTTTTTTTGTCTTTGTTTTGTTTTTTTAAGATAGGGGATTTGTGCCCATTGGTTTTTGGCAGCTTGCCCCAGTTAGAGTCACCTGGGAAGAGAGAACCTCAGCTGAAGAATTGCCCCATCAAAATGGCCCAGGATATGTCTGTGAGGAATTCTCTTAATTGCTAATTGGTGTAGGAGGGGCAGTTCTATCCCTGGGAAGGACGACCTGAATAAGCCGGGGAAGCAAGCCTGTAAGCAGCATTCCTCCCTGGTCTCTGCTTCAGTTCCTGCCTCTAGGATCCTGCCGTGAGATCCATCCTTGGCTTCCTCTGGTGATGGACTGTGATTGGGACATGGAAGCCAAATAACAAATAGACCCATTTGTCCACAAGTTGCTTTTGGTCATGGTATTGAAAACAAACTAGAATAGGCCTTGCTGTGTTGCCTGGACTAGCCTGGGACTCTTGGCAGCCCTATCTCAGCTTCCTGAGACTGGGATTGCAGATGTGTGTGACCCCATCCAGCCCACTTAGTCATTTTTTATTGTGCATAGTGCTCTATCTATGGGAATGCACCATAGTTTATTCAACCAGAATTTGTTGGTTGGTTAGGTGGACATTTAGTATTTTTCCCAATGTTTTCCTATCACAATGAACATTATACAAGGTTTTAAATGAACTTTTTAATAATGAGGAGCCTTTGAAGACTTTGGGAAGAATGAAGGGAACTGGGAACATTTGGGGAAATGGATCAGTTTGGAAGCTCTGCTTTCTGTGAAAGGAGTTGGAGACCCTTTTTAGGAGCAGGTTAGTGTGGCAAAGCTGCTTCTGGCTTCCTCCCAGAGAGAAGTAGGGAGAATGAGGGGCCCAGGACAGGGCTTGAAACCCTACCCCAGCCTCCATGCTGCATGGTGTGTCTGTTATGCACCCTCTATACTCCAGGTCCTGGGTCTGGCCACTGAGGTACAACACAGGAGGGGAGGCAGTGCTTCCTGTCCAGTGCCAGACAAGACAGATTTAAACATGTATTGTATGTGAATAGAAAAAGAAGACACCAGGGTGACTGGCACATAGTGTGGAGTGTCTGTGTGGGTGCCAGGTGTTGGCACACATTGGGGTTAGGGGCCTGGCTTGCTTTTCTGCCTTTTCCTCCAGTATTTGAGCATGGCACCCTGGGCCTGCCACTCTGCCGTTCTGGAGGCCTCTCCCAGCCTTCTTTTTTTTTCAGACAGGGCCACACACTAAATTGCCTGTGGCCTTGAACTTGGAATCCTCCTGTCTCAACCTCTTGAGTAAGTGGGATTGTAGGTCTGCCCCACCTGGCCTAGTTTATTTTCTGCTTCCAGGCTTGTTAGCTTTTTAGGCAGACTGGCAGACAGCACATGTCTAGAATAGTCACTCAGCCCTTGAGTGTGCTTGCTCTTGATTCTCTCCTCCTCTTGGGTCGGTTGTGTCAAATTATTTTACATTAAATTTGGAAAGTTTGATTCCGTAGTTCGGTGTGAAATTTTTCTGAGTCATAGTCATCACATACTCTGTGTGTGTGTGTGTGTGTGTGTGTGTGTGTGTGTGTGTGTGTGTGTGTTGATGCAGGTTCAGTTAGAATCCAGGAGGAAGAGGGATAGGTGATCACAGGGCAGAAGGAACAGGCTTTGCTCCCAGAAGTGCTCCTGGTAAAGCTGTTTCAAGGCTGTAATCTGGGTGGAAATTTCCCATTGGGTGAGGCTTATTTTCCTTGTCTGAATTACAGTTCTAAGAGATTCGTCTATTGAGATATGGGCTGGATAATAATTACAGTGTCTAGTGCAAGGGTAAAAGAGGACTAGCAAGCTTGCATTTGTGCTGCGTCCCTTTGGCAGCCCTCATACTGCACCGTAATTGCATTTTGAGTTAGTTCCTCATTCTGTGCATCTCACCCCCGAGCCCAGTGGCCCGCTGTTACCCACAGTCAAGAAGACTCAGCAGGCACTTACCACAGAGCACTTACAGCTGGATGTCAAACTAAAAGTGACTTTAACTGCTGTTCAGCAAGTATGGATCAGGACCGTAGTACCAGAAAGTACTGCTTGTCAAAGTGAGGCTCATTACAGTGTTCCAGAACATTTGAGTTCTGTACTTACAGGGTTTTGGCTTCATAACCACATGGCCCTGGGTAAGTGCCCTCTGGAGGTAATTTGAAACAAAAAGTCAAGATAGTATCTACTTCACAGAGGTACAGCCAAAAGCATGGTCTGCTTGTGTAAGCTAGGCCAGAGCTGTGGGCTAAATTTAGCAACCACATTTGCTAGGGACACTTGTGAGGTCCTGTACTTGGAGCTCTGTGACCCTTCAATCACTTGAGCTCCTAACAAGAGGAAGACTTTGTAGCAGCATCTCTAATAAGATTAAGGGATTTTGCCTTCAGTGAACTTGGTATGAATTAATAATGTGGTGTGGCTGCTATTTACCAACAACATTCAGCAAGGATCTTTTGACTCTCTAGTGAGTGATAGAAGAGTTATTATCAGAAATACCCTAGTCAGAATCTCCCAGAGAGGATTCTGCAGGGATCAGTCAGAATCAGTCCGGTGCTGGCATGTGGTGGGGCAGGTGCTGGTTTGGGAGTGGCAGGGGCCTTGAGCTGTCTGCTGTGAATCTCTGAAGGGAGCACAAACCAGCAGTTCTTGGTAGCAGATGAACAGCTGTTGGTGGGCTTGCTGGCTGCACCTGGACCTCTCTATCAGCATGGATCCCCATGTCAGCACAGACAACTGGGCCTGTCCTCAGCACAGCCAGGGTGGAGGTGGGGAACAGTGAGAGAACACACCTAAAAGTGGGATTGTCTGAGGAGGCCAGGAAGGTTGAGTGAGAAACTGGGTGAATGTCAGTGGTAAACATTTTGGACTCAAGCCATAGAAGAATTGTCTTTGGGGATGGCGCATCTTATAGATTGCTTGTGTTCACGGAAGTTGTTGTTTCTGACAGTGCAGGAGCATTGGATGGTACTAAAAAGTGCTTCTGTGGTTCCTAAGCAGGCTCAAGTCTGTGGGGCTGTGATTACTTCCCTTTGTTTGTCAATATTTGCCTTCTTGAGCTTTTTGTTTTTTCAGCATTGAGCTAGTTCCTGTAGATAATAGAAAAGATTTTAATAGTACGTGTTCCATGTGAATTTCTTAGTCTAGTGACAAGACTGAGGCGTGAGGCAGTGTTAGCAAACCATTAATGAGACAAATTGCAAATCAAAGCCAATTTAAAACGTATTCACAGGGCTGGAGAGAGGGCTCAGCCGTTAAGAGTACTGACTACTCTTGCAGAGGACCTGGGTTGGAATCCCAGCACCCACATGGTGACCAACAACCATCCATAACTCCAGTGCTGGGGATCTGATGCCCTCTTTCAACTTCTGTGACCATTGCATAACACAGGTGCACTCACATGCAGGCAATGCATTCGTACACATTTTTTAAAAAAGGTACCAGCCTTCCTTCCTTCCTTCCTTCCTTCCTTCCTTCCCTCCCTCCCTCCCTCCCTCCCTCCCTCCCTCCCTCCTTCCTTCCTTCCTTCCTTCCTTCCTTCCTTCCTTCCTTCCTTCCTTCCTTCCTTCCTTCCTTCCTTCCTTCCGCCTTCCTTGTTGGAACTGTGTGCACCATGGCACATGGGTGGGAATTAGAGGACACTTGTAGGAGTCTGTTCTCTATCACGTGGGTCTCAAGGATCAAACTCAGATCCATAGGCTTGATGGCAAGTGCCTTTATCCCTGAGCCATCTGGAAGCCAAATTTTTGATGTTATGTTATAGGAATGTGTGATAGTTAATTTTAATTGTCAACTTGACACAAAGTCTCAAGGAAGGGATGGCCTAGATCAATTTGACCTATGGGCATGTCTCTGGGGAATTGTCTTGATTACTATGATTGATGTGGGAAGACTCAGCGCCAACGTGGGCAGCACTATTGCAGTTAGGTGTGAAAAGAAGTGAGCACACATTCATTTCTCTCTGCTCTTGATTGTGGATGTGCTGTGACCAGCTGCCAAAGTTTCTGCCTTGACTTCCGCACAGTGATAGACTCTGGCCTGGAACGGTGAGCCACAGAAGACCCTTCTCCCCTTCGTTGCTTTTTTGTCAGCGTATTTTGTCACGGAAATGAAACTGGGACAGAGAGGAAGACTGGTGCTGGAGGTTTCCTCAGAATTCTGTGTTGACCTGGGTTTGCAGGCTTCCTGGGATTTACACGACAGAAAGAACGGACCCCTGCGAGTCAGCAGCAGCTTGGGGTGAAGGCAGGAGACACAGAGGCTGTGGAGTAGGGGCTGTGTGTGGCTGAGGCCAGTGAAGAAAGATCCATCTGGCAGTTTTGTGCATGAGAGGAAGCCCGGAGGGTTAGTGCCCTTCTAACTAATCACTTTATTTATTTAAGCCACATAGCCGTTTGAAGCCTTGGTGACAGCACGGCCAAGCAAGGTAGTAAAGTGTTGGTTGTTACTGGGGGTGGTGACACACACTTGTGCAATCCCAGCACTCAGGGCGCTTGAGGCAGGAGAGTTGTGAGTTTGAGGTTAGCCTGAGCTACCCAGGAAGTCTGAGGCCATTTTGGGTTTCATAGGGAGACCCTGTCTCAAAAGAATCAAACCAGGGCTGCTGGGGAGATGGCTTAGTGGGTAAAGTGCTTACTGAGCAAGCATAATGACCTGATCCCCAGCACCCACATAAAAAGGCTGTGTGTGGTGGCATTCACCTGTAACCCCAGAATTTAAGAGACAGACAGGTGGATCTCCAGAGCTTGCTGACTGACCATTCTAGACAATAGTGAGGCATCATCTTTAAATACGAGAGATGCTATAGGAAAAGACAGTGACATCGACCATGTCAGCCTCTGGCCACCAGGTATAGTGTACAAGGTATAGCACGCTTCCAAACCAAACCCTAGTAGTGGAGAGCCAGGGGTCACTAGTTCCTGCTCCATGTCTCCACTCGCTATGGTGAAGGTGCCTGGAGACCGAAGCTTTGGAAGTTCTCAGTAACATGCAGCATATTTCTTGCCCCTTAGGAACATTAAGAAGGTTAAGAAAGAGAAAGGATTATTTAGTTAGCATACAATAATTGTGCCACTGAAATTCTGTAACAGTGTGCCCCTAAGTGTGGCCCTTGGGTCAGCAGCATCACTGATTCCCTGAGCCTGTTACATGTGCAGAATCATGTGCCCAATTCAGACCTGCTCAGTTTAAGTCTGGGTATAGGTACAAGAAACTGACTTTTTAGGCTGGAGAGATGGCTCAATGGTTGAGAGCATTTGTTGCTCTTACAGAGGATCCAGATTTGAATCCCAGCACCCACACGGCAGATAACAGTGGTCCATGACTCCAATTCCAGGGGATCTAACACCCTCTTTTGTCCTCCAGGCATTGCATGACATAGTGGTGTGCTCACATGCAGGCAAAACACTTATACATACAAAATTTTAAAGGAAAGGAGAAACTGGCTTTCCCAAACCCCTGGGGAAGGTGGAGCAGGGAGAAGTCAGAAGACTGGACCCTCGGCTAAGGGAGAGGGTTCAGCAGCATGAAGCAACTGTGGCCTGGCGTTCTGTCAGGAGAGCGCTTATTTGGGGTCTTGGGGATGACTCAGTTGTTAAGCATGTACTTGCTTTGCAATCAAATGGGTATTGTGGCATGTGCTTGTAGCCCCAGCAACGGGAAGGTGGATGGGCCCTGTGACTCACTAGTGAGCGTGTCTTACTTTCTTGGTGAACTTCAGACCAAGGAGAGACTCTGTCTCAAAGGAGGCCAACAGCATTCCTAAGGTTGACACCCAGGGCTTTCCTCCAGCCTCCATACTTACACACACGTGCACTCCCACCTACACATACATTGAAAGGAAAAGAACAGCTTGTCTTTTAGGTTATATCTGACAGCTGGTACAGTCTATTGGTGAGGACAGAAAGATTTCAGGTTGTGGGAATATACAAGGAACACTGCAGAAGCAGATGAGGAATGTGATAGAACTTTGTCTAATGTTTAATGAGTGGGCTCTGGGTGCCCTCCTACCTGACCCTGAACCGCTCCGTAAGTCGGAAATAGAGAGTGAGATGGCAGTCTTGTTGCACAGGCTTCACAGAACTACAGCTTTTAAAGGTTTTGAAACTCTTGTAGCCACTATTGCAGGAGCCCTGGATCTGGTCTGCTCTGTGCGGGAGGTGAGTGAGCAGGTGTCTTCTGTGCAGAGAGCCGCCCGGGAAACTGCTGTTCATTTCTGAAAGCATTAGCTCGTTCTTGTCTCGTGCCAAATGCGTGGCATCTCCACACAGAGCGCCAGCTGCCTTGTCCCTCAGTAACTCCATCCTCATCAGTGTAGACCACACTGGGATGGAATGATCAGCTTCGTTCCTTCGTCATTGCTGCCTATTACATATGGGGCACTGTGGTGATAAAGGTACCTGCCGACAAGACACGGTTGAGGAGCTGGAATTGACAGCCCAAAACCATGCATTCCTAGCAAGGAGTGGCCCTGTCCTGCTCTTGGCCAGGTTGGAGGTCAGCCAGATGTGAAGGTTGTACCTAGTATGTTGGGCTTATAAGCCGGCTGTTCTTGCAAGATACCCCTCACCTACCCACAGGAAAGTGTGAGTCTGGTAGAGCAGCCGGTTCTTAAATCATAGAGTTTCTGGGAGGGAGTGCATGCACTGGAGACAGCACTGGGACTCTCAGTCTAATGTTCCTGTGCCTTCTGGAGGGTTCATAGGCGCATCCATGCTAACACCACCTCCAGAGGTGACTGTGGCCGGCCCGTCTCGTACTGCTCACAGTGCATCTTAATTGGCACAGACCACCTAGCCTGCACTGCCTTACTATCGTGGATGTTAGCTGGGCTCTGGTCTTTATCGCCCTCTTCTGCAAACTCCCAGCGGAAATGTGTTGTCTTAAGTCCACCCCTCTACAAAGGTGGCCTGAACACAGTAGATCTAGTGTCTAGAGAGCAGAGTGGGTCGTACCTTTGTTGTATGTGTGTGACCATCAAGTGTTGAGAAAGCAGAAACCTTTACAGAGCGCTTGAGTCATCTCCGGATCATTATTATGCTAGAAGGCAGTTTGAGTATTTACAGACCAGGTGGGACATAATTTATGTTTATGACTTTTCTACAGCTGATGGATTGGCTGAAATTCCCCTGAGCCCTGCTGGGGGATGTGAATGTCCTGAGTTCAGTAAATAGGATGTTGCGGTGGAGGGTTTTAGAACCAAAAGAGAGATTAAAAGTCTCCCAAAAAGAAAAGAAACTCCGATAGAAAAAGAAAAGCCCAAAGCTCTGTGGCAGGTGCTTTGGTCCTGGCTTCTGATCCTCCTCTTTTCTATCCCTCTTTTCCACAGTAAACACCTACCTCTTCATGGTGCAGGCTCAAGGCATCCTGCTGCGAGACAACGTGAGAACCATTGGAGCTCAGGTGTACGAACAGGTAGTCCGCAGTGCATATGCCAAGAGGAACAGCAGTCTCAACGACTCAGGTAGGAGTCAGTGAAGGCACCGCCAGCACATGCCCAAGAGAGGCTCAGTTCACTGAGGGATTTTCAAAGGAGAAAATCTGTTGAAGATACTCGACGAGGCGTCCCTGCCCACTTTGCTCACAGTGTGTTAAGGCCCCTGGAACTTACTCTAGAGCTTCTCAAGTAGCTCAGGGTCATCTTCTAGAATGTTGCTTTCAAGAAAAACGTGTGTGTGTGTGTGTGTGTGTGTGTGTGTCTGTGTCTGTGTGACAGAACATGTGTGGAGGGTCAGAGGACAACTTGCAGAGTTAGTTCCTTTCCATTATGTGGGTTCTGGGGATCAAACTCAGGCTGTCAGGCTTGGGGGCAAACACCTTTATCTGTTGAGTCATCTTGCTGGCCCCTACTTAATGACTTTGGGACAGTACGCCTCTGTGGACACATGCACGCACTGCACACGGAGCAATGTTCTCTCTCAGAACAAGCCCGCTGCTCTAGTAGTGGGAGTGTCTCTGAGTTCCTCACCCTTCTGAGCCTTTTTCTCTTGGTTTTGGGGCCCTGTCCTAGTCTTTGTGACTGCTCTGTTATGTTAGATGTTTGTCCTGCTAACTCCCCAAAATGCTAATTCTTTTGAGGTAGGGTTTCCATCTGTGGTGCTGGCTGGCCTTGAATTCAAGACCCTCCTAGGTGTTGGGATTGCGTGGTGTGCAGCAGGCCCAGCAAAGCTCCTGTTTTACAGACACTCAGCCCTGGCACCTCTGTGCTGCACCTGCTCTCTGCATTTGTCAAAGGGAAAGGCCTTGCTCTGCCTTCTTCAAAAGAGGAAAGTGGGGTTGCCACTAGAATCTCTGCTCAGCACTTTTGGTTTCTAGTCAGCTGGGTTTGGTGGTTGAGGGGAAAGCCCTGTGCTGGGGCTGCTCTGCCACTAGCCTAGCTTTGGGGTCCTCGGGGAGCTTTACAGAGCACCAGTGTCTCCACCAGAGAGTCCAGAGGGGGCAGGCAACTGGTTTGAGAAGAGCATGCCAGAGGCCAGCTAACTGCTTTCTAGGTGCTTCTCACACTTAGCCAGGCTTTGTTAGCACTGGCATAGGACAGTGGTGTGTAAACCCCTCTGCTAGGTACTGTTTCCCCACTTTATAAAACAGAAAGCAGCCACCTGTTTTGTGTCTGCCTACCCTGCTAGGGGAACATGTCTCCCATTTAGAGTGGATTAGAGTTACATTAAAGTCAAACCATAGCTGGATGTGGTGATGCATTATAATCCCAGTACTTGGGATGTAGGAAGGTCAGTTCAGGGTCAGCCTTGGTAAAAGTGAGTTCTAGGCCAGCCTGGGCTACATGAGACCCTGCCTGGTGGTTGGAGAAGGAGTGAAATCATAGCCTTAGGAACACAGCATGCTTGTTTTCTTTTAGTTTGTCAGGTTCTGAAGGCATTGGTGTTCCAGGAGGGTGTGTAAAGAACCCTGCCCATCCCCCATTGAAGGGGAACAAGGCTTCTGCAGTCACCCTGCTCAGCCTTCCTGGGCTCTGAGCAATTGGGTTCCACTGTCAAAAGTTTCTATTTATGTTGTGTTTAAAGAACTTAAAATTAGGATTAGGGTGATGGCTTAGTCAGGCACACAGCTCTATTACATACATGTTTTCTAGTACATGAAGGACCTCAGTTAATGTTTTTTGCATTTAATGTTACATGTGGGTGGAGGGTGTATGCATGCCACAGTACATGTGTGGAGGCCAAGGACTTGTGGAATTAGGCTCTCTCCTCTACCAAGTAGGTTCCAGGAACCAAATTCAAATTGTCAGGCTTCGGGGCAAAGCACATTTACCCACAGAGTCATTTTAGTGGGTCTCAGGATTTTGATTTGTTGGTTTAGTTGAGACAGGGCAGGGTCTCCCTGCAGCCTCAGCTGACTTGGAACCCATTATGTAGACCAGGCTGGCCTTGATCTCCCAGAGATCCACCTGCCTCCCAAGGGCTAATGTTAAAGGTATGTGCCACCAGGCCCAGCTAGAGTTTCTAAAAAGTAGATTAGTTTTATTATTTATGTATATGTGTCTATGTATGGGATATGTGTATAGGTGCCCTTGGAGACCAGAGAGGGCATCCCTTGGAGCTGGAGTTACCAGTGGTTGTGAGCTGCCTGGTACGGGTGCTAGTATCTGAACCCGAGTCTTCTACAAGATCCGCAAGCCATCTCTCCAGCCCCAATTTTTTTTTTTTTCTTAAAGAGAAATAATACATGTCTTGGAATCATCTAGAATAATCATTCCAACTATTATAGTATAAATGTGAAATCCCAACATTTGGGAAGCAGAGACAGGTGAATTGTCCTAAGTTTGAGGCCGGCCTGGGCTACATGGCGATTTCCAGGCCATCCAGGGCTACATATTGAGACCTTGCCTCAAACAAAGACAAAACAAAAAACAGAAGTCCTGGGCTAGACTGTGGCTCCTTGCAGAGCACATCTGGTATGCACAAACCCTGAGTCCATCACCAAAGAAGTGTGTCCATTTTAGTTCCCTGTTTTGTTTGGTGACTGGTTTGAAGAGTAATCCTACCATTTAAAAATCTCAAGTGAATAAACCCAGACTTGTTCTTTTTTTAGATCATCATGTAGAATAGTGTGAAGGTCCTCTCCATCCCACTTGGGGGTAGTTAGTTCCTTCAGAAGGCTCAGCCACAACAGTGTTCTATGAAGGAACCCAGAGTTCGAGGCGTGGTTCTGTGCAGATAACTTTAGACTCATTCGTTCTTGGTGTAGATAGATGATCTCTACTTGTTATGATGGCAGGTTCAAGTTCTTCAGGAGAGCATTCTGTTCCTTTCTTCCCTCCCAAGTCAACACCAGTGCTCTCCAAGTTGCCTCTTAGAGTAGGCAGCTGTGCACCTGTATAGGACTCACTGAATTGGCTCTTTTGGTTCTTGGAAGCACTCTCAAGGTATTTGAAAAACAAAACTTGAGTTGAAAATCTTATAACTCTAGGGGGCTGGAGAGATGGCCCAGTGGTTAAGAGCACTGGCTGCTCTTGCAAAGGGCCTAGGTTTAGTTTCCCAGCATTCACATGATGGATAAAATCCTGCTGCAACTCCAGTTCCAAGGGATCTGGCACACTCTTCTGGCCACTCTGGACATTGCATGACACAGGTGCACTTGCATGCATGTAGGCAAAACACTCATACACACAAAATAAAAATAAATTAAAAAAAAAAATTCTACAACTCTAGATGTAGAATGAATGAAAACCAAAAGTTGTAGTTTTTGTGAAATCTGTGTGAAACCAGAAGGATCAGTGAAAGAGAATAATAACACTGCAAAGGCCCCTGCCAACGCCTGACGTGAGTCGTGTACTTGGTGCTTCTGTTGGTTCTGCTAGGATGAGGTCAAGGGCCTCTTCCTGTGTGGCAGTTCTGTCCCCCAGGAACGAAGCATCAGCTTGCACACTCTCGGATCCCACCAACATGACAGAAGATGGATGTCCACGATGGTGTCTAGCTTTAATGGCACAAAGCCTTAAGAACGGGGGGTGGAGGGAAGACCCCAGGAACAATTTTTTTAAGTTGAGAAACAAAGGTAAAAGACAATAGATCCATGCAGAGCATGTGGCACACGCCTTTAATCCCAGCGCTTGGGAGGTAGATCTCTGTCAATTCAAGACCAGCCTAGTCTACATAGCAAGTTCCAGGCCAGCTGGGGCTACAAGGGAGACCCTGTCTCAAAAAGAAGAAGAAAAAGAAAGAAAACAGACCCAAGGAAACTAAGCACCAGTGCCACAGCAGGGACGCCTCCATGTCCAGCATGTCCCCAGAGCCCTCCAAAGCTCAGGAATGCCCAGTGTCCTGTACTTTGGAGAAAAAGAAGAAAGGTTAGCTGAATGTGGTGGTGCATACTGTAATCCCAGCGCTTCAGAGGTAGAGACAGAAGGATCAGGAGTTCAAAATCATCCTTGGCTACATGGCAAATTTGAAGCCAGCCTGGGCTACATGAAACTGTGTCTCAAAAAATCAAGAGGAGTAAAGGTAGTAACCCAGGTCAAGGTGGACTGGAAGAGGTTAAGCAGCACTGGAGCCTTGTCCCCAGCCTGACAAGGAGCCAGAGCCCCCAGAACCTCCATATATGTAAACAGTTCCCTCAGCTCCCTTCAAAAGGGAGCACTAGAACACATGCTCCATCGATGAGAACAGGGACAAATGTGGTTCAGCACTGGGGTGAAGGCAGAGGGAGAGGGTCCCAGGGAGGCACTGGTACAGCAGGCCCACAGGACGGGTGGAAGCGCCTGCCCTTCTAGGAGGCTGCAGGCGCCTGTGAGTGTCTGGGAGGCAAGGCTCACAGAGGCCTTCCAGAGAAAACTGATCTGGCCCCAGGGGAAATCCTGCATGGCCTTCCACATTCCTCAGCTTTCTTACCAACACTGAAGTTTGCCTTGAGTCTAGTTATGGCCAGTGACTGTTGGGGACTGTAGGCCCGGAAGAGGCTAAAGGCCCCCCTCATATAGAGGTGTCCCAGGAGAAGGTTGGATGGAAGCAGGTCAGTCAGCGTGGCCGTGAGCTGGGTATGAATGCCAGAGGAGCTGGCTGAAGGTGCAGGCCAGGTCAGAGGCGGGTGCGAGTCTGTGCCATTGGAGCGCCACTCTGATCACAGCTGCTGTAAGCCCAGTACAGAAGTGCATACTGCGGATGAGAAAGGGAAGAAAGCAGTCTCTTGGCAGTCTCCTGCTTCCTCTCCTGTGGGTGGCTTCCTATTTTTAGTCCCTGCACAAGAGCCATCCTATGCCTGCTTCGGCCAGGCTCCAGTGTGCCTCCGGGAGGCAGAAGGAACCGCAGAGGGCTGGAGCCCATCTGAGCTGCCTTTTCCTTTCCTCCTAGATTACCCTCTTGACTTGAACCACAGTGAAACCTTCCCCCCAACCTCCACATTTCTTCCTGAAGACTTCACCTACTTCGCCAACCACCCCTGCCCGGAGAGGCTCCCTTCCATGAGTGAGTAGACTCCAGCCCGTCTCCACTGCTTCCGAGGGGGGTATCTGACCGCGTGAGGGGCACGCGATCATCTGCCTGTCTGCCTGTCTCCCCACCTCTTTGGATAGTTAAGATGACCCCTGCCCTGGGACCAGGGGCTGGAGGGGCCCTGTGCTTCAGCTGCTCTTCAGACAGGTCAGCTAGGAGACCCATGTTCTCTGCCCTTGTCTGTGACTTCAGGTCTCTTAAGAGATCCTTGACTTCATCTTTTTAATATAAATTGTCCGCTGGTGATAACTGGTATCAGAGTACCTTTCTTCCTAACTCCTTCCACCTCTTCCTCCTCCCCTTCCCTCCCCCTTCTTAGGTTTTTAGCGTAGCTCACAACCTGATGGGTTCCGCATGGCGTCTCCGTGTGTCCTGCTTTGTTCTGGCTTGGTCCCCTCCCAACTGCTCTCTTCTTTCCCTTCTTTTCCCTCTGGCTGATTGCTAGAAGTTATTTTCTTTTACAGATTTAATTTTTCTTTTTTATTTGTGTGGCGTGTGTGTGGTTGTCCACAGACCAGAAGAGGGTGTTGGATCTCCTAAAGCTGGAGTTATTGACGGTTGGTTCTGAGCCAACTGATGTGTGTGCTGGGAACTGAACTCCAGTCTTCTGGAAGAGCATTAAGTGCCCTTCTCCATGCAGCCATCTCCCCAGCCTCTAGAATTTCTTTTCTTAGCACAATATTGATTTAGGACAATCTCATCAGTAGTGGTGGTCCACACCTTTAATCCCAGCACAGAGGCGAGGCCGGCTCTCTGAGACTGAAACCAGCTTGGTCTACATAGCCAGTTCAGGCCAACCAAGGCTGCATAATAAGACCCTGTCTCAAAAAAAAAAAAAAAAAAATTAGAGATCCTCCCTCTTGGTTTTTTTGTTGTTCTTTTGGGAGTCTATGTTTATCTTAAAGAGGAACAGCATTGTACGCCTTTTCTTACTTTGGAGCTCCTTAGTTGTGCTTTTTAAAAAAGATTTATTTGTTTTTATTTTATGTGTGTGTTTTGCCCATATGTATATAAGAGCATCATGTGTGTGCAATGCCCACAGAAACTAGAAGAAGACATCAGGTCCCTGGAACTGGAGTTACAGACAATTGTGAGCCACCATGTGGGTGCTGGGAACCGAATCTAGGTCCTCTGCAAGAACAGCTAGTGCTCTCTTAGCTGCTGAGCCATCTCTCCAGCCTCTAAAAAAAGAATTTTAAAGACAAAAGAGCATCTTTGATTTGCAGAGCTGACGTTTTGCTCAAGTATCGTGGAATAGGGAGGTGCAGGGAAATGCGGAGGCGGCCCTGCACGGTCTTTGAACCCTGTGAGAGTGACTCTCCCATGGTGTGCTGGTTTCGTTGGAAACCTTGCCTTTTGTATACCTGTCTTGCTGTGTAAATAGGGCCTCAAATTAATGTATGCTGAGTCTTCATTTGGGAAGGCTGAGACTGGGCTTTAGAAGCCAGCTGCCCTTTTACTGGTACTCACTGGTTGTCAAGGTTCTGCTTCTCGGCCTTTGTCAAGACAAGTCTGTACGATTAGATGTGATTTCAGAGCCCCACTCACCAGTGGGTGAGTGAGGCCAGCCTTGCTTCAGAGCTGATAGAGTGAATGTACACTTTTCTGAGACTTTCAGCTGCTGCTCATAAGTCTTTTTGTTTTGAAGAGTGAGCCATAGTCTGGCGAGGTAAAGGCCCCAGTTGCTCCAGTTTCGGTCTTGCCTTCTCCACATTGGCAGAAGCAGGTCTCTAAGGCCTCAGTCCTCTGTGACCCATCCAAGGACGGAAGGCCTGGGGAGCCTCAACCCTAGGAACAGCCTGGCCAGCCAAGGGAAAAAAAAAACATCATTTTCTGGCCTTTTCATCATGTCTCTTTCTTTCTGTTCAGAGGGCCCAATAGACATAAACATGAGTGAGATCAGAATGGACGACATTCACAAGCTTTTCTCCAGAGACCCAGCCATCAAGCTCGGAGGCCACTGGAAACCTTCGGACTGTGTGCCTCGGTGGAAGGTGGGCTGTGAGTCAGACCCCAAGTGTGGGAAACCTATCTGGGATTGCCAGGATTTGAGATCTGTGACATTGCATGACTTTTGCACACTACCCCAAGTTTGGGAGAAATGGGTTTTCCCGAGGACTCTCCGCTAGCCGTAGAGATCTGCAGTGCTCCCATGCTGGTGCTCGACCCTTTTGTTCCCAGGCAGGATTGTTAGCAAGAGGCAGGGTCACCAGGTCTGCTGACACGTTTGCAGGCAGCATCTCTGCGGAGCTAGAACTTCCTGCCTGGTCTCTGAGGCTTCTAGATCAGTGGACGCCAGTGCAGCAGTCCAGCTAGACCCCAGGCACTTGATGTGGCTGCAGTGAGGAGAGGACAGCACCTCAAGTCCCTTCCTTCACCAGATGTCTGTTAAAGAGCTTAAGTGGTGCTGGCCCTGTGAGGGGCTGGTGATGCAGCTGTGAGCAGGCAATCCCAGAAGTCGGCTCAGTTCAACAGAGAGCGCCTCAAAGGAGACACACGATCTGTACATGTGCACTGTGCGTATAATACTGTATGCAAGGGTAGAACATGCTGTGTTTACACACCTAGTGTGCTTTTGTGGGTCATTGTGGGTGTGTATGCCCCATAAGGCTGCTGTCAAGAAAGGATCCAGTTAGTTCCGGTATGGCATTGGGGTTAAACCAAGTCACCAGGCGCTCAGAAACCCCACAAGTTGCTCATCCACTATGCGAGGTGCCCGATTGTGCAGCAGACACTGAGAGAACTAATCAGGTGCCTTCATTTCCTGTGATCCACTGAAGGTGGCAATCCTCATCCCCTTCCGGAACCGCCACGAGCACCTCCCGGTCCTGCTCCGTCACCTGATCCCCATGCTGCAGCGCCAGCGATTGCAGTTTGCCTTCTATGTGGTTGAGCAAGTGAGTGGTCCTTTCATTCCTTTCTTCTGTCCCTTCTGAGACAGTTTGGAAAGCTGCAAGTGAAGCTGTCTTCAGTGTGAAGACCCAGCAAAGCTGAACTAACCTCACTTGCTGAAGTTGGGAAGGCTGCAGGGATGGTTCTGTGCTGTTGGGTAGGCCAGTTGCTGGCAGGTTTCTGTCCAAGGGGAACTCTGCCTGGGAACAAGGGCTCCCTGCATGGGGATTTTGTGTTGGTGTGATCTGATGATACTTCCCAGCTCCCACCCGGGGAAACTTCCCCCTAAACTGAGGAAAGGAGCTGGGGCAAGGCCCAGCACAGTGGCCTGGGCCTCTCTTAGACTCCCTAAGCCTCTGCAGGGTTTTACTTTCATCTTAAGTGGATGGGGATTGAGGACCCGCAGGGCAAGTTCAGTCTGAGTCCTTCCTCTCCTTTGTGGTCTGTGGAGTGCTCTCTCATACCCTACTTCATGCGTTCACACTACTGGCCTTTCTTCTTAGATGGAGACTGCAGAGCCCTCTGGGAGGTGTGCTAAGTCCCCTCAATGCACTGTGCCTCCCTGCCAGCACACTGCGAAGGCTGGGACCTGCACCAGGCTCAGTGATTGTGCTGTGGCTGGCTTACAGCAAGATGATGATCTAAAAATGGAAGGCATCTGGGGATAGGACAAAACAGTCCAGAGCTCTAGAAAATACTTTTTTTTCTGCTTTGGAGTCAGGTATGGCAGTGCAGACCTGTGATGCCAACAGAGAGAGGCTGAGGTAGGAAGATCATGAGTTTGGGGGCTATATAGCCAGACCCTGTGTCACAGTACCCACAGAAAGAAGAAAAGAAATAAACTTGTATTTCTATTTTAATTAAATAAATAAATTTATTTTTGAGAGAAGTTCTCACTATGTAGCTCTGGCTGGCCTGGAACTGGTTATATAGACCGGGCTGGCCTCAAAGTCAGAGAGCTCCATCTGCCTTGGTCCTGTTGGGATTAAAGATGTGCACCCCCATGCCTGGCAGAAACTTGCATTGCTGCTTTACCTGTGGCTCAGCAAAGTTATAAGAAGTCCCCTGGTAGGCTAGGAAGACGCTCAGTGTGTAAAGGCATTTTCTGCCAAACCTCTCAACCTGAGTTCCACCCCCAGAGCCCGCATGGTGGAGGTAGAAACCTGACTCCCAGAAGTTGTCCTCTGACATCCACATGCACACTGTGGCCCATGCACACAAATGAATAGTTTTTTTTTTCCTTTAAAAAAATTTATTTTTATTTTATGTGTATTGAGTGTATTGCCTGTATGTGTGTGAGCACACCCATGTCATGCAGTGCCTGAGGAAGTCAGAAGATGGTGACCAATACCCTGGAACTGGAGTTACAGACAGTTGTTGACCGCCATGTGGGTGCTGGGAATCGAACCCAGCCATCTCTTCAGCCCCAAATGGTTTGTTTTTTCTTTAAAAAGTCCCCTGTTGACTAAATATCAAATCAGACATTTCTCTTTGATTAAATACTTGTGCCTGAGTGAATATTTTGGTACTGGCTAGGGGGTAGGTGAATGTTAGCAGTACAGCTAGTGTGAACTGGTTGTTTTATCAGCCACAGAATACTTACTTAGTCTACAGGCATGTGTTCCTGGAAGCTCAGTGACCATTGTGGGACCATCATAATAAAAGTAGACAAGAACAGCAGTGGGCAGAGCCTCTTACTAGATTCATGAAGTGGCCCTGTGTGCAGGAGGCAGTGGTGGACAGACGTGGGAGGTGTGGAGATGGAAGGAGAGTTAACAGCACCCCCAGCCTGCTTCCCTTTACGCCCTGTCACATGGTGGGCCTCTGCTCCAGCGACAGCATACACCAGTCTCCGAGGCCATCTCTGAAGAAGTTGGGGCCAGAATCCAGTTGATGTCCGAGTTGACCGTGTGTTGCAGTTGAGCAGGGCTGTGCCGACTCACAGGCCCAGAGATCTTTCCATTTGGTTCTCATGAGCCCTTTGGTGTAGTAATAGCACTATAGACTTCAAGAATCCTTTTTCTCTTCAGGTTGGCACCCAACCCTTTAACCGAGCCATGCTTTTCAACGTTGGTTTTCAAGAAGCTATGAAGGACTTGGATTGGGATTGTCTAATCTTCCATGACGTGGATCACATACCAGAAAATGATCGCAACTACTATGGCTGTGGACAGATGCCCAGGCACTTTGCAACTAAGTTGGATAAGTATATGTATCTGTAAGTGTCAATACCTCCTTCATGAAAGCTCTCTGATCTAAAGGCCAGGAGTCAAAAAGAGGACGAGATGCAGTTAGCTAGAGTCCCAGATCTGACATTGGTTGGATGACTAATGGAACACAACACTGTGGGAAGGACGTCTTTTTGGCGGTAGACACAGTGAGGGGCTGAAACACGCCGAGGTGCAGTTTTAGAAGTGCTTGCTGAAGGCGTCAGACTTGAAGGCCATGGGTCATGATTCGGTTCATGATTCCATTCATGTGGGACGCCACTAGGACTGGCAGACCTGTGGAGATGGGAAGTAGGGAGGCTGGGGTTCGGTAATGACGGAGTCGTGGCTGCTGTGGACCGAATGACGGTAATGGAATTACACTGATGCCAATTGGTCACTTCTGTCAGTAAAATTGTTCAAGTCAGCTAGGGCCCTGGGGTGGAGTTCAGCACCGAGCAGAGCACTCGCCTAGCTCATCCCAGCATGGCAGGAAAGGGAAAAGATTTCATTGAGGAAAATCCAGTTTTAGCACTTTTAGTGTTCGTGAAACCAAGGCTCGCTGTCTCTTCAGGCTTCCCTACACCGAGTTTTTTGGCGGAGTGAGTGGCCTGACGGTGGAACAGTTTCGGAAAATCAATGGCTTTCCTAATGCTTTCTGGGGCTGGGGCGGAGAAGACGACGACCTCTGGAACAGGTAGTGCCCTCCCGCTGTGTCTCAGCACAGCAGGTTGCCACTGGGAAGACCACGAGCTGCATGTGGTGACAGACCATTGCTGTCATCTCGGTGTCCTTGTGGCCACACTTTAAAGGTAGACCAAGAAAAAATGGTTTACCTGACACAGTATGTGCAAATGTACACTTCAGCATGTGACTGGTATAACATGCTGATGTGGCATTTCACATGATGCTCTCAGGCCTTTGCAGGCTGCAGTGAGCGTGTGCTCAGTTTCCCCCTTATGAGGAGCACATGGTACACATGCAGTCAGAACACTCATATTTATTAAATAAAATTTAATAAGAAGAAATTTATTTCATATACAGGTATGTGAACTGGAGTCAGAGTGCTCCTGTCCAGGCCTCCCATTAATCCCTGGAACTAGCTGATGTCTTTAGGGTGGTCTTGAGGTCTCATGTAGCCCAGCCCTGGCCTCAAACTCAGGATCCTTCTGCCTCTGTATCTTGAGAGCTGGAGTTACAGATGTGCACCACCACATGCTTTTACTCTTAATCTCCAGTGCTTTGACCTCTAGGCAGGCACTCTGCCACCAAGCTCTGTGACCTAGCCTTTTTGTTTGTTTTGTTTTAAGATAATATCTCACTGAGTTTTCCAGACTGACCTTGAACTTGAGTTTCTCCTACTTCACTCTCCTGAGTAGCTGGGATTAGAGCCTGTGCAATTAGGCTTGCTACGCCTCCCTCCCCTCTCCTCCTCTCCCCTCCCCTCCCTTCCCCTCCCCTCCCCCCTTGTCTTTTTGGGGTGTTGGGGTAGTATGTATACATGTGTGAGTGTGTGCACAGGCACAGTCAGGTGGAGGCTAGAGGTGGATGTTGGATCTCTTCCTCAGTTGTCCACCATAATTTTTCAGACAGTCTCCTGTGGAACCTGGAACTCATCAATTCTAGCTAAGCCAGCCAGCCATGAACTCCAGGGATCGCCTAACCAATGATCTCATCCTCTTGCCCAGTGCTAGAGTTATGCTATGTACCACCATGCCCAGCCTTTTCACGGTCGCTGGAGGCCCAAACCCGGGTCCTGACGCTGTGTTGTCAGTGCTTCACTGACTGGGCCTCTCTGCAGCTCCCTAAACCACTGTTTTCAATACCAGTTACCTGGCCTGGCCTCAGTCAGAGAGCTAACTTAACCAGCCCTCTGTCGGAGAGTGTCAGATGTTTATAATTTTGAACAGCCATCTGTTGTTCACTTGTGCAGGTATTTCTCAAGATTATGTTCCTACTACACAGTCAAGAAATCTGTTCACTTACAGGTGCTGAGGTGTGGCTTGTGATCAAGCACTTTCCCAGCATGAACCAGTCACACACACACTCATACTAAATTAACTAACTAAATAAAAGACCAGGGAGATATCCAAGTGTGATCCCTGGGAACCATGTTTAAAACAACAAAAAAAGAAGGGACCCTTCCAGAGCACCTGAGTTTAGTCCTCAGCACCCACATGGTGATGGCTAACAGCCATCTTTAACACCACTTCCAGGGGATCTGACACCCTCTTCTGGCCTCTGTGGGCATTACGTGTCTGTGGTGTACCTACATACATGCAGACAAAACACTCATAGACATCAAATAAAAAAAAATAAAGAAATCGCTTTTCAAAGGGACTAGAGAGATGACTTAGGAGTTAAGAGCACTGGTTACTCGCAGAAGACCCAGGTTTGGTTCCCAGCACCCATATATTGGCTAACAGCTACCTGACACCCTCCTGACCTTCGTAGACATTGCACAACCTGGTGCACTTACATACATGCAGGCAATACATTCATACACATAAAACTAAAATTTAAATATATGTATATATTTTTTAAGAGGGGCTGAGACACAGCTCAGCAGTTAAGAGTACTGGCTGCTCCTACAGAGGACCTGGGTTTGGTTCCCAGCATCCACATGATTGCTAACAACCATCCATAACTCTAGTTCTGGGCAGCCGACTCCTCTTCTGACTTCTGAGGGCGTTGCATGACACGAGTGCCCTACGAAAAGCCACATGGGTGAACTCGTATACATAAAATAAGATAAATAAAATATTTTTAAATTAAAACAATAAATATATTTAAAAGATGAAAGTTGGGCATAGTGTCACATGTCTGCAGTCTCAGGCACTGCAGAGGTGGAGACAGGCAGACCCCTGGGCTTGCTGGCCAGCACCCTCACCTACTGGGTGAGCTCCAGGCCCGTGAGAGAGCCTGTTCCCAACAAGAAAGGTCCAGGTTGCCCATGGAATGACATGCAGAGTGATCTCTAGCCTCCACACGTACACACACCGAGACAAGGAATGTCGACTGAATTATTGATGCAGGAAGGTCGGTTACGAGTTGAACGATGAGGTGTTTGTTGCACATTGATGCCAGGAAGGCTTATCGGGTGTCTTTAGAGTTTGGTGGCCTCAGGTCAGGAGCATGGGACCTATCTCCTAACTGTCGCTTTGGTTTTCAGAGTGCAGAATGCGGGTTATTCTGTGAGCAGGCCGGAAGGAGACACGGGGAAATACAAGTCCATTCCTCACCACCATCGAGGAGAGGTGCAGTTTCTTGGAAGGTTGGCACAGTTTATTACCTCTTTATGCAAATGTCTTCCCAGTAGTCTGAACACAGCCCCTCCTCTGACCTTCTTCCCCAGGCCTGTTCTCTTGTTTTGATTGTTTGAAGCAGAGTCACTCTGTAGCCCAGCCTGGCTTCCCACTACCCATCCTCTTGCCTTCTGCCTCCTACGTGCCGAGACCTTGGGCCATACCACTCTGCTTGTGTGGCTCAGCATCACAGGTGTGTGTGTTCTGATTACTGAGGGGAACATTAGGTGTGATGCAGACCACTGGTGACACTTACGTAGTCAGGTCAGGTTAGGGGTGTTAGAGAAAAGCCGCGTGGGCAGAAGTCACCTGCCAGCCCCAGTGCTGGGACGGCGACTGGGAGGGCAGGGATAGCCACCTTTGGTCCTCTGGTCTATTTATAGTCTCTTTCCTGAGCTTCTCGGTGCTGTGACCCTAAGAAAATCTACTGACATCACCAAGCTTCAGTTTCCTCTTTGGATTCTTCCTCTACATGAGACTGGGGGGTTGCTAGGTGAGGTATGGTTGTAGGACTGGCCCACTCTGGCAGTGTGGGGCTGGGGTCCTGACTCTGAGCTCCCACTCTGTCCTCATCTTTCCAGGTATGCTCTGCTGAGGAAGTCAAAGGAGAGGCAAGTGCTGGATGGCCTCAACAACCTGAACTACTTTGCAAACATCACATACGACGCTTTGTATAAGAATATAACTGTCAACTTGACACCCGAGCTGGCTCAGGTGACTGAGTACTGAGATGCGGAGAGAAACCGCATTCACCTACCCATCGCCCCGTCAGAGACGCCCTGATGCGTCGGCCTGGGGGTCAACATAGGATGAGGACAGAAAGAAAGGAACGAGGACCACCGGCTTCCAGGAAACCATGACCGACAGAGCACACGGACAAACGCCTTTCGCTGTAGGGCCCACCGGGACGCAGGCAGCTCGGGGACACCCGTCATCAGCACTGGCTTCTATTCCATGAGACAGACGACTGCCCTGCTGCTCTTCCGTCCCTACTCCAAGGTCTCAGCCACAACCTCCAGAACCCCAGACAAGCTGGGCTGTGCCCCTCTGAACAGATGACTGGTGGAACCCGGAGGACACCCTGGCCCAGCCGCACTGGCCTGAAGCAGGCGGATCGCACACCATCCTCAGCAGCTCTGGTGTACTCTTTGGTTTATTATTATTTTTTTTTTAATTACCTGCTTTGGGTGGGGACTGAGGGTAGAGGGGAGGGCCTTGCGGGGCTAGACACATAACAGTCACTTCGTGAAGAAGTGCAGTTGTAAATAAGCCATGTAGAATGCCTTTCTAAAATTTAATTTTATAGCTGGCTCCCTTCAAAGTGAGGACTTAATCCATCAGATCACTTCCTGGGCTGGCAAACAGGAACTCAGTTACAGTACAGTTTGAGAATGTTCTTCCCAAATGGCTCTCACTTTCGAAAGGGAGTGGATTCAAGGCATATCACAGGCGAACAGAGAACATTCCCTCCTCCCTGGGCCTCAGCAACTAACGGGAGGAGCTGAGGAGGAGCTCTCCTCTCCACAGACCCTTAGGGCTGGCCCGTGGTGCAGCCTGTCATTCCAGGATGGGAAGCAGAGGCAGGAGGATAAGCAGGCCGAGGCCAGCCTGGGCTATATAGCAAGTTCCAGACGAGTCTGCAGTACACAGCAGAACCTTGCGGTTCACTGTGCGTGCACCCCTGTTCTCTGGACTTGGCTTCTTATCCTTCCAGCCCCTCACAGGCTGTGGAGCGGCCCACCACTATGTCCTTCGTTGGCACTTGTCTGACAGCAGTGCCTGCGCGGCCGCCAGCTTATAGTAACCCTTGTCTCCCTGTTTGGTTTCTGGAAAGATGCCGTTTATTTTGTCTGCTCCGTGTCATGCCGTGCCAATAAGCAGCTGACTGGGATGAACTCAGCCAGAGAGTAGGTGGCACTTGGGGGCCATGTGTCACCGGCGGTCCAGATGAAAGCACACCAGAGCTCTGACAGGTGGACTGGCAGAGTCTCCTGATTTGGATGTGTGCCTCTTTCCAGAGTCAAAGCCCTGGTCTGTGTCCATTCTCTTCTGTCGTCCCTCCTGTTCTGGAGTGAGTGCCTCTGCAGACTGTGAGAGCTTTCTGTTCTTGTTATTGCCTTCTCACCTTCTGCACCCTTGATGTTCATAGTTCCACGGGGATGTGGAGTGTGTATATATGAAGGGCTTGGGGTTTTTGCATTGCACAAGTTGGTTCCATGGACATATGATCCCCGCATACTGTGGGAGTGATTGACCAGGTCTCTTGTTTTTTTGCTTGTGTTTTTGTTGGTTTTGAAGAATAGAGTGGTATCTAGGAAACAGATTGCTTTGCAGAGTGCTTATCGGCTCGTATGAGAGAGCAGGCGGCTGCCCTTGAGAGTGCTGGTGAGCTGTATCTATGTGGAACCTGGGCAAGGAGCCTCAGACACTGAGTGCATCTGCCTTGCCTTTGTCTTATGGTACACAGAGCAATAAGGATTGTCCCTCACCCCTGTCTCCTCTTACCTTCTCGTTACTGTTTTTGCAGTGCTGGGGGTGGAACTCCTGCCCTCGGTTTTTCATCCTGTGTTACTGAAGGCTGGAAGCTGCTTTCAGTGTGACAGGACCCTGTGTGCTTTGGAGCGATTTCCAGGACACTGTCAGGAGGGACGTTGGTACTGGAGTGGTGTCCCCTTTGAGGCTGCAGTCTCATAACTGCCACAGGGTACAGAGGCCAATCCTTAGTTTTAAAAAGTTAACGATTATTTGAGAACAAAAGGTCTCTTTTTTACTGCTTAAAGTAGGGTCACTCAGACTCTCTTGCAATCATGTCCAAGTTTGTTTCACAGTGTGGACTCTGCGTGGGCACTGTGCACCCTGGATCCACCAGGTTTAATGCCGAGTGGGAAATGTCAGTCCAAACCGTGCTGCCAGGGCCGCATGCTAGAAACAGAATGCTCATGTTTTTAAAAGAAGAACCAAAGGTGACCTTGCACAAATTTTGGCAGCTGAAGTCTTCAAGGCTACTGATAGTGACCCCTTGATTAACTTTGTCCTTGACAGCCTTGTATGGGGAAGGTGCTTCCACCCTGGCTTCTTGGGGTATTTGTAGAAACATTGATTTTGCTACACCAGGGTCTTGTCAGAGCATCCCTAACTCACATCAGTAGCAGAGTGACAGTCACATGTGCTGATGGGTGGTGTCCACTCCCCACTGAAGGAGCAAAGCTTGTTCCGTCTTTTTTCTTTTGCGCTTGCTCTTTGTTTTAAGAGGTGCCAGGGGTTCATTTTTGCACTGAACTCTAAAGATGTTTTAAAAAAACACTTTTCATGGAAATAGTCCTTTGTCATTACATTATTCGCTCATGTGTTTGTACATTTTTGTATGTTAATTTATGAATGATTTTTTCAGTAAAAAATACATATTCGAGAACCAAACTTCTGTGGTTGTCTCTATCTGGGTTAGGGGACTTTCCTCTCTCAGGGAGGTCCCACCACTCTGTGGGACCCCCACACTCTGCGCCTTTCAAGTTTCTCTCCCACGTGATACGGGTGAAATGCGGAGACAGTGAAGCTTGATGCATTTCGTTCTAGAAGTTTCTCTGAGGCCAGGTTGGTGTTGCTCTCTGTCTGATTCTGCTCACAAATTAGAATTATAGCTTTATGTATTGATGTTTACCACTAGCAGTAGGTTTTTCTGGGAGAGGGCAGGGTCTCATGTGGCCCAGGCTCTCCTAAAACTCGAAATGTTTATGTGCCTGAGGATGACCTAATCATCTGATCCTCATGCTCAAATGACAAACATACATAAACCACCACCGTACTCAGTTTATGTGGAGCTAGAGATGGAACCCAGGGCCTTGGGCCTGCTAGATGAGCCCTCTTCCAACTGAGCTACATCCCCAGTATTTCTTTGCAATAGAGTACATGGTTCTGTTGGGTGCTGGCAGCATGATACTACAAAACCAGAAGGACGGTGACCTCTACGCAGCAGCTATCCATAAGGGTACAGTGAGGCTGCGGTCCATCCACAGTAAGCGCCGGGACGCAGGCTACAGGCTGGTCCTGGGAGAGAGGGTACCTTCCTGGAGTGGAGGCTGGGGAGCTGGCTGCAGGAGGAAAGCAGTCTGAGGGACAGGGAGGGGGCTGGGGTTTTCAGCAGTCAGGGAGGGGTGTGACAGGGACTCCGGATAAAGGGTGAACAGCATCTTGGTGGTGGGCTCTTGGCAGCATGGCCAGGGCTGCCTTGCTTCCCTGATGAGAGACGCTCCCATGGTGGAGATGAGGAGAGGCAGAGCAGGGGTGCGGGGGCTCTGCCAGAGGGGCCCGGGGGCTTTGGAGGTCCTGAGACCTGCTGACCACAGGGACTGTCCTCCAAGGAGGACGATCCTGAGGAGTGTACCGAATGCGCAGGGAATGCCCATCACCCGCATGAGGACTTGGGCCATCCCCGTGGCAGGCATGACACCCTATGGTAACGTCTGCCGTCCAGGCTGAGTGTCCCTCTAGTCAGAGGAACTGAATTTGTCAGAATACAGTCCCACGGCTCCCTTCTCACAGAACGGCCTCAACTTGGGGCTGCCCTGGAATAAAAATAGCAGTTCCCACTTCCCGAGGGCCTGGTGTGTTCAGAGCACAGTGTACGTATGGCCACATCTTCCCCCCAACCCCAACGGTGCTTCGTAACCTCACACATGACCTGATTCTCCCCGAAGGACTGACTGATGGGCACTGTAACCTTCGCTGCCTACCCTCTACCACTAAGTGCCAACAGAAATGTCACCCGATGTCAAAAGACCCAGGAAGCCATAGAGTGAGTGGCCCAGCTGCAGGAATGGGCTGCCAGGCACTGCCACCCTCAGGAAGTACTCAGAAGGCCTGGCAGTGGCTCACCCAACTGCTTTTTTGCATATGGGTTCTTAACGGCTTCCCCTGGGCAGTGCTTACAAGTATTTAGAAAAAAAAAAAGGAGTATGCTTGCTGGGAACAGTTTTAAATCTCTCCTTGGTGTCTACATACTTGTATCATAGAGAGGTAGGTGTTATAATCTGGGGAGAGAGGATGAGACAGGATCTCCTTGTCACCCCACTGGGCTTCAGACTCACTTTATAGACCAGACTGGGCTCAAACTCAGAGATCCACCTGCCTCTGCCTCCCGAGTGCTGGGATGAAAAGTGGGCGCTACCACGTCCAGTGAACTTTATAACTTGTTTAAATCCCTTTGCGTTTGGTCCACTATTACACTATCAAAGTCCTCTCTGTGTGAAAGGGTCACATGACAGCTCCCTTGAGAACTGTCCATGAATGCCTCGGGCACTACTCAACCTGCCGCCCCCCATGTTTTGCTTCCCAAGATGCCTCACTCCACATCTTACTGTCCTGGGATGAGTCCTGATTCTTGGACCTCAGTGCACTGAAGTTCCGTCCACTGATCCTGGCTCTGCCTCAGGTGTCAAGAACTCATCTTGAGACAGCATAGTGGTGCACACCTTTCTTACCAGTACTCCGGAGGCAGAGGCAGATGGGTCTCTATGAGATGAGGACAGTCTGGTCTACATAGCAAGTTCCAAGCCATCTGGGGCCACGGGGAAACCCTGTCTCAAAGAACCAAAAAAGAATTCATCCTGGGACTGAAGATACACTGCTAGGTATGCACACAGCCCTGGTTCCAGCCCCAGCCACTGATAACACTGGGCATGGTGCCACATGCCTCTAATCCTAGCTATCAGGAGATAGAGGCAGGGGACCTGCAGGCCAACCAGGGCCACATAATAAGAACTTATCCAAAAAAAAACAACAAGAAAATAACCAAAAAATAACAAATCCTGTAGGTACAATGTGCTCCATAAATGTTTGTTGTTGAGAGAATTACTGAAGGTGTCTTGTTCCTGACTATTTAGTCATCCTTGCCAGCATATGTAGTTTATTTAACCATTCACCTTCTTTTTAAAAATTCATTTTTATTTTTTTAATTATGTGTATGTGTTTATGCCATGTGCATGCAGATGCCCACAGCTGCCAGAAGAGGGATCAGATCTCCTGAAACCGGAGTTACAGGTAGTTGTGAGCAGCCTGATGTGGGTGCTGGGAACGGTATGTAGGTCCTCTAAAAGAGCAGCAAGCTGTCTCTCCGCCCAGCCCTTCCCTTCCTGGTGGTCGTGGGGTTGTTTTCACAGCACTGCAGTGTTCATAGATGCATCTGCTGCTGTAGGCACATGGGCTGCCTTCGCAGGGTCCAGGAGATGACGGGGCCAGGATGAAGGATCCACACGAGATAGTGGGACATGTTGAAATGTCTTGTGAAACCACCATGTGATTAACCCCTGCCGTCCATGATTGGCTGCTCTGTTTAAATTTCTGGTCTCCTGGAGCTGCTTTTGTGTTCGACGTCTCACTTGTGAGGAAAGACTCTCGATTGATTTTTGTTCCAACAGTATGTATTCAGTAACCCAGAATTTTCTCGTTTCTTTGGTGAGCCGTGTCCCGCACATTTTGGTTCTGCAGCAGGACTCTTGTCCTGCCTGCTGTTTATCACACTCTGCCTTGGTCAGAATCAGTCTCTGCAGTATCACGTGTTTCTCCCCACCCGTAGTATCTTAGTCTGTTTTCTGCAGCTATGACGGAATACCTGCGACTGGGTAATTTATAATGAATGAAAATGTATTGGACTTTGGCTGTGGAGACCAGGAAATCCAAGAGCTCAGGGGCTTTGTGCAGGGTGGAGGAGGGAAGCTTTGTCTTGGGACAGGGAGACAGTTCCCAGAGCAGTTCTCAGGTAGTTGAGGGGCGACCAGAGACTCGACTGTCTGTCCTCAAGGCCTCTTCCTCTTATGGTAAAGAGTCGTTGTGTTTATTTATTTTGAATACAACATGTCATGTTTCCCAAGCTGACCTTCAACTCCCTTTTAGCCAAGGATAACCTTTCTTCCTTCTCTTTCTGTTTTGTCTCTTTTTTTTTTTTTTTTTTTTGAGTTCAGTCTCATGAAGCCCACGCTGGTCTTGAATTTCCTACATAGCTGAGGATAACCTTGAACTTCTGAAGCTCCTCCTGCCTCTACCTCCCGAATGCTGAGATTACAGATACGCACTGCTGCCTCTGGTTTATGCAGCGCAGGAGACGGAACCCAGGGCCTCGTGCATGCGGGGCTGGCAGTCCTCCCCGCTGCGCTGTGTCTTGAGTGAGTGCTCTTTCAAACAGCTCACTGTGCTGCACTGTGGTGTTGGGGGGACCAGGTTAGGAAGGGCCTGCAGAGTCGGGAGCTGGGTTATAGAAGCCACAAGGAAGGGTTCGCTTGGGCTGTGGGAGACTTTGGTCCCCTTCCCATAACTTTAATAATCCCTGAGCCACCTCAAGTAGAAGGTACAGCCTCAGAAAGAGTTTCTAGGTGGCCTCCTCGGACCAGATGACCCAAGGCCCCTCTTCTGCAGAGACTTGTTTACTGTTCGTTATGCCCATTTCATAGATGGGAAAACTGACTCTGAGAGGCTCATTGAGAAAGTGGCAAGCACAGGTTCACTTCTGAGTGCATCTCCAGCCAGTCACATTTCATAATCATATATAACTAGGAGTTGGGTCATCAAGACATTCCAAACCCTTCATGTGGTGGTTAATGTCAACTGTCAACATGACAGGATCAGAAATCACCTGGAAACAAACCTCTGGCCACGTTTGTGAGGAGTGTCTAGACTGGGCCAGGTGATGAGGAAGACCCACCCGATGTGCGGGTGCACCATGCCCTGGGCTGGAGTCCCACACTGAATAAAAAGGAGAAAGTGCTAGGTGTGGCAGTGCTCACTTTTAATCCGGGAGTACTATCTCTGTGAGTTTGAGGCCAGCCTGATCTACATGGTGACTTTCAAGGGCAGCCAAGGTTATAAAGTGAGCCCATGTTTCAAAAAACAAAAAAAGTAAACATAAAATAAAGTGGAGAAGGCAGGCTGACCACCAGCACTCATCTCTCCCTCTTCCTAGCTGCAGATGACATGTGACAGCTGCCTCTCCCTCCCACTCCGTGGCTTCCCTGCCTTGATGAACTGTGCTCTCCATCTACTAATAAACCGTATGTACCCTTAAGTTGGCTTTTCTTTGATATTTTGTTGCAGCAATGAGGCAAGTGATATCTTTTAATTAAAAATGTAGTGTTGGACCAGGCGTGGTGGCACATGCCTTTGATCCCATCACTCTGAAGGCAGAGGCAGGCAGATCTCTGTGAGTTCAAAGCCAGCCTGGTCTACGTAGTGAGTTCCAGGCCAGCTGGGGCTACAGGGAGACACTATCTCAAAAACAAAAAAAAAAAAAACTGGTGTTGGAAGTGGTGGTGTGCACCTGCAGCCCAACACTTGGAAAGTAAAGGCATTAGAGTCAGAAGTTCAAGCTTATCCTCAGCTACGTAGGAAATTCAAGACCAGTTTGGGCTTCATGAGACCAAACTCAAAAAATAAAAAGCCAAAGAAAAGAGAAGGAGAAAGAAGAGAGGGAGGGAGCGAGGGAGGGAGAAAGGAAGATTAAGGCAAAGTGCAGAAAGCAAAATCAGGGGGAAGAGGCACACTCCACACTCTAACCGGGCCTTTGAACACACCCCTGACAAGCCTGCTGCCCTCACAGGGCTCATTGTACAAGGAGGAATGGAGAACAGGGTGACAAGTCACAGGGGTCACGGGGGCAGGGGTTGTTAGAGTGGTACAGAGGCTGGAGAGATGCTCAGCGGTTAAGAGCACTGGCTGCTCTTGCAGAGGAGCTGGGCTTGATTCTCAGCACCATATAGCGGCTCACAATGCTATATGACTCCAATTCCAGGGAAACCAACGCCACCTCTGGCCTTCGAGGGCATTGCACATATGTGTGCACTTCCATTACATACAAGCAAATTACACATTAAAAAATAAAGCTAGGTGTGGTGGTGCTTGCCTTTAGTCATAGCGCTCAGGAGGCAGAGGCAGGCAGATCTTTGTGAGACCAAGACCAGCCTTGTCTACATAGCAAGTTCAAAGCCAACTGGGGCTATGGGGAGACCCTGTCTCAAAAACAAGTATAAATAATAAATAAATCCAAAAAGTTTAATATTTTTTACTTATTTTTTATGTGTACGAGTGTATTGCCTGCATGTGTGTAAGTGTACCTGTGTCGTGCAATGCCCATGGAGGACAGAAGAGGGCCTCTGATGACCTAGAACTGGAGTTACTGACAGCCATTTTTCTAGTCCCCCACCCCTTTTTATAAAAAATATTTGTGTTTTTTAAAGAAGAAAGAGTGTGATCAGGCTGGTGCCTCTGAGGAACTGACTCACCACAGGAGACTGAAGGTGTAGAAGACCCCACAAAGTGTGGAAGCTTGGGCTTGGTGCACAAGAACCTAATCCTAGACACTCAGGAGGCTGAGGCAGGAGGATTGGGAGTTCAGGGCTTATGTTGGCTACTGAGTGAACTCAAAAGGCCTGGGGATGTGGCTCAGTGGTAGAGAGCTTGCCTAGGAAGAAGTATGAGGTATTAGGTTCAAGCCATAGTACTAGAGATGAAATAAAACATCTGGAAGAATTGTCAGGCAGTGGGAAAAACAGGTGCAAAGGCCCTGTGGTAGAACAGATCTGCAGAAAGGGACAGGGAAGAAGGGGAGAGAGCAGAGAGAGCACGCGCTGTGCGCCAGGGGCCTTGTGGGCCACTGTAAGGAACTTGGGTAGGACAGCAGGAGAAGCGGGGACCAGTGAGTTCTGTGCCGCAGTGACCCTGGGGCTCTAGTGTGACTGCGTGAAAGGGACAAGCATGATGCTAATCTCCTGGGGAGCCCTTGGCCCTGTCCAGGTGAGAGGTGGAAGTTCTGGGCTAAAGGGTACTCATGTAGTGAACCCCACAGTGCTCAGCTGGACCTTTCCTCAGCACAGAGACTCCTAGCAGCTCACATAGCACAGCGTGCCTGAGATGGGGCTGTCCACAGGGGCAGTCACAGCAGTTGTACGTCTGTGTGACTTGGGGTCTCCAGACACTATCCCCATGAGACTAGCCCAGAAGGGCTGCCCAGTCCCCCAACACACATTGGCCTTGTGTTCCAGGGGTCCCTGCATGCCAGGCCCACTGTCCCCTGTAACACCAGGTGCTGACGGGTTGAAGAGCCGCAGGGATGGTGTGTGCTAGGGAGTGACAGCCGGTCTGCAATGACAGGCCGTGGTGGCCCAGCTTCCCTGTCCCAGCGACACCAGGGGCAGAGGATACAGAGACCATCAGAGGGGCTGTAGAGCTCTGGGCCTGCAAGCATGCCCTGATGTGGCCCTTGACGGTCGCTGAGACCACCTTCCTGTAGAGGCGCCCCCTGGGCACCGGGAGCTTCAGGTTCCCGTCAGAACCCTGACCTGAGCTCACCTGGGTGCAGGGAGGAGCTGGAGTCCATCCGGGCTGCATGTGTGCAGTCGCGTCACAGCTGTGGCTGTCACACATGCAGTCGTCTGACTCTCTCTCTCTCTCTCTCTCTCTCTCTCTCTCTCTTTCCTTCTCCCTCTCCCTTCCTCTTTCTCTCCCTCCCTCCCCTAAACGATGAGTCCGAGGAAGATGACCTTCCTCCAGCTCCTCCTCAGTGACCGACCACCTACCTCTCCACTTTCCTTACAGAAGTTGGTTCTCTCCCACCAACGTAGGTCTCGGGGATCGAACTCATGTAGTCAGACTTGACTTTATACTTCTAAGTGATCTCACCGGCCTGTGACCCCTCTTCTTATGCTACCGTATAAGAGACTTGTTTATCTTCTGGGGGTGTCGTGAGCACCTAGCTTGGGAACAGTTCAGAAAGCTTTGAATGGCCCCAAAAAGGAGTTTGCTGTTTATCCTGTAGACAGCGGGGAGCCAAAGAAGGCTGTCAGGGAAGAGTGGCCTTCTTAAACCCGAAACTGAGACCCACATATCTGCCTGTATCCCCATTCATCCGATAAATATTTATTGAGCATAGCGTCTGTTGCGTGCCAGGCCCTCTGCTGTACAGCTGTAGCAGAGAACACAGGAGACGTGAGACCCCGCTGTGGACTCATGCCTGGGGTGGCTGAGGGACAGTCGTGGGACTTACAGTACAGCAGGGAGGGGCTCCTTCAGGGCTGGACAGGGAACTGACTGAGAGGTCAGGGTGGAGCTGCCATGATAAGAGGTAGAATCTCTTCAAGAGTCATAGAGTAAGAAACAGCAAGTGCAAAGGTCCAGGAGACTGCTGGGAATCTGATTATTGCAGCACACTTTAAAAATAATTAAGTTTTGATCTTTTATTTAGCCTTTTTAGTTTATGTGTATGAGTGCATTGCTGGCACGTAGGTAGGTGCACCTGTGTCATGCAGTGCCCATGGAGGTCAGAAGAGGATATCCGATCCCCTCAACTTACAGGAGGTTGTCAGCCAACATGTGGGTGCTGGGAACTGAACCCAGGTCCTCTGCAAGAGCAGACAGTGCTCTCAACCGCTGGGCACCTCTCAGCCCCTCCTTGTTTTTAGGCAGGATCTCGTGCTGTAGGCCAGGTTGGTGTCAACTTGTGATCCTCCCGCCTCTTCCTCCTCAATGCTGGGATCCCAGGCAGGTGCCACCACGGAGCGCAGTTATTTAAAGCTTGGAGGGACAGTGGTCAGCCATCAGGGATGAGGCTGCATGGAGAGTGTGCTGTCAGGACCCAAGGCTGCTTCGAGGTTTCTGGAGGAGACAGCAGCCAACCATGTCCTCTGTGGCTGAGAGGGGACCATGAGCAAGGTATGCTTGGTGCAGGTGTGGCACCGGAGACTGCAGCACCAAGAGCAGGGCCTGCTAGTGCCAGCCTGGCATCCCAGCTACTTGGGAGGCTGAGTCAGGAGGGTCACAAGTTCAAGGCCTGCCTGAGCTACAGCTTAGTGAGATTGTCTCAAAAGCAAATGTACAAAGAGAGCTGGAAGGTGCACATTGCCTGGCATTTGTGACATGTGTACAGTGTAGTGTGTCTATGTGTGGGGTGTGTAGTGTGTGTGGCATATGTAGCATGTACAGCATGTGTGGCATGTGTGAATCTGCACTCCACCCCCAGCACCAAAATCAAAGCAAACAACAACAAAACACCATTTGCCAGCACCAAGGACACAGTTGTGGGGACGTTTGGAGGAGCTGGGGAGTGGGCCACTCTTAGAAGGTGGGGGGTCAAGAAAGGGAAGGGGAGTTCGTTCCTTTTAACACAAGAGGTGGTGGGCGAGGGGAAACGGGCTATACAAGGAGTCACTGGGTGCTTTCCCTGTGTGACCTCATAGGAACCTTCTGAGCCTCAGTTTTAGTGTCTGTGTCTCCTGAATGGGTCATAGAGGCCAGATGCACGAATAGATTGCAAATAGATTGCTTGTCCTGTGGGAGACATCCTGGGATGAGTGTGCTCTGCAGACAGACAGGTCTGATGCCTGCCTAACCCCGTGGAAGGTCCCAGACTGCACTGAAGTGTGAATGGGCTCCAGACTCAGTCCAAGGCCCTGCTGCTCTGGCTTTGGGACCTGGAGCAAGGGCTTCTCCTCACTGTGTCTCAGTTTCCCCATCTGCATAATACATATCATCACCGTCATCATCACCACCATCATCATCAGTACTACCGTCACCACCACCACCTTCAGCACCGTCATCATCATCATCATCACCATCATCATCATCATCATCACCACCACCATCATCACCACCACCATCATCATCATCACCATCATCATCATCATCACCATCATCATCATCATCATCATCACCATCATCATCATCACCATCATCATCATCATCACCATCATCATCATCATCACCATCATCATCATCACCATCATCATCATCACCACCACCATCATCATCATCATCATCACCATCATCATCATCATCATCATCACCATCATCATCATCACCATCATCATCATCACCATCACCATCATCATCATCATCATCACCATCATCATCATCATCATCACCATCACCATCATCATCACCACCACCACCATCATCATCATCACCATCATCATCATCATCACCATCATCATCATCATCACCATCACCATCATCATCATCACCACCACCATCATCATCATCATCATCACCATCATCATCATCATCATCACCATCATCATCATCATCATCACCATCATCATCATCATCATCACCATCATCATCATCATCACCATCATCATCATCATCATCATCACCATCATCATCATCACCATCATCATCATCACCACCACCACCATCATCATCATCATCACCATCATCATCATCGTCATCATCACCATCATCATCATCACCATCATCATCATCACCATCATCATCATCATCATCATCATCACCATCATCATCATCATCATCATCATCATCATCACAACACCATTACACCATCATGACCCTCACAGGAAACTGTCACAGTGACCACCCCAGTGATCACAAGTGACAACCACAACTGGCTGCAGTGACCACCACAGCTGACCACCATTGTGTCGACCACCATTGTGTCCACCACAGTGACTGCCACAGCCGACCACCATTGTGTCCACCACAGTGACCGCCACAGCCGACCATCACAGAAAACCATCGCAGCTGAAATGTCAAATGACCACCACAGATGATCACCTAATTCCCACACGCACAGCCCCACCGCCTCCCGCGTGCTTCCTGCCTTCCTGGAGGCTGGTCTGTCTTTGTCCCATATGAGAAGGGAGGACACTGAGGTTCAGAGAGGCACGTAGCATGGCCTGGGTCCCTCGGCCAGCACCAGGTGGGACTGCACACTTAGACAGGCTCGAGCCCACCAAGCTGTCCCTGGTGTCCAGGAGTCCACGCACCTGCCTGTCCCTTTCGCTTTATTTCCAGAGCTTTCTGTTTGCTGAGGCCCAGGGAGCCCGGCCTGCCCAGGGCTCCTCCCAGCCTGTCGTGCATTTGTGTGGTCAGGTCTCGCCCCAAGGCAGTCTAAAGGGTCTTGTGACAAGTCTCTTATCCTGCAGCTGACTCACTAGAAGAGGACTGCCCCAAGGCGGGGCTTTGTCTCTGGCTTGACAGGACAGGCAATAAAGAAATTACCATACAGACCAGTTCCCTCTGAGATGCTGTAAAAACCATAGGGTGCCTGGCGGGAGGGTGCTGAGAGGACAGGAACCTGGGGGACTCATCACTCCTGCTGCTGGAAGGGCTTCTGCCTGTGATGCCCGCCTCTTGACCCCAGGCCCAGGCAGAGGGATACTCAGTGACTGGCTGAAGCAGGGCAAGTGTCCAGCAGCAGCTAATTTCACCTGCCTGCCCCCCATCTCCCACAGCATACTAGGCCACGTCAGAAGACAGTTATGGGGCCCCTGTGTGGGGAGAGAGAGATGCTGCACGACTGGAGTAGTAGGCCAAGGATCCCCTAACATCCTACCTTGAGCAGCGGAGCACCAGCCCTATGAACCCTCAAAAACATCTGCCCAGGCCGAGCTGGGAGATGTCGCCACCTAGTGGTCGCAGGAGAAGTTGCCACTGCCTGAAGGATGCTATTGGGATCAGGAGCCCAGTGCCTCAGTCTGGTTTTAGAGATGCGTGGGTCACCAGAATCACACTAGAGATAGCCATGGGCACCTGTTGGCCCAGGCTTCTGGTGTGTCAGTGAAGGGCAGGCGGCTGGATGAATGAAATTGGAAATCTGTGCAAATGGGCCACATAGCTGGGGCTGGTGTGAAACCCAGCTCCCATTCCCCAGACCGCCGTCCTACCCGCAGCAGACCACACTTGAGGCAGCTCTGCTCCCCAGAGGCTCAAGTCACCCAGGGCCATGACTGTCCCTCATGTTCCACCCTCTCAGATACAATCAGGGACTGGAGAGATATCTCAGTGGTTAAGAGCACCGGCTGCTCTTGCAGAAGATCCAGGGTCTGGTTCCCAGCACCTACATAGTGGCTAACAATCGTCCTAGTCCTAACTCCAGTTCCAGGGGGTCTCACACCCTCTTCTGACCTCTGTGAGCATGGGTGCACTTACACACATGCAGGCCATACATTCATACACATAAAGTAAGAATAATAAGGTATTTCATTTTAAAAATAAGAATAATAAATAAAACATTTTAAAAATACAGTCAGAATGTGATTTGGTATTCCCTGGGCTCCCAACCCCTCCCTGGCCCCTCATGACCCCTGTAAGGAGTTGGGTCAGGTGTGTCCCTCCAGGCTCAGAACCCTGGGCCCCCACTTCATTCATAGTGAGAACCACAGTCCACAAATGGCCCCTGGACCAAGATGGGCCCCCCGGGCGCTGCATGTGTGTGTGCGTGCATGCATGTGTTCACGTGTGTGCAGGTTCATGTGCATGCTTGTGTTGGCCAGAGATCAGCCTCAGGTGTCATTCCTCATGAGTCATCCACCCTGGTTTTTAAATCATTAGAAAATCATTATTGTGAGACTGGAGAGATGGCTCAGCAGTTAAGAGTACAGGCCACTCTTGCAAAGGACTTAGGTTTGATTCCCAGCACCCATATGACTGCTAACAACCATCCTAACTCTAGCTCCAGGGGATCCGACACTTTCTTCTGACCTCTTTGGGCACTGTATGACACAGGTGCACCGACCTACATGCAGGCAAAACACTCATACACGTTAAATAAATAAATAAAATATTTTTTAAAAATAAAGAAGAAAATCATTAGTGTGTGTGTGTGTGTGTGTGTGTGTGTGTGTGTGTGAAAGTATGGGCACACATGCTCCATGGTGTATGTATGGAGGTCAGAGGACAGCTTTCAGGAGCTGTTTTTTTGTGTGTTATGAGGTAGAGTCTGCAAGTCACTGCATGGGACCTTTCTCTGTGCCCTTCAGGAGGCTTAGCCTTTTTGCTAGTCCTGTGCATACAGCAGGTGCTCATTAAATGCTGGTTCTGAGGGAAGGGTGTTCTACTAAGGAGGGACTCCTGTGGACTGGGAGGCAGATTCCCCTAGCCCAGTTACAGGTAGAGATGGACGCTTGGAGATCATGCCTGTCCCTGGAGGCCAGGCTGTCATTCTGCAGGGCAGCCAGCAGGGGGCGAGGGGGAGCCTAAGGCTCCTCTGTGCCGGCAGGGGCTGCTGGTGGTCACTGCCCAGAGAGAGCGCCTACTTACATCTTGTGTCCAAGCAGTCTGCTTGTCCCACTGCAGTGTCATGTGGCCTGGAGGGCTCTGTTACACCTCTCCTGCACGGAGCACTCACACTGTCCCGGACACTGACCAGGGCTCCCCCTCAGCCCTCACACCTCCTTCAGAGGCAGTCACTAGCCAGAGGCGGTGCTGTCCCACCACTGCATGGCAGGGACACAGAGGTGGGTCCCACGTCTGTGGGTGCCAGTGTGACTGTGTTAAATGTTTGTGTTGGATCCGCAGGGAAGAGTGTGCCTGTCCACCAAAGGAAGAGAAACAACATTTGTGGCCAAGAGGATCTTCATGGTCTCTTGCTAGTGGAGAGAACTGGGGGACGGGGGACGGGGTGGGGTAGGGGGGATGGCGGGGACCGGAGCGGGGCCCGAGAGGCAGTCGCTGGGCCAGTTTTGAGGCTGTACACTCTCGGGGAGGAGAGGAGCACCAGTTAACCATGAAGCAGACGGACATTTGGGCCTGAAGGAGCAGTGAAGGTCCAGTGGTGGCTTGAGGAGCCCCAGTAGCTGAATCTGATTAGAGTGATCGAGGAACGCAGGGAGGGGCCTGGCAGGGGAGCAAGAACAGCGAAGGGGCAGAGAGCAGGCAGAAAGAGGGACGGGAGGGGCCTGGGGCCAGGAGTAAGGGGCAGGGAGGGGCAGAGGGTGAGGGGGCACAGGGGCATGGGGTCAACTCCCTGAGATTTGGCCCCAAGGGCAGCCGCAGGGCACATGGAATGCTGTAGGGTCCCAGAAGATGGTCCCCGACCTCCTCTGGGGTCTTCTGAGGGTGATAACGGTTCCCTTTTACAGTGGGGATCCAAGGCTCAGATCCAAGGCGGTGATGACTGGGATTTGAACCCTCTGGGGATTTCCAAGGACGCACCAGGATTGGTCGGCTGAGTGAACTCCAGTGGAGTGGATAGATGAGTCCTGCCTGAGCCTGGTGCCGGCTCCACAAAGTCCCCAGAGACGCCCAGAGGACCGTGCTCTTACCCCGTTTTCTTTTTAAAAAATACTTTACTTATTATTGTTATTTAATGTGTATGAGTGTTTTGCCTGCATGTAAGTGGGTCATGTGTGTGCAATATCTGCAGAGACCAAGAGAGGATGTTGGGTCCCTTGGAACTGGTGTTACAGATTGTTATTAGCTGCCATGTGGGTTCTGGGAGTCAAACCCAGGTCCTCTGAAAGAACAGCAAGTGTTCTTAACTGCTGAGCCATCTCTTATCACCTATTTTTCTTTATAGATAAAGAGCAACGGCTCAGAGAGGACAAGTGACTTGTTCAAGATCACATAGCCCATGTGGGTCAGAATCAGTACTCAAATCCAGGCTTCCAGGTCTGGAGGCTCTACTTGAGTTTCCCAAACTGCAGTCAGATGCCGGGCATGGCGGCATGCACCTTTAATCCCAGCCCTCAGGAAGCAGAGGCAGGTGGAGCTCTGTGAGATGGAGGCCAGCCTGGTCCACACAGTGACTTGGGTTGGGATTAGAGAGAACTCCAGTCAGTTCTGTTCTGTTTTTTATAATGTACTCCTTCCAGCCCTGTTTGTTGGTCATGGGAGTCGAACCCAGGAACTGTGGTATGCTAGCCAAGCTCTCTACCACTGAGCTACAGCCCTAGCCATCCACACCCTTGAAAAGGAATAAAGTCATTCTGTCCAAAGAAACTTTATCATCATTAAACGTGGACAACTCGCATCATTCATCACCAATACAACTAAGAAAATGAATGTCGTTTGAATATGACCACACATTCCAGACAGGCTGCTGGCCCAGCCTGTGACAGGGGCCTGGCTGGCAGCGGTTTCACATGGGAAGAGAGAGTAATACTGAGTGATTAAAGGCTGTGTCCCCAGTGGCTGTAGGGTTCTGACAGGAATGACATCTAATCAGTGACTTCTTGGCCTTTGTGACCCAGAAACACCCTAAGGCCTTAGGTGACCCCAGGCTAGACCTTTCCTCCTTGGCTGGTCTGCATCACACCTGGTGTGCAGACCTTGGTCCAAGTGCGGAGCACAGTGGGGTGAGGACTCCTGGGGTGGAGCCTTCCCCTCTCCCCTCTGTCCAGGCAGAGACCTCTTAAAGCAGGGTATACAGCTGGTGCTCAGCCAGGCCTGCAGAGCCAGAGTGTCTGCTGGTGGCTCTGTTTATTTTTGTTCCATTTATAATCGTAAACTTCCTTGTGCCACCAACTCTTTCCTGGGCAGGGCTCTCAAACCCTTTTCACATGAGAAATAATTTTAGGCACAAGAAACAGTTTAAATTACAGGCCATTTGACCACCCGCTTCCACTGGGACAAGCCACTGGGCCAGCTGGGGACTTTCCTGAAGATGGGAAGGGGTGGTTCAGACCATGAGATGTGGGGCCCTGAATGGCCTCGGTGACAGCACTTGGGGATCAAAGGCTTGTCACTCACCCAGTCCACTCTAATACCTGGGCTCAGAGCCATCCTGAAGAGGCCCTGGGCCTGGCTGTTGCAGAGGGAGCAGCCCCAAGTCATCGACATAAGGTCCAAAAGAGACAGAAGAGAAGGGACTTTGTGTGTTTAAGAAAGACTTTTAAGGGGCTGGAGACATGGCTCAGCAGACAGAGCACTGACTGCTCTTGCAGAGGACTGGGTTTCAGCTTCCACCACTGCCAAGGCTGCTTATAACCGCCCCTAACTCTAGTTCCAGGGGATCTGACCCACTCTTCTGGCATCCACAGGCTCCTGAATACATGTGGGACACATAAACTCATGCACACACACATACACATAAAAATAAATCTTTAGATTATTTATTTATTTAAAGTGTATGAGTATATTACCTGCATGTATGCAAGTGCACCTGTGTCACACAGTACCCGTGGAGGACAGAAGAGGGCATTAGAACCCCTGGACCGGTAGTTATGGATGGTTGTTATGGACGGTTGTCAGCTGCCATGTGAGTACTAAGATTAAAACCCAGGTCTTCTGCAAGAGCAGCCAATGCTCTAAACTGCTGAGCTACCTTTCTAGCACCCAAAGTGATAAATCTTTAAGAGAAAGATTTTAAAAAAATATTTTATTTAGTGTAATTTTCTGTGTATGAGTGTTTTATCTGCATGTATGAAAGGCTGTGTCCCCAGCAGCTGTAGGATCCTGACAGGAATGACATCTAATCAATGACTTCTTGGCCTTTGTGACCCAGAAACACCCTGAGGCCTTAGGTGACCCCAGGCTAGACCTTTTCCTGCCTGGAAACCTTGGGACTCTGACACAACTGTGCAAGAAGCTGTGTGAGTGGCAAGAAGCCGTTTGAGGGAATCTCCAGAGCTCACCCACCACCATCAGGTCTATTTTTTTTTTATCATGGGGGTGGGGTCTCATATTTTGAGGTGCTGGGGTTGGAACCCAGAGGCTCATGCATGCAAGACAAGCACTTTACCACTGAGCTACATGCCCAACTCCTTGAAAGACTTTTAACTGGAAACAAATGCTGTAAGAGAGCCCGCTAGATGGCTCAGCAGGTGAAGATGCTCACCACCGAGGCTGACAATCTAAGATCCCTAGGACCCACATGATACGAGAGAACTGACTCCTGCAATTTGTCCTCTGACTTCACAAACCTACCGTGACATGAGTGTGTGTGTGCATGGACACACACAGCAAATAAAATTTTTTTTCCATTATGACAAGAAAAGCCTGGGGCTGGAGAGATGGCTCAGTGGTTAAGAGCACTGGCTGCTCTTGGGAGGACCTGGGTTGGATTCCCAGCACCACATGGCAGCTAGCAGGCATTTATAACTCTAGTTCTAGGGGAATTCGACAGCCTCCTCTGATCTCTGTGGACATGGCATGACATTGGTGTACTTACATACATGCAGAAAATACACTCATACACATAAAAAAATTTTTTTTAAATAAAAAAAAGAAAAGAAAAGCCTAATGTGGGGTTGGAGACCTCTCAGGGGATAAGAGCACTTGCTGTTCTTCCAGAGTACCTGCGTTCAGCTCTCAGCTGCGGGGTCTCTGCTTGGATTAGTGCCACCAAACTCCTGACAAAGCAGCTTTAAGGAGGAAGTTTGTGTCACTCGTGGCTCTGGAGACATCATGGCAGGAAGGCCTGGTGGCTGGGCAGTTCTGTCTGGGCGGGAGCCTGATGTGAGACTTGTTCACATGCTGGTGGATCGGAAAGCAGAGCCCGGCCAGAAGCAGAGCCGGGCCTGAAGCAGGGCTGGGCTCTATCCCTTCGGAAGATTCTACACCTCCCCAGACAGTGCCAGCAGCCCCTCCTGCCCCGAGGGAAGCCAGGAAACTGGGGGAGGAGGGCGTGTTCGCGGTCATCCATGCTGTGGGATGGGTCGGGGGGTAAGGAGGCTCGGAGGTAGAGTGCGCACTGAGCATGTGAAAGGCCTTGGGTTTGATCCTCAGGATTAAACCAACAATAAACCCAAAGGTTTTTCAGCTAAGATCAAAGCAGCTTGTGTGTGAGCTCAGTGCAAGCCTCCATGTGTCAGGAAGCTCCGTGTGGACTCAGTGTGAGCCTCCATGTGTCAGGAAGCTCCGTGTGGACTCAGTGTGAGCCTCCATGTGTCAGGAAGCTCCGTGTGGACTCAGTGTGAGCCTCCATGTGTCAGGAAGCTCCGTGTGGACTCAGTGTGAGCCTCCATGTATTCTGCTTTATTGGACTTAAATTGTTTGGGTTTATTTGTTTGTTTGTTTGTTTGAGACAAGGTCTCCCTATAGTCCCAGCTGGCCTGGAACTTGCTAGGTAGACAAGGCTGGCCTCCATTTCACAGAGATCTGCCTGCCTGTGCCTCCTCAGGGTTGGGATTAAAGACATAGGCCACCATAGCTGGCCCTGTATTTAAAATTTTAAATTTACAGATGGGTATGGTGGCTCATGCCTTTAATCCCAACACTTGGCCACAGAGGCAGGTGAATCTCTCTGAGTTCAAGGCCAGCCTGGTCTATATAGTGAGTTCTAGGCCATGTGGAGCTACAGGGAAACCCTGTCTCAAAAAAAATTTTTTTTTAATTTAATTTTCTTTTGATTGATTGTGTATACGCCTGTGTGTACCACTGCGCGTGTGCGTGTCATTGCCTGTGTACAGAGGTCAGAGGGCAACTTGTGGGTGTCAGTTCTTTCCTTCTACACAAGGGTTCCAGGGTCAAACTCAAGTTCCTCAGGTTTGACTGCAAGTACCTGACGCACTGAGCCGTCTTGGCGACCTTGGCTGCCCCAGTGTATGTGGATTCCTCCAGCTTCTACCAACCTATGTGACGACCTGTGCGGCCCAGTTCCTGGCCTGGCCGCAGGCTGTGCAGCTCTTTGGTTCTGTTTCCTTTGGGCAGGCCTCATGTCCTTTGAGACAGAGCATTTTTCAGCTGTGAGGAAACCTGGGCTGGAGCCTGCCTGCTGTGAGGCAGAAGGCGGGAAGTCACGCCAGGGCAGGAGGAAGCTGTGACTAACCTCAGCCCACACCCTGGGCCTGAGCAGCAGGCTGCCCACTGCCTGGCCTGCTCAGGCCTCCACCACCCATCCATTCAAGGCTGCCTATCCCTTTGGCCTTCTCCCTGAGACTCCCACTCTTCCAGGAACACAGTGAGTGGTAGAGAGAGGTACTGTTCACACCCACCCAGTGAGGAGGCCAGGGCGAATCCCTGTTCCCTGGCCCTCGGCATGTGGCCCTCTGGGGGCCGCTGTCTGTTCGTCCCTCACCAAGGGTTCCTGGCCCGTCCGAGTCACTTATCCTGTCTGCCTCTCCTTCAACCACCACATTCTTCTCTGTCAGTCATGCGCTCGTCAGATATTTGTGGAGTGGCCACAAAGCCACCCACTGTGTCACACAGTTGACAGAAACAACATACCCTTCTGGAGCTGTCATTTGTTGTATAGAAGTTCCCACGCGTGGGTGTATGCCTATGCAGTTGACAGAATGTTATCCCAATCCTCGGAACCTGGGACTGTGGTGGGTTATGGGAAGAAAGACAAGAGTTGCAGATAGAATTTAGGTGGCTGTGCACCTGCACTGGGCTATCCTCATCACCCATGGTCGTCCCAGTGATCACTATGTTGCCCTGGATGGCCTAAATGTGTGTGCCACGATACCTGGCTTGATTACCTTATTTTTATTTTATGGGTACGAGTGTGTTGCCTGCTTGTGTATAAATACACCCATGTCACACCGTGCCTGTGCAGGCCGGACATGGGTGTGCAATCCCATGGAACTGGAGCTTCGGGCAGTTATTAGCTGCCATGTGGGTGCTGGGAACCAAATCTGAGTCCTCTGCAAGAGTACCCAGTGATCGTAACTGCTGAGCCACCTCTCCAGCCAATATGCCTTATTATTTGAGATAGACTCTCTCTGGACCTGGACCTTGCTGTTTTGAGTAGGCTGACTGGATCCTGCTGTCTTTGCTTGTGGAGCACTGGGACGACAGGTGTGTGTTGCCACAACTGGCTTTTATGTGGGTGCTGGGAATTGGAGCTCAGGTTCTCCTGCTCACCTGGTAAGTACTTTACTGACAGCCAAGTCCCATGCTCCTGGTCTTGACTTGTCTCTCTTGTAGGTTGCCACACCATCAGGACCTTACCAAGAGCTGCCAGGCCTGGAGGCAAAGCCTGGGCTGCCTACCTCAGGCTCAGAGCCCAGCCTGTGCCCTGAGCCTGGACAGCTAGCTGTGGCTGAAGAAGTAAGGTCACTGTGTCCGCTCCCTTCCTGTGCTGATAGAATGTATGACTGGGAGGGGAATCATAGTCTTCACTAAGGAAACTTTAGAGTCATGCCATCAATCTGTTGAAATAGCCAACTGGCCCTAAATTGACAGCCTGATCTTACTCAAGACCTTATCAACTGCTCACTCCCTGACCTAAGGGAGACTGTTTGTGGAGCTAACCTGTCTCCTTTAAGGCATGGAGATACCAGCCTGCTCACCCTCAAAAAGAGACCTTGAAAGAGGGGTTTCACTCATCAAAGGACACCAAATCTTGGCACCACACACGATCCAGCTGGGCCCAAAAGAATAAAAACTTTCAGCTCTCCTCACTAGAGTACAGAGACTTCCATCCTCGGAGAAGCGTCTCTGTCCTCACAGCATAGAAATATGCATTGCTTGCGTGGTTCTTTATTTCCCCTTTGCCCTGGGTGGTTAGGTTAATCTGGGGACTCAGACCGCTGATAGCCACATCCTTCCCACAGATGTGTTCAAACATTTTAAAGTACTTGTCAACACTTAAAAATTGAGAAAGCTCTTGTATAACTCAAGATTTCTGGCTTCTTTTGAGCAATAAAGGATCTGGCAATGCTGGTGACCTGGGTTAAGGGGAACCACTGCCAGAATCCCCACCCTGGATTTGTGGTCATTTCTGGCTCCTGCCCGGCTTTGGGGGTGGGAGGGACTGGGTTTTCAGCTCTGGCCTCTGAGGTCTTTCCAGCCCCAAGTTCACTGGCGCTCATTTATGCATTCATGGAGCTGCAGCACCTTGAGTGTTGTTTCTTTTTCAACAGAAAAAATAAACCTCTGTGTGCACGCGTGCATGCGTGCATGCGTGCGTGTGTGTGTGTGCGTGTGAGACTAAGTAACAGGTCTGACACAGTCACTTCACAGGTGATGAGCAGAGGCTCAGAGAGGGCATGTGCGTGGCCAGGGCCACACAGCCAGGGGCTCCATCTGAACCACTGACAGCTGACAATTACCTCCATTTTTCTTAACTTAAAATTTTTTTTATGTGTATGAGCATTTTTCCTGCATGTATGTAAGTGTACCACGTGTGTGCAATGCGTGCAGAGACCAGAAGAAGCCCGTGGCAGTCAGAGGACAACCCTTAAGAACTGGTTCTCCTTCCACCACATTGTAGATCAAACTCAGGTCCCCAGGCTTGACCACAAGTGCCACTGGCCCATCAAGCCAACTTGGGCCTGAGTCTTGTTTCTTTCTTTCTTTCTCTGTTTTTCATCTTTTTATTATTATTTTTGTTTTGATTTTTTGAGTTTTTTTGAGACAGGGTCTCACTATATGGCCCTGGCTATTCTGGAACGTGCTGTGTAGACCAGGCTGGCCTGGAACCCTCAGAGATCCACTTGCCTCCACCTCCTCAGTGCTGGGATTAGAGGCTTGTGCCTCCATGCCTGCTGACCTTCCTTCCTCCCTTCCTCCCTCCCTCCTCCCTCCCTCCCTCCCTCCCTCTTCCCTCCCTCCCTTCTTTCTTCCTTCCTTCCTTCCTTCCTGACACAGGGCCTCATACTATAGCCCAGGCTGGCTTAGACTTCATAATGTAGCTCAGGCTGGCCTCATATTCATGACAGTCTATTTACCTCAGCTTCTCAAGCGCTAGGATTATAGGTGTGAACCACCACGCTTAGCCTAGTGTTTCTTGTTTGTTGTGTTCACCGTTAAATTGGGGTTGGATTTCGTATCTATTTGGGTTTGTTTTGAGACAGAGCTTTGCTGTATAGCCTATACTGGTCTTGAACTTGAAGTAATCCTCCTGCCTCACTCTCCCAAGTCCTGGAATTTCAGACATACACCACCACCACCCTTCCTTCCTTCCTTCAGTAGGGTTTTGTTGTTTAGTCCAGGATGACCTTGAACTCAAGCAGTCCTCCTGTCTCAGCCTTCCAAATTCTGGATGTATACCCCCACACCTGCTCCCTTGAATGCTAGCACACATGGGACTGGGTGACAGTACTGACATTGTCACTTCACGGTGATGATCAGAGACTCAGGCCATGAGTGACCAGGGTCATACAGCCAGGGCTGGGGGCTGCATCTGAGCTACACTGACAACTAACAATAGCTCTTTGGCCCTGATTTCTTTTCTTTTCTTTTTTAAGGTTTTTGTTTTGTTTTTTTGAGACAGGGTCTCCCTGTAGCCTCAGCTGTCTTGGAACTTGCTATGCAGACCAGGCTGGCCTTGAACTCACAGAGATCCACTTGCCTCTGCCTGCTGAGTGCTGGGATTAAAGGCGTGCACCACCATGCCAAGCTTTTTTTTTTTTTTAACTTTTAAAACTTCATTATTTTTTTATGTACATGAGTGTTTTGCCTACATATGAATCAGTGCACGATGTGTGTGCAATGCCTGCAGAGGCCAGAAGAGGGCGTTGGACCCCCTGGAACTGGAGTTACACACAGTTGTTAGCTACCATGTGGGTGCTAGAAACCAAACCCAGGTCCTCTGCAAGAGCAGTCAGTGCTCCTTAGCCACTGAGCCATCTCTTCAGAACCCCTGGCCCTGGTTCCTTGAGTACTGGCTGTGGCCAGTCCACAGCTCCTGAGATGTGGATAAGGTTCTTCTGTGATTCTGGAGCCAAGTGACCCACAGTGAGTGTGTGTGACACCCAGGCTGGCCAGAGAGAAGCCAGTGGGACAGGATGAAAGGACACTGGAACCAGGAGGAGTCACAAAGTTCCTATGGCCCTTCCTATGTCCCTGTGGTATGGGCTAGGCTACTTCTCAAGACTGATTTCCCCAATAAATGATAAATAGGTAGCGACTACCTCCAATGATCCTGGGGCAGGCAAGAGGTCTGCCTCTGTCCCTGGACTGACCCGGCACACTGGGATACCTGGCAAGTATGGGGAAGGAGTAGTGGTGCCTGGAGCCAAGCCCTGGGTATCCAGGCAGGAGCCTGAGGCTCCCAGGCAGGGTTGCGCAGACTATGCTGTCTTTTCCCAGCAGCTTTCTGTACTCCAGCCCCACTCCAGCCCCAGACAGACACGGCCCCAGCACGAGCCTCCTGGGGGAAAGGCTGTACCATAGACACTGCCAGATGCCCCAGGCTCAGCCCCAGCCGCACGGTCTCACTTTTTCCACGCGGACAGAAGGCTCCCCATCCCAGCACCTCCCCACCATCCAGCCCCTCCCAAGTCCCCCAGTCCCTGCATCTCCCAGGACAGGGTCTTCCAGAGTCAGTGGCCGCAACAGGAACTAGAAGCCAGTTTTACTGGAAAGCACCGACTGCCCATCTGGACTCCAAGGCATCTAGAAGCAGCATGAAGCCTGGCCATCATCATCTGGCTCCTCTCTGCTGAGTCACTGAGGAGTGTCTGTCCAGAAACCTGTCTCATTCCCTTTGAGGCTGAAGGGACAAAGCTAAGCGTCCCCGAGGCGTCCAGAGTCGCCAGCACTTCTAGACCCCAGAAGAGGTGCCTGAGGTCTTCAGTCATTGTCCTGAACCTGCAGTGACTCCCATCCCAGGAACAGCGAAGACACACACAGAGCCCCACGGTGAGTCACATTGGGGGAACAGTCATCTCTCAGGGACTGCCTTGTCCCCTTACTCACCAGGGGCTTCTTTAGGCCATTATGCAGCACCAGGACAGAGATAATGACCAACCAGTGTCATCAAGACTTCTTAATAATAGGCTGGAGAGATGGCTCAGCAATTAAGAGCACTGGCTGCTCTTGCAGAGGACCTGGGTTCCATTCTCAGCACCCACATGGCGGCTAACAACTGTCCCTAACTCCAGTTCTAGGGGATCCAACACCCTCTACTGACCTCTTCGGGCATTGCGTGACATGGGTACATTTACATAACATACAGCATAACACTCATTCACAAAAAATAATTTTTAAAAAGACTCCTTAGTTCACATTCGCCCGGTCCCTGTCCGCATTCCCCTGGCTCCCCTAACACCGCGCAGATGAGCGAAGCACCTGCTTTCAGTTTCCCAAATGGCCATTTTGATCCAATCCCCTGTTGTTTCTCCATGACTTCTGTTTCTCTGGAGCAAGTCATCAGATGGGACAAGTCGGAACTCCCAGCATTGGACCTCTGGCCTGGGACTCCCCCCTACACCTGCTCCCCAGGTGCTGAATGGGGGAAGACAGGGCCCAAAGAGGCCTGACTCGTCCCACGCTGTTCATTGCCAGTGCAGGCAAGTTAGTTATGGGCAGTTATAGGCCTGCCATCAATGGTTTTTGGGTTGATAGATGAATGTAGGCAGATGACGATATAGAAGGATGAGTGATTGGAGGGTAGATGAGTGCATGAGAAGACAGACAAATGGGAGAGTGGATGGATAGATGGACGGATGGACGGTGGAGGCATGGATGGGTGAATGAGTAGATGGTGGGTGAATATATGAATGAATAGATGGATGATGGATGGAAGAGTGGATGAATGGGTGGGCAGATGAGTGATGGATGGGTGAATGGGAGAGTAGATGGATGGATGGATGAGTAGATAGATGAGTGGATGGATAGGTGGGTGAATGGGTAGATAGATGAGTGGATGGATAGGTGGGTGGGTGAGTGGGTGGGTGGGTAGATGGATGGGTAGATGAGTGGATGAATGGGTGGGTAGATTGGAGGGAAGTAGATGGACACAGATTAGGGCTTAATTCTGATAACACTGATTTTGGAGGAAAAATGTCTAGATCACCACCCTAACATCTGATTCAAGTCAACCCACTTCCCCTCCCTCTAGGTTCCCTCAGGTCCCGGGAAAGAGCGTCTCCTCAGACTAGAGAACAGTCACAAAAGTGGAGACAGACTAGGCTTCAGGATGAGGTGACCCATAGGAGGAGGCTCTAGGCAGACAGTAATGGCAGTCACCCCACATTCAGGGTCCTTGTGGCCCAGGAACCAGGCTGTTCAGGTCAGACCCACCTGTCCCCTCCTTGCTGTGGCTTGAGTGGGGACTTTACCACTGGACATCTGTCTCCTCGTTTGTCAGAGGGTAGTGACAGTACCCATCACGTAGAGGGTATTGAGGAGGCAGGACCAGAGCCTGCCAGGCACTTCCCTTGGTGGGTCTCAGTAAGACTTGTCATTATGTTATGCATGGCTACTGCTCCACATCTTTCTGTAATGAGCTCGCTGGATTCTCTTCATCTATGGATGGGGGTTCGATTTTCTGTGAATGGAGGGGCTCATCAGGAAGGAAGATCTCGGGCTCGGCTGTTCTTGGGTGTCAGGGTGAGCTGTGGGTGTTCACTGTCTTGTCACTTTGCAGAAGTTTCTGGATGTGAGGGAACCTCAGTGTGGAGATAGTCTTCTTGAGCCTCTGGCCAGTGCCAGCTCCCTCGTAAGATAGAGGACAGGCATGGGGCACACAGCTGTCACCCAGCACTTCAGAGGCAGATGCAGCGGGATTCTTGGCCAGCCTGAGCTACATAGTGAGACCCTGGGTCAACTTTGGGCTTAAAATATACTCAGTAGCAGCTTGGATAATGTCAGTTCTTTGGGGATTTTATTTATTATGGCTTTCAACTATTTACAGACTATGTGAGAGTTCTGGCTCTCATTCTAGTGACTTCATCAAGCTTCTTTTTAAATAAAGATTTATTTATTTTTATTTTATGTGTATGTGTGTGAGCCTAAGTGTAAGTGTACCACATGCATACCTGATGCTTACAGAGGCCAGAAAAAGTGTCATATCCCCTGGAACTGGAGTTTTAGGTGGTTGTTAGGTGTCATGTGTGCACTGGGAACTGAACTTCGGTCCTCTGTAAGAACAGCCATTTCTCTTAACCACTGAGCCTTCCCTCCAGCCCCTTCATCAGCATTCCTGTGTGTGTTTGCACATGCACATGTGGGGTGCATGTGGAGGCCAGAGGTGGAAATCAGATACCTTCCTCGGTCTCCATTTTAATTTATTTTGATTTTTTGCCTTTACTTATCTATTGCATATGTGTGCGGGGGTGTTGAATGTGCCACAGTGTGGTGTGCAGGTCAAAGGACAGCTTATGGGGTTGGTTCTCTCCTTCCACCATGTGGTTTCTGAGGAGCAAACATAGGTCTCAAGGCTTGAGAGCAGATGCCTTTGCCTGCTGAGCCATCTCACCTGCCCTCCGCCTTATTTTGAAGTACGGTGTTTCACTCCACCTGGAGCTGGTTTCAACTAGTTCCTGAAATCTTCCTGTCTCTGCTTTTCTGGGCTGTGCTTACAACCCTGTGATACCACATCCTGTATTTTGTTTGGTTTTGGTTTTTTTGAGGCAGGGTCTCCCTATAGCCACAGCTGGCCTGGAACTCACTATGTAGACCAGGCTAGCTTCAAACTCAGAGACATCCACTTGTCTCTGCCTCTTGAGTGCTGGGATTAAAGTTGTGTGCCAAGCTGGCCTCTCCACCTCATTTTTCTGAGACCGGATCTTTCACTGAACCAGGGGATTGAAGTTTCGGCTAGGCTGGCTGGCCAGTGAGCCTCAGGACCTTCCTTCCCTCCCTCCTAATGCTGGGATTGTAGATGCATGCTGCTGAGCCCAGCTTTCCACGGATGCTGGGGATCTAAACTCAAGTCCTCACGCTTACACAGCAAGCACTCCTACTTGATAAGCTATCTCTCTGGCATTCGTTTATCATTGTAACCCCAGCTGACTGGAATTTGCTGTGTAGACCAGGCTGGCCTTGAGCTCACATATCTGCCTGCCTCTGCCTCCCCAGTGCAGGAATTAAAGGCGTGTGCCACCACATCCGGCCAGACAATTTCTTCCTGAAAAATGAGTCATTCTCCTATAGCTGTCCACCAAGATCAGCAAGCTCAGGGATCACCACAACCTAGAAGTGACAGGAAATGACAGGTGACAGGCCCTGTTCTGGCTCCATGTGTCACTCAGGAGCAGCACCTGTCAGTATAGCTCGTTGGTATTGGGACAGACTGCAGAGACCCCCCCAAAGACGCTCGGCTGCTGTAACCCTGGGGCCACCATCACTAACTACCTTCTTCATAGACTCAGAGTCAAGCCTTCATACCAACCCTCCATAGAAACAAAATATTTTGGGGTCTAGAATAGTTCCCATTCTTGGGCGGGATTTTTTTTTTAACTTAATTATGCCCTCACCTCCAACTCCCTTGTGTAAAGAACAACAACTGAAAATTCAAGACTAGAAGAGAGAAACATGTAATTTTATTCCCAAGTGTCTCTTAAGAAAACCAAAACATACTTTAGATTCCCTGTCTCCTCAGGAGACAGCTGTGGTGGCAGCTGGGCTGTGCCGGAAAGTTCTGGATACCAAGTGAGGGGCCAGCCTATTCTTGGAGTGTGATGGGGTGGGGGGTGCCTTCTGCTGACCTTTGGCCTTTCCCCTGGATTCTGTCTTCCTGTCTCTAAGTCCCCAGCTGCCCATACAAGAGAGGAAAGCGTTAATATTTAGCTTGCAATTCTAGAAAGCTGAGGGTTTCCTGCCCCTGGGACTTCACACAGCTTCTTCAGAGGGTGCCTCGGTATTGCAGCTTGGCCTCCTGAAGCATCCCGTCCCTCTGGTCCCGCCAGCTCGAACAATCAAGATGGCCTGGTGGTAGTGGGTGACGGGCTTCCCCATAGTCTCCGTGATCACCCCAAAGCCACCGCCAGGGAGCCTACAGTCTCCGCTCACCAGCTTACCTGCTTAACAGGTATGGACAGCCACCTCTTGGGGCCAGAACCCTCGCACACAGACGAGGGGGACTGCCACTCGGTCTGCTTCCTAAAGCCAGAAGTGGCTCCCTTTCCCCTCAGGTGAGTCCAGAGTCCTGGGCATGCGGCTCTTCTTTCTAGTGTTAGAGTGAGTCTAGTTTCTGTCACCCTCAGACATTTGCACATGCTGAACACATGTGTGTGTGAGTCCTGTGGGGCTCCTCCCCTTGCTGGTCTCACAGGTGCTAAGCTGGGAGTGAGTGTCCCACATCTCAGTGTAATTGTGTTTTGTTCTTTGGGCTTCTGATTTCCACTTTTTTAAAACCAGGAAGTGAATGGATTATTTTACATTTTATTTATTTTACGTGTGTGTGGGGTGTGTGCTTGTGTGCCCACATGTACTTGCATGTGGTGCATGTGGTGATTTAAGGACAACTTTTGAGAGTCAGTTCTCTCCTTCCACCATGTAGGCCACAGGATTAAACTCAGATCTTCAGGTTTGGTGGCACGCGCTTTTAGCTGCTGAGCCATCTTGCTGACCCCACCCAAAGGCGTAGTTCAGGCTGGCCTTGAACTTGTGATCTTCTTGCCTTCCCTTCAGCATATCCTATTGGTGTGTATCATCACAAACTGCTGTTTCTTTTCTTGACTCATTAGGCTTTGACAGATGCTGGCTCTGGGAGCAGGGCTGGCCAGCGCAGGCCTGAGCCAGGTGCTGGGCTGCTCCACTTGGTCAGTGTCCCTGGCAGGCATTAAGGTCCAACACAGCCTGCTGAGAAGTTGCAGCCCTATCCTCCCATTCCTTAGCCTCCGTGGCTTCTGCCAGAACCTCCTTCTCCACCTTATCTCCACCCGGCTCATGCATAATATTTAGGCATTTGGCTTCCGGCTGAGAAGTGTCATGTGATTCAGCAGCTGTGATGATCTGACCCCCAAGTCCTCAGCTGCCCCACACCCTTCCACAAAGAAGAAGGAACTTTCCTACTAGCAGCCCTTCGTGGAGGGAGAAGGAAACCAGACCAGAGAGGAAAAGAACTCACCCTCCACCACACAGCCACAGCACAGCTTCCTGAACCTCTACGCCGGTCCCACAGCAGGAACTGGAAGGCAGATGAACGCACAGGCTGAGGAAGATCTGTCCCTGAGGGACTTCAGTCCCACAGACTCCTGATCATGCCAAAGGAGCTAGGGAGATGGCTCCATCAGCAAGGCACTGGAAGATCTCAACTCAGTCCGCGTTTGAGCATAGTGGTACAGACTGTAATCCCAGTGCTGGTGAGGTGGAGACTGGACAATCCCTGGGGTTCCCTGACCAGCCAGTCTAGCCTGCTGGGTGAGCTCTTGGCCAATGAGGGACCCTGTCTCATCAAAACAGGGACAGGTCCATAGGAACCTGCCTCCACACTGTCACATGCATGCACCCCCCCCCCCACATAACACACACAAGTTGCCGCTGACAACCTGTGCGTGCTATCATGCATGCTGTCTCTGTCCCAAGGCCTTTACACAACCATTTATTTAATTTCACACTAACTCACTAACTCTGAAAGGCACTTCAGAGACTCTTGAGGCTAAGGCTCAAACTGGCACAGTTCTTTAATTCTATTCCATAGATGTCGTTTCAAGGCGTGCCTCAATGCTAGCACGTGTGGAAATAAATCCACTGTGAACTGGGTCACGGATGCAGTAAAAACAGTAGCAGAGGCCACCAGAAGGGGAGGTCGGGCCATCAGAGAGAGGAATGCTCACAACATCCTTGGAGCACCTGGATCCAGTTGTACCTGAACCTGTTTTATTTTCCTCTCCATTTCTGAAGGCAACATCCTTGCAAGCTTCCCTTGCATGAACCAATAAGTCACTATTTTGTTGATCAATGGAGTGAGAATTGTTGGTCCTTTAGGGTCAGCATGAGGGAGCCTTCTCGGTGGCCCCTCTCCATCCCCACCTTTCTCCCAGGAACTCAGTTTCCCTGTCAGCAAAGTGGGGCCAGGCAGACACTATCTGGGATCTGATCAGAGGATTGAGATAGATCAAACAACAGAGCTTGACTCTAATATCCCAGTGAAGCTGGCCTGGGGGACTAAGCTTCCCAGAGAGCCTGCAATTCCTGCAGGTGAGGGCTCATGACTCCTGTCAGAGCTGGGGTTGGCCACAGCAGCATCTTTCATGGAATTTATTAACTAGGTCCATGTCTAAGTATCCCTACCCCACTAACCCAGGCCCAGACAGGTTTGGTGACCTGCCTGAGGCTGCACGGTCAGAGCCAAACTATTCGAACCCAGGTCCTCTGGCTACACCCAGTTCTGTGCTAGCCTCTGCAGGACCCAGCCCATGGTAAATTCAGAAAAGGAATCTTTGGTGGCAGAGCTGAGCTTGGGGACTCTGCTACCCAAGGTCCCCTGCCTGACCATGTAACTAGGGCCTTCATTTTTGTGTGCAGACAGAGACATTCCGGGGCTTAGCAACCGGAGGCACTTGGGCCGCCTCCAGGCCTGGGTATATTTGGTTTGGTTCATACGGTGTTGGAAAAAAATGCACCCCTTCTCCTTTCCTTAGCAGGGCTGGGCTGAGGGCTCGGGGCACTTGGAGGAAGTCTTTTCACTGTTGGTAGGGAACAGGACAGGCCCTGGCTGGGATGCAGCCCAGTCTGAGGCAGTTTCCTGTACCTAGTTTAGAGACCTCCTCTGGCTAGACCCGGCCACGGATCCTGCCTGGAGCACACGGTGTCCTGTTCCTGCCAGTTTGAGTCTGAGCGGACATAGCCGAACATCTGCTCACAGTCAAGACTCCACCGCCTAGCCCTGTGGTCTCGCCAAGCCCTGTGCTTCTCTGGGCTCCCCTTCCTCATCTGTGAAATGGGCATGTGCTCTCCTGCCTCTCTTCCTTATTTGGCTGCCCACTGGTGTTAATGGGTGGGCCTATAGTCCAAGATCAGCCAGTCAGGCTCACTCTTGGGATGCTCAGTCCCTCCAGAACAGTTAAGTGGTAAGAAGAGAAACAGCTGGATCCAGAAGTGTTGGGGGTTGTGAAGGGACGTCCTACTCCATCTAGCCCTGGAGCTGATGGGTTCCTGTCTTTTCTAAGCCTCAGCTGGGCAGCTTTGCCTTCTAATGAGCCAAGGCTGGTGTCTGCTGCTTGCACAAGCCCAAGTACTCTGCTGCCACCGGGGTGCTGTGAGGGACAGGTGACTTGGGCTCTGTAGACTGTGCAGGTGTCAGGGTTGTTCAGGTACTGGTCCAGGATGGCCTGAGCTTAGGCTGTGAAGCAAAGCGAGGACCCCAGGTCTGTCTCTTGCTGTGTGCCCTTAAGCTAGTTGCTTTCCCTCTCTGATCCGCAGTTTTCATCAGCAACATGAAGATAACACTAGAATCAGGACCAGTGACTGAATTTGTGGGGCCTGGGATAAGATGGAGCTGTGAGACTCCTTCAAGATTATGAAGAACCACCCCTCCCGCCCCCAACATTAGGATGGCTCTTCTTGTTGCTGTTGCTGTTATTGTTTTGGTTTTGTCATTGCGCTTGTTGAATCAGCACTCTCTATGTAGCCCAGGCTAGCCTTGAATTCAGAGATCTGAGTACTGGGATTAAGGCAAGTGTTGGGACAGCCAAAGGGAGTAAGAAAGTTCTGGAAAAAACCGGGGGATCAGAAATATCCTTGTTATGGCTATTTTTAGAAAATACAGCCTGCCGCATTAATTTTTATTGCCTACTAGTTTCTGAATGGCTTTGGATTTATTTCTGGAGCTGGCGAGATGACTCAGTGGTTAAGAGCACTGACTGCTCTTGCAGAGGACCCAGGTTTGGGTGCCAGCACCCACACGATGGCTAACAACCATTCCATGTGTATGAGTGTATTGCCTGTACATGTGTAGGTGCACCCATGTTGTGCAGTGTCCGTGGAGGCCAGAAGAGGGCATCAGATCACCTAACTGGAGTTATAGACAGTTGTTAGCCACCATGTGGGTGCTGGGAACTGAACCTTGGTCCTCTGCAAGAGCAGTCAGTGCTCTTAATCACTGAGCCACCTCTCCAGCCCCCATTTCCAGGCCTTTTTATTCCATTATCTATGCTGTTCTAGTCTGCCTTCAATCACTGTGACAAAACACTCTGACCAACACCAACTTGGGGAGGAAAGGGTTTATTTGGCTCACATCTCCTGGGTCACACAGTTCATCACTGAGGAGCCCAAGGTGGGAACTCAGGATAGGGACCTGGAGGCAGGAGCTGGAGCACAGGCCATGGACGAACGCTGCTTACTGGCTTGCTCCCCTGGCTCATGCTCAGCCTGCTTTCTTATACAATACAGAACAATCTGCCCAGGATGGCACCACCCACAGTGGGCTGAGCCCTCCCACATCACTCAGCAATCAGGAAAATGCCCCATAGCTCTGGCCACATCCAATGGAGGCTGTTCCGCCACATGAGTCTTCCTCTACCCAGGTGTGTCAAGTTGACAACTAAAGTTATCCAGCACAAACGCCCCAAAGTTTTAATGATCAACTTTATGAGATCTTGTAGAACTAATTGTGACCTGTGGCTCTTCTCTTCCCAGAGAATTTTCTGGATACTTAAGCTCTTGCAATGTTTCACTGTTAATCTTTAGATTTGAGTTTAAAGCTGTTGGTACTTTTGTTGTGATAGCAATGAACTTACGAACCACACAGGCGTGGCACAGCCACGACTCTCCCCTTCAGGATCACGGTGTCCTTTCCATTTCACCAGTGTCCCTCAGTCAGTGAGTTCAAGTTCCCTCTGAGTAGGTCTTTCGTATCTCTTGCTAAGATTACTCCCAGATATTCTGAGGGATGTATGTGTGCACCTGTGATGTATCATTACTCTTGGGCAGACATGACACATCTGTGCACTCTCTCCAAATGAGACACCAACACAGACCAAAGTAAAGATTCCACCAAAGTCCAGTGGGGTGAACCAGTGAGTGTATTGGGGTTACTTACGGGAATATGGGTGAGGGGTCACTTCAGGAGCAGAAATGACTCACGGACAGCTTCGTCACCACCCCAGCATGGGTACAGTTCAAGAAAGCAGGAAGCCTGGGCCTCCCTGCGTGGCATGCGGGCTGCTCAGAAGGCCAGAGCCCACTCCAGACAGGCCTTCTCCCCAGTGACTGCTGCTTTTAGAACCTTGAGGAGGGCCTAGTGAGTCAGGTAAGCATCGGGGCCTTCCTGATACTTGTGAGTTGTTCATTTCCTGAGCCTTAGTGAGCTTACCTCCAGGATGACCTTTCTCTTTTTATTTACTAATTTATTTTTTATCTTTTTGAGACAAGGTCTCCCTGTAGCTGCAGCTGACCTGGAACTCACTAAGTAGACCAGGCTGGCCTTGAGCTCACAGAGATCTGCCTGCCTCTGCCTCCTGAGTACTGGGATTAAAGGCATATGCCGCCATGCCCGCAGAATTTCCTCTTTTAAAAATTATTTATGATTATTTTTATTTTATGTGTAAGGGTGCATTGCCTGCATGTATGTGAGTGCACCTGTGTCGTGCAGTGCCCTCAGAGGTCAGAAGAAGGCATCGGCTCCCCTGGAACTGAAGTTATGGACCGTTGTTAGCTGCCGTGTGGGTGCTGGCAACTCAACCTAGTCCTCTGAAAGAGCAGCCGGTCTTAACCTCCAGGATGGAATTTTCAACTCAGAGGAAATTGCTCCGCACCACCTTGTGTGTGTGTGTGGTGTGCATGTGTGTGTGCTGCCCGCCTCTGTGCGTGCCCCGGTAGAGGCCAGAGATCCGTGCCCGCTGCCTTCCTAATCCCCTTCATTATTGGAGACAGGGTCTCTCGCTGCACCTGGGACTTGCCATTTCGGCTAAACTGGTCTCTGCTCCGCACAGTGGAGTTTCAGGAGCGCACTGCCACACTCGACCTTTAGCCTGGCTGCTGAGGACTGAACTTAGGCCCCCAAGCCTTCTCGGCAGACGCTTTGCTACGGGACCATCTCTCCAGCGCCGGGTTTTAATTGCAATCAGGCACTGCTGTTGTCTGTATCTTGTAACGGATGGTTGTTGGAATATAGGAAAGGTATGCATGCTGGTTTGCACCACACCACCTTCCTGGATTCCAGACAGAATCCTTTCTGCCAGCGGAGTTGGTCATCTGCTGCTTTGGAGCGAGGCAGCCCCATTCCTGTGAGCACATCATCTTCTGGGTTCCCTCCAGCACTGGAGAGAACGAACGCAGAGCACCCGAGACTGGTTCTCCTTTTCCACAGAGGAAAACAGGTTTTGAGGCTTCTGGGGGGCTGCAGGGTGGTGGGAGGGTCAATGCCGGGGTCTCTGTGGGGAACGGAGGGGTGGGGACACCGGACCTCTTTCCTGTTCTTCCTGCCAGGCTGGCCATTAGGCAGGACAGCAGGCAGTTAGGAAGGATCAGGTCTAGCTGCATCAGGTTTTCCACTCTGGAGTGCCAAAGCAGCTCGTTGGGAGCCACAGAGCCCCCTAGATCCAGACATGCGGACTTCGAGAGGGGAGGCTTGGAAGGCCTCTGTAGTCCTGAGAGGCTCCTCAGTGAGAGGCATTTTCCAGTCCCAGGTGAGGCCCAGATGGGATTAGCCTGGGAAAGAGCCAAGACTTCAAGGCAGCCCTGTGCTCATCTGAGCTGCCACAGCCTCTGCTCTGTGCCAATCACATTCCCCACTTAATCCTGGCTCTCCTGGGGGAGGCTCCTGTAAGGAGAGTCTCAGCCTTCTCAGCACACAGGCGCACCGCCTGGGGGTCAGGGAAAGGGGCCTTCCTTGCATCCTCGCCTTTGACCCAGATTTGCTTCACCTACCCTTGTATGAAAATCACAAAGGGAGGTGACCTGTCCTTCTGTAAAATTCCCAAGAGAGGCTGGCACAGTGCTGGTCACCAAGTACCTGGCGTGTGCTTCTGACTATATACACTTTCTCTCTTTCATTTATTTATTTACGATCCTTCTGTGGGGGTCAGAACAACTTTCAGGAGTTGGTTTTGTCCTTATGCCATGGAGATTGAACTCAGGTCCTCAGGTTTGGCGGCAAGTGCGTTCACCCACTGGGTTATCTGTTCTAGTAAGTGTCCCTGTTGCACTCTGACCTAAACCAGCTTGGGAAGGAAAGGGTTTAGCTCATCTTATATGCCTAGATCAAAATCTATCACTAAAGGAACTCAGTGCAAGAACACGGAGCAGAGACTGAGGCACAGGCCATGGAGGAATGCTGCTTACTGGCTTGCTCACATAGCTTATACAGCCCAGGTCCACCTGCCTAGGGGTGGTACAGCCCAGAGTGGATGGGCCCACCTCCATCAATTAGTAATTAAGAAAATGTCCCAGAGTCACGGCCACAGCCAATTCAGAGTTGAGGAAGTTCGATTACAGGTGCCTCTAGTTTGTGTCAAGTTGACAAACTCTAAACCAGCACACCAGTTCACCAGCATGCACCAGGACAGAGCTCTGTGGTGGAGAGTGTCAGTCCCGTGGCCAGAGCTATCTTGAGTCCGGATCTGTGGCACCAAACCTGAGTGGCTCTTGATGCTTCCTGCAGTTTCTCAGGAAACTGTGAGGAAAGCCAGAGAGCACCATGTAGAGCTGCGGTCAGGAATGCATCTGGGCCTAATGTCAGCGTCAGGTAAACCAGGACACTTGGCAAGGATGCAGTCACCTTTGTCCTCACCAGATATGTCAGATCTGCTTGGCGCCTATCACCAAGACTCCAGTAGATCACACTCTGAGATACAGGACCTGTCTGCCTCTCCCTCAGTCTCATAGACCTTGGGGCTGATTCTCATACAGAGAACTATAGATTGTTCTAGAACACCCAGGCCCTTGGCACAACTAGACTCCAGGGATCAAACCAGGAGGCAGATACATGCTGTTGGCTGTTCAGTGTTTTGAAATAATTTAAGCCGCTATTTCTGGCATGTCTTAAGTCAGGAGACCTGGCCACGCAGGCCGTCTCTCTACACTGGCTGGAACCGAGAGGCAGGGCCTTCTGGGGTGGGACAGCACCGTCCAGTTTTCCATGGTCCACACCCCTCCCTACAGCCTTCCTGGCGTGCAGGCTCATGCCATTCATTAGCAGTACTGTCTGGGAGACTTGAACTTGCCCCCTTCTCTTTAGCAGTCAAAACAACAGAAACCATGCGGCGGGGCCCCCGTCCTCCCATTTTGTCGTTTGGCACCTGTGAGCGTGGGACTCCTTTGTACTGGGGTGACTTATGCTGGGGAAAGAGGAACACTCGGCTTTAGTTGTGGAGAAGGCAGCTGAACTTGCCTCCACTCTGAAGGGGGTCTTCAGAGGTCCCGAACTGGGGTCTTGTTGACAGAAGGGTGCGGTTCATCTTTGCACCGAGCTCTGGGCTTGCTTCCTGGGGCCCCAGCCCCGTGCTCAATGAGGTAAGCAGGAGTCCCCTGGTTCCCTGCAGCTGCCATCCCCCTCCGCTCCGTTCTGTTCCCTGCCCGCCCCCCTTTTGTCCAGCCTCCTCTGGCTTCCCCTCACAGATCTAGCTGGAGAGGGTGTGTCCTGCGAAGGCTCACACATTGAGGGCTCAGAAGGCTCAGCCCCATGAGGTGCTCAGACCTGGAGGTTTGGGGAAAGTGTCTGCATCCCGAGGCACTGACCTCATCAATATATCCATCTATGATGGACTCCGAAACTAGAAGATAGGGCTTGGTTGGGGGAAGTGGGCCACTGTGACCCCTTTCTCTCTCTCTCTCTCTCTCTCTCTCTCTCTCTCTCTCTCTCTCTCTCTCTCCTCTCTCCCTCCCTCCCTCTCTCTGTTCTTGGCTGCTACTTGATGAGCAGCCCCTCTCAGTCACATGTTTCTGCCACTGTCATGTTCTTCTTGAGCACACATCCGTTGCCACAAAGCCACCACGAACTAAAATCTCAGGAACCACGAGCCGGCATGAACTAGCTCTTCTGTGGCTGGTTTCTCAAGCATTTTGTTGTAGCAACAAAGAGTGATTGACACACCATCTTGGCTTGTGTCCAGTGTCTTCCATGTCTCTCCCCATCCTGCTTGATGACCCACCAAAGGAAGTGCTCTGTGACCTTGGGCAAGTTACTAACCCTCTCGGGTCTCAATCTCACCATCACAGATTGGGGATAAAGACAGTATCCACTAAATTGGATCACTGCAGGGATTAAAGGAGTAATTATGAAGAAGATTTAAATGATCTAAGACATCTACTATAGTTAAAGCTTTCCTCATGGACAAGTTTTCAACTTTGAAGAGGGCAGCACACAATATTTTTCTTCTGGACCGTTTCTTTGTGGTCCTTAGGATTTGGACGTGAAGCAGACTCTGTTTTGAGCCGCAAAGTCCTGACACTCCTCTGACCTCCTCAAGGCCGTGTGGCTGCAAGAAGATCAGAGGCTGAGCCAAGTACAGACTGGTCCAGCTGTCAGCCTTCCCGCTGAACAGAGGACACCTGGACATGAAGCCCCCTCCTCCCATGGGAAATGTGGGACTTGTTTCTGGCTGAGCATCCACAAACCATGGGTTTCCTCATCTCAGAGGACAACTTCCATGCTGGGGTTGGTGACTTTAATAAAATGATTACATCTTATTTATTTTGTGTGTACGCATGAGGACATCATGGCACATTCGTGGCATCAGAAGACAACTTGTGGGAGCTGATTCTCTCCAGCTCCCGAGTGCTGGGGATTGAACTTGGCTTGTCAGGCTTGAGGGCAGTGGCCTACCCTCTGAGCATCTTGCTGGCCCCGTGTCAGGGTTAGAACTTCACCAGCAACGTCCTCTGTCTCGATTCCAGGAACTCATTCTTAGGTAGGTAAGGCTCAGGTACTAGCTAGCCCAGGGTCATGTGGGACTGACTCTGGCTGTCATGGCCTTATATTCCATGAGAGCCAGCACAGGTCTGAGGGTCACCTTCAGGGTGGCTCTTGCTCCTCTTCCAGAGGTAATAGCAGCCCAGTGGTTGTCAGATGCCTGTTAACCCTCTTCTGTGACTTTTTGGAATGTGTGTGTGTGTGGTTGGTTGGTTTTTTAAAAAAAAATTATTTCTATTTTATGTCCATGAGTATATTACCTGCGTGTACGTAAGTGCACCTGTCATGCAATGCCCATGGAGCTCAGAAGAGAGCACCTGATTCCCCTAGAACTGGAGTTAAAAAACGTTTCTTAGCTACCATGTGGGTACTGGGAATTGAACCCAGGTCCTCTGCAAAAGTAGTCAGTACTCTTAAGCACTGAGCCATCTCTCTAGCCCCATGCTTTGTTTTTTGGACACGGGGTCTATGGAGTCGAGGCTGGCCTCAAACTCACAGATCACTGGGGAATCCAGTTCCACTTGGGGAAGGGCAGCCAGAGGCCAGAGCGTGCTCATGCCCCCTGGTGTGTGAACAGGGACCCTTCCAGGGCTTCTGAGAAGGATTCAGGCTGAGTCTATGCTGGTAGAAGAGCTAGCATTTATTGAGCACTTATGGTATACCGGCTGTGGGCTGGCTGATATCATCTGCTCCTCATTTAGCAATTTGCTCACACAGACTTGGGAGGGAGGAGAGACTCTAACGATTGCTCAGGAGAGAAAAATCAAGGCCCTGGTCACAGGTACCCAGAGACTGAACTGGAACAAGCAGATGAGTGGTTGGCTGGCACGGATGTGTCTCCCCATGAGGAGCCCAGCCAGGGCAAGTGGGGATGACGGCCTGGGGATTGGAGGTTGGCTATGAACTCTGCTGCCATCAGAGAGCCCTGTGGAGCCCCCCAAAAGCTGCCCGCACCTTGTGGGGACTGTTGACCTCACCAGCAAACAAGCAGCATAATAAATAAGATGCTTCTTTTGTCTCTTGCTGTTCTGAATCTCTTGAGGTCACGTAAGATCCATGTGGTTGCCTTGGCAGCAGAGATTAAGAAAGCAAATAAGTAAGTTGCTAACATGAGAGGTGTTCAGGAAATACTGTCCAAGGAGAGCTGGCTGAATTGTTTGTCTTAAGTGATGTGGGAAAACCCAGGCTGAAAGTTGACAGCACCGTTCCCTGACCTTGGACCCTGGACTGTGTAAGAGGACACAGCCGGGCACTAGGTATGCGTGCATTTGTCTCTGCTCCTGACTGGATGTGATGTCCCCAGCTGCTCCAAGCTGCTGCCTCAACTTCCCCACAGTGAGGAATTGTAACCTGGAATTGTGAGCTCAAATAAAGCCTCTCTCCCTTTTGAGGCTTTTTGTGGGGGTGGGTTTTTGTTTGTTTGTTTTAAACAGATATGAAACAGCAACAGATGTGAAACCAGGACAGTCAGAGAGCTGCTCTGAGGAGGGACAGTCAAGCACAGACACGGAAAATGATGGTAAGACTGAGCTTGCTAGTCTTCCAGGGGAGAAAGTTTCGGAGAGTGAGAGCACCAAGTACAAAGGTCCTGGAGTAGGCATGAGACAGTAACAGCAATAACTTGTCAAAATGGAGCGGACCCTTCATGCTGAGAACGGATCCAATGGAGAGAAACTGGCCGGTTCCCCCATCAAGGACCAGCCCGTGGTCTCACAGTTAAATCTATGTATTTTCTGGCTTTTGTCTTAGGGTTTTTTCAAATTGTACAACTGTTGCAGGCATTTCCTTCCATGGTAGAGATAAATTAGGTTCTTTATTGTCCCAGTTTGGCTGAACTGTAAATAAATCCATGTTCCTTTACAAATTTATGTTTCTTGCTTAAAATTTTTATTTTGTTTGTTTATTTTTAATATTTTATTTATTATTTTTATTTTATGTGTATGAGTGTATTACCTGCATGGATGTATGTAAGTGCACTTGTGTCATGTAATGCTTAAGGACAGAAGAGGGCATCAGATCCCCTGGAGCTGGAGTTACAGATGGTTGTTAGCCGTCATGTGGCTGCTGGGATTCAAACCCAGGTCTTCTGCAAGAACAGTCAGTGCTCTTAACCACTGAGCCATCTCTTCAGCCCCTTACTTTTATTTTATATGTATGAGTGTTTTGCCTGCATGTATGTGAGTATATCCATACATAGAGTGCCCAAAGAGGCCAGAAGAGGGCATCAGATTTGCTGGAACTGGAGTTAAGGATTGTTGTTAACCATGAGGGCTGGGAATTGAACCCAGGTCCTCTGTAAGAGCAGCCAGTGCTCATAACTGCTGAGCCATCTCTCCAGCCCATTTCCCAATTTTTGCTAGAGTCTGGGGAAACTGAGGCAATGGGTTGTGAACCTGGGTGTTCAGTAACAGTTTCAGCTCAGCCCATTGGCAGGGGAGTAGCCAGCCAAGACCCTGGTTAAGCCAAAGGAGGTACCAGCTGCTCTGAACTGCCTTCTCTTAGCCAAGGTCACAAGTATTGGCTGCCTGTAACAGTCATGAATGGGTAAAGAGGACTTTTGATCCTGCCTTAGTCTTATTTTGGAAGTGTACTGATTGGCGTTATGGTCTGAAACATCCTTAGTAAACTCTCAGAGTCAGAACCTAAGATTTGTTTTGTCTTGGCAACAATTTATAAAGAAACCAGGCGCCTTTGAAGCGCCTATCACTTTGGATGCTCGGTTGAACCCTGGGCTGCAGGGACCCTGTGTAGCCTGCTTTGGGGCTTGCTAGCCCAGCTTGGGCTTCCATAGGCGGAGCATGGCTTGTCTGGGTTTGTTTGTCTGTAGACCCTGACATGGAGTCCATCTGTCCAGATTCTGTTTTTAGCTCCACATTTGAGGCATGCTGAGCATTTGGATGTACCCTTACTGGTCCCTAGCACCAGCTGGTGTGAGGTCGTCAATTCAGCTCTGCGAGTACTTCCGATGGCCACACAGCATAGCGTGACCTTGGACTAGCCCTGTTGCGGGACAAAGATTAAGAAAGCTAAGACTCCAGAAAACCAGTCAGCTAGTCAGCTTGCATTTAAATGTAAAATGTCATTTAAAAAACACTTTATTTTATGGTGGGCAAACATGTAGGGTCAGAGGGCCACTTGGGGGAGTTCGTTTTTTCCTTCCAACATGTGGGTCCTGGGATAGAACTCGGGCCATCAGATTTGGCAGCAACCACCTTTATTGATTGTACCTTAAATACATTTTTTTTTTTGGCCTTTTTGAGATAGTCTCTCTATATAGCCCTAGCTGGCCAGAAACTCACTAAATAGATCAGGCTGGTCTTGATCTCAGAGATCCACCTCCGCCCCAATGTAAAGGTGTATGCCACCATGCCTGGCTTTCTTGAATACATTTGTATTTTATTTATTTATTTATTGTCCCGAGCCATTTGCCTGCCTTGAACTATGCCCTAGTTTAGAGCTGAGCAGAGGTCAGTCACAGAAGTGCAGTGGGAGCAGGACGTTTTGTTATGCAAATAATTTATTCACCTGAGGGAAAGGTTATCTTAGGCCCAAGGCTGAAGATCTTGAAGATCCTTGTAGGAAGGTCTGATTTATCACCAGAGGAACGTTTATCTTAGATCCAAGGCTGAGGACTTTTTAGTAGATGTAGGTGGTTTGAATAATTTCACATATGTAAATGCATGTTTGTTTTTGCTTGAACCCCTGACAGTTGTGCAGGTATAATTATGCTGAGCAAAATAAAGTCTGGGCCTCAGTACTGACTGACAGCTCTCCCGAATCTATCTTCTCTCTCTCTCTTCATTTCTCAGTCCTCAGTCCCCACTTCAGGTACAGTTCGATTTCTGCCGTGAGCTCCGGCAATTTATTTATTTATTTATTTATTTTTATTTTATGTGTATGAGTGTTATGCCTGCATGTATAGAAATGCATCCCTGTTGTGCAGTGCCCACGGAGGACAGATGGGGCATTGGATCCCCTGGAACCGGAGTTATAGATAATTGCTGGCCACCATGTGGGTACTGGGATTCAAACCTGGGTCTTCTGCAAGAGTAGCCAGTGCTCTTAACCACTGAGGCATCTCTCAAGCCCCTCGAGTGTATTTTGAGAGATCTCTCTTGTAATTTGTATGAGCAATAAAAACACTATCTGTATGCTACCTTGGCGGCCCTTGGGAGAAATCTACCTGATTAATCCTGTACAGTCTAAGCATGCTTTATGAACTGATAGAACCATCTTTCTATTTCTAATTATGTATATGTGTGTTTGTATGTGTGTGTGTGTGTGTGTGTGTGTGTGTGTGTGTAAGACTAAATGGGTACCTGTGGAGGTCAGAGGCTTTAGATCTTCCTGAAGTTGAAGTTGTGAGCTGCCTGATGTGGGTGCTGGGAATTGAACCCAGGTCCTCTGCAAAAGGAGCAAGTGGTCTTAACTGCTCAGCCATCTCTCCAGCCTTTATTTTATTTAAAACTTGTGGGGTGTGGTGGCACATACCTTTAGACCCAGCACTCAGGAGGCAGAGGCAGGCTGTAAGATCGACACCAGCCTGATCTACATAGTGAGTTCCAGGCTAGCTGGGGTTACAGGGAGACACTGTTTCAAAAAGACCAACAGAAGATTTTTTAAAAAATGATGTGTATGTGTGCCTGAATGCAGAGGCCAGAAGAGGGCATCAGATCTCCTGGAGCTGGAGTTTGAAGAAGTTGTGAACCACCTGATGTGGACTGTTGGAAACTGAACCCCTGTCCTCTGCAAGGTCAGCAAGCGGGGCGCTAGAGAGATAGCTCAGCAGTTAAGAGAACTGGCTGCTCTCTCAGAGGACCCAAGTTCTTTTCCCAGGAGCCACATGGTGGCTAACAACTGTCCATAACTCCAGTTCTGGGGAATCCAACACCCTCTTCTGACCTCCTTGGGCATTGCACAACACAGGCGCAGTTATATACATGCAGGCACAACACTCATACATATTAAAATTAAGTTAATTAAAAAACAAAAGAGCAGCAAGTGCTCTTAACCACTGAGCCAGCTCTCCAGCCAGTATAACCACTCATGTGCTGTCTGTGTCAGTCCGTGGGTCTGTGCTTTCACACCTTGTACTGCATGCTAAAATTGATATCTGAATCATCTTTACATGTGTATGTGTGCAAGAATCTTAAGGACCCTTTTTAAGTTTCTGTTATCTCCCTTATAGAAACCAGGTGTTCCGGGTCTTTATCTCAGTCAGATCTAACTGAAATGCAAGTGGTTCAGAGGTTACCTCTCTGCGAAAGCAGAAGAAACCAAAACCAGGCCCCTGTCCACCCACGTCCCTGCTGCCAGAACAGAGGCTTGTGAAAGCGGCGACAGCTGGCTTACAACAAGAGCATAGAATGGGAGCACACGGTCTTCATTTGTCCCACTTGGTCACAAATAGGATTTGGATTGAACAGTCTGTTCATGGATCTGATACATCTGTATTGTGTTGTCTTACTTCATATACTTTCAATTTCTGAAAATCTATGAATGATGGTCTGATGGGCCAGGCATGGTGGTGCACGCCTTTAATGCCAGTACCTGGGAGGCGCAAGCAGGGGATCTCTGTGGGTTTAAAGCCAGCCTCATCTACACATGGAGTTCCAGACCAGCCACTGGGGCTACATAGTGAGACCCTGTCTCAAAACAAAAACAGAAAACACTCCCCTACAATGGTATATTTGAGTCTAGTTAACAATGTCTCATAAGGGCCTGGGATGTGGTTCAGTTGGTAGTTTACCTGTCCAGCATGCAGAAAGCCCTGGATTCCATCCCAGCATCACATATAACAGGCAGGACGGCACACGCCTGGCATCCCAATGCTTAGAGGTGGAGCCGGGGGGATCTGAAGTTCAAGGTCATCCTTGACTACATAACAAGTTGGAGGGTAGCCTAGGCTATGTGAGACCCAGTCTCAAAGAAAGATTTCATGAACATTGAAATGTTTTAAATGCACCATTAAGAGACAGCTGGGCCTCTAAAGTAAGTGGTTTAGAGCAGCAATAGGCATCTAAAATAGACGCAATTTGAGTATAGCTATATATAAAATGACATTTTTTAAATCCTGAGAGAACATTTTTTACATGTATTTAATGTAGTGTGTGTGTGTGTGTGTGTGTGTGTGTGTGTGTGTGTGAGAAGGTCAGAGGACAACTTGTGAGAGTCCGTTCCCTCCCTTCACCAAGTGTGTCTCTGCTACTGAACTGGGCGGCAAGCACCTTGTCCTCTGAGCCGCCCTGCTGGCAAGATAAATGCTTTTATAATGTAATCTTTGTGTTAATTCTTTGAGAATTCATACATAGACACAATGTATTTTTAATATATTCACCTTTCACCCCCAAACTTTACCAGGTCTTTGACTCACATTCTTCTTTCTTTTTTTTTTTTTTAAAAATCTCTGGAAGTTCACTAAGATGTTTTACACTTTCTGGAGGGCACAGGTAAAGGCTCCCAGGGCTGTAGAAGAGAAATAAAAAACTAACGGAAAACCTCTTGGTGCCTGAAGATAAAAGTTTAAAGTTAAAAAAAAAAATGTATTGGCTATATGGATTACGATAAGAATTTTCTTCTAAAAAAGAAGTTAAATTTACATTCATTTTTTTCCTAAGTAGTCAAGGGTAATAGACAAGAGGATAGAAAAGTGTTTTATGCTAATCAGAATGCATTATCTTAAATACACTGGGGATCCAAATGTAACAGATTTGTGACATTTGTCTTGATCTATAGAGGATGCCAGGCATGAGTTTGCAGAGACATATAAATAGCTTAATGCATAATTATGAGATAAAATCAAATTTCCTCTAAATGATGTTCATTAACATTTTTATTGGTCTATTGTATGAATTTCCTTTTCAGGAATACAATAGTTAAACATGAGACTTTAGTTTGGAAGCTCTGTGTATGTAGGGCTGGAGACAGGGCTCAGCCCGTGAGAGCTCCTGCTGATTTTCTAGAGGACCCAAGTTTGACTTCTGGCACCTACCTCAGGCGGTCACAACCTCCTGTAGCTCCAGTTCTAGAGACTCCAGTGACTCTTAACTCAATGGATACCAGCGCTCACAGACACACACATAGACACATACACAAGAAATTTTTAAAAGGCTATTGAGTTGGAGAGATGACTCAGTGGTTAAGAGCACTGGCTGCCTTCCAGAGGACCTGGGTTCGATTTCCAGTACCCACATGACAGCCAACAACCCTCTGTAACACCAGTTCCAGGGGATCTGGCGTCCTCTTCTGGCCTCTGGGCTTTTCACATCACAGGTGCACTTACATTCATGCTGGCAAACACTCATACACATAAAATAAAAATAAAATTTTTTAAAAAGTCATGGATGACTATGACTTGTCATGTCATTTTTTAAAAATTATTTTTATTTTATGTGTATGAGTGTATTGTAAGTGTATGTAAATGCGCCCGTGTTGTGCAATGCCTGTGGAGGTCAGAAGAAGGTGCCAGGTCCCCTGGAACTGGAGCTACAGGAGGCGGTTGTTAGCCATCATGTGGGTGCTGGGAATCAAATATCAGGTCCTCTGCAAGAGCAGCCAGTGCGCTTAACCAATGAGCAATCACTCAGTCCCTGTCAAAGATTTTTTGAAGATTTATTTTATTTTTATTTATGTGTCTGTGTTTGTCTATACACCATGTATGTGCAGATCCCTGGGGAGGTCAGAAGAGGATGTCAGATCCCCCGGAGCTGGAGTTACAGGCAGTTGTGAGCTTCCTGGTGTGAGGGTGCTGGGATCTGAGCTCAGGTTCTCCGGCAGGGCTAGGGTCCCTGACGCTGAGCCATCCTTCCAGCCCTTGCCAAAGATTCCTTGTGTTCACTTTATCCCTTCATGATGGGATGGTGGAAGATGACGACTCTACAAACTGTAGCATTTGGGGTTGAGGTAGGCTTTATTTATTTTATTGTGTGTGTGTTTGTGATGTGTGTATGTATGTGTGTGTACCACAACACATGTGTGTGGTTACAGAACAACCTTGGGTGTCAGTCCTTACCTTCCAACTACTTTGAAACAGGCTCTCTCTTGTTCACTGCTGGCTGCAGCTGGCCAGCTGGCCTGTGAGCCTCCAGGGACCCCTGTCCCCACTTCCCGTCTTGTCGGAGCACTGGGGCTACAGATGTGTGCTATTTGCCCCGGATTTACCTGAGTTCTGGGGATTCAAACTCATGTTCTCATGCTTGCACAGCAAGCCATCTACCTGGCTGGCCTGGCTATGTTTTTATGTCATTCTGCATGTAATAGGCAAAAGACCATGTTAACAGATCTTAGCAAGCAGACGAGAAACAACTTATTTCTTGCATTTAGGAGGTACTTCAACTATTTAAATTTGATTTCATGAAATGATGAGGGGAAGTTTCTAGACCGATTTTTGCTGGGCAAACTTTCACGTATGTGCGTGTGTGTATATGTGTATCTGTGTGCGTGTGTCTGTATCTGTGTGTGTGTGTGTGTGTGAGTGTGTGTACCCTATTGAGCATTGAGCCCAGGGCCTCATGCATGCTAGGTCATCACTCTACTGTTGAGCTATAACACCAGTCCTTAGTTTTACTTTTGCTTTGAGACACGGTCTCATTAAGTTGCCCTGGCTGGCCTTGAGCTCACTGTAGCCCAGGCTTGCCTTGGAAGACTCAGACTCTTGACAAACTGGGATTATAGGCCTGAATCACCAGGCCTGGGTTACTAGGTCAATTTGAAATATATATCTAAGGTATAAGAAGATAAAAAAATTGAAAGATTTTCCGGGCATGGTGGCACACACCTTTAATTCCAGAACTTTGGAGGTAGAGGCAGGCAGGTAGATCTCTGTGAGTCAAGGCCAGCCTGGTCTATATAGAGAATTTCAGACCAGCTGGGGCTACAGGGAGACTCTGTCTCGAAAAGACCAAAACAAACAAACGAACAAAACTGAAAGACTGGGTCTGTATGTGGAGACACTTTTGATGCTTTCTGGGCTTTGTGCCATATGAAATATGCCTGTATTTTGTCAGTATTGAGGTAGCCTGTTTTGCTATTAGGATGATAAAGTCTGCTATTCACATTAATTGCTAATAGATGTTTTCACATATTTTATTATAATGTTATGAGATCATACTTTAATATCTAATTATAGATGCATTACAAAACTATTGAAATTAAGCCAAAATTGAGTGCGGCAGTTCATGTCTACAATCCCAGGACTTGGGAGGCTGAGGCAGGAGGATTCCTATGGGTTTGAGGCCAGCCTGGGATACTAGTGAGTTCCAGGCCAGCCAGGGCTACACATAGTGAGACCTTATTTCAAAACATAAAAACCAAACAGCAGCAGCAGCAACAACACCAACCCTTCCCCAAACCAAACAAAAACAAAATAAATTATTGTTCATAAGAAGGTAATACTAGATTTAGTCTATATATCTTTTTAATTAATTAAATCTTATGGTTTTTTAAAGAAAAATATTTTTATTATTTTTAATTATGTGTCTATATGTGTGTGTATATGTGTATGCGAATGCAGGTGCCCAAAGAGGCCAGAAGAAGGTGTTGGATCCCTGGAGATGGAGTTATAGGCAGCTGTGAGCTGCCTGACATGGGTGTTGGGAACAGAATTTGGGTCTTCTGTAAGAGTAGCAGGCACTCTTAACAGCTGAGATATCTCTCCAGCCTGCCCACTCCCCTTTTTTCTATGCAATTATGGCTGGTCTGGAACTTGCTATGAAGACCAGGCTGGTCTTGAACTTGGAGATCTGACTGCCTCTGCCTCCTAAGGGCTGGGCTTAAAGGCATGCACCAACAAGCCCAGCCTTACAGTTTCTGAGTTTATTAGATCACTGGATTCATTTTTTTTCAAAGATTTACTTTAGTTAAAAAAGAATTATGTGGGGCTGGAGAGACGGCTCAGTGATTAAGAGCACTAGCTATTCTTCCAGAGGACCTGGGTTCTGTTCCCAGCATCCATATGGAGCCTAACAACAACCATAACTCCAGTTTCAGGGGATCCACATCCTCTTCTGGCCTCCATGGGCATTGCATGCACGTGTGTACTTATATACATGCGGGCAAAACATTCACACACGTAAAAATAAAATTAAGGCCCCAGTCACTGAGCCACTGCTAAGGACTCAGTGGCCTCCCCCGTGAGCCTCCCCTCCCCTTTCTCCCACAGGCCATTTCCACTGAGGGAAAGGAATGGTATTGTATATCCACTATCCAGAACCTCCACTCCTTTGACCTGTTTGCTGATGCAAGTAAGGGTGGATGACTGGCTTCCTGCCAGTGCTGAGGATTATATTCATATAGAAATTCAACAGAGAAATGGCCAGAAGAGCCTCACTACTGTCCAAGGGATTGATGAGGATCATGATAAAAAGAAACTACTGAAGGCGTTTAAGAAGACATTTGTCTACAGGGATACTGGAAGTGAGCATCCAGAATATGGAGAAGTAATTTAGCTGTGGGGTGACTAGTGCCTTTTCCTGACAGAGACGGGGCTGGCTAAGGGTCATCCGGTGAGGGTTCATGGGACTGAAGTGCTTGTGGCCCTTTGAAGTTTAGGTGAGATTTCCTTGCAATGAGTAGAATTTTCCTTCTGTCCGTTATCACAAGCTTAAAAACCTCATGGCTTGTCTAATGCAACCGTTTTGGATCCTCTTTTAACTCCGACCAGTATACCTCCTTCATGCAATAAACCTCAAAGAAACACACAGAATAAGGTTTTAATTGTGTCTGTGTGTGTGCACATGAGCACAGGTCAGTGTGGGACTGGAGGTGTGGACAGTTCTTGGCCACCATGTGGATGTTGGGAACCGAACTCAGGTCCTCTGTAAAAGTAGCCGGCGGTCTTGACTGCTGAGTCATCTCTCCAGCCCCTAGAGGACAACTTTTGAGAGTCAGCTCTTGCCTTCTACAATGAGGTTCCCAGGGATTGAAGTTAGTTTATCAGGCTTTGCAGCAAGGGCCTTTACCTGCTGAGTCATCTCCTGGGTCCAGAATGAGTATATTTCAAAATGAGCCAGGCACGGTGACGAGTGCCTTCAATTCTAGCACTTAGGAGGCAGAGGCAGAGAGGCAGATTGATAGGTTGATTGCTGTGAGATGGAGGCCAGCCTGGTCTACAGAGCAGGTTCCAGACCAGCTGGGGCTACAGGGAGACCCTGTCTCAGACAAAAATGATACGGGTGATCATTAGGTAGCCGCTAATGGTAAAAGTTAAGAGTAGAGATGGCCGGAGAGATGACCCAGCCGTTAAGCACTGGCTGCTCTTGTAGAGGACCAGGTACTTCACCCACATGTCAGCTAACAACCATCTGTACCTCCAGTTCCAGGGGATCCAGTGCCCTCTTCTGGCCTCCATGGGCATTGCATGCATGTGGCACACCTACACATTTGCAGGCAAAACACAGACATAAAATAAAATAAAAAAATTTAAAGTTAAAATTTCAAATGACAAATGTTGAAATAATTCTTACATATGACTTCTTTTGATAAGATCCCTATAAATACAGTCTAAATTTCAGTCTACTGCACTTAAAAATTAAGTTCATTAAAAAAAAATATCCCATGGCTGGCTAAGTCATAGCCTCTAGGGGAGAAGTTAGCACAATTATTCTGCTAAATGAATATATTAATAAACTGCCTCCTAAGCTCTTATCTTTATATCCAAAGATTAGTGCATTTCTCTGTCCTCATCAAAGAAACTTCTTTTTACACAATGGCAATAATATAAAAACTTACAATTTGTCAGCAGGTAAACAGAAGGGGACTGTGGTATGCTCAGCTCTAAATAGGACAGCTAGCCACACCACCCCCTCCTGAGGCTCTGGGATCACTAGAGAAGAGGTGGACAGAAAGATGATAAGAACCAGAGGTAAGGGAACATCTGGAGAAAAGCAGTGTCTGCCTGACAGGGCAGCTCCAGGCACCCATGAGAACTCAGAGCAGCTGTGAGGGCACAGGACTGGCACAAGGTCAGGCCAGCCAAGGACCCCGGTACGGATGGGGGAGGGCTCATAAAGTTCCAGGCATAGTGAGGAGCCATTGGCAACTGATGGCCCCTGGGAGAGGCAGAGTCTGTTTTCTTTCAGGATGCGGCCCCTAAGCGGCTTCCTAATGTTCCTACACCCAGGAAGACACGGGAAGCACTAAGTGCCTTGGGTTTAAAAAATTAAAAAGAGGACATGAATTTGAGAAGGAAAATTGGGGGAAGGGAAGAAATCAGAAAGGAGGAGAGGTGTGCGGATTTCATCAAAATGCGTTATATGCAGGAATGAGATTCTTAAAGAAAAAAAAAAACTAACTGCCACAAATTGTGATGTGTTTTAGATGTTGGTGATCCTCCATGACACAAGTCTTTTGAAATATTTTCTTATTTATAATTTTTATTTTATGAGTGTATTGCTTGCATGTAGGTAGGTGTACTTGTGTCATGTGATGTCTGAGGAGGTCAGAAGAGAGTGGTTGGATCCCCTGGAACTGGAGTTGCAGGCAGTTGTTAGCTGTCATGTGGGTACTGGGAATCGAACCCAGGTCTTCTGCAAGAGCAGCTAGTGCTCTTAACTGCTGAGCCATCTCTCCAGCCCAATACAAGTCTTTAAAATATGAAGCTTAAGAATGTTTTACCATGACTCTGTCACCCAAATTAAAATTGTTAATAGTAATTCTTTCGGACATATGCATATTTTAATTGTATTAAGTTCATCTTTTTTCCTCTGAGACAGGATCTTGTGTAGCCCAGGCTGGACCACCTCAAGATTAAGGATGACTTTGAACTCCTGATCCTCCTGTCTCAGCCTCCTGAGTGCTGGTGCTGGTATGTGTCACAGCACCTGGCCTTATCATTGGCATTTTTATCCTATCTTATCTTATCTTATTTATTTATTTATTTATTTATTTATTTATTTAGTGTGTGTGTGTGTGTGTGTGTGTGTGTGTGTGTGTTTATATGAACCACAGTGTGTCTGTGAAGGTCAGAACACAACTTGTGGGATCTGGTTTTTCCTTCCACCATAGGAGTCCTGGGGACTGAACTCAGATCAACAGGCTTGGTGGAATTTTTACCCACTGAGCCATCTTTCTGGCCCATCATCAGTTTTTCAGATGGAGTCTCCCTGTAGCCCCAGCTGGCCTGGACCTCACTTTGTACACCAGGCCAGCCTCAATCTCACAGAGATCCACCTGCCTCTGCCTCCTGAGTGCTGGAGCTAAAGGTGTGTGCCACCACATCTGAACCCCATTGTAAGTTTTTAGCACAAATAAATTTGATGTACCTAAACACTTGAGTTCCAAGCATACTATTCTAATGCCTCAAAATACAGTGGGAATGACTAGATTGCTCTGTAAATTCCTAAGCCTTCTTTGGTTTGGTTTTGGAATCCTCATTGGAAACTTCGTAACTGTTATTTCTTGATACTCGGTTACAGAAGGGAATAAAAACCTCTTTCAATTACAAAGTCTGATGGTTGGCTTCAGTTGTTAATTTGATACAACCTAGACTCACCTGAGTGGAAAGTCTCAACGAGGGACAATCTACACTGGGTTGGGCTGCAGACCTATCTGTGGAGGACTGTCTTAATTAAGTGAGTGGGTGTGGGAAGACCCAGCTCCACTCTGGGTGGCACCATCCCCTAGGTAGGGGTACAGGGAGGAGACTGAACTGTGTAAGAGTGGAGGAAACCGAGCTGTTAGTCAGGATGCACAGTTCCAGTTGGTCTGCTGCTGTCTGTTCCTGACTGTGGGCGTGCTGTGACTGTTTGAAGTTCTTGACCTCTGACTTCCTCACAATGATAAACTGTGGCTGGAGACTGAAATGAAGCCCTTTCTCTCCTTCTCTCCTAAATTGTTTTTTATCTGTTTCTTGTTTGCTTGTTTTGTCTTTTTCAGACAGGGTCTCTCTGTAGCCACAGCTGGCCTGGAACTACTCACTATGTAGACCAGGCTGGCCTCCATCTCACAGAGCTTGGCTTTTTTTTTTTTTTTTTAAACAGTAACAGAAATGAAACTAGAACAGAATTTAGTATGTTTTCTTGACACCCCGAGAGGCACAACTTAAAGTTGATTTTCAAAGAGTGAAATGGAGAAGCTTCTACTGGACAGCTTGCCAAAAAAGGGAGAAAGTGACCTTGAGATAAAGCTCTGGCCAAATGCAAAAATCTGGCCTCTGTGAGCATTGCACTCACATGCATATATCCCCACATAACTAAAAAGTAGCTAAGAACAGATTCTAGGTGCACTCAGCCCAAGAGCCTTTCCTTCTAGACCTCTCAGATGCTTCATTTGGTCTAGAAAGTCGGCTCTGGATGCTGGTCCCTGCCTACCACTGTCTCTTCCTTGTGTGGGTCAGACCAACCAGGGAGAGAATCTCCCCATAATGAGAGACAATTAAGCAGCAATGTCTTCGGAAATTGCAGCAAGACAAGGCAGGGAACTCAAAACCAAAATGACAGGGCAAGAGGCCAAACCAGCCTGGACCACTGAGAGATCAGAAAAGCAGAGCTTCTCTTCTGCCAGCCGTCCCAAAGCCAGGGCTTTGGGACATGGGCTCTTCCCCAGGATTGTGGTCCTGGTCACCCCCAGGTTACCACAGGATTCCAGGAGAGGACGGACCAAGCTCTCTCATACTGTCATAACCACGGTAAGAGAGGTTAAGTCTTTCCCAAATTTGGCCAAACTATAAATGAATTCATTTTCCTTTGCCAGTTTCTGTTTCCCGATGTCTTCTGGCATTTGGGAAAACTGAGGCTGTGGATTTAGGACCCAAGTGTCCAATCACAAGCTTGGCTCTTTGGGGCAGGGACAGAGATACCAGTGTTATCAGAGCAGAGAACAGGTTGGGGAGGTGAGGTTGGATTTGGCAGATTATGCTGGTTCTTGGGGGACCTGTGGGGGACCTGGCTGTGCCCTGAGTGAGAAGGAACCCTGGTAGGTTCTGTAGAAGTTCTGCTAGAATCTCTGTGTGTGTGTATGTGTGTTATGTAGCCTAGGTAGGCTTTGAACTCCTGATCCTCTGATCCTCCTGCCTCCACTCTCAAGTGCTGGAATTTCAAGTCTGGTTGCCAACAACTGACATGCCCTGAAACCTCTGTCTGACCAGCACGACAGAGGAACCCAGAGTTACTGCTACAGTGGACAAAAGGCTGTCTCATCTGTCACGAGCCACACGCTCTGTTCTCCCGCCCTACTTGAGTAAGACAGCTTCGCAGCTCTCCATGGTGGGGTCAATGGGCATCCCCACACCCCCAGGATGACTCCACCTCTTTACTGTGTTCTCAGCTTCTTAAGAACCGGGGGATACAGGGTCTCTCTGGCTAAGGTCCAACTGCCCTTCCCTCAGGTCAAATATCTGGGCCTTCTTGTCACCCGGACCTCCAGTCACCTCACCATAAACCAAAACAACATTTAAAGGCCTTCAACCTCCCACAAGTATTTATCCATCTCTATCTCTATCCTTTCCTTTTATAACAGGGTTGATGCATTTTTATGTCAGAGCCTGCTTGGGTGGGAGGCTTCATATGGGTCCTTCACTGGTCTTTCTCTGAAGTAGAGTATGTCCCTGTCCCTTCATGTCCTGGGCACCTCTACCTTTCACTTTCTAGTTACAATGTCCTAGACAGACTAAAGAAAAATATTTTCATTAACTCATTCCAAGTTCTATTAGGTTCCATTACTTTCTGTGTTCCAGATTATGGGTACTTAGTTATGGTAAATTATAATGCGATTTTTCTAATTCAGACAGAGGTTATTATTATTATTCATCTCACAATATAAAAATGTCTATAACACTCAGTGATTAAGCTAAGGAGATTCTAAATTTCAATTTGATAATGTACTGCTGTGCACCAGTTGCTTCTCTTTACCTAGGATTTATACTCCCTTAAGACCTAAAACAAGGTTTTATAGACCATTCTCTAAACTACGATTTTTGTGTTTTCTTTAAGCTTACTTGGAAACTTATAAAGCACAGTGTATAGATGGGTAATATTAATTCATAACATTATCTTATGTGTGTAATTTACATTTCATGTTCTTTTATTAAGATGATACTGCACAGCACCAAATAACTGCTATCTTCATGACTTCAGCTGTGCCTACTTACAAACGGTCATCACAGTTGGGTTTGTGAAGCAGGGTCACTGGACCCTCACCTGAGTATCCAGCTGCTCCTCCCAGCCAGCTGTATGTCATTTTGTCCTAATCATAAATGACTTCCTAGATTTGGGGAGGTAATTAGCAAAAACCGGGAAGCTTATCTTGTCAGGAAGCTTATCTTGTGTTAGAGAGCTGCAGTCAGTCCCTTTTCACAGATTCTTGGGAATTCTGGAAGTTAAGCTGGAGTCGAGGTGTCCATCAGTGTCCTGAGTCCTGGAACCGCGGGGGGAGGTCTCTTCAGTGACGTCTTACAGTAGGTACCAGGTTCAGCTCTGGTGGGATTCTTCTGCTACTGTGGGGAGATGAATGACTGAGAGATGAGGGCCAGTTGGGGTAACAGTTGGAGAGAGAGTTGGAGCTTGTGGAAAGACACTGACGGGGGCGCCAGGCCTTCTGGGGCCTGGCTCCACCTGGATCCTCTTGTTTGTAACACTCACTCCAAGTCTGCCATCTCCTTAAGCCTGTGGCGAAGGCCTCCCAGGGTGCAAATGGGAGTCTCCGGCTTAGCCCTAGGGAAGTCCCTTGCAGGCACAGGCTGGCTCCCTAAGTCCCAGGTAATGTGACCACAGCTGAGGCCCCACTGTGCTCCCATCAGTCAGACCTGGGGACTCCGGGCAGTGTGGCCCTGGCTCCCCTGGGAGGAAGCCAAGTCCTCAGTCCAGACCACGAGGTGGGAAAGCAGGCCAGGGTGGGTGGGGGATGGGCCGGGGAGGGCGTTTAGCTGGACGAAGGCGGGAAAGCGTGCCTTTGTCCCCTCCGCCAGCCTCTCCTCCGCCCCTCCCGTCCCCGCGGGGAGCCGCCTTCCCAAAATCTCTCCCCCGCCTCCGTCCTCCGCCCTTCTCCCCGCCCCGCCCTCTCCATCCCAGTCCGGCCCTGGGGCGGGGGCGGTGGGCCAGGCCGGGGCTGGGGCCGCTCCGTGGCTCCGTGGCAGTGACTGCCTGCAGCCGCTTGGCCACGCATCCTCTGACATGTCCTGGGCCGTGCTCCTCGGCCTCCTGGCCGGGCTGCTGCTGCTGCTGCTGCTGCTGAGCCGCGGGCGCGCACGGTGAGTGACCCGGGGCCACAGGGACCCAGCCGGCGTGGCCTCACGGAGTGGCCAGGTGAGGCCGAGGGATTCCAGCTGCTGGACGGCAGGGTTCCATGGGGGAAACTGAGGCCTGCCAAGGGGTCCCCTTCCCCGGGTTCCCACGGGGTAGAGCCCCACCCCATGGAAACCACCAAACTCTACCAGGTCTTTTTGTAAAGTTTTAAAAACCTAATCTGAATCGTACAAAGAACTGAGCAAATTTGACGTAAAACAGATTGGAAGCCTGATGTAGATAAGGCTGGAGCGTGTAACCCGAGTTCCCCTACCCCAGGCCTTTCTTTCCTGTTGCTCAGTTTAGACTTTCTAGATTTAAAGAACTTTCTAGATTTGGAAAAAAACAAAAACCTACAACGAAAAACTATTTCAGACTAGTTTGAAACTGACAGGAAAGTGGCAAAGGCACCACACAGTTGTTACAGTCCCTATGCTGTTCTTGTGGCCACATCTTGCCTTCTGGAACCTTTGTCACATCTGAAAGCAGCAGGTCCAGGACTCAGCTAAACCCAAGATGCCGAGGGTTTCCTTTAGTCTCAGTCAGCTTCCAGGGTCTGGTCCAGCTCCCACATTCTCTGACTTCTCAAGAACCCAGATGTGTATTTTAGTAATTTCTCTCACAACAGACATGAGCTTGTGATAACACAGGGCAGTGAATGTGTTTACATTACAGTGCCTGAAAATTCCAGAAACAGTGGGGACTTGGATTTTTAAACAATATGTGAGTTGAGTTTTCCATCAATAAGCCCACTGTGTTTTCTTTCAACGTCCAGGCATTTTTCCAGGTAAAAAATGAAAACTGTATTCATCATTATCTTAAAGAAAGGAAAGAAAAAAAAAAAAAGAAGCAATTCCTCTAAAGGAATGGCTGGTTTTTCCTTGGAAGCCACTTTCTCTGCGGTCTGGGTAACTTTGGCAGCCACAGCTGTTTTTCTCACTCAGGATGTTGGAGGTGATATCTGTCCATGGCTCTGTGGGGCTCATGCACGGGTTTTTAAAGTCCTTTCCAGCATTATTTTCCAGATGAACTTTTCAGTTGTTTCTAGCCCATTATTTTAAAAATACGTTTATTTGGGGCCAGAGAGATGGCTCTGTAGTTGAGAACACTGGCTGCTCTTGCAGAGGACCTGGGTTTGATTCCTAGCACCTACATGGCAGTTAACAACCATCTGTAACTCCAGTTCCAGGGGAATTTGATGCCTTCTTCTGACTCTGTGGTCACTGCATGACACAGGTGCAGTTGCACACATGCAGGCAATGCACTCATACACATAAAATTAAAATAATAAATATTTTTAAATGTATTTGCCAGGTGAGGTGGTACATACCTTTAAATCCCACACTCAAGAGACAAAGGCTGGTAGAGACAAAGGCTGGTATATCCCCGTGTAATCAAAGCTAGCCTGAGTTCCAGGTTAGCTAGGAGTACAGGGAAACCTTATTTCCAAAAAAAAAAAAAAATTACATTTATTAATTTTAGTTTAGTTGTTTTTTGTTGTTGTTGTTGTGTTGTGTGTGTGTGTGTGTGACAGAGAGAGAGAGAGAGAGAGAGTCAGACTGCTTGAAGGAGTCAGTTCTTTCTATCATGTGGGTCCTGGGATCAACAGATTTGGTGACAAGCACCTTGACCCACTGAACCATCTGACCAGCCCTACTCAGAGCTTTCTGTGTTTCAGCTGTTGATCTGTGGTTTGCCTGCAGGGGCGTGGGACCTGTGTCTGTTGCCTGGGGCAGGTGGGATAGCTGGAAGCCGAATGTCAGAACTCTGGACATTCTAACTTGAGGGAAGGTCCCAGCCTGTGGGGAAAATGTTCTCTGTCCCAGTTTCCCAGTGTTTAAAGCTGATGATGGTGGAGAGTGGAGAGGCTGGGGAGGAGGGATACTCCCACAAATGAAGCTGGCTCTTGTTGACTAAAATTCTGAGAACTCATTTTTCTCTGGATGAAACTTTAATATTTATACTCTGGGTACAGAGGAAGGTCATGAGGAGACAGGGAGATCAGGGGATGGGAGCCGCTGGCCGCTGGGGGACGATAATCGCAGGTACCCGCCTCACTTGTCTAGTGGTATTCTGGTTGCAGAGGTTCTAAGAGGCCACGTAACTTGTTCAAGCTCTTCCCTGATTAAAACTCTGGGCTATGGAAAAATTTCATTCCCAGGAACGATGAATCTGCCCCTTCCTCACACTGAGTTGCTGATCTGACCGCTCAAAAATCCCAGACGATAAGGACGGCGCCTATGAACCAAACAGTGCTAAGGAAGGCTGGATAGGCGAGCACTGGAAAAGACGTGCATAGACGGTGACCCAGAGTTTGGGTGGAAAATACGCAAGGTTTTCCTCCGCCCTGCCTCATTCCTTTCTCCTGACCAAACTTGGGGGTGATTTCTACCACCCCATCATACAGCTGAGAGCTGGGGCTCACACAACCCTCCTAGATCACACAGAAAGGATCTTCCACATCTATCCAGCACCACAGTTTCATGCTTGGCCCAAATAAACAAAGGTGTGGCACAGGCCTTTAATCCCAGTACTGAGAGGCAGAGGCAGGATTGTTGTGGGTTGAGGCCAGCCTGGTCTACATAGACAGCTCCAGGTCAGCTGGGGCTACAGGAAGACCCTGTCTAAGGATCTGTTGTTTTTTCAAAGTTTTATTTATTAATTTTATTTTCTGCGTATGAGTGTATTGGCTACATGTGTGTACGTGCATCTGCGTCATGCAATGCCTGTAGAGGTCAGAAGAGGGTGTCACATCCCTTGGAACTGGAGTTACATACGGATGCTCGTTAGCTGTCATGTCGTGTTTCTTGTTTCTAAAGAAGAACTTTATTGTCAGAAAATTAGTCTAACAATATAGTGTTAAATAGTTAGAACAGGTCACAGAGTTTTAGTCATCAACAAATCTTTGTTGTGTTCGCATTGTGTGGTACTGCCCTGGGTCTGGCTGCACTACCTACTGGGAGTAGAGACAAACCAAAGAAACGAGTTCTCTTTCCTGTCTGTGCCTCTTGTCCTCTTATGTTTCATCTATCTCATGATGTCCTCTCAAGGATACATAAATACATATGTAAATGTGTAAATGAATAAAGAACTAATAAGCTGGGGTGAAGCTCCGCGCTTTGTGAACTTTTTAGTTATGGAAGATTCAGTTATGCACACAGTAAATGCTGTAAGAACCCATTGTCCTGGTTCTGTAGTCACACTGTTCAAACACAGTCACAGATGTCATGATATTTTGCCCTTAAATATTTCAGAATGCATGTCAAATGAGAATCTCAATTCCATCATCCCAAGAGTAGGAAAATTTGCTTTTTAAAAAATATTTTATTTTTGTTTTGTGTATGAGTATTTTGCCTGCGAATATATGTGCGCCTATATTGTACAGTGCTTGCAGAGGCCAGAAGAGGGAGTCAGATCTCCTGGGACTGGAGATACCAATGGCTATTAGTTGGCATGCAGGTGCTGAGACCTGGGTCCTCTGCAGAGGGCAGGAAGTGTTCTAACTGCTGAGTCATTTCTCCAGCCCTTAAAACGAACTTTTAAAAAAAGATTTACTTAATTTAGTTCATGTGTATGATGAATATTTTGCCCATTTGTATGCATGTGTACCACAGAGGCCAGAAGAAGGCGTTGGATCCTTTGGAAGTGGAGTTACAGATGGTTGTCAGCTGCCATGTGGGTGCTGAGAACTAAACCCAGGTCCTTTGCAAGAGCAACCAGTGCTCTTAACTCCTGAGCCATCCCTCCAGCCCCCACCTGCTTTTTTCTAACAGTGGACGGCAGTGGGGGGGGGAAGCAATGTAAATAGTTAAAGGACTCCGTCCATTAATGGCGGACGGGCAGCCCCAGAGGCAGGTGGATAAACCCCAGGGAAGTCTGGGGCAAGCAGATTAAATGGAAGCTGAGGTTACTTCTGTCCAGCTCAGGAGAACCCAGAAAATCCCCCCAGGGCCTCACACCCTGCACAAGCGGGCTGGGCAGCCCACCAGCACTGCACATTTAAACGAACCAGCCTCTGACCTGGGCATTCCAGACTGCACGCCAGGCGTTTCACCGTTCTTGGCCCCTCCACCCTCTCACCTTCTCTGGGAGGAAGGCCTGCTCTCTGAGGCTGACTCTGTACACCATTCATTCATGTTTCACATATTCTTTAAGTACTTAAACTATGTGCCAGGCTTGGTTCCCAGAGCTGGAGGGAACACCGGGTCCCCACTCGCTCTCACTGAGCATTCACCCAGTGAGGGAACACCATAGTTAAGGGGTCTAGAGAGGGGAGACAGCCCCTAAGGACTCCCTCTCTTGGTTCACAAAGGCTCAGGGGAGGCGGGGAGCCACAGGATAGCTGACCCAGTTGGCCCCTGGACTGTGAGTGAGGAACCAGAAGGGTCTAGAGGCCCCCACCTGGAATTGGCCTTCAGAGAAGAAGTAGAATCTTGGTATCTGAACCTGGAATCCAGGATGGGAGGGCCGAGCCTCAGGTCCAACTCCTGGCCTGGTTGTGCCTCAAAAGAGTAAGTGTCAGGGAGCCTGGGACAGGTTCTGAAGTAGAGCCTCCTTCACCCATGCTGTCCACAGACTGAGTCACCCTGGAATGTGGCTGGGCCTGGGCTGGCTTGGGGTCCAGCACGGGGGAGCCGCCAGCAGCATCGAGTCCGGGCGCCTGGGCTCCGGCTTCCTGCCTTTGTCCTTACCTCTTTGGGTTTCTCTGGGGGCGTGGGGGGAAGAGAGGGCAGCCAGAAATAACACCTGGCCCTCTGCTCCTCCACCACCATGGAGTCAGCTGCAGAAGGAAGCGCCCTCGCCCCAAAGATGGCCCGGGGACCATCTCAGGCCGTGCGCAGAGGCAGGCTGCTGATAGCACCCAGCGATTCCATCTCCTCACCCAGAAAGTGGGGATGCAGATGCTGACTGGGGGTGATCTGGGGCCAGGGAGTGTCAAGAGTGTGTGTTCATCGTCCACCTGTCTGAATGGAAACCTCTGTGGGGACCCTCCAAGCAGGGGCCTCAGCTCCTCCAAGCCTCAGTTTTTCCCTCTGTAAAATGAGCCTGGTGGGAAGACCCTTTTTCCTCACAGGGTCTGGAGAGGAGTTGCTGAGTTTCTGCAAAGTGCTGAACTTGGTGCTTCCTGCACAGGCCTTTGGACATCAGCTGCTGCTGCCAAGAGAGGGGACACTGGCCAATGCTATGAGTCCAAATAGCACTCAGTAGAGGCCTGGGAGGTTTCTGGATCCTTCTCCCAGGCGTTCCCGGCTACCGGGTGCCAGTTGCTGTCTTAAGCACACTGTAGCCCTTTTCAACCTCATCAGCCCAACTGGGTTCAGAGACCCGGAAACGGAGGCCAAGAATAGCCAAGTTACAAGCTGGCAGGAGGCACAGCTGGTGTTTGAGAGCAGAAGCATGGTTCAGGTGGGAGCCACCAGCACTCTCCCCTCTGTTAAGAGACCCTGCGCTCTGGCCACATCTCCCAGACTTGGGCCTGGGCTGGCAGGGCCCAGTGCACACTGGCCACCGGGCTGTTCCATGCAGGGCAGAAGAGCCTTTTGAGAGGCTGCCTTGAACCCAGGCCTTCAAAAAAGATGGGGACGAGAGGGCCCTGGCAGCTTGGAAGCCACCAGCTGTGGTCACCCCAGCTCTGTCTGTTTCTTCTGGGTCCAGAGAGGACAGGTTTGTAGCAATGTCTTAGAGGCAGGCTGGAGTGGGGACCGAGGGGTTGGTTGGTGGGGAGGACCGAGGGGCTGGAGGGGGAGGCACTTCCTGTGTCCTCCAACTTCATCTCTGGGCCTGCTTCTGTCTTCCTCCAGTCCTGGCCGTCCTGTCCTGCTCACCTCTCACCCACACTCGGTGATGAGGGAGACCACCAGATGGAGGAGCAGGAGGCAGATCGAGGAGGAGAGGGTGGGAGGAAGCTAGTGCTCCTCTGAGCTGCTGGTTATAAGTCAAAGCTCCTTGCGCGGGGTTACCGTGGTGCGCGGTCGCCGACGCCAGACCTGCTATCCCAGACAGTCACCAGCATCTCTTGACCCTCCTTCCTCTTTTCTCTCTTTGATGCCACTCTGTAAAAACAGATCACGGCTTGATTCCTGATTCAGCCCCTCCACTGGATCATGATTGCCTTTGGCACAGAAGCCAAGTTCTCCTAGGCTGTCAGGCCCTTGTGGTCTTCAAGGTCATTTCTAACATTCTCATCTATATGTCACCTGTATATTCCCCACTGGGCTGTACCACTCCCACTGTCTTGAGAGCCTGCAGGCTGTCACCCCAGGGCCTTTGCACTTGCTGTTCCCTCTGCCTGTCATGGTGTTCTGGTTAGTTTTAAGTGTCAACTTGATATAACCTAGAGTCACCTAAGATGAGAGTTTTAATTAAAGAATTGTGTAGATCAGGTTGGCCTTTGGGCATGTCTGTGGGGATTGTCTTGATTAATTGCTATGGGAAGACCTGCCCTAAATGTGGGGAGGCGCTGTCCCCTGGTTTGGGGTCCTGAATAGTCTAAGAGAGGATAAGCTAGCGGGTGAGTTAGAGAGCAGACATCATGTATGACTTCATTTCTCTCTGCTCTTGACTGTGGTCAATGTGACATGACCAGCTGCTGGCATTCTTGCCTTGATTTCCCCTCAGTGATGGACTGTAACCTGGAATTGTGAACCAAACAAAACCTTCCAAGGGGCTGGAGAGATGGCTCAGAGGTTAAGAGCACTGGCTGCTTTTGCAGAGAACCCAAGTTCGATTCCCAGCACCCACACGATGGCTAACAGCAGTCCATAACTCCATTTCCAGGGGATCTGGCGCCCTCTTCTGGCCTCTGTGGACACTGCACTCCTAGGTGTACATACACACATGCAGGCAGGCAAAACACTGGTAATAAATAAAATGTGGGACTCAGTGATTTAGTCTAGGAATGGGGTTGAACAGCCATCACATTACCAGTTCCAGAATATTTTCACCATGAGTAGAAACCCTGAGTCCAATTCTCCATCCCCGCTCCCCTGGCAATTGCTCCTGATGTCCGAATTCTGGCGTCTGGCTTCTTTCAGCATCATGTCTCCCAGACTCATCTATATTGTAGTATAGGGCCCTGCTTCATTCTTTTTTATGGCTGAATAATATTCCATGGCACAGACATGCTACATTTAGTTTAGTTTACTGTTGGTCAGTGGATGTGGAACTGTTTCTACCTTATGGCTGTTATGAACAGTAACCAACAGTGTACATATGTGAACACATGTTTCTACTTCTTGGGGCTGAATGTTGTGCCATGTAGTATGTTTAACTATGTAAGGAATCCCAGACTGACTTTTGAAGTAACCCCACCCATGTGCCTGCCAAAGTGTGTTCCGATTTTTACACATCTTTACCAACACTTATTTTCCTTTTAAAATTAAAATATTGCAGCCAAGTCAGGCAGTACCTTGTTGTGATTGTGTTTTCCTGGTGACCAGAGAGACTGAGCATCTTCTGTGCCCTTCTGGCCATTTGGGCCTCTTTGGAGAACAGCCTATTCAAATCCTTGGTGCATTAAAAAATATTTTATTACTTTTATTATATGGGTATGCGTGTACTGCCTGCATGTGTGTAAGTACACCTGTGTCATGCAGTGCCTGAGCAGGCCAGGAGAGGACGTTGGATCCCCTGGCACTGGTGTTGCAGATGGTTGTTAGCTACCACGTGGGTGCTGGGAATCGAACCTGGGTCTTCTGCAAGGGCAGCCAGTGCTCTTAACTACTGGGCATCTCTCCAGACCCTCCTTCATGCATTTTTATAGTTAGTTGTTTATTTATTTATTTGTTTTGAAACAGAATCTCAGTATGTAATCCAGGCTGGCCTCAAACTCATGGTCTGACACAGTGTCTCACTGTAGCCCAGGCTGGCCTCAAACTCCTGGTTGCCCCACCTCAGCCTTGCAGGGCCTGGGGCTGGGATCCCAGGTGTGCGCCCCACACCCGGCTCCATCATCTTCAAGCCCGGCTGTTTGTCTTCCAGTTGCAAAGCGGTGTCTCCTTTGTTCACTCCCCGATAGGTTTGGAGCCATCTGCCCTGTTCCCTGCTCTGTCCAGGGCAGCGACTGCCTCACACTTCATGTTGGGTGAGCAAGTGAATGGGTCACAGCAAGAGAGTGTGTGACAGCTCCTTCCTCATTCACACATAATTCGTGCTCTCACCCATTCAGTCGTTACCCATTCATTCACTCATAAATACACTCATACATTCATTAGTTTAGCAGATGGGTGTCTGGGGCAAATCTGTGGCTCTGATTCTAGGACTGAGACAGGGTCCTGACTGGGGCTGGGGGACCTTTAGGGGACTTCCTAAGCTCACCATCCCTCTCATGGGGGTGGCAGATGGGATATGACTTGTCCAGGAGCCGACAGTCCAGGTGGTGGTAGTTATTGCTGCGACATCTTGAGCCAGTCCTGAGGACAGGTGTGTGGTGGGAGGCAGAGTCCGTGTAGGACAGTGATCCCCGTGTACCTGCTGTAGTCAGTGTGGCCTGCCCCGTCAGAGCCGTAGAACATAGAAGCCACCCCTTATCCCAGATCCATCTCCTGCTTCAAATCCCTTCATCAGGAAGAGCCCTAGTCCCCCATTAGGGAAAAAGCTTGTTTTAAAAAACTGTCCTATTGTTCATGCCAAGGAAGGGTCCCACACAGTGTGGCCGTCACGGGTCTACCTTCCTCAGGGCCCTGCAAGTGCCTTACCACATTCTTCTCCCCAGATGCTCTGACCTTGAACAGCACAGATACACTAACCTTTGCATCTGGGCTGAGCCAGCCTATGGCCAGGTTCTTGCCACTGAGAGCCCTCAGGTTCAGAGCCGATGAGGGGAGTCAGGCAGCGAGGAAGCCAGCGCCTGCCATCTTCTGCCTCCTGACTGAGGGCAGGAGAGGGCCTGAGATGACCAGAACTCAGACTGTGTCCTTCTGCTGGGTGCTAGAAGCTTCTGCTGGCAGGGAGATACCTACGCAGTGGGCCCTGCCTGGCTCCCGGGGTCCCGCCCTCACCTCTGTGTCCCTTCTCTACACAGCAGCCAAAAGGATCTTCAAACCTTTGTCAAACGACTGCCTCCTCTGCATAGACCCTCTGGGGCCCCCTATCTCACCCAGAGAAAAAGCCAGTATCCCCACCACCTGCACAGCTGTGGGGTCTCACCCATGACCTCTCTAGCCACACTGGCTTTCTCCTTGCTCAGTCCTCCCACACCAGCTTCCCCACTGTGCTTTAAGCCGACAGCACCCGACCCCAGGGCCTTTGCCCTTGCTGCTCTGACTTCCTGAAAGCTCTTCTTAGACAACCAGGGACCTCTTTTACCTCCAGCTGTCTGGTCAGTGTATCCAGGTGGAAGCCTGTCCCCTCTACTGACCTTCCCTTGACCTCTACTCTGTCCCATCCCTTACTTTATCACATGGTGCTAAACTCTGTGGTTTCTACAGACGGCCTGGGGAGCCTCCCTTGGACCCAGGCAGTATCCCCTGGCTGGGCCATGCCTTGGAGTTTGGAAGAGATGCTGCCAGCTTCCTCACAAGGATGAAGGAGAAGCACGGCGATGTGTTCACAGTGAGTGCTCTGGGGAGGAGGGGCGAGCAGCTGGCTCGCCACATCTGCACGTCTGTCCACACCTCGACCGGCCCCTCCTCCCATCCAGGGAGGCTGACTTTCTGCCTGTCTGTCTGTCTTTCCAACCTTACATGCTTCTGTGACTGCCTGCCCTCTAGGATCTTCCAGGATCAGCTGTGCAGGCATCTGGTATCTGATCAATACATGTGTGTCATCCACAGACCCCACCCACTCCTCAGCCACCACTGTCCACGTCTATCTGCGTGACCACCCGCTGCCTGCCTTCTACCTGCCGTCTTCCCAGCACGCTTCCACGCGCACACCTGCTCACTCACTCTCAGTCTTTCTGTGTTAGTGACGTCTATGTCACTGGGATCAAAGTGCCTGACGGACAACTCGAAGGAGGAAGGATTTTTAAAAATTTAAGACAGTTATCATCATCACCATCAATATTATGTGTGTGCAGGGGTGTGTGTGTGCCGTGATGCACGTGGAGGTCAGACAACTCTGTGGAGTCATTTCTTTCCATCCACCTTTATGTGGGTTCCAGGAATTGAACTCTGGTCTTTGGACTGTGTGGCAAGCACCTTGACCCAATGAGTCATTTTGCTGACTGGGAGGAAGGGTTTATTTTGGCTCGTGGTTTTGACGGGTTCAGCCCATGGTTGTCTGGCCTCTTGCACTTGGGCAGGGCCACGTGGCAGTGGTAGGGTAGGGGTGGGAAGGTGGAGGTGCGAGGTGGGTAGTGGTGGGCCTGGGGCAGAAGTGGGAAGAAGGAGGCCAGGACGAGGCACAGCCTCAGGGACACACTGCTCTCAGTGCCTCTTCCTGCAGTTCCTGCCTCCGGCCTCTCCCCACATCCGGATAACGTATTGCTCTTCCGACTCCGTCAGGAGAATAGCCCGGTCACCATCTATGGCCATCTGTCTATCGTCTATCTAGTTAGCATCTATCTGTGTATCTGTCCATCCAGGTTTACGGAACATTCTTTGCTCCCGAGCCCAGCGCTGCCCCTGTCCCTCGACTGCATCCTCACTGGCTTCCATCCATCCTCACTGCCCACCCCTCTCCGTCTGCCCATTCGTGTCTGACTCTGTCTACTCCCCGCACACCTGCTTCTGTCTCATCCATCCCTTCAGCACCCGCCTGGCACCCTGCAGCGTCCGCATTTGTGTTCCAGCCCCCTCCTGGCTTTCACGCTCAGACCGTGACCTGCTGCTGCTTGGCTGCCGCTCACACCCCAGCCTTCAGCCATGTAATCCGTTTCCAGCCAGCCTGCCGCCGCCATCCATCTAACCCAGACTTTTCGATGTGCCCTTCCGCTCCGCCGTCTGACACCATCCACATCACACCTCCATTTCCTTCCTTCCTCTTGTTCTCCTTTTATCTGTCTACTCATCCATTTTTTTCTTCAGTTTTCTTGTTTTTCCTCCATGCATCTATTTATCCACTTACTCGTTTACAGCCAATCTACTGGTGTTTATCTAACAACATCCATCCATCCATCTATCCATCCATTCATCCATTCATCAGTCCATCCACCCACCCACCCACCCATCAATCCATCCACCCATCCATCCATCCACCCATCCATCCATCCATCCGTCCATCCATCTACTCACCCACCCATCCATCCATCCATCCACCCACCCATCCATCCATCCATCCATCCATCAGTCCATCCATCTACTCACCCACTCATCCATCCATCCATCCATCCATCCGTCCATCCATCTACTCACCCACCCATCCATCCATCCATCCATCCATCCACCCACCCACCCACCCATCAATCCATCCACCCATCCATCCATCCATCAGTCCATCCATCTACTCACCCACCCATCCATCCATCTATCCATCCATCCATCCATTCATCAATCCACTCATCCATCCATCCATTCATCAATCCATCCATCCTTCAGTCTGTCCATCAGTCCACTCATCCATCCATCCACGCATCCACCCATCAATCCATCCATTCATTTGTGTGTGTGTGTCCTGTGTTGGGGGGTGTGCTGGGGATTGAACTCAGGAACTTCCTGCAAGCCAAACAAGTGCTCTGCCATTAAGCTGTGTACCCTAGCTCTTCTTTCTCTATTTGAAGACACAGTCTCACTAAATTGCCTAGGTTGACTTTGAACCGTCTCTGGCCTGGGCAGACTGTTAACTTGGGATCCTCTTGCCTCAGCTTCATGACCCTAGATTTTAAAAGGCCCTGGCTGCTGCTCTGGGCTTTTCAGCTGGGAGATCTTGAGCATGGGCGCCTTTTCCCAGCCTTATTGTTGATGCTGTAGGTGGGGGCATCAGCCCCCATCCCGGGATGGGAGGGGCAAGCAGAAATGCTGTTGGCCAAGTGCCTCAGGGCCAGTGCTTGCTCGGCAGTGAGGACTCCAGACCACCAGGGCTGCCAGTATTCCATCTTCTCGCAGGTGCTTGTGGGCGGCAGGTACGTCACCGTCCTCCTGGACCCACACTCCTATGACACGGTGGTGTGGGAGCCGTGCATGAGGCTGGACTTCCACACCTACGCCATCTTCCTCATGGAGAGGATTTTCGACGTGCAGCTCCCTCACTTCAGCCCCAGCGAGGAGAAGGCCAAGATGAAGCCGTGAGCACCCAGGCGGGCCTGGGGGTGGGTCGGGGGTGTGGGCTGGGCTGGGGTCTTCCACCCCATAAGCAAGCCCGCGTCCTGGGTGTGTCGTCCTTGGCTCTATGGTCACTGCCCAGTAGAGTCTGTTTTCAGAAAACAAAAGCCACCCAAGCCGCTGCCCAGCGCACTCCTGTGGGTTCTGCTTGCTGCCATGATCATCGGGGGCACCATCCCTGGGCACTGCAGTCACGTGCTGCCCCTTATGGCTGGGGTGTCCTCACAGGAACCCAGGGGCCTTACACAGATGGAGCCCTTCCACTCTTCCATCCTGGGCTCTGGTCAGCTCCTCAGTTTTAGCTCAGCATGGACCCCAAGTTAGGGGACCCCTAGTTTTTCCCCTAAACTGCATCTCCCAGGTCCTCGTGAGGAGACTAGCTTTGACTGCCTTTCCCTCAGAGACCCTTGGAAGTCCAAGCAGCTTTGACGGTCACAGAGGAAATGCTGGCTTTCTAGGCCCACCTCATCCAGAAGCCCAAGGGTCCCTCGTCAAAGTCCGTGTAGCAGACAAGGACAGACTATCCTGGCCAAGGGCTCAGACTATGCAGTGGAGCTGACCTGGGCCTGTTGCTCTCTGCTTTGTGCCCGAGTTTATCATAAAATGGGTGTGTTAATGGCAACTGCAGGTGCCCTCACTCGCCATCTTTATGCTGAGCACATAAATGTAGGATGTGATGGCTGCCAGCAGGGGCCATGACTTCCGTAAGCCAGTCTTCTGAGAGACCAGTTTCCAGTGGGGAACCGAGCTCTGGAATCCTGGGGTCTGAGGAGGGAGGCGCCTCAACTAATTTTCTGTTGCTGGCCACAGGACACTAATGCACAGAGACCTGCAGGCGCTCACAGAAGCCATGTACACCAATCTCTGCACCGTCCTGCTGGGTGACCGCACAGAGGTGGGCGGTGACTGGCACGAAACAGGCCTCCTTGATTTCTCCTACAACACCCTCCTCAGGTGAGACCCTGACCTACCGCTGTCGTGGTGGGGAAGCCCACTGGAACTGTGAAACCATGAGCAGAATTCAGAAGGATGTGGTGCAGGTGGGACCCCAAATTCACCTGTCGTAACCCAAGTCGCAAAGCAGACACCGGCTGTAAAGGGCCCTGTGCGTTCTTTAGAGTAGGACAGCCCAGCAGGCTTGATGGTGCACTTGTGGCCACTTCCAGACCGATTCCCACAGACCAGCAAAGAATGTGCTTGGGAGACCAACCGGGGACCCTGACCTGCAGGCAGACCTTGTAAATGTGCAGCCACATGCGCCTTGATTCAACGTGCTGGGTCCTCATCTGTCCCGGGAGACACAGAAAGGGAGAAAGCGGATGAATTCCCATGGCCAAGATGAGATGGCAGAGATATCCAGAGAAAGGGGTATCTCGGGGGTCTCTTTCAGCCTCAGATCTGAGGCCTAGCTTCAGGGTGCCTCTGTGCCAAGTCTCTGGTAGAGGAAACAGCAAGTGCAAAGGTCCTGGGGTGGGAAGAAGCCAAGTGAGGGGCCCAGGACAGTCAGAGCACAGAGGCCAAGGGAGCAGAAGCAGAGTCTGCGGAGGCTGCCTCACAGAGCCAGGGAGGCTCTGGAATGTATGCTTAGCAGGCAGAGTTCCCCTGGGACTTGCACAGGGACCTGATGCCATCTAACTTTGGAGCTTAACCCTCCTGTAGCGGAGCTGTGAGGTGAGAGCTAAGCAAGGGATGCTCTAGGAGGTGCTGTCGTCGCCCAGGTGGGATGCAGCCTTGGAAGCAAGGGAGAAAACCAGTGATTTCAGGACGGGACCGGCTGAACACTTTTAGCACAGGGCAGGGATGGGGAGGGTTGGAGGACTGTGAGGCGGGGGTGGGGAGGAGCTTCTCAGTGATTAGTGACCGACCCCATTCCAATAGGAAGACACTGTAGCTCCCCAACTTTGAACAAAGGGCGGCCATTTGCTGACACGTGTGTGTCTCCGTGCGTGTTGGTGGGTGAACTCACTCAGTGCTCCTAGCAGCTCTGTGACCTGGTAATTTACACACCCCATTGACAGATGTGCAGCCAAGACTCATCTGCTCAGCGCCCCTTGCTGGGGTCACCAAGCTGGCTCCTGGGCCAGACCATCAGCGGGTCCCTTGATCCCCGCTTTGCCCCTGTCAACCCGTACCTCTGCCTGCTGGCCTGGGCCGGGCCTGAGCTCCTGCCACCCCTGCTCCATGCAGGATCCTAACCCATTTCTCCACCTCCTACTTGGCTCTGGCCAGCTGTATTTTTAGTTTAGGCCACAGAGCGCCACCTAGTGGCTGGCCCTCTCTGGACCAGTTCAAGGGTGTGGGAGAATTGACTCAGCTCCTGGGCTGTACCTGCCTACCTCTGCCCAGAGCCAGGAGAGGGTTGCCTTGTGTGGGGAGGAAAGGGAGAGAATCTTCCAGGCTGGGGCTGGGGCTGGGTGGGACGTGACCCTGGGGTGCAGAGCGGAGATGGGATGGTGGCCCGCATGACTCTGCTCAGAATCATGATAGCCTGTCGTTTTCTCTCATCGTTACAGTCCTCAGGAGTAAGTTCTATTTATCTGTCTTTCCAATGCACCATCCCTGCAGCCACCCATATCTACCCACCCATCCATCTACCCGTCCACCCACCCACCCACCCATCTACCCGTCCACCCACCCACCCATCTACCCGTCCACCCACCCATCTACCCGTCCACCCACCCACCCACCCACCTCCCCCTCCCCCCACCCCCCCCCCCACCCATCTCCCCGTCCATCATCCACCCATCTACCCGCCCCCCCACCCACCCCCCCCCCCATCTACCCGTCCATCATCCACCCATCCATCATCCACCGATCCATCCACCTATCCGTCCATCATCCACCCATCCATCATCCACCCATCCATCCACCTATCCGTCCATCCACCCACCCATCCATCCATCCACCTATCCATCCACCCACCCACCCATCCATCCACCTATCCGTCCATCATCCACCCATCCATCATCCACCCATCCATCCACCTATCCGTCCATCCATCCACCCATCCATCCATCCATCCACCTATCCATCCACCCACCCACCCATCCATCTACCCATCCACCCACCCATCCATCCATCCACCCATCCATCCATCCATCCATCCATCCACCACCCATCATCCATCCATCCACCCATCAATCCACCCACCCATCCATCCATCCTCCCATCCACCCATCCATTTACTCAGCCTTCCTATCCGTTCATCCGTCCACCTGTCCATCTATTCCTCCATCAACCCATCTACCCACTCGTCCATCACCAACATCTCTTGATGGCCTGCTGCTTCCTGTCCTGTGTGGTAGAGGTACCTCATTTCTGCTTTTCCTCTCCCAGTGGGGAAACTCCCTATAAGACCCATTAGTTGGGCAGCTCAGGCAGGTGTGGTAGGAAGGCTGGGACTTTAGTATCATCTCTGCACATGTCCATCCCCTGTCCTGTGGGGAAAGTGAAAACCTACAGTTCATCCCAGGCTGGACCAGGCCACCCCAGACTAGTTCTGGGTTTCTAGGGTATCAGGAAGTAATTGGTGGACCACATGTTTCTCTGAGGGGCTCCTGGGAGGATGTGGAGTGTGTGTACATGTGCAGGTTTGTTCGTGTGAGGGACACACCAGCTTCTGTGGCTCATCCTTTGCTCCCGGCCCGACCCTGTTCTCAGACCCCCTGGCCAAAGCTCAGCCTAGTCTCTGAACGCAGGGCGTCCCGAATGCGACCCAGGGACACAGCCTTCTTTCACTTTCTATTTTGAGATATCACACTGCTGAGTTGCCCAGGCTTCCCTTGAACTCATGATTCTCCTGCCTCAGCCTCCTAAGTAGCTGGAATTTGGATCACAGGTCTGTGTTGCTAGGCCCAGGTAGGCCCAGTTTATACGAATGAGCGTCTTGCAGTTGTACAGACCTTTGGAGGACAGGAGTGAACTTCAGGTCCCCTGGAACTGGAGTTATGGATGATTTTTTAGTTGCCATGTGGGTGCTGGGATTTGAAACCAGGTCTTGTACAAGAATAGCCGGTGCTCTCCAGCACCAGAATCCAGTTGTGGTTGCCGCCGCCTCCTCCTCCTCCTCCTCCTCCTCCTCTTCTCCTCTTCTTGGACCTTTTGAGACAGGGTCTCCTTGTAGCCCCAGCTGCCCTAGAACTTGCCATGTACACCAGGCTAGCCTTGAACTCACAGAGATTCCGACGCCTCTGCCTCCTGAGTGCTGGGATTAAAGGTGTGCACCACACCTGGCCCAAAGCCCAATTTCTTAACAGCCTTTGGGCACTCTGTCCCTGCCTGTCCTGCCTGAGCATAATTCCCCCAGCCTGATCCACCCCGCACTGCTCTTGTCTTCCCCCATCTGCTCACATTCCAACTCCAGTAATACCAGCAGGTCTCTGACCAGGCCAGGTTGTTCCCTTGGGTTTCTGTACAGACTGTGTCCTTGGTCTTCACCTCTTCTTACACCCCACTCTCTGTAGGTTTCAGGACCCCATTCCCCCCCCTTCCCGGAAGCCTGCCCAGGCCCTCTCCAGACACAGGGTCTCTCCCTGCCTCCTAAGAACCCTTCAGTGCTGTGGTTCCTTCCTACCACAGGACCTTTGCGTTTCCTATTTGTTCTACTTGGAACCCCTTCCTTCTACTCCTGCAGCTGGTTCCCATTCACCATTCAGCCTCACTGTGAGCCCTCCCTCCATGTGGACAATCATGTCACAACTCCTGTACCATGCTGCTTCCCGACCCAGGCTTTGTCTGCATCTCTGAACATCAGCTTCTCTTGCTTGTTGACTCTCCTCATTGCAAGATCTGCCCCATTGCAATGGGACTTTTTTTTGGTCTTGAGGCAGAAATCTTACCTGTAGCCCATGCTGACCTGGAACTCACTGTGTAGTCCAGGCTGGCCTTTATCGGGAAGGAATCCTCTTGCCTCAGCCTCCCAAGTCCAGGAATTACAGGTATGCACCATCACACCCCACTCCACACAGAGACTCATGTCTGTTTTATTTAAAGCTGACTCCCTGTGTGCAGAGAGCCCCCGGCACATAGTAGGAACAGTAGAAACTTCTAGGCTGCCATAAAGGGCTGACTATGTGTCCAGGGAGGACCTGACCTGCTGCTTTCTCTCCCAGAGCTGGCTACCTAACTCTCTATGGAGTGGAGTCCTTGCCACGCACCCCAGAGAGTCAGGCCCAGGACCGCGCCCACTCAGCCGACATCTTCCACACCTTCCGCCAGCTGGACCTACTGCTTCCCAAATTGGCTCGAGGCTCCCTGTCTGCGGGTAAGCACCTTGAGAAAGCCCGGGCTAGGGGGAGGGCCGTCCTAATGTCCTGGGGGTTGTAAGATCCCCGACACAGGGAGTGTGCAGGATCCCAGCATGGAGAAACGGGGCTGGGACCAGAGCTGGGGTTGCAGCAGATCTAGAGTGGGGCCTGGGGATCTGTGTGTTTTTCTTGAGATGTGTTTCTTTTTTGTTTGTTTTTTACAAGTGATTCCTTCTTGTTATAAGAAATTTAAGCCCTGTGACTCTGCACAGGCAGTCACGGTTTCTAGTTTGGAGTGCATCCTGGTAGAGCTTTCTCTAAACACATTTACACAGGTGCACACCCTACGTGGTTGTGTGTTCTTCTTGTCTATTTTCAAGGCTTTTTGTGGAGGTGTAATTTACACACACAAAGCACCCGTGTCCTAAGCTTTTCATACCTGTGACTGACTAGCCAGGTGTTTCACTCTGGTTAGTTTTGCCTTTCCTTTTATTTTTTAAAAAATATTTATTTAGTGTTATTTAAACATTTTTTGATTTATTTATTTTTATTTTATGTGTATGAGTGTGATGCCTGCATGTATGTAAGTGCACCCGTGTCATGCAATGCCTGCGGAGGACAGAAGAGGGTGTCAGTCCCTTGGAGCTGGAGTTACAGACAGTTGTTAGTTGCCATGTGGGTGCTGGAATTTGAACCAGGGTCTTCTGCCGGGCAGCCAGTGCTTTCAACAGCTGATGAGTCATCTCTCCAGCTCCCTTATTTATTATTATTAACAAAATACTTTTTAAAAATTTTATGTATATGAGTGTTGTGCTTGCATGTGTGTATGTGCTCCTGTGTTGTGCAATGCCCGGGGAGGTCAGAAGGGGGCGCTGGATCCCCCGGAACTGAAGTTATGGTTGGTTTTTAGCTCCTGTGTGGGTGCTGGGGATCGAACCTAGGATCTTTCAAGAGTAACCAGTGCTCTTGACCACTGAGCCATCTCTTCAGCTCCAGTTCTGTCTTTTCTTGACCTTCCAGTAAACATAACCATATGGTGTGTGCCTTTTTGTGAGTGTCTCCTTTCCTCAACATGATTGTGAGATTCATCCAAGTTCTTGTGCATCTTAAAGATTGTTTTTTTGTTGTTGTTGTTGTTGTTGTTTTTCTGTATAGTATTTCATTAGAGTGAAATGGTGAAATGTTCATCCACTTTTCTGATTGATGGCTATTTGAATAGTTTCCAGTTAATGTGTTAGCTTGTTGTGAGCATTCTTGTGTGTGTCCTTGACCCACACATTCACTCATTTCTTTTATTTTTAGTTTGGTTTATTTTTAGTTTGTTTGAGACAGGGTCTCATTATGTAGTTTGGGCTGGCCAAGAACTTACTGTTCCTACTCTTCCTACCTCAGGCTTCCAGTGGGACGGCAGGGGTATCTCACCACGTCTGGCCACCATTTCCAAAGCTAGGGGGCAGTCTCTCTGCCTACCCAAAGGCAAGGTGCCAGTCATTCCTCAGAGATGTCCCCATCTTCCCATTGGTTTGCCAGACTGCTGGGCAGAGGCTGGAAACGTTCTGTTTCTACTTGCCTCTCTTCATGGCGCTGCAAGCACGCAGTCATCTGTCTTTAAATTTTTGCCGACATGGAGGGCAGGAAAGGCATCAGTTTTCTGCTCACGCCCCTGCCTACTGTGCTGAGGCATCGTTCAGTTTCCCTGGCCCTGGCATTTCCGCTCTGTGAGTAGTCCACACATATGCACTGTTATCTTTTCAGAGATATTTCTTCCGTTGTCAAATTCAGTCCCTTGGGGTTGAGACTGAACTACCCCCCTTTGCAGATTGAAAAACTGAGGCTCACTGGGGTGAAATCACGTTGGGTAGGTGGCGGAGCCAGCAGCACACACACTTTGTCTGGTTGCAAAGTCTCGTGTGTTAAACACATGTCCCAGCTCAGCACCAGTTTCTTGTCCAGAAAAAGTTATGTTTTGTTTGTTTGTTTTGTTTTTTTCACTTTGCCCCTCCCTCCTCCAGAGCCTGGGAGGCATAGAGGGCATCTCCATCGCGCTGGCATCTAGAAGCCCGCATTTCCCAGTGTGGGCAGCAGGTGGCAGTGTTGGAGGACAGTTACCTTCATGTGGAGCCTGAGACTTGGCCGAGCGGTTCCTAGACCTTGTGGATCTTATGCAGGTGCCAGTCTGGAAAACCAACTAGACAAATCCGCAGCAAGATATCAAATGTAGATTGTTTCCTCCCGTCATCTCTCCTCTAGGAAATGGTTCTGCAGAAACACACGTGGCAGCAGACACATGTTCACAGCCACACTACCTGGACCACAGCGGGGACTGATTACATGGTCCCTGCACCTGTGGGAGGGAATGGGTGAGACCCAGTGTCACTGAAGAGCAAAGTGCAGAATGGTGGCTACACCTCGCCACCTTGTCCAGTTACGATCACAGCGTGTCTGGGGTTTGCCTTTGAGGGCTGAGATGAGGCAGAGAGAGAGACTTTTTACAGCACTCTAGTGTGAACTCTCTTTATCCTCTTCTTGTTCCTCTTACCTCTCTCCTCCTCCCCCTCCCCCTCCTCCTCCGCAGTATCTCTTGCATATCAGGTGAGCCTCAAGCTCTCATGTAGCCTAGAACAACCTTGAACTTCTCTCCCTCACTGCCTGAGCGCTGGGATCACAGGTGTGCCGCTCCACAGTTGATTTTCTTTTTGCTGCTCTTCGTCCTCACTTTGTGTACATGTTAACCCTCCGTCTTTTCAAATGCATGTTCACACATAAATTCATGCACACATAAACGAATATTAAAAGAAAGTTGGCACTCAGGTCTCTAGACTACAGTCTTCTGCTTCTCCTATGGTAGCAAGATGGAGAGGCTGTTTTATTGAATGATTTTTCTATGGAAAGTGGTTTTGGATGGGGGGAGCAGAGAGGGAGCTTGAGAGAGAATCTTTCTGTGTATCCCAGGATAACCTGGAACTCACTATATAACCCAGGCTAGCCTCAAACTGGTGATCCTCCTGTTTCTGCCTCCTGAGTGCTAGGATTGCAGCCGTATGCCACCCCGCTGCTAGAGGCCTCAGAATCAGTATGAGGAGAATTCTAACGCTCTGAGAGCAGCACAGCTTGTCTCCCTCGGGAAGTCTCTGATCTCCAAGGCCTGGAGGGGTATCCAGGGAGACTTGAGAGAGGACTCAGGTCCTCGTTTTATGGACAGGGACATGATGGAGGCCTAGGGATGGGCCAGATCTCAGCAGAGCTCATGCAATCCTGGCGTCCGTGTCTCACCTCTGGGTCACCTCCTCTATTCTCAGAACCATTCTAGATGTGAGGACAGTGGTAGACAGTCCTGCGCTGCTTTTTAGTTGTTATAAAAGCTCTACCGGAGCTGGGGAGAAGGCACAGTGCTTAAAGCACTTGAAAAAGCATGAGGACCTCGATTCAGATCCTCGGCACCCAAGTAAAAGCTTAGCATGAGAGATGTGCTGGTAACTCCAGCATTAAGGGCGTGGGCGGGGGAGAGGGCGCGGAGAGATGAGACAGGAGAGACCTGACTCAAAGAATAAGGCGATGGGGCTAGAGAGATGGCTCAGCGGTTAAGAGCACTGGCTGCTCTTGGAGAGGATCCAGGTTCTGTTCCCAGCACCCGCATGGTAGTTTACAAGCTCTTATAACTCTGGCTCCAGGGGACCCAGCACCCTCTTCTGACCTCTGAGAATACAGCATGCACATGTATCCGCAGATACATGTAAACAAAATACATGTAAACAAAACAGTCATACACATAGAATAAGAATAACAAATAAAATCTTAAAATTAAGGCTAAGTGTAATACAGGATGACACCCAACATCTGGAGATCTCTGGCCTACACACACACACATGCACACACACACAAATACACAGATGACTGCACCTGCATGCATATGCATGTACACACATATAAGCAAGTGGACCTTCATACTCAGACACACAGGCGAGTGCACCTGCATGCATTTGCACACACACACATCACGCAGAGTCATAGTGACTGTTATGGGAGATTGTGACCCTGAGTGAGCCCCAGGTGACACTGGACATCTGGAGGACTATTAGGCAGTGCTAATACTGTCGCCTCCTGTGCCCCTTGGTGACTAGGTAAAATGCCTGGATGCTGATCCCGTCTGGTGATTCTGACACCATCAGCCCGGTAGGTCCTGAGCATCCAGGGAGTTAGGAACTCCTGATGAGTCTACAGAGATCCCAAAACATTGGGAAACAGGAAGGTTGTGTACTTTGGATGAACATGTGGGCTCGCTACTTTAAGTTTTAAAATTTATTTTTCTTTATGTGTAAGAGTGTTTTGCCTGTGTGTATATAAGTATACCACGTATGTGAATGTCCATGGAGGCCAGACGAGGGTGTCAGATCCCCTGGAGCTGGAGTTACTTTGGATGGTTGTTAGCAACTGTGTGGGTGCTGGGAGCAGAACCTGAGTCCTCTGCAGAAGCAGCCTGTGTTCTGAACCGCTGAACCCTGGGCTCTCCTGTCCCAGACTTGCTGCTTTAAATCAAGGATGTGCGTCACTGGAAATGATATCAAGATTCTAAGGAAACACATATTGAGCCTATTGTTTGAAAACTTTGCCAACCTATGTCAAAAACAGTCAGCCCAGGCTGGGAGATGCTCAGTTGGTAAAGTACTTTCCACACAGCACGAGGACTTGAATCCACATTCCCAGCACCCACATGAAAGCTAGGCATGGTGGTACACCTGTAATCCCAGCATTAGAGAAGCAGAGACGGGAGAGCTTGGCAGAGACAGACAGCAGGATTGCCAGAGGATCAAATCAGGAAGCTACAGGAGAGACTCTGTCTCAAAAAATAAGTGGAGTGTGATTGAGGAAGGAACCTGATGTTGACCTCTATCTTACACACACACACACACACACACCTTGTATACCACAACCTGTGTGCAAAAGCATACATACTAGAGTTCACAGTTATCAATGAATTCCATCCTCACAAGCTCCTGGAACTGGCCTCCAGGTCAGAGTCTGGTGACTGGGTCCCCTGCCACACAGCAAGGCAATTTGTAGCTCTTTGAAACTCCGCAGCAACCCCATGTGGCTCCCAGTCTCCCCAGGGATGACTCCAGAGACAAGTGAGCCTCATGTTTTTGCATATGCTGTGAGGTGTGGCTTAAAGATAAGACTTAAAGATAACACTTTATCAGATGATTTCACCCTGGTGCACACAGCCACCACCCCGCAGTCACCAGAGGACAGAATGGGTGGGACATGTCAACCTTGCCTCGCTGCCAGCAGACCACATTGCCAGCATGTCATTCCTACACATTCTCAGGAACTGTTCCTAATACACTGCCTTAGGGGGCCACTTCAGGCAGAGGGCCTCTTCTGTGCTGGCATCCTGTCCAGGTTGGTGTCCTTGGGGCGTGGCTGACCTTCAGAGATGTTTTTGTGGCCTGTGCTTGCTTAGATGCCAATCTTAAAAAAAATACCAGAAGGACGTGGAGCTGTGTATCTCAGTGGTAGAGCTCTTGGGAGGCTCTGAGCTCCATCCCTAGCACCAGGAACCACAGACAGACAGACGCAATGATTTTTCTTTAGAAAACACCCCCTCTGGGCTGGGTGTGACCATTTGTTCTGGCATGTCTAAGGGGTGGGTTGAAGGCCCCTCCTCGTGGCCACCCCTGTGCTTCATTCTGCATAGTCTCATCCTGACTCCTCCTTTAGTGACCTGTCTGCCCTAGAGAAGTTGAGCAGAAGACTCCAAATGTGTCCCCACCAGTGGCCAACATGGCCTCTTCTGTGCTGCGCCCCCTTGTGGTCTCGCTCACATGCATGGCATTGCTGTGGTCCAGGCCTCAGGAAGGGGGACGGCGGCTTCTGAGTGGCACTGTAAAGAGACCCCACACGCTTATTGGCGTCTCTACTGAGTACTTAACGCAGGCTAGTCCTCTCCTCTAGAGGTCCTTGTTTGTACCTTCCTGCTGGGTGACCTGGATCCTAGGCAAAGCAACTCACAGGACCTTACCAGCTGCTTTCCCACCAGCTCCCCGACGTCTCCTCACCCCCACGAGTGACAAACATCCAGATTTGTGACTTTGTAAAAGGCTGAGGCTGGGTGGCTTGGCCTGGGGGTGGTTCTGTAACCTTCCTCCTCTGCCTTCTGTCCCTGCAGGGGATAAAGACCATGCGTGCAGCGTCAAAGGCCGCCTGTGGAAGCTGCTGTCCCCAGCCAGGCTGGCCACTCGGGCCGACCGGAGCAGCTGGCTGGAGAGTTACCTGCACCACCTGGAGGAGGTGGGGGTGTCTGAGGAGATGCAGGCTCGGGCTCTGGTGTTGCAGCTCTGGGCAACGCAGGTGGGCACGGTTGTGTGAATGTGGAATTCATGTGTGTGTGTGTGTGTGTGTGTGTGTGTGAGCTCATGCTGCTGTGAGCAGATGAGGGTGTGGACAGGGGCCTTTGGCCGGCCTCACCTACTCCCTTGCTGGTCCAGCAGCTTTGTGAACGGACCATCCATGAGATAGGCTTTGATTTTTTTTTTTTTTTCCGCATATGGAAAAATGTCAAAATAATAGAAAAGTTGAGTCTTATATAGCCCAGGCTGGCTTTGAACTTGCTATGTAGCCAAAGATGACCTGGATCTTCCTGCTTCCATCTCAAGAGTGCTGGAGTTGCAGGCATGGTTCAGGGGATGGAACCCAAGGCTTCATACATGCTAGGCAAGTACTCTGTCAAATGAGTCATACCTCAGCCCTGTCTTTTTCTTTAAAGAAATAATTTATTTTTATGTGTATGTGTATTTTGCCTGCATGTATGTAACTGCACCCATGTCGTGCACTTCTGTGGAGGCCAGAAGAGGGCATTGAATCCCTGACACTGGAGTTGTGGACAGTTGTTAGTCATTATGTGGGTACTGGGAACTGAACTGGGGTCTGCTGCAAGAGTGGCCAGTGCTCTTAACTACAGAGCTATCTCTCCGGCTCCACCTTTTACCTTATTTAAGTGATGCTACTAAATACTACAGGTGTTTGTCTGTTTGGAGCTTGTGCCATTCCTATTGGATAGCTTTGCTCCGGGCCAAGAGTTATCTCCATTTCTGATACCGTCCCACTGCTCCCTGACACCCCCTCCACTCCCACCCCTCCCCCCACCTCCCAGGCCAGGGACCAAATCAAGACCCTTATGAATGCTAAGCAAGTGCTCTAATACTGAGCCACACCCTCAGCCCTTGGTTTTTTGAGACGGTTTCACTGTGTAACCCAGACTGGCCTCAAACTCTTAATCCTGTCTCCACGTAACACTTTCCTGCCTCTTTAGTTTTTAGTCCTTTGCTGGCTTCTGTTCCTTTTACTGTTTTTCGTGGCTTTGATGTTTCTGACTGTGCAGGCCAGTGATCCTGAGGAATCATTTAAAAGCTCCTTCAAGTGCTTGCAGCAGACTTTAGAAGTCCTGCTGGGAGCTGGTTATATTTCTAGACAGCTGGGGCAGGGTGCTGAGATCAAGGAAACACCTGATCAAGACAGGGGATAGCAGTGTGCAGGATGTGAAGCCAGGCTGGGTGAGGTTAGCACCATCCTGGGAGTCAGCTCTGGCCAGGACCTCAGGGAGGCCTTTCTGGGGTGGAGATGTTTGAACTGTAGCTAGATATCAAGAGAGCTAGCTTCAGGGACCTGGGAATGTGGGATAGGATATTCCAGACAAGAGAGACAGCTAGTGCAAAGGTCCTGGGGTTGGATCTGGTTAGGTGTTGGGGCAAAGAGCTAAGCAGAGCTGAGGCCAGTGAGTGAGGGGAGGTGGGACAGAGAGAAGTCGCAAGGTCCTTGTAGCATCTGGTAAGTGAGGACTTGAGATTTTCCTCTGAGTGAGATGGGGCCCAGGGAGAAAATGAGGAGGTGAGGTCAGGGACAGGCCAGAGATGAGCTATAGTGGTCACCCAAGTAGTGAGGAACCAGACTGATTTTGGGAACTAGGATGGCAGCCTACGACTTTGGAGCAGGAATTGGGGAGAAGGACGGGGCGGACACCGCAGACGCTGAGAGCCTGAGGCCTGGTTGCTGCTCTCATCCCAGCTGCGGCCCCCTTCTTCTCAACCCCACTTGGCACTTGCACAGGCCGATGTTCCTGGGCAATTCCTCTCCCATCGACTGGTAACTTATTTTTAGTTGTCCTCAGAGCCATTAACTGTCCGGGCTCAAGCTGGCAGGAGCTCGGCAGGGCTTAATCAGCAGTTGGCCCCCATGCCTGCCTGATAACATATTTGTGGGCCAAGAGGACCCAGTGCTCCAAAGTGTCCCCAGAGCCCCCTGTGGAAGTGACCTCTGTCCACAGCACGGGACGCTGGCCAGGGCTTGAGTGGGGGATCCCAGGGAACAGCCTTGGGTGTGGTCAGAGCTGGGGAGGGGTGGGGACAGCCCTCAGAGCAGAAGGGCTGCTGGTGTCCAGCTTCTAGGACCTGGGACACTGGGAGCAGGAGGCTGGCTGTACCATCCGGTGGTTTGGGGCACCAGCTATGTGACCTGCCTGTCTGGATTTGAAACGGCATCACTGCACCCAACAGTGCCTTAATTTACCCACCTGTACCCTGGCACAGTAGCTCCTTCCTCAGGGACTGATGTGGATGGTGAAAGGAAGATTCTGACCTGAGCCCAGCCAAGTGTCTCCGCAGAGATCTATGTGGAGCTGGGCATGTGGCTCTTGGGAGGTAAAGGCACAAGGATCAGAAATTCAGAGTAATTCTCCTCTAGATAGTGCGTTTGAGCCAACTTGGGGTACATGCATGAGACCCTGTCTCCCAAAACCCAACAACAGCAAGGCATATACGTACAGGCTTCTTATGTGCCTGGCCCCATTGTAGAATCCGAATACAGAGCAATGGGCTGAGTAGACACTGGTATAAGAACACAGTGAACACGCAGGTGAGTGTGTAAAGACACTGGAGGGAGTAAGTTTGGTGGAGAAGGGATGCTGCAGAGGGACGCACGGAGGGAGGCCAAGGCTGGTTCAGACAGAGAGGCCCGAGGGCACATCCAAGTAGAGGCTTAAAGTGAAAGACAAGCCGCAGCATCTCCAGAATGAGAGGAGAGCAAGTGTCAAGGCCCTGAGGCGGGTAGGAGGGCAGCGTGCAGAGAGGCAGCATGTGCCAAACCCTTCCGGGCCCCATGGGGGTAAAGGGGACTCATTTCTAGGAAAGCTGGTACCCTCAAAGGCTCTGAGCATGGCACAGTGTGGCCTGTGATCTGCATATTCACAGTAACACCGACGATGTAAGACTGGGAACAAGGACCGCAGACAGCTTTAGGGCTGTTAACAGAGGGGGAGGGTGGTGGGAGGAGGAAGTTCAAGGCAGAAGCTCAGGATTTGGCCACGTGTGAGATGGACACGGTCTGGGGCTCCAGGTCAGGGTGCAGGCCATCCAGAGACTGACCTGTGGGACCTGACTGACCATGGACGTTTAATGCATTTGATGCCACTGTGTTGGGAGTGAAGATGGTGAGACAAGGGTCTCAGGCCTGGGAATCTGCAGTTAGGAGGGTGGGAAAGTCAAGGAGGAGCCATCCAAGCAGGCGTGGGAGGAGTGGCTGGAGAGACACGGTATGGAGAACATTTGGGAGGCAGGGTGCCAAACCCCGCAGAGGCTTTGAGGTTGAGTAATGGTGGCTGCCGTGGTTATCGGCAGGTCAGAGACCGTGAGTCAGGACTAACAACTTCGAGCAGTGCTGAGTGTGTCCTGTGGGCCAAGCATTGCTTTGAGCACTCTGCAGACATTATCAGGATGCCCCAGAAGCTGGGTGAAGCACAGACTCCAGGATGATGGAGGAACTGGAGGAGGGGCTCCTGTGGGCTGAGATCTAAGGTCCAGGCTGGAGGAAGTGGTGGCAGTGGGCTCGGGGCAGAGGAAGGAGATTCAGGAGGCCCTAGCTGAGCTGAGCCTCAGACAGCACCTACCTGGGGACCCGGCCGTGGGGGCTGATCTGTCCCACCATCACAGCGCTCCAACCCCTTGACCCAGCTGCCTTTCCATCCGCCCCTCCTTCACCTCTGCTTCAACTTTCAGTCTGACCACATCCTCAGTCTGACGAGGACAGAACAAGTTCAGACCAGAAATGCTTTGATAAAGTTAACAGAGGCTATGTCCCATGGGGGAAACCCAGGGTCTCTAATGCTTGTGTGGCCACAGTCACACGCACACACACACACACACACACACATGCACCGTGCAGTTGTGGATGACTGTCTTGGTCACCTTCAACTTGCCGTGACGTTTTCCTGCAAGCAGAAATCACTGGGCTCCTCCGATCCCGTTTCTGCTAGGCAGATGGGTGGCAGCCTGGCTAAGTGAATCCACGGCTGAGTTATTCGTCAACCACACATCCCTGACTGTCTGCGTAATGGACAGCAAGTGACCTTGCTGTTTCGGCAGCATCCGAGGAGAAGCCTGCGTGCTTTCAGACCCAGCAGGGGAGGAATGTCCAGTTTGGGGCATCTCCTCTGTGCCTCCCTGTGTTTGCAAATCTCCACAGCCCAGGGCTAGACACTGTTATTACATCATCCTGAGGAGACGAGAGACGCAGACAGAGGGGAGGTGATAGAAAGCAAGGAGCTTGGATTAGAATCCAAGTGCGCCAGATCCTAGACCAGGAATCTTTCAGTCCACACCAAAGACTGTCCTGGGATGGCTTGGCCCACGTGGACATAGATGTGGATTAGACAGGTGTCAGTGAAGCCCACCATCTGCCAGGCAGTGCGCAGCCACCAAATGCTTCTTCCTCTCCTGCATAAAAGCCTGGATAAAAGCGATTACTTGATGGATGTATTGACCCAGGCCCATGGCACCCAATGCTGCTAACCTCATGGGCATCCCTCCCACCTGGGTGACGTGCCCACGTATGTCTCTGAAGCCCTCCCACCTGCTTTTCCTGTGTTAAGGTGGTGTGCTTGTTTGAACCCAGCTTTCTTTTTTTCTTTTAATTCTGTATTGTATCTTGGACGTTGCTCACAGTGGCACAGATCACTGAAAATCACGCAATGTGTTCTTCTACTTTACTTAAAAGCAGTGCATCCATTTAGGAAATTCAAGCAGGTTAAAAGAGTATATGTACAGCCAGGCATGGTGGCACATGCTTTTAATCGCAACACTCAGGAGGCAGAGGCAGGTGGATCTCTATGAGATCGAGGCCAGCCTGGCCTACAGAGCCGGTTCCAGACCAGCTGTGGCTATAAGGAGACCTTATCTCAAAAAGACAAAACAAAAAGTGGAGGGGTTGTACGCAAAGAAAATCTGCCTGGGGGCCGAGGGATGAGTCTATGGGAAAGTGCTTGCCTTACAAACACGAGGACCTAAGATCCCCAGAACCTATCTTTAAAAAGCCAAGTGTGTGATCTCAGCATTGGGGAATCAGAGACAGATAGATCTTGGGGGCTCGCTGGCCAGCCAGCCTCCTATCCTGCTTGGCGAGTTCCAGGCCGGTGAGAGACCCTGTCTCAAAACACAAAGTGGACGGTCCCTGAGGGACAACACCATGGTTGTTCTCTGGCTCCACATGTGAGCACGTGTACCCCCACCCCACATGCACAGAAAGTCTTCTGTCTTCCTGTCCTCCCAGTGTCTGTCCAAGAAGCAATGTCAGGGCTGGCTCCTGTGTCTCCTGAAGGTACTCTGTCCCTTGTATGATCCCTCTTCAAACACATGTAGGCAGTTTGTTTGTTTTAAGGATTTCATTTATTTTAATTTTATGTGTGTAAGTGTTTTATGTGCATGTCTGTAATGCCGGTGGAGGTCAGAAGAGGGCCTCAGATCTCCTGGAACTGGAGTTACAGATCAGTGTTACCACCATGTGGGTGCTGGGATTCCAACCGGGCTCTAACCACTGAGCCACCTCTATAGCAGCCCCCTGTTTGGTTCTTAACAGCTTCTTTTGACTATCCTCATTGATCTCTGTCGATAGACACACGACTTCTTTCCAGTTTTGTAGCTGCTGCATTCAAGCTGCGATTCGTGTCCTTTGCACATGTCTTTTGCCTGAATGCAATTATGTCTGTAATGAGATTATTTGGAAAGATGATGTTTAATGATGATGTACAAGATCTTTCTGCAAGTCCAGGTTGGTCTGGATTCCAGCCACATCTGGTTCACTGACAGGGTGCCAAAGAGCTGAGGTGGAAATGCTTAGCCAGGTCTGACCAGGCCTTGGAGCAAGACAGGCCATTGATTGTCCTGATTATTTATCTACTGGGAAGTTTCAAAGAACTTTTTTCAAAAATAACAGCCTGTAATTGCTGCTCTGCTGTGTGTCTACTTATCCACCGAGTGACCTGGAGAAGTAATTGTAACCTAAGAAACTGATAAGGAGGGGCTGGAGAGGTGGGTGGCTCAGTGGTTATGAGCACTGACTGTTCTTGCAGAAGACCCAGGTTTGAATCCCAGCACCCATATGGTAGCTAACAACCGTCCGTAACTCAGTTCCAGGAGATCCCACACCCTGTTCTGATCTCCTTGGGCATTGCAGGATACTAGTGCGCTTACTCACATGCAGGCAATACCCTCATAAAATTAAAATTAAATTAGAATTTTAAAAAAGAACACAATATGGAAAATTTGCGCTCCAAACTACATGGAGGTACTGTTCTCGGTTAGCTATGCTGTGTAACAAACAGCTTACAGTAACCCAGCAGCCTGTGTCCACAGGCATTCATTACATCCGCAGGTCTGTGGGTCTGGCTGGGCTAAACAGGCCTAGCTGAGGCAACTTACCTGTGCCCTGTGTGTCTCTTGTCCCGGACCCCTGGGCCATTCAGAAGGAGACACGCACGTTCTCACACACGCAAGTTCTCTGAAGGTCTGGACTGAGAGCTGCTTTGTCAATTCCAATTTATGCTGTTGGTCAAAGCAAGCCTGTGGCTAAACTCAAGTTCAACGGTGGGAGAGATTTACTCTGCTTCTCTCCAGCAACTTCAAAGACATATGGCCAGACACACTGTCACCTTCAGACATGGTCAGGAGTTTGATTGACACTCTGGTTCCTCTTTCTGACTAATTATGAAGATTACCCAGGTAACCTTGGACCAGGAACTTCACCCAAGGCCAGGTTGCCACATGTGGACCTGAAGTCAATACTAGGCTCAAACAAAGTCCCAAGCAGATGTTGGGTGTAGTCTGAGGCTGACAAGTAATCTTGCCTGGGGGCTGGGCCAGGGTAGGGACCAGGCCTACTGAGCTCTGAGTCTTGACTCAGACTGTGTCCAAGACACAGCAGCCAGCTTGGCAGGCTTGGTGGAATGACATGGTCCTTCCTGTTGCAGGGAAATATGGGCCCCACGGCCTTCTGGCTCCTCCTCTTCCTCCTCAAGAATCCTGAAGCCCTGACTGCTGTCCGCGCAGAACTCGAGCGGGTCCTCTGGCGAGCGGAGCAGCCTGTTACACAGATGACCACCCTCCCACAGAAGGTTCTAGACAGCATGCCTGTGCTAGGTGAGATGGCCAGACCCACCAAGAAAGCAGCTAACGCTGGGCATCATGGACCTCCAAGTGTCCTTCACTGTCCTCCGTGTGCAATCTCAGCTGTCCAAGGCTCCTGGTCTCAAGAGATTTCAGGTTTCAAGTGACAGAAAGCCTAAAGTTTCTATGGTGGAGAAGGGCTCCACCAGCTGAAAGGTCTGGAGGTGTCTGGCTTCAGGTGCAGGTGGATCCAGGCACGTGAACAGACAGTCTGCATCTTTCAGCCCCATTTTCCACTGGGTTGGTTCTGGTCTCAGGAGGCATGATGATTGCCATCCGCTTGAAACTGGCTTCTGGTTCTGTGAAGCTGTGCCTCTTGGTCAGCATTCTTATGTAAAGGACTACAAATGGGTTTTATTAGCTTTGGGGGGTCATATGTCTTTCCTTAACCAATCACAGGTTCAGAAGGATACACTGATTGGCCAGTAGAGCCTAAGTCCATCAGTTTAGAGTAGATGGGGGAACATGATCCCTAGAGGAAAGGTTGGGGACTATTTCCAGAACGGGAATCCACACGGGGCAGAGAGAAACAGACACTGAGGCCCTGACCTCTCCTCACCTGTCGACAGCTCCCTGACTCTCAGTGTCCCCTCACATTCAAGGGTTTCTGAGGGACTACAGAGTCCACGACTCAGTCACCTGGCCTTTCCCACGGTGCTCTGTGACTATAGCAAGACACATCCTCTGTGAGCCTATCGTCCTGTTAAACGAGAACAGGGTGTGGTGTCCAGCAGGTGAGAGGACAGCCTGCTGACCCTTCTCTGGCCCCACTCCGTGCAGACAGTGCGCTGAATGAGAGCCTGCGGCTCACAGCTGCTCCCTTCATCACCCGGGAGGTCATGGTGGATCTGGCTTTGCCCATGGCAGATGGAAGGGAATTTTCTCTTCGGCGCGGTGACCGCCTCCTCCTCTTCCCCTTCCTGAGCCCTCAGAAGGACCCAGAAATCTACACAGAGCCCGAGGTTAGTGGTGGGTTAGCCGGACATCCCGGGGACCACGGGGAATAAGTGGCTTAGGCATCAGCTGTCCTGAGTGACAATGTGCTGTGCTCTTGGCTCTCTGTGTGGCATGGGAACTCTGTCACCTTCGCTGTCCTTTAACGAGGAGCCTTCAAGTCACCTTTGTGAGAGCACATTGCGCTCTGTTGCGACAAGTCTGTAAGGAGCTGGCTTGTTTGGGTGGTGATGTCAGAAATAGACCTTCTCCCTATTTCAGGTTTTTAAATACAACCGATTCTTGAACCCAGATGGATCTGAGAAGAAAGATTTTTACAAGGATGGGAAAAGGCTGAAGAATTACAATATGCCGTGGGGTGCAGGGCACAACCAGTGCCTGGGGAAGAGCTACGCGGTCAACAGCATCAAACAGTGAGTGAGGGGCGTGGCTGGCCGAGGTGTGGCCAGGATGGAGAGCAGGGATTGGGCAAGGCCCAGCAGGGAAGGGACCTATTGGTGAGCTGTGGCCAGGGCAGCACTCAGTGGGTAAAGCCCTGGACCATCTGGTAGAACCCACACCCTCCTGCCTGACTGGAGGCCTTCAGCCAATGGCTTGGGGCTGAGATTCCAAATTGACAGAGAGCCAACTCCTGCCCACAAATCTATTTATTTGTGGGCTTTTAAAATTTTATTTTTATTTTATGTGTTTGAGTGTCATATCTGTGTGTGTATGAGGAGGATGGAAGAGGGCCTTGAATCCCCTAGAACTGGAGTTATGACAGGTTGTTAGCTGCCATGTGGGTGCTGGGATTCGAATCCAAGTTTTCTGCAAGAACAGTCAGTGACCTTAACCTCTGAGCCATCCCTCTAGCCCCCGCTTATTTGTGTTTTTTAAATGCAGGCTGTTCTGAACAATCAGAAGCACTCCCTACATCTCCTGTCTCTTAAGCAGCGGGTTTCTCCCTCTAAGGATGACATGGGAATACCGCACGCTGGCCATTGTGTCCAGCGGGCTCATGGCTTTCTGCCTGTGGCTACTGCAGCAGGTCCAGGTCCTTGTGGCAGAAACTGGCCGCACCTCAGTATTCCCACTTGGCTGTGTTAACTCCCAGAGGGCTGAGAACCTCCTAGGTTGTCTTCCTGGGACCTCCAAGAACCTTAGCCCCCAGGATCATGGGTGGGGAGACGAAGGGTTGTGTCGTTTCTGTATTGACCTCTCTAGCTCCTGGGACATTCTGAGCCTGTTCCCTCAGTGGTGAAATAAGACTGCTAACTAGCTCCATCTCAGGAGAAGTGGATTAGAATGGACCTTTAGAGTACCTACCTCACATCCTGAGTCATCATAGGCTTTGGAAAATGTTTGTTATCACCTGTATTCTTCAAATCCTTAACTGGGGAGTAGAGTCATGTTAAGCTCTTGGCCTCAGTCTTCTCAACCACAAAGTGGAAAGTTCTGCCCTAGCATTTAACTTGCATTTCTAAAAATGCTGTGCACAGTCATGCAATCAAAACAGCAGGGGACCAGGTCTGGGAGCAGAGGCCTTGTAATCCCAGCTACTGGGGAGGCGGAAGCAGGAGGATCGTGAGTTCAAGGCTACCCTGGGGGACTTAGTGAGATCTTGTCTCAAAATGAAGACTAAAAAGAGGACTGAGGATGAGGCGCAGTAAAAGAGCACTTGCCTGGCATGCACGGGACCTGAGTTCAATCCCCAGCACCCCAAAATAAAGCAAATCGCAGAAAAAAAAAAAAAATCACAGGATTATGGGGAAAGAGAAACTGAAGCCTGGCACTCAAAAAACTTCATCACGGACAGGGGAGTTGGCTCAGTGCTTCAGAGAACTGATGTTCTTGCAGAGGACCCAGGTTTGGTTCCCAGCACCCACATGGTGGCTCCAGTTCCAAGGCATCTGGTACTTTCTTCTGACCTCCATGAGGCTTTTCGAGACATAAGTTATTTAGATACATGCAGGCAAAATACTTATACACATAAAATAAAAATAAAGTTTAAACATTTAAAACCTTCATCAGAGACAAAAAAAAAGATACGAACTGAATAGAAGGTGGTCGTGTAGTTTTACACATTAGGTGCTTAAGAAACATGCAAGTGCTGGAAAGATAGTTATGAGTGGCTAAGAGCACTTGCCACTATTGCCGAGGACTGGAGTTCACTTCCCGGTACCCACAGGCTTCTAACAACTGCCTGTGATGCCAGCTCCAGGGAATCAGACGCCCTCTTCTGGCCTACACAAGCACCTGCCCTCGTGTATACATACCTTCATATGATACAGACAGACAGATTGACAGACACATAATAAAAATGACACCAAAATTCAGATGAATAGGGCTGTCAGTCACTAATCAGACACACGTGCACTCAGAACTGCTCCTGAGCAAACATGAGGTTTTGTTCTCTGCTCACGTTTGTGCTCTGGCGTATCAATCACTTCAGGACAGATTCGCTTATTTAAATCAGGAATTGTGACAGAACTGATTGTCAGTTTGGGGACAGACAAAAAATATGCTGGGTCTTTAATGTTCAGCGTGGTGCCTGACTCCCGGCGTGTCGATAAACGAGTGAATTCTTTGTGATCTCAGCCAGGAGATTATCTGTCCACGGCAGCTGTGATAACTCAGATCACGGGGTACACAGGTACCAGCATACAAATTCAGCTGTGGACCCGACTCCCACCCCAGATAGCGTTTCTCTTCAGAGGGCCCAGCTTACCTTCCTCCTTTCATCCCGATGGGAGAACCAAGCCCCCGAGTGAGGACAGGCCTGGCGAGGGGCATTCCCCTTGATTCCAGCATGCTGCCTTCCCTCTGCGATCAGTCAGCGAGAGGAGAGACCGTCCCCCTGTGCTCAGTGTGGCATGAGGTCCCCAGATGAGGTGATGGGTGGTGGTGGGCTCAAAGGAGTAGGAGCTTCACTCCCAGCACGTGGGGCCACACAGGCAGGCGGCTAGGAGCCTGAACACAACGGCTTTGTGTCTCCAGAAGGTGGTGATAGAAGGTGCCACCCTGCAGATTTGGTCCCAAGTGGCAGTTCTGCTACATGGTGGTAAGATGTTTTTAAGGAGCCTTTTTTTTTTTTTTTTTTTTTAATCTTTTTGAGACAGGGTCTCCCTGTAACCCCAGCTGGTCTAGAACTGACTATATCTATATAAACCAGGCTGGCCTTGAACTCACAGAGATCCACCTGCCTCTGCCTCCCGAGTGTTGAGATTAAAGGCATGCACCACCATGCCCAGCCGAGAGGTACTGTGGGTTCTTAAACTCACAGGCACTCAGGGGTGAACACTGCCCAGGCCAGAACAGATTTTAAGGGATCCAGAAGTTTGGGAGAAGGTGCTGGCTGGTGGAGGGGCAGAAAGAATTGCAGTCTTGTCACAGTGAGCCCCATGCTACTTTTACTAGCAATGAGTCTGGGACTCAGAACCATACAGATGTGGTGGTATGGGGTTGTGCCTTAGCACAGACATGCAGCTGGGTGCCTTGCCTCTGGCCACTCTACTGTCCCCACATGAAGCAGTAGACAGGAGAAATGGAGAGTCACACGCCAGCTCTCGAGGGCTTTGGTGCAGAAATGGCTGCCACTGTGACAGCCCGTCACCCCTCGCTCAGCCCCTGGTCTGCAGCACCCCCTCTCTCTGCAGGTTCGTGGTCCTCGTGCTGACGCATTTCGACCTGGAACTGGGCAGCTTGGACACGGAGGTCCCTGAGTTTGACCTGAGCAGGTATGGCTTTGGCCTGATGCAGCCGGAACATGATGTACCCATCCGGTACCGCGTCCGGCAGTGACCTGTGGGTGCAGACACTGTACTGGCCTCCGACCTCTTGACTCCCAAGCCAGTGCGGCTGACTTCTGCTCTTCTAGCAGCCACGAGCAGAGGACGGAACACAGGGAACACCGAGAACAGGAAAAGCCAATAAAAGCTCTGAAAAGTTACTGTCAAATCAGTCTCCCCATGCTCTGGGCCACCTGCACCTCCTGGCTCCACCCACAGTCCCCAGCACTGTAGTCCTGACTTCCAGAGTAGTCATGTCCCACCCTTAATAGCAAGTGTGGTCCAGGCCTTGGCCAGCAGAGCAGATATGGGCCACGGGAGGGCCTCTCTGACTCAGCAGTGTGTCTACTGTGGTGAGCTCCATCCTCAGATTGTTACAGAGATACCCCGCCTTCACATAGATGCCTGGGAAAATGCAGGTTGCATTCTGTCCTGGAGTCCCAAGTGCTAGGTGTTAGGGCTTTTCTTATGCCGAGACCCAGGGTATGGGGAATCCAGAAAGACTGGTCCCTGTGGGCGTCTGGAGAGAGCCAATCAGGGGAGTATATTTCCTGCTCTGGCTCCTTCTATGAGACCTCTCTGCTATAACACATGCCAACCTGCAGATGGTTTTGTTCAGCATAGGGCCTGGAGAGATGACTCGGTGGTTAAGAGTACTGGCAGGTCTTGCAGGGAACTGGGGTTTGGTTGCTAGCACCCAGATGGCAGCTAACCACTGCCGTTCTCCAGCCCCAGGGGATCCAGTGCCCTCTTTTGGCCTCCACAGGTATTGCACACACATGTGCCTTTACACACATGTGGACAAAACAGTTATATATATAATTTTTTTTAAATCAACATAGTTGGTGTCATGTTATCTATGGAGAGCTCATGTGCATATCTAGCCTCTGGTCATACTGGGCCCATAGTCCCAAGAGCAGCTCTGGCCAAGAGCTGCATGGCGGTCACCTGCCAGCCACGAGGCTCCAGTTGGTCCTTTTTTGTACTCCCGTCCCTCCTGAAGGCACTGGAGTCTTGACCCTGGTCTGACTCTTGGGAGCGTGAGTGTGAGATGATGGCAAGAGCCAGCAAGCTGGTCCCTCGGGCTGGTCGCGCATCCCCGCCTGGGTCCGCAGCCTTTGCACAGAGAGAGGGGTAATGAAAACCTGCCTTTGCTTCCATCTTAGGAAGATGAACTTAAAGGGAACCATGGCTTGCAAGCCTCCCTATGACAGCAAACGTGGTCACTTACTGGTAGACCCTGTTTCCCGAGTGCCTTTAATGGCTGCAGCAGGCTCCGCAGACCTGTGTTTCTGTCCTTCACTGCATCCTGGAGAAGATCGGGTGTCATGCCAGCTTTCCAGACGAGAAAGCCGGCTCAGAGAGGTGGAGTGACTTGCCTGGGGTCACACAGCTCATAAGCTGGTAGAACGCAGCCTACACACTTCTGGGAGCAGATGTTGGTGGGCAGCTTGCTCTTCGTTCCTTAGGTTTTGGGGTGCGTGGAACAGGTGTACTTGGCACTGGATAGCTGACAGCCAGGTGCATCCATTGGTGGTACAATTTATGAAACACACATCCATGTCTCTGAGCTTTCGCTGGAGGGACAGAAGAGGTCCTGAGTCAGGATGTTCCAGGGGCTCATCTCTTGGAGCACTATGGGGGCTCAGAGGCTTCCCCGGCCTTGGATCTCCAGGCACCCCCAGGATTCCCAGATAGACAATGTGATTGTCAGGAGGCTGGGTATCCCCAGGGAACCCCATCTTCACGCCTCGGTGACCCCGCCCCCCACTGCTGCCTGCCTCTTATCTCTGCAGGAGATCAGAGCTGGCAGCCTCCTGTGGGAGGATGAGCTGGTTTCCATGGCAACCCCCAGCTGCCTCCTCAGAGCTGGGAGGGGAGGGAGAAAGCTGCGGAAAATAGCTGCCAAAGGTCTCCCAGGCTTCAGCCCTGGTGTGCTGGGGGAAGCCCTTCCGAGCCCCATCATAACTGAATCAGGCTGGGCTGTCCCCAGGATTGTCATCTGAGCCCAAAGGAGGGCCAGGTCCCCGTGAAGGTAACACCTCAGTGCCTCAACCATGGGACTCACCCACAAGGAGGGTGACTCTCCCCCGGGCAGCTCCAGTGGGCTCGCAGTGCTGACGTGGCCCTGGGAGGCTGAGTTGAGGGGACAACGGGACAGGGCCGGGGACGGAAATGTTCGAACTTGCCCACGTTTGAAGCTTTAGCTTTCCTTCCCTACTTGTTTTAATCTTTAGAATAGGCTGGGGCTGTAGCTCAGTGGGTAGAGAGCTTGCCTAGCATGCTCAAAGCCCTGAGTTCAATCCCCAGAACTGCATAAATTGGGTAAAATGGTGTACACGCCGAAGTCCCAGCACTTGGGAGGTGGTGACTAGGGGATCAGGGCTTCAAAATTCCTATTCTGCTACTTAGTGGGCTCAAGATCAGCCTGGGATGCAGAAGACTGTTCTGAATAAGAGGAGGGAGTGGGGAGGGAAGGGGGGCAGACAAGAGGAAGAGATGCTGTTTCAGAGAGGGGAGATGAAGGCATTAGCCACCTGTCCCGGTCCTCAGAGTAGCTTTTCATGCCTGGCTGCAGAGTCAGTGTCTGGCCCACGTTGCCACCCTCAGGGGATCTATGGAAGTGCTTCTGGTAGTCCTGCTGTGATCTTTTTGCTGTCCTGTCAATTGTTTTTACCAAATATTCTCTTTTAAGCAGATTCACTTTAACACTTAAGTCTGTTCCCATTGTGGACAGGAGTGGACCTGTATCATTCACAACCTCACATAGAAAAGAATTGTGGAGAATAAGCTGGCTCTGGGTGGTTAAGATCAAGACTTGGAGCCTCAGAGCCTCCGTTCTGGTGTCAGCTGAGCTGGAAGCTTCCAGGCTGCCTGAAGGCCTTGCCTGTGTCTCTCCTCAACTTCCTCATTGGTTGACTCACAGCCAGTGAGAGGGGCCAGAAGGGGAATATGTGCTCAAGGCAGGGGTCTTGTCACCCCAGGTAGCTGGTGGCATCTACATACCCAATGACAAGAACCTCAGAATCAATGACTGAGCAACGTGCCTGGAGCTTTCTTCTCTGTCTGGCTCTATCGCCACATAATAGCATCAGATAGATACGAGCTAGTCTATTAACGTGCCTTCGCTCTGTGTGATGGTGATGAGGGAGCCTCTGGATCTGGAGGCTGCCTGGGGACAAGCAGGGACACTACCCAGCTGGCTCCGTCCTGGGAGCTTGTTCCTTAGTGTGACAGCGATGTGGAGACTATAAAAAATGGAAGGCACTCGATCGGTCGTGTGTCTGCCCCCTCAGCAGGGGAGGCGGGATTGAGGACAGGGGTCTTCGGCAGGTGAGACGGGGAGAGCTGGCCGGGGCGGCTGAGAGAAGTGGCAGGAGAGACGCCGGGCGTGACGGGCCAGGAGCTGTGCTCTCAGGTTATCTTAGGAGCATCAGTTCCTTAGCTTTCCTGTGGCTTCGATTTCTGCCTTTTGCTGACTCGCTCCTTTCCCGTGTGTCTTGGAGTTCCCTGGCTCCTCTTTGGGGAAGAGAGATTAGTTTACCTCTAATTGCTCTGCTGGAAGCCTGCGCCTCAGTTGTTCCTGCCCCAGATTTCATCCATTTCGTCATCCTTTGGCCTCACACCCTGGAAGTCAACGGCTTGGAAAGTCCTGACCCCCGAGAGGCTTGCCGGAATTCATACAGGTTTAGCCCGCTGTCTCTGTGGGGAACTTCTGGTGGCACCCATGTTTCCTCCCAGGGATTGAACCCAGGAGACACACCGGGGCTCCACACAGCATTGCTTACACACAGCAATGTAATTAGTACACAAAGTGCTACATCAGTGATAGGTGCTGGGTGGAAAGTTCAAGGACCAATACACAGATGGGTGGGTAGGTGGATTGATGGATGAGTAGGTGGATACACTGCATGGATTTGGAAGGGGATCAATGTAGATGGGTGGATGGGTGGCTGAATGGACAGATCAATGGATATGTCCAAGGACAAATGATTTCTTGGACATAGGATAGGAGGGTGAATGAGCAGGTGTGAAGACAGTGTGTGGAATATCAAATGAGTGGAGAGGTGGATGAGGAAGAGGGCAGGTGGCTGGGTGGCTCTGAGAACGTGGATGGGGGATAGTGGGTAGGTGACAGCCTTAGTACCAGATGGAGACGTGGATGAATGTCAGGTTGGTCAGAAACAAGGTTCATTCATTAATTAGGAACTTAAGACAAGAAACCAGGGCTTGATGAAGACAACTGGATTCAGATAGAGTAGACCCTGATGCTGAGCCTTGTGTAGATCTGTGACTCCAGCCAGTCAGGCAGCTGAGACAGGAGGATTGCCTGGGTCAGCCTGGGCTCTGTAGAGGGAGCCTGTTGCTAGAAAGAAAAACTGTTAGACCCAGACACTGGGTCACTGAGTTAGCCAACAGTCTATCTTGTGTATATTATCATCATCCTTGGTATCCGGGAGTAAGAGGCAGAATCCTCAGTAGGTTCACACACACATACAGACACCAAAACAAAAATCCTTAGCACAGTGTCTAGTATACAGTAAGCACTCAAGCTGTGCTGTCATTACTATTGGTGCTGTTGTTGTGGTTCGTAGTGTTTTTTTCAATGAGTGCTTCCCAGTGTCTGGCAGGAGGTGGAATGCATTCTACATGTCATCTCGTTTGTCCTCCCAGCAGCCCCTGGGTCTATCCTTACCCCCGTTTGCACACACCATGGTGATTATTATGGACTGTGACAAAGAGGAGTCAGAGAGAGGACAAATCTGAGCTGATGGACAGCCCTTGTGGCTGCTGGAGCGTCACCTGAGCAAGGCCACAGCAAAGAGCAGGGGTCCTAAGTGACACACACTCAGAGAGTGACGTGTCCCCTGCATCTCCAGGGGCTCCCAGCCATCCTCATCAAGCTCTTTTTTCCTACCCAGGAAATCGTGAAGGGGGGTTGGTCTTAATTAGCCCTGCTCTGTGCCCAGAAGCTTGGAGAAACCGGAGCAGGCTGCCCAGTGGGACCATAAATAAATGATGGATGTTATCATGGAGTCTGAAGGAGAAGATAGAACTTCAAAGAGGCTAGTCTCCTGCAGTGCTGGATAGAGGGGATGTCACACGAACTGGGTGGATGGATCCCGATGACTTGGCCTCACTCAGCCTCAAAGAAGAATCTCAGCTCCTCCCAGCAGATGCATTTTGAGAGAGCCAAGACCAGGAATCAGATGGTCTGCTGCTGGACTTGGAGGCCTACTTGCCAACTGACTACTGGGGCACTGTTCCCTCTGTGAACTTTGTGGCTTCAGCTGTCTTTAAATGAGAGGATTGTGCTTGCGATATGACTGGATTATGGCACCCTTCTCTATAGAATATTCCAAATTGCTGTCCATTTTTCCTCCCTCCCTCCCTCCCTCCCTTCCTCCCTCCTTCCCCCCTTTCCTCCCTCCCTTCCTTCCTCTTTATCTGGTTTATTTGAGACAGGGTCTCTTATAGCCCAGGCTTCCTCAAACTCACTATGTAACCAAAAATGACTCTGAATTTCTGATGTCTTGTCTCCTCCTCTTGAGGACTAGGATCACAGGTGAGGCCACGACACCTGACTTTTCCATTTCTTATACATATAATTCCTTCTTATGATAAAGATAGTTCTGTCTGTGAAGAGAAGACTGTTACCCATTGAGTCCTTTTGGATGTAATGACGGCTTACGTGGGTAAAGAGGGGTTATTTCATATATATATATATATATATATATATATATATATATATATATATATATCTCATATAACTGGAAATCCTGTGGCACTGGCTTCAGGCCTGGCTGGATCCAGAAGCTCTAATGACATTGTCGCCTTAACTTGTTTCCGGTTATCTTGGTGGGAGGAGGTGGTGACCTTTTCTTGGTTACCCTGGTCAGCTTTCTTTGAATGTTTTCATGATGACTCTCTGTTGGCTGGCATGGTAGTGGCTATCCCATGATGACAAAGCAACATGCCTAGGTACTGAGAAAGTACTAGGTACTAGGTACAGTGTGCCTCGGTGCTGACAGCAGAGCAAGGTGGAGGAAGCAACTCAGCCTCCAAATTCAACCTGCAACTTCCTCCATGGACCAACTACGCATTTTAAAATCATTATCCGTTCATGTAGTTATCTGCTTGTGTGTGGCGTGTATATCTGGTGCATGTTCACATGTGTGCACACATGTGCATGTGGATGTCAGAGGTCAGTGCCAGGCATCCACCTCTGTCACTCCACACCTACTTTTTGAGACAGAGTCTCCCACTGAACCTGGAACTCTGATTCAGTTAGGCAGGCAGGCCAGTGGGCTCCAGAGATCCTCCTGTCTTCTCTAGGACTGGTTACAGGTATGTAATGACACACCTGGCTTTTTATGTGGCTTCTAGGGATCCAAATTCAGGTCTTCATGCTTATGCACAAGGACGCTGTGGCTAAGTCATCTCCTTATCCCTTAGCTAAGCATTCTAATTACTTGGACTGAGCAGAAACCGCTACTCAGCTGTCCACAGTCACCTACAGTCGACTAGACGCGCTGTTAGTGCTGAAGTGTTTTAGAGCATTCTTCATAGGGGGCTGAGGAGATGGGAAACCCTGGCATTTACAAGCACTGGCTGCTCTTGCAGAGGACCGGGTTCATTTCCCAGCACCCACATGGCTGCTAACAGCTGTCTGTAACTCCAGGGAATCCAAGACCCTCTTCTGGCCTCTGTGGGCATTGCACACACTCACATACATATAAGCAAACAGTCATACATAAATTAAAAGTAAATGAGTTTTAAAAAATTCCTCACAGACACCTGATGTTGACCTCTGTCCTCCACACACACATGCACACACACACAAATGTGTACACACACACACTCATAAAAAAAGAAAGGCTTTAATCTCTGCAGTCGGGGGTCAGAGGCAGGTCAATCTCTGTGAGATGGAGGCCAGCTTGGTCTATGTAGTGAGTTCCAGACCAACTCTGGCTACACGGAGCCCAACTAATTATAGTAAGGCTAATGCTGGGTCCCTCCAGAATGACAGTGACCTGTAGGTGTGGATGGTGTAGACAGAGACAATTGGAGGAAGGCTAAAAGGTGAAGCTATAGAATTACCAAAACTGAAGAAGGGCCACGAGAGGACCCCTTAAATAGGGTGTTCAGGGCACAAATCCTAGAGCCAAAAATAAAGTGTTCGGGTTATATTACTTTTTAAAAATATTTACTGAGTCTGGAGAGATGGCTCAGTAGTTAAGAGCACTGACTGTTCTTGCAGAAGACCTGGATTTAGTTCCTAGTATCCACATGGCAGCTAACACCCATCCGTAACTCCAGTTCCGGGGCATCTGATGCCCTCGTCTGGTCTCCAAGGGCACTTCACAACACGGGTGTACTTACATGCAGGCCCTCATACACAAAGAAACATAAACTTGTGTGGGGTTATATGCATGTGTGCGTGAGAATAAAAAGGCCTGAATGTCCTCTCTTACCGCCTTCTACTTATTGTTTTGAGGCAGGACCTCTCCGTGACCTGGAGTTCGTGCTTTCCACCTAGGTTAGCAGCCACAAGCCGCAGTGATCTTCCAGCCTCTGCGATCCGGTCAGGGCTGGAGCTACAGGCATTTGTAGGAACTCACATGGCTTGTTATACGGACACCAGGATCCAAATTCTCTTCCTCATGTTTGGGCAGCAAGATTCCAACCCCTAAAATAATTTTTAACTTAAAAATTACAGTTATTTATTTAGTTACTTAGTGTATGTGTGAGGGTTCATGTGTGTGGGCACAGTGTGTGTGTGTGTGTGTGTGTGTGTGTGTGTGTGTGTAGGTCAGAGGACAATTTCTAGGAGTCAGCACTATCTTTCTACCATGTGGTCCCAGAGATGGAACTCAGTTATCAGGCACAGTGACACTGAGCATCTTCCAGCCCCTAAAATAATGTTTGGAACAATGGACAGACGAGGCAGAGGCAACAGGGCCGGATGGGAGGTGCTTGAAATGTCTAACACGGGACTTCAAGTCCAGAGTAGAGAAGAGTCCTGCAAATCACCAAAACGATAAACCACCACCACAACCATAACAACAACCACCATTAGCACAACCACCAAACCAAAACAACCATCACTGCAACCACAACCATGATCACAACAGTAACCAAAACCATCACAACAGCCACCACTACCACAACAAAATCACGACAATTGCCATCACCAAAACAACCGTCACTACAGCCACAACCATAGTCACCACCACAACAGCCAAACACAGCAACAAACAAAAGAGCAGCCACCACAACTACCACAACCACCAGCACAACACACACACACACAGAACATACACACAATACACACATAACACACACATACACAGGAGCCCCAGCCAACGCATATGAGAAGGACCTGAGACTCATTAGTAATCAGTGAAATGGACATTTCCAGTCACTGAGACACCATTTCCTGACACACCAAGGTTTGGATCTCTGGGTAGTGCCTCGTGGCAGTCAAGGCTGGGGTTGTAGGACTCTCGGAACTGCGAAGGACGTGCCAGAAGCAGACCTCTGCAAGAGCCAGGGTGCACTTAGTTAAGAATGTATCCTGGGATACATCGTTCCAAACCTTCAGAAAAGCATGTTTTAAAGGTCACAACACAGGCTAAGGACTTGGCTCAGCCTGCAGAGTGTTCACTGAACATGCCCAAAGCCTTGGGTCCCATCCCCCGCGCTGAATGAACCAGAAGCGATAGTGCATACCTGTAATCCCAGCACTCAGGAGGTGAAGGCCAAAGGAAGAGAGATCCAAAGTCATCCTCAACTATGTAACCAATTCAGGGTCAGCCTGTGCTACACGAGACTTGGAAAAAAAGAAAGAAAATACCATGCCAGTCAGGGAGCAGATATGCGTGGAAGGTGCGGTCATTGTAGTACAGGACTCAGAAGTCCCATGAGTGACCTTGTTGGGGGTGGACAGTGAAGAAGGGACATTATCAGGAACAACTGTGCAGCCATTAGGGCCAGTGGACTGGCAAACCCACATCAGCATGGGTGGATCTCAGGGGAAAATAAAAAATAGCGTGAGCTCCGTAGCACAGAACACGTGTAAATTGAAGCTCGGTGTGAGGGCACAGGCAGGCCTATAATCCCAGCACTCAGGAGGCTGACACGTGGGTATTGAGTTCAAATCTGGCCTGGGCTACGTATCAAAATCCTTTCTGAAAAAAGCATAACAGCAACAACAATGTATAAGTTGAGACACTCACACAAAACATCGTTTTCCAAGCTCTCATATGACCAAAGCCCATAACATCCAGTGTACAGGTACAACTGCTGCCTGTGTGGTAGAGGGCGTGGTCTGAGGGAGCCAGGAGGAAAGGGAATGAAAGAATGAATGGGCCTGGGGTGATGGCTCAGTTGGTAAAGCGCTTGCCTTCCAGTACAAGGACCCGAGTTCAGTCCCCAGAACTCATGTAAAGAAGACAGGCAGATCCCTGGGGCTCACTGACCAGCAAGCCCAGCCTACTTGGTGAGTTCCAGGCTGTCTCAGAAAAGAAAAACATGTGGACAGTGTCCAAGGAACAACCCCCGAGATCCCAAGGTTGACCTCTGACCACAGGCACAGTACATACGCACATGCACCCTCCCCACACTTAGACGGACGAAGAGTGATAGGGAAAGCAAGTCTCAAAGCTTCCACATCCCTCCCGCTTTGGCCAGGGAGGCACGTGGCTGGGTGAGCTCAGGGAGTGGTCACTCATTCACCCTTGCAGGTTTCTGGTCAATTCTGTACATCAGCAAGTAAAGGCAAGGGACAGGGGTTTGCAGAGGTCATTCTGGCGCTTAGCCCATTGGTTCTGGACTTGGGTAGACAGACCTCTGTCCTCTGTGGCCAGACCAGACAGTGCACCAGCTGTGACCCACCAGCTGCAGCAGCCTCCTTGCTGCCCCTCTTCCTCCTGACTCTGTTTCCCCAGCTGAACCCAAGTCCCTCTGTAGCCTCATCTACCTGCCTCATCTCTACTCCATCATGGTCCACCCTCTCCTCTACTCCAGTCACTGGCTGTCCTGCTGGCCATCCTTCTCTATTCCAGGCCATTTGCACTAGCTGCTTCCTCTGCCCAGAACTCCTCTTGTCTTCCTTGTCCTCCCTTCTTACCTTTTGAGTCTGGCCTCCTCCTCTGAGAAGCCCTCCCTGACTACCTGGGAAAAGTTCTCTTCTATTTAAAAAAAAAAAAAAGTTTCTTTTATAACATGATCACCTGAAACCTGCTCACCTGTAGTTGCCTGTCTGGGCTCCAAGCAGAGAAGGAAGGGCTGACCCAGAGCCTCAGGTCAGAGCAAGGGAAGGTCCCAGAAGGCTTTCTGCCAGTGATAGACACATTCATTTCAGGAAATGTAACAATCTGACAACCTTGGTGAGCCCCACCCTTAAGAGGCAGAGAGATCAGGGAGCTCAGAGCAGAGACAGGGCACAGGGAGAGAAAGCAGTGGCAGCTGGGACAGAGTCAACAGACTGGGAAGTGGACAGGTTTTACAGATGCATCTGTGTAACACAATGGTAATGGATGCCTTAAATCTTAGATGGAAGCCAAGGATGGAAAGGAGATGGGCTTTATCTGGGTCACTGTGTCTTGTTAAGTTTTCCTCCATCGGGGTAAGGCTCTCCGTTGCCTTAATAATAATATAGATGACGGAGACTAAGCAAATACCAGGCCTGGCCCCCGCTGCAGGCGATCCCACTTGGTCATTTCGGAGAGGGCCTGATAGATTCTGCAGGCCCCTCTGCACAGGGAGACAAGGGCAGGGCCAGTCCTCCCTGCCCTGAGTCTGGCTCTCACATAGCTGGAAGCAGCTGTCCAAGCTGGCCTGAATGGCGAGTGACTCACCCGGCTGTGCATGCAAGCTCTGGCACCTCACTCCCCCCTCACCTGGCCTTGTGTTTCTGCTCGCAGTTACCAACCACCTCCCCCTTGCATGGCTGTTGAGTTTACCGTCCGTCTTCATCTAGACTCTAGAACAACATTCCGGAACTCGAGTTTAGAGTCTGGAATGGAATGCAAGCAGAGGCTATTTAAAATTGCCACCTGCCTTGCCCCAGCCCTCCAGTCCTTCTTATCCTCCAGCATTTCGTCTGTCTGACATACAACACGCCACGAGGGCCGCGAATGTATGATTCACAGCTGCGTCTCAGACCCCTGGCATATATGTGGTGCCTTGCATACAGTAGGCGCTCAGCCATGCTGTGGACAGAACGAAGGAAGGTGGAGCTGGATGAAGGCAGTCCCGTGGGCAAGGCTCCTCCCGAGCCCCCCTGGGCCCGGGCCGGGCCGGGCACGGAGGGGTTAAGCCGCGCGCGCTTCCGACCCGCAGGTGGCGCCGTGCCGCCTTGATGCCGACTCGCGGCTCTCCAAGTGCGGGACAGAATCGCGGCGAGCGCCGAGCCGAAGCTCAGCCCGACTTGTTGATCTCGCCCAGGCAGCCGCGGCCGCCGCCGAGCAGCGCCGGAGCCCGAGCCCGAGCGGGAGGCGCCGCCCGACCGCCCGGCCGCCCGCACCCGGGAGAGCGCGGGCCCGGGGAGCGCACGGCCCGGCCCCGCGGCCCCGCAGCCCGGGTCCCGGGCGCCGCGCGCACGCCCGGCGGGGTAGGCCCGGCCCGGCCCGGCGCGCCGCTGCCCGCGGGCGGAGACGCCGGCGGCCGGCACGATGCGCGCTCCCCGGCCCCGGGAGGCGGCCGCCCTGGGGGTGAGTGTCGCGCGCGGGGGGCGCGGGGACCCGGCGGCTCGGCCTGGGGCTCGGGCTCGGCGCCTGGGCCGGGTGGGGGGCGCGGGCCGGGGCCTGGCGGGCGCCAGTGCCCACCTTGGGGCAGAGGGAGAGGGCATGCGCCCCGCGCACCCCGAAATCACCGGTGCGCGGCGGGAGGAGGGCACGCTTTGAAAGGCCAGAAGATTCGGCTGGTTTCCCCGCCTCCCACTTCCCCCACCCCTTCCCTCCCGAGCCGGGGGAAAGGCGCAGAACCCGGAGTTATAAAAAGCCATCGCCGAGAGGAGCGAGGAGGAGGAGAGGGAGGAGGAGGAGAGGGAGGAGGAGGAGAGGGAGGAGGAGGAGGAAGGGAGGAGGAGGAGGAGGAGGAGGAGGAGGAGGAGGAGGAGGAGGAGGAGGAGGAGGAGGAGGAGGAGGAGGAGGAGGAGGAGGAGGAGGAGAAGAGGGCAGGGGAGGGGAGCTCGGAGCAGGCGAATCCCGAAAACTCCGCGCCTCTCTGCTCCAGGGTGGTGGGGGGCGCGGGCCCCGCGGGAGCCTGGCTTTGTGCCTTCGACCCTCGCCTGGTCTGGGAGCGACCTTAGGGGATGACACGATGGTTTGAGAAAGAGGGGTCGCTCTAGGACAGAGGGGCTGCCTGGTGGTCTCCGACAGGTGGGCATCTGGTGATCCCCAGAATCCCTCCACCACCACCCCCCAAGCTAAGATTTACAAAAAACAAACCCAATGGCACCTCTCGGCCCCACCCCAATCCCGATCATCGTGGGGTGGGGAGAGATGAGAACTCGTCAAAGAGAGAAAGAAAGTTCTCCCCGCCCTTCCCCTGCCTCCCCAGCGCGGGGCCGGGTTCGGGGACGCCACCCCGAGCCCCGCAGAGCAGGGAGTTTCAGCACTCGACGGGACGGACAGCGCCCCGGGAGGCAGGATGGCGCGGGGGCTGCCGCGGGCTGGGGTGGCGCCTCCCCGGCCTCCGGGGCGCCTGGTGCGGCCTCTCCCCGCCGGAGCGGCCCCTCCCAGGTCTCCGGGTGGGGCTGGCTTCAGCACCCGCGGGAGGGACAGCTCCCCTCCTCCCCCTCCTCCCTCTGAGCCGCTTAAGCTGGGAAGGTCAAGGCCGGCGGCGGGCCGGGGAGGGCGTGGGCAGCTCTGGCCCTACTGACTGTCCGTCCGCTCTCTCCTTCTGCCCCGCAGCCGTCGGGATGGAGGTGAGACGGCGGCCGTGACGCCCGCCCTTGCGCACCCCTGCACCGCAGCAGCCCGCAGCGCTCCCCGCCCCCCGCCCCCGCGGCAGCGGGCCTTGCCGTCGAGTGACTGCGGCCTGGGGGGGCAGGGGGGGCGGGGGCGGCCGGACCAGCGATGCCGGCGGGCATGACGAAGCATGGCTCGCGCTCCACCAGCTCGCTGCCGCCGGAGCCCATGGAGATCGTGCGCAGCAAGGCGTGCTCGCGCCGGGTGCGCCTCAACGTGGGGGGCCTGGCGCACGAGGTGCTCTGGCGCACCCTGGACCGCCTGCCCCGCACGCGGCTGGGCAAGCTGCGCGACTGCAACACGCACGACTCTCTGCTGGAGCTGTGCGACGACTACAGCCTGGACGACAACGAGTACTTCTTCGATCGCCACCCGGGCGCCTTCACCTCCATCCTCAACTTCTACCGCACGGGCCGGCTGCACATGATGGAGGAGATGTGCGCGCTCAGCTTCAGCCAGGAGCTGGACTACTGGGGCATTGATGAGATCTACCTGGAGTCCTGCTGCCAGGCGCGCTACCACCAGAAGAAAGAGCAGATGAACGAAGAGCTCAAGCGCGAGGCCGAGACGTTGCGGGAGCGTGAGGGCGAGGAGTTCGACAACACGTGCTGTGCGGAGAAGAGGAAGAAACTTTGGGACCTGTTGGAGAAACCCAACTCCTCCGTGGCCGCCAAGGTGAGTCTGCGACGCTGCCGAGCCGGTTGCGCGCGGCCCTCTAAGATGAGTGCCTGCAAAGGGCAGGGTCCCCACAGCTGAGGACCCCCGCCCTCAGGCCTTTCCAGTGTGCCGTCAGTCCCCACCCCTCCTCTGCTGACTGGATGCCAGACAGGCCCAGTTTGTGGAGGGGAAATGGTTTCTAAGACTGTAAAACGCTACAGCCAGCCAGCAGAGAGAACAGAGATATACTTTGCTGGGATGCAGTACCGTTCAGTCTGTTGTCCTTCGAGACCCTAGTCCAGGCTCTGCAATCAGCATACCCAGCGCTTTATGTATAACTCCAGTTTGCCCTAGGCAAGGGTATAAACACAGTCTGCTGCTATGCTTGGGGCCACTGAGACACCAAGAGGTCTTTTAAAGGAACCAAGTCAAGGAGAGGAAACAGGAGTCTCGTGGACAGTCCTACTGTGCATCAGGGTGCTCATGGTGGGAGGCTGTGCTGGCCACTTATCTACTTGATGACTTTTTCCCAAGAGCAGTGTGCTGCTGTTTGCAAAGATGCTGCTTTGGCTGTTGGAAAAGGACGTAAATTTCCGAATCAAATGGGTGAAGAGAAAGAGGCAGGAGTGAATGCAATCGCACGGCGTGGCCAACAACACTGGGACAAGGCAGAGGGCTTGGGGACTGGGAGAGGCTTGGGGCCAAGCCCAGGCAGGTGTGATTCTTCAGAGTCAGGCTGGCACCAGGAGGTGTCTAGAGGATGAGGCTTGGCCTCACGTGGCTGGTGTGCTGCTGGTTGGCAGGAATAAATGTCCGCATGGTCCAGGTTAGATGGGAGGTAGGGGAGCCAGCAGAGAGATGATGTTAGAATCCAGCAAGATCAGGTTAGGAGAGACAGGGAGCAGGACGCAGGGAAGGTAACTAGGTTGAGAGGCAAAGGCCATAATTTATTAGCACGGCCTGGCTCTTGCCCAGCCTGACCTCTTATTGTGGAGTCTTCGTGGCTCAGTGGTCCCTCACTGGTCTACTGTCTGCCAGTAGAAGGCTGCAAGAGTGGACAGGTGAGGGGGCGTTGCTAGGAGGGCATGAAGAGCCCACCATCTTTTCTTCATGCCTCTGGGCTCTGAGGACATACAGGTCTCTGGGCGTGCTCTCCTCCGAGAAGGCTGTGGCCATAATTCTGTCACAGGTTCCGTGTCCAGAAAGCCTCCCTCCAAGATGAGAGCCACTCACCCTTAACCGGCTTAGGATCAACAGACTTATCTTACTATTTCCAGGCCTGACACAGGTTCCCCCAATGCTCAGCCCATTGAGGCCCAGGCAATCCCTCCTGCGTCACTGTCCTGTCCTTAAGACACCAGATCCATGGGCAGGAAGTGGGGATTTGCCCTCCCCTCAAAGAAGCAGGCTGAAGGCTGTTTGGGTTGGCATCTGGCAGCGAGACACTGGCGGTCGGCTTGCAAGAGGCACTGCATGGGAATAAACAGCCTTCCTCTCCCTCGGGTTAATCCACTCACCCGGACAGCCTTGTGACCTCACTGTGGTCCCAGGCTAGGCTGTCAGCTCCTATTTTTGTAGCTTCTCCAGCCAGAGCGGAGATGGGAATGCAAGCAGGCTCGCTGGCCCTCAGTACACAAATTCAGACAGCCACCAAGCAAATACCTAACAAACAGCAAGGCTTAGAAAGGTGGAGTCACTTGTCTAATGTCACAAAGCTGGCAAATAGGAATGGCCAGAGGTGTGTCCCCCAGTGCAGTCTTAGACACCCTGTCCTTTCCATGGCAACTAAGGACTGCAGGCTCTCCCCCAATTTCTGCTTCCACCCCGGTTCCCACCATCCATTTCACACTGGCCCAAGATGAGCATTTCAAGATGTAGGTCAGACCTAGTAGTCTCTCATTTAAATTCTAGCAGAGGTTTCCCATCACACTAAGCGTAAAATCCACGCGCCTTTGTGGTGTCTGAAGCCCTCTAGATTCTGGCCCTCAGGCGCTCTGGACTCACCTCTCCCATTGCCTTCTGGTTCACTTGGTTCCAGTTCCTCTGGCTCCTGTGTTGTTCCTCCAGACCTTCTCATTTTCTTTTCCTGCTGCCCAAAATGGTTTTCCCCAGATGGGTCTGTGGTGAGCCTCTTCTCCTCCTCTCCCTGTTTGCTGCAGTCCCTGCTCAACTGTCTCCTTCCTGGTTCATGTTCAGAGAAGTCCACTCCTCTACTCTATTACCTCATGCAGCCTCTTTCCTGAGTAAGCTTTAAGAACCATTTGGAATCATATTAGGTCCCTGTGTTTCTGTTTTACTCTCACAAGGATGTATCATGTACTTCTGTGTTCCCAACATGTATCATGGTACCTGGTTCAGAGGATTCCAAGTAATTATATGTAGGATGGGTGTTCAGATGGGTAGATGTATGGATGATGGATGGATGGGTAGATGGATGGATGGATGATGGATAGATGGATGATGGATGGATGGATGGGTAGATGGATGGATGGATGATGGATGGATGGATGATGGATGGATGGGTAGATGGATGGATGGGTAGATGGATGGATGATGGATGGATGGATGATGGATGGGTAGATGGATGGGTAGATGATGGATGATGGATGATGGATGGATGGGTAGATGGATGGATGGGTAGATGGATGGATGATGGATGGATGGATGATGGATGGGTAGATGGATGGGTAGATGATGGATGATGGATGATGGGGAGATGGATGGATGATGGATGGATGGATGAATATAGATGGGTGGACCGATGGATACATGGGTAGAATGAATCAAGCAGGCAGTAAGGCACTGTCTCAGGGTTCAGTCACTTCTTCCTCACAACCCTCCTGTGACTCAGTGCTCTGGCCTCTGGTCCCTGTGTCACCACCTGCACCTGGCCTCCCTCATCCCCCAAGCTCTAAAATCAGACTTGTCATCACAGTGAGGCCAGGGGGCAAGGAGATGACTTCTACAGGCCATAGGCTGAGGCCCAAATGCAGATGCGTTCTCAGGTGCTTGTGAGGTGCAGAAATGGTCACATCTCATGTTCTGGAGCAAGGATAGACCAGAGTTCTGGGCTCAGCCTCCTACTGTCTGGCCTGAGTCCATTTCTTCCCCACTCCCTGCCCCGCCTGACTCTCATCTGGAAAATGGAGATGCAAGGCTACTTTGTTGGGAAGTGTTTTTGGAAGCTTAGCTCAGTGCCCAGCACTAGTGGGAGGCACAGTTATCAGCCGTACATTGCTGCATCCTTTCTCTGGGCTGGGTGGGCAGCAAAGCCTTTCCTCCTGACAGCATCCTAGGCAGGCTGAGCTGATGCTGTGAATAATTGATGAGCTGTTCTGGCAAGTCAGAGACAAACCAAAGCCTGGGCCCTGGGTTCTCCATCAGGGGAATGGAAATCAAAACCCATTAGAAAAGAGGTGGTTTGAGTGATGACTGTTTGGGAGATGGGGCCATGCCTGTCGGGGCAGCTGCAGAGGCATGCTAAGGTGTCCTGTGGGGTTCTGCTCTCTGGGAACACTCTCTAGGCCTCTCTCAGTCGAGCATGATGTATGAGGCCACAGAGTCTGCCTTCCCAAAGCAGCCTTAGGGTTAAAGCCCACAGACAGTTTCAAATGACCAGTCTGTTTATCGTGCCAGGCACTGATTACTGATGCTCTGTGGATGGTGTGTTACAGAAATTCTTCCTATAGCCCTACGTGGCAACAGGGGACCCACTGGGGACCCTTTGGGCTGTAAGTAACAGAACAGAAAACTCAAATCAGTTTCAATAGGGAGGATCATGCATTACCTTGTGTCTCCTGACATTCCAAAGTATTGGGTTTTGGGTTGAGTTGAGGGCTCAGCAATGCCACCAATATTCTAGATCAGTTTTTTAAAAATTACATTTATTTGATTATTTCATATGTGTATATGTATGTGAGCATACCATGACACATGTGTGGGAGTCAGAGGACAATTCAGGGGAGCTGGTTCTTCCCTTTTATTGTGTGGGTCCTGGGAATTGAACTCAGGTCCTCAGACTTGATAGCAAGCACCTTCACCCACTGAGCCCTCCCACTAGCCCTGGATTCAAGATTCTTTGCATCTCTCTGTTTCTCTATCTCTCAAAGGTAACTTGTGCTTGATGCCTCATGTTAGAATGTGGCTGCTCAGGCACAATCATGTCTAAACCATGGGGGGTTGTGTGTCTTCTTAAGCTCCATGTTCTTTCCCTTCAAGGGAAACCATTCCCAGGAACATCCTTGTAGACTTTATTGATAGTGCTTTTAGTTGTTGGTAACTTAATCTTGCTTTAGCGGTAGGGGTTCTGGAAAAGCAAGTTCCTGGTGTTTTCAGAGAGTGGAGGGAATGGGTTTGATGACCTTTCCAACAGAGGCCCTGGGAGGCACTGTGCTTTGCCTAAGTCCACACAGCTAAAGGATCAGAGGATACTTGTGAAAGCCAGATTTGAACAAGGATTTTCCCAAGCCTCGGTTTCTCAACCCTCACATACTAGCTGGATTCATTATATTGTCCGAGTGAGTCCATCTGCCTGGTGGGGATGGTGCCCTCCTCACCTCTCAGACGTGGTTCTGATGAGCCAGCGGGATCTCAGATGGGAATGTGGCTTGCAAATAGAAATTATAAGATAAGAGTAAATTTGGAGGCTGGGAGGTGGATCGGTTGGTAAAGTGCTTGTTGTGCAAGCCTGAGGACCTGAGTTCAGTCCCCAGCACCCATGTGAAAAACTCGGGCAAGATGGTGCATGCTTGTAATTCCAGTGCTGGGGAGGCGGGGAAAAGAAAATTCCCCGGGCTCCCCAGCCAATCAGCCTGGTCTAACTTCACAGCCTGGGGGTCACAGTGAGAGACCCTGTCTCAGAAACAAGGTGGGAGGCAGAAGCAGGTGGATCTCTGTGAGATGGAGGCCAGCCTGGTCTACATAGTGAGTTCCAGTGAGTTCCAGGAGAGAGTATCAAAAACAACAAACAAACAAAAAACTGAAAAACAAACAAACAAGGTGGAGAGTAACTGAGGGATGACACCAAAGTCGTCTTCTGGCTTCCACGTGTGCACGCACATGCGTGCATCTGCACAGACGTGCACACTCATCCCCCCACACACACATGAGCACTTATTTGCATACATACACGAAAGAATAAGGGTAAAATTCATCATCGTCATTATTTATTATATCCAAAAGTGGGAGTGGCTTTAGCTTGCACCAGTGACGGGCATTTGTCCCACCACTGACTGTGGGATGCAGTACGTGTAAGTTTCTTTCTCATCTTCATCATTTCCAAGGTCTACATCCCTGGGCAGATCCTTTCCTCCTGGGAGTCAGGAAATGGGAGTTAAGGGAGGAGGCTTCCGTGCTCGCTCAGGATGTGACCAAGTGATGAGCCCCCTAGCCGGGGAGCACTCCGGGGAGCACTCCGGGAATGGCTCCAGCTGTTGCTAGTGGTCCCGCTGTGCCCCCTTCTAGCTACAGGACCTGCGGTGGTGCTGACCGTAGGGCCGCTGAAGGATGAAGTTCCTTTGTTCGTGAAAAGCGCCGAAATTGTGCCTGATCAACCCAGGCTCCTCTCTGGGTAAGGGAACCCAGCAGCCAGGATACTCTCACACTTACCTGGTCACACGGTAAGTGAGTGAAAGACTGGGTCCATTCCCAGACCCCTGAGGCCCGATCTGTGCTCCAAATCGCACTGCTCCCTACCCTGGGGCAAGGTGACAGGGTCTATGGGTGGCTATTCTCTCTAGGCTGTAGACAGCTTAGGAAGGAAAAGTGCTGACCAAGGGAGAAGTTTGGCCAAAGCTTAATGAACTGGAGGAGAATGTGCATAGGTGAGGCACCAACTCCATACCTGGTACTCAGTGAACTCTACATGCTTGCTATTGCATTTGCGTCAAACTATTATAGTTCCTCTGAGTGACAGCCACGTGGGGCCCACAGCAGTGCCCGCCTCACTGAATCACCCCCAGAAGTAAATGTGCTACCACAGTTCATAAAAAGCCTTGATAATTCAGCTGGGGCACAGGGATCCCCGGGTACTGGAATCTCATTCAGTCCTCCTGTGAGAGAAAGAAACTTTTCAGAACATTTTCTGAGAAAAGCCACACACTTGCACTTACTTCAAGCCTACAGGCTTTTTCTCCAGCCACTGGAGCCCAGGAAAGTCAGGGAGTCCCCTCAGCAGCGATTGCAGAGGAGCCTGTTGACAGGGTGTCACAGCTGCTGGTACCAGGCTGACTCTGGACTGTTCCTCTGCGGGATGGAACTGAGGCCCGGCTCCCAGTGGGTAACTGCTTGTTAATCCACGCTTCTTATCCTCTGTCCATTACTTCTCTCCTACATGGTTTTCTGAAAATCATTTCCCACATCTCACTACAGGTACTTAGGATACGACTCTGGAAGAACCAACCAAAGGCTCATGGGAGCCTCACCTGCCAGTGGGTCCTTGGTTGCACTGTGGACTAGGCAGGCATCTTGCATCAGACCCCCTGGCAGGGGTGGTCTTATGGGCAGGGATTCCAGGCTGGCCGGGCACACTCAATCTCTTAACTTTGTTTCTTGGATTAAATTAAAAACAGCTGCAGCCGTGGTGACAGGCACTTTCAGTCCTGGCACAATGCAAAGGGCGTTAAATGGGGCTGGTAAGGTGGCTCAGTGGGAAGGTGATTGCCATCCAAATGTGAAAACCTGAGTTCGTTATTAGAGCCTAGGGAAAGCCAGGCCCAGCAGCACGTATCTGTAATCTCCATATTTGAAGGCAAATTGGGAGGCAGAGGTAGAATACACAGAAGCTGGTGGATGGGTATAGAGGCGAACACAGACCCCGCTTCAAACAAGGTGCAGGGCCAGGACCTACACACACACACACACACACACACACACATGGATGCACGAACACACAAAAGGTGTGTCAAGTGCCCCTTCCACAACCCTTTTGGATGTGCTGGGATCTTCTGAAGGAAGCACCTTTGTCCCCCTCTAACAGATGTGGAAACTAAGGCTCAGAGAGGTGATGTGGCTAACCCAGAGCCACACAGCAAATGGGAAGCTGGGGAAGAGCCCACTCAGGACATCCTGACTGCTGTGTCTCTTTTTGAACTCTGAGCTGTGAGAATGACTTTCAGGTGTGTGGGTGAACTCCAAGGAGAGGTCCCTACCATTTTTTTGTGTGTTTTGTTTTGTTCACTCTGGCTGACCTGGAACTTGTTATGTAGACCAGGCTGGCCTCGAACACACAGAGATCCACCTGCCTCTGCCTCCTGAGTGCAGGGAGTAATCGTGTGCACCACCGCGCCCAGCCCCAGAGTTGTCACTTTTCTGCTTGGCTCAGGAGGGTTCCTGGCTCTGAATCCAGGATATCTTTGTCCCCAAAGGCCACAGGCTGGGAATGGCTAGGACTCCCTGAGACCACGGGTTAGTGCTAAGTGTTTATACGATAATCTGCACAGATGGGCCCTGCCTTCTCCCTAGGGGGATGTAAGAGGACATTCTTCCTTTGGGTGTCTCTGGTGAGCACCAGTGTGACCAAATAGAATGTGAGACGGGAGAGAGACTCCAGTTTCAAGCTGGAGAGGTGGGCAGGGGCCAGAACTCACAGGTTAATATCCAGGGTGCCAATTCCTGTGGTTTTTCCTTGAGGTAAATAAGAAGTGATGTTGCCACGTGAGACTCGCCCACAGAGAGAGTGTGTGCTGGGTTCAGTACCTACCCTGCACTCCTGGCCCGTGTCTGCCCCAGAAGCACCTTGCCTTACTGGTCTGGAAAGTGGTTGTGCCCTGGGTCACCTGAGCTCCGGAAACACCCATGCCAAGCCTGTGGTGGGAACACACCACAGGTGTGATAGTGTTTGTGTGTGTGCAGTACTCAGGGGTAGAGCCCAGGGCCTTTGCACATGCTGGGCGGGGGCTGGTGCTCGGTCTTGGAGCCATGTTCCCAGTCTACAAGTAGGTGATTTTTTAAAAAATTGTTAAAATCCAAATAACATGAGATTTCCTGTCTTTGCCCTTTGAAGTGTGCAGTTTGGTACACTCAGGTTGTTATGCGGCCAAACTCCAGAACATTTCATCTTGTAAAACTAAAATCGTCCCCAGCGAACAGCACCCCCTTCCGCCCCAGGCGCCCACACTTCTATTTCCTGTCTCTGTGAATTTGTCTCCTGTAGGAAGCTACATGCTAGAATCACGTCATCTGTCCTTTCTGACTGACTTGTTTACTTAGCATAATGTCCTTGCGTTTTATCTGGGCCGTAACCTGTCATAATGTCCTTCCTTTTTAAGGCTGAATACTATTTCATCTTGTTGAGATGCTTCATTTTGTTTCTCGCATCATGCATTGATGGGCACAGTCAGCCTTTGACTGTTGTGAACGTAGGGATGCACAGAGGCCTGGGAATCCAGGCTTTCAGTCCTTTCCAGTGCATATCCAGCAGTAATTCCATTGTGTGTATGCACGTATGTGTGCGTGTGGACAAGCGCATGTGTGAGCGTGGGTGTGTGTGGCATGTAAGTAGGGGTCAAAGCGTAACCTCAGGTTGATCCTCTCCTTCCACCTTGTTCGAGACAAGCGCTCTGTGCGCTCCAGTGCATACACTGGACTGACTGCTTCATGAGCTCTGGGGACCCCCTGTCTCTGCTTCCCGCCTGGCTGGAGGAGTGCTGGGGTTACAGACGTGCCCCATGCCTGGAGTTTACACGGGTTCTGGGTATTGCTTGCGGAGCAAGTGCTTTGCCTGCTGAGCCATCTCTCTAGCCCATTAATAAGTTTTTAGAGAATAATTTTCAGTACCAGCCATTTTCTATTCCATCCAGCAGGGAGAAAAATGACGATTTTCCAACAACTCCAGGTGTTTTCGTTGTTTGGTTTTTCTTCACTGATCTCAAACTAGAGTTTCTCCTGCCTCAGCCTCCGGGGTGCAGGGATTCCTGGCGTGCCCCTCACTGGCTGTTTTTGTTTGTTCACAATAGTCACCTCAATGACTACGAGCGATGGTTCTGGTGACTTGCTGTGGCTTTGCGCCTCCCTCACACTGGGGAAGCTGAGTGTCTTAGCACATGTCTGCTGCCGTCTATGCATCAGCCTGAGAGAAGCATCTGTTTGGTTCCTTTGTCTAATTTTTATTTTATTAACTTATGGTGTGTGTGTGTGTGTGTGTGCGCGTTTGTATATGGGGGACGTGAGTACCATGGTCGTCTTGTAGAGGTCAGAGAACAACTTGCAGGAGTCAGTTCTCTCCTTCTACCATGTGGTTTCTGGGGATCCATCAAATTCAAGTCAGGCTTGGTAGCAACCAACTTTACCTGCTGAGCCATCTCACTGCACCCACCTTCTTCAATTTAAAATTGAGATTGAGTTATTTGATTTCTTGTTGTCAGATGGTAAAAATCCTTTAAAGTGTGTGTGTGTGTGTGTGTGTGTGTGTGTGTGTGTGTGTGCGTGCGTGCGTGTTCTTCAGGAGTCATCCACCTTGTTCCTCACTGGGAGCAGGGCTCACCAATTAGGCTGGCTCACTGGAGAGCCTCAGGGATCCATCTATTTCTACCTCTGCAGCACCACAGCTCGCAGATTTTTTACATGCGTTCTGGTGCTTGAACTCAGATCCTGGAGCTTGTATGGCAAGTACTTTACCCACTCAGCCACCTCCTAGCCCTTCAAAGTCCTTTCATCCATCCTTTATCAGAGTGTGGCTTGCACGTCTCTCCCGTCCCTGGTGGTTCTCCCTTTGCTGACACTGGCTTTCCAACCACAGCTGCATTTCACTTTGATGAGGCCCACTTCCTCTGCTTTTGAGACAGGATTTCTTGTAGCGCATGTTGGCCTTGAGCTCACCATGTAGCTCAGAATGGCCCTGAACTTCCACCTCAAGAGTGCAGTGCTGGGCAGGAACCCAGGGCTTCTTGCCTGAGCAAGCGCTACTCACTGAGCCAAACCCCCCAGCCCTCTGCGATTTTTTTTTCTTTTGTTCTCTGTGGCTCAGGTGTGGTCCCTCGGATGCCATCGCCAGCTGCAGCCTCGGCAGGTTTTCTCCTTGCGCTTTCTTCTAAGAGTCTTGTGGTTCAGGTTTTCCATTTAGGTCTCTGTTGTGGTTGCAGCTGAGGAGCAATTGCTTCCTGCCCTCTGCCTGTCTGTGGCCCCGGTGACTCCGAGTGGCAGGAGGTGCTGTGCAGCTGTGGAGGGCACTGTGGAAGCAGAAGGTGCTGATGCTCGTGGGGTCGCACACAGCCCTGGAAGTGACCAGTGTGGCCCCCTGGGTCAGGGGCTGTTGTCCTTGTCATGGGGGCTGAGGATGTAGCCGTCAATAGAGAGTTTACCTTGCACACGTGAAGCCTCAGTCCCATCACCAGCACCGCATTAACTAGCATGGTGGTGCACGCCTTTACTCTCAGCACTCAAGGTGGAGGAAAGAGGATCAGAAGTTCAAGGTCATCCTTGGCTACACTGTGAGTTTGAGACCAGCCTGGGCTACGTGACTCTGTGTTACAACACAAAAAGAGAAAGAAAGAATGCACACCCAGTTCCACCCAAGTCTCTCTTCTTCTCATGTACCAGGCACCCTTTCGCTGCAGGGCTTTTGCACTGGTTCTTGATTTTGCTGGATGTAGTCCTCCTGTTCCCAGCCACACCACTCATCCCCACTTTGTTCAAATCTCAGTGATACGGTGTGGTAGGGTGAGCACTCTGCACCCAGAGCTGCCCCCATCTCTCTCCGTGCCCCTTGCCTGCCGACACGGTGTTTGGTTTCCTGTTCCATCCCAACCCCTTGACTGTGTCTTTGAAGAACAGGCTTTTGTCTGGCTCATTCTCTGTCTGCTCAGTGCTTGGGATAGTAGCTGTTGCAGAGAGAAACCTCGAGGCCTGTGTGACAAGTGAACGAACGAGGTGATGATGATGTCACATAACTGTCAGGGAATCCCCACTGACTGGACAAGAGGGAGTTGTTGATGTACTGGGGACCGTTGCTGCACTGTCCATTGCGTGAAGTCTGACTCCCAGCCACGCGTGCTGTCCTCCACTGAAGCCCATCTGGGGTCTTCACCCACCCCAGCTCCTCACCCTTGGTCTTCTTGCCGTTTGGACATGCTGGGGTCCGGGGCTGTCCTGTGTGCCCAGGGTGTGTCACAGAGTCTAGGTGTCACGTGGGGTCAGTATCAGTGAGTGGGCTGCTGAGCTAGTAATACTCCTAGAAGGAGGTGCCAGGGGCTTGCAAGGGGGTGGGGACAGGGCATTGGGTGAGCAGCGGCTGGAGCCTGGACCTGGGGTGTTTGTGAGATGTGGAGGCAGCTCTGAGGCATCACTGCCTCGCCCAGCTTCCCCAGTGGCCACAGATATCCGGTCTGTTTTCAGAGATCTTGGACACTGACATCAAGCACCTCAGTTTGCCCCTCTGTACGACGGAGCTGGCTGCAGCCCTGACTTATAAGAGGACTATACAGTGTCATGAGATGATTGTGATGAGCCCGAGCCATGAACACGCAAGTCCCAACTGTTGCTGTGGGGTCTGGTCCTGTCCCTCAGTCAGTGGGATTTATTGAGCTCTTGCTGCACGCTGAGCACTGTGCTGGGAGTCCGGAGCCCTGCAGAGAGCAAAAACAAAGATGCCAACCTCCATAGCCCTGGCCTTCCTGGAGGAGAGAGAGAAAGATAAACACAGGTGCTGGTAGTGTCACAGCAAACGCAAGGAGGAAGTCAGGAGAGACGGACGCTGGGGGCCCGAGCACTGAGAAAAGAGCTCTGCCTTCTAGTGGGAAAATACTGTCCTCACGGTTTTCAGCCTTCTTATCTTTTCAGGACACATAGGAAGTTTTCCTGGGTGTGATGTATTCCCACACTTCTCTGGTTTTGCTGGACAGGGTCTCATGTAGCCCAGGCTGGTCTCAAATTCACTGTGTAGCTAAAGATGACCTTGAACTCCTCCTGATCCTCCTTCTGAGGAGTGCTGGGATTCCAGTATGCACCACCAGGCCTGGCTCTCAAATCAGTCTCAGATGTCGGCGTGCTGCTGTGGGGCAGGGACCACCAGGTTAGGCAGGTGCTCGGGTACCGGGGTAGAAGGTGGAGCCAGGCAGGTACCACTGCAGAGGTTAGCAGAAGGGGAGGGGACAGACCTGCATGTGGACAGAGAGCAGCACATGCGGAGTCCCTGGGCCAGGCACAGGCTGGCGTACTTGAGGGCAGCGAACGGCCCTGCTGTAGCCAAGAAGCCGCGAGAGAGCCGGAGCAGGTGATGAGAGGCGAGACCTTGGGGTCATAGCCCAAGCCTGGCCTTTCCTTTGAGCCCCTGAGCCTCCACCCGGGCTTCCTGCCTCTGCTCTCCCCCACGCAGCCTACCCTCTGAGAACCACCAGAACCTTCTTTCTCGGTTGTCCTCTGCTCCCATGACCCACTCCCTTCTAGAACTCCGCCACAGCGCCCATGGCCCCCACGACGAAGTCCAGACCCCCCAGCTGGCCTTCCAGGCCCAGCCCTCCCGCCATGTCCACATACTCGTTCCCTCAGCCCCCACCTGTATACACCCCAGATCTCCAGCCTTCCCTGCCCACCACCTCTGCCCACGCCGAGGCCTCTGCCCACCCTCCGTCCCTTTCCTGCTCTGGGCGGCGCTGACTGCTCCCCCCTCTAGGCTTGGGCACCTGACCCATGCACACCTTCCTGAGGCAAAGCCTGGGAAGGATGAACCTGGAGGCTGTTGTGTGGATCCAGGCCTGTCGCAGAGGGACGGGAAGGCTTGCAAGCAGAAAGCTCTGCAGCCTGATTGCCTCCTGCATTTAAACCCTCCATCTGCCCCTTGGGAGATAACTTCTCTGGGCTTCAGTTTCCTCACTCTTAACTTGAGGGCCACTTGGAGCTATCATATCCACTGTCCAGGAAGCACCCAGCAAGCAGACACCTGTATCAATCAACTATTATTGCTGCTGCAGATGATGTTAGTGAAGGTTTGTTGAGTGACTAAACGGGCAATACATATGATCCTGATTAGTCGAAAGTCTCTTAGGTGTCTGTATAGATAACTTTTTTCCTTGTCTCAGCTTGCTTGTTCCCTGTGTCCATACTTTGTAGACAGAGAAGTGTCCTTTTGCCCTCATTCACACAGAGCCTTGGACGCTTGAGGAAACCCACATCCCCAATGCCCCACTTTCCCTCGGCAGTAAGACTGATCTCATGGTGGTCTGGCAGGCAGGCACTGGCTTTTCTAGAATGAGGCTCTTTGTCAGCACCACACCATCACTTAGACCCACAGGGAATGGGCCTAGGTGCAGCTTTCATCATAGTCACTAATTGCCAGCCACAGCCGTCCCTAAGTCTTTTCAGGGCCTGTGTGATCCCCAGGGCCCTTGGCCTTGGCTGGCCCTGCCTCTCAGGGCCTCTGTAGACCTACCTGTGCCCAGAGGCAGCCAAGACTGGCAAGTGTTCATGAAAAGAGTGTCGAAGGCAGCAGGCAGCCAGCCTCCCACCTACTGACCTACGCTCTGAACCCTTGCCTCGCTGAAGACGACTCCTAATCTCTAGGGGCCTGCTTGACCTTGGGGGCTCTTTTCGTTCTCCCTGCAGCCTGGGAACAGCCCCTTCAGTTCCAAAGGTAGATTCCCTGCTAGCCCTCTCAAGTTCTCCCAGTGTTGTGTGTGTGTGTGTGTGTGTGTGTGTGTGTGTACACTTTGGGAGCCCATCTGAATGCCACCTATTTGTGTAATAGTTGTTGAGTGTGTGTTATCACAAGCCGGGCACCGTGCTGGGTGCTAATGGGGCATGGGTCCATTCGTTAAGATCTTTATGGCTGCAGCTGACACACACAGCTCAGATGATCCCAAGCAAAACTGTAACTGACCAGTTCTGAGGTGGGTGAAGCCTCAGGCATGGGAGGATCCAGGGGCTTCAGGGGGTCATTGGAACTGGTATCCTTTGTCTCTAAGCTCTGTTCTTACACTGGCTTCTCCTCAGGCTGCACCAACATGGCCTCTGCAACTCCTGACTTTCCTTCCTGTGGAAAAAGCAAATCTTTTTGTTTCTAAAGTGGGGTAGGTTTTATAGGGGCTACCTGTTTTATAAATAAAGTTTTATGAGATCACAATCAAGTTCCACCCATTCACCTGTCAGATACAGCTGCTTTCAGGCGAATGGTCACAAAGCCTGGATGAGGATGATGATGAGGAGGATGATGATGAGGATGATGATGATGATGATTCAGCCTATGACAGGAAAAGCTTGACCAGTGCTCTGAGGTTCGTTCCCTCAGGGCCTGGTGCAGAGGAAGGGGGCCAGTATTTATGAATCACACAAGCTAGTTGCGTGACTTTGCACAGCTCACTTACCCTCTCTGGGCCGCTGCCTCTGTGTCTGGCTGTGCCAGCCAGTCCCTCCTCACTCCTCCAGATCTTGGCTTGTATATCAGCTCTTCAGAGAAGCTGTCCTGTCTGTGATCTTGAATGAGTAGTTTGGGGATGATGGTGTTGAGACCTTTCTGTGATGAAATGTCTCTGGTTTCCAGTGAGACTAGTCCCGTGGGGAAAGTGTCCTTCACTCCCCTTCTAGGAGCAGCCATTCCTTCCTCTCACACACAGGGGCTCTGGAAAGTAAATGGGAGGTGGTCCCTTTGGACCCCGTGTGTGACGTGTGAGGTGTTCAACCCTGGCTGACCTTTGTCCTTCTGGCTTCTTTGTTCAGCTTGGAGTTGGGTGTGTAGGCTGTCGTCATACCCAGCCTTCACGTGGGTGCTGGGGATTGAACTCAGGTCCTCATGGTTGAGCAGCAAGCACTGCTGTCCCTCCAGCCCTAGAGAGGAGAATGGAAACACTGGGCCCTGCATGAGTGTATCACTCCCGAAAGTGCCTGGAAAGCTACTGACACCTGCCACACAGCCAAGGATGGCCTGAGCCCCTGATCGTCCGACCTCTACTTCATAGGTACTGGGATGGCAGGCGTGTACCACCACATGCCTGGTTTATGTGGCACTGGGAATGGCTTCATGTCACAGCTTCATGAATGTCAGGCAAGTTCTGTACCCACTGGCCTACCTCCCCAGCCCTGTGCTGCCCACTTTAGACCCCTACAGCTCAGGGCCTTTGAAGGGCTAGAGCTAGGAGGGGGTCCTCTGCTCCTACCTGGAGGAGAAAAGGCAAAGGGTGATGGAGCAGGGTCCCCTGGGTCAGTCAAGCTTCTTCAGAGAAAGGACCAGCAAGGCCTGTGCGGATGGAGATAATGAGAGAGGAAGAGATAGCGGGAGAGATGAAGACAGGTGTCAGGATCTGAGAAGCCCCGTCAGCAGCCCAGGGAAGCCGCTGGTTAGCTCAGTCTCAGCGCTAAAGCCTGAGCCCCAGGAGAAGCCATGGCAGAAGTCTCCACCCACAGGCAAGGACCCGTGTCCCACTCAGGCCAGCAGTAGGTTGCCAAAGGCATGTTGCTCCTTCCTCTTGTTCAACTCAGGCCCTCGGCAGGTAGGAAGGGGTCTGCTGAGTGTCCCACTCAGATGCCAACCTTGCTGACCTCACCCTGAAAGGGGCTGGTGGGCACACGCCGAATGCTCCATCTGGCCACCCTGCCACAGACACCTGACACATGATGTTGGCCTTCACGTGTCCCCTCCTTTTCACTTGCAGTGTTGGAGATGGAAGCTGCAGGCTCATGCCGCACCCCCAGCCCCTCACTGGGCACTTCAGGGAAAACACTCTACACTGTACTGCTGAGCTGCCGTGCCAAGCCCCTCTCTGGCACATTCTAGAGCTCGGAGGCCGAGCCACAGCCCCTCCCTGTCTTCTGTCCCCCATCCACCTGGAATTAGTATCTCCCAGGGTGCCAAGGGTTTAAGGAATGAGTGAATATTCTACCCAGGTAGCATGTGGCTCCCCAGATCAAGGCAACTGCTACCCAGTGGATGCCAACATGGGTCAGGGCAATTCATGGGTAAATCTTAAACCTATTAGGTGGTGAGTGACCCCTCTACCAACCAGAGCAGGAAGAGGCTGCTGCGGAGGCCAGAGCAGGCTGTAGATGAAGCTGCCAGATGAACTGGCCCTGAGCTCAGGTACTCGTCTATTAAATATGTCCCCCAGGCATCCAGGGGACGGGATGAGGCCAAGCCCAGGACACTGTGATGCAGCACTATAAGCCACGACTTCCTTCATCTTTGTTTTCAGATCTCCAGCAGTCAGCCTTGACCTCCCTGTGTAGCTGAGGATGACCTTGAACTTCTGATCCTCCTGCCTCTACCTCCTGAGTACCGGGATGACAGGTGTGAGCCACAGCACCCGGCTTATGTAGCACTCAGGACGGAAGTCAGGCTTGGTTGCATGCTTTGTGCATGCTAGGCTGCACTCTATCCACTGAGCCCCATCCCAGCCCCGCTGGAAGGAGTTCCCTGTGTGGGATTCGACGCAGCATCCTTGTGGAAGACGCCAGGTCTATTTCCGGCAGAAGAGCCTGGGCGTTCAGAGATTCTGGGAGAGATAGGGCGTTCAGGGTTTGCAGGGTTTGGTGCTCAGGGTTGGAACCTGGGCACTCAGAATCACTGCTGGGTCTTGTGGCAGAGTGCCACCAATCAAGGTCGCTGTCACCCTTGGTTGGAACCCTCAGGTCTATAATTGGGCCCGAGGAGGGTGGGCTGAGCATCATCCTGCGTGATGGAAAGCTAGCGGGCAAGGTCAGACAGCAATGTTCCAGGTTGGAACTCATGTCCAGAGTTGGAATTCTGAGGGTCAAGGTCAGAACTCTAGTAGGAGCGTGCAGAGAAGAATTGTGACTGGGCTCTTCCCCTGCGCGCCCCCCCCCCCGCCCCCAAGTCACTTAGGCTCCATCATCTCCCTCCTGGCAACTGCTCCTGAAGAAACAGAAGCCACAGAAGGCTCCAAGCCTCCACTTAGCCAGCAGGCTCTCCTCACCCTCAGCCGGAACCCCTGCCCACCTAAGTCCCTTTGTCCTGTTGTCTGTTCAAGGGAAGCAGGCTCGGGACCCTGTGGGGGCCCTGGAGGATCTCACTGCTTTGTCATCCAGCACAGGACAAATGGGGCCGGGCAAGGGTGCAGAGTGTGCCAGCAGCTTGTGGCTACCGGTGGAGGGGGGCAGGACTGGGGGATGTGACCAGTTCAGGGCTGGTGGGAAGAGGAAGAGTTTCCTGGTTGCTGCCATCACCACAAATTGCCCTATAGGTGCCAAGTGAGAAAGCTTCATCGATTGTGAAGGCTGCTGAAAGATCCTCTTTGAAGTCTAATTACAGTGTAGAAGAGGCGGATGTGAGCAGGACTGAGTGGGCAGGGACCGCTGGCCGGGGATCCCCAGGTTCCAGTCTGCCACGTCTTTCCCTCCATCCAGGCCTGGCCCTTCCTCCACGTCTCTCAAGGCCTTTCTTACTAGCCTGTGTTTGTGTCTCTCTGGCTCCGCTCTTCCTCTGAACCCGCAGGACCCCTGGAGAGGGTCTTGGCAGGTTCCATTCCCCTCTGCCCCAACCCCGTCCCGCATAAAATAGGTACTAGGTGTTTGTGAAAGAATGCCCGATGTGCGCTCCTTCAGTTTCCGGATCCCCTGATCTCTCTGTACAGCGCCTTTCTCTGCCCCAGTCTCTCCTACACACAGTGTTTAAGATAACCAACAAAGTGGGAATGTGGGAAGGCCTTCACCAAGCCCTGGCTTCTTAGTGCCCTCAGGGTAACTTCTAGGATCCTTCTCTGACCACTAAGGCCTGCAGAAAACCAACCCTACATCTTCATATTACATATATTACACATATTTCACACATATATTACATCACCCCCTTTTGTCCTCCTAGCCATCCCATTCCCAACCCCTCAGCACACTGTGCTGGTTTGAACCTCAGGGCCTTTGCAGGTGCCGTGCTGTCTGACCAGAATGCCTTTGAGCATCTACCCTGGGCTCCTGGGCCCTTCTCACTCATCCTTTGGGGCTTTGCCTACACAGTCCTCTTTGGCTCCCCTCACTTGATGCTGATGCTGTCCCATCCATGGACGGGCCCTAGTATTTCGATCTGAGAAGTTAGTCTCGGACTTCCTGGGTCACTACTTTGGGATTCTGAAATTCATCACTGTGGGATGGCCTGCTCTGAACTGGGGGCTCCTGATGAGGGAGGTGGCTACTGAAACTCAAGGTCCCAAACAACCCTAATTGTTTAGATGTTTATAAGGGGTGGCAGACTTTCCTTGTCTGTATATGTGAGACAGGTTGGGGCTTTCCATTTCACTTGCAAAGAGTGGGTAATGTGCAAAGTGGCCAACAAGTGTCTCAAGAGGCCAGGCTCTGCCCTGTGATTCTGTCCCCACCCCGTCTCCCAACTCCTGTGACTGGCTCGCTGATCTCATGCTAAATTCCTGCCTACCTCAAGCCTTTGCACATGCTGTTCCCTATGCCTGGAATGCTGTCCTCTCTTCCCTACCCAGGAGTGGCCCTCCTCATCCCAAAGCTCCTAGATTGAAATGCCACATCTTCCAAGAAGTCTTCCCTCATCTCCAAATAAGCCAAATCCTGCAATAAGTGTCTTCTGTGGGCCTCTCTCCAGTGACCTGTTTCCACGGAAATTCATACCAGACTAAACTTCTTCCGGAACACCGGGTACCTTCCTGCCTGGGCTGTGACTGCCTGTACCTCTTTCTCCTGTGCCTGGCCCCCTCCCTGATGCATGGATGGATGAATGAGTGGAAAGCTCAGTCCAGGTTGGCAGGAGGCAAATGCCACATGGCTTGGGTAAGCATGTGGGTGGTATAGTTCAGGATCTGTGGCTGGAATCCACGAGGAAGGCTCTGATTCTCTGAAAGGAACAGACGGACAGAGTCTTCATTTGCAGCCAGAATCTGAGACAGAGCTCTGATATGCTGTGTGGTAACTCCTGTGTCGATGGAACCTGGGGCCCTGCGTGTCAGGCAAGGCTCCCCTCCAGGTTCTCCTGCCCGCTGTGCCAAGCGCCTCCCTTGGGTTCATTTTTATGGTGTGCTATTGAATCTTGCCTAAGAAAACACATATGAAAACTTTAACACTACGAAATGGAAAGTTCTGAAGGAGGTGTTGAGTGGAAGAAGATTCCAGTGAATCTATCAGAAAGTCATCCCCCTTTGGGACAGGCTGATATGACTCTAATCCCAGGGCTTCTGCCAGGGCCTGCAGCCTCTGACAGGTCGTTTACTCTCTGCAGCTTCTCCAGACTCTGTCTTCCCAGCTGACAGAGCCTCGCCTCCTGGTTTTTCCAGAAACAGCCAGGATGGCTCCTGTCCGACACGCCCAGGTCCCACAGTCATTTCCAAACTATCCTGTAGCCAGAGGGATGTGGGTGGGAAGACCTGCTTGGGTCCCAGGTCACTGTGAAATAATGAGGTGCCCAAAGTGGGATTCACTTCAGTTCTTGTTTAATTCATGTATTTTAGTGAAACAGCACTGACTTAGGGTATTTGACTTCATGATGACCAAGACCCCTTTGCCATAAATCACACTATGACATTTCTGCTGGACTCAGAAGCCTGCAACCCACTTGCTTTAGGTTAAGGGGGACCATCTTTGTGTTAGAGAAAAGTTCAGGTCCCAGGTACCTCCTTCTGGGGCTTTCCCCTGCAGGAACGTGGGTCCACTAGTGGGGACCTCTGCGCAGCAGGCAGGGGAACCACAAAGGGCAGTGCCTTCCCTGCAGATCATTGTGGCTGACATTTGCCTCTAGATAGCTAACCTGATTTGGCCTGTTGGGGAGACTCATCCGATGATCCTCATAACAGTCCAAATCCTGTGAGATCTGAGTCTCTACTGATAAGACCAGCCTGTGGGATAGATGCCACAAAAGTGATGCATCAGGCAGTAAGGTTGAGATATCAGGTCTAAGTATGTGAACTGCAGGTGGTGTGTGCCCCATGTTGGCACTCTCAGGGTACAGCAAGTCCACAGCTGCAGGAGGGGCCTCCCTGGGAGCCTGGGCTGGTCTTGGCTGATCAATGCAATGTTACAGAGAACATCCTTCCATTTCTCAGGGAACTATCTGTACTGCAGTCTTGAGAGAACCTGTGTCTTCCAGTTCCAGAACCATTTGTTTGCCAGGATGAAATTCATCTCTTATCCTGATCTTACCCCCTACTGTCTGGACCCAACTTATTACCTAGATCTGTCCATCACCCTCAGCAACGCCAAATCCAGCTCTGCTTTGTGCCAGCTGTGTGGCCTCAGCGGGTTACTGAACTTCTCTGGTCTTCAGGCTCCTCATTTGCACTAGAGACACATTGTTGCTGAACTGGGTGACCTTCAAGAACATCTCCACCCTGGGGACCTGAGAGTCTTTGAGTAGGGAGAACCCACAGACCCTTAATCAGATCCCTATCCCGAGGCCCAGGGAGTTCCCAAGTCCTGAGGTGGCCATATCCCTCCCTAGACCACAAGGTCAGTGCCCCAAAATTTGCATTCCTAGCCTAGACCACATGGCATTTAAAGCATATTCCCTGTGCCTTGAACTTAGCGTAAAAGCCCCTTATAAAGAGACTGCCATACCTATCTCACCCGTCCCAGCGACAGCTTTTTCCCAGGGTGGACGCTGAGGTTCAGAGAATCATCTTTTGCCCAGGATCTGCAAGGAAGTCCACCGCTGAGCTGGGGTCAGATGAACCTGCCAGCCCTGAAGCTGGAGTCCTTCCCATCTTTCTACGAGATATGTCTTAAAGTGAGCTCCCGTCTCCCCACTTCAAGTTCACCCTTAGGGGCTCCCATCTTAGCCTCATCCCTTTCTGGGTCCAGAGGGCCATGCCCTAAGCCTTCTGCTCATGCTGTGCATGAGACCACGTGCCAACTCTGGGTCCCAGCTCCCCAAGCTGTCTGGACACCAACCTCTTCTCATCACCCCGTTAACAGCACTGACCAGGAGCTAGCCAGCATCCCTATAAAAGGTGGAATGGTAAACAGTTTAGATTTGCGGGCCAAGAGGCAAAGTTATGACATAATTGCTTAAAATGGAACCATTTAAATCTATGAGATTTGTCACAGCGTTTGATTTTGTTGTCTTCGTGGGTTTTGGGTTTTGAGACAGGGTCTTGCTATTTAGGCCACGCAGGCCTCCAACTCAGTATCCGCCTGCCTCAGCCTCCTGCATGCTGATTCCACGCGTGCCCACCACACTCAACATAGCTTTCATTTTGTGGAGAAAGGCAGCAGGCGATGTTTAGTCTAAGAGCTACATTTGACTGACCCCGGCTGCTGAAGTCATTTGTCAGTGTCATTGGCAGAGGTGATTGTTGCCAGAGGAAAGGGTGCTTGTGGCATCTTCTGAGTGACCCAAGACACCACTGAATATCCACAGTTCATAACTCCAAGGCCAACCCCCGTCCCTGAGAATTCTACAGAATATCTACGGTGTGTAACTCACAGGCTAGCCCCCTCCACCAAGAATGTTCCCGTTCTCAATGTCTATAATGCAGGCTCCAGAGACTCTAGATCAAGTCAGTGACATTCCCTTCTAAACTGTGGTGGTCACCTCCTCGCTGGACACCTGCTGTCCCGTGTTCATTCTCCCCTTCGCAGTCAGGGCCATCCTGAGAAAACTTAAGTCACACCATGTCACCCATCACTCAAAACTTCTAGTTGCTCCCACTTACCCAGCTCCTCAGGGTGCCCTAAACCCCCACAGGACCGTTTCCTGGCATGTTTCCCCTGACCTTGCCCACCCACCTCCACTGTGAACCCACCCCAGGACCTTAGCACAGGCTGTGCTTACCACCATCTGCATGACTTCCTGCCTTCCCTCCAAATTTCTTTTTCTAATGTGTATGAGTGTTTTGCCTGGGTATGTGTAAGTACACTATGTGTGTGCCATGCACACAGAGGCCAGAAGAGGGCATCAGGTCACCTGGAACTAGAGTTATGGACAGTTGTTAGCCACCTGTGGGTAATGGGAATTGAACCAGGATCCTCTACAAGAGCAGCCAATGCTCTTAACCACTGAGACATCACTCCAGCGCCTTCCCCTCCAAGTTTTTAATCAAAAATCACTTTGTAGATGTGACTCCTACCCTGCCTATCTGCTTTCAAATGACCACGTCCACCTTACCCACGTCTCTGCTTTATTCTTTTCTCCAGAGTAGTCGTAGCCTCCCTACCCTCACCCAGCACACCCTACCCAGCACACCGTACCCAGCACACCCCACCCAGCACACCCCACCCAGCACACCCCATTCTACGCTGTATGAGGCAAGGTCTTCTGACTTATTTACTGAAGTGTCCCATTCCCACTGGGACTCCATGCCTCGCACACAGTAGGTGTCTAATGTTTGTTGTGCCATCAGCGTGGCTCTAGGTCTCAGTCTACTCACTTTAAAGTGCTGAGCTAATAGCCTGGGTGCTCACCGTAGTGTTGTGGTCAAGTGGAGGTTTGTAATTCGGCCAGGTATCAGGACATTGTGGTTTCAAGTCCAGTGCCTTGCCACCCAGGGTGGAGGCTGCAGGCCAGGCCATTGGGGACTGCAGGCCCTCTGTCTGTGTCTATCTGTCCTCTCCTGTCACACCACCTTCTCCCGAGATCATCTCGTCCTCCTCTGCGGCCAGGCCCTCTGAGGCCCAGCCAGGCCGCCTTGTCTTTCTTCACCTTGTAACCTCATCTGCCTGGCCTGCTCCCTGCAGGTCCTCAGCAGAGACATGGGCTCAGGGCCTGAAAGCTCCATCCCGAAGCTCTCTGTGCTTTACCTACGTCCGGCAGGCACAGCAGGCCTCCAGCCCGGGTGTGTGAACAGTCCCCTGTGAGGTCTCATGCCGTGTTCAGTGACTGTGCTAGAGGTTGTGGGCTGCTAGCAGCCAGTTCAGTCCAGGTTTCCACCTCTTCTGGGGTTGCCCTGTGTTGCGTTGGTTGTAAGGAGTTTATGCAAAGAGAGGGCAGCTGAGATAAGGGATGCTGGAGACCCCCTGACTCAGAAAAACAGATGGTAAATCTCACCTGATGGCTGAGAACACACACATGCGTGTTCTTAACCACTTGGAGGTTACTCCGTCCCAGCTGCCCCATGCACACACACGTGTTCTTGGCTGCTTGGGGGTTACCGTGTGCCCAGGCTCTCCTGTCCCCTGCAGCCTATAGCAGTGAGTCAGGTGCAGAATAATTCGGTTCTCGTACTTCCAGGGGACTCTATGGTGCCCTCAGAATGCCCAGTACACCCACAGGGCCAGATGAAGGTCAAGACCGGACTTCAGCTGAGATCTGGTCTAGCAGATTTCCTGCCCTGCCTCAATGAATCAAGGGCATTAGAACCCTTGTCCCTGGCTCTTCCTCCACGTCCCCCTGCATAGCCTAAAGGGAGGGGAGCGTTGTGTCTAAACCCGTGTCCGAGCGCTGACCAGGACCGTCCCCTCCCGAGCACGCCTTTCCTCCGTCCTCGGTGCAAGCGCACTGGCCTCACTGGTCTGAAGGCTTGCCTCTTGTGCTGACTTGTGGAGACACTGGCCAACCGGGCCGCGGGCCAGCCAGGCGCTTGTTTGCGAGGGCTTTTAAAGGCTGGCCAGGCCTCCTTTGTCTGCCAGGAGCGAAGCCTCCCCCGTCTCCAGCAGATGATCTGGCAGGTCAGGCCTTGTTTCCCTCAGTGTGGCATTGCTGAGGTTTGGTTTGGCAGCCTCGTGTGCTGACCCTGGACATCTTAATGAAGCCAGGAGAAGCTCTACGCCAGCCCCACATTAGCTCAGCTTTCAGAGTGCCGTGGGGCTCCTGAACTTCCCTGCCCACTCAGACAGGGAGGCAGAGAAAGTGAGCCAGGCAGGCAGGAAATAGAGGTCAGTGGTGCTGAGACACTGTGCGACCTTGGGCCAGCCACATCCCTCTCTTGGTCACCGTCCCTCCATTGTGAAGGGAGGGCTTGGACTGGGGAGTTCCTCCCAGCTCCCTGTTGTACCCAGTCATTGGAGAAGCATCTACTGAGCATCCCGTGTGTGCTAGGCCTCTCCTAGATTCTGGGGACAACAACAAAAGACAAAGTCCTGCCTTGTGGAATAAAAAGTCCCTAATGGGGGACTGGGGACATGGGTCAGCGGTTATAGGCACTGGCTGCTCTTGCAGAGGACCCAGGTTAGCACCTACATGGCAGCTAACAACCCTCTGTAACCCCAGTTCCAGGGGATCCAACACCTTCTTCTGGTCTCTGTGAGCATTGTACAAACAGAACATGGTACACTTACATACATGCAAGCAAAACACTCAGGCACATAAAAATAAAAATAAACAAATAAAAATTTTTTTAAAAAAGTCCCTAGTTGGGGAAAGATAAGAAGGTGGATTTATAACCAGAAGACCTGGATTTCTGACCCTTTAACTTTTAAATTTATGTTTATTTTTAAACATGTGTGTGTGCTTATTTGGGGTCACAGGTGTGTGTAGGGGTGTGTGTGTGTGTGTGTGTGTGTGTGTGTGTGTGTGTGTGTGTTAGGCCCCAAGACAGCCTTGGATGCCATTCCTCAGGAGCCAGCGTCCTCCTTTGACGCACGGTCTCTCACTGGCCTGGAACTCCCCAGTCAGGCTGGCTGGCCAGTGAGCTCTGGGAACCTCCCTCTCTCCACCTCCTCAGCTCTGGAATTTTCTCTATGTGGGTTCTGGGAATCAAACTCAGGTTCTCATGCTTGCAAGGTAAGCACTTTACCAACTGAGCCATCTCCCCAGGCCAAGTTTTCAATTTATTTTTAAAATTGTATTCATATAACAATTGCACACAGTCACGGAGTGGATTGTGAAGTGTTGACTCTAGTATTATATAATGATCAAATCAGGGGAATCAGCACATACACCTCAAACATTTATCAGCTCTTTGTTGTGAGAACATTCAAATCCTCTGTCCTTGTTTCTTTCCCGCTGCAGTGATAAAATACTCGGACAAAAGCAACTTCAAGGGAAAAGACTTATTCTGGCTCGTAGTTCAGGGATGTGGTCCATCGTGGCAGGTCCATCACCTCCCCTCTACATTTATGCAGGCCAGGATCCCAGGACAGTATAAATTTCAATTAATGCAATCGAGAGATAGCCCCCTTAGACATGCCCGGAAGCCCAGGTCCCGGGCGGGTCTAGATTCTGTCAAGCTGACAACACTAAGCATCGTATCATCCTTCCAGCGATCGTGAAAGACACAGCAGGTTGTTAGCTCTAGTGACCCGGCTGCCCAAAGGACCAGCGGGCTACGTTCTCTCACTAACTGTGCAGAGTACCAACTGTCCAACCTCCGCAGTCTCTGATCCGCACGCTGCTGTGCTCTATGTCTGTGAGAACGACCTTTTTAGATTTTACATGTGAACGGACTATTCAGTGTCTGTCTCTCTGTGCCTGGCTTATTTCACTTAACATAATGTCCTCCAAGTCCCCGGTGTTGCCAGTGACGGGATTTCACCCTTTTTTGTAGCTGAATAATACTCCACTGTGTACATAGAGCATGTTTTGGTTATTCCTACATTGATGAGCACTTGGACTGGTTCCATATCTTGACTGTGGTGAATATCATTGTGATAAACTCACAGGTGGAGACAGCTCTTGGCCACGCTGAGTCCATCTCCTCTAGAAATGTATTCAGAACTGGGGTTGGTGAACTGGTCAGTAAGTCAGTAGCTTATAAGTGTTCAAGGAATCTCCATACTGTTTCCCATAATGACTGTGCCAATCTACTGACAGTGCGGTCCCTTCTCTCTGCACCCTCACCAGCACTTGTTATCCCCTGTCTTTTTGAGCAAAGCCATTTGGTGGCCACACTCATTTGCTGAAACTCAGTTTCTTCATCTGTAAAATGGGGTTTTCCCGAGGTATCCATGAGGTAGTTGTAACTGTTGTTGGAAGTGGCTGCTTCCAACACTTAATAAGTACCTGTTTGTTCCAGGGCATAAACACAGTTAATAACTCTCATAAATTCTCCACGAGGAGAATAGTGAGCTGCACTGGGTTCAAATTGTGGTTCTGCGAGTCCCTGTGAGACCTTGGATGCCCCGCTGGACTTCTCTGTGCTTCAGTTCCTCACCCATCAGGAGGGTTAGCAGCTCTGCCCAGATGTGGGGTTTCTGGGGGACAGAATGAGTTAGTACCTAGTCCCCAGAACACGGCCTACCTCATGAGAAACACTCAGTGCAAAGACCTCGGGAAGAGCATCCTTTACCCGGCCTCCTCTCCAGAGGAGAGGCTGAGGTCTTCTGTGCTTGCTTGAAGGCTCTTAGTAAGTGGAAAGGGGGCTATCCTACAGTCTGGATCCAGTGTCAGTGGCTCCCCCTCCTCCCCCCGCCACCCATCCTGGAGATGCTCCACAGAGCCACAGAGCAAATCAAGGGACTCACAACTCCGATGTGTCCCTTCCTGAGGGTGTCAGACCGAGTGCTGCACATGCTTATTACACACACCCGAGCCTCATCAGCATAGAGAACACACTATGTTTTCAAGGAGGCAGAACTGGATTGTAGGGAGAACTCAGAACAGCTGGAGTCTGCGAGGCAGAGGGAGCTTTCTGGGTGATGGACTCTTCTGTTCCCTAGCTGGGGACAAGGCCAGCATGGGTGTTTTCATTTGTCAGAAAGCATTTTGGGAACTGAGGAGATGGCTGACAGTAAGATGCTTGCTGCTCAGGCATGAGGACCTTAATTCAATCCCCAGTGTCCATGTGAGAGCCAGGCACAGCAATGCACGTGTAACCCCAGCACTGGAGGGGCAGAGAGAAGAGCATCCCTGGGCCGGCTGACTGCAGCTGAAAGAGCGAGCTCCTTGATCAGTGAGAGACCCTGCCTCAAAAAATAAAGTAGAGCCTGGCGTGGTGGTATATACGCTTTTAATCCCAGCACAGGGAGGCAGAAGCAGGCAGCTCTCTGTGAGATCAAGGCCAGCCTGGTCTACATAGCACGCACACGAAGGCAGGTGTTCATGTGTGATACTGGGGCTGCTTCCAAATGTGCATGTGAACAGTTGGCATGCACACTGACCTACTCGTGCCCACACTCAGGGACCTGGGCACGTATGCAGATGAGGGTGCGTGTGTCACAGATCCTGGACAGACATCTGTAGGCGCCTGGTGCTCTGTAGGTGAGGGTTAATGACCTTCATGCAGCACTAACAGTCGTGAGCATGCTCTCCCCAGACAGCTGAGGCACTGGCTGCAGAAGAGAATGGCGGGGGACCGACAGCCAATCGCCCACGCCAGGAAGCCTGAGGGAGCCTGGGCACCAGGCAATTAACATCTCTAAAGGGCGTTTCTTGCTGAATGGTGGCTAATCTGGTGGCTAATAGGCAGACGGGGCCCCATCAGACACACTCGCCACAGTTTAAAGTGAGGAGTGACGCTTCTCTGAGGATGCCCGTGAGAGCTGGCGCTGCTGAGGACTCCGGGCTTTGCCCTGGAGGAGCTCACACTTTAAAGGAGTAGCTCTTGTGAGGCTTGTGAGCAAATCCTCCTGCTTATGATTTCTCTGTCCCCTTGAGGGTGGCTGGTCCTACAACCCAGAGAGGACGTGGGGGCTCGGAGATGGTGAGCATCCTGTCCAGGGTCAAAGAGCCAGTGCTAGGCACTGACCCAGGTACAGGGCTTGGGTTTCCAGACGCGAGGCATTGTGCGCTCCCGGCGCAGCCACTGCTGCGCAGCTCTGATGACTTGCGCCATCTCCCCTCGCCAGGGATCTGTTCCTTCCTTAGATTTTCTTTCCCCTTCAGAGGGTCACTGCCACTTTTCGTGTTTGTGTGTGTGTGTGTGTGTGTGTGTGTGTGTGTATGAGCATGCGTGTATGTGTGTGGTGTGCATGTGTGTGTGCATGTGTGTCTGTGCATGTGTGTGGTGTGCGTTTGTGTCTGTGTGTGGTGTGCGTGTGTTTCTGTGTGTGGTATGCATGTATGCATGTGTGTGTCCTAATTGGCCTCGCTGTTGCTGTGACAAAGCACCCTACTAAAAACAACCTGGGGAAGAAGGGGCTCAGCTTGCAGCTCGCAGTTCATCATCCTGGGAAGCCAAGGCAGGAACTCAGGACAGGAGCCTGGAGCATAGAGCGGGGAGGCACACAGCCTATTAACTTGCCCCTCTGGCTTGTGCTCAGCCTACTTATCAACCCAGGACCACCTGCCCAGGGGTGGCACCACCCACAGTGGCTGGGCCCTCCCACATCACTCAGCAGTCAAGAAAATGCCTCACAGACATGGCCACAGGGCCACATGGCCCACAGGGAACATTCCCCAATTAAGGGTCCCTTGACCCAGGTGTGTCAAGTTGACAGCTGAAGCTATGTTTTGCACGTGTCCATGTGCGTGTGGAGGCCTGAGGGTGGTACTGGGAATCACCCCTTATCGCTCTTCCATCTTACTCTCAGTCAGACCCAGAGCTCACTAATACAGCTGGCCTTGCTAGCCAGCTTGCTCTGGGGATCCCCTGTCTCTGCCCTCGGAGGCTAGAATTACAGGAGAATCGCCATGTCCACCCAGTGTTTATATGGGTTCTGGGGATCTGATGGGAATCTGGCTGATTCCCCTGCCTCAGTTCACTTCTTCAACTTGCATGTTGCTTCTAAAGGGCACCTTCCTTTCTGAAATCCAAGATCTGATACTCACAAATAAAAGCAAGAGGACCATTCATCCCTGCCCTGAACTACAGTGGTTCCTGTGTATAGAACTTTGAGTTCAGAATCAGAGTGATCCAGGCCAAGCAGGCTGAACTGGCTGCACTAAACAGAAGACAAGTTTTCAGTGAACTCCATGAAAAACAGGTAGTTTACTAAAGTCCCATGGCCACGGTGGCCACTAAATGCTCTGGACCTGGACCACTAGCTCCTGGGGACAAATAGCCTCTGTCTCAAGACTCACTCTGATCGACCTCAGCAGAGTCACAAACTGAGCCAATCCCCGTTTCCAGGGAATGTAGGGTTCTAACTGGTCAGACCTGGAGATGGGTGGAGTGGGCCTCAGCTTGCCTCCTCACCAGAGCCTGGAGAAGGGGTGGGTAGAAGAGAGGGCCCAGGAAGTGTGGGAAGGGGTGTCACCAGATGGATGCCGACAGGCAGGCCTGGAGCCACCCCACTGTGGAGACCCCCACCTCCCCAGGCCTCCTGTCCTCTCTCTCCGCATCATCCTTAAGCACCTCCAGGCTCTACAGGATGGTGGTGTCAATCACCACCTTATATACATGCAGGCAAAACACTCATAAACATAAAATAAATAAATTTAAAAGAACTTGACTTGGCCAAGTCTCACACCGCACTTGGAGCAGACTCCTGGACTGGAGCCTGCTAGGTACTCATCCTTGGGCCAGGAGTGGGGTGAACGTCCTCAGAGACGTATGGGACCCTAGCAGAGCAGGGAAGGGCTGAGAAGGGGGACACACACTCAGGATCAGGAGGGAGTTTGGTGTGGATGTGCTCTCAGGAGAAGACGCAGGCTCCACCCGGAAAATGCAGCCCAAGCTGCCTTCAGCTCGTTATGAGACCTCAGGAAATGATGCTTTGAGAAGACCCGAATGTATCGCATACCTGCTGTAACCGTCGTGTAGTCCTGTGGCCACCGTGAGGGTATGGGGCTCCTGCTGTGTCCATTTTACAGATGTAAGATGTGTGACTGAGAGCTGGCTCTGCATACTCACCAGGACTCCTGTACTTAGTGTGTGCCTATTGAATGCAGGGGCTCCCCATCTGGTTTCTTACTGGCATAGTCTGTGGATCCAAGCATAGAGTGTGTAGTTCCTTCTTGGGAGGGATCCAGGACCCCTCTGGGCCATCAGACATGGTCTGCTTTTCAAGTTATCTTAAACAGGGCCTCTGGGATTTCTTTCTCGCTCTTTCTGTAATCTGCCCCGCCTCTCCACCTGGAGCCATTTCTAGCCTGCCAGCCTCACCCCGGTAGCCTCAAATCTTTCAGGGCGCTTGAGCCTAGCCCTGGGATGAATGTGGAGGTGCACTGCAGACACCAGGCCTCTGTCTCTCAGGCCCCGGGGCTCAGTCCCATCTCACTGCCCCTTCTCAGGCCCCTCCCCAGCACCGGTCTCATGCCAGTGTTTGAGATGCCGCAGCCCTGGGCAGGCTCGAAAAAGGAATTATTTCTGTCTCCTGCATAGTTCTTAGCCCAATTCCCAAAATGGGAAGTGGCCTGGGAGGGCCTTCCCACCCCACAGCACACAGCAGGGAAGCGGGGGAGAACTTGGCAGAGCTGGGAGAAGGGAGAGGCTGCGCAAGGACTCCGTCCCCTACCCCCAAATGTGCACACAAGAGGGTGCCCGTATACACACATGCACGCACACGTGTATCCACAGACCCCACAGTCCTCCAGTCCTATGGCCTGTGGAGGACGATCAGGAGAGGGGGTGCCTTCTGGGATGTGGGCCTGGTGAGGACACGGGGCAGGGTTGTAGGAAGGCGACTGACCAGCCCAGAACACTACAGTCCTCTCCCTCCTCCTACTCTCCCTCCTCCTCTCCCTCCTCCTTCTCCTCCTTCTCCTCCTCCTCCTCCCCCTCCTCTCCTTCCTCCTCCTCCTCCCCCTCCTCCTCCTCCTCTTCTCCCTCCTCCTCTCCCTCCCCCTCCTCTCCCTCCCCCTCCTCCTCTCCCTCCTCTTCCTCTCCCTCCTCCTCCTCCTCTCCCTCCTCCTCGTCTCTCTCCTCCTCCTCTCCCTCCTCCTCCTCTCCCTCCTCCTCCTCTCTCTCCTCCTCCTCTTCCTCCTCCTCCTCCTCCTCTCCCTCCTCCTCCTCCCCCTCCTCCTCCTCTCCCTTGTCCTCCTCTCCCTCCTCCCCTCCTCCTCCTCCCCCTCCTCCTCCTCTCCCTCCTCCTCCTCTTCCTCCTTCTCCTCCTCCTCCTCCCCTCCCTCCTCCTCTCCTTTCTCCTCCCCTTCCTTCTAGTCTTTCCCCTCCTTCAGGAAGCTTTCCCTGACTACTTAAGAACCATCAGGGTTTGCAAGGGTGCTGAGCCCCCACAGGTGTTATGTGGGTGTGGATCCATGTGTCCTATTCCTTAACACCCTCCACAGTGTCGGTTACTGGTTCTGCCCAGCCTGGATGCGTCTGTCCCGGTGACCAGCTCTGTTGTAGGTCAGGTGGCGGGTGGGGTCCAGACATAGTCTGCCTGTATGATTTGTCTACCATGGGGCTGAGTATCTGACCAGACTAGGTAACTGGGTCTGCCTGGTGTTTAAGGGGTAAGTGATGGTCACCCATCTCCATGTCTGTTGGTCTGTCTCCAAGGGTGTTCTGTAGACTGTAACTGAATGAGTCACCAGGCTTGCTTGTCCATGTCTGCCTGTCATTGACTATCTCACTGTTCACAGCTGACTGATAAGATGGCTGACCACCTGTTTGTTTATGGGGTCTGTGGTATCTGACTAGTGGATGGGCACAGAAGGTCGGTCTGTCAGTCTCTCCTGGCTAGCTGACTGGCCATCTGCCTGTTGTCTAGACATGTACCTGAGCCAGTGCTGAGTGGCCCCTAGCCATCTGTCTTTCCCTGTGTCTGACTGATAAGATGGCTGAAAGGCAGCCAGCACCTGGGAGGACAGGTCCTTCCCTCAGTGTCTGCCCCTCCGAGGGAGGCCTCGGTCCTCTTCTTCCACATGCCTCCTCCTGGCACAGGAGTCTGCTGGGCAGAATTCCCCTGACCCCATTCCTTAAAGGCTCTGGAAGACACTGACTATTCTGAGTAGAGGTGGCAGAACTCTAGTCAAGAGAAACTCGGGGCCCTGGGAGGAAGGGCCTCTCAAGAAGATGGCTACGATCCACATCAGCCCTCCCTTTCTTAGGGTGTCCCATATTTCCTCCATTGGCAGATGACCCTGCACCAGCCAACAGAATGAAACAATCCTAGCTTAGAGTGAGGTGAGAAGAGGAAATTCTGGCGTTCTCTAACCCCTGTGCTAAAAGCAGCTGTGGACAGGATAAGCATCTAGGGCCTGAGCCCAATATGTGTCCAGGATCAGGGCTCAGTATGCCAGTCAGAGCCCAACAGGTTACAAGGATCACTCCAGAGTCAAGATCAGGGATGAGTCACTGGTGAGGGTCTGTGTGCAATGCAGGGCGTTGTTTGTGTCTAGGGTCAGGAACCTAGCCAGTGACCAAGGCTAGGGACTCATGTGCCCCCAGAGTTGATACGTGACAAGGATCATGGCTCAGTCTGAGACCATGCTCTCAGTATGTGGCCATGTCTGTGACTTGCTGTGTGACCAGGATCAGGGTTCAATGTGTGACCAGGATCAGGCCATAACGTAGGACCAGAGTCCTAGGAATTACTGTGAACAGGGCTCAGCTTGTGGCTCATTCAGGGGCTGAAGGTAGACTCAGTGAGGACACCTGAGTTCAGAGAGAAACCCAGCACCGCCTCCCTGTAGGACAGCCAGCAGACTGCCTGGCTCCTGGTCACCTTGCCCTTCTTCCTGGCCTCCAGGACAAAGCCAGATACCTCCAGAGCCCAGAAACCAGGAAGATATGCCAAGTTTTGGGGTGTGTGTAGAATACCCAGATTTGAATTTGGAACCTGCCACTTATTAGCTGTATGACCCTGGGGAAGTTACTCAAAGTCTCTGTGCTTGACTTTCTCACTGACAGAGTGGGCTAAGAATAGCATCTGTGGAGTTGTAGGAAGGATTAATTAAAGAAGTTTGTACACGTCGAGTAAGCCAGCAATGTAGTTGGCTAGTTGTAAGTGTTCCATCAGCGTTAACTGTGCTGAGAGGCTACATCTCGTGCACAGGGTGGAAATCAGATAGAAAGAGAGCTTGGTGCCCTGACCCCGCCCTCTGCCTAATCTCCAGGGCTGTGGGTCTCTCTCTGGTATAATCTGGTCCCTCTGACCTCCCAACTCTGGCAGTAATGTCTCTGCCATTCCACAGCTGGATTATTGGAAGACCAATTGTCACATTCCGGTCATCACTATGTTCCCAGCACCCAGCAGAAAGTAGGCACTCAAAAAACAGTTCACAGAAACGTGGTAATCCTGAACCGTGGCTCCTGAGCCAAGCCCGGCTCTCAGACAAGAGACCAATTAAACAGTACCTCAGGGCCGAGCTGGGAAGAGCACCCCACTCCACAGCCCCGTGGACCCCACTGTCTCCCTGTGTGTCTTTAGAGAATCCGCATGTGTCTGTTCATGGTCACATTCCACCGCCGTGTGGAAACGGGGACTTTGTTTGTTCTATCCTCTGCTGGCTGCTGCCGGCTTAGAATAGCAACTGGCTCGTAGTAAATGCTCAATAAGGAGATGTTGAAAGTTCAGCTTCTTCCCCCGATGCTAATGAGACCATGTCATGACACTGTTCTGAGTTTTCATTTTCAACTACTAATAAATTCATCCACCCCAGAAATCCTTCTATAGCCTCCTGACGGCAGTAACGCTAGTTGCACCCGCCATAGAGGCCTTTGCCAGTTTCGTTCTCTGTCATCTATGATGGTGACCTGGTTGATAGGCATCTCATCTCAACTCTGCAAGAATCTCTCATGCCTGCCCAAGGAGTCTGCGGCTAGGACAGGTAGAGACATTCGCTCCAAGTCACACAGCTGACCTCTAAGTCCCAAGTCTTTCTCTGCTTCCCCCAGTGCCCCTGACAAACTGTTCCCATTACCAGCTTCAGAGAGGCCGCCATCCTGTGACTCTGCCATCACTGACCCTGGTTGGTGTCACCCCACCCCAGAGCCTGAGCTGGGCTCAGGAGGGTCATCATCCCCAAATGGACCCGGAGCCTCCCACTCCAGAGCTATGTCAAAGCGGCGGCTCTCAGTGGGGACGGGGTGACTGAGTACCCGAGGACTCTTTGTCGTTTCTGGAATATTTTAGTTTCCACATTTGGGAGCACCAAGCAGGGGCTGTGGGTAGCACTAAATACCCTACAGTGTCTTAGATGGCCCTTCAGGGGAACGGTCTCACCCAAAGTCCTCATGCCAAAGATAGGGATGCCAGGTAAAGGGTTTACAACCCCAACACCAGACTCTCAGGGAACAAAGCTTGGCCTGTCTCTAACTGGCTGAGCGATCTTCGATAAATTGCTTGACCTCTCTGGGCCTGTTTCCTTATCTGTGAAATAGGGAGGACCACGCCTCCTCCAAGTGAGGCATGGGAGCATTGTGCACAGAATGCAGAGCCACTCTTGGAATCAGTGTCCTGAAAACTTGGGTGTTGGGTAGCAAACGAGACAGCAGCCCAGACCTCTCCCAGAGCCCAGTCTCCCCTAGGGAGTGTGACCTCGGCACAGATAGAAATAGAGCCCCAAAAGCTGCCAATCTTGTACCACTGGGAAAAGGAAACCCCTCTGGGAAGACAGTTTCCATTTTGGGGTCTGAAAAGTAGTTCCTAGGAGACCTTGGGTGCAGGCTGTCAGGACACTGAGTATTAAGGGAGTTACAGACCGGCAGCTCCAAGCCCTGCGCCTGGCAGTAAAGGCAGCTGAGCCCAGAGCACCAGGACTTGCCTCCGGCCCCACCCTGGATCCTGCCAGGACAAACCCAGCTTCCAGTGGCTACCACATTGGCTTCTCCCAGGCCAGACCCATTCCTGGTCACATCCTCTCCCCTCTACCGGAGGGCTCTAGACCCCAGCCCACCGGGCAGCCGAGCCCCGGGAGCATTCGCAGGCTCAGCCAGGACATCACTGCACCCCCAGGTCAACACCCAGGACCACCCTCTACCTTCAGCGGCTTTGGGCAGCCGTAGCCAAGTCCCTGGAGCTCCACAAAGTGAGCCCTCTGGTGCTTACTGAAGAGGTCGGGTGGTGCATGGTGACGTCTGCGTAGTTGCTGGAACGCCAGCCTGCCACAGCCCCTGCGGGGCAGGCATTGCATTGGCATGTGTGCAGGGCCTGCACTTTGGCCACACACACCCCGGGTCAGGCAGCAAGTTGGTACCTGGCTGGTCTTCATGGTGATGTTTGCCATAGTATGAGTTCAGGAACAACTCCCCACAGGGACCAGCTGAAGGCTCATGGGACATCATGTCAAGGTCTGTGACTCATTGGTTAAAAGTCAGGATCACAAAGTCAGGGTGGCAGTACCCAGCTACAACTCCAGCGCGGGCGAGGTGCCGCAGAAGGGTCCCTGGGTTCTTACTGGCTCAGTCTGTGAGTTCTGGGTTCAGGGAGAGGCCTGTTTCAGAAAATAAGGGGACAGTGATTGAGGAAGACCCTAGACATTAACCTCTGGCCTCCACGTGCTCACACAAAAACACACACTGACATGCACACAGCCGAGGTGACTCCTCGTGTGATGATGTTGTGAGAGCCTCCAGCATGGACCTGTAAGTGACGATGTAAGATCCTGAAGGGCTTGTGAGAAAGATGTGCCACGGGGTCTGTGGGAAAGGGAGAGTGTAGGTAAACAGAAACATGCATCTGCTCACAGAACATCAGGGAACCCTGTGGACATTGCTCGAGGTCTTCCCACTGCTCCTTTCTCCGTATGTGGCTCTGCTCCTCGTGGGGTAGCGATAGCTGCTCCATCTCCAGCCATCGAGTCCACATTAAATAAAGGAGGACAGAGGGAAAAGGACAACCCAAGTATCTTTTGTCCAAGCACTTTGACTTTTGGAGATGGTGGAAGGGATTGTTTCCCCAGGCCCCTGACCTATGGATCACTGGACAGAATTGAATCACGTGGCTGTTCTTAGCTGCAAGGGAGTCTGGGAACATGAGTGTTTTCCAGCTGGGTACTTTGCCATCTGAATAAAATTGGGGTTCTGTCAGAGGATGGGCTTGGCCCTAACAGAGTCTACCACACACAGCCTATTGCTGGAAAGCTCTGCAAGACTGGAAATGAGAGGTGACAGGAAGGTGAGCCCCTCTTCACTCTGTACCTTTTTGTATAGTTTCAAAACACAACACACACAAAAACTGCCTCTTTTAAAGCAGCCGTGGGTACCCAGTGCCTAAAGCACAGCAGAGCCACACTAGCGGTGACTGTCCCTCAGCAGCTGGCCAGGGTCGCTTGCCAGGGGAGGATCCAAGGCTTGTTGCCACACCTGAGTTTTGTGACCTTGGATGGATCATTCATCCTCTCCTTTTCCAAGGGTGGATGAGACGGGAGAAGGCCTTGTTAGCAGCTGGCAGAATTCTGGTCCAGCCCCAGTATTGTTAGGAAGATGGCTTCTCTGAGGCTCTTAAGTAAAATGAGAGTGTCTGTGGGATGGGGTAGGGGGTGGCTGGTACATTCCAGAAAGGAAACTGCCTCCCACACAGCTCTGGGCACTAAGATGGGCCACAATATAGCAAGAGCCTTGGCTTACAGACTCGGTTCAGGCGCTTCTGAGATGAGTTTCTTCAACCCCGCAGACGCCCTGACAAGTGGTCCTCCTGGTTCCCCAGGTTCCCTGTGTGAGTTCCATCCAGAGGAAAGACCACCAGATGGTGCAGTGGTTGGAGGCTGAGGCACACCCAGCCATAGTCAAGACACTTAGACGCCAGGGGTTAGAAGACACGGGGGGCCTGAGTCTGCGAATCCATGGGCACTTGTGCAGTTCCATGGAGGAGCTGTGCATTGGGATTGACCTGTGGATTGTGAGAGGCTCAAAGACCACCCACCGGATGGGAAGTGCCATTACCATCTGAGTCGAGTCCAATGACAAGGGAAACCTCCACCAGCCTCAGGGCTCCGGGAGCCTAAGTGAGCCTGCCACACGGGGTGCCACAATGCCCAGCTCTGAGCACGAAAGTGCCTCAACACCCTCTCTGCTGTGAGCCCTGGCATCTCCCCCAATCCTCAGTTCAGGAGCCTTTTCCCTGGGGTCTGGCTTCCATCTACCCAACTCCACCTCCCAGCCACAGAGAGGCCCTGAAAACCCAAGTCAGAGCCAGTCTCTCCTCAGCTCAAAATCCTCCCATGACTTTCACATCACTCAGAACAGTCATGGCTCTGACCAGGGCCCAGCAGTCCTGTCACTTCCCGGCCTCACCTCCCATCACAAGTTCTCTAGCTCCTGTTTTAGCTCCATTGGCTTATTGCTGCCACCACCCCAGGGCCTTTGCACTCCCCCCGCTGTTCACCTGGGCATCCACAGTGCCCTTTCTTTCATCCAGGTGTGAGCACTTCGGAGCGACCTCCCTGGACCCCAGTGTCTCACTCCCACATCTGGAGACTGTTCTCCACACGCTCTGTTTGTCTCATTCCTGGAAATTAAATCACATCTGGGTCTGATTAGCTCACACCTGTGTTTGTTCTATTAGCTCTTCCTGGGGGTCTCTCAGAAGACAGAGATTCCAACACAGACACACATGCACACTCACACGTACACACACAGAGACACCACACACACGTATGCACATGCATTTCGGATGGCCTCATTGGGATGTTGAGACCTGCTGTGCAAAGCTGAACAGCCAGCACCGGGATCAATCTGAGAAGACTTCCTTCACCCCAGAAGGAACTTCATCCCCCTTAGCAGTCACCTGCCGTTTCCCTGAGCCTCACCACAGCACAGGCAACCAATCTCTAGCTTGCTTTCTTTCCCTACAAAGTCGCCTGTTCTGGGCATTTTCTGTAAATGGAGACAAACAGTGTGTGACCTACGTACTGACTTCTTTCGCTCTGCGTGGCCCGTAGCATGGGTCAGACTCCGCTCTTTTTATGGTTGAGTAATATTCCATTGTATAGACATACCGTCTTTGTTTATTTGCCCGTTAGTCAAACACTGAGTTGCTTCCCCTTGGGCTGCTGTAGGAGGGTTTGAACACAGATTTCTGTTGTGGAAGATGTTATACTCCCCTTGTCTGGACTTAGAAAGGGAGTTGCTAGTTGTTAGGCAGCTCTGTTTGACCTGGAGGGGACTTGCAGGACTGTTTTCCACACCTGTGTCACCCTTTAACATTCCCGCTCGCCCCCTCGCCGACGCTTATTACTGCCTGTTGTCTATACTGCAGGCATTCCAGTGGGGGTGAAATCGGTTTTCACTCTGGTTTTGATTTGCACGTTTCCTTGATGGCTAACCACCAATGTTCCCTGTAAAACGGGGGTGAATTCTGAGCTAACAGGCAAGCCGGGATCAGCACGGCTGGCCAGTGTGTTGGATCAGGCCAGGCGGTGGTCAGACCTCTGTGCGGACCCAGGGGCCAGCACCAGTCGAGCGTGAAAAGCACCAGTGGGCCTCACATCACGATGTCCTCAACTGAGCCCAGCTGCTGCCAGCTTCGTGGCCCAAGTTCTGGAACCGTGACATCCAGCCCTCCCTCCCAGCCTCCAAGAGGCTCTTCCAACTGCTGCTCAGCCTTTGTAGGGGCCACTAGTACCTCCTTTGTGTTCAAAGAGAAGCTCAGAGGGGTTGCTTCCCACGCCAGGACACACAGCAGCCACAGTGGCTCCTTGCAGAGACCCAGTGCTCCTCCGGTAGATGCCCGAGACCACAGTGACTGAGCGGTCAGTCCTCCCTCTGAGCCCCCCTGCAGTGTAGACAGTGACCGCAGCCCAAGGCTCCACAGAGTCTCAGGAAGAGGAGGGCAGTTGAGGGACAGTTGCAGCACGGGATGCTCTACAATGGCCGCCCACCCCCCGCCTTCCCCCGCTCTGCCCCCAGCAGCACTCTGTACACACTGGTCTGTCTCACAAGGCCTATGCCCAGGAGAAGGCAGGTCACGTGCTCTCCGCATTTCTTGGTCTTTGAATTTAAAGCAATAGTAATGATATACCAGCCCAGAGAGATGGCTTGGTGGGTTAGGGCACCTGCAGCCCAGCCTAACAACCCGAGTTCAATCCCAGGACCCATATGGTGGAAGGAAAGAAATGGTTCTTGGAAACTGTCCTCTGACCTCTGACCACATACACACACGCCACCCTCATTAATAAATGTGATAAAAATCTTTTTAAAGCTTCCCATGTGAGGTATTGCAGGGAGCGCATTCCAGAATTGAAAGCAGCAGGTGCAAAGGCCCTGGGGTGGGAATGCCTTGAGTAGGTTCTAGGAACAGCGTGCTAATGTGACATCAGTGATGGGAGGGTACAGGAGGTGTGGCTAGTGGGTGGGATGAGTGAACACAGACCAGGTGGAGTCCAGAGTCTAACCCAGCCTCAGCCCCTGCTGTCTCATGACTGCATGTGAGCTCTCTTGTGTTGTCTGAGTGCCCTGGTCCACCCACCCTGGGAGACACAGCTATTCTTGATCAGTGGGCTCCTGCCTGGAGACTGAGTCATACGCCCCACATCAGTCCTGCTGAGTCCCAGCTCTGCCTACTTCCTTGCTGGTCAGGAGCAAATGATGCTGTTCTGTGCCTCAGTTTCCCATCTGTCCAACGAAGGAAATGTTACGACTCACCTCAGAAGATGGTGTAAGGGTTAAAATGGACTGAGACATAGTGCCCAGGCCAGCAAGTGCTGAATAGATTTTTCTTTATTTTTGCTTTTGGTCTGAGTTTTGAAGGGGGTGGGCTCTGCCCAGCATAAATTGAAGACGGGGATCATTCTTTCTCTTTGGGGGAAACTGAAAGGAGAGAGGGAGGGAAGGAGAAAGGAAGGCGGGGGAAGGAGAGAGAGAGGCTCACCTTCAGCAGACAGCAGACATCCACAGGGGTCCGAAGCATGAGAAAGAGCACAGGGTGCAGTCGCTAGGGACGGAGAAGGAAGGCCCCACATTTTGTTCAAGGTTCTGTTGTCATCATGCCCGAACGAGGCCCCTTTTATTGTGCAGTCAGCTCTGGTGTCAATCCAGCGGAGCAGGAGCAGACGGCCCCACCCTGGTCCACGCCTGTGGATTGTTTGGACTGGAATTCAAAGATACTGTTTGATCTACCTAGTTTCATCAAGTGAGTTCTTCCAGAGCCCCAAGAAGTGCATTGACCCTTTTAGGGAACAGGAGGGCCCAGACAAAAGGGTCTGGGGCTGGCCAGCACCTGCCAGGATCCAGAGCTTCTGGAAGGGAAGGAAGAGGCAGGCTGCCCAGATGCGCATCACTTTGGGACCCACTTGGTGGGTCTCCCCTTGTCAGCCCGTTTTGCAGTGAATGAAACCAGGTTGGCTGTGAATGGCAGGGAACCCAGCGGCTTGGGGTTGTGGAGGGGCAGAAGCAGGTGGGAAAGGTTCAGGCAGAAGGGCTGCGGTGAATCTGTGGATCTGCGCGAGCTTGTCCTCCTAAAATGATCAGCCTACTGCCTGAGGCTGCCTGGGTGGCGGGATCAAGTCACATGACACATGCTAGCACTTACTTTAGCCTCAGAGTTCTAGCTAAAACCAAAGTTGTGCGAGCCCCAGGCTCTGTGTGCACAGTGATGAAGTCGGCCTGGCGGGAGGAAGGAGAGGAAGAAGAGGAGGAGGAGAGGACGAGGAAGAAAGCAAGTCCCATCCAAGACAGTGAGCAGAGCCAGTACGTGCCAACACTGGTAAGGTTAAGGCAGGAGGATGAAGATTTAAAGTTAGCCTGGGCTACATAGTGAGACCTGAGTTCAAATCCCCAGAACCTACTTTCAGTTGGACTCAATAGTGTCTGTAGTCCCAGAGTTCCTCCAGGGAGATAGGAAACAGATTGGCAACACCAGGATCAGCTAGGCTGGTGTGTGCAGGACTGACACCCAAGGTTGTCCTCTGACCTCCGTAACTGCTCTGTGGCTCACGTCCACCTGCGTGCGCACGCGCGCGCGCACACACACACACACACACACACTTGATAGAAACAGTAACACTGGTAAGGCCACGTATGGTGATACACACATGTATTCCCTGCTCTCAGGAGCCTGAGGCAGGAGGATTGCCACAAGTTCAAGGCTAGCCTGGGGTATGTAGTAAGCTTGAGGTTAGCCTGCGCTACAGAGACCCTGTCTCAAAAAGTAATTCTGCATGTATTTGACGGACAGCGGCTATGCAGGTTGAGCCCCAGAGCCGTGCACCCCTAATCTGTGCCTCCTCCTCCCCAGACCCTATCCCCAGAGGAGCTCTTACATGCACCCTGTCCCCAGCCACACCCCCTGTCATCTCCGCCCCACTGGCCAGTCCCACCTTGGACCTGGCTTAAGAGATCCATGCAATCCTGGGCCAGCTCCACTTGGCCTGCAGTTGGCAAGGCTGTCACCTTTTGCTGTCATTAATGTGACTATTTACTCCCAAGAAAATGACCCTAATTTCCAAGGCATTAGAAGTAATATGCTGGTGATTAGGGTCATTAATACTGATGGCTGGCACTCCGGAGGGGACCTGGGTGCTAACTGGGATTGTTTCTGTGCGGCTGCTGGCGGATGCTATGCTTCAGCCTCTCCGTCTTTGTTTCTTTCCCATTCTGACAGCAGTCTAGAAGCTGCCCTTCCCACACGCTGGGGGTCCAGGGTGTTCTGTGGGTTCAGTACCTGTCAAGGAGAGCACGGCCACTGAGGTCCACTGGGGTCTGCCTGGGGAAGGGGCGGGAAGGGAGGCAACGGGAATGCGTATGTGCCCCCAAAACAGAGCCCTATCTCAGACACCCACGCCTTCCTCCGTCTCTAGTGGAAAATGTTCTAGTCTTTTTATATAAGATGGAATCTAAGCCAGCCATCCCAACACCCCAGCTCTAAGTCGACTGAACAAATGGAGGTGTGTGGGGTGTTTGCCTTGGGGGCCCAGATTAGAGACGACACAGCAGACTCCTCCTCCTCTCTCTCCAGGCTTGGGGTGCCAGGATCCTGCCTTGCCTGGCTGAGTGGGGTGCACTTGACAGCGAGGCTCCGCTTCAGCGGTGGGTTACCATGGCAACAGAGGCGCTTCCTTCCTCCTAGAGAAGGGAATCTCCTGCCTAGGGTCTCTGCCTGCCTCACCTGCCCACATCATGTCCCATCAGCCGTGGGGCAGGCTGCAATCTGGAATGCTCTTGGGTCCAGGCAAAGCTGGATGTGAGAGATGTGGCCGGGAGGGCCCCAGGGTGGCCCAGTGTGCACGTATGGTCGCTGTCCAGTGCTCCTAAATGACCAATGTGCAGAAAATGGACTCAGGTCTGCCAAAGTCTCCCTCAGCAAATAGGGGATGTGGTTATGGACTCACCAGCCCCATGATCTCCTCTCCTGGAAAGAGTCCAGACTAGAATCATCTCTGAGAACTGTCTGACCAAGACAGTCATGGACTGGCCGGTTCAGTCACCACCTTTCAGTCTAATCAAGGGCCATCCACAGCATGGCTGCCCCAGTGCATGCTGGAGTCCTGGGGTAAATAAATCCAGAAAGGCAGCTTTGATACGAGAGGGGAGGTCGGATGTGACCCAGTTCCCAAAATAGACTCGGGCTCAGGAACTGGAATCAGTTCCGTTACATCCCGGGTCTCTCCGTGACCACCCGGGATCTGCGTGTTGGGCAGGCATGGTGGCACAATCCTGGAATCCCAGCTGCAGGGGCTAAAGTGGGAAGACAGGACATTTGCAGCCAGCTTGGGCTAAACAGTGAGATCCAGTCACCCTGGGCTTCACAGTGAGACCCAGCTAGCCTGGACTACACAGTGAGACGCTGTCTGAAGGAAAAGCAGAAACAACCTCCTCACACATTCCAGGTCAGCAAACTGTCTGTCTTCAAGCACAGGGACCTGAGCTGGATCCCCAGAACCTACTTAAAAAGCCAGGTGTTGGTGGTGCACCCCCATAATTCCAGTGCTGGAGAAGTGGAGACAGGAGGATGTCTAGGGCTTGCTGGCCAGTCAGTCCAGCCCGATCAGCGAGCCTCCGGCCAGCTAGAGAGAGAGATCCTGCCTCAAAAAAATCAAACGAGCACCTGAGGAACAGCACCCAAGGCTGTTCTCTGGCCTCCACACATCCTCATCTGTGCATGCGTGCCCATACCACATGCTTTCTACACACACACACGTAATTCCAGAGTTTTCTTTGGTGGCATTCGTTCTGATTCACAGGTGTGCTTTGTGTGTACCAAGGCCTGTTTCCCACTACACTGAGTTTATGACAGAGACCTATTTTACCCTTCCCTCCAGTGTCAATAAACACTGGCAACGGAGCAGGCTTCAGTAATAGCTGCTTCATCAATAAGCAATGAGGGAATGAGAGAATGGATGGGTGGAGGTGAATGAGCGTGACCAGATGGATAAATGGACAGGTGCATGGATGGACGGGTGGATGCTTGGATGGGTGCATGGATCAATGGGTAGATGTATGGATGGATGAGTGGACAAGCAAATGATAGATTGGTGGGGAGGACGGGTGGAGGGATGGAGGGGTGTTGGATGGATGTGTGGATGAGTAGACGGAGCAGTGGGTGGATAGATGGGTCGACAGATCAGTGGGAGGTTAGATGGACGGAAGGATCCACCTGTCCACCTCTCCATCTCTTGAGTTCATACCTGGCAGTGGGTTGCTGGGTTATATAGAAACTGAAGTTTTGAGTACTTGCTGATCTTGGTCTCCCACATCCCCAAACTCTGTAGGATAATTAAGTTCAGAGTTATCCGTGTGAATCAAGACTTTTATCTCACAGCTCAACATGTCCAGGGGCTCTTCCCCTACCTGACGGTTCTAAGGGACACACTATCCTGCAGCATAGTGCCATAGGGTCAGACCTTGCTTCTCCCATTTCTGGGCTGTGTGATCTCAAGTAGGCAATTAAATCTCTCCGAGCCTCTATTTCCTCACCAGAAAAATGAGGGCAAAAGCAATTCCTGGCCAGAAAGTCAGTCATGACCATCACAGTGAGGCATGCGTGAGAATCTCTGCTAAGATTCCTTCATCTCACATGTGTGTATCAAGGCATGTTTACTGTTTATTTATACAACATGATGACACCCAAGGCAGGCAAAGGAAGCAGCTCTAAAGTTAGATTTAAGTTCTGGTCTTTGGGGGCACAGCTGTGGCCAGTACTCTAAGATCCAGAACAAACCAGCTTTCTCTGGGCCTCAGGTTCACATCTATAATCCTGGGCTGGACTGACACGGGACAGGAGAATCCTCCTTTCCCTCAGCCCCCGGCTAAAGGGGCACAGCACAGGACGCCCGCTTCTATGCGGCATCTAGGTATGTGAGGGCTGCACTTCCAGAGAAGGCGGATCAGGCAGATGTGGGTCTGAGCAAACATGTGGCCTAAGATAAACTCTCTGCCAACCCTGTCTCCAACCCCGGTTCTGGAACCTTCTGCTAGCATGCCCACTCTCATGGGGCTCCTGGCCTATTGGGCAGGCATCCAACATCTGCTACCTACCTAGTCTCTATGGTAGAGCCAGGCCCGGTGGTCTAGACCTGGTGTCTGGGCCACAGCTGAACAAGGCCCCCGCTGGGAGTGTATTCCTCCCAGAGAACAAAGACGTGGGCAGAGCCCAAAAATAGACACGAAAACCACGGCTTTCCGTTTTCTCCCCAGGAGGGTGGCTGAGTGATCCACTGCAGGGGACCCAGAACGTCTCTACTGAAAATGTTGTTATTCTGAGACAACCAGACTGGGGAACTGGGAGCTGAGGAGTGTTGGTGAAAGTGCCACGCCCTCTGGGAAGGGGATGACCTTGAGAAAACCCTGAGCCAGGCTTCATATCAAAGATGATCCTCTCTTCGGCATCCCCACACCACTACCAACTCTGGTCATGTTGCTCTCCTGCCTCCAGAGTCTTCCGTGGCTCCCAGTTACTACCCCCCATAAAGTTGACGTGACCTAGCCAGCCATTCGATCCCCTGAAGGTCCTGGTGCCCTGGGGATCTTCCAACTCTTCACTGTCAATCCCAGAATTCATCCCGTGGATTCACACTTCTGGACCACTGTTACCCAACTCTGTCAGCTAGAAAACCTGGCTTAGCCCATGAACTCATTTCAAGCTAATTGAAGCCAAAAGCGAGGAGGAGCTTGATTCTCTCCGAGAACTGAAAATCCAAAGCTACAAGCTTCAGGCATGGCTGAATTCAGGTGCTCAAACTGTATCACGGCACTTCCACTTTCCCCATCTTCAGCCCCTTTCTGTTGTCAGATGGCTCCCTCACAGGGCAGCAAGGATGGTTCTCTGCAGCCCAGGCTGGCATCCAACCTGCACAGCAGCTCCAGTGGGTGCCAGTGGCTCTGTGACAGTCCTGTCGCTGACACGCATGGGCCTGGGCGGTGTTGAATGAACCCCTGAACCAACCTGTGACTGGACAGATGTGGTCCACACCCACATCTGGACCTGTTTTCTGAGGACCAGCAAGGGGAGGATCCAGCAGAAAAAGGTGAGGAGATGCTGGGTGTTTAGAAACCACAGCTGTCTGCACAGGGCCTGCAGCCGTGCGGAAGCCAGTTTGAAACTACAGTCACTGGGGTGCGGGTCTCTGGAGAGAGTGGGGAGACTCCCCTGGGCGGGGAGTGGATGCCAAGTTCTGCCCAGCGTCTCCACTGCCTCAGCACAGCCTCTCCCTTCCTCCCTGGTGAACCACATCAAGCTATACAGTGTCCCCAGAGGCCCGAGAACGTGCTTTCCTTCTTTCTTAGCTGTGTCCTGTTGCAAGCTCGGTCTGATGCACAGTTTACCATGTGTGTGACTTTGCTCAGTTTACATGCTGGCCCTTGTGATTCCAGAAAACGCAGGGAAAAGCAGGCTCTAAGCAGTGAAATGGGCAAGGCTGGACCCCCATCTCAGCCCCGAGTCAACGTGTTCCCCTCTGTCACCAGACACAGCCTCCACACCCTCAGACCCAACACCCCAGCTGCAAACGGTTCCCTGGAGACTAGATGTAACCCCGTTAAGTCAAAGAGGAAAACCACACGGGGCCTTTGGCACTTTGGAAGGCCATGTGGAGATACATAGCTTGCTCTTCCAAATTTCACATAGAAAAATTAGGAATTTAATAAAATATAACCCCCCAAATTAATGTTAGCAGCTACTGAAATTTTAATATTTTATTTATTATTTTCTGTGTATGAGCGTATTGCCTGCGTGGATGTAAGTAAACCCGAGTTGTGTGATGTCCGTGAAGGTCAGAAGAAGGGGTTGAGTCCCCTGGAACTGGAGTTAGGGACAGTTGTTAACTGCCACGTGGGTGTTAGGCATGGAACCTGGGTCCTCTGCAAGAGCAGCTAGTGCTCTTAACCTCTGAGCCAGCTCTCCAGTCCTGTTACTGCAACCTTTAAAGATTTATTTCATTTTGATGATGTGTTTGTATGTGCCTGTGGGGGTGGGGGGTATGTACATGTGAATGCAGACGCCTGTGGAGGCCAGAAGAAGGCGCTGGCTCCCCTGGAGCTGGAGTTACGGTAATTGGGAGCTGCCAGATGTGGGTGCTGGGAACCGGATCCTCTGCATGCTCTGAACCTCTAAGCCATCTCTCTAGCCCCTAATGCAATTTCTGGAAACACTGCTTACATCAAACAAAACATAACTGTGGGCTAGATCCAAGTTCCAGGCCATCAGTTTTCGACTTCTCTCTCCGGCTCCAGGTGAGGGAATGAAGGCTCGTGTTGAATGTATGTATTTGGCAGTATCCTTGAGTCCAGACTGGCTGCTGCTTCCTATGCTGATCTTGACTGTATCTCTCCAGAAGGTGGCATTGGTACAGGGCCTGGAGTCAGTGGGGCTGTGTGAGGTGAGGGTTTTCCAAGTAGACAGACAAGAAGGTGCAAAGGCCCTGAGGCGAGACAGCGCCTGTCTGTCTGAGGGGCAGAAATTAGGCTAGTGGGTTGAAGTTTGGCCACAGAAGGGAACGGAAGAAGGAGATGAGGGTAGAGACATGAAGGAGCCCAGTTCTGTGCAGGGCCTGCGCAGCCTGATTTGAATTGATGAATGGGTAAATGCAAGAATGAATGAATGTGTGAACGGACTCCAGACTGTTTTCAATGGACTATCTGTATCTGACGGGGGGTGTGGGTGTGCTTGATACATCCTAACGTCAGGTGGCTGTCAACCTTGATGGGTTGTTTGGTACTTGGTTTGAACCCACGCCTCGAGAGGGGTCTTTGTGAGCGTATGTATGTAGTGTTGACGCTCTGACGTACCAAAGGCAGGAAGAGCTGACACTCACTAAACCCCCCTCACAGCACCGTGCCCATCCCAGCAAGCTGGGGACCCCAGGTCTCCATCAAAGACCCTGGTTTGACATCGAGCCATGAGACAGTTTACCACCAAGTGTCACCTCCTTCTGCCAGGCCCCGTCGACACGGTGGGGGGAGCAGTCCCTATCCTCGGCCACACTCCGCCTCAGAAACCATTTCTGCCTTCGTTAGGCACTGGCAAGCAACTTGGGTGGGGTTGCCATGGCGACCCTCGGGCACGGATTCCCAGAGATGCTCCTGCACCCTCCCCAGCCACTGCTGATTGTGGGGGAGAACGTGACTCACCGTTAAATAGATCACGGTCATCCCAAATTGGCTGCTCAGCCCCAGCAGCTGGCTGTGGGGACAGGTGGCCTCTGGAAGGGGCAGAGGTTGCGAGGCTGAGAGGTGGCACCTTCTGGGCACCTCTGGGGCCTTTAGCTGCTGCTGCTCTTGGCTGTTCCACCCTACCCGGAGTCTCTGCCTTTCCCAAACCCAGTTCTATCACTGGCTACCTGTATGATCTTATGTTGTGTGTACACGTGTGTTCGTGTTTGTGCGGCCGCCAGACATCCACGTCTGGTGTCTTCCTCAATCACTGTCTTATTTTGTAACAGACTTTTTGTTACATATTTATGTATTTAGTTGTAAATACATACATGTACACACGCTATGGTGGACATGTGGAAGTCAGAAGGCAACTTGTGGGAGTTGGTTCTGTCCTTCTGCCATGTGGGTCCCAGGGATCAAATTCAGGTCACAGGCTTGGCAGCAAACACCCTTACCTGATAAGCCATCTCTCCAGCCCTTCCATCTTCCATTTTGAGGCAGGGTCTCCCAATGAACCTGAAGCTCACCAATTAGGGATCTGCCTGTGTCCGCCTCTCCAGCCCCGGAATTACAGGCTTGCTTGCACCACCCCACCCCAGCTTTTTACTACAAAAGTTCTGGGAATCTAAACTCAGGTCCTCATGTTTGCACAGCAAGCATTGCCAAAGACCTAGAAGGTCTGAGCTTGGCTTGCACACAGCCGAGCTAGGCCACTGCAGTCTCCTGCCTGCTGCTCGAAGAAACGAGTCTCTTAGGTGCCAGATGAAGGACTTTACTGTTCACACCCCAGAAGGGAACAGATTCTTCACATTGGTTTTGCTTGTCCCAGAGTTCTACAAGAGCAATGCGGAGTGGCCCACGTGGACACTGAGCTCTTGACTGTGGATCCCCCATTCTAGGAAACCCCCTTCTCACAGTGTCTCTGGCCGCCTTTGCTGCAGGAGACTTAATCTTCATGCTTCTGGCAGAAAGCATTGCTGCCCTGTCGTCAGTCCCAGAAGAGACTCTAGCTGACGCTAGCTGACTCTGGCTGCTTAGTAACCAGACATCTCAGAGGTTGCTGTCCAGAGCAGAGTTCTCATGAGACTCGGAGACTTCTGGAAATCCACGGAGAGTTGTCTCAGACACTGTTTCACAGAGCTCCGGACAAGCATGCACACGTATTGGATAGGAACAGTCTGCAAGGTACTGGGTGTGGTGTCAGCAGGTCCCCTGAGGTCACTGTCATCCTTAGCTCTCTGCACTCGTGTCTTCGGGCAACAGGAAGTCGGGGCCTTCTGTTCAGGAGTTTAGCCAGTTAGGTGCTAAGAAAACCACAGCTCTAACTCTTTCCAGCCTCACCATCCCTCGGGCGCCCACAGCCCACTCCTTTCTCTCCCAGCACCTGGCTCTTTGGGGTTTGGGGCTACAAAACACTGAACCCCCGCTGAGCTCCGCCCTGACCCTCCCTTTACTTTTGATTTTGTGACAGGGTTTCACCAAGGCCCTGAACATGCAGGTCCTCCCGCTTCAGGCTCAGATGGCAGGTGTGCACCCCCACGCCCAGCTGGAGGTGTAATTCACATGCCACAGCATTTATTCATTTTGATTCTATGCTTCAATACATTTTAGTAAATTTACGGATTGGAGCAGTCATTGATGTGTCCGATTTCAGAACATCCTGGAAGAACCCTCCTGTCCACATGCCCTCCCTCGCCCTCTCTCACCCCTGGGGCTGGTGACCACTAGTCTGTTCTGGGTCTGAGGGTTTGTCACCCTTAGACAGCTCATGTCAGTGCAATCCTGCAGCAGCGGCCTGGATCCAATTGTTCCCTCAGCATCAATTTCTGAGCCCAAATTCAAGGGGATGGGAGGGACATCATCGTCACCTCAGAGACTGTGGGAATGACATTCGGAGACTCTTGTGACAAGTTTATGTCGTGGGAAAGGATCAGATTTGGAAGGGCCGTGCTGCACAGAACTGACAAGCCAAAAGCCTGTCACAGAACCAGAGAGGCCTCAGCCCTGCATGTCAGTCAGAGGGTGGTTTGTGCCAAATCCGTCTTGCCTGGTGGGAGGGCCGCCCCAAGCCTGTCTGGCTCTTTCTCTGGCCAGATGCCTGCTCTGTGCCTGGAGGACCTGCGTATAGGAACCTAGGCCTTCCTAACAGCCTTGGCCATGCCTTTGCAGATAAAAGACCACAAGACAGTGTGCACATGGCTGCTCTGGCCCCAGAGCTCTGGCTTTAACTGAGTCTGGACGGTGACGGTGTTTCTAAGCTCAGCTGTTCTAGACTCTCAGAGCACAGGTCTGGAGGACCTACGAGCCTCATGGGTCTCGCTGGCCATGGGCCTGAGCCTGTCCCTCAGGACCATCTCAGCAGCAGAAAGCAATGTGGGCGCCCTTTGTGCATCCTTACCTGCATCAGGACCGGCACCCCTCCTCGTGGCTGTGGGACAGTGAGGAAGGAAGGCACTTCACGTCTGAATCTCAAGCTCCTTCTCCGGAAGTCAGGGATAGTGTCTGGAGACACCGTGAGGTTTAAGATGGCTCACACCACACCCTCAACCCGGCACCTTGCCCGTAGTAGCTGCTCAGGTAACCACCGCTGTTCACACTGTGGACGGTTGTCTTCCACATTGTGATACACTGAGGCTCTTCTGGAAATGGGCGCCAACCCGGGAGACAGCCGCATGGCCTCAGGTGCAGCTTAGAGAGAAGCAGTTCCTGCTTGCTTCCTGCGTCCTGAGGCGCGTTTACACGGCAGATTTTCTTCAGAGTTGCTGCCACTATCGCTGTTTGATTGACAGCCTTGAGGAAATGGTCGACTTAGCTGTAGTCACACTGACCAGTAGATACCTGCAATCACTTGGACATGTGGCTGGCGGACAGATGGGAGTGGAGGCGGGGGCACAGAGGGCGCCGTGAGCACGGGGCGGGGGAGCACCGTGAGGCATGTCAGAGCTCCGAGTCCCAAGGATTCTGAGTCCCAGAGTTTATCTGTTCTTTCAACCAATCTTGAGTGCATGCATGCCTGTGTGCCTGGGTGTGTGCAGTCAGCGGGTGGCTGTCTTCGGTCACTCTGCACCTTACCTTTTCAGACAGAGTCTCTCATTGAACCTGAAGCTAACCGATTCCAGATACAAGCCACCACACCCAGGTTTTCTGTGGGTTCTAGGACTCAAACTCTGGTCCTCATGCCTGTGTAACAAAGAGCTGCCTCCCCAGACCATCCAACAAATTATTTATTTATTTATTTATTTATTTATTTATTGCATATGTGTTCTGCCTGCTTGTGTGTAAGTGCACCACATATGTGCAATGCCCACAGAGGCCAGAAGAGGGCATCGATCCCCAGAACTGGAGTTACAGATCCTTGCTAGCCTCCGTGTGGGTGCTGGGAACCAAACCCCAGTCATCCTCAAGAGCAGCCAGTGCTCTTAACCGCTGAGCCATCTCTCCAGCCCCCACAAATCTATTAATGCCTGTTTTTTGTCAGACTTTTGCTAGGCTTTAAGGACAAAGACTCAAGTAAAAGGTAGAGATCCAGGCTCATGAAGGTGAATTCTAGACATGAGAGAAGATCAGCAGACAATTGATAAGCTTATATGTCACATCTGCCTGTGGACATAGCAGGTAGGAGACACAGGGATGGTAGAACCGGTGAAAGAGCAGCCAGAGAACGCTGTCCCAAAACGCGACACTAACAAAGACCTGACAGAACTGAGGAGATGGTGTCTTGGAGGTTGCAGAATTGTAGGTAGAGGGATCAGCAGGTGCAAAGGCCCTGAGGCTCCAGTGATCCTGCTGTGTCTCAGAAATCAGAGGAGGTCAGGTTGGCCAGAGAGAAGAGAGCAAGGGGTGGGATGGAGGCCAGGCTGACTAGGAGGTAAGGGGAGCCGGCACACTGTGTTTGGAGGTCTTGGGAAGTTTTCAGCATTCGTATTGAGTCCAGTGGGAGATGTGAAAGTGCTTTGGGCAGATAGAAGTGTGGGTGTGTCATAGGTTCCAGTGGGTTCCTCTGGGTGGCTGTGGAGAATGAACAGACCTTAGGGACCAAGAAGGAGGCAGCTGTAGTCATAAGCTTGTGGCCACAACCAGGCATAACCCAGAGGTAGTGAGAGACAGGCGCCTCCCAGATGGCGCCCCCCCAGATGCTTCCAGAGGCCAGGTGGGCAGGTCTGACTGATGTTGGATATTCTGAGACCCTGGGCTGGTGGCTCACCAGGCTCACGAGGACCACAGCACCAGGTCTGGCTTCTTCCACTGCCCTGGGGCAGTGGCTCTTGCCAGGCTCTCCGTTTCCCAGGTATGTTGGGGGAGAGTCTCAGTGAGCTCTTGGGAAACTCACTGTGTTGGCCAGTCCTCAGCTTTGGGAGCTCAAGAGAGAGCCCGTGCAGAATGCTGGTGTTCCTGTCTGTGGAGTCGGGGTTAGGAAGTCAGGACCCCACCATCAGAGGAGAGTCTGGGGGTGCTCAGGTGAGGTTCGGCAGCCAGGGCTTTGGTAACAGAAAGGCAGAGATTATGGTGTGGGTAAGATAGGTTCCTTATCAACAAGCCCTCCTGACATCCCTGCCACTTGGATAGCAGGAAACTGTGGACTTAGTTCAGGTCAACCCAGGGCCACAGCCAAGTCCACTTCTCTGATTTTGACACCATGACTAAAACACTTAAGCCCTGGATTTAAGACTGGGTGGAACCCCTGGTTAGGTGCTGAGGTGGGGGACTCTCCAGAAGAGGCATCAGGACCCCCAGTTACCCCCAGTCTACCGTCTTCCACGCATTCAATCAGAGCCACATTCCCAGAGGCAGGCCCAGCAACCCTCTGCCCTGGCCAACTTGTTACTGTCCCCTGGGGAAGGCTAAATGTGGACCTGTGGCCTCCGGGCCTCCTGAGAACTCAGCTTCCCTCCTCCTCAGGATGGGGTTCGTCAGCCCAAGAGAAACCTGGAACACTTCTATTTATTACAATTCCTGGAATATTAATGTAGAAAAAAAACAAGACAATTTCTCTCAAGAGAGACATTTAAAATGTCAGGTTGAACAAATTCAGGTTTTGGCCTATCTGCACAATGCAAGGCCACAGGAAGAGGTCGTGGCAGAGGTGGCCACAGGACGGCTGTGGATGGTTCTGTGTATGAAGATGTCTGTATCTTCCCTTGGTGCTGGCCTCTGGGAGTGACTTGGTGATGAGTACAGGAATGGCCTCCCTGGATGGGCGAGCCTAGATGTGCGCCATCACACTGCTCCTGCAGCAACCCATTTAGAGATAGGGATAAGGTCAAAATTCTAAAAATACACACGGCTGGGTTTTGAATGGCTGAAAGTTCCTTAGTGGGAAAGTCAGAGTGGTCCAAAGGGCACATGGAGAAAAGTGCTCTTCACCCTTATCCAAGGCACTGGGGGCCTCGTCCCTGAGTGCCTTACGCTGGTAACAACTTATGTGCTCTTACAGAAAGAATAAACCCATATACATACATTTTTTTCTTCTGTTTTTTTTTCACAGTGGGAGACTGTTCACATTCTTACCTGTCTTGTTTGCTAGTGTTTGCTGTTTTGATTACCACACCCTTCTTTTTCACAACTGCATAGTATTCCATTGTGAGTTTTAACTCCACCCCAGATAATGAATATTGAGTCTGTTTCCAAACTCTTTGAGTAAATAATATTGTGGTGAATAGTGGTATTCCCATCAGGAGAGCTCTGAAGATCCTTAGGGACAGTGAGGCCTATCTGGAAAATATGATACGTCCCTTTTGTCCACCCCAGTTCCCTTCTCAAAACTGAGGCTTGCTTGAGGCCGTGACAGAATGAAGGAGGAACATTCTAGGCCAAGGGAAGTAAGGTTCAGAGGCCCAAAGAAGCAATTAGGTTGGTGTGTTAGGAAGGCAGCCAATAGACGGCCACGGCCGCAGTGGAACCTGAGGCGCTGCCAGCAGGCCCTGGGCGTCAGTGGCCACGGAAAGCCACCGATATGTAAAGCTGCTCCAAGAGGCATGTGTGGCTTCCCCCCACTTCTAGGAAGACTGGCCTCTGCCCTGCTGCACTTTCTAGAATTTTCCCCAGGGAAAGAACGGGCGGGCAGGAAGGGCTCTGCGCCATCCCGGACTCAGACTGGCTCTCCTCCCCGCCGGGTCCGCAGGGCTTCGGTGAGTTTGGTTCTGGATCCTCCCACTACGTCCTCTCAGGAGTGATGGAAGCTTCCGGACGCCAGAATCTTCCAGTTCCTCCTCCCCACCTTCCTCTACCAACGAGGCGGCCTGACTCCTTCATCTTGATATGGCCGGCTCCGGGGGTCTGAGGGTCTGCTCCCTTCTGCCCTCCCCGCCCATCTCTTGTCCTTTGGGGCCACAGGAAAGCCTGGCAGTCACTAGCCTGAGTCAGGACAGCAGCTGTCCCCTAGACTCTGTGAGCCAGAGCTTTCCTGGGCTGTGGCAGTCGGGACCGCACCCCCCTCTCAGCAGACAGCACCCAGCTGAGGCCTAAATCTGAAGCCTGCTCTATCTTACTTTTATGCATTTTCTGGGGAGCCTCCAGGCGGCCCTCACCCCCTTCTCCACCCTCATCTTTCCCTCCAGAAAGGAGTGTTCTAGCCAAGCTCAGCTCTGAGCCCCCAAGAGGAATTTAATCAGATCCAGGAGGAAGGGAGAAGTGGGGTTTTCTCAGCAAGGGGTTCTGGGAAGGGAGGACCCCACACCAGCCTAGAGTCACAGAGGGTTGAGGAGGAGGCTGTGAAAAGGGAGAGGCTAGCCACTGTCTGGCCTCCAGTCAGTGAGGAGAGAGCATTTATCTGAAGGCACTGGGGAGCCTTAGAAGGTTCTCTAGAAGGGGAGGCAAGATTAGATGCTGGAGCAGAAGCTGGGGGTTCTCTGGGAGGAGTGGCCAGAGGAGACAAGGACAAAGCCAATTAGAAACAGTAGACTCCCCAGCTCCCCCTCCTCCCTGTCCTCCTCCCCTTCCTCCTCCCCTTCCTCCTCCTTCCCTTCCTCCTCTTCTTCCTCTTCCCCTTCCTCCTCCTCCCCTTCCTCCTCCTCCCCTTCCTCTTCCTGTTCCTCCTCCTTCCCTTCCTCTTCCTCCTCCCCTTCCTCCTCCTTCCCTTCCTCCTCCCCTTTCTCCTCCTCTTCCTCCTCCTCCCCTTCCTCCTCCCCTCCCTCCTCCTTCCCTTCCTCCTCCCCTTCCTCCTCCCCTTCCTCCTCCCCTTCCTCCTCCTCTTTCTCTTCTGTCTCTCCCTCTTCCCCTTCTCGCTCCTCCTCCTCTGTCTTGTATGGCCTTGCTCCTTTGCCCTCTCTCTCCTCCCACAGCCTCCTGGACCTGCCCACCCTGCTGTCTTCCCCCAGCCCCAGGCCATAACTCATCCTCTGTGGCGCCCTTGCTGTGAGCAGCTAATTTCTCATTCAAAGGTGGGATCTCTGTCAATAATCTGACGTCTTGCTTAGAGACCCAGAGAGGAGTTGCTGGGCCCTAGAGTGGGAAAAGCCAGAGATTGCTGAAAAATCCCATTAGTACATTCCAGAAAGGAAGGCACCTCACTCAGATGCCACCTCCAAGAGGGTGACCTCCACCCCCTTCTCTGCTGTGGGTGGCCCTGTGGCGAGCTCCTCTCTCCCAGGGTTTGCAGAGTTGGGAAGAACTAACAGGATGCTTTGCCAACGAGGATCATAAATCAGTGCTGTGGCGCACAGCAGCGTGCTGGGCTGTTTGGAAATACATTTCATGTCCTGTTCCCTGGTTCAAAGGCTCCAAAGCACTTAGAAATGCATGCAGTTGGTGCTTAAGCTGTGACTGTGGCTATCTACTAGTAGCAAAAGAAGATTTCTTCTTTAATTTCTGGCGTGAAGCCATCCCATTTTAAACATGGAGGATCAGAGAGAGAGAGAGACACACACACGCTGTCCCTTCCGACATGCCTGGCTGGGAGGAGGGGGGCTAGGACAAGCAGTGCCCATGGCCGAGGGGGCTCTGGGGCTCGGTCATCTGTGGCCCTGGGGCAGTAGGAACCTGGGTCTTTGCCCCTGTCTGGGGTCAAGGGGAGAAGGCCAAGGCTTTTCTTCCTCCTCCTCCAACAGAAGCTGCAGGCTCTAGAGTCTAGATGGGGTGGGGGAATGGTGGCAGTGGGTCTGTGGGGAGTGACTGTTGCAGGATGGGGTAGTACCTTTTCTGAAGAAGGAAAAGTTCCTGTAGGAGAGAATGAGGCCTAGAGCCCGGCCTGGTGGCTGGGTGGGTTCCTTCTCTCTTGGGCCTCAGCATCACACCTATGTGATGGGTATGGTCCCTCCAAGGCTCCTTAGAAACCGCTTCACTCACAAGTTCCAGAAATGTCCCCGGGAGTCTGTGCTTCGGAGTCTGAGAGAGTTCTTTGCCTTCCTCACTGAGGAAAGCCTTGAATTTATTGAGCACCAGCTGCGTATCAGCATGCCGGAACTGCCTGGTGAGTCTGTAAGACAGTCCCTGCCCCCCTCAGGAACCCCACGTGCAAGATTGGAAGACAATGAATTTGTCAGGAAAGAAATGACTCAGGGCTTTGAAATCCTTACAGTCCCTCGTGGGATAAGTGAACATAGAATGACTTGATGATTGATTAATTGAAACGGGGTCTCACATAGGGCATGGTCTTTAAGACCATGAGGAGTCCAGGGGCTTTTATTTGGGGTGGGGGCACCACTGGGAACTTAAGATCAGGTTGGGGTCCATTTGACAAGAATAGTTGTGGGTGAACACGACTGGAGATGAGGAGAATTCAGGACACACATAAGTGGGCCCCACATAGTCTGTGGTATGTGTGGATGGCCTGAGCCAGGGTGGTGGCGGCAGGAATGGTTAGAACTGGGCGCTTCGAAGGAGGGACCCATGGTGCATTGGGACCCTGGAGTTTATGTTCTGAGAACAAAAGATGGAGGTACATTGGCCAGAGCAGGAGCAGCGCAGTGTGTGCGCGGAGACGGGAGCCGAGTCGGGAGCTCCGTCTGGCCTCAGGGGGTTCTCAGGACCGTGGCACAGGGATTAATCCCCCTGGCTCAGTTCTGATGGTGGCTCTCTGGGGTCCCTGAGGACAGCTGTGTCCCCTGTACCCTGCACAGCTGCCTCAGCTCCACTCTGCAGTCTGAAGCTGGGAGAGAGCCCTGGGGCAGCTGTGTCACAGCCCCGGGGCACCTGTGTCACAGCCCCAGGGATCTGTGTTCTTGCAACTGCCTCTGTCGAGACTTCCCCCTGCTCCCTCACACACACCCAGGTTCTCCCAGGCCTCCAAGAAATTTAGAACCTTTTTGTTTTATTTGGTTTTATTTTGTTGAGACAGGGTCTCCCTGTAGCCCTAGCTGGCCTGGAACTCACTAAGTAGACCAGGCTGGCCTGGGTCTCATAGAGACCTGCCTGCTTTTGTCTATCAAGTGCTTAGAATTAAAGGTATATGCCACCATGCCCAGCTAATTTAGAAGTCTTGCATAACAGGAAGTGGGTAGTGAGCGTACCACACTCCCCTAGGGAACTTTTCCTTTTCGACCTTGAGAACTGTCTTAGTTTTACTGTGAGACAGTGAAGGTTCAGGATGTAAAGTCATGATCTCCAGTTTATATGAACAAAGTTCACATTCTGTAAGCCCTGTGCTGTGTGCAAATATCTGTGAAGATCTCACTGCATAAGTGACTCTGGGCTCCTAGAGGCACACAGGTAAAGTCTGTTCAATTTCTGCATTCCCCGAACTTAGCACAGGCTGTCAGTAAATGCTTGTTTGATGGATTGGTGGGTGGGTGGGTAGATGGATGGGTGGATGTGTGGGTGGGTGGATGGATGTGTGGGTGGATGAGTGGATGTGTGGGTGGATGTGTGGGTGGGTGGATGTGTGGGTGGGTGGATGGATGTGTGGGTGGATGAGTGGGTAGATGAGTGGATGTGTGGGTAGATGGATGGGTGGGTGGGTAGATGGGTAGATATGTGGGTGGATGAGTGGATGTGTGGGTGGATGGATGTGTGGGTGGATGAGTGGGTGGATGAGTGTGTTGGTAGATATGTGGGTGGATGTATGGGTGGATGAGTGGATGTGTGGGTGGATGGGTGGATGTGTGGGTGGATGAGTGGATGTGTGGGTGGATGGATGGGTGGATGTGTGGGTGGATGTGTGGGTGGATAGGTGGTTGGATGGGTGGATGTGTGGGTGGGTGGGTGGATGTGTGGGTGGATGGATGGGTGGATGGATGTGTGGGTGGATGAGTGGGTGGATGGGTGGATGGGTGGATGTGTGGGTGGGCATATGAATTGATTACATGGATGACTAGATGATGGTGGTAGTTAGTAAGTGAGCAGATAGATGAATGAGTGGTTGGATAAATAAGTGGGTTTAGCAGGAAAGAGAGATTCTCAAGGGGAAACGTGGCTCAGTTGATAGATTGCTTGCCTAGCGTGCATGGAGCCCTGGGTTCAATTCCTTAACACACCATAAAACCGAACATGGTGATGCACAGCTGTAATCCTGGCACCTGAGAGGTGGAGGCAGGACGGTCAGTTCAGGCTCACCATCACTTCCATAGCAAGCTTGTTATCAGACTGAGCTACATGAGACCCTGCCTCAAAACTCAAACCACAAGCCTTTGAGAGGTCCGAAAGAGAACGTCCAGCCGGAAAAGGAGGAGAAAGCACAAACAGTCCTTTACTTTAAGAACAAGTCCATCCCTGTCCGTCTGCTTATGTCCACTCACGACCCGTAGTCAAATGGCATTCCTAGCTGCAAGGGGGCAGGAGCCGTCTTCACTGTGGGCAGCTGTGCTTCTCCAGGCATGGACAGATGTACAGCTGTGAGCAGAGGAGAGAATGGATCCCAGGGACCGCCTTCTGCTGGCTTGCTGCCCTCCCCAGCCCGTGTGTTCCTCAGTGGGGCCTCTCACAGTCTGCGGTAACCCCATCTGTTGATGGTCTCTGAGGGAAGAGACACGGGCTGCTCTGTCTACCACGACCACCCAGCGGTGTGAGGAACAGAAATGAGTGAATGCAGGAAACCTGAGCGCTGTTTCCTTCCACACTAAAGCTTCTTACCTTTATTTGTTAACCTCTGAGTGATAGATACTGGCTGTCATTGTAGACACTGCAGTGCTGGACAGGTGACATGTCCTTGTCACAGAAAAATACGGTTTAGCCGAATATGGTTTTGGAGAATGTCATGTCAAATTGATGCTGTGAAAATCTGAACCATGAGCAAGACAGAAAAGAGCATTTTCTCTGTGTGTGTATGTGTGTGTATGTGTGTGCATGTGTGTACATGTGTGTACATGTGTGTTTGTGTATGCCTGTGTGTATACATGTGTGTCTGTGTGTGCATGTGTGTGTATGTGTGTTTGTGTATGCCTGTGTGTATACATGTGTGTCTGTGTGTGCATGTGTGTGCATGTGTGTACACGTGTATTTGTGTATGCCTGTGTGTATACATGTGTGTCTGTGTGTCTGTGTGTGCATGTGTGTGTATGTGTGTTTGTGTATGCTGTGTGTATACATGTGTGTCTGTGTGTGTATGTGTGTGCCTGTGTGTACACGTGTATTTGTGTATACCTGTGTGTATACATGTGTGTCTGTGTGTCTGAATGTGTGTGTATTTGTGTGTGTGCATGTATGTATGTGTGTATATCTCTGTGTGCATGTGTGTGAATGTCTGTGTGCATATGCATGTGTGTCTCTGTATGCATATGTATATGCATGTTTGTCTGCATGTGAATGTATGTATGTGTGTCTGTGGGTATGCATGTGTATCTCTGTGTACGTGTGTGTTGTGTGTATGTATGTGTGCATGTGTATACATGTGTGTATGTATAGTTGTGTGTTGTGTGTTCATGTGTGCGTGCATGTATATGTGTGTATATGTATCGTTGTGTGTGTGTGTGTGTGTGTGTGTGTGTGTGTATGACTGTGGGCATGTTTATGTGGATCCCAGCTTCCACCTTGTCTGAGGCAGGTCTGCTCACCACTGCGCGCTCCTGGTCAGCTGACCTGTGACCCTCCAGGGATTCTCCAGTTTCTGCCTCCCAGCTTGATGCAGGGTTGCCAGAATTATAGGTGTGTGCCCTGTGCCCCGCTTTATGTGAGTTCTGGGATCAGAAGTTGGGGCCTCACATTTGCACAGCAAGCGCTTTATCCACTGTGCCGTCTCCCCAACCTTGGAAATACTGTACAAATCTCTGAGTTGAGCTTTCTTCTCCGCTCAGCCATGCCTCATGAGAAAGCTTCTCACAGCCTCTGCGAGCTAGCAGGTGTCATAAGTCACTGGAGTGGATTAAGGTCCACGGAAAACAGTGTGTTAGAGCTACCAAATACTGCACTGTTCTCCGCAAGACAGGCCTGGAGAGCCAGAGTGTTTGGAGCCTTGCCCAGGGAGTGAGGCCCAGAGGAGACAGCAGACATGGCCTCCACCGCACAGCTCCCAGCCTGGTCCAGAACAGGGATTACAGAGAAGCCGACCACCATAACTACGCTGGGCTACGGCTGGAGAGGGATGTGAAGAAAGTGCCTGGGCCCCAAGCAGAAGTGTGTGGGGTCCAGTGCATGCAGGGAAGAGCCGGGATGGTTTGAAAATCTACGGAGTTGACAGCTGGCGATGGACGGAATAGGAGCAGGGGCAGGAGTCAGAGTTCCTGGACACTGAACGTGAAGCCAGCCGCCTGGGGACCTTGGCTCCCCACATCCAGTCCCAGCTCCCTCTACCTGTGTGTAAGACGTTGTTAACTGCTCTCAGTGCCCACCCTTCAATGAAATTTGTATATAACAGGTCCACCACATCAGCACTCAGAGGTGGGAGGATCACAAGTCCCAGATCAGCCTGGGCTGTATAACAAGACCCTGTCTCGATATATATATTCCCTACACATATAACTTTAAAAAAAAATCACTATAATTCCCCAACTTTAGCAGAGCCGGGAACTGCAAGGGATAGAACACTTGTGTTCATTTGCATATGTAAATGTATGTTCTTGACAGTGACACCAGAAAAGGCCACAGAGCTGCCAGGTGCTTCCACTATACATAGAAGCAGCCTGTGTGGGACAGGGACGGAGGCAGTGGGACAGGCTGTTGGCACCACCTCCTTCCCAGCGTGGTGAGTGACTCGCCGACATGCTCTGAACCAGGGAAGGCAGTTCTGGGCTGGCCCTCTCTGGTGAAGGCATTTCAGGCAAATTCAAGGTAGACTGAAATCCCAGTGGGGCTGGGGGTGTGGCTCAGTGGGTAGAGTGCTGGCCTAGCATGCCCAAAGTCCTGTGTTTGATTTTCAGTACTGTCTGAACGCCATGGTGGTACAAGCCTGTTATCCCAGCACTTGGGAGGCAGGAGGATCAGATGTTCAGTGTCATTCTTGGCTACATTGGCAAGGACAGCCTGAGCTCCATGAGACCCTGTCTCAAACAGCAAAAACCCTTCCTAATCTAGGGCTGGAAAGTGTTACTAATCTGTCCCACCTGGGGGTTCAGCAACAGCAAGGAGAGGAAAGGGGCTTGCTCTGAGGAACAGATCCCTCTTGTGCCTCCCAGGTCACCTAACACCCCAGCCTCGGCTCACTCTGGCATCTTCTGCCATTGTGGGACATTCTCTCAGATTTCTAGAACATTCACTAGAATCCTGGACCTGACCCAGGGTGACAGCCAGCCCTGTACCAATCATTCAGTGCTAGTGACTGATTGATTGTTTACCTAGCCAGGGCCAGGGCCTTTTCCCAACCCTGAGCATCCTCAGTAATTAGCAGAGGGAGCAGCCCACTATGACTGTCTCTGCAGTGTGTGTGTGTACAGCTAGTGGATCGTGCTTCTATGTGACAAAGACTTTTCTCTGGAGCCCTGTGTCATCTGAGCATCCAGCTCCTAAGAATAGAATTTCTGTCATCTGAGGAAGAGGCAGAATTCCTCCGCGTTCTTCCTCCTTCCACTCTTCCGCACCAAACCCTGCCCTCAGCACAAGCCATTTACTGCCCTGACTTAGAGACAGAGGCCATGATGAAAGGGAAGTTAGTCACTTCTGGGCGTGGAAGCAGAGCGTGGTGGCACGCCAGCACTTGAGAGACTTGGGAGCCTGACGCAGGAAGATTGCAAGTTTGAGGCCAGTCTGGGCTGTATAGTGAGTTCAAAGCCAGCCTGGGCTCCACTGCAAGACCCTGTCTCAAAAAAAAAAAAAAAAAGGTCCCAGCACCCATATCAGGCATTTCACAACTGCTTGTGACTCTAGATCCAGGAGATCTGACGCTCCTCTTCTGGACTCTACAGGTCCCTGTGAACGCATAGACACACCTAAATAAAAAGACAGTCTTAGCCAGGCATGGTGGCACACACCTTTACTCCTAGCATCCGGGGAGGCAGAGGCAGGTGGATGTCTGTAAGTTCAAGGCAAGCTTGGTCTACACACTGAGTTCCAGGTCAGCCACAGCTACATAGTGAGATCCTGTCTCAAAAAACCAATAATAATAATATTTAAATTTAAAAATTTTTTTCCCCTTTTACTGATTTTCCATGGAAACAAACCAGTGAACACATGGCCATGAGCTGCCTCTGCAGATGAGAGCAGACTCAGAGAAGGGCCTGACTTACCTAAGGCCACAGAGCAGTGAGGGGCAAGAATGGGGTTTGGCCCCAGTCTCTTGTGACAGGTACCCTGCCACAAAGCCTTTCTCTCCTCTCTCTCTCTCTCTCTCTCTCTGCAGAAAGAACTGCCTATACTGTTTTCTATGTGTTGGATTTCAACAAGGCTTCCAGAAAGCATGCAGTGAAGCCCAAGAATTGGGAGCCAGCACTTATTAGTGTGTCTGTGTGTGGCGCTTAGCCTCTGCCAGCCGCCACCCAGCTGCCCTGGCTAATGACAGGCCTGTCTCCCTCTGCTTTACAGACCAGCTCTGGGCAACCTATAATTTAACCAATTGCTTTCCAGGATTGGCAGGGGGTGGGAGACTGGACTCCCCACATTTCAGTGGGCTGAGTAACAGAGAGAGGATGCCTGCTGTTCATGGGGAGACACTAGGGCCAGGCAACCGAGGGACTCGCCGTGGACACAAGGCCAGTGTTTATCTTCCTCTTTCCTCAGACTCTGCTTTTCATTTAAGTATTTTATCCGTCGTGGATTGTTTTAATGATTTGGGGGCGGGGGCGGGCATGGAGGGCTGTCATGGAGATCAAACCCAAGGCCTTTCACCTGCTAGGTGGATGTCATACCTCTGATCCCCACATCCTGTATTTTGCATTATGTTTTGTTTTGTTGTCATTTCTAAAACAGGGTCTCCTAAAACTGAGGCTGGCCTAGAATTTGCCACGTACCCAGGCAGGACCTTGAACTTCTAAACATCTTGCTTTCACCTCCCGAGTGCTAAGATTACACCCGATTTATAGGGTGCTGGAGATTCCAGGACTTTGTGAATGCTGAGCCAGCACTCTGGTAACTGAGCTATGTGCCAAGTTCCTATGTTGTTTTTAGGTTGTACCAGGCTTGGTAGAGCACACCCAAAATCTCAGTACTTGGGAGGCTGAGGCAGGAGGTTTGAAAGTTTAAGGTCGACCTTACTAAACATATTGAGTCCTTAGCTCCAGAACAAAACACACAAACCAAAAAAGAAATTGGCTTTAAAATATTGCCAGCATTATTCTTTGACCCGTAGTTTTCCGTCTGTGAGATGGGGACCCTAGGGTTACCCGCCTCACCAGGCATACAGCTGGTGCTCAATCATGGCTGCCACTGTGGAAAAAGAGAAATCTGGGGCACTGTTGACTCTGGGGGCAGGACTAGACTTCGTGACACAAGGCTATTTGTGTATCGCAGGATGGGTCTTATTCTGGCACACGCCCACTGAAAGCCAGTAAGATCCCAGACGTCAGTACCATGGCAACCAGAAACGCCTGCCCTCCCCCATGTTTCCAGAACGCCTCCTAGGGGACAATGCCACCATCCCAGGGCTGGATCACAGTCTTTTGAGTCATACAGCCTGGGCCCAAAGCCAAATTGTCATTGAGCTGTGTGACCTTGGGCAAGCCACTTAAACCTCTCTGAGCCCTATGCATTCCTCCTAGCACCTCTGAGGGGTGATTTTAGTGTCCTCTGCTGTCCTGTCAGCTTCACCTCCCTCTCTCCAGTGGTGACTGTTCCTGTCATTATTGTGTTGTTTGTGCTCAGAAGCAGTAAGCTCTTCCTGAGCTGCGCTCTTTGTGGTAACCCGGGGAGAGACAATCAGCTTGACCGGAAGACTATGGGAGAGGGAACTTTCACCTGTAAATGTATTTTCTTCTGCTTAACCACATTTGCTCAGCCTGACCTCCAAGTCTAATCCTCCTGCCTCTGCCTCTGCCACGCTGGGATCAGTGACATGCCCCACCTGGCCTAGCTATATTTACATAATTAATTGGAATGTACACACACACACACACACACACACACACACACACACATCTTCCTTTTGTTTGCTTCTATTAAGAGACTGGGAAATCAGTCTCCCTGTGGCCACCTCCAGTCCCTTGTAGAGTAGGTACCACCCACCTCTTCCTGGAGTTTCACATCCAGCCTCTTCCCGCCCTTTACACTTCCTGCTTGATTTCTGTAGATCCAAGGTGTCAGGCCCTCTGGCTGAAAAGGGAGAGAATAGTCCCACTCCTTGGCTTCTGAAAGGAAATGTCATAGGAAACAGTCTGGCCTGGGCTGGCCTAGATACAAGGACTTGAATGCTCAGAGGGCCTTGAACCTGGCAGAGGCGGTCAGACATTGGTTTGTTTTATCTGTGTTTGCACTGTTAGGGATGGAGCCCAGGGCCTCACAGAGTGCTGGGCAAGGGCTGTGCCGTTCAGCCCCAGCCCCAGAGGCAGCATTCGCTCAGTCCTGGGGGTCCCAGCAAGCCAGTGGGAGCCAGAAAGTGCTCACTTTCCTGAAAGGGAAGCAGCTGCAGGAAGCCCAGAACCCAGCTCGATGGAGATCTGGGGCTGTCCGAGGACATTAGGGCAGAGCCAAGATGGTCAGGCTAGGGCAGGATGTGTGTTTTGAGACCCCAGCCCTAGGCCCAACCCTGCCATAAACTGGTGAGCTCCTTGATGGCCCCTCCCCTGGGCCTCCTGCCAGCCTCATATCCCAGAAGACAACATGAAAGGCGGACCTGAAAGGGCCTCGGACGCTGAGCCCTTAGATCATTCTTTTCATTCTCTGCCTTTATGTGAGTACACCGTAGGCGCTCCAGCCGTTCCATTGCCATCACAGAGCTGAGCGACATTTTGGCTGAGCCCAGGACTGTGTCCCATGAAGGCAGAGGTCAGAGACAGCTGGAGGACAGTTAGAGAAATGAGGTTGTTTACAAGAAACTTGCTGGGACTGGAAACCAAGGTGCATTTCAAACACAAGCAAAGAAAGGATGACCTAGAACCTTGTGTGTCCAGATGAGACTGGGGTCCCTTGAAGGGTTCCGTAGAGGCCAGGGGTCAGGAAGTAGGAAGCACGGCACTGGTTCCAGTGTGCTCTGACGGCAGGAATCAGGGGTCACTTTATCCATAGCAGCTGACACGGGTCTTGAAGCTTGAGGGATAAGGAAACTGTCGGAGGACCAACGAGATGGCGCAGCATGTAAAGCACTTGTCTCTCAAACCCGATGACCTGAGTTCAAACCTGGACCCTACATTACGGTGAAAAGAGAGAACTGATTTCACAAAGTTGTCTTCTGACCTCCACAGGTGTGCTGTGGCATGTGCCTACCCACACAGACTCACCATACACACACACAGACATACACACACACACACACACACACACACACAATAATAATAAATAAAAATTGTAGAAAAGAAATTGATAGAGGTGAATACAAGGGAAGAAGGGAGGGGGAGAGAGGAATGAGGGAGAGAGGAGGAGGGATGGGTGAGTGGTTAGATGGATGGGTGATAGATGGGCAGGTAGTTGGATGGATGGGTGAATGTGTGACTGAATGGATGGATGAATGGATGGATGGATGGGTGGATGGGTGGATGGATGGATAGATGGATAGATGGATGAGTGGTTAGATGGATGGATGGATCAGTGGGGGGGTGAATGTGTGACTGGATGGATGGGTGGATGGGTGGATGGATGGATGGGTGGATGGGTGGGTGGATGGGTGGGTGGGTGGGTGGATGGGTGGGTGGGTGGGTGGGTGAATGTGTGACTGGATGGATGGATGGATGGATGGAATGGTGGATGGATGGATGGGTGGGTGGGTGGGTGGGTGGATGGGTGGGTGGGTGGGTGGATGGGTGGATGGGTGGATGGGTGGGTGGGTGGGTGGATGGGTGGATGGGTGGGTGGGTGGGTGGGTGGGTGGATGGATGGGTGGGTGGGTGGGTGAATGTGTGACTGGATGGATGGATGGATGGATGGAATGGTGGATGGATGGATGGGTGGGTGGATGGGTGGGTGGGTGGGTGGATGGGTGGGTGGGTGGGTGGGTGGGTGGGTGGATGGGTGGGTGGGTGGATGGGTGGATGGGTGGATGGATGGGTGGGTGGGTGGGTGGTGGGTGGATGGATGGATGGATGGGTGGGTGAGTGGTTAGGTGGGTGGAAGAAAAGGCCTGGTCAGCCGTGGTGGCGCAGTCCCGTCGGTGGTGGTATGAGACTAATGTTGCTGGGAGCTGGAGAGAAGTGAAGGGAAGAAGCTCTGTGATGACTCAGCTGTAGGAAGGAGCTCCTAACTGCACTTGGCATAAGCCAGGCCAGACAGGGAGGGCGATTTCCCGACCAGTGGCCTGGGATGTCCTCACAGAGCCCTGGTTCCCAGGCCAAGTACAGGTGCTGGGAAGCCAAGTCTGGGCCATACCCTGCAACATCTCCCGTTTTACTCTCTCTACCGTCTCCTGCACGACCGTTGCTCTCAGCTAAGACGCCAGCAGCCAGACTTGTGAGATCCTTATAGCACCAAAGTCCGAGGGGCAATTCTCATCGCCCGTCTTATGCCACATGTCCATTCCTCAGCCAACCGCTGTAGCTAGGAAGGCTGGCCCATGCCAGTTGGAACACCGCTGGTCACATGGCCACTCCTGGAGCTGGAGGTGTTCCTCCAACCCCCAGGTTCTTCCATTATCAGGAGGGATGCATAGGGCAGCGAACCAGCAGGTGGCCTGAAGAGGTAGAACCAGGTCAAGATGGCATGGAGTCAGAGGCCAGGCACTTGGTAGATGACCAACTCAACATTTCATTTTTTTCTTCCTGTTCTCTGAGAATAGGAGGACAGTAACCGCAGGTTCAAATCCTAGCTGTGCCACTGTGGTCTTGGGCAAGGTGCTTAATGCCTCTGTGATCCAGTTTTCCTATCTGCGCTTTCAACATCAGGCAGTTTGTTGTGTGTGAAGTGCTTAGAACAGAGCTTGGTGCGAGGAGTGCTCAGTAAATCTAAGTTATTATTTTTACTGTCTACAGAATGGAGATCATGGTGCTGACTCATGTGGCTCCTGCTTTAAAATCCCACCCCTGTGCCTGGATGTTTCTCTCCTGGGTCTGCAGAGAGCTCTGTCCTTCCCTTTGAGTCTCAGTTCAGTATTAAGTCTGCTTTTCATTACTGTAACAAAATGCCTGGGGCTGCAGACTCAGGAAGTTTGTTTAGCACACGGTTTCACAGGATGCAAGTCTGAACAGCAGAGCACAGGCTCTGGTGAGGACCCCTTGGCTGCAAGCCTTCAATGGTACCTGAATGGGAGAAGAGATCACATGGCCAACAGAGGCCCAGACATGGCTGGAGCCAGAGGCTTGGGTAGGGTTAAAGGCTGGGGTGAGGCCAGAGCTGGAGTGGTGTTAGGGGCTGAGGCGAGGCTAGAGGCTGGGGTGGGGCTCAGCTAGAGTGGGGTCAGAAGTTAGAGAGGGCCAGAGGCTGGTTAGGGTTAGGGGCTAGGAGCTGGGGGCTAGGGTGGGGCCAGAGGGTCAGGCTTGCTTTCTCTTGTTAAAAAAACATTTTATGTATTATTTTTATTTTATGTATATGAGTGTATTGCCTGCATGTGTGTAAGAGCTCCCAGGTTGTGCAATGACCACAGGTCAGAAGAAGGCGTTGGCTCCCCCAGAACTGGAGTTACAGATGGTTGTTAGCCGCCATGTGGTGCTGGGTCCTTTGCAAGAGCAGTCAGTGCTCTTAATCACTGAGCCATCTCTCCAGCCCGAGGCTTCTCTTCTCTCACAGAACTAACTCAAGGGACCTTAATCTGTTCCTGTGACATGCCCCAAATGGCCCAAGTCTCCCACCAGGCTCCACCTCTTAAAGGTCTCATCATCCCAACGTGCTGAGAGTCTCCTCTCCAGTATGCGAACCTGTGGGACAGTCGGCGTCCAGTCCATGGCCCCTCCTCAGAGGAAGCCTCTGTCCACAGAGCAGTCGCATTCTTGTCCGGTCACCGCTCATCACCCATCGTACTGCCTCTTAGCTCAGGAGGAAGTGACATGTGACTGGTCTGTTTCTACATTGTGTGTCTGCTTCTCCTACACAAATGGCACCATGAACAGAGGGTCAGGCTGCCTGGTCACCGCTGTGTCCCCAGGCTGTGGAGTGTGGTGTAGGTTCCAGAACTGTTTGTCCCAGGGGTGAATGAATGACTGAACGAATGAGCGGCCTGACATCTTCCCGCACAGTGGTATGGCTCAGCCCAGCAAGGAGGGCCCTGGGGCAGTGGAGCAGGGGGATCTGGCACCTTGGTCTCCGTCCCAGCTGTGCCAAAGGGTCTCAGCAAAGCCCCTTTGGTGACATGGGTCCTCCAGCCAAGGTCAAGCTAAAGCCAGAAGGGCATATGCTCAGTCAGATGACATTCCTGACACCTCCGTTAGCAAGATTAATGCAGACACCAAGCCCACCAGAGGCCAGAGGGTACATGGTGTGACTCACCACCCTCTGACCCCTCAGGCCCTTCCTGCCCCCAGAGAGGCCTCAGCAGCCTTGAGACACTGGATCTAGGACTATGAGCATGGCCATGTGTCTTCTGTGGTTGGTTTTTTTAAAGATTTGTTTTTTATTGTATGTGTATGATTGTTTTGCCTCCATGTATGTGAACCACAAGCATGTCTGATGCTCTCAGAGGTCAGAAGAGGGTCTTGGATCCCCTGGAAATGGAGTTACAGATGGTTATAAGCCACAAAGTGGGTAATAGGAAGTGGACCCAGGTCCTCTGCCAGAACAGCAAGTGCTCTTAACCGATGAGCCATCTCTCCAGCCTCAGTCTTCTATGGTTTTTGTCAGCATTTATAAATGCTTGCTGTATACTGAGCCCTAAACTGGACAGTGTGGTGTGCCTCCCTCGCTCCTCTTCCAAAACTGTGTGGTGTTCATTCAGTTTGGACTTCTGGTTCCTCAACAGTCCCTGGGCCCAGGTCTAGGGGTGGGGATGGAGAAGTGACAGAGGCTCCCACTTTCCATGGAGCTTGTAGAGGGGAAAACAAAAAAATAAACCAATGAATGTGTCTTGACTGCTCTTCTTCTACTAAAGCAGCTGAGATGGGAGAAGGGAGGCCCTCGAAGACCGAGGTCCCAGAGTACACCCTGTGACAGGCAGGTGTGGCTGCTTGGAGAGAGCTTAGCCGTCTAAGGGGGAGAAATACGGGCTATCTGTCACTGTAAACATTTGTTGAAAGACTGACTGTTCACTTTTGCTTAAGACCTTCCATAGCTTCCCATTGCCTGCACCCTCCTAGTGGTCAGGACAGAACTTGAGGCTCTCCTAGCCCTTCTTTCCTGCACCCCACATATCTGAGCCATCAGCAGTTTGCTTCTCTCAGTTCCAAAGTAAGCCTTGAATTGGGCTTCTGCCTTTCAGCAGCCACTAGCTCCTGCCTAGACCCCTGACCTGGCTTCCTGGCTTAGCTCCCTGAATCAGGCCCAGTCCCTACAAGCTGTCCTTAAGTGCAACTGGTATTAAAAGGCTGTGTGAAGCCATGCCCTAGCTAGACAAGGAACTTTCTGTGGCTCCCAGGGTTCTCAGAATACAAGCATTTCTCGAGGTCTGGGAGGCCTGACTCTCTTCTCTTCAGCTTCTCCTCTGACAGCCTCTACCTTCCTCCCTAGCTCCAGACCCAGAGCTTTCCTTATTCTTTCTCTTATGCATCAATCTTTCTGGCCTCAGGACCTTTGCACTTGCTGTCAGCTCTTCTTAGAAACCCTCATCTGGCTCCTTTGCTTTCTCATTCATCACCTTGAGGCCCAGAGCAGCTGTCCAGACTGTGTGAGCTCAAGTGCTCACCCAACCCATCATTTTTTAAATTATACTTGTGTGTGTGTGTGTGTGTGTGTGTGGCCAGCATACAAATGGAGATCAGAGGACAACTTGAAGGAATTGGTTCTTTTCTTCCACTATGTGGGCCCTGGGATAGAACTCAGGTCATCAGGCTTGGCAGCAAGCACCTTTATCTACTGAGTCTTCTCACCCACTCCATCCCCATCATTCTGAATCCCCTAGTTGTGTTTTACGAGGTGTACTGTGGTGAGTGGGAGAGGCTTCAGAGCCTCTAGAAATGGCAGAGATCAGGGAGGAATCTGTACCTAGGGCTCGAAGGCAGCAGCCACACTGTCCCCTGCAGATGAGGAAGGGCAGACCTCAGGGTGAGCACTCTGACAGAGGTGCTAGCCCCGAGTCCTGGTTCAGAAAGTACAAGCTTCCCTGCACGCTCCCCTTGCGTGGGAGAGCCAGGCTGTTTCTCTGCCCTGCGGACTCCTCCCTTCACTGACCACGCCTCCCGTGACTTTGGAATCCGGCTCCCAGAAGAGGCCTCCACCGCTGAGTGTACTGGCCACACGTGAGACTGTCACCCCACGACTGGGCCGTCTCCCTGTGAGCTGCTTCGAACAGCGTGGCCCAGAACAGCCAGAAGCCAGATGTTTGGGGAAGCTAGAATTGACTCTTAGGGAAAATAAGGTTGGCACGTGTGGGAGCCCAAACTCCCTGCCCAAAAGCAGATGGGTGTCCTGCCAGGGCCTTGATCGCTGTCACCCCTTCACCATACACTGGCTTCTTGTGCCAGACCTGGGTCTCCTGTTCCGTACGTGAGTTCATGCTGCCAGCCCTGTTGGGAGGAATGTCCTGACGCCGTTTCACAGAGGAGGACACAGGCTGAGAGAGACCCACCAGGGATCAGCCTTCATCTGGAATGGCTCCAAACTGTGAGGCCTAGTAATTCACCAAAGGTCACCCAGATGATGGGGGCCAGGGTCAGAACCCAAGTACCGCCATGTCCAGGTCCGCAGGGCAAATCCTTGCTGTCTGTGTGTGGTGTGGTGGCGTTGGTAGGAGTTCAAGAGATGCCACAGTCCTTGGTACTGAAACCATGTCCTGTGCAAGTGCCTACTCAGCACACTTCTGCAAAAAGCGCTGGGACTGTGGTCCTTCCCTGGAACCCTGAGCTGAAACCAGGACCCTTGCGAGCCACTTTTTGAAGTAGAACCCAAGGCATTGTCCTGACTGCTTGTATCCTGGCACCTACAGCACTCAATTTCTCTATGCCCAAGACCTGCTTCCTGCTTCAGCCAGACCCCAGTGCTGGGAGAGTCCCTGTTTCAGTGATTCCAAATGGAATCCAGACTCTGGCCTGCAGCCTAGCACCTACGAGGTGTCGGTGGGCATGTCTGTCAGCCTTCTCCTCATTACCCCCAGTTCTGTGGACCAAGTGAATGGCTTGGTTGAAGACCCATTAGGTGCCTGAAGACCCATTAGGTGCCTGGCACCTACTATGTGACACCTCAGCACAGTTCAGCCACATCCTGCCTGGGTGCTCCTAGGCAAGTCACTTCCTGTCTCTGAATCTTAGCTGCCCACCTGTGAGAGTCAGGCGATCCTTCCATCACCAAGGGACCCCCAGGCCAAGCCAGCCTAGTAAGAAATAGAGGCCCTCACTGGCTCATGTTATTGGGAAGTCCATCCAAGGGCGCTGGCCTCAGGGATGGCAGGTATAGGAACCCAAAGTTGCCATGGATGCCAGCCTTGACTTGTCACGTGGCTGTGCTTGGGTGAGTTATTTCCACAAGGCCAGAGGGGACCCTCCATCCCTGCAAGCTGACACCCTTTCTGCTCAGTGACCTCTGATAACGGATAATGGTTTCCAAATCATTCCAGAGACAGTCCAGGACAAACCCTGCCTGGCCAGGTGAAGCAACAGCCACCTGTTAAACCAGTCACCTACCCAGCTGATCCACACCCAGCTGCAGGCCTTAGTTCTCACTCTGGGCCAGCCACGTCACTGTCAGGAGCCTCCCCACCAGGGGAGGGTGATAAGGAAGACTCACTCCTGGGGACAGAGAACAGGAGCTTCATTGCCAGTCCGCTCTGCCTGGGCCTACCTGCCTCAGCCACACTGGGCTGACCACCATTCCCATGTCAAGCCTGGGCACACAGCCTCTTGGACTTACCTCGCTCTCCTCCCAGCCAGCCCCAAGCCCCTCTTGCCACAGTGTCCAGGAAGCCACACCTCAGGTGCCTTTGTTTCCCACCTGCAGAGCAGGAAGTAGGAGAGAAGCCACTCTCTGGGTTGGATGGGAGGGGTGAATGAGATCAGCCCTGAGCCACAGCTGGCCCGGCGTCTGGCAGAGTGCAAAGTCAGTAAATATTAGCTGCTGCTACATTCCTGTTCCCAGACAGCGTGCTGCTAATTTGAGCTTGTGTTTCTCCTGTTCCTTGTGTAGGATGGGTGCTCGGTAAGCTTAGAGCACTGGACTGGTCCAGCTGGGGTCCAAGCTCCCAAACCCACCCATCCATCCACACACCCACCCACCCACCCACCCATCCACCCATCCACTCATCTATGCATCTGTCCACTCATCTGTCTACCTACCCACCAACCCATCTTTCTACTATTCTGCCCACCTACTCAGTCACCCATCCACCCATTCATCTCCCTGCCCATCCACCCATTCATCCATCCATCCTACCAAACCACCCTTCAGTGTTCCGCTCATTCATTCTTAAATGTACCAGTATTTACTGCGTGCCAACCACATACCAGGCTCTGTGTGGGACAGTGGAGATGCAGCCTTGAGAAGCAGAGCCACAGCCCCCATTCCACTAACCTGGGTCAGTGTGAGAGCAGAAGAGGAATGAGTGGATGGATGGATGGTCAAGCAAACAACTTCAGACTGTACATCACCCAGGAGGAAAAGCATAGCGGGAGCCAGAGTGGTGGCAGCCGGGAAGGAGGTCACTTTGAACCAGGATGTTGAGGCGGCCTCTCTGAGGAATGACAGTCATGGGAAAATCTGGCAGGACACTCTAGGCAAAGGAATGATGACTACAAGGGTCCTGAGGCAGGAATGAGCTTGGCGTGAGGAAGGACAGTGAGATGGTTGGTGTGACCAGCAAAAGTGACCCCACCGATGAGAGAGGGAGTCTGAGAGGCCAGGGCTGCAGACAGGCCTGCGTAAACCTCCATGTGAGTTTGGACTTCACATTGGGAGCAGCAGAAAGCCACTTTGGGATTTCGAGGAGAGTGACAAGACCTAGTTTATGCCTGTAAAGACCGTGGGCGGGGACACATGGGAAGAGTTCTCAGTTCAGTCTCCTCTGGGTCCTAAAAGAAGTAAGAGCAGACAGGGATCGGCAGGGATGTGAGAGGTCTCCCCAGGCCAGGCCAGGGGACAGCAGACAGAGAGGCGCTGAATCCTCGGCCGACTTCCCCTTTGTGACAGGAAAATGGGAAGTCAGTGGGACCGGAGAAGGAAGGGAGGGTTCAAGGAGCCGGTGAAGGATGTGAGGAGCTGCGTACATCCTGCGCAGTGGAGCTGTTCTCCCAGCAACTGGCTCCAAGCCCATTGCCAGGGGTCTCTGAGCAACTAGATTCTTGCTGCCTCCATGTGACCACCAGTCAAATGGGTTGACAGTCCTATGTAGAGCAACAGTCCCTATTCTCCATCTACTCGGGTGTGACGAGGCTAGCCAGCGCTATGTTGACTCTTCTGGGTGCCACAGAAGAGAGACAGCACAGAAAGAAATGTGTGTTTCTCTCTTCTGTCTGCTCGGTAGAGTTGTCACAGCCCCAGGCTCATCCCATCCTTCCAGTCGGCCGCTCCCAGAGTGCACCTTTCAACATGATAGCTCTAGGCGGCTGCTAAGGCTCCCACCATCACACTGTCATCCCTGGCAGGATGGAGATAGATCTAGAAAGAAAAAGTCATCTTCACTGCTTTAAATAGATTTCCGGAAGTCCACCCAACATTTATACCCCATGTTACTGGCCGGATCCAAACACCTGGCCTCTCATCTTGCAGAAAGGAAGGCTTGGAAATGTAGTCTTTTAAGCTGAGAAGCCATGTTGGCAAGGTAAAAATCGGGGTCCTGTTAGCGTGAAGAAAAGAATAAGAAATGGATACCGGCTGTCTGGGACACATGGCTTTCCTCAGCGTGGCCCTGGGCCCACAGGGAGCTCACCACTAAGACCCGGGAAATGGCGGGGGGAGGTGCGGGGGGAGGGCTCCGGGAGTGGAGCCCCCGTTGCCCCTGGGCTGGCGTCCATTGCGGTGTCTTGCCCCTTCCCTGAAACTTTGATGGTGTTAATTCCAGGCCCTTGGCTGAGTCAGCCTCCTCTTCAATAAGCAGACCAAGCACTTGCCCTCTGCTGTCCCCAGTGGTGTCAAAGAGGACAGCTGGACATTGCCCGCACCTCTCAGAACCAAGATGGCCGCTTTGGCTTCTCAGGGTGGTTTCTTAGAGGAAGACAGCTCTTCTCCTATTAATGCATCAAAGTTTACACTTAGTGTTTGGGGCTAGACCCTCCAACCTCTGCGTTTTACCTCTTCCTCTCCCTCCCTCCAGCTCAACAGCTTCCCACCCCAGGATCTTTGTACCTGCTGTTCCCTCTGCCTGGAATGCTTTTCCCTGATTTTCGTCTGGCCAGCTCTCCCTTTACCCTTCAGGCCTCAGCCCAGATGTCACCTGACAGGGAGCCACACCCCACCCCACCCCCACCTTGGCAATCTTGTCCGAATTTCTCATTTCTACAGGTCTGTCTTGTTTTTCATGGAAATTATTACAACCCTAAATCATCTGTCACTTTGTTCACCGTTTGTCCCTCTGCAAGGCCATGGGCTCCCCCAGCACTGAGGTTTCTGTCTGGACTCTTCACTGCTGGGTTTCTGGGACCTACATAGCCCCTGGCACATTAGTAAGTGAGTGAATGAATGTGACTGGGTCCTATAAACACCTAACTAATACTAGAGATACAGGTCATTTCTCAGATGAGGAAGCAAGGGCAGAGGGATGAAGCCTCACACATAAAACTCAGAAGCCAGTGAATGCCAGGGCCACATGTGACCCCAAGGCAGCCCATTGCTTACCTGCTGTCCATCTAATGAACAATAACCTCATGGGGTGGCACCTGCCATTGTCTGCTCACAAGGCACTAAGGTTTTTCTCCCACTTTTAAAAAGCAGCTGATGTTCACAGAGCCTCTGTGCCAGCACCACAGGCCCTGGACCCCACCACACAGATGAAGACCTGAGACAGGAGAGAAGCCTGTTTGCATTAGTGCTTGTGGGGGGTGATGGTGGTTGGTGGTGCTGGTGGAGAGGACAGTTCAGATCTGGAGCTGTCTGTGAACAGGAATTGGCCAGATGTGGTGACCAGTTAAACAGAGGCAAGGGCAGGATTGGGCAGGTAGGACTCCTGTGTTTCTTGCCACTACGCCATGCAGATCTTGTAGATCTCTGGAACATTCTTCACACATGGTAGCAAATGGATTAGTAGCTGCCCTGTTCATTATTGCACCAGGAGGGCCCAAGATTGCAAGCCTTTATAGCCACTGAGACCTACAGAGAGGTGCAAAGGTCCTGAGGCACTGAGAGATGGTGTCCTGAAAAGGGGTGGCTGCTCCTTAACACCATCCAGTGGTCGTGATCCCTGCTGGAAGTACAACTCGGTGGAGCACAGCTGATTTGCTGCAGGAATCCATACACCGAGGTTTTTAAGTGAATCTATTTTAACCAGGTGTGGCAGTTCATGCCGGTAATCCCAGCACTTGGGTGGATCTCAAATTCAAGACTAGCCTGAGCTACACAATGAGATTCTGTATGAAAAAAATTTAAAATAATTTTTAAAATTGTAGTCCAACTTTGAAACTTTGACAACAGGAAAATGAAGGACCCAGACTCAAATCCTAGAGCTTTAGCTGGATGAGAGACCCTGGGCAGAGCCTGTACCCCTGTCCTTTTGGGACTGCAGCTTTTACAAAGTCCTGAGCCTGCCGAACTGTCCCCTGCAGACCTGAGTCCCATGAGTCCATTCGCCAGCGCCCCCTGCAGCCTCTGCCCCCAGGTTGGCCCCAGCAGCCAGCAGCAGGGCCTGCAGGGAGGGGCAGCCCCCCAGGCTGCTCCCAATCCCCTTAATCGGACCTGTGCCAGTGACCCTTCTAATTAAAACTCCCCACCGTAATCCCCCTTGAAGCTGAGGAAACGGAAGGGCCATAAAAGGAGCTAAGGTCTGAAGTCCAAAGCCACCTCTCCTTACGTCCTTGAGCGCATCTTGAGGAGCCCCACCGACATGAGCCCACATCCAGGACGGATCCACCACCGTCAGGCTGGATGACCCTGGGGAGGCCTCGCGGTCCTCTGAGCTTCGGGTTCATTCATTCCTCACGGGACAGGCAAGAAACCAGTTCCAGTTCAGCAGGGTCGGTGCTGAGATGGAGACCTGGCTGTGGGAGCCCAAGGGGCAGCAGGCCGAGCTGATCCTCAACACAAGGACTCACTGAGTTAGGCCTCACACCTCCCCACTGCCCCTGTCCATCCACCACACCCCACAAACCTCTCTTCTACATTCAAGTCTATTTGGTTTGTTTGGGGATCCTCTGAGTTTAACCAGGGCCATCTGTGTGACCTTGAGTTCAGAGGTATCCATTTAAAGCAGATAGTGACCCCCTCTCTCCCAGAAACTATCAATAGCCAGTAATTCAGAGGTGAGGGGGTGGGTCCTGTGAGTCCCTCCTGATCCCTTGACGGGGTGTTGACAGGACCGGTCCTGGGCAGACCCGGGACAGGTAACTGGATTTGCTTTGAGTTAATGATAGCCGATAGCCGTGGTTGTATGGAGTCCGGAGAATGGGGTTTCCTAGTCCTTCGCCCCTCCCCCCGCCATCTTCTGGCTCCTACATACCTCCCTTGTCTACAACATTCCCTGAGCCTTAGAAGGGTGGGATAAGCGACCTGCCTAAGGTGGGGCCCACAACTGGCTCTTACTCTGTACAGTCAATTTACTGCATTGACAGTCATCTTTTTAAAATATTTTATTATTTTTGTTTTTTTATGTGTATGAGTGTATTGCCTGTGTGTATGTAAGTGCACCTGTGTCATGCAATGCCTGAGGAGGTCAGAAGAGGGCATCGCATCCCCTGAAACTGGAGCTACAAACGGCTATTAGAGGCCATACCGGTCTGGGATTCGAACCACAGTCTTCTGCAAGAGCAGCCAGTGGTCTTAACCACTTTAATCTGTGTTAGAACGTTTTCCTATCCCTGGAACATCCTGAGTGCCTGCTGCTTGTTAATCCAGCTCTCCCCATCCTGGCAACTGCTAACCTACTTCCCATCCATTGGTCTCATCTGGATGTTTCTTTCCTGTAAGTGGCACTAGATGCCATGTTCAACTGTCTGCCTCCATGCAATACATCCACATTGCCACCAAGGGTCACCAACCCATCATTCCTTTTCACGGGTAACAAGTGCTCCCTGTCTGGGTAGACAGTCTTGGTTTATCCATTCATTGTTGGTGGATATCTGCGTTGTTTCCTGTCCGCAGCCGTTAGGTACAGCTGCTAGAAACACACACGTGTAGGGGAAACAACAGGTGAATCCCAATTACCGTGAGCAGCTTTCAAGGATCCTGGTGCTATTCCCAATCATGACAGGCTGGGTAACCAGAGAGAGGAGTTGAGCCCTTGCTGTTGAACACTCAGAGCGTCCTCCATCACACTGAAGGGACTGGGAGGTGACAGCAACAATGGAAACTCCCCAGGCTCACGTGCCCATCCCAGAGCTGATGCCTAGGACAGAGGCGAAGGAGCTGGAGCAGCCCTGAGTCCCTCATCTGCCCCTCCCCTCTTTAGCACAGTCAGGGTGCCCAAGGACACAGGACCTCCTCACAGGAAGAGAATGCAGGCTCAGGCTCCCAAGCCCCAAGGCTGGCCTGTGCCTCTGAGCCAGAACTAGTCTCTACTCCCAGGAGAACTGAGACTTGCCTGGGCTTGATCCAGACCAGGAGGGCCTTAGGTGTTGCTGTCTCTCAGTACCCTGCACCTGGGCCGGTCCACATGTCCTTCTGAGTTTAAGGGCTGGTCACATGAAGCTGGATGCCATAACCAGACTCTACAAGGTTGCAGGCCTAGCTTCAGCCTCCCTGGAAGTCACCTGGGCTGGGGGAGGGTTGATTACCGCTTACCTGATAGTGACCTGAAAACAAAATGGATTTAGTGGTTGCCATGGAGTTCCACCGCTTCTAATAGGTAAAAACTGAAGGCTCAGAGCAGAAAGGCCGTTTGTCCAACGCCACACAGCTGAAGAAAAAAACTACTGAGACTTGAACCCAAATCCAAAGCGAGCTTGTAAACAAATGTACAGCTGTGGATAAACACCAATCAAAGCTAAGGTAACTGTGCCACACGCTGATCAGGGCCTCACAAACCCACTGGATTCCATCATAATCTTGTAGAACTGATCCTCTTCTCGTAGTAGGAGACTGAGGCCCTGAGGGCTTGGCTAGCGTTTGGAAGTTCCCCACACAGGAAAAAAGGCCCTGACTCTAAGGGCTTCAGTGGTCTGGAAAAGAAACAAAGCAGTCTGTGGGCCTAAGGGGCGTGGTGAGACCAGGAGGTGGATGGGGAGCCCTGCGCTGCGGGAACACGCATGTACCCATGCTGATAATACACACGCACAGAGGAGCAGGCTGGGTGATTTGCGTCCTCCCCACCCGCTCCAGCAATAGGCAGCACCCCTCAGGAGCAGCGCACCACGCAGGAGCAGCGTACCACGCAGGGTTGGTTGGGGGCTCATCTCAGGAGTATAGGGGAGCAGCTTAGAAAACATGCCCAGGGACATACAACAGCTGGTCCATAACTCACGCCTCTGTCACATCTAGTACATGGGCCTTCCCAGAGTCCTCTGGGGTTAGAAATAGAGCAGGCTTCCCCTGTCAGTCTCTGGAGAAATAGAGCCTCCCCATTCTTAAAGGGACAGACCCCAGGATCTGTTGCTGCTGGGATCATCGGGAGCTGGGCAGGGCTCAGCCTAAGCCTATGTGTGTACCTGTACTTCCTAAGCTCAGGCCTATGCCCAGCCCTGTGCCAACAGCCACGCAGACCCCACTCCAGAGCCTGTGAGGGGCCGACTACTGGTCTGTCTCAGAGCCTCACAACCTTGGTACTGTTGACTCAAGCCTGGATGATCCTGTCTCTAGGGGTTGCCCTGCACACTGTGGGGTGTTAAATGTAGGCACCCCTAACCTCTGTTTACCTATGCCTGTCATACCCGCCTCAGGCTGTAGCAACCAAAAACTCATGCAGAAATTGCTAAGTGTTCCACGGTGGCAGGTAGAGGTGGAGGGAAGATCAATCCCAGATGCCGAGGCAAGGAACGGCTGGTCCTCAAGGCCAGGGGTGCACATGCGGCAGAACAGGGCGTGGCAGCTCTCGGAGGACACAGCTGAAGGCTTTATCCCAGAGATCACATGTTTATCTCAGTACCTATTTAATGCAGCTGTCACTAGGCAAGATAAATGGGCAAGTGTACATTTTATTTCTCAGAACAAGGTGAGTGAGACTTTGCATTTTCCCTCCAAAGAGAAGCTCAGATATCGGAAGAATGTGCACAGCTCGCTGTCAGGCTGAGCAAAACAGACTTGTTTGTTTGAAAGTGCTTATGCCTTCTGCTGAAAACTGCAAAAAAGCCAAGAAAGGCGAAGAGGGTCACTTCCGGTGTCCGTTGCCCAGCTGGTGCCTGGTGCCCGTTACTCAGGTAACGTGTGGCAAGGGGAAAGTCAGGACCAGCACTCACCTCTTAGTTGGCAAGTGTGTACTGATCCACTGGCAGATGTGGGCTCTCGGCTTGACTCCCTGAGCTGGAGTCGGGTGCAGAAAGAAAGCTCAGGACTGTCCCCCCGCCTCCCTAGTGCTCATGGATCCTGGGTAACATGGGGCACGGACCTCGAATGAGCTATTTGTGGTAAGTACACCCCAGGTCTAGCCATCTGACTAGGGACCTGAAGATGGAATGGCCCATTTTATCTCAGGAAAGCAAGGAGAATGCCAGAGAAGACCACTCCGTCTAGACTTTGGTTTGGTGGTGGTGGTGGGTTTTGGCAGCAGGGGAGGGATGTTTTTTGGTTGAGATGGTTTGTTGTTGTTTGAGATAGGTCTAGCCTCAAACTCACTAGGTGGCCAAGATGACCCTGAGCTCCTGATCCTCCTGTCTCAGCTTCCAGAGTGCTGGGATGATAGGCATGCGCCGCTGTGTCTGGTTTATGTAGTGCCGGGCTAAAACCCAGGGTCTCACCATGCTGGACCCACACTCTACCAACTGAGCCACATTCCTGGCCTCTCTCTGATCTTTTTGATCTTCCATTTTTTTTGCTTTTGCTTTTGATTTGTTTGTGTTTTGACACATTGTCCCCCTCGAGCCCCAGCTGGCCTCAAACTCACAATGTAGACCAGGGTGGCCCCTGCATCCAGAATGCTAGGATTAAAGACTTGTGCCGCCAAACCAAGCTTCTCTGGGCTTCTATGGCTCTCAGTGACCTACAACTTGGGAGGCACTGATAGGACTTGGACTTCTCCTGACCATTTAATTCTCTCCCTCCCAGACGCGATTCACGCCCTGGATCCCTGAAACAGATTCTGCAGGGTGAGTTGGCTGAGCCCAGAGTAACAGACTGGTTGAGCCTGGATTTTCTGCATACCTCAGTCAGCATCCAGCCAGCACCTGAGCAGGCCCAGACCCAGGCAGTATCAAATAAATCATCCACAAGAAAGCAGGGCAGCTTGGCAGACAGGCTCCGTGCTGAGAAATGCCGAAATTGTATTAAACAGAGAACTAATGCGATTGGATTTGTATTTTTACAGTAAGACAAAGTCATTTATTATATATACTTATAGCCAGACTCATTAATCTCAACAAATATCCATCGATATCCTGTGAACCAATCCTCTTCGCTAATAGTGGTGGCATGTGTGATCTGTGTATTCATGTGTGTACCACAGCATACATGTGCAGGTTAGACAGCTTTGTAGAGTCAGTTCTCTCCTTCTACCTTTATGTGGGTTCTGGAGATCAAACTTAGGGGATAGGCTTGTGTGGCAAGTGTCTACCTGCTGGATCATCTAGTCGACCCCCTAAGTTCTCTTCTGGATCCAGAGGGGCTGGGTGGTAGAAAGCGGAGGTCCTCAGACCTGAAAGTTCATACTTCCAACCAGGAGTTCCCAAGAGACATCCAGGATGGCTGTGCTTCTGGGACGTGACCCTCAAGACCTTGTATGTCAGAATTTTCTTTTTAAACAGGCTTTAGCATTCATTTGACTTTTAACTCACTTAAGAGCTCATGCTGAGGTTATCAGACTAACCTGGGTTCAAATCCTGGCTCTACCACATACTGCTTTTTTTAAAAAGCTTTATTTTATTTTGATTTTTTGATTATGTGTATATGTGGGGTGGGGGGTTCTACACTTGAATGCAGTGCTAAAGTTACAGGGTGCTGTGAACTGCACAATGTGGGTGCTAGGAACCCAGCCAAGGCCTCTGGAAGGGGAGTATGTGCTCTTAACCACTGAGCCATCTCTTCAGCCTATGTGCTGCTTTGAAAATCCATGTTCCTCTATTCAGTGTGTGTGTGTGTGTGTGTGTGTGTGTGTGTGTGTGTGTGTGTGTGTGTGTGTGGTGGAGAAACAATGTCCCATGAAGCCTCGGCTGGTCTTTAACTCTGGATCCTCCTGCTTCAGCCTCACAGCACTGGGATTACAGGTACGAGCCGCCACATCCGGTCTTGTTGGAGCTCATAACACCTACTAGGGCTCATGTAGCAATGAGCTAAGGCAGCATACAGTGCTGCTCTCCTATAAGCCTGACATTTGGGAAGCTGAGGCAGAAGGATCACAAACGACGGGCCAGACTGGGTAACCTGGTGAGACCCTACCTTCAAAAACAAATGACCTGATCGCAAAGGTAAGCTATTCTATTATGTGGGAAGTGCTCATCTCAGTTCAGCCCAGGCAGCAGCACCACATCCCAGAACTATGCCTAGGGGTCGCATTCAGCTCTCTGTCTGTTTTATAAATAAAGTTTTATTGAAATGCAGCTGTGCCCGTGCCCATATGCCATGCAGACTGCTACTACTACTACTACTACTACAGTCATGGTTACAATGCACAGGCTCCATAGCCAGACAACTCTCTGGGTCTTTGCAGAAAAAAGGTTGCTTGCTGTCAAGCCCGAAATCATTTCAGTCCTCTGGCCTCAGTGTTCACATCTGTAGAATAAGCGGATTTGATGAAACCACCTTTTTTAGCTCAGGCAGTCATGATGTGACTATCACTTGAACACTGGGGTGCACTGCGCTGACCCACAGCATGCGAGCATCATGCACAGTTGCGTGGTGACTGAGTCCCTCTCCTGGCATTCTGGCTGCTGACTGAGCCCTTTTCTTCTCCCACAGATCCTGGCCATCATTTCCATCATGTTCATCGTCCTCTCTACCATCGCCCTGTCACTCAACACGCTCCCGGAGCTGCAGAGCCTGGATGAGTTTGGCCAGAGCACGGACAACCCGCAGCTGGCCCACGTGGAGGCCGTGTGCATCGCCTGGTTCACTATGGAATACTTGCTGCGGTTCCTCTCCTCACCCAAGAAGTGGAAGTTCTTCAAGGGTCCGCTGAACGCCATTGACTTGCTGGCCATCCTCCCCTACTACGTCACCATTTTCCTCACGGAATCCAACAAGAGCGTGCTGCAGTTCCAGAATGTCCGCCGCGTGGTCCAGATCTTCCGCATCATGCGCATCCTCCGCATCCTGAAGCTCGCCCGCCACTCCACCGGCCTGCAGTCCCTGGGCTTCACGCTTCGCAGGAGCTACAACGAGCTGGGCTTGCTCATCCTCTTCCTCGCCATGGGGATTATGATCTTCTCCAGCCTGGTCTTCTTCGCTGAAAAGGACGAGGACGACACCAAGTTCAAAAGCATCCCAGCCTCTTTCTGGTGGGCCACTATCACTATGACGACGGTTGGGTATGGAGACATCTATCCCAAGACTCTCTTGGGGAAAATCGTCGGAGGGCTCTGCTGCATCGCCGGGGTCCTGGTCATCGCTCTTCCCATCCCAATCATCGTCAATAACTTCTCTGAGTTCTACAAGGAGCAGAAGAGGCAGGAGAAAGCCATCAAGCGGAGAGAGGCTCTGGAGAGAGCCAAGAGGAATGGCAGCATTGTGTCCATGAACATGAAGGATGCTTTTGCCCGGAGCATCGAGATGGCAGACATCATGGTAGAGAAAAATGGGGAGAGCATGGGGAAGAAGGAAAAAGTGCAAGATAACCACTTGTCTCCCAACAAGTGGAAATGGACCAAGAGAACACTGTCTGAGACCAGTTCAAGTAAGTCTTTTGAAGCCAAGGAGCAGGGGTCCCCTGAGAACATCAAGTCGTCTTCTAGTCCTCAGCACCTCAATGCCCAGCAGTTGGAAGATGTGTACAATAAAATGGCCAAGACACAGTCCCAACCCATCCTCAATACCAAGGATGCAGCACCACAGAGCAGACAGCAGGAAGAACTGGAGATGGAGAGCATCCCCAGCCCTGTGGCCCCTCTGCCCACACGCACAGAAGGCGTCATCGACATGCGCAGCATGTCCAGTATTGACAGCTTCATCAGCTGCGCTACAGACTTCCCTGAAGCCACCAGATTCTCCCACAGCCCGTTGGCATCCCTCTCCAGCAAGGCTGGGGGCAGCACAGCCCCAGAGGTGGGCTGGCGGGGAGCCCTGGGCGCCAGTGGTGGGGGACTCATGGAGGCCAACCCCACTCCCGAGGCCAGCCGATCTGGCTTCTTTGTTGAGAGCCCCAGGAGTTCCGTAAAGTCCAACAACCCCCTGAAGCTCCGGGCGCTTAAGGTTAACTTCATGGAGGGAGACCCCAGCCCACTGCTGCCCTCTCTGGGGATGTTTCATGACTCTCTTAGGAACAGAGGAGGTGCAGCGGCTGTGGTGGCAGGACTGGAGTGTGCCTCGCTCTTAGACAAGCCTGTGCTGAGTCCAGAGTCCTCCATCTACACCACAGCAAGTGCCAGGACCCCTCCACGCTCGCCCGAGAAACACACAGCAATAGCATTCAACTTCGAGGCGGGCGTCCACCAGTACATAGACACAGACACGGATGAGGAAGGCCAGCTGCTTTATAGTGTGGACTCCAGTCCTCCCAAGAGCCTCCACGGGAGTACCAGCCCCAAGTTCAGCATGGGAACCCAATCAGAAAAGAACCACTTTGAGAGCTCCCCCCTTCCCACGTCCCCTAAGTTCTTAAGGCAGAATTGTATCTACTCCTCCGAAGTGTTGACTGGAAAAGGCCCTGGGGCTCAGGAGAAGTACAGACTCCAAAACCATGTCTCTCCAGATGTGCGCACCCTGCCTGGAGGAGGAGGAGGAGGAGGAGGAGGAGGAGGAGGAGGAGGAGGAGGGGGAGCACATGGGAGCACTCGGGATCAGAGCATCTGAACCCCCCACCAAGGAGGGGAACTTGCAGGAGAAGTCAAGGCAAGAGGGCTGCCAGGCCTACCCGCCCCTGAGTTCCACGTGAACTCAGAGACACAAGGCCCTGCAGAGCCCCAGCAACAGGGGAGACCCAGGGGAGACTCCCAGAGACCCTGGGAGCCGTGATAGGTCTACGGGCATGTAATCAGTCGAGGCACAGGGACCGACAGCATCTTCCTGAGATGACAAGAGCAGAGTTCGTGGCCACCACTACCACCCCTGAGACCTAGCTGAGGTGATCCACTTCGTAATCTCTCTGGGCTCTCTCAGCCTCCGAGCACACCGTCTCCACCTTTCCTGGCTTCAGCTGGAAGGAGGGTTTGCTGGTGAAATAGTGGGCCAACCCATTAGTACCGGGTGTCACCTGGCTGCCTCCAGAGACACCTGCCCACCACCCCTGCTTGGATCCCACTGTCAAGAAGTCTATAGAAGACACTTACATCGTGGGGAAATAAATCTCTGCGCCATAAGCCACCGCTCTAGTGCATAACCCTTACTCAAATGTCTTGATCTGACTTGGTATCTGGTAGTACCTGAGACTTTATTCCCAGACACTGTCCGGGTGAGTAGATGATTTGGACTGGATTCTCGCTGCCCCCTGACAGTCCAGGAAAGGGTTCAGATTTTATGCACGCAGGCAGGGATGCCCAGAGCTTTGTTTTAGGGCTATAACAGGAATGAGCTTTCTATACATTGCTAGCCTAGACTCAAAAGATACACAAGTGTCAAACGGACAGATGAAATAGATTATTCAAAGAGACCGTGTGTGACTGAACAGCATAAGAGAATCCAATTTCATTTTCTACATACAAAAAGGAAAAGGAAAAACAACCCTCATTGGACTGCCCCATGTAGACTTTTGACTATTTTCTGCTGCAACGGGGAACATATTTACCATGATAGAAATTCTTTTTTGTTCGTTTGTTTCCTGTGGTATTCAAGCTAAAAAAAAATTTAATGAGTTAATAAAAAGCACTTTATGTTTTTTTCTAAACTAGGTTCTACCAGGGACAGTGTCAAGATCTTGCACTTTAAAACAAGCACTGTTCCCCGTGGGCTGTTTGCCGGCCCTGTAGTTGGAGTTTCTGGCCACGGTGGGTCTCGCTGTTGCCATACCAGAGTCCAGGGCTCTCCCAGGGCCCCTTGGGATCACCACCCCATCCTTCATAGGTCAGGAGGGGTCACCAGCCCTCGGGTAGGGCTCTCTCCTGAAGTCCTGTGTACAGGAGACACACACGCCACAGCACAGCGCAGCAATGGTCGGGCGCTGGGTGTTTTACTGTTCTTTCTTGTGTTTTCTGTGTCATGGGGCTCCTTCCCACAGCCATTCCGGCAGACGGCACATACAAAAGCAATAAGTATCCGTGCGTATCCCTAGCGGTTCTGGCGTACCTACCAGTGTTGGTCTTCCCGTCCTGGCGTGTTGACCTGGCATTGTCCCACCTTCTTGTAACCCAGTGGCACAGTGTTATTGGCCTTCCCTCAGTGACACCAGTTCACTTAATGCTATGGTGTTGGCTGGTCTGTCAGTAAAGGTTCTGTTATTGGTCTGCCTGTCTATATGTAGTACAACGGGGCAATATGGTTTTCTTACTATAGTGTTAATGGATGATGTCTCAAGTACTGTAATATACTCCTCTTTGTGCTCAGAGCAGTGACAGGCATGTGTCTTCCTGACAGAGCAATGGCCTGATCTTGACCACCTGTCCTCAGTAGAATTTGTGGCTGGTAGAATTTGTGGCTGGTCTGCTCAGTAGTTCAGTGGTGCGGTCCACCTGTCTGCATACCAAATCACAGTGTTGTTCTGCCTTCCCTTGTTTCTACGGCAAGAGGTCAGGCCACCTGTCAGAGGGAAGACACTACAGGGACATCATACCACTCTTTAAAAATGTGTGTTTTCTGCAGTTCATGCCCTTTCTCAGCATCTCCAGGGACCAGAGGTCCACCCGAGAGGGTGTAACCTTGTTTGCTGTGAAAATGAGAACTTGACTCTTCCTCTTGCAGCAGATGCAAAGGGACTGGGGCAGGGAAAGTATGAGGTCACCCTTGGCCAGTGGGCACTCTGGAGACAGGAAGCAGCAGCGACCCCAAAGCCTGCTGTGGAGCACAGTCCATCCGGAGTGCAGGCCTGTCTGGGGCCTCCGTTGAGGGGTGGCCATGGAAATGTTCTCCACCAACCATCTTCCGTGTCTCTTTGCTTCTCGTCACCATGGATGTCCACCCATCAGCACAAATGTGAAAATTCAGGGAAAACAAATGCTTTTTTGATAAAAAGTAAATAGTTGTGATTTCGGATTCAGATATTTTTAGAGCTGATGCTATCTGTAAAAATTCCTATGAATAATATAGTCTATTTTACATATCAAGAACGTAAACATGTTAAACATAGCCATAGAGTGAGAGAAGGAAATTGCCCCCTTCTTCAAGGCATTTCACTTGTTGGTTGAGCCTGATGGCGCGTGTACAGATTGGAAAAGCTTTCTTTCTTTCAGTCTTTCTTTCTCCCTTTTTAAAAATCCATTTTGGTACGCTGTCCTGGTAACCAAAGGCCCCTTTGCCTTGTGTCATGTAGGACCTGGTTGTCCCTTCCTCCCCTGTTTTATCTGACCATAAAGTAGCATTTTACTGAGTCACTTTTGAAAGGCGAATTCAGAAGTATCCTCTGGAGCTACCTTTTCAGGCTTAACCGGAGTCTACAGAGTTCTTATAGAAACAGGACCTTTGACATTCAGCATATACTATGCTTTAAAAGTCTTGCGTTTGGGTTGGATTTTTGTTTGTTTTCTTTTCCTTGTATGTGTATGTACTGTGGGACTGTAGCCCCCAAACCCCCACAAGCAACTCAAGTTAGAATATTGTAAGTTTTCCCACCACTCCTCACTGACTAAAAAGGTACACGCAGAGATTTGTATTACCTGTGGACCTGACCTGTGGACCTGCGTGCACGTCACTGGGAAATCTGTGAAAGGGTCCCTAAGGCAACGCTGAACTTGACAGACTGATGGGTCTCCACAGAGAAGACAGAAGCCAGGACATGAAGGCAGAGGCTGCCTGAACTTGGCAGTCCATGCCTGCCTTTCCCAAACCAACCAGGGCCAAAGGGAGCAGGACACCAGGAACAACTGACAGTGAGGGCTGAGGGGTGAACCCCTGGTCCTGTTAGGGTTCTGTATGACTCCCAGAAACCCAGCTAGACTCCTATTATTGTTACTTGAAGGGGCCGGGCCCAGGCAGCTCTGCATGTCCGCCACACTGGGAAAGCCTGGGCCCATGTAAGAGACATGTATAGCCCCATTCACTCACCTTTTCATCCTTGGGTGACCCAGAAATCAGTCTGGGGCTGAAGAGTCCTCCCTGTCTTCTCTGGGATTCCATCTTAAGCACATTTGAAGGAGAAAGAAAAGAAGAAGAAAGAGGAGGGGCCACTTGGGCCCCTTCCCTGAAAAGACCAGGTCAAGAAAGAAGAAACAAAGCAGAGGAAACGCCCAGTCACGAGGAAGCCATTCTCTCCAGCCCGCCAGCTCGGCGGGGGAATATCAACTTCCTGCCTCCTCTTCCCTCCACTCTGTTCCAGAACTGCAGACTTGTCTCTGCCCCTTCCGGTAAGATCCCCATTTCTAAGGAGGAGAAAACAAAACAAAGCTTAACTGTATTCGCTTCACCACAACTGTGATGTGTTGTTGAAATTTGTAACTGCTGTGGACTTGTCCCTCTGTGGTCATGGCCAGAATGTCTAGTCCCGAAGCAAGGGGATATTTAAAACTCACCACAGACAAGAGCCCCCAGAGCCAGGCCCAGGCCCGTGTCGTCTCTCTCCTCTCTCTCTCACTCTCTCTCTCTCTCTCTCTCTCCATATACATCTTTCCTTATTTCTTTGCCAACTTGTCTGAAGTAATGTAAACACAGGCTTTTCCACATCAAGTGATTGTGAACAAAGGAGGGTACACGTTAAAGCCTCCAGGACATGTTACTTCAGAGGCAGATTCCTGTGTGTGTGTGCGTGAGTGTGTGTAACTTCGATGTTGACAGTTGGCCTGAGAAAGAAGGGGGTTCCCAAGTCCTCAGTGGAACACTCCAACCTAGGACCTACCATTGTTTATGTGATAGCACCTGAAAGCTTTCCTGTCACCCAGCCCTGACCACACCCAGAATAAGAGTTCCTTCTGTGTTTTCTGTTGCCATTTCCCAGGCTCTAGAAGACATTGCTGTGACTATACCCTTGGATGTCTACACACCTCAGAGTAGTCTATTTTTCTGTTCAGATAATATATATACACATGTATTTTTAGTATATTTATAATAGGGCAATTGAGTCTAATTTCTTCTTTTATAATACAGTTATCAATATCTTGGGAATTTTGTTGTTGGCCATTTTCATAGCTCTGCTCTGTCCTGTCATCCTCTCCCACTGTCCCTGGGGCTCTTTTTTCTCTTTCTTTTCTTTTCTTCCTTCCAATTCCAGTTATCTGCAGGTAAAGAAAGACTTCGGGGTTTGAGTTCTTGGTAGATCAACCTCCTGGCACAGGGATGTTTTCTCTCCTCATCTGGTCTGTGTCCCCCTGGCTGTCACTCTTAAAAATCCAGGGCTCATGTGCAAGGCAGGCGAAGCCTGGGTGCAGCTGGGACCGGGGTTCAGACTCTGCACACTCCGGGGCCCTGAAGGAACCAAAACCCTCCTGCGAGCAAACTACCAAGAGCTGAACTTGGAACATTCCAGATAGAGTCCTGTTTGGCCATTCAATCTCCGTGTCCAGTGCTCTGCTCCACAGGAGCCGCCAACCAGAGCCAAAGGCCGGCATGCTCAGGCCCTTGCAAACCTCAGAAGAATGTGCTGGTCTCTGATCTATTTCTCAAAGTCTCACCAAAAACAATGGCCAGATACCCTTGCAGCCACGCACTGAGGAGCAACAGCCCCAAAGCTACCCTCCCGCCCTGGTTCCTCTCTCAGTGGCATCACCAGGTGCAAGATGTACTGTATGAGATCCACAAAAATTCAGTGCATTCATCCTGGAGTGGTTTTTGGCCCAGCAGAAGACGGATACCACACAGTAGAAAGGGATCTCCATCGGTCACACACACAGGACGATGAAGGATGACCCAGGGCTTGCCCCTTTATACCTGCCTGCCTCGCCTGTGGGCTGTCGGCTCTGCCCGTCACAGATTGAGACAAACCAGGGCCCTGTTGGACAGCAGCCATGTCGCCACCAAATCAACCCTCAGAGGACTCTAACCTGAACACAGATTTATTATTCTGATTGGATTTTTTTTTCATTTGGTTTTGTTCTGGGTCTTTTGAGGGGAGTGTTTGTTTGGTTTTTGTTGTTTTGTTTTTTGGGTTTTTTTGGTGCTGGAGAGCTAACCAGAGACTTGGCAATGTGGGACAAGTATTCTACCCCTGAGCTATATATCCAGTCCCAGAATTTATTGTTAGAATGAGATTCTAATCAAAACTTTCCCACTCCTAAAATGCCTGATAATCTGGTTTGGATCAGAGCTAAATAAAACAGGTGTGTATGTGTGTGTGTGATGTGTAACTTTTCACAAGAACAAAAGTTAAAAATTGTCATCCCCTAATTTCCAAGATTTGATGCCCAAATAAATGGGCACTCTCTGTTTATCAAAAATGAGGTTGAGCATTCTACATTATTTTCCCCTGGAATTTCTCGCAGACTTTCAAATGTCTAGTTAAAGAACTGAATTTGGAAGGGACTCTGTCAGTCAGGTGAACCCTAGTCCACCTCTGGTCCTCTCAGCTAAGGTCCTGAAGGACATCAAGGCTGATGGGAGGGTGGAAAGCAGCTATCAGTTTGAGCTGGTCAATTTCAGCTTAAAGTAAGACAGTCCTTTCCCATCGGCTGAGTTGTCTGCCCATGTAATCCAATGCCTGATGGGTAAGGAGCCTCTGCACCAGACATTGAGAGGGAGGCTAGAGAAGGCACAGAGGGGCCCCGGCTGCAAAATTGGCCTGAAACAGAAAGAAATTCGTGTGTGTGTGTGTGTGTGTGTATCTGCATAGCTGGCTTGAACATTCTGGGCCATGTCCAGGCCATGCATGCAAAGGGCATGGGGCACAGCTGGGGGAACACAGGCTGTCCCACCAGGAAGGTTACAAACAGAAACACGCTTCCCCTGCTCTCTGCAATGTCTGTGACTCAGCCAATCAGATTCAACTTGAACCTGGCGATCCGTTCCTGGTAGCCTCACAGGGACCATGGGGATGAGACGAATGCTACCCTTTCCCAGGCCAGCCAAGGGGCAGCTTAGAGTCCTCCCCTGTGGTTGGCCACTGCATGGTGCTTCAGACCCCTTCATCCAGACCCTGTGCCCTCAGAGACATGGTGATCATCTCCCCACAAGCCAGCCACCCACTGCCCCGGCAATCGCAAATGGCACCATTCTAAAAGGGCTTTTTTTCTGTTCAATATATGAAGGCAATCCTGGTCAAGACTGTCAAAAGTCTCTGCCCATGAAGTAAATTCAAAAGAGCAAAAAGGCAGAAGCAGCCATGATCTAGTTTTATAGGGAACTAAGGCTCTGGCTGCCTCTAAACAGAACGCTCTGTCCCCAGGGAGCCAGGCTCCTCGGCTCCCCTTCCACAGGGCTGGGGAGCTCCTCCCTCAGTTGGATACGATGGGTGTAGAGGCGGCAGGATGTGAACTTCAGAGCAAGCCCAAGTCCAGAAGGTCTTAGGTGGCTTTGTAAAGCTAGGCCGACCGGTAGATAAAGATGAACTGAACCCCAAACTTAATTAAACCAGAACCAATTTTCAAAATCTAGCCAGCAGACGTGTTACCCTGCAGAAACAACTGAAGACATAGAACTGCAGTGACAGGAAGTTAAAGAAAAGCTGGGAGCATTCCTGATTCTGTCCCACTAAGATGTGCTCCAGGCCACACATGGATCCACCACCCTTCCCGGGCTAAGCTGGGTCTGGATGGGGCTGTGCAGCAGAAGGTGCCCATGAAGGCTCCTCAACAGCACAGCTCCTGGCTCCTGGGTTCCCTCAGGCTTAGGGGCACCTTCTGAAACCAGCCTGAGCTAGGTGTGGCTGGGAGCAGGGTGCACAGCTGCCCCCTTTCTCTCCAGGTCCATCCTTGCTTCAGCCCAAGTCGAAGGGCAGGGAGCCCTTTTTTGTACACCAGGAACTCAGAACTATGCCCTAGTGTGCCCTTGGCACACAGTGGCTGTCCAACCCATGTTTTGGGTGAGTGGGTGTGTGAGTGGGAAGTTGATGGATGAGTAGGTACAGAGGAACAATGTGGCCAAGCTCTTACCTGGCTGAGGTTTTGCTGAGGAGCACCCCCTCCCCGAGCCCTAAAGCTTGGAACTTCCTCCACTAAAGCCATCTCTTCTCGGAGTCACAGTGATGTCCACATATGATGTTGGTAGCCCCAAACTGGTAGTGGACCACGGGGGCCATGGTCCACCGGAACCTCCCATCTAGAGACCGGACAGCACTTGTCTTCTACTGGCATGTTCTGCTGTGATTCACAGGGAGACCACATGGGACCACAGAGACTTTCCAGTGGTCACACTGAGGGTCTAGGATGGGGCTCCCTCGGTCTGGGACTTGGCTAGGGCAGAACTTCACTTCCTGAGTCATGGGAGCCCAGACTGAAATGGCATTCACCCTGATTCCATCAGTTCATACCTTCTGTCCCCTGCCCCAGGACCCCACAATGTGAGGCTGGGGCTCTTCCACCAGCAAAGCCGTTCTGATCACTCCACCCTTCGAAACAGGGCCACGCCAACTATATTAGCCATAAACGACCAAGATCCTCAGCTGCTCTTCCTTGGGTTGAGTCCATGGGTCCTGTTCAACCTTCATCAGTCAAAGGCTCTAGTCCTTTCTGTATATGTGAAAATGAGCATCAGGTGTGCGCACGCGTGTGCACGCACACACACACATACACACACACACACACACGGAAATCAACAAAACCCCAGTGTCTTTTCTGCATGTGATAAGATGGAACTGTGATCCTTATGTGGCTTCTAGCTGCTGTCCTGTCTTGTAAATCCCGTCCAAATGTTTAAGAAATTTCCAAGCAAATGGTTCCTTAATGAAGTCTGCAGAGTTCAATAAAAGATATAAGAAAGCGAGCCTGGCAGTGTTTGGCTTGTCTCTTGAAGGGTGAGGGAGGCTGTGGGTGTTGTGTGAGGAGGTCTAGATCTGCCTAGGGACCCAGTAGTTCACACTGGTGTGGGTACATGAAGATGTGACTAGCTTGTCACTCCCAATTTGCAAACCAGTAGCAACCCATCCTGGGCTGGATACATGGATCAGATCTCCCAACACTGGTCACATGGCTTCATGTCAACTCGACCTGGGCACCTCTTCCCATAAAAAAGCCTCACCATAAACCATGCGTGGTGGAACATGCCCATAACCTCAGCACCCAAGAGGTGGAGGCAGGGGGATGAGGCGCTCCAGGTCAACCGGGCTCCACGAGACCCTGTCTCAATCAAAAACGGGCTCCAGAGACGGTTCAGCACCAGTTAAGCACTTAGTACTCTTGCAGAGGAATGAGGTTCAGTTCCCAGCACTCACATAACAGCTCACAACTGCCTGAAACTCCAATTCTAGAGATTTGACCTCCCTCTTCTGGCCTCTGAGGGCTCCTGCACACACATGGTACACATAAACTCACACACACAAACAGACACTAGGGAGTCGTTTTTAAAAAGAGTCAAAACCAAAAGACCCTCCAAAGAAGGTAATGGCTCAGAGGCTCACAGGGGCTCAGCAGGTGAGATGTGTGAAGCAGACTGGCTTCCAGAAATAAAGTAACCATGTGGACATGGCCAGCTGAAGGACATCCTCCCAACTCTAACATCTTCCCGCTGATTGTCTTCACCTAGGGATACAGGACAGTAATGCCACATCTCATAAGAATCAGAAATCTAGGCTGAGTGTGGTGGCACATACCTTTAGTCCTAGCACTCAGGAGGCAGAGGCAGGTGGATTTCTGTGAGTTTGAGGCCAGTCTGGTCTACACAGCGAGTTCCTACATAGCAAGACAGTTCCAGGCCTGTCTCAGAAAAACAAAACAAAACAAAAAAGATAGGAGATCTGCCAGCTTTTAAGTGTTACTGATGAATTTCAGTTTCTTTTCATTTACTGGCTAAAAGAATCTATAGGCCATCTCTAGCCACAGACTGACCACAACCACAGGCCAGCCTCAGTCACAAGCTGACCACAGACCTGGGACAACCATATCCAGGGCTGACCACAGTCATGGGCTTTGGGATCTCTGCCATGAGTACCAACATTCAAGAGTGTCTGTTTTCTGCTGCTGTGAAACAGATGACCCCAGCACCTAGCAACCTCATGCATCTGTTGTGTGGTTTGTATGGGGCTGGAGCTCAGGGACAGCTTTACCCCAGTGACTCTGGGTTACAGTGTCAGCTATAATCACCTGCTCCATTCAGAAACCTCACTTCTGGCTGGGGATGTAACTCAATTGGTAGAGTGCTGGCCTAGCATGCAGGAAGCCCTGGGCTATATCCCTAGCATTGTGTAAACTAGGCAGGTGGCACACACCTGTAATCCCAGTATGTGGGAGGTAGAGGCAATAGGATCAGTTCAAAGTCACCTTCAACAACATAGAGTGTTCACGGCCGACACGGGCCACACTGTCTCTAATAAGAATCACAGCAATAATAAAGGCACCTCACTCCTTTCTGGGCTGGGTGGTGCCTGAGACCTCTGATATTCACGCTGGGCCTCTCTGCACCGGGGTCTAGGAGGGAGCAACAGCGTCTTCTTGACCCAGACAGCAGATGCCATCATTTCTGTCAGCTTCTCTCAGTTCACAGAGAGCCACCAGCAAAGCCTGATGGTTCACACCTGTAATTCCAGAACTCGGGATGCTGAGATGGGACAATTGCCGCAAGTTCAAGTCCTGCCTGGACTGTAGTGTGAGTCAAAAATAAAATAACTGAGGAGCTGTTCTAGTTACTTTGCATTATTGTGATAAAGATACTGACCAGAACCAGCTTGAGAGGAAAGAGTTTGTTTGGCTCACAGCACGGTTCCTCATTCAGGGAAGCCAAGGCGGAAACTCAGGGCAGAAGCCGGGAGCAGACCGTGGAGGGGCGCTGCTTCCTGGCTGCTCCCCTGGCCTGTCCTCAGTCTGCTTTCTTATACAACTTAGGACCACCTGCCCAGGGGTGGCACAGCCCACAGTGGGTTGGGTCCTCCCACATCCCTCAACAATCAAGAGCAGGCCCCTCACAGACATGGCCACAGGCCAAGCCGATGGAAGAAATCCTTCAGTTGAGGTTCCCTCTGCCCAGGTGTGTCAAGTTAACAACTAAAGCATCCAGTACAAGGGCGTGACTATCAGGGCACGGGTATCTATGTGTGTGTGATATGTGTAGTGTGTGTATGTGGTATGTACATGATGTATGGTGGTATGTGGTACGTGATGTTTGGTGTATACGTGTACATGTGGTGTGTGATGTATGATGTGTGTTGTAAGTGTGGTGGGGGTGTGATATGTGGTGTGTGATGTATGATGTGTGTGGTATGTGTAAGTGTGGTGTGTGTGGCATATGTGTGTATAGTGTGTGTGGTAGGGGGGTGTGGTGTAGGGGATGTGTACATGATGGATGGTGGTATGTGATGTTTGGAGTATATGTGTATGTGTGGTGTGTGATGTATGGTGTGCTTGGTATGTGTGTGCATGGTTTATGTGTATGTGGTATGTGGTGTGTGTATGTGGTGTGCAGTGTGTGTGTGTTGTGGGATGAGATGTGCGGTGTGTGATGTGTGTATGATACATGTGTAGTGTATATGTGATGAGTGTGTGGTGTATGTGTGGTGGGGAGGTGAGATATGTGCTATGTGATGTATGTGGTGTTCAGTGTGTGTATGTGGTATGAGATGGGACGTGTGGTGTGTGATATGTGTGTGATATATGTGTAGTGTATATGTGATGAGTGTGTGCTGTGTGATGTGTGTGTAGTGTATATGTGATGTATGTGTGGTGGGAAGGGGTGTGTAATGGTGTGGTGTGTGATATGTGGTGTGGTGTGTGTGGTGTGTGCACCTGTCCCCACGTGCAGACACTGAGGTGGACACTGGCGTCTCTCCTAGCTGACTCTGTATCTTTTCTCTTTACTTGTTTTGAGACAGGGTCTCTTCCTGAACCTGGAGCACATTGGTTCAGCTGGGCTGGCTAGTCAGTGAGCTCTAGGGGTCCACCAGTCTCTGCCCCACCTGCACCCCCAGGGCTGAGATTATAGGCACGACACCATGCCTGACTTTTATGTGGTTCAGGGGATCCAAATTCAAGTCCTTGCCCTGGTACAGCAGCACATCGCCCCAGTTTGCTTTGTTGTGTTTTTTTTTTCAAGACAGGCTCTCCCTGTAGCCCCAGATGGCCTGGAACTCAATATGTAGACCAGGCTGGTCTTGATCTCCCAGAGATCTGTCTGCCTCTGCCTCGCAAGTGCTGGGATTAAAGGCACGAGTTGCCACACCTGGTGACTAGCACTTTTTAAATTTTTATTTTATGTATATTTATGTGTATGAGGTACAGGTAAATGCTCATGGAGTCCAGGAGAGGGCGCCAGAGCGCCTAGAGCTGTAGCTACAGGCAGTTGTGGGGCACCAGAAGTGGGCGCTGGGGGCCAAACCGGGGTCCTCCGGAAGAACAGCAGTGCTCTTCACTGTGGAGTCATCTTCCGTCCCGCGACTAGAGCTTTTTACAGAGTAGAGCACAGTAGACCATAGAAGAATGATGCAGTTGACTGGAATTCCACATACATTACTCACAAAATGCCAAGTAGAGTTCATGACGTTCTCAGCACATGTGCATACACATGTGCATGTTACACATGGTGGTGAAACATATACTTCTTCCTTCAACACGGTTAAAAACAGCTGAGAAACAATAGTGAGGGGATTTGGGGCCCAGCTCAACCCTTGCCAGATCACAGACCTCCACAAACATCCTGTTCCTTTTGGAACCCCGACCAGACACAGTTTGGCCCCTGTCTACCCTCTCACTGTACCAAGTACACACTTAAAACCCACTCAAAAACAGCCATGCCATCGTGAGAGCAGAGCCTCCCGGCTCAGAGAGGAGCAGGTGCACCCACGCCTGCGGCCTGAGCTCAGGGTCTGTTTGGGGACCTGTCCCTCCTGCCAGCCAGGTGGCCTCCAGCAGCTCTCTGGAGAGCTGTTTGGGCAGAAGCAGCTGGCTGCATCTGGAGGAGTCTGGGGGCTGATTCAAGGCCCACCATGAGCAGACACAGTAGGGAGCCGCACTGGGTGGACCTGCCGCCCGTTCTGTGTGCGTACCAACGCTCTGTGTACCTCTCATTCTGGGTCTGCATCTGTCCGTGGGCTGGGAGAGAAACGGAATGACAAAGGCAGACTCCAGAGGAAATCTGCTGTCCTGTCTCCCACAGGAAAAGACAAGCTCTGTGGATGGAGATGAAAGAACAAATGGTTCTGTTGTCAGACAAGTAGGCAACGAGCCCTGAGCCAGACAGCAGGGAGATGCTGGAGGAGCAGTGGACTTGGGGGGTCGGGTCTCAGCCTCAGTTCAGGACAGAAAACTGGGGGGATCTGAGGCCCCTGGTTTCAAATTCTAACTAAGTGACTTCCTTGCTGTGTGACTTAGGGCAATTGGTTGCCCTCTCTGGACCTTTTTGGTTTTCCAATCTATCAAGTGGGAAATAACGGCAGGTGCATGGAGCACTGCTAGGAGGCTTCAATGACACTATGCAGTGTTTGGCCGAAGAACAAGCATACAGTAAGCACTAGATAATAGTACATCTCACCACTGTTACCTTCTGTTGATACTCGTTTTATAGAGACAGGGTTTCACATTGCTGCTCTGGCTGTTCTTGAACTCAGAATCCTGCCTCAGCCTCTCAAGTCTGGGAGGGTGTCCCACCACGCTGGTGGGTCTGGGCCATAGTACTATCACTTGGTGAGACTCTGTGGCCCGGACCGAGCACTCACAGCCGCAGCAGTCCCAGCAAACATAAAACCATACTGGTCAGCATTTATTGAGCACCTGCTGTGTGCCAGGCCCTGCTCCAAGCACACCATACACATCTGCTAATTTATTCATGGTAGCAATCTTATGAGAGAAGAGCAATTCATCGCCACAGGAGTCAGAATGAAATTATCGTCATCAACAACCCATGTAATCACTGTCATCCTTCCTTCACAGATGAGGGGTCACATTTGTCATCTGTCACTGTGAAACAAATTACCTCAGCCTTTATCAGCATGAACAACAGTAAACATTCACTAGTGTTTCTGGGCCCCAGGGATCAGGGAGTGTCTTCTGCAAAGGGTCTCAGAGATTCTTGGGAGGTTTCAGGTGAGGGGTGGCTAGGCCTGGAGTCATCAGAGGCTGGAGCGGAGAGCGCTCCTAAGGCACTCTTCCTCAAGGGGTGGGTGGCTGAGGGGCGCTGGGGACAGGAGGCCACGGTACACTACCTGACTCTCTGCTGGGAGAGTCCCAACACAACCGCCACTCCTCACAGCGAGGGAAGCGGAGACAGAAGCCGCACATCTTTCTCCAGTAACTTCATTATGGTAAAATATACATAGCATTTAATTTGCAATCATAACTGTTTTTGTTTTTTTTTTTTGAGGCAAGGGCTCATATATCCCAGACTGGCCTCAAACTTGCTATGTAGTTGAGAATGACCTTGAACTCTTTTTTTGTTTTCTTTTTAAATATTTTTATTTTTTATGACTATGAGTGTATTGCCTGCATGCCAATGAGGGCACCAGTGTTGTACAATGCCCAAGGAGTTCAGAAGAGGGGGTCAGATCCCTTGGAACTGGAGTTATGGTCGGTTGTTAGCCACTATGTGGATGCTAGGAATTGAACCTGGGTCCTCTGCGAAAGCAGCTAATGCTCTTAACAGCTGAGTCATCTCTCCAGCCCCTTTTTGAATGGTTTCCAAGACAGGGTCTCACTATGTAGCCTAACTGGCTTGCAACTTGCTGTGCAGATCAAGCTGGCCTCAAGCTCAGAGATCCACCTGCCTCTGCCTCCCAGGTGCTGGGATTAAAGATGTGTGCCACCATCCCTGGCTTGCTTTTGGAGTTTTTTGTTTGTTTAGTTGGTTTAGTTTGGTTTTATTTTTATTTTTATTTTATATTTATAAGTTTATGCCTACATGTAATACACCCATGTTGTGCAGTGCCCACAGCGGCCAGAAGAGAGTGTTAGATCCCCTGGAACTGGAGTTACAGATGGTTGTTAGCCACCATGCAGGTTCTGGGAATCAAACCTGGGTCCTCTGCTAAAGCAGCCAGTGCTCTTAACAGCGAGCTATCTTTCCTGCCCCCTATTTTCAGTGTTTTGAGAAACTGTCTCATTATATATCTGGCTGGTTTAGAATTGTGTAGACCAGGCTGGCCTCAGATTTAAGTGATGCCCCCAAGTTCTGGGATCACAGGCATGAGCCACCATACCTGGCTTAATTATTAAGTGACTGTTCTACATAGTTCCCAGTGGGAAAGGTAGAAAAAGACCATCCCAGGAGTCTCCTCACAGACCTTTGCCCACCCAGGGTTCCCATTTAGAGATATCTGCTTGCTCCTGGTACCTAGCTGAAATCTCCTGGCTCTTTAAACAACCTAGTTTCCAAGGACCTGCTGAGCTGCAGGCTAGGGAAACCAGCCCCTAGGCCCCAGGTCTCACAGGCATCAAGGCTTGAAAGGAAGGAGGCAGAGCCTCCCCATGGCTCATTACCCGATGTTGGGTGGTCTCTGCCCCAGGAATGGAATCCTTGCTGTGGATTCAGGGAAGGAGCCAGAATTTGAACCCAGACCCAGAGCCAAACACTTATGTTCTATATTGCTCAGAAAAATTCAAGTTCATGGCAGCATTAAGGAGCCTCCACCCTGCACGCAGACACCTGCCAGCAGTGACTGGGGTGCTGTTTCTCACCAGAATCATCTGAGCTGCTTATGATTTTAACTGTGGACAGGGGGTTGGCATTAAAAACACATAAGCTAGGGATGGAGAGATGGCTCGGTGGTTAAGAACGCTGGTTGCTTTTCCATAGGACCCACATCAGGTTCTCAGCACCACGTGGCAGCTCACAGCTATTCATAAGCCTAGGTTCAATGGCCCGATGCCCCCTTCTGGCCTCTGCAGCATTGCATGCACACGGTGCACTTACATACACACAGGCAAAACACTCATATGTATAAAATACAAATAAATATAAAATGTTAAAATACCTAAGCCGATGAAAAGTTTAAAATAAAGACATCTGAAACACAGTGAAGGTACTGTGTCTTTTATTATTCTTCACCCATCAAAAGCTGACCCTGGCCTCCAGCAACCTCTGATATATCCTGTCACAGCCCTTGGGGAATTGCTCAAAAGTTCTGTCTCTTACATGAACTGGTCAACTCAACTGCGATCCAGATGGCCTGGTTGTAAATCTTGGCTGTTTTATTGTCTAGCTGTGTGACCTTGGACAAGTTACTTGACTTCTCTGTGCTTCGGAAACTGTAGAAGTAACAGCTACTTCCAAAGTCTGTGGTTAGGAGTAAACATGTTGCCTTTTATAAAACTCCTTGTCATACTCAAGGACTGTGAGTTGCCACAGCTTGTCCCTCCCCACAGCGGAATGGGGCTTCCATCCATGCAGGGAACAATCTCATCTGACTTTTACCTGAGTTCCAAGTGCCCAGCTCAGAGCATCACTGGGGGCAGAAACTCAGCGTCTCTGCCGAAGAATCAGCAAAGTCATTCCATGAATATTTATGGAACGCCCTTCCAGAGTCAGACCTGATGGAGTCCAAAGATTTGGTCTGCGCTGCTGAGGAGTTTATATTCTCGTGGGGGAAGATAGACAATAAATAAATACACTGGCAAACGAGAGTGAACAGGCCACCACTTGGCACATTGGGGAAAATGAAATGTGTGTGAGACACGTGGTGACTGGAGCGCAACAAGAGGCACATTCAGGGAAGGCTTCCTTGACGTGGTGACTGAGACAGCACTGGATGGTCAGGAAGGAGCTTGCCATAGGACCAGTGGGAAGAACAGTCCCCAAGCAGAAAAACCTAAGTACAAAGGCCCTGAGGCAGGGAAGCTCTGTGAAGCTAGCACTGCCTAAGAGGGATGAATGACAGGAAGGGAGGGGGATGGGGTCAGGAGAGGCCACAGGGGCTGTCACTGGCCCTTTACATGCAAGGTGAACACCTGTAGCTCTAAGCAGTGAGATGCAGCAGTCTGGGGGTGGGGGGAGCCCTTCAAGCCCCAGCCTAAAGCCAGAGGCAGCTGCTCCCCTGGCAACGCATGTGCCGCCTGAGCGGCTCGGAGGGCAATTGCTGCTATCCATCTTTGTCTGGGCTCCCCTCCAGTCGGACTGGAGGCCCCATTAATATAAATGAGGCCCTTTGCTGACTCGATTTCCAAATGAGTGCAGACAGTCAAGATTCCGGTCCAGGAAATGTGAAATTTACGTAATGAAAATTAAAAGAGAAACTTGGGGGCGGCTCCTTAAGTGTTCCCTGGGCAGGAGCGCCAGAGCCTGGCGTCTGGCAGAAGATACATGAGGGTGTCGCCAGGGGCTGCTGGGAGCAGGTGGGTGCTGGGAGCTGGGGAGCCCAGACCCAGCTTCCCTCCGAAGCAGGACTGGAGCAATGTTTCCCATTTGCTGCCGTTCGCCTGTTTATATCAAGTCACCCTAAGAACTCGGTATCTCTGTCTCTTTCTCTCTCTCTCTCTCTCTCTCTCTCTCTCTCTCTCTCTCTCTCTCTCTCTCTCCGTATAGTGGAAACTCAATGAGTTAACTCCTTGCTATAACCTGAAATTTTGGTGGAAAGAGATCTCTTTTATCCAACAGAGCAGCAGAAGTCCCACTCTGACCACACCAGTGTGAGTCACATGTTCTTTACAAGCCTAGAACCAGAGAAAAGTGGCACATGCTTTTAATCCCAGCACGCAGGAGGCAGAGGCAGGCAGATCTCTGTGAGGCTGAGGCCAGCCTGGCCTATGTAGTGAGTTCCAGGCCAGCCAGGGCTACAGAGAGACCCTGTCTCAAAAAGAAAAGTAGAGAGCAACTGAGGACAGCTGATACCAACCTCTGGCCTACACACTCACACACACACACATACATGTGCACACACGTGTACACATACAAAAAAACTGCAGAAGAACCAAGTATAGTAATACACACCTGTAATGCGAGGCTGGGACAGGGGGGCTGGGAGTTCGAAGCCAGCCCGGGTTGCACAGTGAAATTCTATCTTCAAATATAAAAATAAAATAAAACACGTATGGAACCACACTAGCTACGTCCTGTACAAGTCCACCCCTGCTTTCTATGGGAGGGAACTGGGTACACACACGCACACGCGCGCACACACACACACGCATGCACAGTGTAGCAACAGCAGGTTCCTTGAGCCCTCAAGTGATTCAAGAGAAATGAGCACTCCCTGCCCCGAGAGTGAGCGGGGCCCCTCCCTGCGGCCAGCACCTCCCCCACCATAACGCAAACCTGCATCCCTGGTGACGCACAGCTGTCCAGTTGCCATGGCGATGGCCGCCAGCCCCTGTAAACAATTTCTCCTCCCTGCTGCCTGCCTGGCTCATCTTGTGACCCTCTGAAGCTGCTTCCCTGGCCTCTGCCTCTTCCTTGACCCTCTCCTGGGTGGCCCACATGTTCACTGTGCTGCCTACCTCCAAGGGAACGGTCCCTGCCTCCCTTCTCCAGACGCAGCCATTTCTGTCCTGCTTCACAGGGCCATAGTGAAGAGGAAGGAACCCAGTCCTTCACCCCTCCCTCCCTCCACTCTTTCCTTTCTCTCCTCCTTTCTCTCCGTTCTTCCTTCAACAAACTAGCAAAGAACAGCTACCATGTGCCAGGCAATGGTCTAGGTACTGGGGTCATAACAGTGGCCAAGACAGACCAGGCCCTCTGGGAGACAAACAGACTCTGGGAAGGATTCTTGAGCAATTCAGGGCTATTCTTCTTGAACTGGGCTGGAAAGACCTCTCTGAACATGGGCCAGAATGTGAAGGCACAGATATGTAAAGGGATCTAGGAAGCACGTGAGCCGTGTACAAAGGTCCTGAGGCAGGAGGACTTGACCTAGACAGGTCTTTCCTTCAAAATGATGCATTTAATTCTCGATGTGAATGGCACTGCGGGTAGAGGGAGAGAAAGTGAACAGGGACATGACCGCACTACCACCTGCTCCTGGAGTGGCCACCCTCAGGTCAGGCTTGGTGTCTGACCTGCGATGTAGGAGAGAGTGAAAGCCAGAGTGGGTTCCAGATGCTTCACATATTTGATAGTGTGACTTCACAACTGTAAAGTCAGAGACAGACAGATAGTGTGACCTCACAACCATAAAGACAGAGACAGACACATACACACACACACAGCCTCTTAATAAATATTGGGGGAGTGGTTAGAGTGATGGCTCAGAGGTTAAGAACCCTGCTGCTCTTGCAGAGAACAGGGGTTTGGTTCCCAGCACCCACTTTGGCAGCTAACAACCTTCCATAACTCCAGTTCCAGAGGATCTTTTCTGGCCTCTCTGGGCATTGCACAACATGGGTGCACTTACATACATACAGACAAAACACTCGCATATTTTAAAGGCCAATTAGGTGGCTCAGTAAGTAAAGAAAGGCACATGACACCAAGCATGACCTGAATTTGAGATCAGGACCCACACAATCCTCTTGAAAGTTGTCCTCTGATCTCAACATGCATGCTGAAGTATGGTCTCTCTCTCTCTCTCTTTCTCCCTCTCTCTCTCTCTCTGACACACACACACCCCCCACACAATCAGTCAATGTAACTTAAAATTTTTTTATAGAAGGAAAGGCCTCTTGCTGAGGATCACGTGAATGCTGCTGACCAATCTGAATTCACTGCTGGCTACAAAGCCCATCATTACCAGCTGATGCTCTCTGACGACTGAGGGACCTGACCCAGAGTCCCCCAGGAACGGGAGCAGTGGTGGGAGTGTCCTGGGCAGTTCAGCCCCTTGTAGCACCACGTGAGAGTCACACTCACCTCAGCAAGACGTTTGGATTTTTCAAAACAAGTCAGACTTTTTCTGTGAAATGACTAAAATATTGACTCAGCTGGGCATGGTGGCATACATCTCTCCAACACTCAGGAAGCTGAGGCAGGATTACCATGAAAAGATTGTCAACGAGTATACAGTGAGTTCGAGGCTGGACTTGGCTATAGAGTGAGACTCTGCCTTAGACAACTGTAATTAGTTTGTTAAAATAAAATGATTCACTGGGGCACCTGGGGGCTCTTCCTATCAAGTAGAAGGCAGGGGAAGGGAAGAAGGTGGACTTGAACCAGAGGCCCACTTGGTGTCTGACGGGGCTTTAAAAATAGCTAATCCTGTCACCCATTCTCCACAGGCTTGAAGACAGGCCACTGAACCTCACCCAGCACTCTCAGATGGTACCATGGGATGTCTCATGTTCCAGGAGCAAATGGGGAAACTGAGGCTCTGTTTCCATTTGCTCAATGATAGGAACATGGGAGTTGAGACAGGGGAGCAAAATTAGTGGGTTATTGCCAATACTGGAGAGAGGAATGGGGTTGCAGGGGGACACGGATTGAAAGCAAAGGGAGGTGAAGAGGCCTCCTAGCCAGCTTCGCTCAGGTGTCTGCCAAGATTCTGTGGAATTCGGGGAGGCTGCCGCACCCCAGAGAAGAGCCCATGGCCTCTCTGAATCACAGTGCCAAGCGCCCGGGTCTGGATCCTCTCTGGCGATCCAATTACTAAATGTAGCCGCATTCTTGAAAAATGTCTTCCCTCTTATGTAATGCGGCCGTGACAAATGCCTAGCAGATGGTGCTGTGACAAGCTTTCTGAAAGCTGATCAGGATCTCATCTTTCCAAATTAATGTATGGGCATTTAAACCAGCTCCAATCAGCCCCAAACTACCGGGAATCCCGAGAATCCAAAAGGCACAGGCCACTTGAGGGGGCTGGCCAGGATACAATATGAACGTTTGGGGAATATTAATGTTGGGGTTGAGCTGACTGTGAGCGATGGTCAAGGTATACCTGGTTTGGACCTCCTGGAGAGACACCATGGGCCTCCCAAAAGCCAAAGACGGGAACCTCCTCTACCCTTTACTTAGATATCTTTCTTCCAAACTCTTACACTGTCTTCGAGAAAGCGGGCATCTCTCCCTGACTCCCATGGGGAAGTGGTTTAGTCACAAACTGTGGCAGCTGTTGGCAGCCAGCTCGTCCACCCCCCCCACCCCCCCTCCATCTTCCTTCCTCAGAGATGAGATCATGCAGTTTAGAGGCAATTATATGCTGAGGATGTGTGAAGCCTCTCCTCAGAGTCCTCCTTCCCATCACAAGCTGTACCCTGTGGGATGGGCAGGGACAGGAGCAGGAGGCTGGACACAGGTCCCAGACTCCTCCCCAATTCTCCAAAGGCCATGCGTTCCCAGGACCCAGCTTTGGCTCTGGCACACTAGGATGTTAGACTGCCAGCTGGATGGTCACCTAGCCTTAAGAGTTCAGACCTGGAGGAACTGTCAGAGATCACCCCTGTCCAGATGGGGGAACTGAGGCTCAGAGAAAGGAAAAGGTCCACTCAGGATCACTCCAAAGGTGCTGATACAGCTCAATGGGTAGATGTGGCCCCTCTGATGTTCATGATGACACCTGTTGTCTCAAACATGCCTTCTCACTGCTTCTAACGCAAGTACCCCAAGTCTTCCCTAGGAATCAAATCTCCCCAACCCTCCGGCCAAGTGGTTTGAGTAGAATTGACTCCTTCACTTCCAAGGATGCACACCTGGCCCAGTCCTGACCAGTCAGAGAGGCCCATTCCTCCGTCCTACCCCACTACTCTGGCTGAACCAGGACAGGAAGTGAGCTGGTGATACACAGCCACCCTGGACCTTTCGCTGTCAATACCCCCAAGGCCTATGAAATGGGGTATTCCGCCCCCAGGTTGCTCAGCTGACAGGAACAGAAAAAACTTAGAGCTTCTGGCCACATTTGCCACCACACAGGGAGTACACAGCCAAAAGAAAGTGACGCAGCAGCCTTGACTTGTGAAGTCATGAGCCACACCTGAGGGCCACCCTTCCCAGAATTGTTTAAGTGGATTAGTAAAAACCCCTTTTGCTAAAGTCGGTTGAGCTTTAGTGTGGAGCAAGGCTTCAAGACAAGATGCTGGGTGGACACATCTCCCCACTCCCTACTCTCTACCACGTTCCTGCAACACAGCCCAAAGGCAGGACCCATGCCAAGTGAACCTGGATGACGACCCATAACCCATAACCACACTGTGTGCTATCACAGGCAGTTCTGGCCTCCTGCTTGGTCAGGAGTGCAGGCTTCTGAGTCCAGTTCAAACCCCAGTTCCATCCGGCATTCCCTATCCTGGGACCTTGCTATATCGTGTCACCTTCCTGTGCCCAACTATCTTTTTCTTTGTGTGTTTTTGTGATTTTTTTTTCCCCACTGAAGCAGGGTCTCCTGTGGCCCAGACTGACCTCAAATTTGCTATGTAGTCAAAACTGGCCTTGAATTTTGATCCTCTGGTCAGTTACTGGAATTACAGGCATGCACCATTAGGCCAGACTTCTCTGTCTCTAAAAGCGCACAGGTAGAAAGATCCCCTGTCCTGCAGGCTGCTTGCAGGGATTCAAATAGGACCCGTCACTGCTTGGAACAGGAAAAACTGCACTTAGCAGGGGCTTGGAGGGGCTCAGTGTCCTCCAGAGTCTGGGCCACAGCCAGGCACTTAGATATCACTTGGGAAAACAGAATCTGTACTAGTAAAACAGGGACTGAGTAGAGACGGGGAGCCTGTCCTCTGCTGGCCCCTGGCGGCTCTTCTCTCTCTCCCTTCAGCCCCTCACCCCAGGCACACAAACAGGTGCTGGTGAGATGTTCACCCAGTGACTCACATGCCCAGAGCAGCAACAGCATGATTCCCAGGAGCTTGCAGAGGACTGATTTAGAGAGCAGGATCTAGTGACAGCAACTCAGGCCAAGGACAGCTGGAGGAGCCTCTTGCCAGTCCCCAAGTCACCTGATTGAACCCCAACTCCGCCCCAGAGCTCCTGGACTGGGCCATACTGTGAGAAGGCTTGACAGAGGGCCAGAACACGGTGCTCAGTAACTGACCCCAGAATGGACCTGGAGATGGGTGGTGGTACCTGGTTCCCTCTAACTCAGAAAAGCAGGTCACAGAAAGGTTATGAACATGTCCCCCTCCATTCACACAAAATAGCCAGAACAGGCAAATCCCTTCACAGGAAAAGACAAGCATTGCTTAGGGCTGGAAGGCTCAGAGGACTGAGGGGCAGCTGCTCACAAGGACGAGGTCTCCTTTGGAAGGGGACAAAATTGTTCCAAAATTAGGATCTGGTCATGGTTATAGAACTGATTGCCTTTACTGAAAAGGACTGAATGGGGGCTAGGGAGACGTCTGAGAGCAGTTAAGAACTGGTTGTTCTTGCAGAAGACCTGGGTTCGAATCCCAGTATCCCATGGCGGCTAACAACCATCTGTAACTCCAGTTCCAGGGGATCCAATGCCCTCTTCTGTCCTTCTGAGGCACTGCACAACACAGGTGCACTTACATACATGCAGCCAATACACTCATGCACATAAAATAAAAATAATAAATCAGGGCCAGAGAGATGTCCCTCAGTTAAGAGTACTGGTTGCCATTGGAGAAGACCCAAGTTCAAATCCCAGCACCACATGGTGGCTAACAACTGTCTATAACTCCAGGTCCAAAGAATCCAACTCCCTCTCCTGGCCTCCTCAGGCACTGCACTTAAATACATGCAAGCATAACACTCAGACATAAAATTAAAAAATAAAATAAATTTCAAGTCATCTGGGGGCAAGCCTTGCTGAATCCAAGCTGTCTCTCTAACACGCACTACCTACTGTCTGGAACAGAATTCCTCCGACGCGGAGGCTCCACACTCAGCAGCATCTCGAGCAGCCAAAAATGTCTGGCCAGATTTTTTTTTCCATTCTTTTATTTTGAGACATGGCCTCATGTAGCCCAGGCTATCCTCAAACAATTGGGACTACCCTTTGTGATCATCTCAATTGTCAGCTTGACGAGACCTAGGACTACCTGTGAGAGGTTCTCTTGATTAGGTTAATTAAGCAGGAGGATCAGCCCTGTGAACTCCCGGTCCTCCCGTCTCCACCTCCAAGTGCTGGGATCGCAGGTGTGCGCACCACGCCCGACCTCAACCATGTTCCTTTTTCTGGTTGCTTTCCTATTGTGGTAACGGGTTGTTGATTAGTTTATTTATTCAATAAATATTTAGTAAGCATTACTATGTGCCAAGCACTGGTTATTTTATTGGGTTTTGTTGTTTCATTTTTGTCTGGACAAAAGGCCTCACTACAGGTTCTGGCTAACCTGGTATTCCCCACATGGTCCAGGGTGGCCTCAAATTCATGGCAGTCCTCTGCTCAGCCTCCTGAGTATAGGGATGACAGGCATGTTCCACCACATCTGGCTAGATAGACACTGCTTTAGGCACAGGGATACACCAGTCAAAATTTCTACTCCTGTGGAGCTGTTGCTGTGGTAGAGGGAACCTAAGCAACTGGTGCCGCTCCTGGTTTAAATCTCTACTCTGTCAGTCGCTAGCTGTGTGATTGTAGGCAGGCATGTGGCTTAACCCTTCTGACCCCTAATTTCTTCATGAAATAACAGATGCACATAACCCAGCATTCAGTGAATTAACATCTATAAAGGACCTATGGAGTGCTTGCCATATTGTAGGTGTTTGCTATTTGTCGGTTGCTATTTATTTATTAATTTATTGTTTGAGACAGGCTGGTCTCCTATTGACTTTGTAGCCAAGGATGATCTTGAACTTCTGATCCTTCTACCTTTATCTCCTGAGTGCGGGAGTGCCACCACATCTAGTTTATTTGGTGGCTGGAGGCAGAATCCAGGGTTTCTTGCAAACAAGGCAAACACTCTACCGACAGACCTAGGTATCTAGCCCTATTTATCGTCATTTTTAACTTGAACTAATATTTCCTCTTTTCAGGGACATAGCTGTTTTTCATTATGTAGAGCTTTTATTAGTTTCTGTAGTCAAACCCTCATAAACAAGACCTTGCATATTTAACACAATGCTACCTTGTACAGATTTGGAAAAAAATTAAATTTCATGTCTCTGGATCAGGGTGGTTTTAACTTCTGTGCCACAACTCTACCCAGGAAATTGGGAGACATTTTCTCAAGGTTGACAACCCAGCTAACAGTTCTAAAAATTCAAATTATACTTATAAAGGGACACATATTTCCATTTATATGAAAAGGCCAATAATCAAGTCAGGCGTGGTGGTGAACACCTTTAATCCCAACAGTCAGACACAGAGGCTGATGGATCCCTGTGCATTCAAGGCCAGCCTGGTCTACATAGTGAGTTCCAGGTCAGCTGAGGCTACAGGGAGACCCTGTCTCAAAAAGACTGAAAAAAAAAAAAAGGGCCAATAATTACATAATGCTCTACAGCAACAGCAGTGACAGCTTTTCCACAATCTGAAGTCATCTGAACAAGGCTCATGGTGTAAGGCGTGTCCTGCACTATATGGTTTGTTTTGGGGGTTTGTTTAGTTTTGTTCTGTTTTCACAGAGTCTCATTATGTAGACCAGACCAGGCTGGCCTCAAACTCACAGAGATTCTCCTGCCTCTGCCTCCTGAGTGCTGGGATTAAAGGCCTGCAGCACCATGTCCATCATAAGTTTCCTTTTAAAAGAAATTTATTTAAGGTCAGAAAGATGCCTTGGCAGGTAAAACCCTTGCCACTCAAACCTAGTGATCTAAGTTTGATACCCAGAACCCACGGTAAAAGGAAAGAGCTGACTCCTGAATGTTGTCTTCTGACCTCCACACATGCACACACAGACATGCACACACACAACAACAACAATAATAATAATAACAATAATAAATGGTGCTGGAGAGATAGCTCAGCCATTAAGAACACCTGTTGTTCTTGCAGAGGACCGGGTTCAACTCAGCACCCACATGACAGCTAACAACCGTCTGTAATTCCAGTTCCAGAGGATATGACACCCTCTTCTGACCTCCGTTGGCATTGCATGACATGGGTACACTTACACACATGCAGGTAATACATTCATACACATAAAGTAAAAATAATAAAGTATTAAAAATCATAATTATTAATAATAATCCCCTTTCTGTCGCTTGCTAGGTGTGAGTCCTTGGGGCTTCTTTGCCTCTCAGTGGCCTCATCTGGAAAGCAGAGATCTTAAAGCCACCACACAGGGTTCCGGCGACGGCAATGTTCCTGCAGCATGCCTCCCAAGCCCCACGCCCTTTGCCAGCCACATTAGCTCACTTTCCTCTCAAATTCAGCAGGCACAGTCCACTCCAGGGCCTTGCCCTTGCCACTCCCTCAGCTGGAACGCCCCCTCCCCAGCTCCTCCGTGCTTTCCCACGGCTCTCTGTCTGAATGTCACCTCTTCTGTGCCTCCTGTCTTCACCAGCTTTTGAAAATCGTGACTCCCAGATCTTGGTCCTCACTCTCTTCTCACGCAAAACCTATAGGTTTCTGCTGGAGGCCTGTGACCCCAGCAGAAAGTGTGTTCATAAGGAAAGAGGCCATAGCTGCCCTGGCCACGCTGCCTGCCCGGGGTCCAGCACGCTGCCTGCCCCTGCTCGGGAGAAAGTGCTCAGCCAACAGGAATGAATGGATGGATGGATAAATGGAAAGATGGATAGATGGACAGAAAGATACAGGGCTTAGAACAATCCCACGCTTACAGCAAGCACTCAATAAGTGTTATTACCACAGTTCATATCTGCAGTGCATTCTGGAACACCCCACCCATGGGCGGCTGTCCACAGAGGGTGATGGAAGCCTACTGGGGGCCAAAGCCTGCTGTGTGACCTTGATGAAGTTACCCTGCCTACCTGAGTTGGTTTCCCATTTGTAAAATAGAGGTTTCTAATGACGTTTGAGGGTTGGGTGGGGCTGTCAGCTCCCTCTGCTGTAGAGCTTTCTAGACACCAGTTGGGCTCAGCCTGGAACCCAAAGAACTTTGCTCCACCCCACAGACAGGACATGATGATCCCTCGTTTTAGACAAGGCACTTGATTCCAAGAGGTTGTGAGTTTGGCCCGAGGTCACACAGCTGCCACTGACAGGAGCCTGGCTCCTCCCTGACTGATCTTCTGGGAGCACACTGAGCCCCAACTTGTTCAGGGACAGCTTGTCTCTCTCAGCTATAGAGAACCCATGAGCTCAGTTGTCACACCAATTCCCTCCACTCACCCTCCAGCTCCACGGCCATCTCACAGCAGCACTGGCTCCCCAATCCTGGGCAGATGGCTCACCCATGTGGTCCTCAGTCAGCTAGCTGGTTCAGTGGGCATGGGGTACCCTCACCTGCTCGAAGCTCCCTGGAACAGACCTCACACGGTACCTGCAGTCACATAAGACTCCTCCTGAAGCACCTGAGAGCAATTATGTAGCGCCTCCTATGCAGACCAGGCTGACACAATTTCCCTGGCTCAGAAGCCTTTTGAGCTGCTCAGTTCACACAGGCTGACAGAAGCAAACATTAACATTGCACTCCTTTGGAACACGCCGCCGAGGGCCTAAGGCAGGCTGTGCTGGACGGCTTTAGCGTCAACTTGACACACCTGGGTTGAAGGAGCCTCAGTTGGGGAACTGCCTCCATTGAACTAGCTTGTGGTCACATCTGTGGGGTATTTTTCTGATTGACGAGTGAGGTGGGAGGGCCCAGCCCACTGTGGGTGGTGCCACCCCTGGGCAGGTTGTTGTCCATTGTATAAGAAAGCAGGCTGAGCATGGGCCAGAAGGGCAAGCCAGTGAGCAGCATTCCTCCGTGGCCTGTGCTTCGGCTCCTGCCTCCAGGTTCCTGCCCTGAGTTCCCAACTTGGGCTCCTCAGTGATGAACTGTGACCCAAGAGATGTGAACCGAATAAACCCTTTCCTCCCCAAGCTGGTCTTGATCAGAGTGTTCTGTCACAGTAATTGAAGGAAGACTAGAATACAGGCTCTGCTCCAAGACCCTCTAACAGGCCAGGTATGCTGTATATACCTTTAATCCCAGCATTCAGGAGATAGGGGCAGGAGGATTTCTTTGTGACAGGGTCTCCTTATATCGTCTTGGCTGGCCTGGAACTCCCTATGTAAACCAAGTTCACAGAGATCCACCTGCCCCTGCCCCTACCTGTAAAGTGATGGAATTAAAGGCATGACATTATGTGTATTCTGGGGATCAAACTCAGGTTCACCTGCTTGCATAGCAAGCACTTTACCAGCTACCCCACCTCCCCTGCCTCTGTGTGTTATCTTCCTAGACCGAACCTGACTCCATAAAATTTGCCGAACAAATCATTAGATCAGATGGAACAGGGAAAACCCAAAAGGCAGATGTGGGTCAGTCTACAGATCAGGAAACAAAATGCCCAGAAGGGAATTTGTCCAAAGTCATACAGCACCTGAGGGCAGAGGCTGCTGTAGACCCAAACTTAAAAGGATCATTTGTAGGCTTCTGTACCCACTGCACTTTGCAGGGAAATAACACAAGCATCATCAAAGGGGCTGGAGTGATGGCTTGGCAGTTAGGAGCACTAGCTGCTCTTGCAGGGGACCTGGGTTTGGTCCCAGCACCCACATGACAGCTAACACCCATCTGTAACTACATTTCCAAGAGAATCTAATGCCTTCTTCTGGCCTCCATGGGCATCGCATGACATGGGTGCACTCACATGGAGGTAATACACTCACACACATAAAAAATGAAAATGATTTTTAAAATCATTAAAAAGGAAAATCCCACCTTGCCAGGTGAGGTGGTACATGCCTTTAATCCCAAAACTCAGGACTTCAAGGCCAGCCTAGTCTACATAACCAGTTCCAGGCCAGCCAGTGCTACATAGTGAGAACCATGTCTCAAACAAATAAAAAGGGAAACCCCCAGATGCAGATGTAGCTCTGTTATACTTACCTGGCAGGCATGAGGTAGAATCAGGAGAGTCAGCGGTTCAAAGCCAGCCTCACTACTAACCTATCATGGTAAGTTGCAGACCAGCATGGGTTAAGTGGGACCCTGTCTCAAACACACACATACACACACACACACACACACACACACACACACACACACACACATTAGGCTGGCCATAGTGGTTGGTGCTGGTCTTTAATCCCAGCACTCTCTGTGAGTTTGAGGCCAGCCTGGTCTACATAGCAAGTTCCAGGTTAGCCAGGGCTACAGGGCTACATTGTGAGTGTCTGTCTGTCTGTCTCTCTCTCTCTCTCTCTCTCACACACACACACACGCAATTTAAAAGGTTTAAAAGAGCAGTTTCCCATTCCAAGACAAGAAAGTAGACCCAATCTGCAAAAATGGCACTTCTCCCTGACAGCAAGAACAGTGGCGATGAGCAGCGTCCCCTGCTGGCCAGAGCCGCTTGCCCACCCGCGGGGTGACGGCGTGGGGATGCTGCCCCCTGGTGGCCGCAGCCTCCCCGCAGCCTGGTTTCTTCCAGGGATGAGGCCCGCGCTGGGGAAGAGCTCGGTTCCCAGAGCTCTGCCTCTAGGGTTGACTGGGAGCTCGGGTTCGCCCAGGAAGCCCAAGGCGGGGCTCTCAGGGTGCGGAGTCCAGGAGCCACGCCTCCACCGGAGCCGACCAATCAGAGCGCCCTATCTTCCTGGCCACGGTGATTGGCTCATGGACCAGCCTGTGACCAGGCCTGACTACGGGGTATATTGGGGGTTGGGGGGTGTGGGAGGGCAGAAAAGAGAGGGATTGGGAGGAAAAAAGGGAGGGAAGAAGAGAGGGAAGAAGAGAGGGAGGAGGAAGAGGAGTGGGAGAGGGAGAGAGACCCAGCCACGTGGTTAGATGCACTGTTATCAAACGTCCTTCACAGTCAGCGTGTGAGTTACTTGCCTCATTGCTGTTATGACAAAGCAAGTTAAGGAAGAAAGGTTTATTTGGGCTCAGTTTAGGGCACAGTCCAACATAGTGCAGGAGAGTGCGGCAGCTGGACAAAGTTCATCCAAAGCCAGGAAGATGAAGGCTGGTGCTCAGCTCGCTTTCTCCTCTTTATACAAGGTCTGGGACCCCAACCCATGAGATGGTGCTGTCCACAATCAGGGTCGTCCCACCTCGGTTAACCAAATGTAGGTTAACTCTTCCGGACATACGCAGGGACCTTGTCTCCTAGGTGATTCTAGATCCCTACAGCTTGACAGTATTAACAGCTACAAGCAGTAATTCCCATTTCCCTAGGGGTCACCTGAGCTGAGTTTCTGTTACTTGCAATAAAATAATCCTCTTATAGCATTGAGCCAGATGTGCCACACACACCTGTAATCCCAGCACTCAAGAGGAGGCAGGAGGATTGCTGTAAATTCAAGGCCAGCCTTGGCTACAGAATGAGACCTTGTCTCCAAAAAGAAACAAAAAATCCCCATCTGGATCATGTTGGCGTCTTTGGTCACTTGACCTTATGTCATACCTAACCGACATGCATTAACTCTGACTAGGGGCCAGGCATCCTCCAGTAGGCCTCATCACCCTGGGACATGCTGATGAGCCTCCGGTCCTGCAGGGCATCCTTCACAGGGCCTCTACCCTGGTCCAAGACGGCTGCATCTCTCACGTGGACCCTGGCTCTCATCTCTTCATTGATCCCAATGCAGCAGGCATGTTCCCACCCCAGGACTCATACACAGGCCGTCTGCAGTCTGCTCTCCAGAGGGACCCTGTGAAGACCCACACAGATTATGTCATGCCTCTTAAAACCCTCCCATGGAACTGAAGAGATGACTCAGCAGTTAAGAGCACTGGCTGCTCTTGCAGAGGACCTGGGTTCGATTCCCAGCACCCACACGGTGGCTAACAACCCTCTGTAACTTCTGACCTATGCAGACATTGCACAACACAGGTGCACTTGCATACATGCAGGTAATATTCATACATATAAAATAAAAAAGTATAAGCAAAAAAATTAAAAACCCTCCCATGACTCTCATCATGTGAGAGCTCAACTCTCTACACTCAGCCTACAGTCCACCACCTCCTCGTCTTTCTGACCCCATTTCTCCCGCTCTTCTTTTTACTATTTAATTATTGGGGTGCACACATGCCACAGTGCCCATGCAGGGGTCAGAGGGCAACTTTCAGGAGTCAGTTCTCTCTCTCCACCCAGTTCCAAGGCAGGGTCTCTCTCGTGTCTGCTGCTGTGCTGAGTCCCCCAGACAGCTGTATCTGCCTGCATCTCCTGGGTCTGCTCCCCATCTCACCATAGGAACACTGGGGTTGCAGATGTGAACCACATCTCTCCTTCCATCCTGGGTTCTGGGGATCGAACTCAGGTCATCAGGCTTGTGTGGTAAAAAGTGCTTTTTTTTTCTGCAAAGCCATCTCACTGACTCCTCACATGGGTTGTTTAAAAAGACTTGTTTTTGTTTATGTGTAAGTATATGTGTATGTTGGAACTTGTGGAGGCCAGAAGAGGGCATGAGACCCCCTAGAACTGCAGTTGTGAGCAGCCATGTGTGTGTTGCGAACCAAACTCAGACCCTCTGCAAAAGCAGTAAGTGCTCTTAACCACTAAGCAATTTCTCCAGTTCTCTCGTGGGGTGTAAAAGCGCTTGGTAATTCTCCATTTGACTCATCTGTCCAGCATTTGATGAGTGCTTACTATGTGACAAGCAGTTCTTGGGGCTACAGCAAGGAACAGAAGAGAATAGAAACACTGCCCTCGGCTGGGAGGGGATGGAGCGCAGCAGTTGAGTGCTTTCCTGGAGATATCTGCTCTCTTTGAGTGCACATTCTCCTGGGAGGAGCGAGGACAGGAGCAAATCCACAGGTGTTGGGCCTGGTGGTGTACAGCACTTGAGAGGCAGAGGCAGAAGGGTCTCTGAGTTAGAGGCCAGCCTGGTTTAGTGAATCCCAGGATAGCCAGGGTAACACAATTAGACCCTGTTTCCAACAAAAAAGACAGCGACAGTGCCAGGGAGATGGCAAAGTGGGCACAGGGTCTGTCACGGCTGACGACCCAAGTTCCATCCCTGGGGCCCAGATGGTAGAAGGAGAGAACTGACTCCACTAAATTCTTCTCTGACCTCCACACATGCATCCAGACACATACATTCACGTACACACACACACAAATTAAACAATGTAAATTTTGTTTAAACTGGGTCTCACTGTGTAGCCCCAACTGGCCAGAAACTATGTAGATCAGGCTGGCCTCAAATTCATAGAGATATGCCTGCCTCTGCCTACTAAGTACTGAGATTAAAGAGCCACCACTCCATGGTGCCACCCACCCCTGGCCCAATAATGTAATTTTTTAACTTTTTATTTTATATGTGTGAGTGTTTTTACCTGTATGTGTAAGGTGTCCATGTCCTGCAATGCCCGCAGAAGCCAGCAAAAAGCATCAGAGCCCCTGGAACTGGAGTTACAGACAGTTGTTAGCCAGCATGTGGGTGCTGGGAATGGAACCCAGATCCCCTGCAAGAGCAGCCAGTGTTCTTAATTGCTGAGCCATCTTTCCACCACACACACACAAATAATGTGATTTTAAAAATTAAAAAATAAAATGATGTAGATAGTGGCCTGAAGATTGTTATGGGAGCCAGGGGCTTGGCCCCAACTCAGTCCTGGGAACCTGAGCCCTATCCCACGCCATGTACAGAATGAGGGACACAGCCAGCAACATCTCTTGGAACAGAGACAGGGTTAGTAAGGCAATGTAGAACAGGCCTGGGAAGAGGAAGAAGAAGAAGAAGAAGCAGAAGAAGAAGCAGAAGAAGCAGAAGCAGAAGAAGAAGAAGAAGGAGGAGGAGGAGGAGGAGGAGGAGGAGGAGGGGGAGAAGGAGGAGGAGAAGGAGAAGAAGAGCAGGAGGAGGAGGAGAAGAGGGAGGAGGAGGAGGAAGAGGAGGAGGAGGAGAAGAAGAAGAAGAAGAGGGGGAGGGGGAGGGGAGGAGGAAAAGCAGCAAGAGTAGATATTAACACACAGACACACACACGCACGCATGCATGCATGTTAAACTGAGGCATCAAGGAGCCCAGAAAGGCTTCCAGGACAACAGACATCTGAGTAGAGAAAAGGGACTAATCAAGGAACTGTGCAGGTTTCTGGGAGAAAGTGTTCCAGGCAGAGAGAACTGGCAGTGCAAAGGTCCTGAGACAGATTCAAAAGTGGATGCTAAGGGCCAGTGGCTGGAGCAGGGTAGGCCGGAAGCAGAGTGGCAGGAGGTGGCATCTGAGAGTACAGGGACTGTGAGTGTGTGCAGGGCCCTGACTATGCACATCATAATTTGGACTTTTAAAATATTTTATTTATGTGTATGAGTATTTTGCCTGTGTGTATGTAAGTGCACCCATGTCATGCAGTGCCTGCGGAAGTCAGAAGAGGGTATCGGATTCCCCTGGAACCAGAACTACAGAGGGTTATTAGCCACTTGAACTTGGGTCCTCTGCAAGAGCAACTAGTGCTCTCAACCACTGAGCCAGCTCTCCAGCCCCATAGTTTGGATCTTATACTAAGCATGAGGAAATGCTTGCTGCATTCCAAATGAGACACAGGATTCACATTCAAGATTTTGAAGTCAGTCCCTAACTGTGAGCTAGGGGTGAGGACAGAGGAGAAGGACTTGTTTCCTGTACAAAGAGCTTCTACAAGAAATTAGCTTTTCTGTCGCAGAGGTCAGAGTGACTGGAAGGCCTGGCAGGGACATTATAGGCCAGACTCGGCTCTGGCTGGACAGTGAGACCTTTCTAATCCCTGCCTCCCTGCCTGCCTGCCTCACACACAGGACACACATACAGACCCATCACCCTCCCTCTTTCATGTAGTCCGGTGAGCGGGGGGCTTTGTTCAGCTGAATGACCTGGTCAGGTCGCTGGTATGTGACCTTCGGAGCACTGCATTGAGACTTTGGGGCAAGAACTGCATAAAGGCCAAAGTATAATGTGATCGTTGGAGACACCCAATCAGAAAGCCATGTGTCAGGTGAGGAGTGGTCCGTCTCTTCTCTAAATGATCAGAAAGTAACTGTTGTAAACTGCGTGACGTGTTCTCCTGAACACATGCCTTTTGCTCTCGTCTTCGTCGTCTTCTTCCTGTGCTAGCACATCAGTCTACGTCTGTCACCTTCCCCGGTAACCCATTGCCAAGCACAGCAACAGGCCCACAGGGACGGGATAACAGGTAACTGTGAGCGTGCCTTGCCAGTATCCACCAACCCGGGGCAGCATAGCACAAAGCTACCACCAGAGGGCAGCGTTTCTCAACGCCAAGCTGATCCCTTCCCCTAGGATGGCTCTGCCCGACTCCTGCCGGCGCAGCCCTTCAGACATCCAGACTCCTTCTAGAAACCTCAGGGTTGGGCTCCCTGCTGCCTCTGTCCTACTGACTGCCAAAAGGCCTTTCTAGAATCCAGTTCTGACCTGTCATGAAATCCCTCCATCTGCTGAGGTGCTAAGTTCATATATATATATGGTGAATTGTAGGATGAACTCCCCAAGCCTTAAGCTTAAGTTCCAGACTTTTCTTTCGACTCACAGCACCGTTCATCATCGTCCTCCTCGGTTTAACATCTCTGCTCACTTTCACCTCAGATTTTATCATAGTAACATCTGGAACCGGACTGGGGTTCCGATCCTAAATCTGCTGTTTAATAGCTGTGCAACCCACAGCAGGTAGCTATACCTCTCTGTGCCTCATTCCTCGTTCATCTGAAATGGGCACCCTCTCCCATAGCTGTCACTTCCCAGCCTCTCTGTCCTCATCTTCCGGAAAGACCAGCCTAGCTTTCTTTCGAGAAACCGATCAATCTTCCTGGTTCTCATGATCAACTGTATCTACCATGAGCGTTTGACCCAAATTAGGTCTGTGAGAAGCAGAACCAAGTCCGGGATGGTAGCACATCATGCCTGAAATCACAGCATTTAGGAGCTGAGGCAGGAGAATTGCAGCAAGTTTGATAGATGTGGGGAAACAGATGTGTGAAAACTTGTCTAAAATTTTAAAATTTTTTAAAAAGGAAAGAAAAAAAAAAAAAAACAACTATAGGTCATACCCACCCTTAAAAAGTATCATCAGCTGCTAGCCAGGCATGGTGGTGCATGCATTTAATCCCAGCATTCCAGAGGCAGAGGCAAGTGGATCTCTGGGAGTTCAAGGCCAGCCTGGTCTACTTAGCAAGTTCCAGGCCAGCTGGGGCTACAGCGAGACCCTGTCAAAAATAGACCAAAAAGAAGAAGGGTGCAAAAAGCATGTGTTCCGGAGAACATGTCACGCAGTTTACAACAGTTACTTTCTGATCATTTAGAGAAGAGACGGACCACTCATTACCTGACACATGGCTTTCTGGTCAGGTGTCTACAACAATCATATTTTACTTTGGCCTTTATGCAGTTCTTGCCCCAAAGTCTCAATGCAGTGCTCCGAAGGTCACATACCAGCGACCTGACCAGGTCATTCAGCTGAACAAAGCCCGCTCCTGGACTGATGAGTCAGGGATCTCCGGGACCGGCTGTATGTAGAAATAAAAGCAAACATGCTGGCTCGGAACAAGGGCTTCCCCACACTGCCAGTCCGCATTCCCAGAGGGCCTGGGTGCTTGCCGGAAAAATAATGGATTTGGTCTTCCAGCCTGGGATACAAGAGCCCCTCACTCTAAAGATAAAGCCAACTCTAACTCGGAGGATAATAAAGTATGATGGTGGGTGGCTAGGGTGTGGCTAGAGATGGACACCTGATACAGAGGAATTTTCCCAGGTGCTCTCCAGCATTTCCCACCCCAAATGCATTCGGTGCTCTTGGGCAGGGGCAGTTCTTGCCAGGGCGAAGCCCGTTTCTCTCTCTACCCTGTTTACTTTGCAGCTCAATTTTCCTCCCTGGAGGAGGGGAAACAAAAAGAGAAATTTGAGCCCCATTCGTTAGAGATGAGGGACCGGAAAGCCAGCACCGTAGTTAAAAGCGCTGGATGCGCTTGCAGAAGACCCAGGTTCGATTCCCAACACCCACACGGTGGCTAAAAACTGTCTGTAATTCTAGTTCCATGGGATCTGATGCCCTCTTCTGGCCTCCACAGTCATTGCACAACACAAGTGCACTTACACACATGCAGGGAATATAGTCATACACATAAAATAAAAATAATTAAATGAAATATTTTCTTAAAGTTAGAGATGAGGAAAATTCCTCCAAAGTAAATGAAACAATCTTTGAGTGTTTATGAAAAAAATGTCTTGAGAGGCAGAAAAGATGGCTCAGAAGTTAAGAGTACATGTTCCTCTTCCAGAGGCCCGTGTTCAGTTCCCAGAACCCACATCTGGCAGCTCACACTATCTGTGACTCCAGTTCCAGGGGATTCGACACCCTCTTCCAGCCTCATTGGGGAACTGTACTCACGTGCACATACCTCCACAGACACCTAGACAGACAGACAGACACACATACACACGATGTGTCTTGAGTTTTACATTTTTATCCTATCTTAATAGGGACAAAGTGTTCAAATACTTGAGCCTACAGGGGACTTTTCTCATTGAAACCACCACACCTTCTCTCTCTCCCTCCCTCCCTCCCTCCCTTCTTTTCTTCCTTCATTCCATTTTTTTGAGACTGTGTCTCATATATCCCAGGCTGGCCTTGAACTCACTATGTAGCTGTAGACAACCTCAAACCTCAGACATTCCTTTCTTCATCTCCTGAGTGTTGGGTTTACCAGCATGTACCACATCTAGTTTTTCATCCTTCTTTAAAATTTATGTGTATGAGTGTTTTGCCCACATGTATGTAGGTGCAATTCCCATGAGGCCAGAAGAGCGTGTGCGATCCCCTGGAACTGGAGTTAAAGATAGCTGTGAGCTGCCATATGGGTGCTGAAAACTGAACTTGGGTCTTCTACAAGAGTTCTTAACTGCTGAGCCACCTCTCCAGACCCTGTTTGGTTTTTGAGTTGTTTTTTTTTTTTTTTTTTTTTTTGAGACAGGATCTCTTCATGTAACTCAGACTGTCCTCAAGCTTTCTCTAAAACAGCTATGTATGGTGTTTCACACCTGGAGACAGGTTCTTGCTATGTAGCTAAAGGTTCTTGCCTGCTGGATTGTAGGCGTGTACTACCATGCCTGGCTTTATGCAGTGCTTGGATCAAACCCAAGGCCTTGTGCATGCAAGGCAAGCTCTCTACATCCCAGCACCTAGCATGAAAATTTAACCCAACAGTGGGTGACTTGGCTGAGCTGACCTTTGGACACAGGTTTGGGGATAATTAACTATCTTGTCACCTCTGGCTCAGGTTAGAGCTTTGCCCCATAGGAACGTATTCAGAAGAGGATTCTTCAAATGGTTCTAATTAGGCATTTGAGAGCCAGTGGAGGGCAAGTACTGACTAGGAGCTCCATCTTAAGAACAAATCTTGTAACACTAAGCACTTTTGTTGTATTTTTAACAGGGTCAGTGGCCTGGCAAGCATTGGAAATGCATTTGGCAACACTCCCTATAGTTGTGGGAAAACAACTGAAAGAGGCTAAAGTCCAAGCTAGGATGGAGATGAAGGCCAAGGGAGGACAATCAGCTAGCTGCCCCAGCAGGCTGCTAACAGAGGCTATTTTCAAATTTGGGGTTCAAACCCCAGCCCTACCTTCACAACAGTCATAGTGCACTGAGCAGAGAGTGGCTCAGGTAGATAATTCCAGAACGATACAAGAGCCAATACAGAGCTTGGAGTTGGAAACAGTGGGAGACCCTGGCATCCACAGGGGTCACACAGGGAGCACTGACCAGAGCCCCAAAGGAGAGTCAAGTGTGAAGACTGGAGAGATGGCTCATAAGTAGAGAGCTTGCTGCTCAGGCATGAGGAACTGAGTTCAAATTCCTAGAGCCCATGTAAGAAATCAGGCTCAGGTGCACATGCCTGAAGCCCCAGCATTGTGGGAAGTGTACTCAGCAGGATAGAGGGGTTGCTGGCTACCAGGCTAGCTCCAGGTGTAGAGAGAGATTCTGTCTCAAGGGAATAAGGCAGCGAGTGCTGGCACAGGACACCCAAAGACCCCTGTGTCTTCCTCCACACAGAGAGGTGTAAGTTTAATAAAAAACATGTAGCAGAAATATTTAAAAGTCAATCACAAATACATTTTTTTTATTGTGTGCGTATGCATGCATGTAAGTGCACCTGTACAGTGCAATGCTCTCAGAGGACAGAAGAGGGCATTTGGATTCCCAGGAACTGAAGTTATAGATGGTTGTTAGCTGCCACAAGAGTGCTGGGACATGAGCCCAGGTCTTCTGCAAGAGCAGCCAGTGTTCTTAACTGCCAAGGCATCACTCCGCCCCCGACAAATAACTTTTTAAAAAAGGAGAAACAGGTGGGAGCTCTGGAGATCAGCTGTGGTCTCAATGGAAGAGCCTCCAGAGGAGGCCAAAGCCCGGTGCTGCCGAATCTCAGCCTTGCACCTCAGCTTCCTCCCACCCCCTCCGAAGCCCCAGAGAGAGAGCCCCACAGGGTGAGAAGCTGTGGTGCTGTCCTCCTGGGAGCACCTAGCAGAGTGGGCAAGGGAGGAGGGGTCGGCCAGGGCAAGAGGACGTGGCAGAGCGGTCTGCTGAAGGCCACATCCTTCTCCCTGCCCTCCTTCCTCACCTGTAAAAGCAGGATGATCACAGATCACACACAGAACATGTGCAAACCACCCAGCACAGAGTCCATAGCAAACCTTCAAATGGTGCAGGCGTTGTTCATTACTGTTCTTAGAACTTGCGCAAATGGGGAGAATTTGGGCTCACAGAGGTTCACAGGCAGGCGAGGATTGTCCTCTGACCCCCAAACCATTTGGTGTGGCACAGACACACATAAAAATTTTTTGTAATAAATAAACTTTAAAAGAAACCGGCCCATGATGGTCTGTTTCTGCCATCTGCTGAAGGCTGAACAGGGGTTTGGAAAGCTCTAGTCGGTACCAATGCTACTGTGAAGGTGGAGGAACACGAGGTCTTTAAGAGATCAGTGCCTTGCTAAGGAGAATTAACCTGGCTTGGTGGCTCATGCCTATAATGCCAGCAGTCCAGAGGTGAAATCAGGAGTTCAAGACCAGGCTGAACTACATGAGATGTTATCTCAAGGGAAAAAAAAAAAAAAAAAGACAGCTGGAGAGATGGCTCAGCAGTTAAGGGCACTAGAGGCTCTTTTGGAGGACTGGGGTTTGATTCCCAGCACCCACATGATGGCTAACAAGTATCTGTAACTTCAGTTCCAAGAGATCTGATGCCCTTTTCTGACCTCTGTAGGCACTGCATGACTTGGGTGCACATACATACAGGCAATACACTCATACACATAATAAATAAATAATTTTTTCAAATGATAAGATGCTTAATTTTTTTTAAGTTTTGAAAAAAAGACAAAAAATCCTAACATTTATATCCTCAAGCTTCCCAGCCACTAGAACACCGAGCCAAAACAAACCAATAGCAAACTTTATGAATTATTCAGTCTCAGGTATTTTATTATGGCAAAATTAGCTAAGACATCTTCTAAACAGAACTGAGCTAGGAGTCATGGTACATACCTGTAATGCTAACAGTCTGGGGAGAGATTCAGGCAAGAGGGTCACCATGAATTCCAGGCCAGCAATCAAGCTGGGGGTGTAACGCAGTCGGTAAAGTGCCTGCCTAGCATTCATGAAACAAATGCCGGGTTCCATCCCCAGTGCCACATAAACTGGGCATGGTGGGGTTCACCTATAACCACAGCACTCAGGAGGTGGGTAAAGGAAGACCACAAGTTCAAGGTCAACCTTAGCTACATATTAAATTTGAGGGCCAGCCTGGGATACTCTCTCAAGGGAGGTGTCTTAGCTTCTTTCCCTGTTGCTGGGACAAACACAAAAGCAATTTACTGTTAACACAAGAATCCTGGAGCAGCTGGTTGAGTCAGTACAGGGCTTAGCCCATTCAGTCACCCACATTCGGGGAGAGTGTCCCAATCTCAATTAACTCAGTAAAACCTCACCGGCATACCCAGCCAGTGCCTCATAGAGCTCTTTCCAGCAGCCTCTAGGTCCTGCAGTTCACAACCTGCAGTTGAGACCACAGGAAGCAGGGGGAGAAGGGCTTCTGGCATAGCGGGCCCCAAGTTTGGAGAGAGGTTAAGTGCTTCTAAGTGGATCAGGAGTTCGAACCTAATCACAGCTCTGGGCCTTGCCTCGGATACAGGTGGGATGCATGCTAACAGGACACTGAGACCAGGTGTTGACCACCACCCTGCCCTTAGCCAAGTATCTGATTTGTTCTTTGTGTAGCAAACATTCAGTGCCCTGAAGGTAGCAGATTAACAGGTGAGGGACAGAAGTGGCAGAAAGGTTCCCAGAGATAATGGCCTGATGCTTAAAGGGAAGGGGCCTTGTTGATTTCAATTATGATGCAGGCCCTCACATAAACTAGATTTTAGTTGGTGGGTAATAGACTTCCAAGCAGTGACAGCAATGGGATTTGTAATAGACTGCATTGGCTACATTTTGGATTACACATTAAAAAGGGTAAACAAGGATGAATGTACACACCTTACTGAGGTGCTGTAAAGAGAAGCCAGGATCAGCAATAACAGCAAAACATCATAGACACAGGACAAGACTTTATTTCTACAGAAAGGAAGGTGACTAAAGTTGAAATTACATCTTCCTAGCAGTGCTAGAGGTTTGAATTCAAGGGCTCACATACTATAACCACATGCCCAGCTTAAAACAGCCTCCAGGTCTCAATATGGGCAACATTCGTACTCCTTGGATGAAGCCTTGTGGGAGTGGTTCCACAGGAAACAGGGCTGATCTGTCTTCAGGGCCTGTCTATACTCCAGAGGCACCTAAAAAGAGAAAGGTTGATTGATAAGTGCATCTTGGTCCTGTTCTTTGACTCATTCCTCAGGATATTCTGTACCATGTGGTACCAGGCCCAGGAGCTGAGAAACTCCAATCAGGAGGCAGAGTTCAGGGCTATATTGTTAACCACCCCCAAAGGGATGTGGAACTACTGACTTAAAAACCTCACCTGCGGCAGGACACCAATGAAGTCTAAGAAAGGTCGGACTGGAACCCAGGGTTCAAGCCTAGAAGTAAGCAAGCACATGAAACAAAACAAAGGAAGAACAGAACTAGACATTTCTGAAACTGATGCATCAGACAAAACTGGCTATTCGTTTATTAGATCAACATGGTCGATCTGATGGGGAAAAAAGTTATGTCATCAGCTGCATCATACTAGAGGTCACTAGAGCCTTCAGTCAGCTGAGGGACCATGGGAACCACTTACCCATTCCTTCCTACTCCTGAATTCCTCTTCCATTCAATGTCTGATAGTAGCCACCAGCAAACCTGAGATACAATTCAGGATAAACCACATCAGCTGTTGGGCAAGAGTATGCTGCGACAGAGATGATGCTCAAGCTGGCATGTCAGACAAACTGGCTTAAGAGAAAGTGAGATCAACATGGTCGATCTGACGGGGAAAGACGTTGTCATCACACATGCCAGTAGAAAGCTCAAAGATGGCAAGAGGCTGGGTCTCACCTTGCCCACCTTTAATCTTCAAAAGTGGGATTGCAGACAAAACTGCAGGTCAGCTAGTGATAGTGAGGTCCTGTCCAATAATATTACTGCACCTCAGAAAAAAATATTGCCCAGTACTAAAAAAAATCCTATTAACTGTGTGTTCATATGTGAACGTACTCCTGAGCACAGGTGCCATAAGTCCACACAAGGGTACTACAGTCCTAGGAGCTAGAGCTACAGGCAGCCATGTGTCTGTCACCTGGGAGCCAAATCAGATTCTTTATAGAAGTGCTGGCCCATCTCTCCAACAGAAGAGTCCAAAACACATTCCTGCATGCAATCTTGGCAGTTAAGAATCGACTTGGTTAGCTATGTCTGAGAATATGGTTTTTGCATATCACCTGACCACTTCTAAAGAAGGTACTAAATAAATAGAAAGTGTGCTTTAAGTGGCATCACACCAAGCCCTGTTCCGCTCTAGATATTTTCCTTAAACCTGCCTATTCACTAAAACCACTGTAATAAGCCATTTATCATAACTAAACAGTTCTAAAATGTTCTTGGGAGGGGGCTGTAGAGATGGCTCACCAGTAAGAGCACACTGGCTGCCCTTGAATAAGGACCTGCATTTGATTTCCAACACCCACATGGTGGCTATCAACCATGTGTAACTTCAGCTCTAAGAGACCCGACCTCCGCGGGCACTGCATGAAACACGTGCACTTACATATAAGCAACGAATTGATACATACCAAAGAAAAATATTAAAATATTCCTGGGAGGAGCTCAGTGGTAGAACACGTGTTTAGCATGCATGATGGGTTCATCCATCCCTAGCCACCGAGGAGTTTTGCAATTTACTCCACCATGTCAGCCTACTACGAGGCCCTTCGAAGCACGTGTTTCCTTACAAGTAGGCCAGAAGACAAAAGCTTACCTAAACGTTAGGACGGCGAACACCTTAGGCGTCGTCCGATTTCCCCGTAGGCCCAGAGGTGACCCCGTCGTCCTCCAACATCCATTCTGTTCCGCTCCACCACGCCAGTCTACAAAACAGAGCAAGGCAAAGACTCGCCATCTTCCCGTTGTCAGAACAAACCGGGGAAGGAGCCTGGGGGCTGGTGCATCAGGGCTAACTGGCAAGTTTTCTAAGTGATCAACATTGTCGATCTGATGGGGAAAAAAGTTAAGTCATCATTTACACCAGCCAAGGGCTGTCTTGGCTCACCCAGGAGGCATTTCTCCAACCTAATTTGTTTTCCTTAATGCCAATCTGGAGCCAGCCCTGAAGACGCCACGGGGACAGACTAGGAGCAGCTGCAGAGGCAAACGCATGAATGTGGTAAGGAGCAAACAGGAAACTACCGTACGACCCCCACTCACCATCTGTGAACTGTGGGTTCCAAGGCTACGGAACTCAGCGCAAGGAGGATCACCAGCGAAAGAAAGAGCGCAGCAGCCGACCTCTCTTATATAGCCCAAGGCCACTCGTGCGCCTGCGTACTGACCCAAAGCGCCTCTTCCGGCTGCGTTCGCGGCGCCTCCTGGGAAATGTAGTCCCGGAGCCGCTGGGCCCGAGGCGCTCTAATGGTTGTCCAGCCCGCGTCTAGCCCCGCCCCGTCCTCACTGGGCCTCCGGGGCTGTTCAGCCTCCCCGCCATGTCGCGCTTCGCACGCACGAGCCGCCGGCCGAGTTACCCAGGCTCCGGGGCGGGCCGAGCCCTGCGGCCGCCCGGTTCGCACTCAGCCCGCCCCCCGCCGCGCCCTCCCCTCCGTCGCGCCCGCGGGAGCCGCCGGCCCAGCCGCCGCGGGGGCTGAGACGACACCGCCCTTCCGCCCGCCCCGAGGGCGGGAGCGCAGGGGAGCTCGGCCCGGCCTCTCGCTGGAGCCCGCGGCACCGCCTCCCCGTCCTGCGCGGCCTCCTCCTCCTCCTCCTCCGGGCCGCCCACCCGGCTCCTCGCCCCGCCCAGGGTTGCGGGGACGGGAAACCGAAAGTGCGCGGCGCCGGGCGGGGCCGCGACCTGCCTGGGCCCAAAGGGAGCGCCAGCCGGGCCGGCGGCGGCCGGAGGACACGCCCGAGCGGGTGAGTGGCCTCCGCCCCGTCCCGCACCTGCTCCTGCCCCGCCGCTACCGCCGGTGCCCCTGCTGTGCCTAGGGCTGGGGTGTCAGGTCACCCCCAGGCTCTGCCCACTCCCCTCAGCCCCTCCATCACCCCCAGAATCCCTACCCCCTCCCTTCAGCTTCCCCATGACCCCCAGTCCTCCCCATAGCACCCTGATCATCCCCAGAGTCCCTATCTGCTCTCCTCAGCCTTTCCATCACCTCCAGAGTCCCTGCCCCTCCCTGCAGCGTCCCCATCACCCCCAGTCTCCCATAGCACTCTGATCATCCCGAGTCCCTATCTGCTCCTCTCAGCTCCTCCATCACCCCAGAGTCCCTGTCCCCCCAGCATCCCCATCATCCCCAGTCCTCCTCATAGCACTCTGATCATCCCAAATCCCTATCTGCTCCCTTCAGCACCTCTATCATCCCAGAGTCCCTGGCCCTCCCTTCAGCATCCCCATCACCCTTCATTCCCTCATAACACCCTGATCAACCCCAGAATCCCTATCTGCTCCCCTTAGCTCCTCCATCACTCCTAAGTACCTGTCCCCTGCTTCCCCTGCTGTCAGTGTCCCCCATCACCCAGACTTAATCACCCCTATAGTCCCTATCTCGCATCACTCCAAGTCCTTGTTTCTTTCCAAAACACCTTCATCACCTCCAGCCCCCCCAGCAGTACTCTGATCGCCACCAGTCTCTGTCCGCCTTCCTTACCTCCAGAGCCTCTATCACCCCAGTCCATCCGTCTGCACCCTCCTCACCCCCAGTCCTTCCCTCAGCACACCATCACTCGTCCCCTTCCATCAACTTCCACATCACTTCCAGAGTTCCCATCTCTCCTCTCAGCCACCCGGCCACTCCAGTCCCCTCCCATCAGCCTCATCACCCCCAGAGTCCTGGCGTCCCTCCTCAGTTTCCCCATCGTCTCCAACCCTCTCCTCAGCAATCCCAGCATCCCTCTTCCCCTCTGCTCAGCTGACTGCCACCATCAACCCAACTCTCCTTTCAGTGCCCCTGCCGTCTCAGCACCTAGTCGCCCCTCAGTGCCTTCTTGAGCTCCTCACTGGCTCTCCACTGCATCCGGCAAGCTGTATTGTGCGTGTGCCTTCCTTCTGCCTCTAACCTCCCCATCTCCATCTTTCATCCCCATCCCTGTCCCCACGTCTGCCCCCCCACCCCACTTTGCTCTGGCTTCACACCTTTCACCTCATTCATCCTCAGTCTGCAAAGCCCTGCCGCAGTCCCCGCTCCGCGAGCTCTGCCCCACCTCTGGAGGTCCCCAGACCTTTCCAGCTTTCTCTTGACCCTGTAATGTTTCCCTAGGGGATGAGTGGTGCCCTGGCTTCTCCAAGGAACTGAAACCCTGCAAACTGGCTGTTGCCTCTCGCCCATCCTTTTTCATCCCTCCCTGATAATTACTGTTCCGTGCTCAAGTTTTTATTCCTACAACAGCTTAATGGACACTGATATTTTACTTCCTGCCCCACCCCCCCATCCTCTCAAACCCAAGCCAGCATTCCCTTCTCTGCACTCTTGTCCGGCCATTTCTAGCACTTCTATTTTTTTCTCCCCTTTTTTATGCTCCCAAATTTCTGACCTTCTATTTTAGTGTTTTTCAAAATGAGGAAGAAGGAGTTTTTCTTCTCAAAAAATTAAAAGCAAAACAAGAACTCTTAGGACCTGTACCGTGAGAACAAGGTTTGGTAAGATGACGGAAAAGGCTCCCTGAAAACATTCCCAGAGGGAGAAAAGGGACTTCATTTTCTGATATGGATAAAAGCCTCCTCTCATGTAATGCCAATTCTATTCACAGTTTCCAACTATGAATATTTTAAAACTCAGCAAGAAGTGTCTCAGAAATCCCTTTGCTGAGAACTCTGAGTCACCTGCTCCCAGCCCACATGATATGCATGAGTTATATTGAGAAGTTCCCTGAAAGGGGCTTCCTTTCTAGCCAGTGTCAGAGATTACCAAGATCAAATAAAGACTTGCTGACTGCAAGGCTGACCCTGGGGAAATAGCACTGATAGTTCACTAATTTAACTATTGGCGAGTGGAACCTGTGCAGTATTTGTTCCACAGATACCAGACAGAGTGGTGAGTACACCAGTTATTTGTTTGTTTGAAACAGGGTCTCATATGGCCCATGCTGGCTTTAAGCTCAGTGGAGGCTGCCCTTGACTTCTTGATCTTTCTCCCCAATGCCAAGTGATAGCCATGTCCCACTGTTAGAGCTACTACACAGTTTTGGATTAATGGACAGGCACTCCTTTTGCCCTGGCAATAATTTTATAAGAAAGGAAAATGAAACCTAAGCAACCGATTAAATAGCTTGGCTTAAGGCCAACCAAACAATTGTTGGGAGTTGAGAACCCTTCTGTCTGCCTCCAGGCAAGTACAGGAAACGGGAATTTGATCCCTTGGAATTACCGAAATTGTGGATTTAAAGTTGGGCATCCACAAAGCTGAGCACTTGTGCTCAGATTAAAATGTGCACTAAACTCTTAGTTGAGAGATCATTAATGTATCAAGGCAGAAAAGCTGGCTTGATGGTGTTTGGTTCTAGATGCTGTGTTTGAAGGACACTGATAATTCTCAATCTATACAATTACAGATAACTGAAAGTCACGAGAATGTGGAAGAATTCTAGGGACTCAGACATGGAGGACAGAAGACCTCATCTGGAGGCCAGGCCCAGGAATCCTCCCAACCACAGAGGTAAGTAAGATTTATTACCTAGTGAAAAGGAAACTTTAGGTAATAAGAGAGATCCACCTAAGGTGACCTTCATCTTTCCAGTAAAGAATGACTCTTTAGCTACATCATGAATTATAAGGTGAGAAGTAGCCTACTCACCCTTGGAGAGCTGATTGAGTGGGTACCATGATAGGAGACCTGTAATTCCAGCATTCAGCAGATGGAGGCAGGAGGGTTGAGAGTTTGAGGCCAGCCTGAGCTACATAGTGAAATCTTGTTTCAAAAAACAAGTGGTAGAGCACTTGCCTAGCATGCCTATCACATGTAAGGCACTTTAGTTTGGTCTAGGCATTTCAGGAGAGTAAAAAACAAAACAGTGATGGGATATCAGAAACAGAAATAACTTGGTTTGGAGCTGTACTAGACAGTAGAAAAATAGTATAAGCTAAACCCATAATTTTTAATTTTTACTAGTCTCGTTAAAAAATGTGAAAGATAAGAGATGAAGTTTATTTTCTCCTTTCACCTCTGGGTTCTGAGGATTGAACTCAGGGTATCAGGCTTGGTAACAAGTGCCTTTGCTCACTGAGCCATGTCACTGACCCCTGAAATTAATTTTTTAATTGAATACCAGTTAAAATATTAAATAAAGTATCTCTAATTTTAATCATATCCAAAATGCTCTCATTTTATTATAATTGAATATACTTCATTATCATATTTCCTACTTCCTTATTAGCTTTAATAATATTTTTATTTCCCCTCAATTACTTAAATATTGGCTATATTTTGCATGCTTGATAGCCAGGTATGGCTGATAGCTCTGTACTGAATAGGGTGGGTCCAGGGTCCTGGTCATCTAAAGCAACGCTCTGAAGGAATCGCTCTGTTTGCTCACAACTTTCTAGCTTAGCAAAGTCATCAACAGGTTCCTGCTTGTCTCACTTGGGTTCTAACTGAAGCAAATGAGAAACAACTGTGGGGTTTTGTTTCTTGGCTATGTGAATGTTGAAAAAAATGAGAAATTGTCCAATTTGGGGGTTCTTTCAAAAAGTCTTAGGTGGCTGTAATGACACATGTTTTTAATCCTTTAATCCCAGCACTCAGATAGTAGTAGGTAGATATCTTTGAGATTGAGGCTAGCCTGGTCTACATAGTTTCAAGCCAGCTGGGGGTACAGGGAGACTCCCCTTAAAAACAGGGGCTAGAGTGATGACTCAGCGGTTAAAAGCACTGGCTGTTCTTGCAGACGACCCAGGTTCGATTCTCAGGACCCACATGGTGGCTAACAGCTGTCTGAAATGCCAGTTCCTGGGGAATCTAACACCTTCTTCTGACTTCCATGAGCACTGTATGACACAGGTGCACTTACACATATGCAGGCAACACACACATACACATAAAATAAAAATAATGCATAAAATATTTTTAAAAATCCTAAAGCAGTCAAATATATAGAATCTTTTAATAAGATTAAGATATTAAAAGTAAGACTTGGGATATTGTAGCAATTTGAAAAATAAATAAGAACATGACAATTATAGAACTGTAGAGTTCAGTTATGCCACATTTACATTTTACAAAATATTCTTTGTTGTCTTCTTAAAATTTTCTGTTGCCAGAGGACTGGGCTGTCGCCCAGTAATAGCGTGCTTGCCTAGCATGTTCAAGGCCCTGGGTTTGGTCCTTAGCACTGCAAACGAAACAAAAATAAAAACTTGCTTAAGCAAGAGACGGCTCAGTGGGTAAAGTACTTGTTGCACAAGCACAAGGACCTGAATTGTATCCCTAGCACCCATGTAAAAACCAGGCCTGCCGTGCACACAGACTCCCAGTGCTTGGTGAGCAGTTGCAAGCAGGGATCCCAGAGCTTGCTGACCAGCCAGTCTAGCTGAAAAATGGCAAACTCTGGTTTTAGTGAGAGACCCTGTTTCAAAAAAATAAGGTAGAGAGGGATAAAGGAAGATAATTGAAGTTGACCGTTAATACACACAAGCAAGCACGTGTACATACACACATACACCACACGTGTGTACACACAGCCCAAAAAAGAAAAGAAGAAAAAAATTGCTTGTATAATTGTTATTCTTATAGAAATCCATCTAGATATAATTTGTGTTTGGGATGTAGCTCATTTGGTAGGGTGCTTGCCTAGCACACATGACCCTGGGTCCATCCCAGCACCGTGCTAAAACAAATAAACAGGAAAACAAATGGATGTGGTGGCTGTAATCCCAGCACTTGGGAGTTGGTGGCAGGAATGTTGGAAGATGAAGGTCACCTTTAACTACATAGCTAGTGGAAGGCCACCCTGGGCTGCAAGAGACCCTGTCTCACAAAAAGAAAAAAGAGAGAGTACATTTCCTCTAGTTGCAAACACCTGTAATCCCAGCATTTAAGAGGCTAAGGCAAACAAGTTCAAGGCCAATATGGGCTACATGGCAAGACCTTGTCTTGAAAAAAAAAAAGTTTTCAAAATTCATTTAATATCTGATGTTACTGAATATCTTAAGTATTATGTGCATTTGTGGCTTCGTAACATTTAATTGTCAGATCATCATAGAAGTCTGGTTTGTTTGAAAATCTCCCCTTCACTCATACTAAGTTCAGTCAGCCTTGAAATTATTTTCAGATGATAGAAAAGTCAATAGCACTGGACTTTGAGTCTGTTGGGCAAGGTCTCTTTTGAAATACATGACTGACCAAGGAAGCCTTCATAGGATGGTGGTATTCCCTGTATGCTGGGTGCCACCCCCCCCCCCCCCCCCCCCCCCCCCCGGGGAGGGTGTGGCTGGTGACTGAGAAGTTCAGCGTGGGCAATCTCGTGCTACTGAAACTTGAGTTTCATTTTTCAGTTTCCTGAATCCAAGTTTGGTTTCATTTTTCCATTTCCACCTATGTTTCATTTTCCTCCAGAATCCATTAATTAGCTAAAAATAACAATAAAAGTCTTGGTAAAGGAAGCCCCACCTTTCACTTTCCCATTCAGGCCATATTTCCTCGTGCTGGGCAGAGATCAGGGAGTGTTTTGTTCTCCTTCATAGTTTTATTCCACTTGATGTCTCTAGAAGCCTATGATAAGTGTTCAGCAGAAGTAGCAGCCCAGAAATCAATAGGAAAGTCCCAATAAAATACTGTTACCATTGCTACTAGTAATGACTAGGATTTACTAGAGCTTTCCATGTTTCAGGTACTATTCCAGGCATATTATAAACTATATGTGTTAAAATAATTTACTTTCCACTGTCTGTGTCTGTATGAGAAATCCAGATACACATTTACAGAATTTACCTTGCATTTTATGAGCATTTTATGTACAACAGCCCAGACACGAAGACACAGAGAAATCATATTGTGAAAAAGTGGCCAAGCCAAGTTTCTCTCTGATACCCATATTCTGACTATTGTTTGGGGCTCATCAGATGTAAGAAATATTAAATGTCAGTCTTTTTATCAAATATTATATAGCTTTTGTTAATAATTCAGATCTTTTACACACACACACACACACACACACACACACACACACTCCAGTAAAATTTTGCTTATGAAAAAACCCTGTTGTTTCACCAGAAGCCAGATGGCACAAGCCCTTCCCTGCTCAGCCTTTCCTTGTCCCCTTCATTTCCTTTGCTCTGATTGTTTTTGAAACTAGCCAGCCTGGAGCTGGGGAGATGTCTCATGGGTTAAGAGCACTGGCTGCTCTTGCAGAGGCCCTGGGCTGGATTCCCAGCACCCACATGGTGGGTAACAACTGTCTGTAACTCCAGTTCCAGGAGATCCATCCAACGCCTTCTTCTGACCTCCTAGGGCATTGCACAACACAGGTAAATGTACACACATGCAGGCAATACACTCATACACATAAAATAAAAATAATAACTAAAATATTATTAAAAAAAGAAAAAAGAAACTAGCCAAACTAAGACTGTGAGGTCAGACCCTAGCCAATGGGGAGAAGACAAAGTATTCTTGCATTAGGGATTAAAAACCAATCAGACTTTTGACATGGATATGCTTGATTTGAACAATGCAATGTACCCTTTTGCAAAAGTAAAAGCTGTCTTGCTGAGTTACTTTTGCTTTGTCGGCATATTTTTTTGTGCAGAATCAGTGAGGTCCTTGGACCTCAGAGTTCTTTTCTAACATAGAGACTAGAATCAGTGAGCTAATTTTTTATTTATTTACTTTTGAAACAGGGTCTCCCTGTAGCTCCCGCTGGCCTGGAACTCACTGTGTAGACCAGGCTGACCTTGATCTCACAGAGATCCGCCTACTTCTGCCTCCTAAGTGCTGGGATTAAAAGTATGTACCACTATGCCTGGCTGAGCTAATCTTTTTGACCCTCTGAAACCTAAGTCCCAGCTTGTGGGAGTTAAATAAGGTACTCCATGTACTGATTCATGTGTACAAGGCACTTAACAGATGTTTATTCAGTTTTCCTGTTTATCCTCTTGGGAGACAATATTTTTGTAATCTGTACAGCAATAATAACCTCTTTTTCTTGTGGTGTTGGGGGATAGAACTCAGGTCCTCATGCATGCTAGACAAGTAGTCTACCACTGCATATACCCACAGCTCTTCCCTACCCTTTCCCCTACCCCTCACAGGGTCTTACCATGTAGCTCAGGCTGACTTCTAATCACTGCGTTGTCCCGACTGACCTTGAACTCCTGATCCTTCCATCTCAGTCTCTTTGAGTGCTAGGATAACAGGTGTAAGCCCACATACCTGACTCCCCAGTTCATGTCTTTTAAAAAAGATGATTTATTTGTATTTTTTAAAATTATGTGTACATGTGTGTTTGTGTGTGGGTATGTGCACATAGTGCAGATGCCCATGGAGGCCAGAAGAGAGTGTCAGATCCCCTGGAACTGGAGTTACAGGCAGTTGTGAGCTCCCTGGCATAGGTGCTAGGAGAAGAACTCTGATCCTCTGCCAGAGCAGTGTGCTCTCTTGGCCCCTGAGCCACCTCTAGTCCTCAGCTCTCCCTCTCATTCATTATGTAGCTAGGCAAGAAACTTTTTAAATCTCCAAGTAAGATTTGCCTGCTTAGTTGTTTAGAGATGAAGGCGTCCTCATTGTTGTCTTTTTGGACTTCCTCACCCTTAGTTCTGTGCTTACCCATTACTTCCATTGTGTTTAGGACCTATAGATGGAGAAGTACCACCAAGAGCTAGGAATCAAACCAGTAACCCACCAGCCAGTGTACTCCGAGGTGGAGCCAACCATGCTGGACGGCATCCTAGGGCCAACAACCATCCCGTTCCTTTCCGGCAAAGGGAAGAGAGATTTAGGGCCATGGGCAGGAACCCACATCAGGGAAGGAGGAGCCAGGAGGGGCATACCAGTGATGAAGCCAGAGACCAAAGGCATGGTCAGGAGAATGACACCAGGAGGAGAAATGACAACCAGGAAGGGAGGAACCGCAGACCCCCATGGTCCAGTGACAACTTCCAGCAATGGCGGGCCCCACACCAGAAGCCTGCAGAACAGCCACAGCAGGCGAAAAAACTGGGCTATAAGTTCCTGGAAAGTCTTCTGCAGAAAGACCCCTCTGAAGTGGCCATCACACTTGCCACAAGCTTAGGGCTGAAGGAGCTCCTTTCTCATTCTTCCATGAAACCCAGCTTCCTTGAACTCATCTGCCAAGTTCTTCGGAAGGCTTGCAGCTCCAAAATAGACCGCCAGAGCATTCTCCATGTTCTGGGTATATTGAACAACTCTAAGTTCCTCAAAGTCTGCCTACCTGCTTATGTGGTGGGAATGATTACTGAACCCATCCCTGACATTCGAAACCAGTACCCAGAACACATAAGTAATATCATCTCCCTTCTCCAGGACCTTGTAAGTGTCTTCCCTGCCAGCTCTGTGCAGGAAACATCTATGCTCATCTCTCTCCTGCCAGCTTCTCTTAATGCTTTGAGAGCCTCTGGAGTTGACATAGATGAGGAGACAGAGAAGAACCTGGAAAAGGTGCAGACCGTCATCGAGCACCTGCAGGAGAAGAGGCGAGAGGGCACTTTGAGAGTGGACACCTACACTCTAGTGCAGCCTGAGGCAGAAGGCCAGGTTGAGAGCTACCGGACCATGCCCATCTACCCCACCTACAATGAGGTGCACCTGGATGAGAGGCCCTTCCTTCGCCCCAACATCATTTCTGGGAAGTATGATAGCACCGCCATCTATCTAGACACCCACTTCCGACTCCTGCGGGAAGATTTTGTCCGACCCCTACGGGAAGGCATTTTGGAACTTCTTCAAAGCTTTGAGGACCAGTGCCTGAGGAAGAGAAAGTTTGATGACATCCGTATCTACTTTGACACCAGAATCATCACTCCCATGTGTTCATCATCAGGCATTGTGTACAAAGTACAGTTTGACACGAAACCACTAAAGTTCGTTCGTTGGCAGAATTCCAAAAGATTGCTGTATGGGTCATTAGTGTGCATGTCCAAGGACAACTTTGAGACTTTTCTTTTTGCTACTGTTTCAAACCGGGAGCAAGAAGATCTTTGCCGAGGAATTGTCCAGTTGTGTTTCAATGAGCAGAGCCAGCAGCTGCTTGCAGATGTTCAGCCCTCTGACTCTTTCCTCATGGTGGAGACCACAGCATACTTCGAGGCCTACAGGCATGTTCTGGAAGGGCTGCAGGAAGTCCAGGAGGAAGATGTTCCCTTCCAGAGGAATATCGTGGAGTGCGACTCTCATGTGAGGGAGCCAAGGTACTTGCTAATGGGTGGCAGATACGATTTCACCCCTTTAATAGAGAATCACTCAGTCACTGGGGAAGCTCTGAGGCTTGCCGAGGTCTTGAGACGTCCTAGAGTTAATGTCTTAGACCTGAGCCAGTGGCCCTCCAAGGAAGCTCTGAAGCTGGATGACTCTCAGATGGAAGCCTTGCAGTTTGCTCTCACAAGGGAACTGGCTATTATTCAAGGACCTCCCGGAACAGGTAAGACTGTTTTTCAGAGCATATGACCTCTGCCTTATGAGCTAGGCAAGGGAGACTTTGCTCTGAGGTTCTAGAATGCCACCCTTAGAAATAGTCATCTGGAGTGACATAAGTATTGTTCATGATGTAATCGCTCATAGTGGTTTCCCAGTGGGCACAGTAACCAGGCACAGTAATGGAGAAAAATTATCAGATCAGAAAAGACTGCTAGGATCAAAGTCAGAGATATGTCTTCCCTGCTCTCCCAAAAGACATGCTTGTTCAGTTCTATGTTGTTTTAATTGAGTTGCATCAACTAGGTAATCATGTTTCATATGCTTTATACATGTGAACTCACTGCATGACACAGCAGCCCTCCTGGATAAAATGAAAATCATTTTACAGATGGAAAAACTAAGGCAAAGAGAGGTTAAGCTATGCCTTACCAAGAGGTGTGAGGTAGGTGTTGACGCCTACACAGGTGCTAAGTGACAAACCTGGGATTTGAACTCAGGCAGTACAGATGGAGGGTCCTGACTCCTCTCTCTGCCATACTACTTGATGCTCAGGGAAGTATATCTCTTTTTCCCACATAACGTTCCAGTTCTACTTTGCAGCAGCAGCTATGATGGAACTGTGCCATGTCTTTCCAGATATCCTTGCTGTGTGTCTGTATTTATATGTTCATGTGTACACATACACTTAAAATTTTTTATTTAATGACAAAAATAAGTTCATGCTTATATGCACTGATCCGTATGTCACACATTTTGAACATCTTTGTGTTAACAGTTGTACAAATACTGCAAAGTTAACCTTCCAAAAGAACATGCAAAACTAACCAGACCAAGACAGGGAGGGTCTTAAAAGCACTAATAAAGCAATGGCAATTCGTGATAAAAATAAAATAAAATTTGTGTAGAGTACATGGGAACCCCACCACTTGAGAGGTGGAGGCAAGAAGATCAAGACTGAAGGTCATTCTCATCTGTGTAGCAGGTTCAAGGCCCACTAGGGCCACTTCCTTGCCTCAACAAACCAAACAAAATTCCTGTGTTAGAATGCAAAGTTATTTTGAATGAGAAGGCTTCCTAGGATGGAAAAGTCCGCATAATTTAAAGCTGATTCTTGGCGGACCGAGGAGGAGGCTGTGCCTGCTCGTGCCCCACCAGGAGTGCATTGGTCTTCCCACCCCTGCTTCCCTTCCAGTGTTGTCATGTGGCTTCAGTCTTTTTAGCTTTTGTCCATCTGAGATATTACAGTTTCTGGCTCATTAATTTTAGTATTATGTTTTAAGAAAGAACAGTTCACATTTTTAAAAGCCTCTGCCTCCCTCCTACCATTCCAGCCCCTTCCTTAAGCAAGCAGTATTGTGCTTCTCCTGCGTCTGTCCTTCCAGGGACGTACTGAGCCTTCAGACTCCCGCACACTTAACGTTTGTTCCTCTGCTTTGTTCAGCCTTCTGGGCTCTCACACTGTTCTGCAGCTCCTTGCTCCTGTTGCCATGGAAATGCTTTCACATTTGTATATGAACCTTGTTTCATGGTGACTCCTTAACAGTTCAGCACATACTTCCTTTGTAGGGCAGATCACAAGCTATTTAACCAGTTCCCCTGTACTGGGTCATTTCATATGCACCCTAGATCCAGAAAAGTCCGTAGCTGTATCAAGATAATGTCCACTGATAATTTTAATAGATGTAGTATTACCAGACTGTCTTATGGCAGTGTATATCACAATGACTAATTTAGAGTTCTTAAATTATTGAGGTCCTGGAGAGATAACTCCCTGGTAAAGAGCACCTATGGTTCTTGCAGAGGACTCAAGTTCAGTTCCTAGCACCTGTCTGGTGGATCACAACCACTTTTAACTCCAGCTGCAAGGGGCTTTGACACCCGTGGCCTCTGTAGGCATTTGCTCTTCCCCCTCCCATCAGAGACACATAATTTAAAATAAATCTTTTTAAGAAATAAAAGAAAAAGAATTAAAGCTATAAGTCCAGACCAGCCTGGACTACAGAGTGTGTCTCAAAACAGTGCTGGGTGTGGTGGTGCTCGCCTTTAATCCCAGCACTCTAGAGGCAGAGACAGGCTAGCTGTGAGTTCAAGGCCAGCCTTGTCTACATAGCCAGTTCCAGGCCAGCTGGGGCTTCAGGGAGACCCTGTCTCAAAAAGACCAAAAAAAAACCAAAACAGGTGTCAGACATCCTTTCTGTACTTATTAGCTGTTTATATTTGTGCATCTTTTTTGGATTTGTGGATTGTCTTTTTTTTTTTCATGATCCTTTCCCGTGTTTATGTTGAATTCTTTTTAATGATTTATACTTATAGGAACTTATACATGCTGCAGTTTTTTTTTCCTGTTAGCACTTGAATTAGAACACCCCAGTTTCAAATTTAGTAATCATTTCAGGCTAGGAGCACACACGAATGCATGTACACATGTACACACACATAAAGGGCCATTTGGGATGGAAATTCCCAAGAGCATCTCCTGTAAGTGAAGGAAGGATTGGAGGGGAGGCGTGCTGAGGTCCCCTGCTGGGTCTCCAGGCCTCCAAATTCCACATCCAGGAGTCAGTCTTTCTTGCTTACTGCCATTTCAGAGCTTGCGTGGGTTACATGAGATACTGTCTCAAAGCAATAACAGTTTTATAAAATTATTTTAAGCTAGGCATTAGAGTATGTTTACCTATAGTCCAGCCACTTGGAGGACTGAGGCAGGAGGATTACTTGAACTTGGGAATTTGAGACCAGCCTAGACAACATAGACTCAATAAGTAAAGATTAGTTGCTGTAGGTAATTAACTACTTTTTTTTTTTTTTTTTTTACAAAGTCTGAATTTTGAGACAAATCATGATGTTCAGCATGGAGGCAAAGTCTCCATCGGGCTCAGACGGGAAGATGTCAGCCTTCACCTTTCCAGTTCCCATCCCTTAAATCACTGATGTGTGCAACAGAGAACTCCCTAAAGGAGAAACACTCAATAGGAGGCAGTGACTCAGATCTTCAGCAAGGGGAAGGAAGTAAGAGAGGGAAAGGAAAGCGATGATCTGGTCTGATCATCCAGCCTCTGTGAGAGATCGAGGCTCTACTCTGTGAGGGCACCCTGGGCTTTATTTACACTGTTTAACAGAACTGTGACATTTGTGCCTTTTGTCTTCAAAGTGAAATGAATTCCTGGTGCTGGGGATGCACCTAGTTGGTAGTCTGCATGCATAGTGGACATGAAGCCTGGGGTCAGTTGCCACTAAGACTCAGTGGCACACATCTGTAATCCCAGCCCCTGAAGCAGGAGGGTCAGGAGTACCAGTCATCTTCAGACGTGGCAGGTTGGAGGCCAGCCTGGGCTGTATGAGACCCTATCTCAAAGAAAACAATTTTCATCTAGCTTTTATACAATACAGAAGTCTTTTTGTTTTCAAATGAGTTCTTGGGGAAGAAAGAATAATATTTCTTTATTTTTATAAGATAGTCTCACTGTGTTAGCCAGGCTGGCCTTTACCTCCAAAATGCTGGGATTATAAGTGTGTAACACCACATCTAGCTGATAAGAATATATTTATTTATTTGGTATTTTTGAGACAGGGTCTTCCTGTAGTTGGCCTGAAACTTACCATTGTACACCAGGCTGGCCTGAACTCAGAGAGATCTGCCTGCCTCTGCCTCCCAAGTGCTAGGAGTAAAGGTGTGTACCACCACGCCCAGCTAAGAATATTTGTAAATGGACATGGATTGTCCTATAAGTTACTTTAAAGACTGTTTGTCCTCTATGTAAGCGCACATCGGATAAATATGTGTAGTAAGATCTAAAGTACACAGTTTATTCACTTTTAAGTTAATAAATAAAATGTTAAAACTGAAAAGAATGTCTAAATTTTTTTTAACTTGTTTCCTTTTTAGGCAAAACTTACGTGGGCCTAAAAATTGTTCAGGCCCTTTTGACCAACGAGTCTGTTTGGCAAATTAGTGCCCAGAAGTTCCCCATCTTGGTCGTGTGTTACACTAATCATGCTCTGGACCAGTTTCTAGAAGGTAATGTTATCAGGTGTAGCTGTTCTCCATCAAGGCTGGAGAATAGCTCAGTGGTAGATGCTTGCTAGCAAGTGCGAGGCTGAAGCCTCAGCACCACACACACACACACACACACACACACACACACACACACATGCTACGAGGCAGAATTGTCAGCACCACCCACATGCACACAGGCAGGCATGCATGCACACACATGGTGTTCTCTATAAGACATTTATGGCTAAAGTGTCGGAGCATTCAGTGCCTGCCTACTGCTCTTTGATTAAGGGCCACAGTCCTTCTCATGACTCCAAGGCTGACGGATCTCTCCTGGCCTGACTGCACAGCAGGTCTGGTCTTCCCCTTTGTCCCCAGCCCCTGTGGCACTGATCACTTTCAACTCTTGAATTCTTCCCCTTGCCTCATCCCGCTCCCTTTTTTCACACTTCCTGTCTCTCAGCTTGAGTGTGTCTAGCCTGGCTGGCGTTAACTCATTCATCAAACCTTACTTTAAATCTCTCCAGTAGACTTTCTCCATTGCCTCTCAGTTAAGTCTACTTGGTTTTCCTTTCTTTCTCTCAAAAATATTTTATTTACTGTGTGTATCAGTGTTTTTCCCATATGCATGTAAGTACACCTGTGTTGTGCAGTGCCCACGGAGGTCAAAAGAGGGTGTCAGATCCCCTGGAACTGGGATTACAGATGATTGTTAGCTACCATGTGGGTGCTGGGAACTGAACACTGGTCCTCTGCAAAGCAGCCAGTGCTCTTAACCACTGAGTCACCTCTCCAGCTCCTCTTTCTTTCTTTTTTTTTAAAATGTTATATGCCTATACCATGGACTGCAAACACTTAAGGGCTGGACAAGACTTTTGTTGTATTTGCTCCATGTATCATTCACTCTCAAAGTCCCCATTGTCTTAATGAATGCATAAGTATCCGATCTTCCTTTAGTTGGAATGTTTTCCATTTCTCCTCACAATCTTGTCACAGAAGTCTTTCTTCCTAGAGTCTCAGTTTAAATAGCAGTTCCTCAAGATGGATCCTCACACCAAGCAGATTAGGTTAGGTCCTGTGCTGCCACAGCAGCAGGCACTTAAGGTATATAAGCTGACATGGTTGTAATAACTGGTCTGATGAGCTGGGGTGTGAGACAGGTAAACAAATGCCACACTGAGTCCGTGTTGACTGCTAGATTGTCCAAAGCTGGCACATGCCTGCAGCATGCAGTCATATTCTGTGCCTGATAGATTGCATGTGCTGACTGCTTACTTTTGCTAGGCCCTAGCTAGGAGCTACAGAGATCTACTTTTATTTATCCAGACTGTAATCCTAGAATATAGAAATTATTACTGTCTCCAAGTCAAACACAAATTGAGCCACTGGTTACACATCTCACCCATGTCATACAGTAAGTATTTGAGCCAAGACTTGCGTCCCCATCTGTGCCCGTAAGCACTACACTCTTCTGCTCTGCAGCCCACATCTTTGTGGCCTCCTTACTCAGTGGGGTCACTTCTTGTAAGCACAAGTTTGTTCCCTACGGGACCAGTTGAAATTGCAAACACACAGCTTTCACCATAGCAAACTCAGTGCATCTCCTAACCCTGTGCTCCTCCATGTTGCTGCGCAGGCATCTACAGGTGTCAGAAGACCAGCATTGTTCGGGTGGGTGGAAGGAGCAGCAGCGAAGTCCTGAAGCAGTTCACCCTGAGGGAGCTGAGAAACAAGCGGGAGTTCCGTCGGAACCTCCCCATGCACCTCCGAAGGGCCTACATGAGTGTAAGTCTGGGCAGGAGTGTCCGAGGGACTCGGGGACCTACGTTGGAGAGCGGTGGCTCTCTGGTCAGGCAGCCCCGGGTAGAGAGAGTGCTGAGGGACAGAGGGCTAAAGGGCACACTGCTTCCCAGCCCTTCCCAGGACCTTCAGTCTGCTTCTCCACAGTCACCCACAGTACTCAGCCCACTGACAGGGAAATGACATTTTAGGTGGGCAGTGTGCCCAGTCAAAATTTCAGCTGGGTATGGTGGCACAAAACTATAGTCCCATCTACTAGGGAGGTTGAAGCAGGAGGGGATGGTTAAGCCAGGAGTTTGAGACCAGCCTGGGCAACAGAGAAATACCTGGTCGTTCGTTCGTTTGTTTGCTTTGAGACGGGGTCTTGCTCTGTAGTCCTGATTGGCCTGGAACCGGCTATGTAGACCAGGCCAGCCTCAAACTCAAGAAGATCCACCTGCCTCTGCCTCCAGAGTGCTAGGATTAAAGGTGTGCAGCACCACTCCTGCTCAAGACCTTGTCTCTTAACAAACATGTGAGGGAAGAAAATATTCTAGTTCTTATTATCAAAGAGGGAGGAGGGAAGAGAAAAGCTGAGACTCCTTAAGTCTGTGCCAGGCCACAGTGTCTTGGGCCTATTTTCCATTGAGTTCTTTGTTTTTCCTGCTTGCTAATTGGTGAGGGCTTTGGACCCTAATTCCTGGGTTTCAAGACCATGTGTTGTACCTTGGGAAACTGGTTTGTTGACTGATGTGTTTATTTATTCTTCTCTTTTCCTTTGTTTTCTCTCAGGGCAGAGGTGGAGTTTGGGGGAAACTATTTCTTCATTATTTCTTTCTGTTCTTGGCAGATTGTGACAGAGATGAAGGAATCAGAGCAAGAACTTCAGGAAGGGGCCCAGACCCTGGAATGCACCATGCGTGGTGTCCTTCGGGAACAGCACCTGGAGAAGTACATCTTCCCCCAGCACTGGGAGAGCCTGATGAATGGACCCATGCAGGTAAGGCTCATCCCAGAGGACTCTGAACATGTGCAGGCAGCCTCCAGCAAAGGCAGCAGTCCAGAGCCTTCACTACCAGCTGAGCTGATGCTGCTAGAAGAATACAAAGTTCCCACTCACAAGGAGAAGCAGCTGAGCATTCTGGTCAGGAGCAGCCTGAGGGCTTTGAACCCAGGCTTCGCTTTGTTCTGGACAAGTTGCTTAAGTTTGCCCGTTTCTTCTCTTACAAAGTGCAGATAGTAACAGTGTTGGAGTTGGGGGCTTTGCTTATTCATAGAGCTCTTAGCTAGCAGGACAGCACTGTTCTGGGAAAATAGTAATATTAAGTTGAGCAGCATGAAATTGCTGTGATAGTATTTGTAAATTTGATTTGGAAAAAATGGCAATTTCCCTAGGTACAATGGCATCCTGTAATCCTAACACCCAGGAGGCAAAGGCAGGAGATTCAGTGCAAGCCCCATACCAGCCTGGGCTATGTAGTGAGTTCTAGGCTGCATATTGAGACCCTCTCTCAAAAAACAAACTGGGCATGGTAGTGTACATCTTTAATCCCAGCACTTCGAAGACAGAGGCTGGCAGATCTCTGGGAGATCAAGGCCAGCCTGGTCTATATAGTGAGTTCCAGACCAGCTGGGGCTACAGGAAGACCCTGTCTCAAAAAGACCAAAACAAACAAACAAAAGTAAAATCAATTTCTTACTGATCTGTTTCATTCTTAGAGGATTATTATTTGAATAAACAAGTTAGTATTTGTAAACCTCTGGACTTCAGTGTTTCTAGTTTCTGTTTGGAGTTTTTGTTTGTTTGCTTCTATGTTGAGATAGTTTCATGTATCCCAGGTTCACCTTGCATTAACTATGTAACTAAGGATGCCCTTGAACTCCTAATCCTCTTGCCCAATCTCACAGGTGCTAGAATTAAGGCTTATGAAAACACTCCCAACTGTGTTTATCAAGTGAAAGAAAACCATAACTGACTGGAGAGATGCTCAGTAGTTAAGAACACTGGCTGTTCTTGCAGAAAACCCAGGTTCAATTCCCAGCATCCATATAGCAACTCAACAGCTGTCTTTAACTCCAGTTCCAGGTGATCCAATCCCTCTTCTGGCCTCTGCAAGCACTGCATATATATATATGGTGCACTTACATACATGCAGACAAAACACATACATAAAATAAAAATAAATATTTTAAAAAGAAAGAAAATCATAACCAGAAGCTGCCTAGTCTCAAGGGCCTGTGAGCTGACAGACATGGGGCATGCAGGCTAACTGGGGTTTGAGCCAGTTTGATCCTGAGCATACACATGGGTAATTTACTGTCTGCCCTCAGAGGACACTTTAAGAGGTGACTAAGCATCTCTGCAAGGTGGCAGGCTAGGAGCTTAATGAAAACGTAGTTCTCGTCCCACTGATGATTTCCTGGGCTCCAGACCCCTTCGAGTGGGAAGCACTGGGAAAGGGGCTTGTGGCCAGCCGGATTCGTGGAAGCAGCTCAGCTCTAGCTGTTTGCTGCCATTTAGTACAAAGGCTTCTTGTTGCCATAGTTCTTGGCTTTGCCAAGCAAGGCTGGAAGTCTGGCTTTTAACATTCTATGTAAATGGTATTAAAGGCTGGAAGTCTGGCTTTTAACATTCTATGTAAATGGTATTAATTGTTCCAGTTTGAGTGCTGGAGAGATGACTCAGTGACTAAGAATGCATACTGCACTTAGAGTTCTGTTCCCAGCATCCACATCAGGCCACTCACAACCACCAGTAACTCCAGCTCCAGGGAAGCACCTGTACTCACACATAACCCTCACATAATTAAAAGTAATAAAATGCCAGGCATGGTGGCTTACTCCTTTAATCCCAGCACTCAGGAAGCAGAGGCAGAGGCAGGCAGGTAAGATTGAGGCCAGCCTGGTCTATACAGCAGGTTCCAGGCAAGCTGGGGCTACCGGGAGACCCTGTCTCAAAAAAACATAATTTTAAAAAGGTGGGGGGGCGGGGCTGGAGAGATGGGTCAGTGGTTAGGAGCACTTGCTGTTCTCACAGAAGACCAGAATTTGGTTCCCAGCACCCACATGGCAGCTAATAACTGTCAGTAACTTCAGTTCCAGGGGATCTGACACCCTCTTCTGACCTCCAAGAGCACTGCATAATACACTTATACACATAAAATACAAAATGATAATATTTTTTAAAAACATTAAAAAAATCTTTTTTTAAAAAGTTCCAGTTTTCTAGCCTCAGAATGTTTTTTATTTTTGTTTTTAAAAGACATGGGCCCATGTAGCAGTCTCAAACTCACTGTATAGCCTAACCTTTTGATTCTTAATCCCCAGTCATCCACTCCCAAGTGGGATGTGTACAGACTATCACTAAACCCAGCAGCCTCTGAATTGTAAGGTTTTTGGTTTAGGTTTTTCAAAGCTGAGGTTAGAGCCCAGTTTATGTACATCATATGCTCACTAAGGCTAGAGGCCAGAGGGCGGTGGAGCTGCTAGAACTGGTTGTAAGCCACCTGAAATAAGTGCTGGGAACTGAACCTGGGTTCTGTGAAGAGGAGTAACCAACCACTCAAAACTGCTGAGCCATCTCTCCAGCCCCAGAAATGTTTTTGATCCCTCAAGGAGACCCTGCTTCCTAGGGGTTGTCCTAGAGTTCTCATGACTGATCCTCTTCCCTCAGGATACTGACTGGGTCTACTTCCAGCACTCAAAGAATTCCATGATGCTCGAATGGCTGGGGCTGGGTGTTGGTTCTTTCACTCAGAGTGCTCCTCCAGCAGGACCTGAGAACACAGGTAAGATGTTCATATGAACCAAGAATCACATCTTCAGGTGGAGTATACTAAAATTCAGAACAGTATGAATAAATGCAGTGCCCACATTAACAAAGAGCCAAGTCAGTCAACAAAAAGCTTACAGGAAAATGAATCATAGACTTGGTTTTTTTGTGGTTTAATTTTTTTGATATATTTACTTTCATTTTATGTGTATGACTGTCCTTCATGTATGTGAGTGTATCTGTATTGTGCAATGCCTCCAGAGGCCAGCAGAGGGCATTGTATCCCCTGGAATTGGAATTATGGACAGTTGTTAGCTGCCATATGAGTTCTGGGAACCAACCTGGGTCGTTGTCTGGAAGAGCAGCCAGCATTTGTAATTGCTGAGCCATCTCTTATGCCCCCAATAAAAGTAAATTTTTTAAAGAAAGAAGGAAGATGGCTTGGCAGTTAAGAACACTGGCTGTTCTTGCAAAGAACCTGGGTTCAGTTCCCAGCACCCACGTAGCAGCTAACTATCTGTAACTTCAGTGCCTTTTTCTGGCCTTTTCAGGTACTGCGTACACATATACTTATTTAAGGCAGGTATTGTGGTGCATAGTTGTAATCTCAGCACTCAGGAGGCAGAGGCCAGCCTGGACTACATAGCAAAACTCTCAAGAAAAAAAAAACAAAACAAAACCCAAAACTGTGCTGAAATGTAAAGGCAAGTCACAGAAAAATGACACCCAGACAGTGGGGTTAAGAGCATATATACCGTGTATAAGGCTAAGTTGGATAAGTTTTTGTTTTATTAACAGTTTTGTTTTTTGAGATGGTCTCAGGTATCAAAGGCTGGCCTCAAAGTCATTGTATAGCTGAGGAGGACCTTCAACTTCTGATCCTCTTGCCTCTATCCCAAGTGCTGGGATTACAGGTGAACATAGCCACACTTGTATACTTGGTTTGGGGGGGCAGGGGCAGGTTTCTAACTAGAACCCAGGGCTTCATGTATGTCAGTCAAGCTCAGATATTCTACCAACTGATTTACATGCCAACCCCCTGTCTTATTTGTTTCTTTAATGGAAGATAAGTAACAGGGAATTCAGGATATAATAGCCTATAAAGAGTCTAAAAAATTTGGTAGCTTTTTAAATAAGTTCGGTAGAAATACCTGGACACTCATTGTATACACTTCCATTACCCTTTAAATTGCATATTATATTTTTATTGGTTCTCATTTATTTTTAGAAAGCATTCTTTGCCAGGTATGTTGATGTATAGCTTTCATCACAGCCCTTAGGAGGCAGGGGTAGGCCTGATCTACATGTGGCATTTCAGGCCAGCTAGGGCTATAAGATTAACATTTTAAAATTTTATTTTTATTTTATGTGTATGAGCGTTTTGCTTGCATGTATGTTAAGTGCACCTATGTGTGCAATGCCCAAGGGGCCAGAAGAGGGCATCAAGTCCCCTGGAACTGGAGTTAAGGATAGTTTGTTAGCCACTATGTGAGTGCTGAGAACTGATCCTGGATCCTCTGCAAGAGCAGCGCGTGCTCTTAACTGATGACCCATCTCTCCAGCCCTATTGTATGATTTTTAACATGTAAAGTGTGCACTGAACAAATACACAAGGAACTCTTAAGTCTCCTTCCCCACTTCCCTGTCCTTCCCAGTGACTGTTCCTTAACCCCTTGAGACTGTCTTCCGTGCGTGAGGTATCCTCTTGCATCTCTTGGCTTCAGTCAGTAGTCTCTACCCTGTCCTCCTTGCCCTCCTCTCTCAGCCCAGGCAGAAGGGGAAGAAGAAGAAGAAGGAGAAGAGGAGGGCTCACTGATCGAGATAGCAGAGGAAGCTGATCTGATCCAGGCTGACCGAGTGATCGAGGAGGAGGAGGTGGTGAGGCCCCGGCGACGGAAGAAGGAAGAGAATGGGGCAGACCAAGAGTTGGCAAAAATGCTCTTGGCCATGAGGTTAGACCAGTATGGGCCTGGAAGTACAGCTGGACAGGAGCACGCTGCAGAAGAGTGGGAGGTAAACGTCCTTCCTTTCCCTGAAAGCCCCAACAGAAGAGAAAACAGGAATCCAGTTCTGCTGCCAGGTGGGCTAGGGCTAGATCTGCCTGCCACAGGCCTTGGAGAGTCTGATTGTTCTGTTACCTCACTTCATCCTCACAGTTGGCTGATGTACCCATTGTGCACCTGAACCCAAGGTATAAAAGTCATGGCTATTCAGATCAGGTGTGGTGGCACATGCTTTAATCCCAGCACTCAGGAAGCAGAGGCAGTTGAATCCTTATGAGTTGGAGTCCAGCCTGGTCTATAAAGCAAATTTATATATACACCAACTGGGCCTACATAGCAAGACCCTGTCTCAAAAAATATATAAATGATGCGGCGAGAACGCATTTTAGCAGGCCTGTGCTAAACACTAACTGCTAGGAACTAGTGTGGGCAGAATTCATCAAGAGAGCCCCACCCCCTCTATGTTGATGACACATCCATTTTAGAATTGAGAAACGGGACAGTGAAAACATGTTCAGACGGGAGGGAGGAGATGCTGAAGAAGAACCATTTGAACACACTTCATTCAAAATGTCATGATGGTGTCTAACTCATTACATTAAAAATAAAAGAGCTTCATAATCAAAGATGTTCAACAACAGCTAGGACTGGGCTAGTGTAGGTGCTCCCTAGGGATTACTCTGTCAAGCCAGTGGCTGATACATAGAAGTTAAGTAACTCTCCTCAGTCACACAGCCTTAAAAGAGACAGTGAGCCCAGACAAGCAGGGCAGAGTCCTCGTTTAGCCAGTGGTGGGAGGGTGTGAGACATCATCAGAGTTGGCAGTGCCTTTGCTTATGGTTTGTGGCTTTGGGCTCAGATGTGAGCTTTGTCTGGTATCGATGTTTACAGACCCAGCGCAACCAGAAAAAGAAAATGAAGAGGAAAGTGAAGGTTGAACTTCGAAAACTGAACACCATGACTGAGGCGGAGGCCAGTGCAATCCAAGACGTCTGGCAACTGGACCTGAATTCTCGCTGGCAGCTTTATAGGTAAGGACGTACTGTTCAAGCCCAGCCAGTCTGTCATTTCCCACAGAACTCCTTTTCAGTTCCCAAACCAGATGAAACAAGCTCAATGAGGAGCATGAATTTTTTTGTTGTTGTTGTTTGGTTGTTTTTTGTTTTGTTTTGAGACAGGGTTTCCCTATAGCCCCAGCTGGCATGAAACTTGCTGTGTAGACCAGGCTGACCTTGATCTCACAGAGATCTGCCTGCCTCTGCCTCCCAAGGACTAGAATTGAAGGTGTGCCCCACCACCTGGCCATCATCTGAGATGCCACTGCTCAGAGGCCCAGATCAAGAATTCCCACTCGTGGCCTTCCTGTCACTTCTTTGGTTCTCCACAGTCCTTGATTTTATCTGGAGTAGCAGAAAACCATTGGGAGATTTGACGGCAGAGTGGCATTGCTGTCTACTGTACCCACTTCGTTCCTCAGCTTCTGACAACTCTACACATCTTTTTACTAGGCAGCTTATACTCTCAATTCTGTAATTCTGGGTCTCTCCCTCTCTGGTCTGTAACTCCTCAGGGATTTAGGGCACATTTCATGCCCTCGCACGCCACTTTCTTAAAAGCGCACGTGGCTTCCTTTCCCTGGCTCCTCATTCTACAGGCTGTGGCTACAGATGTACCAGGCTGACACTCGCCGGAAGATTCTCAGCTATGAACGCCAGTACCGCACATCTGCCGAGAGAATGGCTGAGCTGAGACTTCAGGAAGACCTGCACATCCTTAAAGACGCCCAGGTTGTCGGCATGACAACCACAGGTAGGGAGGTGGGAAAGTGCACCTCTGCAGCACAGCCAGGTTCAGTCCTGTGCCCAGATTGCACTGGCTGAAGCAGCTGCTTTGGCAGGTCCGGAGAAAGCAGCAGGGAGCAGTCAGAAGCAGCTCTCAGTTCAGGGACTCTTCTTTTTAGACAGGGTCTCCCTGCAGCCCCCAGCTAGCCTGGAACTTGCTATGTAGACCAGGCTGCCTCAGTCTCATAGAGATCCGCCTGCCTCTGCCTCCCACGTCCTGGGGTTAAAGGTGTGCACCACCACACTCAGTCCTATTTTGGGAATTCTTGAAGGCTTTCTCCCACTTTTCTGCTGCTGAGCTTGAAACCCCAATAGTGACTAACAGCTGCAGCAGCCCCGAAGCTCAGGACCATTCAGTGCCCACCCCAGCCTGAATGCGCACGAAGGCTTAGCTGCGCCCATCACAGGAAGGAACAAAAGGGCCCTTTAGGTCCTGGGCCTTAGCTCAGAGGAGCCTCTCATCTCTCCTGACTCAAGGCGCTGCCAAGTACCGACAGATCCTGCAGCAGGTAGAGCCTCGGATTGTCATTGTGGAAGAGGCTGCTGAGGTTCTTGAGGCCCACACCATTGCCACATTGAGCAAAGCTTGCCAGCACCTTATTCTGATTGGGGACCACCAGCAGGTAAAGCAGAAACTCCTGGAGGACGGGGTGCCCTCGGGGGCAGAGGGACACGCGAGCACCCGGCTTCTGTGCTCACTCTTTCCTTGCCTCCCATGTGTTTCCCCCGCCAAGGTAGCAAGCGTCCTCCAGGCCACATTCCCAGCCCTGTTTATCTCATGTGGTCTTGCCATATAATCCATATTGGTCTGAAACGTGTGATCCTCCTGCCTCAGCCTCTGAAGTAGCTGGGATCACAGAACTGTACTGCCACACTCAGCTCACTGTGCCTTCTGGGTGGTCAGTTGCAGTAGCAAGCCTAATGTCCCCCCTTTCATTTTGCTACTCTCTGGTCTGTCCTCCATAAAGGAGCCAAAGTAAATTGAAAACAATAACAAAAAGTAATTAGCTGAACTGGGTCAGCTCGGGCTACATAGCAAGACCTGTTTCAGACAAACCTGTTCAAACCCTCCAGGGGATTCTCATTGGACTTAATATTAAAAATAAAGGGTCTCATGTAACCCAGACTGGCCTCACAGTCACTTTGTAGTTGAGGATAACCTTGAACTCCTGATTCTCTGCCCCGACCTCCCAAGTGTTGGAATTTCATGTGTGCACCATCACACCTGCCTTGAATCAAGCTGCTTAAGTAGCCTGCAGCCTGGACTGCATAGAAAGGGCCTGTCTCAAAATAAAAAATACTAACAAGGCCAGGAAGATTAGGGTTCACCCATTCTGTGTCATACCCCATTTGCTTTCCTTTCTTCTCAGGGCTTGCTTTCACATGACTGAAGGACTGGCAACTTCCTCCATTGCTGGTCTCAAATGGTCCTCCTTTTTTGAGCTGACCTAATACTGTGTAGACCAAGCTGTCCTTGAACTCACAGAGATCTTCCTGCCTTTGCCTCCCAAATGCTGGGATTAAAGCCATGAGCCACCACGCCCAGCAATCAACTGAGATATCACTGTTCAGAAGCCTAGCTCACAAATTTCCAGTCTGGGGCTCTCTGTCACATCTTTGACTCTCCTAGACCTTGTCACTACTAACCCTTAACCTGTCAGCACCTAGACCAGGGCCTGGCACAGGAGACACTGGAAAAATATTTGCTGGGTGGATGATTCCAGTTATGTTTTCAGCAGAGAACACTTAGCCATGTTTTTCTTCTCAGCTGCGCCCCAGTGCCAACGTGTATGATCTGGCCAAGAACTTCAACCTTGAGGTATCCCTTTTTGAACGGCTGGTGAAGGTGAACATTCCCTTCGTCCGTCTGAACTACCAGGTGAGAAGTAGGACTCTGCTATTAGATACCTAGAAGTTTCCTAGGGGCCTGCCAACTGCCCACAAACAGAACTGGTTTAGTACCAAAATGATCTTGTTTTCTGCCACAAGATCTCCTGCTTTGCATCATGCTCTCTCTTCTAGTTGCTCTGCAGATGTTACCCTGTACGTTTCCTGCCAGCAGCAGAGCCTCAGAGAAATGATCCTCTTTCTTGTCCCCATTGCTAATGACAAATGTTGTTTCAGCACCGTATGCGTCCTGAAATTGCCCGCCTTTTGACTCCTCACATTTACCAGGATCTGGAGAATCATCCCTCTGTTCTCAAGTATGAGAAGATTAAGGTTAGTTCATCCTACCTGGTCTTCTCTGATGGTGTCAGCAGCTGAGGAAGCTTCTTTTTCTTAGGAAGAAACAGAGTTTCAGAAAGTAGAGGGCCTGGAGGGATGGCTCAGCAGTTAAAAGCACAGGATGCTCTTACAGAGGATCCAAATTCAGGTCCTAGTACCCATGATGGGGAGCTGACAACCACCTATAACTCCAACTCCAGATTTGACACTGCATTTTCTGGTCTACATGGGTACACACACACACACACATACATGATTTAAAATGAAGGGAGTCTTTAAAGAAAAGAAAGGAATAGAGCCGGCTTAGCGCTGGGTCTTGGGAAGAGGAACAGGACAGAAATCAAGAATCCTGACCTGGAATTTTGAGTCTCAGCTCTGGGATTTTGTAGCTGTGCAACCTTGAGCAGCTTAGGGAAGAGTTGTAAGTGTTGCGATCTGTGTGGTGAGAGTGTGCTCCGCCTCGTGTCTCCTGGCTGTGTGGAGATGCCTGTGAGGCAGTCAGCACAGCAGAGCCCTTGGCACATCTGCGTCCTTGTCACACAGCTGCTGCTTCCCTTGCCCATATGGCCGCTCAGATACTTTGAAAACAAAAATAGACATAAATTATTTTCCAACTTATAATTTGCGTAGCACATGATAACTAGTATCAGAAGTTAAATTTTGAGATGGAGGACACAGGAAGCCTCCCTAGGTCTCTTGTGGGCCAGTGGCCAGTGCACAAGACAGTGAGATGAGAAGAGTGGGTGCTGAGGGCTGCAGATGGAGCACAGGAGTAGAGCACTTGCCTAGCATAATGAGTGGGGCGTTCCATCCCCAGTACCTGAAAAGGAAAAAGTGTTGCCGGGAACTTCTGACGCGCTGCTGTCTTCCTTTTCAGGGGGTCTCTTCCAACCTTTTCTTTGTGGAGCATAACTTTCCTGAACAGGAGATCCAAGAAGGCAAAAGCCATCAGAACCAGCATGAGGCTCACTTTGTGGTGGAGCTGTGCAAGTACTTCCTGTGCCAGGAGTACCTGCCCTCCCAGATTACCATCCTCACCACCTACACTGGGCAACTCTTCTGCCTGCGCAAACTCATGCCTGCCAAGACATTTGCTGGCATCAAGGTCCACGTGGTGGACAAATACCAAGGGGAAGAGAATGACGTCATCCTCCTCTCACTAGTACGGAGCAACCAGGAGGGTAAGGTGGGCTTCCTCCAGATACCCAACCGCATCTGCGTGGCCTTGTCCCGAGCCAAGAAGGGGATGTACTGCATCGGGAACATGCAGATGCTAGCCAAGGTACCCTTGTGGAGCAAGATCATCCATACTCTCCGAGAGAACAACCAAATAGGCCAGGCCCTCCGGCTCTGTTGCCAGAACCACCCCGACACGCACACCTTAGTATCCAAAGCTTCTGACTTCCAAAAAGTGCCGGAAGGAGGCTGCAGCCTGCCCTGTGAGTTCCGGCTGGGCTGTGGGCACGTGTGCACACGTGCCTGCCACCCCTATGACTCCTCCCACAAGGAGTTCCAGTGCATGAAGCCATGCCAGAAGGTCATCTGCCAGGATGGGCACCGGTGCCCTCTTGTTTGCTTCCAAGAGTGTCAGCCTTGTCAGGTGAAGGTGCCTAAAACCATCCCTAGGTGTGGTCATGAACAGATGGTCCCTTGTTCAATGCCAGAGTCAGATTTTTGCTGTCAGGAGCCTTGTCCCAAGGTACTGAGATGTGGCCACAGATGCAGCCACCCATGCGGTGAGGACTGTGTGCGGTTGTGTTCCGAAAAGGTTACTGTGAAACTCAACTGCGGGCACAGCCAACAGGTGAAGTGCGGTAATGTGGAAGATCTTAAGTACGGGCTGCCAGTCAAGTGTACCACCAAGTGCGGCACCATTCTGGACTGTGGTCATCCTTGCCCAGGCTCCTGCCACGGTTGCTTTGAAGGGCGCTTCCATGAGCGCTGTCAGCAGCCATGCAAGCGCCTGCTCATCTGCTCACACAAGTGCCAGGAGCCATGCATTGGCGAGTGCCCGCCCTGCCAGCGGACATGTCAGAACCGTTGTGTCCACAGCCAGTGCAAGAAGAAGTGTGGGGAGCTGTGCAGCCCGTGCGTGGAGCCCTGTGTGTGGCGCTGTCAGCACTACCAGTGCACCAAGCTCTGCTCAGAGCCCTGCAACCGCCCCCCGTGCTACGTGCCTTGTACTAAGTTGCTGGTTTGCGGCCACCCGTGCATTGGTCTGTGTGGAGAGCCGTGTCCCAAGAAGTGCCGTGTCTGCCATCTAGATGAAGTCACCCAAATCTTCTTTGGCTTTGAAGATGAGCCTGATGCCCGCTTTGTGCAACTGGAAGACTGCAGCCACGTCTTTGAGGTACAAGCCCTGGACCGCTACATGAACCAACAGAAGGATGACGAAGTTGCCATCAGGTTGAAGGTGTGTCCCATCTGCCAGGTGCCTATACGCAAAAACCTGAGGTATGGGACCAGCGTCAAACAGCGACTAGAAGAGATAGAAATCATTAAGGAAAAGATCCAGGGCTCTGCAGGGGAAATTGCAACCAGCCAGGAGCAACTTAAAGTCCTGCTGGAAAGTAAGACTCTCTTCCACCAGCTGCTTCCTGAAGACTTCATGATGCTGAAAGAGAAGCTGGCCCAGAAAAACCTGTCAGTGAAAGACCTGGGCCTTGTCGAGAATTACATCAACTTCTATGACCACTTGGCCAACCTGGAGGGGTCCCTGAAAAAGATACATTCCTCGGAACAGAAAAGGGTGAGGACTCGACTGGATCAGGTCCACGAGTGGCTGTCTAGGAAGCGCCTGAGCTTCAGCAGCCAGGAACTGGGTGACCTCCAGAGTGAAATCCAGAGGCTCACGTACCTCCTAAATCTCTTGACCCGCTGCAGGATGGCAGAAAAGGTGAAAGGTAGTGTAGCAGAAGAGGTCGCCAGTGTCCGGAACATCCTCGAAAAAACATGTAAGTTCACCCAAGAGGATGAACAGATTGTGCAGAAAAAGATGGAGGCTCTGAAAACAGCCCTTCCCTGCTCTGGCTTGGGCATCTCAGAGGAAGAACGGGTACAGATTGTCAGAGCGTTGGGTGTTCCTCGTGGACACTGGTTCAAGTGCCCCAATGGCCACATCTATGTGATTACCGAGTGTGGGGGAGCCACACAGAGGGGAACCTGTCCCGACTGCCAGGAGGTGATTGGTGGTGAAAATCACACTCTGGAGAGGAGCAACCAGCTTGCACCTGAGATGGATGGAGCCCAGCACCCTGCTTGGTCTGACACAGCCAACAACCTGATGAACTTCGAGGAGATCCGGAGAATGATGTAGGAAGATGGCACCCTGCTGCCTTTTGCCCCTGCCACTGTAGAGCCTGTCGGCTCCATTACAGAACTGGTTATTAGTATCCTTTAGTCTTCGCACCAATTTAAGGATCCACTTTTAGGGCTTGCCCACACTTGATTCTAGATTTACCCCTGCGCTAGAGTAAGCACTTTACCTCCAAAACTGAGAGCAGAGTTTCTAGTTCTCTCCTCTTCTCTCCTTCAGTGAGAGTGGACAGACTCCTGGGAGCATCTGGGCTTCCACCTGGGGCTACCTAGAGATAAGTCTGAGCCCTAGCTTGGTCAGATGTTTCTTCTGTAGTGATTCCAGGGCACGGCCCGAGCCAGAGAAGCCAGTTGATTCTAAATGTCAGGCCCCAACTTGCAGACTAACTTTCATTCTAGTGAACTTTGGGAGTGGCTTACCCCTTCAAGGAGCACAAGAATCCCTGTCCTCTTCCTGGGGCAGCCACCCTCCAGGGGATGGAAGCCTGTGACAAAGACTTCACCAACTCCCCTGACCCAGTTACATAATCACTGCATCCTCTGGAGGGCTTCATAGCAGGCCCAGGCTGAGTGACCCCTGCACCCTTTCCTCTGACATGCACTCAGCAGGTTTCTTGGCTTCTGTAGGAGAGGTTTGGTGCACCTTGCGTGAGCCTTTGTCCTAGCACCCACCCTTGCAGCCTTTGCCAGGGTAGGGTTAGCATGCCAGCAGCTTCTGCAGGCCCCAGCCCCAGGCCAGAAGCCAGCCCCAGGCCTGCCGCCTGCATCCGCATCTCTGTCCAGTGTTCCTTAGAACAGACTTAGGCATCTCAGGTCCTTTCTAATGTTGGCCAGAAAAAAATCCCTTTCTTATGTATGCATCTCCTTTTTTGTTTTTACTATGCACTTTAGCCTAAAGCCAATTAATAAAAACGATTGAGAAAACCCAGGGTCCGTATCTGTTGTTTTTTGCTGTTCTGGCACCTAAACCTATGGTGGCAGGCATGGTAGGCAAGTGCTTACCACTGGGTCTTGTTCCCTAACTTTCAGTGGCAACTCAGGTGACCAGAGAATTCAGGGCAGGTGAGGTCTCCATTTGTTCTGCGGTAGGAGTCATTTAGATGGTGAGTCATTTTGATCCACGGTGAGAAATTCTCAAATCTAGCAAAGGATGTACCCAGCATGCACATGAGCCTTGACTTTCTGCACAGGACCCTGTATTGGTAACTGGGTGAGCTGAGTGGTTCTAAACACACTCCATGTCCAGGGTCATATGCTACTGGAGAACCATTAGGAGAGGCACCAGTCTGAACTCACAGAACAGGCTTCTTGTGTTTGGACCGTCATTTGAAGCTACTCACAAAGGGAGCGATTGGTAGGCGTGATGTGTACACCTATAATCCCAGCCACCCGGATCTGAGGCAGGAGTGCTCCAAGTCTGAGTACCAGGCTGGCCCAGGCCAGTTTCTAGACACCAACACACCCAACCCTCCCGCCTCCTTCGTAAAAAAAAACACATAGATTGACAGACTCTCCAAGTTTTTGTTTTGTTTTGTTTAAACGAATAGAAAAAGCAGACCAAGCCAAGATGACTCCCACAGGGAAGGGACATAAAACTGCCCCTGAGCTTCTCCAGCCTCCAGGACTACTTCTTCCTCTTGTACCTATTAAGAAAATCAGCAGAATTAAGATCAGAAAGAGGGGGCTGCCCTGCCTCCCATGACCCCTTGCTTCCCCAGCCCCGCAGACAGCCTCAGCCTCCACAGCACATCATCACCTGGACTTAGATTTAAAGTTCCCTCCTCTCCTCTGGTGGGGCAGACCCAGCTGTTTCCGTTCTTCGAAGGAAGGGCTGGAAGAGAAGAGAAGAGGTGAGTAGAGCTGGGGATGCGCATGACATCAGGCCACTGTGCTGCACAGCAAAACCAGCATCAGCGGGATGGCATGCAGTGCAACTATGTGGTTTTCAGGGCCTGTGGGCTTCCATAAAACTGCATTTCTGGAAGTCAGGCCTCAAGTTTTAAAATCCACTTGGAAAAGGCCCTTCTTTCTTAGGCTACCTGATTAATCTTGATTGTCAACTTGCCCAGATTGAGAGATGGTAAGATTAGTGAGGCCTTAAGAGGAGGAGGTACCACTGACACCTCCTGCTCTTGCTCAGGGTCCACAGCCAGCTTTCGGAGGACAAAAACAATCATGCACATTAAAGCTTGGTAGGAGAAGCAGGAGTGGGCGTGGGAACCAAAGCTGCAGTTTGCAGTACAGCCAAGGGCTTGGGGATCCCTTAAAGCCCTACCCAGCTCGATACTGTTTCAGGGCCTTTTTGCTCGTGTTGGTGAGTTCTTCATCAAACACAGACTTCTTCCTCTGCTTCTGCTTCTTGGCTGCACACACACAAAATGGGTTAGAAGCTGTTAGGTCCCCTGAAGCTCCGGGTGATGATCCGAAAGCTCTTCATTTCATCTTAGCTACACAGGCTCCCCTGCACAGCAGCCACATGGGCCTAGGCTTAAGAGAGACCGCTCAGCCCAAACTCTAGCTTGAAGCCAATAAAGACACCTGTATACACTGGTACATTCCACTCACTCTAGAACTACAGGCCACCACTGTCCCACCAACTCTCTCCCTGCCCATCGTGCAGGTTTCAGGGAGGGCTCCCCATTCCTCTACTGGCACCTGCTACAGGCTCTTCTTCCTCAGGCATTGCTCGGGCCCGCTTGGCTCGACGGTTCCTCTTGGCCAACCGCTCTGCAAACATCTGTGCCTTGAGGATTTCAAACTGAGACCGCTCCTCTGCCTGGGGAAAGACTGTCCAGTCAGTGCAGAGCAGACCAGTGCTCCATGGGACCAAAGTTCAAAGGGAGGCCACTCACGGTCATCTCTCCCTTTTTCTTGGCATCCTTCATAAACTTCTTCCTTTTCTTCTTTCCTCTTAATGCCAGGTCAAACTCCTGCAGAGCCTTGGCAACTAGGTGAGGAGAGCATGAGAATTCAGTGCAAAGTTAACAGAGCCAGAAGTATGCCTATCTTAACTCAGTGTTTAACAGCTTAAAAGTCGTGTCAGTGGGAAAAATGCTTGCCAGGTAAGAATGCGGACCTAGGGGGAGGGGTTCACAAGGCCCCTATCACTCCACCACGAGCTACCAGCAGTTAAAAATTGCTGGGGGGAATGGGAGTCAGATTCCTTGGTGGCATAGCCACTAGTAAGTTGCCCTTGCTCAAGCCCCCACTGTCACCCCACCATGTGGGCAATCATAATTAAATGCAGTGGGAGACACACACACAAAAAGAAACCAACATAGGACTTGCTGGGAAGCAGCTCATCAGAGGGGTGGAGGGAGACAGGACAAGAGAAGTAAGGGTTAGGGTTCTTACACTATATTCTGAAATTGGGAAGGAATAAGTAACTTGTTAGAAAACAAAGACCTAAGTTTCATCTCCTAGAACTACTTATTTAATACAACAAAACCCTGGGTGTGGTGGTAATGTGTCGTCTAGGTACAGAGAAGGCAGAGACACGCTAATACCTAGGGCTCACTGGCCAGCACCTTGCCTATCTGGTGAGTTCTAGGCCTATGACAGACACTGTCTAAAAAAAAAAAAAGACACTGTCCTCTGACCTACATACAAACCCGTGCCTACACATGCATGCACACACTCAGAGTGGAAAGGAACCCCTTTCTCTCCTCTGGTGCACCCCTCCAGCTCCCTAAATATTGGCCACTTCTCACTGCGTGGAAGGCGCTCGGTAGCTGTGGAGCCTGCTGCAGGATGAGAACTTGCATTATGCCTGTGCCACTCAACTTCTTCCTACCAACTGCTGCAGCTCCACTTCTAAAGAGAAGCCCGACAGCAGCCACCGTTTGTTCTACCCAGTGCAGGCAGTATTTCTGAAACGGCTGACACACCCGTACGGAAAGTCATTCTGAAATCTCTACCAAATTAGAAATCTGCATAGCCCCCTTTCCATTTTTAGGAATTCTTTCTACAAGACAAACCTGTTTAATTATAAAAAGACACGTAGTCAAAATTTTTTGCCATATCTTTCATCTAGAATGTCAAAAATTGGAAAAACTGTCAATGTCCCTCAATGGGGGCAAGTTCAAAAACAAGCTACTCATGACAAAAAACACACTGCCATTTTTTTTTCCGGTTCCCAGCACCAATGTGGCAGCTCACAACTGTCTATACCTCTAGTTCCAGGAGATCTGACACCTTCTTCTGGCCCCTTGGTACCTGTACCCATAAACTCATGCAGGCACACATACACACATATAAATCTATCTTTATAACATACACACACATGAAAAATCGTACAATCATCACCAAAAAATTCTATCCCCCAGCCCCTTATGAACTCTGAACCTCTTACGCATCTAGGTCCCTTCATTATTTCACTCAGGAAAATATTTTCAAGATTTACCATAGAAGAATAAACAATCTGGGGTGAGGTGGGAATGTAGCTCAGTGGTAGGCAAGGCCCTAAGTTTGATCCTAGTAACACACTCATGGGGGGCGGGGGTACACCAGGCACAGCAGCTCTTTACGCAGGTTGCTCAGAGTTCAAAGTCATCCTTGGCTACATAGTGAACCCAAAGCCAGTCTGGGGTACATGAGACTCTGTCTCAAAAAGCAAAAGCCATAGCCCAGTATATTCGTTCCCTACACATTCACAGCACTTCATCCACTCATCAGTTTTTTGGTATTTTAGGTACTTGAGACTGAACCTAGAGCCTCCTGTTAGGCAAGTATTCTGCTGAGCTATATACAACTAGTCCACTAGTCCTCTTTTTGCTTTGTTTTTTAAACACTTTAAAAGACAGAGGCTTGCTATATAGTCTTGGTTAGCCTAGAACTCGCCTAGAACTCGATTCTGTAGCCCCTGTGGGCTTTAAGCTTGAAGTAGTCATCTTGACTCATGCCTGCCAAGTGCTGGAACTGCAGGCATGTAGCACCATATCAAGCTTCTATCCTTTAATGGACACTTCTTTCTACCGTTTAGCTCTTATGACCAGTGCCTCAATAAACACTGGCTTACAAGTACCTGCTGGTGCCCGCTTAGATCTATACCTAGGAGTAGAGCTGCTGCGTTCTGTGATGATTCTATGTACAGTTTGGGGTTTTGTTGTTGGCAGAATTTAGCTGCACAGCCCAGGCTGGGATTGAATTCCAGATTCCCTTTCACAGACTCCAAATGCTAGGTGCTAGGACTATAGATAAATACCACTATACTAAGTAGGATATGTTTAGTTTGTGTGTTGTGTATGTATATGTGTGTACATACATGTTCGTGTGTTTTGAGTATTTGTGTATGAGAATAGGTACACATGTGCCACAGTGCAGTGTGGAGATCAGAGGACAACTTCAGGTGTTGGTCCTCAACTTCTACCCTGTTTGGAGCAGGGTCTCTTGCTTTTGCCATTGTGTACCTCAGGCTAGCCCAAGAACATCCCCACATTCTCCTGTCTTCACCTCTTATCTGCTCATAGGAGCACAGGTACAAAAACACGACACCAGGCTTTACATGGGTTTTGGAGATTGGTCCTTAGGCTTGCATGGCAAGCCCTGTCCATTGAGCCATCGCCCCACTTTTTGAGAAAGGTGTCCTGTTGTCTAGTCTAGCCTCAAACTCTCTACAGGTGAGGGTGACCGTGAACTCCTGATCTTCCTGCGTCCCTAGTGGGGTTACAGGCCTGTACTCTCATGCACAACAGAATGTTTAGCTTGATGAGGAACCTTATGACTCACTCTTTTCTTTCTTCCTCTCCTCTTTGGTCTGGAACCAGCTCCTCTCCGGCTCCTGGGGTGCTGTCTCCTTCCCCTTCTCCAAGAGCCGCTTCGCTGTGTTGATCTGTGGGGACAGCAAAAGGGCACATGCCATGAGACTGTGCCACTGATCCAAACGTGGAGCTGCAGTAGCCACTGCTGCCGGTGGCTGTGGTGGGACGCACTGCAGAAGGCTGACACAGGCACCCTGCAGTCACGTGAGAGGGGAGCCCGCCACAGCCTCACCTGGGCTTCCGACTGCTGCATCTCTTTTTCCTCCGCCTCCAGCCGCAGCACTGCGTACACGTCTTTCTCCATGTTCTCAATCTTATCCCGGAATTTGAGGATAACATCTTACAGGAAAAAAATTAAGTGAATACTAAACAGTTAATGTAGACATGTGTTTACTGACACAGAAAGGTGTGGTTTTAGCGTGTGACTTCCAACCTCTCCCACTAGGAACAAGGGGTGGTGATGCCTCACTGCCCGTTACGCACACAAGAGGCTAAGGCAGAATTATTGAGCCTAGGAGTTTGGGGTCAGTCAGGGGAACAACAGAGCCAGAATCATCTCAGACTAACAACAAGACTGGCTGAAGAGATGGACTAGCAGCTAGCAAGCACTTGCTACTCTATTAGATGACTGGCGTTCGGCTCCCAGCACCCTGATCAGTGGCGATCAGAAGCCCACTTCTGGCCTCTGTGGGCACCCACACACACGAACAGATGCACACACACCCACCTTAAAAAAAAACAAACATTTTTTAATATAAAACAAACAAGAGCTGGAGAGGTGGCTAAGTGGGTAGAGTACTTGCCATACAAATATAGAGACCTGAGTTTGGATCCCTAGAACCTATGCCTACTGCCATGCGCAGTAAGTAGCACACATCTGTAATCTCAATGCTCCTACAGCCAGATGAGAATTGGAGACAGAACTCCCCAGAAGACCTGACAGCCTGGTATATGCGGTGGTGGTGGGGTGGGGGGGAGAAAGAAAGAGACCCTGTCTCAAATAAGGTAGAAATCGAGGACTGACACCAACTTTGTCCTCTGACCTCCATACACATGCTAAGACACACAACACATACACCACTTACATACACCCCATCCACACACACACAACAAAGGACAGCCTTAACCACCACCCCATGGCCTCCTATTCTCAGACAGCCGCATCTCTCTGCTGAGCTCGCCGTGCCCTGCCCCGACCTTGCCTCCTTTCCTCGCATGCCAACGTCGCGCCTGCTCAGAGCCTGCGCCGTGCTCCTCACAGCACTGCTCACTCTCACCACGCAGGACCCAGCTGCACACGGGCTGCTCACAGCCTTTCTTCGGTAGTATTTTGGGGGGGCGGGGGGGTTGTGACAGGGCATCCCGAAGCCAAGGCTGGCTCTTACTTGCTACGTAGCTGGGAATGGCCTTAACCTCCTGATCCTTCTGCTTCTACTCCCCAAGTACTAGGATTACCGACATGAACCCGATTTTCTAAATCGGGACCTCTCCTGTCACTCTCAATCACACTTAGGGTCTCGCAGCTCTACCTCCAACTGCTAGGACAGAAGCACGGGGCCTGGACACACAGCAGCAGCACTCAGTAAGAGCCACTGACTGACTGACTGACTGAAATGGAAATAGGGAAAATGACACCTAGGAATAGAAGCAAGTCAGAAAGGCCGTGTGCCCAAGTGCTCAGTGATAAGCTCTTTGATTAACGAACTAACATTTTTACCTATCTATGGACTTCCAACAATGAGTAACATTCAATTTTGCAACATTAAGAAAAGTAAGCCTGGTTCAGGGGTGACGGCTCAGCCAGTAGTAAAGTGTTTGTCCTGTGAGCAGGAGGACCTGAGATCGACCCCCCAGAGTCCATGTTAAAAAGAAAAGTGGTAGTGTGCACTCGTAATCCCAGTGCTAAGGAGGCGGAGATGGGTGCTGGGACTCACTGGCCAGCCATCCTGACCCACTTGTTGAGCTCTAGGCAATAAGGAAAACAAGATGGACAGCATCTAAGGGATGACATGTAAGGATGTCCTGAGGCTTTCACTCGCATGCACACACACACCAAGGAAGAGAGCCAGCCAGGTGTGCTAGTGTGTGCCTGTAATCTTCCAGCACTAAGAAAGGAGAAGCAGGAGGGTCAGGAGTTCAAGTTCAGCTTTGGCTACAAAGGAAGTATGAGGTCAGCCAGGCCAATACAGTGAGACCCTGTCTCAAAAGAAAGGGGCTGGAGAGTGGTCAAGAGCACTGGCTGCTCTTCCAGAGGACCTGGGTTAGATTCCCAGCACCCACTGGTGCCTAACAACTACCCATAACTCCAGTCCAAGGGGATCCAAGACCCTCTTCTGACCTCCAGGGGCACTGCAAGACACCAGTGTACTTAGTTACATGCAGGCAATACACTCATATACATAAAATAAAAATAAATACAATATTTGAAAAAAGAAAACCCAAAGGAAAAAAATCAAAGTAGCAAAAATGGTCATGTGTGGTAGCACCCTTCTCAATCTCACACAGTAAGAAGGATTGCTGTCACCCCGGGATACGTATCAAAATCCCATCTCAAAACTTAAAAAAAAAAAAATTAAGGCAATTAGTAAATAAACAAGGCTATCCTGAGCTACAGAGTCAGTTTAAAGCCAGTCTGGGCAACTTAAGGGGACCCTGTATCAAAAAATAAAAAATGGCCTGAGTATAAAGTTCAGAGGTAGAGTGCTTGCCTGGCATGCTCAAGGCCAGTAGGGGCGGCCGTGTCTTCTTAGACGAGACCCTCCCCAGGAAACCTCCTCTGAGGTGGACCCAGAGTTTACCATGCTACCACCTTCCCCTCCCACACACGCCGGAGCCCTGGGAGTTAGGAGGAGGCCTGCCCAAAGGACTCAATGCTCTACCCATGCTGGCCTGCCGACACAGCACGGTTCTTAGCACCCTCCTCGCCCTCTGCCCAGCCCTGGACACCTGGTGCTGCTACATCGGTGCCCACTCACCCTGGGGAAGGATCCGGGCCTTCACTGGGGCCTTGGCTGCCTTCACAATCTCCTTTAGCATCTTCCGCTCCTCTTCTCCCACCAGAGACACAGAACGCCCGGCCCTCCCAGCACGCGCAGTTCGACCAACCCGGTGCACATAGTGTTTTACCGTGTTGGGCATTGTCAAGTTGATCACCTGAAGTTCAGAACGGTCTCAGTCAGGAGCAACAGGCAGGCGCAGGGAGGCTACAGGACCCCTACCACCAGCAAGGAGGGGAAGGGCCCACTTACCGTTTTGACTCCTTCAATGTCAAGTCCACGGGCTGCCACATCTGTGGCCACAAGGATGTCAATCTGTTCATCCTTAAAGCGCCTAGAAAGAGCCGCAAAGATGTTACTTCACTGTTCCCGTCAAACACTGGTCCCCAGGAGCCTGAGCCAGCAGAAAAAAAGTGGCACGTTAAATCCTGGAGTCTAGCAGCAGGATATGGCTCATCAAAGTAGGTATACATTGTATGCATTGAAAGCAAGCTGAAAATCGAAGCCAAGGCTTTGTGCAAGCCCTCTATCACGGAGCCACACCCTTCTAAACCATCTATTATCAGCCATCCGTACACTCACCTTTAACCAGATCATTACCCAGAGCACATGAAATCTGCTGTATACTATCCCAAGCAATAACCCCCACGGACTGAGTCTGGGGCCGCCCACCTAGACTACTGGAAAGAGCAGAAACCAGAGCCTCAGTGTTTGGATCAGCTTCACATACACCTCACAGGCTTGGGATGGACGGGGGCAGGAGTCAGCGAATTCTCAAAGGCTACTTTCCCACAGCTTTTCTCTGACAAATCCCATAGAAATCACCCAGCTCAGTGGCTGGCAGGGCAGATGCTCAGGAAATGGCTGCTGCTTTTTTGAGTGTGAATCTTAATTCAACTGACCCAGGCATGTGAGCTTCTCTGAGAAAGCTAAGTACAGAACATGTTGTGGAATCTGGCAGCTCCACAAGGAGAAGATATGGAGCCTTAGTAAGGGCTACCAGGCAGAATTCTAACTACATGCACCTAAGATACAGCCTTATAGTATTCAGATTGAAACAGGAAAGTTTTCTGAGAAAAGTAATTCTCAGTAATTCTCCCAGCTCAGTCTCTAAGTAGCTGTCACTACAGTGGCACACACAGGCTTAGGTCCGATGGTTAAAGTGGGGAGCTGTGCTATTTGTGTGCCCTGCTATTGTTCCAACATAATCCCCAGAGGTCCTATCTTCCCTCTATAAAATAAGGAGAGCCCAGAGACCTGCCCAAGTAGGTAGCCACCCTGAACATTACCGGAGGGCCTCTAGCCGCTGCGTCTGTGACAAGTTGCCATGGAGCTCACCCACCTGCAGCCCCAGCAGCCCTAGGAGAATATGCATGCGGTGGGCTTGCTTCTTGGTCTGAGTGAACAGCATCACATGGTCAGTGAAGGTTCTTGTCAGCAGAGCTGGAGGGAGAAGAGTGAGTCATCAATGGACAGACAGGCCCTTACATGCCAGGGCAAAGTCAGAGACGTCAACTCCCAAGTACAGCAGACACCATGGGACAGGGAGAAACCAAGGTGCACAGCTGGCCTCTCTGTAGAGGTGACTCTGGCTAGAAGACAAGCAGTCTCTCCAGAAAGACTCAGGGGAAGCATCCAGACCAATGAAAAGACAAATGTGAAGTCACCCAGGTAGGAACAACTTTGAGGTGAGAGATGGAGACAAGCCAAGGCTGGAACTACATCTCAACAGCTGAGGACTCCAAGCAGGAAGTAGTCAAGTCCCAGGGATCCTGAGAACTCCTTAGAGGGCTTGAAATGGAAGTAACTACAGCAAATTCTCCCTAGGAATGTAGTGATCTGCACATTAACAGTAAGGAAGGTCAAAGAGAAGCAGGAAGAATAAGGAAGTGGCTGTAGCAACAGCCCAGTCTGCACAACTAAGCAGCAGGAGGTGAACGGTTGGGAATCCACTATGACAAAAAGGACTGGCAGTCAGGAAGGAGGCAGGCAGTAAGATGGTTCAAGGAGACAGCGCTACAGTGGATGACAGTGGCGCAGCTGGCTGAGCTAGGGGAGAATGGATGGAGGAGGCTGGAGGGCAACGACCAAGGGCTTAAGTGCAGACACTGCCCTGCCAATCCTACCCTGGACCTTCACCTGCCACAATGGCTTCCCGATCCCCTTCCCGGTTAGAACGGATCCGTATGAACTCTTGCCGCAGGAATGGAGCCACATCTGTGTTGCTGTTCACAAATATTCGTACAGGATTCTTCAAGGAGACGGAAGCCAGATCTTTCACCTGCCAAGCACAGGGCCAGGGCTGCTCAATGCTGCAAGGTGGAGAACGAGGCAACAGAGCTTGCTCAGGCAACCCTCAAGCCCAGCAAGGGTCCTCTGCTCACGCCTGGGCACCCACCTCATCTGTCATGGTGGCTGAGAAGAGCATGGTCTGGCGATGGTGGGAGCACATTCGGATGATCTCCTTCATCTGCTCTTCAAAGTACTCGTCCAGCATCCTGGGGGAGGGGAGGAAGGATGAGCTAAAGAGCAGTTCTGTCACAATGGAATCAGAGGGTACCACACCAGCCAAGGTTGTATTTAGATGCATCTGTTCTATCCTATGATGACTGTTATCTTATTGGATTCTCACTGAGCCACACTGACTTTGCCTTTCTACTGTGCAAATACGTCACTGATTTCATGATACATTATCCTCAAAATTCTCAGCACACACCTCTGAAGAACCACACTCTGCTCCTACATAACCAATGCCCCAATCATCCACCAGACACTGTTTAAATGTATGGACAACAGTTCCCAAAGTCCTAGCTGCAGCTGGTGGCCGTGTTTCTTCACTCTCCATTTAGAGAGCTCTTTAGGCGGTGCTCTTGTCTGGATCTGCCTGGCCATCCCTTGGCGACTATACTGTCAGGCGTCCTTCGGACAAGGCCACTGGGCCAGGTCGCATCCTTCACTCTCACTCAGGCAGAAGCTGAAGCAAGTGAAGGAGCCAGGCTGAGGGAGTAGCCAGGCAGAGTTCCACAGTGGGGGTGACAACAGGATTTACCAGTGGGCACATCAGGTGTGTGAAACAAGACACTAAGAATCATGGCTTGAACTACTAGGAGATCTGTGATGCCATTTGCTGAGCTGGGGAGGGAGAGGAACAGGGGTGAGGCACTGCTCAGTTCCTCCACGCTCACCTTGACCAATCACTACCATGCTCTGGGCTTATCCGGGGACTCCTTCCTACCTGACCTTCACCATCAGTCAGGTCACTGACTCAGTCATGAAGGAAAGAGGTGGTCAAATGGACATACAGATAGAGGAAAATACACGGAGGGAGGAGGGGCAGTCCCACTTGTCCTGGGATGGTCTCGCTCTAGTGCGCCTTCCCACGAAGTGGGTGCTATTCCCTTCTCTATGCTAGGACAGGAAAAGGATTTGGCTGGAGAGATGGTTCAGAAATCGAGAGCACCGGCTGTTCTTGCAGAGAGCCTGGGTTCCCTTCCCAGCACAACACGGCAGCTAACTGTCCCTGACTCCAGCTCCAGGCGATCTGAGGCCCTGTTCGGGCCTCTACAAGCATTGCATAAGATGGTCCACTTACATACACGCAGGGAAAGCACTCATACATAATAAATACTTTTAAAAAGAAAAGAGTTTGTTTTGAGGATCTCAGTAACATTTTCAAATCTTAGGAATTGGTAGAGCCCACATTTCATCCCCCCCCCTTTTTTTTTGAGGAGCAAGGTAACAGATGGACGATAGGGCTGCAACTGTAGTACAGGCTGGTCTGGATTTCACTATGTAGCCTGAGCCAGACTCAAACTCTCAGTGCCGAGATTACAGGAGTGCACCACTATGCCTGGCTTGACCTTATCTACTTCTTAAGCATCTCACTACAGAAAAAGAAAGCAGGAAAACCTGGGTTAACTGTGGACAGAGACCAATGTGATCAGTAAAATGGTGTTACACACAGTGACCAAGAGCTTCTAGAAAACTGCAGGGCAACAGTTCAGACACCCTGCATTCAGGCACACCTGTCAGCCTCATCCAAGATGAGCACCTCGATGCTGCTCAGATGAAAGGAAGGGCAGTTGTGAAGGTGGTCAATGAGCCGCCCAGGGGTGGCAATGAGGATGTCTGGTGCTGCCCGAAGAGCTGCTTCCTGAGACTTCACATCCAGGCCACCTGGAGAGAGAACCCAGCAGGAAACCAGGCAGTCATTAACCAGTGATCACTGAACACCTGCCACCTGCCTTGGGCTCAGGCCAAACGCAAAGCAAACAGCTGGGAACAAGACAGGCACAGGCCTCACAATGTGGCTTTCCCCAGCACATTGTGAGAGACAGATGACTTCGTAATAACTGGGCTGAGGGGAACAATCAAAAAGTACTTCAAAAGGTCCGGAGAGGCAGCTGGGAAGACTGATGATGTCTCTGTACATGAAAACCAAGATCACTACTGATTTCCAATTGCATATAGATTATAAAATTCACACTAGATAACACTTGCATTATAACTTCACCAGGGAGGGGCTACACAAAATACTGTTATTTACAATACACAGAAATCCTAACCTAAATTTGTTCAGTAACACAAAAAAAATGTGCCTAATTTTGAAGTTTCACTTTTCCTTTTGTTTTTGGTTTGAGACAGTCTCACTATATAGCTAAGGTCAGCCCAGAGCTTGCTATATAGCCCAGGCCAATATCGAACCCCTATTTCACCCTCCCAAGTGTCAGGATTACAGATGTAAAGTATACCATTAAAACCATGTTTTTCTGAATTTTTTTTTGTGGTACAAGTAATCAAAGCCAGAAACTTACACATGTTGGGCAAGCACTAATCCACTGAGGTATGTCCCAATCTTTTAGTTTTTTTATCTCAAGGTTAAGTCTTGGACTGAGAATGTAATTCAATGTAAAGTGCTTGTCTAGAATGCATAAGACCCTGGGTTCAATCCACAGTACCCAAAATAAAAAAGGTTAGGTCCTGCTGAGTATGATAGCTCACAACTGTAATCTCAATATCAGGAAAATGAGACAGAAGAAATGCTGTTTGAGGCCAGCCTGAGCTACACAGTGAGTCTGAGGCCTACCTAAGCCAGTGAGACACTGTTGCAGAAATACATAACAAGTAGCTGGGCGCACACAAGTAATAGAGAGATGGCTCAGTGGTTAAGAGTACTGGGTGCTCTTGTAGAGGACACAGGTTTAGGTCCCAGCACCCACATGGTAGCTGGCTAACAACCACCTCAGTTACTCCAGTTCTAGGTGATCCAATGCCTTCTCAGACCCCTGCAGGCACTGCACACATGGGTGCAGGTAAAACACTCATACACAGGGCTAGAGAGACAGCTCCATGGTTAAGAGCACCAGCTGTTCTTGTAGAAGACCTAGGTTCAAATCTCAGCACTCATACGGCAGTTAACAACCATCTATAACTCCAGTTCCAGGGGATCTGATACCCTCTCTGTCCTCCATGGGCACTGCACAACTCGGGTGTACTTACATGTAGGTATAATGCTCACACATAAAATAAAAAATAAAAACACTCAATACACATAAAATAAAAATTTTTCTGAAGAATTCTTTAAAAAATACGTATTAGCCAGGTGTGGTGGCACAAGCTTTTAATCTTGGGAGGCAGAGGGGCAGGCGGATCTCTGTGAGTTCAAGGCCAGCCTGGTCTACATACTGAGTTCCAGGCCAGTGGGGACTACAGGAAGACCCTGTCTCTAAAAGACCAAAAAGATTAAAAAATAAAAATAAAAATGCCAGGTGTGGTGGTATACACCTTTAATTGCAGCACTTAAAAGGCAAAGACATGTGGATCTCTGTGAGTTTGGTCTACCTGGCATGTACCAGTCTCCAAATCAAAACAAAAACAGGTTAAGTCTTAATGAAACCTCTGCTCCTATCCTAGGTCTAGCATCTACTATAAAATCAAGGCAGCTGATTGTTAGGTGGATTCAATCCTGACATATGGGGGAGGGGATCACCCATCCTCTATCCCCCATGACACATCTCCCAGGTTCTGAGAGCAGGGACTCACCCACAGCCAAGCAGGTGGTGATGTTGCAGAACTGGGCCAGTTGCTTGGTGACAGAGTGCACCTGGATGCCCAGCTCTCGGGTGGGAACCAGCACAAGCACACGAGTGACTGCAGCCTGGCGGGGCTTGTAGATCAGGCGCTCCAAGACTGGCAGAGCGAAGGCTGCAGTTTTACCTGGTAGGAGAGCAGCAAGGAAGGAGAGAGATGTTTCGGGCCTTCTGGATTTAGGCTATCGCAGGAGCACAGAAAGCTTACCGTGTCTGTTTAGGAGAACATAAATCAACTTATTTCTCATCAAATCTTTTCTGCTTCCAAACTATGATGTCAATGTAAACAAGAAAAAAAAAAGAAAAAAAAAAAAAAAAAAGCATGAAAATAACCAGAGCTGTACAGATGACACAGCAGTTAAGAGCACTTGCTGCTCCAGGACCTGCATTTGATTCTCAGCACCTAGGTCAGGCAGCTCATGACTGCTTGTAACTCCAGCTTCAGGGGACACCCTCTTCTGAGCTCTGTGAGAATACTTGCAGCACACACTCACATAGACAGACAGACAGACACACACACACACACACACACAGAGAAACAGAAAATAAGGGCCAGGTGGAGTGGCACATGACTTTAATCTCAGTAGGCAGAGGCAGAAGGATCTTTGTGAGTTCCAGGCCAGCCAGGGCTACACAGTGAGACCCTGTCTCAAACAAGAAATAGATATAAATAAAATTAACTATTTCAAAAAAATTAGTACTGATTTTTAAAGTGTTACAAGTTCTTTTATCTTAACCATTAAAGTAAATTCTTAAAGTATTTTATTTATTATTTTGTGTATGAGTGTTTTATCTGCTATGTAAGTGTAGCAATGTCATGTAATGCCCCTATAGGTCAGAAGAGGGCACTGGATTCCCCCAGACCTGGAATTAACAAGAGCTGTTAGCTGCTATGTGGGTCCTGGGAACCAAATCCAGGTCCTCTGTAAGAGCAGCCAGTGCTCTTAACCACTGAGCCATCTCCTCAGCCCCACAGTAAATTTTATTTAGTTAGTTTTTTTGAGACAGGGTTTCCCTGTAGCCCAACTGGCCTGGAATTCGTATGCAGACCAGGCTGGCCTCACACAGAGATAGGCCTGCCTCTGCTTTGAGAGGGCTGGGATTAAAGGTGCACACCACCACATTCAGCCATCGTAAATTTTTTTTAAGATTTTTTTTTTCTTTTTTTTTAAATGTGTATGAGTGTTTTGCCTGCATGTATGTATATGAACCACAAACTTGTCTAGTGTCCTCAGAGGCCAGAAAAGGGTGTCTCATCTTCTGCAACTGGAGTTTTAGACAGTTGTGAGCCACCATATGGGGAACTGAATCTAGGTCCTCTGGAAGAATAGCAAGTGTTCCTAATCAATGACCCATCTCTTCAGTCCCCTAAAAAAATTTTTTTTTACTGGCCAATGAAATGGTTCATTGGGTAAAGGCTTGCCACCAAGCCTGATCACCTGCATTTGTTACCTAGAAAGCACAAAAAGGTGGAAGGGGAGAAATGACTTGCCCAGATTGTCCTCTGACATATATGCATTTTCACATCATACATATAAACACAACAATTTAAAAACAAAACACAGAATTCAACCAACCAGAGGTAAACTCTGTGTGTATCTGGGCTACAGATAAATACATAAGTCTTACACAGCAAGACAAGTACCTATCACTGGGCTACAACACAGTCCTGAGCAGAGAGTGCATATTACCTACGTTTGTTATATGAACAGGGATAGAAAAATATTCATGATATCCAAGATATGGAATCAACCCGGGTCCCTATCAACATATAAATGGATAAAGAAAATGTGGTATATATGTACAATGTACTATTATCCAATCATAAAGAATGGAAGCCAGACATGATGGTTCACACCTATAATCCCAGCATGTGGGAGGTGGAAGCAGGAGGAACAGAGGTTCAAGACCAACCTGACCTATATGAAAATGGAATCCTATCATTTGTAAGAAAGCGGAACTGGCATCTTTCATGCTAAGCACTCCATCAACTGAGCTATTTCCTCGGCCGTTATGTGGGATTTTCATCACAGCATTTTAAGGGTTGAACTCTTCAATCTGTCTCCTAGAAATGCCTACTATAGCTGTAGGGAGCTAGATCAAGAGGGGATCTGCTAGAGCCAGGATAGATACATGGTCTCCCCATACCTCTGGCCCTCTCAGCTTCCCCAGCCTCTGGGATTGAGAGTCCAGGCTGTGGGGACTGCTGCCTCTCCTTACAGGTCACTGTCTACAATTGAAGATGCTACCTAAGCTGCCAAAAGTCCTTCCAGCTTCTACCCTGCCCTCCCTCACACCAGGGTATATCAGAAAGGTTTTCTTTTTCTTTTGAAACTTGCTATGTAGACTCATAAAGCTGGTCTGGAACTCACAGAGCTCCACCTGCCTCTACCTCTCTACTGCTGGGACTAAAGGTGTGTGCCACTACGCCCAGCAAAACTCAACACTCTATAGTGTGCTGCCATGAAAACAAATCGGCATCTCCAAAACTTCAAAAACCATTAAAACCACCAATCAAGCGCAAATTTCTATAGACTGCTTTTCTCCTTCAGATAGGGTCTTTGTATAGAACCCAGGCTGGCCAGAAACTTGCAATCCTTTTGACCGAGTGCTGTAATTATAGGTATGTTCTGCCACACTTAGCTCTATAAACTTTTTCTACAGTTTAGAAAGCCGAACTACAGCAACTTGGAGTTCAGTGTGCTCCAATATCCTTGTTCTGCCCATCCTTTTTCACCTGTTCCAGTGGCCGCACATGCACAGATGTCCTTTCCCAGCAGACCCACAGGAATGCATGCCTTCTGGATCGGGGTAGGCTGTTTGAATCCCATAGCTGTAATGGCCTAACAAGAAAAGATATGGTCAGACCGGCGCAGGAGGGCAGTCACAGCAGGAAACAAAGTAACTATACTAACCCCACAGGCACAATCCTAGTGCCTTCCCTACAGTGCCTGAGGACAGCAGGGAACAAAAAGGAAATGAATGCCTTGCCCTGAGGGATCTGGTAGAAAGAAACAGACCAAAAGACAAACACATGTCCTAAAGAGAGAAAAATGTGCCAGTCAAGGGGCTGGAGATGACCAAGGACAGGAAATGAGCAGGGATGAAGAAGTGTGATTCACAAGACTGTCTGAGGACTAGCCAAACCCTGTAAGAGATGAAGGAACACCCCAACAGACTTCTAGAAGAGGAGTTTTTCAGGCAGGGGGAATAGCAATTATAAAAGGCCGTGAGGAAGACGATGCCTGGTCCGGGGGCCACCCAGGGGGTCACCAAGAACAAAGTGGTCAAAGCAGAAAAGGCCTAAAACTGTCATCAAAACGTTCCAGAGGTAAAGAACTCTGTAAATCAATGTACAAACTTGTTTTTTATCTCAAGTGACAGTGGGAACCATGAGAGTTTGGTGAAACTATTGCTCAAGAGGGTTCTCTGGCAGCTGAGCAGACAACAGCATTGAGGGTGTCAAAGAGAAAGACAAGGAGCCCAGGTGGGGTTTGCTGCAGCAATCAACCCAACACATGTTAGCAGGGTGTAGGGGTGCACACCTGTAATTCTAGCACTTGGGAGATGGAGGCAGGAAGATCAGGAGTTCAGGGCCAGACTCAGCTACATAGTGAGTTTAAAGCAAGCCTGGGCTACATGCCCTGTCTAAAACAAACAGGCTGGAGAGATGACTCAGTGGTTATCAAAACTGCTTGCTGCTCTTGCAGAGGACCCAAGTTCATTTCCCAGAATCCACACTAAGTAGTAGTTCACAACTGCCTATAATTCCAGCTCTAGGGGATTAATACTCTCCTCTGGGTTCTACAGACAGAGCATATATGCATATAGTACCTCTCTAAAAGGAAAATAAATCCACCAATCAAAAAAGAACCCACCCATGTTTCCCAAAGCCACTACCTTCAGGAGTGGCCGAGACAGGTTCATGTCCTGGAAGGAGAGGTTTCTGTCATACTCAGATGCATCTTCAAAGAACCCCTCTGCTTCCTGCACCAGATCAGAAGACAGAGAAACAGAATTCAGCCAAGAAAACCAGATGTGAACATCCTTTCAGCTTGCCAAAGTGATCAGCAAAGCAGGCTCACCTGGCCCTTCTTCCTCTTCCTCGGCTCCTTTACTTTCAGTGTATCTGTGGAAAAAAGCACAGCAGGTGACCATGTCTCACCCAGCACCTGCCTCTGCTCCACCTGCCCTCGGCATCGTCTGCAGACTACTGAGCTCATCAACCTCCAAAGGGGCTGACATCCCCAGCCTCTTTTCACAGACGAGGACAGTAAGGTCAAGCAGTGAAGCGACTCCACTAGGATCAGAGAGGAAGCCAACTAGGCAAGTACAGTGAAGACAACAGGTTCTCGACAACACGGACACTTGAGCATTAATTTTTTTAACAAAAATACTGATATCCTATTACATGAGTGAACCCAATGCACATAGGTCATCCCAAGTAAGAATCACAGAGGGGCAATATCTGCACGAGGCTGAGCAAGGAAGCTGCCTGCAAAGTATCAGCACCTGACACACCAGGAGGTGAAGAGACGAGACAACCTAACACATCAAGAGCAGAGGAACTCCTACAAAGTCAAGGTGCACACATCTGTTTCCCGTCCTCATTTGCAGCTTCCAGCTTAGGTCTACCTGCTTTGGTGAGGACTTCCTCATCTTCAGAGGAATAGTCAGTCTCGGAGTCCTCATCTGCAGAGCCTGCCTCATCCCCTCCCAGGTTCTCCTGCTCTCCCACGCCACAGTCCGCCCTGCCTTCTTTCTCTTCCACCTTCCCAGACTTGGCTTCCTTATCCTGGGGAAAAAAAAAAATTAAATAAAGCAAGAGTGACTACTCAGAACCCAAGAAGATGAGTGACAGAGAACAGAGGCTGTGTGGCTTGGTAGCAAACACAAGTAACAAGCAACCAGACAGAGTGTCTGCTCCACCAGCTCCCCAACTGACTTGGATAGAAAGAGCCAGGCCATGAGACACAGCTTGGGGTGCATCTACCGCCAGGGGCTAAGTTCGTGTCTCACCTCTGCTTTCCTTTTCTTCCGCACTTTCTCAATCTTTTCATCTAGGGTAGTGGCTGCCTTCTGTAGATAAAAAATCAAGACAGAAAAAAAAAAGTTCATATGCAGACAGGACATGAGGTTCGTCACAGGGTCGGGTCTCAAATGCTAATACGGAAAAGGCTCACACATACAGATGAGCACTTGGGAGGTTGAGGCAGGAGGCCATGAATTCAGTCAGCCTGAGTTAAGAGTCCAGGGCAGCATGGACTAGAGACCTCGTCTTAAATAAAAAGGCCGTGCATTGTGGCTCTCACCCGTCATCCCAAGACTCAGGAAGAAGCCGGAGGACTGTTTGCAAATTCAAGGCCAGCCTGGTCTACCTAGCAAGTTCCAGGATAGCCTATAGCTACAGGGTAAGACTCTGTCTCCAAAAATCAACAACCACCACAAATATGGGGTTTGTTAATGTTAGAAAAATTAATCAATCTGTAAATTGTTAACAATCAAAAGAAAACGGTATCAAATACACAGCCTATTTGTTAACAAATAAAAACTAGATCACCAAGAACCAATACAAACACATTTTATTTTTAAGGATTTTATTTAGAGTCAATAGTGCATGCTTTTAATCCTAGCACTCAGGAGGCAGAGGCAGGCAGATCTCTGTGAGATCGGGCCATCCTAGATTACATAACAAGTTCCTGGCCATCTGGGGCTATAGGAAGATCCAGTTTCAAAAACACAAACAGAAAAGGATTTTATTTAAAGGGTTAAAGGAACAGCCCAAAAGTTAAGAGCCCTTACTGGTTCCAGAGAACCTGAGTTTGGTTCCCAGCACCCATATCTGGAAGCTCATAACTGCCTATAAATAACTCCAGCTCCAGGGGATCCTACACACTCTTCTGTCCTCGATGGGCACTGCACACACACACACACTGATTTAATTTATTTTTCTTACCTTTGTGTGTATATATGATCCTGTGTGTGCAGGCGCCAGCAGGGGCCAGAAGATGGGATTAGATCACTCACAGGTGGAGTTTTGAGTATTTGTGAGCTGGAAAGATGGCTCAGAGGTTAAAAACACTGACTGCTCTTGCAGAAGACCTGGGTTCAATTCCCAGTGCCCACCTGGTGGGTTAATAAGCATCTATAACTCCAGTTCCAGGGGATCTGACACCCCCTTCTTCTATCTTCTGACCTCTGCAGGCGTTGCACAATATGGGTGCACTTACATGCATGCAGGCAATACACTTATACATAGAATAAAAATAATAAATAAAATATTTAGGAAAAAAACATGGTGCTAAGACTTTTTTTTTCTCTTCTGAAGAGTCAGGGTCTTACACCCACTTGAGCACGGTAGTGCAAGCCAGTCATCACAGCACTTAGGAGATGGAGGCAAGTCTCAGCTAACTATATACTGAGTTTGAGGTCAACACTGGCTACATGAGACACTGTCTCAGAAAAATAAAAAGTTCTAAGAAAAAACTTGTCCACCTTCTTATTCTTTTTTTGAGACTGTCTGTTTCTCATTATGTAGCCCTGGCTAGCCTGCAACTCAGTATGTAGATCAGGCTGGCCTCAAATTCACAGAGCTCCTCCTGCCTCTGCCTCCTTGGTGCTCAAACTGAAGATGTGTCACCTCACTCAGCCAAAACTGTCCATTTTAATATATAAGCTGAGCTCATTAATCCCTGCTTTAGGAGAAGCTGTCAACCCATGGTGTGTATATTTCAGTGTCTTCCCCTACGTGGCTCAGGCTAGTCTCAAACTCCCAATTCCCCTACCTCAGCCTGTTGTGCTAGGATGATTTCATGTGACACCATGATCACCAATGGACACTTAATGAGGAGAGTAGTAAGCTTTTAGTTTTTTTCTTATATTATTTTTATTATTTTCATTCTATATGTATGAATGTATTGTCTGCATATAAGTACACCCGTACTGTACAATGCCCACAGAGGTCAGAAGAGGGCGTCAGATCGACTGTTGTTGGCCACCATGTGGATGCTGGGAACTGAACCAGAGTCCTCAGCAAGAGCAAGCAGTGCTCTTAACCACTGAGCCATCTCTCCAATCCTCCTATCTTCCTGTTTAAATTTATTTAGTTTTAAAGTTCAGTTTACTTATTTTTATTATTTATGTGTAAGTGTTTTGCCTGCATGTATGCAAGTACATCACATGTGTGCAATACCTGAGGAGACCACAGTGTTAGATCCCCTGGAACTGAAGTTAAGGTCAGAGGTTAGCCACCATGTGGGTGCTGGGAACTGAATCCAGGTCCTCTGTAAGAGGAGCCAGTGCTCTTAACTGCTGAGCTATCTCTCTAGGCCCAGGAGTGAGTTTTTAAAAATTACATTTACTTATCTATTTGGGGAGGGCACAGGCCACAGTGAGTGTGTGGAGGTCAGAGGACAACTTTTAGGAGTCTATTCTCTCCTTCTACAACATGGCTTCCAGGAATTAAACTCAGGTTGTCCAGCTTGGCAGCAAACATCATTACCATGTCACTAGTCAAAAAATAAGATATTTTTTATATTTCTAAATGTCATCTATAAACAAACTGACGTATTTCTGACTAGTCTACATAAATCTACTTTGCAGTGTTTTACCATAATACACTCTTGGGCATTAATTGTGCTATTCGTGAGCTCTCCTATCAAGCCCATCAATCCTACACCACCTATTTTCAATAGAGCTCCCATAGTTGCTGAATGTACGATGAAGGTAAGAGGTTATGAGCTAAGTCTTAGTCCTGACATCCACTGCCCAACCCAACAGTCTGTCCCTGTCAGTCTCACCTTCTTCTTGAGCTGGCTCAGAACATCAGCTATGGCCCAACTGCCATCGTACATGGCCTCCTTCTCAGTAAAAACAAAGTCAGGGTTGAAATCAGCACTGCGGTTCTTCTGCAAGGCTTTCTGCTTGCGGCCCAGCACAATGGGCCCCTGCAAAGAGGAGAGGTGAGTGTGACTATGGTGCTGAGACGGAGGAACACCAGAGGAGGAAGAGAGAGGAGGGTGCCTGAAAAGAGAACCCACAACTGGGAGCAGGATTCAGTGGGAGAGAGCTTGTCTGGCACTGGTGAGGCCCTAGATTCGGTCCTCAGCATCAGAGACACTGAACCTGGCCAGGTATGGCGGCACACACCTCTAATCTCAGCTCTTGGGAGGCAGAGACAGGTGGATCTCTGTGAGACTAATGCCAGCCTGGTCTAAATAGCTAGTTCCAGGTCAGCTGGGGCTACAGAGAGATCCTATCCAAACAAAACTGAAATAATATATCTTTTAGGGCTGGAGAGATGGTTGAACAGTTAAGAGCACTGGCTGCTCTTGGGGAGGACTTGAGTTTGATTCTCAGCACCCACATGGTGGCTAACAACCATCTGTAACTCCAATTCCAGGGGAACCAACACCTCTCTGACTTCCGAGGATGTTGCACTACACTGGTGTACTTACATACATGCAGGCAGTACACTCATATACTCATAAAATAAAAATAATAAATAAAATAGTGAAAAATCAATAAATCTTAAAAAGAAAAATTCTGCGGGCTGGGTCTGTACCCAATGATAGAAAACTTGCCTAGCAAAGTTAAGTCCCACGTGTAATCCCACTACTGCCACAAAAAGAAGCAAAGCTGAGAGAAAAAAAGCAATAACCATCAAGGACCTGATATACCAAGGCCCCATGCTGGGTGCTAAGAAATACTCATCAGGACACAGTGCCTGCTCTCACTCTCAAGGAGCTGAAAAAGTAATGGCTAATTATTAAGCAACTGCTTTATTTATTTATTCCTTTCAGTCAGAGTCTCACTCATAGTCCAAGCTGGTTTCAAATCTGTCCTCTTCTACTTCAGACTTCTAGGTGCTGGGATTTCAGGGCTGTGCCCACTAGGGCGATCATCATGAAAGAGGTTACCAAGTGCTGTATCATGAAAGTGGTCAATGAGAATGCTATTGTGTTATGCTTCACACATGTATATATGGACATATAAACACACAGATACAAATGCACATGGAGAGAGGGCATTCCTTCTATTGTATAGAATGAAGTGTTCCCTGACTCCAGTACCACAAACAGAAGCCAGTTCAGGGCTTTTGTTGCTTTTTTGTCTGCGAGAATGGCTCACTCTATAGCCTAGGCTAGCCTCTAACTCAGGACACTCATGCCTCAGCCTCCTGAGTACTAGAATTATAGCTACCACAACTAATCATTTAAGATCTTTTCTGAAACAAGGTCTCCTTGTAGCCCCAGCAAGCCTAGAACTCCCTATGTAGATCAAGCAAGTCTTGTTCCCTGAGATCCATCATCTCTGCGTCCCCAGGGCTGGGATTAAAAACTTGGGCTACCAAGCACGACAGTGATATACACACTTATACAACACTGGGGAGGCAGAAACAGGCGTTTCGCTAAGGGCTCACAGGTCAGCCAGCATAGCTTAACCAGTGAACTCCAGATCAATATGAGACTCTGTTTTAAAACACAGTGGACAGTTCCTATGGAATGACTCCCAATGTTAACATTTGGTCTCCAATTATACACCAACATGTGCACACATGCACCTATAACACACTTGCATGCATGTGCACACACACACTCACATGTATGCATGTAATCCCAGCATTGGGGAGGTAGAGAGGTAGATCCCCGGGACTCGCTGGTCACCCAGCCTAGTCAACTAGTGAGCTCCAGGCCAATGAAGGACCCTGTCTTAAAACAAGGTTGAGAGTCCCAATAACAAGATACAAGGTTGTCCTCTGGCCTCCACATACATATAAATAAAATGCATATATATAAAAACTTCCACAGTGGCACTGGTAGCACTCAGGAACTATAGGCAGGAGGACCAGAAGTTCAAGGGCAGTTGAGACTTCATGGCAAGTCTGAGGCCAGCCTAGACTATAAAAGACCCTTCTCAACCACAAAAGTCTAGAGATATAAATACATTAAGTCTCTTATCAATTCCTTGGAGGTGTTCTGCATCTCCACTTCACAGAAGGGAAGGAGGGCACAGGTTAGGTATATTATGAGAGATCACCTGGTAAGTGGCAGGAGGGAGTAAAAAGTGATATTCTAACCCAGACACTTATGTTCCTGGTCAAAGCCCTGGACCCCTATTTAAAATGCCTCATTTCAACAACAGGTAACAGGAAACTGCCGTCCTGTCTAGTACAAAGGGACATGAAGCATTTAATTACTCAAGGTGGACTCTGAGTCAGAGAAGTTATCCAAAATGAAGCTGTGTATGGCACAGAAACCAGAGCTGACTAAAGCATCAAGACAAGGTGGAGAGAAATGTTCCAGACAGTGAAACAGAAGAGTAAAAGGCCCTGAACAAAGAAAAGGAGAGATGGCTCAGTGATTAAGTCCTTTTGCAGAGGGATCGGGTTCGAATTCCAGCACTACAGGGCACCCACATTCAAAATTTCAGTTCTAGGGAATCTGATGCTTTCTTCTGGTCTCTGAGGGCATTGCATGGCACGGGTGTATATACATACATGCAGGCAGTACACTCACACACATAAAGAATAAATTCTTGCCGGGTGTGGTGGCGCACGCCTTTTAATCCCAGCTATAAGTAGGCAGAGGCAGGAGGATCTCTGTGAGTTTTACAGCCAACCTGGTCTACATACGAGTTCCGGGCTAGCTGGGACTACAGAGAGATCCTGTCTCGGGATGCTCCTTGGGATGGAGATGCAGAGTCGGCGCCGGGCTTTCTGGGAAGCGAACGGAAGGGCCGGAGGGGGTCCGAATAGCCGTGCCAGGCCGGCAGGTGACAGGGCCAGGAGGCGAGCACGTCCGTCATGCCACCCGCTACCCACCGCAGCCAGCCGAACCTGACCCCACGACGTGCGTCTGTGAGGCTTGGGATGCAGCCGGGCGCACGCTCACTCCCGCCTCGACGGCAGCCCGGGGAGCAGGAGGGGACCCTGGCCAGGCCCCCCGCGTCGGCTGCCGTCCTGCCCGCTCCCCGCGCGGGCTCCCACCTCCTCCTCGTCTCCGGAGTCCGACTCCGGCTCCACCGGCACCTCGTCATCTTCGCCGATGGTCCCAACGAGACCCAGCTCCGCCAGCATGCTGAGGACCAAGCCACTTCCGGAAGTGAGGCCCTTTCTGCCTCGGCGCGCCTCACCGGCGGCGCGCTGCGCTTGTCACTTCCGCCCGGCCGCCCGTCGGGGGCTCGGCTGGAGCCTGGGAGGCTATGTGGGGCGCGCCTCGGTGACGAAACCGAGGGGGCGGGGCTCTACGTGCTTGCGGAAACTGCGTGGTCAGCTTTCGGAAAGAAAAGGAAGGTTCAGGGCGTCCAAATTTATGAACGAAGCATTGTGGTGGAGGGCCTGGAGACATGGCCCAACGCGTAAAGGCGCTTGCCACCAAGGCTGACGACCTGAGTTCAAACCCAGACCCACATGGTGAAAGGGGAGAATTGACTTCACAAAGTTGACCTCCGACCTCCACATTTCAGATGTTGAAATCACTCAGCCTAGGGTACTTTGTGACAGTTAATTCTGATTTGTTTTTAATTATGTGTATATGTGTGTGTGTGTGGGTTTGTGCATGTGAGTGCAGTGTCCTCAGAGGCCAGAAGAGGGTGTCCAATCCCCTGCAGCTGGAATTACAGGCGATTGTCAGCAATGTATTGTGGGTGCTGGACTCCAAATTCACATCCTCTGGATGAGCAGGGAAGTGCACGTAACCACTGAGCCATCTCTCCAGCACTCCAAAACCTTTTTGTTCGTTTGTTTTGTGCTTTTTGAAGAAAGATCTTACTATATAGCTCTGATTGGCTTGGAGTTCACTATGCACACTCATAGCCGTCCTGCCTCTGCCTCCTGAGTTCTGTGAGTATAGGCATGTGCCACCATATCTGGCTCTACTCTCTTAAGAGAATTATTTATTTTTAATTATGTGTATGTGTGTAGGTCCCCATGGTAATAAGAGGCATCGGATTCCCTGGCGCTGGAGTTACAGACGGTTGTGAGTTTCCCAACATGAGTGCTAGGAACTAAACTAAGGTCCTCTATGAGAACAGTAAGCGAGATATTAACCATTGAGCCTTGTCTCCAGCCCCCACAGTCAGAATTTATTAAGAAAAGGTCTAGCCAGGTGTGGTGGCACACTCCTTTAAACTCAATACTTGGAGGGAGGGAGAGGGGCAGACATATGTCTACTCTGGTCTACATAGAGAGTTCCAGGCTAAGGCACGGTGCTGCAAGCCTTTACTGGCCTCAGAGGCTGAAGCACAAGATCAATATGAACTCAAGGCCAGTCTAGGTTACATAACAAGTTCCAGGTCAGTGAGGACTACATAGTAAGACCCTGTCTAAAAAAAGAGAAAAAGACGGGTGTGGTACACATGTCTTTAATCACAGCACTTGGAAGCAGAGGCAAGAGAATCTCTGAGTTCAATGCCAGCCTGGTCTACATAGTGAGTTCTAGGCCAGCTGGGGCTACAGGGAGACCTGCCTCAAAAAAGGCCAATTAAACAATAATACAGAAAAAGAGGGGAAGGCTTATAGCTTAGTGGCAGAGCACTTCCCAGACACCGCCACAATAAGAAAATGAGAGAAAGAGAGAGAGGGAGAGAAAAGGTTTTGTGTAGATGTAAGTATAGGCATTATGGGACTAGTAAGGGTGCCCCGGAAAAGGACAGTACACAGCCAAGTGTAGGTTTGGCCTTCTTTAGAGAGTCCTCCTTAAATGCATTAACAATAGCTATAGGCATGATTTTTATGGCTTCTGAAATAACACTGTGGAAAACTTTTAAACCAGTCAATAGCAGCCAGAGAAATGGATGGTGCTTAAGACCATGTGCTGATCGGTCACAAGGACCCAGAGTTCTGATCCCAGTGCCTGGCCTGCAGTGAGCAACTCACAGCCCCTGTAACTCCAGCCCTAAAGGGTCAGATTCCCTTTCTTACCTCCTCAGGCATTCTCCCCATAAAGAAAATAAAAGAGTGAATCACCAGGAGTGGTGGCAAAGCACCTTTGATCCCAGCACTTGGGAGGCAGAGACAGGTGAATCTTCGTGAGATCAGGTCCAGCCTGGTCTACGTAACCAGTTCCAGGCCAGCAGAGGTTACAGAGACACACTGTCTCAAAAAGACCAAAAATAATAATAAAATTTTTAAAAGAGTAAAAATGTTTGGTTGCCCTGACTTTTCAGTGAGGCACCTCACTGAATGAGAACCCCTCCCTCTTCCCCTTCCCCTCCCCCTCTCCTACCACCATGCCTTCCTCACCATGATGGAGCCAACTCTCAAACTGTGGACCTAAATCAATATCAACTTTTCCTTCAAGTTGCTGCTGACGGGTATTTTGACATAGCAATGAGACAAGCAACTTATACACATATAAACATATTTTTGTTGTTGCTGTTGTTCGGGACAGAGTCTCTCTGTAGCCCCAGCTGGCTGGAACTCCCTATGTAGACCAGGCTGGCCTTTGCCTCTGCCTCCAAAGTGCTGAATTAAAGGTATGTGTCACCACACCCAGTGTGTAAACATAATTGTCAAACTTGTTTGTGACTTGCTCAGAAAATTACAGGTTTACAGATGAGAGAGGAGTAAGGCAAGGGGCTCTTTTTCTTTAGATCCTTCCCAACCCCAACCCACTCAGCTACTTTTTCTTTCTCTCTCTCTTTTTTTTTTTTGGCATGGTCTCACTCTGTAGCCCTAGCTAGCCTAGAACTTGCTATATAGACCAGGCTGGCCTCAAACTTGCAACAATCTTTCTTCCTCTGTTTCCCAAGTTCTGGGATTATTAGTGTGTGTTACCAGTCTAACTTTCTTCCTAAATTCCCATAATTTTTGTCCAGTTTTTTTTAAAGATATGTTATTTATTGTTGTCATTTTATGTGTATGACTATATTACCTGTGTGTGTCTGTGTCGTGCAATGTCTGCTGAGGTCAGAAAATGTCCAATCCCCCAGGACTGGAGTCATGGATGGTTGTTAGCTGCCATATGGGTGTTGGGAGCCAAACCCAGATCCTCTGCAGGAGAAACCAGTGCTTTTAATTGCTGAGCCATCTCTCCAACCCCTTATTTATTTATTTTAATATTTTTATTATTTGTATTATACATGTATGAGTGTTTTGCCTGAATGCATATGTAAATGCACCCATTTTGTGCAAAGCCCTCATGTTAGAAGAGGGTATTGGATTCCTTGGAACTAGAGTTAAGGATAGTTGTTAGTCACCATGTAGTGCTAGCAACTGAACCCAGGTCCTCTTGAAATGCAGCCAGTGCTCTTAACCACTGAGCCATCTCTCCTTAGTTTTGGTTGTTTTTGTGGCAGGGGCTCATGTAGCTCAGGCTGGTCTCAAACTCACTATGTATCTCAGAGTGCCATTTCAAAATTAATTATTCACATGCGTGAATGTATGAGAGATGACTGTGTATGTGTGTGTATGTGTGTGTGTGCGTGTGTGTAAGGTGCATGCTCCTGTGTACATACATGGGAGCTAAGGGAGGATATCTTGTGACCTGCTCTATCACTCTCTGCCATGTTCTCTTAAGAAAGGGTCCCTACCTGAACCTGGGCTCGGCCGGCAGTCAGCAAGCTTCAGAAATCCTAGTTCCACTCGCCCTCATTCTCCACAGTGCTAGGCTATAGGCCTACACAATGACAACTGGCTTCTTTTCTTTTCTTTTCTTTTCTTTTCTTTTCTTTTCTTTTCTTTCAGACAGGTATCACCATGTAGTCCTAGCTGACCTGGAATTTGTTATGTAGACCAAACTGGCCTCAAAATCACAAAAACCTGTTTGCCCATGCCTCCGCAGTGCTGGGATGTAGGGCATGTGCCACTAGACCTGGCATCCATGTCTGGCTTTTTGCGCGGGTTCTAGGGAATTGAACTCAGGTCCTCATGCTTGCATAACAAACACTCTTACCTACCGAGCCACTTCCTCAACTCAATGACCTTAAACTCTTCCTCCTCCTAGCTTCCTCCCAAGAGCTCTGATGACAGGCATACACCAGCATATCTGCCTTATCTATCTTTCTGTCCTGTCTCAAGTTTCCTGCCAACAACCCATATGGGTCTTGAATGTGAACTTCAAGGTCCAGTGGAGCCTTTGGATGACGCAGTCCCTGTTCACATACTGACAGCCACCTCTGTCTTCATCATCCTCATCAACTGTGAGGTAATAAATGATTATGTCATTAGCTTAGAGTGATTTTTATGCAGAAGCACGTGACTAATTCACCAAGCTAACAATTGTTTTTTATATCCATTCTTATATATATATATATATATATATATATATATGTGTGTGTGTGTGTGTGTGTGTGTGTGTGTGTGTGTGTGTGTGTATGTGTGTATATGCACTCATTTATGTGTATGTCCAGGCCCATGTGCTTGTGGCATACCTGTGGAAATCAAAGGACAACTTGTGGGAGTAGGTCTCTCCTCTGACCATGTGAGTTCCAGGAAGCTGAGTCCTGTGATCAGGCTTATTGGTAAGTACCTTTCCCCAGTGAACTATCTCGACAGCTAACAATTCTTCATGTCACAAAAGTTTTGTTACAGGAGGCTGGAGAGATGACTCAACAGGTAAGAACACTGGCTGCTTTTGCAGAGGACCCAGGTTTAGTTCCCAGCACCCATGTGGTGGCTAACAACCATTCATAACTCCAGATCCAGTGGATCTGACACTCTCTTCTGGCCTCTGCAGGCACAACATACATGTGGTACATTTACATACATGCAGGCAAAACATTCATATACATAAAAAGTACATTAAAAAGTATTGTCAAATAACATTAAAAGGTATGGTAAAAGGTATCTAAGACTTCAGGTAATTAAAACAAAATGCACCTGGGGGATGGGAGAGGAAACCAAGATGGATATGCTCCAACATACATTGTATGTATTATGAAATTGTCCACAAATGAATCTAAAATATTCTTTTAAAAATTATTTTTTGATGTATCCACTTTTATGTCTATGAGTGTTTTACCTGTACGTATGTAAGTGCATCACATGGGTGCAATGATCTTGGAGGTCAGAAGAGGGTGCTGGATCCCCTAAAACTGGTTGTTAGCTGCTATGTGGGTGCTGGAAACTGAATTTGGGTCCTCTTGCAAGAACAGTCAGTGCTCTTAACCACTGAGCCATCTCTCTCCAGCCCCAAATTTAAAATACTTGTTTGAGGGGGCAGGATCGCCCTGTAACCCCAGCTGGCCTGGAATTAGCTATGTAGACCAGGCTGACCTCAAACTCACAGAGATCTACCTGCCTTGCCTCTCAAGTGTTGGGATTAAAGCGTTGCACTTCCACACCCAGCTAAGATGTTCCTAATGAAAAAATTAAAAACAGCTGGGTGAAGTGGCCTAGGCCTTTAATCCCAGTTCTTGGGAGGCAGATGGTTTTCTGTGAGTTCCAGGCCAGTGAGGACTATAAACTGAAACTTTGTTGGAAAACTAATTACTTAATTTAATTTAATTAAAATGCATCTGCTTTCAAGAGTGTTTCGTGCAATGTTCTTAAGAAATAAAACTGTCAGACCCATCACTTCCCTTTACAGCTGACGCAAGCTCTCTGCCTATACGCTGTGTCTTCTCATCTTCTTTTCTGCAGAGTTCCCCAGTGATCTGCCTTGGCCTGTCATGATATGAGCCATCTTTTGCCTTGACTGAGATGTGCTTAAGTCAGTTCAGGTACCTGCACACTATTTCAGGAGCACCGTCTCCTGCACCACCCGTGCTTAGTAGATGGGGTCTGGGGAGACGGCTTGGCTGGTTAAGTGGTTGCTGTGCAAGCCTCAACACCTGAGTTCAACCCCTTCAAACCCATGGAAAAAGCCGGGCATAATGGGCATCCTCTTGTAGTCCAGTGCTGGGCAGAAAGAGACAGGTAGGTCCCTGAGCTCTCTGGCCAGTCAGCCTAGCCTAATTGGCTAGTCCCAGGTCCCAGTGAGAAACCCTGTCTCTAAAAAACAAGGTGAAGGACAGGAGACAGCATTCCAAAGCTCCGGTTGGAGTCAGAAGGAGCGGCACCAGGTGATGAATCCACCAACCAGAGAACAGGTGTGAAAAGTGCGAGTAGACTTGCACCGAGTCGCTGTCACTGTGGCTGCCACCTCGGACCACGAGGATGGGATTGGTGGGTTAGAAAGTTAGAGGTAACCTGTGTTTCTGTCTTTAGGGATCAAAGCAACCATGTAAACCTTGGATTACCATCTACAGATACTTTGGTTGGTTGGATTTTTTTGTTTGTCTGTTTAGTCTTTTTGAGACAGGATCTCCCTGTAGCCTCAGCTGCGCTGGAATTCACCATGTAGACCAGGCTGCCAAGTGCTCATTTGACAGCCACCATGCATAATTTATGTGGTGCTGGGGATCAAACCCAGGGCTTCATGCATTCCGGAGCCATATCTCATGCCCCATGAATCTTGCTTTAAAACTAACGTGCAACCAGGCGTGGTGGTGCACACCTTTAATCCCAATACTGGGGAAGCAGAGGCAGGTGGATCTCTGAGATCTAGGCCAGCCTGGCCTACATTTCGAGTTCCAGGCCAGCTGGGGCTACAGGGAGACCTGTAACTTTATGAGCCCTAAGGACTGCTGAAAAAACATTCTCAGTCCAGAGCTCATGAGCATGACATTCTCTGAACTGTCTGCAGGTTGCGCAGTGCACTTCGCATCCCGTGCTGGGATGGGCTTTGGTCTGTGAGTCCTTTGTGCTCCTGTAGGTAACCCCTCACCCATCCTCCTGTACATGTTCTGGTTCACCAAGTTGGACTTTGGTGGTATTCTTACTATTTGACCTGTCGTTGGTTTCCTATTGGTGTAAAAAAACATTCAAGTCTCCCCAGGAATGGTGTCAAGCAACACTGGTATCTGACCATTACAGAATCAGTGGAAAGCAGGTGAGGCTGGGGAAGGCCTATCTTTTAGGTCTTTGGAACAGAAATTTGTATTTTTGTTCACATATCATTACCCAGAGCAAATCACATCACCACAGTCTAGGTCAATAGGTCTAAAAGGATGAAAGGGAGCTGGGTCTGGTGGTGCAGGTGCCAACCCAGCTGTTCTCCAGGCCATGGCAAGAAGATTGGTAGTTCAAGGTCTGCCTGAGCTACAGAGTGAGTTCAAGGTCTGCCTGAGCTACAGAGTGAGTTCAAGGTCAGCCTGGGCGACAGAATATGACCCTGTCTCAAAAGACAGGAGGGGAAAAGGGAGGGGAGAAGAGGGGAGAGGATGGAAGGGAGACGGTTCAGCGGGTAAAAGCACTTGCCACAGAAGCCTGAAAACCTTTGTTAAATCCTCAGAACCCACATGAAGGTTGAAGGAGAGGCCTGACTCTACATAGCTGTCCTCCGACTTCCACATGTGTGCCATGGTACACATATGTCTGAGCAGACACATAACACAGTAATGAAGCACTGAGTTCAGATTCCCAGAACCCACATAAGTGCCGTGTGGGCGCCGAGGCCTCTGCGCCTCACGCTGGGAACTTGGTGCAGGGCATATACTAGTTACTTTTCTTTTGCTGTGATCAAACACCATGACCAGAAGGGACTTTAAAAAGGAAGAGTTTATTTGGCCTCATGATTCCAGAAGAGACCATCATGATGGGGAGCAGGAGCAGAAAGCTGAGAGCTTTCCTTAACCACAAACAGGAAGCGGAGAGGGAGAACCGGAAGTGGGGCAGAGCCTGCCCTCAGTGACATGCTTTCTCCAGCGAGACCTCAGCTGGGCATGGTGGAACGCACCTTTAATCACAGCACTCAGGAAGCAGAGGCAGGTGGGGCTCTGTGAATTGAGGCCAGCCTGTTCTACATACTGAGTTCCAAGTCAGCTGGAGCTACAGGGAAACCCTGTCTCAGAAAAACAAAACCAAACAGAATAATAGAAAACAAACAACAAAAAAAGCCTGCCTAAACTACAGAATGAGTTAGAGGTCATTCTGGGCAACCAAGTAAACAGCTAAGAAGATTGGGGATATAGCTCAATGGCAGAGTGCTTGCCTACTATGTGTGAGGTTGTAGGTTCAATCCCCAGGGTCAGAAGGAGAAAGAGAATGAGCCATTGATAGTCACATAAGCTTCCTCAATAGGAAAGGAGGAGATGGGATTGATTAGGATGGGAAAGACATTAACCACATCTGTGACAGCAGGAAGAAGACTGGTTGAGATGCTTTGTATTAGGAAGATGAATGAGTTTTCTAATGAAGACACTGACAAAGCAAATAGTGGCGGTTTGGATATACAAATATAATGAAAGTGCACAGGGCTGTGGGGATTTAAGATACTGGAAATAATAGTCTTCAGGCTTGGTGTGGACATAGACCCCAGTAATTCCAGAACCCAGGAGGCAGAGAAAGGGGAATTTCCAGTTTGAGGTCAGCCTGGGTTCCACAGCAGTGAGACTCAGAGCAGGGGAAAGGGTGAGGGGAGATGCATGGGACGGGGGAGAAGAGAGGGAGGAGGGGATGAACAGTGGGGATGCGACTCAGCTGGTAGAGTACTTTCCTAACATGTATAAATCCCAGGGTTCCATCCCCAGCACTGCATATAACTGGGACTGGTAACAACCATCTGTAACTCCACCAGTCAGGAGGCAGAGACAGGTGGGTCAGAAGTTCCAGGTAATCCTTGGCTCTATGAGATTCTGTCTTTAAGAAAAAGGAAGAAGAAGAAAGAAAGGAAGAAAAGGAAGAAAGAAACAAGAAGGGAAGGAAAAAATAATATTGAAATAATGGACCATAATTTTTTAATTTATTTTTTGCATTGCTGGAGATGAAATCCAGGGCCTCACATATGCTAGGCAAGTACACCACCCCTAAGCCACGTCCCTACCTTAAACCACAGATTTTACTGAATATGGAAGGGCATGAAAGATAGAAAAAGCCAATGGAAGGAGAGAAACTAGATGGGAAAATATTGGAGACCTGAGGAGCTAGAGGAGAGATTTACTTCATAAGAAACCTCAGAGACTATGGTCAGAGGGTGTAACATTGTTTTGGGTAGATTCACCTTGATCTCAAGATGCACTGTGTGATGATAAGGATAGGGGACTGAGGTCATGTAGAAGAGAAAGTGCGAGGAGTAAGGTCTGGGATTGGTCCTCTGGCTGGATGGTGAGGCTACCAGGGTGATGGTGGAGGGGACTTATGTGAACCAGGTATAGCCATCAAAGGGATCTTTCTGCTTGATATTTAGTAGATATCTTCAATTTAACATTGTTGCCGTTGTGACTTAACACTGTAACCTAAAATTTTTTATTCCATTTTATTTATTATATGTATGTGTGTATATATGCATGTTAAGTGTGCCTGTGTGTGCTAGGTGCATGTGTGGAAGTCAGAGTGTTATACCCAGTATAAGGCACAAAGGAACACCACATAGTGATGGTCAAATGAAGAGTCCTTTATTAGCCAGCAGTCCAGAACAGGCTAGCACCAGAAAGAACTCTCAACCCCAAGAAGAAACAGATCAGGGTTTATGAATCCTAAAATAACAATTATATCATGCCAGAGCACAGCCAAAACCCACAGTCACCCCATAACAGGGAGCAGGTCAGCTAACAAAAAGTTTTTAGTTAAGAAAAAATGTATACATTTCAGTTAGGAATAAAAAAGTTTCTCAGAATTACAGAAACAATGGGCTCCCTGGAGCTGCAGGTGTAGCTGGGAGAGAATGTTCTACCTGACTGAATGTAAGTTTTGCAATATTGTAGAAACAATGAACTCCCTGAAACTGAAGGTGCAGCCTTCGTGAGGCTGTTCTGCATGGCTGGGTGCAGTTAGAGTGGGAGAAGCTACCGGGCAGAAACGTCGAGTGCAGCAAAGGTCAGCTAGAGTAAAATGGAGTCATTTGGGGCATTTCAAGAGGACAACTTTCCAGGGCTGGAGAGATGGCTCAGTGGTTAAGAGCACTGGCTCTTTTATTTTATTGTATGAGTGTATTACCTGCATGTAGGTAGTTGCATCCATGTCGTGCAATACCCATAAAGGTCATAAGAGGGCCGAGGGCCATCTCCCCAGTCCCCAGTTTGTTTTTTTTTTTTCAAAAGAGAACAACTTTCAGGAGTCAGTTCTGTCTTACACCATGTGGGTCTTGGGGATTGAATTTAGGTTGTCAAGCTTGATAGCAAGTGCCTTTACCTGCTGAGCCATCTCATTGGTCCTCTTTGTTTAGAGAGAGTATTTCAGGTACTTCAAGCAGGCCTTGAACCTGCTATGTAACTGAGGATAGTCTGAGCTTCTAAGCTTCCTGCCTTCACCTCCCAAGCACTGGCATTACAGAGGCTTACCATCACCTGAGGAACCCCAAGGTGTTGTGCATGCTAGGCAAGCATTGAACTAACCCAGCTGAAGTCTCAGTCTGTATCCCCTCATTTGTTTTTGAGACTGTAGCCTGAGCTATCCTGAAACCCAGTAGGTAGACCAAGCTGACCTTGAACTCACAGTGATCTGTCTCCCAAGTGTTGAGATTAAAGGCATGTGCCACAATGGTGGGCTTTGAAAATTCTAGTACTCTTAAACATTAAGAGGCTAGAGATAGGACTCGGCAATTAAGAACACTGGCTGTTCTTGCAGAGGACCCAGGTTCCATTCCTAGCACCCACATGACAGCTAACAATCATCCATAACTCCAGTTCCAGAGGATCCAGTGCCCTTTTCTGGCCTCCGTGGGCATTGCATGGCATGGGTGCTTTTACATATATGAAGGTATAACACTCATACACATAAAATAAAAATAAATAAGCTCGGCACGGTGGAATATACCTTTAATCCCAGCACTTGGGAGGCAAGGCATGTGGATCTCTGTGAGTTCCAGGACAGCTGGGGCTACAGGGAGACTCCATCTCAAAGAAGACCCCCCCCCAAATAACAATAAAAACATTTTTTAAAAGGGTTCTAGTTAATCCTTAGCTACATATCAGATTCAAGGTGAGCCTGTACTATATAACTAAAAAAAATACATGGAATTAAATTAATATTTGTCAGAAATTGTAGTACTAATTAAGCGCAGAAGAACTGAAAAACAGCACTTAAGCAAACCTTTGCTCATGAGGGTTCATAGTGCACTATCCATAACAGCCAAAGATGCAAACATCTCAAATATACATGACATGTGTATATAATATATACTAACAGAAGAATGGGTACACAAATTATGTTGTATCCAAACATTTGCATGACTTGAGTGCACTTACATGCACACAAAACACTCATACACATAAAATAAAAATCAATAAACAAGTCAATGGAATGTTATTTATTCATAAAAAATTGCCATGCCTATTTTGAAGCTGATAGATTTTTTACTGTTATAATATCTGGTGTAGTGGTTTGAACAAGAAATATTCCCCCATAAGCTTGAGTATTTGAACACTGGTAGCATCATTTGGGAGGTCATGGACTCTTTCAGTATAGACTACTCAGAGGAAATATGAGACTGGGAACAAATGTTGAGTTGAGAGTTCACAGTCTCATCCTGCTTGTTGTTCACTCTTTCTGCTTTGTGGTTGAAGATGTGAGCTCTCGGTTTCTTGTTCCTATTGACATGACTGCCGCCTACTGCCATGCCTCCCCACCACAATGGACTCTATCTCTCTGAAACCATAAGCCAAAATAAACTCCATAAGTTACGTTGGTCATGTGTTTTATCAAGCAGCAGGGAAGTAACTAGACACAAGTGGTGGAGAGAGTGGGCTGCTGCTGTGAAGAACCTGACCATGTTGTTTTTGGAGGACTATGGGAGACTTTGGAACTTAGAACTAGAAAGCATTTGAATGCTGTGAGCAGAGCTTAGTGGGCTGGAAGACAGTTGTGCTGGGAGTAATGTAAAGTGCATAACCCTGTCTGGCTCAAGAGGGTTTAGAAGGAAGCAAAGACTAACAGCAACTGGGCCAGAGGCCATTCATATGCTATTTTGGCAAAGAATCTATCTCTTTCCCGGCTTCTAAGAACTTGCTTGAGGCTATATTAAAAAGTAATGGATTAATTTTCTTGGGTGAGGAAGTTTCAAGACAATGTAACATTGAGTCTGTGGGTTGGTTATTCTTCATAATATTTATGCAGGTCTACAATGATCCAGAAGAAATGGAGCAGAAAGAAATGTAAAATGTACAGTCTGGAGGGAAAAAGAGCACTAGGAAGCTTAGTGTGGAGGCCAAGGCATGTGCTGGAAGATAGCCTGTTATCATTAAGGAGATTAACACCATTAAGAGGAAGCCTCCTGCCACACTCTGGAACAATGGAAAGAGTGCCTCAGAGCAAGATCCCACCCAGCTATGCTCCCCACTTCTGAAAGAGAGCCTAAGGGGTTTTCTGCTCCCAGAAAGCAACTGCTCCAGCTGGCAAAATTACTGTTAATGTGGTCAAAAGGGGGTGAGGGTCCATCCCAAGATGGTAGCCAAACTTGACTGTGTCATCTACACAGTACTGGCTTTAGAGGCGTGAAAAATGCAAGAATGAGAGGGACTGGTGGATTCTTCTTCTGAGATTTCAGAGAGCCACTGAGGCCAAGTAGTGTGTAGTGTGTGGGGGAGAATTTCTGCATAAAGAAGGCCCTGAGGAGAGGCCCTTTTGTGAAATTAATGCCTGGGATGCAGTGGAGACCCCAAGATTTTGGAGATGCCAGAGCCATGAGATATCTGCCAAGGAAAGGGAGTGGAACCAGTCCAAGAGAGATGCATGTTTCAGGTAGCAAAGCTGGGGGATGAACATCTAAGCCTTTTAGAACTAAAGTCCCTGACACTTGACACCAGACATGGAGCTGGTGTTTGCCAAGATGGGTTTCAGTCTTGCTTTGGTCCTATCTTTCTCCAGTATGCCCCATTCCTCTTTTGGAATGGGAATGTAAATCCTGTGCTACTGCAAATTGGAAGTATGTAATTTGTTTTATATTTTACAGAGAGTTGCAGCTAAAAGATTGTGTTAAGTCTCAAAAGAGACCTTGGTCTTTGGACTTTTGAACAACATTGAGGTTATTAAGACTCTGGGAACTTTAAAAGTTCCATTAAATGCATTTTCCGTTATGATATGGCCATGAGCTTACTGGATCCAGAGAGTGGAATGTGGTGGTTTGGTTGAGAAATGTCACCAGTAGGCTCAAGTATTTGGATACATGGTTCCCAGTTCATGGAATCCTTAGGAGGTATAGCCTTCTTGGAGGATGTGTGTCAGTGGGGGCGGGCTTTGAGAGTTCATAGCCTCCCCACCTTGAAGTTCATTCTCTCTGCTTCCTGTTTGTTGCTGAATATGTGCTCTCAGCTTCCTGCTCCTGCCATGGTGCCTGCCATCTGCTGCCATGCTTCCTGCCATATGGACTCTCAAACCTCTGGAACCTTAAGCCAAAATAAACTCTTTCTTCTTAAGTTGCCTTTGGCCATGGTAACTTATCACAGCAAGAGAAAAGAAACTAATACATCTCATATGAGTATTATATAATGTGGGAAGAACCTGTTACTGGATAAAGGTCTTGGTCAGTTTTTTTTTTTCACTGCCAATTAAAGAATTAAAAGACAGGAAGACTCTTTGACACAACAGGTATTTATTTATTTATATTAAAGTTTATTCTCAAACTTTATTATTGAGAATAAAGTAGCTGGGGCTGGAGAGATGGCTCAGCAGTTAAGAGCACTGGTGTTCTTGCAGAAGACCCAGGTTAGGATTCCAGCACCCACATGGCGGCTAACAACCATCTGTAACTCCAGTTCTATGGGATCTGATGCCCTCTGAGGGTACTGCATGACATGGATGCACTTACACACATTCAGACATAACACTTATACACATAAAATAAAAATAGACAAATATAAAAAAGAGTAAAGAACACAGAGAGACAGACACACAGACAGAGGCTGACTCTCCACAGTGGAGAGGGGATTCAAAAAGTGAAAAATCCAAAGCCCCTAGGGGAGTATGCTGCATAGATTCATTTGTCAACTTTACACACCGAGAAGAGGGAATCTCAGCTGGGGAGTTGTCTCCATCAGACTGACCTATAGGCATACCTGTGAGGCGTTTTCTTGATTGTTGAGTGATGTAGGAGAATCCAACCCACTGTATATGGTGCTGCCCCTGGGCAGGTGGTCCCAGGTTATATAAGAAAGGCTGAGCTGGATGTGGTGGTTCACCTCTTAATTGCCAGCACTCAGGAAGCAGAGGTAGTCGAATCTCTGTGAGATCGAGGCCAGCCTAGTCTACACAGTGAGTTCCAGGCCAACTGGGGCTACAGAGAGACCCTGTCTCAACAGAGGAACAAGCCAGTAAGCAGCATTTCTCCATGGTCTGTGCTTCAGTCCTCACCTCTACGTTCCCGCCCTACTTAAGTTCCTGCCTTGGCTTCCCTCAGTGATGAACAGTGATTCGAATGTGTAAGTGAAATAAACCCTTTCCTACCCCAAGTTCATTTTGGTCAGTATTTTATTATAGCAACAGAAAGTAACTAGGATGGGGGCCTGGGTCTTTAAGCATTCTTGGTGACATAGGGCAATTCTTCCTCCCCTAATTTTGGATTAATCAACTTAAAGAGAGGATTGATGGTTCCAAGCTAAGATATGCTCAAGACAAGCTTTGGCTAAACTGGTCTGGACCGGTCAGCTAGACTGGTGGGAGAAAAGCCCCTAGGTCTTCATTTCAAGTGAAGAAATGGGAAGTTTGCCATCTTTGTTACCAGTGGCTCCGTCTGTTTGTCAGGCCTTTAGTCCCTCAGAACATCTGTTTCCTTATGATATGGCTAGATGAAGCACTAATATGTGCTGAAATGTGGTGTGTGGGATAAACCTGTAATTACAGCACCTGGAAGGCTGAGAAGGAAGATGGTGAGTTCAAGGTCAGCCTGAGATGACCCATTGAGATCCTACCTCAAACAAACCAACAAGCTCAGGGTAAATGAAAAATAGTTTCTTTCATAAAAGGTGAAGCATAAAAGGTCAAGGGTTAGCTGGGCAAGACTGCTCAGTGGGTAAAGGAGCTTGCTGCTGTACCTGAGGACCTGTGTCAGATTTCCCAGACTTACACAGCAGAAGAACTGATCCCTGCACCTTATCTTTTGACCTCTATACACATACTTTGACATACTCATGCCCCACAACAGAATACATATATAAATATCTGTAATTTTAAAAATTAAAGTTCTATGCCAACAAACTATATTGTATGAAAATCGCACAAGTTCAATATTTTTTTTAAATTAAAGGTCCAGAGGGCTGGAAGGGGATGGATCAGTGGTTAATAGCACTAGATGCTCTTGCAGAGGACCGGGTTCAATTCTCAGCATACATATGGCAGCTAACAACTGTCTCTTACTCCAGCTCCAGGGGATCTGACACCTCTTCTGACCTTCAAGGGCATTGCATGACATACACTCATACACATAAAATAGCTCAGTTGTGCCTCTTGTCAAAGATCATCACATCTGGGTATTGGGGGTCCCAGCACTCAGGGCCAGCCTGAGGGGGACCAAAGGGTCTCCATCATAGAGTGAGGGGGTGAGTAGGTGCGGAATCAAGACACCGACTCCAGGAGTTGAGCAGAAAGCTGGCAGTGGTGGTCTGCTGCAAACTCATTTATTCAAGAAAGAGTAGAGAGTCTTATAGGTCTTGTTAGCCAATAGCCTTATGGGGTGGGGTCCTGACTACTGCCAATTGCAGTTTGTTCCCAGGTGGATCAGGTTCCCTCCAGGTGCTGGGCAGAAACTGGCTTCACAACCAACCGGTGTGGAGCATCACACCCACGAGAGCCATTCCTCCATTCCTCCTGGCAGGTGACCTAGCTAGGCCCACCCTGCATAATACCCAACATCTGGGCTTGTTGACAGCTGAAGCCCTGAACAGGAGGGACAGGAAGAGTCATGGGACCCTCACCTGAGTATCCACCTATACCTTCCAACCCAAATCCTGACAACATCAGTTACATAAGAAATTTCCATCTAGAAAATTTTTCACTTACATGTCTGTGTGGGTATGTGCACAGGAGTGCAGGTGCCTCAGTGTCAGATCCGGAGCTGGAGTCGCAGGTATTAGAGAACTGCCTGGTATCAGTGCTGGGAACTTCTGTCCTGCTCTTAATTACATAAGTACATTTTAATTAATGAATTTGTTTATGGGGGATGTACCACAAGGGCACATGTGTAAGTCAGAGGACAACTGGTGGGAGTGTGTTCTTTCTTCCAATGTATGGGTCCCGAGGATCAAACTCAGGTCATCAGGCTTGGTGGCGAGTGCCTTTACCTGTTGAGCTACCTTGCAAGCCCTCTTTTCTTTCTTTCTTTTTTTTGAGACAGGGTTTCCCTGTAGCCCCAGCTGACCTGGAACTTGTTTTGTAGATATGGCTGACCTCAAACTCACACAGATTTGCCTGCCTCTGCCTCCTGAGTGCTGAGATTAAAGACATGTGCCACCATGCCTGGCTCTTTTTTTTTTTTTTTTTTTTTTTGAGCCACTATGTAGACCAACCAGGCTGGCCTTGAATTCTCAGCAATTCTCCTGTCATAGCTTCTCAGTGGCTGGAACTATAAGCATAAGTCATGATCCCTGGCCTTTTCCATTGCTTTGAGTGGAGCCTTTCTTCCATTACATCTTCTACCATCTCCTGAACATTCTGGAAGCGCTACATTGGAATGTTCTACCTCCAGCAAGCCTGTGCACTTAAGCCTGAAAGGACTTCCCAACCTTGCTTCCCTATGCATCACATATTTCAGGTGTTCACACATACACACACACAGGCAATCCTGCAGCATTCCTGTATTTTTAGAGACTACAGCACAGACCAGCCTGGCTGGAGATTTTTGTTAGTCAGTGGCAGTTTATCAAGCATCTACTGTGTACTCATCACTAGGGCCTGGGGACACCATGGTGACAGTGATGGGCAGTTTTGATTATCTGTGTGACGGGAGGAAGAAACACCATGGAGAATCCTGGTGTGGTCGCCCACACATATAATTCCTGGACCTAAGATGGAAGCAGGAGGATCAAGAGCACCAGGACATTCTTGGCTCTTTAGTGAGTTCCAGGCCAGCCTGAGCCATATGGAAACCTGACTCAAAACCAAACAAAGAAAAAATAAACAGGTAAGAAGTTAGTAAAGACAGGTTAGGATGAGCTTGTGATGGCATTTCCAGAGAGGATTATTAAATCTTGAGAGCTAGGACCTAATCACTCAATAGCTTAATCCTCAGATGGATCTAGAATGTGATGATGTCAGTGTGGAGGGGTGCAGGTAGGAAGTAGGTCACCAGGGGTGTGTCCTCCCAGGTAGTTATCCCTGATCACCACCTGTCTTGTACTTTGTATTTTCTGGCTGACCATGTGGCTGGAGCTGCTCTGGTCATATCATGCTCTTCCCTCCAGGATGGACTGAGCCTTCTGAAACCAAGAGCCAAAATCCTTCAAGCTGGACCTGGGAGCGTCTCTCCCCAGCCTCCGTTTTTAAAAGGTGTGTTGGGTTGCATATACCACAGTGCACATTTGAAGAGCAAAGGACAACTTTGGTTATCTATCCTCACCTTCTATGTTGTTTGAGACAGTTTCTTATTGCTCATTACTGTATACACCAGGCTACCTGGCTTTCAAGGTTCTGAAGATTCCCCTGTCTCTACCTCCTCTCTAGCTGTAAGACCACTGGAAATACAGGTTCCAGCGACCTTCCAGCTTTATGTGGGTTGTGAGAATCTGAACTCAAGTCCTTAGGCTTATGCAGCAAATGCTTTTCACAATAAACACATTTCCTTAGCCCTAGTAATACACACCTTAATCCCAGCATTTGAAATGCAGAGGCAGAAGGAATTCCATACGTTTGAGGCAAGTTTGTCTACTTAGAAAGATCTTGTCTCAGACAAAATAAACAGTCCCCCCCTCAAACCCCTCTTTCCTCCCTTAAGTTTCTTTCAAGTATTTGGTCATAGCTACATAAAAGCCCAGTTCAGTGCCAGAGATAGGAGGCAGTCTTAAGTTCCTCTCTCAGGGAAGTCCATTGTCTAGTCCCAGGCAAACTGTGATAGTCAGGAAATGGCCGAATAAATCCATGAGATTTATGAGACTGCCAGAGAGAATCTGTCAGTTGTCAACATCCCATAACATCCACACCTGAGGCTTTTACTAACATGCCCGTTTCAGACCCACTGTTCACCAGGCACACCAAAATCAGAAAACCCCTCTTTATGAATTCTAGAAGTTGTTTTTTTTTTTTTAATGCTTTATAGTCTGCCTCCCAAGTGCTGGAATTAAAGGCATGTGACACCACACCAGGCTGATTTATTTATTTTAATTTTGTGTGTATGAGGGTTATGCCTGAATGTATGTAAGCCCACCCATGTTGTACAGTACCTGTGGAGGACAAAGAGGGCATCAGATCCTCTGAAACTGGACTTACAATGGTTATTAGTTGCCATGTGGGTGCTGGGAAGAGAACCCAGCTCTTGTGCAAGAACAGCCAGTGCTCTTAACTGCTGAGCCATCTCTTTAGTCCCAGCGCCAGCCCTCCTTTTACTTAAAAAAAAGGAACTGAGATGGAGGAATCTTCTAGGTTGCCCTGGTTGAACTTGAATTCATGGCCCAGGCAGGCCTTGAACTTGGGATCCTCCTGACTCAGCCCAAGAATTACTTAAATATCCAGATTAAAGCATATGAATAATGACTGATCTGGAACTCACTATGTAGACCAGGCTGGCCTTAAACTCACAGAGAGCCACCTGCTCTGTCTCTGGGGTGCTGGGACTAAAAATGTGTGCTCACATGCCTGGACCATATGATGAGGTAAAAATTATTTCATTACATTTATTCATTTATTTATTTGTGAGTATGTATGTCTGTGTGTGTGTGTGTGTGCCAAGGCATGCATGTGGAGGTCAGAGGACAACTTGTAGGCGTTGGTTCTCACTTTTTCCTTTGTGGATCCTTGGGACTGAACTCAGATTGTCAGGTTTGGTACAAAGAACTTGGCCTGCTGAGCCCCCATAAGATGACTTTTTAAAAAAATATTTATATGTATGCATGTATTGCTTGCAAGTATGTAAGTGCTCTGGTGTTGTGCAATGCCTGCAGAGAGGGTCTCTCTGTCATGTAGGTGCTGGGATTCAAACCTGGGTCTTCTGGAAGAACAGCTAGTGCTCTTAACCACTGAACCATCTCCCCAGCTCAAGCTGATCTTTAAACTGTTAAAACAATTTCAGGGGTTCTGACACCCTCTTCTGCCTTCCATGGGTACTGCACAACATGGGTGGCCTTACATACATTCAGACATAACTCTATACACACCAAGGTAAAGCAATGTGTAGCTCAGTTGGTAGAGTCCTTGCCTAGCACGCATGAAGCTCTGGGTTCAGTCCCCAGCACTGCTTAAACCAGGCATGGTGGCTCATCCTATACTCCTAGCACTCAGGAGGTAGAAGTTGGAGGGTTAAGCGTTCAAGGCCATTTTTGGCTCCTAGCCAGCTTGAAGCCAGCCTGGGTTACATGAGACCCTTTCTCAAACACAAAAACTATGCGTCATAATTTATAATACCAACAGTCTCAAAAACAAAACCCAAAACTATTTGTCACAATTTATTTAGGCAAAGATTAGATTACTGTTCTTGTAGCCATTGTGGCAGGACTTTTCAACTGTTCTCTACCTTATTTTTGAGACAGGGTCTCTCACTAAACCTGGCACTCCAGTTTCCTCTAGATTGATTGGCCAACGAGTGCTCCAGATCTGCTTGTCTCTGTCTTCCAGCACTGGGGTTACAGAAGTACCCTGGTGCTGGGATTTGAACTCAGGTCCTCATGTTTTTATAGCAAACGCTTTCCTCACTGCGCCGTCTCCCTAGCCCATAGCAGTCATTCTTGATATTTCTCTCCCCATCCACATCCCAAACGTTCTAAATAACTCTCATATCCATTTATTCTCCCCCACGTACATCACCTGGAAAGTGTCCAAGTCCTCTCTGTGGATGTCACGGGCAGCGGGTTCCTTGAGTTCACTCTCCAGTCCTCTCTCCAGACTGACTAGACACAGGGTCTCTGCAGACTGCTTAGCTGATCATCCTGCTTCCTGTTTACAGTGCTCTGGTGGCTTCTTACAAGCTGCCAGCCCCAACTAAATCTGTTTGCCACTGTTCTGAGTGGTGGCCACACTGGCCTCTTCTGTTCTATAACAGGTCTGCAGAGCCTGGAGTTTTCATAGATTCCCTTAGTGCAGCCTTCCTACACGCTGTTGCTTTTCTTTTCTTTCCTTTCTTTTTTGAGACAGGGTCTCATGTAGCTTAGGCTGGCCTTGAACTCACTATGTAGCTAAGGATGAGATCTTTTAATAATTATTTCTAAAATTTATTTTATGTGTGTGAGTGCATTGTCTGCATGTATGTAAGTGCGTTCATGTTGTGCAATGCCCTTGGAGGTCAGAAGAGGGCGTCAGATGCCCTGGAACTGGAGTTACGGGTAGTGGTTAGCTGCTCTGTGGGTGCTGGGACCCGAACCCAGGTCCTCTGTAAGGAGCAGTCAGTGCTTTTAACTGCTACTGCGTCTTCTCTCCAGCCCCATTCTTTAATTTTTTACCTTTAAAACATTTATTTTTATTATTTATTTCACCCGAGCCAAACTCTCCAGTTCCAAGGATGATCTTTTATAAATATTATTTTTCACTTTTTAATGTTTATAAATGTTATGTCTGCACGTATATAAGTGCAGTGGTGTCACATAGTGCCTGAGGAGGTCAGAAGAGGGGGTCAGATCCCCTGGAGCTGGAGTTATGGGTGGTGGTTAGCCCATATGCGGATGCTAGGAACTGAATCTGGGTCCTCTGCAGGAGCATCCAGTGCTAACCATGGAGCCATCTCTCCATCCCTAAGGATGATTTTTAAAAAGATTATTCTTTTACAATTTCATACATACATATATATGTATATAGAATATTCTTTGCTCCAAGCCCCCATGTTCTCTTACACCTGTCTCTCTCTCTTACACCTAAATCCTCCCAAGTTGCCTTCCTACTTTCAGGTCCTTTTTGTGCCTGTGAACTGCTATGTTTAATTAGAGTGAGGGGCCAGGTGTGGTGATGCCCACCTTTAAGACAGGTGAATCTCTGTGAACCGGAGGCTGGCCAGGACTACAAAGTGAGACCCTGTCTTTGAAAAAAAAAAGGCTTAGGAGGGGTCTGGGGAGATGGTTTAGTGGTTAAGAGCCCTTGAGACCTGAGTTCAATTCCCAGGAACTCTTTGGTGGTGGCTCACAGTGGCCTGTAACTCCAGGGTATCTGATGACCTTTTCTGCCCTCCAGGGACACCTGCACTGGTACACATACACACATGCATTCACATAATTAAAAATAAAATATATCTTTAATTAGGTTGAGGATGATCTTGAACTCTTGATTCTCCCGTGTCCACCTCCAAGAACTGAGATTACAGGTATGTGCTACCTGGCTTCCCACACATTTTTATTTTGAAACAGTCTCACTATATTGCCTGGACTGCTCTTGAAATCCTGTACTCAAGTGGTTGTCCTCCCTCAGCCTTTGCTCCCCTTGGTCTTTACCACTCCTCCCTTGGATGGCGGGCTCGTGTCCCCAGATGGCGGGCTCGTGGCCCCAGCCTCAGATCTGGAAAGACTGTGTCCCAAAGCAGCCAGTGAGGTGCAGTGATGAGGCAGCCCCAAGACTGCAGTTCTGCCACTTGAGAAGTAGAGGTGGAAATCTCTGAGTTCAAGGCCATCTTCAGCCACATAAGTTAACTGGCTAGCCTGAGCTACATGAGATCTTGTTTCTTTTAATTATAATGTTTTTTGAGAGGGGGGTGGGGGACGAACACACAGGCTATGGCATCCATGTGGAGATCAGAGGACAACTTGTGTGAATCAATTCTCTCTTTCCACCTTGTCTCCAGAGATGGAACTCTCGTTGTCAGGCTTGTCCTCAAGCAGCTTTACCCACTGAGTCATCTTGCTAGCCGGTGACCTTTTTTCCAAAAAGAAGGAAACAAATAAAAATAAATCGCAGAAGTAGAAAAAGGGAAAAGAAAGAATTACTCTGAATTTCCACTTCAAAGAACCAAGAATTGTCTCCAGCCAAGGCAGGTACAGGTTGGTCCTGGGACTGCCTAGCACTCAGGGTGGGTCTCTTAGTTTTATTTTCTCTGTAACTAGACTGTCATTAGTTATTTTCTAAGGTCCAGAAGATTTTTTTGAGACAGGCTGTCAATGTAGTGCTGCTTGACCTGGAACTCCCTATGTAGACTAGTCTAGATTTGAACTCTCAGGGATCTGCCTGCCTTTTCTCTTTTTAAAGATTTTTTAAAATTAAAAATATATAGAGAGAGACCGGAGCAATGGCTCAGCAGTTAAGAGCACTGGCTGCTCTTGCAGAGAACCTGGGTTCAGTTCCCAGCACCCATATGGCAGCTAACAAATATTTGTAACTTCAGTTCCAGGAAAATCCCACGACCTCTTCTGACCTCAGGCACTGAATGATATAGGTGCACTTATATACATGCAAGCAATACACTCATACACACAAAATAAAAATAATAAAAAGATAAAAAATATTTTAAAAAGTTATGTATGTGCATGTGTCCACGTGGATATGTATATACAAGTGCAGGTGCCTGCAGAGGCCAGAGGGCATCAGATCCCCTGGAGCTGGAATTATAGGTGGTTGTGAGTTGCCTTGCATGGACGCTGGAAACTGAAAGGGGTCCTCTGCAAGAGCAGTATGTGCTCCTAACTGCTGAGCCCTTTCTCCAGCCTCTTGTTTTTCTTTTTTGGACAAAAAGATGGAAACAAGAAACATGACTATTATGTTACACTATCTTTTTGCTTGTTTGATTATTTTATTTTTGAGACAGGGTCTGCCTGTAGCCCCAGCTAGCCTGGAACTCACTATGTAGGCCAGGCTGGCCTCCATCTCACAGAAATCTACCTACCACTACCTCTGAAGTGCTGGGATTAAAGGCGTGTGCCATCACACCCACCTTTGCTTGTTTTTAAACAGAGTCTCAAGTACCCCAGGCTAACCTGGAACCCCCTTTATATCTGAAATGAACTTGAATCCTGAGTGCTGGTATTACAGGCTTGGAAGCTTTGGTACACTGAATTTTGCTTATTTCCCACAAGATATATGGATGGGTTTTTTGTTTTGTTTGTTTTGAGACAGGATTTTGCTGTGTAGTCCTGCTTGAGTAGGACTCAGGCTGTTGTCAAACTCTGCAATCTTGTATTGTACAAACTGTGGGCTAGCACTCTTGGCCAACAGATGTACTTGCAATAAGCAATGGGAACATGAAGTAACATAAAAGTCCTACAGATGTTGATTTCATGCTAAAATTACTCTTTTTTTATGGTGGTACATACCTGTATCCCAGAAACTGAGAGGCTGAAGCAGGAGTCTTACCCTGAAGTTGAGGCCAGCCTAGGTTTTATAGTGATACATTTTCTTAACAAATAAAAAATAAAGAATAAAACTTCCTTCTCTTGTTATTTAATGTTTCCATTAAGGTAGAGGGTTAGGGTTGGAGAGATGGCTCAGTGGTTAAGAGCTGCTCTTGCAGAGGACCTAGGCTGGGTTCCCAGAACCAACACGGCAGCTTACAACTGTCTATAACTCCAGTTCCAGGGGACCCTCTTTGGCCTCTAGGGGCACTGCACACATGTGCATACATACCTGCAAAACAAATATATCTTTAAGAAAAAATAGAGTTCTTCAAAGATGAATCCTTTGAAGGGTTGGGCCATGACTCCAGCTTTGGTTAAAGGAAGTTCCTCTGCTTTTGATACTTTATTAAAGTGAACTATGGGTCCCCTGCTTGGATGTTAGAAGAAAAATATTTTGCTTTCAGCAGAGGATTATGCATCTTTAAAAAAACACAGTGTGTGTGTGTGAGTGTGTGAGTACCAGCATGTATGTCACAGCTGTGGCAAGCACATTTACCCACTGAGCCATCTTCTCTGCCTGGATTACATATCTTGAGTGTGGCTTAGCATTGTGTGGGGTGTACTCTGAAAGGATGGTGAATGACCACAGACTCTTTTTTGTGTCCTGAAACTCTAGCATTGCATTTTATAAGAAGCAAAGTAAAGAGATGTGGCTCAGAGAAAGGAGTCCCCCCAGGCTTGGACAAGTCCCAAGGAGAGTCTCTTCTGCAGCAGACTGTGTGATGAATTTATACTAAGTCTACAGCACAGCCTTGGCAGAGAGACTGAGCTGTCAGGGGTGTTATTTACTTATTTTTGGTGTAGGTTGGAACCTGGAGGCTTGTGTATGTTAAACATGAACTCTACCAGGATGATTCACCCTGAGCTCTCACTTAACAGCCCCTCTAGGCCTCCTGTGACCCCACCTCAGTTCCCAGAACCTTTCACAATGAGCTTAACTTTCTAGAGTGCTAAGATCCTTTCACCACAGCCTCAGGTGAGAGAACTGCTAAATTTCTCGGTGAGCTGGAGATGGAGCTCAGTGGTAGTGGTCCTACTTATACCACAACAAACAAGCAACCCTCCATCCCCGACCCCCAAACTCCTCTTAGTTTAGATCTTGGTGAAAGCAACCAGAACGCACTTTGCCTTTTTCTCACTGTGACAGGTACTGAATTCATTCCATGTGACCTCCCCTCTAGAAGGTAAGCTCCATGAGGGCAGGGACTTCTGCATTCCCCGTATTCTCATCTCCTTGTCCAGGGCCTCGAAACAATAAGAGCATTGTTAATAAGCATTGGTGGAGGGAAGGAGTGACAGAGCTGGAGAGCAGGAAGCAAAGAGGAAGCAGGGAGAAAGGACGACAGGCCTGCTTTATTAACTTTTTCAGCTTCGGGTTCCCCATGGAACTACAATTCCCAGCAGGTCCGGGGGCCCAGTGGACCCAGGCTCCTCCCCCACAATGCCCCGGCGTGCCTTTCGAACGCAGGCTGGGCGCGGGGCCGCTGGGACTTGTGGTCCGGGCCGTCGTGGGGGTGGGGCCGGCATGGAGGCGGGCGGGGGCCGGGGGCGGGCGCCGGCCCCTCCCCCGTCACTTCCTGCCGGGCTGCGGGCGCCGGAGCGGCTCTTCAGCGTCTGCGCCGGCGGCCACCGCGTCTTTCTCCGTTTCCCCCTCCCCTTCTTCTGAGCCCCCGGCCCGGCGGCGCCCGCCTCCTCCGCGGCTATTCCGCCTCTTCCTTCCCTCCCTCCGTCCCTTCCTCTGCGACGCCGCCGCACCGGTCCGCGGGCCGGGGCCGAGCTCGGGGAAAGCAGCCAGGTGAGGCGGCCAGGCCGGGTCGGGCCTCGGCGGGGCCCGCGCGAGCGCGGCGGCCACGGGAGGTGGGCGGCGGTGGGCTAGGCCTCGGCGGCGCGCGGGCCTGCGCCCGGCCCTTTCCGCGGGCGCTTCCCGGAGGAGGCGGGTCCTCGGCGCTCGCCCGGCCGCGGGGCCCTGGCCGGTGCCACGCCGCCTGCGGCTCCGCAGCGCGCCCGCGCGGACCAGGGCTCGGATCAGTGCGTCTGCCCCGCTGGGAAAGTCGCTCCAAACTCTTTGTGTGTCTGCGGAGACCCACGGAGCGGCGAATGGTTCGGTGAGACGGGGCGCGTGGGGCGCTTATCAGTGTGCCAGACCTACAGCGTGTCCGCGTTTATGAGCGTGGCACGAAGGTGTAGTTGAGTGGGCAAGGTGGACACAAGTTGACCTACTTGCCTACCCGTTTGCGAGTGGTCCTCGTGCCCACGGCCCGCGCCCGGGCATTGTGCCGCCCTGACAGGCGAAAGGGGCGCACGCTTCACCGGGCGCTGTAGCAGGCAGGGTGGGGGTAGTTAGACCTCCTGGTCGGCCGTGCAGCCAGCTGCGGGGTCCTCACCGGTGCCCCGAGTCTGAGCAGCCAGTGGCACGTTCCCTGCCACGGTCCACGGCCCTGTTGGCAAGCCATTTCTGGGAAAGATGCTGGCACACGCTCCCCTCCGGTTGAGCGGAGCTTTCGGGAGCTCGCTCTGTGTGTCAGGCCTTGGAGGGGGAGTGTGCCGAGATGTGAAAACAGTGCCTTCCGCATCCGCACTCCCGCCCTTGGTTTCGCTGAACTTCGCTTTCCCTCCCCTGTCCCTGGTTCCCGGTGGCAGTTTCCTTTTAAGCCGTGCCCCACCTTCTTCCCGGTGGCAGCGTGGCTGGTGCGGACGCTTTTGCTGTTCCGTTTCGTGTGCGGATCTTTTTTAAGGTCACTGTTGCTATTGACTTGAAGAGGTTGGGAAGAAGTTTACACTGGGATTTGGATTGATTGTGGACTTTCAGTCATCCGTGCTTACTAAATGTAAGCGACGTTGCTACTTGTTGAAGTAAAAACTAAAAATACAGTTGGGGAGTGCAGAGGGAGCTGTTTGGACATCGTGGTGACAGGTGGGATTTTTAGAACAACTTTATTCAAATATTCTGAATTCCTTCCTTCCTTCCTTCCTTCCTTCCTTCCTTCCTTCCTTCCTCCCTCCCTCCCTCCCTCCCTCCCTCCCTCCCTCCCTCCCTCCCTCCCTCCCTCCTTCCTTCCTTCCTTCCTTCCTTCCTTCCTTCCTTTCCTCCCTTCTTCCTTCCCTCCCTCCCAGATTAAGTTCTTTTTTATTTGTGTTTGTGTGAGACGGTGAGAGGACAGCTTTGGGAGTCAGGTCTGCTCAGTGGGCCTTTCCCTGGGTTGGAACTCAGGTTTGTCAGGCTTGTGCTGCAAGTGCTTTACATGCTGAGCCATCTCTTGGGCCCTGAGTTTCTTTTAATCTTGAGCTCAGTGACATCCGTGTACCCTTCTTTAGGGGCATACAGCTCATAGACACTAGGATTTATAAATGAGTACTGAAGAGCGGGTGTTCACTGTGCTCAGTCACCCTCTTTATCCTAGCATTGTTTTATTATATGTGTTTGTGTGGTGTATGCACATGTTTGTGTATTGTGTACACGTGTGCATGTGGGTGAACATGGATGTTTGTTTGTGCCTGTGAAGGCCAGAGGTCAGCCTGCTGTGTCTTCCTCTCCGTTACTCTCCACTATTTTCTGGGAGAGGGTCTCAGGCTGCCGCCCTTTCCCCAAGCTTAGCCATCTCTTCAACCCCTCTGTCAGGATTGTTGGAGGCAGTAAATTTCCTTAGTAAATGGGGAATGTTTGCTTCGTGCCCATGTCAGTAATGCAAAGTGGCCTCTGTGTTTCTGCCATTTTCCTAGAATTTTCGGATACAGTCATAAGTAGTTTCTAGCTTAAACTGTTGAATGTCATAGTTTTTTAACAAACCCTAAACAAACAATTCTTCAAGCAGTGCTGAGCATATCCTTTGCCACGTCACAAATTATAGTAGAGGCTGGGAAGTGATATTTTAACGCTGTGGGAGGTAACCTAAAGTTAGCTTTAAAATTGTTTTTATTATGGAAAATAGACAGAAGTCAAACACTGTAGAGGCTGCTGCGAATTAGTCACCCAGCTTTGACAATTATTAACTCATAGCTGAAGTCGGTCTTTACACTCCTTCCTGCAAGCTGGCTTATTTTGAATCTTAAACATATCACAATATTATTGATTTTCACTTAACCACATTGCCTTAGATTGATGACTAACTTGTTAATAAATGAAAATTATTAGCATAGCAGGATTGTTCATAATTCTCTCTTTGTCTTCTCGATCACTCTCGCTTGTTTTTGCTCTGTTTTTGGTTGGGCTTCTTTGTTGACACATGATTACTGTACAGCAAGGGTGAAAATCAGCTACCAAATTAGTGAATTCCTCCTCAAAGTGAAGCCCAAATTTCAACCTTGTTTCTTGTGAAGAGAATCAACAGTTCTTCAACTAGTAATTGCTAATTCGAACAGTCAGAAATAAAGGTTTCTCTTGCTTTGTCCTGTTTTGGTAGAGACCTACTTACTAACACACAAGTATACATACATTTATTTAGCTTTTTTGGAACATGTTTTCCCTGTATGTAGCCCCAGCTGACCTCACATTTGTTATGTAGACCAGGTTGACCTCAATTTCACAGAGATCCACCTGTCTCTGCCTTCAGAGAACTAGGATTAAAGGCGTGAATCACCAACCCCGCTTGCTTAATTTTTTTCTTTTGAGACAAGGCTTTAATTACATAAGCTTGGAATTTGATGCATAGGCATCAAATCTGTAACAGTCCCTCTGTGCTGGGATTATAGGTGCATACCACTACACTTGGCTTTAAATCCGTTTTTAATAGAGAATAGTTTTGTGTCAGAGTTAAGCTAAAGTTAATAATTCATCATGAAAACTTTCAAAGTTTCTTTGTAGTAGTTGTGTAAATATATTGCTATCACCTTAGGCTAAGCATTAAGCAAGGATCCTTGATTTAAAAATAGAAGGTGGAGGATCTAGCCCTGTAGTAGAGTGATTGCCTGTATGTGACTCTGAGTTCAACCCCCAGCACTACTCCCACAAAGTTTTTGATTGAGGCTTGGTAGTGTATGCCTGCATGTAATCCCAATGCTCAGAAGACTAAGGTAGTTGGATCAAAAATTTGAGGCCAGCCTGGGCTATATAATGAGACCTTGTCTTAAAAAGGATCAAACAACACCCCCCCCAAAAAAAACAAACAAACAAACAAACAAAAATAAGACCTGTAATCATAGCTATTGGGGAGGCTGAGGAAGGACAGAGAGTTAGACCTGCCTGTCTCAGAAGTAAAAGAACAGGTTCTGTAGCTCATTGGTGGAGCGCTTGCCTAATGTGCACTAGGCCCTAGGTTTAATCCAGTTTTGCAAAAGTGAAAGATTGCTGTCTAACGGTCCTATCTGCTGTGTTTATAAACAACAGATTTCCTGAGTGTGAGGAAAGCCTAACTGAGATCATGGGCTAGGTAATGATATTTCCCTTCTTGTCTGGAAGAAAAAGTCTCCCAGGGTGGCATTGTCAGGAATGGACCTTCCTTACTAAATTTTCAAGTTTCTGAGCAGTTTCCAGCTTGTGGGCCTTCAACTCTGTTATCTCACCTCTTCAGGTTTGCTTCTGAGTTTGTTCAGGTAGAGTGCAAATGAGGTTTCAGTTTCAGCCTGGGAGATGTGGAGGGAGCAACCCCTTAAAATTAGAAAAAAGCCTCACAGTTTATACCACAAAGGACATAAAGCCTTAAAAAATGCTTAGTGTATAGAGTGTCTTCAGAGTAAATTGTAGTAAGGATCGGCCAGAAAGCTTATTTATATACCACTTATTTTAAGTTTTGAAGTGCATGTACTCGTGGGACTGCCCTCTGCAGTGTCATTCTGAAGGATGTAGTCTCTTTGGGGCAGATAGTTAGGATGGGACACAGCAAGAGTCTAGTCTGGCACTGTTTCTTGAGACCCCTCATGTGTGAAGTAAGAGACTCCAAGGCACAAGGATGGAACTTAGGGGAAGAAGGTGTTTTTCAGAGTTGTCCTGTCCAGTTCCACTGGCTGTGGGTTTTAAAAAACGCGTGACTTTGACTAGTTTTCTTCTTTGACAGTTCCATATGTATGTATGCAATGCAGTTTGATTGCCCTCTCCTGCGACTCCCTCCCCAGCTGGTGTTACGAGCTTTCAGACTGGACCATCTTATTTGTTGTCATACTTAGTGACACAATATTACTCAGCTTGGGGAAATGTAAACGCCTCCCTCAAGTGAGAGCTTTTGGAGTTGCTTTCAAATTTTGCTTGTACACTGGGTTTTAGAGACTTCAGAAATGTTTACAGGGTTTTATGACGTACACAGTCTCACACTCCACGTATATATAACAGATGAAATGCCTGTTTAGTTTTCTATGAGTTTTTTTTTAAACACAAAAACAAAACAAAACAAAACAAAAAACCCTTACCAGAATCCAAGCCATAGTATTGATGCTGCTCCACAGTAATATAAATTGCAAGGTAGGGTTTGAACCATGAAAAGATGTGTTAGTTGCTCTGGTTACTTTCTCTCAACAGTTTATTACAAAAAGTTTCAAACATCCAAGTTTCTGAAATTTTAGTGCGTACCTCTCTACCACCTACTTTGAACCATTAAGATTGACTACATGTGCTTGGAACATATTTATCCCATCTGTCTCTCACTTCCTTAATCCAGTTTTTGATGCATTTCAAAGTAAGTTGCAACCCCACCATATGAAATACTTGAGTATGGCTGTGTGTTACAGAGGACTGTTTATTTGTTCTGTGCTTGGGGTGGACCTGGGCCTTGCTCGTGTTAGGCTGTACTATACAGCTAAGCTACATCCCAGCTAATAGATTAATTTTAAATCAGCATAGGACTTTAAGTTATTCCCAGGTCTTTAAAAGGCAAGAGCTTTGTTGATTGTTATTTCCAATTTTCTTTTTACTTCAGATTTCTGCTTTTAAAGTAAATTGTTTATTGAACTTTTGTACCAGATAATGTTGACCAAATCCTTTGTTTAAACCTATTGAGGAGATAATAGGATCATATATCTGTAGCTCTGCTGATCTAATCAATTGCTACCTGATGGACAACTTGGCATCTGTTTGTCAGCAACTTAATGCTCTGAACTAAAAATCACACTGAACTTTTTAGTTTTGTAAATATTTTTAATTGATTTTTATTTTATGTGTATGAGTGTTTTGCTTGCATGAATGTAAGTGTACCTGTGTATGCAGTGCCTATAGAGACCAGAAGAGGGTGTTGAATTCCCTGAAATTGGAATTAAGGATGTCAGCTACCTTATGGTGGTTAGGAACCAGTCTAGGTCCTCCACAAGAAGAGCCAGTGCTCTTAACCTCTGAGCCATCTCTCCAGCACCTACAAGACATTTTTGCCAGGTTTGGTAGCCTATGCCTTTACTGCCAGTACCTGGGAGGCAGAGGCAGGCAGGTTTCTGTAAGATTGAGACCAGCCTAGTCTATGTAACAGATTCTAGGTCATCTGGAGCTAAAGGGAGACTGTCTCAAAACAAGTGAAAAAATTTTTAAATTATTTTTATTTTTTTAATGTGTATGAGTGTATTGCCTGCATGTATAAAAGTGCACCTGTGTCATGCAAAAAAAAATTTTTTTTACTTTATGTACTGAGCATGGTAGTGCATGCCTTTAATCCCAGCAATCAGGAGGCAGAGGCAGGTGGATCTCTGAGTTCAAGGAGAGCCTGGTCTGCATAGCAAGTTCTAGGTCAACTGGCTACAGAGAGACACTGTCTCAAAAAGACCAAAATAAGTAAATAAGTAAATTTCTGTGTATGACTGTTTTGTCTGCATGTATGTAAGTATACCATGTGTGTGCAGTGCTTTTAGAGGCCAGAAGGTGTCAGGTCCCCTGGAACTAGAGTTAAGGAAGGATGTTAACTGCCTTGTGGGTTCTGGGAACTGAACCTGGGTCCTTTGGAAGAGCAGCTAGTGCTCTTTAACTGCTGAGCCATCTTTCCCGTCTCTGTGAACTGTAAACTGTTGTAAAGTAGGAAATTATTACCAATAGCCTAAGATATTTCTGAACATTTTCATTCACACTAATGAACAAGGTTGATATAAGTGATAATGTGCCCAGATAGTAGAGATAGAAACAAAACCTTGGCTTCATTGTATCTTCTGGGACACAAGGTTTTTGTTAAGGGTCTATGCTGAAAGGGAAGGTGAAGCATCTATTCAAGAAGGCATTTGTGGTGCTGGAGAGATGGCTCAGTGTTAAGAGGACTGGCTGCTCTGGCAGATGACCTGGGTTTGGTTCCCAGCACCCACATGCAGCTAACTTACCATCTGTAACTCCAGTTCCAGGTGATCCGATGCCCTCTTCTGGCCTCTGTGGGCACTGCACACATGGGCACTGCACACATGGGTGTACTTCTATACGTGCAGGGAGAGCGCTCATGTACATAAAATTAAAAGAACAACAAAAACAGGAAGGTATTTGCTTTCCATTAAAATTTAGTCTTCTGCCGAGCATGGTGGCGCTACCTGTCTTTAATCCCAGCACTTGGGAGGCAGAAGCTGGCAGTTCTCTGTGAGTTTGAAGTGAGCCTGGTCTACATAGTTTTAGGCCAGCCAAGGCTACATAGTGAGCAGCCCCTGTCTCAAAAAAAAAACCAAACTTCTGTATAGTAAATCTGTACCCATCTGACTGCTGTTTACTTTGGTTCTGATTTGGGAAAGAAGTGTAGGTTTGCAGTAGTAATAGTAGCAAAGAAGCAGAACTGCCCATTTCTCCCCCTTCTCCTTTCTGTGCCTCCCTCTTTCCTTTTTTTTTTTTTCTCCTAAATAAAAATAGAAAACTGTGGCTTCAGTGCCACAGTGCCACAGCTCTGTGTTGCCATTTAAATGTATGACAGGTGATATGTAGCTATAAGTTTATATTTGTAGGTGTTTATGGAACTGAGGACAGGATTACTGAATTTGCTAAATAATAATACTTAGTACTATTTATTGAGGCTTGCAAAGCACTAGGCTAGAATTACAGGAGAGAGTTATTTGGTGCAGGAATCTAAAAGGAATCTTAAAGGTCAGGTTGAAGTTATATAAGAATATGAAAGTTGCATTTCATTGAGTTCTTCCTGTATCAAGGGTTGACGTTGACCCTTTATATTGAATTTCTCCCTTCTAAGTCCTAACCAGACTGGACTCTGCAAATCTTTGGAGAGTGGATGAGATCTGGTGCATTCAGGCTGGTATGGCCATAGATTTTATGTTGGATCCCTAATATTTGCAAATATCCTGGCAGAGTAGGGGTCAGAATTGAGGATACTGAAGCCCTTGAGATGCCAAGTCACTGGGCAGGTACTGTGCCTCCAGAGCACTGTCTAGTCTGGCTCCAAAGGTGGAGTTCTTTCCACAGTTTTCTGTAGTTGGGGTACATTTTTACCTCTGGGATGGCTTTTGAACATTAGAATTTAAGGGCAATTTGAATTAAAACTATGTTTAAGTAATACTTGGTCTTGTTTAAATGAGCCCTTTGGGGCCATTGAGATGACTCAGGGGGTAAAAGTCTTGCCATGCGTGATGACCTGAGTTCTGTCCCAGGAGCCCATGGAGGAAGAAGAGAACTGTCTTCTGCAAGTTGTCTTCTGACCTCTATATTAGCACTGTGGCACGTGAATACCAGCACGCATGTAAATCTTCCTCTGCCTCCCCTTACACACACACACGCACACATGCACACATGCACACACACAATCTTAAAAATTTAGTGGGCCTTTTAAAGCCAGGCCTGTTGTCACATGCCTGTAATTCCAGAACTTGGGAGGCAGGGCTAGGAGGATCTCACAAGATTGAGGAGAACCTGGTCTACATAGTTCCAGGATAGCTGTGTATGAGTGTTTTGCCTGCATGCATCTAAGTGCACCCATGGTGTGCAATGCCTGTGGAGAGCAGAAGAGTGTGTTGGATCCCTGGAACTGGAGTTATAGATGGTTGTGAGCTGCTGTGTGGCTGGTGGGAACTGAACTGTGGTCCTCTGCAAGAGCAGCTTGTGCTCTAAACTGCTGAGCCATTTTCTGCAGCCTCCAGTTTATTTAAAACCTTTAAGCTTGGGCTGGAAAGGTGGCTTTGGGTTCAAGTGCCCTTCCTGTTCTTGCAGAGAGAGGACTTGGGTTCAGTTCCCAGCAACCACCTTGGGTAGCTCAAATCAGCCTGTAACTCTAGTGTCAGGAAATCTGATGGCCTTTATGGTCTTTGCAGGCTCTGGGCTCATAGGCATAGACACATACACATACACATAAAGTAAATAATAATATCTTAAAAACCCCAGAACCCTGAAGCTGGTTTTCAGGTCTGTAAGTGTTAGGGTTACTGCTAAATAAGAAGGGAACACTTTGTCCTCTGTGGAAGGATACTGGCTGTCTCCCGAATTACTGCCATAGTCTGTCACTGAAGTTTTTAAAAAATGATTCTTTAACCGTAGTCAACATTGTTGCAAAGGACATTCGTTTCTTTTGAATTATAATATCTGTTTTTATTGGAAAAGAGCGAAGATTCCAGTTAACTCTTGAAATCTTTTTTCTTGAAAAATTTTTTTGGTGGTGCTAGGGATTGAATTCCATTTTAACTTTTTGGGGGGGCTCCACCCCCCAGTGAACTTTTCAGGGCCACTATTTGTTGACCCCCTCCTTCCCAGCTCTTCCTAAAAGCCAGTTCCTGGATAATTTAGTCTAGTTTTCTGTTGACTGTTGAACTGCTTTTTGAACAGTTTTTCTCCTTCTTAGATCTCTGATCTGCTGAACCACAGGCCTCTGGTTCTTCACTTGTCGCATGTTACTTATGGCTGATCTTAAGAGTCTAGGTCAGTGAAACAAACCTTGACTTTTTGACCTGTGCTATTGATGAGGTATATGATAGCGTTTCATGCTATGCAGTGTGCTGGAATGCAGGTGCCTCACCCCCCAGAGAAGGGTGGTCTATTGAGGGAGGAAGTGAGTGGATACTTCGGTTCAGTTGTTAGATCAGCCTCCCCTGGGACCATTGGTGATTGCACTGGGTCTTGTCTGGTTCTCTCCTATCTCTGTGGTTTTGTTTTTGGCCCTCCTTCCTTCCTTCCCTCCCTCCCTTTTTTTTTTTTTTTTTTTTTTTTGAGTTGGGGGAGGTTAAGACAGGGTTTCATATAGCTAAGTCCAGAATAGCCTCAGACTTGCTGTGTAGCCAAGGCTGGCCTAGAACAAGATCTTGATCCTCCTATCTCCACCTTCCAGGTGCAGGGATTACAGGCTTGGGTTAGCATGCTGTGCCTAAAATCCATACTCTCTAGAAATTAAATTAATGGAACCATGCATTTTCTGTGTTCCCAGACTCCATCCTTATAGCAATAGGACTATTGTCTGCACATACTGGCATGTTATACAGAACCCTGGGCCCTCTGTCCAGGAGAAGAGCTCTCACAAGGCAGTCATAGGGCTGGTTATGCTTGGAGTCTTATGTTCTCTGTTGTGCAATTGAACCAGCCCACTCATTTAGGCTCTGTGACCCTTTGATAGTCAAGTATAGTTAGGCGAATAGGGTTTCTTTGGTTTGTTGTAATGACTACTTCTAGACAGTAATTTTTTTTCCATTGAGGATTGAAGCACTAGACAGAAAAAAGAACAAAAAGTAAAGTTTTTGCAGTTTTTTAAATTTTCTACCTTTTTCTTATTGTACTTTGAATCAGTAGTAACATTTTATAATGTTTCAGATGTGCCCAGGTAAAGATGTGAAGAGCTAACTTTATTGTGGCATATCGGTTTATACCCTGCATTACAGTTAATCCACCCAAGACTCGTGTGGGTGCTGTGTAATTAATCATATGAAATTGGTAGTTGGTGACCCCATTTCATATGTGACAGGACTGAAGGCTGTGTATGTGACTTGCTCAGTGTTCTCAGTGACAGTGTAGGATCCAACCTCAGACCTCTATAGGGACTTCCTACCTATTCCAATAGCTGCTCAGGCTGGTGGTGTGCTGGAACCCCAAGTCAGCAGTTCACAGCTGAGGGGACTTTTCTGTTGCCACATGTCACTTTTAGTAATCAGGTGTTGTATATTTATAACTCATTTGTCATTACTTAGTACTGCTGTGGCTGGGTGTGATGGACTATACCTCCAACCCTAGATCGAGACAGGAGGGTTGATAGGAGTTCAAGGCCACCCTGGGATACATGGGGAGACCTAGCTCCAAACAAAAAGTGTGTTTGTGTGTGTGTGTGTGTGTGTGTGTGTACACGTACACAGGCTTGAACATGAAAGATACTTGATGTGTAACTCAATCTGGTCTTCAACCAATGACCCTCTTCCTTCCACCTCCAGGATGTTGGAATTATTAATTTCTCCTGTCGGAAAGTTTTGGGTGTGTGTGCATGTTGACACCAAAGGTCAACTGTCTGGCACCATTCTTCAGGTGCTGTCTCCCTTTTAAAATTGTTTTGTTACTTTAAAATACTTTATTGGGGTGTAGAGAGATGGCTTTGTGGATAAGAGCACTAACTGCTCTTGCAGAGGACCCAAGTTCAGTTCCCAACATCCACATGGCAGCTAACTGTCTTAACTCCAGTTTCAGGGGATCTGACACCCTCTTCTGGCCTCACACATATTGGTGCATTTATATACATGGAGACAAAACCACAAATACACAGTAAACACAAACACACAAAAGTAAGAGCACTGGCTACTCTTGCAGAGGACCTAGGATTAGTTTGCGTACCACAAGGGAGCTAGCAACTGTCTGTAATGCCAATTCTAGGGGATCCAGTGTCCTCTTTTGACCTTTGCAGGCATTGCACTCATACGACACACATAATATCTGTAGGCAAAACACTCATAAAATTAAATCTTAAAATATACTTTTATTGAGCTGGGCATGGTGGCACATGCCTTTAATCCCCAAAGAGGCAAGCAGATTTCTATGAGATAAGGTCAGCCTGGTCTGTATATTGATTTCCAGGCCAGCTGGGGCCACAGGTAGACCCTGTCTCAAAAAACAAAACAAAACAACATTATTAGGATCTTTTAGATAAAACTAAGTACTTATAAGACAAAATAAACGTGTCCTGGTGGCCACTGAGGTCTTAGTACATTGAAAATGATCTCAAATTCATGCTCACATTATTATCTCTTCTGCCCAGGAGTATCTGAGACCATAGTGTGGGTATCTGCCCCTATACTCAGCTAATGTGTCTACCTGGCACATAAATGTGCTGGTTTCAGGCAATTTTTTGACCAGTAGTTGATAACTGCTCATGCAGAATACAAGAAAGACCAAAGTTATTAAGATCTGCCCAGTTTTAGGGAGAGGGTCCCCTTGTAGTAGTAAAATCCATAGCAACCGGGAGGAAGGGTTTCATGTATTATTATATTTTGTTTATTTTTAATTATGTGTATGTGTGTAGGGGGGTATGTATACCTGTCCAAGGGAGTTAGAGGTGTTGGATCTCCCAGGAGCTGGAGTTACAGGTGGTTGTGAATCCCAACATGGTTGCTGGGAATTGAGCTAGACTCCTGAAAAAGCAGTCAGTGCTCTTAACTTCTTACCCCTCTCTCCAGCCCTCATTTATTATTTTGACATTTATGTGTTTGTGTTTGTGTCTGTACGAGCCTGTGGACACACAGGGGCTATGGCATAGGTGGAGGTCAGAGGACAACTTGTGGGAGTTGGAACTGGCTCTCTCCACCATGTGGATTGAATTTAGGTCATCAGGCTTGGTGGCAAGTGCTCTTACCATCTCTCTGGCACCTTGTGTTTTGAGACATAGTCTTTTACTGTTCTGGGGCTCACCAGTTCTGCTGACCTGGCTGGCCAGCCTACCCTAAGCACCTGCCTGTCTCTGCTTCCCCACTGTGTCCAGTATTTATTTTTTAAGTATGTATGCACATCCACCACACATGTGGAAGTCAGAGTGCAACATGCAGGAGTTACTTTCTCCCTCTGTGCCATGTGAGTCCTGGGGATCGGACTCTGATTCTCAGACTGGGGCAGCCAGTGCCTTCACCAGCTGAGCCTCCTGCCAGACTCCTTACTCAGCTTTTCCACATGGGTTCTGAGGATTGAACTCAGGTCCTCACGTTTGCATGGCAAGTACTTTACTGAGTCATCTCCCAAGCCCCCAACCTGAAACTTTTTGAGAGCGTTTTGAATTTTCAGATTAGAGTTGTTCATAATATATCATTTAGAAAAAGAAGAACTCGAGGGAGCTGAAAATAGTAGAAAACAAATGGTGTCTCTTAATTAATTTCTGAAATCATTTAGACAGTGAATGCAATTTTTATTGTTATGCTGTGTTGTCAAGAATAAATAAATAAAAAGCAAAAACTCTGTAGTAAAAACAGAAACGAATTTCAAGCCAAGGAGTTCTGTTGGCTACTAGCAACTGCTTTTCCTCCCTGCCTCTCTCCTTCCCTTCCTTCCACACAGGATCTCACTATGTGAGCTCCTCATAGAGCTCCTCCTGCCTCTGCCTCTGCTGGAATTAAAGGTGTGTACTGCCATGCCTGGCTCTTCTGTTGTTAGTGTACAAATACTGAGTGTCAGTATGACATATTCAACACGCACACGCACGCACATGCACACGCACACACACACTTCCTTTATTTGTGTTTCCCTGTCATTACCCTTCCCGTCCTGCCTTCTTCCTAACTATATTTTTCCTGTTCTCTAACTCACAGTAATCTTCCCCACTCCCCCTGTTTTTAAAAATGTACTGCTATTTAAAAGGAAGGACCTCTAAATGAACCAAAGCCAAGAGTTTGAAAATTAAGTTCTGTCATCTTAAATCCAGTTCTAAAAAAAGATGGTGCTTTGGTTTTACTTGTATAGTGTTTTTTTCATATTTGTAATCTCATCCCACTACTAGAAATGCCTTTTGGTAATTCTCCATGGAATTGTGTTTGTTTTATCAAACGTAGAGCAAAGACTTTTATGCTGAAATGTTTAGCTTATAGCAAGGAAGGCAGCTCACAATTCCTTTAATGCAGCCCTCGCCAGGCAGTGACTGGGAAGTCTGGACTCTAATGAGTGTACCTGCCCAGTACTTCTCACCCAGCTCCCAGTCTTAGTGACGTCTAGGTGTAATGCTTTAAGCTGTGGCATCAAACTGTCATAGACTTCTGCTGATCAGTTTCAGGTTTTTCTAAAATTGAGGCAAGTGTGTCTTCATTTCAGGACGAGATCCACGCAAGTGACTCGCTGTCTCTTCTTTTCCAGGAGTCTCGTAACCGTATAACCTCACCCAGTGATCAGCATCCCTGGAGCACCTTCTTGAGGTGCACACAGTTGGGCTTTGTAATCCAGATCTGCCTTTGGTTGGTGATGCTTTGCGGTTCTTCATTAACATGTGTGGAAAATGAGTTGTACTTCTTACTGTAATATTAGAGAAACAGAAGAAATTCCATTCAGCTTGAATTTCTTTTTCACTCTTGGTTTTATTAAACAGTAAGTGTAGGAAACATTGTGGGGCAAGGTTATAAAACCCTAAAACCAGCGCTATCATTAAAAAAAATTTATTTTTTTTGAGGGGGAGGTACACGTCTCATGGTGCTGTGTGGAAGTCAGAGGACTGTTTTCTGGAGTGTCTTCCCTCCTTTCACCATGTGGGTTAAACTCAAGATTCTTGGGCTTGGTGGCAAGAACCTTTTTACCAGTTGAGCTGTCTTGCCAGCAACAGCTATGTATTTTAAATGTGTGGACATGAAAGCTGACCACTGAAATTGTCATTAAACATAACTTGCTCAGTAAGTACCTTAGACACAGGAGTTTTTGTAGTTTGCTTTCTTTTTTTTAAATTTAATTTTAATTTTTATGTGTATGAGTGCCTGAATGTATGTAAGTATACTCATGTTGTGCAGTGCCTGTGGAGATCAGAAGAGGGTATCCTAAAACTAGAGTTATTGATAGTTGTTATCCATCATATGGGTGCTGGGAATTGAACCCTGGTCCTCTGCAAGAGCAGCTAGTGCACTTAACTACTGAGCCATCCCTTTAGCCCTAGTTTGCTCTCTTTTAAAAAGTGTTTGATTTCTTAGATCGTTTATGTTAAACTTTGCTGAACTTTTGGAACTAATCCAACATTGTTTTCTGTTGTGAGTTAGGGCTTTGACTCAAGCCGAGTTACTGCTGCCTGCTTGCGATCAGCCAGACAGAGTCTCAGAGTGTTGAGGATTTCATAGTCTCTTGTCTGCAGAACCCGCCATTTCATTGTGCTGCCTCATGCTTGTTAGTGCTTTGCCTGGCAGCATGTTGCTGGGCTAGACTGCTGAGAGAGGGTTTTAAAAAAATTTTCTATTCCATGTATGTATATATGTGTTTACATGTGTGGGTATCTTAGGACAACCTGTGGGAGTCAGTTCTCTCTACCATATGGGACTTGGGAATTGAACTCAGGTCATCAGGCTTGATGATAGTGCCCTGACTCACCCAGCCATCTCACCAGCCCACACATATTTAAAAAACAATTTTTAAAAGTGATTATGTATATGTGTGTGCACGCGCATGTGCGTGTGCCATGATGTACATGTAGAGATCATGGAACAGCTTTGTGGAGTCAGTTCTCTCTTACCTTTATGTGTGTTCTAGGAACTGAACTCCATTCGCCAGTTTGGGCAGCAAGCTACGTTACCCTTTGAGCTATTGTGCCAGCCCCTTGGGGATAGTATTTAGTCAATAATGTAACTTACTTTTGGGGATAAATGAAGAAATTGAAGTGTAAAGAAATCAGAAAATTGTACTAAAGCTAGCAAATGTGTTTATATTCATCACTGAGTTTGTGCAAAACCTTTCTTTTTAAAGAATTGTCTTGCTGGGCCTGGAGGGATGGCTCTGTGGTTAAGAAGAGCACTGCCTGCTTTTGCAGAGAACCCAGTTTCAGCTCCCAGCACATGGTGTCTAACAACTGCCTGTAACTCCAGTTCCAGGGGATCCAGTGTGCCCTTCTGGCCTGGTATCCATGGGTCTGCATTCATGTGGTATACTTACATACATGCAGGCAGAGCACTCATACACATGAAATAAAAATGAATTAAGAATATTAAAAAAATTATATTGCCAAACCTCAGATTCCTTCAGTCTGTCAGCTCTTTATTGATGGAACTGAGGCTTTGTCACATATTCTGAAAAGTGCTTTAGGGAAACTTAGGCACAGGGAAGTGGACTGTTAAGAGTTGGAACACTTAAGTTTGAGTAGGGAGGGGGAGCTGAAATGCCCTCCTCCCCATAAAGTTGTCCTGACTTACTACTTTTGGGTGCTCAGAGCAGCAAGGCTGGTCCTAGGAGCTGAGTCTGCTTTGCTGCTGTACGTAGAGACTGTGGTTAGGGTGCTTGTATTTCTAGTCAGATGGCATCTGATCACAGACTACTTTACTTTTTCTGAAAGAGAAGCCAGTGAGCCATGACATGGGACTAAGTCCTTGGTATGTCACAGAGTACAGCTTGCACCAGTCTCCAATGGATTATGAACAAGTTTTGGTTGGGTTTAAACAGTTACTTTGTTTGCTTTTTAAATATTTTATATGTATGAGTGTTTTTGCCTGTGTGTATGTAAGTGCATCACGTGTGCAATGCCCACAGAGGTCAGAAGAGGGTGTCACATCCCCTGAAACTGGAGTTATGGATGGTTGGTTGTTAGCTGCCATGTGGGTGCTGAGAACTGAACCCAGGTCCTCTGCTAGAGCAGCAGGTGTTCTTAACCACTGAGCCATCTCTCCAGCCCTTTCCTTTGTTTTCTTGTAAGTTTAAGCATAGGCCAGTAAGCTGGCCCAGTGGGTAAAGGCACTTGCTACCAAACCTGACAACCTGAGTTTGATCCCTAGAATCCACACAGTGGAAGAAGAGAACTGACTCTTGCAGGTTGTTTTTTGACTTCCACATTCAAATGCATGCATTTGATGTGGGTGTGAGTGCACTTGTACATATGCATAAATAAATATATGTAACAAAAACATTTATAAAAATAATAGGACTTAGCTTGGTGTGGTGGCTCTTGTCTTTAATCCCAACATTCACTCAGCACTTGGGAGGTAGAGGCAGGTGGATCTCTGTGAGTTCAAGGTGAACCTGGTCTACATAGGGAGCTCTAGGACAGCTGGGACTACAGGGAAACTCTTGTCTCAACCCACCCAAAAAAAAAAAACAAAGAAACAAAAATAATAGGTCTGTTTAGGATTGGTGAGATGACTCAGCAGTTAAGAGCACGGACTACTCTTTCAGAGGACCTGGGTTCATTTCCCAGCACTCACATGATGTCTAATAACTATCTAAACTCCTGTTCCAGAGGATCCGACCCTCTCTTTCTTACCTCCACAGGCTTTGCATGACATGGATGCACCTACCTACATGCAAGCAATACACTTATACATATAATAATACATACAAATAGTAAAGTGAAAGTATTAAAAAAAAAAACAAAATAATATGGCTGGAGTAATAGCTCAGACCTGGCAAGTGCTTGTCGCAGAGGCATAAGGACTTGGATTTGATTCCCTAGAACAATGGAAGAAAGGCCAGTCTTGGTGGTGGGTGTTTGTAATTCTGCTGCTGGGGAGGTGGAGACAGGTCAATCCCTGGGGCTTCCTGGCTGGCTAGCCTTACCTCTTTGACATGTCTTAGGCTGCTGAGAGACCCTATCTTGAAAATAAGGTCGATAGCACTTGAGGAACAACACCTGAGGTTGTCCTCTGGTTTACACACACACACTACAACACCACACGCATACACACATATACACATAAATACACATGTGGGTGCGTGCACATACAAATAGGTATTTGAATTTATTTTTAGAACTCTTGTAGGGAAGGGGAGACAGGAGCTTGGTAAAGCTTTAGGAATAGAAAAGAAAATGTTATGGCTGGGTAGGCCTTTGCATTAAATACCTTTTGTTTGGTGTGATTCCCCCTCCCCCCAGGGTGAACAGTTGGTGATAGATTTTCTTTTAGGAAGTATTTCTTTAAGCAGACCACCCAACAGTTACATTTATGTGCAGAGAAAGCTCCTCCCTTGCCTACTTGACATTGGGCCAAGTATGAGACAGGACCAGATTCAGTTGCCTGTATTGGATACAGAGATCTTGAGTCCTCTGGGTTATTTCCATGCTGCATTATTTTGACTAGTGTTATTGTCTTGAAAACGAGTTTAACTCCTTAGGGCTAATTCTCCTGTGTTTGGCCATTTTTCTCTCATTGTGGGATTGTGTATATATATTACATATTTTATGTCAGTATACAGGGCTGCTCCTATTTGCTCTTTGTTGATTTTCTTTCTTTTTTTTTATTTTTTTTTTTGGGGGGGGGGGGTTGAGACAGGGTCTCCCTGTAGCCCTAGCTGACTTCGCTGTGTAAACCAGACTAAACTTGAACCTACAAAAATCTGCCTACCTCTGCCTCCTGAGTGCTGGGATTAGAAGTGTGTGCCACCACACCTGGCTGACATCGATCTTACAACAGCCATTTTGAAAACAATTGCGTAGGATGCTAGTGACTAACATGTATCATTAATCATCATGTGTGACGTTCCTGGTGACAGGTGTTTGGGTGATATTAGAGTCTGTGAATTGTCTTTTTGGGAGTCAGGGGAGAAGTGAGTTTACTTTCAGAAAATGACCAAATTATAACTAGAAAAAACTGTCTCAGGAAGGGGTCTTAATTGGAAAGATGGCTCAGTGGTTCAGAGCACTTGCTGCTCTTGTCGAAGACCCGAGTTCAGTTACTAGCAGCCATGTCAGATACTTCACAACCTCCTGTACTCAGTTCCAGGGGAACCAATGCCTTCTTCTAGCCTCTTTGGTTACCATACTCAAAGTACACATACCTACATGCATATACACACATGCAGATAATTTGAAAAATAAGTCTGTCTTTGTTGTTTATTTATTTTTATTGAATTTTTGTGTATTTCAAATATGTCAGTCTTAATCACGTCTATATCCCTCGCTTCCTGGCACCTCCCACAGGCTGTGCTGCCCCTCCCCATTCTTATACTCTGTCCTTTATATTAAGGCCTGTCGTGTCAAGTTAGTGTCCCCCGACTTTCCTCAGTGCAGGTTCATCCATTGAGGTTTAGTCAGCCTATCCAGAGTCTCTCACTTTAAGAAGATCAGCTCTTCCTCACCCAACAGTAATTAGCTGCCAATTTTTCAGCAAAGATTGGTGTCTGCTGCCCATTTCCCAAGTTCATTCTGGGTTTTTGTCTGCTTGAGTTTGCATGGGTCTTGAACATGCCAACACCACTGCTGGAGGGTCATGTGCGCGGGGTCCCCGCAACTTGGATTCTATTTCTGTGTTGTCACCCACCTTCTCCCATGTTTGTAGTCTTTCCACCTCTCTTCTGCAGTGGTCCCTGAGTCCTGACCAGGGACCCACACTCTGCAGACTCTTAATCCCCACCCTTTGGCCATTGTGACCTCTTATATTCCTGGGCCTCTGTTGCATGAGGGAGCTTCACTGATGAGAGTTGAGAGATTGATTAGCGTCCTCTGAACTCATTGTTCTATGTTGCGTGAGCCTTAGGTTAGAAGTTGCATTGTACATGTGCCGTTTAGGCATGGGCAGTTCACAGGCAATGTCTGTGTGTAACCAGGTGTGATACTCTGTAGTCTCCATCTGATGCAAAAAAAGCTCCTTTGATGAGTGGTGAATGGGATACTTGACTGTAAATGTAAGGATCCATATTTTGCACTTAGTAAGAAGGAATGTGACAGCCTTGGGGAGAATTTAAGTAAGTCTTAAAAAAACAAAAAGATTTCTTTAAGATTGAGATCATGTCTACAAAGGGGAACGAAGTATACAAAAGTAAAGATATTGCATTATATCATGTGTTAATCCAGTTATAAAATTGGTTATTGGAAGTGTATATTCATGGGCCAGAAAGATGACTCAGTGGGTTAAAAGTACTGACTACCAAGCCTGGACCTGATTTTAGTCCTTGTATCCCATGATGGAAGGAGAGAAATGCTTCCTGAAAGTTGTCCTCTGACCTGGCACATGTGTGCCTACACACACACACACACACACACACACACACACACACACGTTTTTATTTTTATAAAATAAAATTTTATGTGTATGACTGTTTTGCCTGTGTGCATGTAAGTGCACCCATGTTCTACAATGCCCACAGAGGCCAGAAGAGGCTGTTGGATACCCTGGAACTGGAGTTAAGGACATTGTTAGCCACCATATAGGTACTGGGAACCGAACTCAGGTTCTCTGCAAGAGAAGCCTGAGTGCTCTTAACCACTGAGCCATCTCTCTAGGTCTACTAAGTTTTTTTTTAAGTGTAGTTGGAGCATGGTGCCACATACTTGTGAGTCCTAGTACTAAGGAGGCAGAGGCAGAAGATTGCTTTGAATTCAAGGCTAGCCTGGATTCTAGAGTGACACCTTGTTCCCCCCTAAACCAAAGCAAAACCAAACAAAAAAATGCTTAAGTAGTTGTTGTATACTACTAAGATTTTACAGTATTCTTTAAAAAGTATTTTAAAAAAGTATTTTAAAAAAGCATGTATGAGTACATGCATGTAGGTAGGTGCACATGTTTGTTGTGGTACCCTTGGAGGGCAGAAGAGGGTGTCATATTCCCCTGGAACTAGAATTACAGATGATTGTCAGCTGCCATGTGGGTGCTGGGAACTGAACTTAGGTCCTCTGCAAGAGTAGAGTGCTCTTAACTGCTGAGCTCTCTTTCCAGCCCCCGACTGTATAGTCTTATTTGAAGTCAGTTAGGCTAATGAGCATTGCAGATTGCTCTGAGCCTCTTCTGGCAGAATGTGTCTTCTTGTGTATCAAAGCACTCAGATTTTGTGTTCACTGTGGTCTAGTCATGGATTGACTGAGGAGCACACAGTTTTCACCAACCACTTTGTAGTACATCATGTGTAGTTAACATGTTTATAAAAACAAAGGTTTTTGTAATGGTCATGTGCCTATACTCCCTTTCCCTATAAAAGGTGTTGAGTGCAGGCCGGTTGCAATGGCACAGGCCTTTAATCCCAGCACTCCCGAGGGAGAGGCAAGCAGATCTCTGTGAGTTAGAGGCCAACCTAACTCAGAAAACAAACAGAAGTACTTGACTCTTGGAAAGTGGTACTTGCCAGTCAAAGTGAGGCTTTACTTTATTTTATTTTATTTTATTTTATTTGTGTGTGTGTGTGGTATGGCAGATAGTATCTCATTATGTAGTCCAGGCTGGCCTCAGACTTATAATTCTCCTTAGTACTGAGATTATAGGTGTGTGTCACCTTGTCCAGTGAGATGGTTTTATGAGATTTTTTTTGTGTCAGCAAGCTGGTGTTAGGACAGGAGATGCTGCAGTTACAGATCTTTGCAAGAAGCACCTTTAGCCCCCTGGCTCCAGCAGTCTTAATGCTGCAGTGTGTGCTCCATGAGTGTCAGGCTTGAGGGGACAGGGAGCATGCTCTCATGAACCATCATCTAAAGCCCTTCAAACAGAAGATGCCTGATGTGCGGCCCCCACCTGCATGGGTGGCAGGCCGTGCCAGGAGACCTGTTTTCATAGTCAGAGGTGGTCCAGTGAGAGCTGCAGGATCTTTTATTTTAGACTTTTTGACCTCTTCTCTATGTATAAAAAACCCACTTCTTTTCTCTGAGTCTAACAAAACAATGTGATCTCTTGGATGTGTCCCTCACCTGGTAGAAAACAGTCCTTAAGGATAAGTCTAAAGTCAAAGGCTGATTTGTTTTAAGGAGGTAATCTTTAATCAGAGTATTATTGAGCAACTGCTTAGAATATTATGCAGAAGCAATAGTTCCAATTTCATGTCCCCCCAGACTACTGTGGACAAATACCAGTAGTGAAGAGCATTGCTGTTCTTTGAGTTTCACAAGTAAATAAGACTTTCCCCATTCACAATTGCGATGTCTGTGTGGTTCCGCTATACTCCCTGAGTGTGATAACCCCAAATCTCAACACTTGGCAGGTAGGGGGACAGAATCACCCACTGAGAACCTCTGCTTTCCATTCTTGTTGTAGGCGAAACGTGATACACCAGAGTAATTAAAGATCGACTGGCAGGTGATTAGTGCTTGGTGCATTTTATTTTATCTATCTTTTTTTTTTTTTGCCTTCTGCATATTTTGCAAGTACTTCTCCAGTAATCTGCACCACAGCCCCTGCTTGGTGAATGTCAGTGTTGCTCATTTGGAACTTTAAAACTTGTCAAGTGGTCTTATTTCAAGCGTGTTCTCTCTCTCTCTCTCTCTCTCTCTCTCTCTCTCTCTCTCTCTCTCTCTCTCTCTCTCTCTCTCTCACTCTCACTCTCATCTATCTATCTATCTCTCTCTTTCTCTTTGTGCACACACACACACACCTGTGGAGGTCAAAGGTCAGCATTGGATATCTTCTATTGCGATTCATTTTATGTTCTGAAAGAGAGTCTCTGAACCCAGAGCTTGCCTATTTGACTAAATTAGCTGGCCACTGGGCCCCAGGGATCCTCTTCCCTAGCATTGGGATTATGCATGGGCCCTGCCGCTGCTCCTGGCTTCTTTTTTTTTTTTTTTTAAGATTTATTTTTATTTTATGTGTAGGTATGTGCTTAAATATGTGTGTGTGTCCTGTGTTAGTCACTTGTCTGTTGCTGTGATAGAAACACTGACCAAGGGAACTTATACAGGAAGAGTTTATTTAGCTTACAGTTGCAAAGGGGCAAGAGTCCATCATGGCGAGGAGGCATGGCGGCAGAGGTGGCTGAAGTAGGAGCAGAAGCTGAGTGTTCACATCCTCATGCAGGCTCTGGAAGCAGAGAGCGACTGGAGATCTGGCAAGGGTTCTGAACTCTCTGAGCTGCCCCCAGTGACGTGCTTCCTCCAGCATGGCCTCAGCTTGTAAGACCTCCTGAAACAGTGCTGCTGCCAGCTGAGCACAAACTGTCCAAATACTTAGAGCCTATGGAAGACATTCCCACTCAAACTACCACAGTGCCACGTGTAGATAGGTGACCACAGAGGCCAGAAGAGGGCATTGAATCCATTGGAACTGAAATTGTAGGTGGTTGTTAGCCACCATGTGATTGCTGGGAACTTAACATGGGTCCTCAGTAAGAGCAGCTGAGGCTGAGCCATCTATCCATCCCCTGCTTCTGGCTTTTTACATGGGTGCTGGGGATCCTAACTCAGGTCCTCATGTTTGCATGGTAAGCACTTTATCTACTGAGCCATTTAGCCCATACACTTTTTTTTTTTTTCAGTTTCTAACTACTTATTTCAACCACTTGTTTGAAAGATAGCTCTTTGAGGTCTACTGGAGACTGACACTTCGGGGAAAATCTTAATGAAAGCCTGTTTCATTCTGAGCTTTTAAAAAACTTAGGCATCTATGATCAGAGTGGGACATGCTGGCAAAAGGCCTGCTTTAGACAGTAGTAGCCAAAAGCATCCCTTTGGGCCCAGTCCTTTCTAAATTTAGGTGTTCATTCAGACTTAAATTCTGCCTGGGCGGAGTAGGGTTGCTGGTGCTGAGATGGGATAGAAACGACTTAGGCTCCTTTCTACATGTGACCTCTGTGTCTGAAGTTAAGAGCACACAGATTTGCTCTTAGTAAGTAATGCTCTCAAGACACTCTGTTGAGTGTAAGGCAAGAGGAAGGAGAGGGAACTGCCTCTCATTTGGCTACTGAAAGAAAACAACAGAACAAGGGCATAGCTGACTTCTGAACTGTTCTGGGCTTGTTTGTTCTCTGGCAGCTTGTCTGCTAAACCATTTTCTGTATCTTGGATGGGCCACCTCTGTTAATTTCTCCACTCCCAAAGTAAACAAGGCACTTGGTGTGGGAGTTGAGGGAGAGTGAGGTCATGCTGCTGAGTCAGTGCGCTGCTTCTTCGGGGTCTGCAGTTGGCCTTGCTCTTCTGCAGGAGAGAAGGTACTGGACTTCTCTTGTCCCTTCCTTCCTTGCTCTGGTTAGTCATCGTGGTCGGAGGGACCTGGTGTTGAAAGTCACCATGTTAGGCTAAAATCTCCAACCATTACTCCGTGGTGTTGCTGCTCATCATCAGTGTGTGCTGGAGGCTACTTAGTTGACTGTTGCCTGCAAGACCACCATTTCTTGTTGCTTTTTTTGTTGTTGTTTAAACTTCTTTTGGGTCACTTAAAACATCTGCTTTTTGAGGGATGGCCATAAATCTGTGCAGAATTGTTCCAGCTTTTGACTTGTGAAGAAATTCAGCCTTGCCGTCTCTTCTGACTTAAAAACTGCAGCAAATAGCCGTGTGAGTGCTCACCAGCTCTTTCCAGATTTCCATGTACTTGCACTGGGCCTGGGACTACAAAGGGTCTTTGCTGTTCAGATCACTCCTCAGGATTACTGGCCTCCAGGTTGTGCAGTAGTTTTCTGTCTGCAGTGAAATGAAACTCCAAACCAACCCCTTAATCAGATAGACACATCTTTTATACTCAAGAACAAAAATAGCAGAAGTGAGGAGTTAAGGGAAGGGCCTTAGTGGCAGCGGTGTTTATAGTAACCTGTCAGTGGTGTCGGTCACTCAGTCTGCCCTCAGCTTCTCCAGGATTTGAGGTCAGAGACCTTCACCATGTCCTCCATACTGTTGTTCTGAGTTTGCCTTTTGAATGTGACCTGGAGCTGGCAAGTCAGTAATGAGCATTGTGCATGCTGATTCCCTTTGCAAAATGAGTGTGCATTATGTGGGGATTGTAAGTCACTAAAATCACTGGAGGAAATGCAGGCCAGGAAACACACAGTGTTTGAAGGAGAAATGGACTTCTCGCAAATCAGCATAGAGCTACATGCTAAATGAGGCTGTTTTCATAGCTGAGTGGGTAATGCCAGCCTTGGCTGAATATCAGCTACTGCTTCTCTTCTTTATAATTTACTTTCCTTCCTTTTAGGTAGAACTTCTTCACAGTACTGACTTAGCATGAATTGAAAGCTGTTTATCTGTAATTGTTTACCTCTGTTGAAAGTTACTAGGTCTTAAAGTAGAAGTTCAGATCCCATCTTCTGCTCTCTCCAATAACAAGAACCAGTCTCTTCTCACAGCCTTTGATAAGTGTCCCTTCTCTCTGCTCTCTGAGCTGCACCTAGACCTATTCAAGACCCTACTCTGTGTCCTGCTTCACGCCTCTCTTCCCTGCTTCCTCAGCTTTCGCTCCCTGCTGATGAGCGGCCTTTAGAGGTGGGAGTTCTGTGTTTACCTTTTTGGAATCAAGAGACTGTATCACCACTTATGGTGCTGCATTTCACATGGAGAACCCTGATATTGACTGGGATGCGTAGAGGCCTTAGTTGTTTGGAAGTCAGGAGAAAGAGCATTCATTGTAACAGCTCCAACTGAAAGGCCCACCCTGTAACAGAGTGGCAGTTAATGAGGGAAATGAATAGTGAATACTATTTTGGATAGCCATTTTTCGTGGGAAAATTCTGCTTTTAAAATTATTTTCCAGAACTGATGAACTCTTGCATGTGCAAGTCCCTTTTTGGTATATCTACAAGATGATACCAAACAGAGTATGTTCAGATTGACTACGGGAGTAAAGAGTTACTGGCATCTATTCTTATTTTGAAATGTCTTACATTTTATTTATTTTGTGTGTGTATGTGTAGTGTGAGCATGTTGAGGTCAGAAGACAGCTTGTAGGGATTAGTTCTTTCCTTCTACCCTGTGGGTTTGGGAATCAAACTGAACCGATGAGCTTTGGTGACGGGAGCCTTTGCCCACTGAGCTGTCTCAGTGGCCCATAATTTTTATTTTGAAATAGAGCAAGTTTAAGTCGGGGAAGTTCTGAGGGCAGTTTAGAGACCATAAGGACTAGTTAGAAATGGATAAAAATAAAACTTTAAAGTATCCATTTTAGCCACTAGGAAATTAAAAATGGTGGTCATGTTAGGGAAGTCCATAGACTTGGAAGAAGAGCCTAAAAATGGTTGCTTCCCTCTCACCCCAATGTGCCCAGACCAGTTACATGCAGTTACTGTGGGTGTCTCCACAGCAGTCACCGTGTAACAAATTCTTTTCATCTTTGTTTGGGTCTCCAGCTTCCTGTGAACTTCCTCCTTTGTATTTTCACATGCTCTAGTTTGTAAATCTGTTCTCTTTGTGTGTGTGGGGGGGGTATCTTTTTGAAATAGGGTCTCACTGTGTAGCCAGAGGTGGCCTGGAACTCAGAGGTCTGCCTGTCTCTGCCTCCTGATTGCTCTAACTACAGGCATGTGCCACCATACTCGGCACTGTTCCTTTTAACTCTGTTCTTTTTTGAAAAAATTGTTTTTAAATTTTGCTTTTATTATGTATAAGTGTTTCGCCTGCATGTATTTAAGTGCACCCTTGTACAGTGCTCATAGATGTCAGAAGAGAGTATTGTATCCCTTGGACTTGGAGTTACAGGTGATTGTTAGCCACCATACGAGTGCTGGGAATCAAACCTGGGTCCTCTGGAAGAGCAGCCAATGCTCTTAACTGCTGAGCCATCTCTCCAGTTCCCTGCCTTACCCCCACACCTCCTTTTTAAGGCAGGGTATTACTATGTAGACCAGGCATCCTGGGCTGAACCTTACAGGAAAAGCCAGCTCAGAAGGCAAGCTACCCTGACCTTTAGGCACCAAATTGAAATGAGCCAGGCATACTTGTACCAGTGTTTCCTGTGTGTTATTCAGGTGTTAGCCTGTGATAAAAAAGACAGAAGTTCCCCTGGCCGGCAGGGCATGAACAGAGTCCTCAGAAACCTGGGATGAAAGAGACAAAAGGAACACGGAGGGCGGACAAGACAGTCTCCTGATCAAATCGGCAAATCTTTATTCTTTACAGAGCTCTATATACTGCAGCTGCAAGGGGCTAGGTGGGGCGTGGTGGACTAGGGTTGCTAGGAGACAAATCACTGATAGATCCAGGAGTCAAGGGCATGTGTAGCCAAGGGCAGCTACAGGTAGGGGAACTTGTCTGTTTAGACAATAAGAACTCTAAAAGGCACTTAACAGACTCCAAGATAACATAATTGGTGTCAACAAGTATCACAAGATGTTACATTTGCAGGAAGGGCAAGACAGAGGTCACTTGGTCCCCAGCACAGAAGAAGAAAAGCTCTAATTAGTTTTGCTAAGTTCCAAAGTTGTGATTTCAAACTTTGGGTGCATCTGAGTCCCTTTGAGAAATTACTAAAAATACCAAGCCTGGAGGCCTCTCACCATGTAGGCATGGGAGCCGAGTTTCAGTGCTCTCCTGGGGTTGGCAGCTAGATGCCCAGGCTCTCCCAGATGTCCCAGCTGCTCTATTAGAAGTTGCTAATAAAGGGCAATCTGGAGTTGAGTGTCAGTTGTACTGCAGACACCTACAAAAAAAAGCTCAACTGCTCAGGTGAGAACCTCTTGCTGACTGCATCTTACCATCTGACCTTTGATACTTGCTATGGTGATTTAAAAGGAATGTGATTTCTGCTGGAGCTTTGGGCTCACTGTTAAGGGCACTATCTGTTCTTGCAGAGGATCTGGTTCAGTTCCCAGCTCTCACATGGCAGCTAATAACCGTCTGTAACTCCAGTTTCAGGGGATCCAATGCCTTCTTCTGACCTCTGTGAACATTGAACGACACGGGTACACTTATACACACGAAGGCAATGCATTCATACACATAAAAATAATGAATGAATAAAAAAGGACTGATCATTATTTTAGGAATGTGCTTGTTCCTCTTTTTCTTTCTTTCTTTTTTTTTTTTGAGAAAGAATCTCACTGTATAGTTCTGCTGATCCTCTGCACAGGTGATCATGTAAAGGATATTATCCCCAAACAATTTCTAAGATTGAAATAGTATAATGAAAATAAACTTTTTTAGTCCAGTGCCTGTTGCACATATATTTGACCCCTCACTTAGGAGGCAGAGGCAGGGGGATCTCTCTGAGATCAAGACCAGCCTGATCTATATAGCAAGTTCCAGGTCAGCTGGGGACCACAGGGAGACCCTGTCTCAAACACCAAGACAACCATAACAACAGTAATTCACCTTTTCCTGTGGTAAGGCTTCGCAGACTGTTGAGAATGTAGATTTTTGATGAAATCATGTCAAGTTAGTGTGGCAGTATTGCTTATAATCTGCCAATCAGTAGTGTTTGTAGTTATTTGTCTCCTGATCATTAAGAAGGATAGGAGAATACTTATCACCTACATATGAACCGAGGCATGCAGGTGTGGTGGTGTATGCCTTTAATCCAAGATCCAGGCCAGCCTGGTCTACATATTGAGCTCCAGGCCAGGTAGGGCTACAGGTAGACTCTACAAAACAAACAACATCAATAACAAAAAGAAACCAAAGAAAATACACCTAGATAGAAGTTAGTAGTTCATAGTGCTTCAAACAAGGGCACCAGGCAGGGTTAGGAGTAAGAGGTGTATTTGGGGAAGATTGGGAGGCACTTAAAGGAGGCTGTGGCTGATGGGGCTTCATCAGTCTCCTGGTGTGCACAAGATCATCTCAGTCCTGGCAGGCAGGTAGGAATCTAAGGACTCAGGCTGATCTTTGGTTTGGCTTTGGTTTCTTTGTGGTGGTCTTTCTTCAGATTCATTCTTCATTCTAGATGATTTTCTGCATTATAGCTATTCTTTTTTAAAATTTCAAGTTTTTTTTTAATGTGTATAAGTTTTTGCCTACATGTATGTAAGTGACCATGTGTGTACAGTGCCCAAGGAGGCCACAAGAGGGTGTCAGATCCCTTGAAACTGGAGTTACTGACCATTGTTAGCCACCATGTGGGTGCTGGAAGTTGAATACTGGTCTTGTGCAAGAGCAGCCAGTCCTCTTACCTGCTGGGTTACTGCTCCAGCCGCCATAGCTGCTCTTCTATTGATTTAGGTTGTACTTAAAATGTAACCATATTTTACACACACAAATGTGCACATGCATGTATGAATATGTATAAAATTCTGTTGTGAGAAACAGAGGTTAATAACTCATTTGACCTTCTGATTGTGCCAACCTAGGATATTCTTATGAATTTGATTCATAGGCTAAATTTACTTATAATACAAAATAAAATTAAGTTTTATCTTTTCTCTATATAGTAGCCCAGTGGCATTTAAAAGTGGATTTTCATGTACATTTAAATTGAAGTTTGTCATTGCTAGTGTTCTGTGCTTGATATTAAGGTGGGATTTTTGTTTTCTTTTGAGACAGGCAGCCTGGGCAGGCCTAAATTTTCCATTCTGTTTCCTCAGCCTCCATGTTTTGGAATTATAGGCCTGCACCAGGTGGAAAGTGTTATTTTAAAATGTGGGTTGTCTGCGGGCAGTAATATTTCCAGGCTGGTTTTCTTTTTAAATTGTTCATGAAGATATATGAATTGGGTGACCTAAGGGAATAGATTAGAAAATGAAGACTATATGTTTTGTTTATCAGTGTGCGATATGTATATGTATGTATGTATATGTATGTATATGTATGTGTACGTGTGTGTAGATGTGCACACTGTTCATGGAAGCCAGAAGAGGGAGTCAGGTGTCACTCTGTTACTCTCTGCCTGTTTCTTTGAGGCAGGATGTCTCCCTGAAACTGGAACACATATTTTCTTGGTTAGGTTGGAAGTCTGAAAGCCCTGTGATCTCCTGTCTCCATCCACCTAGAATTGGGGTTACAGGCATGTGTGGGATGCTTGGCTTGCTACATGGGACTGGGTCCCAGCTCTAGTCTTCATGATGACTCAGCAAGTGCTTTTGGCTGATGAGCAATATCACATTATGTGTAGACACTGTGAACTAGTAATGATTTGGTCTGACTTGAGTCTGCCACCTAGTATATATTTTCTGAAGTTTGATAATTCTAAGGTAAAAGCTTCTGCATGTTTTCCTAGAGCATATAACCACAGGTCAGCTTCATTGTAATGTCAGGAATGGAGATATCTGGGTATTTTCTGGGCCTCATCTGCCATTTGCTCATCCTCCTGGTTTTCTCTGCTGGTTTCCACAGTATATTTTGTGCAGCTGACCATGTCAATGTCGGGAAACACAGTGGATTTTGGATCTCCTTATCTGACGTCCAGCAGTGGAGTGCTTGGTGTGGTATACCACCAATCTGATTCACAGACATGTGCTCTTCAGTTTTAGTGATTGTCGTTCCACTGCCTGAAACAGTTCTTTGTATGTTCTTTGTTGCAGAAAGTGTAACTCCTGCTATTGAGCTCAATGCAGTGTGTGTGAATCTGGGAAGAAAACCGATGTATAAGCCTGTCGACCCTCACTCTCGAATGCAGTCCACTTACAACTACAGCATGCGAGGGGGTGCTTATCCCCCCAGGTATGTATGCTCTGGCTTTCTTGTGAAGCAGGTGGTAATATCTGATCTTCTAGCTAAAATGTTGTGTATACATTGTGGAAAAAGTAACGATTTGGTCTGACTTCAGTCTGTCAAGAGGGACGCAAGTCTTACTTGTGCAAGTACTGGTTGCTCTTCTAGAGGATCTGGGTTCAGTTCCCACCACCCACATGGTAATGAACAGCTATCCATAACTCCATTTTCAGGAGATCCCATGCCCTCTTCTGGCCTCCATGGGTATTGCATGCATGGGTATACTTACACACATGTAGGCAATATACTCATACATATAAAATAAAAATAATAATTCTAAGCTGAGTGTGATGGCACATGCCATTAATCCCAACACTTGGGAGGCAGAGGCAGTCAAATCTCTGTGAGTTCTGCCTGGTCTGTATAGCAAATTCCAGGTCAGCCAGGGCTATAGGGAGACCCTGTCTCAAAAAGAACCTCCCCTCCCCCAACAAAAAACCAAAACTGTAAAAACATTTTTTTAAAGGTAATAAAACCTGATGTTGCAGAATGCCTGTCATTCCAGCACTCAGAAGGTAGAGCAGGAGGCTTGTCCTCTGTTTCCTAGCAGTATCAATTCAGCCTGGGGACCCTGTCTTTTTTTAAAATCTCTTTTGGCATTAAAGGTGTGCGCCACCATGCCTGGGGAGACCCTGTCTTAAACAAATCAAAAAGTGGTGTGTGTTGCAAACCTTTACTGGCAGAATTGAGATGTTAGTGAATAGATCTGTGATCAAAATGGACATTTTTATTTCCTTTCCTTGCTTTGATGGGGTCGGGGAGGGCAAGCCCCTTCGGAATGTAAGTTTTGAAGTCTAAGAAACCAGGATCTGCTAGGCTTGGGCTGCTGGGATTTCCAGAAATAGGGGTCTATTTAGATGTCAGCTTAAAATTCCCAGACTCCTTGGGTGACATGCAAGTGCAAATCAGTTTCGAGAAAGTAAAGTGAGCTACATTGGTCAGGGAGAGCCTTGTCCTTTCTAGATCCTGTCAACACAGTCTATCACAACGTCCATTTGTGGGTCTCCACAGCATTCTGCTTACACAGTGCAACATTTGTCATTCAGTGTGAGCTTTGATGGAGCTTAGGTAGTGTTGATGAGGTGTCAGTCTTAGCAAGTACTGATGAGACCACAGAAAGGAAGGGTGGCTTGCCAACCCGAGACTGATTTCCTAACCCCCATTTATTTTTAGGTACTTTTACCCATTTCCAGTTCCACCCTTACTTTACCAAGTTGAACTTTCTGTGGGACAGCAGTTTAATGGGAAAGGAAAGACGAGACAAGCTGCAAAACACGATGCTACTGCCAAAGCGCTGAGGATCCTGCAGAACGAGCCCCCACCTGAAAGGCTGGAGGTAGGTGGGCGCTGGCAGGGAGACACCTCCACTGACTTTTGAGGAGATGTGTCTAGTTACTTTGATGGCCTCCAGAATTCTGTGGCCTGGAGAGTGCCTCCTCCTCTGTCTTGGCAGGAAAGCTCAGGGGCCTTCTTTTTAAGTCTGGCATAGTTTGAGTGACCTGTACCTGGAAATGCTTTAGGAAAGCTGTGACTCAGTTGAGTTGTGAAGAACATCCATGGGTGAGTTCCTAGATATTCTCCACTGTGCCTCCCAGAACCTGCTGATTTGTGGTGCTAAGTTGAGGGTCTTCTGACCTGCTCTGGCCAGCCTCTAATGCAGAAGGTTGCTGTCTTTTGCTGCACAACACACCATCAAAAAGCATAGTGCCTTATTTTGCTCACCTCTGCGACTTGGGCAGGGCAGCTTATTGGTTTCCCATAACTCTGGCAGAGGAGACTTATAGGGCTTTGGGGGCCTAGTGGCAAGGTGATTGACTCCCAGTCAGGAGTTCAGCTGGCTATGGCAGGGTACCTCAGTTCCTGTCCATTGACCCTCTGCAGGGACTGCTTGTACTTTATCACTGGTGACTGCACCCTAAGGATGGGCCTCCTCAAAGGTAGGAAATGAAGGCCAGTTTTAAGGCCTGCACCTAGAAATACAGCCTGACTTCTGCTGTGTTCATAGGTCCAGCAGACTCAACCAAATAAAGGAGATAGGGACCTGATTTTTTATGTTTTTATTGAAGCGAAATGCACATTAGCTAAACTCACTATCTTAACCCTCCTAAATATGTAATTTATTATTCATTTTATTTTCTGTGTATGAGTGTATGGCCTGCGTACCTGCGTGCGTGCGTGTGTGTTAAGTGTCCCCTTGTCATGCAGCACCTTTGGAGGTTAGAATAGGGTACCATATCTTCTGGAACTGGAGTTAATGGATGGTTATTAGCTGTCATGTGGATGTTGGAATTTGAACCCAGGTCCTCTGCAAGAGCAGCCAGTGCTCTTAACTACTGAGCCATCTCTCCAGCCCCTTAAATGTATAATATTGTGACTTAAAAGACATTGCCAGTGTGGATAAGCCTGCTTCTGGAAGAGAAGAGTGCCAAAGCATCCAGAGCCATGTTTTGTTGAATGCAGATAGGACCTTGAATATTGACCACACACTACCACTGGGCTAAACACAGCCTTGGCATGATTTCGAACTACAGTGACAGGGAGAAACTGTAAGCACTGCTGGCTAATAGGAATTGCTTCTTAGGCTTTCAGTCACTCGATGCTGCTGAGGCCAACATGGTAGTGGATATTTCTGAGGAGGCAGAATTGGGCCTTCAGTATAGTCACCAGATCTAGAAGGAAGCACAGTTGGTGGAAAACCTTGTGGTTTCACGATTGTATTTAGTCACAGCAAAAAGTGACCCTGCAGACATCCCTGCAGCCTTTGACTCTGGGGGTAAGAATTTTACAAGTACAAAACTCTTGACCTGGAAACTGGGAGAAGTGCATGGGGAGAGGTCTTCGTTGGTTGTTGCAGGGTGCTGGTGGCTTTGTGTGGCTGGCTGCTCAGGAGCATTGCCTTTTTCTTTGTTACATTGTATTTCCATCCTCTAGTATGGTCACCTATCCTCAGGACCCCATGAAAGAGGATTGGGTTACCGTGTACAAAGATTTGGACTTGCTTTTCGTTGACCAAACACCAGAAAGTTAGTGGGATCAGAGCTACTGTAGAGTCTTGACTTTGGTGCTGATGTTGTTGGCATTAGATGGAACAGGTATCTCTCAGTTCCTGGTGGCCTGCAGCTGAATACTGGTGTGTGGACTGTCTGCTGAGAGTCACTTTTGGGAAGTTTAAGAAAAAAATACCTAGGTTCAACCCACAGGATTTGAATGTAGCTGGCCATGGTAAGACTCGGCCTTGTGTTTTGTCATTCCTGTGCTCCCAGAGTGACCCAAAAGCATGACCAGGCTGGGAACCAGGGCTTCTTAGGCCACCAGTTCCTCAAAGGACCTTTTTGAGTGCTCCTAGGCAGGAATCACAATGTTGGTGTCGCTGAGGCTAGCACACAGGTAGAGACCAGTAGCTGTTAGGGGCTCTGCTGGCCAGTGTGAATGAGGAACTCTGCTGAGAGGGATGAGCTTGCTTGTGCCCCTGGTTTTTTACCGGGTATGTCTTTCTGAAGTAACACAAGCCTGGCCACCACCCATGCCGCACAGACTTGGGGTTCCAGATACACAAGCACGCTGTCTCCCTGGTCTTGCCAGGCCTTCTGGTGGTTGATGATTAGGAGTAAAGTTCTGTTTTTACTTGGGATGGACAAAAGGTCTCACTACATAGCCCGGACAGGCCTTTAGTTTGCAGTCCTCCAAAGTGGCTGGAATTCTAGATGTCAGCCATCACACCTGCTTTGACATACTTTCCAAAGATAACTGTTTTCATTAAAATAATGCATGTGGAGCCCAGAGAGACTGTTCAGCTCTTAGAGCACTGACTGCACTTATAGAAGACCTGGGTTTGGTTTCCAGCACCCACACAGCAGCTGGCAAGTGTCCATTACTCCAGTTTTCACTTAGGAGCTTCTTTTACAAGCCCTTTAGTGAACAGTAACTCCTGATGTTTATTCCATTTTGGAGGTCTTACAAAAGAATCGAGCCAAAAGATTTCATTTTAAAAATGGAATAAAGCATACTGTGTCTTAAAATGATCACGTGGACTTTTTTTTTTTTTTTTTTTACCATTGTTGAATTTAGGGTATCATGTATGCTAGGCAAGCACTCTACTATTGATGTATTCCCAGCCCCGAGACCTTTTAAGTCCGTGTTTACACTGTAAGATATTAGGACTCTTAATTTCCCCATATTTAAGGCATTTTCCCGCTTGTCTTCTGTCCTGTCCTCTGAATACTAGCCATCGTCTGTTCTCTGATACCCCAAGTAAGGGAGAGAATGGGAGAGAATGGGAGGCTTGTGATGCCCTCTCGGGGTTGGTGGTGCAAGTGAAATGGCCGTCACGACCTTATTGCCCTTTGCACGCTCACAGCCTTCTTGGTCTCTTGCATTGCCTTTCAAGAAGATGCAAAGTAAGATGGGAGAGGCCACCTTTGGCCTTCCATTGAAAGAATTCAGAATTTTTCTTTCTCCTCCATAGTGGCTGAGAGCAGACGGGGCAGAAGAAAGGAAGGAAGTGGGAAGCTGAGCACAGAGGCGGGGGCAGCACGTGACTATCATCTCAGGCCGCCTGCAGGTGGTAGCTTCATTTCCCACCCCCAGCGACCAGTGTATTTCTTTGGTGTATGGGAGAGAAATAGGGCATCTTCATTTGGTGCGCATTCCGAGATGGTTAGGGTCGCACACTGTTCCTGCAGAGCCCCAAGCTCTGTTCCTACTACTCAGACCAGGTGCCTCACAACCGCCTGTTAACTCCAGCTCCAGGGGATCTGCTGCCCCTGGCCTCTGTGGGCACCTGTATTTATAGACGCACGCACATGTACATGCACGATTAAAAATAAGAAAAACAGGACCAGCAAGATGGCTCAGTGCTTAAAGGCAGTTGCCACCAAGCCTGACAACCTGAGTTTGAACTTGAGGGTCCATATGGTGGAGGGAAAAAAAAAAGACTCCCAAGAGTTGTTTTCTGATCTCTACATGTGGCCTTAGCGTGCATACCAACACACAATAATAATAAGTGTAATTGAAGTAATAATAAAAATCTAAACATTTTGAAAAGTGTAGCAACTCATTTCATCTTTTTAGATTGTTTGACCACTGACACAATGTCTTAACTCCTTTTGATCTCAGAACAAATCAATGAATGCAGGAGAAGGTGGGTATACACATGGTGATTGAAAGGAAGTAGGTAACACAGAAATGCAGGAAGTCAGTGAGTGGGATCTGCTGTTAGTCGGTCTGTATCTGATGGGAACCATTTGCAGGGTAGAGCATAACTCTAGTGTTTCAAAGTGGTGTGAGGGGTTCAGCCTGCAGAGCAGCCAGGTTCCGAGAAATGAGCCTTTGGGGAACAACTTGACCTACTGGCACCCTGGGAACTGTGCCCTGAGCAGGGCTCCTCAGACAACAGGTGTTCAAGAACCGATGATGCCAGCAATGTAGAACTCAGCTGTGGCTTCGTATTTTAAAATTTTTATTAAAAGGTTAAAGTGGTTTTTGTTGTTGTTTTATTCTACAAAGTTAATAAAACAATTTTTACTGTAGAAGAATAAAAAGGGTCTACTGGAGCCGCATGGTAGGCTACGTTTTCTGGCACACTGAGGGCTAAACTTAGTTCAGATTGCATTTTCTTCTCTTTTTTTGAGGCATGGAGGATTGAACCCAGGGTTTCACGTGCCAGTGCTTTAATGTCAGAGCTACACCTCAGCTCACACTTTTACTTTTCTCCATATTTTATTCAGCCATTGTGCCAGGTGTGGTACTGTAGACTGTAATCTCTACTCAGGAGGCTGGGGCGGCAGGATCTAAAGTTTGAGGACAGTCAGAGCTGCACAGGGAGACCCTGTTCAAAAACCGAAATGGGCTGGAAAGATGGCTCAGCGGTTAAGAGTATTGACTGTTCTACCAGAGGACCTGGTTCAGGTCCGAATACCCACACGGCAGCTAACAACCATCCCTAACTCCAGTTCCAGGGAATCCAACGCCCTCTTCTGACCTCCACAGGCATTGAACAGTATGGGTGCACTTGCATATGTGTAGGCAGTACACTCAGACACATTAAAAACAAACAAACAGAAACCAAACCAAACCACAACCAAACGTGTAATTGAGTTGGTTGAATGGACAAACCATTGGCCATCTAGGTGTGTGTGGTGGCTGAAGTCATCTCTTGGTCTCAGTCCAGTTTATTTCTAAATTGTGATCTGAGTGTCCAGAAGGAGAACATTCTCACAGACAGCTGCTTAGCACAAGAGTGGTTGGATTGTTAATTATGATTGTTTTTTAACTACTGTTATCTCTTAAAAAAAAAAAATCAAGGCTTTCGTAGTGCTTCATTTCTGGAGTTCCAACATTTGGAAAGAAGGATCAGGAGTTAAAGGTCATCTGGAGCCACATTGCAAATTTGAGGCCAGACTGGGCTATTTGAAACCCTGTCTCAACACCACCCCCAGTCCGAAATAAAACAAGCCCCTTTGAGTACATTTCAAATAAACAGCTGTCAGAAAGCTTTATTCTGGGGTTGAAGAGTGTAGCTCAGTTGGTAGAGTGCTTGTGCAGAACCCTAGGTTTGACTATCAGCATTGCATAACCCAGGACGGTGCATGCCTATGATGGTAGAACTTTGGAGGTTAAGACAAACAGTGAAGAGCTGGGTCATTCTGACCTACAGACCGAGTGTGAGGCCACTGGGAAATACATGAAACTTCTCTATTGAACGAATGAATGAATGAATGAATGAATGAATAAATAAACAGGCAGCTTTATTTTGAACTGTTGATGGGACAGGCCCTCTGATCACAGCTGCTTTGGAGACCGAGGCAGGAAGATCCCATGTTCTTGGCCAGCCTCGGCAACCTGGCAAGATTGCCTGACAAAACACAAACGGCTGAGACTATAGCTCGGTGGCGTACATATTCGGTTGCCTGTGGTGTGCAAAGCCCTGAGTTCAGTCCCCAGAAACTGGAGGAAAAGAAGAGTTTGTCACAGGCACTTAAGGAACTTACATCTGACACTTGAGTTCAGTCCCCAAGACCCACATGGTGGTAGGAAAGAACTGGCTCTGACCTTGGCACTGCTGTGGTGTGTGCGTGCACACAAATAAATGTCATAAAACAATGAGAACACAAGTTTACCTCTAGACAGTCCTGTTCTGGCAAACCCTAGTGTATTAGTATCTGGTATGAAATGCCTGCTCATTTGGTGATTGTTACTTTTTTAAAAATTGAGGTAAAATATACATATGAAGAGGTTTTTTGAAATTTACGTTTGTATTTTGAAACAGGGCTCTATAAATCTGACTGCTTTGAACTCTGGGCAGTCCTCCTGCTCCAGCCTCGTACGTGCTGGCATGTAGGCTTGACCCCTCCCTCCACCTGCTCATGTAGAAGATGTGCTGGCTTTTCAGTGTCTACTTCTGGGCCATCATGTGTGGTCTCAGCATCATGTGTGGCCTCAGCATCATGTGTGGCCTCAGCATCATGTGTGGCCTCAGCATCATGTGTGGTCTCAGCATCATGTGTGGTCTCAGCATCATGTGTGGCCTCAGCATCATGTGTGGTCTCAGCATCATGTGTGGTCTCAGCATCATGTGTGGTCTCAGCATCATGTGTGGTCTCAGCATCATGTGTGGCCTCAGCATCATGTGTGGTCTCAGCATCATGTGTGGCCTCAGCATCATGTGTGGTCTCAGCATCATGTGTGGCCTCAGCATCATGTGTGGCCTCAGCATCATGTGTGGTCTCAGCATCATGTGTGGCCTCAGCATCATCCAGCATCATCTCCACCACGTCTGTTACTTTGTCATCGTTCACAATGACAGTTCTGACATCAAGCAGTGAATCCCCACCCACCTCCAGTGCCTGGCCACGCAGGTCTCCGTACCTCACCTGAATGCACAAGTTTTCTTTTGTGCCTGTCTTATCTACCAACTGTAGTGTTTCAAGATCCATCTGGAATGTTCTTCCTTCCTGAGCTGAGCCTCGTCCTGGCATGGATAGTCCTTGTCTTGTGTTCATGTATTGACAGCCATTTGGGTCACCTTTACCTTTTTGCTGGAGAAGAAAACTATGCTGAGCAATGGGGACAAATAGCCGATTCCATGCTCTTAGTTCTTTTGTGTCTCTGTCTAAAAATTGAGTTCCTCGTTTGACTTGTACTTCTCTGTTTAAGTCCTTAGAATACCAGAACATCATGGGCCGTTCTGCATCCCAGCAGCAGCATACAGGCTGGCAGTGCCTTCCCTCTTTAGCACCCTAATTTCTGTGCTTTTGATGGGTGTCAAGTGTTGTCTGGCTGTGGTTTTGATTTGTGTCTCCAATGATTAGTGATGGTGATCATCTTCTGTATGTCTTGACCATTTCTGTAGCCTTTGAGTGCCTGTTGTTTTTGTTGTTGTTTCCCAGGCTGGCCTGGAAGTCACAGAGATCTGTGTGCCTCTGCCTCCTGAGTGCTGGGATTAAAGACATGCACTACCACATCTAGCCCTTGAGTGTCCCTTGTTGAACTGGGTTAATCAATTTAAAAATTAAATTTCTATGGTAAGGAATCCTTCAGCGGCATGCAGCAGAGGGCAGTGTGGCCTCAGGAGAGGCCTGCTCTAATTTCATACTGATTTGTTTTTGTGATGCTGGAAATGAAATCCGTATTTTATCTTTCATTAAAATTATTCATTGAGAAACTTAAAAAAACTCTAAACCCTGTCTGGTAATGAGGAAGAGAGGTGCTTCTCCCCATCTCTCCTCCCATGTCCTTCACTGTAGTCGCCATCAGCCGTTCCTTTAGCTATTGACCACCAGACTCTGACAACCAGGTAGAGTCTGCCCTCTGTGTTAGTGGGTTCTGCATCTGATGTTCCAACAAGTAGGAACTGAAAATGTTGTGTGGGGTTGTACTGAATATAGACATTGTTCTCTTCCGTGTTCCCTAAATAATACAGTATAACAACTATCTACATAGCATTTAAATTGTATAAAAACAATAAACAGTTGACTCGATGTGGTGGCACATGCCTTTAATCCCAGTACTCGGGAGGCAGAAGGAGGTAGATCTCTGAGTTCAAGGCCAGCCTGGTCTACGTAGTGAGGTCCAGGCTAACTGGGGCCTATAAGGAGACCTTGTCTCAAAAAGACAGGCAAACAAACAAACAAAATGTAATAATTAAATTTCAGGGCTGGGAGCTGACTCAGCTGGCAAAGTACTTGAAGTGGACCCAAATTCAATCCCCAGAACCCACATAAAAATATTCTGGTAGTGGTACATGTTTGTTAATCCCAGTGTTGGGTGAGCCTAGGTAGGCTCATCATTGGGGCACGCTAGCCAGCCAGCCAGCTTGCCTGTGTGATGAGTTCTCCAGTGAGAGACTCCGTCTCAAAGGTTGATGGTGCCTGAGAATGACACATGAGTTTATCTTTTGGTGTACACACACATGTATACACACACAGACAAATTTCAAACCTAAATTTTCGTGAGTCTACAGCCTTCTGTGGCACCTTAGAGGAAGATTCATTCCCAAAGAGAAGTACTTAGGACCAGGGTATGGTATGCCTTTGTATTCCCAGGTACTTGAGTCAGGAGGATACTTGAATCTAGGAGTTTGAGCCCAGCTTGGGCAACATGGTAAGCCCATCTAGAGAAAACAAAAAGAGTAGGCTGTGCCTGTTCAGGGGTTCTGAGCCATTGGAACAGTGGGCACATCGTGCTGATGCCACTGGGCCTAATTTTGGAAACAAGGTTTTATAGATTTTGACAAAAGGGAAGAGAGTACCGTGAAGCCAGTAGCTCTGGCCAGACTGGCCTCTTGGTGCTGCGCCTGGCTAGTGTATGGATCTCCACTGGCAAGAAGGACTGTGTCAGCCTTGGTACGGTTTGCCATCCCCATCAGAGAGACTGTTTTCACACTGAGGTTGTTTGCACACTGCATTGAGTGTGAGAGCCAAGGTTCTTGGTCATTTCTGTTCCACTGCATTCTTTTTTTTGTTTTGACAGGATTTCCCTAGTCCTAAGCCCACCTGGAAGTCTCTATGTGGACCAAGCTGGCCTCAATCTCACAGAGGTCCCCTGCCTCTGTTTCCCAAGGGCTGGAATTAAAGGGATGTGCCACAATGCCTGGTGTCTACTACAGTATTTAAAAAAGTGGTTTCCAGGGTGGGGCCTAAGAGATGGCTCCATGGTTAAGAGCTCAGACTGCTCTTGCAGGGGACTGGGTTCAGTACCTAGCACCCACATGAAAGCTAAAAAAAACATCTGTAACTGAAGTTCCAGGGGCCTGTGCAGGCTTTGCACACACATGGTACGCTTACATACATGCTGGCACAAGACTCATACATATAAAATAAAAATAAATAAAAGAAATTTTAAAATAGTGTTTTCCAGGACTTGATGACCAGGCCAGTAAGTCTGCCTGCTTAACGCAGAGAGACTATCTGAACTGCTCTATGTCACCTAGCCCTGTGTGTAGTTTGGTTTTCCCAAAGCATGGCCTGAACAGTGCTCTGTGCTGGTCTGTCCAGCAGCTTTTGAGGCTTAGTCAGACTCACTGCACCCAAAGCTCTGTGGGTGTGGGTTGTTTACAGTGAATTCAGGAGCTGCTGTTTGACCTGTGTTTCACAGAAGACTTGGATGAAAGCTTTTTTTTTTTTAAATCTTTTTAAGATTTGATGATGTGGCCTTGGTCACTGGTTCATTGTTAAATTCATAAAGACAAGATTCAGTGCCCTCGAGTTTCACTTTTGCAGCTGGGACATTGATGCTTTTACTAAGTTAATTCTTAAACAATCATTCTTCTTATAGATGAATGGAAGGGAATCAGAAGAAGAAAATCTCAATAAATCAGAAATAAGTCAAGTCTTTGAGATTGCACTGAAACGGAACTTGCCTGTGAATTTTGAGGTAAGCTTATTTTACATGTAGGATTTTCTCTTTAAAAAATTGTTAGGAGGCTGGAGATATGGCTCAGTGGTTAAGAGAGCTGACTGTTCTTGCAGAAGGACCTGGGTTTGAATTCCAGCACCCACATGGCAGCTAACAACCATCCATATCTCCAGTTCAGGGGATCTGACGCCCTCTTCTGTCCTCCGCGGGCACTGCATGACACAGGTGGCTTACATGCACACAGTACACACATACACATTTTTAAAAAGGCAAAAAAAGTTTGGATAAAATAATTTGTTATGGTTCATTAAAAGATCAACATTTTCCCTAAATAATCAAATAATAATTCATATTGTGTGACTCTCCACACTTAAGACTCAAACCTTATACTTAGCAATGTTTACTTTTTTCTTCTGCAAGTCCTTAACTTTTGAGGCATCTGTGGATTTCTTAGCTGTAGCGTGGTTGCTCTGTGAACTTCCTGAATCGTGGAGGGCTATTTCTCTTTACATGGGCACTCTCAGGAGAGAGCAGTGTGTGTGGTCGGCTCCATTGACTGGGGTCTGTGGAGAAGCAGAAACACACGGCAGAGGAAAGCTGCTCACCTCACAGTAGTCAGGAAGCAGGAAGCGAAGAGTGACATGAGGAGCCAGAGCCAAGAAGACCCACTTAAAGGATGCCCCCAGCAGCCTGCCTCCTCCAGGCCCCCTTCAGATTTTGAAGCCATCAGTGAGTTACAATACTGATCAGAGTATAATCTGACAAACATCTGGAGTTGTCTGCTGGAGGTGGTGCTGTCTCTAGTCCAGTCATGCTGATGGACAGGGTGGCAGCATGGTGGTCTCCCCAAGTCTTGTTTAGAAAAGAACCTGGGTTTGCTCAGGGTCTGACTGGTGTCTGTTCCCAAGTTACCCTTTTAGTAACTTGTTAGAGATTTGGTATTCTAGAAACAATAATGGGCTGTTTTTTCAAAATGGAAAATAAAGTGCATTTTAATACATTTACTTTGCAGCCCAGTCCAATAGACTAGGAAAGGGGAGGCAGAGTTTCAAATTCTTGCTTGTGGTTTATCACACGGCAGGTTCTTTCCTCTTAAATCAGTGCTTGATGATAATTTTGTTGTTGTTGCAGCTGCCCTCAAGCTCCCTACGTAGCCTGCATCCACCTTGAACTCCCTTCATCCACCTTCCTGGGGCTGCTGCTGAGGGCCGGGTGGGTTGGAGCGGCACTCAGGTCTGATCTGAGCCGGGGGTGCCCTCACTGGACGTCAGGCTGAGTGCTTCCTGCCTCCCTTACCCGCACAGCCGCTTCCTGAACTTGTAAAAAATTTTCAAAAATGTCAAACTTAATGGAAAAGTTTCAGGGACAAGACAGTGATGCGTTGTTCATTCACATTCCCTGGTGACAGGCCCCTCACTGCATCTGCTTTCCTTCATCAGATTGCCCGAGGACACTGGGCAGATGTGATGCCCTGGATCCCTGTGATTGGAGCAAGGATTTTGAGCCCCATCCCATTGTTAAATCCAGGATCTGAGCATTGCTCTGATGTGTGGTCACACATGCCCTCTGCTTATACTCCGCCTCTTGTCCACAAGCTGTCAATCCCATTCTGGTGTCCAGCCCAGGGCCTTGTTTGCTGCCTGGCCTTTCCAGGCTCTTCCTCTGTGACAGTCCTCAGTCTGTGATTCACGCTCTTGGTGTGTTCTGAGGCCGGTTGTTTATAGAGTGGCTCTCACTCTGGGTGACTTTCCAGAATCACCTCTGCGCCGGTCCAGAGAGAACCATGTGATGTCACTGTCCAGTGTTGGGATGTGGAACTTTATTCTTTGTCTGTGGGCTTCCCACCAGCGGGGCTCTGGGCAGGAGGTCTCCTTCCCCTCGAGATGAGGAGACCCGGCAGGCTGCATCCTCAATCTACATCTGTGTAATGTGTCAGTGATTTTTAAAAAACTAAACAAAAGCTGGGATGTGGTGGTACATATCTTTGATCCTGGCACTTGGGAGGCAGAGACAAGCAAATCTTTGTAAAACCCGAGGCCAGCCTGGTCTACATAGTGAGTTCCAGGTCACCTGGTGCTATAGGGAGACCCCACCTTAAACAAAACCAAGCAAAAACAAAATCAACAACAAACCCTACAGAGAGGACAGGTGCTCACTTTGGTGAGCACGTATTAGTAGCCTCCTTGTCTGTCTAGTTAATGAGGGTGGGGCCAGGCTGGGACCATTAATGCTCTGTCTGCTTTGAGGTTTACCGTTCTAGACTACCAGTTCCTGGTGTGTTTTGAGTGGATGGTGAGGAATTCCTAGGGAGGGCTGTGGGTCTCTCACCTTCCTGCACAGCTCATTGAAGACTGTCCTCTCGTGTTCCATTGTCTGCACACCCCTCCCTTCAGATTCCAGAGCTTCCTTTCTGGTGCAGTGGTCTGCTTAGCCTTACTCTGAACTTCCCTGCTTAGCCATTTCTCCAAGCAGACTTGGTGTGTTGTTCTAGGTATGGCACATGAAGACAAGGCAACAGGCCAGATGTGCTGGCTGCTGCTAGGGAGTGCTGCTCCAGGCCCTTTGGACAGATGTGTGAGGAAATACCTCTGTCTGAAAGATCACACATTTATAATTCTACCTTGAGTCTCATACCACAGGGTCCTGCCCCTCTGTTCTTTATTCTTTGTAGAGAATGGAACCCAGAACCTTGAGTGTGATGAGCCACTCTCTGCTACTGAGGCCCCACTCTATATTTAAACCTCCTTTTACCCTTCCTAAGGATCAGGCTGCCAACATCAGAATGCTCCTGTACCACCAGCCACAGACTGCTGGTTAGAGATACCTTCACACTGTCCTCCCTCTCTAGGTTAGGTGTGCCATCAGCTATGGTGTCCAGTGTTCTTTCTTCTCCAGCCAGTCATGAATTGAAGTACAGTTTATCTGCTGTAAACACACAGTCACAACTTCAATGTGCAGCTCAGTACATTTTGATACAGATGTCTGGAGGAAGATTAGACAACTGCAGAGCCTCCCAGGTTCCTGCTGTCCTTCCCGTTAGTCCTGCACAGAGCTGCCCTCCACAGTCACCATGCAGTGCAGTTTGTGTTTTGTGGCCTGTGTGTGAGCTCGTGTTCTGAGATCCCTGTGGATGACTCTGTTTGCTCCTCAGTGCTCTTCCATTGTTGCAGTGAAGCAAAGTTTCACTTTCCGAGGTCATAGGCACTGGGCATTTAGAATGTTTGTACTTTGGGAGCTTTATGAATGCTGGAAAATTCATATCTAGGTAGTATTATTGCATGTGTACTCAGAATTGCTGAGTAAGGGTGGATGAATAAAGATGAAGTTCAAAGTTCACAATTAGGTCTGTGATCTAGGATCAGTTAATCTTTTAAGAAACTTTGTTTTTTTGATTTTATTTTATGTGCAGGAATATATTGCCTGCATGTGTTTAAGAGCACTCATGTAGTGCAGTGCCCACAGAGGTCAGAAGAGGGTGTTGGATCCCTTAGAACTGGAGTTACAGACGATTGTTAGCTGCCATGTGGATGGTGGGAATCCAACTCAGGTCCTCTGCAAGACCAGCCAGTGCTTTTAACCACTGAGCCATACTCTAGTCCTTAAAATTTTTAAAAATTACATTTATCGGGGGGCGGGCAGGTGTATGTGTGTTCTCTATGCGTATGTGGAGGTCAGAGGACAACTGTGAGTCACTTCTCTACCATGTGGGTCCTGTCACATGGTCACAAACTTGGGTCATCAGGCTTGGTGGCAAGTGCCTGTGCCCACTGAGCCATCTCCTGGCCTATTGGAGTTGTATTAAAAACCCAGCCTGTAGGGTGGGCATGGCAACACACCATAAGGAGGAGGAGGAGGCATGTGGATCTCTGTGAGTTCAAGGCCAGCCTAGTCTACACAGTGAGACCATGCCTCACAGAACCCAGCTTGTGACTTGATGTCTGCTGTGCTGTGCTTTCCAGTTGTCCCTTTCTCTGTGCTCTGAGTAGCTGCTGTGACTGGAGGATTCTTGAGACTTCCACACTTGTTCTTCCCACTGTCCTCACTGCTGCAGTCTGTATCCAGCCTCCACCTCCCTGCTTGTCATGACTAGAGCTAGTTAACTTTCTCTTCAGACTCTTTTAGCCTTACCATTTCTTTACATTTCTGAGAAAATTGTATTGGCCTTGTGGATAGAATGTATTTCTAGGAATGCTCCCGTCGCACTTCTGCTGGAGGTGGTGTGTGGCCTCCTCTTTGGATTCTGGGTTTGGCCCTGTGCGTCTGGCCCTGCACTTCTCATCTGTGATACTGGAACCTGGCTTACCCAGCACCACACAGAAATCAGCCCAGGCCGTAGGTACCAGTGCTTGAGTCTTATGTGACCCCATGTCACTGTGTTCCTGGATTCTGAAACCAAAGTTCCAGGATCAGAGAAGGTATTTTTTCTTAACCCATATTCCTGCACCTTCAGACCTCGCTCCAGGGTTTCTTTTGCCCTGGCCTCATGGACTGTGTAGTGAACAGCAATCTTTTCATTGGCATCTCCTGATGCCAAAGGACCTTACCATGTATCAAGTTTTGGAAAATACAGGTGTCTGCTTCAGTAGCTGCTTGAACACCTTGGCTGCCCAGGTCAATCTCTTCCATTCATACAGATGTTGAGGCAGAGCTTGTGGATTTAAAGTTCCCATATGGGATTCTCCTTTTCATTTTGATCTGCCATGATGGAAAACCTTTTTTTTTTTAAAACAAACAAACAAACAAAAAATATTTAGAACACCAAATGATTTCAAAAGTTAAAATTATGGAAAATACATTTGTGCCTTGCCCCATCTTCCTGCTTGTGTCTTCCCTCCACCTGCTGTGTCCTCCCTCCACCTGCTGTGTCCTCCCTCCACCTGCTGTGCCCTCCCTCCACCTGCTATGTCCTCCCTCCACCTGCTGTGGGTACTCACTTTGGTGATGCAGTGCTGTCCCTCTTTGCAGATGGGAGCAGGTGAGCACAGGTGTCTTTTTCTTTTGTGTCTGAGCAGTGATCTTCCCGCTCGCACTCGCACTCTGCTCTCCCCGCCGTGGAGCTCTCCACCTACCCAGTGCTGAAAGCCACTCTGCATTGGCCTGTCAGAGCCTTTTCTTTAATTTCCTTTCTTCTTTTCCAGCTGCACAGCAGCCAGTATTTACAAAGCGTTCCCTCAGCTGAGGGTTCAGCTGGATAGTGAACTCACCTCTGTGAGTTCTGGGCTTCTGGGCCGAGTTGGACCAGCTTCCCCTTAGGCAGTTGCAGGTGGCCACACTGAAGATGGGCCATTATGAGAGGAGACGTGTTCCAGGCACTGTTCCGTGCTGATCAGTTGTCTCCTCAGACTGAAGAACGCAATGGGGCCATCAAGACGATTCAGTGGGTAAAGGCACTTGCTGCCAAGCCCGATGACCTGAGTTTCAGCCCTGTGACCCACATGGTGTGAGAAGAGAACTGACTCCCGGAAGTTGTCCTGTGACCTCCAGAGAATGCAGAAGCTCTGTAGTGAGACTGTGTCTTTTTGCGGGGGGCTTTCTAGACAGTGTCTTCCTGTAGTCTCAGCTGACCTGGAACTCATGATGTAGACCAGGCTAGTCTTGAACTCACAGAGACCCACCTTTCTCTGCCTCCCGAGTGCTGGGATTAAAGGCGTGCACCACCACGCCCGACCCGAGACCAGGTCTTAACTAGGAGAGCCATCTTAAAGTGGTTTGGGAGTCGGGGGCATTGAGTTCTCTCTTCCCTATGACACGCTTTGTTCACTGGCCTGTCATCAGATCTCCTTTACCTGCATTTTTTTGAAGTGAGTGTGCCAACCAGTGTGCCCTACCACTTTAAACAAGTGTCTGTCACGCTTTCACTTAGTCTTTCCCTCTGACACAGGTGGCCCGGGAGAGTGGCCCGCCCCACATGAAGAACTTTGTGACCAGGGTTTCAGTTGGGGAATTTGTAGGGGAAGGTGAGGGGAAGAGCAAGAAGATCTCCAAGAAGAATGCGGCCAGAGCTGTGCTGCAGGAGCTGAGGAAGCTGCCGCCTCTGCCTGCAGCGGAGCGAGTGAAGCCCAGAATCAAGAAGAAAACCAAACCCACAGGCAAGGTGAGAGCCCTTCCATCAGGATAGTGGTTGGCTTAGAAGCTTGGTTGCTCTCCAGTCTCACATGCCAGGCATCATAGACCCCATACAGATGCTGCACAAGGTTGAGTAGAGATGAAGACACTGAGTGGGTTGACAAGACACAGCCAGGTGTCAGGTGAATCAGGGTAGGCACCACAGTCTGGCAATCTCTGTGGAGTGGGTGTGGCAGCATGCCCACCTGTGGGTCCTTTGTCACCTCTGAGCTCAGGATTTTAGATACGGGCAGGGACCTGGGTGGCAGTGCCATAAAGGCAGGCTTTTGGATGTCTGCATCACATCGGGGAACCTGTTAACCTAACCCTTGTGCCATCCCTGAAGAGGTAACAGGAGTTCACCGGGGCCTTTATGGTCACCAGTTCCTGATCTTCTTAAACATTAACATTATTGTTTTCTACTACCTTTTGCCTGCCGTGTACTGAAAGTCAGTCCGGTTGCACCTGATGAATCTGTGGGGCGGGACCACCAGTAGCAGCCCAGAGCCTTACAGGCTTCCTTTCATATGGCTCAGCTGAAAGCCTTTATGTCATAATCTTGCTTTGATTTTTGTAGTTCTGGAGGTTGAACCTAGGCCTTTCATGTGGCCAAGCTTTTCATGGCTGAGCTGTGTCTTTAGCAGCTTGAAGGTTTTTTAAAGTGCCTATTGATTTCTGGGTTAATAAACCCGGGACTGTGTCCCCCTGACCCCATCTCTACCTTTTCTTCTTGCCCAAGTGCTGTAGTCTCCACTCTGAGTGCTCTGTGTCTGAGGTCCAGTCATTTGGAGATGGTGTCAGCACACAGGAGGCAGTAGAGCTCACATGCAAATAAATGCTACATGTTTTTTGAGTGCAGGGGTCGGGGGGAAGAGGGCAGGTTCTGCTGGCCTTGGGGGATCCTGAGAGGGCATGTCCATGAACATATAAGGAGGTAACTAAGCAAAATTTGGGGAAGTTTTAGCAATGGTTTTAGATTTTTCTGCCTCTTTGTTTACTGTAGTCTGTTAAACAGCAGACATAAGCTGTTCATGGGGGTGAATGCCTGTAGTCCCAGCATGCAGGAGAAAGGTAGGCAGATCTCTGTGAGATCAAAGGCAGCCTAGTCTACATAGTGAGTGCCAAGCCAGCTGGGGCTACAGGGAGACCCTGTGTCAAAAAAACAGCAATGCCTCCCCCCGAAACTCAACAAAAACAGCTGTAGCCGTGGTACTGCCCACCCCAGTGGACGCTGAGGACATTTGTGAGACCCTAAAATTGCCTCAGAGTGATCTTAAAACAATCTTCAACTTTCAAAAGGTCTGCTTAGTTCTCAGCCATTACACCCACACTGAGTCTCTTGTCTCTACATCTGCTGATGTTGGATTTAGCTGGGTCCCTTCTGTGAGTGACATGACTACATTTTGTTTCTCAGCTGCAGACAGGTCCAGAATATGGCCAAGGAATGAATCCCATCAGCAGACTGGCCCAGATCCAGCAGGCCAAAAAGGAGAAGGAGCCAGAATATGTGCTCCTCACAGAGCGAGGCCTCCCGCGCCGCAGGGAGTTTGTGATGCAGGTGGGTCGGCCTCGCTGAACAGGTGCCCGATGGTCTGTCGGGCTACCCTGCCATCAACACTGCCGTAACTAAGGGGCAGCACAGTGAAGGTCTAGACATAGCCCCATCTATGCGCGTGGCATGGCCATGCTGACAGGCAGCTGTGTGGGCATCTTGGGTGGAGTCAGAAGAGCACTGTGGTATGGGGGCTGTGAGTGACCGCATGCCCCTCCCGAGAGGTTTCGGATGTTATTCTTGACAAAAGGTCAGTTTACCAAGAGCTGTGAGCACCTCATCCCCGCTCCTGCCCCCCTGGTGTCAGATCTGGAATCTCCACGGGCTGCTGGCATTAGGGTACCTTCAGGGCAGGAATGGGAATCCTGGTAGTTACTCAGCAGAACACAGGTAGCTTAGGTTACTGTGATCTGCATTTTCAAATGTTTGTTAAGGAAAACAGAATACATAGGCCTTGCATTTCGAGGCTTTGCTTTCCAGAGTTTGAAGATATCAAATGGAAAATTCCGAAATCAGCAGCTCATACATTTTGAACTGTGCACCATGTTGAACTGTGTGATGGAGTCTCCAGCCTTCTGTTCTGACCCACTGGAACGTGGCGTGTGCTGTGATCCATGAGTGCATGCCTCATCTGCCTGTTCGATGTGGCAGTCACTTCGGGGGTCAGGTCAGCTGTGTTTGGGAACGTAGTGTACCTGCTGCTCTGGTTTCAGGCAGACCCTGGGGTATGGAACATCTTCTGAGTGGATAAGGGGCTCAGTTCCTCACCCTGTATAGCAGTTTTCAGCTGATGGAACCATCTCTTGACCTTTCCCACATCCACTCTGTAAGAGGAATTTGGGCCCGCAATTTGCCTGAAAAGTGGCTAGTCTTGTCACTCTCCACAGGCCAGGGAAGGTTTTCTTGTGTTTGCTTCAGTCTTACGATATGAACTTTTGGTTTTAGTGGTCAGGCACCTGTGATCGGGAACAACTGTAATGGGTTGTACTGGAATTATTCCAACAGCTAGCCCTTGGGGGCGTGGTTTGGGAGGAGGGCACCACTGTGAATAGAACCAGACTTGCATGTGTGCGTGTGTTGTCCACCCCCAAACTTTATAATGTATTGATAGAAGGGGTGGAGAGGTGGCTCAGTGGTTAAGAGCACTGGCTGCTCTTGCAGAGGACCCAGGTTCAGTTCCTAGCACCCTCTTGGTGGCTAACAACCATCAGTTCCAGGGGATCTGACCTCCGCGAACATTGCACGACATAGGTGCATTTGTATACGTGCAGTACCTCACACACATAGAATAAAAATAATAAGGTATTAAAAATTAATAAAGGTATCGATAGAAAGGATTGTGGCACACAACTTACATGTACTATTCTCTGCTGTGGGTTTTGTTTGCCTCTTGAGACAGGGTCTCCCTATAGCTCCAGCTGACCTGGAACTCAAAGTGTAGATCAGGCTTCCCTCTATCTCTCTGAGATCCGGAGATCCACCTGTCTCTGTCCCCAAACCCAGCTCTAACCTTTTCTCTAGCATTTAAGGACTTTGTTCCTGGAGCATTTGCAGTTATTCCCATCAGGCCAATTTAAAACTGTCACCTCTGACCACAGAATTCAGTGTCCTGATGTCATATAGTCTGTCCATTTTATGAGTGTAATAGATGGACAGATAGATGAGTTTTGAGTACTCAGTACGTCTGTGTTAGCTTTGATTATGTGTTTGATGGGGGCCACATCCAACAGCCAGCTCTCACCATCCTGGGTCTTTGGTAGCATGCCTTCCTTGCTTGGGCTTCAGTAGGTTTAGGCATGTGTGTGTTGACTGCTGTGCACAGGTGAAGGTTGGGAACCACACGGCAGAAGGAGCAGGCACCAACAAGAAGGTGGCCAAGCGCAACGCTGCAGAGAACATGCTGGAGATCCTGGGCTTCAAAGTCCCGCAGGCACAGCCCGCCAAACCAGCTCTCAAGTCAGAGGAGAAGGTGACTTCTGGGACTCACTGCCAGGTGGCTTAGCTCCCTGCAGGGGCAAGCCTGGGGCAAGGCTTCATCCTCCTGGCAGTAAGCAGCCTGCCCCCTGGGGCTCATCTGGTTGGAAGATGAGTGATTGTCTGAGGGCATTTGCTTGTCCCATTCACCTGGCCTCAGGTTTGGCTGGGGTTAAAGTCTCTCCTGTTTTAGTGTCCCTGTGAGCTAAGGTGCTTTTTGGGGGAGGGGACATCCTGTTCTCTCCCTTTGATGGGCAGATGGGATTGGAATGAACGAGTATGACTCAGCTGTGCTCAAAAAGGGAGCTGATGGGGACCCAGCCCTTCTACTCCTGTGAAGCAGATACTTCATCAGATTGAGAATTCTTTTTTCTCTTGTGAGTTGGTAGTTGAAAGTTTTCCTAGTTGAGAACTCACTGTAAAGTGGTCAGCAGGATGAGGTGAGAACCTTAGCCTCTTTTCCTGGACTAAAGTGGGACTAGCTTCTCCCAAGGGCTATCAGTCTGATTCCTGAGAATCTGCTGCAGCTCTGAAGTCTGTACCCAGCCACTCCTCCTGCGCTCGGAGTTCAGATTCCCGTCCCCAAATTGTGCAGTAAACATTCTTACCATGTTGCTTCTCAAAAAGGAGACCTTGTGTATCACAAAATTCTCTGCCCCTCCCCCTGTGTCCTTTTGGAAACGTCATCTGAGTTTTGAACTGGGTGTTCGTTCTAGGTTCAGGTCTGGGTCCTGTTCTTGACTCTCTGGTTAGCTTTCCCACTGGGGTGAGCTCTTGCACACCAGCATCTTCTGGCCAAGTGCCGTCTGGTCTTCAGCGCAGGCCAGCTCCTTGTTCACGGGGATCTCTCCATGTAAATGCCTTGGAGTGGGCAGGTTTCCGTGTGCCTGGTTGGTGGGGGTCATGTGATGGGGCTTTGTCTCATGGGTAGGACACACACACCCCAACAGCTTGCTCATGTTCATGATCTTTTTTCTTTTTAAGACCCCAGTAAAAAAACCAGGGGACGGAAGAAAAGTAACATTTTTTGAACCTAGTGTTGGGGATGAAAATGGAACTAGTAAGTATGATGCATCATCTTGACCCACATGGTCTGTGGTTCTGTGCCTGTGGGACAGTGCGGTGCCAGTAACTGCTGCCTTCCTAGAGCTTTGCATGTGCTGGGGTGGTGGGAAAGGTGGCGTGGGGCTCCTAGCATTACGGCCTCTGGGTGGTTGAGGTGGCTGTGTTGAAGTGTGTGTCCCTCTTCAGGTAATAAAGAGGATGAGTTCAGGATGCCTTATCTTAGCCATCAGCAACTGCCGGCTGGAATCCTCCCCATGGTGCCAGAGGTTGCCCAGGCAGTTGGAGTTAGCCAAGGACATCACACCAAAGATTTTACCAGGGCAGCTCCAAACCCTGCCAAGGCCACGGTAACTGCTATGATAGCCCGAGAGCTGTTGTATGGGGGCTCCTCGCCCACAGCCGAGACCATTTTAAAGAGTAACATCACTTCAGGCCACGTACCCCATGGACCTCTCACAAGACCCTCTGAGCAACTGGACTATCTTTCTAGAGTCCAGGGATTCCAGGTAACTGTTAGGCCAGAGCTGGGAGGCTGTACCTTGGTTGGGTTATCTTTGGGTTCCCCTCAGAAAATGAGCTCTGCACCGTACATTTAAAATAAAGCCAGCTTCTTTCTGAGGATGGTGCTCAGGACAGTGTGCCTTTCCAGTATATATGAGAGCCCAGTTCAATCCCAAGAACTGACAAACTCAACCCTGAACAGAACATATGCTTTGTCTGGAAGACTGGACGGGGCAGATGGTGGTGACAATGTGGGTGTGGTTGGGGGAGGACAGCTTTGGGACTGCTAGGTGTCTTACTTGGTAAAGGCACCTGTTGCCAAGCCTGACACTCCAAGTGTGATACTGGTACTTGTGTGGTAGAAAAAGGACTCTGACTTCCACCTGCATGCCATGGCATATTTGCCCCTTGCCCCAAATAAATGTCAAAAGAATGACAGACTTGCAGGGACCGATGAAATCATTTTCCTTACGAAGCTCCCACATGGTGGATCCCGACCACCTGAAACTTCAGTTCCAGGAGCTCTGACCTGCTCTTTGACCTCTGTGTGTGTGTGTGTGTGTGTGTGTGTGTGTGTGTGTGTGTGTGTGTGTGTGTGTATACACAGATACATACCATGTGTGACCATGCATGTGCAGGCAAAACACATACCCATAAAATAAATCTTAAACAAAAAAAAACCCTAAGTGTACATGCTGGTGGAGTAGGAAGCACAGACCCCAGCTGGAAGGGGCGTAGCCTCTTGTAGCTGGAGACATCTAGACTGGGAAGATTTGGGGCTAGGGCCTGAGCAGCAGGGTGGCTACTTGCTGGCTGGAGTTCTTCCCCTGCCTCAGAGTTCTTTCCTCCTTTAGGTTGAATACAAAGACTTCCCCAAGAACAACAAGAATGAGTTTGTGTCTCTCATCAATTGCTCCTCTCAGCCACCCTTCATCAGCCACGGAATTGGCAAAGATTTGGAGTCCTGCCATGATATGGTATGTGGGCCCTGGGGCAGTGAGAGGAGCCAGTTAGTGTGGTATGTGGCATGCTCTCTTGCCCACCAGGTTCATGGCCTCAGAGAGAGGCAGGGTGAGGCGCTTTCTATAGCTGCCAGGCTAGTGGCCGTTCAGTCCTCGCTCTGGTAGAAAGGGCCTTGTAGGAAGCCCCTTCTTGGGGAAATTGTTACAGGAATGAGCAAACCTGAGCTACACAACCATCAGGTTCACATGTCTGAAGATAATGGAAAACATTTCTGTTTGGGAGGATAGGTTACCATCGGGTGAAAAATACAAAGAAATACATGATAAAGAGGTAGTGTTGAAACTGGATTCTGTTCTTGAGACTGCGTTTCTGTAAACGCTCCTGGCCTGAAACGCATTATGTAGAACCAGGCTGCTGGGATTAAAGGCACGTGCTACCATGCTCAGCTTAACTGGATAATTCTTTAAAGCTGTGCTTTACCTTAAATTCAAACATTTTACCTGGTGGGTCCAGAATTTTAAGAAGTTGCTGGGTGTCCCTTCCTCATTGGTGTGGTCTGTTCAGCATGGGTTGACTTTTCTTTCTATCCCAATAGGCTGCACTGAACATTTTAAAATTGCTGTCTGAGCTGGACCAACAGAGCACAGAGATGCCAAGGACAGGGAATGGACCCACGTCAACGTGAGTAGCTCGTCGGAAAGCAGTGCTGGTGTGGGTGAGCGGGTGTCCCAGGGAGGCGTCGGTGTGGCCAACGGCGCCTGCCTCCTCCCTGCACTCGTGTCCACTGCTGGCTGAGGAAACACTCCGCTCTCCCCGGCCCTCCAGCGGAGCTCTGCTCTAGCTTCCAGTAAGATGCACACGCACAGGGTTTAGAACAGCCCACCGCACCTCCCGTCCCCGGGTCGTGATGACTCACTGCTGTCTTTCCTGTGCACTTCTTCACACAGACACTGACAGGAAAGGCTCTTCTTGTATGGTCCCTGTTTTGTGCTCCTGACATTGGATGGAGCCCAAGGCTCTGGGTGTCCTGGGCCAGGCGGAGCTGTGCTCCCAGCCCGTCCGGATTTCTTCTGAGAGCCCACGCCCCCGGCTCTCCCCTTGTATCTGGGGATGACGGCTGCGGTTGAGTCATGGTGCAGTGGGCCATGTGTACAAACTTAATTTTTAATGCTAAAATTTTCTTTCCTTTCAAAATTGGTGGTACCATTTTCATCTTTTTTTCCTTAAAGGTGTGGGAGGTGCTGAACCTATGCTGAATCAATGCCGAACCAGTATAAAACCCAATAGACTGAAAACTGCTTTGAAAATTTGGAATTTTTGATACCTCCATTGGCTAGAACATGGTGGATGAGAGGGAGTCATCGGTAATGAAGACTTTGGACTCCAGGCAGCGGCCATGGTCGTGTGGGGCTGCTAGTGACGAGGTTTCTGCCAGCCTGCACCCCAAGAGCAGATGCTGGGGGAGCTGCGTGGAGACCAGCCCCTAGCACCTCCAGTTTTATTTTTTGCGTTGTGAAGAGAAACAGATGGCGTGACCAGTCCCAGACGGACTCACACAAGACACGTTGGGACATCCCTGGACAGCCACACCAGAGAGAGGCCTTAGACCGGCCCCAGAGAAACCCCAGGCTTCTACTCGAGTAGCTAACTCAGCGCGCCCTGGCCCGCCTCACGCAGTAGCCACCGCAGCCACCGCTTTCTCTCCCTGAGCAGCGACGCCTCTTGTTAGCGTTGTTTTCTTTTGACTGAGATGACACTATTAAAAATTTTTCATTTCAGTTTCAGTTGTATCTAGTTACATTGCACAGTTTAGAACCTTGTCGGAGACTGACGCCATCAGTAATCTAACCTCCATCGTAGCCCTAAGTGTGCGATTACTCGTTTCTGTTGTGCCAGATTAACCCAGGGCTGTTTCAGTGATGGCGCCATGTGCCTGGCTTGGCTGGAACAGTTCTGGACTTCTCAGAAACCTTGACGTCTCCCACTGTTGTATAAATTGGACAACTTAGGAATTTTAAACTTTAGGTGATCAAAATATTTGGTCTTTTTTCTATTTTATTTTTTAACAGCAGACTCAAGCAAACGAACTTTGACCTTTGTTTACCGATTATAGAAACTGTCTTTCCACATGTCTCTGGAGGAGGCTTCTATCACACTACAGGATGCGACCTCTGTGTGGGCCTGGAAGCCTGCAGGCTGGCGACCCTGGAGTGCTCCATGCTCTCGGTTCCACCCCTCAGAGGGAAGGGGGGCTGTTGCTCTGGTGCTGTGCTGGCGTGCAGAGCGCAAAGGTCTGCGGGCACAGCAGGGAGAGCACGGCACTGCTTCCACTCACGGTTGGCAGGAACCTTTTCTCCCCATGGAATGTAAGTAAACTTAGTGTTTGTCGCCAATAAATGATAATACTAAATTTGTTAATTTATTTTCCACTACTGCTAGGTTGGTTCCCTTCCCCCCCTTTTTTAAACAACAAAATATTTGTAATGCTTGTGATTCCGATTCCATCTGGGCAAAAAAATCTGAAGGTCTGGACTATCTTTATATCAAACCGTGTTGATCAATAAACAGCTACTAACGAAGTGTTTGGTGCTGTTGAGTGTCAAAACTGACAAAGTGGCTTTGTGGGGTCGGGGGAGCTGGCAAGGAGTCTACTGAGTTTATTTAAAAGCAGTATGTGCACCTGGTGACAGAGTTTGGCATTTGAAGGATGAATACTACAGAAACCCTTAGACGTTTTGTTTTCAAGGGGACCACCAGTTCCCCTGTGTGTTGTGCTGGCTGCTGACAAGCTGGCAGGGTGGTGCCGGGCTTGGGCAGTGGTGCCTTCCCCCCACGACAGACTTGATCCCCTTTAACTGTGAGCCAAAATAAACCTTCCCCTCTCAAGCTGCCTTTGTCAGGTATTTTGTCCAGTGCACACAGCAGTAATTAGCACAACCCACCAGTCTAGAGAGCAAATCACACTGGAGGCTTCTATCTTGTGGTGTGTTTGGGGTTTTGACTTTATAAACCTTACAGGGATCACTGAAGGTGGCTGTGGCGTTGGTTACACCCACTGATTTGAACATTTATGTGTTATGTGTTACAGCAGAAACAATCTGCCAAGTTTCTCAGACTTCAAATACTTCATCTTTTTAAAAAATATTTGTTTTTATTTAATGTGTCTTGCCTGCATGTGTGCAAAACTGCACCCATGTTATGCAATGCATGAGGAGATCAGAAGAGGGAGCTGGATCCCTTGGAACTGGAGTTATGGAAGGTTGTTAGCTGGGACCTGAACCTGGGTCCTCTGTAAGAGCAGCCAGTGCTCTTAAATCCTGAGCCATCATCTCTCCAACCCTATACAGACTCCATTTTGCCTAACTGTTCTGCCAGTGGACATGTGTCACTAATAGGTACCAACCTGAGACTCTTCTTGAAGTTCTTTTGAGCATACATACAGAATTTTTATATTATGCATGTTGTTTTCAGGAAGACATCATCATGCACAGCCAACTGTAACACTGTTACAAACAGGTACAGATTAACTCCCCTGAGCATTCAAGCGCACGTTCCATTTCTCTATACCCAGTACTCTTCCTTTTTTGAGACACTGGAAACTCACCTTAAAATGTTCGTAGATACATATTTAGAGTTTTTTTATTGCTGATTATAGACTTGAACTGTAAAATGTGCACAGCTTAGCAAGTTAACAAGTGATTCTTTACTTTTTTACATTCTCAATAAAAGATTAAAGAAACAGACAAAAAGTACAGAGGACAAGAAAAACCCAAATGCCACCAGCTTCAAAACAAAAGGGTTTTAATACCAGCAAGTCATCTATCTCCACAGTGTCTGCCCAATTGAGATTATCCAAACCGTGCAAATGCTCAATGCAAACCAACGCCATTCACGCACTGTTAACATGAGTCCCGTGAAGCTGCAGACTAGAAAGTTTCCCACTTACACTGATGATTTACATACACCACCTAATCTGCTCAAGACTCAGCTTAAAGCAGTACTTACTATCCTTTGTAAGATGGAGTTTGTGACAAATTCAAAAGGTTGAAAATTTGCTTGGTTTTCAGCAGAACTGTGCTCAGGAGTCAACATGATTCCAAAGAAACCATCCTGGGCTCAGCCAGTCAGGAAGATGCAGTTCACAATAGTGTCACACTGGCCGCCTGGAGGTAGCCTTGGAGATACTGCAGTGCTTCTGCATTGAGGCTGGTGCTCACCATTGAGGGAACCTACAGGAGAAGGAAACCAAATGGCACTGGAGGTTCTCAAGCACCCACAAACCCAGCCAGTATGAGGAAGGGCACACAGTCACTGGTCCCACTAAGGGGGGGGTGTGTGTATGCCCAAGTCACTCAACTGACTTAGTATCTTTGAAATAGCTACAGGGGCAGAGATACCACTAGCCTGACTACCCGAGTTTGATCCCTGGACCCCATACCACACAGCAGCCGGACAGAACCAACTCCTGCAAATTATCTTCTACATGTATGCTGTAGCATGTGTGAGTACTGAAGTGCACATGTGTATGGGTACACACACACACACAAGAATGAAGGTAGGCTAGGTCTAAAAAGTAGATTGAAGGGCTTTAGAGACAGCTCAGTCAGTAAAGCGTGTCAAACAGAAAGACCTAAGTTTGGCTCCCAGACTTCTTGGTAAAAATTGGCACATTTGTAATCTTAGCGCTGGGGAAGAAGAAACAGGCTGATCCTTGGAGAGCAACCGCAAGCTGCGGAGTTGAGTTCTGAACCAATGAGACCATCTCAAAAAACTAGGTGGAGGGTTCCTGAGGAATGACACTCAAGGTTGCCCGCTGGCAGCCAGACATGCACAGATATGTATGTACCTGCACACACACGAATACATTCATATGGCATACATATGGACATGCCTGATGAGCACACACAGTTAATCCTTCAGGATTAATTAATCTCTGTGGTTCGTTTTAGAATAAACTTTTGTTGTTGCTGCTGATATATACTCGGTCTCCTTGGAGCAGGACCCTGTTACGTAGCCCAAGGTGATCTCACACTCATAGCACTCTGCCTATCTCAAGTGGCATCGCAGGCATGCACCACTCTGCCTGCTACAGAAGAATCTTTACTGGTTAATTAGGTATTCATGTATGCTTATTCTACAATGCTCTAAGACCAAAAAGTAACAAAAAGGATCATAAAACATCAGTCATTGTTAGAACTGTGTGTGGCAGGGTTTGTAATGCTGTTTCTTTGTGTGAAAAATAAAAACTGTCAGATAGTATAAAAACTATCTAACACTAGCTAAATGCAATTATAAAGTCAGTATTAGATAGAACCCATGATCCATTACTTAATTTCTGAGCATGCTGCAATTTTAAAAAGTTCATTTAAAAAAAAACTCAGTGGGACATAATGTGATTGTGCTGACCAGTAAAAACAAGTGTGTCAGCTGCTGTCCTCCTGGCTTCCTAATCAAGTCTTCATAAATCAAAGAGTCCGTAATAGGCACACTTACTCTCCCTGGACAGGCAGTAGACAACTTGTGAAGTGACTGGGCCAGGTGGATTTTGGGGTTGTTCACCATCTGACCTACAGGGTCATGTTCCTTTTTCCCAGCAAACGCCAACTGCGAAAAGGCAGTCTGGTACCCTGGCGTATCTTCGATATCAATAAAATGCTCTTCATCAGGAATGGTGTCATCCTCAGGCAACTCAAAAAGTCCAATCAGAGACTGCAACAAAGGAGTCCTGGATTGGAAGAAAGAGAAAGCCAGCTTAGAAAATTATTTTAAAGAGTCAAACAAGCTATGTGTGGTGGCATGTACCTTTAATCCCAGAACTCAGGAGGCAGAGGCAGGGAGCAGATGTCTGTGGTGTGTTCAACGCCAGCCTGAGTTAGAACTCAGGAGTTCTAGGCCAGTCAGGGTCATGTAGTGAGAACTTGTGAAAAAAAAAAAGAACAAGAGTCAAACAAAACAAGCATGCATGGTGCTTCATGCCTGAAACTCCAGGACGTGGAGGTAGAAGGAGGAAGACTGCTATTCATTTAAGTCCAGCCTGGGACACACAGAAGTTCCAGACCTCCAACTAAATAGTGAGACTTAAAATACAATGGCTAGAAAGATGGTTCATTGGATAAAGTGCTTGTTCTGTAAATCTGGGAATCAGAATTTGAATCCCCATGTAAAACCTGAGGAGGCAGCTACCTTTGATGGAATCCGTGAGAGACCTTGCTTCAATAAATAAAGTGGAGAGTGATCAAAGATACCCCATGTCAACTTTGGATCATGTGCTCGTACATGTACCCACATAAATGTAAAAACCAAAAACAGCAACAAAAAAATCTCAAGAAGCAAAACTAGGTGTGGTGGCAAAAGCAGGTAATTTCCGCACTAAGAAGGCAGAAGCAGGAATCTCACTGCAGACTAGAAATCATGTAGACCAGAGTCTCAAAGAGGTCTATGGACCAAATCAAGAATAAGAAAACAGAGCTGCTACCCATAGTCTCCGGCTGCAGTAGGATTACTGTGAATGAGTGAGGCCAGATTGGGCTCTAGTATGAGCCCCCCGAACCTCAAAGAGCAGAGCAGAAAATGCCCCTTTCTGCCCAGAAGGGCCTATGAATCTTGTCTGAGATCTGTTGATTGCTAATGGGGAAGCCAAGATCAGAACACAATTGCCATGCCCTGCCTCCACCCCAAATCCTTAGGAAGGGAGTACTCACCACAGCTTGGTATACTCAGTGTCCATCATTGGAGGACACTCTGTGAGTAATTTGGTTATTCCAACTGCACAGATTTTTTTCTCCACATTTCCAGATACTTTTTGAATTTCTGGAATAATGATTTTTTCCAAAACCATCCCAAACATTCTATTAATAAAAGCAGAGTAAATCTACTTAATATTAGATTAGACAAACACTATAATTAAACAGTGAAATGCTTAGATGTTACTTATAATCAATGACTCCATATGAATTTAATAAATAAAAAGTTATGACACTGTTAGTTAAATGAAGATTCCTAGGGGTAACAGAGATGAGGAGAAAGAAAACAACTAAAAACAGCTCCCCATGAACTGTCTGCCTTTGGCTAACTGGCCTGCAAATGTTAGTGCACCACATGTATACAGTGTCCAGAAGAGGTGTGTGTCAGATACCCCAAAACTGGAGTTACAGGTGATTGTTACCCATTATGTGGTGCTGGGAACTCAACCAGGTTTTCTGCAAGAGTAGCCACGTTCTTTTAATTTCTGATCATCTCTGCAGCCCCTATAAGTCTACACTTAAGTAAAATCTTTGCATCTTCTTTTTTGGGGGGAGGGCAGGGAAGAGACTATCTTATGTTTTTTAAAGTTACTCCTAAATTGTCAAAGAACAAAATAAGTTAAGAAAAAAGTTACTTGAGTAATTTTTGAAAAATGCGAAAATAGGTTAAGACGTAGTGGTCTGAATGAGAATGTTTACCAAGTACTGAAACACGGTCTCTACTGGTGCCGTGTTAGTATGTGAAGGAGGTGTGGCCTTGCTGGAGGGAACAAGTCACAGGGGACGGCTACAGTCTGGCCCCATTCAGGTTCGCTCCCTTTGTTCCCTTTGCTTATGGATGTCAGCTCATAGCTTCGGTCGTCTCTGCCATCATGTGTCCCTGCCATCTGGAACCATAAGCACCTCCCCCTACCCAAACTCTTCCTTCTGTAAGTGGCCTTGGTCATGGTGCCTTATCAGAGCAACACAAAAGCAACCAAGTCACAAGAACAAGAAGGTAAAAGAAACAAAACCCAAAACCTGATCACCACCAGCAATAGCTACTTTTAAACATTTGTGCATTGTAAACATCCCATCTTTCTTTACTTAGACACCTCCAAGTACATGAACACTAATGGCTTGTTCTAATGATCTGATCTGCCCTTATCTATAAGCTAACATTGCTATTCTAGAAATAAGGTTTTCCATGATTTTAAATGATGTGAAATCCTTATTATTTATATTTCAATAATATTTTTTCATGTGTAGAAGGTAGATCAAAGGTGGGCCTTTTCTGCCTGGATCAGGAGTGCACAAGTTTTGTTTGTTGGGAGGAAGGTGCCAAATTAGGCGGGGCTTGTGAATTCCCTCTCAATCACCCACTTCCAGGAATCGTGCTTTCTTATACTGTTTTATTACCTAATTCTTTGTTTTTTAAATGTTAAACATAATTTTATGTTTTTATGTGAATGTTTGTGGATCTAATTCAGGTAGAGAGACCCAACTATTTCCACAGAACCTTTTCTCCCTAAGAGCTGAGGTCTACCATTTGTTAGCCTTCTACTGCCCAAATAAGGGGAAACATGACCTAAATGCATTCTTTGTGAAATGCCACGTTAAGTCAGAAGTGAAGTTCAATCTGCCCCAACTTCCTCATCTGAAAACTGGTTGCAAGCACATTCCTGTTACCATGCAGCCTACTGGCCCTTAGTGTATGCAACAAGCCATTCTTTCCGAGGGAAAAAGTCTTCCCCCTTGGCCTTAACAATGGCGTACTCTTCTTGGAGACAACACTGACATCTGATAGAAAGCAACACTGAGTGAGCGGAGAATCCCAGAGAGCTGAGAGAGCGTGGAGAATGACCGTGAGATTTTTCTACATCTAAGATACTTCTAAGGCCACAAAGACACTATCCCCAAACCAAAACCCACAAAACCAGGACACTGGATTTTCTTTTTTGGAACAAGAAACACAACTTACTTTGGTTGTATACCATCAAATATTTCTTGCAATGCTAGTGCCCCATACTTTATGCAATACAAATTAATGAACACTAAGAAACCTGTTGAAAGAAGATGCACAGTATCAATAGAGGTCACATTAAAGTGATAATTCACTCTGTCAGGAAAACCTATCATGAAAACTGAACTGTGATGTTGCACACTGTAGTGCCTTCTGAGACACTCAGCACAAGGAGCTGCTGCCTCGGTGTTGGAGGGCTTCATATACAACCTCTGATTTAAACCTTTAAAAAAAGAAAGGTTTTATTTTATGTATGAGTGTTTCACCTGCATGTATGTAAGTACACTGGTGTCAAGCAATGCTTGGTGGGGTGGGGAGACAGAAGACGGCATCAGATCCCTTGGCCACCATGTGGGTGCTGGGATTCAAACCTGGGTCCTCTGGAAAAGCAGCCAGTACATTACTACTTTTATAGAAAAAGGGTTTTGTTATTCTAGATTTATACAAACAAAATTTTGGAAGATAATTTATATGAAACCAAGTTAGTACTTAAAGAACACAAATATCTTCAGATACCTTATATATAACTTTTACATCTGGGAAAAGGTTGCAGTAGCCATAATATCAAGGATTTTAACAACTTTCCTTATTTCTGTAAAACACATCTCCAAATAATCTACTTACTCTTGATAAACTTTGTAGTTTTGGAATTCTGAAGTCTCTGGAATAGTAGAATGAAGATTTGTTTCCTGTACTGGTCAACTGATTCACTGAAGAATTGAACAGAAGCAATGTATCAATTCAGTACTTCTCTGAGTATATAACAAAATTTTATTTCAATGCACAAAAGGTTAATGGGACTCACGGAGGCATGTGCTCTATTATACTGTTGAGAAGATAAAAACCTTGGTGATCATTTGCTTTGGATGCAATTAGTTTCTGGAATACACCCAGTAATCCAGGCTGCAATAGATCAAATAAAAAATAAAGTTAAAGGAGAGGTAGAGATTAAGTTTAGTTAAACAGGCAAGGCCTATCCTAAATAGGATTTCTACTGAGCACTCTAAGCAGCCTTTTCTCTTTAGTTCTTATGAATGCAGTGACTGAGACAACATGTCATGTAGTTCAGGCTACATGAAATCAAAGATGATCTTAAAATTTCTGATCTGCCTCCACACCTTCAGAGCTGGGAATACATATGTGTGCAATGCATCCAACTCTCTTTGACGCTCTCTTCTGAAATGTAGGAGATGTGGGCAGTGACAGACAACCTCTTGCCACAATGAGCTACTTAGGTGTTTGAAATTAGCCTATTTGGCTCTTATCTTCCACCAGATATAAATAATAAACAATGGTAACCAATTCTTATTCATTCTCATTTATTGAATTCAATTAAAGGAAAACAAAAGACCTCCCAGTCTTTCCTAGCTTCTCCAAACTACCATGGAAAATGAGTTATTTAAAAAGAGATCTGACTCACGATTTTGTCAGCTGCAGCACTTGCTATGGCATTTGAGCCCCGCTCTAAGAACGCCTGGAGAAGCCTCACTAGAGCGGGAATATTTCCTGTTCTTTCCCAAAGCACTGGCTGAAGAAGGTGAGGAAATAAAGCCATATATGAAGACGGGATGTCAGTTTTATGAGTTTCCAGGAGCAAAGACATCACTTGAAAGACGTACGGGATAAATTCTGTTGATGAAATTAAAAACAAAAGCTGTCGGCTTTGGCAAGATGGTTCTGGCAAACCCTTGCTCTGTCGTCAGGCTGTGTTGGAAAACAACTTCTATGAGCTTACCTTGTACGTCATTCTGTAAGATTTCAGTAAATACTAGAAACAGAGCCTCCTCAAAGTTTACAACAGCAGCAGGGTTAGCTTTGCAGGTTATTCTGATAGACAAGCATATTGCTTCAAACATGTAGTGATTAAAATGAGGTTTGCTGGGATTCTGAAATTATAACAAAAGTACCACCTCATTAATAATCCAAGTAACTCTATTAAATATCACCTAAAGGAAACAAAGTACACCCAGTCTTTCTAAAATTCATTTAAAATAGATGTCATCTAATTTTTAAAAATCAGCATTAAGGGAGAAAAAAATTTTTAACTGAACTCACATTTTTTTTGGGGGGGGGGGGCGCAGGCATAGTGCTGGATGGAACCCAGGGGCTCACCCATGCTAGGTTAGTCCTTTATCATTTAGTTACTTACATTCCTTTTTGAAAATTTTTAAGAGCAGAGGCAGTGATTATATAAGCTTCAGACCCCCACATCTATGAGAATGACCTTGAACACATTGCCCTTGGAGGGCCACTGTTGTAAATAGTGGTTGAAGCAGGTATTTGAGCCCAGATACCACAAGCTGGCTCTGCTCAGACTTACAGCCTGTGGGAGCTGCTGTGTGCACAGGGTGTTCATCCTCTACAACAGCAATTTTAGTTTCTCTTTAAGCAATAACATTTTATTTTCTTCCAACAAAAAACTCTTGGAAAGCAGGCACAGAGAGCTGGCTAGAGTATGAGAGGAATGTGCATGGAGACACATGACCTGCTTCCTTCTCTCTCTAGTCTCTAAAACCCAACACAATTCTGTAGTAAGAATCCAGGTGGAAAACAAGCCTGCTGTTAAAGTCCCTCCACTACTTCTCATGAATTCAAATCATCTCCAATAATTAAGAATATGCATCTGTAAAGAAACTCATCCTCAACTCTCATCACTCTTATTTCTAAAATTCAGTATTCATATTTATGTATGAAGCAAAATTATCTGCAAAATTATCTGCAAAATTAGTAGTCACTGACCAGCAGCATGGTGTGCAAGCCTTTAATCCCAGTACTCAGGAAGCAGAGGCAGGCAAATCGCTGTGAATTCCAAGACAGCCTGGGGCTACAGGAAAACTGCTTAAAAAACTAGTTAGCCAAAGTAAGGGACATAAGGCTAAGGAAGAGATACAAGAGTCTGTCATTTCACAGAAGCACATGTAGCCTTTTATATCTACTAGCACAAACTTATTCCTCCTAAAATAAATTTTGGATAATATTTCATTTATTATTTTTATTTTTTATGTATGAGTGCTATGCCTACATGTATGTAAATGCACCAGCGTCATGCACTGCCCATGGAGGTCAGAAAAGGATACTAGATTCCCTTGGAACTAGAGTTAGATGGTTGTTTGCTACCATGTAGATGCTAGGAATTGAACCTGAGTCCTCTGCAAGAGCCAGTGCTCTTAACCGCTGAGCCATCTCTCCAATCCCTTACCTGGTTCTTTCATAATTTCTCACGGTGAATATGTCAATTTTGTAATGAGAACAAAACATACAGTTTTTATAAGCATACCACCTGGAGGACAGAATAGCGCGCACAGACCTCCTGCAATGCCTTGCTGCCAAAGGGCTTCTCATTTGCAGCAAGTTAAAGAACAATCTCCTAGCATGATGGCTCAGCTGGGAAAGGCACTTGCCAACAAGCCTGAAAATTTGCATTCCGTTCCCAGAATCAATACGATGGAAAGAAAGAACCAGCTCCTTCAAGTGGTCCCAACCTCCTCACGTGAACCAGGGCATGAGTATACCCACAATTAACACACAATATAAAGTTATTTTTTTTTAAAGCAAGCTCATTTTCATAACTGGCTGTTACCTTACTAACAGCTAACAGCTTCTGTGTAAGCTGAGTGATCAGAGTAGGGATATAGGGAATTATGGCTTCTTGTAGGAGGGAGAAGCTCCTCATGATAGCTGTAAAATACAAAAACAGCAGTTTATTTAATCTTAAGATAAAACATCGATGGGGGAGAGGCCATTAATTCATCAAATAAAATTTTATTTGCTCAAATCTTCCCTATTTTCCCTTCTATGTTTAAAAATAATCGAAGTTTCCCTTTCTTTATATCAAGACAAGGTTGGCAACAAAATTTAGCTGAATACTGAGTGATTCTAGAAAAACCAGAGATAATAAAAAACACAACTAGATAACTGAAGAAGCAGGCCCAGAGGAGGGAGGAGGAGAGTACGGCAGGGCTGAGCATCACAGCGTGTACTTTGGGTTTTCCAATTAAAAAATCACCGGCAGAAAATGACTCGCCACAGTCTAGAAGAAACTTGATCTGGGCCTACAGGAAACGAAAGGAAAAGCCAGCTACTCATCTTTCCCTTTAAGAGATTATGAGCCTATCAGGAAAAAAAAAAAGCTCAAACTACATGTAAGGTCAGAGTCCACACTGCAAAAATGCTGCTCATTAAGTACCAAAATATTTGGCATGAGAGAGGCATATATTTGTAAGTTAAAAATGACTATTATCTTTGCATAAATTCATTTCCAGAGTAAACATTCACTAACCAGCACAATGAACAGAAAGTTTACTTCTCTTGCCTCCAAACATCAAACACAAGGTGTTTCCTCTACCTAAACAAAGACTCACATCCTAACACATTGCTGCCTCTCTCTGACATTAGAGAAAGCCTTCCCTGATCCAGTTAGGCAGTTAGCAGATGGGTAGTGCACATCCTCGGGGTTAATGACCCCCTTTATTCACATATACTACAGTATTTATGGAGAAAGTAATACATAATTAACATTCTCGTACACTCTAGGAACACTGTAGTGAACACCACAGATCACTTAGTTTTCCTCATGGTGTTGAAAACTCACACAAAAACAAACCTTGATGTAAACACACACATAGATACACCCCAACAATCCTAGGCTAAGTTGGAAGGATCAGGGTCAGTTTCTAAGGAAAATATGTGTCAGGACTTTGAGCCTACAAGACTTTGACATAAGACAAGTAAAAAAAAGAAAGATTGTTCCAAAAGTCAAAGCTGGCATCAGGACATTTTCCTAAGGCTGCAGCACATGGCAGAGAGCTACGGCTGCCTGTGTTCCTAGCAGTATGTAGGAAAGCAGGACCCATGAGGAGTCAAACCCAAACTTAAGCTCAGCAGAGCACAAATAGAGGAGGCCTCATGATCTGATCTTTGCTTTCCAAGATCAAATCTAGGAAAGGATAAGTGCAATTTGACATATTTTTTCTATGACAAGGAATATGAGTACATCAAGCTAAGGTAAAACATTTCTGAAAAGTTACTAGTAAACAAAGTAGTGTTTTGTTTTTTTTTTAACCTTTAAAAAAGCTATCTATTGTTTAGCAAACAGTACCTGGTTCTTGAAGTATGCAGGCTGATGTAATGACTAAGGAGAGTTTACCCTCATAATTTGAGTTCAGAGACTTAGTTATGGTCTGTACACCAGGGAAACGGCCTACCTTTCATAATATATTCATTTTCTGAAGAGCCAGGAAGTGTGAGAGCTTTGAAAAGGTTTGTTAGCAGAATCTCAACAAACGGTGCGATTTCTGCAGCTGTAAAACTATAGATGAAAAAACAGCTTTCAGTCACTACCAACTCTTGAGCTTGTCACTGTGGAATGCCCGGGTCAACTACTACATCACACTTCTTGGCATTACGATGACCATCTCTCACCACTGACAGCCAACAGACAACACTGGTAAATAACTGTTTACATGTGATCACGTTCAGTTCTTAGTTAGGCACACTGGGCTCAAACACAACTGAACAAGTCAAAAAGCCAGGCAAACTCAGTATCATCTCAACCTGCAGGTCTTCCTTCGTTCCTAACCATCACCCTGGAGAATAGTGGCTGCATCCAGGGGTTTCAAGCAGTTTTTTCCTGAAGGTACAGTACAGCACATGCTTTCTGCATCCTTTCTCAGCCTGAATACAGGTCCTGGCTTACTCACCTCACAAGGCATCCTTTTAGCCTAAGTGTCCCCTGAAGCACCCTTGCCCAGTACTGCGTGAAGAAGAGAACCTAGAACTGTTTTCCATGTCTTATCTAGGGCTCAGCTGCAAGAAATAACACTATGAAAACTGGCCTGAAAGACAGGCAGACCACCCAGCACTCTACATTTTATCCCTGCATTGGCCAGAAGAACTACTTTCTTGGCACCTAGAGAACTGCCGTACCACACAGTTAAGTGAGGCCAAGAACTATGTGGCAGTAACTGCAGGAAGACACTGCTGCAGAGCTGTTGGACGGAAGCTCACTTGAGATGCCTTCTGAGCAACTTCATTCTCAATATCGTGAACAATGAACACTGGAACTCCCCAACTTCCCTCTCAGCTTTGGCACCAGAAGACTCCAAAAAAATTAGAAGCTTCTCTGCTGTACAGGATCCTTTGAGATGCTTCTGTATGTTTATTTACTATCGCTATTTTCCTTTGCTCTAACTTATTATCAAAATGTATCTATTTCTGGCTTACGTTGCCTTAAATCCTTTTCGAAGGAGAGAAGGTAAATGAGTAAGAATCATACATTTGCTTTTCTAAACACTACCGCAATTATGGAACATCCAGATAACAGAAGTACAGCACAGCCCCACCCTGCTCAAGTACAGAAAGTACTTAGAATCAAATACTTACAGAGTGGTGTTGCTAGACCCTCTCATTGTAAACAGCCTTTCAAGAGCATGTGCTGCGTAAGTATGAACAACAATGCTTTCAGCCTGAAGATGATTAATCAACAGAGGAATAGAGACTAAAAGGTGTTCTTTTGGTACCTGAAAAATATAATAATACACATTCTAAATCCAATGATGTCACTTCAAAGTGCCAATTTTAAAAACAGACTTTCTCTGTCTCTGTGGTATGAGAAGATACTACTGAGAAATGTGTGAGTCTATGGGTTCAATTCTTGGCACAAGACAGAAAAACATCAATATAGGAGAAATTAAACATCGTTATTCATCTGAAAACACTCAGATTTTTTAGTTGCTAGACATGGATATCAAATACTGATTGCATAGAAGACTAGAGAAGCTGGTACACAATAAAACTACTAAATGACAGGAAAAACATCTACTTACTTGATTTCTAAAAATCATAATATATTTGATACCATCAGCTTTAAGCACAGGAAACTCATTCACTAATTAAAAAAAAAAAAAAAAAGAAAAGCAGAATTACTTAAGCGATAAGACTGCTATACAAGTCAGTGACCTCAGTGTAAACAGAGTCATACATCTGCCCAGCAACTGAAGCCAATCCACAGTACACACTAACAATCCCTAGAACTAAGCTGCCCTGAACTAAGATTGTTCTCTTTGGTTGAGATTTGCTTTAAATTCCTCTAGCAAAAGGAACACAAACTGATGAGAGTGATGAGCCCTGGCCGATAGCTAATGATCAGAGGACAGTCATATGAACCTCACTGTAATACTGTCCCCTCTGGTACACATAAATTTTCTGCAAAAAATGCTAAAGGAGTTATTTTAACCTAGATTGTCACACTCTCATAAACACAGAAACTGTCCTTACCAGTTTCAAACACTGAAACAAAGAAAAAATTTTTGAGAGAGGGTCTGATCTGTCCCCATCTAGCCTTGAATTTGTCATGTAGCTAAAGAAGACCTTCAATGCCCAGCTAACCCCCAATAACCCCAGGTCCAGGGGATCAATAATCTCTTCTGACCTCCACAGGCACTGCACTCAAAGGTACATTTATATACACACAGACAAAACTCATAAATATAAAATAAAAATTAAACAAGCAAAAAATTCCCATGTTACTTCACAGAATACTATAACTAAAAACTGAAAGCATACCACTGTAAATTACAGAAAAGAAAAAATTTCACAAAACTCACCATTATTTGATTTTAAATCAGGAAGTATGTGATTCACAAAAAATTCAGTGAGATTTACAAGTTCATTGGCTTGTGTAATTCCATGCTGAAAGTAGATAATGGGGAAAATTAACACAGATAAAATGCCTGCATATAATGTCCCAATTTAAAAGTGGAGATGAACATTTCAAAACACAAGAAGTTCATACATAAAATAAAACTAGTTAACAGATGATAAATGTTTTTAATCCAAATGGCTAAGTTAAACCAATCTTTTTTTAGACTGAAATTCCAACAAAGGTAGCAAGTGCAGCATGGAGCAAGCACGGAAATGCTTATTCACCTACATAATGCTTTGAAGAGTGTGCAATCCTGTTTAGAGTGAGCTCGTTACCAGTGTAACAGGTTGCATTATGAGACACATTTCTTGAGGAATCCTGAGCCTACCAACCACAATATGGAAAAGATATACCTTCTGTGTTTGGGCTTTAGATGCCAAAGATGTCACTAGGTAAATGGCTGCATCTTTGTGTTTCCAGTTGACAGAAGGGTTTTTTGCATATTCCTGAAGCATGGAATTAACATAACCAGAGAAGATTCCTGTGACGGGTCCTTCAAAAAACTTGCATAATCCTCGTACAAGATCACAAGCAGCTCTGCGTCTAGTATCAATATCTAAAATCAAAAGTAAACGTATCTTGGGAGAAAGAAGCAACCACTAAATAACTTAAAAAAATCAATAACCCTTTAAGAAAGCAAATTGACAATGGAGGTCAGCAACACAACACCCCCCACCTTTCTTTCAGAAACACAAAAGAATGAAATTAAAGGTCATAAAATTATCATAAATACTACAAAAAGCATAAGAAATGACAAATGTTTTAAAACTTTTTTTTGTCTCCAGTAATGGGGACTGAACCCAGGATACCATAAATCTATGGACGTTTCTACATTTGAACTGTATTCTCAGACTCTTTGAGGTAGAGGTGGTTTTTTGGGGGGCAGAGGTTGTTTTGGTCTTTGTGAGACAGGGTCTCCCTATAGGCCCACCTGGCTTATAATTTGATATGTAAATGAGGATGACCTCAATCGCATAGAGATCTGCCTGCCTCTGCCTAATGAATGCCGGAATCAAAGATCTGTGCCCACCATGACTGGCAGGAGTTGGGTTTTTGACACAAGGTCCCACTCATGTTTTTTCTATTTGTATGTGTTTATGTGAATGTATGCTACATGTCCTTTTACTTTTTATTTATATTTTGTGTGTATGAGTGTTTTGCCTGCATGCGTGCAAGTGTGCCTTGTGCTTGCTATGCCTGTGGAGACCACACAGGGCAGCAATTTGCTGGCCTGAAACTTGCTGCATAGCAAAGATGACCAAAAACGATTTTTATGAGTGGTGTACATACATGCGTTCCTGTAAGTGTGCATCAGCTGTAATGTCTTCTTTAACTGCTCTGTATTTTTTCCCAGGTTTTATTTTAAAAACTTGTATTTGTGGGGCTGAAGAGATGGCTCTTGTAGAGGACCCAGGTTCAGTTCCCAGCACCCACATCTCTAGTTCTGGGAGATCTGATGCCCTCTTGTGACATGTGGGCACGCATGACACCAGTATACTTACATATGTGAAGGAAAAATATTCATACACATAAAATAGAATATTTGAGGGAGAGAGGGAGGGAGAAAAACAATCTAAGTTGTATGTGGAGGTCAGTAAACAACTTCTGGGAGTTGGTTCTTTCCTTTTACGACAAGACTGAGATCAAACTGGGATTCAGGTTTGCACAGTAAGTGCTTTTATCCGCTGAGCCATCTCACTAGCCTGTACCTTTTTCAGAGACAGGATCTATCAGTGAACCTGAAGCTCACCAATACCACTAGGTAGACTGGCCAGTGTGCTTTTCTTTTTAAATGTAGGTACTAGGAATCCAAACTCAAATCCCCATGCTTGCATGGCAAGAACTTTTATCAACTGAGCTATTTCCCAAACCTTGACTTCAAACTTATGAGCCTCTTGCTACCACCTCCCAAATGCTGGGAACACAGTATGTACCCCCACACCTGAGTATGTGGTTCAGGGGATCAAACCTAGGGCACTCTACCATCCAAGTTACATTATCAGCCCCTAAGAACTGTTTTAAAGATATGCAGAAGATAAAGAAGGAAAATGTTAAAAGCAAACAAACAATTCTTACAACCATCTTCACATTTAGTAATTAGAAAATGGCATTAAAGCTGGCTTGTTAAGAGACTATTAGCATAAAAACCTAAAGACTTACCAGATCCTTCCAAATCTCTTCGTATGTACTCCTCAGAATTATCTTCAAATGCTTCTTCATCAGCAGCTACAAAGAAAGTTGATAATTTAAGAAAACATAAGCCATGGTTCTCTAAATCTGAGCACGCAAAAAGGAGGCAAAATTGCTTGGGTTTTGGGGCAGTGTTCTTCCCCATTATTATTTCAGATCCTAGTAATCACCAATTGGAGCAGTAAACACCACAGAAAGCTAGCATTAGGTAAATCACAGCTGTAACAAAGAAGAGGGCCCCACAACCTACTTTCACCTCCAGCTTTCAAAGGTGACTATCATGATCACTATAGAAATACTTTCTATTTTGCGAGTAAGGATATGGAAATGAAACAGCACAAATGTATTCACCATTATTTGATAAATTCATTTCAGTGACAAAACAGAGTAGACACCATCAGAATAAAGATCTAGTCTTCAAACGTAGTTTTAAGAATAACAAAGGAGGGGGCTGAAAAGATGGCTCATCAATTAAAAGATCACTGGCTTCTCTTGCAGAGAACCCAGGTTCAGTTCCCAGCACCCACATGGCGGCTAACAATCATCCATAACCCCAGTTCCAGGGAATTCAACATCTTCTTATGACTCCATGGACACTGCACAACACAGGTATATTTACATGCATGCACATAACAAACACATAAAATAAAGATAGTGCCCAGCACACAGCCCCTTCCACCTTCACTCTGGACCCTTCACAGCTAAGAGTAGATAGACAGAAACACAGACTCTTAGGACAACTCAACATTAAACAGACTATGTTGGCTTCACCTGAAGTCAAATGTTTAAAAACAGCTATCTGCCTTAGTGAAGCATAAATACTAAAGTCAGACAATTTCACTAATCTGAAATTCTATTTTCTAATACTTTTATGAAACAACCCATAGTACATAAAAACCTAGTAGCAACACCCATTTTACAGATCCTACATTTTATGCCATAGTCAAGAAAGCAAGCACTGAATGACCAGCAACAAGTTTAACTTGATAATAAAAGAAGACTTATATTCAAAAAGGACTCTACATTTATGTTAACAAGCTGCTGGCCTTGAACTCCTGAGCTCCTGCTTCCACTGCCTTGTGCTGGGATTACAGGTGTGCACCTCAAAGCCCATGTGAGCCTTTACTCCCCTGAAAAACCCTTCTATTTTGGTATAATTACCTCTGAATTCCATGTTAGGCACAATAACCTTTTCACAGATGCTTGTCAGTGTGTTCTGGTCCTCAAACAGATTCTTATAATGAGGTCTCTCACAAACTGAAGCCAGAAACTGAATTGCATTACTTACCAACTGAAATAAAACACAGAAATAATATACTTTAAAGCAAAACCAGTTTATATTTTACTAAAGATTTACTTATTTTATGTCATGTCTGTCTGCTTGCCATGTAGGCATACACATGCCCATGCAGCACCAATGGAAGCCAGCACGGGGCACGCCTCGAGCTAGAGTTAAAGGCAGTTGTGAGCTGTTAAGATAGGAGTGAACTATCTAAGATAGGGAACTGAACCCAGGTTCTTTATGAGAGCAGCAGGTGCTCTTAACAGTTAAATCATCTCTTCAGGCCCCAACACAGTTTACTTTTTCTTTGAAATAGGGAAAGGATTTATTCTTGTCTATCTCCATCTTACCAAATCATATTTAACCTCTTGACCTGTTGTAACTAGTAAATTCCAGATGGCTGTGACAAAACGAGGCAGGTACCGCTGAAATTCTTCATCATACTTTTGTGCATAAAGACCAGCATTATCACAAATTTGGGATTTTAAAAGCTCTAATAAGCCCGCTTCCTCTTCATCCTCACAAGAGAAAAGAGAACATTCATATACACAACTTTAAGGATAGTGTAAGAAGGGTAGCTATAATCCTGCCCGGACTATTTAAAAATTAAATCCAAGTCAATTAGTCCATACTACATCTGTGCTACCATCAATCTATTCAAGTCTTTAAAAAATAAATAAATGATGGAATCATTATTAATCACTGAAAGTAACTCCCAAAGCTTTTCTTTCCTGCTTTCTTAGTGTAGGCCAGCCTTGAACTTATCCGTCAACTTCCACCCACTCCCTTTTTGTGGTTTTTATGAAAGGGCCTCATGCAGTCCATACTGGCGTCAAACTCACCATGTAGCTGAGAATGTCACTGAACTCCTATGTGAGATTGCAGGCGTACCCCACAACATCAGGCTCTACAGTTTTCCTTTTAATAAATGTAATGGCTTTATCTGTGTACATTGTGAATGAAGCCAAGCTCATAATAACAATACTCTTTTTTGCATATTACAAAGTCAAATATTACTTATAATTGAGGAGTTTTATCTATTATCAATCTAAGAGTAAGTTTTCATAACCGTTTATGTATGGATGTATGTATATACATACACATAGACACATATATAGCTATGTGTATACATAAAATTTTGGGGTGCTATTCTGAATCCAAGGCTTGTGCATACAAAGCAAATATCCTACTACTTAATTTATTTCTACCTCAAAGTAATTCTTAATGAAGGAAGACTACTTAGACAATATTTTAAATACTTACATCAGTTTGTAGAAGCTTATTATCCAATGTCAAAAGGGTATGAAAATTGTTCATCCAAGTTTCCATATTATCTTCAAAAAATTCAGGGAGATCCTGAAGAATAATCATGGATTTGAGACTTTGATTAAAATGAATACATGATTTTAGTAAATTTACCAACAAGGCCAAACACTTGACAAATGCCTACAGGCTCAGGACCAGATTTTTCAATCTGAGCGATTACCTATTGTAAAAATTCTGTTTCATCTAGCACTGCGACAACCTTCACACGCATTCACCATGACTCATACCACTACAACTTGTTGCCTCAATTTAAATCTATCTATACCTCCAGGGTTCAACAAGGATTGTATGGAGCCTGTCCTTACAAAGCACACTGGTACCAACTTGTCCACCCCACCCCTTCCCTTCCAACTGCTACACTGATCAAAAGATGACCACCAATTCAGACCCCAGCCTCTTAGCTTATGTAGTGCTGGCTGTCCTCAGCATGCTAATGCAGCTGTCTTACTAAAGTTCTCCTCATTATAGTGACAACTTCAGCTTCACTTTACCTAATTTCTCAGAATTAAAATGCAAAACAGAAAAAAACTAAAAACAAACACAGAGGGAAGAACTTAAAGATATTTCATAGTGCAGTCCTGTTCAACACTCATGTGTGGCCAATCATTTTGGGCCATTTGTCTACTTTTCTGTTCCGGGAATGTTCTGACATATTGCAAGTGCTATCATTCTGAAAGGGAGGAAGAGGTACAAATGTGCGTTAATTAAAACTCCTCTTCTTGGTCCTGAAGTGGTGCTCAGTGGTTAACAGCACTGGCTGCTCTTGTAGAGAACATGGGTTTGGTTCCCAGCACCCACATAGCAGCTAACAACTGCCAGTAATTCCAGTTCCACCAGAAGTGGCATGGCATGGCAAGTACGCGGCACACTTGCATGCAGAACACTCATGCATATAAAATACAAATAAAAATTAGAAGGATGTACAACATACATTCCCATAAACACATACACAAATAGAAAAAAAAAAATCTTGGTGGGGGGGGCTGGAGAGATTGCTCAGTGATTAAGAGAGCTGGCTGGTCTTGCAGAGGACCCAGGTTTGATTTCTAGCACTCACATGGTGGCTAACAAATGCCTCTAACACCAGTTCCAGGAGAATCTGGCACCTTCTGACCTCTGCAGGCATTGCATAACATAGGCGCACTTACATGCAGGCACTATACTAATATGTATAAAATAAAAATAATAAACAAAAGATTAAAAGGGGGGGTAGTCTAGACACAACATTAATCCCAGCTCTCAGGTGAAATTCTGTAAGTTCCAGGTTAGCCTAGTCTATATAAGGAGTTCAAGATCAGTCATGGCTGCATAGTGAGACTCTGTCCCCCCAAAATAAGGTGTGCGTGGTGTTTCCAGCTGGAGAGATGGCTAAAAGTATATACTGCTGTTGCAGAGGACCCAAGTTAAGTTCCCAGCACCTATATCAGGAGGCTTACAATCACCTGTAACTAGTTTTTGGAGTTATATCATCTTCTGGCCTCTACAGGCACCCACACACATGGCATACACACACACACAAATAAAAATGTAATATTTAGGTTACTAGTTCTTCTATTCACAGCCCGGTACTTCAGCCTCATCTCCACTGAGAGGCTATCCAGGTAACCCAAGAACCTGTACCTCCCCTGTATCAATAGCTATACAGACGAACAAGAAGGCCCCAGAAGTCAAATTCTTTTAATTCTTTGTGTGTGCCCATGTGTGTACACATAAACAGAAGGTAAATTTTAGGAATTGCTTTTTCTTCTTCAATCATGTGTGTTTTGGGGTGGAAGTGAAACAAGTACCTTTAACTGCTCACTTCTATTACTAGCCCTCAGAAATCTTAATTTCTTAATGATTTCAATAAAACAATATATAGGTGACTCTTTAAAAAAGCAGAGTTAGGATGTACAATTTCTCAATCTTACTGGACACCAGAGGATACAGCATTTTCCATTTCATTAGTATCTCTAAGAGCCACTGTGAAACACAACTGTGGATGGGTAAAGAGTAAAAACCACCCATCCAAAGACAATGCCTTTCTTTTTTCAGAACCAATGCTGACAAAACAGTCTTTGTCAAGTGCACTGTACATTTAAAATTAAAAAATAAGAATGAAAAGTAAGTGACACTTACCTGAAAGTTTAAACTATAGAACAATTTTGAGATCAAGATCAAGGAAGAAAAAAGAATCCTCAGGGCAGAGGCATCATTTGCATGGGTACTGCACAGTTCAATGGTGGCCTTAGAAAGGAATTTAGGGACATGATTTTAGTGTGTCATAAACCCAGCATGCTCATCTTAGTGAAATAGCCTTGTACTATGCTGAGACTACTCATATTCTTCTCCAAAATGAGGCCTTTAAATAGTAGCATATATTCACTTAAGAGATTCTGAAAAATAAGTTAAAGTATATATTTTTAATTTGACTGTTTTAATACTACTAAAAAAAGAAATCCAAACTTTACTCTCATATAATACTCTGAACAACTTTCTAGTCACCTATGTATATACATATAAATACTAAATGAAACCATTTCTATATGCTTTCACTGAGTAATACTCTAGACCATGTAGTAGTTAGATGGCTTCCAATGCTTGTGTGTGTTACTGTAACTGTAATAGCCAGTTTATCCATACCATCTTCTGCATGCCTCTAATTTTCAGCCTGAGATTCTAGAAGGACATTACCAAAGCAGCACTGACAGCACAGGCCTAGATTTGGGAAGCCAGAGAGCTATATAAAACCCAGATGCTATCACTTACAAGGAAAAGCAAGTTTCAGTTAGGTGCGGGTGAGCAAGTCTACAATCCCAGTACTCCAGGGAGTACATTCCAAGGCAGGATGATTCCAAATTCAAGGTAAGTATGTATTACATATGAGCTAATGTGGGGCCAAGCATGGTGGCACAAGCCTTTAATTCCAACACTCAGGAGGCCAGCATGGCCAGCAATACACAGGCCAGGTAGGGCTACAGAGAGATCTTGTTTTAGACATCTATATTCATTTACTTGGGTGAAATGATTAGATGTTTAGGTTTTGTTTTTAAATATTCCTACACAAATAGGGGGTAGACTAAAAACTTCTGGGAATTTAATTATTGTCCAACACAGTAGTTATGCCACTGTTTGCTCCCAGAGTAGGTCTGTAATTCTTTGAAAAGAAATTCTTTGAAAAGAAATGCTAGAAAAAAAAGTTAGAAAGATTTCTCTAAAAATGTATAAAAATAACTAAGCAATTAAAAACATTTCAGTAATTTTCAATCGTCACCCAGACATATTTCATACCTTAAAGAGATTAGTCAAAGGTAAAGCAAAGGCATCCAAGACAAGCTTAATTTCAGTCCATAACTCGTTTGACTTAAACTCGTGACGGTATCTAGAAAATTAAGGGGAAGTAAATGTACAAATTTCTGTTTATTTAATTTAGGCTGTCAACGATAACTTGATAGAATTCAGAGAATTCTTGGTTTTCTTTTTAAAGGAAGAGTGTAATCTAACTGTATCACTGGAAACAGGGCAATATGAGATAAACATTCTGCTTGAAAAGAAGCAAATAATAATGAACTGAGGGACTGCTGTCACTCAAAGATGTTCATATTGAAAGGCGTAATAAATTACCAAATATAAAGTCACATTAATTTAACAGAAAAAAAAAGCACATTAAGAGAATAAATTTGTATACCAGTACCTTTTAAATAATGAATGTGCTGTACGGAGGACTCCATTGATAACATGAAAATCTCCACTCTGAAAGCGATTCACCATTTCTGTTAATAAGTCAGGCCATTTCTGAGGGAAATCTTCTCTGCCAATGATGCTAATAGCATCACTCAACTAGGGGAGGAAAGGCTTAATTAGGGGTGCTTCACAAAGGAATGCTTGCCCATCCCCCAGAAGCAGGGGTCCATTACCTGTTTCTGAATCTGCTCTGGGCTGCTCAGCATCAAATGCACTATGTTGGCTTTAATAGCTACCCGATCAGCTTCACAAATCTTGTTTGGTTCATCTTCAACCTAAAAGCAAAACATCCAAAGAGCAAGTAACATGGCACCCACATTCACAACCATCTGTGTTTGCAGACAATGCACAACTCATTCTAATTTCCCAGGTTACCAAGGAAAGTGGAAGAACTTGGGCTAATCGTCAGTCTCTCCTTACAAAAGAAAAGTTTTTATCATGTGATAAAAGCATGAACCCTTTCCTTCGAAAATGTAAATTTTGGGGGCTGTAGAGGTGGCTTAACAGTTAAGAACACTTGCTGTTCTTCCACAGGATCCAGGTTCGGTTCCCAGCACTCACATGATGACTAACAACTGTCTGAAATTCCAGTTCCAGGAGATCTGATGCCTTTTTCTATCATCTTCTGGCATTGCACAACACAGGTACACTCACATTCAGGCAAAATACTCATACATGTAAAATTATGAATTAAAAAAAAATTTTTTAAAATGTACGTTCTAGTGATACTTGAAAAGCCCATGCTGGCGTGCATGTCTTACTTTCTTTCCCAAGTACCCCTCTCTTTAACCTGGTCTACATAGCTGCCGTGGCCCGCTGGCCCCAGTAGAGCACGAGTACTCAGAAATCTGGGGTGAAAGAGACAAGAGGGAACAGGGAGGACTGAAAAGACAGTCTCCTGATCAAATCGGCAAATCTTTATTCTTTTAGGTGGTATATATAACTTGGAGGAGTCAGGCACCCATACAGGAATATGGTGATTAACAGAGACAAAGGCCTATCATAAGGCTATGAATATCAAAAGACATTAGGAAATGAGGCAGGGGCTAAGTGGGGCATGGACTAAGGTTGCTAGGATACAAATCACAGGAAGAACCAGGAGCTGAGCCCATGTGTAGCCCAGGGCAGCTACAGGTAGGGGGGCTTGATTGCTAGACAAAGAGAAGCACTTAAGAGACTCTGGACTAGCATAATTGCTGTCACTGAGTCACAAGATGTCACATGTTCAGAAGGGCAAAACAGAGGTCACTTGGTCTCCAATACATATCGAGTTCCAGGACAACTAGGACTACAGGGAGACTCTGTCTCAAAAATTACGAACAATGAACTCCAACTCCACTTCAAAAAAGAAAAAGCATATTCCCTCCTAAAAGTATTAAATATATAAAATTTTATTAGTGTTTTAATTATTTTTATTTTATGTGTGAGTGTTATGCCTGCATATACATAAGTGCATGTGTCAGGCAATGCCCACGAGGTCAGATGAGGGTGCTGGATCCCCTGGAACTGGAGTTAATGGACAGCTGTTAGTCACCATGTGAGTGCCAGGAATCCAACGTAGGTCTTCTGCAAGAGGAGCCCATGCTCTTAACCACTGAACCATCTCTCCAGCCCCAATATGGAATATTTTACAGAAAAATTATTGAGGTTCTCTGACTCTGCAATGAAAATTAGGAATGTCAATTATGATGTAGAGAATGGAGATGAATATTTGTAATCCTACCACACAAAGAGAATTTAAGATCAGACTGAGGTAGATCAAAAAAAAAAAAAAGAAAAAAGAAAACAAGTGGGAAAGCACTTGAGATTGAGGTCAGCTGGGCTAACAGGGGGACCCTACCTAAATAAATAAATAAATAAATAAATAAATACATAAATAAATAAATAAATGGCTGGAGAGATGGCTCAGCAGTTAAAAGTATATACTGACTGCCCTTCCAAAGGACCCAAGCTCAATCCCCAGCACTTATGTCAACAGCTCACAACCACCTGCAACTCTAGCACTGAATGCACCTGTACGAACCTATGCACATACACACGTAATTAAAATATAATAAAATAAAAAATATTTTTAAAAGGGTTAGAGATGGCTCAGTGGGAACAAGTGCTTGTCATGGAAGTATGAGGACTTGAATTCAAGTAATTCCCCAGAACCCATTTAAAATCTTGACTTGCAACATGAGTGCCTGTAATCCCAGAGCCCCTATGTGAGATGGGAGGCATCCTGGAAGATCCCAAGCCAGCCAGCTGATCTAGTATATGCACTGGAAAACCAGAGACCCTGTCTCAAACAAGACCCCTGACCTCCATCATGTGCCATGGAATACACATACCTATATATATACACATGCCCATGCACATGTACATGCACACAAGAACACAGGACTGAGGACAAAGCTCAGTTAGAATATTTGCACAGAAAGCAAAAGTCTTAGGTTTGATCCCTAGTAACACATAAATTAGGAATGGTGGTGCACACCTGTAATCCCAGCACTTCAGAAGTAGAGGCAGAAGTACCAGGAGTTCAAGGTTATCCTCAACTACATAGGCAATTTTAGGTTCATCTGGATTAAATGAGATACTGACAAAAATCACAACAAAAAACAAGGGCTATATAGGGAGATCTCTTCTCGAAACAGCTACAACAAAACCCAAAGTAGAAACAATGAAATAAAAGAATTTGAGTTTTACAGTATATTCTGGAAAAACACTTGCTTAGACTACATGAAACTGTAGGTTTGATCCCCAGCATCACCGAAAAAAGATTTCAGTTATTTGTGTAAATTAATCAGAGCACGTAGTTAAAATCTTTATATCTACATACTACTTAATCATAGTCATCTTTCCAAGCTTGAACCTAACTCTCATCTTAGGTCAAAGATGAAATTTCTGGGGCTGGAGAGATGGCTCAGCAGTTAAGAGCACTGACTGCTCTTGCAGAGGACCTGTGTTCTGATTCCCAGCACCCACATGGCAGCTAACAACTGTCTTTAACTCCAGTTCTAGGGGAATTGGGATACCATCTTCTGACTCTGCAGGTACTGCACGACACTGGTGTACTTAAACACACGCAGGCAATACACTCATACACATAAAATAAAAATAATAAATATAACATTAAAAAGGTGGAGATTTGACCATTACTAGCCTGACTGCATTTTGGGGTGCATCTAAAGAAACTATGTAAGTCTCAATGTTTTCATTTCTCTTTATTCTTGTGTGTCTGTGTGTCTAGGTCATATATGAGGTCAAAGGACAACTTGTAGACATCAGCTCTTTCCTTCCACCATGTGGATTCCAAGTTGTCCAACTTGGCAGCAAGCCCTTTATGCCAGAAACATCTGTGTTTTTCTGTTTAAATATTTTTAAATTATTTTTTATTTTAATTTGTATATGAATACATTGCCTGAATGTATAAGTGCACCCATGTTGTGCAATGCCAACGGACATCAGAAGAGAATGTTTTTATTTTATATGAATGAGTTCTATGCCTGCATGTATGTAAGTGCACCCATGTCACACAATGCCTTCAGGGGACAGAGAGGGCATCAGATCCTCTGGAACTAGAGTTTCAGCTGCTGTTAGCTGCCATGTGGGTGCTGGAATCAAAACCCTGGTCCTCTGCAAGAGCAGCCAGTGCCCTTAAACGCTAAACCACCTCTCCAGCCCCAGACAATACTTCAAAATATGTTTTTTCCATTTCTTTATTGCTTGAATATGTGCCTTCTACTACATAAGTCTTGGGGATTAAACTCAGGCTGTTCAGTTTGACAGCGAATGCCTTTACCTGCTGAGCCAACTCTCTGGCCCATACTTATTATTTGAAAAACTCTATGTGATCAATCAGAAAGAGTCTAAATAAATATTTGAGCTTAAAAAAAAAAGAACCCCTTTTCTTTATACACTGAGTTCCAGGCCAGCTGGGCTTACAAAGTAAGACCCTGTCAAAACCAAACAACTACAACAAAAAATCAAATCTTAGATTTTTTTTTTTGAGATGGGATTTCACTTTGCTGCCCAGACTTTACCTGACCCTGCCATCCAGATATTGGGATTACAGAAACACATCAAATCAGATTGTCTTCACATACTAGGTCTCCACACTTTGGCAATCTGTGTTATGAAGTTGTAGGAATTTATGTGGAATTCAAATGAAATAACAGCAATTTTGGGAAAGGGACTAATTTATCATTAATTTGTGTCTGAATCTTTTAAGGGAAATTATATAAACCATATAAACATACAGAGCACTAAACTATATATTCCCCAAATACTCACAATCCTCCAGTTCCTCTTAATATAGTTCTTGAAGGTCACTGAAGCACATACTTTGATGACATTGTCCTGGGACTTCTCCAGTAATGTTAAAAGTAACAGTGGGTAATTCTGATTTCCTTCTACAGATTCCAGAAACTTCTCAGCTGTGAAAGAATTTTCATGTTACAAGACTTGCTATAATCAATACATCAAAAATAAACCTTAATAATGTTAGCATAGACTTTCTGTAAAATTCTAAGAAGATTAGAGCAATTAAGTTTGCTTTATCCAGGAGCATATCACGTCTATAAGTACTAACAGGCACCTCAGTGTGACTGGGCCAAAGAAATTATTGGATATCTTAGCAAAAAAATCATGGAGACCAAATAGGGAAGGCACCCAAAACTGACCTCTGGCTTCCACATGCACAGACACACACAACACATACACAGAAATCATACAGAATGAAGAGTGATAAAGAAGAGGGTAACAGGGTATTAGGGAGATATGTTCAAAGCCCATTTTATACTTTCATAAACATAGCCTTATGTAACCCTTCATCATAATTACTAAAAACACAGACTTTTCTAGAACAGCAGGGGGCTAGTTAAGTAACCCAGCAGTGGTTTTGGGCCGTAGATTTGTTATCCAGTGTATCCGCTCCGGGAAGGGGGTGAGGGGAAGAGGACCACCAACATATTCATGAGTTTCTTTACTACATATAACTCTGTCTTCATGTCTTTGGTGTTTGCATCTTCAGACACAAATGTGCTCCATGAACATGAATTCTGAAGGAGCAGGTTAGGAGCATTTGTGGTTCACACAGATTATAACATCCAAAACCACCAAGTGACTCTCACACACCTGTGGCACCTCTAGAAGTAGTGTTGGATTTCACCGTTACAAATTATTTATGAAGCTGGTTGCCCAGTTTAAGGTGAGGGCACTTTCACATTGATATCCTTATCTTTCAAGCAAAGTTAGAAATCTGATCTTATAAAACTGCCCCCCCATTCCAAACAATCAATCGTGTACCCCTACATGAAGGCATATATTTACACACCTAGTTCCCACTTGGCCAGACTCCCTGGTTTATCTTCACTTCTGACTCCTGTGAGCATCTGAAGCTGAGATTATACAACTACACAAGTGCTAGTGGAAACTAGTCAAACTTTGGAAAGAAAAAAAATAGAAGTGCTAGGTCTTGATATTAATTAAATCAAAACTACCAGGAGAATAAAGCGTTTCTGATTACTTGATTTTATTCAGTTAATCACTTTGGGGGAATTACTCTTATCTCCATGCCCTAATTACTATTTTCCTAATGTCCGCAGGTTTTAAATGGTATTTCAGAGTTCCTGAGCCAAAGCTTTTTAAACATATTGGTAATTTTACCCCTAAACTAGTACTTTTTATCCTAGAATATGTCAAATAAAATGAATTTACTCAAAAAATATAACAAACAAAAAATAACACCCCATCAAGTGGCTGCTCTAAGCAGCCAGTCACACACTATAAACATGCCCAAGAAAACAGGTGTCCATCTTTTTTTCTTTTGAATTTATAACCTGGCAGATTGTACATGTCTTAAAGAAGGAATCTACTAGAAAACAACATTTCTATTTTCTTTACCTGGACGTCTGATGGCAGGATCAGGATCAAGGGTTTTCTTCAAATATTCTGTTAATGTTTGCAAATTTGCATCGCTGAGCTCCATTGTTTTGAATCTAAAAATAAAAATGGAATTGGGATAGTTGATCAGAGAGATGCAGTTAAGTTACATAGATGAATCTTTTCATGACTGTGTCTTATTTTTTTGCTTTTAAGATGGAGTCTCACTGTGTAGCTATGGCCAGCGTGGAACTGGAGATCCAGACCAGGATGGCTGTGAACTTGTGCTGTACACCTGCCTCTGCCTCTCAAGTACTGAGATCACAAGCATGTGCTAGTACAACTAGCTATGAATCTTTTTATATTACAATCTTCTCCTCTCTAAAGTCATGCATTTTGGTGTGTGCATGAGCACTGGGCAGGAGTTGAAACAGGGTCTCATGTGACACAGGCTGACTCTAACTAGACATGTAGCTGATGATAACCTTGAACTTCTGATCCTCTAGTCTCTATATCCCAAATGTGATTATAAACATGTGCAACCCATCTTTTTGTTGTTTTTGATACTGACTAGAAGCCCGACTTTCAGGAGAGAGAGAAGTTCAGAATACTAGTTAAAATAAGCGAGAAAAACAAAGGAACAAGCAACAATACTAAAAATTAGGGAAAATATAAACATCCATAATGATAGGCATAGAATGCTAGATGTGGTGGCTCAGGCCTTTAATCCCAGTCCTCAGGTGGTAGAGACAGGCAGATTTCTGACTTCCAGGAGGGTTGGGACTAGAGAGATCTTGTCAAAAACAACAAAAAAGATAGGCATAGAAAAAAAAAAATCAATAAATTTGACTGGGCTTGGTGGTGTAAATCTTTATCCCAGTAGGCAGTCAGAAGGATCTCTGTGAGTTCAAGGTCAGTCTGGTTCCAGGACAGCTGGGGATATATGGATGACCAAACAACAACAAAACAAAACAAAACTTTGCTTTGACAAAGTCTCACACTGTAGTCCAGACTGGCCTAGAATGCTATAAACCATCACAGCCAGCTAAACCTGATACACAAAGCTAGAAAGACTACTCTTTAACCAGGAGCTTCTGCTTACTGTCTTCTCAGCAGTAGAAATCAGAACTTTCTGAGAACTATCTCTTCTTGAAATTATTTGAATTCTTGTAGCAGTTCTTGATTAGGAAACGGTTTTATCACAAAGGAAGTTAACAGACTGATTTCAATAGATTCCATCACCTGTTTGTTCATGCCTATCCCATAGTACATGCTACGGCAGTGCATCAAGTCCTAGTCAATACAATTTACTGATACAACAAGACCTTAACTGGCATTTTTATATCAAAAGTTTGGATATGCTAAAGATCTTATCCTTCATCCCTTTAGAGATTCAGAATACACAGCAATGTAAAGGCTTCAAGAACTCACAACTATCAGTTCAGTTTAATCCAGAGTTTTTCACATTATCAGGCCACAGAATCCCTTTTATGTGGAACACATTTTGGAAAGCAGTGATTTAGTCAATTCATTTTCCTATCCCTTCTGTGTCCAAATACTAAATCTGTTAAAAAATAATGAGAATTCAATCATTGCTGCCAAGCAAAATCATATACATCAGTTGTTTGTAGTGGGCTTGGCCTTTCTTTACCACACACAAATTTATTCTAGCTTTGGGAACTCATGCAAGGCTGGGGCATGTACTGACAGAGCAACAAGAATTACCTACTTGGATTTTTAAGTGCATTCCTCAGTGAGGCTGCATTTCCCTATCTTAATCATGTTCCTCCTGCACCTGCATGTTTTCAGATTGCTCACAGTACTTGTATTAAAGATCTAGGAGCTGGGCCTTGAGATGGCTCAGTGGTTAGGAGTACTTGCTGCTCTACAGGGCCTAAGCTTGGTTCCCAGCACTCATATTGGGTGACTCACAACTACCTGTAACTCCAGTTCTAAGGGATCCAACACTGCCTTGTGGCCTCCATAGGCACGCCACATACATAAGGGATTCACCCTTAAAGACACACACAAGTACACATTAAAAAAACAAAAAAACACACAACTAAAGTCAGGCATGGTAGTTTTTAATCCCAACACACAGGAGACAGAGGCAGGCAGATTTCTGTGAGATCAAGGCCAGTTTGGTATACATAGAGTTCCAGGCCAACTGGAGCTACAAAGAGACCCTATCTCAAAACACCAAAAAAGAAAGGGCAAGAAAGATGGCTCAGCAGTTAAGAACACTGCTGTTCTTGTAAAAGACCTGGGTTCGAATCCCAGCACCCACATGGCAGCTAACAACTGTCCATAACTCCAGTTTGAGAGGATCTAACACCCTCATCTGTCCTCCTTGGGCACTGCACAACATGGGTGTACTTACACACATGAAGGTATTATACCCATACATATAAAATAAAATGAAAAAAAAATAACGCCATAAAAATCAATTATCCTCATTTGAAATTATTTTAATTTTTGTTTTTTTTGCACACACCTAACTATAAGCTCCTAAAGCAACAGACTTTATGTTTGTTTATAAGCCCAAGACCTTCAACATCACCTGGCATGTTGAGAATCACATGGTAAGCAATTGTTGCAGGAAATAGTGGGCAAGTCAACATGTCAAGACAACTAAAACAAAAGTTTCAGTCAGAACGACGGGCTAATATTTAAGGATCAATTATTCACAATATCGGGAACATCAAAGTTATATCTGTATTCTTTTGGATTGCTATTTATTCTATTAATTTACTTATGTTGAGACAGAATCTCACCAAGCAGCATGGCTGGCCTGGAACTCCCTATATAGACCAGGCGTGCCTCAAACCCAGAGATCCACCTGCCTCTGCCTCCCAAATTTGAGTGCCAGAATTAAATATGTTATTATGCCCAGTAAATTTTTTGAGACAAGGCCCTAGCAAAGCCAACAATGACCTTGAACTTCTACCTCTTCCTACTGCCACCTCCTCCTGAATGCTAGAACTATACCACTTCAGACTTACAAAGTCAGGGACAAAACCCAGGGTTTCCTGCATAAATAAGTAAGCACTCGACCAACTATGGAATATCCATGTTATTACTTAATTTTCGTCTATTTCATATACATCTCAGTCCTCTTTACAATCCTAACCCATCAGCACCCTCCCAGAGCTCCCCCGACACACTGCATCTCATGCACTCTGTCATTTATGTTAAGGCCTACTAAGTCAAGTTAGTATCCCCAAGTTCATCCACTGGGGTCCAGTCAGCCTACCTAGAGTCACTCCGTTAAAGATCAGCTCTTCTTACCCAGTAGTAATCAGGTGCCCAATAAGGTGCCAATCTTCCTTGGCTAAGATTGGGACCTGCTGCCCATTTCCGCAGTTCTATGTTGGGTTTTTATATGCTTGAGTCTGCATGGATCTTGTACATGCTGATACCATTGCTGTAGCCCCTCTTCCAAAGATGTATTTATTTTTATGTGTAGGAGTGTTTTACCTACATTCATGGAAATACACCACATTAGTGCAGTGCCTGCAGAGGCCAGAAGGGAGTGTTGGATCTCCTGGAACTGGAGGTACAGACAGCTACCATGTGAGGCTGGGGACTGAACTGGGAAACAAATCGGGCTCCTTTGCAAGAGCAGTTAGTGCTCTTAACCACTGAGCCATCTCTTTAGCTCCTTTTGTTGGTTTATTGTAACGGAACCTCATTTGGTCAGGCTGGTCTTGAACTCCTGATTCTCCTGCCTCCACTTCTTATGATTACAGATATGTGCCACAGTTATCTGACCCAAGCAGAGGTAGTTGACATTTTATTTCACTGTATTTTAGAGACAGGGTCTCATAATATAGCCCTGGCTGGCCTTGAACTCAGAGATGGGTTTACCTCTCTCTGACTCCCACATGCTGGAATTAAATGTGTGTGCCACCACACCTGGCCTTACTTGACATTTTAAAATATTAACAATAAATGAATGCAAAAGGTACTGGTACAAAAAAAATAAACACTAGAAATGGAAAAATGTACCTTATCACTTTTAAATATGGCTAAACTTGTGCCACACATCTTTTAAAATTCCCAATAGCTAAAACAAATCAATTCTCTAAATTTCAAAGTTCTTTGTGTGTGTAGGGGGGGTATTTTGTATGTGTGTGGCATACGCACATATGTGCATAGGTACCCAAACAGAGGCCAGAGCAGTCCATCCACTGGGTGTCCCCCTGCATCATTCTCTATCTTACTGCCTTGTACTAGGTCTTTTCAATGAAGTGGAAGCTTGCTGTTTTTGGCTAGCTTGGCTGGCCAGCAACCCTGGGATCCTCCACCCCTAAAGCTGCGGTTACAGGCATGCACGGCCACATCTGACTTTTACACTGATAATGGGGATTTGGATTCAAGTCCTCATGTTTGCAAAGCAAGCACTTTTTTTGTCCAGCCCATCAAAAATCATCTTGTTGGGGGCTGAACAGACGGCTCAGTGGTTAGGAACACTGGCTGGAGCCATGTATGGTATGGTACATGCTTTAATCACAGCACTTGGAAGGTAGAGGAAGGCAGATCCCTGTGAGATGAAGGCCAACTTGGTCTACATAGTGAGTTTCAGGGTAGCTGGGGTTACAGAGACACTGTCTCAAAAAAGCAAACAAGATAGCAACAAAAAGAGCACTGGCTGCTCTTACAGAGGACTTGGGTTTTTTTCCAGTACCTACATAGTGGCTAACCACTGTCTTTAACTCCAGTTCCAGGGGATCCAACACCTGTTCTGACCTCCAGGACCAGACCCTCCCACAAACATACATATACCTACAAAACACTCATACATGTAAAATAAATAAAAATTTTAAAAATCTTCTTGTTGAATGAATGGCTGAACCTAAGTCTAGCCTTTTCCTACTGGTCCTCAGTTATAGAAGAAAAGTTTCTGGAATAGATACTTTGTTTACCAAGGGTATCTCACAAACATCCATAACAAACAGAACTAAAGTACTTGCCTCTGCTTATATGTCCACCACAATAAGAAAACCATCCCTGAAGTCATAAATATGAGGAGAAAGAAATCCAACAAAAGAAAACTGATAATAAATTAAGAGCATCCCTTGACACCTCCACCTTCCTACTCCTTAGTTTTTAATTTATGTGTATGTTCATGCACAAGTGACCAAGGAGGCCAGAGGTCATTGGATCTCCTGGAGCTGGAGTTCTAGGCAGCTGTAAGATACCACTGAGTGCTGGGAATCAATCTCAGGTCCTTTGCAAAAGCAGTATGTGCTCTTCACTATGGAGCCCCCAATTTTTGTATTGTATTTACTTATTGTGTGCACGTGTGCCAGAACATGTGTGGAGATCACCACAGCACATGTGGAGATCAGAGGACAAGTTGCAAGAGTCACAAGTTTCACCATGTGGTTCCCAATTGAACTCAGGTCCTAAAGCTTGGCAGCAAGTGCCTTTACCAGTTGATCCATTGAGCCATCTTGTCAAGCCTATCCTCTGCTTATAGGTTTTTTGTTGTTGTTAAGACAGGTTTCCCTGGAGCCTCAGTCAGCCTAGAACTTACTACGTAGACCAAGCTAACCTCAATTTCAGAGAGATCTGCTGAAATAAAAGGCATGTGCCACCATGCCAAGCCTTTTAAAGAAAATTAACTTATTTAATGTGGTGTTTTGCCTGCATGTATGTTAAGTGTACCAGTGTTGTGCAATGCCCAAGGAGACCAGAAGAAGGTGTCGCACTCCCTGGAACTGGATTAGAGACGGTTGTTAGCTGCCATGTGGGTGCTGGGAATGGAACCTGGCCCTGTGCAAGAGCAACCAGTGCTCAACTGTTGAGCCATCTCTTTTTGAAAAAGAATCATTATTCTGTACACTGCAAGAAAACAGTAGGCTGGGCTGTAAATAGAGTATTGACTGCTTCTCTCTACTTCTAAATCACAGTAATCCACCACTTTGAACCAAACCCACACTTCTTACGTTGCCACAAAACCCTGTAAGAATTCTCTTCTTCACACAACTCTAGCAACCTGGGTATTTCTGAAATATACTAGAAGTCTAAGGTAGTTTCTATCCTTGAAAATTTGCACCTTCTATTCCCTCTACCTGAAATGCTCTATGCCCTCACCTTTTCCTTGACGGTCTCTGCTCAAATGTCAATTTCACAGAAACCATCTCCACCTGTCACGTAATGCCACTATGTGAAATTTAGTCCATTTTCGCCCCCTCCACTAGAATACAAGCTTCTCAGTGGGGGGTGTCTATTTTTGTTTCTTCCCAGAGATTAAACAGATGTTCACGAGGTTGCAACAAGTAAATTCCACAGTTACAGCACCGCTCACCCATTACTGTGTAGGAAGTGATTTCCCCATATCTTGGTCCTCAGCTAGAAGAAATCAAAGCAGTTAGAGCAGAGGAAAAAAGTTCTTTGCACTGATGTTAAGAGTTGGGTGTGGTAGTCCACACCTGTAGAAAAATGAAGAATTTGGGGCTGGAGAGAAGGCTCAGCAGTTAAGAGCACTGGCCGCTCTTGCAGAGGACCCAGGTTTGAATCCCAGCACCCACTTGGCAGCTAACAACCTGTCTCAACCAAAGACAAGGGGTCAGTAGAGACTATATCAAAAACCTCAGGAATTAGTCCCCGCTCAAAAAATGGGGACAATCAACAAAGCTCCCCCCGAAAGACCATGGGAGCAGAAGAGGAAAAGGACATGATGGAATCCTTGAGCAAAGAGACCCCCTTGAAGCCCCCACGAAAGAGTAACACTGGTGCGCCCAGCATGCGGCACATGTGAGACACAGCAACAAATAAGGTAAACCCTTGTCCTCAAAGAGCTTACATCCTAGCAGCTGAGGAAGACCAGAAACAAGCAGTAACCAATTACATATAAGGTAAATGTCGAGAACCGAGGGAAGACCGTGGGGAGCAAAAGTTGAAGACAGAAAGCCTGCAAAGATCTGAAGCTGGCGGATTCCTACGGTTCAAAAGGAAAGAAGGGCTTGGAATACCTAGAAAAGGAAAAGTCAGGCCAGCATGGCTATAGTAGCTAAAGTGGACGGCAGTCAACTCAGGCACCTCACAGCCAACAAGTCGGCGAATCCTCCAAGCCACTTTACCGGGCAGATTGTAGTACTACCATTATTTTGCAAGTAAGGAAATGGAAGTTAGAGATCAGGGTAAGGATCAGAGTTCGATCCCGAACACCACATTAAAAAACAAAGTTCGCAGAAAGGCGATGACCCGACCTGCCCAGAATCATACTTCTCGGGAGACTTGAGCGTGCAATCAGCGAGACCATGCAACTCCAAAGCCCGTGCGCCAAGAAGGAGGAAACCCCAACTGAGTATGTGTTTGTATCGTGGGGAAACAAACCACTCGTGGAGGCGGGTGCCGAGGCCCAGGTCTCAAGCGCTGGGGACCGAAGGGCCAGCGAAGACAGAGCCGGGCCACCAGCACCCAGGACCCGGCCCGCCAGGCCAGGCCTCGCCGCACACCACAAACGCTGAGCTGCCGGCGCGCCGAGAACGGACGCGCGGACGCTACCAATCAGAGGCCGCTTCCTAGGCAGTGAGGAGGCGGCGCGGCCAATCAGCGCGGCGCTGGAGAGGAAGGGGCGGGACCTCGGGCGGCTCGCGCTAGGCCGAGCCTCCAGCTGCCCTGGCCCCTCGAAGGCCTGGCAGCGGTCCTGACTACTTAGGGCCCAAGGCAGCGACGCGGCGGCGTGCGAGGAAGCCCGTTCCGGGTGCGGCCTCAGGCGAAGGCCCGGACTCTGAGGGCCTGGCTCCCCAGCGCTCGGAAGAGCCGAGAGCACCTCCTCTGCTCCCTCAGCCCGGCCCCAACAGCCACCCTGCTCGCCCCGCGCCTCACCTCGTGGGGATGCGGAGACGGAGGAGGGAATTCCAGGCGCGGGCTGCAGCCGGCACTACCCACTCCTGCCGCTGCTCCGCCTCACATTCAAACCTCTGCAAAATGGCGCGGCCGCGAGGCGGCGGCCACAGCGCATGTGCGAGCGAAGCCGAGGTGCGGGGCGGAGCCAGGAATGCTTTGGCTCCACCCTCCCTGTGAGAGCTAATAAGGAACAGTCGTGCTGCGGTGACGTCACGAGCGACGCTCTCCTTTGGCTTAGGGCAGTGGTCGTGGGTTTAGTGAGCGGCTGTTCTGCGTCTCGGCTTGCTTCCATGAGGCTCGATCTTGGACGGACTGTCTTTATTCATATCAGGGAGAGGAGGAACTTCTTCCCCTCACGGGACATCTATTCTAGGAGAAACGGAATCAACCAATGAAGAATTTCAAGTAGGGGGATAGCTCAGTTGCTAAGTTAGGCTCACCCATCCTAGGCCGCCCGTCTAAAATCCTAGCTCTGCGGAGGCAGGAACTAGGGGATCATCCTGGGGATTGATAACTAGCCGGTCTAGCCATGCATTCTGTGAGCTCCCTGTTCAATGAGAGATCCCACCTACAAAAACAAAGGTGGAGAGCATTAAAAGGCACCCTTCTCTTCTTCCAGTCACTCCGTGCAGACAAGAGCCTACACACACACCCCACACACAATTTGAGAAGCCTAAAAGGATTTCAAAAACGAGATATGGTGGCAGATGCCTATAATCTCAGCACTCGGGAGGCAGAGCAGGAGGAGCATCATAAATTTGAGGCCAATTTGGTCAATACAGTGACTTTTGGGCCAGCCAGGGCTACGCAGAGAAATCTTCTCAAACGTATTTTTTTGCACATGATGTAACAGGTGGCCACTTGGAAGGTAACTGGATGATCAGGGAAGGACCCTGAACAAGAGAAAATTATCTTTTAAAAACACTAGGAGAGGGGCTGGAGAGGTGGCTCAGTGGTTACGAACACTGACTGCTCTTGCAGAGGACCAAAGTTCGAATCCCAACACCCGCGTGGTGGCTAACAACCATCTGTAACTCCAGTTCCCAGGGATCTGATGTCCACTTCTGTCCTCCCAGGGCACTAAGTAACATGGATGCACTTATATGCAGGCAATACATTCATACATATAAAATAAAAATATATAAGTAAATAAAATATTTTAAAACAAAACAATAGGAGAGGTGCTGGAGAAATGGCACAGAGATTAAGGGCACTTGCAGAGGACCTCGGTTCTGCTCCCAGCACCCAAGTGACAGCTAACAACCATCTGTAACTCTCCAGAGGATGAAAGGCCCTCTTCTGGCGCCCGATAGCATTGCATGACACTAGTGTACGTACATGCAGGTAAAACACCCATACACTTAATTTTTTTTTTTTACGGAAAAGAAAGAAAAAGAACAGGAGATAGCTGTAGGATTGTGAGCCTGCTAAGTTCTCAGGCGAAGAACAAAGGCTTTGAGGCTGGGTTGAAGCTGGGCTTAGTGAGATGACATAAGTAAAGAGCCTGACTAAATGAGAGAGGGCCTCAGCAGCCAGCTTAGCTGCCCATGTTCTGGCTGTCCTTCCAGCTCCAAGCTTGCCCCACCTAGCAGCACTGATATGTGCCCTTGCATCTGCTTAGGATGTTTTTCTAGATCCCATAATGACTGCCTCCTTCTCTGCATTCAGGTTGCATCTCAAATATCACCTCACCAGAGATGCCTTCTCCATCTGAAATTGCTCACTCCACCATGACCCAACAGCACACCATTTAGCCAGCTAAAAGACAGGATGCCTAAGTTAACATGAGGCTTCAAGGAAATGAAATATACATAAAAATAAATTTAAAAAGGGACCAGCAGATTATTCATTCCCCCTTTGTTTATTTGGTCTTCCTTCTCGATTCCAAGTTGATCTATTCTGCTGCTGCTGACGTTGAAGCCAGTGTTTTCAGGCCTCTGTTGTGGACTGAGGATGAGCAGCTGGCTCTGGGTTTTCAGTGCCAGATTGGGACTGCTGAGGCACACCACCTCAAGGTTGGAACAATTACCAGGTTCTCAGCATCTCAGGTATGATTCAGTTGTAATTTTGAAGTAAATCTGATTAGTAAATTCTTCACATATATACACATTTCATTACATCAGTTCTATTCCTCCAGAGAAACCTAATACATTAACAATTCCATCTTTTCAGCTGTTGCTACAGTGCATAGGTAGAGTGCTTGCCTAGCATGTACAAAACCCTGGGTTCAATCGCCCCAAGCACTGCATAAAAACTGAGTATGGCAGTCTCTACTTCTTGTAATTCCTGAACTGGGTAGGTAGAGGCAGAAGGATCAGAAGTTCAAGGTCATTCTTGGCTCCATAGTAAGTTCAAGGCCAACTTGGGTTATATGTGAGATCCTGTCTCTAAAAAAAAAAAGACTGAGGATGTAGCTCAGTGACAGAATCTATCTTGCCTTTACCCTGGAGTTCAATTCTCAGCACACAGGCAAAAAATTTTTTTAATTTATTTTTACTTTTATGTGTGTGAGTGTATTGCCTGCATGTGTGATAAGTGCAGTACTTGTGGAGGTAAGACGATGTCAGATTCTCCTGGAACTGGAGTTGCAGACAATTGTTAAGTTGCCATGTAGGTGCTGGGAATTGAACCTGGGTTCTCTGCAAGAGCAGCCAGTGCTCTTAACCCAGAGCCATCTCTCCAGCCCCACAAAAATCTTTTGACCGTTATCTGCCAGGTCATTCGGATGGCACATTTGTGAAAGTATAGACTGCTTTATTCAAACACTGTAATAACCTGACATACGATGTCAGCATTCCCACTCAGCACTCAAGGCTATTTTATGTCTGCCCCCAGCTTAGCTTGCTTGTTAGTGCTATGCAGAGTATGGTCTCTGTCCACAGGGGCCAAGAGTCTCCCATTATGTATACCTCTCCATCTGTTGTTCAGCGTATGAAGAGCTCTACTCCTATGAGATCTCACAGGGTGAGACTGCTTAGAGGGGTGAGCCTGTAGTGGAAGAGAGACAGGGCAGCTTTCGTGAGTGAGTTCTAGAACCAGACTGTAGGGTTTTTGACCTAAGCCAGTTTGAGTCCCAGGTACCTCTCTATAAAAACTAGGGCTGTTGGGCTTGAGAGTCGGTTGGCTCAGCAGTTAAGAGCACTGGTTGCTCTTGCAGAGGACTGGGGTTCAATTCCCAGCACCCACATGGCAACTAACAACTGTCCATTACTCTAGTTCCAGGGGAATCTGTCACCTGCTTCTAACCTCTAGACTTTGCACGACATGGGTACGCTTACATACATGCAGGCAATACTACATAATTCTATATATCCACACTCTTACATATAATTTTTTTAAAGTCCCTGGCTGGGGAGGTCACAGGCCCTGGTGGGAAAGCTACAGCTATTGTTTTGCTAAATAGTCATGATTTACCCATCAAATCTGTGCTCATGTCAGCTTCAGTCAGAGAAACTTTTTGCAGTGGTGAGTGGTAACTGCGAGACTCCTGACTGGTCAGAGTGAGAATAGTGACTGTTGAATGCTCAGCCATAAACAGGGCCATCTGTATCATTCACTCCTAGGCTCAGGGGGCATGGCGGAAGAGAGGGCAGAAAGAATCGAAGAGCCTGAGGAAGGGGCAGTGTTGGGGAAAGCTGTCTTCTGGGTATGACAGGTGCTCCTGAACTCACAGCTGCTGAGATTACCTCTGTACCAGCATGCCAGGGATGAGGGTATGCTAGACTGTTTTGTCCTTCCCTTGACCACTGAAGCAATGGACCCCAAGAAATTAGAATTTCCCCAGGAATCTCATGCTAAGAAAAGAAAAAGCCTAAAGCCTGGGCCAGCCAGAGGAGAACCCTCTCTCTGAAGGAAAATGGGCACAGAGACAGAGAGGAGTCAGTGAAGGGCAGGCCACGTCTTGGCCTTGACTGCTCTTGCACACATCTCCAGCTGGCCTTTATTTTTTCTTGAGACAGGGTCTCCCTGTAGCCCCAGCTGGGATTAAAGATGTGTTCCACGATGCTCAGCTCATTTTTTTCTAATTTTAAATTGTTTTGGGTGCATGCGTGTGGAAGTCAAGAGGCCCACTTTTCTAAGTCTCTTATATGGGTTCCAGGAACTGAACTCAGCCCATAAGGCTTGGGGGGGGGGGGCATTTCCCCTGTATGGAGGCCAGTTAGAAACTACAAGTTTGTACCTGCCACAACAAACTCAAGCCAAGCCCAAGCCATGGTTGATAAATATAATCACCATGCAAGAAGCTGCTTTACTTTTCAAAACTTTATTGATTTTCCACCTGATCAAAGCATGGGGTATTGTAACAGTATTATACATGATATTTTTACATAGAAAACTTTACATGGCATTTCATATTATATAATTCTGCTTTATTCTTTCAAAAATGTTTACATCCATTGGGCAAGGAATGCTTTTCATTAAATTACCAATATTAAATGCACTTAATCATTGTGTATAGATTAAATCAAAGTAGCTAGTAACTTTTAGGCATTTAAGAGGTAAGACATACATTTTGCACATAAAGAAATATTTGATGCAAATATGCAGATAAAATTTTTAAAAAATTAGAACACTGAGAAAAACCACACCTTTCAGAGTGTCATTTTTTGAGAGGAAGGATTTCCAGACAGACTCATTCTTTAAAAGGTTCAGCTTTGGTTTCTTTAGGTTTCTCAAACTGCAAAGCTGCTGGTAGCAAAACTCCAAGTTTTGTGTGAGTTTGAGCTATGTCCACCTGAACACAAACAGTGAAACAGAATTCAGAAGGATCCAATATCCTTTTGCATCCTAACAATAAACACCTGAGCGGGGTGGTCATATTTGCTAGTGGGTTCTTTTCATAACTATAAAGATGACTAATGGATAACCATAATCACAAAACAACAACAAAAAATGTTTAGTTTTTTTTTTGTCTTCATAGTTTTCTGCATTTTGTACAAAAGTCACCTGTCAAAGGAAAGTGTCTTTCTAGACCTTACTGCACAATCTTCATAATGGGTGTTCTTTGGTTGTACGTGAGGAGTACAAGGACAAAGTGTAGTTGACTAAAGGTGCATATCAGAAAGCAATTTTTCCTTCCGCTGTTTGTTGTTAAGATGCCAGAGCTGGTGATTTCCTTAACAGACACTGAAGATGACAACAGAAACTTGAGACCCAGCATGAAGAATCAACACAATGCGTTCTGAAAAAGAAATGAGGCCTAGGAAGATGCTCTCCCCTCCTCCCTGATGCTGACTGATGCATGAAGTTTGCACCAGTATCTGAGCAGTTCAAGCCACATTTGCCACGACAAAGAACAGACTGGCTCACAGGAAAGAATTATACTGCATGGCTTATTACTGGAGGTCAGGGATGCCACTGTCCACTGACAAGAAATATTACCCTGAATGGTTTTACATCCAGCTTTTAAAAGGTCCACTGCTGCACAATTTGAACACCTCACCCAGAAAAGTCAATCCTTATTTTACATGACAAATTATAAAGAGATTCTAGCCTGAATATCTCAGCCAGTAATAATATGCACTGATATTTCCTACCCTGTAAGGGGCAAAAACGAGAGAAGGCAGGTGCTGGGAAAGTATAGCAAACAGAGTGCCACGAGACAGCCACCAACCAGGGATGTGGCTTCAGCAGGATAACCTCACCAAACACGCATGCATGCTTCCCGCTTCATGTCGGACAAATACTTCTGGGACCGCTGATGTCTGTGTGGTGCGGAGCGGCCACACCAGCAGTGTGCCCCAAATGCAGCTTCAGACATTATAAAGACACAGCAGATTCAGGACCTGTCAGTCGAATGTGCCTGCACTTTCCACTCCCAATCAAGCATCTCCCACAGTCCCTTCCTGCAAGTTACAGACCCTCTCAGCCAAAATAACAACCTAAACCTGCTACTTTTCTTTGGTAGAAAAATTAAAATACTTTTTGGGAAAGAAAAAAATGAAAAGAGTCCCGAGGAGCCAAACTGAACATGTCATAAGGCATTAAAACCATGTCATAAAACAAAAGAGGAAATGAGAGATAAGTCTCAGTGAGCAAAAGCACCAGAAATCCTCTAGAAAGAAAACAATATTTTGATTTTACAGACACATTCCCAACAAATGACTAACTTCTAAGGCACCAGAGTGGACATCACTACAACCAGATTCATACTTGATGCAGGGAGAACGAGGCCTCAGCACTCCCGTGACCCGTGCTGGTGCTGCGCTGCCCTAGGTGAGCAGGTGCGGGGAACAAAGTGTACCTCTGCGTGCTCGGGACTCAGAATGAATGAATTCTAGGTCTACTGCTGCAGGCTTCGGGCCTACATGGAATCTTGCTTTCTCGCAGTTCAGGCGTGGCACCAGTGTGAGGACCCCAAATCTAATCGCCTCCCCGGCTCAGGTTGGCTGAAGTACTGGGCACCTGCCTCCCTGCCATTGCTACCGCTCGCCTGTGCTGGCCCCACGTGTGCTGGCCCCACGTGTGCTGGCCCACAGCAGCTCTAGTTCCCCGCGTGCTACGGGGCTGAGGAGGGTACAGAGCGACCTTCTCACACTAAGTTACTGTCCCTCGCCCTGAAGGTCCCTGTAGTGGGGACTGTGCAGAGCAGCGACACTAACCAGCTTCACACTCACTCTTTTGAGGTAAAATAAAAGTTTACTCAAAGATAAGCGAACTCTGGGTAAAGCATTACTTCATTTTAGCGACTGCTTCATATTCTCGACTCCAGGCTGCAGGATGTGCAACGCATTCTAGAAATTTTAATTGAACACTCATCCACAAATACTTCAGAGAAGACTACCCATCTTCATTAAATTGTTTACTTCTTCCTATAGACTTCTTCTCCCCGAGTTACTAAAACAGGGACAGCCACGAGGCACTACATTGTTAAAAAACATTGCAAGCTCTTAATTCTACTAAATTCAGCCTTTAATCAAATCTTCAATAACATCTCTTTGTAAAATACTTTTAAAAATCACTCAGACATTAACAAAACAAAACATTAAAAACCAAAAAAACAAACCCTTCTTTCCCCTACTTTTCCTCAAAACTAACCACGGCTGACCTGTGACTGACAAAACACTCAAACTTCTCTAACACACTGAAACAAGACATCCAGCATACTTTAGGCGGCAGTTAGCTGTGACAAGAAATTTTATTAACATACTCTCTAGTAAACACAGACCTATACAGCTATGTTCAGTATTTTCAAGGAGAGTGCTGTCCTTCAACAAAACATTTACCACCAGTCATGGAACTCTGCTAGGAAATGGTGGCATTCATTACAACAGATTTGACAGTTCAGTCAGGAAAATGGAATGAGAGATGAAATCAACTCCCCACCCACTGTGTAACTGGTATGGAACGATAATGAGTCACCACAAGCCTCAGCTGGGGACTGGGAAGAGGCCGATGGACGGGCCACTGCTATCCAGGCCCTTCTGAAAGCCAAGAGGGTGGGCGGCTCCTTGTTTGCGTGTGACCCTTCATGAGATACGCCAGTTGGAGATGGCAGGATGGGTGCCTTGGCTGAGGGAGCCGGGGCTACCATGTTGACAACAGTGCTGCTGGCTCTGGCGATGGCTCTTCTGGGATCCATATCTTATAGACAACTCCTATCCGTAGGAAGAACTTTCGAAGAACTGCTCGGAGCTCAGGGATCAGGTCAAACTGCATAATTTCACACAGATACGGGTAGTACATTGACGCGTGTGCTTTGAACTTGCATTGGGGGAAAAGCAGAAATTGAAGTTAGACATGCAACTTTTTTTTGGTACCACTTTTTCAGAACTAGTCATCTTAACCTGAAACATTCCACAATATCACCGCTTTTTCTCACCTTTAGAAACCTGCTGCAGTAAAAACCTAAGTAGCTGGGTGCCCACAATCTCATGACTCAAGAGGTGTAGACAGGACAATCAGTTTAGCTATACACTAAATTATAGATCAGCCTAAGCTACAGGAGACATTATCTCAAAATGAAATGCCCATGGCCAACTCCCCACTCTAAGCATGTTGAATCCCTTTAAATTATATTGCAATAGTCTTGCTACCAAAAGTCAACAGCCCTTTCTCTCGTTTTATAAAGCTGTTCCTAGTCTGAAATGGCAATTCACAATGTCAGCACTGTCCACCCATACTGAAAAATCACTGCGACTGATCCCAACAGTCACACACATGTGGTTCACACTTAAGTCCTTCTCAACTGGGGTTCTTTAAAAAAAAAAAAAAGAAAAAAAAGAAAAAAAAATATTTTTTTCACATGTATGAGTGTTTTGCTTGCATGTATGTAAGTGTACCATGTGCATGCAATGCCTACAGAGGCCAGAGGAGGGCACTGGATTCTCCTGGAAGAACAGCAAGAGCTCTTAAACACTGAGCCATCTCCCCAGCCCCTTAACTGGGATTCTTGAGAAAAATCCCTATTATCTGAAGGTACCCACTATTTGTAATGAACTGTTTCTAATGAACCTCAAATGGCATTTGCTATGGAAGCATCTTCCATTGGAATATAAACACCTACCCAACTAGCCCAGAGGAGACACCAGAGTTTACTTGTTTGTACCTTTTCATCATTTATTTTGAGGGTTTTGGTTAGAAGTAACAACAGGAGACTTGTCCAGGCTTCCCGATGGCTCTCAGAATTCACTGTGATGAAGTAGGCAAGTGCTTCACTGCACACTCTAGAATTAAGAGGCAGGCATGTCATGACAGTAGGCTGGCACTCCACATTCAGTGGAGACCTAGGGATTTCTGCACTCTGTGTTTATTAAGCACCTACACTGAGCACCTAGCTAATCTGGGCAGACCATGGAGGCCCAGTTTCTTCAGCTGTAAATGGGATTACTGGGGGCACTGAATGAACTAAGTTTATCAAATGACAATTTGGCTGGGTCCTGGCACATGGCTGATGTAGGGTAGGGTAGTATACCAGCACAAGGAGACTTACATGTTATGTCCCAGCAATGATATGAGACCTAGGTAGGTAATTCTCTTTGGGGTTTGATTTAAGAAATGAGCTGGGCATAGGGAGGATGAAGCAAAAGGACTATGAGTTCAAGACCAGCCTGAGCTACATAGGGAGACTTCCCAAGGCAGGTGGGGAGAAGCCACTGTGCTCTCTTAATTCTTCTCTCAGCTAACACTTGTTAATGTGAGATGTGGCACCACAAGCCTGTAATTTCAGCATTTAGGAGGTAGAGGCAAGAGATCAGGAGTTCAAGGTCATCCTTGGCTACAAGGTCATTTTGAGGCTAGCCTGGACTACATGAGACATTCTCAGAAAAAACAAAATACTTGTTATGTATCCTCACTATAAGACAACCGGTAAATGCATAAAATCATAACAAAAACTTAAGAAAGAGGAAAAATCCATAATTTTAAGGGATACATGGCAATGCTTTAGCTTATTTCTTTCTAGTTCTTGTGTGTGTATGTGGCTAGGAAATTAATCTAGGGTGTCACACATGCTAGGCAAGTGCTTTACCACTGTACTATATACCCAGTCCCCCAGATAGCTTATAGATACTCCATGATAAGAAGATACTGTAACTCATTATCCATTTGATAGTCAGGAGCCTCAGAATGATTGCCGTCACTGTTCATTACTGCCTTTTATTTCAAAGGAGTAAATGGAAGTTTAGGGTATTCAGGGTGAAGCTCAGGGCTAGAGAGTGGACTTACCTGTGCCAGGCCAGATTCACATCCACACAGGAAGAAAGAAAAAAGGGAGGGAGGGAAGGAGGGAGGGAGGGAGGGAAGGAGGGAAGGAAGGAAGGAAGGAAGGAAGGAAGGAAGAAGGAAGATGGAAGGAAGGAAGAAAGAAAGAAAGAAAGAAAAGAGGTTCAGAGAGTAGCTTTTGATGATACCCAGGGAGCAGACAGAAGGTATTTTTCTGTCTGGGGCTTTCTTACTGGTTCCCTGCTGCCTTTGCATTGGTATATTTCTGTATGACTGGTACATCCTGGTATCCCTGTGACTGGTTCTTTTTGGAAAGAAGGAATGACAGGATACCAGAGCTGACAGCAACTCTCTGGACCTCCTGACCAATGCCCTTGGCCGCCAGCTACAGCGAGGACTCCCTTCAGCCTGAGGACTCAAAGGTCAGAGCATTTTTCACTGCCTGAGGGAGGGTTTGGGACATAGCAGAGAGGCTGGCTCTCCTTAGACACTGGAATGTGGAATGGAAGAGGCAAACAGATGGGAGACAGTACAGGAGTGCCAGCGTGCAGGTGATTTTCTCCTAGCTTTTCAATTCACAGAACTGTAATATGTAAGTCAACGGGAAGCCAATCTTCTTACGTTAACAGTCGCTGCTGTATTTCACCCCAGGAATCCTTACGGTTTTCATCCACATACATTCTAAACAGGATCCTCAAGCAGCAGGCCAGGCTGCTGGTCTCTTGTTTGAGAAGATTGGGTTTAGACTTGCCCTTAAAGCCTAGAGAAAAGACAGTCATGTCAGCAATGCACATTGCCAGCCAGGATAAATGTGGAGACACTGTGGGAGCTGCCCTCCATCGTGTCAGGAGAGAGGGAAACATCTTATAGCCTCCATAGCTTGACTGTGGATCTGACGGTGGAGGTGCCACACCCACTCTCATAAGCAAAGGCTTACTGTAGGCAAAGGACAAATAAAACAGCCACAGGGAAAAAGCACTCCAATTGTGGATTAGAACCGCCATTTGTGGCTGGGCATGATGGTGCACACTGGTAATCCCAGCAATAAGGAAGCTGAGACAGGAGGATTACCATGAGTTTGAAACCAGCTTGAACTACTTAGAAAGTTCTAGGTTAGGCTAAGAGCAAAACTCTGTTTCAATAAAACAAAACCAAACCCAAAACTGCATCAGAAAATGAGACTCTCACTAACACCCGTGGAGAAAACATAAAAATATTACATGAAACAAGCATATATTTATTCCAGCATGTGTGTAATTATTTTTGGAAATTAAGACTAAGTGAGATAGTTAAATTCCCCTGAAAATGCACAAATGCTTTCTGTCTCTTTGGGACCAAACTCTTCACTGCACTGCATTTAAATTGTCATTGAATGTCAAAGTTCATGACTTGAAAAGATTCAATTCTCTAACTTTCAACTTATCTTTTTATTCCTGAAAATTTATCAGGAATATCTGGGCACAAGGAAGAACTCTATTCAGCACCTGGCATAAAAGGAGCTAGGAAATTATTCTAGCTATGTTTAAATTATCAGAAATTTAGTTGGGCATGGTTGTGCATGCTTTTAATCCGAGCATTTGGGAGGCAGAGGCAGGCACATTTCTGTGAGGCTCAGGGCAGCCTGGTCTACACAGTGATTTCCAGGCCACCTGGAGCTACAGGGAGACCTTGTCTCAAAAAGATTAAAAAAAAACCAAACAAACCCAAATCAGAAATCTCCTAAAGGCTTTGGTGTTTCAGGATGCTGACCAGTGTGACCACCAAGTCTATTTGCTATATCATTACCTGCTCGCCAAAGGACAGTCCGCTGCTCATAATTGGAGTTGAAGGCTTTTGAAAATGAATGAGACTCCTGCAGGCAGTCCAGCAGCTTGAAGAGGTGCTGCGAAGACATATACTTGTACATTCCCTGATCCTCCGTCTCGATGTGGATGTCTGCATCCAGTGTGTCTTGCTGGAAGAGAGCGAGGACAGCTGAGTGAGAGAGTGGCGGGGACACTGTGATGGCAGAAAAGGCAGGTCATTCTTGGAGCCCTTTCCACCTGGAACTTGTCCCTAGCTGGTGAAGCCCTATCCTGAGCCACTGTGTAGAATGAGTGGGCTTGGCGGCCTGTTTCGGTATGGCCAACGCAGTCTTTGCTGCAAGCAGGAGGATGTGTGCCTGACATTTCCCAACAGCACTACGCTCTTTTCATTTCATGTAATAAAGATGGAACAGTGAGAAATCCAGGTGTGCTAAAAGGCCTGAGTGCTAAGAAAAACTGAAAGACAGCGGCAAGCAAGGCTCAGCCGGCTCCGGGTTCCGGGGTACAACCGAGTGACTCACGCAAGCTGGCAACTGTGCTGGCAGCCCTGAGGGAAAACTGGACAGCAAGTACAACTGTAGCTTAAATTTTAAGCGTGTAGCTTAAAATCTAAGGTATGATTAGGAATTTCATAATTCTTCAGATTTCTAGGAACAGATACATCCTTTTTATAAGAGGTCACGGAGGGAACACGAAAATCTCTCAAGTTCATGTATAACTTCAGTGCAATCCCACCACTGAAACTAGGCTTGGGGGAAAACACCCATAATCCTAGCAGAGGCAGGATGATCAAAACTTCAAGGCTAGCCTGGGCTACAACAGTGAGTCCCAGGACTGTTTGCGCTACACAGGGAAACCCTATTTCAAACACGCTGACCTGAACCTCGCATGGTGTGCAGGCAATACAGAACTGGTGAAGCACTCTTGAAAAAGCACAAGGTAGGAAAGCTCAGGCCTCACACTAAAGACCACATCGCCGAGGGGAGCATGGTGCCCACACAGACACAGCGGTCAGACAGCACGGAGATGCTAGAGATAATCCCTGATATTTACTGTTTGGGGCTTTCCATCATAAGCTCCAGGGAATTCACTGGAGAAAGATTTGACAAACTGTTCTGGGGACAAATGATGATCATATATGCCAGAGAGACGCTGATTCCTATCTTACGCCTTAAACAAGGATCTAAAATATGTGTTAAAGATCTAAAAGAGTGATCACTATACAAAACTTTTTTTTGTTGTTGTCTTTTTGAGACAGGGTCTCCCTGTAGCCCCAGCTGTTCTGGAACTAGTTATGTAGACCAGGCTAGCCCTGAACTCAGTGATCTGCCTGCCCCTTCCTCCCCAGTGCTGGGATTAATGGCGTGCACCACAACATTCGCTATGAAACTCTTTAAAATTGCTTTTAATTTAAAAAATATTTTCTATGTTCTATGTATATAAATGTATTGCCTGTATGGATGTAAGTGCACCTGTGTCGTGCAATGCCCACAGAGGTCAGAGGAGGATGTTGAATTCCCCTGTAACTGTAGCTAGGGACGGTTGTCAGCTACCATGTGGGTGCTGGGAATTGAACCTGGGTCTTCTGCAAGAGCAGCCTATACTCTTTAACTGTTGAGCCATTTCTCCAGCCCCATCACATAAAACTCATAAAACATAGATCTACAGACCAAGTATGGTGAGGCACACCTATAATCTTAGCACCTGGGAGGTAGAGGAAGGAGGACCTGGAGCCCAAGGTCAGTGAGGACCACTGGAGAAACTAGGCCCTTCACCAACCGCTATAGAGATAAGATGGTGCAGCCATTTTCCAAACTTGCTCAACTTGAAACTTCTCAAAAAGGTAAACACAGCAGGGCTGGAGAAATGGCTCAGTGGTTAAGAGCACTGGCTGCTCTTGCAGAGGACCTTAGTTCAGTTCCCCGCACCCACATGGTGGCTAACAACTGTCCCTAACTTCATATCTAGGGGAGCTGACACCCTTTTCTGACCTCAGAGAGCATTGCATGACATAGGCGCATTTACATACACTTGTACACAGAAAAGTAACAAATAAATAAAACTAAAATATTTAGAGTGAAGCACTGCTCCCCAGTGTAATATGGTTAAATCCAAAAACACTGTGCTACATTAAAGCCACACCCAAAGCTCACACACTACTGATTTTTATATAAAATGTCCAGCACATGCAAATTCAGAGAAAGAAATGGATGGAAGATCCAGGGGTGGAAGGACGAGTTAGTAAGTGATGCTCATGGTCACACGGCTGTTCTCACAGGGATCAAAATATTCTAAAACAACAGTGACAATGTTTGCACAGCTTTGTAAACATACTAAAACCACCGAATTGAAAATTAATAAATAAAAAGGAGCTGGGGCGATGGTGCATACCTTTAATCCCAGCACTGAGAAGGCAATGGTAGGCAGATCTCTGTGAGTTCAAAGCCAGCCTGGTCTACATGGTGAGTTCCAGACCGGCACGGGCTACAGGGAGACCCTATCTCAAAAAGACCACAAAATAAGTAAAAATAAAACTGAAAAAGGACAGACTTGTAGGTAAAGATGCATTAAGTTCAGCAGAAATTACTCATCTGGATGGCAACAGGGCTGGAGCAGAGGAGAGCTGAGGTTCTGCCTGGGTGAGAGGTCTGGTTGATAGAGCCTGTAGGCCAGCTAGTCTCCAGCTCTGCTGCCTAACTTCTGGACACTCAATTCTATTTCAAGAATCCTTTACATAGCTGGCATGGTGGCACACACCTTAATCCAAGCATAGGGAAATCTTTGTGAGATCAAGGCCAGCCTGGTCTACACAGTGTGCATAGTGAGTTCCAGACTAGCTACAGGAATATCCTGTTTCAAAAAAAAGAAATGTTTACATTTACATATAGAAAGCCTCAAATACAAAATAAAGATATTCTTTCTGAAGGAAGAGTCTTTAATTTTATTTTAAAAATGTTTTTAATTAAAAGTAACTTTTATTTTACATATGAGTATATTGCTTGCATGTGAGTAAGTGCTTGCATGTGAGTAAGTATACTCATGTCATGCAGTGCCTGTGGAGGTCAGAAGGCGGCGTCAGATCCCCTGGAACTGGAGTTACAGGTGGCTGTTGGCCACCACGTAGGTGGTAGAAATCGAAACTGGGTCCTCTATAAGAGCAGTCAGTGCTCTTAACCACTGAGCCATCTCTCTGGCCACCTGGTCTGTAATTTTTAAAAAATATTTTATTTATTTTTGTATGTGGACACAGGTGCATGAAGAGGTCTAAAGACAACTTTCGGGGAGACTGGTTCTCTCCTTCCACCAAGTGAGTAGTGAGGACTGAACTCAGGTTGCTGCCCAACTGGGGGCGGCAGTCTTTGTACAAACATTACCCTCTCACATATTTTGTTTCTGGCTTGTTTTTGTTTCCGCTTGTTTGTATTTGAGATAGGGTCTCCTTAGTCCAAGCTGGCCTCGATCTTGCTATGTAGCCAACGCTGTCCCTGACTTCTGACCCTCCTTGCGTCTACCTCCCAAGTCCTGGGATTACAAGTGCGTGTACCGTTGTGCCAGGCCTTCACTCTGCAGCCAGGTAGGTTTTGAACTCAGGGTAGTTCTCTGGCCCTGGTCCACTCAGTGCTGGGATTCCAGGCATGGGCCTCACACTCTCAACTACTGGTGGTTAACTGTATAGCAATGGCAGGCGGCAGTCCCTGGCATAAAGAATACTTCCCTCAGCATTGAGAGAGGGTAGCATCTGAGCAGTTGTGTACTGACAAGCTAGTTCTCAGGGAATAACAACAGAAGCCTTTCGATTTTTATTGTTTTCTGATTTCCATGGTGTATATAAGTTTCACTGTAGTCAATTTCCAGTGATCAATGCAAACTTTCTAAATGTGGGGTTGGACAGAGATGGGTATGTGGGCCTGGAATGGCCTATTTGAGCTGCTCCAGCACACCATTGCCACTGTGCAGCCTCCCCGTGGACAGACACCCAGCCCAGGCCCTGGGTGGTTACCTGGGCAGCAACCATGTGCTCTGCATCCTCCTTTTTGCTGGTTGCAGGGTAGAACACGATGTGGTCAATGGTCTGTATCAGCTCCAGCTGAACCACACACTTGACGAGGAGGCTGGCAAACAGTTTCTGATCTATATTAGACGATAAAGATTAACCCTAACAATGACTCAAACAGCATCCAGAAGATGTCCACTGGGTTCCTAAGCGGTGCCTGGCATGATTGCTGGTGCCATGGTGTAGCTGGGCAAAACGTCCCGTTCCCACAGCACTGCAGACAACAGTTCAGATTTAAGTGCACGATACAATATCAACTAGTACTGACTTAGGGTGGAAAGAGGAATTAACAGAGTTGGACTGTAGGTTTAAATAAGATGGGCAGGACATGTCTTTCCAAAACGTAATCATTTAAAGCAACAAAAGGAGGAGAGAGGAAAGGTAAGGAAAGTGCAAAGGACATAAAGAAGAAAAAACCACACAAAGTTTTAAAGAAGGCACAAGAATCAACTGTGTGGATCCCGAGGCTGTCAGCAAGTTTCACCATCAGCTCACAGGCCTCTCCTATGCAACAGCCTGGACCGTGCCCTAACCACACGGGCAGGTGCCTGCACCAGCCAGCCTCTGAGAAGCAGGCCCCTCAGTCTGGGTTGGGGTCCCAGGGAGTTCCTCTAAGTTCCCAGTTTCAAGCCATCTTCTTCCCACTTTAGAAGCAGTGCAGCTCCCTGTACTTTCACGTCTGATGCCGGAGTGCTCTCAAGGCTGGTGATGTACTTCAAGTGGTAGAGTACCTGAATCCGATGGTTCTAGGTTTGGTCCCTTCTGGGAGGGGAGTGCAGGGGAATTTACCCATGTAGTGGTTAGCAGCCTTTGATTGGTTATAATTCTTTATTCAGAATATTCCCTGTTTACATCTGTGGTAAAGTTTCTACCCACTGCCCATGGCCCACAGACAGACTCTGTCCACCCATCTCTAAAGGCCCATACTAATCATCTCACAAATTTTGGCTGATTCACTATGGTAAATGTAGAGATTTCTTCCTAATGTACTAGAAAATTAAAATGTTGGAAAAGTTAAATAAAAGTTTCAGTGATTTGATAGCGGCTGTAAAAGTATACAACCATCTAACAGTTCTTGTATGCAGAATGCTTTATCTTTAGAGGGCTGGGGATTGAGCTCAGGGGTAGAATGCTAGCCTAGCATGTGTGAAACCCTGGTTTTCCTCTCCAAAACTCTAACTTAAAAAAAAAAAAGAATAGAGAAGAGAGATTGTGTTTAAAAAAAATGAAGGAAGGGAGGAGGAAGAAAGGAAGGAAAAAAGATAAACGAAAAAGAACTGTATGAAGATTTTGTGTCTGAACTTGGAAAGGGCGGGAGAAACCCTAAGCACCAGGGCTTAGACTCCAAGCACCTCTCCAAGTGTAGGCATTTTGCTGTCCCCGAGTGGTTTGCTTATGAGAGGAATTTCTACTTGATTCCCTCTAACTAATCACCTTATGAGGAGCTAAGGGAGACTAGCTGTGAGCAGCCACCGAGAGACAAAGCCTCAGTCTCAGCAAGGAGTCTGTAACAGATTTCAAGCTGCCTTCTTTTATTTCTGAAGATAACAGGAGTCACACACTGCATTGGTCTAGGTGCTTCTGAGGTTAGCTTCATCGTTCCCCCTCCCCCAGCCTGGCACTTGAAGTTGGGGTGTGACTGCTCTGAAGATGAACAATGGGGCACACCACTCTAAAAAGAACACTTTAAAGTTCTGATTCCTTAGTCTGGATTCCTTCTACTCCCTAACTGGCAAAGCTACCGTGCCTGGCCACTCATATGCAAAGGGGATTCAATGGGATCACATACATGAAACAGGCGTTAAAGCTACTTTTCAAAATAAGAGAGTAAAACATGCCACCAGCAACACTACAAAAGCAATGGATGAAAGCAATTTGGAACTTCACCCAGAGAAAGGATGCATATACGAGGTTCTGCCAAATGAAAAGAACCAACTGCTGCTGGAAACAAGCAAAGATTATGGAGGGATTTTACAGAAAATAGGGGTGACTCAAACAGAAAACCATCAATTTCAATCATAATTAAAAGGGACTGGAAACTACAATCACTCCAGAGATACCAAATGTTCTCTAGATCATGTAAGCAGGTGCAGCCTTACTGATGGTAATCTGGAACATCTGTCAAAATTCCAAATGTTCTTACCCACTGACCCCACTTTTTAATCTAGGAAATTTTCTAATTAATGATGTGTGTGTTATGTCATACAGAACAGCATGCAAGATTAATAGTACAAATGAAGTAATAAAATGATAGGAATGTCCATTATTAGGACATTTAAACAAAGATGCACCTCTGTATCGGGATAACAGACCTTAGTAAGAAAGAATGTGAAAACTTCATGTACTGACATGAAGTGAGAAGGTAACACGCATAGCATTCCACAACTCGTATCAAAAAGAGAAGGGGATGATGAGTGGGGTTCTTACATATGCCAATGTGCATATGCATGGGTTTGCTAGCATATGGATAAAATGACTCCAGAGATGTTTGAGAGAGCACTGCTGACGGGAAAAAGAACAAGTCCCCGAGACAGGCATCTCCTGTTTGCCCTTTTGTGCTCTCTAGATACATATCTGAATCACATAACTGAAATATACTCTTTCAAATAAATACACAAAACAATCTCAAGTGAAAAGGGTCTTACTTGCATATGGCCCACCCTTCCAACTGTCATCAGTCGGGATGGAGAGCTGGCTCTGGCCTCTCTCTGAGGCATTTTTGTCTATGCTGCTTAAAGATTGCCGATCCAGATCCACATCCTAAATGTAAACCAGAGAAAATCACAAAGTTCACTTCTCTTTGGCGCCCAGGAGAGATGTGGCTTTTTCCACCAATGGCCCACCTTAAATTTAACTATGGCTTTTTAAAAAATGGCTTGTTTTTTATTTATTATTTTTATTTTATGTGTATGAATGAATTGCTTGCATGTCCTTCGATGCCCTTGGAGTCAGAAGAAAGCGTTGGATTCCCCTGGAACTGGAGTTACAGATGGCTGTTAGCCACCTTGTATATCCTGGGAATTGAACTTGGGTCCTCCGCTGAGCCATCTCTCTGCCCTAAATTTAATAAAGCATCATATTCACCTATTCCAACTCAGGACATTTCTCAACACTTTGTACTTGTGAGTGTGACAGATTTTTAATTAGGTCAGGTACAAAAATAAATAGGTAATGCTGGAGCTTGTTTTCTTTTTTTAATCTACTGATAGTCAAGAATCTGAAAGACAGAATCAAAAAATATGGGGCCAGCGAGAAGGTTCAGTAGGTAAAGGTGCTTGCAGCCAAGACTGATGAATTGATTTTGACCCCCAGAACCTATATGGTGAAGGACAGATCTGCCTCCCACAAGTTTTTCTCTGACCACCACAGATGCACTGTGGCATGCATGCCCCCACAAAATAAATAAACAGAAACATTAAAAAAGGATTAAAGAACAGAAAATGGGGACTGGAGATATGGCTCATCAGTTAGGAGCACTGGCTGTTCTTACAGAAGACCTGGGTCCAGTTCCTAGGACCCCACCAAATGACAGCTCACAAGTGTTTGGTAACTCACTGTCTTCTGGTCTCCTCCAGTACCAGGCACATACACACACGGTACACTTACATACATGCAAGAAAACACTCATATTCATAAAAATGAATAAATCCTGACTTCATCCATCTTCATGTTCAAGCCCCAAAGTGGTTTTGTTTTTTTGTTAAGACAGTCTGTTTCCTTATAGCCCCAAGTTCGCCTGGAACTCCCTATACAGACCAGGCTAGCCTTGATCTCAGAGATCAGACAGCTCCTGCCTCCTGAGTACTGAAATTAAAGGTATGTGATACCATGCCCAGCCCCAAAGTCTTTTAAAATCTAACAGTCTTAGTGTGTAAAACTAAGATTTCTTTTCTTTGTGAACAGGACCACAGTTAATTCAGGATGACAATAAAAGGGAGGCTGTATCCAGAAGCTGCTTCCAAAGGGAAAAAAGAGCTGGTCCCAGGGAGAATTAGCAATAATACCCAGCCCCTGCAAGGTGATTTTCAAAGGAAGAACCTTAAAGATACAGAAAAATGCTCACAGTCCTATGTGCCAATTGATCCTCATTTAAGCTGGGTGTGAATCCACTAAGTGTGCAGACAAAAAGGGAAAAAAGGCAAGAAATATAAACTACAGGCTGGAAAGATGGCTCAGCAGTTAAGAACACTGGCTGCTCTTCCAGGGGTTCAAGTCCCAGCACCCACATGGCAGGTAATAACCATCCTAACTCCAGTTCCAGATCTGCTGCCCTCTTCTGACTTCCTTCAGCACTGCACAACACAGGTGCACCTACCTACATACAGACAATACACTCATACACATAAAATAAAAAAAATTAAAAAGGGATGTAAACTGCATTTTACTGGGTACAAAGACTTTAAAATTATAGAATTGTTTTGTTTTTGAGATAAGGTCTTGCTACATAGTTGAAGCTGGCCAGGAATTTGATATCCAGACCAGGATCACCTCAAACTCAGCCTGCCTCTGCCTCCTGAGTACCAGGATTAAAGGCAGACAACACCATTCTTGGTCAGATCTTGTAAACTTTTTTACTGACTTCCATTAAAAGCAGTACAAACCATAAAGGCTGACTGATTTTTAAAAAATACATTGACTTACTTTGTGTGTGTATGGGGTGTGGGAGGTATGCATGCCATGTTCCTGTGGAGGTCAGAGGACAACATGCAGGAGACACCTCTCTCCTTCTAACATACAGGTCCCAGGGATAGAACTTGGGCTTTGTGGTAAGCACCTTTACCAACTGAACCATCACGCTGGCCCAGACTGGATTTAACATTGAGAAATGAGAAGAGAGGAAAGGAAGGGTCACAGCAGAATTCCTACCAAATGCTTTTCTGACGACTCTTCCTCCACTCCTGCCGGTCTCCATGTCAGCAAACTTGGGGAACAGAAGACAAAGAAAAGGTCGATATAAGCTGCACCCAGGACCTTGACCATGTGCCCCGGACACAGGAACTGGCCTCAGCACTTACACATGTGGGATGGTAGTCTTGAAAATATCCAGCATACAGGTGCAGGTCTCATCCCAGACAGCAGGGCTGAACTTCCCTCCGTTGGATATCACTAAGTTTTCTAAGCAATTTGTACCTGAGCGAGCCAACTGCTCGTTATCTGCAAAATCAAACAGCATCTGTCATTAAATTCTGTCCTGATGACACCTGGGCTGCAGGAGCTTTCTAGTGTGCTGGAGGGACTGCAGCTGGAGGGGGGTAAGCTTTAATTAAGGAAGGGAGGTTACAGAGAGGTAAAGTCGGTACAGCTGAAGGAAGATGTAAGCAGTGCAGTGATTCTGCCAGTTTGCTGATGGGGGAAGATCAGTAGTTTGTCACTTTAAGTGGCTCACATAGGAGAAATGTAGGACAATAGGGAGAATATCAGACCAGGGTTTCTAAAGTTTAAGCTACCGCATGTCTGGCTTTTGCTGTTTAAATATTATCAAACTGCCGCTTATTTTAAAACGGGGTCACTTTTTGAAAATCTAAAATGAACTTAACTTTGCCCTAGGGCCAAAATGGGATCCAGAACTCACGGTTTTTACCTGATACATACTAATGTGCCTTACAAACTGACTGGGGTGTGGACTACTGAATTGAACTTTACCGAACACTCACTGGCATTACATCCACACTTTCATTTAATGAAAACGTAACCACTCACTAAGACTACGGAGAAATGTTGTGCCTAATGCCTTAAGAATACCTTGTTTCACGCACCACTGCAGCTGTGCAAACACATCAGAGAGAAGTACTTCATTTAAAGCTTCATAAAACTGGGTAAAGACATCACAGATGGCATAAAGTGCATGATTACATGTGGTGGTCATCCACTCAGATTTCTGAAAAAACAATCAAAAGGTGACTTTTTCAAAACACCCTTTCTGTGGTGAGATGGATATTCTTTTGTGCCACTGTCAAAATTGCTCTAGAAAGGGATTTAGTAATATGTATCAGCAGTCTTAAAAAGATGCCCACACTCAGTATCACTACACCTCCAGGAACAGATTCGGAAGAAACAATCACATTTATGAGCAAACCTTTACCAAGCAATATGCTTATCACCATGACTTTCATATATGAAACAGTACGACTTGCTATCCTGCAATATGGAGACACTAAGCAGATGTGCATGACAGAATATTAAACAGTTCTTTCAAAGGAGACTTGAGATGCCTGGAGAGGTGGAGGAAGTCTTTAGTCCCAGTAGTCTGTAGTTTTTCACATCTTACACCCCTCCAAATTTGTTTTTTTCTTAGACAGGGTCTCACTATGTAGCCCTAGCTGGCCTGCAACTCACTTTGTAGAATAGGTTGGCTTCAAACTCACAGAGATTCATGTGTTTTACTCTCAAATGCTGGGATTAAAGGCATGCACCACTATGCTAGGCTTACACCAAAAATTTCGGTGTTAAAAATGACTGCATAAGGGACTGGAGCAATGGCTCAGTAGTAAGAACACTTGCTTTCCAATCATGAGGACTGGAGTTTGGATCCCAGCACCCGCACAACAAGCTGGGTGTACTGCACATACCTGTAAACAGCAGGTCTGGGGGAGAGGGTAGAAACAAGAGGGTCACTAGGGCCTGCCTACAGGAGAAAACTGGTGTAAAGTGACAGGGGAAGACAGTCAACACCCAATGCTGGCCTCTACATATATATGTGCACGCATACACATACACACATTAATAAATCTTTATAAAAATATGATTTCAAGGGGCAAGGCTGGAGAGATTGCTCATTGGTTAAGAGCACTGGTTGCTCTTGCTAAGGACCTGGGATTGGTTCTTAGCACCCACATGGTGTCTAACCATCCATAACTCGAGTTCTGGGGAATGTGATGCCCTCTCCTGACCTCTCCTGGCACTGCATGCACATAGCACACTTACATAGGAGCAGGAAAAACACTTATACACATAAAATAAAAATAAGCCCCTCCCCTCAAAAAAAAGTTAAAAAAAAAACCTGAAAATAAAGGTAACAGTGGACAATATCAACTGCTACTTATATAAGGCTAGGGTACATTATTTATGCACATAGGAATGAATCAAGCTGGGTGCAAAACAAGTCAGGCATGGTGCTGTACATAACATCAGCACTCAAAAAGCTGAGGCAGGATTGTTTGAAGTTTGAGGACAGCAAGGACTAAACCTGAGCTCCAGGGCAGCCTAGTGAATGAGACTTTGTCTCATAAAACAAATACACAAATAAACAACAAAAACAATCAAATGCAATCAAACAAACAAAATACTGAGTCTATAGGAAAAAAGGCTAATAACCTAAGGATATAAAAGGCAATTCCTAACACACAAATAGTCAGGGACTTGGGAGGGGCAGGCAAGGGGACACAGGACTAGGCAAAGAAAACTCTCAACCTCACTAAAACATTCTGTTAAGGGGGGGTGTGGTAGCATACTTAGTCCCAGCACTCAGGAGGTACAGGCAGGTGGATCTCTGAGACATCAATCCCTGTCTGGTCTCCACAGTTCCAGGCCAGCTGGGGCTACAGGGAGATCCTGTCTTAAAAATAACAGCAACAACAAACTCTCCCAAACAAACAAACAACAGCCTGCATTGTGCTTCAGTCCAGCAAGTTCATGGCAATTAAACAAATTAAAACACGTAGGGCTGGAGTGGACACAGAAGAATAGGGATTCTTCTTGTTAATATTTATTTCTCAGATTTTTCAAACTTCGTTTAAATTGTGTGCATAGGTGTGTGTTTATGTGGGATGTACCTGAGGCCGCCAGGAAGTCAGATCCCAAGTATGGCCTGGATTGCCCTCAGACTTCCCGTCTTCAAGAAAAGAAATGAGGAATGTAAATTCACATGTTGCTTCAAAAAATTACCATTTAAGCAGAGTGTGGCGACAAGTCTTCAATCCCTGTCGGGAGCCAGAGGCAGGCAAAACTCTGTAGAAATCAGCCCAGCCTGGTCCACATAGTGAGTTCCAGGCCAGCTGGGGCTGCCAGGTGATGCTGTCTCGAAAAGACAAAAAAAAAAAAAAAAAAAAAAAAGGCACTTCAAGGCTGGGGAGATGGCTCAGTTGGTGAAGTGCTTGCCATGCAAGCATGAGGACCTGCGTCTGATGCCCAGAACCTACATAAAAGGCTGAGTGCAGCACATCTGTAAACACAGTGCTGGCATGGGGGAGGAGGGAGCTGCAGAAGCAGACAGACCCCTGGAACTGGCAGGCCGCCTAGTCCAGTGGAGCTGTTGAGTTCTAGGTTCAGTGCAAGTCTCAAAAATGAAGGCAGAAAGTGACTGAAGGGTACACACAGTGTTGACCTCTGGCCTTAACATGCACTCATCCCCCCCCCACAAACCATTTCATGTTTAGTGTATGAAAGAACTGCATTCAATCCCAAGGCAAAGAAAAATGAAACCCAAGGTTCATTTCAATGCTATCTAGAGAAAAACATATGGAAAAACTTAAATGATAGACTCTGGGAATATCCACAAAAAATGTTTTACAGCCATTAAAAACATGGTAGAGGGCTGGAAAGGTGGCTCAGTGGTCAAGAGCAATGGCTGCTCCTGCAGAGGACCCTGGTTCGAGTACTAGCAGCCACATGGCAGCGGTTAACAACTGCCTGTAACTCCACTTCCAGGGGAATCTCCTGCCTTCTTCTGACTCCTCGGGCACTGCATGACAGACTACTTACACACATGCAGACAATACACTCATACACATAAAATAAAAATAATAAAGTATTTAAAAAAAACAAAACACGGTCAAGCCAGGTGTGGTGGTACATGCTTGTAATCCCAGTACACAGGAAGCAGAGGAGGCAGGAGGACCAGAGTTTAATGCCAGCTGAGGTTACATAAGGAATTTGAGGCCATCTTGGGTCATGTGAGACTCTGCGTCAGAAAATCAACCAACTAAGCCACAAAAGAAACATGGTAGAAAGAAAGTGACAACTGCAGAGGGACACTCATGTCTTATAGAGCAGAGTACAGAGAACTGCTAGATCCCTCACAATTGCAGAGGGACGCTCATGTCTTACACAGCAGTGTACAGAGAATGCTAGATGCATTAGTCTGTCTCTGCCTCCTGAGTGTTGGGATTAAAGGTATACACCACCATGCTTGGGTTTCTTTTTCCTTTTGAGACAGCTTGTGACATATTCCAGGCAGGTCTTGAACTTGTTATATATCTAACTTGACCTTGAGCTTCTGATTCTCCTATCTCTACCTCCCTGAGTTGCTGGGATTAGATATGTATCACTATGCCTGGTTTACGTGATGCTGAGGATTCAGTTCAGGATTTCCTATATGCTATGCAAGTGCTTTTCTCTAATGAATATGATCTGTTTTATAGCAGGGAAATTTTATTATAAAATTAAGGATCACGACAAATGTCTACACTGCATTTTCAATTATATTTAAACATGTTGAAATAGGGAAATGTGCCAAAGCATTAGTTTTTGTTTCTAGATGGTAGAAAGAAAACCAGTTTGGTGTATTTCTAATATTCCATAGTAAGCTACTGCTTTGATGTTGGGACGAGGAAGGAAATGATGTTCCCAAAGCAATGATAAAAAAAAAAAAAAAGCCTTGTGGTTAGGTGTGGTGGTGTATACCTTTAATCCCAGTAAGCAGGAGGCAGAGGCAGGCAGATCTCTGTGAGTTCAAGGATAGCTTGGTCTACAGAGCAAGTTACAGGCCAGCTGGGACAACAGGAAGACCCTGTCTCAAAAAGACCCCCCCCCCCCCAAAAAAAAGAGCCTTGTCAATGTCACTGTCATCTATCACGGTTACAAACCCTGGAGGGGCCAGAGGGGCCAGAGGTCCTACAGGAACAAGTAACAAAGTTGGGCAGGAGCCTGTTGTGTTGGCAGGAGTTACTTCCTCTCTCTTTTCCCCAGGCAGGTGTTTGAGTGTACTAGATGACACTGGTAGGGGAGGGCCAGGAGGGGTGTGTCCATTTGTAAAATACCTTAAGTGGCTGAGAGTTTCTGAGCTCCAGTTATATAACAACAGAATCCCAGGAAGCCCAACCAGGCCTCACAGCCCATCGTATCTACCACAGGCAATGCTGCAGTCACCACCTACCTCAGACTGTTGCTCAGGAAGCTTCATGTTGTCGAAAATCCGAAACACGATCCTGAAAAGGTCCTGCCACCAGTGCTCTTCAAAGGTGTGGCCGTAGCTCTTCATGATCTCAAACATGACTGTGAGTCCTCTGGAGGAAGGACAGACAGAACAGCAGGGGAGGGAAAGAACAAAACTGAGACAGGGAGGGACTGAGGCTCGTTTCAGTGACATCAAGGTACCACCACTTTGGGAGCCCAGTTACCTTGTTCGCACATCTAACTTGCATCTATTAATGATGCAGGAGAGCTCAAATAAGATGGGGAACCAGCCTCGGACCCAGACTCTGTCGCCAGGAGCTACATTCATGTCATCGCTTGTGTATTCTTGCAGCACCTATGATAAAAGTCACATCTCAGATGTAGACTATGCAGATGGAGGAATGGAAAGGAAACTACACAAAGACTGAAGTCCCAAACAAGTTCTTCTCCCCAAATTCTCTGTTCAACAGGGTACAAGGAGGAATCCCAGAGACCTAGAGAGACATTCACCTGCCCAGGGGGCATTGGAGGAGTTTCCCCACGTGAACCTATGAATCTTTCAAGTTTTGGAATACATGGAGAGAAGCTGATCTCAGGAATCCTGAGGTGGAGTGTGTTACATTAAAAAGAATGCCAAAGGTCAGATGGAGTTAGTCAACTACGCAGAAAGCCTTAGGTGTTTCTAGAATGTAGTACACAGTACTTGGTAAAAAGGTGTGGCCACTATTTACTGAGTGTTGTGCTCCCATTTTACTGATGAACTGCCTGGGGCGCAGGCACTGAGCCTAAATACACAGCCCCAAGGTCAAGCAGCCAGGGTCTGGAGGGCTCTGAACAAACAGCCTGAGTATAAAGTGGCATGCTAAAGCTGGGATTTCTAGTCCTCTGCTTTGCAACTGCTCTTGAAGTGGTATTGGAATTTCTTGATCACCTCAGCATGAAATATTTGGCTCTCCTATGAACACATATAATTACTCACCTGACCTCCCTTTGAAGGGGGTAATGGTGGTAGAGATGGAAGCCAGGGACCCTGTGCATGCTAAGCACACAAGCTACCACTGAGCTCCACAACCCAAAAGATGATCTGGAGCTATACCTTCTCAGGTGTCATAACAGCAAGCCATTTCCTTACTAAAGGAAGTCTAAAGTGAGGTGTGGTGGTGCACGCCTTTAATCCCAGCACATAGGTGGCAGAGGAAGGCGAATCTCTGTGAGTTCAAGACCGGACTGGTCTACATAGTGTTCCAGGCCAGATGGGGCTACAAGGAGACCCTGTCTCAAAAAAAAAAAAAAAAACCCTACAAAGGGAAGACTGGTATGGGGAATAAATGGATAATGGATACAGGAAATATCCAGAAGGAGCCCGACTGTTCTAAGAACAGTGCTGGCTCTGTCATTCCATGCTAACAAGCTATTAAAAAGATCAGACACATCACCAGGCAGGTTCTTCCCAATTCTGTGAAGAGCACATAAGAGGTGTGTATCAACCATCGTAGTTGGGGGCGGGGTTGATTTTTCCAATTTCAGGGTTTTTGGGACTGCCCCTTAAGTTGAGTAGTTTAAAAGTCTCATGCAGAAAGGTGAGATGTATCAGAAAAACCCCAAACATTTTCAGAAGCAAACAAAAGGTGATTCTCTCTCTCTCCTTTTTTTTTTTTTTTTTTTTGAGGGAGAGATGGTGGTAGGGATAAAACCTCACCAAGCATACATGAGCCCCACAACCCACAAAAGCAATTTGGAACTTCAAGGTCTCGGGGTGTCACAATGACAACACGCCAGTTCTTTCTTTCTTTCTTTCATAGCTAGCTCCTTTCTTTGTTTTTTTTTTTGATTTTTGAGATCTCCCTGCAACCCCAGTTGGTCATTACGTAGACCAGGCTGGCCTCCATTTTACAGAGATCCACCTGTCTCTGCCTCTCAAGTGCTGGCATTAAAGGTAAGCACCACTATACCCAGTAGGAGCTAGCTTCTTGAACTCTGACAAAACAAGAAAGTTAAAATGCTATTACCATCTCCAGAAACAATGTGTGGAAGAGTGTGAAAGTTCAGTGTGACTAAAACTGTCAGGCGTGGTGGTGCCTATCTGCAATCATAGTGCTTAAGTGGCTAAGTCAGGAGGATTGTCACAAGTTCAAAGGCGTCTGAGCTTCATAGTGAGACCATGTGTCAAAACAGCCCAGGGGCAGAGATGACTGTAGTTGAGAGTACCAGCTGCTCTAGAAGACCTGGATTCATTCCCAGAACCCACATGGTAGCCAAAAATCCTCTGTAACTCCAGTTCTAGACACCCTCTTCTGGTTTCTGTAGGCATTACATGGGTACATGTAGGCAAAACACATACACATAAAATAAAAATGTTAAAAATAAAAGCACCCCTCTACAAAGGGCTAGGGAGATGGCACAGCATGTTAAAGTGCCTGCCACCAAGTCTGACAAACTGAGTTTGATTCCCTGGACCAACATGGTGGAAAGAAAGTACCATTTGCCAACTCCACTGACCTCTATACATGCATTATGGTACATGGGGCCTACACACACATATATATATACACACACACATAATAAGAAAAAATGCACACTAAATAATAAAATATAGCTGAAAATACATATATTAGTTATCATTTTAAAACTTTTTGGTTAATGATTATTTTTTTTTTTTGTCTTTTTAAGACAGGGTCTCCTTGTAGCCCCAGCTGGCCCAGAATTTGCTATGTAGACCAGACTGGCCTTGAAATGACAAAGATTTGCTTCCCTCTGCTTCCTTAGGAGTGCTGGGATTAAAAAGCCACCAAAGCCACACCTGGCTTTGGTTGGTGATTTTTAAAATATTTCATTTATTATTTTTATTTTATGTGTATGAGTGTATTGCCTGCATGTGCATAAGGGAACCCATGTCATACCATGTCATCCCATGCGGTACCATGTCGTACCATGTCATCCCATGCCGTACCATGTCCAACGAGGTCAGTAGAGAGCATTGGATTCCCCTGACTGGAGTTAGGGAAGGTTGTTAGCTGCCAGGTGGGTGCTGGGAACTGAAATAGGGTCCTCTGCAAGAGCAGTCAGTGCTGTTAACCACTGAGCCATCTCTCTAGCCAAGCTATCATTATTTTTAACAGGAAAACAACAGCAACAAAATAATCTGAATAATGCTAGTGCCATGTGCCAAATGGGGAAAAGGCTTGGCCCTTTTTCGTGGTGGTATCTGAATCCAACACACATTTTACCTGGCAAAGAGCTTTGCCCTATAACTTTCTGCCCACGGCCTACCCACATAAGTGAGGATAGAAGATGTACCCTCGGCCTCTCGGAGACGTATTTCCCACAGAAGCGGATGAGGCGGATGGCCTCCATGCTGGTATCAGGGAAGGCTGCATTGCAGGCAAACTCAGACAAGCACTTCACAGCATCCTGAAAGGAGTCGATGGCTGCAGGGAAGTGGTGTTGGAAGATGGTCGCTGAGGAAACAAAGCACCATGATTTAAAAGAGGAGATGAGAGATGATTGCCTGTAAGAAATCTAAGGTTCTACTTGAATTTCCTATGCTTGAGTTTTCTGTTCCACAAAATGAGAGAAAGAAGAGTGATTCACAGTTATATTCTTTACAGTGTCTATGAATACTGAATTAGGGAACACTAATCCTCAGCTCTTAGAGGAAACACGAAAAGTCCTGCAAGCCTCTGCCACATTTTCCCCAAGAACACAGTCCTGTCATAACTGTGTTCTTCTTCATGACACAGATACTGCTGATGCATGAACTCTGAATTCATAGCCAACAGCACCACAACTCCTGCCTGAAGCGAGTTCATCTAAGGTATTTTCTCTGTGTGACACATCACATCCTTTGCACTTCAGTACTCAGGGCTATATTTGGGGACCATTTCAAACAGCCAGAACATCTTTGGAAAGCATGCAAATGTGAAAACTGTGGCACCTGGCAGACTGTGGAAAGCACCCTGCCTATGGCTGAGAGCATGAGTGACCCTGTTCTACCTCAGGTGGAAATATGTGTCTTGGGGAGTCATGTTTTTCTGCTGCTCTGCTTATGCTTGTGTTGGCAAATAACCACAAAAAGGGCGAGAGGCGGCTTGGGAGGCTATGTCTACACTGCAGTGAGCTGGTGACTTCAGACACAGGAGCTGCCAGCACTGAGGACTGACTGTATGTATCTCCTTCACTACCATGAATACACTTTAACTGACTTGAGCAACTATCACTTACCCATTTTGCTAAAGAGGAAACTGAGGCACAGTGTTGTTGTGAAGACTGACACCTGCCAAGTCTTCCAACACTGCTCAGCATAATCTCATTACAGCAGAACTGAAACAAGGAAACTCCCCAGGTAGTAAGGTGAACAGTTAATGGCCTGCAAGACTTTAAGAGGGACATTAGACAGAAAGGAACTGAGGCACTTACAGACGATGTGGCCTGTTGTTTGGAAAGCCAGCTCTACAATGTTGCCATCATGGTCAGAGGCAGCCTGGTGGAATACAGCAAAGACATTCTTCCACCCTGAGCGGATATTGGCCGCTTGGGAACTCACCATCTGGGCAATACAACGGATCACCATGTCCCGGATGGTTGGAGACCTGAGGGAGAAGTGGAATAGCCATATCATCTGTACGCTGGAAAGCAAGGAGAAATGAACACAGCTTTGCCCTTAGTAGCAGCATATTAGAAAACTATGTTGAGTTAAAAAAATATATTTTATTATATTTATGTGCATGACTGCAACGTCTGCGTGTAGGCAGGTGCACCTGTGTTGTGCAATGCCTGTGGAGATCAGAAGAGGGTGTCAGATCCCTTGGAACTGGAGTTACAGACAGTTGTTAGCTTCCACGTGTGTGCTGGGAACCCGGGTCCTCTGCAAGAACAATTAATGCTCTTAACTGCTGAGCCATGTCTCCAGCTCCCTAGAAAACTGTTTTAAAGTAGATACTAAAGATAGTAATGCATGCTGCCCCTTTCCTCTCATTCACTCTGGAATTAGAACCACCATTCTGTAATCATGACAATAAAGTCAAGGAGGAAACGTTACCCTGCATCTGTCAGAGCCAAAGGGAGCAAATCTAGGCTTACAGGGATTTGGGCTGCGGAAGCAGAGTTGGGATCACCTAACTTTTTGTTACATAAACAAGGCACAACCTGTGGTCAAGGCGCTAGCTCGCCTTATTTCAGTTAATACACTCAGAGTTCTACCACCCAGAAATAAACATCACCAAATCCTTCAGACTCCATCCTTTTCAAGTCTGAGTCAGGGACAGGTGTAGATGATGATGTTACAAACACGAACTGGGGTATACGTAGAGGCTTTTAAGAATTAAGTATCTGGCTAGCAATGGTGGCGGATGCCCTTAATCCCAGCATCTGGGAGGCAGAGGCAGGCACTTAGTCTGTGAGTTCAAGACCAATTTGGTCTGCACAGTGAGTTCCAAGCCAGCTGGGACTAAAGGGAGACCCTGTTTTGAAAAAAAAAGGAATTTAACTTTATTTATACATGAAGTAGGAAAAATGGCCCATTTTCTTGAACAGCAACAAGGCACAGGATCACCTGAATACCTACACCAGATTGGTTATGAAGACTCACTACTCAGAGATGGGAAGAGCAATGGTGCCTGGGCCTACTGCTTCCTCAGCACTAGCTTTGAGAGTCATGAGAGTGGACTCAGACCATCTGTGAGCTGGAGCCATGCTCACTGATCACAGGAAAGCCACTTAAAGGAGTTGAGGGGAGGGAGAGAACAAAGTCAGAAACAGGGTGGCAAAGTAAATATGTTATCTGTAGAAGACAGAGGGTGACTGCCTATCTAGGTAGTTTCAATACCTCGTAAAATTGAGTTCCTGGCTTTCCTGTGCAGACTGATGCAACATGTTGGAGGTATATGCATATACATACCTTTTCATTTGTAAGGGTTGCTGGAGATTGAAGTAAGGATTCCATACTTTCTAACAGGCTGTAGCACTGAGCTAATTTCAAGCCCTTGAATACATATTTATTAAGAGTCTTTGTTTAACTGCTCACCAACAAGAGGAAAGAAATTAATCATGCATTGGAAGGGACTTTTAGATGCTGAGTGGGCATGTGTCCAACAATGCAAATTACCTGTTTTTTTTCATAATATGCTCAAAGGGTCTCAGAAAATCCTTCTGAAATCGGAAGTTGGCTAATTCTCCCTTCTCCAGAAACTTCATGGAGAGTTGCCTTAGTGAGTCAACAGCAAAGATAGCCACATCTTCGTTGGGGTTACAGCCGACCTGAGCAGAACAGGAAGTGAACAGGCTCAGTGTAGCAACTGTGATGTGGGGATCTGAAATCCAAGACAGCCTACCCGCAGACACACTGGGAGGCATACCCAGGGAGAAGGGAAATGCTTCTTGACTGAGACCTGCTCAATCTTATGTGCAGAAGCATGGCACTGCAGTTAACTGGAGGTGCTTTAAAGATTCGCTACTTAAAGTTCAAGTCATAAAACACGTAACACAGAATTTACCATTTTAACTTTTTTTTGTCTGTTTTTGCTGCTAGAGAGTGAACGCAGAGCTTCACTGAACCACAGCCCAGTTCCTCCCCACCCAATGACCATTCTCATTTCTTTTTTCCGGCATGAGGGATCACCACAGAGTCCTAAGCATGCCAGGCAGGTGCTCTGCCATGGGGCCATTGGGCAGCCCCACCTTAATCGTGTTAAATATTCATACAATGTGACTGCTACCTCTAAACTCTCTTGACCTAAACACAAACTCTGCATCTTCCAGACAGTTTCCCAGGTGCTACTACCTCTTTCACTCAAATACACAGAGGTGTCAAAGGACGACAGAGAAATCATTTTTCATGCTTTCTCAAGGCTTGTTATTTAAAGCAAGCGATTTAAGCATTGAAAACATCTGCAGAACTATGAAGGTTTTCTTTCCTTGATAGCTGTGCCTGCCTCTGCTTCATTTGCTCTTAGGGACAAGAGTTACAGATATATATTCAGCTGATGCTTTCCCAACTTTCGCCTCCAAAGAATCCCTAAAAGTAAAGCAAGAGACACATCGCTAACAAGAGGCCAGGGGCAGCAAGCTGCTCTGTAAGAAATTTTATTGGCCTATAGTCTGATCTAAAGGTGTTTATCTCTGGCAGACCCGGGGAATCAAACTCTGTGCTATACACATATTAGACAAATGCCCTTAAAAGTGTCTTAATAATGAAGTAATATAAAAATATCACTTGCAATAGTAAAGAGTCAGAAACAACAGGAAAATGGCTACGTAACAGTAGGATCATATACACAGAACACATCTGGTAGTTAAACAGAAAATAAACTCATGCAAGGGGTGGTGGCATATGCCTTTAACTCAGCACTAGGGAGGCAGAGCCAGGCAGATCTCTGTGAGATCAATGCCAGACTGTTCTACATAGTGAGATCCAGGTGGGCTGCGGCTATCCCCATTTAAAAACAAGAGAGAGAATAAACTCAGCCTTAAGAAGGAAGAAAACTGGCACACACTAAACATTCCGGGAAATAAATCAGTCACAAAGGACAAATGCCACTCGATTCCATTTAGATGGATTACCTAGTGAAGTTCATCAAGACAAAAAGTCCAGTGGTGGTTGCTGGGCCCTGGTAAGAGGGTGGATGGGGACAAGGTCAGGGCTGCAAGATGAACGAAGTCCTGGAGATCTTATGCACAGTACAGACTACTTATCCCTCCTGAGCAGTACATGTAAAAGACAACAAAATCTATTTCTATGATTAACATGCACATGTATAAAACCAGCTAGTTAGGTAAGTATTGCTAGCTTTGAGAGGGTCCAGCTCTGTTTGGGTGATCTAAGGAGTTTTTGAGCTATTCTAATGGAAAATATTTATGTTTTATTTGTGTACCTAGAGACCAATGCAGATTCCTACTCCAAAGTCTAGGCCAAGCAGGTGTTTCAGGTCACACAGCATGCTCACTGTCACTCTGCTACGGTTCACTGTAGGCCTGGTTCCCAGTTGGGAAGAGCATCATGTGACACACTCACAGCTGTATCCTGCAGCTGTGCTCAGCTACCCACATTTCTTCAGACTCATGAGATTATCATTCTCACAGTTCTTAAGGGGAAACGGAACGACACTCCAGGGTCGGGGAGGGGAAAGAAGAGTCCAATTGGTGGGCAACAGCCCTCATTCCACGGAATGATGTTTGTAAAATGAAGGTGACAACCTGGATACACCTAGGTAGTTACTACCCGCCAGCCTGTGCCCAAGCTTGTCTGACAATGACCCAGAGATAACTGAGAATTGTATAAGATAATATATATATTCTTTTTTTTTTTTTAAAAGACAGAGGCTCCTTGTAGTCCCAGCTGTCCTGGAACTTACTATCTACACCAGGCTGACCTCACAGAGATCTACCTGCCTCTGCCTCTTGAGTGCTGGAGTTAAAGGTGTGTGCCAATACATTGATTCTTGACAAGAGTTGCAGATGAGAGAAGTTAATATACAACATATTGCTTCTTCACATAAGGTCACAGTGAATATGAAATCTAAACTTGGAAAAATCAGGAAATATTTACCACATTTGTGGACAGTTACTTCTGAGAGAACACAGGATCCCATAGTTGCCAGTCAAAACATCTGGTGGATCAAACGAGCAGTGCAGTGCTGGCTGGCTTAGGTTTCGCTGCCTGTCACAGGCTTGGACACAATCTGCCTCAAACAAGCGTGCTCTAATTACTTCTAACAGGCCCACTGAGAGTCTGGTCTCCCACACAGGGGAAGACAGTGCTGAGTCAGTTGGCTACTTAAGATGAAACAGTGACCCTTCATTCAAATGCTCCTCTGGCTCATTGTTAGGCCCCTGTGACTCTCTTCTCACAGTTGGCTCAAGTGAAAGCCACCTCCAGAGAAGCTGCCTCTGACCATATCCTCCTGAGAGTATGGTACATGGCACTGCTCAACCCTTCTCATTACTTACTGCCTTGAAAAACATGGGCCAACTGTCTGACACAGGCACTCGGATCTGCTATTACACAAAGGGTGTGCTGGGCAGGTGTGTGAGAGCAAGGCCTTAGGTTGGAGCTAATGGGGAACAACAAACTGCCATGAGCTGCTGTGTAGGGACCAATGCAGGCCACATGGGACGACACTCTTTACAGTGGGCTGGAGCATATCATTAGCTTTATATCAGCCACAGAAAGGTATGCCATGGATACTGGCAAAGACTACAAATCAGCTGTTCTGAGAGCAGGCAACTTTCTGGTTTTCTTCTCATAAGTGCAGAAAGAACAATTCTCTCTTACATTAGTAGTTTTTAGTTCCAGTTATTAGCAAGCATCTGTGTTATTACACAAGTTAGAGTAGGCCGTCTTTTCCTGAGACCCTGGAATGTGCTTTGGTGGGAAGAGTCTGACCAGTGACTATACTTCTCTAAAGAACCAGATGGCAGTGCACAAGCATGTGGCCTCACTCATGGCCTTCCAGCAGCTTCCACCACAGCGTCTTCTATTGTAATAAAACACCTATCTGCTTTGTCTTTCTTCTTTTTCTCTACCTCTTTGCCCTTTATAGACTTGGGTCTCATGATGTAGAGGTTGGTCCTGAACATGTGGCAAGCTCTCCCTCACCCCCCACCTGTTTCCTGATTCCTTGGATTACAGGTACACAATGCCAGTACCTACTTGTTCTTTGTAAATAGTATTTTTGGCACGTATGTGGTGTATATAAGCGTTTGTGTGTAAATCCGTGCATGTAGATGCATGTAAAGTGCATGTGGAGGCAAGAGGTTAACACTGGGTATCTCCCTCTATTTTCTTCCACCTTATTTTCTGAGACAAGGTCTCTCACAGAACCTGGAACACAGCAATTAGCTAGGCTGGTGGGCCAGTGATCTCTAAGGATCTACCTGTCCCTGCCACTCACATGGATTTACAAATGTACACTGCCTTTCCTGCTTTGACATGGGTGTTAGGGATCAAAGTCAGGTCCTCATGATTGTGTGGTGAGCACTTAATGACTGAGTCATCATCCCGGCCCCCTGCTTGCTATTTCTATAAGCACAGCATGAAGCCTCTAGTGGAGAGAAAGAAGCTGAACTGGCAGCTGTTTTGTAACAGGTGTCTATTCTGGTGATCTTCGGCAAGTCTTTGACTTAAAAACAAATGGTAGGGGGGCTGGAGAGACGGTTCAAAGGTTAAGAGCGCTGGCTACTCTTTTAGAGGACCTGGGTTCAGTTCCCACAACCCAGGTGGGTGCTCACAGCCATTTGTAACTCCAGTTCCAGGGAACTTGAGGCCCTCTTCTGACCTCATGGGGTACACATATATAAGTGCAAGTATATTCATATGCATAAAATAAATAAATCTAAATAAAATTAAAACAAATAGTAGTTTTTCCATTAAAGGTTTCAGAGGAGAAGTGGCAATGGGAGCTAGTGCATAGAAGACTCCATGGAGCACAGCTTCACCTTGGGTCACTGGGGACGGCAGGCTTTCCTGTGCCTCCAAGTACTACTAGGCTTGCCTAGTATATAGTGACACTTGTGGTATTAACCTATATCCTAGACAGGATAATTTTATTTTTTAAAGATGGAGTCATGCATCCAACTGTTTTAGAACTCAACATGTAGCCAAGGATAACCTTGAACTCCTGATCCTCCTGCCTCCATCTCCCAAATGCTGGGATTAAAGATGTGTACCACCATGCCCCATTTATCAACTCCAGGCTTTGTGCATGCTAGGTAAGGACTCTACCAACTGAGCTACCTCCCCGGCCCGGATGTGGACTGTTAAGGTGTTTTCAATACCACCTCTTTTAATTCATTCTACTTGAATCTAAAACTTAAGACAACATCACTCCTACCAAGCTGTTCTTGATTTCACAGGAAAAGTGAAATGATGGCACCCCATGTCGGGAAACTCTTCCCCTTCTCTTTTGAATGTAGCTGCCTACTTTCTTTGGCTACTGAGGAAGTAGTCTTTTGTTTTGTTTGAGATAGGGTCACCCCATAGCCTCACCTGGACTGGAACTCCTATGTAGATCAAAGCTCACCTCAAGTTCACAGAGATACACCTGTCTCTGCTTCCCAAGTGCTGGGATTAAAGGTATGCATCCGAATTACATGGTCTTTAGATGCAAGCAGTTACCTTATTGAAGTGATCTCCAATGACATGCCATATTCGGGACCACTGCAGCCGGATCCGATTCATGTTATAGTATGATATCTCCACAATCTTCTGCAGGCTGAACATTCGAGGATGGTGTGGGGAAGCCAGTTCATCCATGGACACAGCACACAGCCAACGGACAAAGTCAACTACAGGCCAGAGCCAACAATACAAGAGAAGTCCAGTTATTAATAGTCACACAGCACAATGGTAAGCTGGTGTGTTTGTCACAGGAACATCGGATACATACCTATTGCATTGCCATCCAGTCTAGTAGAGCCAGTAAAAATTCTAGGGAGATGATTACACAAAAACTAAAGGTTAGATTTGGAATTGAAATTTCTCAAGTGCTAAGAAAAGGCAGAGAAGAAATCTTTTCAATCCTGATGGCTCCATCTGAATAAACCATGAAGCATCACAAGGACAGAACTGGTCAGTGGACAGAGTTGAGAGTGGAAGGCATGAGGGTTAGAGGAGGTGTCACACACAGGAGCAGAAGGCATCATGGCATGACATCAGTGGGAACCAGCAGATTTAGAACTTCCAGAAACTTGCTCCTTCTGACCAAAACAATGACCAAAATTAACTTCTTCAGAAGCTCTTTTTTGCTTTAAATCTTTATTATTACTGTGTATGTGGGTGTATGTATGTGATGGCACATGTATGGAGGTCAGAAGACCACTTTGTAGAGCTGGTTCTCTCCTTTTATCTTTTCATGGGCTAGGTTGTCAGGCTCACTTAAGCAAGTGTCATGACCTACTGAGCCATTTCATTGGTTCTGAACAAATTTTTTTTTTTTTTTTTTTTTTGGTCTCTTTGAGACAGGGTCTCTCTGTAGCCCCAGCTGGCCTGGAACTCACTATGTAGACCAGGCTAGCATTGAACTCACAGAGATCTGTCTGCTCCTGCCTCCTGAGTGCTGGAACTCCATGTCTTAGACAATTTTTCTGATATTGTTGTTATTTATTTTTATTTTATGTGTACGAGTGTTAGGCCTGCATGTATGTAAGTACACCGTGTCATACAGTGCCTACAGAGGCCAAAAAGGGGTGTTGGATCCCCTGGAACTGGAGTTACAGATGGCTGTTAGCTGCCAGGTGGGTGCTGTGACTCAAACCTGGGTCTTCCGCAAGAACAGCCAGTGCTCTTAACTGCTGAAACATCTCTCCAGACCCATAATTTTTTAAAATACTTTTTTATTATTTTTATTTTTTATGTGTATGAATGTACTGCCTGCATCTATGTATGTGCACCTGTGTCATGCAATGCCCACAGAGGTCAAAAGAGGGTGTTGAATTCCCTGGAACTGGAGTTACATAGAGTTGTTAGCTGCCATGTGGGTGCTGGGAATTGAACCTGGGTCCTCTGCAAGAGCAGTCAATACTCTTAAGTGCTGACCCATCTCTCCAGCCCTAGTCCGAAACATATGTGCGATAGGGTCTCATGTAGTCCAGGCTACACTAAACTAACTAAACTATATAGTCTGCACTGGCCTTAAACTTACAATTCTGTGCCTTCTCAGAGCTAGGATTACAGGCATTTGCCACTATAGCCAACTAAGATTTACTTTCTTTTTTTTGTTTTTTGTTTTGAGATGGGGTCTCCCTGTAGCCATAGCTGGCCTGGAACTTACTATGTAAACCAGGCTGGCTTGATCTCACAGAGATTCACGGGCTTCTTTCTGCTTCCTGAGTGCTGGGATTAAAGGCGTGTACCTCATGTCCAGCATTCTTTTCTTTTTTTTTATGTGCATGTGTGTCTAGCTTGCATGTATGTAAGTGCACCATGTGCATGTAGTAGCCACAAAGGCCATATTGTCGGGAACTAGAGTTACAGATGTACTGTGAGCAGGCAGGCAGATGCTGGGAACCAAACCCAGGTTCTCTGAAAGAACATTAAGTACTTTTAATCACAGAGTAATCTCTCTAGCCTGTCTTATCTTGGCGCCGAAGATCAGACTCAGGGGCTCACACATACTTATATAAGCACTCTACTGAGATTTTGTGTGAGCACGTGTGTGTGTCATGTACATGTGGTATTCGTGGAGGCCAGAAGTGGGTATCGGGATTTCTGGAGCTAGAGTTACAGGTAATAGTGAATTGCCTGATGTGGGTGCTGGAAACTGAATTGGGCCTTTGCAAGGGCATCAAGACCACTTAACTACTAAGTCACCTCTCTGGCCCCTGAGATTTTTTTTCTTTTAAAGACAGGCATGGTAGCAAATGTATACAATCCCAGCACCTGAGGAAGCTGAGGCAAAAGGATAACAGTGAGTTCAGGCCTGCTTATGATATACAAAAACAAACATAATTACCATTAAGGAAATAAAGTCATTTAAACATTAACAAGAATAAAAACTCTTATTTTTAACATAGTATGTCAGAATGCTAATTTTGTTGTTGCTGTTGCTTGAGACAGGGTCTCTCTGTAGCCACAGCTGGCTTGAAACTTGCACTGTAGACCAGGCTGGCCTTGAACTCACAGAGATCTGCCTGCCTGTCTCCCAAGTGCTGGGATTGTAGGCGTGTGCTACCACATCCAGCTAAAATTATAACTTTTTAAAAGTCAAAATTCAAACAAATGACAAGGTTATTAAGAAGCAAGTGGGTAACATATACAACCTTTAATTTTCCTTTGTTTAAACAATCTGGAGCTGATAACACAACAGTTAAACAGATTAGAAATCACCACACTCAGGAGCTAACAGATGACACCATGCACTCATGTTGGGGAACAAAATTCTTACCTGTCCACCGCAACAACCACACTCTGTGAGCTGGTCTCACCAACAGACTCCTGGAAGCTGGCCATCTGTCTCTTATCCACACCACCGCTCACCAAATTACCTAAAACACAATGCACATAATCCGGACTTCAAACACAGTCCAGTATTTTACAACATATCCAGACTTGGCACAGTGGTACACACTTACAATGCCAGTATTTGGGAAGCAGAGGCAAGAAGATCAGAAATACAAGGTCAGCTTCCACTACACAGTGGTTTGAGGCCAGCCTGGGTGATATGAAACTCTGTCAACACAGCACAGCACAGCACAGCACAGAACCAGGAAAAAAATATCCTCTATATCAAGTGATGCTCCTTGTGGCAAATCCAAGGGATACAAAAGAGAAAAGTTATACAAATAAAGTAAGAACAGGGCACAACTCCTGCTAATGACAGAGCAACAAACTTAGGCTCTGGCATTTAAAATATATTCTTATAAGCCCTTTTGTTTGTAGCAAGCATCTCCCAATTTCTTTCCTCCCTTCTTCTTTCCTTCCCTTCCCTCCTTCCTTTTGGTCTTTTTTGAGACAGGGTCTTCTTATATCTCCAGCGAGCCTGGAATTCATCATGTAGACCAGGCTGGCCTCATTCTCACAGAGATCCTCTTGCCTTTGCCTCCTGAGTCCTGGGATTAATGGCATGTACCACCAAGCCTGGCATTCCATTTTCTAGAGTCTTTCAGGTTTTTATGGTAGCCAAGACCTATACTTGGGAAAACAAACTAAAACCCAGTAAGTAATGGAGAATACGCAGCTGTTCATCTGCAGGTGGCTTGGCAGGCTGTGCAGGACTACGCTGCAGTCATTCTACTGAGCCCTCAAGAAGAGGTGTCATTACTGCCCCCATTTCTGCAGCTCTTCCCCTCCACCTCTGCTACTGTGACTGCTGAAGTCACTTTTGTGCCTCAGTTTCTCCAGTTATACAACAGGGAGGGTGATAGTCCCCATGCCACTGAGTCACTGGTGCTCAGAATGTGCTCAGGAATATTTGCTTGCCCTGCTGTTATCATTACAACACTGACCAGACAGCTCTTCAACCCACAGTAGAGATGGAAACAACTATGTTTATTTAAGAACTGTTCAATAGCAACCCCTGCCCAGAGCATGGATGAGAGGTGGGCAGGAGGACAGGACAAGTCTTTCCCATGTAGAGACAAAGGGACACACCCCTGCATACAGGCACTATAGCAAAGTCTCTAAAGCACGTGGGCCCCAGCATGGCACATGTGGAGAAGAACAGTTCACACTGGGAAAACAAGATGTTTCACTCAACAGCTCAGTCACAATGAAACCAGGCGTATTCACACTCACACTGTCAGCTGCACAAAAGAGAGGAATACGCGACAGTCCTGATGAGATAACAAAGGTCTCATCACCAGAAACTTGGGAGTCGGTGCCACTCAGCAGGGAGGGTCTGGTGTCTTACCAAGGCCAAGACCCATGAACTCTTCTCCAGCCAGAGTGTGGCCCTTCAGGCTTCCTTCTCGTTCTCTCCCAGAACCAGACAGGTAACGGGTCTTTACCCCAGTTCCTATCAGCTGAGCAAGCTCCAGCTGGCTGATGCATTTCAAGATCTAAGAAGAAAAAGGTGAGAGGATTGAGGCTTCACTTTACAGGCTAGAAAGGATGTTGCAACTTTAGTCAGTCACTGAGTTTTCTGGAACACACAGCTTTTCATGGTAAGAATAAAACCAGAGGGCCTTTGGATGGCTTCTCTATAGGCCAGCATGCTGGCTAAGCAGTGTCAAGAGTCCTGGTTACACAACTCCAAGTGTTGGTTGTGAAGACACACTACCATACACTATTGCTTCCTAACTATTGAGAAGTAAAGAGCAAGCAGAGGAAAAAAATGGGGTTATGTCATATACACGCATATATACGTATACTGAAGTATTTGCAAATTTAGGAAGTACTCAATAAAGAAAAAGTGTTTGATTGGAACAGATTATTTTTATTTTAAAAATTTATTTATTTTTATTTTGTGTGTATGAGTGCTTTGTGGCATGCATGTACGTGTACCATGTGTGCAATGCCTGCAGAGGCCAGAAAACGGTGTTGGATTCTCTGGAACCAGAGTCCTCTGCAAGATCAGGCAGTGCTCTGAACCACCGAGCCATCTCTCCAGTCCTGGGAGCAGGAAATTCTATTTATCATGACACTCAAATTCATGCAGTCTGACCTAGATTTCTGCTCAACTTCCCGGTCCATTCTCTTCCTTAGACAGACAGACAGACAGACAGACAGACACACACACACAGATTCAACCAGCCACTGGTCTCAATACTGCTCCATTAAGCTGCCATTGTTGGCTCTGCCCAGGGTCTGTGTTGGCTCTTCTGTTCATGCTTAGAATATTGCATCCCCTAGTTCCTTCCTTTAGCTGAGATCACATGTGCATCCCCCGCCCAGAGAACTTCCTGAACTCTCTTGACTCTGCTCTGCAACACCACTGCAAGCCATGCTGGCTTGCTTTCTCCTTAGCAGTCATCACTATTTGGCATTATGCCAAATATTTATTGATTTGCTTTCTGCAGTAAGTGCCAAGAGGGCATTAACTTTGTCTGCACCGCCATCTTTCCAATTCCTGAAGTAAAGGAAGGCTTAACCCCACAAAAATAGAGCCAACTAGCAGACAGTAAGTGGTCAGAATCATCCTGAGAAAAGGCAGGGACACGCACCTCATGCCAGGAATTCCCAAGGTAGTTGCCGTCAGTATGAGCCACAGTAATAAGCGTCTTTATGGTGTCGATGTTTTTCTGCTTCATTTCTGTGATGCTGGAGCTGGCAGTCAGCAGGGAGAAACGAGCAAGGGCCTGAACATAGGCATCTCTTTCCAGCTGAAACAGAAAGCCAAGCACAGCGTTATTCTACCCACAGCATGGCTACTCGTGTAGTGGCTGGTACCCTGGGCTTGTCTTCTATTTCCACAGGTATATAGTAGGCTTTTGGCATTTCAGCCACGCCATAATGGTGTGCTCCCACCAATGGAGCACCTAAAGCTCTCGGTGTACAACCACATGTTTGAGAATCAGCTCTTTCCAGTGACCTCAAACACACACATCTGTCTTGTGTATTACTCTCCCTCCTGGATGCCAAGACTATCAAATAAATCCTAATCTCTATGATAATCCTACAAGACGGATCCATTTTTTCAAGTCTATGAACAGGGAAATAACCAGTGTCTCTGGGTTTGCTAGGCCAACATCAGGCTGGAGAAGAAAATGGGTTTGAAACAATGAGTTCCAGCTTCAGAGCCTGAAGTCAGGGTTAAAAAGAAAATGCCTAGAAAGATGGATGGGGATACAAAACTGAGGCTTTCAAAACTAAATAGATGGGCACAAGCTTCCTGACCAAGAGGCAAGGCACAGACGAACGTCAACTTTCTGACTGCACAAAAGCTTGAAGGCTGTATGTATCTGCTGCATGTTTCAGTATTCAAAAAAAAGTTTATAGACATATTAATTTTGCATTCAACTATTTGCTTACCCAGAGTAGGGTGGAAAAACAGCAAAATCATAGTAAAAATGGGTTATAAAAAGCAACAGACACTAGGCATAGACTGCTGGGGAGAGAGCTGACAGTTGAGGCATGCTAAACACATCACACACCTTACCAGACAGCTGCACCCCCAGCCAGAACCCTTTCAGCACCTGGGCAGATAGACAGAAAGGCTCTGTCAGGGCTAGTCAAGTGGCTGGCTGTAACTCACTATTTTCTCCTGCTGAGGCTGCTATCAGCACAAAGTGATGGGTTTCTTCTCATTGGGAATGAATGAATAATAAGTTTGCTGAGACTTGCTTAACTGGACATTTCTGGAAAGTTTCTATGCTTTAACAAATCTAAAAAGAATACAGCACAGGGGTATCTCTGGAACCGTGCTCACTGATACTCACCTGCATTCCAAAGATGCAGGCGATGCGGATAGCACACCGGATGCCTTCCAAACACAGGGAGGCTACTTCAGTGTCATCACAGTTCTGTAGTCCAATGCTGTAGGCTGCCAGCAGTGGTGTCCACACAAGCTACCAAGGAAGGCAGGTTTCAATAACATCCAAAATTTTAGCATTAGAAGTGAACTTAGGATACACACTATTAGTCAGAGGAATAGCCAAGATGCCATGATCAGTGCTATTTTGATTCCAATCTATTGTACTCAAAATAGTCAATCATGGCTGGTAAACCACCACTACAGATACCTGTGCCTATGACAGACATCACTATCCAAGGATCCCCTTTCCTATTGAATGTATACAAGGATTGAGAATCAGTTCTTTTTTAAAATTTACTCTATTATTTTTTAATGTGATCGCTTGCATGTTTGTAAGTGCAATGCTCCTGGAGGTCAGAAGAGGGCATTAGATCCCCTGGAACTGGAGTTACAGACAGTTGTTAGCTGACATGTGGGTGCTGGGAATTGAACCCAGGTCCTCTGCAGGAGCAGCCAGTGCTCTTAACGGCTGAGCTCTCTCTCCAGTCCAAGAATCAGTTCTCTTTATTTATTTATAATTTTTATTTTAGTTTTTTATTGAAATTTTGTGACTTTCAGACAGAACATTTTAACTTTATACTCCCTTCCCTATTTGCACCCCTCCACTAGATTTCATGAATTCTATTATTTGTGTTAGAGCCTATTATGTCAGTTTAGTGTCTCCAGACGTCACTCAGTACAAGTTCATTCACTGAGGTCTAATTAGCCTATCTAGAGACGCTCCTTAAAGAAGATCAGCTCTTTCTCACCCAGCAGTAATCAGCTGCCAACAATTCTTCAACTATGATTGGGGACTGCTATCTATTTCCACAGTTTTATACAGGGTTTTTATCTGCTCCAGTCTGCATGGGTCTTATGCATACTGACACTATTGCTATGAGCAAGGTCCCAGGAATCTATAGGACTCTATTTCCATATAGTCATCCACCTTCTTCCTGGCTCTTACAATCTTTCCATTGTCTCTTCTGCAATGGTCCATGGGTGAATGGACTTTAATATGAGTCTTATCCAAGGACACACAATCTGTAGACTCTTAACTCCATGCCATCTGCGTCCTTTTGAGTTCACAGCTCTCTGTTGCTTGAGGGAGAGAATCAGTTCTTTACATAGCCAACCACAATTTGGCATGAAGAATAAAACTTGTGACTTAATATTCTATAAACTTAATTTATAAATTATAATTAAAATGATCAAAACTTCTTTTTTTTCTGAACTTTCTTATGAATTTCCTGCAAATTAAAGGTCATATAAGTCTAGAATTGATAACCTAACAGAATATGACATGTACTATAAAAGCATCTTAAAGAGGGTTGGCGATGGTTCAGTGGTTAAGAACATTGGTTGCTCTTGCAGAGGACCTGGGTTTGGTTCCCAGCACCCATATGGTGGCTAACAACCATCTATAACTCCAGTTACAGGGGATCCAACACCCTCTTCTGGCCTCTGAGGGCACTGTATATGCATGGTGTACTTATCCATATGATGGATGCAGAGAACCACTTCTGCAAGCAGGCGTTTGACCTCCAAAGGTGTGCACGTGCACACACATATAATGCAACTTAAAAAATAATGTGCTATTCTATACATACATCTTTTCTAGATATTTTATTTATTTGATTTTTAAATTTTTATATTTGTGAGGCCTTTGCCTACATGTATTTAAATGTTCCTGAGTGTACAATACCCTGGAGGACAGAAGAGGGCATTGAAACCCTTGGAACTGGAGTTAAGAATGGCTGTACGCCACCATGTAGGTGCTGGGAACTGAACCCAGGTCCTCTGCAAGAGAAGCCAGTGAGCTTAATCACCGAGCTGTCTCTCTAACCCCTTTTCTAGACTTTTTTATTATTATTTTTTTTGTCTCTTTCAGACAAGGTCTTCCCATAGTCCCAACTGACCTGGAACTGGCAATGTAGACCAGGCTAGCCTCGGTGTCATGGAGATCTGCCTGCCTCTGCTTCTCGAGTGCTGGGATTACAGGTATATGCCACCACATCCAGCTCTTTCCTAAACATTTTAAAATAGTTTTCAAGAGGCAGGTGGATATCTGTGAATATGAGGGTAGCCTGGTCTAATAGCAAGTTCTAGGCCAACCAGGTTTATACAGTGAGACCCTATCTCAAAAAAAAAAGAAAAAGGAAACTTTAGCTACTGTCTTTTTTCCTTCCACCTATAAATTAACACAAAAACCACTTAGGTGAGATTTCCCAGTAAAACTGGCCTTTTAGCGCTGGTGAGATGGCTCAGTTAGGGAAACTTGACGACCTGCATTCAATCCCTGGGACCCACATGGTGGAAGAGCCAACTCTTGCAGGTTGTCCTCTGATCTCCACACACATACACACATAATATATACTGTAATAAAACATTTAATAATAATAAAAACAAAACTGTCCTTTTATACTATGTTTCGTCTGAACAATTATTCATTCACTCAATTCCCTATAAACTCTCAAAGCATGCTGTATTTGTCTCCATTTGATAGAGGATTAAACAGATGGAGGTTGAGTAACCCGACCAAGGTCACACAGTGCTACAAAGTGGCAGAGCCAGGATTTAAACCCAAACAATCTGAAAGCAGGCCTGACCAGTGCTGACACATGTGGAAGGGACTCCCTGTGGAAGCGCTCTGGCCTTTCCTCTCTTTAATCTCTACCAGCAGCATTTTACCAGCCATCTCCTAGTTGGCCAACTGCACAATCAGGTTTAGCCACACACTAACTTCTCAAAATACTCACTTTGAACATAGGCCGGACGTGGTCCAAATGTGTGGCACTTGTAAACGGGGCTTTGGCGTGGCTCACGGCCTCCATCAGAGCTTTGGCTGTTTTAGCCATCTGCTCCATCTCCAAATTGTACAACAGCCGCCGCTGCTTTTCACTAGCTACATCTACAAAGAGATACGAGCACAACCAGCAGCTAGCAGACACTGAGTGCTTGCTGTATGCAAGGAGCTGCCTCAAATTTGTTTAATTCACAAATCCTCCCCATCAGCTTGCGGGCTTGTTCCAAACATTACCATTTTACAGACGTGGAAAATGTGGTCCACATGAGGGTGATACCACTTGCAAGTAACAGAGCTAGGGCTATGATCCAAAGCAGTGTGTCTGTAGAGTCTGTGTTCCACTGAATCTTACTCTGCAGCCTTTCAGACTGACTGACAGTACTGCAGGGGACTAATTCACAGAGTTCTAGCCAAGGCTGGAACTATCACCATGAGTGAAGCCAAGTGCTGAGGAACATTTTGGGGAGAATAATTCGCTCTTAGATTATGTATTTTAAATTCCTTCTTGTTCCTAATCACAAATCTAGCAAGAGAATCATATTCTGAAAGAAGAAACAAAATCCTAATAATTAATTTAATCACAATCTTATGTGTGTATCTAGATATGCAAGCCGAACTGATCGCAGCCTACTGAATCATGCCCTTGGATGCACTCAGGAGAGACCAGGGAGGAAGACTGTAGTGCTTACTCTGCTTAGTAGACTTGGCAGCAATTGTGTGCTCCTTTGTTTCCTTCATTGCAATCTTCTTGCCTTCTATTTCATCGTAGATGCTGGAGAGGTATTCCTCAGGCAGATCTTTACTATCATTGATACCCCGGTTCATCTTAATATATTGATCTTTTGTCATTTTATTTTTTACCTGAAATTTAAAAAAAAAATTAAAAACATTATCAAAACATCCCCCCAAATATAGCTACTTCTGTGGTTCCAGTGTATGAATCACCAGGGTACTGTACCTGAGGACTGTGCAGGTCTGTTGTTAGCATGATGATAGAATATGCTAGGACATATGCAGTGTCAGCACTGGCAAACAGGGTTTGCCTGGAAGGAAAGAAGTCAGGTGTCAAGTATGCTCACAGTGATAACATCTAGGAAAAATGGTGCTCCTGGGGACAGAGGCCACCAAGAGAAGGCCTGCCATTCTACATGATACCGAGCCAGGGAAGAGTCTTTGTGCTTCAACATCACTGAACAAGAATGAACAGTCCAGGCCACAAAAGGAGCTGTTTACACCTATGTATCAGATTCTGGGCTTGAGTCAAGCAGCTTAAAGTAATTTTTAAAAAGAGACTTGAGAGACATCTTGAGTCAAGACTAGGCAAGGCAAATGAGCACAAGGAGTCGAGAGATGCTGTCTTGGTACCAAGCTTGCTCTGGACCATCCTGGGTGTGAGCACCTCCTTACCCTTTGAACACTAGGGGCCTCCTGGGCCTCTACCTGAAAGCATCAATTTCAGGCATGTACCATGTAGACACCAGATATACTGAGTAAACTTCCTCCTTAGTTACTAGTTATTTACAGTCCCTATTATCCACTGGGATACATAACAGTGGAAATACAAAGCAAAATATACTGTTCCAAAACATATACTTGAAGTCTGACAGTTTTGTTTTAGGTAATTAAAGACAAAAACATTGTCTATGCCAAGCCATATTACATGTGCATTGAAGCTGAAAACTAGTCGGTCCAAACTGCCTACCAGGAAAGGGAGAAATTCTAAGAAATACAGTGACAGGAGAGCTAATGAGGCATGAATCTACCAGTAGGGAAAAAGAGCAAGGCCTCCAGGGCCACGGAGGGCGCACTTAAAGTCAGCGACATCCAACCACATCTTCACAGCAAACTGTAACCAGTAGGTTAAAATGACCAGAGGTGGCCTCTGCCAACCAGGCCAAGCCCTGGCCCCACACAGGCAGGATTGGGACCCCTTAAAATGGAATTGATCTGAGACAAGATCATTATCAAAGTGTTCCCACTGAACTACTCCCACAGCGTGCTCACTGTGTTCAGACAGTCAGGATTTCATGTGCAGGTCCATAGGAGACCCCAGGACCTGAGTGAGACAAATCCATATACTTCGAGTCTTGACTACTTTACTAGCTGCTTGACTCTGGAGTGGATGCTCAACCTTCGAGAGTCTCAGCTTCCTTCCTGTAAAATAGTGATACTACTTCCAGGCTCGCCACTGATTAGTGAAACGTATGTAAAATTCACAGCATGGTGAACACACAGGAAGTTTCTTTTTTAAAACAAACCCTTTCAAGGCTTTCTAGGCTAGTACAAGAGCAATGGTTTGTGCCCCATGCCCAGGTCACCACGGTTCATTCCCTCTTGCTCCCTTCTCTCTGTCCCCACAGAGCCCGCCTCCTCCAGCTGGTTCTCTTTCTTCCCCCAGCTAGTCCCCACTTCCGCTTTTATGCCATACATACACCATCACCCTTTCCATGTCTCACTGCAGTTAAAAGTCCAACGTTCCTTTTCTATTTCCATTCCCACAAGACAGCAATCACTCATCAAAAAATAATCCAAGATGGGATAGTGAGGCAGCTCACAGGTAAAGGTAACTTGCAACTGAGTTCAATTCTCAGAACCACACAAAAATGCAAAGAGGGAACAGATTCTACCGCTGCCTTCTGACCTCCACATGTGTGTCAAGATATTCTTCACACACATCCCCGTGCCCACACATGCAGGATAATAGTAAGTAGAACAAATTTTTTTAAAACCCAAGAGAAAACCATGTACGTGGGTGTTTTTTGTTTGTTTTGAGACAGGGTCTCCCTATAGCCCCAGCTGGTCTGAAACTTGCTATGTAGACTTGTTGGCCTTGATCTCCTCTGAGATCTGCTTGTCTCTGTCTCTACTGGGACTAACGGCTTTTGTGTAGTTTTATTGAATCAGTCACTTCTATTAACTCGTTTACCAGCATGCAATCACGTTAGCTGTGACCCATTAGGGCACAGGTACTGGTTCACATTCTATTCTCCAGAAGTTAAAATATGGGCATGAGTGCTGGAGAAAGCTCAGTGGTCGAGAGCACTGACTGCTCTTGCAGAAGACTCGGGTCTCCAATCCCAGCACATGGCAGCTAACAACAGTTCATAACTCCAGTTCCACCGGATGTAACACCCTCTCTGGCCTTTGCAGGAACTGCAGGACATAGGTACACTTACATACATGCAAGCACGACATTCATACACACAAAGAAAAAATTTTTTTAAAAAGATGTGGGTGTGGGTTGGCAAGATGGTTCAACAGTTAAGAACATTTATAGCTCTTGCAGAGGACCCAGGTTTGTTTCCCAGCAACCACATGGCTGCTAACACCATTCTTAACTCCAGTTCCAAGGGATCTGGTGCCCTCTTTTGGCCTCCACAGACACCAGCACACATGGCAGTATACATACATACAGACAGACAAAACACTTGTACACATAAAATTAAAATCTTAAAAAAAGAAAGTGTGGACTTTACTCTTAGCTGTGTTATTCTCCCTCTTCCACTCCTGGAGATTGAACCCAGGGTCTCTGAATACTAGATAAGTTCTCTACCACTGAGCTACATCCACATCCCTGGTTTTTTGTTTCTTTTCTTGCTTTATTTTTATTTTATGTATATGTGTGTACTGCATGCATGTATGCAAGTGCATTCGTGTTGTCTAATGTCCATGCCTTCTGCCTGTTGAGGACAGAAGGTGGCGTTGGTTCCCCTGGAACTGGAGTTACAGACAATTGTTAGCTGCCATATGGGTACTGGAATTCGAACTTGGGTCTTCTGCAAGAATAGCCAATGCTCTTAACCAATGAGCATCTCTCCAACAAGGTTGCTACAAGGTCTTATGTAAGATATTGCTTAGAAAAGAGTCCTGCATATAGTGAACAGAAACTTCAGTTTCAGAATTGCAATGATTAAACCCAAGCCCCTACCAAATCAAAATCAGTGTCAGCAAGAACAGGCAGAAGGAGCTGAGGCCCAGTGCTCACCCTTGGTTACACTCTATGTATCTTGCAGCAAACTTCTCCATTAACCGATCAATCTTCTGGGCTTCCCCAGGTAGGCGGAAGCCTTCCAGGAACATCCTCAGGGCTGAGACGAACTCTTTTTCACAGAAGTCCAACTGGTCCACATAGGCATACATCACCTCCTTGTTGAACCTGGTGCTATCTCCCAGAAATTCACCGACTTGGGTCTGAAACATTTACACTCACATCAAGAAATTGCCAAATATGAACCCACAGCAAAGGATATCAGTGGGGGATGGGAGTAGGTGACCGTGACTGGAACATATTGGACCTAAGTGTTCACAGGTGCTAGGAAGTAGGGAATGACTGCCTGTGCTTCCAGATACAGGCCAGCCTGTCAGGGAAAGAGCAAGAGAAACACGAGGCCTAAATATGAAGGGGGCGATAGATACACAGAACAGCTACAGAACAGTTTCTAGTGAACGAGGGCCACTTCTGGCTCTGACAATATTCCCCTACATATGCAACTGTGGGTCAGAGGAAAGTTCCTATCAAGGAGTGCTGCACAGTGCCAAAGGGTGACAGGGCTGGTGAAGCCAGGGTGTACAGGAGACTGTGCTCAGGGCCAATCTCCAGCTACAAGCCAGTGAGCCTCAACATCAGCCCACAGAGCCACGTGCTGTACAGACCCCAGCCTTACAGAATCCAGGCGCTCCTCCTGGTGCAGGAACTGGGCAATGTCCTCTACAGCTGCTCCCAGCATGCCTTGCTCTTGGAGAAACTGGATTCCCCGCTTGGGCTTCTTATTGAAGCTGTTTTAAAAGGAGACAGGACATAGGTAGTCTGCTTCAAAATTTGGAGCAAAGACAATGCTAGCATCTGAGGTAAAAAGTTACAGGAAGAGGGAGCAATGCACCACATAGAAGCTAATGACGCACTGCATGTCCAGGACGCTTCCAAATCCCACCAGGAACGAACTAACTTCCTTCCTTCCCTCCTTCCTCTTCTAACGGTTATGTATTTACTTGTGTGTGTGTGCATGTGGACCACAGTGTGCATGTGGAGGTCAGGGGAGGACAACTTATGGGAGTTGGTTCCTTTCTTCTTCCCTGTAAGTTCTGGGATTGAACTCAGGTCCTCAGGCTTGGTGACAGGCACCTTTACCCATGGAACCATCTCAGCAGCCCTGTATTTTGTTTTGTGAGACACAGTTTCACCACATGACTCGAGCTGGCCTTGAACTCAAGGACCTTCTTGAGCACCGAGTTCACAGGTGTAAGCACATCTTGGCAGCCTTTAATTTCTGATCTAGCTCAGCAATAGCAGAGCTGGTTGTCAGGTGTTTCTAGTCTCCCTCTTCAACATTAAAAGAACCCTAGGTGTTGAGCGGTCAAGCCAAGGGGGATATGATAGGGTGATATAGAAACTCCTGGACAGAATGTTTGCTCACTCGGATAGGGGTGTGACCATTTGCCTTTTCCCCTCCTGCTTAAAGTTAATGCTGTCACAGACACCCTAAACCACGAGGCAAAGTGGAAGATGAAAACTACATGCTTAGGTGACATGGACACAGCAGGAAGCTGAATCCTTTAAGTCTAGAAGGCTCACCATAACAGCCTCCAGCTGTCCACTCACCATAACAGCCTCCAGCTGTCCACTCTGGCATTCCCTGTCCTTGAAAAACATGTAGTTTAAGTGCTAGGCAATAAATGTACATAGCAAGTTCCAGGTCAGTGGGGACTACAGGAAGATCTTGTCTCAAGAAAATTATTAAATAGAGAAAGAAAATAAAAGAAAGGAAATGAAGGTACCCTGAGTCACACAAAGCCTCTTTCCCTCCACCTATCTGATGGCCAGTATGGGTATTTCCCCTCTAAGAGTCAGTCTTGGACTCCAAGGAAGATGCAGCTGTCAGAGGCCCTGAGAGGTGGAACTAAGTGGCAGCCACTCACAGCTCGATGCCGTTCTCAATGATTTCTTTCTGTTGCTTGATGACCTCAAACTGCTCCGGGTCATCCTGAATGGTTGTCTGCGTCCCAGATGACACTGTGGATTCCATGGATGTCACGCTGCACCGTCTTGCCATGTCAAGGCCTTTTTCCGTCATCATTTCCTGATCTGTGAGCCTCTCCTGACCTGCAAGGACATAAAAGCAAAGGAAACCAACTGTAGATGGAACACAAATGTGGCCCAGGGGGCTCTGGCTTCTTGACTCCCTCAGTCCTATGGCGGCAGCAGATCTGCACTCAAAGAGGACACAGGTATCAAACCTCTCCATCACTCAGACATGTTTCTCAATATCACTTAAGAAACTTTTTTTTTCATAGAACTTGATGAAATAATTCTGATTCACAAATTAAAATAAAAAAAGAACAAAATAAGGCACTTAATAATGAGTAAAGGGACTTGCCTTACCAGAAACTCAAACTTACACAACTCTAAATAATTTACAGACTTTGGTATTTAAGCAAGCAGAGACAAATGAACGGAGAGCAGGAAGATTCAGTGCAAGGTATACCCTAACCCAGGTCACTGGATAGGAGCTCTGCTGCTCTTGTAGAGGACCTAGGGTTCAACTCCTAGCATCCACATGATGGCTCATAACCACCTGTAACTCCAGTACCATGGGATCCAACACCCTCTTCTGGTGTCCATGGGCATTGTACGACACAGGTGCACTTACACACATGCAGGCGATAACATTCATACACATAAAACACAGTTCCAGGTGGAGTAGAAACTTCAGACTATTTCCCTTTGTGGTGGTTACTGTTAACTGTCAACTTGGCAGGAAGAAAGGAACAAGGGTCATCTGGGAGAAGGCCTCTGAAGACACCTACAAGGCTTATCTTGATTATAGTAACTGAGGCAGGAGGACACATCTGAACTGTGAGTAGAAGCACCCTGGGCAGGATAGGCCAAACTGTACAATTTGGAGATGGAGCTGAGCAGCAGCATGCAAGCAAGCATCCAGGTGTCTCTCCTGACTGTGGATGTGCTGTGACCAGCTGTCTCAAGCTCCTGCTGCCTTGACTTCTCAGTCATGCTGTGAGTTAAGATGAATACTCTAAGACAGCTCAATGGTTAAGAACTCTTGCAAAGGACTCAAATTCAGTCCCTATCCATTTGTCACTTGTAGCTCCTGCTCCAGGGATCTAGTGCCCTCCCCTGGTCTCCTCAGGTGCCTGAATACACATGGCATATACGCAGAGACATGTAAACACATACACATAAATAAAAATAAATTAAAAAGTAGAATTAAAAACACCCCCTTTGGCTGAGCATGTAGCTCAGTGGTAACTTAGCTGAGCAGCATGCATGAGGCTCTAGGTACTTCAGTACTGCAAAAAACAAAATAAAACAAAACAGGATACTCCTTTCTACCTTAAGTGGCTTCTGTCACACTTTTTCTTTTATATATTTTATTTTAGGTATAAGAGTATATTGCAGCATATATGTAAATGCATCCATGTCGTACAATCCCCAAAGAGGTCAGACGAGGGCATTGGATGCCCTGGAACTGGATTTACAAATGGTCATTAGCTGTCATGCAGGTGCTGGGAATTGAACCCAAGGCCTCGGCAAGAGCAGCCAGTGCTCCTAACCACTGAGTCATCTCTCTAGCCCCCTTGTCAGAATATCTTGTCACAGAAACACGAAAAGAAACTAAGACACCCTTCCACATTCTATATGTATTAAAAAGCAGAACATTTAAATTAATTGCAGGTATTTAGGAAATACCAAAATTTGGCTCAATTCCAAAACAGTGTTTAAAAAAAAAATTTATGGAGCTGGAGAGACAGTTCATTGGTTAAGAGCACTAGCTGCTCTTGCAGAGGAACTGGGTTCACTTCCCAGCATCCACATGGCAGTTAACAACTGTCTGTAACTCCAGTTCCAGGGGCTCCCATACCCTCTTCTGATCTCCCTGGCCATTGCATGACGTGGGGGCACTTACATACATGTAGCCTTCACATATATAAATGCACCCATGTATAACAGCCACAGAGTCCAGAAAAGGGTGTTAGATCCCCTGGAACTGGAGTTACAGGTGGTTGTTAGCCACCTCGTGGGTGCCAGGACTGAATCCAGGTTCTTGGCAAGAGTAGTCAATGCTCTTAACTGATGAATCATCTCTTCAGGCCCCCAAACAATAACCCTTTGACAGTGGCAAGCAGTCTATCTGAATGGGGGAGTCATTCACAGTGCTTGCTCACTCACCGAGGCTGGCCTGGTGGTTGGGATTCACATACAGGTCCTTGCTCCATTCTACCATGCACTTGAGAATGGACACGAGACACTCCAGGCCTTTCTTCCTAAGACTGAGCTCCTAGAGACCAAAAGTGACAAGGTACAAAATCTTAACAGGCCCCAAAACAACAGGCACATATAGAGCTCTTAGGTAGTCCCCATGAGTCTATCATACCAGGTAACCACTGACATTCAGTACTATTATGGATGAAACCCAGAGAAATGTTAAATAGCTGATGTTAATGGTACATCAAAAACCCTGGACACCTCTAACGGTGTTCACAGTAAACATCTGAGAAACAAAAACAGGAGACATGTGATTTCCTAAAGTGAAAAATGTTATCTGGATCTTTCTGAAATTTGTGAATGTGTGCATGTCTCTGTGTGTCTATAGGTGGGGGGAGTACATGGACACACATATGTGCACAGGTTAAGTGGAAGACAGAGGAAAATCTTGAGTGTCATCTTCAGAAACACTGTCCTCCTCCTTTGAGACAGGGTCTTTCATTGTCCTAGAAGTTCACTAATTCAGCCAGATTGACTGGTCAGCAAGACCCTGGAATTCATCTACCTCCCCATCCCTAGCCAGCACTGGGATTACAGTCACATGCTCAGCTTTTTTACACGGGTTCTGGGGATCCAAGTCAGACCCTCAAGTTTCCGAGGCAAGTACTTTACCAATTGAAATATTGTTATAACAAACGAAAGTTCAGGGCTATAGAGATATATCTCCATGGTTAAGAGTGCTTGGTGTGAAATCCTGAGGACCTAAGTTCTGATACCAGCATCTACTGGCAAACTGGATGCCTGGTGCATGTCTTTAAGCCTAGGTCTGACGAGAACTAAGATAAGAAGATAGCTAGGGCCTCGTGGGCTTCATGCTTGGCTAAGAAATACAAGTCCCAGATTCAGGAAGAGATCCTCCCTCAAAGAACTTGGCAGAGAGCAATAAATGAAAGCATCCTATACCCTACTGATACACATGTGTGTACAGGTGTAGGCAAGTGCAAACACATAAACACATACAAGTAAATAAAGTTTTCATTCAGTGTTTGTGGAATAAAACACCAGCAAGTAAACAGAAAATAACAAAACCCAGCATTTTAAATAACGAAGTCTTAAACTGTGATTTTGAAAAGGTGAAAGCAAAAAGATGAATTACGCAGCATATGAGTGATTCTGGGTAGAACTTACATGCCTAAATACCCACAAATGTATTTCATTTTAAGGAGTACCCTATACATAAATAAGAATGCTGGCATCAATCAAATTGGGGTTTTCTGTTTGTTTCTTAAGATTAGGGTCTATGTAGCCCAGGCTAGCCCAGAAATTGTGACATTCCAGCACAGCCTCTGGATGTGCTGGAATTACAGGCCTGTACCACCAATCGCCTGGCATACAAATAAATTTCTTACATAAAAAAAGGAACACAAGTTGTAGATGATTTTAAAAAGAACCCTCTATTTTAGCTTTACAACAGCACTATAGGCAGCGCAGATCTTTCTGTGACATTAATGACAACTCTGACCCTCCTCTAAAAAGGCCTAGGTGCAGAGATTTTGCACATCATTCTGGGAGCTCATGGATCTTCTCTCAGGATCTGAGAACTGCTTTTCCCCATGGGTACACCAATGAAGCAGGTTCCTAACCCAGTCTACTCTGCTAAACCAGAGAGACTAGACCCTGCTTTCCACTGTCCTTGAAGGGTGGCTGAAAAGGGATTGGCTTCCTGGTGGCAGGGAGTGTCTCTGCTTGGGTGTCCCCTCCTCAGGGATCTTATTCTGATGACCATTAAGAACGACAACAGCAGCCCCTATCTCCCCATCGCCCTTCTGACTCCTCTCTACAGCAAAGCGCCTGACACCTCCCTCTCCCTCCTTCCTCCTCTCCTTCTTTTTTTCCATTTTAAGACAGGGTCTCCCTGTAGCCCCAGCTGGCCGAGAACTCACTATGTAGATGAGGCTGGCCTTGATCTCACAGAGATCAGCCAGCTCCTGCCTCCTGAGTGCTGGGATTAAAGGAGTGTGCCACCACACCTGGCCCTGACATGTCACTTCTTTACTGTCTTTTCATAATGGCAGGAGCTGTGTGTGTCTTTTGTTCACCCATGTGTCTGCAGACCCATTGACTGGAATGTGGTGGCACTCCATACACGTTTACTGAAACAAGAAGACTTTATAAACTATGCTCCGTGGTGTATTTACCTGTAGAGGTGTCATCCCCAGCTCATGTCCACTTCTTCCCTGAGCGATTTTGGATAAATCATTTACTAGACGCTCGAAAATGTTAGCAGCATTTAAATCACAGTCGTAGTTGACATAAATATCTACAACACACTGGGCATCTTGGGAAAAGACACAAGGGTATTAGAAATTTGAATCAAGGATAAAGTAACAATTACACTTTGTGTGTATGTGTGTGTGTGATGCTGGGGATTAAACCTAGAGCCTTCTATATGCTAGACAAGCGCTCTACCATGGAGCTATATCCTTACTCTGTTTACTTATTAAAGATTTCTTTGCCAAAAAAATTTATTCTGTGAATTCTTGTCACACCCCAGGCAAGGGTGGGAGGTGGTCCATTGTTCCAAGGCCCATCTCCACACTAACTGATCCTGGGCAGTCCATTCCACCTCTCGAAGGCTGTTTCCTCATCAGAAAAGGGGTTCAAAGGGCTAAGAGGGTCACTCAATAGTAGTGTATGCCTGGGATGGCATAGATCAATTTTAATTTACTTCAGACCCAGTCAAAGACAGTGGCACCAGAACCTTGGACCCTATGATTAACAGTGCTTAGCTTGCAACCAGGGTGACCAGACAAGGGGCCTTAATCTACCTGGATTAGGAGATTTCTGAGATGTATAAAATTTGGTGCTACCAACAAAAGTCCCTGGCAAACCAGCGTGAGCTGATCATCCTCTACAAGAAGATAGCTGAGGTGGGGATTTTTCAGAATTGAATAAACAGACTTTTAAAGGGCAGGATTTTCGTAGTCATTCAGTAAAATGCTACAGGAGGTGAAAACCTTGGTTTGGGAAGACAGGGAAGCTTAACAAATGGTCTGAAGCCCTCAGGAGAACATACCTGCACAGATCCTCGTCAGGGTCTGAATGACCATCCACCTGTGCTCAAAAGAACTTGTGGATGTTTCTAAAATGTTCAGGAAAATCTCTTTGAAAAAGACCTATAGGACATAAAGACAAGGGAGGATAACAGTAAACAGTCTGTTAGGACTCAAGCTGCCAAGGCCCCACAGGCCAGGCAGGTCCTATACTAAGTGAGGCAGCCTGGCAGATGGAGAAGGGGGTGTAAACTTGCTGAGGAGCACAGGAGCCTGGCCTAGTTGGGAGACAGCTAGCAGGGGACTCTATCCAGAGCTTCCAGGTGCTAATGCAGGATCCACATGTGATTTTTTTTTTTTTTAAAGAAAAATCAGAAATTTGAATTTGGTTAAGTGTGTATAATATGATTGCTCAATCTTACAAGTAATTCAAACAATTTGAGCCTAGGCAGACATGTCTGGGGGCCGGGCCAAGCCCATAGGCCATGACTTCAAACCTTTGTTGAAAAGGAAAGGATTATGATAACTGGGGGCAGAAGGGTAAGTAGCCCATGACCAGCCACCAACAGGTGTCTCTTCTTTTTGTTTTTGAGATTGTACCTCATGTAGCCCAGGCTGGCCCCTAATTAGCTATCTAGGTTGGTCTTGACCTCCTGATTTCCCCTGCCTCCATCTCCTGAGTGCTAGTATTACAGGCATATACCATCCCTGGCTCATCAGTATGTTTCTCTTCTGATATTATTGTCCCTAAATTAAAAAAATTAACTGAAGTCTGTACCTCTATCTGCATTTTCAAGTGCGTTTTAAAGTTTGAGAGAAGAGTAAGAAAAATCGCGAGAGAGAGCTCAAAGACATCAGGCACTGAAGAGACGCCATTTTTGGACAAGGCCACACAGAGGTATTGCTTGATTGCGTTGATGAACATCTCATGAGTTCTGAAGACCGGACCAGCATTTTGCAACACAGAGAGGAGCAGCTGCAGGGAGACCACCTTGGAACGCAGCTCATGGGATCTGGCAAAAAGGCAGAACAGTGATGGTACTGGAAGATGACATGCTGAACAGCTGGTTAACCTTTTTGTTCTGAGGCAGGGTCTTGTTATATAGTCCTGACCTGCCTGGGACTCACTATACAAACCACACTGGCCTCAGACTCTTGAGTGATCCCAATACCTCTGACCCCTAAGTGCTGGAATTACAGGCCTAAGGAAAGGACTTGCTAAGCAGTTCAGGCTAGCCTGGAACTCATGGTCCTGCCTGTCTGCCAAATGATGGGATTATAGGGCATAGGTTAAAACAGTATGTTTCTTGAGACCACTTCAATTTTTTTGCCAGTGAGCAGATTTTTTTTCCCAAGCCCTGGTTGGCCAAAGATGACCTCGAATTCCTGATCTTCTGCCATTGTCTTCTAAGTGGTGATATCACAGATGTGTACCACCATGCCCAGACAAGCAGAATTTTCTGAGGACAATAAGTTCAGAATTAGCAACAGCACCTATGAGCCAGCAAAATGATGGCAGAGACAATAAGGTGAGTCCCTCAGAGCCTGCAGTCCCTCTGCCAACAAGAGCGGCAAATTCTACTCCTTTTGTGTCAAAATGGGTAAAGGAACAAGAGCAGAGTAAGTGCTGAGTCTGGCAGTGGACTCTACAGCAGATAATGCAATTATTTCACATTATTCAGATGCAGACTCAGCTTCATACTCTTCATTCTTCATCCACCATGAAGATAGGACTGGTGATGGTTAAACTATCAACCTGACAGGATCTAAAGTCACCTAGGAGAGACTGAGCATGTGTGCAGGAGGTTTTCTAGAATGAGCTAATTAACTGAGTTAATCACCATTAGTAAGGGTGGCACCATTCCATGGGCTTGATCCCAGACTACATAAAAAGAAGAAGAGGCTGAAGAGATGGCTTGGCAGAAAAGAGTACTTGCTGCTCTTACAGATGACCCAGTTTGGTTCCCAGCATCCACATTGTGGCTCAGTTCTAGAGGATTCGGCACATTCTTTTGGCCTCCGTGGGTATTACACTCATGTTGTGCACTTACATACATATAGGCAAAACACTCATACATATAAAATAATAATAAATGGGGAGGGGGCGGTGAGCACCAGAATTTATCATCATCTGCTTCTTGACTGAGAATGTGATCACCTATCTCAAACTCATGCCGCCATGCTTCTCCCCGACCCCATGATGAACCAACTGTGAGCCAAAATACACTCCTAAGTTGCTTTTGCCAGCAATCTTGTCATAGCAATGAGAAAATTAACCAATACAAGGCTCTTTATCGACCAACCTCACAAACATCTTCCCACTTCCATCTGAGTACAGGGATATTAAGAAACAGAATTCACTGGGTGTAATGGAATACACCTTCAATCTCAACACTTGGGAGGCAGGGGCAGGGAGGAGCAGGGGCAGAAGCAGGTGGATCTAACTTTGTGAGTTAGAGGCCAACATGGTCTATATAGCTATCTCTAGACAAGCCAAGGCTACATAGTAAAACAGTGTATCAAAAACAACAGAGAAACCAAACACCAAACAAACAAACAAGAAAAGAAGGAAGGAGGGAAAATTTTCCAGCTGAATATGGCAGCATATTGCTATAATCCCAGCACTAAGGAGGTCGAGTCAGGAGGGCAGCAAGATCAAGGCCAGACTCAGTTACATGCCCTGTAACATACATCATACCCTGTTCCAAAAGAAAACCATTTTGCTAATGGTTGTCACAATTTCCAGTAGAAGGGCTGAGGATTATAATGATGAGAGGTGAGGGCTGAGGAGAGGGCTCTCGAAGAAGACCTGAGTTCAGTTTTCAGCACCCACTTCAGATGGCTCACAACGGCCTGTAAGAGCTAGATCCAACAAACTGGCCTCTGCAGGCACCTACACTCATGTGCACATTCCCATACACATTTATACAGGCAAATTAAAGCAATAAAGTAAGGGGTTGGGGAGCTAGCTCAGTGATTAGGAGCAGGGTGATTCTCCACCTTCCTATCTTTCAGATGAGGTTCAGTCACTCAAGCAGCCCTGGAGCTGTTTGGAGGGAAAGAGCTGAGAGCTAAAGTCAGCTCTCTGTCTCTGATACCTGTTTTTCCCTCCAGAGTACAGACCTGAGGGTCAGCTGCTTCACTGTGGAAAACGTTAGGCTTCCCTGGGGTGAATTTGTGGCTTAAATCTTTAAATCTTTGTCCATGAAGCAGAGGTTTCCAAGCAGGGCAGGGAGTGGAGTCTGCAGGTGTCTTATCCCTCTGCTAACCCACAAGGTTGTATTAATTATATCAGTCAGTAAAAAAGACAGCACACATTCTATATAGACTGATTGTTTTCAACACATAAACCAAGATTCTGGACAGTGGAGGTAGAGGGGCGCAGGGCTTCCTGAGTCCGGAAAGCTGTGAAACCCTTGCCCACCAACACTGTGGGAACCAGGGGAGGACAAAAGACAGAACAGGAGCTCCTGGTTCATGAACAGCAGATGGCCACAACTGCCGGAAGCTTACTTTGGGTCTGGGGGTCCTTCCCCAAGGGGTTTCATGGATAGCTTGCACAGGGAGCGGAATACCAGAAAGGCGTCCTTCTGCAGAATGTGAGAGAACCTAGCAGCCACCTGGTGTCCTTGTACATCCGGTTCCTAGGGTGAGAAGCAAAGGGAAAAGCTAAGGTATAAGACAAGAAATGCAATTACCTCATGGAAATTTAAATTCTTGCATCTATTCAACCAGGAGGAAAGGGGAGAAAAAGGCAGAACAGGTGCTACAGGAGCATCAGCAGAGCAATTAAAACCTTGTTTTTCTTTAAAAAGCTGGAATGGGGTCAGAAGTGGTGGTGCGCATCTGTAATCCCAGAGCTTGGGAGGTGGAGGCAGAGGATCAAGAGTTCAAGGTCAAGGGGTAGAGAGGTGGCTCAGCAGTTAAGGGTACAGGCTGCTCTGACAGAACAGGTTCAATTCCCAGATCCCACATGGAGGCTAACAGTCATCTGTAACTCCAGTTCCAGGGAACCTGACACCCTATTCTGGCCTCCTTGGGCACTGCATGCACACAGTACACCTAAACACACGCAGCCAAAACACTCATACATATAAAATAAATAAAACTGACAAGTACAGTGGTGCATGCCTTTAGTCCCAGCACTTGGGAGCCAGAGGAAGACAGATCTCTGTGAGATCAAGACCAGCCTGGTCTGCATAGTGAGTTCCAGGCCAGCTGTGGCTATAGGGAGACCCTGCCCCCCCCCCAAACAAACAAAACCAAACCAAAACTAAAACCAAAAGAGTTCATGGGTTCCTTAGCTACACAGTGGGTTCAAGGCCAGACAGATCTGTCTCAAAAACACCAAAAGCAGGCCAGCAAGATGGCTCTGCAGGGTAAAGGTGCTTACCATGTAAGCCTGACAACCAGAGTTTGCTCTCTGGAACCTACATAAAGGCAGGAGAAAGAGAATCAACTCCACAAAGTTGTCCTCTGACCTTAACAGATGCTATGGCACACATGCTCAAAAATTACAAATTTCACATACACACACACACACACACACACACACAGAATTACGAATGCCCACAAGATTTACCAGTAATAATTTCTTTATGAAAAACTTTCCTGAAATCATCTAAGACTTAGTAAGAAATTTCGTTAGACAGATGAAAGTAATCTATGTAGAACTGTACAGGGGCATTACAAAGCATGGTTAATCCTGGGTGTGGTGGCAGATGGCTTTAATCCTAGCACTGGGGAGGCAGAGGCAGGCAGACCTCTGTGAGACTGAGACCAGCCTGGTCTACATAGTAAATTTCAGGCTTGCTGGGGCTATGAGAAACTCTTGTCTAAATAAAATAAAATAAATAAAATAAAAGGCATGGTTAGATGGACTGCCTCTTGGCCTTTTGGAAAAACAAGCTTAGTTGGACCTCTGCTCACTGATGTGAACTCGTACTCAAGATGTGCATCGAGTGAGCAGTCAAGCCTGGCTTGTCAAACACCACTCTCTAGGACTGACTTCGGCGTGTCCCCGCAGTGTCACTACGGGGAGGGTGAACGTTCAAAGAAACCAAAACTGGTTCTTAGGGCTGAAAAACACCTACGTACAGATGATACACGTACAGATTACAGGTATCTAAACAATCAGTTGCACTTAAGATTTCATGGGGGGAGGCAAGTATGGTGGTACACACCTACAATCCAAGCACTTGGGAAGCTGAGGCAGGGAGCATTGAAAGCTGGAGGGTTAGCCTGGGCTACAGAGTGAGTTTCAGGCCAGTGAGATTTTCCAAAAAAAAAAAAAAAAAAAGATAAAAATTCATGAGCTGGGGATAATGATTAAGAGAAAGAATCTAAAGGACTCTCAGATGGGTGTGTGTGTGTGTGTGTGTGTGTGTGCGCTCAGGTGCATACAATAAGGAAAAAGTGAAATGCAGGTAAAACCGGTGCAAAGTGTCAACATTACTTCCTGCTTTAATGTTCACAGACACAATTTTCAAGGAAACAATGAAACTATTTGAAAACTACTATACCCATGCAATGGTGCATGTCTTTAATTCCAGCAGAGGCAGGTGGATCTCTGTGAGACAGAGGCCAGCTGGGCTATAGAGAGACCCTGTCTAAAAACAAACAAAACTATTAATACAGGGGCAAGCAGGATAGGCTGTTGGGTAAAGGCACCTGCCACCAAGTCTGATGACCTGAGTTCAGTTCTTGGAAACCACAGGTGGAAGGAGAGAGCTGAAGTCTACAAGCTGTCCTCTGACCTCCTATGTACATTGTGGTACACACACACACACAAAAGTTAAAACTTCTGTACAGTAATTAAAAAAAATTAACAACATAGATACACCATATGCCTGAAAGGATGTTCATAATATATAACTAACTTTTCATAGATATGAGCTGGGGGGGTATGTAGCCAGTGGTAGAAATCATGCTTAGCATAAAGGAGGCTCTTGGTTCAATCCTTAGCACCAAAACAAAAAATCTAACTCCATTTAATCAGCAAAACAACATGTAAGTGAGGGCTGGACTGATGGCTCAGCAGTTAAGAACACTGGACATTCTTGTAGAGGATCAGGTTTAGTTTCTAGTACCTACACAGTGGCTAACAACCGTCTGTTAAGATGCACATGGTACATTTACATACATATGGGCAAAACATTCATATATACAAAAGAAAATTTAAAAACTAAAAAATATGTTAAAGTCTAGAGAGATATTGGTAAAACAATGATCTATACATGCATGCTGAGTTCCCAATTTCGAGAAGGAAATGCAGAGCTGGAGAGATGGCTCAGTTGGTAAAGTGCTTGCTATACAAGCATGAAGAACTGAGTTTGAGCCTCAGAACCCAGGAATGTGTTAGGAATGGTGATGCATTTGTAACCACAGTACTGTCCCGGCAGAAACAGGAGGACCTTGGTGTTCACTGTTCAACCAGCCCAGCCTAACTAACTAGTGAGCCCCAAGTTCCAGAGACCCCGTTCTCAAAAAATGATGACTCATGAAAAACGACATCTGAGGGTGACTTCTGGTCTCAATGTGTACCACACACATGAATAAGCACACATATCCTTAAATATGCACGTGCACACACACACGCACACGCACACACACGCACACACACACACACACACTCAAAGAGGGAGAGAAGGAAAAGTAGAAACCAGTCACCATTTTTACTTCTTTTTCTAGAATGAAAGCATGCTTGTATACTCTTATAGTGGAGGGACCCGGGTTCAGCTCCTAGCACACACACAAGTCAAGTGACTTACAATTGTTCATAACTCTGTTCCAGGGGACCTGATGCCTTCCTCCTGCCTCCATGGCACTGCATGCACGTGGTGCATTTATAGGCAAGCAAAACACTCAATACATATAACTTTTTTATTTTGAGACAGGGTCTCAAAATACTCTCTATGTAGACCAGGCTAGCCTGGAAATCAAAGAGAACTCTGCCTCCCAAGTGTTGGGATTAAAGGTGTGTGCCACCACACTCAAAATAACTTTTTTTTTAATTAAAAAAGAAATAGTCTGAGTAAAAGTTTAGTAGTAGTGGTATATACAACCAACACAAGCATGTTCCAATAACTGACCCAGCTACATGAATCACACCAAGACTGTGGGACTAATTCCTGAACAGGGCTCTCTTGCTTAGCTCACCTCTGTGACAGAGATCTAATTCTGGATCTTCCAAAAACATGACAAGTGGAAGGGTATCTATATGGGATGCACTGACATACCAGATTATCTGCCGAGGACAGCGACTGCCTGTCATCTGCTATGCCGTTGGTCTGTGAGTTTTCATCAACTCCTGGGGGAACACTGTATTCCTGGCACTCTAGGGCACCCAGGACTCGGTCGGGTTCCGTAAGACCATGCTTTTCTGCTGCTTTTTAAGACACAAGTGCAACATTGCCCAGTGAGTATGCATCCTAAAGGCTGCCTGACACCAGAAAGAACTTATCCACATAGACTCAGCTACTACTATTTTCTCCCTTCCTCCCCTCTCCTAGCCCACCATGACATAGCACTTGGTCAAGGTGATGCTTAGGCTTTCTGTGTGTCTCCTATCTACAACTTCCACCAGGGCTGCAGCAATGCATAACTCCCCACAGAGGTTCATTCTTATCCACGTCGCTTGTCAATAGTGCCTAGAAAACCAAAGTGCAGCAGTTCCAGCGCATGGAGCTCACCATGGATCCTCCTGCCTCAGCCTCCCAGGTGTGGGGTTATGGGCATGGGGCACCACACTTGGCTAGAAATGAATGTAAAGCATGTCCCAGGGCAGCAGACATGCACATACAAACACCAAAACTCATGCTATAAAAAAAAAAGACATTTCTATATCCTGTGTATTCAGACGATTTGTACTCTACTTCTTTCGTTAAAAATGCTGATCTCAACCCACTGCATTTTAAAATTTCTTGTCCAGTTACTGGTTTATTAGCATTGGAATCAAGCTAAACATGAAGCCACTGACCTGAGTTTGGAACAAGAACAAAGGGAAGAACATTGCAGTCTATGACCCCCAAGCTTCCTTGCTCTGAAAGGACACCATGAGATGAGGGGCCTGGTCAAAGGCTCATGGTGTGAGCACAACCTCCCTGTGTACCTGACGCCCACTGACGTGTGGACTGTCCCCCTGAAACTTCTGCAGCTCTGATCTGGACAGCATATGGAGTGGGCCTTTGTATCGCTAGAGCATCTAACATTCCCACTGTAGACTGTGGCCCCCCACCCCAACCTAGATGAGAGCAAGATCAACCACTGTGAGCAGGTCACACCTTGGTGCCAAGTGTGGGTTAGGAAGGTGGCAGACTTCCTTACTGAGAGCTCCACAAGTTCAATAGAAGGGAGCCAACCCCCATATCACATGCTGCTGACAGACTTCATGGACAGAAGAGGCATAAGGAAGGGCAGGGCTGTCAACAGTGCTTACCTTTCACAGCAGACATGACCACATCTTCTAGGATGTCCTTTACTACCTCCTGGGCCCCATCATCAGTGGCTGCATTGTCAGGACCTACACCCATGAACATACCAGGCATTTCCAGGGGTGGGAAAAAAAGATGACAGCAATTGTCCTCTTAGAGTAATGCTGCAGAGGACAAAGGGTGCGAATGACACCCTATCGCCAAATCCTGAGCCAGCTGAGAGGACCCTTCAGATGCTGAACCCCAAGCATCCTATGGCTTCCAAGTCTTGGCCCCTGAAGAACTGAAACCTAACCTACCCTCTCCTCCTTCCTAAGTCCCAGCTGCCTGGCCTGGCCACCCACCACCCCAACCTAGGCTCATGGACCCTGCAGAACAAAAAGTGGGCCTCCTCTAGAGCTTCACTAAGTGATGCGCCTTTTGCTACTGAACTCTCCAAGTCCTGCAAACCCAGTATTTAGTGTGAACTTTAAAGAAAGAAAATTATTTTTATTTTATGTGTGAGTATATTGCTTGCATGAGTGTAAGTGTAACCATGTCATGTAATGCAGAGATCAGAAGAGGGTGTCAGATCCCCTGGAACTGCAGTTATAGATGGCTGTTTCCCATCATGTAGGTGCTGGGAACCTGGGTTCTCTGCAAGACCAGCCAGAGCTCTTAACTGCTAAGCCATCTCTCCAGCCCCCTAGGATGAACTTCTAATGTGACAGTTCAGGGTTTTACAAAATTTCAAGTCAAAATTATTCTGTAAATGGTAACTTTAAGTAGAAAAGTTTCAACATCTCTTTGTTTTTGGAAATTAATTCTAGAAGAGAGTTTGTGGAGTAAGCAGGTTTTGAGTAGATGTTTAGATATAAGTATTACCGATTTATAAAACATCACACTGACCAAAAGGTCATCAGCTTAAATAAACAAAACCAAAAGAGCCCTAAGTGTATCTGCTTTAATGAGGACTTTCACCCAGCCACCACTCCTATGAACTCTGTGCTTGGTCTTTGAGGTCTTGGCGATGATGCTGAGTGTCTCCATTTTCATTCGGCACTTAACACCCACATCTAGTCAAGTACACTCATGTGGGATTATTGATGCCATATTCTTTTCTTAGAGGGCAAAAAAGAACTTGAAGGGAAATTAGGAATCTCAAGTCACAGCCAAAATCTCCCAAGTTCATTTATTTACCTAAAAACCATGATTTAGACTGGAATACAGTTACCCAGACCTGGGTCGTTTTGACACGGCCTTCACATTTCACCCCACTTACATTATCACACATCTCACAGTGCTCACCTCATTTTCAGCAATAAAATCCACAAAGAACAACTGAGACACTGATGATTTTGTCAATACAACAAAATAAATGTATAACTATAAAAGAAAAACTGGAACCCATGTATAATCACCTTGCCTACACCATGATTTGTAAACATTAGACTGAATACTGTAGAACTGGGGATTAAACCAGAGTCTTACATGCTAGGCAAGTGCTCTAGTGCTGAACTACATTCCTAGCCCACAAATAGGTAATTTCTAAGTTCCCTTTTAGTTCCAACATTCTCTGATGCTATGATTTTATAAAGTTACATCAACAGTGTCTAATTGGTATTGCCTCCCATAGCACCTAGTATACAGCACCTTGTTCACATTCAACACCCAATGAACATGGAGCCATTTTATCAGAGGCTCTGGTGGCTCAGTGAGACCAGAGGCCTTTTAGTCATGTCTAGTGAGTGTAGTAGTTTACAGGTATGTGTTGTTTAACCTATGAACTGTTTCTTAAAACACTTGAATCAGCTGCTAACATTTGTTGACTGACCAAATTACTCAGTAAAACATACACATTCAAAAGCCTGAAGTCAGGCCTGTAATGATAGCGATGGGAGACAGAAACAGGGAGATCACAAATTCAAAGCCAGCTTAAGCAACCTGATGAGACCCTGACTCAGAATTTTTAAATAGTTAAATGAAGGCTGGGAATAGAGCCAAATGAAAGAACTGCTTCTTGTGCTTAAGGCCAAAGGCAAGCATGGTGTTTCCAAGAGCAGGAAACTGGTGAACTAGTTAAGAATATGACAAGGGACAGAGAGGTGGGCAAGCCCATCTCACAAGGTCTCGGGGGCGGGGCAGGCAGTGATCTAATTCACGCTTTTAAGAGCTCATTCTGCTGCAGCAGAGTGTCACAGGGCGCACTTTGGTGCAGCTCAGAACTGCACCACTATCTGCACAGCTCTGCTTACCACAGTGTGCTTAAATATTAATGTTCAGTGACTGAACACAGCTTGGTAAGAATGATGGTAAAAGCCTGGTCCCTGCCCAAGAATTATGAAGACGAAGAGGACGGCAGCTGAGGGCTGGCCAGAGCCTCTGAGTGCCTTCCTCCAGACCCCAGCAGCAGGGCGAAGGCACACTAAGGGTGCCCCGAGACACACACGGTTCTTGGCGTCAACTTTCTCTTTTGTCCTGTGGGGGTAAAACACCCTCACCACTGCAACCACGCTTGTTCTGTGGCTGGAAGTGCCAGGCACTCCAGTAACTTCTAGAGGGATAAAAGGAGATAGGCATGTATGCTCCAGGAGGGGACCTGAGACCACAGCAGAAATAAGATCAGTGGCAGAAACAAGTCAGACATGTTGTGTAGAACCAGTCCAAGTGAAGAATCAGAATCAGCTGGGAAAGGCTAATTGCTCAAAAGCATAAGGCTTCTGAATGTGTTTCATGCCTATGGCTCAGGCAGGGCTGCGGTTACTCCTAGATCATCTCAGGACAACCCCATCAAGATATCATATTTAATAGATCATTTCCTCTAAGACTTGCATGGCATATGACTTTGTTTTTAAAAAAGCAAACAACTAGCTCGGCATGGTGACACATGCCTTTAATCCCAGCACTTAGGAGGCAGAGGCAGGTGGATCTCTGAGTCCTCCAGGCCAGGTGGTGGATAAAGGGAGACCCCGTCTCAAACAACAACAAAGCAAACAATTGGCCAACAAGATGGCTCAGTGGGGCACTTGCTGCCAAGCCTGACAATGAATTCAATCCTTAGGGCCCACATGGTGAAAGGAGAGACCAGATTCTCAAAAGCTAGTCTGATGTCTACACATGCCCATGGTGCTCTCGCAGGCACACTCTCCCCCTAACCCCACCCCCTGCCCCAATAAACAAATATAAAAAAAAACTGTACGGAAACAAAACTCAGTGAATGTGCTCAGTGACTAGAAGAGGAAAACAAAACTGTCTCTAGGCAACGTATCTGCCTATCCACATGCCTGCCCACCTGGTGTTCTAGGTACTCACAGGAGTCTATGCATGGCCCCAGACGGCCAGGCACTGAATGATTAAATCACCCAGTTAACTCCCCATGGAGACTGAGCACCCCAAAGTGTGCTCAGTGCACTTATGCTGACACAAAGCAGCAATAGCTGAATCCATTCCAGAAACGACTTAGAAACAACTGCTCAGCTGGCAACAGGACATTAGACAAGGCGTCACTGGCTGTGCATCATGCAGGAAGAGAAAAGGGGAAGCTAAGGAGGCCCAGAAATAGACAAGCTGTTCCTGGGGTTTCCTTCTACATTAGCCAACACCTCCCAATGTCCTGTAGCCTCAGGGGACACCCTCTCACCTGGAAGACTCAGCCATACCTGAGAATGATGAGCCTCTTTCTCGGGGAGCTTCTCCATTTTCTGAGCTCATGTTTCCTAGGCTACTCCTGGCATGATCACCGTTCGGCAACTCTGTCTTTTCAGGAGTTGTTGGTTTGCTCTGAGCTGGGTTCTGCTTCAACCGGCTGAACTTTGGAGATCCTGCTGCAGCCTGGATCACAGGAGACTGAGGTTTTGAACAGATTGGTTTTTCCAATTCTCTGGCCTCCTGTAACTAAAAGGCAACAAAAAAAGAGATTCTATGTAAATGGTCTGGTATTTGGTAAGGAACAAAAATTACACCACATTATTGCTTTGAAAATTTCCAGCCAATTAACCTGCTTATCTGAATGTGTATCTGCAGAGATTTAGAAAAAGCTGGCAATAGTTAAGGCTATGTTATGAACCTTAAGGATAGCTAAGCTCATTTAAGTCCGCAAGAATGGCTCAGCAGTTAAGAGCACTAGCTGCTCTTGAGGACCTAAGTTTGGCTCCAGTACCAAGAGGGCAGCTAACAACCATCTATAACTCCAGTTCCAGGGGATCCTCTTCTGGCCTCCATGAAAACTGTACACATCGGTTACAAGTATGCAATCCTAACACTTGTACCTATTAAAAAATGTGTATACATACACTTTCCAACCAGCTGGCTAAAACTTTTGTACCGTTTTCTTGGGTGCCAGGAATTAAACCCAGGGTAATGTGCGTACTAGATAAGGTGCTATTCCTGAGCTACATTCCTAGCCCAGTATAAAGTTATTTTTTGTTGTTGTTGGGTTTTTTGGTCTTTTTGATATAGGGTGCCCCTGTAGCCCTAGCTGGCCTGGAACTCACTATTGTAGACAGGCTGGCCTTGAACTCAAGAGATCCACCTGCCTCTGCCTCCCGAGTGCTGGAATTAAAAGCATGTGCCACCATGCCCTAGTATAAATTTTTAAAAGTAAATTCATAGCAAATGTAGAACTTCAAAGCACATTCTGAATGCAAACATCAAAACCCACACCAGAGTTCTCTTGATCTGAAAATGGGAGAAGTGTCAGGGAAGGATAAGCAGCCTTCACAGGTGTGAGCCAGGCAGGCATTGTCCAGTGGTCGGCCCACCGCTGGGACTCACCATCTGGTTTTCCATACGGGTGAAGATGACATTCAGCATCTGGGTGAGCGTGGCCTTGGCAGTGGTTTGGTTGATGAGGTTTTTGCTGGCCAAATAGATATTATAACACGTCCTCACTGTCTGTAGAATAGTGCCCTCGTGAATTTCAATGTGTGGGGAAGTCACGGCGGTCAGAAGAGCCTGAGACACAGAGCAGAAACTGTCACCTTCCTGAATGCCCACCTCTCTTCTGGCCATATTTTGCTAGAAGAGTTTGTTTCTGCCTTTCTTCTTTGAGGTCAGGTCTTGCACAGTAGCCCTAGCTCGCTTTCAGCAATCTGCCCCACTAGGTACTTCATGTGTGGATCACCATAGTCAGCCTGTTTTTTCTAAATTCTGAGGTAGCTCTGCGAATTCAACTGGATTATCAGTACCAGAAACCAACTTTCTATTGTTCTAAGTTTTTTTTTTTTTAAAAAAGCAATTACTAACTCCCTAAAATTCAAATTATTTGAAGTAATTAAGCTATAATGAAATAAGTGTGCTACTGGCTCATTTTTAAAAAGGGAAGGGAAATGGTTTGTCTCTTAAAGGACAACAAAAAGGACAACAATGAAAATCTCTCAAAATTTGAATGTTAATGTTGACTGAAAAACTAGAATGAAAATTACAGACAATTTCCTCAAGAGGCAAAACATTCCCACTGGAACCCACTCATGAATTGTAAGATACACATGTATTGATGGGTTTCCCAGTTCTCTGGTGAGTTCAAAGCTTTAAGAAGGTGTGGCTGGTATGCAGCCATGTTCCATAGAGCCGAATGCACAGGACCTAAGGTGTGCAGACCTAGCTACATCAATCCTGCCATTCTGACAAGCTGGTGGTACCAGTTCACGTCAAGCCCTTACTGGCAGCAGACACAGAACAAGAAGGCAGACCTGAGGGGAGAGGGGCAAGTTCAGGTTCTGAGAGTACTGATGAAGGCCTGAAGAGAAATGTCTGTCTGGAACACAAATTTCCTGAGGATACACCAGAGAACTTCAAGTCAATTTAATTCATAAGTGATTTACAATACTGTTAGTGGGACTGTTTACTTGGAAATATACCTGGTTCTACTCGTCTCGTTCCATGCTAATAAACTGGGACACTTAACACAAGCTCTAAGTGATGCTCCAGCTCTGCTCCAGCTCAGCAGCCCAAGACAACTAATGGGGCAGGCCCATGCTCTCAGGGGACTAGTTTTCTCATTTCAAACCCAGACCAGGTAAACAGAAATACCTTAATTATCTGTAACTGAACCCCTTCATCTGTCTGTGGGCCCTGAAAACAATTGCAAATGGTTTCAACGATCCTGTCGATCAGCCGCTTCCCAGGGGCTCCGCTGTCAGGGGCATTGCCAGTGATGTGCCCATATGCGATGAGTTTCTAAACACAGAAAGAACAGAGGTTACATTTTTGTCTGCCCCAAACAGCAAAAGACAGGAAGCAAGGAAGGCCTTGAACCTCTGGTTCCTGTGGAGTCAGACAAGCACAGCTGTTCTGAGTGCAACTTTTTTCCCATGTTCTGGTAGCAAAAAATCCCAATGATGGTGTGGCAGTGTGCCACGTGAACAGCACGCACCAAACGCAAACCAGCACACGATCGTTAAAAACAAACAACAACAAAAAGAGGGAATAAAAACCCATATGGCTAAAATTTTGTCAGAAAGCAGATTTGTGGCCATTCAGTGCTCCAGTGAGAAGGAATAAGAGTGTGGCTGCTGGCATGTTTCGGAGTCTAGATTGTGGTGGACCGCACAACCACCAATCAACTGAAGATCACTGGTTTGCATGCTTTAAATGCATGAACTCTACCTATGTTGTTAATATTAACCAACTTTTCCTTAAGTATTAGATATCGGAGAAAGGCATGGCTTCATGTTTTGTGTGAGGGAGGGGGAGGCTAAGAAGTCATGGGCAGAGATGGGACTTGAGACACTGGACAGAAGTCTTTTCATTCTCCTGGAATGTGGATCATCACAAATTATCTATTTTAAAGTACGGGGTTAAGGGAGATAGCTCAGGTTGAGAGCACATACTGCTCTTGCAGAGGACCTGGGTTCTGTTCCATGTTAGGTGTTGTAACTTAGAGCTCCAGCTCCAGAGGATCCATTGCCCTCACCATCTGATTACAGATGGGTTTAGACTTGGGCCACCTTTCAGAGACCACCTGCCTTATGACTCTCCATTTGAGACCTGGAGCACAGCACTAAGACTGAGAGACAAGGGGACCTCTAAATTAAGGGGGAGTTCTACACCTGGCTGAGATTCAGAATCATCTAAGGGAGCTCACTGAGACGCAGGGTTCAGGGCTGGAGAGATGGCTCAGCAGTTAAGAGCACTTCCGTCTCTTGCAGAGGAGCTGAGCTCCATCAGGTGCTCTCAAATGCCTGAACTCCAGCTCAAGGTGATCTGACACCTTTCTGGCCCCTGAGGACATACACAGACACAAACTCATACACATGAATAAAATTAAAATAAATCTTTAAAAAGATGCAGGTTCCTGGGCTTCAAACCCAATGAACAGAAATTATGGGCTAGTGCTTGGGAATTGGTTGCTCTCTCAACTGTCCAGGTTAGTCTAGAGGTCAGCCAGACAACATGAGACTTCTGAGGCACACTGCTTCTAGCAAGTGGTAAAGACTTTAAAGTGCTGCTCTGTTCTTTATCTATTTGAATTCTGGCTGGTCACATTCTTGCCTATGCCTGCACAGCTGCCTAGAGAGCCACCACCACTGTGATAAGAAGATGGCCACCCTGCAGAGGCCTTTGATATTTCTCAGTGGCTTGTCTCTATGATTAGCTAAAAAGCACTGCCACTCCATAAGCAGAAAAAGATTAAGACAGTGGCTGAAGGCAGAAAAATAATACATAATAGAATGATAGAAAGAACAAGCTGCCTGCCCCATTTGTCTATTCAAGCCCAACACTGAGACCCACAGTGAAGGGCAAGCCCAGAGCTACTCATGTCCACATATAAGAGGCCAAGTACTGTAATTCCAGTGCTGAGGCTAAGACAGGCAGGTCCCTGGGGCCACCTGCCTAGTCAGTTCTAGCCTTATCTGTGAGTTCCAGGTGCAGTGAGAGATCATGTCTCAAAAGCAAGGTGGATAGCTCATGAGGGAAAACACCCAAGAGTTGGTTGACCACATGTACCTGCACACAAGAACAAACACAATCCCTCCGCAACAAAACAAAAAGAGCTTCAAAGATAATACTTGTGACATGAACAGGATAGCTCAGGCCAACAGTTTCCTACAGGCTTCATGGGGATGTAAGAACAAACTGTATTCTATCTTTTATCTATTTTTTTTAAAGTTCCCCAGGGCTGGAAAGATGGTTCAGAGGTTGAGAGCATTGGCTGCTCTTGCAGAGGACCTGGGTTCAGTTCTTAGGAGCCACATGTAGGCTAACACTCTTCCATAACTCCAGTTCCAGGGGATCTGACTCCCTCTTCTGGCATCCTTGGGCATTGCATGCACATGGTACACTCATATACATGCAGGTAAAACACATAAAATAAAAATAAATGAAGAAAATATTTTAATTTCCCTTTACATTTATTTTGGGGAGGAGGGTACATGGAGAGGTCAGAGAACAACTTTCAGTAGTTGGTTCTCTCCTTCCACCAAGGGTTCTAGGGATCAAACAGCAGCAAGTGCCTCTACTTGTTGAGCCATTGGACCCCTACTTTTGTGTGTGTGTCAAAATTTCATGTATTCCAGGCTGGTCTCAAACTGTGTCACATGAGGATGACCTTGAACTTCCTGATCCTCCCACCTTTATCTCCTGAGTGCTGGGAAAACAAGTGTGCACCACACCCATTTTACTTGGTGCTGGGGATGGAGCCCTGGACCTTGTGCATACTAGGCTAGATAAGCACTAACAACCTCACCCCTAATCTTTTATCTTTTCTTTGAGACAGAGTCTTCCCATAGCCCCAGTTGGCCTGGAACTTGCTACACAGACCATGCTTGCCTTGATCTCACATAGGTCTGCCTCCCTTTGCCTTCCAAGTGCTGGGATTAAGGGTGTGCACCATCCAGCCCTGCATATTATCTTGACCTTTTAAAAGTTCTATTTTTGTAATGTACAAAGTTTAGTAACAGTGTGTGTATATATAACTTTAAGTTAAAGAAATTTATTAGGATACCCTCAAAAATTATTATTAATATGCAACCAGAAAAACTTCACCTTAGGCAGGACAGGAGCTACCCCTCCACCCAGGAGCTGCTCTGGGGCAGTGTGAGCTAGGAATGTGCTGAAGGAAGGGACACAATAGGGCCTCCAGGCTTCTCCCCTATAAGGCAGGGAGGCTGAGCTAACCATGCTCAAAGCAAAGCCTGAAGCACCTCTACATGATAAATGAGTGACAAGGCATGGTGTAGAGTACTGCAGCTGTTCCAGATCTGTCAAAACCAGGCTTCACCCAGAGACTTCCATTTCCAAGGAAAGAGTTTCCTCACCTGCCAGTCAAGAGGGTTTAGCAAGGCGACCTACAGGAAGTACTTTTCCATTCAGTCTTCTAGGGAGGCCCATCTACTTTCCAATGTCATAAAAAGAGCAACACACTTTGCATACTGCATCTATTAAATTCCAGAGAACTCCATTCAAAAGGAGAACCATATGCTATAAATCTCAGGACTCCCAGTGGTCTGAAGATGTCAAGGTGTACACATTTAAAATCATGCACATACATACAAAGTCCAGAAGCAGAGTGTTCCTGTTCCTGAAGAGGCCAGGCCACAGAAACAGTCAAGATCAAGGTCAGCAATCTTTCCCCATAAAAAACTGGACACTAAACATTTAGGGTCAAGTCAGGTGGTCTTCACTGCAACTACTCACCTCAGTCACAGAGGCAGGAAGACAGTTAAGTAAATAAACTCTTGGCTCCCTGTTACTATAGACTACAAGTATGCATCCCCCAAATCCACATGCTGAAGTCCTGCACACCTGATGTGACAATTAGGAGGTTGGGCCTTCGAGAGCTAAAGAGACTAAAGTAAGTATGAGGGTGGGGTCCTCACAATGACATCTGTGATCTCTAAGACAGACCAGAGAGCAATTGTGTTCTTTACTACCGAAGGGCCAGGGAGAACAAGGCAGTCTACAGGCTGAGATGGAGTCCAAATCAGATCACCCAGGACCTAGCTAGATTTTGAGCTATCCCCTCTCAAGAACTTGAGATAAGTTATCTCTTACATTTACTCCACTCAGTGGGTAGTATGCAGTTACAGTAGCCTAAGCTAAGACAACTATGTTCCAGCAAACTTTATTCACAGAAGCAGACAACAAACCAGATTTTGCTAACAGCCCCTGGCAGGGTCATAAATGTGGGGTCAGGAAGTCCTAGGGACCCACCCAATTTTGTTACTTCTCAGTCAGGTGACTGTGGCTGGAGCTGGCCACTGTATTCTCTAAAGCCTCAGTCTCCTGACTCTAAAATGAGGATGAAAATAAGTACATCAGAGGGCTGTTGTGAAGCTAAACACAGTGATGGGGTGAAGCACTCAGCAGGGCTGAGAGTCTGGTGCAGAGTGTGAAGCCAGTGTTCTGGAGACATCAATCTGTTAACCATCCACATCAGTTCCCAAACTAAACCTCATCATGGGGAAAAAATGACTAAATTAAGATTTCTCCAGAAAACATTTACAGCATCAAATATTTTGGGTCTGAGCCTGCCATTTAAGAATCCTTGGCACATTAGATGATTCACATAGAATAATCTGTACAGAATTATCTTGAATGAGAGATATGGGTCTTTGATTTGGAAGAACTGCTTCTGTGAAAAAACTGTCATCAATCTTCAAGTGTGTGTGTGTGTGTGTGTGTGTGAGAGAGAGAGAGAGAGAGAGAGAGAATAGATATAAAAGAAGAAATAGAGTAAATATTAGATTTAGACTGGGGATGCCAAAAATGTGGCATACCCTGCTACTTGGCAGTTCTGTGCCTTGGCAGACAAAACCAATCAATGACAGCATATTTCTTCAAGAAATGTGGGTCTACATGGGGCTTCCCGGACCCTTTAACACAGCTCTCTAAGCAATCTTAACATAGACTCAATCTATTCAAGGCTCCCTGTTCTAGAAAGCACTGGGAAACTATTATCTCTTCAATGTATTTACAACAAATACAACGTATTTTTCATTGATATGAATTGTGTACTAAGGTTAAAGGTGATCGGAAACTTTAGAGATAGTCTGGATTGGGAACTGAGGAGCCCACCTTGTCCTGTCTCTTACCTACCCATAAATCACTGGGCAAGTCACTCCCACTTCTCTTCCTGCCTCTTCATCAGTACGAGACCAGCTCTGATTAGTCACTCCTCATTACTTGTAGATGATGATTTCAAATTATCTGTCCACTAAAATTTATTTGAAAGTCACAAATCAAAACGTGCGGGACACTTGGGAGGCAGATCTCTATGAGTTGGTGGCCAGCCTGGTCTACATCATGAGCTTCAGGCCAGTTAGTACTACATGGTAGGATCCTGTCTCAAATACCAGTTACTACAACAACAGCAATTAAAAAATAAAAGAAAAAAAACCACACACCGAGGTATGTGCGTGGCTGCTTTTGGACATGTGCAGAACAGAGAAAGAGTCACTCAGCACTCGTGACACTGCTATTTTCTCTTCACATACAAGTGCCTTTTCTGTGGTGTTTTCACTGCTGTATTTTCAGTTTTGTTCCTTTTGCTCTATAAAATGTCCCCTAAGTGTGTGTGGAAGTGCTGTCTAGTAATTAAGAACAAGAAAGCCGTGACGTGCCTCACAGGAACTACAGTGCTAGATACACTTGGTTCAAGTATGTGCTGTAGTGCTGCTGGCTGTGAGCTTCTTAGCAGGTGTCTTTAAACAGAAACACAGAGACCAAAGTAATACACTAATTAGCTGGCCAGAACTGGGTAACTGAGGAACCTAACCCTATGTTTCTTAGTGTTGGCTAACTCCCATTCTCAGTGACTTTATAGACAAGAACTACCATAAATAACAGGTTATGGACCTGTTTCTACTGATGATACGTATTAATGCCATGAAGAAAGAAGCTGGCTATGGCAGAGGCAGAGGCAGAGGTGAGACAGGAGGATCTCTGTAAGATGAAGGCCAGCCTGGTCTATGTAGTGAACTCTAGGCCAGCTGGGGCTACAGGAAGACCCCGTCACAGAGGAGAAAAAAAAAAAAAGGTTGGAAATGATATATGTGCCCATGTATAACAAACATATAATCAACGCTAAAGGCCTCATTGAGAAAAGCATACAGACAGATCTATGAATCTATGAATCATGTTTCTAGGGAAACAAACATGCATTATAGCTAAGGAGCTCAGACCCCTCCCCTTCCCTCTGTAATGAGTGAGACCTTCACAAAGGAAGGATCTGACTTGCTCCTTGCCCCATTACCTCTGGAGGGCATTCACAGCACTAGAGCCTTCACAAACATGATGTTGGGTAAGGAGTGTCTGAGGCTCGGGGGAACCAGTTCACACTAAGTTTAAATGTGGTACCTGCAAACAGTCAAGGGATGTGCTAACCACCCGGGGGGACTTGGATTGGCAGGCCAACTCGAATGGAAGGAAGTACTTGTCCGCTTCAATGAAGTTTGCCTTCGGTGGAACTGCAGCACCAAGTCTAGGGAAAAGGCAGGAGAGTGTCAAGAGAAGAAATGGCAGAAAGCTTGCTTCCCCTATATGGCTCTCTGTTTTCCCAGGCTACCTGCTACCGCTATCACTTCACTAAAAGTGCCTGCAAACTGCATCTTATGGCTACATAATTAGAGCTCTGACTTGTGAGCAGAACTCTGGCATTCTGGATCAAATCCTGCTGCAGCTTTGCTGGAGCTGTGTTTCTAAAACAAGACTGACTCACTACCACGAGAAGCAGGAGTGCCACTGGCTTGTGGCATCAAGCAGGACGAGGGCTCTGCCTCCTCTCTCAAGAAAAGGAATAATGGTATCTACTTGACCTTCTTTAACCGTCCCCCAAATACACAAGCACTAGGCCAGAAACCTGCTCAGACCCAGAGTTCTGTTGTAGGAGAATGTTGCTGCTCCTTCAAACTCGCATGGAAAAAGGTCCCATGGCCCCCACTTTCCCTTCCAAGCTGTACTTCAGCACAGAGAAAGTACCATTGCTTACCTCTGCTTGTCTATTTCTGCTTTAATTTCATCTGGGAAGAAGAAAAAGCACATTAGGAGCATGTAGCACTTAAGGAAAAGTCTGCTACCAGGTATCTGGAAGGCATTAAAAGATGTTTTCGGGGGCTGGTGAGATGGCTCAGTGGTTAAGAGGACTTACTGGCTACTCTTGCAGAGGGCCAGGGTTCAGCTCCCAGCACCCAAATGGCGGCTACAACCATCCATAAGTCCAAGGGATCCAATACCTTCTTCTGGCTCCACAGGCACTGTACAACTTGGGTGTACTTACATACATGCAGGCAAACATTCATGTAAAATATTTTTTTTAATGTTTATGACAGGCTGGAGAGCCTTTTGCAAGAGCAATGGCTGATCTTGCAGAAGATCTGGGTTCTAATCCCAGCACACAGGGCAGCTAACAACCATCCAGAACTCCAGTTCCAGGGATCTGATGCCTTCTTCTGGTCTCCACAGGCACCGTGTACAACATGGGTGCCCTTACACATGTGTAAGTATAACACTCATAAACAAAATTTTTTTAAAGTTTTAAAAAATGTTTATGAGATTATAAAATAAAAATTTTTTATTTTAAAGATTTTAAAAAATATTGTGTGTATGCATGTGTGTTTGTGTGTGAATATATGCACCAGAGTGCAAGTGCCCAAGGAGGCCACTGGCTGTGGGTGCTGAGAACCGAACTCAGGTCCTCTGTAAGAGCAGTAAGTGCTCTTAACCACTGTCTCCCCAGCCCAGTGAAACAAGAACTTACATAGTAGCAGTCACAGCCGGCCCACAATAGTTAGGGTTATCGTCTCTGCATTTACAGGAGGTGCTATGGATATTTGGAGACAGGCAGGTCTTTATTCTGGGGCCATCTTATGCATGCCCCACCCAGTAGGACAGTAGCATGCCTACCTCCTGCAGTGTTGTGTAGTGTTTTGGGATAAGGTCTGCTTATGTAGGCCAGGCTGATTTGCAACCTCTGATCTTTCTGCCTCAGCCTTTCAAGTGTTGCTGTCATGTACCACCATATGCCCATGTAGTCTTGAATACCATGTGTTCTCTGGCCAAACTCCCTTCAATGAAAACAAATGACTTCAATGAGAAAACCCGGACAGAAAGAACAGGTGATTTGCCCATGTTACTAGTAAATGGGGAGCTGAATTTGAACTCAGGCATTTTGGCTCTGCAGCCTAAGCTCTACCTTCTTCCTTACATGGCAGGTATATGTTAGGCTAGTTAACACAATACATCTCAATTATGCAAAAGCATGTACAAGAGACTGGAAACGAGCATAAAAAATGTCAAATACAGAAAATAATGGAAGTTATCTAAGTAGTGTAATGGTGACTTTTTGTTCTCTTTTTTAAAACTACATTTATTTATTTTAATGTGTGTACAGCCACAATGTACATGGGGAGGTCAGAGGACAACTTTCAGGAGTTGAGATCAAACAAGCTGTCAGGCTTGGCAGTGTGCACCTTCAGCTGCTGAGCCATCTCTCCAGCCCATTCTTTTTTCACACTCTCTATAAGTACATACACATACTTTTTTTCAGTAAATATGTTTGAGATTGGTACCACTGACATGACAGAACTCTACTTAAATACTCATGACTCCACCCCCCAATTTACATATAGCTCCTATATGTTGGGCCCACAGGCCCCAGTATCAAAGCAGGTGAGAGAAGGAAGTGGGTGGAACAAAAGCCTTTCTGCAGAATTTCCTGAGAGCCAGCAGCCTTGGTAAAGGCACTAACTATCCAACATTGCCAAGACTTAGTTCAGGAAGTTACAAGTTCCATCTGATATCCACAGGACTGGTGGCTATGAACACCAAGGAGCTGGACTGGCTAGAGGCAGCAATGGCCAAACTTCTGGCTGTCCTTGCTCAGATGACTAACATCCAGTCTATGACACTTGGGTTTGTTAAAAGAATGGTGTGACATGGACACTATCTTATAGAGACATGAACTCTCCTAAGGGAGGACAGCGGAAGTCTACCAAGGCTGTGGGAACAGCTGAGGAGATCCAGCTTTCCTAAAACTACTTACACCATGGCTGTGTTTCACTGTGTGACACAGCAGAGATCCTCTGCTGCCCAAACTCAAATGTAAGTTTCCCCTCCAATCATGGGCTGAGCTCTGTTCAAACGCTGAAAGCATCTATGCAGTCAGGCCTTCACTAGAGCCTGGCGGTCTCTGAGCTCCATCACTGTGTTTTCAATGCTGCTGGTGCCAACCTGGCACTGCACAAATCCCTTACCAGGATGGATACGTACTGTCCACATGAGGCACCAAGAGTAACACCTGAAGTTTGCAGCGGCCAGGCGGGAAGAGTCAAGGAGGGCCATGGCAGGGATGAGATCTTGGGGCCAGGGAGGGCTCCACTTGCCTAACAACAAAGGGAGCAGGGGCCAGCACTGGTGCCACTAGACTGCTGCCCTGTCATCTGCTTTGATTTTCCCAGTAGTCAAAATCCGGATTTCAAATCAAAGTTCAGATTGCAATTCAAAGCTGCTTCAACTATTCTACAAACATGTTTCAGGTAATACTGATGTACTGGCGTCCCTCGAGGGACATCAAAGGCTATCTCAAGGAAGAGGGAAGAGCTCAGAGGAAGTGCTTTGCTGGCTACTGAAAAATACCTGCAGGAGAGAAAAGTGGTTTTTAAAGATTACAACCACATAGAAGGATAAAACATTAAGCTCCGTGCAACTTAAATGTTGCTCAGCCAAAGAGCAAAGAGTAACTAAAAAGACAGGGCCAAAACGCAAGGCCAAACTCTGCTATAAATCTTAGCGATGAAGACACAAGCCCCAGAGAGGTTCCCAAGTGGAGCTAGGACTCGAATCCAGGAAATCAGGCTGGACAGTCTGTGCTCATAACCTCCTGTGTTTCTGATTCTTAAACAAAGCACAGAGAATTACTCTGTAAACTACAAACACAGAAGAACAAACGTGATTGTGCTATCAATAACTCAGAGCACAGTGCTATCAGTTCAAAGCACGGTGGTGGGGCTGGAGAGGGGGCTGAGTGGTTGCGCACTGGCTGCACTTGCAGGGGACCTGGGGTTCAGTTCCCATCACCCAGATGGCAGCTAACAACGGCCTGTAACTCTAGTTCCAGGGCTCCAACGCCCTCTTCTGGTCTTTGCAGACACTGCATGCACATAGTGCACTTGAAGCTGGTTTACAACCCAGTTCTGGAATCTCCCAATCCTCTTTTCTGACAGGAGTAAGGCGCAAGTACACTCTGGTTTATCTAGGGTGTTGGGGATAGAACTTGGGCCTGCCATATGTTAGGTAAGCACTCTACCTCTGGGCCCCACCCACCCTCGTCCTGGTCTTAACGGGTGTCACTGAGGCTGGCAGTGGCAGCAGCATGCAGACAGGGTAGCTCTCTCCCATGAGCTACTGCTACCAGGGGGTCCAAGAAACCTCAGCTGCAAATCCCATAAACATAAACTTTCAATTGACCCACAAGTATTCCTGTAAGAATTACGAATTACTGCACTTTCTGCTTTTGTTAAAAAAGAAATCCTGGAAACCCTCCCTATTAGGCACAGCAGTGGTGTGCCTCTGGCCACCTGTCTAGAGGCAGATCACACTGAATCTTGGCCCTGTGTGGAAGCAGGGCACTTTCCAGCTTCTTGCTCGTCTCTGTATACAGCCTCCTTTCCTTCCAGCTGACCCACCCACTCAAGTGCTCCCAGAGGACTTTACTTTGGCTTGTCAGATCTTGCTATAGCTAAGGCATCAGCTTTCCTCTGGATTCCATTATCAGGACTACTGTCAGAACGAGGGCGGGTCAATGGCCGTGCTCTGGCTCTTCTCCTCCCTCTCTCCCATCCTGCAGCTGTGACCTCTGGTCTTAATTTCCAGCCAAAATCCCATCCTCTGGTGACCTGTTTCTACCTAAACAGACGTTCAACAACAGGCAGTCTATGACACTACCACCTCAGACAGAGCCTAAAACCCATCTGTCCCTCCTGCCCTACCCCTGCACCATCCCACTGCACACTGCTCTCCTCAGTCTCTGTCCAGCCTGCACTACTGATCCTTTCCTTGAAGCTGATGGAGCAGCCTCCCTCAACTTCCTGTTAGCAAGCCTACAAAGGGAGCTGCTTCTGCCTACCCTCCACTCCTCCTGCTGTAAGGGGCTGGGATGGAGGGTGGGAGGCAATCCTTCCTACTCCATGCCTTCCTGTCCCTACTTGCCTGCTCAGGGCCTCCATGCTCTCAGGACTGGAGACACTGACCACTTCTCACCACAAGGCCACATTCACTGCCACAGCCTCTACCCTTCCCTCTCTCACCTCTTCTCCATGGCAGCCAGATCCCATAGTGGGTGCTGGTCAGTGCTGTCAACCTCACATAATCCACAATCACTCAGGAGGCAGGTCTCTGGCCATACCTGTGAGGGATTATATGGACATGCTGGCTAGGGTGGGCTGGGGTCCTGAATTGAATTAAGAAGGGGAAAGCTGAGCACTAGCATCCATCAGTCTCTGCTTCCTGATGGCAGACACAATGTGACCAACTACCTCATGCTCCTGCCACCAGCACTTCCCGGCTGTGATGGACTGTGTGCCAACCTGTGAGGAGAAACAGTTGTCCTTCCTTCAGATGCAGCGAGACACTGAGGAAAGTGACTAAGGCAATGCTCTCTGCTTAGCTCTTTCCAACCGCGCTCAGTAAGTCCAGAATCTCGACTTTGGCCTCCACACTTCTATGATCTGGTCTCCCCATCTCAGCTCCAGATGCCGTCCCTCCCCACCCCCTCCCTCCCCCCTGCCCCCATGGCTCATTTCTTTCATTCCAGGCTTTCCACACTACTGACAACTGCACCCAGCCCTCTGTTCTCTGTCTCCTGAGCACCTGTCACATGTACTTTCACTTTTCTAGTCTTCTTCATGGTTCACTCTTGACATACCATGTATCAGCTATTCTATCTTCTGTAGTAGAAACTAACAAGACTGATGTTCACTAGGATGCATCAGCAGTCAGAAACAGACTCTCAGCATTCGTTTTAAGTTTAAAAAAATTACTTTAATAAACTCACAAACAAAAACATCACATGTCTAGACTAAAGTAGCCACACAAACCAACACTAGCACAGTCCAGAACTCTACCCATCTCAGTGGATTTCTGTGAAGTGAGAAAGGCCATTCTGCAGCATGGAGCTTTGCTGAGGGTCTATATTCAGAATGTGTTGAGCAGATGAATAAACTACCTTTTCTGTTCCTATATTACTTAACCTCTTCTTCAACTGGATATCCTCAATGACATGTAAAGATCAAGTGTCCCCATCTTAAAAAAGTAGAGCTGTGGTGGTGACATACACCTGTAATCTTAGCCTCAGGAGTTGAAGCAGAATTTCATGAGTACAAGGCCAGCCTCGGCTATATAACTAATACCAGTCATAGCTACACAGTTAGACTGCCTCAAAACAAGAAAAAGAAACTCTTCCACAGGCCACATCTCCCTCCTGACAGCAACATCCAACCATGGCCTGAACTGCCTGAGCTCACTGTCTGTTTCCTCACCTCCCACTCATGTCTCAGCCCACTCCAGTCTGGTTGACACCTGTAGCACACCACCAAACAGCTCAAGTGACAGCAATTAGTGACCAATCCATCTGACTGGCCCTCTCTGAGCATGTAACCTACCCACTTTACATTTCCAAAATCTCTCTGTGCTTCTGGCCTGGTGGCTGCATGCTTTCTCTCTGCTCTAGCCCTTCGGCAGGTTCCACTTCCTCTGCCCAGCCAGGAAAGTCTAGAAGCCATCACAGTAGGCCCCTATCCAATTCCCTGTCTCTGTATATTCCAATAGCCCAATAGCCCTACACTGATGACCCCCAGATTGCTGTCTTCAGCAGGTCTCTTACAAATCTCAGGCTTATTTATGCAGCTGCTTCCTTTTCTCCATGTCGAACTGGATGAGGTTTGAAATATTGTGTCTTCCAAAGTGTTAAAGACTTGGTCCCTAGATGGTTAAGCCAATCACTGAGAGGTGATTAGATCACTTCACCACTGGTGAGTTCACAGTGAGTCAGCTACTAGGAGGTGGGCCTGGCTGGGGGAAGATCACTTGGGTATGTCTTTGAAGGATTTTTGTTCTTGGTGTCTCTGTCTCTATCTTTCTCCTTCCTGGTCATGAGGTAAGCAGCTCTGATCCACCACACCCTTCCATCTTGGTACTCTGCCTTACAACCAGACCCCAAAGGATGGGAACCTCTGAAACTGTGAGCCAGGTTTTCCTCCTTTAAATTAGATATGTGTCACAGCAGTGAACAGTGACCAGTAAGATGTTCAAAGGCAGACACAAGCCCCAGATCAGGCAGGCTTCCTCACCTACCCACTCTCTATACGGTCCCCCTTACTCCCATCTGACAGCTTGGACTGTCTATCACTACATTTCCTTAGCTTCAGTTTCCAGGCTGGCTATCCACTCATTGTTGCCTTCATTCCAGGCCACACACACCCTCACTTGCCTCTTCCTGGACCCCCAGCAATCCTGATCTTCCTGTAAGATACTGAATACTCAGTGGCCCAAGTGACCTTTTCAAATACAAACCAGGTCATCCTAACACTTTTTCCCATTTTGAACTCTTCAGTGTCATCTCACTACATGTGAATATTATTCCAACCCATCTCTCCCTATCACTCCCAAATGCCCTCAACCACACCTTGGTGTCTGTGTGGTTCCTTTGCCACAAAGGCTCAGGCTGGTCCCTCTGTTAAAGACCTCTCACCTCATTCAGATCTCCTGTCTTCCTGAGGCACGCCCCTTAGCTCTGTCCCTAAAGCCCTTGCAGGAACAGGCTTCTTTCACTGGCATGACTGAGAGGGTGTAACTGATGAAGCTAGGCCCACCTCCTCAGTCAGACTATGACTCCATCAGAACAAGGTTCTTGTTTGTTTTGCTCTCCTGGCATAACAACACCAGCTGTGACACCCAAATAAATCCCTTCTGAGTGAAAGTCAGACTGATTTGCAAAAACAAAATGAACAGCAATGGATTCTAAGAACTAAGGGAAAACTGAGGAATGTATATATCACCACAGGAGACCTGTTCTCTCCATAAAACTGCCAAACCTAAGAAAACACCAACTAAGCCAAACTAGTCGCTAACAGGAAGATTCTAAGAATGAATCAGCAAATGTGAAACTATTTTCTAAGATAACTTCACTGGAAAGAAAGTCAAGTAATTTCCTGGCAGGCCCCCTAAGCCCGGAGAAAGCAATGAGATGGAAACACAGCTCTGAGCTGTTTATACCAAAGACTCCAAGTTCTTGTGATTAAGTACATATTTTCACAAGTTTGTTCTTCTCCATAAAGAACAGGCTTGCTGGTTGCCCTGGTGCTGCTTTCAGAGTCTCCCCTGAGATTTACAAATTCGCTCAGTCAGCCACTTGCTCAGAAAGTGCTGAAATGTCGGGGATGAGGACAGAGATCCACAGACCAACCCAAGAGGCAGAGAAGTTCGAACACTCAGTTCTTTTTCAAGACAGTAACAGAGGCCTGTGAAGCCCAGCAGGTCATCTCTTGGTGCCAAAACCGGCCTGGCTCACCTAAGCCTGAACAGTGGGCACCTTTATCATGGCAGGAAATGGAGAAACCACAGGGCTGTATGCAAAGGTCAAGCTTTCCCACCAATTATGGTAAACATTTCAATTCTCTACATGATGACCAATGTTTAGCTGCTGTTATACAGAAGGGCTTCCTCCTCAAAAAACATTATTACAAAATTTTTCAACAAAGAGCGATCTGAAGGGCTGAGAGATGGCTCAGCAGCTAAGAGTACCTACTGCTCTTACAGAGGTCCTGAGTTCAGTTTTCAGTACCATCAGCTGCTTACAACTGTCTATAACTTCTCCAGGGGATCTGATGCCCTCTTGTGACCTCCATGGGTACCGGCCACTCACACACACTCAAACATGCACACACATGATAAAAAAAGAATCTATAAATAAGCAAAATGAAAAATTATGTTAAAAAAATCTCCAAGAGTCATGAGTCTTGCTAGCCCTCAAAGTTTTTATGAAGTATAGCACTTGCAAACAAAACGTCAAATCCAACCAGGCGTGGTGGCATACACTTCTAATCTTAGCAATTGGGAGGCAGGCGGATCTCTGTGAGTTCAAGGCCAGCCTGGTCTACATAGTGAGTTCTAGGAGAGCTGAGGTTACAGAGACCCTATCTCAAAAAAGCCCCCACCCCCCCGCCAAAAAGTCAAATCCAAACACTAAAATTTGCTCAAATTAAAGGCTTTATTCCAGACAGTTTTTTCAATTACTTTATAATTTTAATTTTGTGTGTTTTGCATGCATGTATGTAAAGCATATCATATACATGCAAGGCCTGTAGAGGCCAGAAGAGGATGTCAGATCCCCTGGAACTAGTTATAGACAGTTGATAGCTGCCATGTGGGTGCTGGGAACTGAACCTGGGTCCTCTTCAAGAGCAGCCAGTGCTCATAACTGGTGAGCCATCTCTCCAGCCTCTACTTTGGGTTTTCAAAACAAAGACTTGTTATAGAACCCTAACTGGTCTAGAACTCACTATGTACATCAAGTTAGTCGTAACCCCTCAGCAAACCTCCTGCCTCTGGCTCTGGCATGCTGGGCTGGGCTAACAGATGTACATCCTGATATCTGACTGCACGTGTGATTTTTGAGACAGGGTCTCCAACTCATGATTCTCTTGCCTCAGTTTCCTGAATGCCGGGATTATAGGCATGTGCCACATTAGGCAAACAGCAATATTTGGACATTAAGGTTCTTCCTAATGGTGATAATAGGTTTTATTTTGAGGAATTTTTGTGCTAGGGATCAAACTCAGAGCTTCACACATGCTAAACAAACAAATTCTAACACTAGGCTATATCACTAGCTCTAAAGGCTGAATATTCATACACAACTAAGGTTGATGAATACACTCTTGTAACTGTCTCTCTTCTGAATGACATTTCAACAAGCTGAAGTCTGTTTTACCTTTAAAGCAGCAATAAACACACACTGCTATGAGTCACTTCTCCCCCCTCTTCACAGCACAGCAAGGCCTAGAGAAAGCCCTGCTTGTGCTGTCTATGTCCCATCTCCCACCCCCGCGTCCTCCCACCTCAGTCTGGCTTTCACCTGCAGCAACATCTCAACAGATGGCCATCCATGACCCACATGTCTCTAAACGCTATGGTCAGAACAGCACACCTAAGACCAGACTTCTTCCCCCACAGGTTAGAAAAATGGGTGTTACAGCCTCGTTTTCCCATGCACTATGCAGCAGTGGGCAAGTCACTCTCCAGGTCTCCCACTGCCTGGATACCCAAAACAGTCATCTTGCCAGAATCCGTAAGAGGGAGCTCACCAAGGCCAATGAAGATATCACAAATCAGAAAAACCTAGCTAAACGAACCTCATGTGAAACCAGCTCCAGTATGCCAACGATGCCGAATAAAACACTGCAGAGGAAAGCAGTGAGCTTTCTGACTGGAAGCTTTCAGATACATCTCAGAATCCAACTACAGAAAAGTTTCTTCCCTGAAACTTCACTGGAGTGGAACAATCATTTTCAAAGACTCTGTAGTCTTTATCTGAGAACTGCCATGGAGAGGCAGTAATGTATGATGGCAAGGGGAGACCTGGACTCTAGAGCCAGGCTGCCTGAGTTCACAGCTGGCTCCATTATTACTGGGTGAGCTCTGGCCAGCTTGCTCAACTTCTCAGGCCTTAATGGGGCCAATAAGTAAACTAAACCACAGGGTGGTACTGCGCCTAGAACTCAGAAATACTTAGTATACACTAGATATTATATAGATACTATATGACATGGGATTCCAGTCAGTTTCATAAGAAAAATAAACAGGTTGTTCTATTTTCATGATAATGACTGAGAATGACAGTTACAGGTAGAGAACTTTTTGCTCTTGCTTAGTACTTTGTGCACATCAAACTATTAAATAAGATACTGTATCTGTTATCATTTATATATAATGAAGAGGATTATTAGGATGATTCAGTTAAACTGTAGGCAATTTTTTTCATATTCACTTTAAAAACACTGTCAAGCTTCCAAACTCCATATAGTTTAAGAGCAGAACTTTAATTAAAGAGACCTCCTCGGAAAAGAGGGGCCTTAAATAAGACAATTACAAAAAGAATGTTTCAAGAATATAACTCTCCAATAGAGGGAGAAAGGTTGGAGACGATGAATGTATATCCAGGCTTCATTAAAGGGTCAAGAACTACTATGTCCTTGGTGTGACAATACTCCCACAAGCTCCGGATTTCTGAGGACAGATTAGAAGGACACCATCCCCCTATGCAATTGATATTTAGAGCAAATGACTCATTGAGGTTACTCCAAACCTGTTCTGTCCTGCTTATCACTGCTTTTACAAGACAACTCCTGTTTTCATTGTGCTTAGCAAGTTAACAATGTAGCAAGCACAGGCTTTCTGTCACCAATTACATTCTTACTTGGTGCATCTACAAACCAAGCAGAACAATAAGACAACTCCTGACAGCTAACCAAGGTTAAAAACATCAAATCTGAGTGCTTACAGTCTCTATGGATAACCACAGCAGCTAGCATCTACTGAGTGTCCACTACACTCCAAGCTCTTTGAACATGTCAACTAACTTCATCTCAAGGTAACCTAAGTAATGTCTAAGTGACATGACCAAGATTACAAACACAGCAAGGGAAGGCAGGTGATCTGAACCTTCGAAGATCTAGAGTCCCAGAAAGCACAGAGCTTCTGGAGTGTAGGAGCTGGAGAGATGGCTCAGTGGTTAAAAGCACTGGCTGCTCTTGCAGAGGACCTGGGTTTGATTCCCATGGCTAACAACAGTCTGTAACTCCAGTTCAAGGGATCCAATGCCCTCTTCTGACCTCCTCAGGCATTGCATAACACTTACACACATGCAGACAATATACTCATGCAGATAAAAAATTAAAATAAAAAAAAAATCAAAAGAAGAAAAAAAAAAAAGAACTGGAGTTCAGATCCCCAGAACCCACATACAACCCATGGTAGCCTTGAGTGACTGGAAAGACTGCTTTTATGTATAAGCAGTAAACAGAGAGTGCCTAATAGTAGGCAGGCATGGTGGATGCCTGTAATTCCCGCACTTTGGGGGCAGAAATTAGGGGTTGCTGGGGCAAGCTGGCTAGCTTGTTAGCTGAATTGGTATGCTCTGGTGTTGGGGTCCCTGTGCTCAGGACCGGCCCGAGTGGGACACAGGGTCTCTGGTCTCCGCCAAAAGGGTGAGTGGTGCAGAGTCAACACACAGACACTGGAAGCTGGGTGAAAAGCATGCGGATGGTGAGCCGCTGCAAACTCAGTTTATTCAAGGAAGTGCAAGGAGTTATCTGAGTTTGGTTAGCCAATCGCCCTATGGGGTGGTCCCCAACTGCAGCCACTTGTGTTCCGTCTCTTAGGCAGGTCATCCAGGCGCTGAGTGGAAGCTGGTGTCCCGCCGGGCCAGAGCGGAGCACCACGTCCACAGGAGCCACTCCCTTATTCCTCATAGCAGGTTGCCTCACTAAGGCCCATCCTGCATTATGCCATACACTCTGGGTTCAGTGAGACACCCTGCCTCCATAAAGTGAAGAGCAATTAAGAAACTGATACAGCAACAACTTCAGGCCTCCATGCACACATCTGCACACAAACACACATGTACGTATGTATATGCAATGCACCCCCACACATGTAAGCATGCACACATCCTTACATGCCACATGCATGTACAAAGAGAAAGAAATAAACCAATATGTAAGAAGTGTAATGTAATGAGAGACTGTGTGTAGCTGATGGTTAATTTTGATAAGTACTGTGAAAGACCACCAAAAACTGAAATGCTTGCACAATAGAGAGTTCTTAGAGCAAACAGTTTCTGTGATAGGATTTGGCCAGTTATAGTTTGACAAGAAAGGGGGTCAGGGCTGCAGGACCTGGTCACTTGGCTCTTTATCCTCTAAGTCTTCTTCCCAGCCCTACACATTTCTCATTCTTAAGCGAGACTACTTAGACCCAAGACAAGGCCTTGAGATACAGGCTGAAATACCATCAGGCACTCTTCGTTTACTGCTTATACATAAGGCAGTTTTTCCAGTCACTCAAGGCCATTCTCTTAAAAGATGACTACTCTGTTAGCTAACTCTGTGTATAAGTTCCCTATGACAGCCCTGTTGCTGGGATGGGGGCTCATCACCACTAAGAAGCCATCATTCCAGTTTCACATATTCTAGAGTCGAGTTACCTCCTGTCTAGGCCACTTCTTACACACACCACGTGTGTATGCATGCTCATGTGCATTTCTACAACTAAGCTGGAAAACATTTCAACTTCTATAGAAAATATCCAATAAACTATCAATGTTATGTTTCATTATGGCTCTCAGGGCGTTTTATAAGTCAGTTCCACCAATGTGAAATTTGAAGTTAAAATTTCTCAATAGGAAATGTAATCTTTTCTGCCAAAGAACTGTTCTGAAATTGAAAGTGATCTTAAAGTTCTACAGTGAGGATGGAGTCCAGACAGGCTCCTGCCTACAAACAATTTGGTAATGCTCACCTTACATTTCTGATGAAACCCAACATTCAACCCTGGTTATCAAAACAAAAAAGCTTCAAAATCTCAATCTCAGACCTGGAGAGAAGGGGACCCAGATACCATTCCCAGCATTTACATGGAGCTAACAATCACCTATAACTCCAGTTCCAGGGAATCCAATATTCTTCTGGCCCTGGAGGCACTGCGCAACATGGTGCACTTACATGCATGCTGGCAATGCAATCATACACATAAAATAAATATAATATAAAGTATTTTTTAAAGCCTAAATCTCAGGACTGGAGAGATGGCTCAGTGGGTAAGAGAGCTGGCTGCTCTAGCAGAGGACCCAAGTTTGGCTCCCGGCACTCATATGGTGGCTCTACTTCCAGGAGAATCTGATGCTCTCTTCAGCTCCTCGGGATCCTGCACACACGTGGTCTACATAAACTCACACAAGGACACACCCACATAAAAAAATTTAATTACAAAAATCAACAAGTGTAATCTCAGTTAATTCCTTACTAGTCCTGAACTCTGGATTACATTGGCAGCAACCATCTACCAACAGCTTTGAACCCCGAAGGGAGTCTCAGATCCTTCCTGTACAAACTATGAACCTTATTCCCAGGGAAGTGCAAAGATCACCAGTCCATTCCTAGGTCCCATAAGAACTCTATCCTGACACCAAATGGAGGAAAGTGACTGACAGAAAACCAGCCTTTCTGTTTATTCAAGTTGTTAGGAGAACAGGCCTTTCAATGCGCTTCCAAACGAGCATCACCAGGGTGATTAGTGTGAGGACAGCCCAGAACTCTTTTCCTCTTGAAACTCCACATGGTGGATACGTCTTGCCTTTCAGAACTGGGCTCGAATGTCACATTCTCAGGAAGCATTACTTTCCTGACCATTCTACCTGCAGGAGACCTCAAACCCTCTGGACTGCTTCTTGTTCTGTAATTTTCATAAGAGGATCGGTATTCAAAAAGGCCTCATCTGTTGTGCTTGTTTTGTCTGCTCTAAGGGACTATAAGCTCCACACAAAGCAGGACCTCTGCCTCCTCCCTCATCACACCTCCAGTACGTGCAAACCGAGGCTGGTACACAGTTGGCACTTCATAAATAACTAAAAGATAGGAGGCTGATGTTACTGTCAATTTTCAAGCTTTTAAGTAGTGATGAGCTAGACACTTCTCTTTTTCCAATAAACATGTATTAAGCAACTACTGTTTACCCGGCACTGTTGTAGGTGCATGGGACAGAGCAGCGAATAAATCAGATTAAGTATCTTAGCTCTGTAGAACCTTTATTTTAGGGACTCGCCCAGAATGAGATGTCTTGCACACTGTTCCATGCCTGGAACATGGATTACCCTACATACATGCTTTCTTCAAGGCGAAGACATACGAGGTGCCCCAAACTTTCCCAACTGCACACTTTCAAAACAAGCTGCAGAGGTTCCTCCCCACCATCTGGACAGCTCTTCTCACCTGCTCTGCCCGCTCAGGTGGGGGAACCAAACCAGCAACGGCCAATTAAAGAAAATACTTAGAGCAAGGGGTACTGCTTCAGAGGACGTGAAGGCGGCGAGGGAAGGAACCAGGAAACGGGACACGCAGTCGTGGCAAGGGCGCCCAGCAGGGAGGCTGGAGAACCAGCCCTGGCTGTCACCAACTCGCTCGGTGACCTTGGCGCAGTCCCGAGCCACCCGGGCAGCAGCTCCCCCGGGGCCCGGAGGCGGAAGAGCCCGGGAGGGTGGGATTTAGGCTGGGGGAAGCGGAGGACAGTGGGCCGGGAAGCTAACGGCCGGCGCGGGCCGGGCCGGGGCGGCTCACTCACCGAGCGCCACCTGGCAGGCCCTGCGCAGCTGGGAGTGCTGGGGCCGCTTCACCTCCTTGTCGGCCAGGATCTTCTCCAGGGCCCGGGACACGAACATGCTTTTGGTCTGGCTTTCCTGCATGGCCCTGGCCGGCGGGGGCCGGCAGCCCCGCGAGCAGGCGGCGCGAGCTGGGGGGCGAGCGAGGCCGTGAGCCCGGCGTCCCGGCCAGCACCGGCCGCGTCGGTGCGCGCCGCCCGGTCAGGAAGCGACGCCCCGGCCCCACGGCGCCGCCATGTTGGAGCGCATCACGTGACCACGTGACTGGTCGTGCTGCTACGTCCGCGGAGCGTCTGTGGACCCTGTGACCCGATGGGCGGGGTCCGGTCTGGAGGCAGGGCCAGGTCGGAGAGGGAGGTGGGGGCAGGAGGTGGGGTCTGTAAGAGGGCGGGACCTTACTGGGCCGTGGCCCGCGGGAGGGCGGGGCCCGGGCTTACGCTGGAGGGGCGGGGCCTGTGAGGGTTGGGTGGGGCGGGGCCTTTGGAGGGCGGAGCTCTGGCTGAGGACCCGATTGGGCCGGTTCTGAGGGCGGGGCTGGTGTGATGGCGGGGTCCAGTCTGAGGGGGGCGGTCCTGTTCGAGGGCGTGGTCTAGGCTGATAGAAGGCTGTGCGAGGGCGGGGCTCGGGGTAGGGGCGTGTTCCAGTGAACCAGCAGGGAGGGAAAGGAGGGTCCCTGGACCGAGAGGGGAAAGAGCGTCTGGAGTATAGAAAGGTAAGAGAAAAGAGGTGGTAGGCCTGGAGGGGAGAGGAGGGATGGTGCAGATGTCAGGAGGTAGGAAAAAGACAAGGAAGAGCAAGCGACCAGATGAGGTGCGAAAAGAGAAAAATGGAAGGGTGGAGGTGTCTTCACGGTTCCTGCCCCTGCAGGCATCCTTGTGCTGTCAGCAAGCACCACATACACTGCACACCTGGCACACACACACCATCCACATAGCTCTTCTGTCTCCACGAAGGACACAGCTGCTGGCTGGCCAGTTTGTTAATTTAGGTTTGTTTATCGTTGTTGCTTGGTTGGCAGGGTGTTTTGTCTTGCTTTTAGGCAGGGTCTCATTCTGTAGCCCTTGCTACACTAGGCCGAACTCACTAGAAAAGGTTGATCTTGAACTTGTAGAATCCTTCTATCAGCCTCTTAAGTGCTAGGGTGGGATTACAGACATATACTACACCTTGGTTGTGGTGGTTTGCATTTTTGTTTTGTTTTAGAAGGGGTCTCACTGTGTAGCCCAGGCTGACTTTGACCTTGAACTCACCATTCCCTGCTTCAACCTCCTGAGTTCTAGGATTGCAGGTGTGTGCCACCATAACTGGCTGAACTTTTGCTTCTTAAATGCCAGTCTTCTTCCCCTGCAGTTCCTGGTCTGTTTCCATCAGCTTCCAGTTCCTCACAATACAGTGGACTAGACAGGGGGCCTCTGGAGCATTTGATAGAAGAAACTGACCTAGGTAGCCAGCACAGAACCAACTGTACATGGGCAGAAGACAGAGGCCCTGGGTCCAGGGCAGCTTCTACTCCATTGCACAGAAACCCTGACAGCCAGCAGTGATGCCCTAGATTACTTGTCATACTGCCTGGCCTCCCCGCCCCCCAAGGGCATTCTTGCTGTTGTATCTCACAGGGGCTATGTTCTGGTTGCCTTCAATTGTTGTGACAAAACACTCTGACCAACACCAACTTGGGGGGCAAAGGGTTTATTTCACTTGCATCTCCCAGGACACACAGTTCATCAGGGAGCCCAGGGTAGGAACTCAGGACAGGAACCTGGAGCCAGGAACCTGGAGCCAGGAGCTGGAGCACAGGCCTTGGAGGAATGCTACTTACTGGCTTGCTCCCCTGGCCCATGCTCAGCCTGCTTTCTTATACAATACAGAACAACCTGCCCAGGGGTGGCACCGCCCACAGTGGAACTGGTCCCTCTCACATCACTCAACAATCAAGAAAATACCCCAGTCATGGCCACAGGTCAGTTCAACAGAGACAATTCCCAGGTGAGGCTTCCTCAACCCAGCTGTGTCTAGCGCCTACAAAGTCACTAGTGGTGCTCCCTCTTTGTTACTTTTGTACAGGTTAACTGCTCTCTTAACTTGGCCCGTCTTAAGGGCCCAAAGTGAAACGGGCCAGAGACAGGCATGGTGACACACACCTGTAATCCCAGCACTTGGAAGGTGACAGCAGGAGGATCAGGAGTTCAAGGTCATCCCCATAGTGAGTTTTCAGTCAGCCTGGATTACTTGAGGCTGTTTTGAAGATAAAATGGACGTGCACTCAGCTCTCTGCAGAGGACTGGTTGGCGAAGGGGCCCTTCCAAGCCTGATATCCTAGGACTAGGAAGAAAGGCTCTCCAGAAGGAAGCTGGTTAGGGATTGAAAGCAGCTGGAATCAGTGAGGGGCAGAAGAGGCTTGAAGGGAAGTCAGGTCCTTCTGAGGCAGCCTCCCTGGTGCTGGGAGTACAGGCCTGCACCACTGTAGTGTGGAAATCAAACCCAGGGCTTCATGCATGCTAGCACTCTATAGTGGTGCTGCATTCCCAACCCCTGCGACAGAAATTCACCTTGGGGAAACCGGGTGGTGAAGGTGAACGAAACTCACAGCTACAGTCTGGGAAATAATTTTTAGTAGACCCAGAGAGGATCTGCAGATCCTAGAGTCTGGAGCCTTTTGGAGTGGAGTCTGTTGCCAATAATCCTATTTAGGGCATCAGTGAAGACAGTGGAGTTTTCCATGGACTGCAACTGGGAATCACCTATAGTGGCCATGAGGGAAGAGGTGGCTGGAATCACCCCAAGGGGACTTGTTTCCACCAAACCTCAAAGAGTAAAATCAGACGTTACAGGTGATGTTCAGGTAGCCTGGGGAACACACCTTGCCACTCCTCATCTAGGTCAGTAGGAGTCCCTTGCAATTTAAGAAAGTGGGCTCAGGCTCCAAGGGAGATTCTGTTCTCTGCACTGAGCTAGTCAGTACCAAACCTCTCCTCGCATGTGGCCTTACATCAAACTTCACTTTGGTGCCTGGGTGACTTGAGTTGAAGTCAGGCAAGAGGAGGAAGTCAGAACCTTCCCAGACCTTTTTAGAGTAAACCAAGAACAGGTGGAGTCCGCCTGTGGGATCATTGGTGCCCTCTGGTGGCCAGGATGGAAATAGTGTTGAGGTGAAGGAATGGAATTGCACAATGGCTTCCTTCTTGTCTTGCCAAGAGAAAGGTGAGGTGTTGGAGAGGTCTGAGTTGCTTAGGAGGTGTTCATCCGAGGTGATCTTGGAGTCAGAGCCTTGGTAAATATCTCTGTATCCATCTCGTTCTCCAAGAAACTTGCCCTGCCTTCATCCCTATCCACAGACTGCAATTCTCTGAGGGCATCTGGAGGGGCCCTACCAAGACAAAAACCACAAACCATCACCACACATCTGGCTTCTGCGATGTCTGAAATACCTACACTGAACACCCTGTCATGCCTTCATACAGACGGACACAAGTACCACATAGCTGAGATGGACAGATGGGTGGATGCTGTTACTTTCATGGCAGGCACTGCACGTTCTTGCATGTCCTGGCCTTATGGTTGGATCTGGACCTTATGGCAAGGTTGAGGGACTAGAAGTACTTGAGCTTCCAAGGGTCAGATAAAAGAAACATTGACCCCAAAGGACAAGCTATCAACAGCTCTACATGCTGGCGGAGTACAGTCTGACTCAATACCTGAGGTGGCAGAGGGGACAGGTATGATTTAAAGGAGATGCCCGGCCTATTGTCCCATTTCAGTCCCATCAGATCCTGCAGCTCTTCAGTAAAAGTGGCCTTTGAGTGAAGTGACCAAGGCAAGTGCTACCATAACTCCTACATCAGAGGTGTCACCTGCCAGGAAGCTAGTACTACATCACTCATTATGTGGCCTTCCAAATGAGTGATGTTTAGGTTAACTAAAGACTGATTTTGCTTTGAGGGAGTGTCTATATGACACCTGGCTTGATTCCAGGGGCTTCCCTTGGGCATTTTATGGAACAAGGTTTTTTCCCTTGGTAACTTACCAACTCACCTATGTCATTTGCACAGCAGTCTTTAAAAATATGAGTGTTTTGCCTACATGTATGTTAAGTGCACCCATGTCGTATAATGCCTGTGGAGGCCAGGAGAGGGCATCAGATCCCCTAGAACCGGAGTTACAGGTGGTTGTTAGCTTCCATGTGGGTGCTGGGAACTGAACCCAGGTCCTCTTTAAGAGCAGCCAGTACTCTTGACCACTAAGCCATCTCTCCAGCCCCTTGCACAGCCATCTTAAGCCCCACTAATTTCAGTGTGGTTTTTAGGATCTATTGCTATGTGTAAGCTACCCCAAGATAGAGTGGCTTAATAGATAGAGTTATTTTCTGCTATTATGGGAATTTCTAAGTAAGTCTCATTTCACCAGAGTCTCTCGTGCTGCTGTGCTCACCTGGTGTGTTGACCAAGGACTGGCTTTGAATAGGAGAAGCGGGACAGTTGCGCTTTCCCCATCTCTTTTTTGTTCTGGCACGTTTCTCAGCATCCTGTAGCACCTCGAGAGTGCAAAGGAAGGAGTAAACCAGGCCTCCCAACACCCTGCCTCACTTCCTGCCACTATGTTGGTCAAGGCACTTATGAGGCTAGGCCAAGGACATGGTAAAACAGACTACCTCTTGCTGAAAGGAGTCCCGAAGTCACACTGCAGGGAATAGAACTCATGGGATTTACAGCCATGTAATGTCCCACCTTGCTCTGGACCAGGCCCTGAGGACATAGCCAGATATGAAAGGTCCGCAAGTTCAGTGATAAACATCAGTTAGGGAGACACAAGTGACCAGGGAAGGCCTTTCTAAGTTGAGCATTCCAGCATGCTGGCATGGGACATCCTAAAGTTTCCAAGAGGGACAACTGGCCTGTACTGTACAATTACTTCCCAGCAACATGCATACCAGGAGCGGCTGAGGTCAGCTGGCCCTGAGCTACTCCCTGGCTTTTGTAGCCAAGCCTGACTGAATTCAAATCCCTCGAATCCACATGGTGGAGAGAACTGACTCCTGAAAGCTGTTTTTTGACACGCACGCTTGCGCGCGCGCGCACACACACACACTCAATATAAAAGATATGAAAATAAAAACTGTCATACCCGATGTCTCATTTCTTTTTTACTTTTAATGTGTTTTGCCTGCATGTGTATAAGTGCACTCATGTCGTGCAGTGTCTAGGGAGGTCAGAAGAGGGCACCAGGTCCCCCGAAAATGGAGTTACAGATGGTCTTAACCACTGAGTCATCTTTCCAGCACTCTAATATCTATCTCATTTCCTATAGAACCAGTAGAAAGTCAGCTGTGGTTGCTCACACCTCCAACCCCAGTATGTGGTAGGCTGAGACAGGAGGACTGACACAAATTCAAGCCGAACCTCGGCTACAAACCCAGCTGTGCCTAGAACAGGCCTTATGGACACAGTAAGCTCCGGAGAACAGTAAGCTGTGGCTGGAGACAGATCAGACACATGACAACAGTTCCCACAGCTCACAGCTTGTCTTCACTTTGAAAACCAGTCACTTGGCTCTTCTACCCAACCATGGACCGCTTTCTTCCTCGTAGGCGCACTTCCTCTAACTTCTTCAGCACGGGGCCCGACTTTCTGGATGAAGTGGAGTAGCTCTTCAGAAAGGCTTCAAACAAGACCTCGGTGTTGGGGTGGGTGCTGAGGAAGGCTTTCTCCAGGACATAGAGGTCGACTCCTTTATCTTCCGGCAGTCCCGAAATGAAGCTCAGCCCGAAGTCTATGAGCACGATGTTCAGCTGTGCCAGGGGCCGTTTCAGGAGCATGTTGGAGGTGGTGAGGTCACCGTGAACCAGGTCCTCGTCGTGCATTCTCGCCAGAACCTGCCCGAGTCTCTCGGCCAAGCCCAGGAGGCTCTGGGGGCTCTTTTCAGTCTCCATAGTGGAGTGAATGTAATCTCGAACAGTCACTGAGTCTTCGATTTCTTCCATGTACAAGCAGTTAGAAGCATAGTCCACAAAAAAGACAACTGGGGCGGAAATCCCTGCAACCAACACAGAACGGGTTAGTGAGTTGATTCTTTGGGACGGAAGGCATTGTTTCCAAAGGCTGAGCCAGTTTCTTGGTCTAAACCTACTTACTCTGGAAAAAGGTTTAGGAATCCTACGGAAGGTACAACTCATCTGGAAGTCCCCTGCTCAAGCCCTGTAGGGCTATGGCCTGATCATGACTAAGTTTGGAGGTGTCAAAGCTTGCTTCTTTGTCAAGCCTCCGTTTATGGCAACGGTGACCCCGTGAACAAGGGGGTCACCACCCTGTTTGATGGACTCCGGTTAAACAGAGAACAGGAAGACTCAACCTCGTTAACTCTGCAAGGGCTGCAAAGTGCCGGCTTGCTCTTGCTCGAGGAGGAATTTCCCCAGACCTCCCCGGACGGCACCTAATGGTGTCCTGGTGCCCCGGTGCCCGTGCAACAAAACAAAACAAAACAAAACAAACCACTTCAAGAGAAAACAGAAACTGTAAAAGCTTCTGCGTCCCAAAGACAGGCTGCGGAACCTCCGCACTTCCCCTCTCTGGGCCTGTTTCTTCTGAGGACAGGTTTTGGGTTATGGTACATAGTGGTTTGTACTTTTTAAAAATAAACCATTTAATGAAATCTGACGGTTACAAACCCAACATCTGACATATACGCTTTGTCCCACGGTCACAACATCCCTGAGATGGAACCTCAGACAAGGAAACTGAGGCAGGGAGGCCAAACGACTGGTCGAAAGGCCACACAGGAAGCAGCGGGGTCAGAAACCGAACCCCGAGAGCCGGGCTCCGGACCAGCGCTCGTCTGCAAACCTGCGTCTTCACACTGCCTAATGGAGCCAGAATGATGGCACGCGGCAGCGGTACAAGTGGGGAAACTGAGGCCCGGGGAGCTAAACTCCTCAACGTTGAGAGCCGCCCCTCCCGGCCCCGCCTCACCCGCGCGGCGGCAGCGGAGCAGCGCGCGCGCCTCTTGCACCGTCCGCCGCCGGCCGAGCCGCGCCTCGAGCGCCGGGTGCCGGTAGCCCTTGGGGAAGCGGTGCTTCGCCACGGCCGCGCGGCCCTGGAAGCGGCCGCGGAAGACGCGCGCCTCGGCGCCCTGCGTCACCAGCTCCAGGCCGCTGAGGAAGCGGCGGCTGCGCTCGCGCGCCGCGGACAGCGCCTCGGCCTCGGCCGCCGACTCCGAGGACGCCTCGGCCATGCCTGGCTCCCTCGGACTCCGGCCGCGCGGCTTCCGCCCGCTCCGGAAATCCTCCGGCCTCTTCCGCTTTCATCACCGCCCCCCACGACGCTGCGGCCCTGCAGAGTGGTTCCGCCTCCCGACCGTTCCGCGCTTCGCGAAGCCGCTGGGACCCGAGTGAAGCCCTCCCCCAGCTCTTCGTGGATCTCCGTCAGCGCTGGGGAACAGCGTCTTCTCGTGACTCTCAGGCACTGGGGCCGTCTCCAAGTTAGAACTTCTTTGGGGAAAACTTTTTGGGACGTTCTGCTTTCTATTAGGATTCTTTTCTTGTTTACAGGTTCTCACCGTGTGGCTTGGGCTGGCCTCGAACTAACGATGCTGTTGCCAGGGGAGAGGAGGGCGCATGGGCGCAACTTCCTACCTGAGACGCCGCCAGTGTCTGGCAGCTGCATGGCATCGTTCCTCTGAATTCTGGTTTCCCTAACTTCAGGATGATGGTGCCTGGTTCTGCTTTGGCCAGAGCTTATCAGAATGAAATAAGGTGCTGATTGTGCAATGCCGGTGAACAGGGACCCACCCTCTTCACGTGTTCTTTGCCCTCCCTCCAAAACAGAAGTCCTTTCTGTAAGGTGCGAATGAAACCCCCAACAGTTTCAGACTCAGGAAGAAATCTGGAGCCAGAGTTTGCAAAAGAGGAATGAAGAAAGATGGACCTTTTACAACCTCTCAGAGATCTAAACCTTGCAAATACCTCAGATAAAAACTCCAGACCCCAAATTCCAAAGGACACTGGGCTTCCTTGGCAGATAAGATTCAGGACTCAAGGAATTCACGAACAGCTCTGAAAAAGAACTACTTCCTGGCCAGAAGCTTGCCTTAAACATCAATCAGATGTCATGGCAACCCCCCTCCCCTAAAAGCCAGGAGGGGAATGAAGGTTTTTAAGGCTTTGAGGACTTGGACAACATGCTGCTGCTGCGGCTGGCGCTGCACTGGGCTTTGAGACTCAGACTTGGGCTGAGCTCGCTTCCCCAGTTCCCCGGAGCCCCAGCCCCAAGATGGGGGTGAGGGGGCTAGCGTTTCTCCACTCGTGGGTGCGGAGGAGCTAGTCCCATTTGGTCTTCTCTCAATAAAGCCAGGTCCTATTAGCTGCCAGTGGAGTCTGGTCCCTTCTGTCTGCTGCATCTCTCGAACCCAAAACCTGACACTTTCTTCCGATTGTATGGCATTAGCATTCTGGAGCTGTGGTCACTGGATTTCGCTCACCCATGCAACAGGTCCCTTTTCATACATTTAGACCCTTCCTGTGGGCAGAATGTACTTTCCAGCCTCAGACCACACAAGGCTCACCCAGTTCTATTTATAACACTCAGTTCTCAAGTCTATAGCTTCATTATAATAATTGTTTATGTCCACATAGCTATCTCTCTGGTGACCAAACCCATCTGAACCCTTAATTTAGAAATCTACTATTCAAAGATACTGACCAAAGCCAGGCTTTTGAAGTCAGACAGGTTTTGGTTCTTTAAACTGGGTTCTGACTTTTCAGTGACTCCCCACTGTGCTGAGTATAAAAGACTTAACCTTAATTCACAGGGAACTCCTGCATCTGTAATAGACTTCCCTTACCAGATTTCCTGGGATTACCTGCAGGGCAGTGCAGCCATGTCATGTAATGTCCACAGAGGTTAGAGGAAGGAATCAAATTTCCTGGAATGGGAGTTATGGACAGCTGTTAGTCACTATGTGGGTACTGGGGACCGAACCTGGGTCCTCTGCAAGAGCAACTAGTCTTATCCATTGAGCCATTTTCCCAGTCTTCAAGTCTTGTGGGACTCCAGGAAGTTCCGAGTGCCAGGGCATCACAGACCACAGTGCACTGGGGGAGCTGGGCCAGGGGCCTAGCACGACTGGTACAGCACTGTTCAGGGAGGGACATTTTGTATCATTCATAGCCTCTGTGGCAGCATGTGACCTGCTTAAATGCCAGGGAAATTTATGTTAGACACAGTCACACAGGAGCTCACGTAAGGCCATCTGAGCTTGTACCCAGCTGCCTCTCAACACTCGGCCAGCTCTGTCACTTGCAGGCTCCCTTTCTGAGGAGCTGCACCTGGGATCTGCAGCCCCAACAGAGGTCGTCCCTTTCGTTTGGCATCTGTACCAATCACTGCACACTCAGTGGCTTAGATAATCACTTCTCACAGATGTGGAGATGAGAAGTGTAGAACGCTCCCTGCCCCACCCCCGGAAGAAATCAAGATGTTAATAGCACTGTGTCTATTTCTGGAGCCTCTAGGGAGCCTTTCTTGTCTCCTTGGCTCTTCTAGTTTCTAGTACTGCCGAAGCCTTCCTAGCATACAGTAGGAACTCAGTAGATGCAGGCTGAGTTACTCCTTGAAGTTAGGAATGAATGGATAAGTAAAGCATTCTTCCTCCATGAGAATTAGGTCCTGCTCCCAACACACCCCACCTGCTCCCAGCTGTTGAGTCATAAATCGGTACACATCCCAAGCATAGTCAGTGAGTCTCAGTTCTGATGCTTTGGTGAGATTTCTGTGGAAAGAGAAACTCTGTATAATTAGGAAAGCAAGCTATGAGAATGAGTCGGGCTGCCCTGGAAACCTGCCTGAGGAGAAGCAGAGAGAAATACTGTACTCTGATGACACCATTCAAGATGACACAGCCATGCCTGAAGCAGATTTCTAACACTCAGGTCAATGCATTTCTTTTTCACTTTAGGCCTCTGGTACTGGCAATTCAGAACATCTTCACCTCCAGGGTGACAGACAAAGGAGAGACCCCCAATCACACACAAGTGAAGGAACCTCCAAGTCTTCGAAATAGACAGACATTGTGATGTGCCCCAAGGTTCTGTGATCAAACTGTTGTGCACAGGAACCCACAAAAATACAAACACACTAACACAAGCACACATACAAAACACGACACATAAACAGACGCATAAAATCATACACATGGATACACATATGTACAAATACAAACACAACTACAAAACATACACAAATACACACAGCACAAACAAGCACACAAAACCTGCAAACAAGAAACAGAACACAGGAACATACATGTATGCACAATGACACACATACACAAACATAGACACAAACACAAACATATATACATACAACACAATAATACATACAATACACAAAACAAACAAATACATATAACAACTTAACACAAACACAATCACACACAGAAATACATAATAGGCAAAAATACAGGCACATACACAACAACATACACAATCACACAAATGCACAAGCATACAGAAATACTCATAGAGACACACAAAAATACATACAAAACACTCAACACATACAAGTACAGACACACAGAAAACCACACATGAACGTACATAGAAACATACAAAATACAAAGACACACACCAATACAGAAACACAGAAATGCAAAATACTCAAACATACACACAAACATATTCATAAACACAAGCACACAAACTCCCAAAGACACATACAGACACACAAAGCACACCACAGGACAAATAAATATAATCATGCATACAAACATACAAATATAAATACACACAAATGGGCACACAGACATGCAGGTCACACAAACAGAGAACAGTCGACAGACATAGAGCAAACTGAAGCTGTCGGTCCCGTGCTCTTTTCATTAGCTGGGTCAGGATTCTCGACTCTGCCACTTCTAGGTGATGCTTTGGGACCCACGAGAACCTTTGCTGAGGTTGTTTATGTCTCATATTCCCAGTTTCATGGGGACACTGGTGACTCTTGGATTGTATCTAGTTTGCAAAATGATTTTGTCTACATGACTGCTCTTTTAATAAATAGTATTTACAACCAGGCATGGCGTGGTACCACATACCTTTAGCCTCAGCACTTGGGAGGCAGAGGCAGGTGGATCTCTTATGAGTTCAAGGCCAGCCTGCTCTACTTAGCAAGTTCCAGGCCAACTGGGGCTACATGGAGACCCTGTCTCAAAAAAAAAGAAAAGAAAGAAAGAAAAGGAAATGAAGAAAGAAAAAGAAAAAAGTATTTACTTGCCTTCATTAAAAAAAAAAAAAGAAATCAAGGGATATAGTTTAGCTGGTAAGGTACTCACTTAACATGCATGAAGCTTTAAGTTCAATTCCCAGTACTGCACAAACTAGGCATGATGGCACATGCCTGTCATTCCAGTACTTGAGAGGCTGAGGCAGGAGAATCAGGAGTTTAAGGTCTCCTTGGCTATGTGGCAAGTTCCAAGGCTAGTTAGGCTGCCCAGCTGCCCCAGTGAGTCCAGATCACTGGTAATTCAACATCTTCTGTAAAGGTTCAGCCAGGAGTGCGGTCAGCTTTGCATACCAGACCATCCTCTCTGTTACAACTCCTCAGCCCTGTTGTGAGGTGAGAAACCAACATGCACTATATAAGTGAATGGGCATGGCTGCATGCTAGTACGTTGTCACGGACAAGGCGCACAGCTGGCTGCAGTGTGCGGCCATCTGCTCCAGATGCGAGGCTTTCAGTTTGCCACCGTCCTTACACATGACTCCTCCTCCCATTTGTGACACCCGTGTAGACCCGTGGACACGGCTGACATCTGAATTGCAGTGCCTGCGTCACCAGTCAGCTGGCTGGGGTCCTTTTGCTCTATCAGAACTCACAAGTAGGCAAGGGGTAGCTCTTCTGGTCTTGGCAGACCTGGGCCCTGGTGTGCCAAAGGCTTATGGGCCGACAGACACAGAGGCTTACAGCTCCAGGTTCAAGGACAGAGACCTATGGCTGTAGGTGCCCAGGTTGGAGGCTTATTGCTCTGGGCTTTGATAGCCAGTGGCCCACCCTGCTCAGCTAGTGCAATCCTCGGCTCCACAGCAGCAGCAGCAGTGTTTGCTAGGGTCACAGCTCCCCAGCCCGGGGTGCCCGGATCCCAGGCGACTAAGTGACTATGGCTACCGGAGACTCAGGTGTTGGACCCTCAGCCCTTATGGTGTTAGTTTGGGCCTTGGATGTTGGGACCTCCGGCTCTTAGCACTTGGCAGCTCCCTGGAACTCTGCCAGCCACAGGGCCATGGTCCCGTGCTCTTGGCTCCTCACAGCCTTCTCTACACTCACCCTGGCCTGTGCCACCTTCACGGTCCCAACTCAGCCCATACATAGGCAAAAAGAGACCATCCAGGGGAAGTGTTTGTATTCCACCTACTGTTGCAGCTTGGGGTGGGGGACAACTTAAAGGGTGCCCCCCCGCAGCTGACTCAGAAAATAAGCTGTACATTGTGTTATATAGCCGGGATAGGGCAGGTATGTAGCATACAAATGAAGAGTTGTATTAGCACCAGTCACATCACTGCACAGCTAGTGCACACAAACAGACCAATCACAGGCCTTGTGTATGGACCAATCACAAGTCCTACATTTCTCAAACCCTGGTATCTCCCAGAGTTACTAAGGAGGTGCTCCCCTTCATCCTGAGGAGAATGTGGTCATCTATAGTTCACTGGAGGTCAGGGAGCTCCCGTCTCAAAAAACCAAAACCAACAATAAATAACTAGCTTGAGCTTGCCCTGCCTGGGGCTCCACCTTCCAAATCTGGTGCACGTGCCTGGAGCACTCTTGGTTGGACAAGGTCTCTTGGGGCAGGTGTCCTGGCTTCAGTTGCACTGGTCCTCACTGCTGGGGTTCTCAGAGTGACCATCAAGTCAGCCTGCCTGTTAGCAGTGCCATCCAGTCAGTTGCCAAAGAAGCTGCTTAGCTCACCGTCCCCACACCAGGCTTCAAGGAATGAGGGAGGGTCTCTGTTGCTGCTCAATGGCCTGAATGGGCCTGTTCCTAAAGGTTTTGCTCACTTACAGAAAAACATCATACAGTGGTTACAACAAAGATTTAAAGCTCAAGTCGAAATGAACGGTCTCTACAGCATTCAACAGTAATGATGCACAGCAGTGCCCAACCCCTGTCCCAGCCTGGGGAGAGCGGGTCCCCCATCTCTCTCGCCTGTTCTTTCTGAGGTAGACTCTTGGGAACAAAGCCCAGAGGTTTCATCAGCTGGCTGCTTGGGTGGGAGGAAGGTGAACATCCTTTAGCAGTCATCACTGAGCAGGTGCGGTGTGCTGGGCAGAGGCTGGATGTTGATCCTGAACCACACTCTGGGGCCAAGAAGAAGAGGCCTACTCACATAGGTCCATTTCAGCACAGAAGACACAATAAATAAATCAGGTCTATGGTGTAATAGAGGTAATGCAGTTTTCATGCCTGCTGCAGCCAAGTCTTAGGAAGGCAGACAAGACCCCATTGTCTGTATAGACACAATCGAGTCCACACCGCCTCTAAGGCCATCCCTTGCCCCATCAAGGTAATTGACATTAGCATGTATCACTCCATAATAAATTATCTCAAAACCTTAATACCTTAAACACCTGGCAAAATTGTGAACAAGGTATCAGCTGAGACAACTGGGTCACCCAGGCAGGGCTGGGGGAGGAGTCCTTTCCAAGCACACCAGGAGCTTGGCAGAGGTTCAGTCCCTCACAGGCAGCTGATCTAAAGGCCTCCCTTGCCCACTGGCTACTGCCTGGAGACATCAGCCAAGTGATTTGGTAGAGCCTTGTCCTGGGGGCCCTCTATCAGGCACCTCCACCCCGTGGCAGGTGGCTTCTCAGAGGGAATGGGTGAGCAATCAAGGAACCAAAAGCAAGGGGAGATCACTGGATTCTGTAACAAAATTGTAATGGCTGCCATTTGTTAGAAGCCAGTCACCAGTTCTTATATACTGGCTGGGAAGCCAGGGAATCAGATGACCCCGGGGTACAAATGCCAGGGGCAGGGGCCATTGAGAGGCATTTTGAAGCCACCTCTGCTTTCACCCAGACAGAGCTTTTCTTTCCTCTTTTGAAAGGGACAAATGAAGAGGGGGTCTCCAGCCTCTGGGAGGCACAGGGGATGGTGGAGGTGGGCACACAATGTGAGCCCCAGAGAACATTAGCATCATGGCCGTCCCCTCACACAACGTCTGCGGACAGTTTCACAGGAAAGGAATAGCCCTTGCTGACCAGATGCTGACAATTCCACAGAGGAAGAAGGAGCTGCCACCTGAGATTGCCCAGAGGACCCCTCGGGTCTAGTCCATGCCTCGTGGTGGGGAGGAAGGAAGTTGAAAGTGCTGCAACAGAAGCTCCATTTCCCAGTAGCTGGTTGCTCCAGTTTGAATCCTGACCATCCCCCACAGACTTATGTTTGAATGCTCAGCCCCAACTTGCTCATTATTTTGAAGGCTGTGGAGCCTCTAGGAAGTGAGGCCTGCCTGTTTGAAGTCATTTGCTAGGGGTGGGCCTTTGAAGGTTATTTTCGCCTCTGATTCTGGTTCTGAGGTCTCTTCTTCCTGTTGGTCATAATGTGAGGAGTCTCTGACCCATGCTTCTGCTGGTGTGAGCGCCACCCTGCCTTCCCTGCTGCAACGGATCGAAATCCCTCTGAAGCTGTAAGCCTAAGTGAACCTCTTCGTGTTGATTCTGGTCACAGCAATGCAAAAGTATCTATCTAGTCTTGGCTCCCAACTTCGCAATATATGTTGTATACCCTTGAGAAGGGCACCATCTCCCTTGGCTTCCATTTCGTTGTCCACAAAACGGGAACAGACTGTAGTAATTTCTACCTTAGGTTGTGGGGGTTAACAGAGGGCTAATACACGTACAATGCAGAGTCCAAATAATTATCACTCAATCATTTTGACTCAAAGCCCAGTTCTTACTGCTGCATAGTTTGGTCTAGAATTTTGCAGGTTAAGCTAACTCCTCTCTCTCTCTCTCTCTCTCTCTCTCTCTCTCTCTCTCTCTCTGTTTTCTTCCTTCTGTCTTTTAGATACAGGGTCTTCCTGTAGCTCCAGTTGGCCTGGAACTCTCTATGTAGACCAAGCTGGCCTTGATCTCACAGAGATCTGCCTATCTCTGCCTTCTCAGAATTAAAGGCATGTGCCACTGTGCCTGGCCCAACCATTTCTTATACTCCTGGAAGTTATGGTCAGGAATCCAGAAAGAGAGCAGTGGGGATAGCATGTCACTGCTCCATAGTGCCCAGCCCCTCAGCAGACAGGGTCTGGATGAGAGGACCCTGAGGCTGGCACTACACACTGGAGCCATCTACCCTTGGTCTCTGTTTGTGTTGCCTTCCTCATTGCAGGTCGATTATCTGGATTTTATTGCTGTTGGTTTTTTAAAAAGAAGTCTCCCTAGAGTAAGCTCTTGTGTGGATTCCTTTCCTGGGATAGTAATAACAGAGTCTACCCCATCTTACAAGGTCATTGTCCCAATGACAAACCAAAGTACAATTCTACCAAAGTTCAGCCTAGGAAACCAATGAATTTATTTGGGTTACTTACAGAGCATGGGGGAGGGGCTACTTATAGGAGTGTGTGGGACCCCAAAGCAACCACACTGCAACCCAGCACGGATGATAACTTCTCCATAGCCACAAAGATGCAGTCTCTCCCTGTCACTTAACCACCTGCCATCTACATACTCGAGCACACCCCGAGACCATAAGGCCGCATGCGGCTAGGGCAGAATAGCTGGGAGGGGCAGGAAGAGGCCATCAGAATCTCAGATGAGGGTCCAGTGAAGAAGTATCAGCAGTGGACAGGTCCAATGGTGATGGGCTCTTGCAAGCAGGTACTGCTGATCTGATGAAGAAGGCAGCTGTTTTGCTCAGAGGACTTCATTCTACAAAAGTAGCCCAAGCAGTCCTTAACTCAGAATCCTCCTGTCTCAGTTTCTCTTGCCAAGATTACAGTTGGATGTCATCATGCCCAGTTCATCAGACTTTTTACTTTAGGTTCAAGGGCCCAGGGGCCCAGTATCTCAGCCCCAAAGTCACATGGCAAACTCTTTCAATCTCCTGGTTGAAACAGCCCCAAGTGCACCTCGATTTCATGGGAGAAAATGAAGAATTTTGGGGTCATGCTGTTAAACTGCTCCCACCTGTGGGGCCCTGGCCTCCCTGCATGCTTTTTTCTCTGCTAGCTCCCTGATCAGGAACTAGCTTCAGAATGTCAGCTGCAGTTTTTTTGGGAACAACTTCTGCAGTACAGCTTGACCAGAACAACTCGACCTTTAGAGGCCTAACGGCAGACCTTTAGATGCCAAACCTAATTGTTCTGAACCAGGTACCGTCACATACTCAGAAGTTCCCTGGGAACCTGAACTTTTTACCCCCTACCAATTTCCCCTGGAATTTTCTGCTATTAATCACTTGCATCTGCTGGATGTATATATATGAACACCCTGCTTGAATAAATCGGAAGCTTCTCCACCATTTTGGTGTCTATGTTTGTGTGTCTTTAATTCCTCAGGCCCTCGCTGGATGGACTTGGATTCAGTTGTAACGCAGGCGTTACACCCACCAGCATTCTTTTCAGAACTGCACAGGGCCCCTGGCTCAGAAAGGTCTTGACCATGCTGTCTTTGTCAAAACACCTGTCTGTGTCTATGGTACACGGACCTGCAGGGAGAAAGCCCTTGTGAAGTTGGGTTGGTCTGAGTAGGAGAGCCTAGGTGTAAATATGCGTGAGAGTCTGGGGAAGCCTGCTCCCACGTGAGTGCTGAGCCTGTATGTGGTCTTGGAGTGAGAATTAATGGCAATGTCCCCATATTAGACTCAAAGCCACTTGCCCCTGAGATTCCACATGGGTGCCCAAAGCCACAAGGCCAGCACAGAACCTGAAATCTCCTTCCCTAGCCCCATACTGTGTAAGTCCTTACCAAGTCTCCCTCTCATCTGCCCCCTCTTCTCTGTCTAGACCGTTGTGTGAGCCAAACCAGCCTCATCTCTCATCTGCACCAGCTCCTGAGCACCCGCCCTCTCTTGCTTCAGTATTCACCAGAACGCTAAGCTCCTTCTCCTGTCCATGGGGTAAAATGCATATTCCTGAGCCCTCTCAAGGTCTTGGGTAAACCTCCCAGGCCCATCTCCCACGCTTTCCACCCAGCCTGTCCACTCCTAGGCCCCAGACCCTGGGCCCTCACTTCTGCAGCCCCTTACTCCCGGCTCTTTCCTTTGCTGTTACACAGGCCTGATCCATCAGGCTCAGGCCAACCAGCTCAGCTGCCACCAGCTGCCTGGCCCAGAGCCCAGTCCAGTGCTCTGCCCAGGCCTTCCTTATCAGTAGCTGGGCTTTTCTAACTCCTTCAGTTATTTATCTTTGCTCTGCCCCTGGAAAGTAAGCTCCCTAAGAACAAGGAACTTGTCTGCGTTGTTCTATGAGACCCCGCCCCCCAAACCCAGGTTAGTGTTCCTGTCACTTGTAGAGGTCCAGACTTCAGTGAGGAGTAAATGGTGCTGAGTTTGGGGGCGGGGCATGAGAGTGGTTCAGTTATCTGTGTGTGTGTGGTGTGTGTGTGCATGAACATGCTGTGGAGATCAGTCACAGGACATGGGTGTGTGTGAGTGTACACCTGGGTGAGGCCAGTCACTGTGTGCGTGTGTGTGTGTGTGTGTGTGTGTGTACATCTGGGGAGGTGATTCACAGGGGTGGGAGGGTGGGGTTTATGTGTACACACTGGGAAGGCCAGTCCAGGATGGGCCACAGTAACTCCGGAATCTCCTATTTGCAGAATGACAGTCCTTCCCAGGGGAAACTTGAAGTTGGTTCCCGGTGGGACAGAGGAGCATCCCAACTGGCTTGCTGTGTGTGCGGGGCGGCGGGGCGGCGGGGGCGGTCCCTCGCTTGGCTGGCTATTGGGGCGGTCCCGGGCTTCCCTCTGTCCCGCCCCGAGGCTGGCGTGGGCTGGCCGACGTGGCTGAGGGAGGGCGCAGGCTTGGGAGGGAGAAAGTTTATCCGCGGCCCAGGCCCAGACTCGACTGGGACCCATGGGCCAGGGCCCAGGCACCCTGGCTTTGCTCACCATGGGTAAGTCGGGATCATAAGGCACCACTACTCGGGGACACCCGGGGCTTCAGGCATCCGACCCGCGGGACAAGGCGGCTCCATCCATCCTCTTTCCCGCCTCGCAAAGCCAAGGAGTGTCCGGGCAGGCCGGGGACTCTGGGGCCTCTCTTGACCCTCTTGCTCACAGCCGTGCCAGGGAGACAGTTCTGCAGACAGGGCCTGTCAGGGATGGTTCTGCAGACAGGGCTAGCCACACAGGAGCAAAGCCAAAAGCCAGTAAGCACCATAGCCTGGGGTACTGCTGCAGACCAGGACACTGCCCAGTACAGATTAGACAAAAGCCCCTGTGACCGATTTGACTCAGCAGAGAGAGGCAGGGCTACCCCAGCACAGTACTAGACAGGAGGGCATTTCTTTACTGCTACAGGGCAACACGGTCTTTTCTGGATTCAGAATGTGAAAGGGGCCTGTCAGTCTCCCATTCTTCAATGAACATGAAGTTCAAGTCACACTCAGGGGCTGGGACATCTAGTGAACTGAGTAGGCGGTAGATGGGTCCCATGGTGGGAAGCCTTGGTGCTGAGACCTTACTCAGAAGCAGACCATGCCAAGACCTAGGGGAAGAGATTCTGGGTGTCAGGAACAGGGAATGCGAAGGCCCTGAGGCAGAAATTCGCAGTGTGCTCCAGGCCAATAGGTCTGGAGCCTAGGGGTCAAGGGGAAGGGTTGAGTAGAAAGCAGGGGTGAGTAGGGAGGCAGATCATGCAGTGCTTTGTAGGCTGTGGTGAGTTTGGATATTATTCCAAATAACACTGGCTTCTAGAGGTTTACTGGGGTGGTGAGGGTAGGAGCGATTTGAATTAGCTCTTTAAACCCTACTCTAGGATATCTAGTGGAGAATGTCTAGTAAACACTAGCTGTGGATACAGGAGGCTCAGAAAGGTCAAGTGAATTATCTGAGATCACGCAGCTATGTCAGGGAATAAACATTCTCATTGCAAAAGGGGGGAATGGGAGAACAGCAAGGAAGGATTGAACCAAAGCAAGACCCAAACCTAGGAAGGCAATTACTAGTTCCTGCTGATCTGTGCCTAGCATCCGGGGTACACAGTGTTGTGGGCTTGGGCAGCCCTGGCCCTATGCCTCAGTAACTGCAGCCCACATGGCCTCTGTCTGGGTTGGCTTCCCTGCGGCTTTCCTTGGTATATGGTCCCTATTTCTGGCACCTTAATTTCCTGGGGTCTCCACACCAATGTTCTGTCATCAGCTCCAGGGGTAGTAGAGCCCTTGGGGACCACGCCTTACAGTGGTCTCTGCTCCAGGGGTAGAAGAGTCCTTTGGAAACATGGCTTACAGTGGCCTTTGATGATGGTGAACTAAGTCCTAGGGAACTACTTCCTGGGTGACCCTGCGCCAGATCCTGTGCCAAGGGCTTTGTGCTCTCAAAGGAATAGCTTTTAAATAAGTGTACAGCCACAGAGGTAAAGGGGAAGAAGGGGAGCTGAGGGGGATAGGAGACAGGTGTTCTCAAGGGGGAAATGGAGGAAGGGGCACTTTACCTGGGAAGGGAGGAGGAAAGGTTAGATAGGGAGAGAGAGAGGAGAGAGAGAAATATTGCCTAACTGGTGTGAAAAACCAGAAGGAGGACTGGAGTGATGGTTCAGTGGTAAAGAGCACTGGCTGCTCTTGCAGAGGACCCGGGATTGAATCCCAGCACCCACATGGCAGCTAACAACCATCCTAACTCCAGTTCCAGGTGATCTGACGCCCTCTTCTGTTTTCTGTGGGCACTGCATGACATGGGTATACCTACACACATGCAAGCAATACACTCATACACAAAATAAAAATAACAAAATATTTTTTAAAAAGAGGGAAACACATTAGTTCTTTTTAATTTAATTAATAATACTAATAATGCTGGGCATGATGGTGCACGCTTATAATCCCAGTACTCTGGAGGCAGAGGCAGGTGGATTTCTGTGAGTTCAAGGCTAGCCTGGTCTACATAGAGTGTTGCAGGCCAGCTGGGGCTACAGGGAGACCCTGTCTCAAAACAAACAAAGAAACAAACAGACAAAAATAATGATAAAAGCATAGAGTCTTGAGGCTGCAGTGAGTGGGGTTCAGTCAGTTCCTCAAGGCATGTTTTCTGTTATCTCTGTATAATATGGCTGGCTTATTTTTAATGGTGCTCATCTCCTTGGAAATCTTATTTTCCTTAGTCCCAGCGTTACAGGCTTCTCCGACCACCCTAGTCTGCTTTTTGCTCCCAACTCTCACTGTAAATATGATTAACAAAAGCTATCAATAACTCTGTTACAGGAGCACTGGGATTATAGATGTAAGCACCACATCTGACTTTTGGTGGGTTCTAGGAATCAAACTCAGGTTGTCAGGCTTGTGTAGTGCAATGCAATTTTACCCACTGAGCCATCTCACCAGCCCTAGTCTATCATTTTTTAATTGAGTATCCCACAAAATGTGAAAGTGTGAACAAAATGTCCATAAATTCTTTGTCAGAATGTAACACAGTGGCCACAGTTCCCAATAGAATTCTTGTTCCTTTCTGACACTTCAGAAGCCTGGCCTTCTCTGACTGCCTTCCTGTTTGCATTCTGGCTCCCACAAACTCTCATCCATTAAGTCCTGATTATAGCATCCTGGGGCTTCTGTAGTCCACATCTCTAAACTCTTCTAAAATCCTCCCACAAACTGGTTCGGTAGGTTTAAGAATCACATCCTCACGTATGGTCCCAACAACAATCCCACTTCTGGTACCAATTTTCCGTATTCATCATTTTCCAAAGCTGTGCCCAAATATCTGAAAGAAGAACTGAAGGTAGGCAGGATTTATTTTCTTGTTCACAGTGTCAGAGTGGTCCGTGGTTGCTTGACCCCAAGCATCCAGGCAGGACTCCATGGTGGCAGAAACATGTGGTAGAGGGTCTTCTTCACCTTATGGTGGGATGGAAGCAGAATGCAGATAAGAGACAGTGACCAGTAATCTACTTCCTTCCTGAGGGACCAAGTCCCCACCCCAGGAATATGAGGTTTCTGAGGAGACAATTCATATCTAGCCGTAACAATCGCCTCACGGGGACTGGCAGAACCTTCCCTCTGGGAGTTATCCCCAGGGACCAAGAAAAGTAAAGACATAATTTGGGCATATTTCCTAGGTCAGGAGCAGGGATGATGAGTGGCCAGAGGGTCATGAGGTGCAGGGAAGGTGAGCAGAAGGGGTGGTATTCTTCCACCATGAACCCTTGCTTGTGCATAAATGTTGCCTCACGGCTAGGAAGAGGCGGGAATGAGAGAGCAGAGCACAACTACCACACAAGAGTTTGTGATCAAGCAACAAGGAGTGCTGACGGCCTGGCTTTGGCTTCGGGCAAGGCACTTCCCCTCTCTGGACGTGAGTAATGAACTCTCTCATAGGTAATACAAAGCACCTCAGAGTGGTGGTGTAAAGCAAATGAGTTATTAAGCCTGGTGCTCAAAGTAGTGCCTGGACCAGGGACTACACTCAGGAAAGCTGGCTGTCATATTATACATGTTCTCCTGGAGTCTGGAGTGGGCGTGCGGGTGACAGGTACTGCTGGGTCCTTCTAGATGCTTCCAGAATTATCTAATATTTATTTTTATTTTATGTGTATGAGTGTTTTGCTTGCATGTATGTAAGTGTACTCCATGTCATGCGATGCCCAAGAAGGCTAGAAGAAGGTGTTGGATCCCCTGGAACTGGAGTTATAGACAGTTAGCTGCCATGTGGTAATGCCGGGATTTGAACCTGGAACCTCTGGATGAGCAGCCAATACTCTTAACCACTGAGTCAGTTCTCCAGTCCTGCAGAAATATCTAAGTTTAAATGTGTGAATCAATCACCTCTACACTTTGCTGCCAGCGTTGCAACGACCAAACACATGGGGTTGGGTTATTAATATTATTAGTATTACAATTTTTATCTGAAAAAATTATTTCTCCCTGAAGATCATGGGCACTAAGAGACTGTTTTTTGTAAGAAAATCAATTGAAGTAAAATTTCAGCCCTTGTATTACATAAGCCACCACTCACATGCTCCGTATGATACGTGGCTGGTTACTACCATATGCAACAGCACAGGGACAGACATTTCTTTGTGCTAGAACATTCTACCAGATAACGCTTCTCTAAGATAGCAGAAAATGGATCTCTGGGGAAAATGAGACAGCAACCCCAAACTTCACTGACTTGCCAAAAAGTAGGAAAAGGCAGTGTGTTCACAGCTCAGTAGACAACAGAAGAGAGCAGAACTGACTCCTGTGTCTCAGAAACTGTAATCAATGCAAATTGATCTGAAAAGCAGAAACTCAGGGTGAACCTGAAAGCAACCAGCTCTGACCAGCTGGGGACAAGTGGTCTGGAAACTTAGGGAAGGTAGGAGGTAGGACTTTGAGGGTGGGGGCTCCCCAACACGTCTAAAGTTGGGACCTAGTGACCATGAAGACCTTAGGGTGAAAGAGTCGAGGATGAGGAGAGATCATTGCTGAGAAAGGCTGGGTTGCTGAACTGTGCTTCCATCTGGTGACAGCACCCAGATCTTCCTCCAGCATCTCTGTTCACAGTCCCTTTCTAATTTCTGCTGTTTGTATTGCTGTCTCTTCTTTCTCCCCGGGTCAAAGCATCATCCCAATGAGCTTTAGGGACCAACTACCCTAGATTGTCCTTCCCTCCTCATTTCAGTAACATCTGCTTTTAGATTCACGAATTCCACCTGCTTCTTTGAGTTATTTTCTTCACTTTTTTATATGAAGACTTAATTGATTTTCAGGTTATTTTGAGGTTTCTAATAATAGCAGTTTGGTTGCCTCTTTGACCGCATCCCACGGTCCCTGGCACATGGGCCTTCTGTTCCCAGGAGATGGTTATTTTTACCTTATTCTCCTCTTCCTCTGTTTATTTTTGTGTTTGAGACAGGGTCTTGCTATATAGAACAGACTGCCTCAATCTCATTGTGATTCTCTTGCCTTAACCTGGTCTCACAGCCTGGTTTACAGTCTCACAGAAACAGACTGCTTAATGTGTCTTAACAGTGAAGGCTGGGTGGGGCATCCACTCTGATTTCCACCAATCGCTTTTCTTTTCTTTTCCAAGACAGTTTCTCACTATGTAACCCTCATAGGCCTGGAGCTCACTATGTAGACCAGACTGGACTCCTGTCTCTACCTCCTGCATGCTGAAATTAAAAACATGTGCCACCATGCCCAACTTTTCTTTCTTTCTTTGGTGATGATGGTAGGGATGGAGCCCAGGGCCTCATTCATGCTAGGCAAGTACTCTGCCACCAAGTCCTATACAACTGCTTTTTATATTCACTTATCATGCACTCAAAAGTTCCTTTTTCAAGTTGGGCACAGTGGCATATGCCTGCAATTCCAGCTACTTGGGAAGCTGAAGCAGAGGGGTCTCTGGAGCCTAGGAGTTCAAGTCCAGCCCAGGCAGCATTCCTCAGAGAGGAAAGGGAGGGAGGAAACGAGGAGGGAAGGAAAAGAAAAGGAGGAAGGAAGGACAGATGGTTGAACAGGAGATAGATAGATGGACAGATAGTTGGCGGACAGAGGGGAGGATGGATGCATAGACCCTCTGGTGAGACCCATTTTGAGCCGTGGCCTATCACTTCCATTTCCTAGGTCGTCGCTCACTTGTCTTGCCCCTGTGTGCCTCCGTGTCTCTGCTGGGCGGCCTGACCTTTGGCTATGAGCTGGCCGTCATATCCGGTGCCCTGTTGCCACTGCAGCTGGACTTTGGGCTGAGCTGCTCAGAGCAGGAGCTCCTGGTGGGCATCCTGCTCCTGGGGGCTCTTCTTGCTTCCCTGGTGGGGGGCTTCCTCATTGACCGTTACGGCAGGAGACAAGCCATCCTGGGGAGCAATGCGGTGCTGCTGGCTGGCAGCCTGAGCCTGGGCTTGGCTGGCTCCCTGCCCTGGCTGCTCCTGGGTCGCTCAGTGGTTGGCTTTGCCATCTCACTCTCATCCATGGCTTGCTGTATCTATGTGTCGGAGTTGGTGGGGCCCCAGAAGCGGGGCATGCTGGTGTCCCTCTATGAGATGGGCATCACTGTGGGCATCTTGCTCTCTTACACCCTCAACTATGCCCTGGCCGGCGCCACCTGGGGTTGGAGGCACATGTTTGGCTGGGCAGCCGCCCCTACTCTCCTGCAGTCCCTCAGCCTCCTCTTCCTCCCTGCCAGTGCAGAGAGGATGGCAGTTTACCAGGATCTCATCCCGCTCCAGGGTGGGGAGGTCAGCAAGCTGGGGCATCCTCGGTACACCTTTCTGGACCTGTTCAGGGCCCGGGATAACATGCGTGGCCGGACTGTGGTGGGGCTGGGGCTGGTGCTGTTCCAGCAGCTAACAGGGCAGCCCAACGTGCTGTACTACGCCTCTACTATTTTCCACTCCGTCGGCTTCCGTGGGGGCTCCTCAGCCCTGCTGGCTTCCGTGGGCCTCGGTACTGTGAAGGTGGCAGCCACCCTCACTGCCATGGGGCTGGTGGACCGTGTGGGCCGCCGGGTCCTACTGTTGTCTGGCTGTGCCCTCATGGCCTTGTCTGTCAGTGGCATAGGCCTGGTTGGCTTTGCTGTGTCTCTGGACTCGGGTCCCAGTTGCCTGACCCCAGCCAATGCCACCCAGAAGACAGGCCTACCTGGAGGCTCAGGCCTACTTGAGGGTTCATCTCCACCACCATGGCCAAGAACCAGCAGGGAACAAGGGCAGCCGGTCCTGTCAATCACTGAAAGAACCAAGCCCCATCCAGGAGCCGGAGAAGCCACAGCGGCCCTGGGACCAAGCCTGAATGCCACCTCCCTAGCGTCTCCCAGTGTCCAGGAGCACACCCTGCTGTGCTGGGTCACTCTGATCTGCATGATGGTCTACGTGAGCGCCTTCTCCTTCGGATTTGGACCAGGTAGGAGGGCTTGTCTGGCAGCGAAATCCAGGGCCTTCTCCCTGGCTTGGTGGGCTGAGTCGGTCTGGGGACAATGCAAGTGGTGCCCTGGAGCTTTTGCGGTAGGTGACGAGGCTTCAGGGTTCTTCACTTATATTGGGGTGCTGAGGCCTAACCACATTTGAAGTTTTTTTATGGGGCCACCAGATTTTAAGCTCTGTCTCTTTAATCATGGATCTGGCCCTGAACTGCCCCATCAGCATGGCTGACTTGAAATAAATTTAATGAGACAGATAAAAACCAGTTGTCTCAGTTTGCCTAGGATTGTTCTGGTCTTGAGTCCCAGGAAATGGAGATGGCAGCCATCCACAGTGATTCCTGCAGGGGCACGAGGGTGAGGGTGGCTCAACTGGGAGACGCCAGGGTTGGGAGTCTGACACTGGGTTTGACTTACATGGGTGGGAGGTGGCCTGCCTGGTCCATGTGCCCAGGAGCCCTGTCCCTCTCACCCCAGTGACCTGGCTGGTCCTCAGTGAGATCTACCCAGTGGAGATCCGAGGGAGAGCCTTCGCATTCTGCAGCAGCTTCAACTGGGCAGCCAACCTCTTCATCAGCCTGTCTTTCCTCGACCTCATGGGTGAGTGCTCTGACCTTACCCCGGGTCTCCTCCTGTGGCACTGGTCCTCCAGAGGCAAACTGCCAGGTCACAGTGGCGTAAAACCCAGCGCAGGCCAGCTTATGAACCGAAAGGAGGTATTTCATCTCAGATCACCGAGAAGAGGGGGGTGGGTGGATGGCTTCAGGTGGAACTGATCCTGAGGCTCTACCACAGCATCACCCCTCACTCTCTCTTAGCCCTGCCCACCACAAAGGGACTTCATCCCCAGTCAGACCTGCCTCGTGTGCAAAGGTAGCTGCCAGCGAATCTCTAGAGCGTCTTTCTCACCGGAAGCAGCCCTAATTGGCTCAGCAATCACTTGTCCCTCCCGGAGCCAATGGCTGCAGCAGTTCTGCAGCCCAGGGCTTCTTCACTGTAGATAGCTCTTAGGGCCCTGTGGCCAAGTGTTTCTGTGTCCAGCTTGTGGGCTGTGAGGACACTTGGGAGAAGCCCACCATGATGGTGTCTCAGCCTGGTCTTAGGGAGCCCAGGTTTCACTCTTCTTGCTGCCCTTGTCTTCACACATTTCTGCATGGGATGAATGGGCAAGACAGGAGAAAGAGGAAGCGGAGAGGAAGGGTTCTTAGAACTGTGCCCATTTCACAGATGGGGAAAGCAGGTAATGATGACCATCCAGGTGTCAGAAGACAAGCCCAGCCCTGCAACCCAGCTTAGGGCAGGTCTCACTGTTCAGAGAGGAGGCTGGAGGGGCAGAACCTGGCCTCCCTCTGCATAGTCCCTTTCTTCAAGCTTCCTTTCCCTGTCTCGGATTGTTGACTTCAGAGGACTTGGGGTCTTGTCCGTCCTGGTCCCTGGGTCAGAGACCCTCACTGTCCACAGAGCCTTCTTTTTTGGGCTGGAGGAGTAATTCCTTTCTTCCTACCTCTGGACTCAGACCCAGGCCAGCCTGACAGGGGCGTCGTTTACCAGGTGCTCAGTTTGCAGAGCAAGCCTTCTGGAGCAGGAGCTCTGGGGCATTTGGTAGTGGCTGGGTCCCTGCAGCTGGCTGTTCCGACTCAGGGACCTCTTCCTAGATACAAGTTGCTCTCATCTGGCCCCTGTCTCAGGCATAGCCAGTCACATCCCCGTTTGTAGGTCCTCATCTGACAATTGTCGACCATTCTGCAAACTAGCCATCCACAGCCCTTGCGTGGGTGAGCTCTCAGTGTTGACCTAGGACCTGGCAGGTGGTCTGGGCTGCAGGACCAGAGTGCTTACTCCTGGCCTACCCACAGTCCTACCTTTCTGTCCCCAGGAGCCATGGGCTTGTCCTGGACCTTCCTGCTCTATGGACTGACTGCTATCTTTGGCCTGGCCTTCATCCACCTATTTGTTCCTGAAACAAAAGGCCAGTCATTGGCTGAGATAGAACAGCTGTTCCAGTGGAGTGGGTACGTAGTGAGGTGTGGAGCAGAGCCTCAAACGAGGGGTCTCCAGAACCTCAGGCTGTCCTACCCTTTGCCAGATGCCAGCCTCTTCTCCTGTGTTACTGCCTGATGCCTGGGGCTCCATCCCCTCATCATCCCTGAACCATTGTTCTTCAGCTGTTTTATGTCGGTGACTTTGCACTTGACCTTAATTAAGGGCCAGCTCACAGGATTATTTTTGTGTTGTGCTGATGGGGATCATACCCAGGGCCTTGTGTGCCAGCTGAGACCTCTACCATTTAGCTATGTGAGCTCTTGGATTTTTTCAGACAGTTCCCATCATATAGTCTTTCTTGTTCTGGGACTTGCTGTGCAGCTCTGACTGGACTTGAACTTGCAAACTTCAGCCTCCTGACTGCTTGGATTGCAGATGTGAGCCACTAGGCAGGACTCTCCCAAGGACTGTGAAATTATTCAATTCCAAAAGTACAGGAGGCCCAAGGAGTGGAATCTTAAACTGCAGAATCTCAGAGTCATGGAGGCTTGGAGAAAAACCTAAGTGTGGCCTTTGAAGGTTGTGTGCAAGACATGTGTGGCTTAAATCAGAGGGTGCCTGCAGTTCTGTCCCAGGCAGGGTTTGAGGCCTTAGGACATGGCAGAGGTCAAGAATTACCGGGTGCTGCCCTTAAGGAGCTTGCATTTAAGTGGAAGAGGGGCAGAAAATAAGCCTATAGAGCATTAAAGAAGATGGCTTTAAGCTGGCGATATTTAGTTAGAAGAAAATTTAGCAGCATATCTTCCTGGGAGGCCAGGCAAGTAGAGAAAGGAACAGAAGACCAGGGCTTGTGGCTCACCTGCTGGTGATCAAAGAGGGAAGCCCTCTGAGAAAGTTTAGTGTCAGTGAGTAGGAAGCCATGTGAAGATGGGGGAAGTACATTCTAGCTAGAGGCAGCAGCAGGCACAAAGGCCCTCGGGTGGGAGCATGTCTGGCAACTCCAAAGAATGGGGCAGGGGCTGGAAGAGGGAGAGGAAGGGGTGAAAGGTCAGATCAACCAGATGGGTAGGAGGCCAGACCATCATAGGTCTGGAGGTCATGAGTCAGAGTCTTAGCACCATGGTTCCTTAGGCCAGTCAGATGGGGAGGGGAGACAGAAGCAACGGAAGGCTTCAGGGTGTTGCAGTTGTCAGAAATGCCGCAATGCCCTCGGTGCTTCTTGGTGGTAGAGGACCATCTGTTCCTGGATGCCTGTTCTAGAAGGTTCTAAAGGATTTTGAGTCTTTCAGTCATTGTAATACTGATCCAGGTTGCAGCTGAGGGGGGGGGGGGGGAGAAACAGAGAGAGACTATTCAGAGTGATACTCACACTATGGAAAGAAAAGCCAGTCTGACCTCCCAGAAGCAGGTGCTAGGTGCGGGCGTGAGTGCTGGTGGTTGGGCTCGTGTGCAGGAGTGCTGCCAGTTCTCCATGTGTGCAGTGACACTGGGGTCTCTTGCATTCACTTTTTCCTGGGGTTTGGGACAGTGCCAGGCACCTCCAGGTCATCAGTGACTCTGCTCTGTGGATGAGGGAAGCGGTGCTCAAGGGCAGCAGAGCAGCTAAGTTGACGCCAGAGCGCTGACAGCTTTAGAGCTGGGAAAGAATGTTCTGGGCAGACAGAAGCTTGAGCAAAGGCCCTGGAGTAGAGACCATTTAGGTGTTTGAAGAGAGACAGGCCAAGCCAGCATAGATAGGGTGTGCTGGGCAGATGGGAGAAGGGGGTGGGGACTTTGTTCTAGGTATATTAGGCTGAGCAACATGCTGGTCCTCATAGGGCTGTGACAGGGTCTGGCTGTGGTGTTGAGAAAGGCCATTCTGACCGGGATGGGGCACAAGCCTGGATCTCTGTGAGGCCAACCTGGTCTAAATAAGGGACTTTCAGGCCAGCTGGGGCTACAGGGAGACTGTCTCAAAAAAAAGAAAAAGAAAAAGAAAAAAGGCGGGAAGGGGTAGGACAGGAGAGGGTGGAGGTGGGGGCACATTCCAGGATACCCATTGCCACCTGCCTATGGAAGGCCCCAGGCCTGCTGCCCTCTGATTCTCTCATGGTCTTTTTGACAGATTCCAGAGGAGCACTGGCCACAGGCAGAACTCTGCTGGATTCCAGTACCACCGCCTGGGGGCCTCTGAAGCCTCCTAAGGAGTCTGTCTGCCTGGAAGATGCTGGAACACTGGTTTTAGCTTCCCATCTCCAGCTCCCTGCCTGCTGGGCCCAGAGCCCACGATCCAGGTTTCCTTCTGGAGTCAACCCAGCCCCAGATGAAGCCTCTTGCTGGAGTGAGATAAACCCCAAATTATGCATTTTGAGGATCTAGCTTCATGCCTCAGTTTCCCTGTGGACTTGGTGTGAGTCTGCAGTGTTTATAATGAGAGTGTCCTCTGAGCTGTTTTGTCTCACCTCTCATTCCCTTACCTGGGATATTCATCAGGCACTGGGGTCTGATGTAAATGGGAGGCCCAAGAAAAGCCACGAGAAATGCTCAGCGAGGGTGCCTTCAAGTAGCTCTGGAGACGGCTGATGTCTTGATTACAGAGTCTAGCACCTTGGAATGCAAGGGCGGGCCCAGCACATGACAAACGCCAGGAGCTGAGCAGTTCCGGGGTGGGGCAGGAGGCTTTGCAGGAAGGAAGGGACTTGGAAGGATGCCTGCAACTGGATGCTAGTTGGTGTGGTGTCCAGTTTGGGTGCTATTGACTTGAGAGATAGCTCCCTCAGGCCTCAGTTTTCTTATCTTCAGATAAGAAACAGCAGGGTCTCTTGGGGTATATTGATTTATTCCCTGTCTCTCTCAGGAGGGTTTTTGGTGGGCCCTGGGGGCTTCTGCTCACCGATTCGCAGAGTCCCTCCTTTGTGGCATTGTAAAGGGTCAGTCAGATGGAGCCCAGGAAGTGGCTGAGGTTGGGAGTCATGTAAGGAAGACACTAAGAAAACAGGGTCAGCTCCTGGACACTGGAGGGCCATCCCAACCTGCCTTATCAGCCATTCCCCATGCCCAGTACAGCCCCCCAGGCTGGCCCTGGGGCTCCCAGCTCTTCATTTCTCATAGCCAGTGTGCTGGAGCCGGCTTGTGCTGGCTTCCAGAGCTGGCTGGCATGCTTTCAAGACCTGAAAAGTGGTTGTTAAATACTGCTGTTATTTTAAAAATTGAGTGATTTTAATTTATAATTACATTATATTAAAAAGCAAAGGCAATTAATACTCAAATCATTGCCTCCTAGACAGATATGGTGGCATGTGCCTATGATCCCAGCACTCAAGAAGCTGAAAGAGGATGATCCAAGGTTCTAGGCTATTCCGAACCCTGTCTAAATAAATAAACAAAATAAAATAAAATAAACAGGTAAATTAAGAAAATTGCGCTGCCCCCTTGTCACCTTCCAATTTTACTGCTGCGTTCTGCTCTTCTCTCTGCTGCTGGACTATGCTCACGGTCAGGACATGGAGCGTTTTGCTGGTTCTGTGCTCAGTGTCTTCGCCTTGGCTGCTTAAACTGACCCTAGGAGTGTTTTGCATCCAAGAGGTAAAGGAACACTGCAGACCAGGCCTTCACTTAGTATTTGGTTGACTTTCAAGAACTGAGAACCAGGGCTAGAGAGATGGCTTAGCAGTTAAGAGCACTGGCTGCTCTTACAGAGAACCCAAGTTCAGTTCCCAGCACCCACATGGTGGCTAACAACTGTCCATAGCTCCAGTTCCAGGGGATCCAAAGCCGCTCTCTTTTGACCACTGCAGGCATTGTATGACATGGGTGCACTTACATCATGCAGGCGATACACTCATACATATAAAACAAAAATAATAAATAAAATATTTTTCAAAAGTTATGAACTGCTGGTTCAAGGGTTAGTATGCAAATTAAGCTCAAAGGTGCCGCCTGCCTGTCACTGATACCATGTGGACAGAAAACGAGGGCAAGTCCCACACCCTGATCAGCTCGGCAGACACTTGCCCATCCTTGATGGAGGAGTTCTGAGATAGATCTTAACTGTTTCACTTTTCTCTCGGCTGGCCCTTCCGGGATGTATGCCCCTCTCTAGCACCAAACTGCACACTGACTGCTTACAGACTGCTTTTTCTTTGGATGAATTTGTCTTTCCACACAAATAAGTGATTTTTAAGTTATATTTTGAAATAAATGATTTTGAATGTAGATATATATAGTAATTGATATTTCCCTTCAAATGCATATTTATTATCTATTAAATGTCAAGCATTGTCTTAGACCAGAAGGGCCAAGTGTTGAACTAGATAAGATCCATAGCCTCCTTCTGACACTTAAAAAATTTTTATTTATTTTCACTTTATGTGTATGAGTGTATTGCTTGCATGTATGTGAGTGTACCCGTGTTATGCAGGGCCTGAGGCAGGCAGAAGAGGACATTGGATCCCCTGGAACTGGAGTTATAGATGGTTATCAGTTGCCATGTGTATGCTCATACTTGAACCTGAGTCCTCTGCAAGAGCAGCCAGTGCTCTTAACTGCTGAGTCATCTCTCCAGCTCCTTCTTCTGACGTCTTAGTGGGGTGATATATTAGAAATGGGAAGAAAAAGACTGGGTGTCGTCCCAGAGCTTGGGAGCCAGAGACAGGCAGACCTCTGTGAGTCTGAGGCCTGCCTGGTCTACGTAGTGAGTTCCAGGCCAGCTGGGACTACACAGTGAGGCCTTGTCTAATAAACAAATAAATACATAAATAAGAGAAATGAGGAAGAGGGAACAACAAGGGACAGAGGGAGGGAGATAGATAGACGGATGATAGATGATAGATAGTTTTAGATAGATGATTGACAATTATAGATAGTTTGATAGATGATAGAGAGACTGATTGATAGATAGATGAGGGAGGTCCTTGATAAGGAATAAGAAAGAATGGCTGAGAACATAGCATGGGTCAGCTGCAGGCACAGCCACAGTGGTCATGGGAACCTCTTTGAGCCGGTGGCCTCTGAGTAGGGACCCTTGTGAAGATCTGCAGCGATCCATGCAGAAATTTGGGAAGAGCATCTCAAGCAGTTGGCCAGGCTTGTGCAAAGGCCCTGAGGTAAGAGTGAGGTTGGCAGGAGCTGAAGCACAGGCCACAGGGAATGCTGCTTACTGGCTTGCTCCTCTGGCCCATGCTCAGCTAACTTTCTTTTCTTTCTTTCTTTCTTTCTTTCTTTCTTCCTTCCTTCCTTCCTTCCTTCCTTCCTTCCTTCCTTCCTTCCTTCCTTCCTTCCTTCCTTCCTTCCTTTTTCTTGGGTTTTTTTTTTTTTTTTGACACAGGGTTTCCCTGTAGCCCCAGGTGACCTAGAACTAACTATGTAGACCAGGCTAGCCTTGAACTCACAGAGATCTGCCTGTCTCTGGCTTCCAAGTACTGGGATTAAAGGTGTATGCCACAATGCCTGGAGGGTCCGCCTGCTTTCTTATACAATAAACAACAACTTGCCCAGGGGTGGCACCATCCACAGTGGGCTGGACCCTCCCACATCACTCAGCAGTCAAGAGACTACCTCACAGACATGGCCACAGGCCAGTTGGATGGGGAAATTCCTCAACTGAGGATCCCTTAACCCGGTGTGTCTAGTTGACAACTAAAGCTATCCCACACAGCAAGCACAGGAACACCACAGCACCAACAGAGACAGAGGTGGCTGGGGTCACCATATCATGTCAGGTGCTGACAGTGTCTGAGTGGAAGCAGTGAAGGGGAGGCCAGGTCCCTGCGGCCACTGTCCTGGGCGAGGAGTGAAGACTCAGCAGGGGCGGTGGCTGGGCAGAGAAGCTGCACCTCCCTGGCCTTCTGAGGGGACAGGTGTGGAGTGATTATTCCCTGTCCCAGTCCAGCAAGCCTGGGTGACTGGTGGGGTCCCTTCCTGTGCCACACATGGGGCTGACAATGACCCTCAGTTCTGCTCCTGTGGCCTCCTCAGGACTTGACGTCCTCCTGAGCAATCCACACCCAGACTCGGTTTCTGTATTTGCTAGTTTTCCTTCCAGCTCAAATAGGAGGTGGGATTTTGACATGAGAACAGACAGTTCCTAGAGCCACCTCTGAAACACAAAACCTCCAACAGCTGCCCTCTGGAAGGCTTCTGGACCCTCATGTGCTGGGTTCCGGCAGAACAGAACATGATTTACCACAGACGGTTTGGTACACGATTTTAGTTTTTCCTCCCTGTGACACTTTGAAAAGGAAAAGATGACATTCTTTTTTTCTAAACATTTTATTTATTATTTTTAGTTTATGTGTGTGAGTGTATTGCTTGCATGTAGGTAGATGCACCTGTGTCGTGCAATGCCAGAGAAGGTCAGAAGAGAGCATCAGATTCCCTAGAACTGGAGTTATGGATGGTTGTCAGCCACCATGTGGGTATTGGGACTCGAACCCAGGTCTTCTGTAAGAGCAGTTAGTGCTCTTAACTGCTAAGCCATCTTTGTAGCCCCCTGATATTCTTTGAGGCAGGTTCTCCCTATAGTCTTCAGCTCCAACTCTTGGAACTTGCTATGTAGACCAGGCTGGCCTCCACCTCACAGAGTGCTGGGATCAGGTGTGCACTACCATCTGGCTGACATGCTGCTCTTAATTGATCCTCTGAAGATGAGAGAAATTCCAAGTAGGTTGTTAGGTTGAAAGTCTAAATGAAATCAAAGCCTAAAAGGAAACTGAACAACTTAAAATTCAATTCTCAAAAATGTAACATTATACAGTGGAACACAGCAAAATACAGGAATTTCAAAAAGAGAGCAAACTCTGATGTGGCTGCGTGTTAAATCACACTTGTGAACAAGCTTGGGTCTTCTGAAATCACCCACCTGACAGTCTCTTATCTGAACTCTTTTCAGGAGTGGGACCCAACCCAGGGCTTCACCCATGCTGGACACATCCCAGCCCCATTTCTTCTTTACTTTATGACAAGGTCTCATTAATTTGCTGATGCTGTCTTTCAGCTTGGGCTCTTCCTGCCTCAGCATCCCGAGTAGCTGAGATTACGGGAGGCACCAATCAGACCTGTCTTGCAATCTTCTGTGTATGTATGATATATGTGCACGTGTGTGGGTGCATGTGCCTGTGTGTACACATGTAGAGGTAGATGTTGAATGTCCTTCTCCATCACTCTCCACCTTGTTTTAGTTTTGGTTTTGAGGCAGGGTCTCCTTCTAGCTTCAGCTGGCCTGGAACTTGCTATGTAGACCAGGCTGGTCTCAGTCTCACAGAGATCCACCTGCCTCTGCCTCCTGCCAGAAATCGGACTGTACCCAAAACGGGGAGTGAGGATGAGGAAAAAAAAAAAAAAAAAAAAAAAAAAAATATATATATATATATATATATATATATATATATATATATATATATATAAAGAGAGAGGGGAGAGAGAGAGAAAATATAGGACAGACTCAGGAGGGCTGTCAGTCACACTGAAGCAGCTTGCCTTTATTAAGTCCCCCCTATTTATACTGTGAAGTGAGCAAAACAATACTAATACAGGCAAAATAGCTTAAGACGTGATTGGCTTCCTTCAAAGATCTTCAGGTGACCTCAGTCTTGGGTGCAAAATAAACTTCTCCTCAGGTGTGAATCATTTGCATAATGAAAACTCCTGCTTCCAATTGACTTCTGCCTAACCCAAAACTAGGGCATAGTTCAAGGCAGGCACATGGCTCCCGACAGCCTCCCCCGTGCTGGGACTAAAGGCGTGCACTACCATACCTGGCATTTTCAACGTAAAGAAAAACTGGTGTATGTGTTCATGATGTATGTGTGGACACACGTGGCACCTGTACATGTTAGAGAACAACTCTGTGGCATTGGCGCTTTCTTTCCACCTTGATGAGGTCCAAGAGGTCCAACTTGGGTCTGCGCATTTGCTCACAGAGCCACTTTGAGGGCCTGACTTCCTTTCTAAAAAATCTTTTTGAGACAGGGTCTCCACGTAGTCCCAGCTGGCCTGGAACTCAGCGATCTGCCTGTTGGGATTAAAGGCATGCACTGCCATGGCCCCCTGACTTTCTTTTTATTTAGAAAAGTTTTTATTTCTTTTCTTTTCTGTGTTTGAGGGTTTTGCTGGCATCTGATGTGTACCGTGTGTATGCCTTGGAGGCCAGAGAAGGGTGTTCAGATCCCCTGGAACTGGAGTTATAGATGATTGTTAGTCACAGTGTGGGTGCTAGGAACCAAGGTCCTCTGCAAGACCACCCAGTGTCTTAACCACTGAACCATGCCTCCAGTCCCCCTAAAACATTTTGAATCATGTATGCATGTATGTATTGGGGGGTTGTGTACATGAGCCCAGTGCCATAGGAGGCCAGAAGAGGGCATCGTATCCCCTGGAACTGGAATTACGGACAGTTGTTAGTCATCATGTTGGTGCTGGGAACCAAACCTGGATCCTCTGCACAGCCCCTGTTCTTAACAACTGACTCATCTCTACAGCCCTCTTTCCCCCCAACTTCCTATTTCTTAAAGCATAGCCGTAATGATTTAGATTCTGGTCCTTGAATGTATCCTATTTGTTCTAGATATTACTTAAATTTTTTTTTTAGTTAGTCGACAACCTTTGAATCTGAGATATTTCAGTGTAACTGTAATTCTAGCTAATCTTATAGAGAGCCAGCTGGGATGGGCCTGCATTCTGAAATTCAGCCACCAGGTAGCGCAGCACCACAGCCATTCCTCCACTCATCAGGTTGGTGACAGACCCACTCAACTTCTTTCTCATTTGAAGGTTTAAGGGTTACAACCTTAAAATTGAAAGAAAATTCTTTGGACCTTTCTAACCATCATCATCTCAAGGCAGTGAGACTGGGAGTGTTGAAGGGGCTGGAAAGATTACTCCCCATCTAGAACCTTCTAACTTGTATCTGTGTCCGTGTGACTTTTTATTTTGTGTGTATCTTGTTTCTATAATGGGAATAAGTAAAAAAAAAAAAAAACCCAAAACAATAAATAAATAAATAGTAAACTAAAAAAAAAAAAAGATGAAGACGAGTATTAGGAAGACAGAAACATTCACATCAAGGAGAAAACACAGTGCACACTTATCTTTTATTTCCACCAGTCCTTCCCCTGAGGCCAAGTTCAGAAATACCCTGTCCTTGCCAAGGTCTAGAACAATGTCAGCATTTTCTCCCAGTGTCTGGCTTTTTCTTGACTTCTGAGTGTATAGAAAAGTGAATTCTGTGCGCATTAAGCCAGCATTCCAGTTTTCCCGACAAGGATTTATTCTGCCGGTGGAGACAGTGTTTTCATTTTCTTCTCACCCTTGTCTATGCTTTTCTGCTTTCTCTACGAGTGTGTCACCCTCTCATTCAGCCCTGTAAAGTTGCTAAATTTTTCCAGATTCCGGGGCAGAAGCCATCCTAAATCTCTGGGTTTGACAGTCTGGGCTGTCAAATTACACTGAGATATAATCCAAAGACTTTCTCTGGGTCTGTCTGTCAATGAGATGTCAACTTGAGCAGAGGGAAAATCTGGCAACTGCACTGCATGTGGATGCCAGAGTCCAGTTCTAGGGGATCTGACGCCCTCTCCTAACCTCAGGCCTTGCACGACACGGGTGTACTTACACACATTCAGGCAATGCACTCACACCCATAAAATAAAAATAAATAAAATATTTTAAGAAAAGAATGTCCAGCCCTGCATGACTTGCTGCGGCTCTTGTGAACAAGAACAGAAGCCAGAAGGATGCAGAGACTGGCCTTTTCCCTCCCATGACCCATTCAGAACACAGGGCAGATCCCACAGTCTTCTTTTTACTCTCAGCAATGATAAATAGCAATGCAGTAGTGAGAATAATAGAAAGCCAATCACTTTTGGGTGTAGTAACAGCCCGGCGTGGGTCCCTGCATGTCGATCTAGGTCACAACTCCAATATTCCTTCATATCAATAGGCTTGTTTCCCTCTCTGTTTGCTTCTTCTCAACCCACTGCTTGGCTCTCAGGAACTCCGGAGAAGCAGGCATGGCTTCCCTTGCTGTGGCATCAAGTTTTCTGAGCTCAGTGGGTCAATTTTTTTCTCCTTAGGCTATGTGTTTGTGGGTAGGATGTGGGGTTGTGGAGTTTGCCCTACTTTGACAAGTCATTAGTCCAGATTCTGTCCACATTGTATCATCCCACATCCAAGTAATCCTCCTGCCTCAGCCTCCCAAGTATTGAGATGGTAGGTGTGACGCATCACAACCACAGCTCTTTAGCCTTAATGGTTCTGACTTATGCGCTGGGCTTCCAAACTCAGAGGTTTGTATCTTGAGAGCTAGAGGCTTATGGCTCTAGGCTTAGAGAGCCCACACTCAGTGGCTGGACTTACTGCTATTTAACCACGGGTGCCTTCTCTCCTCCCATGGGATGGGGTGTACAGTCCTTGTAGTTTTGGTTCCTGTGGTCTGTTCTTCCTCTACAGCCTCAGGTTAGCCACTGTCTCTTATCTTCTCCATACTTTGCCTCAGTCTGTCATTTGGCCTGCCCGGGGTTTCTCCATCACTCCCTGGAACTCTTAGCAGCTTCCTTGAAGAACTGGAAGGCCTGGAATTTGACTGGTCTTCTCACACCCAGCTCAGCTCACTTTATTAGTGATAAAGATCCAAACTAACAAAAGACCATTTGGGAGAAGCATTAATTAGGCCCAATGTTGCAACATTAGGAGGTAGCACATGGAAGAGAGGCCTCCCAGATTACCCAAGGAGACAGAAATAGCCTGCTTCCATGGCCGGGAGAGGGAGCAGAATGTGGTGGTTTGAATGAGAACGTCCCCCATAGACTCTAAGCATTTGGAGATTTTGTTCCCAGTTGGTGGCGCTGTTTTGGGAGGTCTTAGAAGGTGTGGCCATGCTGGAGGAAGCACGTCACTGTGGGCGGGCTTAGAGAGTTCTTAAGCCTTGCCGGCCTTCCAGTCACCCTCTGCTTCCTGTGCCTGCTTGAAGATGTGAGTACTTAACTTCTGCCTCTGCTCCAGCCACCTCTGCCGCCATGCCTCCTCGCCATGATGGACTCTTGCCCCTTTGGAACCGTAAGCTAAATAAACTTTTCCTTTTATAAGTTCCCTTGGCCAGTGTTTCTGTCACGGCAACAGAAAAGTGATGAATTCAATAATTGGTACCAAAAGTGGGGTTTTGATTGTGAAGAACATAATCACATGGGTTTTTGGAGGAATGTAGGAAACTTTGAACGTTTGGATTAGAAAAATGGTTGATTGCTGTAAGCAGAGCTTATCAGGCCATTCTAACAGGAGCCTGGAAGAAAGCAGTACTGGGAACAATGCAGTTCCAGAAGGAAATGAGGACTTAAGCAGCAATTAGAATATTTTAGCATAGAGCCTGGCTGGAGTCTGTTCATAGCCAAAAAGCTTGCTTGAGGCTAAGTTGAAAAGCAATGGACTGATTTCTTTGGTGGAGGATGTTTCAAGACAGCCTAACGTAGAAATAGTGTCGTGCCTATTGATGGTGAACATTATGCAGATCTACAGTGAAAAAGTGTATGGGTTCCAATTCCACCATTCACAGCTCTGTATGCATATGGCTCGATTCCTCCAATCAAGAGAGTTCTGTATGACTACTGCTCACAGCCTCACACTCGACCAATCACAGGCTTCCTGTTCAGTCTCCAGAGAGGTGGGGCTGAATGTCCTGAGTGAGAGGAGCTGTAGGGGGATTGGGTTTATCTGAAGTTCTCAGGTTTAGGTTTGTCTTGCCTGGAGTGGAGTTGTTCAAGTTGCCTGGAGCAGTCATGACCGGAGCACAGCTTCCTGAGCAGGCATTGTGGCTTCAGAGCAGCTGTGGTGATCACAGGTTTTGCAGCTGGAGTGGAGTGGGCCTAGAGTATTTAAAACATCCACAAGGCCATCTGACCTGCTGCCAAAGAGGCTGCGTGGCAAATAGCTCCTCACTTGCAGCCACCAGGTATCAGGGAAGGGTCTGCCAGTTTCCAGAGGCCAAACAGCCCACTCACAATAGCTTTACTCATTCATAAGAAAAAAAAAATGCATGAAGCGTGCTTACAATACGACCTGCAAGTAAACATGTGCACTGTGTGTAACAGCATAGGCCCTCAAGAAGTTTCTCCCCGCCTCTGTCTCACCGATGCTGGTCTGTCGGGGACACACTGGCTTCCCCACATCCTTAGCTTTAGTGGAGCTGGCTCTCCACCATTGGCTGGACGTGGGATGTAGCACCTAAGCAGTTTCTCTGCAGCAGACCTCTCCCAACTGGCCAGGCTTTCTTAGTGTCGTCAGCATCTTCAGGGAGGTGCTGAGCTAGGGCTCAGAAAGCTGTTTAGTAGTGATTGTTGACTGATTGATTTTACCATTCTCTGCGATTCCTCCACGGGTAGAGAAGGTCCTGCTCATCCACTGAGCTCTCTTTAGCCATTGGAGCTTCAGGCAAGCTGGAAGCAGCAAGAACCCTGTTTCTACACCGGTTGCTTCTACTTCCTCATCCACACTTCCTGACTGTTCTTGTCATTCTCTGTCCTCCTTTGTGGTGAGGGTCCTGTCCTGCCTGCAACAATCCAGGTACAGGAAATACCTGCACTTCCTTTTCTGGCCTCCAACATCACTCACATAATGGAGATGCTCTGTGAACTGTGCAGTAACAGGATCAGTGATGCTATTGGATGTCATCCTGCCCTGCCTAAGGAAAACCTCCTGAGGGCCCTGCCTGGTTCCTAATTGGCCAGTGAGAGTCCTTCATCCCCCACATTCCCACATTCCTGGCTAATAAGAGCAGGGGCATGGCCAAAGCTGAGCCATTCAGAGTTCGTGATGATGGATTCTAGGAGTAGATTTAAAAATTTTTATTATTTTTATTTTATGTGTATGAGTGTTTTGCCTGAATGTAAGTGCATCTATGTCAAGCAGTGCCCACGGAGGGCAGAAGAGGGCTCTGGATCTCCTGGAACTGGAGTTACAAACAGTTGTTAGCTGCCATGTGGGTGCCAGAAACCAAATCTGGGTCCCCTGTAAGAGCAGACAGTGCTCTTAACCACTGAGCCATTTCTCCAAGTGCCTGGGAATAGATTTTAAGGAATCTTATGAAAACCCCCCCGTTTTTAAAGGATGAAGCCAAATGTTCTCTGTCCAGTAGATTCTCAGTAGTTTATTGTGTGAAGGAAACAATGGAAGTGTGTTGGTAGTATGATTCCAAGTGAGGCTAATCGTCCCTTACACACACGTGTACACGTACACACCCAATCACTTCTAAGAATCTTTCTGACAGATTTGCATACGGGTCCGTATACAAAGTACACAGGTTGTGGGCTGTCCAACATTATGGGATACCATTTGCATCTTCAACCATAGGAGGGAGACAACTTTCCCATGCATTCCCTTGTCTGTTGTGTGAGTTTTCTTTTATTATCTTAACATGGTTATATATGACTTCTCCCAAAGAAAAACATTATTTCAGAACTGAGATGATGTGTTTGAATTCCTTTGTACATTGCTGGGCACATCATCGATCCCCATCTGTAGGCATTCAAATCTTATTACTGATTTGAAAACTCTGCAGTGTTATTACACTATAGGGACACATGAGGGCGCTCTAGGCATCCATGTAAGGGCTTTACCTGCAGCAGCCATTAGAGGCTAAGGCTTTGGGAGTGACGGTGGGGAAACAAATCGTGTGGGGTCCCCGTGGGTGACGACTGAGTCCTACTGCCATCTTGGTCCAGTCTGCTGGCCTTGCCAATGTCAGGGTTCATCCCTGAATGCTTCCCCAATCTGCGGAAAGCTGGGTACCCAGGCCTGTGTTCTTGGCTGTGCAACCAGCTCAGTGTACAGGCCCACGGGGTAGAGCTAATGAGATTTGTTAGGGTCTTTGGGAATCAGAAGAAGCCCCAACCACTTCTGGTAGTGGAAGGAACAGGGCACAAGAGGAAAGTCCAGCCTCAAAGTCACCAAGATTCCCGGTGAGCTTGTGGAGTCCAGTGCTGCGCCCACTCACACAGACAGGGTAAATGGGTTCGGAAATAGTGACTTGTGGGTCAGTGAGATGGCTCAAACAATTAAGTGAGCTTGCTGATAAGTCTGATGACCTGAGTTTGAGCCCCAGGACCCACATAGAAGAAAACCAACTCCTTCAAGTTGTCCTCTGACTACTACATATACTCTATGGCACGTGCAGACCCATCCCCGAGCCCCACAATAAATAAATAAATGTAATAAAAAACAAGTAAGAACAATGACTTTTGCAGAGTGGGACTCAAGCTTAGTAGCTCCCCCGCCCATCGCTTCTGTGGTCACTGTGGTGCTTCTCTGTGACTTGCCCTGGACTGGCTCTGGTTTTGTCTTTTCTAGAATGTCAGGGAAGCGGATCATACAGTCCATGGCCTTTGGAGACTGGCTTTCTTCACCTGGCGTAGCTCCGATGAGATGCAACGCTGCGGGGTCACAGGTCCCTCTCCCGACATGCACAGCGTTTCCCTCCTCATCGAGGGCACTGTGGTGGTGGGGGCTATTTCAGGGTGGTTATGAACAAGCTGGGGTCCCTTCTTGTGTGTAGTTTTGATTTGTCTGGGTTGCACCCATGGGTGGGACTGTGCAATCACTCAGCAATGTGTGCTTAACTTTCTCTGAAAGTGCTCACTGTTTACAGTGGAATCAAGAGTTGCAGTCCTACCGACAAGGGACAGGCCGCAGTCGCTCCACACCTCCATGTCTGGGGTTTCCTCATCAGGTCTCTGCCACCAAGTGCATAGTAGGTGCTCATCAACTAGGTACCCAGTAGGTGCTCAAAACTACCTGCGACATGAACAAATGGACAGGTAGAGGCTGTTTCACACAGTGATCATGAAGAGTATTTATTTACTTATTTTTATTATGTATGTATACATGTGCATGTTTTTGTGTGTATGTGTGTGCGTGCATGTGAATATATAGATGTGTGTGTGGAGGCCAGAGGACAATGTTGGGTGTCATCCCCAGAATGCTGTCTACCTCCTTTGAGACAGGATGTGTCATTAGTCTAGAGCTCACCAATTAGGCTAGATTGGTTGTCCAGAGAGCCCTCGGGACCTTCCTGCTCCTGACTCCCCAGGGCTGAGATGATGAGTGTACAGCATCATTTTTACATAGGTGCTGGGTTTGAATTCTGGCTCTTAGACTTCTGAGACAAGCACTTTGCCAACAGAGCTATCTTCCCAGCTGTAACCTGTTTACTTTGGTTGAAGTCCTGGAAATAGAACCCAGGACCTTGCACATTCCAGGCAAGTGGTCTATCCTTGACCCACGCTCCAAGCCAGGTCATGAGGATTTCATCACAGGGCCTGACCTCAGTAGAGACAAATTTACTTTACCCCACTTTGGACCTCAGGGCAAGGTCCTGGCTGCATGCAGAAATGCTGTCTGTTCTAACCTCTGCTACCCAAGCTCGGGGTTTTAAAGATAGAGAATTCTTTCTTCCCAGGAAGGGAGGAGGTCAGATGGCCTAGCAGGATCCCGAGATCTGCCAGTCCTCCCCTGTGCCTGTGTGGCTCTCTGCCAGCCTGGGAGGCCCTGGAGACTTAGCCCTGCTATATCCCCCTCCCCCTGGCTCAGAGTAGGAAGCTCGCAAGCCTGGGAATAGGGCAAGCTGGCCCTGTCCCCTTGGGGTACATCAGTGGCCTCCTGGAGTGTTTGCTGCAATGTTCTCTCCACCTTTTCTTCTTCACAATGCCTGTGACCCTCTCTGCCTTTGTTTTTCTGTTAATTGAAGATGGGCTCCTCACTGGGGAGGCCTGATTCAGCGTCAGGTACACCAGACCCAACAGCAGTGTAAAGGGGGTTCCTGAGAGGCCTCTTAGGGGGACTTTTGTGTGTGGGAGTCTCTATGAGGACAGTAGTGGCCTGGGTTGGGTGCAGGTGAGAGGAACTCAGACTCCTCCTCCCTCCAGGCCCCCGTGGTCGGGTTAGAGCTGATCAGCCCTTATGTCTTTCTATCATAGCAGAAAGCTGCAGCTAGACACGAGGTGTCACACAATATAAGAATGTAAGGTTCTCAACTGGGTGATCCTGTTCCCTCCCCCAGGAGGGCTTGGCAGTGCTGAGGACCTTTTGGCCATGGCCATGTGTGGTGGTGGAGGCCAGAGATGGGGTCAGACTTGCTCCAGAGCTCAGGTCAAGTCCACAGAACGAAGAATGATCCGACCCATGTCACAGTGCCAGGGTGCTTTGTGACCATGCCCAGCTGTCTGAGGACACACAGCCATCAAGGGCCAGGGTGGGGATTTCAACCTAGAAAGCCTGACCTGCTGTTTCCAGTTACCTCTCAGGGCTTTGCTCATCAGATTGGGGGCGGGAGGAGGAGGAGCCTCCCTAAACTGGGAGTTCTGGGCGTGTCCACAGAGTGTAAGGGGACTGAAGGGGATTCGGAAAGATTGGGTGGGGGTTAGCATCGATCACGATCCCTCTCATCCGCTTCTGCTACAGAGAAAACCTGCTTGCAAACTCTGTTGGGAGAACTGCCCTAGGACAGTCCTGCGCCTGCTGTGATGCAGTACCACGTGATGAGCAGTAGAGGGCGCAAAGGCACCTTTGTGTTTCTTAGTTAAAGCTTTTCGTTATGAGGGCACACTGCCGTTCAAGAAAATGAGGAAAACACATGAAAGCTGAACAAAGAAACACACCTAGTCCACAGCCCGTCTTCCAAGGCCAGCCCAGCTCTGAAGCAGTGCGTGCTTCCTTCCCATCTTCTTTGCAGGTGGAACTGGACTTTTTTGTTTTCTTTGGTTTTCTAACATAGTAATCATCCCACACACATGACTTTGTAGCCTAGATTGTCACATCTCACTGTGAGAGGGTTTGTCTGGGAGTGACGAGCTCTTCATATGATCCAGGGTGTGATGGCTGTGAAACAGAGTGTATCCGGGAAATCCATCCATGTTCACTCCTGTGTGTCTGCTAGGGGGACATTCTAACCAGCTAGGAGGCGGAGGGGTGGTTGGCTCTAGGGCAGACCAAACTTATCGTCATTGCCCATCCCAGGACAGAGATCCTGGGGGTCGGGGTCCCAGGAGGACTTCTCAGAGGAGGGGACCTCGGGGACCAGAGGGGTGACAGCAGGGTGTCTGGTGAATGGCCAGAAGGCACTGTCCTGTGTGAAGGTGGCGGCAGGAAGCGGAAGACTCACTGTAGGACCCAGCAGGGAGGAAGGGTGATCTCAGATGCCAGTGGCTTGCCTGAGGCTTTCTTCTCTCAGTCTTTGGGTACAAGGTGTAGATAGTCTGAGGTAAGTCAGGATGACAGGGAGGCCCTCGGATCCCCAACCCTGCAGCCTGGGAGGAAGGAGCAGTTCTAAAAACTTCCCACTCGTTCACTCTTTCTCTGGCCCCCAAATAATTGCCGCTGGTGAAGAAATACAAGATACAGTCAGGGACAAAGGGATGGGTGGCAACCTTCTGTAACTCCAGTTCCAGGGAATTCAATGCCTATGACCTCCACAGGCATTGCACCCACATGACACTTACATACATGCAGGCAAAACACAGATAAAAATAAATAAATGAATACAAAAAATATTTTACTCTGGGCCTGGCAGTGCATCTCTTTAATCCGAGCACTTGGGAGGCAGAGGCAGCTGAATCTCTTTGACACTGAGGCCAGTCTGGTCTACATAGAGATTTCCAGGCTGGTTGGGACTACAGGGAGACCCTGTCTAAAACAAGACAAAACCCAAAAATCCCCTTTTATGTTTATTTATTTACTTAGTACGTGTGTGCGTATATTTGTGGTGTTTGAGTGCACACTTGCTACCGCACACGTGTCATGGCATGCATGAGGAGGTCAGATGACAACTTGTGGGAGTCCCCCTTCCACCATCCTGGGATCAAACTAAGGTCATCAGTTTTGGTGGCAAGGGCCTTCAGCCTGCTGAACCCTCTTGATGACTCCTCAGGAACCATTTAAAGCAGTCCTTCATAGCAAGTTCTTGGTCTGTGTGTGTGTGTGTGTGCGCGCACGTGCCTTTTCATTCTGCAGGGTCTTCTGAGCACCTACTGTGTGCCAGGCATTTTGCTAGGTGCTGAAACAAGCATGGAAAGCTCAAATTTCCTGTCCAAGGTTCCAAGGGAAATGACACAGATGACCAGGGCCTCATGTCATGTGGCATCGGGAGAAAGCTGGGCGTGGACTGGGTGCTGAGTGGGTTTGGGGTTTGTTCTGGGGTGTTTGGCAGAGCAGAGGCCTGAAGCTTAGGAGAATCAAAGAGTAGCACTGTGGGGCAATTCTGAAGCCAAGGGAGGGCACACACGAGGGAGAGGCATGCTGGGCGGTCGGGGAAGGGTCCCCTTTGAACCGGCACTTAGGGGATGAGGGACAGAGGGACAGAGGATGACAGCTGTGAGAGCTCCTCCCTGGCCCTTCTTGTCCTCTGACCCAGCATCAGAGCTCCCTACAAACTCCTTTCTTGACTCTGGCTGCAGTCATGTCAGCTCCCCAGGCCTGTCCTGCTCCCTGGGGAAGGCGTGGTGCCTAACAGGATCCCGGTGGAGTGGAATGCTGTGCTCCGGTGCAGCTTTGAGGTTCTTGTGGGCCCAAATCCAGCAGCCACTGGGGATCACTCAGGACAGGCAAGGGAGAAAAATACGATGCCCAGTGATTGATAGGAGGAGATGAGGCAGCTGTCACCTTGGAGGCTGGCTGGACTCCACTCTGGACATCCCAGTCACAGGATTTGGCTTAACCTCTGGTCCCAGAGTGACAATAAACACTTTCCTTTGGGCAAGACAGCCATCCTCTCCGAGTCTCCATTTCTGAATCCATAAAATGGGAGATAAAGCAGCAGGCTGTGGGGAGCGAGCCAGACTACGTCCCGTGTTCTGAGGTCACAGGGTGGTCACGGAGGGAAGCAGGGCTTTGGATTCTCTCCCTGCAAAACTTGCTGGTAGGTGGAAGTGGGAAAGTGAGTGTGGCCAATACAAAGCCTAGGGAAGCAGTTGAAGGCACCGCAGGGCCTCTGTACCGGCTGGGCCCTCTTTCTCTGATTCTTGGCCCCTCGGGTCCCTGACTGTATGCCACCTCTTAAGGAGGTCACCCAGTCTCCTTGCCTTCATTGCCTCCCTTGCCTGCCGTCCTCCCCTCCATCATCTTGCTTCTTCCATACCTTCCGTCAGCACCTGGAAGCTGTCACAGATTTATAACCAAACACGCCCCTTTCCTCCGCCCCAGGGCTTCGGATATGATCTTCTGGCTTTGCTCAGCACCTGGTGCTCAGCGCATCGCAAGCTCTCAAGAAATGGGCATTCGGTGAATGACTGAGTTGGAGTGAGTGCATTGGAACAAGGCGGGGGCCTGGAGTGAATGGGGGCGCAGGGGGCCGCTGCCCCCAAAGCGGGTTTCAGAGTTTCTTGCCAAGGTGAGTGGAAATGTAGGGACAGATCTCCAGGAAATCCCAAGCTCAGCCTTTTAAACTCAGCCTTAATGTGGTTTCTGCATACTGGGAATAATAAAACCGTAGGCGATGTCTGCACGGAACATACTTCCCGATTCAATTTCCATTCTGCTCTGGCTGTGTTGTTAAATTGTCTGGTCCCACGGGTAAGAACGACAGACGCAGAGCAGGTTCAGATTGGAAGGCCCAGACAGGTGGGCTAGTGAAGGCTTGAATGCCTTCAGACAATGGGAAATTCACTGTTCCTGTGATCCAGTGTACACGTGTCCCCCAACTCCTGCATGCTTTACAGAGCCTTGTATTGACCCTCATTGTGCAATGCACCGCTGTTTTCTTTTTCTTGGTTCTGATACAGGGTCTCCCTGTAACTCCAGCTGGCCTAGCACTCGCTATGCAGACCAGGCTAGCCTCTATCTCACAGAGATCTGCCTGCTTCTGCCTCCCTAGTGCTGGGATTAAAGGCATGTGCCACTACGCCTGGCCTCATTTTCTCTTTCAAATATGCTCGCGACCTGCCATCTTCATTCCTGACTCACTTTTCAACTCTCTGCTCACTCCATGTATATGGTGGAAACTGAGGGAACCCAAGGTGAGCGGAAGATGTCACTAAGGTCATAGGTGAGGACACAGGGCAGAGGACTTCCTCTCTTCCTTGCAGACATTTGGACCCAAGTCTTGGTATGCTGGAATCTAGTCCCGAGGACCACAGGGGTGGGCAGGATGTTCCACCTCCCCGAAGAACCTGTCTTCCAAGCCTCACTCTTCCCTCACATATCACAACTCCTGATGAAGTCAGGTTCCTTTGTTCCTTTCCTTAGTGTCTGTACCATGTCAGCCATGTGAATCTGGGATGTGACGATATGATGCATTGTAGCATGGTGCCCGACTGTCCTGATGCCCTGAATGGTGCTAGGCACATACATAGTAGGTGCTTAGGGAACAGTTGTTGCTGGGCTTCAAGAATAAAAGGGGCATCAGGCAGTTGGCATCCAGCTTTGGGGAGAGCAAATCTCAGACCCTATCTATTCAAGGGTCTGAACAGGTAGAAGGAAAGAGCCCGGGTAGGTCTGGAAGTTCTGGGGCTGTTCGTGGGGCTTAGACCTTATTGAGGCTCAATAAGTGCTCTGCATGGAGGCTCTGTGGACAAAAGCATCATCCTTGAAGCAGAGGCTGGCAAGATGCATGGATGGGGACTAGGGATTTTGGGAACAAACCTGAATGTGATTCTTCAGGTTCTGAGCGATTACCCGGCATGGGCCCACTGGCCGCCTCTACCCCTGTGGCTCCTGAGTCCCAGAGGTGCAGCCACTGTGACCAAAGGACTGGACTTCCCATCTGATTTTAACTCGAGTTAGTTGAAGTGAGGATAACTACAGTGTGACTGGGGTTGTGGCTACTGGGCTCAGCGACTCAGCCTAGATGGAGCCACTTCACTCACGCTAGGCAGGAAGCGGCTCTGAAACGCTGCCCCCAGTCAAATCCACTTGGGTGGAGTAGCGCCAGTGACACCGGAAAGAACGAGTTTCCAACATCCCCTCTGCTGGTCATCAGCCACAACTCCCACTGAAGGCCACTTCTGATTAGTGGTACCTCTAGTACAGACCCCATAGAAATCTACCAGAGCCCTCTGGCCAGCCTTCCTAAGAATCGCTGGTCCTGAGCATGAATTCCTGATCAGAATGCCTGGCCAAAGCTACAGTGGAGGCTGAGACTGACCAGTGCTTTGCTGTTCCCTGCTACAAAGGAGCAGAGCCTCGCAGGACATTGCTTCCTAATTAGATTGTAGTGAGCGTGGCAGACGCTGTAAGCGAGTGACTGGTCCAGTCTCTCTCATGAAACTGTTTCTACAGGGCTGGGGATGCTGGATGTGTGTCCTTCAACTGGACCATGTCCCCATTCGTGAGAGTTGCAATCTGGGGCACGAAAGAAGCATGTTGGTAACATACAACAGCAAGTTCAAAGACTCTGAGGTGAGGGACAGCAGGGCCTCCCTGAGGAGTGGACTAAGATATGGTTGGGGAATGGATCAGTCTGTAAAGTGCCAGCTGTGTAAGCCCGAGGACCTGAGTTCAGATCCCCAGTGCCCACATAAAAAGCCAGGCATGGTGGCATGTGCCTGTAATCCCAGTTTTCGGGGATGGAGATAAGAGGTGCTTGCTGGGGAGTCTGTCTCAAAAAATAAGGTGGAGATCCATAAAGGAAGTCACTTTGATGTCCATCCCCGGCTTCACATGTGTGCACATACAAACACAACGTAAACACACCCACCGACAAAAGAGGAATGTGGACAGTGGAGAAGATAGGAAGGGCTCAGAATGTTCAGGCTGTGATGCCAGGCCAAGGATTTGGGCTTTTGCCTTCCCATCAGGTTTTCTTCCTGTTGAGAGTCTTCTGGTTCTGGTTAAGCAAAGCTCAGAAGGAGCCAGAGTAGCCCGTGAAAACAGAACCCTCTACCCAGCTGGAGGACACAGCTCGGTATCGATGGTCTGCTTGGAGAATAATCAGTTCCATTAGATCGAGGATAGGATGCCCTCGACGCCTGGCCTGCTTTGCCTATTGACTCCCTGAATGAAATCTTAGCTAAAATCTTTTTTATTTTATGCTATTAAGGACTCAGGAGACAGCAGGGAAGTGAACCATCCCTGCTTGGTTAACGCTTGGGGTCAGTGGGAAGTGGCCCCAGGGCTGTCTTAAAAAGACTGTCATTTCAGACTTCTCACTACTGTTTCGAATTACCAGTAATTGGGAAGTTTTTTTCTTCCCTCCAAGTGGAGTTAAGGGGTAGACATCTCCCTGTTCCCCTGTCTGATTTTATTGGCAAGTCTTGGTATCGCTCTGGTGCCCTCGGGAGGCCTGGGTGGTCACTGTGGTTTGCTCGTGTGTCAGTCTGCGGTCAAGGGCAGTGGGAGGGGGCTGAGGGAAGGAGAGCCTTTCCCTCACCCTGAGACCACAGGCCACTCTGCTCTGAACCCAAGGAGAGCAGCAGCTTTTGAGTGTGAGGGTCTAGAGAAGGGAAGGCTTGAAGGGGATGCGGCAGGTCGGCTGGGAAGCCAGCTAGATACAACCAGAGTGAGGCCAGGAGAGTACACATTCTCTCCTCCCTCCTTCTGTCCCTCCTTTCCTTTGCCTTTCAAGATGATAAAGCACTTTCACTTATATTATGCAAGCGTACATTATTAGAGAAAAGGTAATAAAGTCATCAGTCTGTCCCTTGCTCTCCAGTGACTCCTCATCTTCTGCACATGCCGAAACAGCTGTTCCCTCTGCCTGGAAGGGTCTCCCTCCACTGTCCTGACACCCTCTCCCCCCACTTTTCAGCTATGCTCAGTCCCCATCATCTCTGCGAGGCTTCCCGACCCACACTCCCTGCAGCAGCGTCCCCACCCCAAACCGTATTTAGTTCTCCCGCACGTCACCCACCATGGCCTTCTCTGGATTTCATCATTTAAACGTCCCTGTCAGTCTCCATCCACTTGTGTTTGTAATTGCAGGCTGTTTTCATTTCATAGGATGTTATCTAGCACACAGTAGTTTCTTGATAATTTGCAAATGAGGGCTGGAGAGATGGCCCAGTTAGTAAAGTGCTTGCTGTGGACCTGAGGACCTGAGTTCAGACCTGCAGCACCTGTATAAAAAGATAGTCAAAGATCCCAATAGAACCCACACCAAAGGGCATTTGGAGCACAAACATCTGACTCTATAGGCATATATGCATATATATATATATATATATGAAATTTGTAGGCATATATATTATTAAAGTACAGCAATTTGGTGGGGGATTAGAAAGGAGAGGGGATCTAAATATGATCAAAACGTGTGAAATTCCCACAAAAATAAAAATGTTTAAAAAGCTGGTCATGTTGGCACATGCTTATAATCTTAGTCCTGGGAAATCGAGACAGGAGGATCCCTAGGGCTCCCTGGCCAGCCAGACTAGCCAGTAAGATGGCTCAGTGGGTAAAGGCTCTTGCTGCCAAGCTCGACAACCTGAGTTTGATTCTGGGACCCTCAGGGTGAAAGGAAAGAACTGTCTCTCACAGTTGTCCTTTGACCGCCACATTTGCACAGTGGCATGTGCACACACACACACACACATGTACGAATGTAATAGAAGAAGACACCTGACCTCTGGTCTCCACATATGTGTGAACATAGGTGCATGCACACCTACACACACCAACACATATGCACACTGTGGCGATTTGAATGAAAAATGTCTCATGCATTTAAACAGTTGGTCGCCAGTTGGTGGTGCTGTTTGGGGAGATTATGGAACTTTTAGGAGGCAGAGCCTTGCTGGAAGAAGTACACCATCCGGGGCAGGCTTTGAGGGTTTATAGATTCACCTTCCTTCCCATTCTCTCTCTCTCTCTCTCTCTCTCTCTCTCTCTCTCTCTCTCTCTGCTTCCTGCGTATTGATGAAAATGTAATCAGAGAGCGTCCTTCTCCTGCTACCAGGCTTAACTTGGCCTGTTGCCATACCTCCCCGCCACGATGGACTTCGGAATCGTAAGATAAAATAAACCCTTTCTTTATTATGTTGTTTAGGTTGTGGTATTTTATCATAGCAACAGAAAACCAACTAACTAATACGCTCAATAAATAAATACACACAATAAATAAAAATAAGATAAAATTTGTAAATGAATATTGTAAAGGGGACCCCAGTTCTTCTTCATATTCAACTACTGGCGGTATTCTAGTTTGTGAACTTTGATTTAAAATTTTATTTACTTACCTTTATTTTATGTATATGAATGTGCTTGCATTTGTGTAAGTGCCCCACATGCATGCATTGCCCACAGAGCTCAGAAGAGGGTGTCAAATCCCTTGGAACTGGAGTTACAGACAGTTGTTAGCCATGTAGGTGCTGGGATTCAAACCCAGGTCCTCTACAAGAGCAGCCAGTGCTCTTAACCAGTGAGCCATTTCCCCAGTCCTGTGATTTTTTTTTTTTATGTTCAAGTAGAATTGTCCTGCAAAAGTGGCCAGGCCACATAGGGAAACACCCAGAGAGAAGTTGCCAGAAGTGGACAGAGCCTCAAACATGGCTCCACCGTTCCATCTGGGCACAGAGTGGCTGGGTGGCAGCACATGGAATTAGAGGCTGTACTATACAAGAGCTGTTCAGTGGGATGTGTGCTAACAGAAGCTCTGGGACCCAGGGAGCCCCCAGGCCCTCCCCTCCGGGCCTCCTGCCTGCTCACTTTATTCAACCTGATTTGACTGTTGTCTGTGTCCCTTTGACACATGCTGACGCACATAGTTGCCTTCCTTTTCATTTCTTTTCTCCTCTTCCCAAGTGGGCACTGCTGAGTGATGGTCCTGGAAGGGGCAGGGAGCTGAGTTCAGCTGTCCCCAGCCTTCCAACAGCCAATCAGTGCCTAGTGTTTGTAAATTCTTTCAGATTGTTTTGCAACCTTGAACCATGGGGACCATTCCTGCAGAACTCTAGATCTTTCTGCTTCTCTGCATAGCAAAAGGGAGCACAACTGGGAGGCCATTGTACCCTCAGGGCTCGCCACCTCAGAAGAGCTGTCTCTGACGGAGGCCTGGGCTCAAGTGCTTCCCTCACTTCGCACCCACAGGAGACATTGAGTTTACGATTCATTTTCCAGCTCTCCGGACTCGTTTGCCTTGACCAGGGCTGCTGGTGAGACAAACCAGAGCCGGGGGCTGTTCTATGCCAGGAGCAGCTCCACTGAAATGGAGAGGCTGTGAGGCACTGGGGCTGAGCTCTGTAGATCTGCTGAGTGAGAGGCACTGCGCTTTGACTGTGAATGATGCCAGTTGGGAATAGCAGCCGTAGGAATTAGTTACGGTAAGAGCTCAGAGGGAACCTGAGCTCACTGAAGAGGCCTTCCCATCTAGAAGGCTCTGGATGAAATGGCCCCTTTGGCCCTCCTCTTTGGGATCCCTATAGAGCTCTGAGTAGGAGTAATAGGAGGCTCAAGCCCTTGGCCGGCTAATGCAATGAGGCTGCGAATTTCTTATCAGTTTGCTTACTGAGTTTACCAACTCACACTGGCTAAGTGAAGGGCTGGCCTTGAGAGTTCTCTCGCCACTGTTAAAAAGTCAAGAGAGATCTGGAAGGCTCCAGAAGACCTACCAATCACACAGCAGAGAGTTCTGGGAAAGGGCTCAGGGGAAGACAGTTCAGACAGAGGGTCACAGTTTGGAATGGGATCACACCACCACAAGACTGGTCCCACAGAATGAGAGGCACTCAGGATAGTTCTACTGGAAAGTAGGGAGAACGCTCCATGTGACAAGCCCCATAGGAACCCTCTGCCTTGAGTCTACAGAAAAAAGTTGACCATTAGCAACATCAGCTCAGGGAGTGTGACAGCCTTGGGATCCAGCCCTCTCCTTTAGTCTAGGGGGCCTTTCACCTTTAAAGGACACTTTTGAGCTGTTCTTGCTTTTTTTTTATGTAAAATGTATGACAGTTACAGCAGTCAAGTCTTTGTTGCTTTTCCCATGACCAAGAATCAGCAGTAGCGTTATCACTTCCATCAGCATTGCCATTGCCATCGCCATCATCACTATCAGCAGCATTATCATCACTGCCATCACCATCATTGTGACCATCATCACAATTATTATCACCATCACCACCATTATCACTATCATGATCATTACCATCGTCAACACTATCATCACAGTCCTTATTCCCATCATCACCATCATCATCATCCTTGGGAGCTTGAATTCATGCACAATTTTGGGGCACCACAGCCCCATAGTTTCAGAATCTGCCTTTTCCCAAACTGCCAAAGGACTGTGCAGCTTTGTGTGTCCATGAAAGTTTGAGTGGGAGTCACCCACTCCTAGGCCTCTGTAGTATATGAGGGACCCATTGACCCAATGCCTACTTACTAAGGACTTGTATGTGCCTGGCTCTGCCCAAACACTGGGAATGCAGTGCTGAGCATGACAGATGAAGCCTGCCTGCTGTGGAATTCTCTTTCCAGTAGAAAGAGATGGATAGACACTGTATAAGAGACAGACACTGTAAAAATGAAATGTGAATGTAGGTATGGGCACATCACAATGAAACTTTTACTTTGGGAAATGAACTTTTTTTAAAGCACATGAATTCACAGAGAGAAAAGTCTACGATCAATGAAATGACTTTGAATATATTTGAAAAAAGGGAAATATAGGACAGTGGTAAACGTAAAAGAAAAAAAAATACAGCTGTGTCCTTTGGGTATAAATGTCTGGGAAAGACTGTGACAGCAAGCAGAGTGACAAAAAAGTGACATTTGAGCCACGTTCGGGTGGAGATAAGGAGTGTGTCCAGGTGCATGAATGGCACATGCAAAGGGCCCTTGGGTGCTCTGTGGTCTGGCAGGCCTCTGAGCAGGTGGGGGCTGGAATGGAGTGGGAAAGGGGAGAGTGTTCAAGGAGAGGAGAGCCGGAGTGAGGAGAGGAGCCACTCATGACTCCAGAAGCCACTGGGGGTCGGGGAGAAGGGCTGTCATGAGTAAGTGACCAGGTAAGGCTGTGTTGTGACCATTGCTGTGCCTGAAAGCTGCAGGAACGTGTGAGACTCACCCTGGAGGTTTCTGTGTAGATGTCCCCTTTCCGGGATTCTGACTGTGGGCTGGGTGCAGCCCTCAGACCTCTTAGGTGGGCCTGAGGTGAGGGTTGACGTTGGTTCTCTTCATGACCATCTCTCAGACTTGGCATTGTACTTGACACATAGTAGGCGCTCAATAAATGCAAAGAATGATCAGAGATAAAAATGGGGAGCATGTGTGGGTGTGCTTGGGAAGGGTGGGGAGGGGGCTGGGAGGCGTGGCGGGGGCACCATCAGAACCTAGCACCAAACCTCTGACAGTCACTGGAACCTCTGGAGCCTGACCCTCAGAAATGAATGTGGTGAGGGCCCTGACCATCCTTGGCCCCAGCTCTGGCCATCATGTTTCAAGAAGCCCTGGTTCTTTGCGTTGAACTTGACAAGGCTCCTGTCCTGTGTCAGTCTCAGGCCACCAAACACTTAGGCCCAGGCTCCTCAAACTCTTCTCCCTTACAGGAGCCCCAGATTGCTTCCAGGAGGTGACCACTCTGAGAGCCACCACCACACACCAGAAGGTGACTACAAGCAGGCTCTCTGATAGGGCAGCAACTCCCAGCAGCTGAACCAGAGCAGGTTTCCCAGCCAGGAGACCTTGGCAGCACCTGGAGATATTTGGGCTATCACAGCTGGGAGTGTGTGTGTGTGTGTGTGTGTGTGTGTATGTATGTGTGTGTATGTATGTGTGTGTCTCTAGTACAGCAGATAGAGACCAGGTCTTCTGCTAACTCCTCCAATGCGTACAGCAGAGGGCTCTCCATTAGAGAATGATCCAGTCCGAAGTGCCACCAGTCTTTACTGTCCCCCTAAGGACCTTTTAAACACTTTTTTTCCTTTTTAAGACAGGATTTCATCGTGTAGCCCCAGCTGGCCTGGAACTTACTATGTAGACCAGGCTAACCTTAAACTCAGGGATCCACCTGACTCAATTTCTTGAGTGCTGGGATTAACTGTGTACACCACCACACGTGGCTCTTTTCACACACTTCTAATTACCCCTAATAACCCAGGAATGGCATGAATCTTGTATTTGTTTATATATCTGATGTGGGCTTGTCTGTGCTTTACACATAAAAAGAGTAAGATGTGTGTGTCTGTGTGTGTTGCATGCATATGTATGTGTGTCTGTGTGCATGCACAATGACTCTAGTGGAGGTCACTTGTGTCTTCTCTTTTTAAAAATATTTTATTATTTTTATTTTATGTGTAGGAGTGTTATGCCTGCATGTATGTAAGTTCACCCATGCCATACAATGCCCGTGGATGACAGAAGAGGGCATCAGATGCCCTGGAACTGGACTTACAGACAGTTGTTAGCCACCATGTGGGTGCTGGGATTGAACCTTGGTCTTCTTCAGGAGCAGCCGTGCTTTAACTACTGAGCCATCTTTCCAGCCCCAAATGCCTTCTTCTCTTACTCTTTGCCTTGAGACAGGGTCTCCTCTTACTGAATTGGGAGCTCACTGCTTTGACTAGGCTGATGGACCAGTAAGTTGCCCATATCTACTCGTCTGCACCTCTCAATGTTCGGGTGATAGGTATGTGCAGCCATGTCTGGCTTTTGGTGTGGGTGCTGAGATTCAAACTCAGGACCTTATGCTTACACAGCAAGTTCTCTTAACCACTGAGTCATCTCCCTTTCCCTCCAAAGAGTAAGATTTTAAATGGCCATAGAAAGATGGGTGAAATATGTTATAAACATAGAATGAGATACTGTCCCATTGTCCAGTCTTAAAAATAAAAGGTGATTCTGGCCCATGCCGTCTGACTGCAGCTTGTAGACATTACACAGAGTGAAATATGCCAGACACAAAAGGACAAATACTGTGTGATTCTACACATGTGAGAGACCTAGTTCACCGGATTCATAGACAGTGCAGTGGTTGTTGCCAGTGCTGGAAATGGGACTTCGTGTTTAGGAGGAATAGGGTCGAGTTTTAGTTCCTCAAAATGAGCTGGATTCTGAGGGTGGATGGTAGTGAAGGTTCACATCAGTGTGAATCAGTCTCACACCGCTGCATTGCACACTGAAAACAGCTACAAAGGTTTTATGTTATACCTATTTTACCTCCATTTAAAACAAAGAGTAAGGTCTTTTCCCTGTTTCCTGGTACCCATCCTTGTCTTCTAGAGAGGGGCATCACCCGTACGAAGCGTGCATAGTGACAGGTGCCTGCACAGGTGTCCCCTGTATGTTCCCGGCAATGTAGTTGAGGGGGCAGGGAGTGGTCTGCATGTCACCTGGGGTCCTTCCCTGGAGACTTGGAGAAGTAGGGCTCCAGGCAAGACAGTTTTGGTGGTTTCCCGAGGAGACCATCTCTGGTGTCCCACATCCCTACTCTCTAAGTTTGGAGAAAATCCACAAATGAATTCTCCCTCCCCTAGCTTACAACTCAAACTGACCTATTCTCTGGGTGGCCCACTCTGCTCACTCCCCAGCACCCCCAAACTGCCTGCAGCCTGCAGTTTGTTTTCTTTCCTTTCTAGTATGAGTCATGTTTTCGCCTCTGTTCTTTGAATCACAGGGGCACTGATCTTCCTAAGCAGTGAGCAGACCACCGAAGAGATGTCTGAATGTTCTCTGCTTTACAGAACCCACAACAAAAGGACACACCAAATATGTGGGGAGCGAGGTACATTAGTTCCTTTTCGTTGCTGTCATAAAATACCTTGACAAAAACAGCTTTATTTTGGCTGATAATTCCAGAGGAATAGAGTCCATCATGGTGGGGAAGGAGTGTGGGTGCAGGAAGCTGGCTGGTCCCGTTGATTCATACTCAGGAAGCACAGCATGTGGGCAGGATCTAAAACCTAAAGCCCGCTCCCCCGGTGATGTACTTCCTCCAGCAAGGCTCCATCTCGGAAAGTTCTGTAACCTGTCTGGAGAGATGGCTCAGTGGTTACGAGCACTGACTGCTCTCGCAGAAGACCCACCCAGGTTTGATTCCCAGCACCCACATGGTGGCTGACAACCATCCATAACTCCAGTCCCAGGGATCTGATGCCCTCTTCTGGCCTCCATGGGCATTGTACAACACTGGTGCACTTGCATGCATGCAGACATTACACTCCTACACATAAAATTAAAAAGTATTCCGTAACCTTCCCAAACAGCGCCACCAGCTGGGGACCAAGTGTTCAAATACATGAACCTTACTGGGGACATTACACTCTCAAACCACAACAGAAAGCGATTGGGGAACAGAGATTACAGGCATAAAACACATATATAAGCAAGGAAGGACCCTATAGAGGACGACCACAGGACTCACACAGAGAAGGGCAGCTCAGCTTCCACCCCTGAAATGAAAAGCAAAAGGCCAAGTGAAGACAAGACACGGTACCGCCTGCCTCATTGTAAATGCACATGCCTCAAACAATGCTGGCATAATCCATGCCTTGTGGTACAAATTAGAAGGTGCATAGGAAACCCCTCTAAGCATGTGGGGGGAGGGGTGGAGGACGCAATCAAACACAAATGAAGAAGTCAATCGAGGACCAGAGCTTCTCTGGACCTATTATGGGGGAACTGTTTGTCATTTGCAGAGGACTCTGGCCACCCCACCCGAATTCCTCAAGGTCCAATAGTGCCCCAGATAGCCACAAAGCATCATGCCCCAGTCACCTGCATTGGTTAAAAGTTGTGGACTTGAGAGATGATGGTTCAATAGTTAAGAGAACTGGCTACTCTTGCAGAAGACCTGAGTTCGATTCCCAGCACCCACATGGTGGCTAACAACTGTCAGTAACTCCAGTTCCAGGGGACTCTGATGCCTTCTTCTGACCTCCGTGGGCACTGCATGACACAGATGCACTTACGTACATGCAGGCAATACACTCATACACATAAAATGCAAGCAATAAATACAATACATATATATTTTTAAAGAGCTGTTCATTGCAACCAGCTAGATTCACAGGGAGTTAACTGAAACCCAAATAGGGCCACTCTCTAAGAAAGAAGCTCTCCAGGTCCCAGCCCTTGAGTTTGGGAAGCTGCTGAGTGCCAAGCCAGTTCAGACTCAGAGGGTACCTGACTCTGTGGGAGGCCTGATGCTGGGTGCTAATCTGGGTGCTGTTTAAGATTCATACCTGCAGGATTTGCTAATGGGTCATATGTGGGGAGAGAAAGGACTGTGGAAGGAGGTGCCAGAGACCTCGACCCCCAAACCCAGCCAGGCTGCAAAACGGCTTAAGTTTGTGCCCTCTTTTCTTAAAGAGTTTCCGAGACGAGAATTTCAGCCTGCTGCCCAGAAGCATGGCGAGGCCATTAGCCCCCATCTTAATCAGATCTCTCCCAACCTATTAAGCAATTTGGGGCTGTTTCTAGGGAAGATTTTGTTATTTCCCCAAATCTCTGGCTGCCTCATTTAGAGTCCATGTTTAGGTGGAATGCAATTAACACATTCCAAACCTCGTTTCCCCTGAAATCCAATCAATTGTAACTCGTTTTCCAATCACGCCTCTTTCTCTAATTGTGAGCTGTGGCCTCCGCAGAATAGCGCAGAATAGCGATTTAAGTCAATTATTGCGTCGCACGTATGAAAATTGTGCTATTTATGTTGGCAGCTTCCCACATTACTGATGAGCCTCCTCGAGCTAATGGAATAATGAAAACACAAAACAGATTTACCATGCTTAATAAGAGGAGGAGATAATGAAGGCAAATTAAAATGGAAGCTCGGATCTGTGTGGAGAACAGTAATGTGGTTTTCTCTTTTAAATGAGCACTCAGGTTCTCAAATGCCAGCAACGGGAGGGGCCAGAAACTCAAAATTCTATCAGACACCAGTGAGCCACTTGGCTTTGTTGGAAGACAGTGGTCCTCTGTCCGGATTCCTAGAATTTGATTGTGGCACCCGAGCTTCTGCCCTCCAACATCCACTGGTCACAGGAATTCCACCAGCCATCCCGAATTCTATGATCATTGGCAGAGGAAGAACCAGTCATTTCTGCGGGGTTGAGTGTTGTGTGCCACTCTAGCCCCAGGATTCTTGGCCTGTCATCAACCATGACTGTCTATAGAATTCCTGGTCTCCATCTGTTAGTGTCCGTTGCACTCCTGCACCCCTAGTGGGGGAGACATGATAGATGATGTGTCTGGACATGGTCACAGGACCCAGAGGTGGGACTAGGGTCCCCAGTTGACAGCTGCTGGTGCAGACCAGGGTGCTCACTGTGCCACCCTTCCTGAGGAAGTGTCAGGAGGCCTGGGTCCTTGGGTGCCCTTGCCTTGTTGTATGACCCAGGACACATCATGACTCCTTAGAAGGCTTGGGTGTCCCCACTTACCACTGGGGACCTGAATCTGGCTTCACTGGAGGCCTTGATAGAGTGTGAAGTGGTAGGCTGGGGAGAAGGCTCTGAGTAAGAGAGTGAGAGAGACGGAGGGAGCCCAGTCAGGGGAGGGCCAGCCTGGCCAAGTGGGGCCAGCAGCTGCAGGGTCAGAGCAGACCTGGCAGGGTGCGGCGGCCCCTCCTCTCCCTCCTCTGCCCCGGGGTTGCCGTACCACCTCAGGCCTACTCTCCGACTCCTCGCTCTCCCTCTTGCCCAGAGCAGGCATTCTGGAGCTCCATTCTGGGGCCAACAGGAGTCACGCCAATGATTATGATAAATATCAAAACCGTAGGAATGAGCCAGATGTGTTAGTCCATGCCTGTAATCTCAGCACTCCAGAGGCTGAGGTACCACCAAGTTCAAGGCCAGCAGGTTCACATAGTGAGACCCTGTCCATCTTCCCCAAAGTTAGAAATACGTACAGACTGCCAAGGTAAGGCCTCTGCAGGGAATGAACCCAACCTTCTTCCCAGAAGCTGTGACTCTTATCCTATTAGCCTGGGCAGATAGCCCATTGCCAGGTGTCAGAGAGAGTCAGGAGAGAGAAGAAAGGTGCTCAGAAACTAGAGAGGGCAAAAGAGAAAATCTGTTAGGAAATCTGCCAGTGACTGGATGCATCATCTGTGCCAGGGCCTATTCGAAGTACCTTACCCAACCCTCACCCTAACTCTTAAAATCCCCATTATCACAAATATAGAGGCACAGAGAGGTAGATCAGTTGCCACATTTTCATAGCTGTGCTAGAGCTGTGATTTGAACCCTGAAATCAGGTTCCTTAGTTTGTCCTGACAGATGTCCCTTAGAGCTGATGGCTGCACAATGCACCTAGGGGATTCAGGACCTAGGCAGAGGGGTCTCTTCACCTCACTAAAGGTTTTGTCCCTTAAACACGGCACGAGTGATTGGGGTTTCCTACCTTGAGAGAATGTGTGGGAAGCAAGCCTCTCATCAACTAGGGCACATTAGCTACTAACGTTATTGTGTTTACAGCATCCAAGAGAAACAAGTTAAAGAAGGAAAGATTTCTTTTGGTTCATGGTTTCAGAGAGTGCTAGTCCTTCATGGAGAGGCAGGCATGGACGTTGTTCAATTCATGGCTGCAGGAGGGTGTGGAGAGGCTATCCACATCACAGTAGACCAGGAAGCACAGTGCGGCGAGCTGGACAGGCATCATCAGCAGCTAGCTTCTGCCAGCTAATCTCCACCACTGAATAGATCCACAGCCTCTCAAAACAGCACCACCACAAGCATTCAAAACAGGAGCTTGTTGGGGGGCATTTCAGACTAAAACCACAGTATAGGGAGTATGCATGCTAACTACCTTGCACCCCATAATTCCAGCTACTCCAGACCCTGGGGTATTTGAACAGGCCTTGGATGGGACCCTTTAAGATGGTCCAGGTTTGTCTTTTTCACAGCTGTGTTGGTTCGTGGCTTGGAGACCAAAAAAAAACAACAACAGAAAGCCAAAAACATCTGAGTTTATGAGCAAGACTAATTCATAACATTTGGCCAGTAAAAACGTGTTCAGCTTAGTTAGCAGAGAAGTCAGCTTGGAGCACGCATGCAATCTTTTTTTTTTTTTTTTTAAACAAACAGAGTTTATTAAAAAAAGTTTATTATTTTAGTTTTATGTGAGTGCATTGCCTGAATGTAAGTGCACTCGTATCAGGCAACATTTTATTTGGAAATTTAAAAAAAATTTAAATTATTTTTATTTTATGTATATGAGTGTATTGCCTGTATGTGTGTAAGTGTACCTGTGTCATGCACTGCCTGTGGAGGTCTGAAGTGAGTGTCAGATTCCTGTGAAACTGGAGTTACATATGGTTGTTAGCTGCCATGTGGGTGCTAGGAATCAAACCCGGGTCCTCTGCAAGAACAGTCAGTGCTCTTGACCGCTGAGCCATCTCTCCAGCCCTTATTTTAAAATTTGTTAATTGCATTTGTTTATTTAGTGTGTGTGTGTTGGGGGGGATGGGTGGGTGAGACATACACATGAGCCCTGTGTGGCAGTCAGAGGACAACTTGCAGGATTCTCTCCTTCTACCATGCGGCTCCCAGAGATGGAACTCGGGGTCCTGAGGCTTGGTGGCAAGTGCCTTTATCTGCAGAGTTATCTCGCTGACTCCACTCGTGCAGTCTTCTGGCTTCTCCCACCTCTTTCTTTCTGCCACCTTCAATGGCTCCTCTTTCTTTTTTGAGGCCAATGCCTAGCTGTGTGACCTTTGTCAGGTGGCTTTGCCCATTTTAAGTCTTTACTTCTCCGGGAGTTAGGGAGTTGTTCAGAATATGCAGACTCTCAGCTCTCTTTCTCTTTCTCTCTCTGGTTTATGTGTGCATGTGGGTGCAGGTGAGACACCCGTGAGCTCACAGAAGCCAGAGGAAGACTTCGGGTACCCTGTCTCTCACTTTTCACCTCACTTCCTTGAGATGGGGACTCTCGCTGACCCTGGAGCTAGGCTGGCAGCCCGCAAGCTCCAGCATCCTCCCGTGTCTGCCCTCCCATAGTGCTTGGGGACATGCGTAGTCACGTTAGGCTTTTTATGTGGATGCTGGGGATTGGAACTCAGGCCCTCATTCTTGTGCAGCAAATGCTCTTACCTCTGCGTCACCTGCACAGCCCCCTTCCGGTTCCAGAATGCTAGACACTTCCATTCCTCTCCTCTTCTCTTGTTTCTGTGTGTCATATGCCTCTGTACACAGCTCTAAGCCCATGTCTTAGTCAGGATTTCTCACAAACCAGGTCATGGCAGGGAGGAGCCCTCCTTTTCTACTCAGGGGACTTCAGGAGGGAGATCTGAAGATTGCCTGGGATAGACCTTCCAGCCCAGGTACATCTCAGCTGCAGTCTGGTCCAGATCTAAATATTTACAGGGCTACTAAGGTTCTCAACCACATTAAGCCCTTGGCTTTATCTCTTGTCTGCACACGGCCCTTTTCTGTTCACTTTCAGATAGACATTTCCGAAGATCCTGTAGGCTCCAGGTTCTATCTCCAATGAGGGCGATGAAAGCCCTCGGCCACTAATCACTTGCAGCAATAATAATAACTCCCTGCTGGTGTCTAGGGTTTCTCAAAGCAGTTCTTGAATGCTATCTCTATCTCTCTGCTTCTCCCTCTGACCCTGCCTCTGAGATTTTATTTTGAGGCCCTTTGTAGAGAGCACTTTTCAGCCACCTGCACTGGAGACTCACAGCCAGCATGTCGGGAGTTGGTAGATTCTCCCTCTGGTCGTCCCCCACTGCCCAGGCTAGACCACCCTGCCAGCTCATTGAGGAGGGTGTCACAAGACAAGAGGACAAAGCACAGTCTCACAGACAAATTAATGTTTAAAAGTGATATATAACGCTGAGCATGTTTTTTATCTTCCTGTCTTGACAAATACCTGTGGACGGCCGAGTTTAAATGCAGAGATAATTGTATTCCTTGGTGCTTGCTATTAGAATGTTCTAGAAGCCATCCATAGTCTATATACAAATAAATGAAGGCTCAGAGAAAAGGAATCTGCTAAGGCCTCCTAGTTTACAATTGGCAAAATTCAGTTATTAAATAAACCAGTATTTACTGATCATGTTGCCTGTTCTGTGGCTACAATGGGACAAGAGCAGAGCAGTAAAACACAGCCACTGCTTGTTTTTATAAATATGGTTTTATTGCCATACAGCTCTGTCTTGTTTCTGGGCTGTCTGTGGTGTCTTTTGCACTAAGGTTGAGTATTTACTGCAGGGACCAAATGGAGAGAGATGAGGGAAGGCTTGGAAGTTCAGGCACCGCTCACTCTTCCCACAAGCTTTCCTGTGTTTACCCTCCAGTTCCTCTCGACCTAAAATAGTTCTGAACTAGGCCTGTCTGTGACCTGGAGTCGGGGGAGTGAGCACCTCCACTATGTTTTACAAATCAAAAGTGGACAGACCTAATCGGTGTGAACAGATCACCATGTCAAGTACAGCCTAGGTGCTGAGAGCAGAGGACTGAGGTGGTCAGGGCCCTGTAGTGGAGCCCACCAGCTGCCTGCCCCAGGTGGGATGCACACCTCACAGCCATCCAGAGATGGTGCAGCAACCTGACCCACGCACTGTTCCTCCCACGCTCAGGCTTGACCCCAGAAGAGCCTCTTTCGGATGCTATCACCTGTGAACTGAGCAGAAGAACTCTGGGGTCATGTTAGTGACACTGAGAGCTGTGAGCCGGCGACATCAAGAAGTGGACCCGCGAAACCCAATGGGTGTTTTCTGTCCCCTTCACAGTCCAACTTCGCCGACCGGTATCTTAGTTACTTCTCTCATTGCTATGACAAAATATCGGCAAAGGCAACTTAAGGAAGGGAGGAGTTAATGGGTCACAGTTCCAGGGTATGGCCCATCATGGCGGCGGGAGCTGGGGCAGCAGGTCACACGTATCTACAGTCGGGAAGCAGAGAGAGATCTGGTGCTCGGCTCACTTTCTCCTTTTTATCCAGTTTGAGACCCCAGCTCATGGGACTGTGCCCCAGGTGGGATGCACCCCCAGGTGGGATTCAGTGTTTGGGAAACCTATGCTCAACGGCGAGTCCCCTGGGTGATTTTTAAATCCACTTGACAATGGCGATTACCCATAATACCCCACCAAAGACACCAGACTGCTCACCAAACCTCTGCTTGACAAAGCTGGAAATATGAGGTATGGCAGTCTGCAGACATGGGTGTGGAGCTGGAGTTTTCTGGGGGCCGTTTCACTAGAGCCTTCACTCTGGGGGAGCAGTGAAGTCTTAATTTCTCCAAGCTGAGACTCCCTCACCTTCCCTGAGCGGATTGCCGCTGGAAGGCACTGGGCGGGTCGTGGAGGAGGGTCCTGGCGGCCTGTGGAACTCTGGGTCTTGGTCACCATCCTGTGCTGGCTGTGACCGGAAGGCATCTCTGTTCTCCTCAGAACAGATGAAGACCTAGTGACTCTCTGCAGGATCCTCATCACTCGCACTCACAGATGAGCTACCCCTACGTCCCCCAATGGCTGGGTGGGGGCTTCTGTGAGGTGTGGACCTTCTGGCTGGGACCACACACCTGTGTTTACAGCCACCCATCTTCCAGTGCTGTTCCTTCACCACTCGCTCTCAGCGGCCCCTGGGAAGTAGGCGTATTCTCTACTGTACTGCACTCCAGTGCAGCTCGGGCACCTGCGTATTTATGTATTTACGTCCCCCTCTGCCACCACCTCTTGTTTTTCCTCACTTTGGGAAGTATCTGAGGAGAGAACTTAGAGGAGGAAGGATGGATTCTGGCTACTCCGTTGTTTCTGAGCTTGTGGGGGGAGGTGGAGCATCACAGAGGAAGGGCAGAGTGAAGCAAGGTTGTGCACCTTGTGGTTACCAGGAAGCAGAGTGGGGCCCATCAGGGACAAGGCCAGGACACACCCCAGTGACCTACTCTCTCTGACTAGACTCCACCTCCTGCCTGATTCCCATTGTCGCCCAAGAAGGCTTTAGATTATGAACCTCTTAGGGGATTGGTCCGCTGATGAAGGCAGAGCCCTCGTGATCCCATCGCCTTTCGGTAGCACAGACAAGTCTTCACATTCAGACTCCCACCCTGGTAGGTCTCATCATGACGGTGGCCTCCCAACTGCTCTAATCCCAACCTTCCCTTGGCCTCATCCTATTGGCACTGGACAGCCATGATAATCTAAAAATGTCAGTCAGTGATGTCACTCCTCTGCCCTCTGCCACACCCCCCCAACGCGCCCCCCCCGACACGCCCCTCCGCATGGTTTCCATCCAACTGCAGACAATGGGATAGTTGGGTCCCTTCCTAACCTGGTGAGTGTGAATTGCTGTTATGAAGATTTTACGACAGAACAATCGGGAAAATGATGTTTTTTCTTTAGGTGAAATGTCATGAGAGGGTTGGGCCTGACCTTGAGCCATGTCTGGACTGCTCCCCTGACCCCATGGGGAGGCCCAAGAGCTCCTGAGCAACAGGGTATGGCTGGTGCCTCCTCCCTGCCCTCAGAGGGGCCAGGGCAGCAGTCTTCACTTAAGAATCTTTATTGGAAAATAAACACTGTTAATGTACAAGAAGCTCCATCCAGGGCCCAGTTGAAACGTCCATGGGAGGGGCTGCTGGGCCCCTAATGAACTCCAGGTGTCCCACAGCCTTCTTTTAGGGCAACCCAAGGAGGGAACGGGGCGAGGTGTGGTTTTAGATACCCCCTTCTCTTTGAGTGGGTTGTTTGGAGGCCTTGCTCCCTGCTTGGCTCACAGACAATATATTCATCTCCGTCCCTGCTGTCCTCTACACACTGTACACGGAGTGAAGTCATCTGACCAAAGGATGTGCTGATGGATACCTGGAATCAGAGCTGAGGTGGCTCCCTTAGGTCAGGGGTGAGTTAAGCAAGCCAGCCCTTCCCAGGGGCACATGGAGGAAGTGTGGGTCAAGTGAGGGACTTAGGATGAAGGTGAGCCTGCGGAAGGGCAATCACAGAGACCAGGGGAAGTACAAGGTATGGTGCAAAAGGCAAGCCTACATAGGGACCTAGGGCCTGCCTTTGAAAACCACTGTTCACAATTCTCCCTTCCCCAAAGGGAGAACCCTCGGGGCTGGCTCCTCTCACCAGGGCTAGAGCCCTGGCTCCCATTGCCGACTCTCTGCCCTGTTGGCCTGGCCCTGACCTTCTTCAGCCCCTGTCTTTGACCAGTTGTCATCTGGAGGTGTCTTCTTGGCTTCTAGCCTCCTCCCTTCCTTTCCTCCTCTTTCTTATCATTCCTTCTCCCCACAGACCTCTGCATCAGGTGTCTCCTGTCTGAGTCCTGTGTTCTGTGTGTCTCTCCCAACACTCTCGGAGGCACCGACGGATTCGGTCTGACTGTCCCTGCATCTCCAATTCTTAAAACTGGGCTGACACCCACGCCCAGCGATGCAGCTTTCCTGATGCTGATGAGGACGTGGAGCTCAAATGGGACAGGCTTGGACAACACAGCCGATGCATCTATCAGCTGGGGCTGGTGGCTGGGGAGAGTGGAGGCTTCACTGCCACCCTGACCCCGACTCCCACTGTCCTGTCCTACCCAACCCCCACAGTCCCTGGAGACAGTGCAAGTGGTTGGACGAGTCCTGCCCCGGTGGTTTTGACTGCAGAGGACTGACCAATAATCATAAAGGCAGCAAGAGTAACTCGCCAGCAGGCACAGGGTCCTGTTGGTGCCTCATCGCAGCTCCTGTAGTCAGTGAGCATCAGATGAGGCATCCCAGCCACAGAGGCTGAGCACTTGACCAGGGTCACACAGGAGGCCAGTGGGGGAGCTGGAAACTGGACCCCCATCTTCCCAGGTTGAATCTGACTCAGGTCCACTTGAGGCCATATCCAACATTTTGAGAATCACCCAAAACATCCTTTGTGTGCACTGGAACTCAAGAGAAACTCAGGACTTGCCGTCAACCTCTCTCCTGGCTCTGCAGGAAAGGAGATCAGAGCTGGTTTCCTACGGGGAGAGGAAAGGCCCGAGCACCACAGGCTGATGTCCATGAGTCCTGGGTCTGTTCCAGCCCTGTCTCTCCATGCCCATACTGACTGGGTATCGCAACTGCTGTCTGGTGTTGCAAGGAACTCCCCGGCATCCCTGAGCATGCTTCTCAGATCTCCTCCTTGGTTATCTGGGTGACTAAATCCAGGTCAGACTGCTTCATCCCCACAGAGCAGAGTCCAGACACCCATCCTTAAAGAGGATGGAATCCCTGTCCCCACGTCCCCCTTGGTTCTCTGGCTGCTCCCCAACCCCTGATGTTCTTAGCTTGCGGTTCCTCCTCTTCCTCCACTGACTCTGCTGTGCCCTCTGCCTGGAACACAGATGATATCCTCCTTGCTTAGGTCTTTCTCAGTATGTCCTGACATGCCAGGTGTCACTTTGCTTATGCTGCATTCTCTGCCTTCTCCTTCTGTGATATCACTGTCGCAGACTTCCTGCATATGTCCAGCATCGACACTTAGAAGCTCCACTCATGGCAGAACAAAGTTATGCTCTAATTTTTGATTACTTTATTAATATGTGGGTGAAAGGGGCACAAACGTGCCATGGCATGCGTGTGGAGGTCAGGGGACAACTTGTAGGCATTGGTTCTCTCCTTCCACTATGTGGGACTGGGGATCCAACTCAAGTTGCCAGGTTTGGCAACAAGCACCTTTATCCACTGAGCCATCTTGCCGGCCTCAAGTCGATGTTTTTCACAGGTGGGTGGTGAAGGACCAGGAGTGGGAGGGACTTGTACAGGTCCACACAGTCAGCTCATCTGTCTGGTCTCATTCCTAAAGCTGAGGTTCAGAACAGGAATATGCCCACAGTTCTCAAGGGCAGAAGCCAAGTCAAGAAGTAGTCAGGGCTGTGCTCTTTGATGGCTCTGGGTGAGAAGCTCCGCCTTCTTCCGGCTTCCTGCGGCCTCAGAAATGCTCCTGCATCTCCCCATTCTCGCCCGTCTCTATGGCTTTGCTGGTTCTCTGTGTTCCTCTCTCTTGGTCAGAGTCTCAGGCACTGACTTAGGGCCTGCACTTCCAGATGATCTCAGCTCATGACCCTCACCTGATGAGTCTAAGGAAAGCCACAATCTGAGGTTTCAGGTGGACAGGAACTTGGGGGATGTTAGTCACCCGCTATGGAAGTAAAGCTGATGGATTTCTCATCTCTTCCCATTCACAGCCCCCAGAGGCTGCAAGAGCTCTGCACTTGTGGAGGGGGCTGGTGGACAGCAGCTGTGGCTGTCAGTCTCTGGAACCCTGCAGGAGGGAGAGGGAAGGATAAACTGTGGGGTTCATGAGACAGCAGCATGATCCTGGCTGATCCCCTAATCCTGTCTGAGCCGGCTTCCCACAGTGCAGTGCTAAGGACAGTGGGGGTGTGAGCTTGTGCTGAATGCACTAACGAACAGCTCTCTCAGGACATAGCTCTGAGCTTCCCACTACTCCTGCAGCCAAGGCCATTGTCTACAACCATTGGTCAAGGGGGAGTGAGGGGTGCGATAGGACATCAACCGTGCCCAGCAGACCAATTCCAGGGAACCTGTGTGCTTTGCTTGAGCAACTATCACAAAGCACTCATGTCTCTCTCCAGTGGCTTTGGAGCTGTGCATGTGGTGTGCTGAAGGCTTGTCAATCATCTTAGCATCCCAAAGGGACATCCATACTGAGGGGACTGGGGACACAGAATGGAGACTTGCAATCCTTCAAGCACCTACAGCAAGCCTTGCCTGAAGCCAGATCATCATCCTTACCCTGTCGTTATAACCTGATCAAAACTATTGATGAATGGGCCAGTTTCTGCTTGGGAGGAAACGGAAGGTGGTGATGGCAACACAATACTGTCAGTGTTCTTGATGTTGTGGAATTGTATGCTCAAAAAATGGCAAAACGGGCAGGCAAGATGGCTCAGAAGGTAAAGACACTTGCTGCCAAGTTTGAGAACCTGAGTTCAATCCCTGGGAACTCCCATATGGTGGGAGCAGAGAACCAAATCTTGCAGGTTGTCTTATGACCTCCACATGTGTGTCATGTCATGCGGGCCCTACCTCTGTTACACACACAGACACACAGACACAGACACACACAGACACACACAGAGACACACAGACACACACAAACACACAGACAGACACACACAGACACACAGACACACACAGACACATACACAGACAGACACACATACACAGACAGACACACACATAAATAAATGAGAAAAAAAATCCCATTCTGGGGCCAGTCAGAGGGCCCAGTGGGTAAAGGTACTTGGGTGCATGCAAAATAAGTGAAATCAAAACAAAAACCCCTCACTATGTCCCTCTTTCTGTTCAAGCTGAACTTACAACCTGGAGCCCACGGTCACTCGAGCTGCAGGTTTCCAGCATATGCAGTGGAACTTCCTTGTTCTGTTTCTCCCTGACTCCCTAGGTGATCTGCATGGGGTTTGGGTGGAGCCAGTGAGCTTCTCTCATGGGCATTGTAGTGGTGGTTTCTGGGAAAAATGTTCAAAATCCAAAACTGTGGCTCCAGGACTGGGGCCCAGGTACCGTGTCAGAACAAATTCATTCAGTCAGCAAGCGACTCTTGGCCATCGGCTGCTGGGGATCCCTTGGGGAGCCCCTTCTCCTGCCCAGGACCTGCTGGAGGGGTGTTGGGGGCCGGAGGGCTCAGTCCCATCCACGTACCCCTACACATCTCTTTGTCCTAAGCCCTTCTTCACCAGATTTTTTTTTTCTTTGAGACAGGGTCTCACTTTGTAGCCCTGGTTGGGCTAGAACTTGCTATGTAGACCAGGCTGGACCTGATCGCAGAGATCCTCCTGCTTCTGCTTCTCAAGTGCTAGAATTAAAGGAGTGGGCTCCCACACTTGACTTTTTCATTGTTCTTGTTTTTTCCCCCACCAGATTTTTATCCCTGGGCAGTTACTTGTGATCTTCTGGTGACAGGTGGTGTCAGATTCTGAGGCTTGATAGGCAGGCAGCTGGGGGCTCCCTTCCCTCCTCACCTTCTCTGGCCCCTTCTTCCCTGCCTGACCTCCAAACAGTTCTTACACAGAAATCAGCACTTTCTGGTCCATCTGCTGGTTCTCTGGTGGATCCTGATGCCCCTGTGCATCAGTCCCCCTTCTCTAGTCACAGAAGTTCTAGGTCATTTGCCCATGCATGCATTCATTAGCCCATGCTTGCATTCATTTGCCCATGTTGCATTCACTAGTTCATTCACATACTTGCTCGCTCATTCGTTCGTTCACAAAATTATGAAATTCACAGGTAAATGGATGGAACTGGAGGCAATCATCCTGAATGAGGCAATCCAGACCCAGAAAGACAAACAACACATGTTCTTTCTCATAGTGGATGCTAGTTTTGAATCTTTAGATATATACGTTTCAATTAGAAAATCCATAGGGGTCAGGAAACTAGTAAGGAGCCATGGCAGGGAGGACCCACGGAGGGGAGACAGAACGCAGTGACATAAAGGGGACTAGGGGAGTAAAGAGACAGGAAAGGCTGAATGTGGTGGAGAATGGGACGGCGGGGCAGAGGGACACTGAGGAGGGAGAGCTATAACCATTCTAGAAGCTTCTTAGCGCATCTATAATATAGAGTTTAAATGGACGGGGCTGGAGAGGCGGTTCAGTGGTTAAGAGCACAGGCTGCTTTTGCAAAGGACCTCATTTCAATTCCCAGCACCCATATGGCAGCAACAACCATCTGTAACTGTGGTTCCGGGAGATCCGATGCCCTCTTCTGATCTCTTTGGGCATTGCACGACACAGATGCACTTACATATATGCAGGCAATACACTCACATACAATAAAAAAATATTAAAAGAAGAGTTTAAATGGAGTTACCCTATAACAAGGACAATGCCCATACCAGACACCATAGGCTAGTAATAAGTCCAGTGCCAAGAACTGACTCCCTCTTTTGAAGCTGTTAACCAGGGGTCAAATGCGCAAGAAGCCCCAATCCTAGCTGAGGAACTATTGGCAAATGAGAGCTGCTGGGAGAGAGAAAGTCATTTTCTTTAAGGGTGTGACACTGGGTAGGTTGACTGGCTTTAGGGGATGGGCCCATACTAAAGGACACATGGGGACACAGATTAGACTAATCAGGACTTAGAGAAATATAGAGGACATAAGATGAGGTAGAGTGGTAGTAAGTGGGGGTGCAGATAGAAGATGGGGATCTGAATATGATCAAAATATGCTGTATGAAATTCCTAAAAATTCAATAAAAATGTTAAAAAATAAATCCAAAAAAGTAAGTTTAAAAAAATACTTTACTATTTTTATTTTATGTGTATGAATGTATTGCCTGCATGTGTGTGAGTATACCCATGTATACTTTGCAATAAGAAGAAGGTGTCTGATTCCCCTAGAACTGGAGTTAAGGATATTTCTTAGCCACCATATGGATGCTGGGAATTGGACCCAGGTCCTCTTCAAGATCAGTCAGTGCTCATAACTGCTGAGTCATCTCTCCAGCTCCCCCTCCCCCAAAAAGGTAAGTTTTAAAAAATAGTAAATAAAATATAATATGCAAGGACGGTGAGATGTGTCACTGGGTAAAGCACGTGCCATGAAAGTGTGAGAACCTGAGTTCGAGTCTTCAGAACCCATGTAAAGATGGTCCTGATAGCAAAGGAGAGAGGCTGAGATAAGAGAATCCCTGGACCTTGAGGCCAGGTTACCTGGAAGACATATCAGCAAACAAAGAGACCCTATCTCAAACAAGGCGGAGGGCAGAGACCAACACTTGAGGTTTTCCTCGGACTTCCGCATACATGCCGTGGCACAAATATTCCTGCACTCACATGCACTGACATATGACAATGCATCTGAGACATGACAGTAGGGAGAATGTTTGGAGGAAGAAGGGTACCAGGAGGAAGAGGGACAGAGACAGCGATGTGGGTGTATGAACAGAGTATGTGACACACAGTCATGCAAATATCATCAGGAAACCGAGCGTTTTGTGGAATCAATATATGCTGGTAAAATTTAAAGAAAAAATTTTTTGAAGCAAGGTCTTCCTGTAGCCCCAGCTGGCCTAGTGCTCATTGTATAGAGCAGGTTGGCCTTGAACTCACAGAGATCTGCCTGCCTCTGTCCCAAGGGCTGGGATTAAAGGCGTACACCACCACGCCCAGCTTAAAAAATATTTTAATGTGTATGTGTATGTGAATACCACATGTGTGAAGGTTCCACAGAGGCCAGAAGAGGGAGTAAGATCCCTGGATTTGGAGTTACAGGTAGTTGTGAGCTGTCTGACATGGGTGCTGGGAATCGAACTGGGGTCCTCTGAAAGAGCAGCAAGTGCTGTTAACTACTGAACCATCTCTTCAGCCTCCAACTAATAAACACTTTAAAGAAACAGTACTTATTTTTCAGAGTTGTTATGATCCTGGAGGTGATATCTATATGCAGATGTACATACATACAAACACATCTTATGCATGTAACATATGGGTTCATATACATGGACACACTTACATATGTATGTGGACTATAGTGCCTGATGGCAGGTTGGGCTACAACAGCCTTTTCGTCCCAACTTGTTCACTGTCACAACAACTGCTAACCTTAACCAGCATTTAGTGCTACCAGCATGTTCAGTGTTCTGATACCTGGGCTTATCAGCTCCCGAGGAACAGCTCCATGTGCTACCATGTGATGTGGCCCACCTAGGTAGCATAATTGATAATCCACATTACTGGGTATGTGGAGCCCACAGGAGTCTGCAGATTCACACACCTGAGGATATCCACACACCCCTTCACAGGGTCAATGCCCCTCAGCCCCAGGAAGCCATGGGGAGTTTGTGTCACAGAGTCTGGTAGGTCAAGTGCCACACCTTGGAAACTTGCCTCTGTGATTATCTTAAGTTCACCTCCTCATTGCAATATGGCTGCCAAGAGTCCAAACATCACACTATCATCCCAAAGAAAAACAGGTCTCCCTCTCCCTTTCTCTCCTCTTTCAAGAAAACTTTTGGTTATATGGCTGGTGACTCACACAAGATCTCATGTGCACTGAGGGGCCAGTCACTGTCCAAGGGAAACAGGATCAGTGTGATTGACATAGATCAACTGATTCGCCCCACGGGGTTGGATCCATTCTATGAGGGAAGAGGTGGAAATGGCTGTCAGGCCGTCAAGTTCACTGACAGTGTTCACCCCTGTCAGGTTGTCAAGGTCACCGACAGTGTTCATCCCTGTCAGGCCGTCAAGTTCACTGACAGTGTTCACCCCTGTCAGGCTGTCAAGGTCACCGACAGTGTTCACCCCTGTCAGGCCGTCAAGGTCACCGACAGTGTTTATCCCTGTCAGGCCGTCAAGGTCACCGACAGTGTTCATCCCTGTCAGGCCGTCAAGTTCACTGACAGTATTCATCCCTGTCAGGCCATTAAGTTCACTGACAGTGTTCACCCCTGTCAGGTTGTCAAGGTCACCGACAGTGTTTATCCCTGTCAGGCCGTCAAGTTCACTGACAGTATTCATCCCTGTCAGGCCATTAAGTTCACTGACAGTATCACTGACAATGATTCCATTTCCTTTTCTTACCAATCCAACTCCCAAATTAACTGAACAAGTTTAGGAGGAAAGTAACTTCCTTTCCAGGACCCCATTGCTGCTGAACTGCCCTCCCTCTTCAGCTTGTTGGGGAAAGGAGGGGAGCCCTGTGCTTAGCCCTCAGCCCCCATCGGAGCCAGGGTGCACCTTTAGGCTCATCTCTATTCCAGTAGTCATTCAGGTCTCTTTGACAAACCCAGCTGGGCAGACCTAAGCTGCTTGTAGCTGCATGAACATCCAGGTTTATGCTGGGTGTGATGGTGCACACCTATAATTCCAGCACTTGGGAGGTAGAGGCAGGAGGATCAGGAGTTCAAGGTCATCCTTGTCGAGATAAGTGTGACCAGCCTGGAATCTATGGGAGACTAAAACAAACAAACAAACCCCCAAAGGGCTGGAGAGATGGCTTAGCAGTTAAGACACCTGGTTATTCTTGCAGAGGACCCAGGTTTGGTTCTCAGTACCTATGTGGTGACTAAGAGTCACCTGTAACTCCAGTTCTGGGCATTGGCCCTTTTCTGACATATGCAGGCATTTCACACACATAGTACATTTACATACATGCGGGCAAAACACTCATACACATAAAATAAAATACACAAACAACACAACAGCAAAAGATGCATCCAAACTCACTGGTGTAGCTTGAGCCCAGGAGGGCGGACTGGAGCTGTGCACCCTTAGCAGGCTATACAGGACTCACAGCTGTGAATCTCTGGGGCAAAGACGAGAAACAGATCCTCGGTGTATCTGGTTAGAAATGTGGGCTCCGTGGTCTGGTTTATGCCTGCCGTTCTGAGCGTCTCCTGGATTTATAGCACCCATGCACCTGCCTATGTCAGTTTTGCCCCAGAAGCAGTTTGGCAAGCTGCCTCAGAGGCATTGGGAGTTCTCTACCTAGCTTCAACTTCAACGCTGTCTTAAGCCTTGTAAGGCCCTGTCAGGGACAGTCTGGGTGGAGATGTCTATGCAGGAGGTTTATAGATGACATCTAGATCCAGTCTTCCTCTGCTTACATCCTGATCCTGGCAGGGACATATCATCCAACCCATCCCCAGTTCCCAGTCTCATGGAGACCCTGTATCCTCTCCTCTGCCCTGTGCACAGTGTATCCATCGACAGGTCCTGACAGCTCTTGATAGAAAACATTCCCACCTACCTGCTTCACAGTTCCCCGTCCCATGGCCCTTATCTAAGCTGCCAACAACCCTGTTGAATGACAGCTGCCATTCACCGCTGTTGCTCTGGCTGGACATCTCGCTTGTCACTGCATGCTGCCTTTTGTAGTCCCTTACCACATGGGAACTGGGAATCCTTTAAAAGAGCTAATCGCTCCATTTAGGGTAAAATCCAAACTCCTAGAAATGGCTTCTGAGCTCAGAATGGGCTGGTCCCAAGACCCTTGTTAACCTCATCTTCTACCCTGTCCCTCTCTCTGGGAGCAGAGAACCAACTCCACAGAATTTTGCTCTGGCTTCCATCTTCACGCTGTGGTCTGTACTCTCCCACACACTGCACATCATGTACTTGCACATGTACATTACACACACACTAAGAATACATACATTTTTAAAAGTACAACAGGGGCTAGGGAGATGGCTTGGTGGGTGAAATGAGGACCTGAGTTCTCTCTACTCTCAGGGTTCCTATCACCTCCCTGCTGGCTAAACATTATCCTATCCTGCATCTGGGCAAGACTGTGCTTCTGTTGTGTGACCCTGTTCCTGGGGAGTCATACTCAAACGTTGACTCACCCCAGATAGAGAACCAATGACAGACCAAAGAACAACACCGATGTCCAACTGGGTGAACCAGTGTACTGGGGTCACTTACAGGAGTATGGGTGAGGAGTCACAGGAGCATAAATGACTCACAGCATCTCCAAAGTCCACCACAGCATGGATGGCAGCTGACAACGCAGGAAGCCTGGAGTGCACTGCATAACCTGTAGGCAGATTGGAGGAGGTGACTCTTCTAGGTACCACAGTAGATCTGAGCCTTTAACAGGTAGCTCAACTGGTCTAAGTGTCTTCTAGGAGACCCAGTTTGTCCTAGATTGTGTCTCAGTGGTCCTTAGGGTTATATAACTTGGGGAGGGAGGGGCCTAGTGGATCTGGAGCCTTTGAGTTGTTTACTTCCTAAGCTCAAGGGGAGTTCCTGCAGGGCGGAATGTTTTACCTGCCTTTAGAGCATCCTGTGTCTTAGTGAGCTTAAAGAGCCTCTGGCATCTCCCAGCTGTCTATGCCCTGTGAACTCAACACTAGGCAGCCTCCATCAAAAAGTACAATATGAGGGGCTGGAGAGATGACTCAGTGGTTAAGAGCACTGACTGCTCTTGCAGAGGACCTGGGTTCAATTCTCAGGACCCACATGGTGGCTAACAACCATCCTAACTCCAGTTTCAGGGTATCGGATGTCCTCTTCTGACCTCTGTGGGCATTGCATGTCATGGGTGCACTTACATACATGCAGGCAATACACTTATACACATAAAATAAAAGCAGCAAATATTTTTTAAAAGTACTATATGGTGGCCAGCAAGATGGCTCAGAGGCTAAAGGCACTTGTGTCCAAGACCGAGGACCCGAGCTTCATCCCTGAGATCCACATGGTGGGAGCAGAGAACCAACTCCACAGAATTGTCCTCTGGCCTCCATCTTCACGCTGTGGTCTGTACACTCCTGCATACCGTGCATCATGAACTTGCACATGTGCATACACTACACACATGCTAAGAATACATACATTTTTAAAAGTACAACATGGGCTCAGGAGATGTCTTGGTGGGTAAAATGTCTTGCCTTGTAAGCATGAGGACCTAAGTTCAGATCCCCAACACCCATGTAAAAGTCAGGTATGTTTTAGTTTGCTTCCAATCACTGTGACAGAACACTCTGACCAGTATCACCTTGGGGAGGGGAAGGGTTACATCTTCTGGGTCACAATTGATCATTGAGGGAGCCCAAGGTAGGAGCTCAGGGCAGGAACCTGGAGCCAGGAGCTGGGGCACAGGCCATGAAGGGATGTTGCTTATTGGCTTGCTCCCCTGGCCCATGCTCAGCCTGCTTTCTTATACAATACAGAGCAACCTGCCCAGGGGTGGCACCACCCACAGCGGACTGGGCCCTCCCACATCACTCAGCAATCAAGAAAACACCCCACAGACATAGCCACAGGTCAGTCCAATGAAGACAATTCCCCAGTTGAGGATTCCCTCAACCCAGATGTGTCAAGTTGACAACTAATGCTATCTAGCACAGGCGGGGTGGCCTGTGTTTATAACCTTAGTATTCGGTGGAGTGGAAACAGGGAGATCCTGGGGACTCATGTCCAGTCAGTCTCACTGAACTGGTGATCTTCAGGTTCAAGGAGAGACCCTGTCTCAAAAAGTAAAGTGCAGGATGAGAGAGGATATAGGAAACAGAAGTTCCCGAAGACAGTCCCACTGTTAACAGCCACATCTCTGTCTCGGACCTGGTGGAGTGTCACAGTTGCAGAAAAGCCAGACGACGCACTCCTCCTGCCAGAATGTCTCTCCACTGTCCTTGCTGCCCAGGTATCAGCTAGCTATCCGTGCTGAAAACAACTTCTTTGCTCTACTCAAGCAAAGGGCCCAAGGACACATAACTCAGACTTCACAGCTGTGTGTGCCTCTTTGTTTCCAGCGATATAAAACCCACTGCCACCCTCCCACCAGCGCACTGCTTGCTATCCCACAGAGAGACTGAAGAAACCCTGTTCAGTCTGCTGAAAGGTATGGCTCTGGTCTTTGACCTAAATTTTATTCTTTATATCTTTCTAAATCTAATGGGAAGACACCCAAAGTTGATCTCTGGCGTCCACACTCCCAAGTGCACCTGCATGCGCCTGTGCACACAAACATACAGATTAAAAACAGTGCAAACTCTCTGACACTAGTCTCCGTGTCTAGGACTTTCTTCACAGAACATGTCACATGTGGTAAGCAAAATGTGCTTTCTGTCATGTTATTTGTCCTGGAAAAAAATCGGAAATTATCTAAAATCTAAATTGTCAGGGAGTGATTCCATGTACTGCAATCTCAGTGTTATGAAATATTACAGGGCGGTGTAGAGTCAGGGCTCCACGAAAGAACCAGATGCTTTGCCGTTTGCTGAGCACCTACTATGCGCCAGACACTATTCTGAATATTCATGACGTAACAGAGAACAGACGGACAAAAACACCTTCTCAGATTTCAGAAGATGAAAACCAAGTCAAAGGAATAATTCGGCAGATGGTGGAAGTGCTTTGGAGCCAAAGGAATGCGGGGGTGGGCATGGGGCAGGGGTTGCTGTTGTCTACAGAGGAGGCTGTGGGAAGCGGTGACTAAATCTTTCTGGGCAGCGAGAGAGTTGAAGAGCAGACTAGTCCTAGTGGCTTTGGGCAGTCAGGGCGGGCAGTGTGCATGTGGGGTCTTGCTGATTGTGATAGCTTGTAGATGGACGTGGGTAGAGTGCCGCCTCTCCTGCCTAGTCTCCCACTTGAACTGTCCTCAGAGGGGCAGGCTCAGAGTGCTGCTTTGGAAGCAAGGCCTAAACTATCCTTGGCTAGACCTGAGGCAGGTGTGATGGTGGTCATGATTAGGGGGCAGGTGTGGGTGTTTCATAATGAATATGCATGTTTTGTCATTCAGAAAGTTTGGGGGGGGGCGAAAAACCCACCAGACCGCACCGAAAATTACGGGGGCAGTGGAGGGTGGGGGCGGCACAGGCACGCTGTCTGGGAGGCAGAGAGGGCACATGTTCTTGGGCAATTCTGTGGTACTCAGGGACTCTGGAGCACGGCCTTTCCCTCAGTAAATCTATACAAGAAAGGAAGGGGAGGCAGAGGAGGCAAAGGAGGAAGGCAAAGCGGAGGGAAGGAGGGAGGGACGAGGAGGCCGACTCACTCCGACGTTGGTGGTCTCCAGAGGTTCCTTCCCTTTCTCTGCCATCACTCGGTGGAGAAGCAGATTCAGAAACCAGAGCCTGGGAAATCCTGTCACAGACGTAGTCCCTCTGGCCTGCTGTTTAATTAAATGACCCCATAATGTAATCTGTCCCCACTGATGTGTATTTAATAATTAATTGCCTTCACCAACCAGACTTGGAGTTTCATCTGTCCATTTCACATGTTTCCTCTGTCCTCAGCTTCCAGGAGAGAGAGAGAGAGAGAGAGAGAGAGAGAGAGAGAGAGAGAGAGAGAGAGAGAGAGAACAAACTTGGAACTTGGGGAAGAGAAGGACGGTCTCCCCAAGTGGTGACCTGTTGGAGACTGATGGGGAGGGATGGCAAGGAGGGCCAGACTTGGTCCTGAAGCTAGGGTTTCCCCACCAGCCCCTTTAACAAAAATACAGAACTGCTAATGAACAATGGTCATGGCAGCAAATGCTAGTTTGTAAATAGCAACCAATTACTTTAAACCATTTATTTGTTTTTTATTCTATGTGTATGAATGTTTTGCTGCATGAATGTAAGTGTACTCATGTTGAATATGCCTGTGGAGATCAGAAGAGAATGTTGAATTCCCTGGAACTAGAGCTATAGACAGTTGTTAGCTGCCACGTGGGTGCTGGGAACAAAACCCTAGTCCTCTGTAAGAGCAGCCAGTATTCTCAACCTCTGAGCCATCTCTCCAGCCCCACAACCAGTTACTTTTTAAACACTTTATGCAGCTACAAAAGTCAGAAAAAAAGAAAAGCATGTTTTTATTAAAACAGACACATGCCTGGTAAACTTCAAGAACTGTCCGTTCGGGGTTGGCAAGGTGGTTCAGTATATAAAGAAGCTTGCCGCCAAGACTGACAACTTAAGTTCAGTCCCCAGACTCACACGGAGACAGGAGAGAAACAACTCCTGCAAGCTGTCTTCTGTCCTTCACAGTTACACTGGGGCATGTGTGTGCCTATGTGTGCACACACACAGACACACACAAATGTAGAAAAGAATAATGATTGATTTCACCAGCATTTAGGATCTATCACATCACAAGAAGTCTTTCAGTGATCTGAAATGTTACAGCTCATGAAGGAAGGAAACTTGACAGTGATTGTCCTGTTTGGGTGATAGCCTCCGTCCATGATCATTCCTTCTTAGAAATATCATTTTATTTACACAGAGAAAGGACAGTTAATTCTTCTCCCTAGAAAGGTCAATAGAAAGAAGGAGGGCCTGGCAGTTTAGACTCTTCTTCCACTTGGCTTTCTAACTATCATTTGCTGGGGCTGTCACAACAGATACTGGAACTGGAATTGGGTGGCTTACACAACAGAATCGTTGGCTTACATTTCTAGAGGCTGGATGTGTGAGACCAAGGCCTCAATCCTTAGATTGCTTGTTGCTGGCTGTCTTCTCCTAGTGTATGCACATGGCTGTGTCCTAGTCTCTTCAAAGCACACAGACTGGATTGGGGACCGTTCCCCAATCTCTCTCTCTCTCTCTCTCTCTCTCTCTCTCTCTCTTCAGGGCCATCTTGCTGGCCCCTTAATTCATTTTTTTGATTTATTGGCTTTTATTTTATGTATGTAAATATTTTGCCTGAACGTATCTAAGAGTACCACTTCATGTAAATGTGCAGAGGGTGTTAAGGCCCCTGGAACTGGAGTTACAGACATTGTTAGCTGCCATGTGGGTGCAGAAAATTGAACCTGGGTTCTCTGGAAGAGCAGCTACTGCTCTTACCTGCTGAACCATCTCTCCAGTTCCTCTTAATTCACTCTTTAAAGATTGTATCTACAGACAGACATGGTGGTAAACACCTTTATTCCTAGCACTCAGGAAGCAGAGGAAAGTGGATCTCTGTGAGTTGCAGTCAGCATGATCTACATAGTGAGTTCCAGACCATCCAGGGTACATAGTGAGACCCTGTCTCAATAATCAATCAATCAATAGAAAAATAAAATACCCTGTCTGCAAATGCAGTCATGTTCCAAAGTCCTGGGGCTGGGGCTTCAGCACAGGCAGTGGAGCCCAAGATTCATCGGTGACACCTCTAAGGCAGCTGTCACACTTGGGAAGTCACTGCCAAGTATCTTTCCTACAGAGCTGAAACAACTCAAGACATTTCGATGTCCTATGGATGGTGACTGACTTAAATGCCATCTGACTTGACCCGCCTCAGCCAGTCTGTCACTATCACCCTGGAGTTGTGGTGCTGGCTTCCGGTCACAGAAGTAGAGAATTTTTCTTTTCTTTGAGGTTATTCTCATCCCTGGTTGGGGTAGCAGTACCGGGAGCCACTCAAAATATCTCATTGTTCCCAGGTGAATGCCAACTCCAGCCATTGATCAGATCTCAAAAGTGGCCAAGGTCGCTGTAGTATCACAGATGCAAAGGATTGTGCAGGGGAGTCAAGAAGTGGGAGAAAAGTAGTGACCGAGGGCGCAACATTAACACAGACCCAAAGATTCCAGGCCGGCGGGCTCTCTGTATGCAGCAGGGATAGTGTGTGGTGATGCTCTGTGGGAGGGACAGCTGGCAGCTTCTAAAGGTCAGAAAGGCATTGTGGCCTATATTTTAACCACTTCCTGTCTCTCTCTTCCAATAGAATATGCCAGCTCCATTTCCGTGTTTTGTACATTGTTATTTCCCAAGGGCCCGCAGCAGAGCCTGGGTCTTCACATTTCAGGGAGAAAGAAGCTAACAGGCAGAGGTGACCTTGGGATGGACTGCACAGGTCCCTATGGATCAGACATTTGTTTTTTCTAAATTAAAAATATTTTATTATTTTATTTTATATATATGAGTATATTGCCTGCATGTATGTAAGTGCACCTGTGTCAGAAAGAGGGCATAGAGTCCCCTGGAACTGGAGTTAAAGATCGCTGTTAGCCACCCTGTGGGTGCTGGGATTTGAACCTGGATTCTCTGCAATAGCAGCCAGTACTCTTAGCAACTCAGCCATTTCTCCAGCCCGTTTTTTTTTTGTTGTTGTTGTTTTTGAGTAAGACAGGTCTTACTATATAAACGAGGCTGGCCTTGAACTCCTGAGTACTGGGATTATGTGCTATGATACCCAGCAGAATTTTATTTTTAGGGAGAGGCAGATTATTAGAGAATCTACTCAGCTGGAAGGAAAAGTTTAGATAGTCATTTTGAAAAGACCCAATCTGCTCTCGGATACTAAGTTGTAGCCTGTATTCAACAGGCTCCTGGGACAGTGAGCCATGAAGTGTTTTAAGAGGCAAGGGGCAGTGGGACCCCTTATTCTGGGATTTAACTGCTGGTGGGGGGGGGGCTTGTATTGGGCTTCTAGAACTTACAACTAAGTGAGCAATCTCAGTCCTGGAATGAAAAGGAGGCTCACCCACTATGGAGTATACTGGCCCCCTGATAGGACCCTGGGACTGCAGGGCTGGCTCACCGGGTCTCAGTGCCCCAGAAAGTTGGAAGTAAACAATATGCTCCAGAAACCTCTCAAAAAAGAACACTTTAATAGTACCTTGAGTGATGTAGGGGAGGGAGAGGAGGCTCAAGGTTGGTCAGTGTAATCATTTAAATAGAATGACATTCAAAACTACATCTCAGTTTGTACCTGGAGATGCAGCATCCAGACGGGGATCCAGACGTGTCATCCTAGCTACTCCGGATGCTGAGGCAGAAGGGTGCCTGTTAAAGCGTTGCTGGGGTTCAGAATTCAGTTCAAGACCAGCCAGGAGAACTTTGCAAGACCCTCCTTCTACATAGAAGGTGAAACAAGGGCTGGGCATGTCACTCAGGCGGCAGAGTGCTTTCCTTGCACCGCATGAGGCCCTGGGTTAAATCCTCCGTAGTGCAAACACCACAAAAGAAAAACAAAACCGAAAAGACAGGGTAGGATAGTTATTCTGCAGCACCTCTGAGGGCGGAGCTGTGTCCTTGGGTGCGCGGCTGGGGTGGGTCCCACCTGGCTGGTCTCTCCTTCAGGGAGGACCTAAGGGGGCGCCACGGAACTCCGCGATCATGGCACCAGGAGGGTGTGGAGTGGAGGAGGAGCTGCGGGGGGGGTCCCCCCCACCCCCCCACCCCCGCCCCGGGCTTCCTGCAATGCCCCCGGGACGTCACCGCGGTAATGACCCCTCGACAGCTGCGCTCCCCGCGAAGCAGCCGCCCCAGCCGGGCGCCGCCGCCTCCGGAGACAGGTTCGCACCTGCTCAGGGCCATTTCTCATCAATTAGGTCTTGGCAGCGCTTGAATGGGGCCCGGGAGGGCGCGTCCCGCCGCCCCGCCCGCGCCGCCCGCGCCGCCCGCGCTCACAGATGGCAGCTCGGGCGCAGCTGCCCGGCGGGCTCGCGGGGCCACAGTCGGCTCAGTGTTCGCAGCCCCCCAGGTTGGGCAGGGCCCGGGCACACCTGCGCGGCGCAGATGGTGTCGCCGGCGGCAGCAGGCACCCGAGGCTCCTCCAGGGACCGGGAGGCGGGTGGGACCCGGTCCCCTCGCCGCCAGGCTTTCCCCCAACGCCTGGAGTCTGATGGGCTGGGCACCGAGGCGCTGACCTTCGGGGAGTGCACCTCGTCCTGCTCGCGGCCTTCACCTTCCTGGCACCGAGGTTTTGCTGCACAAAGAGGGGCCCGCCCTGGGTGGAATCGGAGTCACCCAAGTGCCCAGTAACGGGGGATTAACTGGGAAGCACACGCTCCTAGCAGAGTGCTCACACAGTCGTTAAAAATAAGCAAAGAAACTACGTTTGTCTAGGGACGTGACAGACTTAGGGTTTTCTCTAAGGTCTGTGACCTCTCCAGCCACCTGTATTTGGCTATGTTTACAGTGCCACACATGAGTTCCTGCCCATTGAGTGGGCTGCAAGTCCAGTTAGGTATTATATGCTAAATATGGATCCTTATGTTTACAGACAATGAGCCAGTCACCACTCTTCGGTTTCTTTTTTCTTTCTTTCTTTTTTTTTTTTTTTTAATTTTATGTGTATGGGCGTATTACCTGCATGTATGTGAATCCATGTGGTGCAATGCACATACAGGTCAGAAGAGGGTGTCAGATCCCCTGGAACTGGAATTTCTTACTGTTATTAGGTGCTATGTGGGTACTGGGAACTGAACTGGGGTCCTCTAGAAGAGCAGCCAGTGCCCTAACTACTGAACCACCTCTCCAGCCCCCAAAGAAGCTTGCAACAGATGGAGACTATTACAGAATTGTACAACTGGTCCTACACAGGGGATAAGTATCTGTGAGAGGTCCAACCTAAGTGACACATCTACAATGGAGCCCCTACACCTAAGGCTCATGGAACACAGTGGAAGATGGGATAGAGAGTACTAATGTATCTCTCAGCGCTCATCAGCAAAGCATCCTCATGCAACAGAGGGCAATGAACACAAAATTCCATAACTGGCCAACGTGTAGAGTGTAGGGTGTGGACCCCTGGACATGACTCCTACATTAAACTTCACCCACTCAGGACTCTGGGACCAATTTGGAAAAAGGGGTTGAAAGACTGTAAGAGCCAGGGGAAGAGGTGAGTGACCGTAATGAAATCGTATCTTACAGGCTCCTGGGACCTTGCTCATATGACCTTACAGCAATAGTGACAGCACGCACAAGACCCGTGCAAATTCAATTAGACAAAAACCTGGTGCTAGACAGGCTGAACAGGTTCCAGTGGATGAACTCGCACTGATGAACATCTGGGGTTCACAAACTTGACTTGATGGGCCTTTACATATATGACAGAATGCATGAAGTCCTGTGGGCGGGCTGCTGGGGATGCAGACAGGGAAGGGGAGATAAACATGATTCATATGAGTATATGAAATCCATAAAAATTCAATAAAACTTTTAAAAAAATTAGGCAGAAGACGGTTCAGTGGTTAAGAGCACTTGTTCCTCTTGCAGAGGACCTGAGTTCGGTTCCCAGCACCCAAACTAAGCAGCTCATAACTGCCTGTAATTCCAGCTCCAGGGCATCTGAAGCCCTCTTTTGGCCTCTTGCATGCACCTGCACACATGTGGCGTATGTTCAAATAGACACACACACACAGACATACACAGCACATAAAGGAGAAAAAAAAAAGCTAAAGAGGGCGGGAGATGTGGCTCAGTTGGCAGAGTGTCTGCTTAGTGTGCAGGAAGCCCTGGGTTTGACCCCAGCACGGCGTTTATTCCCAGGAGGACCAGTAACCTCCAGTGCTCCCAGGAGGACCACAAGTTCAAGGTCATCTTAGGCTGCAGAGCCTGGGCTACAGGGCTTTGCCTGTGTTTTTTCTACTCGTGAGGATATTCAAAAATATAGATCCTGAAATCCAATAAATAGTTTAGTTTTAGTGGCTAACATCTTGAACATCTCGGGGCCACCCTACCCACATTTAAAGTCATGGCTGCTATTCCCTGCTGTGGGTCTCTGGGAGTTCATTTCTCTGAACTCATTTCTTCATCTAGTTCATACAAGAAAGTTAGGAGATAAACTGAGCTAAGATGTACAAAACATTTCAAGTAGACATTGTTTCGTAACACTTTTCTGTGAAATAATCATGCTTCTGTGATGTTTTGGTGTGATGGAAAAGTTGGCAATTAGATTCTTTTATTATTATTATTATTAGCATTTTAATTTTTAAGATAGACTTACCCTGTAGTCCAGGCTAGCCTCAGACCCTCCATCCTCCTACCTCTCCCTCTCAGAAGCTTCGGTGATTACAGGTGTGTGCTGTCCCTCACATCCAGCACATTCCTTTTAGTACACACAGAATATGACAACCTATGTGGGGATGGGTTCCCCATACGGTTGTGAACACCCTCAAATCCACTTCTCTGTGTCTTAGTGTACGGGCTGCTGTACCACAGGTCCCAAGGGTGGTGCTTGCTAGATAAAGCTGGAGATAGGCTGAGGTGAATGGGGTCACCCCAAACCTCATTAGTCAAGTGAAATCATTTTAATCCAGTAGTTTTCTGTTGGCTTATTTTGGTCTTTTGAGACAGTGCCTCGTGTAACTTTGGTTGGGCTCAAATCCACTGTGTAACTAGGGATAATTTGAATTCCTGATCCTCCTACCTCTACTTACAAGTGCTGGGGTCATAGCCGTGGGCCACCATGTTAGTGTTTTTTTTTTTTTTTTTAAATAGGGCCTCACTATGTAACCCTGGTATGCTTCAAACTTGAGATCTTTCTGCCTTAACCTCCCAAGGGCTGGGACTACAGGTATCTGTCATTTCACCACGCTTTAATGCAATGATTTAAAACAAAATTGTGCCGAAAGCGATCCATGGTGAGCAGAATAGGAAAAGTTTAAAGACAGGATCAGACCCCATTGCACTGATCTGGGCTGTTTCTCAGAATATATTCCTACATATTCTTTAAACATAAAAGTAGATATATTGAGTCTACATGACTGCCTCAAGATGCAGGAACATCTTGGAAGAGGCAGTGGAAAGAATTGGAGGCAAAGGAAGAGGGGAGGGAGTGGAGCGCTGCCTTGTGGGCTGTTACACTGTGAACTCACAGCACCGCTGGTTACCCGAGCAAGATCTGGGCGAGATCCTACCTGTCAGCACCCTGCCAGGAAGGGAGGGGGTTCCTGAGGTTCCACCCTATAGTCGTGTCCGTTTCTGTCGTGTCTCAGTGGCCTGGATAGCCAATGACCTTATGGGGTGGGGTCCCAATACAGCCAATAGTAAGTTTGTCCCCAGGTAGGCAGGTTCTTTCCAGATGCTGGTCTCACAACTAGCCAGAGCAGAGTGCCACACCCACAGGAGCCATTCCTCTATTCCTCCTAGCAGGTGGTCTGGCTAGGCCCACTTGCATTATGCCCAACACCACCCTTCCTGGAGTGTCTGTACACAGCGAACAGCTGATGGGGAGGGAGAGACATTTCTTCCGTGGTGTAGCCACTGGCCACGTGCCCATGCTCCTGAAAACATATTCTCACTCCTGTTTCTGTGAGCGACCCTAACAAAACTCTCTGGGCCAGAAAGAAAGAAGAGGGAGAGGATCAATGAGAGTGGGAGGAGGACAAGAGAAGGTAACAGGGACTGAATTATGATGGAAATGCACTATGTGTATGTATGAAAATATCATAATAAAGCCCATTATTATGTGTAATTACTGCATGCCAAAAGTTGACACATTAAAACCCACAGCATCTCTTTATTTAAAAAAAAAATCAAAACAGGATTTGTATTTTTTTTTCTTTGCTGGCTTTCCTGAAAGAAACTCATTTCTACCACTTTCTACTTCTGGAGAGAATTAGACAGAAGACACTCACATGTATACAGTTTGTTTGTTTTCGAGATGGGTCCTGCTAGGTATCCATAGCTGACCTGCTACTCACTATATAGCCCAGGTTGGCCATAAAGTCACAGCAATCCTCCTTCCTCAGCCTCCCAAGTGTTGAGATCACAGATATGATACATATGTACACATGTACACATACACACAGGCACAGATACACACTTGCATACACATACATACATACAACACATGAACACACCTACACATACACATGTACACATATACATATACACATGACCACACATGAACACATGAACAGATACACATAAACACACAATGTACACATATACAGACACATACACACATATACTTACATATATACATCCATTCATTGATATATACACATACATATATGTGCACCTACATACATATGACACCTGCACACATGAACACATATACACATGCACACATAATCATGCATATACACATCCATTCATTCATATACACATATGCACACATGCACACACACACACACACACACACACTCACTCTACAGTTCTCCTTTGGTCCCAGACTCAAGTGTCCGAACAAGGGCCCAGACATTGTCAGTGTGCCTGGCCACAGCCTTGCACTGGCTGGGACGCCCACTGGCCGGCTCCATTTCTCAGGCCACTCTTAGCAGAACCTTTCTAAAATTGTTTTTTGCTTTTTAAAAACTTTATGTGTAGGGTGTATTGCATGCATATATGTAAGTGTACCTGGGTCATGCCATGCCCGCAGAGGACAGAAGAGGGTGTTGGATCCCCTGGAAATGGAGTTATGGGTGGTTGTTAGCCACCATGTGGGTGCTGGGATTGAACCTGGGTCCTCTGCAAGAATAGTCAGTGCTTTTAGCTGCTGAGTCACCTCTCCAGCCCCATTTTTCTTCTATTATTTTTTTTTTTAAGCAAAGACTTTCTATCTCTGCACCAGTCCTTATTTTAGGGCGCTGGCACTGCCTGCCTACCTGGGCTGGCATGCTGTCCTCACTGGTGTCAACCCCCTTCCTGACCTGCAGTGGTGCCTCAAGTTAGCCCAGAAACTGAGCTGCCTTATCTCAGACCTTTTAACTCTGGGATGGGCAAACCTTGAAGCCCCCAGAACCACACTAGGGTCAAGGAAAGTGGCTCCCAGGTGGACTAGTCACGGAGTTCTGCCCCAAAGATTTCACCGCCGTCCCTTACCTGTGTGGCCCTCAAGGGGCCTTCCTTTATTTGTTGCCACAGTGGGTTCCCTGGTCACTTCTGGTCTTGAACCTTGAATCCAGTGTCAGGAAAAGAGCCCGGGGTGGAGACGGTCCCTGCAGAGAGCATGTCTGCTGAGATGGATGGAGTGGAGGTCGGCCAGTGGCCACTTCAAACAGCTGCTGTCTTAGGAGGACCAGAAGCGATGGCCGGTCTTCAGTAAGCATCTATCGCTTGCCTGGCACCACCCGGAGTGGTTTCCCGGACAATTTCCCACAGAGCCTACGCATCTATCGCCTTGTTTAAACAAGGGAGACAAAGTTTAGAGACACGTGGATTTTACCTAAAGTCACACACCCACTGACATGTCTTTGATTCAGAGTTAAATCAGGTTTGGCTGGTTTGCCAATTTTTTTCTCCTTTAAAAAATTATTTATTGCTTTAAAATTTTATGTGTATGTAAGTGCATCCGTGTCATGCAGTACCTTCAGAGGCCAGAAGAGGGCATCGGATCCCCAGAAACTGGAGCTGCATGTGGTTGTTAGCCACGACGTGGGTTCTAGGAACTGAACCTGGGTCCTCCGAACCTGAGTCTCTCTTCAGCCCCTCTCCTTTGGTTTTTGAGACAATGTCCTAGTTTTATTTCTGTTGTGATAGAAGGTTTATTTGGCTCACAATTCCAGGTTATGGTCCATCATTTTGGGGAAGTCGAGGCAGGACCTCCAGCAGCTGGTCACATCCCACCCACAGTCAAGAACAGAGAGAATCACCCTTGCTGCTGCTGCTTCCTTTCTTCACTGTTAGGGTCCTGGGCCCAGCCCATGAAAGGGTACCGCCCCCATTCAAGGTGGGTCTCCCCACCTCAATAAACCGTCTAGACAATCTCCTGGAGACGCGCCACTGGCCCACCTGATCTAGATAATTCCGTAATGGAGACTTCCCAGGTGATTCTAGATTGCAGAAAGCTGACAATAAAAATTAACCAGGACTGACTGGATTTCACTATGCAATTCTGGCAGGCATGGCGCTCGGACAGGCTAACCTCACACTTTGAGAGAGCCTCCTGCCACTGCCTCCGAGTGCTGGCCCTCCAGCCAAGCGTCATTACTCCACGCCACAGACTTCTCTTCCTTCTAGTCCTCTGGATTTCCGAGCTTTCTGATTTCCCACCAGTCTGGCCCATTGGGCCAATATGTAGAAAGGTTATTATGTGAGTCAAAGTGAGTAAAATGTTAATTCTCTTCATTAGATTGAACTGAGAAACACTCCAACCAGAGCCCTGCCTGTCATAAAAGCAACCGGGTGACTTCTTTGTAATTTGACTGCTCATAGGCGCCCAGGAACCTGCGTTATAGTTTTCCAAATCTGTGATAATTTCCTTCAACTTTCCCATTTTATGGCTGCCACTAAAATCCCATTGTGTTCTTAAAACAGGGAAAAAAAAATGATTAAAACAGATGTGGCTCTTAAAGTTACAATATGAATTTTACAACCCTAGGTTTTATGGTGCTCAGAGAAAGAAACTTCAGCCACCAGGGTCAGAAGCTGGAGAAATGGAACTGGATTTCTGAAATGGGCTTGGGGAGTCGGGTGTTTAGTGTGACAAAGAGGGTCAGCAGAGCTAATTTCCTGATCTGCACTTTGCTCCCGGAACTCTGAGGTGCGTGTTGCAGAATGTCACATTTGCTGTGTGCTCTCTGTATGCAACACCAGGTCCCCACAGCTACTGGAGTTGGATTGAACTTTTTTCTCTCTTCCCAGCCTCACTTCCAACTCCCCAGCACTCCCCGACACCCTAAGTCTCCAGTTCAGCAGTGATCTTCATTTTGTTGGAAGCAGCATTTTATAGTAAAAAGAGATCCAACTTCTAGACCAAGTTCTTCAACTAATTCTCTTAGGCAGGTAACGCCGGGCTTCAACATCTTAACCCACATTACCAAGGGCTCCAGCACATGCTGTCACCCTCTCTCAGCATGGTGGTCATCTGTGGGGTACTGGGCAGCACTGAGGGGGTGCTGCATTTGGTACCTGAAGAGAGAAGTGAGTTCTTTAAAAAAAAAGTTTTACGTATTGTTTTTACTTTATGTGTATGACTGTACTGCCTGCATGCTGTAGGTGCACCTGTGTTGTGCAGTACCCTCAGAGGTCAGAAGAGGGGTCGGATCCCCTCTTCTGGAGTTATGGATGGTTGTTAGCTGTCATGTGGGTGCTGGGAACTCAACCCCAGTCCTCTGCAAGAGCAACCAGTGCTCTTAACTGCTGACTCGTCTCTCTAGCTCTGTGAATTCTTTTTAAACTTTAAATTTATTTTTATTATATGCGTATGAGTATTTTGCCTGCATGTGTGAGTGCACCACATGTGTGCAATGCCCACAGAGGCCAGAAGAGAGTGTCTGATGATTCCCTGGAATTGGAGTTACAGATTGTTGTTAGCTGCCATGTGGGTGGTGGGAACCAAGTCCTGGTCCTCTGCAAGAGCAGCCAGGGCTCTTAACCACTGAGTCATCTCTCCAGCTCTGAGAGAAGTGAATTCTTAAATTTTCCCTTCCTTCCTTCCTTTCTTCCCTCCTCCTTTCCTTTCTTCCTTCCCTCCTCCAAGAGAAAGGAGGAAGTTATTAATATATACTAAAAATTTTTTTAATGAATAAAAATAATTTCCCTCTCTAAAAATATTAGCAATCTATGGCAAAGATTTTAAAGATACAGTGCTGGCAAAAACGTGGCAAACTGGGGATTTTCCTACAATGCTGGTGGGTGCTTTAAGTGTCTGATGTCTCTGGAAGGTGACAGCCACACATTAAATGGCCGCATCCACTGATTTGACTCAGCAGCTTCTCTCTCCGGGAAGTAATCAGAAAAACAAAATAAAACACGAAATAACCCATTTAGAGCATGAGAAAATGCCTACGTACAAAGTTCAGAGGAAGGAAGATAAAGGGAATACTGTAAAAAATGTGGAAGGGAGGGGCTGCAGCTCGTAATCTTAGCACTCAGGAGACTAAAGAAAGACGATCATAAATTTGGGGTCAGCCTGGGCTACGTAGGGAGCTTGAGTTACAAATAATAAGATTCTGAAAGGAAGTCCTCAGAATGCTGCCTAGCTGGTTTCCTGATTGGTTATAGTGTGGTTTATGTCTCTTTGCAGTTTCGTATAGCTGACTCTTATCTCCTTCAGTTACTGCTCAGGTGTCACCTGACCATCACCAGCTTAAGAGAGCAGACCCTGCTCCGTATGGCCATCATTCTCCTTCTCTGACCTAGTTTTATTTTTATAAATACCCGAGGTTGGAATACTTTACAAAGAAGATTATTTGGTTCACAGTTCAGAGTGAGAGCAAGAGAGGAGAGAGACCATTGAACACTTTGATCATGCCAAATCAGAAGCTTTCCCTCTGGAGTTATCCACTGCATAAAGCTAGTCAGCTGTGTGGCTGGGTTTCTGTCATTTAAAAATTAAAAGACACCTAAATAGGAGCTGGAGAAATGGCTCAGCAGTTAAGGGCACTGGCTGCTCTTACAGAGGATCTGTGTTCAGTTCCTAACACTCACATGGGGGCCAACAACCACCTGTAACTCCAGTACCAGGGGATCCAATGACCTCTTGCAAATTCCAGGTCAGCTCAATCCCTATCCCAACAAAATAAATCCAAGTAATTCTAAGGTTAACCTGTGACTTATTGGTAGTTATCTTTTAACCTAGGGATCCCTTGTTAGGTAGTTGGACAAGGAGGCCATTGAGGATAAAGCGTCCCTCCCCCATCCTCCTGTTTTCTTGGTAATGCTAGAAAAGGAAGCATCTGCTTTGTCCGTCCTTAGGAATACCTCTGGTGATCTGCTCTGAAGATTAGAGCACTGCATACATTTAACGGTATATACCACCCCATGCTATAAGAGTCCATCCTGCTGGGTCTGTCAATCACCAGGGACCAGGAATTCTGATTCACCCGCAGACATGCTAAGGTGAGGGGGCAATAATGACCCCTTAATACGACAACGGACAGTGTGCTAACCCTTCCCAGAAAACCCTCCTCCGTGCCCCAGCGTGCAGAACCTCTGCCACACGACCTGCCCACTTTTCTGAGCTACCTTCTTCTGTTTCTTCTCTCTGGCTTCTTTTTCTTTTTCTTTTTCTTGAATGCCTGCCACGCTTGGGCCTGCTTTCCCGGACACTCTGGGTTTCCCCTTTTCCTTTGAAGCCTTTCACACCCTCTCTGCTAGTGGCTGCTTTCTGACACCCCTTGCTGAGCCTGCCTGCTTTCCTGAACCCTAACTTAAAAGGAGTAACTTTCTCTTTTCATCTGTTCCATCTTTCCTTGGCAGCTGCCTGATCTGTTGTTCTTTCTCTTAAATTCTAATGAAATCGGCCTCAAGTTTTTTTCTGAGTCCATTTCTAAATTCTTTTACTAATGAGACCAAGAACCCCAAAGAGGGAATCCCAGATTTCCTGGAAACTCTTTCTTTGTCTCTCCAGCCTTCAGCACACCTGACTGGGCCTATTGTTTTTGTGTTTGGTCGTGGCTACGTATCTGTCTCCTTCAAAGCCCTGCATCTGCTTAAGGCCTAAAACCTTTGTTTTTCTTGTCTGTGTTTTCTAAGTTCAGCCTAGAGTCCAGAACAAGCCATTCCTGTGTGCTTACGATGTGGCAAGACCATCTCTGGGATTAATATGCCTTGTCCCTTTAGGATGTGGACTCCTGATTATCTATAGGGAAACTGAGGCACACATTGAGTTTCTGCTTAGGAATTTAATAGATGACAGACTCCAGATTCCAACCGGGTGTCCCTCTCTGACTTCAAAGCATCATTCCACAAACTTCTGTTGTCTACACGTCGCTTCAAGGATGGCCTTGACATGGATCCTAGTGAAATTCTAGTTTGTAATTTCTCACCTGCAAATGCTGACACTGGACCAGAGTTTGGCTGGATGAGCTGTAGGGTCTGGAGCTCTGTGGTCAGCTGGTCCAGGGTTCATATTGGCTCTTTTTCCCATAACATCCCTCTTTCCCCAGTCTATAGCCCTGGGCTGCTGCTCTGCATGGCTGCCCCTTCCTGGTGGCCACCCTCCTTCCCACGAAGCTTTCCAGCTTTAGGGGGCTCCTTCCCGCTTCTCAGACCTCGGTGCTATGTCCTCCTCACCTGGTCCCAGAAGCCCTTGGCCTCTGGTCTATGCCATTGCCGTCCGGCTGTGTGTCCCTGGCTTCTGTTGAGTAGCTTCCTCTTCAGGTTCCTCATGACACACTGAGCTGCTTCCGTCTCCACACTGAGTCATGTCAGCTCCCAAAGAAATATATGTACCCTGCCATCCTCCTGAAGTCCCCACCCTTGAAGCCTTGAACTTTGACGATCCATCTCATCTATTCTGGAGAGCTTTAGTTGTCAACTTGTCACACCTGGGTAGAGGGAGCCTCAGCTGGGGAATTGCCTCCTTTGGACTGGCCTGTGGCCATGTCTGTGGGGCATTTTCTTGACTGTTGAGTGATGTGGGAGGGCCCAGTCCACTGTGGGTGGTGCCACCCTGGGCAGGGTGTTCTGTATTGTGTAAGAAAGCAGGCTGAGCCTGGGCCAGGGGAGCAAGCCAGTGAGCGCATTCCTCCATGGCCTGTGCTCCAGCTCCTGCCTCCAGGTTCCTGCCCTGAGTTCCCGCCTTGGGCTCCTCAGTGATGAACTGTGACCCGGGAGATGTGAGTTGAATAACCCTTCTCCTTCCTACGTTGATACTGGTCAGAGTGTTCTGTCACAGTCATTGAAGGTAAACTAGAACATCATCCATCAGGTATCTGGCCAAATACCGCCACAGAGGATTCCCTTCGTGTATACCACGTCCAGGTGCCACTTTGTGCCCCCGATGTTCTCTGCTGCCCTTTACCTTGACCGTCAACACACCCATCACCACCCACTACTGAGTGTCCATGCATCTACAGGTACACACCCTGACGATGAAGGGAGGTTCGCCTTGCTGGCTTCTGTCCATGTACTCACTTGCACAGTATCTGGCACACAGTAGAGAATTCTATAAACAACTGACTGACTGAAAACTTACAGCTGACTGATGACTGACAACTTATGATTGATGACTGACTGATTGCTGACAACTGACTGATGATGACTGGGTGATGATAATTCACTCATTGCTGATGATTGACAGCTGATTGACAACTGACTATTGACTGATGACCGGTTGCTGACTATGACTGAATACTTATTGATGACTGAGGACTGATGCTCAATTGATGACTATTGACTGATGATTGATGACTGATTTGCTGACTGATCATTGGTTGACTGTTGAGTGATGCCTGACCATTGACTGACCACTGACTAATTGCGTGGTGACTGAGTGACGGCTTGCTTAGATGAGCTTGTCTGTGCTCAGGTTTGGAGGATTCTGGAAATGAATGATCTGCCCACTTAGTCTTTACCTCATGTGCATCCCATTGGATGCATTTTCAACCTTGCCTGGCTGGTGCTGGGAATGCCCCAACTGTGGTTTTGCTCTGAGACTCCTAGTCTACCTTTTGTTGAGGTTAGGCTGTCTGGTTGTATGGCTCACCAGTTGTGTGATCTTCAGTAACTGATCTAATCTTTCTGGGCCTCAGCTTCTCCATCTGAAAAATGGGATGGCAGTCACATCTTATATGGCTTATAGGAAGATGAAATGCCCTGTGTTATAATAATAAGCTGTTTCTATCCTACCCTCCCAGCTTTCTTCTCAGTCCTCAAGCCACACTTCTAGTCTGTACAAAACTCTCTTTGGCCTCTGTTCTTTTGCTCTGACCCAAAGTCATCACTATGATGTTTGTAAATGAATCATAAAGACGAGGGAAATGAAGACAATCAGCAGGGCTGTCCTATGCCAAGCACTGTGCTAAACCACTGTGCACACTATAAGGTGGGTGTCATTGTAGTTCCATTTTACAGATGCAAAAACTGAGGCCTAGAAAGATCAAATCAGTTACTCAGTCAAATCAGGTCATACAGTGGGTGAGTGATGGAGCCAGACAGTCTGAACCAGCAGACTGTCTCATATAACCACTGAACTATATAATAATAACTTCCTCAAATTTTTTACGGTGAGTCATTGTAAAAAATACTTTTTACCTCATAACACAGTTCACATACATGCACTCACCCACAGAGGATTGAAACAAAAGCCTCACAAAGCAAAACCTATTTTATTATGTGCTGTGCATTCCATTTCCTTAAAAACCAGTGATGGTGTGATCCAAGGCGATTAACAGGTCGAACATTAAGATTAGAGGGATGCCACATTTGAGGGTGCTTTATTAAGTGTTAAATTAAAACATATATTCGCTCATGTATGCAAAGATTGTTTCTCAAAGACACTGTGGGCAAAGTTGTCCTCATCCCACCCCCTGGGGTCTGGGAAGGTGTTGGGCTCTGTGGCTGGCGGAGGTGGTGCTGACAGTAGAATCAGTTAGGCATGGTAGTGAGTCCATCTGAAGGTGGTGAGGTTGTCCTGGGTCATGCCCAGTGTAACTATGAGGGTTTCTATACCTGGAAGGAGGTGCTGGCATCAGAGGTATGCAGTCACCAAACTTGTAACGATTTATCACAGCAGCCAAAACAGTAAGCAAGAAAGCAGATTTCCAAGAAACTGGGAACAGCACTTCCTCTGGGAAGGGGAGAAAATGGGGAGAGAGGGGACTGGAGAGACGCTCAGCGGTTAAGAGCACTGGCTGCTCTTGCAGAGGACCCAGGTTTGATTCTCAGCACCCATGTGACAGCTAATTGCCAGCTGTAACTCCAGTTCCAGGGGAGTTGAAAGAAGGGGATCCTCTTCTGACCTTCTTGGGCACTGCATGACACGGGTGCACTTACATGCATGCAGGCAATACACACATACACATAAAATAAACAAAAGAAATCAAATATTAAAAAAAGATTTTGTAAAACTAAGAAAATGGAAAAAAGTTCACCAAATGGTTTAATGAGGCTCGTGATCCAATTTGTTCAAGAAAAGTGTAGGTTAGCCATGTCAGATATCTAAACTGCTGCTGCTGATACCTGTTTTAGGAAACTGCAGTGACCTTTGGCTGATTCCCAGACCAATTATCCTGGCCTAGCTGTAGATCAAAAGGTGGCAGATGTCCTGACCCACTCCTGGGCCATCCACTTTTTAAAATTATAGTGCCTGAGTGAACTCAGGAAGAAATTTTTCTGAGATAGCATGGCTTGTCATGAGAGATATAGGGTCCAGGTGTCGGCCATACGATGATGACAACAAGAGCCCTATATAACTCCATTTGTATGTCTGTCTGGAGTCTGGAAAATTGTGAAGCCTTTTTCACTAATCGTGAGAATAAACATGATTTCTGACTCTACTATGTGAATGCTGGTCCCTTAGCTGCCCCATTCACAGCGTAAAGGGGCTCTGGTTTGCCTCAGGCCTCATTCTCCTGCTCCAGGTGCTGAGCCCAAGCTGCAGCTCTGTTCACCGGTTCGATGTCACTGTCTGTTACTGTGGCTGGCATATTTCATTTATTACATTCCTCTGCTAACCTCAGCACTTTGGCACAACAGAAGGAAGAGACTTTGGGATAGGAAAAAATTCCTTTTTTCTACTTATTAAAGAATTGTCAGGACTGGAGAGATGGCTCAGTGGTTAAGAGCACTGGCTGCTCTTGCAGAGGACCAGGGCTTGGTTCCCAGCACCCATGGGGTGGTTAACAACTGTCTTTAACTCTAGTTCCAGGGGATCTGACTCTTCTGACCTCTGTGGGCATTTCATGACACAGGTACACTTACATACATGCAGGCACAACATTCATACATATAAAAAAGTAAAAATAATAAATGAAATAATCTTTTGAAAAAGACTCTTCAGCAGTCAATAATAAAAATTTGTAATAACTACTTGCCACAAGTCAGGTACTGTATTAAGTGCTGAGCTCTACAGTCTATAAAGTATGTATAAAGTAACTTTCTTTGTTTTTCTGATATCAGCCATAGGCTTAGAAGGGCAAAGTAACTCACTAAGGTAACACAACAAGTTACTAGGACATGGTAGTATGGGCCCGGGGTAAAACTCACCTTTATGAATAGTGCCTGTGTGTTTTGCTCATGTGTCCTGTGGACTAAGCTGTCAGCAAGAGCCTAGCAGAGGTGATGCATCCATGTTCCACAATGTCCTCGTCTGGGAAGGCTGGAAGGTTGGAGGTGAGTCTGCACGTGGGTCGGAAGTTACTCACGCAAGTCTGTTGTGTGGGTGAGAACAACTCTAGTTTTGCATGCAGCTGAGGCCCCTTGGGAGCCAGGCCCCTTCGGAGCCAGGACACCTGCTCACAGCTTTCCCCTCTGAGCAAGCATAGGCTTTCTTACAACACAGAGGCCTCCAGGCTATGTAGAAATGGTCTAGCAAACAAAGGGGAACTGCTACGCTAGGGAAGCAGAGGCAGGAGGATTTCTGTGGGTTTGTGACTGGCCTGGTCTACATAGGGAGTTCCAGATGAGCCAGGGCTGCGTAGTGAGATCCTTTCAAAACAAAATAAAACTCAAAAATCCATAGGGAGAACAGCACGGCCCTTTCCAGCCTTGCCTGGGAAGACAATGGCTACATGGAGACAAATCACCCATTAAACAAAGGGGGGATTGCTGTGGTTTGAATGGGATCCCTGAGTTCACGTTCTAGAAACTTAATACCTGGTGTCGGGAGGTGAGGCCTTTAGGAGTGGGTCACAGAGGGGCTGTGACAGATGGCTCAGCAGTTACGGCACTTGCTGCCCAAGTGCGAGAACCAGAGTTCAGATTCCCTGGACCCACATAAACGCTAGGTGGGTGTGGTACCTGTAATTCCAGTCCTGGAAGACAGACAGGGGATTTCCAGACCATGCTGGCTAGTGAGACAAGCTGTATCAGTCAGCTCTAGGTTCAATTCAAAGACCCTGCTTCATCAAATAAGGTAGAAGGGATCCTGACATCAACATTGGGCCTCCATTTACATGCAAAAACACCCATACAGACACATATGCATGCCACATACACACATATATGAAAAAAGGAAAAAAAGAGTGGATCGTCAAGGTTCTGCCTTCATGAATGACTTACTGTCTTCTGTAAAATTGATTTTGTTATAAAAGCAGATTCTGTTTCTTCCGCCTCTGAATATGTTATGACTCAACATAGGAGCCCTGATTACATGTTGGTCTTTTGACCTTGGATTTCCCAGTTTCCAGAACTGTGAGAAAGAAGTTTCTGTTCTTTATAACTTACCCAGCCTCTGATATTCTGTTATAGTAGCACAAAGCAGACCTGCACTCTAGTCTAGGTAGAGAAAGTTACATTGCAGAAGAGCATGTGGGATAGAAGCTATTGCTACAGTCAGTCATCTTGGGAAAAATAATACACAAGCACAGATGGATGCCACAGCTTTGACCTACAAGATGACTGTGAAAATTAAATGAGATGATACATACCCAGTGTTCAGAGCAGAAAATGGCATATAGTAGACTCCAATAAAGGTTGCTTTCCTGGTTTGCAGGCTCTTTGGCTACTTCCGTATCAGAGCATTTCTTCCCCCAAGAAACCCCCAGCTCTATGGTGTGGAAACCCAGCAGCCATTGGAGAAGCCTGTTCTGTGGTCACCCTACTGGCGGTATATCTTGCCTTATCCACCTAGGGCACCTCCATGTTTTGGGAAATCCAGACAGGGCCAGGGAGGTGTGTCCCAGACCTAGCAGTCGACCCAGGGGACCGAAGTTCAGGGTTGAAGAGTTCAAACCTTGCACAGTTCACGAAAGTTCCTGCACCCCAAAGAGTAACCCGAGAAATTGTTTGTATCAGCGAGGAATGACTTAACTCTTGGCAAACCCGTGCAAACAGCCTCTCTTCCTGTTTCCAGAGGCCGTCCAAAGAAAAGAAACCGTTTGAGTTTTCTCAGCTCTGTGGTTGACTCTAGACCCTCACCCCAGGGTGAGGTCTCTAGCTCCCAGGAGCAGGGGGAGGGAACGCTCGCGGAGTGCAGAGCAGACTGGTTTTTTCCTTGCTAGCCAAGGCGGCCTGGGAGTTAGCTTCAGTTAGTTGGGAGGGCAGAACATCTCTACCCTAGAGCTTCAGACAAGTAGGGCTGGGCTCCCCTGACCCACCTCATTGGTCCCTTCCAGCCCCTTGTGCTGATCCTCTGACCTGGACCACTGTCCCTCCTAGGACCATGCCTGCCCACCCGCACTTCCAAGGTGCAGGTGGAGCCACGTCCATTGCTCTGACTCCTCCCCGCAAATGGCAGCTCCGGGCGCTTCCTCCTCGCGTCCTTTCATGTGCTGCACCATTGACTTCATCTGTGAGTCCTGCATGGAGGTTTCAGAGAAGCCGTTCTCAAGGCTCGTCACCCCTCGTCACTGCTCGTCACCCCCTTGTCACCTCCACCCCTTGGTACCTCCGGAGGACTCCCGACAGATTTTGAAGAACCTTGGTTCTTCAATGTGTACCTTAGACACGCTGTGTTAAGTGATAAGCGCCCCCTCCCCCTCCTCTCTGTTTCTATCTCTTTCTGTCCCCACTCAGGCCATCTTGTCTTGTATCTGTCATTAGCTTCTGGGTATGACATCAGTATTTCTTTTTTCTGGTCTTGGTTAGCATTCTAACATATTAAACAAGTCAGGTCCAGTGACACAAGGCTTTTAATTCCAATGACTTTGGAGACTGAGGCAGGAGGATTGACAGTTCAAGGCCTGCCTGGGCTACGAAGTGAGTTCAAGACCAATGTGGGCAGCTTTAGTGAGACCCTGTCTCAAAATCAAAAGTCAAATGGTTGATGCATGATCACAAGGAAACAGTCTTCCAGGCCTCTGAGAACTTGCTCATATACACTTACAGCATTGGTGTCAGCGTGCATAAGACTCGTGCAAGTTCAGTCAGCCAAACCCGGCATAGAACTGGAGAAATGGGCAGCAGGCCCCACCTTTAGCTGAGGAACTGTTGGCAGCTTTTTACTGCTGGGTGAGGGAGAGTGGATCTTTAAGAGAGAGACAATAGATAGACTGACTCCAGTGGATGAACTTGCCCTCGGGGACATCTGGGAGCACAAACTTAACTCGATAGGCCTTGGCATATATGACAGAATGCATGAGGTCCGGTGCGTGGGGCTGTGGAGGAGGTACAGACGGGAGAGAGGGTGTAAAGGTGATTAAGGGATTTGGTATGAAGTGCACAAAAATTCAATAAAATATACACTGGGAAAAAAGAGGGTTGAGGTTGTAGTTCAGTGGGAGAGTGCTTGCCCAGCATGCAGAAGGTCCCGGGTTTGCTCACTGACACCTCTCTCCCCAAAGTAAAGACATAAAACCAAGAAAGGAAAAGCAAGAGAAAGGAAGGGAAGACGATCGTGGAAACTCAGATTCTTCCTGAGAACCGTGCGTGGGGTCACAAGCATTTCATCAAGTGCTGTCACAGCGCCGAGGAAGCTGTCCTGTGAGCACAGGTCGCTGTGCAGATGGGTGTGCATTGTTGCTAGAGGTCATGACCACAGGATTTTGAAAACGGTTTTGCATCTCCCACGCGCAGTCTCAGGACGAGGCAGACTTGGACAGGGCGTAGCACGCTCCCTGTGCTGTGGGGAAGGGTGTTCTGCTTGCATGGTACCCACATATCGCAGTGGGACCAATAATATTCCCCATCAATTATCTTTCAAACCTTCTGATTACATCCGGGAGGAAGTCTCTCCTGGGAACCGGAAACTCTTTAATAGTCTAACGCCTACTACTCTCCCTTTCAACGGCGAGAGTTTTAGGCTCAGTTCTTAGTAGGCCACAGGGTCTACAGTAGTGTTTCAGGTATATACAGATGTATACATAACTATGCATAAACACATATGAAATACTGCGTTGCTTATGCTGCTGTGTGTGATGATGAAGCTCATGTCCACGGTGAATTGAAATGCCTGTTTCTTTTTTTTCTTCTACAGGGTCTCTGTGTAGGCCAAGTCACCTTCAAACTTGAGAACATCCTGCCTCAGCTTCTAGAGTACAGGCTCTCAAGTGATTTTTTTTTTTTTTTTTTTTTTTTTTTGGCAAGTTTCCCTGTAACAACAGCTGGCCTGGAACTTAGATCAGGCTGGCCTTGAACTCACAGAGATCTGCCTTACACTACCTCTTGGATTAAAAGCTTGTGGCACCACACTCAGCTCAAACAATATATATTTTAAAAAATATTTAAAATTTTATTTTTCATGTGTGTAAGTATATTGCCTGCATGTATTTAAGTGCACCTGGGCCCTGCAATGCCCTCGGAGGTCAGAAGAAGGTGTCAGATCCCCTGGAACTGGAGCTACAGATGGCTTTTAGCCATGTGGGTGCTGGGAATCAAACTTGGGAACTCTGTAAGAGCAGCCAGTGCTCTTAACCACTGAGCTCTCCAGCCCTTCAAGTGATATTTTTGTAACATCTGAATTAATAATCTTCCTTCTTTCCTTCCTCTCTTCCTCCTTCTTTTCTTCTTTCTTTTCTCTCTCTCTCTCTGTCTCTCTCTCTCCCTCTGTCTCACGAATCCTAGGCAGACCTACAAAAGATCTTGATCTCTCGTCTCCCATCTCCATCTTTCAGAGTGCTGAAATTACAGACATGAGCTACCAAGCCTGGATTCTATAGTGCTGGGGATTGAACCCAGGACCTTGTGCTCACCAGGCAAGCATTCTACCAACCGAGCTGCATACCCCTAGTCCAGCACAATTTTCTTATTTCAGAAAATTTTATTGTAATAGTAAAATGAGTTGATTTCAGAAATACTTAAGAAAATAATATTGCAGTTGGCATACATACCTGGTCAAAAGCATGTTTGGAAGGTGGTTACTGAGTTGTTGAAGTTCCAGAAACACTTGTGGGCATCAAAGAGCTCGCTCTAGAGGGCATGAGACAAAGTCAGATTCCACGGCAATGCACTTAGATCATGCTGGAGTCAGGATTTGAACTTGGGTCTGTCTGAGGGTAAAATCCACTTTTTTCCCTGTACATTTGACCGTCTGAAGACAGTGGCGGTTAGGAGTGATTGCTGTCACAGCTCCCTCCGTCACCCCTGCTTTCTCTGCTCCTCCAGATGAGGCTGTTGGACACGGCGGGGGAAGTCAATACCATTTTCATTTCTTTTGCTAGAACTGGAATTTATTTTTATTTCCTTTGTAATTTCTACATAGGACAATGAGCAAGTGTTTCTCCCTAAATCCATGGGGCTAAGAAGATGACTGGGTTACTTCTCTTCTCACTTTGGTGGCCAAACACCTAACCAGAAGCAACTTAAGAAAGAAGGATTTTATTGCGCCTCATCATCTGAGGGTACAACCCATTATTCTGGGAAAGACAAGGTGGAGGGCTGACTGGTGGCTGTGGCAGCAGGAGCTTGAGGCTGATTGCTTCGAATCTCAGTGCACCAGGAAACAGAGAGGATCAGGAAGCAGAGCCGGGTTACGAGCCTCAAGCCCTCTTACCCCAAGTCTATTTTCTCCAGAACTCTTGGCGCTCCCCTCCAAAGGTTCCACAGCCTCCCTACCAGCTGGGGTCCAAGTAAGTGTTCAAAGCCAAGAGCCGGTGAGGGGACTTTCACATTCAAGTCATTGCCATAGGATTAAATCTTAGCAGGATGATTTGTGAAATTCACCCAGAGTCTTCATTAAAGAAAACTCACGAGGACTTGTTGTAGTCCATGCGTCCTCCTTGCCAGTGGGAATGAATCTTCTTAGCACCCTGCTTTCATTTTTGTTTGTTTCTATTTGAGACAGGGTCTCATGTAGCCTGGGCTGGTTTCAAACTTGCTAGGTAGCTAAGCCTGACCTTGAACTCCTGATCCTCTTGCCTCTATCCCCTGAGTGCTAGGTTTACCGGCCTATGCCACCACACCTGGTTTATGTGGTGCTGGTACTAGAACCCAGGGCTTTGTGCATGCTAGGCAAGCTCTCTAACCGTTGAGCTACACCCCAGCCCACTCTGCATGTATTTATCTTTCTTTCGGGTCTGACTTACAAACACTCAATAGTGTTGAGAAACTGGAACATGCTGATGAGGTGGGCACCGTGCAGTGGGAAGTCCTTGGTGGACACTTAGTATTCCTTTCTCTTAGGGTGCTGTTAAAAATGGATGGCTTTTGATTATGAGTTTAACTGTATTTCAGCCTAAAGGAATCTTGGAATTATAATTTTAATTGCTCCCAACTGACCAACAATCTCAGTTTCAAATTCCAGTTTCCCCAAATGACAGTTGATTCTGGGCATAGCTTTCACATGAGGCCATCTATGCAGGCTAAGGGGCCTTCACGCAGCGGGAACAGCAGAGACAGGGGTATTGAGATGAGGGTGACCTTTAGCACACATAGAGGGGACAGTGGGACAAGACAGAGCAGAGGAGTGATGGGGACAGGGCAGAAGAGAACGCTCCCGAGATTTATTCTACAAGAGACGGGAGGCAGCTGTAGGCTCTGTGCGGAGGACGGGCCTGTTCTACCTGATGTTTTCAGTCACTTGGAGAGCGGAGCTGAAAATGAGGCGTATGGTTTGTGTGTGAAACGTTCTCCACAGGCTCCTGTGTTTGGACACTTAGTCTCCAGCTGAGGGTGCTGTTCTGAGAGGCTGTAGAGTCTTTCGGAGTGAGACTTAGCCTGCAGATGTGGTCACTCGGTGTGGCCTTTGGGAGTTATAGCCTGGCCCTGCCTCTGACCAGTCCTCTGCTTCCTGGTCAGCTTGATAGACCGTCCCACTGTCTCATTTCTCCCACGTGGTGGACTGTGTGTGCTGAGACTGTGAGACAAAATAAATCCTTCCTCCCTTAAGCTGCTTCTGTTTGCTCTCTTGTTTTATATTTTTGTCACAGCAATAAGAAAATACCTAATTCACGGGACGTGTGCAGAACTGTCCTCTGAGCCGGACAGATGCCATCTCCAGGAGTTCACCTGTGCCTGCTTGGGTCCAGAAGCTGGGCCGGGAGGGGACCTGAGCATGAGCACCAGGAAGCAGTGAGACGGCAGGGCGGCCTGCGGCACAGCACTGGGACGGTAACTGACAACCATTTCCTGTGGGTTTTAAAACATCTGGAAGAGAGGAGGCTGAGTGTTTCAGACACGGACACGCGGAGTGTTTGAGGTGGTGAAAACAGCTGGCTCTTTGATTTGATTGTTGCACGATGAGTATGTGGAAATGCCACTGTGCCCATCAAGACACATAGTAGGTCTACGTTTAAAATGCTAACAACGCAAATTCACGCTATAGACCTAAGCAGACATAACCGAAAACAGTTTCTTTATATCTTGAAGGAAAAAAGAGGAAGACCAACTGGAGAGAGAGGGAGGGAGGGAGGGAGGGAGGGAGGGAGGGAGGGAGAGAGAGAGAGAGAGAGAACATATGTAATAGAAGATGTAGAGTCAGCAATGGGGGACTGTGTCCAGAATGTGGGACAAAGTCTGAGCTGGAGGGAGGTAAACCTTGAGGTAAAGATTGTAGCCAAAGCCCACAAAGTGTTTGCTGAGTGACTAAAAGTTGCTGAGAGAAGAAAAACTATAGCTGCCAGTGAATCCTTTCTATACAACCAAGCAGCTAGGAGTGTCGTTTGCTGACCCTTTTATATACTTCTGTATTTTGGGTTTTTTAGACAGAGTCTCTTAGAGTCCAGACTTGAACTCCCTATGTAGTCCAGGATGGCCTTGAACTCCTGATCCCACTTACTTTTGCCTCCCAAATGCTGGGATCCCAGGCAGTACCACCTCCACCAGGCCTGGCTTCCAATACCTTTCTAAACCTGCAAGCGATGGGCCTCATGGCTAGGGGCCAACACTTCTGGGTCAGAGGAGCCTGAGTTTCAATTCAGGGCGGGTCCAGAACTCATCCTAAGATCTAGTTGTGTGAATCACAGATCATTCCTGCTCAGCTTCTTCAGGCGGGCCACGGTGCTGTTGGGAGGTGTGACTAAGTAGGGTGCTCAGCCAGGTCCTGTGTGCAGGCACTCAGAGCCCCCTCCGGCTACACGGTTACCTGCTACTGGTAACCAATTCTCTGCCTTCCCGTTGTCCCACTGGATAAATCCACCCTGATCTGTGTTGTATTTCTTCTGACTATCCACTTTGCCTGTCATTCAGCAGCCTTGAAGAACGAGGCTGAAGTATGCGGGAGTGGCGGCAGTGAGTTCATGTTTGGACTACATGACTGAGTGTACGAGTGTTTGGAGTGAAGTGTGTGTTTAAAGACATAGACACCAAATGGTGAAATATTTGGTTGGGATGATTTTTGTTTTCTCCCCTCCACCATTCGTGGAAACCTCTGCTGAATGGTGTGAATGCACTCTCAGGGCAGCTAGGAGCTGGGCTTGAGTGAGCATCCCTTCACAGAAAGTAAGAAGAACTTAAAAATAATGGCAAGAGGGATGGTCATGGAGCTCAGTGGTAGAGGATGGACTAGTTTGCTGGAGGCCCTGGGTCTATGTCAAGCAACAAAAACAAATCTGCTGGGTGTCCCATCCCAACCAAGTAAAGAGATTAGGTGTGTTTGTGTGTTTGTGTGAATTCCCAAGTCCAGAAAGGCAGTAAGATCTCAGCAGACCCAAGACAATGCCACATGTCTGTCTGGGGTAGTGAAGCCTCCCCTCCAAACTAGCCTTTTAATTTCATTCTTTCCATCCTGTCCCATGCAAAGCGGCCTCCTTTGGCTCTGGGCCCTAACATTTCCTATTGCACAACCTGGATGGTTAATTACAAAGTAAAGTAAACTTCTCTGGCCAGTTACAATGACAATCAATATCTTTTCCCAAGGGGGACTTTGTGATTTTAATAAACTTATCTATTTGGTCAATAAAAATGACCAACAGGGGGCTGAAGAGATGGCTCAGTGGTTAGGAGCACTGACAGCTCTCTCAGAGGAGCTGGGTTCAATCTCTAGCACCTACAGGGCAGCTAACACCCATCTATAACTTCAGTTCTGAGGGATCTGATACTCTCTTCTGGCCTCTGCAGACTTACACTTACATGCAGACAATATACTCACACATGCACACACACAATTAGAATAAAAAGTCTAACAGTTTACTATGTTCCAGGCTCTGAGCTGGGTGCAGCGGGAAACACAAGAAGGTGTACACTGTGACTCAGAGGGAGGGAGCAAAAGACATGAATGAGAAACAAGGGCATTGAGACCTAAGGGCCAATAGGTGCAAAATCCAGAATCCTGTGACGTGTGGAGGAGGGGGCACCGTGTGAAGGCGAACAACAGTTAACCAGTTAAAAGGAAATGTGTATTCTTCACAAACATTTTCATTGCAATTGATAGAAATTTAATTCAAGTTTCCTTAAGCAAACAGAGAAATACAGCAGCTCATGTCCTGGAAAAGCCTTGTGTCATCCAGCCAGAAAGGACTGCGGTTGTTTGCTTCCGGGATAGCTGGCTCTGCGTGCACTAGTGATGTCATTCGGGGCCCTGCCTCTGTCTCTTTGATCTGTGTTTTTCTCTGTGGCTTCATTTTCAAGTAGGCTAGCCTTTTCCCAAGCCAAAGATGTTCCAGAACAGCTGCAGGCTCGTGTCCTGTCTGCTCAAAGCCCCACGACGTCTCCTGGGGCCGACTGCAGGGGCTCTGCTCTTCACCTCTAGCCTGGTCACACCTTCTGGAAATAAGTGCATGGAGTTGATTCCTGAGCCCTGGAGACTGAGGGCTTCTAGCAGGAGAGGGGATCGTGCTGGGCCAGAATGAAACAACTGTCCTAGTGTCATTTTCATCGTTGTAAGAAAATACTCTGGCCAAAATCAACATGGGAAAGGAAAGGGCTTATTTGACTTATTGTTTCGGGTTATAGGTCATCATTGACCGGAAGTCAAGGCAGGAGCTCAAGCAGCTAGTGACATCATATCTACAGGCACAAGCAAAGAAAGGAATTCACTGGCACTGCCTGCTTGCTTCCTCCGCCAGTGTCCCTCGTTCTCACATAGTTCAAGGCCCCCTGCCTAGGGAATGGTGTCACCCACAAAGGGCTGAGCCAATTAACAATCAAGGCTGACTCCTAGAGACATGCCCACAGGCCAACTGTATCTACACAGTTCCTCTACTGAGGATCTCCTCCCAAGTAATGCTAGGTTGTGGCAAGTTGGAAGTTAAAGCTAATCAACATAGAAACCAATCAACCAAACACCTCATCTCTGCTTTACAGAAAAACAGGAAGGAGCTGGGGCCTGGGTACGAATGACCAGAGACCCCATAGTGCCTCCAAGGGAAGCTGGGAGTTGGGGGTGAGGGGGCAAAGCTGCCTCTGGGTGGTGTCCTGAGAGACCAGCAGGAGGCCAGTCCTCAAGGCCTCGTCCCCACAGTAGGGTCTGCCAGTGTCCCAGTTAATGGACTTCACCTCCATGAGTTCACAGCTTGACCAGTAGAGATGGGAATCGCTCCTTCCAAGATCACTTAAGATCAGTTTTAAAGACGTTTCTGTGCATGTATACACTGTATGCTCTTTCACCTTCTTTCATTGTCCCCCTCCAGCCCTGTTGGTCCCTTGTCCCTCAGGCAGCTTCTGTTTCACTCTCATGTCACACATACATACTTGGCTTTTCGTATCTCTATTGTTCCTCTCCAGGAACAATAAGGGAGCACAGGTTTTGGCTTTCTGAGACTGGTTGAATTCACCTAGAGTGGTTACCTTTAGACACATTGACAGGGTCTCCATAGGTAGCTGAGGCTGGTCTCAAACAACATAGCCCAGGCTGGTCTTGAACTCATTATCCTCCTGCCTCTGTCCTCTGAGTGCTAGGATGACAGGCACATGCCATTCTACCTGGCTAAGGTCATGTCTTGAAAACACCCCTTGCTACAGCAAACTGTGGATTTGTTGTGGAGGTTCCCATTGCACCCCATGTTCAGGGTTGAGGGGATAGGGCTTTCCGATGAGGACACACTGTCCAGGGCTCTCTGGCCCCTCCCTGCTCTGTTTCCATTCCCCCAGTGATTTTGTTTCTGGGTGGGAGGTAGAGGCTGTACCTATGATCTCCTGTACTGCAATGTTAAAAACCGGTATCTTGTGGTCCGGGAACCTGGGCCCTTCTAGAAAGCAGGCAGAGTTAACCCTTTAGTAGCCTCAGGCCTGGCTCCACAGGAGTCCCAGAGTCTTGGGAAGGAGGACAAATCATTCCAGAAAGAACCAAATGGGGCCTAGACTTCCACCCAAGATTCAGTGTCTACAGGTTAAGTTTCAGGGAAGGCATCAATAGGCTTATCCCTGAATTTGCCACTAGGGAACTATAAAGAGGAGGCCGAAGTTGATTAAGTTCAGAATTCAAGACACTGGGTCAGGGGCCTGGGACTGTGGTGAGCCCGTCCCGTGTTCTGACACCAGAGGTTGTCCTCTGACCTCTACACGCACACCTACACCCACACAAGTTAGAAACCAAGAAAAGGTCTAAGACAGTGTGGAAGCAAGCGCCGATCCTCAGACACACCTGCTGCGCCTGGTTCAGTCTGGGCCACGTTCTCACCGATTCAAGCCCCTCACACTTCTCACAGGGCACGCAGTCTTTAGGAAAACATTAGGGAACAATTCCTTTCACAAAAAGTATTTAATTCATAACACATTCTGTTAATGGGAAAACACATTATGAAGATCAAAGCTAAAGAGGAGATAGAGAAGACATTGATAATATTTTTATTTTGAAAAAATTGTTCAGTGAGGGCTTATAAGAAAGATGGCTCCATGGGTATACTACTTGACACCAAGTCTGGTTGATTTGAAGTGGGTCTTTGGAACTCCTAAAGTGGAAGGAGAGAACTAACTCCCACAAGCTGTCCTTTGACCTCCATATGAACACTATGGCATTCCATTGCCTCTCCCCCAAGTAAATACATGTAAAAAGTGACTCAATGATCTAAAACCTTTGTATCCTTACATTATTAATATTTAAACACCAAATAGCCTCTTTTTGATCTATTTATTATTTTACATGTATTAATGTTTTGCCTGCCTGTGTGTAAGTTGACCCATGTCATGCAGTGCCAGCAGAGGCCAGAAGAGGGCATCAGGTCCTCTGGAACTGGAGTTACAGATGTGGGTGCTGGGAATTGAACCTGGGTCCTCTGCAAGAGTACCAGTGCTCTTAACCACTGAGCCAGCTCTCTAGTTCCAGCCCTCATTATTTTTAAGTTCTTGGTAAAAAAAACCACAATCTTTTTGAAACAGGGTCTCATTATGGCTATGTAGACCAGGCTAGCCTCAAACTCAGAGATCCACCTGCCTCTGCCTCCTGAGTGCCAACATTAAAGATGTGTGCCATCAGTCCTAGTTAACTTAGTTACTTTTATATGGTTTTAAATGATGTAACATTAAGCCAGGCATGGTGGTGGCACACACCTTTAATCCCAGCACTCAGGAGGTGGAGGCAGGAAGATTAGGAGTTCAAGGCCAGCCTCGGCAACGAAGTGAGATCCTGTCTGAAAGAAAAACAAAATGCAAAGACATTAACACATCAACTCTTGATTTTACTGGCCATGATAAACAGAGAAGGAGCCTCCTATGACGTGTCCCTGCGGGGAAGAGGGGCGTCGCCTACCACTGTGTGCATTCATATGCTTCCAGCTTTCAGTTCTGTATGCTAGTTTCATGGAGGTGTTTTTGAAATGTGTCTGTCATTTCTGTCTTCCCTGAGGTAAGCAGTTGTTCCTGAAAACTAATTGAAAGGCATCAAAATTTTGCAATCTTAATAGGAGTTGAAAATTCACTGAATTGCTAAGTTGGAATGATTTTAAATCATAATAGGATATTTGGTTTCTAGGGCCTTAAAGTGCGGGCTGCTCTGCTTTGTCCTTTAAAAAGTTTTTTGTCATTTTTTCTTTAAATTTTTTTACATTTATTTATTTAGTCTCTCTGTCTCTCTGTCTGACTTTCTGTCACAGTGTGCCTGTAAAGGTCAAAGATAACTTGTGGGAGTTGGTTCCACCTTAGGAATCAGGGTCATCTTTATACCTTTACAGTGGGGCCATCTCTCCAGGATCCCTCTTTATCATCTTTTAAGCGCTGTTTTGAATAGACGTGTCTTCCTGATGGTTTTTAAAAATTATTTTTATGTGTATGAGTGTATTGCCTCCATGTACGTAAGGAGGAGTTCACAGCTTGCAGCCCCCAAGGGACCAAGGGGAAGTGACAGAACTTGGGTGTACAAATGTGAACCACAGGCCCTTCATGGAGGTGGGAGGGATGTCTACAGGCCAGATCCCTTTTCAACCCGAATGAGAAGAAGTCTGTCAGCCTCAATGAGAATCAAGCTCACTGGGTCATTATGAAGCTATATTTGTGGAAGTAGTCACTAGGACATGTTTGACTTAACATTTGTGTGTGTGTGTTTATGTATGTGTGTGTATGGTGTACGTAGGTACAAGTCTGTGTATGGATGTTGCATTAGTTACTTTTATGTTGCTGTGATAAAGCACCGTGATCAAGGCAACTTATAGAAGGAAGAGTTTATTTAGGCTTGTGGTCCTAGAGGGTAAGTCCACCATGGGGTCGGGGAGGGGAGGTGGCAGGGGCAGAAGGAGCAGAAAGCTGAGAGTATATATCATCAAGCATGAACAGGAAGCAGAGAGAGAGAGAGAGAGAGACTCAGGAGATGACGCGTGTGTGCGTGTGTGTGTGCGTGTGTGCGTGCGTGTGTGTGTGCGTGTGCGTGCGTGTGTGCGGCCACACGTAGAGCCCTGAGGTCAAAGTTGACTATTATCCTAAATTGTTCTCCACCTTATTTTGTAAATTTTTATTTATTATTTTTATTTTATCTGTGTGAGTGTATTGCCTGCAGGTACGTAAGTGTACCCATGTTATGCAGTGCCTTCGGAGGTCAGAAGAGGGCAGTGGATCCCCTGGAAGTGGAGTTACAGATGGTTGTTAGGTGCCATGCAGGATCCTCCTGTCTCTGTCTCCCCAGCTCTGGGTTTCAGGTGTGTATCACTGGGCTTGGCTTTTTATATGAGTGCCTGGGATCTGAACTCAGGTCCTTATGATCACACAGTCAATACTGTACCAATTTCCCTAGCACCTGATTTAACATTCGATACTTAGTCAAATGATGATGTGGTTTGGATCTGGAATGTACCCCCAAAGGGCTATGTGTTAGGAGTTTAGACCCCAGAGTGACCTGGGAGGTGGCTGTGGAAACTTCAGGAGCTGGAACTTGGGGAGTGCTTGGCCATTATGGGCATGTTCCAAAAGGGGATTCTGGGAGCCTGGCCTCTTCTGTCATAAGCCAAACAACAGAGTCAGTCATCCAGGACCTAGAACCTCCCAAACTATAAGCCAAATCCAAACAATTCTCTGTGTAAGTTGATTATCCTGGGTGCTGTGTCGTGGAGGGAAAGCTGGCTGACACGTGGCAAGTGGCTCTGGGTCCTCGCCTGTGTCCTCAAAACATATAGAGGAAGCAGGCCAGGCTTGAAGGATGTCATTTTTCCCCAGTGAGTGCCTCCTCCCTGTGGACACCGCCTTCCCACGCACACCTCCCCATACACAGCTATTCCTGGGCACCTTCTCCCCACAGGGACCTTCTTCCTGAGGGCACTTCCTCTCCATACACATCTTCCCGTGGGTGTCTTCTCCCCGTGGGCAGCCACACCAAAATGTCATCTCCTGAGTCTCTTTTTTCTCCCCCACACGTCGGGCACATTCTCCTTGACCTCCCCTCCTGCACACTCAGCCTCGCAGCTGGCAGCAAGGTGGTGCCGCAGGCTCTTTGCTCCTCCAGTCAGAGGTCATGGTACTGACCGAACGGATGGGCCAGCGGGGTGAATCTGAAAGTCCAGGCCTACCAATAGGCTGTGACCGGCAACCAGAAAAGGGAGAAGTTCTCGGCTCTCCCAAACCTAAAATCTCACTCCCAAGGTGGTTTTTATGGCTCCCAACTGTCAATGTGGACAGTATTTCAAATGACACGGGCAATGAAGAGAACCGGAGGAAACAGCATTTCTACACCGTATCTGGTAACTTCTAAGTAGTGTAAATTAGTTGACTGACCTTAAACACATCACAGAGGCGAATGAATCAGTAAAGCTACAGGCTTCCAGTCCTCAACACTGAAAAATTCCAGGTCTTCCTTCTGGTGGCTGTGCTGGATTGCTTAGGTTGTCAGTTTGATACACAGGGAAAGAGAAAATCTCCACTGAGGAATTTCCTCTATTGAACTGGTCTGTGGCCATGTCTTCTTAATTGCTGAGTGACGAGGGAAGGCTCAGCCCACTGTGGGCGGTACCACCCCTGGACAGGTGGTCCTTATTTGTATAAGAAAGCAGACTGAGCACAGGCCAGGGGAGCGGCCAGTCAGGAGTGTTCCTCCTTGGTTTCTGCTTCAGCTCCTGCCTCCAGGTTCCTGCCCTGGCTTCTGTGATGGACTTAAGCTGTAAGATGAAATAAATCCTTTCCTCTCTCAAGTTGCTTTTGGTTGAAGTGTTTGTCACAGCAAGAGAAACTAAACTAGAACAGAAATTGGTACCGTAGAGTGGGATATTGCTGTAATGAAACTGACCTTGCTGGTTTGGGAAGGATCGTGCAAGTCTTCAGAACTTTGAGCTGCAAAAGCCATTGAGTTCTCAGAGCCTAGTGAGCTGTTCTGTGGGAGCTTGGAAAAATGCAGATGATGGAGGCCTGGTTTGTGAAGTTTCAGAGGGAAGCAAAGACTATCAGGGCTGTTTACATGATATTTTGAATTAAGGATCTATAGAAGTGAAATCTTTTGTGCGTTACTGGAACAACAGATAGTGGTCAGCTAGGGCTGAAAAATCAGCTGTGATTAACAAGAGACCAGCATCACTGAGGTGAAATCTGGGAAGTATTTCCTCAGGGTCAGCAAACAGAAGCTGTGGTTTAGAGGGACCAAGGCTGCATCTCAAGCTGGAAGCCGAGCTTGGTAATGTGTCTCCTAGGTGTACTAGTTTTGGAGACACGAAAGCCACAAGACTGAAGAGGTCATGGAGAGAAGCTGAGGTTCGGCACCATGAGAAGCCAGAAGAGGCCATTGGTGAGGATTCAGCCTCGGTTGCAGTGGAGACCCAGGGCACTGGAAATGCCAGGACCCTGGGGTAAACACCAAGGGCAGTGGCACGTGTTCTTGGAGTGGAGCTGACCTGAGCCTACAAGACTCAGGTGTGTGCGCTGTGGATGGCAGAGCTGGAGAAGTGGAGCAGCTGAACCTTTTAGAGACCAGAAAATGGTGAGTGAAGCCCAGATGTCAGCTCTTGAGTTACATTTCTGGACTTTGGTTTTGCTTAGGTATTTCTGATTATTCCATCTTGAAATGAGAACGCATTTAACTTGTTTTGTTATTTTTATTTTGTAAGAGCCTACAGTTAAGGGACTGTGGAGTTTTAAAGAGTCACTGGACTTTGAAAGTGTTAGAATTTTTGAAGACTTTGAAAATTGTGTTATATATTGTGATATTAATGTGAGATCTTGGGGACAAGACATGGAAAGTTATGGTTTAATGGTGATGTGTTTACGTGTCAAGGTGATAATTGTGCTGGGTAGCTTCAGTTGACAACTTGACGCACCTGGGGAGAAAGAACTTCAGCTGGAGAATTGTTTCTGTTGGACTGTCTTGAGAGCATGTCTATGAGGCATTTTCTAGATTGTTGAATGATGTGGAAGGGCTCAACCCCCAACCTCAGGTAGTCCTGGGTTGTGTACGAAAGGCTAAGCACAGGTCAGAGGAGCGAGTCAGTGAGCAGTGTTCCTCTCTGGTCTCTGCTTCAGCTCCTGTCTCCAGGTTTCTGACTTGGTTTCTCTGTGATGGACCATGAGGTGTAAACTGAAACGAACCCTTTCCTCTCTTAAGCTGCTTTAGGTCAGTGTTTTATCAAGCAGCAGAAGGCTAACTAGAACAGTGTCTCATGGGCAGGAGGCACCACCGCATCCGTAATTTTGGCCACAGCAAAGCTTAATGTTGTCCTTAGTGTTTGAGATTAAGGTGCTATACCAAAGGGCCCATGCGCTCTTCCCTCACTCTTTGGACAGTCTGACCCAAACCTTGGGGAGGCTAACCTAAGCCATGAGTTTCTTTTTCTTTTTTTTCTTGGCAGCCCTGATGTATTAGTTATTTTGCTGTTGTGGTGGTAGAAACACTGACCAAGGGAACTTGTAAAAGGAAGAGTTTATTTAGCTTATGGTTCCAAAGGGGCAAGAGTCTATCATGGTGGGGAGGCATGGGGACAGAGGTGGCTGGAGCAGATGCAGAAGTTGAGTGCTCACATCTTCATGTAGTAACAGGAAGCAGAGGGTGACTGGAGATAGGCAAGGCTTAAGAACTCTCTCAGCCCGCCCCCCAGTGACATGCTTCCTTCAGCATGGCCACACCTTCTAAGACCTCCCAAAACAGCGCCACCAACTGGGGACAAAGTGTTCAAATACCTAGAGCCTATGGGGACTTTCTCATTCAAACCACCACAACTGGGAATTGAGCCTGGAGCCCCAGGCATGCTAGGCAAGTGCTCTATCGTTGAGCTACAACACAAGCTTATGAGTTCCAGTTAGAGACAAACAGAACAGCAGTCTTTGTGCCTAAACAGTGGCCTGTCATTAAGGCTTCTCTCAAAAAAAGAAGAAAATTCTATAGTAATCTCAGCCAGTTCGAAGGAAAACAGGGCAGGAGAACCGTGGTCCCTGCTCAGCTATGAATTCCTCAGTTTTCCCTTTTATGAAATTAGAAGGTTTGACTCAATGCTCCCACATTGAAATCTGAACTACAAATGAAACCGAAATCCCTATAGAGGCAGATGAAGAGCTGGTGTGTGGCCACGGGGCGGGGTGGGGAGCGTTGGGGGTGCACTGGGAGGGACGTACACGCTGACGGCATGTAGACAAGACAGTCCCTCTCCTATTGCTTATCTTCCACTTTCTTTGAATGCTGTAGGATATTTACCTCTTTACTTTTTTGGTTTATGTTTTATGTGTATCAGTGTTTTGCCTGCATGTGTGTAAGTGTACCCATGTCATGCAATGCCCATGGAAGTCAGAAGAGATCATTGACTTTCCTTGGAACTGTAGTTAAGGACAATTGTTAGCCATCATGTAAGTACTGGAAATCAAACCTGGTCCTCTGTAAGAGTAGCCAATACTCTTAACCACTGAGCCACCTCTCCAGTCATGAGATTCAGGTAGCCCAGGCTAACCTCCAAATCATTATGTACACAAGGATGATTTTGAACTCTTGATCCTCCCGTGTGCTGGGATTATAGATGTGGGCCATCCCTCTGGATTTATGCAGTGCTGGAGATGGGACCCCCGGGGCTTGGAGTGTGCTAGCTAAGCACTGTATGACTGAACTCCATCCAGTCCTAACTTGTTGTTAAACATTCTTAGAACACTGTGATGGCCCCTGAAGCACGGCAGGCTGTACTGGACAGATGTACACAAGGGCAGCACATGGACAGCACATGGCCCACAGCGTGGTTTCACTGGCAACATTCTTCTTAATGTGCTCACTCTTCTTAGGATGCGTGTTGATTGGAAGTAAAGTTCACAGACCAGAATCTTTGCTTTAACTGTTACAGCATTTGTGGGCAGGGATAAGGAACAGGCAAGACCAGCCAAGTCTTCCCACACAATCCTTTCTTCAGGTCAGCTTATGAAAAAGCATTAACAGATTTGTTTATTTCTCTCTGTAAATAGAGTGAATATTTACTTGGGATGGCACGATGTCCATCTGTGTCGATAGGAATCAAGATGACGCCCTAACACCACCAGGTTCTGCACCTGCTAGGGTTGTCGATCACAGATCATCTCTACCATTAATCACCTGTCACTCCTTAGAAGTTCCATTCCACCCCAGCACAGAGCCACCCTGGGGAAGGGATGCTTTGCCAGGAGAAGGAGAAGCTTCCTGTCCCCTCTCTCCCCGTCCTCATTAACCAGCCTGCTCTTGATTGCCCTGTCTTTGAGAATCTCAGTTTAACACCCACTCTCTTTGCTTTACTGGATTTCATGCAAATGCTCGCTGCCAATCTCAGAGGGGGACTCTTGTTTTCCTTTGCTTTCTCAATCTTTGCCCTCCAAGCATGTGAGAGCTTCAATTTTTAATTTAATATAATTATATAAAAATGATGTGGAAAATGAAATCTAAACAATGAACTTGATTTTTTAAAAAAAAAAACAGGTAGGAATTAGTTTTTCTAAATAATTGTCTAGAGGTGATTCAGTTTCATCTACTATTTAAATATGTATTTTCCAGTGTTCCATGGCTTGAAGGGATGGTTTAAAATTTGTGTATGGAGGAGTCACTGAATAAATCATAAAATCAAAACTCTGCGTAGTCAAGTTTCTCAGCTCCATGCAGGTACCCCTTTGGAAGTCAGTGTTTACGGTATTTGCCATCTTTCTCGCTGCTATCACAAAATACCTGACAAACACAGCTTTATGAAGGGTTTTAGATGACCCTTAAGGGGTACAGTCCACGAAGTCACCGTGGTGGGAACATGAAGCAGCTGGTCACATTGCATTCACAGGAAGTAGAAAGGATGGGTGCTGGTGCTCAGCTGACTGCTTCTTTTTATTCAGCCCGTGGCCCCAGCTTAAGGGATGGCGCTGCCCACATTCAGGGTGGGTCGTCGCTCCTTGGTAAAACCTTTTTAGAAACACCCTGAGGCTTGTTTCCGTGGTGACTCTAAATCCCCTCAAATTGACAAGATTAGCTGTCCTGTCTTTAGGGTAAACCCCCTTTCTCTCTACCCCATGGCCAAAATGATTTTATTATTTCATGTGTTTGAGTGTATTGCCTACACGTATGTAAGCACACTTGCAAGGCCCAAAGACATCAGAAGAGAGCATCTGATTCTCTTGAAACTGCAGTTTCGGATGGCTTTTAGTGGCCATGTCGGGGCTGGGACTCCGGACTCTTAACCCCTGAGCCATCTCTCCAACCCCCTCTTTTTTTTTAAATTATTGAGCTTTCCTCTAAAAATCTTATGTGTTTGTTTCCCACTGCTTTATGAGCAGACCCATCTCAGTTTCAGGCTGACTGGTTGCCAGTAGTCTTCATTTTTGTTTGTTTTCTTTCCAATCATCAGGTACAAAAGGACATGTCTGTCAGGGCTGGGGAGATGGCTGAGGTGGTAAAATGCATATCTTGCAACAATGAGGATCTGAGTTCAATCTCCAGCATCCATGAAAGCTAGGTGTGGTGGTGTGTGTTTCCAATCCCAGCACTGGCGAGGTGGGGACAGGAGGGTCCTTGGGGCTAGCTGGCCATCCAGCCTAGCTGGCCTGGGGAGTTTCAGGCCAATGAGGGACCCTGTCCCAAAATAAATAAAACAAAAGATGGATGGTACTTGAGAAATAGCACAAGGTTGTTTTCTGTCTTTATGTTTGAACACATGTGTACCCAGGTGTAACGCACACACAGCAGATGGGACTGTATTTCATGGTGGCCAGAGCATCTTTTTTATGCCCTTGGTCTCTCCTGTTTCACAGTTTTTAACGTGGGTTCCTGTTCTTTGCTCTCTATGCATTGGATTGGGTTGTCATTAGTCACTGGAGCAAATTCTTCATCTGTACTCTGTCATGTTAAGCTGTTTCATATTTGGTAAATGCTTCTTCTAAATCGTTTTTGGTCTTTTAATTTAGTTTCTGGTTTATATATATATATATATATATATATATATATATATACATATATAAAACAGTCTTAAACTTTTCGTTGTCAAATGGAGTCAGTCTTTTTTCTTGTGGATTTTGCTTTTTGTTTGTTTATTTGGTTAGTTGGTTGATTGGGTTCTTTTTTTTTTTTTTTTTTTTGAAACAGCCTTGCTATATAATGAAAGGTGGTTTGTACTGCACAGTCCTCCTGCCTCAGTCTTCTGAGTGCTGCAATTGTAGGTGTGAGTCACCACGCCCCGCCTATAGGTCATTTTTTTCAATGCATAGTTTTCGAATTTTAAAAATTTTAAAATATTTACTTTTTGTTAGTGTGTGTGTGACTATGAGTCAGCATGTGCCATAGACCATGTCTGGAGGTCAGAGGGCAATGTTAGGGATTTATTTCTCCTTCCACTGTGGATTCCAGGGATCTAACTTGGGTCCTAAGTCTCTGTGGGTTTAGGGTGTCTAATGCAGGTTGCCAGCTGGGTGATGAGTATACTTTTTATTCTTTGTGGAATTTGTTTTTATGACCCAAGGCAGGTGAGAATTAGCCTTTTCTGCCAGCTGCTGATGGCTCAACACAGTGGACTAATCTGTTTCCCCCACTGAGAAAGGCACATTTGCATAAATCTGTGTTTGTTATGAGACTCCAGGCCCTCTTGCCTTGGTCTGTTTTGTCTTTCTGCCAACACTTTTCTGTTTTAGTTATCAGAGTTTTGCTAGTTGTTTTGATGCCTGGTAAGACAACTTGCTATTTATTTTCAAGATGTTCTATGCTGTTCTTTCCTTCATCAGAGGAATTATAAAAGCAACTTAACCATTGTTAAAAATTCCTTTTGGGAGCCGTTGAGATGACTCAACTCATAAAGATGCTTGCCGCAGAGACTGACAACCTGAGGTCAATGGGATCCCCAGGACCCATAGGGTGAAAGGAGAAAACCGACTCCTCCAAGTTGCCCTCTGATCTCCATATAATCTCGGTAGCATGTGCCTACCCACTGCCCCCGCAACATAAGCAAATGTAAACAAACAGAAATGAAAGTCCTTCAGGGCTGTTTCTTTGTCTCTTCCCCCTCTTCCTTCTTTTCTCTTCCCTTTCAGAGCTATTAATAGAAAGCTAGGGCTCTGAGCAAGGGCATGTGGCAGTGGTCCGGGGGAAGCATCCCTATGCCCGAGGAGGAAGAGGGGCCTCCCCCTGGTGGAGGGAGAGGCGGATCCTGGCCTCAGATGAAGAGGTTCTAGCTGGTGTGGAGGCATTGGGTTGGGATACTGCCCAGTGCAGGGTGGGAGCCTGCCTCTTCAACTGATTGGAGGAGAGGAGTTCCTGGCCATGGTGCCAGGCCCAGGCAAGGCAAGCACAGCTGTGTTGTAGGGAGCTGGGCAGCAAGGAAGGTGGGCTCAACTGCTGGCAGATGAACTAAGTGCCCAGATGCCTCACTGCTGGGAAAGACAGCTACGGATATGTGAAGAAAGGGCAGGTGCTCGAGCAAGACAAATAAGCCAAGGGGACTGCATGGCATGCCCAGTGTGCTGGCCCAGGATCTGCCGCTCAAAGTCAGGATGCTGCATAATTTCCATCCTGAACTCCTTGACAGTTTTATCTTTGAGCTTGCATTTCATAAGTCAGCTCTCATGGGACAGTCAAGCATGTGTAAGGATTTGGAGCCATGACTCAGGAGTGACAGTGTCTCACCACCTGACTCTGGGATGGAGTTCGGCTTCCATCACAAGGCCATAGCTACAGACCAGGGCCTCTGCCATCAGGCCACAGTGGCAGAAGACAGAACAGGCAGCAGGTGGGTCACACTTCCTCTGAGCCACATGATGAGGGCTGGAGCATCTCAAACTCTGAACCACCCTGTGAGTTTCCTCTGCATAACCTGAAATAGCAAATGAAGAACATGTGGTAAGTTCAGAGGCCTAAAGACACTCTTTACTCTGTCTTTGAGACAAGAGCACTATGCTTCTGCTTCACACCACACCCTCCAAATATGCAGATAACCCTGAGAGAAACTCATGGTTCTCAATGGAGGGGGATGGAAGGATTTGGACTGATGGATGCATAGATACATGGCAGAATAGATGGATAGATGGGTGGACACATATATGGATGGATGGACCTATAGTTAGACACAAATAGATGGTAGATAGACACTTATATGTGTGTAAATATGTTTACATGCCTGTATGACATGTGTACATGTCTTTGTGTCTCTGTGCACATGTATCTGCATGTATATGTGTACATGTGCTAGTATGTCAGGTGGGTACATGGGTCTGTATTGTCTATATGTCTTGTGTACATGTACCTGTGTGTTGGGTACAAATGTCTTATGTACATGTGTTGGTATGTGTATACATGTGCTTACGTGTCACACATACCTGTGTATGTTGTGTCTATGTGTCTGTCTTGTATACATGCATCTGTATACATGTGTGTGTATGTGTTGTGTATATGTGTCTGTATATGTTGTGCATTTGTATGTCTTGGGTACATATGTCTGTATGTCTTTGGTACTTGTGCCAATCTGTATGTTCATGTGTCTGTCTGTATGTACGCATGTCTGTCTGTACATGTGTATGTGTATACATGTGTATGTCTTTGCACCTATGCCTGTCTATATGTACATGTGTCTGCCTGTGTGTATTTGTCTACATGTCTTATGTACATGTGTCTGTATGATCCTGTGTCTGCATGTGTATACATGTGTCTGATGTCTTGTGTACGTGGGTCGCTGTACTCAGAGGACAGGAGAGCAGTGATCAGGCAATGTGGACTCACTTAGTGGGAGATCTTGGCTTCAAAAAACTGTTTTCCACTAAGAGGACCAGAGACTTTGGAGGAAATGGCGAATTCCAGGATTGGAGCATGTTGGAGCATGGAGGAGAGAAGCAGAAGCGCTCAGAGAAGGAGCTGTGCCAGGGCACAGAGGCCAGTGCGGAGAGCCTCACGGGCCACATCGGGGATGATCCAGACATCAAAAAATCGCGTAGTACGGGATTACAGCCACTGACTAAAGCATCAATGAAGTTATTAATTGGAGCTGGCTGGGAGCAGGAGGCCCACCTAACCTCAAAGCATCGACCCACAAAAGGCTTATTAACTACCAAGGCAAGGAGGTAACTCGATCTCGGAGAAGCCTGGCGGACACCACCTTCAATTAGGATCAGAGTTAGTATGTCACTGTGACGGGGACAAATTGAAAACACGTGCTGCGGGGAACACAGCGCTGAGTTTATGGTGTTCTCACCAGAGATGCCCGACTCGAACCCAAGAGAACATCAGGTCAAGTAAGCGAGGACGTGCCACAGACTTGGGGCCTTTCAGCAGCAGCATCTCAATATGCGAGAGTGTGTAGTATTACACATATGTTCAAAATAGAGGTTTCTTTTGAAATGCATATTTTATGCATGTTTTCTTGCCAGACAGGGTGGCTCACATCTATAATAGGTGTGATCCCAGCACTCAGAAAGCCAAGGCAGAAAGATTGCCATGAATTTGAGGCAAACCTGGGTTACAAATCAAAATAGGGCTTGGTGAGATGGCTCTGTAGGTAAAGGGCTTGCTGCCAAGCCTGCAGACCTGAACTCAATCCTGGGGACCCACATAGTGGAAAGAGAGAACCAGCTCCCACATGTTGTCTTTGATCTTCACACATGCATCATGACCCACATGAAATAAATATTTTTAAAAATTTAACAAACACAAGTAAATAACAAAATTTTCTTTTAAAAAAAATGCAAACCTTTTCAGGCCTTTTAACATAGAATTTTTCCAGACATTTCTCTGAATATGTGAGTTTATGGGCATATCTGTAGTCTTCACACCACTCACCGTGGTTTATGAATTCTTCCCCCCGCAACACACACACATCACATAGGTTGTCTTAGCCTTGCAGTATGCGGCTCTGCCATGTCCCATGCCACACCCCTTGGATGCCCGTTTCTTGTTTCCACCTCTGTGTCTCCAGGGATGATAGTACACCGAGCATTTTGCACACGTTTTCTGGAGACACTTTTCGTTACTGCCCCTCCCCCAGGAGCTGGAATACAGAACCAGTAGGTCCCGATTTACTTGTTTTGTTCATGGTGCTAGGGACGGAACTGAGGACTTACCTTGTGCCCACTGGGCAAATGCTCCACCACTGAGTCACTACCCCAGCCCACTCTTTACATTTTGCTAAGTATTTTCAGATTTAAACTTGCAAGGAATATTAGTATTTTATGAGAAAATTCTGTGTACCCCAAACGCAATATCCTGCTGACTTAATTTTATTGTAGCTGAGATAATTAGCTATGATCCATGTCCTTTTTCCCTTTCTACCACGGGATGGGTTACTTGGTAGTGAGGACTTAAGGTCTTTTCTCCAAGGTTCTATGTAGCCAGGCATAGCTATGTTATTGAATCCTAGCCAAAAGGATTCTAATAGAAGTGATGTGTTCAACTTCTGCACAGTCCCATTAAGCAAAGGGTATTCTCCATAGTTCTTTTCCTTCCTCCTGGCGGGAAGGGAGATGTAAGGACTGGAGTTAAGGAAGCTCTTCTGGACCTCAAATGGAAACGCCTTGTTGAGAATGGTAGAGTAACAAACTAGGATCCCCAGGACACACGGCCATGAGGCTGCTAAGGTAGCCATCACCTGCCAAGTCAGACTTCTGTGTAAGGGGAAAATGCAATTTGATATGAAAGCCACTCTTCAGAGAGATTACCCTGTCCTGGCAGCCAACTGAGACCAGGTGACGAGGCTGGTGCTCGGGAGATGATGGCAAAGGAGACCCAGGTCCTCTGAGGAGCACAGGAATGTTGGCGCTCGGCTGCCGTCCCTCTTTACCTTTCTCCTTGGTGTTGCGGATGCTATGCCCAGGTGTTCTCCTGGGTGGGATACTTCTCCACCCTTGGAGGGGCAGGCTACCAGCGTCAGACCTGCTTGAGGAACCAGGAAAAAAAAAAAAACTTTAAAAACCAACCAGGGTTTTGGCCGGAGTGGCTTATCTGTTCGTGAGCTGAACATTTGTTTAGATTTCTCGGTTCTGAAAAATTAAATGGTTAAGGGTTTAAAGTTTGCTCTGGAGCCCAGTGTACCAGCTGATCATTCTCTTCTTAGGTCATGCAAAGACTCTGCTTGTATGTGGCCAATTTCTTCATGGAAGTGGCCCAAGCATGGGGCTAGGAGGGATGGAGCTCTCTGAGGCTTGTGTCAAAAACAGACACGGGGGTGAGTGGGATCCTGGGTTTCCTGCGGCAATTTATTCTGGTTCCCACCGTGAGTGACGTGGCTACCACACAAGTTCTAGGAAACTCTGAATTACTCAGGTTGCAATTGACCAAATGTGTTTTCTTTCCATTGAGTTTTAAAATTTCATTTAAAAATCTATAGCAATAACCATCACCACCAACAATGGAAAACTAGCAAGGGCCAGAGAGATGGCTAAGTCAGTATAGTGTTTGCCACACAAATGTGAGGACCTGAGTTCAGTACCTGGCATTCACACTGAAGCTGGGTTTGGTGGCACGTGTTTATAATCCCAGCACTGGGGGAATGGAGAAAGGAAGATTCCTGGGGTTCTGTGACCACCTAGTAAGGTCCTTTGGACACATGCTCATACACACAAGCCATTGTCTTTGAGAAAATAATTGGTTAATATCTGGTCCCGTGTACAAAAATGTAGCCTTTAAGTCATAACCCTTAAATGCCTTCAAACACTGGAAACTGCATTTTTGTGGGGTGTTTTTGGTCTTGTTTTTATTTTGTTTTATTTTTGTAGTTGTTTTTGAGACAGGGTCTCCCAATAGCCCCAGCTGGCCTGGAACTTGCTATGTAGACCAGGCTGGCCTTGATCTCACAAAAATCTACCTGTGTCCTGCCTCCCAAGTGCTGGACTAAGGGCATACACTACCACACGTGGTGGAAACTGCGTTTTTGAGTTTGAGATTCTGAATTTCTCTCTTTATTAATTGATTGACTATTATTGTGTGTGTGTAGGTCAGAGGGCAACTTTTGGGAGTCAGATCTCTCTTTCACTATGTGGGTATCTGGGATCAAACTTAAGTCATCAGGCTTGTGCTGCAAGCACCTTTACTGGCTGAGCCCTCTCACCCTCCCTGATTTTTCATTTCCAAGTGCTCTAACTGCTCAACCTTTCTACTTACTCAATTAAGTACTTATAATTCAACAGTCATACTTGATGACAAATCTTAAATTTAAGATTAAGTATTCCAGAGCTTACATATCAGCTTAGGAGAACTTCTTAAAACTGTACATTTAGCAAGGCCTGATGACACAGACTTGCAAGTCCAGCTGCCCAGAAAGCTAAGGCAGAAGGATTGTTGGTTCAAGGGCAGCCTGGGAAACTTCACAAGACTCTGTCTCCCCTCCTTCCTTCTCCCTCTCCTAACCTGTGCCCATGCAGTGGAGGCCAGGGGTCAACCTTGGGTTTTGTTTCTTTTTGGTTTCATGAGACAGGGTCTCACTATGTAGTCCTGGCTGGCTTGGAACTTGCTGTGTAAGACTCACAGAGATCCACCTGCCTCAGCCTCCTGAGTGCTGGAATTAAAGGCATGCCCCTGGCCACCTTGTTTTTTGAGACAGGGCCTCTTAATGGATCTGAGGCTCACCAAATAGGTGAGCTTGGTCGGCCAATGAGCTGCAGGAATCTGCCTGTCTCTGCCTGGCCAGTGCTCAGCCCTCTCCCTCGTCTCCTTTCCTGTACTGAGAAGCATTCTCTATCCAAGGTTGTGATGGTGTTCTCCTCTGGAAGTGTTTTGGTTTTTGGATGTCTGTAAAAGTCTGTTAGTCACTATGAGCTGATTTTCTTGTCTGGCACGAGGTGGGAGTGTATATACCTTTTTTACCATCAACACCAGCATTCCCAGGGTGCACCTTTGTGGATTTAGAAGTGCCATTCTGGGGGCAGTTCCTGTGTTGTCTCTAGCCTGTGGCAGAGGCAGGTGGCACACATCTGTCTCAGAGGTTCCAGCAGATGGAGGGATGGATTGCAGTCACCCAGGGAGGTGCTTTCAGGAACACAGGGACATCTGTTCCATGATCCTGTTCAGGGGCCTGGCCCAGAGCATTCCTGAATCGGGTGGAGATGGGGTGGCCTGATGCTCTGGCCTCTGCTGGGAACATGACTCCACGGTGGGCTGCTCAGCAGAGGTGATGCCGCAACAAAGGTCTGTCTGTGGTACTGAGGACAGATCCTAGTCATCCCACTCAGGTAAGGAGGACACTTGCCCTACTTGGCTGGGAGGAGCCATGATTTGTGTGGCACTCTGTGCCCTTTGACTCTCAGATGAGCCCCATCCTCCCCAGGGCTCTTGACCCCCGCCTGAGGCACTCCTGTGTCCTTAGATACTTTAAGTGTTTTTAGGACCAGGAACTCATTCAGTGAGTAGTGGACATCGGTTGGGTCCTGGGCAATTCTTGCCCCAAATATACCCCACAGCCTGGCTCTGCTCATTAGCAAAGATATTAAAAGCAGGAGAAAAGACAACCCAAATGAAGAAGGCAGAAATTCTGTCCTGTTCTGGGGAGAGATGGAACTAAAAGTGACAGAAAGGAATCAGCAAATTCTTGGAGGTTAATGTTAGAAAAACGGCCTGTCCTGGTCTGTGTTAATCTGCCCACCATCGATACAATGAAATACTGAGGTAATTCACTTATAAAGAGAAAAGGTTTGTTGTGGCTTATGATGCTGAAGGTTCTGATTGGTAGACATTTGGGGCATCTGGGGAGCATATCACACACGAGTGTGTGGTGGAGCAAACTGATTACCTCAGGAGCCAAGAAAGAGAGAGAGAGAGAGAGAGAGAGAGAGGGAGAGAGGAGAGGAGAGATATTTCAAGTGGAAAAATTATAAAATATATCCTGTTATCCCAAACCCCCAATTTCCTAAAATAGAATACTTTAAGCACTATCTTAGTCCATTTGTTATGCTATCACAAAATACCAGAGACTAAATATTTTATAGTGATGAGAAACTCACTGCTCATGGTTTCAGAGACTAGAGAGTTCAAGATCAAGGTACTAGAAGGTTCAGAGTCTGGTGAGGGCTGCTGTCTGCTTCCAAGATGGGACTTCACTGCCCTGTCCTCAGAGGGAAGGAATGCTGTGTTTTCCTGAGGTGGATGGTTAGGAAAGTCTTTATTACAAAGATCTCAATCCCATTCTCAAAGGAGAATTGTGGTTTTATCACCTCTTCAAGTCCTACCTCTAACACTAAAACAATGTCCATGTAGTCTCAACATCTGAATTTTGGAGGGAATGTATTTGAACCCTAGCAAGTGCCTGCCCACAATTATCTCACTAGCCTTTAAATATGGGAAATTAACAAGCAGGTTTTTATTTATTTATTTTTATTTGATGTGCATGAATGTATTGTCTGCCTGTATGTAAGTGTGCCTGTGTCATGCAATGTCTGTAGAGGCCAGAAGAGGGGGTGGATCCTTTGGAACTGGAGTTACAGATGGTTGCTAGCAGCCATGTATGTGGGTGCTGGGAGCTGAACCCTAATCCTCTGCAAGAGCAGCCTGTGTTCTTAACAGCTGAGCATCTTTCCAGCTCCCAAAACAGCTTTCTGATCACCAAATGGCTGGCTACTGAAATTTTCAACAAATCCTTGTTTGTAGAGACCAGTCTCATAGTCACCCTTGGTGAACCTGTCAAAACCTTTCTGCTATTTTGAGAGAAATTCTAAATCAAGTTTTGAGGGGTAAAAGCATCAATCATGTGATTATTGTGAGGAGGAAGCTGTGCCTTCAGTAACATCTAGGTGTTCGAAGCGAAGGTAGTCTGTTGGGAGCGATGTACAGGAGAGGTGTTCGAAGGGTGCCTGCTTTGTCTACTCGAGTTAGGGTTAGCATGAGAGCTCCCTGTCCATCACTCTTCTCTCTCTCTGTATCCATCTCTCTCCTGTAAGTGCATGGAGGTCAGAGGACAACCTTGGATACTGGTTCTTCTTTCTACCTCGAGACAGGGTCTCTTGTTTTCCCATTGCCTAGGGGCCCTGGGATTCCAGATCTACATCACCACATCCAGCTTCATGTGGGTTCTGGGGATCCGAACTCATGTCCTCATGCTTATGCAGGAAGCACTTGACCCACAGATCATCTCTCTAGTCCTCTATTTTTTTTTTCTGGCAAATAAATATTTGTGAGTTTCAGTTTGCAGAATAGCCCCCTTCCTGTACCGTATCACATGCTGTGGCTGTTGCTGTGAGGATCTCTGGGTGAGCTTTCATCAGGATCAGTCCAGGTCTGATTTGCCGAGTGTCTTGGTTTCTCTCTCCTCCTGGCTTTAGGAACTGCTAACACTGTGAAATACTTTGCAGAGCTTTGACAACCCCTTTAAGATCCTTCCCAAGTTCCCATGGAGGGAAGAGTTGAGGCAGGAGCTGGGGTTTCTACCTCCTTTCTTCACGTTGAGCTTCTACACACATGCGCTTTCAAATCAGAGAAACTTTGTGAACAGCCCTGATGTAACTGATGACATTGTCCTGAATGCAGCGGTTGCCAGGAAGCTCACTAGGTAATTCTCAGTCTACAACTGACAAGTGTCCCAAAGCTCCTAGCCGTGTTTTGTGTGCAGATCTCATCCCTAACTGTCCTTTCTTTCTGTGTCCTTTCCCTGTCACCTTGTTTTCTTCACTCTGCTGTCATATATGCTTTTACTTGCTGCCTCAAATCCCTTAGGAAAAGAGACATTGTTTATGAGTACATTAAAAAATGGAGGGGTTTGTGAGGAGCTCTTTAGCAAGTGGGACAGGAATCTATGTGGAAAGAAGACATGGTTTCACATTCAAAGTTTGTGTGTCATTCTGGGGTGCATATGTGTTAGTTACAGTGTGGACTTCATGGTCTTCCAAGTCTCTGGGCTTTACAGTGCAGTGATCCTCAAGTCTGGGGTAGACAGGGACATGGCTGGCCACTGAAGGACCCGCTCTATGGCCTGGCACCTTCAGGGTTCGTTAGGGATGCGCTGACCATGGAAGATGGCTTCCCATTTGAGCGTCTCACCTGCTCTCCTCTCCAAAGCAGGGACTCGCTCTCTGCCTGTTACTGCAATCACCTGGGAGCTCTAGAAAATGTTAGTACCCCAATCCTGTCCCCAGAGATCCTGGGTTAATTGGGGTGGGGTGTGTTCTCAGCAGGGGATTTTTAAAAGCTCCCCTGGAGATGCTAATGGGCACCAGGACTCCACAGCCCTGGGAGAAGGAAAAATAAAACTAATAAGCACCCACCTCCTGCTAATCTCTCAGGGGGATGGGAGAAGCCACAGTGTAAGAGACAATGGGCAGGTTCTGGTGATTCGGGAGAAGGAGCTGAAGGGACTAGATTAACTCTTCCCACGCCATTCGCTGTTAGAAACTCAACACTTCGGGGAAGAAGCACATTCTATACCCCAGTCCTCTGTGTATGGGTGGGGTGTACATGTGTGTATATGTATTTATGTATATGTGTGCCTATCTATGTGGTATGTGTGTGTATATGTGTGCATATATGTATGTGAATGCATGTATATGTTTGTATATATTGTGTCTCTGTATGTGTGGTTATGTGATTATATATGTGTATTTGTGTGTATATAGGAAGTATGTATTTTTGTATATGTATGTATATACATGTGTTTATGCATATATATGTGTATATGTGTTTGTACCTGTAGCAAGTGGTTGGTCCCAGAACCCCAAGAATACCCAAAGTCTCCTCTATTCAAATCCCTCATGCAAACTGGCAGCACATTTGCAATAGGTCTCCGCATGCCTCTCCTATGACTCTCTAGATCATTTAGGACACTGAATATGACATGAATATGACAGAAATCCTTGCCACGCTGTATGTAAAAAATGACAAGAAACAATATTGGAATACTGGGGACATTGCTGCACAGCATGAAGCACTGAGTTCAGTCCCCAGCAGCACAAAAACAACTCTGCTCATGTTTCATACAGAGGAAACTCTTCCCCAAATACTTTTAATCTGATGTTGGTTGAATCTGAGGATACAGGACTCGCATACACAGTGTTCCAATCTATGTAACATTTCCTATTCCAGTCTATACTGATCTAGACTTGATGTTTATGTTTAAACGTATGCACATGCGCGTGTGTGTGTATGTGTGTGTGTGTGTGTGTGTGTGTGTGTGTGTGCGTGCATAGACCAGAGGACAACGTCAGTGTTTTTCCTCAGTCACTCTCCACTTTATTTTTTGAGACAGAGTCTCTCCCTGAACCTGCTAGACTGTCTGGCCAGTGAGCCCCAAGGATCTTGCTGTCCTTGCGTCCCGAGCACTGGGATCACAGGTGTGAGCTACCTACCACACCCAACTTTTTATGTGGGCACTGAGGATCCAAACTCAGGTCCTTATGCTTGCATGGCAAGCACTTTACCAACTGAGCCGTCTCCCCAGCACCCACATTTGAGTCTGTGAGAAGAAAAGGTGAGGTTCAGGGGCCGAGCCTGAGCCCCACTGGAGGATGCTGAGACACTTTGCACTCTCTGAATATATGCAAGCCCAAGGGCAGGTGGCCATTATGCTTCTAGAAGCAGAAGAGCCATCATTTTGCATAGAAAGCAGGCCCAGTCCCTTCTCAGCGTGTGAGGACAGCCACGCCTGATGGATGATGCGCTTACTCTTGTCTGAATTCTGGGAACAGAAGGAATTGCACAAAGCTAGGACCAGAGTGGGCTCCAGAATGCTGGGGTCTGATACATCTGTAATTCGGGGCCTGTTATAAGAAGAAGAGTACAAAATTATCACAAATACAAAAGGAGCTATGTAGGTAGACATTCCTTCAAACTAAGAAAGGGATTCCTTGGCAGTGGAGAGACGGCTCAGTGGTTAAGAGCCCTGGTTGCTCTTGCAGAGGGCCAGGGTTTGATTCTCAGTACCCACATGGTGCCTAACAAGCATCCATAACTCCAGTTCCAGAGGGATCCAACACCCTCTTCTGACCTCTGAGGGCATTGCATGGCATGGGTGCACTTACATTCATATAGGCAATACTCTCATATGCATTAAATAAAAATAACAAGTAAAATATAAAAAGAGAAGGAATTCCCAACAGATTCAAGTTATTGACTTTAATTTTTAATTATGTGTTTCTGTGTATGTGTAGGACAGGGTGTTCTGTATGTGAGTGCCGTGCCCACAGCAGCCAGAAGAGGGAGTTGAATCACTATAGGTGATTGTGAGCCACCTCCACTGTTGGAGTCCATTTCTAGATCCTCATCAGAGCCTTAGATGAGGGCCCATGTCTTGGCTTTGTGGAGACACCTATAGTTCCAGCACCAGGCAGGCTGAGCTCCATAGTGATTGTCTCAAAGGCCCGCTTGGCAAAGCGCCTACCATACAAACATGGAGACCTAAGTTTTCATCCCCAATGTACACAAGGAAAGCTGGGCAGGGTGGCACAGGCCTGTAATCCTAGGGCTGGGGAGGGCAGAGACAAGAGGCTCCCTGGGCTTACTAGGCAGATAGTCTGGCTAAGCTGGCAAGTTCCAGGTTCAACAAGAGACCAGGCCTCAAAAAGTAAGGTGGAGGGCCACTGAGGAAGATACCTGATGTTGACTTCTGGCCTGCACGTGCGCACACACATGGTTCTGGGTATGTAGTTCAGAAGGAGGGTGCTTGCATGAGCCTGGCCCTGAGTTCAAATCTCTGAACCACAAAGAAAAGATGGAGACCTGTCCTGCAGAAACCCAGAAGTTTAACAGTCATGGTTCCCAGTAATCCTGCAATTGACAATGAAGACTAGATTATCTCAAGAGCAAAGGCTTTGGCACCAGCTGGATCTGAACTCACTGTCTACACTGCTACTTTCTGTCCTCATGAACCTTGGACTTCCCCATTAGGCACACTGGCTGCCTCTAAGTGGCCAGGCTTAGCAAATAAAAATACGGGACACCGAGTTAGAGTAGCACTTCAGAGGATTGCTAACACATTTGAGTAAGTATGTATCATGGATCTGCACACTACAACTCATGCCTTGCGTTTCTGAGGTTTATTAACTCTGAGTTTAACAAAGAGCCAGTGGCTGGCGTGTTTCTCATGGAGTTCATGAACATTGGAGAGTGGGGGAGGGGAGGCCGCTGCTCAGACCCGGTGGAAGACAGTTTACTGGGGGAGGGGTGGCTGAGAGGGGGGTCCCCATTTGGAGCTGTAGGTAGCTGAGTTAGAGAACTTCCCATAAGCCAGTGAAGTTCTTGGGATCTCTGTTTGCACAACTGTCTGTAGAAGACGAATGACAGAGAGCAAGTATTCTGGTCTGTAAAATGGGTGCAACCTAGGCACCCTCAGCCCGAGAAGCTATAGGTATTCCAATCAAGGGATTTTCCTATAATTGAGGTGCACCGCCTCAGAGTCTGGTTCGCCCCCTCCAGATCCTCTTTTCTTCCTTCTTGATAATCACAAGTTTCCGAATTGAATTGACTTCTTTTTACTGGATTGTATACAATCCAATAAATTAATGGAAGTTCCAGAAAGGTAGAAAACCAGTCGGCCTTGTTGTGGAGGGGCGGCTGATTCCAGCCCAGTACAGACTGGGGCCAGGGGGAGTGAATGAATGAATGCATGTGTGCACGCATGCATGCACGCATGCTGGCAGCCGCGCGAGTCCTGTCCCTGTCCGCTCCGCTCGCTCTCTGCGGGCCGCGCGGCTGCGTCGTGGGCGTCGCCGCGGGGAGGAGGCCCGGCCGGTCCCTCCTCCGGGAGCCGCAGCGCGGCGGCAGAGCCGAGAGCAGCGCGCACTGCAGGGCCGAGTCCCCGCCGCGGAGCCACCGCCGCGCTCGGCGGCCCCCACGCAGCGCCGCCGCCCGGCCGGGGCTCGGGAGACCCGCGGCCCGGGAGAGGGGCCCGGAGCCGGCGGCCACGCACCCGGAGACCCTCGCCCTGCGTCGGATCGCTGTGCCCGGCCCGCGCCGGACGCCTCTGCTCAGCGCGGTGAGTCCGGTGCTCGGGGCGCACGGGCGGGATCCGGGTTCTCAGGAGCCCCGCAGACTCCGAGCAGCGGGACCCGGAGAGCTCGCCAGCCTTGCCCTCCGGGCAAAGTCCGTGTCGCGCTCCGGGCCTCAGTTTCCCGGTGCTCCGGGGCGCACGCGTGGCACTGGGGCTCCCGGGGATCGATGACACCTCAGGCAGACCCCCCTCTGGAAAGTTCCTCCGGAGCTGCGGAGCCTCAGTTTCCCCGCGCCGCATGGGTGCACGCGCAGTGTCTGGGGCCCGGGGACCCCGCAGGCTCACAGCTTTGGAGACACTGGATGCCGCAGGCAGATCCCCTCTCAGGAAAGTCTCGGGAGAGCTGGGCCTCAGTTTCCCCGCGTGTTAGGGACGGCTGAGTACCGGCTTCGGGGCTCTGAACTCAGCAACTCGGGTGTGTGCGCCTGGCAAGCGCAGGGCGCGTGGGAGGTGCAGGGCGGCCCGTCCCTTGCGTTTGGTTAGACGCAAGTGGACCCAGGAGGGAACACAGGGACACCCCAGGCTGGGTTGTGGAGGTGGCTCTGGAGCCCGGCAAAACTTGGAACCCCGGGATAGGGCTGGAGACCGCGGCCCAGCCCGCTCTTCTCCGAGTTTCTTTTGAAAAGTCCCTTGCAATTGCCCGGCCCGCGCCGGTCCAGCCCAGGCCACTGAGGTTGGCGCTGAAAGTTACAGAACTTTCCTTCAGAAGAAAGCTTGGACTCGGGAGCGGAGGGTTTCGTTGTAAGGGGAGAGCGAGTGGAGTGGGGTTTGTGTGAGGCGCGCAAGTGGAGGTGGACCCCCCTAGCCGCTTCCATGCCTTCTGTGCCCCCCAAGTAAACAGTTCTCTAACTCAAGGAATTTTATGTGCCTGGGGGAAATATCTTATGGCCAAAGCCGTGGAGCGCCCTGCTCAGCAGTTGAAAGGGAAGGCTTTCCTACTTGCAAGGTTCTACTGCCCCAAGCCATCCAGGGCTCAGACTTCACAGCGCGCACCCCGCAGCTTTTGGATTCTTGCTGAAAAGCTGCGGCCGATGCGATGCTGTGGCTCGTCCTTTCTACCACTTTCTCCCAACCCTCTCCCCCCGAAATGCTCTGCAACCTTTAATAACTTTCTAAAAGTATTATCCGAGATATATAAATCCCCACTCCTGGTAGGGAGGCACTTTTTAAATTACCAGGCGCAGGGAAGTGAGAACCAGGTCTTTGGCCCGGGCAGGGCAGGTAGAACACTTTACAAACACTGCCTAAGGAGAATTTGAGTGGGGAATTATGTTTGAGTTAAGGAGCACCCTCCCCAAGGAAATTATAACCAGAGAACAATTCTATTTCAAGCAGATTCTATTAATTCTACAAATCCTTTGATGCTTGGGTGACATTTCTATTACCAGAGGATGGGTCAACTAGCAGACCCAGTAGCCAGTGGCCATGTGCTAGCTCCCAACATACACTTACATCCACCGAGACCAAGGTGAAGTCTCTTTTTCAGAATAATGCTTGTCAATGAACCTTTTGGCAATTTTAATCAAGAAATGTTTATCCTTTCCCACCTTTCTTCATGGTCTTAAACGCTTCATGCTAAAATTTAGACATCTTCAGATGGAGGAAAGTGATTGGACTAGTCAGATAAAATTTGATAATGGTTTGAATCCTGTTTTTGAGAGAGCATAAAATTGAGTTTGTATTTGAAACGGTAAATTTTGCAGTTGTGGACAAAACAATGTGGCTAGATCTGAAAGAACCTGATGTGTGTGTGTGTGTGTGTGTGTGTGTGTGTGTGTGTGTGTTAATGCGAGTTTTAGATCCCTAGTCCTCCTTTGTATCTTTAGGTTCATATGCAATGAACTGTCTAATCTTACAGAGTTGGTGTTTTTTCCTGTGTCTTGGAGAGTTGCACATATTACCATACTTTTGTGTATAAAAAAATCATGTCTAAACACATAAATCAGTTTCCCAAGATCAGGTAACTAAATGACCTAAAATAGATTGGGAGATGTGTACCCTAATATTCTGAGATTAAAAAAAAATCAGCTGCTTTAATGGCTTAAATTCTAGGATCTTCTTTTCATCGCTTTTGTGTTGGGTTAAACATGTCATAAAGAGATGTGATTTGTTGATTTGTTATGGAATTACCATTTGGAAAAATACACCCAAGGCATTCAGCTTCCAGTACGCCGTGGTACTGCTGCTTTAAATTGTGTGTGTAAGAGATTTCAAGTCTTGTTCCAGACGGATAAATTGATAAAACGCTAGCTGCCGTGAGGACGGAAAACCCCCAGTAAAAAGCTCTGTGGCGTGGCTGGGCACATTCGGAATTAAGCTGAGCAGGCTGCAGAGACTGGCAATTTACAAAAGTCTATATACAGTCCAAGCACGTCCACTTAAGACATCTTTTGGTTTCCCCCATGACAAGATGACCCCCACAGACACACAGACACACACCCACATTTTTCCTTATTTTTTTCAGTTACTTTTCCAAAGATAATTTGTGCGGGGTGCAAGAGACCAGAATAATATAGCTATCCAACTGTCACCAGTTCAGGGCAAGTTCCTTGTGCCCTCCCACCAGATGTGTGTTGGGTGTCCTCAGCTGTGATGCCCTGTTTGAAACTCATTAGGACAGCCATAAACTTTTTGTGTAATAAAATGCAGGCTGTCGTGGAGATGGAATGGTGTTCTGAGAGCCTTAGGACAGAATCCTGTCTAGGCAGAGACAGCTCAAGGCTGTCGGAAAAGGACAGAAGGGAGAGGTTTTGCTCAGCCCTGGGTCAGCTGCAGAACACCCAGCATTTGATGCCTTTTCTAGGCAGGTAGGTAGGAGCTGTGGTTAGAGCTGGGGCTGGTCCTTGCTGGCCAGACCTCCTTCCCAGGAAGGATGCTCAGGGGACAAGGAAAAGCCTTGCTTTCTGGCAGAGCCCATAGATCTGAGGGGTGTGTGTGTGTCTGAATGGAAAAGTTGGGAGAGAGGGCTTTGGGTTCCATGCCAGGGACAAATCTACCTACTTCTCACCTGCATGCTAGGCATAAAACCAGAATGTCGGGCTTGTTAGAAATTCCATGAGGGAGAGAACTTCCAAAAAAAAAAAAGCAAGGGTTTCTTAGTTCTGTGGTCCCACCTGCTTTCAGAATGTGGAGGAGCGGGGCTGATAGTTGCCTCTAGAGGCTAAACTTTCTGCCGGTCGCCAAGGCTGGGTTCTGCTGTGCAGAGGAAACATTTTTCTAGCTAGTTCTGAAAAAGGAGCTGGGGCAGTCTGTTCAGGAGGAGCGCTTTATAAAGGCTTAACCCGAGTTGAGAAAACATGGCCTGTTGACAGAACACACAGACACACACGCGCGCACGCGCACACACACACACACACATTCCTTCCTCACTCCCTACCCTCTTCTTGATCCCATCAGAATCACAGCAGCTTCCTGAACACCTCACTCTCCTCACCATTCAGGAGTCCCCAACACACCAAACAAAAAAGAAGTTTCTGGTAGGAGAACAATGAATGGGGAATTCACTGGAGACAAGACCTCGTTTTCGCTCTTTGACCATCTTAACTATCCTAATGGTGTTTGCTTAACACCTTCTAATCCAGGGAGGATGAACCCTCCATCAGGGGCACAAATACTTGAAGTGACTATTGACGGTAGTGACTGAGACTACAGACCCACTTGTCTCACTGTAAGTGACCCACTGGAGCTTGTTCTTTGTAGACTGAGATTTAGAGTCAGTTTTGAGTAGGAAAGTACCTGCCAGGTGTACTTAGGGGACGGGGCGAAGGAGGCCACACATCTTTTCATGTTTTCTGCCTTTTTCTTTTCACTGGTCTTTATGGCAGTGAGTGCCGATATGGTTTTCCTCACTTATAAATTACAATCCTGTGTTTCATAAACAATGGTGAACATAGCTACTGGGCATCCAGGACTGTATCGCCGTGGCCTCTCATCAATCTTCAGCGCAGATTTTTTACTTTGACTCTCTGAGAATTATTATTACCAACCCAACATTGTTAAGGAGGAAACTGAGTCACAGGTCCGATGACTCACGCAGCCACAGATAAAGGGAGATGAAACCCAGGCCTTCAGGTCCCCGTGGGTGCCTCACCCACGTCTTGCGAAAACCCTGATCTCCCCTCCCTCGAAGAGCGATGCTGAGTCTGGATGTTCTGACTGCACAGAACAAATTGCTTTTGGAAACTGCCCTGGGTAGTTTTTTTTTGTTTTGTTTTGTTTTTTTTTTTCTCTTTTTCTTTTCCCGTTGTTGTTTTAAACAGAAGGAAAAATCACACTCAGTATTTAGAAAACAGGAATAGAAACCTTTGGAAGTCATATTTAGCAGTTTGGGGTAGTTCTGTCAAGGAAAATGGCTGTTTATTTACAAGAGCTAATCTGATTTGTTGCTTCATGTTAACACTGAGCAGTTCAGTTCTTAAAATGAGTCAATAAATTTACCGGCAGTGAAAAGGCCCTAAACATTCCAGTAGGCATAGCTCAAGTCAAGCTTACCGGAAGGTTCTGGATTGCTATGGGTGGGTGTTGCTTTGGGGTTCAGTTCTGAGAACAAAGTAATTTGGAACAGGTGGTCTCAAGAGTCAGGTCACAGGAATGGTTGGTCTTAGCCACTTGGAATGTCAAGGGACACTATCAGTTGTCTGAATGTAGGGACAGGCAGGCTTGTGGTCAGCGGGGTTGAGAGAGACACCTTTCAGAGGAAACCAGGAGGGATGGGACTCAGGGTCTCGGCACAGTCCTGCCCCTATGGAAATCAGGGGCCTTATCCCTACAGTCACCCCCTTCTGGCAATGATACTTTGAACCCAGATGTGCCGGCTTGTGGTGTTTTGAAAAGTGTGCTTCTGCTTTCAAATCTGTGCAGAAATTTAAAGCAGGAACTCCAATGCCAGATAATGCCAACTTAAACATCTTTTGAAATGTGCAGAGTATTTAACAGAGGTTAAAAACTATTTTATCATTTAATGTCCACAGTGTTGTGTCTATAGCAGAAAATGTGTGATTTCAGTGGCATCCAGCCGTCCCCTTCTGACTGAGAATCTAGCAAAGCTAGCTCTTGTAGAAGCGGTGTGTTCTCTGACATAACTGAGATACTTGTAGTCTTCAGAGGAGAACGGTCAACTCTCTGGGAATGTAACTGAAGGGAAAAATGATAAAAATCGATGTATTTTCCCCCAAAGAACCAGGAATTGGAGGGTCCGACTACTATACAAGTATAGCAACTCAAATTTGTTTCCCGTCCGTTAGAGTTGGCTTTCCTTTCTTCTCTGTTCATCTCTTAAGATGATATTCAGAACTGAATTATACTGTGTATTAGCCAGAAGACATTTTAATTTTGTAAAGAAAAGTCATGGCAGAGACAGGCGAGTCTGTTTCAGCCGTTATTGTTTCTGCAGCATGAATACTTTGGGTTTCATGGTAAGGCGTGGGTTTGCCAAGAAAGAAAATTACAGCAAGAAACTATGTGAAAACATATACACTTCTGTTTAAGAAATGGGAAAACACAGAAAAATTCTGCACGATAATTACTTTAACGTGAGTTTTAAATGTCATTGTTTGACTTAGGTCAAAAAAGTCCTTCTTAGCGAATTCTCACATAGGCTGTTACCAGATCTCGCACCTTAAAAGAGCCCAAATATGGGGCTTAACTCTACTGACCTTTGAGGCTGGAGGAGATAGCGTTCTGTGAGGTGCGTTCTGGTGGAAACGCTCCACAGTTTTGAGTTGTACAGGCCGTGAAAAAAAAGTTACTTAGATATCGATTTTATTTTCTTGACCCAAAATGAGAAAACATAGGGAATTCTCAATAGCTTTTTACAGGCTGCTATTATGGGAAGAGAAGCCAAACCAACATGTATTAGGTCATGAGCTTGAAGTGCAGAAGTAAACCCACTGAAGGTCACCAAAACAGGCCGAAAACCACCAGTGCTTGCTCCCGCGGCCAAGTCCAAATTCCTGCCTGTTAGACGTGTTTGGTGGAATTGGACACAGAAAGGGGGAGGGGTCTGCTTTTGACTTGATTTGGGTTCTCCAAGGACTAGCAAAGACATCTTGTAGTAAAAGGAGACAGAGGCCTGAACGGCAGTGTCCTCTGGAACTTTCCTTTTTGCTAGGGATCATCTGTCGCCCCTGAGCTCCCTTTCCTATGCTCAAATCTGTGGGAGTCGGAGGTTCAAATGCCCTGTGGTCCTCTGGTCGGTTTTGTCACCTCTTAGCCTCTCCAGAACCTTTTGTTTGCTTCTGTTGTGGTTTTTGAAATGTGGGAATTGTAGTATAAGACAAACCTTTAGCTCACTGACTTCCAGCTTCCAGAAATACACAAGGTAGATGGTGACTGCATGGCCCTGAGTTTGGTACTAACCCGAGTACTGATGGAAATTCCATGAAGGAATTAAATCTCTTCTGAGAGACAGGAAAGGTGTCCGAGCAAAGAGGTTGTTTGCTTCTGTGACTGTGTATTATTTGTATTTATTGGAACTTTTGTTTCAGAATGTTCTAGAACCATTGATCTCTCCAGCAAAGGTCTAAATACCCTGCCTGGCTGGGAAGGAGTAGAAACGGCGAGGATCCTGTCCTTCTGGCCCTTTGCACCACTGGAACAGCCAGGGAAGCTGAGACTCTGCTCTGCTCCCGGGGATGGTGTCATGTGGCATAACAAGTTGTGACTTGCATCTGTGTTGTCAACAGAGTTTTGGCCCCATCCAGCCGTGACAAAGAATGGGGCCGAGGAGATTATTCACCTCCGGTCTGTGATGGGACTGAGCTCTTTGGTGTTCTCTTGCTAAACAGACCGGACTCCTCCAGAGAAGCTGGTTGTTGGGGTGTGGAGGGGAGGAGGGAGGAGGGGAAAGAATGTTTTTATCTTAAACGTCTGAACTGCATTCGGAATGTCTCGGAGTTGCTCTGGTACCGCAGGAAAGACCGATGATACAGGGCCATAGTTGTAGACTCTGGGGGAGGCAGAGAGGGATGGGGGGGTCGCTCGTTCAATCCGGGGCTCAGAGTTTTCTGACCCCTTGGGACTCTCAGAGTAACTTTAAGAACTCGATTTTGGAAATATCTGTCTTTTAAAAATGCTTGTTTTCAGTGAATTAATTTAAGGGTTTTTGTTGTTGTTTTAAGGAAAACCAATCCACCAGTTGCCCCTGTTTATTGAAGATGCACTGAGTACCGGGTACTATGCTTAGGAAATATTTTATATGTTTGGACTTCAAATGCTCTTGGATGGGGGGTATCTCCATTTTACAGATGTGGAAATTGTGTCTTAGGAGGTAAAGTCACATGGTCAAGGTCACGTGGCCTATATCAGAGTCACTATTAAGTTCAGTTTAAATCCCTAACCTGTAGGATCGCCAGCTTCCATGTGGGCCCTGGAGAGCTGGACTTTGAAGTCAGTCTCCCGTATGTTGCCTTTCTCTCTGAGAGTCAGAACAGAAGTCAGAACGGAGAGGTGGGGACGGACTCCCACAGAATCCACAGAATCTCTCACGTCCTTGTGGAGCTGAGGCCTGTTCGGAGCTAGGGACTGTTGAAGCTGTGTCCGCAGTCCTGAAGCTGGCTGGTCCCAGGTGCCATTGCTCTGTAACCTCAGAGTTATTACAGGGACTGTGTGGCTCACGGACTCATTGACTGTGTCCCCTTACAAAAGATGTATTGCATCCTGAGCCATTGCAATATGACAAGATGAATTTCACTGACATGAAAATATGCGTATAGGACATTTCAGAAACATTTCAAAGGAATGATGCAAGTGTCTTCAGTGACACTTCCCTCTACCATCAGAGAGGCAGACGAGGACTGAGAAGCCGGTATCTCCTCCAGCTGGATCTGTCTCTTCTTTCCTAAAGTAGACAGAAGGTGACTCCTAGAACTTTCCATTGTTCCACAATAAGATGAGGCCAGTTCTGCAAGAGCTGTGCTTTGACTTCTGTGCTCCAAGGTGCACCTGGACATTATGGGACGTGCTGGCACCCTGCTTCCCCTGACAGATGACTCTGCTCCCCAGGAAGTGGTGCAGGGTGGGTGGAATCAGACTTCTCTGAATGGGAACATTGCCAAAGTTCACGACCGAGAGCCAGGCCAGGCACTAGGTGGTGTGGTTGAAGTCCTTGCTTGATATCTACTATCTATCTAACTTTTGACTTGTCACCATTTTTCTCTGAACCTCAGTTTCTCCATCTGCAGAGCAGGGTAGATAATAGTGCAGATTGAATTAATTAGAAAGTGTTTGATGCTGTACAGGGCAGAGTATGAATGACTGGATCAGATACTGCTGTTGTTACATGGCTTGTAGAAAACGACTTAGCTCTTTGGGTCTCAGTTTCTCCCTTCATAAAATGAGCATGATAATGATAATCAGCATTGCTTTGTGGGCTATTGTGAGAATTTAAGGAAGACTTCACCTGTAAGAATCTAAGCTCTGCTCTCACGCTTGCAAGCGTTGAATAAGCTGGCTATTAGGAGGACAGAGAATTGCATACTGGGCCAGGGAAGTGCTGTCTATGTGGAGAGAGAGTTCGGCTGTGGTTCACAGAGTTGGTGTGAGTCTCAGTCATTCACTGCTCCTTTGTGCTGCCACCCTGGATGTGACCCTTTTAACTTTCCAGACAGCGTGCAGCAGTGGCTGTCCCAGGAGGTTGTGCACGTTAAATGAGGTGACACACATACAGCAGGACGTTTGGCACATAGTAAGCACTCAATAAATGGTAGCTTGTATTCTTATCACCCCCCACTGCACACTGCACCCCCCCCAGCCCCAAGAAAGCACTGAATACGAATAAAGATTAATTTGAAAATAAAAGAACACATTTTAAAACTGCCAAAGAGATTTAAAATAATATTCATTAAACAAAATTAAAATATTCTATTAAAGCCAGACTTTGGGCTCAGACCAAATTTTTATAACCCAAGCTTAAAGGCCAGGGAGTCCCCTAGCCACAATGGGGACATTGTGATTGAACTTGAGACTTCAACGCCGCTATTGAGCTGTCTTTGAAACACACATTAAAATTTGAAAAACCCGTTAAAATGAAAGGGACGTCACGGGAAGAAAAACGAGGTTCTTGCTCCCCGCAGCAAACCTTAATGAATTGAAAATGAAAATCAAAAGATTTTCTAATGCCAAAGACATATGAGTGTATCACAGCCCTGTCTCTCTGAGATACGCCTAGGAGTGATGTGGATCTGATGGGCTCTTTGAGCTAACCTCATCTAAATTGTATTCATCACCAGTTTTCATAGATGGTAGAGTCCGTTGTTGACAGCCCATACTCAGTTTCCTGATTTCAAAGCCTAGCTCTGCCTCAGTTTCCTCATTCACAACATAGACAATCAGCTTGTTTGGGGGACTGAGGTGGAGCATGTGAGAGTCTGCTGTCGGTATGGATGTTTTAATCTTTGGCTTTTTATTAGTTAATGAAACTTCCCCAGTCTTCGGGATGTTGAACGAAACTTTGAGGGTATGTATCTGAGTGTTAGAGACCAAAATCAGCTTCACTATTCAGAGAAGGGATGGGATGGAGGATGCAGATTTAAAACTTCACAGCAGTTTTCAAAAAATTTTATATGCATGAGTGTTGCAAGTGTATGTAAGTACACCATGTGTGTGCAATGCCTGTGAAGGCCAGAAGATGGTGATGGATCACCTGGAACTGGAACTGGAGTTACTGACAGTTGAGAGCCAAACCCAGATCCTCTGCAAGAACAACCAGTGCTCTTAAAGGCTGAGCCATCTCTCCAGCCCCATCTCACAGGAATTGTAATGTGCCGTGCACTTATTGCAAAGTGCATTTAATCCTTTCAAAAACAACAGCAACAATGAAAAAAAAAAAAACTCATCAGAGGGGTTAGAGAGAGATGGTTCAGTAGTTAAGAGCCCATATATTGTTCTTGCAGAGGACCCAGGTTCAGTTCTCAGCACCCACATGGTAGTTCTTGATCACATGTAATTCAAGTTTCAGATCTACTGCCCTCTTCTGGCTTCTGCAGACACTGCATATATGTGGTGCACATACATACATGCAGGCAAACATTCATACACATTTTAAGTTTTTCAAGACAGGGTCTCCCTGTAGCCCAGCTGGCCTGGAACTCACTATATAGACCAGGCTGGACTTGAACTCACAGAGATCCGCCTGCCTCTACCTCCCAAGTGCTGGAATTAAAGTCATGTGCCACCACACCCATCATACACATTTTTAAAAACACCCTTGTGATATAGGTGTGTCTGTTTAATAAATGGGGAAACTGAGACTTGGGCAGATCCTTTGTTTTCAACCAGCCAGAGGTTCTGTGACTTTTTAACTCTTCTTTACTGAGAACCAGTACATTTATTTCCTTGATAGCAGATGAAAAAAGGAACCAAGGTGGACTATGAGGCCTCCAGGCAGATGTTTTGAGACCCAGTGGCTTTGATGGGAGTGACTGATGTGCTCACTAGTTGGGGCAGGTATGAGAATGGCTCCTCATCCATCACCTATTTGCTATGTGAATTGGGCAGATCCCAAGAGCTCTCTGGGCCCTGATACTTTTACCAACTCATATCTTCTGTGTCAGATTTGTTATGAGTTGAATAATATAATATTTTAGGTCTGGGAGTTAGCTTAGTTGGTAAGGAGCTTGCCTTGCAAGCATGAAGACCCGTTTGATCCCTAGAACACGTGTAAAGTGTGGTTGTGTGCCCTTGCAATTCCAGTGCTGGGGAGGTGGAGACTGGCGTGCCTGGTCCCTGGGACTGCCTGGCCAGTCAGTTTAGCCTACTTGGAAAGACCTACCTGGTCTCAAAAATTGAAAGGGATCCTAACCAACACCTGAGTTTGTCCTCTGGCCTCCACACCAACATCCACACATATGCACAGTGTACCCACACATACACATGTGCACCCACACACATGCACAAACCTACATATACATCAGCATCTTTATCAGTATGTTTTACAATTTAAAATTTGAATATGGAAATAGATCTGCCCCCCTCCCCAAGCTGGGGGTAAAAAGTGTTCAAAAAAGAAGATGAAAGTAAGTTACTTGTCTGAGGTATATTTGTTCTTCAAGTAGCTACAGTCTTTGATTTGCCAACATTCCAGAAGAAACTACTGGGCTTCTTTTTTTAAATGAGGTATGTGTTCTTCCCATATTGAACATTTTCTCTTCTTAGAGTTATGTCTTTATTATATGTTTGGAAAAGACAGATAAAGAAACATCTCCTAAGTTGTTACTGCTCATAACAAAAATGGCTTAAAACTTAAGTTCATGAAGTGATTAATAGAAAAAACAAACAAACAAACCCAAACCAAGTACATGTGGTTAGATTCAGGAATGAAGTTAGAGAAATACAAATCTGAGGGTGTGAAGTCTTCCCCACGATCTCTTCCTTTAAGTTTTGTTTATTTTAGCTGGGCCTGGTGACACATGCCTTTAATCCAGCACTTGGGAGGCAGAAGCTGGAGGATCTCTGTGTGATCAAGGCCAGCATAGTTGACATAGTGAGTTCTAGGCCAGCTGTGGTCACAAGGAGACCTTGTCTCAAAAAGACCACCCCCCCAAAGATTTATTTTATATATATAACTATTTGCCTGTGTGTATGTAATGTGCCCATGGAGTCCAGCAGAGGGCATCAGATCCCCCGAAAACTAGTTACAGCAGTTGTGAGTCACCACGTAGATGTTGGAAACTGAACCCTGTCCCTCTGTAAGAGCGGCAAGTGTTCTTAACTGCTGAACCATCTCTCTGGCCCCTCAATTTTAAATTAAAAGGAAATGTTTTAAGCTGGACATAGTGGCTTATGTCTGTCATCCCAGCCACTTCAGGGGCTAAGGTAGGAGGATTGCCATGAGTTTGAGGCCAGCCCAAGCTATGGATTGGGACTCTGTCTCAATAAAAACAAAAAACAAAACAAAACAATTCTCAAAAAACCCTGACCACAAAACAACAAAAAAGAAAAGAAAACAAGAGAAATAAAAGGGAGGGAGGGAGGGAGGGAGGGAAGGAAGGAGTTGGGGAGGGAGGGAAGAAATACTTTAAGTCAGACATGGTGGAACAGGTCTATAATCCTAGTACTTGGGAGGCAGAGGGAGGAAGATCTAGAGTTTGAGGCTAGCCTAGGCTCTATAGTAAGACCCTGTCTCAAAAACTGAAAATAAAATAAAGCAATGAGGTGCTACAGAGATGGCTCAGTGATTAAGAGCACTGACTGCTCTGGCAGAAGACCCAAGTTCAAATCCCAGCACCCACATGGCGGCTAACAACTGTCTGTAACTCCAGTTCGGGGAATTTGACGCCACCTTCTGTTCTCCTCAGGCATTGCATGATATGGGTGCACTTATATACCAATAAATAAATAGAACAATGAAATATTCCTAAAACACACCCCTGTGAGCTGCTTGTGACAAATCTCCCCAAATAACAAGGAACAGAATGCGTTCTGAGTGAGTGCAAACATGAACTCATCTCTTCCTCAGACCACTGTCTACAGGCCGTGTTCTTGCTGCTCCCATCACAGAGGATCCAAGGAGAGCACAGAGAGGTTAAACGGTCTGTTCGAGGCCACACAGCGCAGGGGTCAAGCCAGGCTTTGCACACGGGAGTTCAGTTCCGGAGGTCGTCTTCCTAATGACCCCACTGCCCAGCCTCTTTAACACTCCAGAAAGAATTCAGCTCTGCCTCCCTTTGACCCTCACTTAACTGGTAGGGAAATGAGTTAAGCACAGGCATGGGAAGGAACCAAAAGTTCTTTAGTTACAAGTTTGCAGTTAAAATTTTTTTAAAGTTACATTTATATATTTATTTATCGTGTGTGTATGTGGCGTGTGCCATGTCACATGTGAGGCAGTCAGAGGACAACTTACGGGAACTGGTTCTCTCCTTCCACCCTGTGTGTCCCAGGGATTGAACTCTTGCCAGGTTATCAGGTCTGGTGGCAAGCACCTCTACCCACTGAGCGATATCTGTGTTTGGCCTTGAGCCCGGCACAATGCAGGTGCTGAGGGTCAGCTAGCTGGGCTCAGATACAGAGTCCACTCCGGCACACATAGGGCACATCATGACCCTGGGTTCACTTAACCGCTCCCAGCCTCAGTTTCCTCCTTTAGGAAGTGATGAGACCTGTGTCAGGAGGCACTGACATTTACTATCTGCTGAGAGAAAAAAGAAAATCAGTCACCGGAATCCTCTCTCTGTTGGGCTTAAATGTCCCTGGGTCCAGCTTGAGGGAGGAAGAGAAGGAAAGGGCCTGGTGGAACACAAGCTAGGAGCTGGGGAGGAGTTCAGACTGTGGAACAATCTAAAGATGGAGCCCAAGACACTGGAGCCTGGAAGTCAAAGCCTCCGAGATTTGTATCTGCATCATGAGAAAACTGGGGCAGGGGAGGTTCAGCCCGTTGTTGTAGGCTGGGGCCAAGCTGGGGCCAGGTGGAGACCTCAGCCCTGTGTGTGAGGGCCGGAGCTGGAGGAGGACACATTCTCCCAACCCATCACCTCCTGACCATAGAGACTGTGTTCATTCAGTGCATTCAAAAACACATTGAGCACCTGCTGTGTACAAGCCTCTGTCCAAAGACTACTGTCAAGATCAAAAAAGCCCAGAGGCAGGGGTGATCGCTCAGTCAATGAGTTCTTGCCATGCAAGCATGAAGATTTGAGTTTAGATCCCATCACCCACATAAAAAGTTGGGCATGGCAATACACACCTGTAACTCCAGCTCTGCAAAGGCGGAGACAAGAGGATCCCTATGGCTCTCTGGCCAGCCAGTCTAGCCAGTCAGTGAGTGCAAGCTCAGTGAGAGAACCTGTGTTGAAAAATAAGGTAGATGGTGCTGGAGAGATGGCCCATCAGTTAAGAGCACTTGCTGCTCCTACAGGGAACCTGGGTTCAGTTTCCAGCACCCACATGGTAGCTCACGACAGTCTGTAACTACAGTTCCAGGGGACACGACGTCCTCTTCTGGCCTCTATAGGCATTGCATGGTGCAGGTGCACTTTACATACTTGCAGACAAAGCACACATACCCTTAAAATAACAATAAATTAAAAAAAAAGAAAAAGAAGGTAGAGAAATAATTGAAGAAGACATTGGATGTCAGCTCCGGTCTCTTCATGCTCACATGTGCACCCCCCAAGTATGCACAAACCTGTATACCTCACAAACTTTCCTCCATCAAGGTGTAATGAAATGGAAGAGACAGAGTAACAGAGGTATATGTAAATTACATGGAATGTCAGCTGGCAACAAACATGTCTGTGGGAGGGAGACTTTATGGGAAGCCCTGCAGGAGAGAGAGCATTCTAGTGAGAAGAGGCAGGTTTAAGTCTCTGGGGTCAGTGAGGGAGGAGGACAGTGAGAATGAGGTCACCATGAGACACCAGATCTATAGGGGTCTTGCTTAGAACATATCATTCTGTCTCAACCAGCCATGTCCAAAATTCTTATATCTAACATTTAGTTATTATTTTCTCCTTTATTGATACACAGTCTCTATGCAGTCCTGGCTGACTTGGACTTCACTTTGTAGCCCAGGCTGGCCTTGAATGCACAGAGATCTGCCTGCCTCTGCTTCCCAAGTGTGCCACCGTTTAAAAAGTCTGAACCTGAAGCCAGCTGTTCAGAGCAGCCAGAGCGGGAATGAAGGCTAATGAGGTGGGCATGGCTCTTGTCCCCAACCTCTGTTCCCCCTCTATTCTCCCTCTCAGGGACAGACTCCAGCTGCCAGGTTGTTTTGATTTTTCCAAAAGACATTGCAACCTGGATTTTTATGAGAAAAGTCCTGATTTTCAAATCAGCATGAAGAACCCCTGCAGGCTGGGTTTGTAACCCCCTTCCCCGAACACATCACTGCAGACAGACCCTGGGCATCTAATGTCGGTCCGTCAGACCTTAAGCCTCTTTCCCCCATCCTTTTTTTTTTTTTTCTTTGACTAATTCCTGACCAGAAGGGAAGCCAAGAGATGCTAAACGTTGTTTCCAGGAAAAAGCAGGACTCAAGTCTCCTGGGGCTGGGCTGAGACTTCTTCCAAGGAGCAATCAGCTCGCCCCAGTTTTATGTCTTTCTCAGGAGTTTTCCTGATCACGGCTCATCACGGGAAATGGGGAGATGATCCAAGTCTGTCCTCTGGGCTTTCATTAGATTCACAAAGATGATGATTCTGTCATCTGGGCTTGGTTAGAGAGTGCTGAAATGTCTGCAGGTTTCATAAACGCCTGTCAGCCACCGTTCAGAATGGCAAAGAACTTCTTGTGTTGTTCCTCATGCTGGGACTGGGAAGTAACGACCGCAGACACAAAGTAGGCACAGGGTTTGGGAGAATGCCACACCAGGAGACTGGAAAGTCAAAGGAATTAGGCCGGGGTGAGGCAGTACAGTGAAGGAAGGCCTCAGAGCTGTTAAAGATGAGCGGTGTTCAGGCTGGCAATGCTGAAAGTAGCATCGAGCGAAAGAAAAGGAAATTTACTGAGCTGGGAGTTGAGCAGTCCTGGGGAGTCTGGCTTCAGGCGAGACCAGTTCAAGAGCTCGGATGCAGGTCATATATCACGGTCACTCAAGTGCACCCTGCGGGATTCTGCACCACGTCGCCTTTGGAACTAGGGAGGGGATGGAAGAAAGGTGCAGTCTCAAAGTAAAAGCGCAGCAGTTGCTAAAGGACAGGTGCGGCGCCCCTGGGGTCCCCACACTGCATCGCCTTGCACTTGTAGATCTGATGTCCCACCCTTCTCCCGGCTGCCATGCTGCTTATGAAATGTGTGACGTGCCAGCTGAGGGCTCTGCATTTTCTCTTTACTGTTTGGTTGGCAATGTTAAAGCATTCATGATCCATCCTTCACACAGGCCTGCAAGAATTACCTTCCTTTCAAGTAAGGGCATTCAGGGGTGGGTCATCTTTTGTCATGAAGCCTTTGTATAAAATGGGAACTCAATATTTGGGGTGCTATAGCCAAGCATGGCAGATGTCCTGGCCTTCCGAGGAAAAGTGGGAGATGCCCTGGGGAGACAGCTCAGTGAGTAAAGCCTGGGCTCTACAGGCAGGAGAACCTATGTTCAAGTCTCCAGAACGTAGGTCAAACTGGTCACAGTAGCGCACACCTGTAATCTCAGTGTTCCTGTGGCAAGAGGGGAGAGTGTAAAAAAGCCCTGGAGGCTCCAGGGCCAACCTGGCCTGGTACAGACACAGCAGTCACCAAACAAGGTAGACAAGAAAGACTGACCCCCAAAGCTTGCCCTCTGACCTTCACACATGTGCTGTGGCACACACCTGCTTACACTCACACACATGAATACACACAGATTTTTCAAAAACATTTTATTTTTATTTTATGTCTATGAGTCTATTGCCTGCTTGTAGGTAGGTACAGCCGTGTCATGCAATGCCCACAGATGTCAGAAGAAGGTGTCGGATCCCCTGGAACTGAAGTTATGAACTGCTGCTGCTTGCCATCATGGAGGTGCTGGGACTCGAACCTGGGTCTTCTACAAAAGCAGGCAGTGCTCTTCACCACTGAGCCCTCTCTCCAGTTCCCAAAACAGAGATTTTTAAAAAGTGGGAAATGACTCAGGATACACAGGAGCAGAAGGGAGACCCTTGCCAGGCTCACATTCTTGAGTCTCTGACATTCAGTCTTCCTTTCTTAAAGCTTTGCACTTAGCACATGCATGTGCATGCATGCGTACACACACACACATATACACACATGCACAGCCCGTGTACACATATATCACTCACACATGCGCAGAGAGCACATACATACCAGACACATGCACTGATGCACATGCACATACTGCACAAATGCACATACCCCACATATGCACGTACCACCCATGTACACACACATGCACATATTCCACCATCACTGGACTCCCTCCCTGAACATCTAGGAGGACTGCTAGTGAGCACTGCAGAACCGTTAGAGGCAACCTTGGCTGGTCACTGGCACCAAGAAGCAATTTGTTTGGTCTGTAGGGCATTTGAAAAGGAGACTGGGGCCAACATTTGAAAACCTAGATCTTTCACACCAAACTTCAACTTTCTGACTTCCATGCTAAAAGAAATGACAAGATCTGTCAACACCACGCATGCCCACATTTTCATCAGACTTCAGCTGGCTTGGGCTGGAAAGCAGTGGCCCTTTAGGTGGGTAAATGAGCTCAGCGCAACCCCCACCTTTCCCTGTACTCTCCCTGACACACAGGCCCAGGCTGCCATCCACTATCGGCAGGGTGGAGCCCCATTGGTTCAGGAGGAAAAGGAAGACTTTTTTGTATCTAAGTCTCCACCAAAACCGTGAAAGAGATGTGTAAACCAAGTTGCACATTAGCATTCAGAGCGGGAGGAAGCATCTGTCTTTGGGCAGTCCCACTGTTAAAGCTTGGGGCAGGGTATTTCTTTACTGTGGGAATCGGCCCTGTTTGGCTTGTTAAATTATGTATTTATTGTGTTCATGTGTGTGCGGGTGCATGCATGTGTATGTGCTTGCATGTGGAAGCCAGAGGTCCGCAGGCTCTTCTTGCTCAACCTTGTGTCCTGGTGGCTTGGTGTAGCAATATCAGTTGTGAATCAACTGGTTTAATCAAAGGTGGGTTTGCTAGCCATTGGGATTGCTTTCAGCCGCCCACTTTGGATGTTACTGAAGGACTTGGGCGTGGATGAGAGGGCCGGCTTTTTGAAAGGATCTTTGGAGAAATTCTTAACTTCTAGCTATGAGAGGCTCTGGTGTTTGTCCCTTTCAAATCTGTGCCATGCAGCAAAGCTCTAGTGTGGAGGATAGTGACTGAGGCCTGTGGGAAAATGGATGGAGCCATCAAGTGACCTCTGGGGGCCTCTGACTCTGCAAGAGTAAATGTCCCCCAAGACTGTCCCCAAATGCTGCCCGCTCCTAACCAAGTTTGTTAGAGTGAGCAGGACTGGTCGAATGGGAGTGAGGAATCATCTTTCCTAGGCTAGCACCGCCAAACTAGAGTTTTCTAAATTTAAATGAAGAAAAAGTTTTTGCTTACCACTTTTATTTTTTTACGTGTATGATTATATAGTGCCTGTATGTGTGTAAGTGCACCCATGTCATGCAATGCTTATAGAGGTCTGAATAGGGCATCATATCCCCTGGAACTGGAGTTTTTGAATAGTTGTTAGCCACCCACTATGTGGGTGCTGGGAATCAAACCCAGGTCCTCTGCAACGGCAACTAGTGCTCTTAACTACCGAGCCATCATCTCTCCAGCCTAATTTAAATGAGTTTAAGAACTGTGGCCATTGCCATGGCGTGCTTTCTGGGAAAATGGCTCTCTGAAAGTCAAAGGCTCTGGTTTAAGACTTTGCCACTTTCCTTGGTGTAAATCTTCCCATTGCAGTTACGTTAATGCCCAGCTACCGGTGATGGCTTAACAGCTGCCTGCAGAGCTCAGACCAAGTGTACAGTGTTTTTCTTGCACACAGGCCAGGGGAAGGTCCCTTTGGTGCTAAGACAGAAGAGCATGTGCACACTGAGTGACTTGTAGCTGATGTGTCCAGAATAATGGGGAGTTCAAGTCGGGGGCCTGTCAGAGAGGCAGTCAGGCCCACGGCAGGGCCTGTCTGAGCCTTGGCTTCTACTCCGAGCAAGGTGGGGGCCATTGCAGGGCTCTGAGTGGAATGACACCTAACAGGTGGAGCAGATCCCTCAGTTGCCCTGGGAGCAGAATCCAGTGGCAGACCTGGACCAGGCGACCTCAGAGGCTGCATGAGGTGGGCTACGCACTGGGCTGGTCAACAAGGGGAGGAGCCAGTACGTTTGAGCACCCAGTTCTGAGCTAGTTGCTAGGGTGCATAGCTGTCTCTTCCATCCTCACTGGCTGGTTATTTTATTGGTCTGCTTCAGGGCACACGTGACAGTCACTCAAAGAAGTTAGACATCATGACCAAAATGACCGCCGGCATGTGCCTGGCCAGCGCTGGGACCACACCGCCATTCTACCGTCCTGTCTGGCTTCCTGGGCTCTCCCAGTTCCACCCCTTCTCTGTGTCACTGAGACTTTAATCATAGAGAGTTGCCCAGGGTTGAGTCCAGCCACGTGTCCATTCTGCTGGCCAGACCCATCTTTGGCCTCTTTCTGTGGTGAATGTGTTGAATGAAAGTTGTGGAGATTGAGTTCCCATAGAACTCACAGGTACTGTTGAAAATCCAGATGCCACAACTTGACAGCCTTGCCTTCTTGAGCCTCAGTTTCCCCATCTGTGGAGCGAGCAGAATGAGAGATCCTCAAACTAAATGAGGTCATGAACACAGAGCACTCAGTCCTGTGCTAGACCCCCTAGTTTGCACAAAGGGAAGCCATTACGACCACATTGTTCAGGACTGGGAATAGGAAGAAGGCCCGAGTTGTAGCCAAAGGCTGACTGACCCTTGCAGCAGGGGGCGGGCGGGGGGGGGGGGAAGGGACTCAGAACACCGCATGCCTGGGAGCTCTGGGACCTGGCCTTTCCGTTTCTCCTGTCCTCCGCTAGGAGGTGGCTCTCCCCGGGAGGCCAGCCTTGGCGCCTGCTGTATCTCGGGTCCCAGAGGAGCCAGCAGCAGCCTTGCCCAGCCCTGCCTTGCACTCGGGGAAAGCAGAACAGCGTGTACTCTCGCAGCAAGCAGATCCCCAGATGTGGCCGTTCCGGCTGCCACGTTCTTCCGGATGAAATTCCTCACTTGGTGTGTTGTGTTTTTCTAAAAACACGCCCACTGCCTCCAAAAACCTCAGCCAGGGAAGGGAAACATTTCTGGTTGAATTACTGGTTTTTGAAATGGTGTCAAATTATGCCCCCCTTTGTGGCCTGGACACACCATTCTTTCCACTGACCGCCTTTCTGAAGGGCAGGAATGGTAGCGTGCTGACTGTCTAGGCTTTGCCTGGTATACGTGTGGAAACTGAGGCTTGGAGCCCGAGGACTTACCCGCCTAGTGAGTTGGTTTCAGAGCCTGGGTCACACCCAGATCTCTGGATTCCAAGTCCATCTTCTTTTATCCCAGGTCACAACGGGCAGGCTGAGGCCACCTCTGCCCCACAGATGTGCTTTCTTTGGCCTGAGGGTGTTTTGATTTGAGTGAGTTGCCAACATTTAAAAATCAGGAGATTCCATATAAAAACTCAGGTTTCTGGCTTCTCTGGGGCCCTTGGGAGATCTGCCAAATGAGGCCTGCATTCTTTCGTGGTGACAGTTGGGGTCTCAGACTCAGTCATTTGCCCATCACCACAACATGTCCTGTTCTGCTGACCTGGGGCTCCAGGTGGGTTGCCGTTCTAAAATGAGCTTTCTTGTCTCTCAGAGGCCAGGCTTTTTCTTTATTGTGGTACTGGGGGTTGAATGTCGGGACTCACGCACACTCGGCAAGTCCCCTACCATTGCGCTGTGTGTCCACAGCGCTTCTTTCAGTTTTAATTTTTTTATTTGAGACAGGATCTTAGTAAGTTTCCCAGGCTAGTCTTGAACTCACTCTGTAGCCCAGGCTAGTCTCAAACTCAGGATCCTTCTGCCAACCTCAGCCTCTCAAGTGGCTAGGATTACAGGTCTGTGTTGCTAGGCCTGGCTTAGGTATTTCTTGAACTTGTGTCTGTCAAAAACGAAGGAGTAGCATTATTGACTGAAATGACCACTTGTCCAAAGGCCAGTGGTAGAGCATTCTTTCCTCATGACCGGGGGAGGGAGGTGGATTTCTATGAATTTAATACGTAGGCAGTGTGTCCGTGCGGGGAGTGGCCGTGTGCTGCTCTCAGAGGCTGCCGTCTCCTCTCGGCCAGCATGACGCTCGCCCTCGCACGTGCCTGGCCTGCAGTTTCCACTTATTTTTTTAAAGCCGAATTAAACTTTTTTGAACTAAATCTGCCCTGCTTGTCTCAAACTCGAAATGCTATTAACTAAATTAAGGAGCTTGAAAAAGTTTAAGTCATTTTTCACTGCTCCAAAAAGAGTATGTATGATTGAGAGAGAGAGAGAGAGAGAGAGAGAGAGAGAGAGAGAGAGAGAATGCTGTGGTGTGAGAATGGATTTAAGACTGTGTGGGTGTGCATGAGCCAGCCTGGATAAGTGTGTAAGTGGATGGGAGGAGAGGTTCTGTGTACATGTGAATATAGGATGGCGTTTAATGGATACAATTTTTTTACATTTATTTGTTTATTTATTTATTTATTGTGTTTTTGTGTGTGCATGTGCTGTGCCATGGCTTGAGAGTGGAGGAGAGAGGATGAGCCTGTGTGAGTTGGTCCTCTCCTAAAATCTGGGCAGCAAGTGCCTTTACCTCCTGAGTCATCTCAGCCCAGTGACTACTTTTTAAACACTGTTAGGTATGGAGCATGGGGCTTCACACATGCTAGACAGTACTCTACCACTGAACGACATTTCCAGCCATTTAAAAATTTTATTTTAAGATAGAGTCTCACTAAGTTGCCTAGACTAATCTTAAACTTACTCTGTTACTTAGGCAGGCCTTGAACTTGAAGTCCTCCTGCCTCAGCCTCCTGAGTACAGGGAGGACAGACCTGTGCCACTCATCTACCTGGTGTAGTTTCTTGCAGGAATGTCCAACCTGTAATCCACAGGCCGCATGCATCCCAGGACAGCTCTGAATGCAATCCAACTCAACATGGAAAAGTTCCTTTAAAAATGATGGGATTTGGGTATATTTATCCTCCCCGTTTTGTGGTGACTTGATTGTATGACTCTTGAATGTGAACTTTGCACATGGGAACACCATGCTGTCACGTGAAAATGTGAGGCATGCCTGACTCAGTTTCCCTGGGAGGTGTTTTCCAGCACTGGGATGGTTACTAACAGGCTTTCCTGTAAATGTAAACAGAGCAAGGGGCTCTGTGGTTGTCTCTCTGCTTTCAGCTGTGTCAGTGAGTTGGGGAAGGTTGGCCTCTCCTCGCCTGGGGCAAGGCAGAGAGCTGGGGACAGAGGAGGTGAGGAGACCGTGGCTCGGCCATGATGCTCTCTCTCATTCCTCCCAAGGAAGTTGAACTGGGGAGCTCTGAATCCCTCTCAGGAAACCTCTCTGTGGTCCACAGTGAGCTCTGGAACTTTCTTTTAGTATTGAGTTCGCTTTAGTGGATGTTAGGGGACATGATAGGTACTCTGTACAATGCACAGATGAGTACAGCTCCTTAGAATGAGGCTCCGCTCTTACCAGGTGGGAGGAGAGTCCATCTAAAAACAGAGATGTAAATAGTAGGTGGTCGATGAAGGTAACAGAAATCCTGAAAGTGGGCTGGAGAGATGGCTCAGTGGTTAAGAGCACTGGCTGTTCTTGCAGAAGATCTGGGTTTAAATCCCGGTGCCTACATGGCAGCTAACAACTGTCCGTAACTCCAGTTCCAGGGGAACCAACACCCTCTTTTGTCCTCCATGGGCACTGCACGACACAGGAGCACTTACACACATGCGAGCAATACACTCATACACATAAAGTTAAGAAACAAAGAAAAGGAATCCTGAATGTTGCTTTAACTTAACCTTCACAGTACTGAAGAGCCCACCTCAAGGTCTGTAAACTGCTGGTCACATCTTAGACTTTTAAGAGTGCTTGGACTTGTCATTAGTGAGTATTGTCATCTTTTGCATAATTCTGTTTTCAGCTAGGGCTGGGTCTATCTTCATTGCATCCCACAGGATGCCAATCCAGAAGCATCAGGCACACATTCCCCACTGACAGAAATTGCTGTTCCTGCTTTAGAGATGAGGAAACAGGGTCAGAGGGGAAAGTGGTATACTGAGGATTTGGAAGCCGCGCAGAATTTGAACTCATGGCTCTCAGGTTGCATAAAGGCTGCTGGCTTTTTAGCAGACACCGATACATGGCACAGGTCAGATGGTGGCAGGTGACTCATCACAAAGTAAAGAGAAGGCTCAGGGTGAAAACCCATCTGGTTTCTTTTTAAAGATTTTTAAAAAAATTTTATGTGTATAAGTATATTGCCTGCCTGTATATAAGTGCAATCGTGTCATGCCGTTGGAGGTTAGAACAGCACCTTGGATTCCCCTGGAACTGGAGTTAACAGATGGTTGTTAGCCACTATGAGGGTGCTGAGAATCGAACCCGAGCCCTCTGCATAAGCAGCTAGTGCTTTTAACCACTGAGCCATCTCTGCAGCCCCATTTGGTTTCTTTAAAAAATTTATGTTAATTTGTAATTATGTGTATATGTGTGTATCTCTGGGTACATACATATGAAGTACCTATGGAAGCCAGAAGATTGTATCTGATTCTCTAGAGCTAGAGTCACAGGTAGCTCACAGCTGCCTGATACAGGTGCTGGGAACTGAACTCAGGTCCTCTGCAAGAGCAGCACCTGCTCTTAACCACCGAGCCATCTCTGCAGCCCATGATCTATTGAGTTTATTTTCCTTCCGTTTTGAGGGTGTTAGCGGGTTTTCTTTTTAGGGCTAATATTTCTAATGTGGCTTGTGTTTGTTTTTTAGACAAATTCTCATGTAGCCTAGGCTGGCCTCAAACCCCCTTATATGGCCAAGGATGACCCTGAGCTTCTGATCTTCCTGCCTCTGCCTCCTAAGAGCTGAGACTGCAGGCATGCACCAACACACCTGGCTCATGCATTCTGTCTAAACAGGTTGCCCAGCACACACCCATGGGGCGGCACCTCCTGTGACTCTCCCTGCCCAGGGGGTGACGCCTCTTGTGATTTTCCTTCTTTTCCTTTTTCTTTTGGCTGAGGAGATTTTATTCCAGCCACTCAGGAAGCTAAGACTGGAGGATGGCAAGTTCAAGGCCTGCCTGGGCAAGTTAGTCTCAAAATAAAAGAGAGAGAGAGAGAATGAGAATAGATGATAGGTAGATCGATGACAGATAGATAGATGATAGAGAGAGAGAGAGAGAGAGAGAGAGAGAAAGAAAGAGAGAGATTTCAAGTGGAGTTCAGTCTGAGAATCATGAGCCAACATCAGGCTCTTTTTGGAGTTTTTAAGCCAGGGAAGGAACCCCTGGCTTTGTCCCCACTTCTCTGGATTCATTCCCCTTTTCTCCTAAGTGGGGTGAGGTCTCAGGCCTTGAACCACTCCACACCTACAACCTGCCCTTCCATGGCCCTGGGGGACACATAGATACCACAGGAACCCTGAGTCCACAGTGTCTCTCCAGGGACTCAGCTTCCTCTTGTGGTTTCCAGGAGGCAGGCACATTCTTTCCTTTTTCTAGATCAATCCAGCCTCTTCTTGTCTCCAGGTAGGTGGTGACCTGTCAATCACAGTGTTACCTCTGAAGTTGGCCCTCTTTGTCCAAGTTCCCAGGGCAGCTAGTGCCACTTTAGCCCCACCAGGATTCTTGCTCTGTTCTAGTTGCAGAAAGGACACTGTGACTGGGGAGGGTGTGGGACCTGTACTGGGAGCAGGGGGTGCCCCAACTCTATTCTTGCGTAGAGAGCTCAGAGCCTAGCAATGGGACAGACAGTTGGAGACTGCTTTCCATTTGTCTTTATTTAATTACATTAATTTCACTATGGGGGATTGAACCCAGGGCTTCAAACATACTAGGCAAGCACTCTACCACTGAGCTACATCCCCAGCCCTCTTTGCACTTTTTATTTGGGGCCTTGAACTTGTGATCCTCCTGCAAAGGCCTCTTGTGGGGCGGGGAGCAGGGGGATGTCAGTCCTGTACCATCAGGCCTGGCTGTGGGGGTGTTTATTGGGACTAGATGCCAGGCCCTGAGCTATGGACTGGGGATTCACCTCTTAGTTTGCACAGCACTTTACAGTTTATAAAGGTGTCCATCTTTCCTTTCTGTTTTCACCCCTACAGCATGTGGTGTCTATTGCTGCCTTCCTGGAGTCTGTCCATTCAGTGGTCTCCTCCTGCCCTCCCCTCCACTCCCCTCCCCCTCTCCTGTCTTTCCCTCCCCTTCTCTCCCTCTCTCTCTTCTCTCTTCTGTTGTCTCTGCCCTGCTCCAGGTATACACATGTGGCCTCTGCCAGGGCAACCACAGCAGGCAGGGTTGGGTGAGGCTGGGTTCTGCTGGAACCTCCTTGCTCTGAGTTGCTTGGCTCCAGAAGGTGACCATCTTCTTTAGAGGAGCTCTCTGAGGATAAAAAGTAACACGATACAAAGGCAAAGGATTCCCAGTGTCTGGAGCACCCGGACCCTGCTGTTTCTGAAGCCGGAATCTGTCTCTCAGTTGTAGCACCCAGCTCAGGTTTCGGCCACTTGAGAAAGTCGGAATGGGTCTCCTCTATTTCCTAGAGTCAATCCAGGTGAGTTGCAAGGCTTCCTCCACTTATAACCTTTATTCATGAGATTCCCTTGTGAGTCTATGGATAGCCGTCAGATCACACTGAGAGGCAACACTGGCCTGGTTTTATGGATGATGGATGTGAGCACCAGAGGGAAGTTGAGCAAGGCAGGCTTGACTGTGAGGTAACTGTGCTGGGGGTTTGTCTGGGGGGCCGGGAACTAAGTGGTGTAGTGAGCAGTCCAACAGGATCAGGAGAAGGTACTATGCTGCAGGGACGTTGGGGGGGGGGGCGTGTAGAATGAACAGCAAGATGCCTAGGAAATTTCTGGAAGGCGAGAGAAAAGAAGACCAACCATTATAATGTATGGGGAACAGAATGGGGTGGAAGGGCTGCCTGGTCCGTAGCACATTTCTCTGAAATCCTCTACCTGGGTTGAGGAGTGTCTGACAGTCTCACACGCAGATTTTGAGAGCTAATCATGGCAGGCTCTGTTCCTGAACACCCATGGACACCCATGATGAATTCCAAGCTGTTGAAAATACATTCCAGGGGCTAGGAGTTGGCTCAGTCAGTGAGGGGCCTGCTGCATAAGCATGAGGCTCACGTTCAGATCCCCAGCATCTATGTAATAAGCCAGGCAGGACAATGCACTTCTGGAACCCCAGGGCTAGGAAGCAGGAGACGAGCTCACTAGCTGGTCAGTCTAGTTGAGTAAGCAAACCAGACTCAGGGAGAGACTGTCTCAAAAACATAAGGTGGAGAGCTGGAGAGACGGCTCAGTAGTTAAGAGCACTGGCTGTTCTTGCAGAGGACCTGGGTTCGGTTCCCACTGTCCACATGGCGGCTAAAAACAATCCATAATGCCAGTTCAGGGGATCTGACACATTCTTCTGATCTCTGCAGACACTGCATGACATGGGTCACTTACATTCATGCAGGCAATACACTCATACACATAAAATAAAATAAATAAAATAAAAAAATAAGATGGAGTATGGGTGAGAAGACACTCAACATTGACCTTTAGCCTACACCCCCTCCCAAACACATACCACACACAGACAGACATACACACATGAACACATAACACATACACATGCATAAATGTACCAATATCAAATCAGCACATAAGCCAACAGGGCGGGATGCCAAGGCCAACGGAGACAAGGGCTAGAGGCTCAGAGAGACACGCATCAAAAGACAGGCTCGCTGGACAACCCTTAGTTCACTAAACAGGGAAGGTGTGCACTGCTGAGAATACGGCTTTTTGCATGATCTTAAAGGGTCTCCACACCAGTGCCATGTTAATTTCAGGGAAAATATAGTTATCATTTAGTGGAGAAGTTGGGCAACCTGGTACCTGGGTGGTTCATACCCCGCCTACAGGTGAGGGTGATGGGGTAGGATTCCCTGGGGAGGACACATGGAAGCCTTCTAGAAGGAAGGAACCAAAGAGAGATGACAACTGGGTGTGCTGTTGAGTTTCTAGTAGATTTGATGCAAGAGAGAGGAATTCAATAAGGGGCATTAGTGGTGGTTGGAATTACTTTCCTAATATTTAACAAATAAAAATATTTGACAAAAGCAACTTCAGAAAGAAAGGATTTAATTGGCTCATGGTTTGAGGGTACAGCCCACCATGGGCAGAAGACCTATCGGCGGGAGTGTGCCGTGACTGGTCACATTGTGTCTCCTCTCAGGAAGCAGAGCACGATGAATGCTGGTGCTCAGCTCGCTTTCTCCTTTTTATCCAGAGAATGGTGTTGCCCACAGTTACGTAGATCTTCCTATCTCTTAACTCAACCAGATCCACGCCCACATACATGCCCAGAAATTTGTTTCCATGGTGATTTTAAAACCCACCAAATTGGTAGTCAAGATTAGCGATCATGGTGATGAACAAATTGGACTAAGGAAGGTGGATTGGATGGTACAAAGTGTCAGCGTGAAGGCTCCTGAGGTTGATCATAACGCTGGGATGGACACAGAGCAACCTGCTTCTTAGGGTTCAGGGATGAGAGTCACATGTGAGACTTCCTCTCTCACACGGTCCATAAAAGAAAAATAGCATGTGTTGGCATGTGAGGGCAGAGAGCAGCGGGTGACGCAGTCAGTGAAACCTTAGCGGCAGACATCTCCAGGTGGAAGACGCACCTGTGTCCTCTGTACTGGCCCTGTGCAAGTCCGGCTGTGGGGAGCCCACAGGGGTCACTGTCTCCTCCGTCCCTCTGGTGATTTGAGACGATACACAGAGTGTCGGATAATAGTAAATCACTTAGAGACTCAGAAGAAAGTCTCAGGTTGGTGCCAGGGTGTGTTGTGTGTGAATATGAGTGTGCAACACATGCGTGCCTGAGCCAGAGGACAACCTTGGTGCCCTTCCTCGGGTGAGACAGGGTCTCTCACCAGCCTGACAAATAGGCTAGGCCAGATGGCCACTGGGCCCCAGAGATCTGCCTGGAGTGGCAGAGGCAGGGTTTGAACCCAGGTAGAGCTCTGCTCAGACACTTGGCGCCTCGGCCTCCTCTGTCATTGGCCTCAGGAACGTGCTTCTGGAGTAGGACTCTGACGTGCTGGGCCTGCTCTCTCTGGCTTTGCTTCTGCTTTTACCTTCCAGGAGCTTTACTTTCCCTACATAAATGGGATGCAAAGACAGTTGGCTTCGACAACGTACCAAGCACCTGGGCACTAAGCTGAGAACTTGCACATCACATTATCCTCCAACCAGCTCTGTTACCCACATTTTCTAGATGAGGAGACAAAGATCGGAGAGTCTCAGATTCTCAGGCCACTCTGGAAATGGGAGAGTCAGAATTTGATTTCAGAGCCTGGGCAACTTCCCACCCTCAGATTCTGTACTCTCGGGGAGCTGTGTTGAGGATGAGAATCGGCTTTGTGGGAGAACAGTATTGCCAGTGCTTGGGGTGTTGGCTCATGGCTGTCTCCCGAGCTGTCCCCTCCCCTCTGTAGCTCTTGATGAAGAGGATGGCAGCCTCTGGGGCTTCTGCTCTAGAAGGCTGTGTGGCCTGCAAGTGGCAGTGTACTGATGCCCGCCTGTGTCCTCATGAACCACATAGACTCTCCCCTGCAACAAGAGTACATTGTGTCTGGGCCCGGTCTCCCAGCCCAGCCACTTGAAATGCAGACACCTCTGCCAACAGCTATTTTTAGTAAGGGCAAACTATCAGGAGGAGAGAAACTTCGGAGAAAATAGCAAAATGGGGGCTTTGTTCTTGAGGGCTCGGAGCAGGCTCCGCCAGCTGCGGGCTGGAGAGGCCTGGAGAGCGCTCTGCCTTCACAGCAAGTGGGATGAGGAGACTTCCACAAGATTTCCCTCATCCCTGACAGGAATCGGGGGAGGAGTTGAGTCGACTCTGCGAGGTTCTGAATCCCATAGCCCCATGGAAGCCCCTTAGAAGGGGCCCGGAATGTTCCAAGAAGTTCATTTGAGAGCTGAAAGGAACTCACTGAAAGAGGCCGTGAAGAAGGTGAAGCAGAGGCAGGAGCAGACTCCTCGGGGATGATCCCTCTGGAAGATACAAACACAAGGCCGATTCCAAAGCCAGGTGGTTAGTGTTCCGGCATTGCAGGGAGGCACTCTCACACGGTAATGAGTGAGCGTCCCCAGGAGCAATCAAACAGAGCCTGGGTGGTGATACAGGCTTCCAGCTTTGAGAAAAGCATGCAGCGCTTGTAGAGGGACCACACACATCATAGAGAGCTGAGAGAAAAGAGATCTGGGAGTAGAGTTATTGTTCATTTGTTTGCTTTTAGAGACAGGATCTCTCTGTGGCCCCGCTGGCCTAGAACTCGCTGTATAGACCAGGCTGGTTTCATATCACAAGATCCACCTGCCTCTTCCTCCTGCGCACTGGAATCAAAGGCATGTACCACCATGCCCTGCTTGAGAGTGAGGTTTAACTCTGGAAAACATAATAGATACGTGTTTTTGTGTGTGCACATGCACGTGGAGGCCAGGAGTAGATGTTGGGTGTCTTCAGTACATACTACTGCATTTTTAACATGTTTGAAAAACATCATTATTGTGTGTATGATGTGTGTGCCTGAGTGTGAGCATGTGTGTGCCATGGCATTTGTGTAGCGGTCAGAGGGCAGCTTTTAGGAGTTGGTTCTCTCCTTCCACCCACTGTGTCTGGTCCAGGGATGGATCTCAGGTTGTCAGGCTGGCTCGGCCAATTCTTTGACTAGGTGAGCTATCTTGACCGTGCTACCTTGTTTCCCGAGACAGGCTCTCTCATTTGTTTGGCTAGACTGGCTGACCAGTGAGCTCTAGGATCATCTTGTCTCCACCTCTACAGAGTTGCTGTTACTGGTATGTGCCACCATGCATGGCTCTTTACGTGGATGCTCGGGATTTGAACTTGGATCCTTGTGCTTGCACAGAAAGCACTTTATGAATTGAGCCACCTACTCGACCCAAACACAATCTATTTTATTGAAAGAACTATCCTCTGCGACTATGCCCTCCCTCAGTTGGGTATCTGGCTGTGCTTTGCGGAACGCACAGGGGTAAATGTAGACGTCTGGAAATCTCAGCTTTTAGATATTGCTAGTCTTTTCCATCATGAGCAGTCTGTGGCTCTAGGAAAATATGTTTCTGATTTGGGTGAAATGGGAGAGGAGGAGTGACTGTGAGGCTGAGCCTGGAGGCTGCAAGGGCTCCTTACTTAAAATACGGTGCTGATGACCAGTAGGGAACAGTGGGCAGATCGGCAGTGCCAGTCCCTGGAGAGCTGCACTGAGGACGCTGTCCCACAGTGACCAGTTCTGTATTATGCGAGCTTTAAAATGACTTGCTGGGCTGGACAGACAGATGGCTCAGTGATTAAGAGCACTGGCTACTCTTGCAGAGGACCCAGTTGGGTTCCCAGCACCCACATGGAGGCTAACAACCATCCCATCTGTAACTCTAGTTCCCGGGGATCTGACACCCTTTTCTGAAGTCTGCAGGCGTTGCATGACACAGGTGCACTCACACACACACACACAGGCAATACACTCATACAAATAAGAGAAACATAATAAATAAAATATATAAAAAGATAAAATGGCTTGCAGGCATGGCAGGAACTTAAGGAAAAATCTAAAATTTCTTGTGTGTGTGTGTGTGTGTGTGTGTGTGTGTGTATGTGCGTATGTGCGGGCACACATGCTTCTGGAGGCCAGAGGAGGAAGTTGAGTTACTTCCGAAATTGCTCTTCACCTGGATTTTGAGGCAGTGTCTCCCAGCGCTCCCGGAGCTTGTAGGCCAGGCTAGACTGGCTGGCCCATGAGACTCAGCATCTCCCCTGCCACTGCCTCTGAGCACTGGTCTCCAGGCGTGCACTGCCGTGTTAGTTCTCCACATATGTTCTGGAGATTGAATTCAGGTCTTCGTGCTAGTGGGGCAAGGGCTTTACCCATCAGGCCATGTTCTCAAGCACTAAAACTTCATAAAAATAAAAGACCAGCTGGACATGGTAGCACATGCTTTTAATTCCAGCATTTGGGAGGCAGAAGCAAAGGCAGGCAGAGCTCTGTGAGTTGGAGGTCAGCCTGGTCTACATAGTGAGTTCTAGGGTCTCAAAAAATACAATATCAAATATAAAAGGCCAATGATCGTAGCTGCCCTTGCTAGATTCCGCATTAAAGGCTTTAAAATTTATTTTTTATGATGAGTCTCACATTATCGAAAAGACGCCAATGGGCGAGAACGCTTGCTTTGTAGGTGACTTAGGTTGGTGACTTGGATTTTATCCACTTGAGAATACAAGTCATATGCAGACTCATCTCTATGACCCTCATGTGTCTCCTGCCTGGTGAGACTGCTTGTGAGGAGCTGGAAGAGGGGACTAGAGAAGGACCAGAAGGTGCCAAAGTCATGAGAGAACAAAGGAGGTCGTCGTTTGCTCTCTGGATTCTGCTTTTAAAATATTTATTATCGTTCTTTTTGATGCAGAGATTTGCTTTGTAGCCCAGGCTAGCCTTGGGCTGTCAGTCTCCCTGCTGCCCTAACCTCCCGAGAGGCAGCATTACAGTGTGTGGCTCTACCCCGGCTCTGGATCGTGGATGTTTGGTTTCTGCAACTTGGTCTATATTAAAAGGAGTGAGTCACAAGACCCGTGAACAAACCCCTGCTGAACGCTTTGGTTCTTTCACTGTTTTGGGTTTGGAGGCCCGGATGGCAAGATGCAGAGTGGACTGTGTTGGAGCACTCTGCTGTGTGTGTTTGCTCTTTGGAGCACAGTGGGCGTCTCTGAGGAGCAAGGCTGCAGCGTCTCCTGCAGCCACAGAAACTTTCCCAGCTGCCCACTGCCCCCGCTTGGGCCCACAGGATGACGGGGTGGTAGAGCAGTAAGCAGGCTTGGTACTCATCTTCACTCCCAGGCCCCGACCCTCCCTTCTGTGCGCCTCCTCCGGCCGCCAAGTGGAATGGCTCTGGCCCGCACATTCTGTCCTCAAGCCTCCTTTCCTGACTTTGTCTTCCTGACGGAGGAGGTCCAGTGTCCATGTGACTAAATGCTGCCATCCTTCAAGGCTGATGCCACCTCCACCTCTCACATCTAACCAAGGCACTGGGGTGGATTTTAAGCCCCGCCTTGCTGAGGGTAGGTAAGAGGCCCTAAGTTTCTGTCCCTTTGAAATGAACACAGTCAATTACAGGAGATCATTTGAGACAGAAGCTAGAGAAGGCGCCAGGTTCTTTGCTGGATACAGAGCAGAGGACCAGGGCCCAGTCATATCAACTCAGGGCATGCCCTTGATGCCATTAGGTAGCTGGCCGGGTGGGGGGCATGGGGTCCAGAGGCTGTGGGGGCGCTCTCTGTGCTGAGGGACCAAATCTAGGCTGTAGTTTGTGGCTTTGCAGTCGTCAGCTGACTGTCAAATATCCCAAGTCTCTGGAACCAAGGCGGTGGGGGAGAGCCTCCTGCAGCTCTGTCAAGGATGCAGTTGAGCCTGGCCTCTGTGGTATGTGTGACTCAATGGTACCCAGAGGATGAGGACACAGGAATCACCTGTAGAGAAGCAGACGCCGTCCTCACACCTACAACAGTGTCTGGCCCACAGGAGGTGCTCGATCAAGATTGCTGGCTGGACGAATGCAGTGGCCCAGACTTGGGGCAGGTTCTGTACTGGCTTCTGGGCATGGGGAGGTCAGTATGACCTGGTGCATGCCATCAGGGCCTCCCACTGTAGACCAGAAGATGGGCATGCAAACTGATTATTAGCAAACCAAGTGATGCTCCCAGGGTGAATAGGCAACTCTAGTGAAGTCAGAGACCACTGTATGAATGAAAGCATTTTGTGTGGCAGTTAACAGAAACCTCAAAGTAACTGGAACAAAACAGGGACCTAGTGAGCTCAAAAAACCGAAAAGTCTACTTTCAGGCATGGTTGTATCTAGGCGTCCAAATGATGTCAAAATGTCCTCCTTGTTCCCACCTTCTCACATCTCTGGGCTCTGTTTTCCTCTGTGTCTCCTTCCTCGAGGATAGGCTTTTTCTTTCTCTTCTTTTTCCAGAGCAGAAAAAGGTGGGGGGGGGGGCTTTTTTGTCCAGATGGCTCCTCCAGAAGTCACTGGATGGAACCAGTCACAACAGTCACAGATGGTACAAGGTTCTGACTGGCTGAGTTTGGGAAGGAGACTTGTTTCAGAAGCAGCACTGTGGGCCATGAGGCGATTGGTTCTACTCAAAATCTGTGGGCTGGAGAACGGAACAGGAGAGTGGAGTCACTGCCAATGCGGACCAGCAAAGAAGGCAGCTCTCACTGAGTCTGGAGGGCTGAAGGGAGCTAGGGACGGTGGTGGGATTTAGAGCCAGGAAGCCAAGCAGAGACATGCTTGTGAAGGGAGAGGAGCTGAGGCTAGTGGAGCATCAGGCCTCAGAGGGATGCAGCAGGTGGACGAGGCTGTTGACCTGAGCAGGGTGCGGTGCTGGGTAGCAAGTGGTTCAGATGGGAAAGGCTGATTGGTGTCTTGAGCTCATTCATTCATTCAAATAACATGTTTACCATGTGAACACAGTCCCCAGCTTATTCTGATAAGATAATGACAAGAGAGAAAATGGGATGTCATTGTTGGGTGGCGGGGAGGCCAGGGAAGAGACTGTATTTCCGGTTCAGGTGGGAAAGGACCAGGCTTAGCTGGTGAGAGCACTCTTCTCTCTCATAGATGTGCTCAGAGCCTGTCCTTATCCAGGCAGAGTGAGTTCAGGAAGCCCAGTTCTGGGGTCCTGTCTGATGCTCCATCAGGCGGCCTGTGGCCATCTGTCAACAGCGGCCGCCATGAACAGAACAACTCGGATTCCGTTTAGTGCTCAGGGTCCTCCTGGGCCTCATTTTCCTCTGCTGAGTAGCTTGGGGGCGGGGACTGGGGAGAGGACCCGGTGGGTAAAGGGCTTGCTGCACAAAGCATGAGGTACTGAGCTCAGATCCCCAGCACTCACATAAAAGTTGGGCCAGGTGGTATGTACTTATAATCCCAGTGGTGGGGTGGAGACAGGAGGGTCCCTGCAGCTACCTGGCCGGCCAGCGTAGATGAAGTGGGTCTCAAGAAATAGGTTTGAGAGGGCTGGGAATGGTGCTGCATGCCTTTAATCCCAGCGCTCAGGAGGCAGAGGCAGGCAGGTCTCTGCGTGGTGAGTCCTAGGCCAGCTGGGGCTACATAGTCACACACACACACGCACACACACACACACACACACACACACACACACACACACACAGGTTATGATGGTATGATGAAACAGGACCGGTTCAGACAAAAATAGCATGATTAGTTGTATTTGCTGTTACTACAAACACTGCTTTCAAAGTGCATCACCTCTCGGTGCTGGCCTCCCTCTCTTGGGAAAAGGGGACCATGACAGGGTGCACTTTAAAATTTTGTTTTTATTTTTATTTTATGTGCATGCGTGTAATGCCTGCATGTGTGTGAGTGCGCTAGTGTCGTGCAGTGCCGGTGGAGGCCAGAAGAGGGCGTCAGATCCCCCGGAACTGGAGTTATGGATGGTTGTTAGGCACCATGTGGTGCTGGGATTTGAACCTGGGTCTTCTGCAAGAACAGCCAGTGCTCTTAACCACTGAGCCATCTCTCCAGCCCTCAGACAGCGTGCACTTTAATGGGATGGAAATTTCTTTGTGACCATTTCTTCGGGCACATAACATCACTTTTCTGTCCCCCTGACTGACTCCTCGTCTGAAGGCTTCTGCTTAGCAGTCTGTCCTATGAGTCGGCGCCTTAGCTCAAGTGCTCGGAGGAGCTGGCACAGGATCAACTCTCTCTGCGTCAGTTGATTGTCATCCATTTATGGTGTCTCTTTAATGTGTGGCATGTTACTATACCGCACTGTACACAGCAGCACCACAGCCCTTAGAAATATCAGCATTTGGACCGGCATTAGATTACTAATGGGAGAGTGACGCTCGTCATTACGACTTAAGGGCTCAGTTTGGTGGCTGGTTCCCACTGCCCCCAGCACCGTCCCATTAGATACTTTGAAGGAAAGTGATGATGTCTGGTTTAGGGACAAAAGAGACCCTATTTCCTGCCACCAGAGTGGGCACCTCCTGGACGTGGTGGACGTCCCAGTGAGCAGGAGGGGACGGCTATCCACTACCCTGGCCTTGTAGAGTGACCAGAGTGCCCCCCACGTCCCCTGACATTTCTGAGGCCCTGGGACATGACTGTAGATGGTATTTTGGTGCAGACATTTCTTCCATTTGCAGAGTTTGCTCTTAGGCTTCGCCATCTCTGGCTCCGCCCGTGAGGGAAGAGACGACAGGGCTTGCAAAGGAGGAGAATCTCTTTTTCTAAAATCACAAGCCCAGTCAATCAGAACAATTCCCAGATATTTAACCCTTACTGTGAGGAAAAAAAATTACCCTTTTGTCTGCTAGGGGTCAGGGGCAGAGTGAGAGTTCTGGAAGACATCTTTGCCAACAACTTGTTGGAGAGGCTGTCGAGAGATAAAGCCATCACAGAGGAAAGTAAAAAGATGGTGTGAAGGGGGAGAAAGGAGAAGACAAGGCAGTGAGGTCATTGTTTTAAAGATCTCTTGATCAAGCTGTGCCTGAAGCCAATGACTTCAGGTTTCTAGCTATGATGAGTCAGTAAGACTCTCTTTTAATTTGGACCGCTTTGAGCTAATTTTCCTGTTATTTGCATGGGTAGGGTCCTGACTAGTCTAGGCATCTTCTAGGTGAAGAGGGTGACTTACTGGAACACCTCACTACAGACAGGAATTTGACTGCAGCAGAAGTTTGCTTTGAAAAGCTACTGACTGATGTTCTTAGCCATGACAGTAAGAGTTTGGGAGATGGTGTGGGGGAGGCTTCAGGACTCTCTCCTCTGTGACGGATTCACCTGGGCCCTGGGCTGCCACATTCAAGGTGCTCCACGTGTTGTTGCCCTGACTTGGGGTAAGTTGCATAGCCCTGCCAAGCCTCAATTTTCTCATCTATAAAATGGACCTATTATTAAGGCATAAAGTTTAAAGAAGATAGTGTGTGCTAAGCAAGGGAAGGATTCTGGGATATAGCAAGGACTCAACAGAACATCCCTTCACAGTATCAATGACTGTGACCCCAACAGGGATCTTTAGAGATGTACAGGAAGTCAGATAGCTCACCTGGTTGTCCCAGGAAGCTTTGTGGAAGAGGACAGATTCAAGCTAGCTTTTCAAAATCTTTTCCAGATTTAAAACCTTAAGTGAGGGACTGGAAAACTTGCTCAGTGGTTAGCATTGGCTGCTCTCGCAGAGGACGGGGGTTCAGTTCCCAGCATCCACATGGCAGCTAATAACTGTCCTGAATTCCAGTTCCAGAGGATTCAATGCCCTCCTCTGGCCTCTTTGGGCATTGCATACACATGGTGCATTTACATATATGCAGGCAATATATTCATGCACTTAAAATAAAGAGAAATAAATTTAAAACTATAAGTGAACAGGAAGAAGAGGACTTCCTACATAGTACTGACTCGTGTTACTAGCCATTCTAATAGTACAAGCATTTATTGAGCACCTACTGTGTGTCCGGTTTGATTGATAAGTACTCCACACATCAACCTGTGCCTTGAGGCCAATGTCTCAGCACATAGCTTTGCAGATAAAAGCAGAGAGGGGCCAAGTCATTGGTCCAAGATCACACTGAACCAAAAGAGGAAGCCAGATTTCAGATAACCTGGACCTCTAACCACCACACTGCTAAGATCATTGTTGCCACCAAAATGAACAGTTTGGTCACAGCCACAGCCACTGAAGCCAAGCCACGGGCAGATGGCTGGGTGTGACAGGACAAGCCGCTGGGTGGCGCACTGCCACCCTAGCCTGCGGAGGTCGAGGCAGGAGGATGTCAGTCTGGGGCCACCCTGGGCTATGTGTTGACACCCTGTCAACACTCCTTCCAAAAGAGGAAGAGAGAGGGGAGTGGGTGGAGATGGAAAGGAGAGAGGGACGGAAGGAAGGAGGGGGGACAGAGGAAAGAAGGAAGGGAGGGAGAGAGGGAAGGATGGATGGACGGATGGAGGGGGGGAGGGAGGACCGTACAGCCAGCACTCAGTCTTGAGTCTGCCTGCTTTGCTCCTCTAGGGATTAAATGCTTTGTTCTGTGATGATCAGGCAAAGGACTCTGGGAAGAAGACATGGCTGCTGGGATAAAGGCAGTGGGTGGGGAGACGTCCGGGCAGCTGGTGCCATGGGGGGCGGTGGCCAGCTGTCTCCTGCTGACCAGAGAGCCCCACAGGCCTCTCACAGCGAGACCCCAGCAGCTGCCACAGTAGAATGTGCCTGCCGGCCACAGGCGACCTGCTGAGTGGGGCCAGTGACCCTGGGGTGAGAGGTTCTCCTGTGGCCTGCGGCCTCCTGCCTCACCATCTGTCTGGCCACCTGGAACCGCCACTTTGCTGTCTTCCTTTCTGCCCCAGTGGAGAAGCAGCTACGTACAGATTAAGCTGTGGTGGGGAATGCAAATGGCACCCTGTCTTTCAAAGGCCCCAGAAGGGTGACTGTCACTACACTGACAGAAAACTGGGGGCCACCCTGCCAGGGGGCAGTGGGGTCCCATGGAGCTGCTCTGAGTACCTCCTGTAAAGTAGACACTGCCCCACAGAGCTGGAGGGATTAATGAGCTCTGTCACCTGCAGCCCAGCAGGTGTCAGGCCTGCTGATGCGGGGGTGGGGGACCCCCATGTTCTCCAGCGTCAGGGCCTGGAGCAGCTTCCTTAGGCTTCAGGGGGCTCAGCTTCTAAGTGTGTAGAAATGGTTGACATCTCGTGACAGACCCACCAGAAGGTGTGAAATGCTTAGGCCTCAGCAGGCCCTAGTGTCTGGGTATTGAGCAAGGCAAGCAACTCTGGATACCCTGAAGGGACGGCAGGTGTCTGGCCTGCTCTGCCTGATGTGATAACCTGGCCCCAGGAAATCACTGTAGAAATGAATCTTCTTTTCCCCCACCCCAGACCAGAACCAGGTTTTTGGGTTTCGTTTCCTCGTTCCTGAACTTCCACGTCAGCCCTACAACCTTCCTGCCTTTACCCCAAAACCCCACCTTTAACTTTCCTGCCTTCTGTAACTGTCAGAAAGGCCTTCCTATATAAACCCCTGCCTTGGTTTTGATAACCAAACTACCCACTGACATAGTATCCTGGGAGCTCCTCCTCCCGACGCACTCTGAGCCACCTGAGGCCCTGTTCAATTGTCCCCATTCTCTGGCATGGCTGGAGCACAACAGCCGTGCGGGAGATGGAGACCCACCCACAGCCTAGTAAGAGGGATATTTAGTAAGTAAAGAATATAGGCTCCAAGGACTGGGTGGATGGCTCAGTGGGTAAAGGACTTGCTGCACAAGCCTGAAGACCTGAGTTGTATACCATGTAAAAAGCCAGGAGCAATGGTATCTGTGATCCCAGCTCTTGGGCAGTGGGGACAGGAGGGAGGGTTCCCAAGCCTTGCTGGTCAGCCTATCTGAACCTATCTGAATCAGTGGGTTGTAGGCTTGGTGAGAGACCCTGTTCAAAAACTAAAATGGAGAGAGATAAAGAAGACAACAGACACGGCCTCTGACATCCATGTACATATACACATGTATGCACTGTACATGCAAGATTACAGGCCCCCTCACCTGTGTCACGTGATCTGCGACAATTGAATTGACTTCTCCTCTCTGTGCCTCAGTTTCATTTCTGTCATGAGATATTGCTGGCCCCTCCCTCTGAGGCTTGTCCTAGGGATTAGATTATTACATAAAAAACATTGGTGTTCAGAGTGACTGAAAACTTGGGAAGGAATTGTCGCCGTGCTCTTGGAGGCCCGCTGTCCACGACCCACTGTCTTTCCGGGGGACATGTGAGCATATCTCTGTCTGGAGCGGAGTAATCTGGAAGGTCTGGTGTTCAGGACACCCCACAAGGAAGAGTGACCCCCAAGTGCCAGTAGTGTCCATAAAAATCCTGAGTGAGGTAGCGGATGATGTTAACCCAATGAATGTTCATGTTTGTTGAATGACTAAACAAACTTAGCTTCTCCATGTGTCAGCTTCTCCTGGCACAGAGAGAGGGCATACACCTCACAGATGTGTTGTGAAATTTAATTAGAAAAGTACACTAAAGTGCCTACAGGTGCTGTCCTTTCTGGGGCCCAGGGCTGTTGCTGGCCACTGGAGGGCCATGACACTGAGGGCTCTAGGGAGGCTGCAGCTGGAGTTTGGGAAACTAGCTTTGCTGTTCACAGCATGTATTGCTTCCAGCTCAAACGTGTGTGGTGTCAGCCTTGCCACACACCTGGAAGGACCGTACAGGAAGGAGAAGAGGGTGAGGCTGTGCTTGCCTGAGCTCCCCTCCTCCATTCCCAAAGCAGCAAGAATTTTGAGGGAAACTTAATGAACTCATCACGGTGCTGTGGGCCGAATCCTCCCAGGGCCCTCTAGAGGCCTTTCCACTCTCCCTTCTCCCTCTCCTGAGCCTCTGGGTGTGTCTTCTTTCTTGTGTATTCACATAGATGTCAGAGATCACCACGTGGGGGGGTGGGCTGGGAGGATGTCTTCTTCCTCTTTTGCTGTCCATTTTGTTAATTGTTTATATTTTATGTGTGACTGTATTGCCTGCATGTGTGTAAATGCACCCATGATGTGCAATGCCCACAGAGGTCAGAAGAGGGTGTTGGATCCCTGGGAACTAGAGTTACTGACAGTTGTTAGCCACCATGTGGGTCTGGGATTTGAACCTGGAGCCTCTGCAAGAGCATTCAGTGCTTTTAACCCCTGAGCCATCTCTCCAGCCCCATCATCCACTTAATTTTTTCAGACAGGATCACTCCCCAGTGTGGAGTTCACCATTCAGCAAGATTAGCTGGCCAGTGGCCCCAGGGAGCCTCTTGTCTCTACCTCTCTAGTGCTGGGGTTATAGGCATTTGCCACCATGTCCAGGTTTTTATATGGGTGTTTGAGATTAGAACTCAGATCCTCACATTTGGGTGGCAAGCTCCTTACACTAGGCCATCTCCTCAGCAGACTCTTCTTCTCGTTCTCAGGAAGAAGTGGCCTTTGCTTCCTGGCACAGGGAGTTGGCTGCACCCAGCAGCCATCCCTCATCCCATCCCTCATCCCATCCCCTCTGCCTGGCTCTGGTGTGTGGTAATGGCTGCAACAGAGGGAGCAGGTTTATGTGATTCCCCTCAGAGAAATTGGAGGATGTTGTGGCTCCATGTATCCAAACAGGAAGGGTCCTGGCTCAGAGCTCGTGTGCAGGTTCTGTGTGTGATGGGTGCATTGGCCCCAGCTGGGCTGCAGGTGAAGACAAGCTGCCGGACGCCCCATCTGGGGGCGGCTCTCTGATACTGTGACCATCAGTAAGGGCTGCGCTGGTGTTTGCACAGCTATGGCCTTAGCCTCCTGCTGGGCATGCTGAAGAGGACGACCAGCCTGTGTGCATCTGGGACCAGCAGGAGAATGTGGGCTGGACTGGGACCTGCTCTTTATGATGCTCTGGCTGACCTCAGCACCTTCATCTCTAAGCTGTGAGGAAAGACAAGACTGGCTCCTTCACGCTCTCCAGAAAACTCTCTAAACTCCTTATCACTAAGTTCTTCCCAGGAGGACCTGGAACTCTAACTGTCCCCGAATGGCTTGCTAGGCTATACCTTGGGTGCTGTCTGTGCCAAGCCTCTGGCTGGTCTGGAAGGATGTGGAAGTGAAGATGCTCCTCGGTCACCTGGTACCACAATTAGCAACAGGAAGGTTTCCTGTCCTGCTGGCCTCACCTTCTAGACTTTAGCCTCTCTGTCTGTCAGATGGGGTCACAGTGGCATGGGCAATGCTGAGCAGTAGGTTGGATACAGGACTGAAAATGTTTCTTGAGCTCCTAAGAGCTTTTTAGGAATTGGCTGCTTGAAGCCAGGGTATGGCTGGATGCTGGAGATCGCGTCCCAAAAGCTGTTTTTAACCAACTCTAAGACATCTCCAGGAGTGGGCTTGGTGTCCTGCCCAATGGAAAGATCCTGTCACCCCCCCCCCCCCCGCACCCCCTTCCCACTGTGGGCCACAGATGCCCTTTGTGAGACTCAGGTCCTGCAGAGCACAAGCCATTGCAAGGCCTGGATCGTCCTGGCGTCTTCAGAGGTCTGTGCGAGCTCCAGAGGCTCGGTCCTGTAGGCTTTCCCTTGGTGATCTGGCGTGATCTGCCCTTCGCCTCTACAGCCTGCGGGGCCCTGCGGGATGTGCTGCTGCTCGGGCGAGGCGTCTGTCCTGGCCCTGCCTGCTTCCGCCAGTGTAGCGGCCGCCAACACCATGGGGCTGGGCTCGGTTCTTTGGGCAGAGGTGGAGGTACCGAACCATCTAGTTGGGCCACTAGCTCTTGATGGTGGGCTTGGGGGTTCCTGCAAGGCAGAAACACTGAGTTGGCTCCCTGGGCTTCCTGAAGGGTTGCCATATGGGACCTCGTGTGTCTGAGACGAGGGCATCGTGCTGGATAGTCAACTCGACACACTTTGGAAGAGGGAACTTCAGTTGGGGTTCTTCTATCAGATTGACTTGCAGCCATGTTTCTTGATTGTTGAAGGATGTGAGAAGGTCCAGTCTATTGTGGGTGGTCCCATCCCTGGACAGGTGGTCCTGGGTTGTATAAGAAAGCAGGCTGAGCACAGGCCAGAGGAGCAAACCAGGAAGTGGAATTCCTCCAAGGTTCATGTTTGAGGTTCCTGCCCTGAGTTCCTGCTGTAGCTTTCCTTGATGAACTGTGATTAGGATGAGTCTCCCCAAGTGGTTTTGGTCGGGGTGTTGTATCACAGCAATAGAAGTGAACTAATACAAAAATCCTCAGCATTCAGACTGGCTAAGCACCCTTGGAGGGTCTTTGTGCATGTGTGTGTGTGTGCATGTGTGTGTGGAGACCAGAGATGGATACTGGGTATTTTCTTTATTTGCTTCCCACTTTATTTTTTTGTTATTTTATTTATTTGTTTATTTATTTATTTGTGTGTACATGTGTCTGTGTGTAATGTGTATATGTGTGTATGAGTGAAAGTTTATATGTCTGTGTGGGTTTGTGTATGCATATGTGTTTGTATGTGTGTTTATGTTCATGTGTGTGTTTGTGTATATATGCATCCTTGGGTGTATGTGTATGTATGTGTCTGTGTATGCACTCATGCCAGAAGAAGGCATCAGGTCCCTTGGAGCTGGAGTTACATGGCGTTTGTGGGATGCCTGGTTTGTTATGTTGGGTGCTGGGCTATGTACTCTGGCCCTCATGATTGTACATAACTGCTGAGCCATCTCTCCAGCCCCACACCTTATTTTTTGAGACAGGATCTCTCACTGAATCTGAAGCTCATTGGAACTGACTGGCCGGTGAGGATCCTTGTCTCTGCTCTCCCTTGCACTAGGATTGCAGGTGCCACACCCCACTTTTATGTGGATGCTGTGGATTGAATTCAGGTCCTCATGCTTGCGTTTTACCAACTGGACCATCTCCCAGCCCCATCTTGGAGGGTGTTGACAATCAGCGGTGGCCTTGGGACCTGGGCCTCTTTACCTGGTGGGCGGTAACATCTCTGTCTTCTCCAGCGCCTGCTCAAACTTGAACTTCCTCTTCTCTAGCCTCACTGAGCTCCCATAGGTCTTTTGGAGCCGCTGCCAAGCATGACCTCCCTGCTCCAGAGCTCCGAACCCTGGGAGGTCCGGCCTGTGGAGCCTGCATGTGGGACTTTGTGTTTTATTACTATTTATTGTTCATGTTATCTTAACATTTATGGAGCGCGTCTTAGCTGTGAACTCACTTCTCCAGCGTCACTGCGGTCAGAGCCTCTCCAGGGTGCAAAGCTAAGAGTTCTTTGATTTTGTTTTTGGCTTCTGCCCTATTTACTTTATTAAAAATACCATTCTGCTCAGGGCTCTCTTTGTTCTTAGAGCTTTTGCGGATGTGGCCCTGGGTCCACCCAAAGCCCCTAAACTCTGTTCTTTGAACACAAAGAGGGTTGTGGAGGCCAGAGGCCAGCAAACAGGCTCTGCCTGGGGCCAGGGAGCAGAGATCTCAGCTTTGAGTGTCAGATGGTCCTGGTAGCACTTAACTCCTGTCATCTCGTGTCTGTGTCAAAGCAGCTGCTACAGATAATAGATACAAATAAAACTATTTATAAAGACATACAGCAGTTTGAACTGAGCCGGGAGCCATGGTTTACAGGTCCCAGTGTAGACAGTAGGCTTTGTTGAGATGGGAACTCTTTAACCCTTCCATGCATCTCTACTCTAAGCTCTGAAACCTGCTTCCAACTTGTTTAATTGGCCCCTAGAACAGAGTTACCAGACCAAACCCCACAGGTCATATCTGACCATTTGCTTATCCTGTAAATAAGGTGGCCACATCCACTTGCTCCTGTATCATTGGAATGTTTTCCTTTCACCATGAAGAGACAGACTTCTTGATCCCCAGAACCCTAAAATATTGACTGTTCAGATGCTCACAGAAAGTATTTGCTAGCCCTAGTGAGTGGGGAGTGGCCAGCTCCACAGCAGCCTTTATGTCACGTACCTGAAGCAGGTTAAAATGGGCCCATCTTAGAACTGTCCTGTCTTTCAGATTGTGTGTGCGTGTGTGTGTGTGTGCATGTGTGCACTTGCTTGTATATGTGAATACACACATTAGGGGGTACATGTATTCATATGTATGTATGAAGGCCAGAGGTTAATGCCTGGTATCATCCTTCATGAGCTGTTTATTGTTATTTTAGTTTTAGAGTTGGTCTTTCACTGGCCTGGAGCTTGCCAGTCAGGAACCCCACCCCATTTCACCATTAGAATAAAAGGATTACAGGCATGTGTTACCATATCTGGCTTTACATGGGTTCTGGGGATCTGAATTCAAGTCTTCAAGTTTGTGTGGCAAGCATATTACCCACTGAGCCATCTCCCTATCTGTGTTTAATGTTTTGGACTCTGCTAAATGCTCTGCAGATTTAGTTGGACCAAATCCATTCTTACTGAAGACTTGTTAAGACCTTACAGAAAACCTAGTACAAACTGGTTTAGCCAGTGGAGGGGTGTATGGGCTTGAGGAACTGAGCGTCCGGGATTAGCGTCAAGTGCAGATACAGTTGGATCTGGCCTCAGGTGGTGTGTGAAGGAGTCCGGTGTGTTCCTACCCCACTCTGTCTTCTTTAGTAGTTATGTGGTCCTTAGCTTGTACGTGGGAAGGGATGGGGGGGCAGCCCAGTTCCACGTGCTCTCAAGTACACAGAAGGTGCTCAATAAATGCTCATTGCATGAACAGACAGTGCAAACAGGCTTGGCTTACAGCATGATGCTTTTCCTAGGTGATAATTCCCAGTCAAGGACTTTGGAGTGTTTGGCATAGATGTGGAGAAGGAGTAGAGGCAGACTTCTGCAGTGGCTATCCCTGGTCATGTCTCTGGCTTACTGGGAGGCTTCAGCAAAGGTCTCAGCTTTGTCTGTCTGAGCTGTGCCTCTGCAGCCATCCCATTATGTAGACACTGTGTGATCTGCACGCACATGCAAGGGCAGTTTGACAGGTGAGTGCTGGGGTGAGGTGAGCCGTGGGGCCAGGGTACATGGCAGGCTGTTGACTCTAGAGCTTTGCTTTTTCTTCTACATGAGCAAAGTGCTTAACACAGTGCCTGGAACAGACTAGGCACCTGAAGTGTGAAGAGCTGTCTCTCTGGATTTGTTTAAAGGTGGTGCATACACACACCAGGCTTCATAGACACACAGGTGTAAGATTAAAATCAGTTACCTTCATAGAATCAGAGAAGAATAAATACTTGTTTCCCATATGCCCTTCATCCACTGTGAGGTCCTCCAACACAGCGTTGTCCCTCAGAGTCTCAGCCTTCACCACATTAAAATAATAGCCTGGCATTCTAAGGTCCTGAGACTCAGTGCCCATGAACCTAGAGGTCTTACAGTTAGTCTCTGAGTTCCCCAAATTGCACATTGGCTGGAGTGCTGGGCCATGGGAAGGGCATGATGGTTACCCCAGAGCATCTATTCTCAGCTTGGTCTCCGGCCTTCTTAGGCTGAGGACCTCGAAAGCTATACAGTGCTCCCCGGCTCCCTTGCAGCTAGGTTTCTCAAAGCACATGTGCTCTCTTGGGCTCTGAAAGGCAGAGTGGTACTTAAACCACCTCTGCTGCTCACACTGCTTCTACCTCTGAGCACAGTCTCTGCTGTGCTACGCAGCTTTCATAGACGCCCGGGGCAGCCACCAGCTCTCAGTGTTAGAAAGCATGGCAATTCGGTCTGCCTTTCCCAGAAGCTGCTCCGAGGTGAGTGCTCAGATGCAAGCAGTCTGTTTAAGAGATGACTGTGGAAAACACAGCGATGGGAACGGAAGAGCGGGAAAGGAAGGGAAGGCGGGCATGAAGGGCATGTGACTAGCGAGGTAGTTCTTGGGGGATTCAAGGCTACCACTGATGGGACCCTGCCATGAAGGCTGCCCTTGGTGGAGCCGATGGAGCCCATGTGTTCAGAGAGAGCCACTATGCAAAGAATTCACCTGCTGGCATTTGGAAATTGGACTGGTTTGTATGGAGTGGCACTTGTCAAAAGGATGGACGGGCTGTGACAGCACCTTCTGGTGGGCACAGGGCATCCCTTCTGCTCCTGAAGATTTTGACATGTCGTAAGGCCTTGATGCTATTTGCAGTGGTTTCCCAGTGTGTCTGTCGGGAGAGATAGTGGCTCCACAGCTAGCCAGCAGCTTTATTCTTTTCTGATTCAGGACATGTGGCTGTCTCTTATCAACAGTTCTATGGGTAGCTCTGGCAGTCCCCCAGTTTACCTAGGCATGTGTGCTCCAGCCTCCCAGGTGATACTCTGAGTCCTCACCTTGCTTTAGCTCGCCTCTCTTGTGCACACTGTGGCAGATCTTGCTTTCTGCGGCTGAACTTGGGCTTCCACCAGTTGGATCTGTATCCTGGGTCTGCCCCTTGTCCCCCAGTACCCTTGTCCCTCAGGATGAAAGAAACAGTTTCCATAGCAGCCCTGAAGGCCACATTAGCTATCAGGGAGCTGAGCACTGCCTGCATCTGTAAAACACAGAGGCTAGGAATACCGAGGATGATGTTCAGGTCCATAGAGTCTCAAGAAATTTTAAAAATAAAAAATAAAAAATTCGAACATAGCATGAGGGAGGAGGATGAATAGTCACAGCAGCCTGCGTGCATGTCTGTCGAAAACTCCAAGCCCACCCTTGTTTGACAGTTCCCATATACTAATTCATGTGCCTTCTTGATGGCCCTCTGAGGCCCTGCTTTCACTTTTCTCTGTCGTGGAGACACGGCATGGCCCAGCAGGGAGGACAGTCCAGAAGATGTTTCTACAGCCAGCTTGCCCTGTCTACCCAGTGGCAGCCCCTCAGCCCTATGGAATAGGGTCTTGCCATTGGCAGGTGTAAAAAAGTCCTGGGAAGCGACTGTCTTCCTGTTCACCAGGGTGGGCAGCTCAGCAGCTGAAGTGCTTGCTGTGCAGACAAGAGGATTAGATTCAGATCTCCAGGACTCACGTAAATGTAAGGTGGGCATGGTGGCCAGCCTCAGGGGACAGACTGGTGGGATCCCCAGAGCAAGCTGGCTAGAGGACGTAGTCACATCAGTGAACTCTGGGTTTGACTGAGAGGCCCTGCCTCAAAAAGAATAAGGTGGAAGGGACTGGAGGGATGGCTCAGGGGGTTAAGAGGGCTTACTGTTCTTCCAGAGGACCCAACTTCAATTCCCAGCACCCAGGTTGGGCAGCTCACAACCCCCTGTAACTCCAGCTCCAGGGGAATCCAACACCTCTTCTGGCCCCCTCTGGCATCCACTGACACTTAACACAGACATATAGCCTTACACATATACATGAATAAAAATAAAAATCTTTTAGAAAGGTTGAATAGCCATAGAGGAAGATTCTGGCGTCAACCTTGGACCTTCATACACAAGTGCATGCATATGTATTCACACCTACCCATACATGTGCACACACATGCACACACACCATACATACAAACACATGAAAAAAAGTGAATGTGATTATGAAATACTGAGATCAGGACTTGTAAACCTCAGTGGTGGGGACCTTTGGGGCCAGCTGTAGTTTGATTGTGTCCTCAGTGGCTGTGTGTGCTGGGAACTTACCCCATTGTGTAAAGGTGTGGGAGGTGGAGCCTGGCGGGAGGAGCCCTGCCCCCGTGACCTGGACCAACGGCCTGTGGCAGCAGGTTTGTTATAAAAATGAGCTCAGCTTCCTCTTTTCCTGGCTGCTGTGGGTTGACATTGGCTGAGGCCCTCCCCAGACACCAGTGCCATGACCTTGAACTTCCAGACTCCAGGCCTACCTTCCGGTACGCTCTGGATTCCACGAGTTATCCAGGTTAACTTCAGTGACAGCTGCATGGAACAGACTCAGACAGGCCTGTGGACTGTGCTGGGCTTTCACCCACTGGGTCCCCTCCAGTTCTGACAATAAGAAGTGGATCTGGATATTGCCAGGTGTCCCCTGAGGAGTAGGGTTGCCTAATAGGGCCAGGGGTGTGGCTGAGATCTGCTTCTGGGCTTCCTCTGATTGGCTAAGATGGCACTCTGGGTAGGAACACTTAGGAGATTCTCTAATTGGAAACCTTCTCATACACACAGCCTTACCCAGGCCTCCAAGGCCTGTGTGGTCTGGCCTCAGGCTACTTCCTGGATATTTCTAGCCACCCTCCCACCCCCATACCCCACCCCATCCACCCCTGGCCTGACCACTCTTTTTGCTTTTCAGTCAAATCCAGCTCATTTCTACCACAGGACCTTGGCACATGACTGCTCTGCCCTCTTCTCTAACTCTTCCCTGTACCCCTTGCTTATCTCTGACTACATGCTCCAGCATCACCTTCTCTGAGGTTGCCCTGTCCTCAGTATTTGCACACCTTCCCTGTTTGCTGCCCGCACCCCCAGATAGTGTCAAGCTCAGGAGACTTTATTTTCTGTTTCGTCCCTCAATCCAGAACAGTCCTTGGCACAGAGTATAAGTTCTGTACATGTTTGTGGAAGGCAGGCAGCTGGGAGAAAGAGTATTTAAGGAAAATAAAATGTGTGCCAGGTCAGGCTCCAAGGTACACTTGTGATCTCTGCCCACACAGCTGTGTTTCCTCTAAATCCCAACTCACGTCACCTTGCTGCTCATGGGCAGATTTGCACAGTGGCTAAGTTGCCGGCCACTAGGTACTGTTGGGGAAACACTGACGTTTTGTTTCATTTTGCTTTGTTTGAGGTAGGGGTCTTGCTATATAGTCTTGGCTGACTGGCTTGGAACTCACATTGCAGAACAAGCTGACTTTGAACTTGTTACAGTCTTCCAGACTCCGCCTCCCAAGTGTTGGGGTTCTAAGTACTCCACTGCATTCAGCTGATAGAATTTTTAAAATATTATTATTATTTTTATGTGTATGAGTGCATTGCCTCACCTGAATGTAAGTGCACCCATGTGTGCAATGCCTGAAGAGGCCAGAAGAGGGCGTTAATCCCCTAAAAACCAATCATTTGCTTTATTATTTTTTCAAACATTTGTTTACTTTTGTGCGTATGTGCATGCACACACACACACACATGCATGTGTGCCATGAAGCAGGTTTGGAGGTCAGAAGACACCTTGTAGGTCGCAGTTCTCTCCTTCTACCAGGGATCAAACTCAAGCTGTCAGACTTGGTGGCAAGCACCTTTATACAGTGAGCCACCTCATCAGCCCTTACTTTATTTTTTAATTACAAAGAAGTAATTAGGGCCAAGGAACTGCTTAGCAGGTAAAGCAGGTAAAGGTACTTGATGCCAAGCCCATGACCTGAGTTTGATCTCCAGGACCCACATGGTCCCCAAAGATTCTTTTTTCTTTTTGAGACAGAATTTTCCTTAGACCTGCCTACCTCAGCCTCCTAAGTGCTGGGTGAAAGGTGTGCCACATCACAGTTGCCTCCCAAAGAGTCTTAATACTGAAATTTGTAAATGGCAGTTGTGTGTGGTGCTGTACATCTCTAATCCCAGCACTCAAGAGGTGGAGGAGGCAGGAGGATTGTGAGTTCAAGGCCAACCTGGGCTACAAAGTGAGACTCTGTCTCAAAACAATAAAAATAACAAGGATTGGAGGTGTGATTTGATAGTAAAGAACTTGTCTGGCTTGTACAAGGCTCTGAATTTGATTACCAGTGTTGACAAAAAACAAAACAAATAAAAGAAAAACCAAGGTAAATGTCACCTTAGGTGACAAAACAACCTTGCAGATAGAATTGAATTAAAAATCTTGAGATGATGGGATTGGAGAGATGGCTCTAGTTAAGAGCTCTGGATGCTCTTGCAGAGGACCTGGGTTTGATTCTCAGACTGATATGGCAGCTAACAACAATCCTAATTCTAGTTTCAGGGGATCCAACACCCTCTTCTGACCTCCTCAGACATTGCACAACATGGGTACACTTATATACATGCAGGCAATACACTCATACACATTAAAAAACAAAAGATCTTCAGATGAGGAAATGGCCTTAAATGAAATATCACATGATTTCACACATTCTTTCCCTCCCTCCCTCCCTCCCTCCCTCTCTCTCTCTCTCTCTCTCTCTCTCTCTCTCTCTCTCTCTCTCTGAAGAGACAGTGTTGAAGGTGTTGGCCTTGAAGATTGGTGCAGCCGCAAGCCAGGGGCAATGGCAGCCACCAGAAGCTAAAAGAGGCAGGACCCAGGGTCTGCTGCGGGCTCCAAGAGACACAGCTCAAAGGAGCCAGTGGGGCTGACTTTGAACTTCTGGTCTCCTGAAGCCTGAGAAGTCACGTAAGCCTGTGGTGCTTTGAGACAGCAGCTACGGGAGACTAAGACAAGAGGTTTCCTGGACTTCTCTGAGATAAAATATACAAGCACTTTGCATTGTAGCTAGTCCCAGTGGGTGCGCGCACGCTCTCCCTCAGTGCAGGGCACAGAAGCCTCCATCTCCCTGGCTGTTTCTTTGCTCCTTGTTTCTTGCATCCAACTGGCCGCTGAGGCTTGTGAAGCTCTGTAATGGCTTGACCTAGACTCAACACTTTCTTTTCTTTAAAAAAAAATTACATATATGTTGTGGTGTGTATGTAAGATGTATGCGTGCTTGTGTGTAAGTGCAGGCACATGTGTGCCATAGTGTGTGTGTAGAGGCCAGATGACAACCTTAGATGCTGTTCCTCACCTTCCATCTTGTTTGAAATAGTCTCCTTTTGGTTTGCTGCTGAAAATTCAGGTTTCCGGGGATTCTCTGTCTCTTCTTCCTGTCTTGCCGTAGGAATACCAGGCTTACAGAGGCACAAAGGCTTTATGTGGGTTCTGAGGATATGAACTCAGGTCCTAACACTTGCATAGCAGATGTTTACCCACAGAGCCATCTCCCCAGCTCCTTACTCTGGCATTTTCTTTCCTTCAGCCAGCTCCTGGCACACGGTGTGTGTGTGTGTGTGTGTGTGTGTGTGTGTTAGAGACTAGATGTGTGGTTGCCGTAAAATGCAGAGTTTTCTGTGATTCTGAGGAAGCAGGGTCTGTGTTGAATAGTGTTCTACTTGTGGATGATGTCAAGAAAGTCATGTTAAACAGATAAGAGATTTTCCATGAGAGACCTTGGTTAACTCTGCAGCACCCAGCACAAAGTAGATGCTCAGGAAATAGGAAGTGAAGCTGGGATGGGGGAGGGGAGGGTGTGCAGAAGGAAGCAGGCTGCTGGTCCCAGCTGCTCTCACAGCACCGCTCCTGGAGCTTGGCAGTCCTGCTCTGATGAGGGGCTGCACATTTCAGGACCTGATGTAGCAGCATGCCCGGGAGGGTCCCCCGAATTCGAGGCCAACCCGGGCTACACAGCGAGTTCCATGCTATATAGGGCTACATAGTAAGATGTTGTCTCAAAAAACAAAAGCCTGTGTGCAGACAATGCCGGGCTGGTGCCCTCTGTGCCAGGCAGCTGGGTCGGGCGGGTTGACACACTAGCCCCTTCCCCACCTTAACCCATCCCAGCAGGACACAGGTCCTCTGCAGACCTCCATCCCAGTCCTCCTGCAGTGTCCTTCTGCCCTTACACCCCCAAGACAGACAGACAGACAGACACACACGTGTACACACACACATACACACACACACCCTCTCCCCCTGGAAGTGTCAGAGAAGGAAGGAAGCCTTGGTCCTGTCTCCTCAGCCGGAGTCCTGCTCAGCCCCGGGCACTAAGAGGAACGCCAGAAACCCCAGACCCTGGGATTCAGACCAGCTGAATCTGAAAATCTCAAGAAACAAGCTGAAGAAAACAACTTTATGTATCTGTTTGTTGGGTGGGGAGGAGATACTGGGGGGATTGAACCTAGAACCTTGTACACGCTAGGCAAGTGCTTGACCATTGAGCTATGCCTCCAGCCAAGAAGATGACATTTGAAAGGGCCCCTCGGGCCACACAGAGAAGATCGGGCTTGGAGGTCCCACATCTGAATTTTGAGCTGACAAAGAGGAGGCAGGGAGGCTGGCCTCATAGGGCTGTGATTCTAGATGACAGGAGTAACAGCAGCTGAGGTTTACTGACCTGCTCGGAGTGTCTCACCTGCATGAATTGATAGCTAACTCTGCCTGCCCCCAGCGACCTCTCCGACTTGGAGTACCCGACTGGCATCGGCGGGTAGGGAACTGAAGCACCGAGAACTTGTATGACCTGCCCAAGGTCATTGACTGGGCTTAGGGAGTCTGCCTATTGAAGGACGGACAGATTGCCACTCTATGGCCAGACCTGGCCCTGACAGGTGTTTCCTAAACACACTCTGAGCCCTGCATCCCCATTTCCATGGGCAGGGGACCCGGATGAACTCTGCATCCTGCCTCCTCTGTGTCCCCAGGGCTGAGCTAGGGCCTGGGTCTCAAGAGTTCTTAAGCTGGGGGTTGGGGGAGGGGAGGAGTTCAGACTGCTGGCCATTGAATCAATTAGACGATTGGATGAACCACAGCCAGAATGCACATAGGGAGGGGCATGGTGGGGAGGTGGGTGAACAGAGAAATCACCAGCATGTGTCACCCATG